>OX451740.1:748109357-750589411 GCA_948472305.1 Vicia faba | reverse complement strand
AAATAAAATATAAAAGAAATAAAAATAATTAGGCCTAGGTGTCAAAAGAAAAATGGGGGTTTATAAGTAGCAAACATGTCCAATTTAGTTTTTGTTTTGAATCAGAAAATAACAAAAAAAAAAGATGTGGGCTTGCACTGTGTTTAGTAAATAGGAGGGTATAAGGAAGAAATCCAGTCAAAGACCCAGAAACAAAGTTCAAGCGCTTGTTGATCCTATGGGGATGGCCTTCTGAGGTGCATCACGGGCTTACTCATGTGATGCGTTGGATCTGCTTGTCCAATGATCAGATGGTGTTTATATGAAGTCCATGGTAGGCGCGTGTGACTTGTATGCACTGAATCTCAAACAAATAAATGTGAAACAAATAAAAGGGTACCACTGGGGCTCGAACTCAGGTCCCTATAGATCAATGCCTTACGCACGCTTCTTCTGCCACTGGGATGGTTGTTTCATCCGTTAATAATACAAGTTGTAATAAATTTAAAATAAACTCGTTCCTGAACATAACTTCATCTTCTTCCTCACGCCAGCTTCCATTGTTATATTTTCAAATTTCTGAACTTGCTCGTTTCTCAATCATTTTCAAAAATGTAAATATGAAAGTTGCTCCATTTTTCAACACGAATTCAACCATGTAAATAACTAAAACTATAAATCAAAGATGAACATGAATTTTGTTTGGTACCAAATAAAACCTAATTTTTTTCAGAAAGTTCAACTTCAAAATTCACATCACTCAAGCAACATAAATGAAAACTAAAGGTATGGTTATTTTCAGGGATATGATGTCTACATTTTTAATTCACAAAGTAACCATTAATGATGCTTGTAGGGAGAATTCAAAGTTGAGAAAACTTACCTCAAAACTGAAAATCATGTATGGAATTTGAGCACCTCTGGAAGTGTGGTGATGATCTGGATAGCTTCACTGGACTCCTAGGAAGCTAATGCAACTCTTACCTTATGCTGAAGGTGCCTGAATCGTGCTGGAGAAGTCAAGTTACAGAGGTGTAAAGTGAGTTTTAACAATGATGAAAATGGAGTTACAGTTATGAAACAGGGATAGGGATGAGTTGTAAATGAGGTATGGAAGCTTTGTGATTGATTTAGAGATGAAACGCAGGAGTGGATTGTGAGTTTGAAGTTTTTGGCCAGAAATGACAAACAATGGAGGTTTTGATGCAACTATGAGTTTTATGGAGTTTGAGGGGGTTATATGGCTTGTAAAATTGTGTCTTAGCTTGCAAATACTTTCTCTATTTATAAAGGGAAGGTTTTAGAGCTTGAAGTAACCAGAAATGTAAGATGACATGTTATGGTTTGGTTGAAGGTGAAAAATCAAGTTGGATGAAAAATGATGGTTTCAAGGATCAAGTACAAGCATGTTATGATGTTTGTTGGGTGCAGGGGATTTGATTCATGCTTTTTATTTTGCTTGCAATCAGAGATATAAGTTACAAGGCTCAATGCATTGACAATTTGCATAAAGCTTGCTTTTCGAAAATGGAAGTGTGACCTTTCTTCCTTAAATGGCAAGTCAACTTGGACAATGCTTGAATCACTTGGACAATGGATCAAATATGTGTAAACATTAAATTATTGAGTGATTTGCAAGTTTGAAGGTCTGCAAAGCAATATTATGCAGCATGGTTGGAGATTTGATCAAGTGTTGTTCACAAAAATAACCTAAAATTCAAGTTTATGATTCCATCTTCATCTCTTCGAAACTTCTAGATTAAGCATGACCTCTTCAAGTTCTTGGAAATTTTGGAAAGCTTGAAACATTTTATACAACCTTCATGTTAACCACTTTGGCTAAATCAACTTGGAACTTGATGAAAATTGACCAAGAAGTTGGGACAAAAAATCTGCCTAAACTTTTTGAAAATTTCACTAAGTGTTTATAAAAAATGTCATGACTTCATGAGCCTATATCTTCAAATCTAAGAATTTTTTGGACATCAACTGTTATGGAAAAAGTTGTAGAATTCATCAATATCTACAACTTTTATGTTGAAAGTTTTCCTTGAATCATCCTGCATCTTGGTGAAAAGTTGTCATGAAGTAGTGAAATTATCAAGGTTAAAAAACACTTAGAATTTTTTCTAAGTATTGAAAACTTTGACTTTTTTGGACTTTCTTGACTTTCTTGATTCTTGTAGACCAAGTTTGATATTTTTGAGTGTATTGATGAATCTTGATCTTTGAAATTTAATGTTAACCAAAAAGTCAAAGTTTGACTTTTTGTGTATCAGTTGACTTTTCATCAGTTGATCAAATTTCAACTATCAATCCATTGATCTTGAGAAATTATTTGAGCCATGAAACTAGGTCAACATGTTGTGCTTGATTCCTTGATATCATTATTCAATCCATTAGGTCACGTACTAGGTCAAAAGTCAATGATTAGTCATTCTCAGTAAAAACCCTAATTTTGACAATTTTGCACCTTTGGTGATTCGAGTGCTTTTCTTGAGGCATTGTGATCAACCCTTGATCAATTGATAAATATGACTTCAAAATGTTGATGTTGGCTAAAAATCATGAAGTTTAACTGTATGTTGACCACAATTGACTTTTTACCCAATACAGCTGATTTTCAGTCACCTTAGCAATTGACTGAGAAAATTTATGGTGCCAGACTTGAAACCTGGTATGAGAATTCTTGAAGACCCATAATGAACCATGAAAGTAATTTGAGGCATCAAAAGTCCAATTGTCCTTGAGAAAACCAAAACCCTAATTTATGGACTCAATGCTTAGGAGGTGAGCTTGTCTGATCAACCTTTGAAAATCCTTGAGCATTTGAGATCTTTGGTGAGAAATGTCTTGAGAAAAGAGAGGGAAAATTTTAGGGTACAACAGCTTCCTCTGTTCAATCTTCTTAAACCTGAAGAGTTAGATTGCCTTGTCCGCCATTCGTAACTTGAAGGTAGAAAAGGATTGAACACTTAAGTGCCCAGAAATTTGCACTCGCTTGCACATGAAGTAAAACTGTTTGTTGATTATATCGGGAATAGACTTAAAGATGCCATTTGGATAGGTGATAGAGATTTGTCGGAGATGGGCTTAAAGATGTCATCCAAAGTAATTGTTGATAGAAATATTAGAATGAGTCTACGCTTGACTGTATCTGAAGAGTGATTTCCAGAGTGAACCTATGGGAAAGGTGTTTGAGTAGCTGCTTTTCATATAGATAGTCGCCTCGTCTTGTTTCGGGAATTGATCTATAATCAAATTTGTTGGTAAAACCATTGGTAATAAAGATAATCGCCCCGTCCTGTTTCGGGAATTGATCTTTATCTGACCCAAGAGAAAGAAAGATAGTTTCCCCGTCCTATTTCGGGAGTTAATCTTCAACCTGTTCATGTAGATAGTCGCCTCGTCCTATTTCGGGAATTGATTTACAATCAGTTTTGTTGGTAAACTCGTCTTGTTTCGGGAATTCATACTGTTGGTGATAAAGATAGTTTCCCCGTCCTGTTTCGGGAATTGATCTTTATCTGACCAAAGAGAAATAAAAGGAAGATAGTTTCCCTGTCCTGTTTCGGGAGTTAATCTTCAATTTGTTCATGTAGATAGTCGCCCCGTCTTGTTTCGGGAATTGATCTACAATCAGTTTGTACCATTGGTGATAAAGATAGTCACTCTGTCCTATTTCGAGAATTGATCTTCATCAGTTATGTTCTTCACAGATAATTGTCCTGTCTTGTTCCAGGAATTAGTTTGTGGCTGGTTATCCAGATAGTTGCCCTGCCATGTTTCAGGAATTAATCTGGAACCTGATTTTTGTTGGCCGTCGAGATAGTTTCCCTGTCTTGTTTCAGGAATTAATCTCTAACCTGGTCTTATAGATAGTTTCCCCATCTTGTTTCGGGAATTAATCTACAAACTGTTATTCTCAGATAGTTGCCCTGACTTGTTTCAGGAATTAATCTGGAACTGTTGAAATTTGTTGATGATATTCGTTTGTCGATTGATCTTTCCTGAAAAGGCAAAGAATTAGTTGTATGCAATGTATTGATGTATGAAATGCATTACGTAATGATGTTCTCAAAATAAACGAGATTGTGCTATATGCGTTTCAGATGCATATGTTATGATGTATGAATATGAAATTTTGTTGAAGTGTACCTTTGTAAGCTTGTGCAGTATTTTTGTCTGGGAAAATAAATCCATGACTATTGTTGGGGTTGAAGAACATTTGTATCTTCAATCTTGTCTAGAATGCTTCCGCTAGGGATTCCCGCTTACTTGTTTGAGGAAACTCTGCAGGGGGTGTATTGATTCTTGTTTGGGGAGTGGAGTTTAAGAACATTGGTCGTCTGTTGCTCTACTGGGGAATTTATTTCTTATATATCCTGACTGGTGATAAAAGAGACGGTTAAACTTCCAACTCGCACGAGGAAGATAATTCTCATATACCCTAACTGGGGATAAAAGAGATGGATAACCTTCCGACTCGTCTGGGGAGGATAGAGTTAGCTGGTATCTGGTCGGACTCCAGGTTTTGCAGCAAGTCTCTGGGGATAGTGTCAATTTTATTGAGGAGAAGAATTTTGTCAGTGATTCATAGTGGTATGAGGAGTAGACTCCACCTGGGTAATTTGTAGGTTATTGGGGAAATAAACCCGGTTGGGGAAATAAACCCTGTTTGTCAGAGAAGTGCTCTTGCTGAGGAAACAAATTCTCTTGGGGGAATTGAATTTTGCTAGAGAGAAGAACTCTGCAAGGTCTAGTTTTGAAGGACCAATCTCAGTTGGGGAAGAAAATTTCCATGAAGTGTACTGATTGGAAACTTCGTAGGTTGGTGATATTGTCGGGAAAGAGATTATACTCCTTTATTTGCTTGAGTGATCTGCCGGGGAGATTGTGGGGAATGTATCCTTTATGGGGATGAATTTGTGAAGATTACTCTGTGGGGATAATCTTACAAAAGTGACTCTGTGGGGATTTATGGATAGCTTGAGTGTCATCCCAACTTCTAGAATCTTGAGTAAATGCTTATTCTTGTTCTTATGTATATATTTGTTAACAGTTAATCATGTTCATATGCATATGCTCATTCAATTTTAGTCATTGGACATTTTTGCAAGCAAAACAGAAGAAAAAACAAAAAGTTTTGACTTTAAAGTATATTTGTATTGATAATTTTCCTATAAACAGGTGGTTTTGTACAAAGAGACATAAATCCATGTAAGAGGAAGTTGTCGTGAAATGAAAGAGTACAAAGTAAAAACAAATATATATATATATATATATATATATATATATATATATATATATATATATATATATATATATATATATATATATATATATATATATATATATATATATATATATATATATATATATATATATATATATATATATATATATATATAGCCATGTGGAAATGATCTCATTGGGTTCCAAACTCTGCTATTGCCCCTATGTCTTCGAACATCTCGTCCCTTGCCATTGGAAGAAGTTGAGTGAACCATTTAAACTTTCGCCTTTGGTAATAAAGCTTGTATGTAAGTGATCAAACAAGACATATTAGTATGCTTTTAATCCCTAATTTTTTCCTGGACTTCCCTTTCAGGTTTTCAGTCCACCAGGATACCCTTTTTTGCCCAAGCCTCCTTTTCAGATTTTCGACTTGCCAGGTGTACAATCTTTTGCATATATCCCTAATTTTTTCCTGAACCCTTTTGGTTCGCCGAGATGCCCTTATTTTTTCCTAGGTGTGTCAACCTAACGGGTCATTCTTATGCTTAGTATTTGTTGACTATGTCCGTGTTCACAGGGTGCGGGAAATCTTCACCATCCATAGTGGTTAGCATCATAGCACCGCCCGAGAATATTTTCTTGACAACAAATGGCCCTTCCATTTTCCCCTGGGATCGCCTTGTGGTAGAATGATGCGCTTTATTACCAAGTCACCAGCCTGGTATACTTGATGCTTGATCTTCTTGTTGAATGCCTTGATTATAAGTTTTTGATACACCTGAACATGACAAACAGTCGCAAGCCTCTTCTCGTCAATGAAATTCAATTGATCCAACCTAGTCTTAATCCATTCGTCTTCGTCTAAGTCTGCTTATTTCATAATCCTTAGAGAAGGAATTTAAACTTCGATAGGCGGGACAACTTCCACACC
This sequence comes from Vicia faba, assembly GCA_948472305.1. Lineage (NCBI taxonomy): Eukaryota > Viridiplantae > Streptophyta > Magnoliopsida > Fabales > Fabaceae > Vicia > Vicia faba. The sequence continues at coordinate 750,583,263 of OX451740.1, read as the reverse complement.
ATAGACTAGAGAGAATTAAGTTGCCTCAGTTGATGTTTGCACTGAGGTACGATAGCCATGAAGAGCAAATGGTAACATCGCATGCCAGTCTTTATAGGTCACCACCATCTTTTGCACAATCTTCTTTATATTTTTGTTGGCGGCTTCAACTGCGCCATTCATCTTAAGTATGTATGGAGAAGAGTTTTGATTCTTGATATTAAACTGCGTGCAAAGTTTAGTGATCATGGCATTATTGAGGTTGGTACCATTGTCGGTGATGATTCTCCCAGGGATACCATACCGACAGATGAGGTTATACTTGATGAATCGGGCCACAACGTTCTTGGTAACTGAGGAAAATGAAGCTACTTCAACCCACTTGGTAAAGTAGTCAATAGCGACAAGAATGAAACGAAGTCCATTAGAGGCAGTAAGTTTGATTTCTCCAATCATATCTATTCCCCACATTGCAAATGTCCAAGGGACGGTCATGATATTCAAAGGTATTGGAGGCACGTGAACCTTATCAGCATAAATTTGGCACTTATGGCAAGTCCTCAAGTGGAGGTGACAATCGGTTTCTGTAGTCGACCAATAGTAGCCAGCTCTCAGAATCTTCTTGGCCATAGTATGTCCACTAAAGTGAGTACCAAAGATGCCTTCGTGCATGTCCTCCATAATTTTCTTTGCTTCCTTCTTGTCCATACAACGAAGTAGAGTTGAATCATGGTTGTGTTTATATAAAATCCCATTGCTTAGGAAGAACTTGGCAGAGAACCTCCGTAGGAATTTCTTGTCGTTGATTGACGCCTCTTTAGGATACTCTTGAGCTTCGAGATATATTTTCACTTCGTGAAACCAAGGCTTCTCCTCTACTTTATCAGTGTCAATATCATAGCAGTGCGCATGTTCGTTAAATCTTTCGACAATAATTCTGGGAGCTTCGTTGTCCCATTTAACCTTGAACATAGATAACATGTTAGCTAAGGCATCCGCCAACCGATTTTTTTCCCTCAGGATGTGTTCAAAGGTAATTTCTTCAAAGTATGAGATCAAGGTTAGCGCAAGTTCTTTGTAAGGGATAATATTTAGATGTTTTGTATCCCACTTTCCTTTAACTTGACCGATCACCAAGGTTGAGTCTCCAAATACGCTTAAGAATTTGATTCTTAGGTCAATAGCCGCTTTAAGACCCAAGATGCACGCTTTGTACTCCACCATGTTGTTGGTACAGTCAAAGCAAAGCCATGCAGCGAGAGGCGTATGGCAACCTTCGGGGAAAATTATAACAGCACCAATTCCGTTACCCAGTGCATTAGAAGCTCCATCAAAAACTATAGTCCATCGGAATCCTTTCTCAAGTCCTTCATACGGTTCAGGATTTTCATAATCTGTAATCAGCATGATATTCTCGTCCGGGAATTCAAAGTTCATAGATTGGTAGTCATCCACAACTTGATGCGCTAAATGATCTTCCAGCACACTTCCTTTTATTGCTTTTTGTGTAGTGTACTGGATATCGTATTCAGTTAAGATCATTTGCCATCGGGCTATCCTTCCGGAGAGAGCTACCTTCTCAAATATGTACTTAACAAGATCAATCTTAGAGATCAATAAAGTAGTATGAGTCAACATATATTGTCTTAGTCGGCGAGCAGCCCATGCCAAAGCGCATCAAGTTTTGTCGAGCAGTGAATATCTTGTTTCACAGTCGATAAACTTTTTGCTAAGGTAGTATATTGCATGCTCTTTTCGACAAGACTCATCATGTTGCCCCAACACACACTCCATTGAATTCTCTAACACAGTTAAGTACATGATTAGAGGTCTTCCTTTAACTGGTGGCATCAGGATTGAAGGCTCTTGTAAGTATTATTTGATCTTGTCAAAAGCTATTTGACAGTTGCCATTCCATTTTACTACTTGATCTTTCTTCAGCAGCTTGAAGAGTGGCTCACAAGTAGCAGTCAAGTGAGAGATGAATCAGGCAATGTATTCCAGTCGTCCTAAGAAACCTCTAACCTCCTTCTCAGTACAAGGAGCTGGCATTTCTTGGATAGCTTTGACTTTGGCAGGATCAACCTCAATACCTTTGCCACTAACGATGAAGCCTATGAGCTTTCCAGATCTTACCTCGAAGATGCATTTGTTTGTATTTATCCTCAGCTTGAATTTTCTCAGCCTTTCAAATAGCTTGTGCAGATGTTTAAGGTGTTCTTCCTCAGTTTGTGATCTGGCTATCATGTCATCAACACAGACTTCTATCTCATGATGAATCATGCCATGAAATAAAGCCATTATAGCCCATTGATAAGTTGTGCATGCATTCTTTATCCCAAAAGGCATGACCTTATAATAGAAGGTGCCCACTGCGTGACAAAAGTAGTTTTCTCCATGTCTTCAGGCGCCATATTGATTTGGTTATAACCCGAGAAGCCATCCATGAAGGAGAACACCTTGTGTTCAGCAGTGTTGTCAACCAAGACATCAATATGCGGTAGCGGGAAATCATATTTGGGGCTTTCCCTATTTAAATCCCTGTAGTCCACACATATATAGACCTTATCATCTTTCTTCGGCACTGGAACAACATTTGCAACCCATTTGGGATACAAAGTCACTGCCAAGAAACCTGCATTGAACTGTTTCATTACCTCAACCTTGATCTTCTCAGATATATCAGGATGCATGCGGTGAACCTTTTATTTGATCGAAGAACAACCCTCTTTCATTGGCAGACGATGAACCACGATATAATTATCGAGCCCTGGCATGTCTTCGTATGACCAAGCAAAGAATTCAACATATTTGTGCAACGTCTATACCAATCTACTCTTAACATTGTCTTCCAGGTTGGCGCCAATCTTGACTTCTTTCTTATCTGCCTCAGTACCCAAGTTTATCACTTCGATCGGTTCTTCGTGCGGTTGGATAGACTTTTCCTCTTATATCATGAGTCTGGCGAGTTCTCCAGGTATCTCGCAATCTTCTTCGCCTTCGTCTTCGGCTTGATATATTGGATTTTCAAAGTCATAAACGACAATAGAAGAATCATTGTCAATGAGATCCAGAGTGGATGTAGATCTGCAAATGTGTGTGTGTGCATGTAAGGTCACATGGCTATTTGAAAAATGCAGTAAAGTAAAAGATAGACAAGGAGAGCCAAATTTGAATGCAAAATCGTCCAATGTTTTCATTAAATGAACATATGATATATGAAATGACAACCCTTAACAAATGGACCATTGTGCCTCGGGCAAGGCACATGGTTTAAAGTCATTGATTTAAACATAAATTATACAGACAAACTTCTTAAAGCAATAAAAATAGGAAATAACAATTACTCATGGCTGAAGGAGATTGAGATGAAGTCTTTGGCCTTCTAGTTGTTGATTCCACCATCAGCAGTTAGAAATATCCACTCTTCCAAGTCACCATCACTATCAGTGTCCTCTAGAGTGTTGACTTCATTGTTGCTAATACAGAGATGTGGTCCTCCAGCACAAACACGTCGAACCTCTTTCTGAGCCTTTAAAGTGAAACCTAACCCAAATTTGTCAGATTTGTAGGGGATATCAGGAAGTTGTCCCCAAATAGTGCAACCTCTGCCTTTTATAACAGCCCAAGCATCCTTCATAGAGGCCATTCTTGGTGTGCCCTTAGAGATTTCAGGAGTAGTAAGAGTAGCAACAACAATCATTGGAGGGATTACCTCAAATGTCTGGCAGGGGGTTTCAATGAATTCTATAACCATTTCAACATATTTGAAAGAATTCAAATGACTGACCATATATTCTTCCTCTCAACAGACTGTGACAATCTTCTCCTTCACTGGGTACTTCAGCTCTTGATGCAAAGTAGAGGAAATCGCACCTGCTCCATGAATCCATGGGCGTCCTAACAAGCAAGAATAGTCCGGGTGGATATCCATTACATAAAATGTTGAATTGAAGACTTGAGATCGCACCTTGATCAGAAGGTCAACCTATCTGTGGACCATTCTCTTTGAACCATCGAAAGCTATTACCACAATATCGCTAGGTTTCAACACCAACCCTTTACAGTCCAATCTATCTAGATCACCCTTGGGTAAAACCTTTAGGGTTGACCTAGTATCTACCAACACATGCGCCAGAGTGGTGCCTTTGAATTCAATAGAGATGTGCAGAGCCTTGTTATGATTCTTCCCTATCGGAGTTAAATCTGCATCAAAAAATCCCAAGTCATTATCAGCAGTTAGGCTTGCAACATAATTCTCGAATTGATCAGCAGTGGTTTCTTGTGGTACATGAGAATTCTTTAGAAATTTCAACAAAGCTTGGGCATGTCCTTCGGAGCACAACAACAAGGAAAGCATGGATATCTTTAAGGGTGTCTGCCCATATTTGTTCAACTATTTTGTAGTCACTTTTTCAGATGATCTTCAGAAATTCTTCTATCTCTTGACTAGATGGGTCTTCAATTGTAACATCTTTGGATGGTACCTCCATCCGGGTAGGCTCAGTTACTTTCTCTTTACCTCGAGCATTGGAAGTTGGCCCATCAGCAGGAATACGAACAGGTGTTGTAGTAGTTGTTGGAGGAGAGATCTCCAGAGAGAATATCTTTCCTGTCCTAGTGACCTTACTAGTTCCGGCAATGTTTGTAATTTCAGGCTCTTCATTTTTAGTAATCCATGGCTCTTGCTTAACACCACGATAATAAACTTTTTCCCCATAGTTCCAGGGCATGGATTTGTCGAAGGAATAGGGGATTGGCCCCAGTGTAGTGATGATGATCAAGGGATCTACTCTTGGCTCAGCGGGAATCCTTATAGGGCCTTTAGAGGTGATCCTAATAGGAGTGTTTGAAATGGTGATTATGGAAACGTCTTCAAGTCTCAAATCTTGAGATATACTCTTAGGCAAACTTTTCATGGACGAAGTTTTCTCGAATAAAATTTCATGGCTATCAATCAGGCGTTGAATACCTTTCTTCAGCCACATACAACCATTATTTTAGGAAGCACAATGGTAACAATTTTCAAGGCAGCCTGGAAATAAACCGACTCTTAACAGATTCTTCTTAACAGTTAATAAGGGAGTAATCAAATTACTGATGGTGGAGAAAAAAGAGACATAGCCAATGGCATTGACACCTTTACCATGATTGGGCATGGGAGCAGTAATGAAATTAGGGGTTTTTGGAGGGTCAAACTCAATCACTTTGTTATCAATCAAATCTTGGATCTTGTTCTTCAACTCCCAATAGTTATTGGTGTCATGTCCAGGGCTATTTGAATGATAGGCGCATTTCACGTTTAGATTATATTTGAGAGAGGCAGTATTGGGATTTGGATGAGGATCTCGCAACATTCACTACGCCAAAAACGAGTTTTGGCACCGCTACATAGACAACGCTTATGCAAAAGCGCTGCTGTAGGTATCCAAAAAAAAAACTTTAGACAGCACTTATTAAAAGCGCTGCTATAGGCCTTATCAAAGGCAGCGCTTTTTCTCCCTAAGCGCTGCTATAGGGTTTTAAAAAAAATAAAAATTAAAAAATTAATAAAAGCGTTGCTAAAGGGTATGCTTTAGACAGCGCTTTCAAAAAGCGCTGCTAAAGGGGGGGTAAACCTAAAGCGCTGCTAAAGGGGGGTACCTTTAGTAGCGCTTCTTGAAAGTGCTGCCTTTGTGTAAATCTAAAAGCGCTGCTAAAGGGGGGTACCTTTAGCAGCGCTTCTTGAAAGCGCTGCCTTTGGTTTGTTAATTTATTTCTAAACCCCTAACCCCTAAATCAGATTTCCAGAAACACAAAATTAAACCCTTTGTTCCGTCATCTCTCAAACCCTCCTCTCAACCGCTTCATCTTCATCGTTACCAACCACCACCATCAATTGTCAACCGTCTCCATCCTTCATCCCTTCGTCGTCCTCTAACCATTACCCTCCGCCTCGCATCAACGGCACAATCACCAATACCAGCAGCCTCCTCCGTTGCATCACCTTCGAATCTTCGGCCCACGGCTAATTCATTTTTTCAATCCAAGTAAGTGTTTCTATCATTAAAGCCTGTGCTTCTGGATTCATTTTTTGGTGTGCATTGTGACTAGAGTGTTTAGTTGAATGTAGGTGATTTATGTGTTGAGATTTTCTGGATTCTGTGAGCTTTGGGGTTTGATTTAGGAATTTAGGGTTCAATAGTTAAGTGAATAGTATTATCTTCCTTCTTTCCATATTAAACCCAAAGAAATAAATGTCATGGTGATATAAGTGATTCTAAATCTTGTCAACTCGAGTTTCCATAGTACCTGAGTAATGAATTATTTCCATTGCTTCTTGTAATTTGATACTCAATCACATTTCCTTTCTTTATCTTTTAATGTTTCCATTATTTGATAACCGTTTTTCAGAAAAGATTTTGCTTAATGAATGTTTTGGTTTTTAAACCTGGGATGTATGGTGTTTTTCTTTAGCAACAGCAGAAAGTTGGAGCATCAGGTGATGTTCAAGAATTTGGTCCTGATGTAAAAACAATAACTAAAAGGAGTGTCAATATGGACGCCGCTTTGGAGGACAAGATTTGTGATCTCTATGATATTTTTGTTGATGTACGTTGAGTTACAGATACTTATTGTGAAATTTCTGTTTTGTGATAAAACTTAATAGAACCATGCTTGCAATGGCTGTAGGGCTTGGATGAAAATGCAGGTCCACAGATCAGAAAGTTATATGCCGAGGTAGGTCTAGTTTTTAAAACGTATTTGCAATTTGGTCTAGCAGTTCTACCGAGTTGCCTTGTTTGGGGTTTTCTGGCTGAGGACAAAAACTTAAACTGCATGGTTGTTTGAATTCTTCACCTGCTTTCACTAAGTTCGATTTGTTTTCTTAACGCCTACTCAAAAATGGCTCCTAATTAATTTTAAGAATTTATTTATTGGCGTAAGAAGTACTTACTTCCGGAACTTCTCACCAAGTGTCAAACAGACATCTCTCTTATTCAAGGAGCATTCATGCTACTTACTACTTGATAGTATGCCTGTGTACTGAAAGTGTAGTTTATGATATCTCTAAGTTAATCTGTTTGCATTCCATAAACAGATATATTTATTCTTTTTAACCTTTTTGAATTCTGTCTTTATCAGCTTGCAGAATTATGGCCAACTGGTTACATGGACAACCATGGGATCAAACGTGGAATTTGCAGGGCAAAAGAGAGGCGCAGAGCATCATACACAAAAAATAAGGTATGTCTTTTGTAGTGAATAGGAATTTTTAATATTAATAAACAATTGTTTGAATCTTATCTTCTTTCTTCTCCCCCTTAGAGCTGCATATATCAAGAAAATACCACGTTGCGATATTTCAAGTAATGGTGCTGAATCTGAATGAATGAATGAACAAAACTATACTTGTGGCAGCTGCATATCATGAAGAAATCTAAGCAGGGTGAGAGTTTAAGGCTCAAATATAAACGTTTACGTTATCATCATTTCAAATATGTATGCATGTTTGTTGCAACTTCATTGTTTTTAAAATTCCACAGGCAGCCACTGATCAGACCAATGTCGATATCTTCATCTCTTTATTGTTTTGGTTTGAAAGATTGACAACAACCAGAACAGTTAAGAAATAAAATAATCGGTATGTATGTACGAGACAATATATGAGAGGTTATTTAAATTAAATTTATCTATGCTTCTGTTATGATGACTTGGGCTTATTCTCAGCAGTTTAGAGATTCTGAGTTGTAGGGTCTTGGATTTTCTCTTATTTTGTATGCTTGGAAAAATTAGTAGTTGAATACATGAGTTGATTCTGAGTTGTAGAGTGATGAATTGGAGTGATGTTTTGATTGTTAACAATTATGTGATTAGATTATTATATAAATATTTTAATATACTTCACTTTTTTATATCTTATATTATTCTACCATTCAAATGTTTTTTTTCTATTTTTATTTTCAATAATCACTTCAAAATTAGTAGGATGATTTAAAAAATGCCTCATTTGTTAATCCTTTCAAATGCTTTAGGCCATTCCTTAAAAAATCTTTCCAACGAGGAAATTAATATGAAAAAGTGGTGGTTAAGGTGATATATATGAGTGCCAATTTGATCATCTGATTGTTGTACTGAGGTAGATACAAGCCTGATATGGGTACTCTTCATTTGTGGAAATGTTATTGTGTTCGTCTGCAATGCTTGGATCCGGAGTGTCGTATCAGTAGGCTTCGCAGAGTTAGCTTGGTGATCGGTGGTATGTTGCGGGATCTACACTGTAATCCAGTTCTTGAGCTTCGGCTGCTTGCAGTTCTGTTTCGGGGGTATCGATCGGGGTAAATTTGGCGTTGGGCATCTCTTCGGCAGCATTGTGAAAGTATTCAGAGTGCTGTTATGTGTTTTTGTTTTTGATGATATGCTTTTCTGTCTAGCTGCGGGTACGTGGTTAAGGTGACATTTGCAGTGTTTGGTTGCTAACTGTTGTTAAAGGCCTAAAAAAGTGGAGGTTTTAGCAACGGAGGTTTTAGCAGCGCTTTTAAGCGCTGTTAAAGGCCTAAAAAAGCGTTGTCTAATCCCTTGTTTGGCATAGTGATTACCAAATCCATATTCAATAGATGTTGTAAAGCTTGAGACAGTGTGTTGTACCCCAAAACTTTCTCTCTCATTTATCAAGTATTTGCTCACAAGATCTTCTTTGGCTCAAGACTGCACTAGGATTGATCAGCTCAAAGCACCTCCTTAAGCACTGGTGACCAAAATTAGGGTTTGATATTGCACAAGGATAATTGGACTTATATGCCCCATATGATTTTTATGGATCATTATGGACCCCTAAGATTAATCATGTCAAGTTTCAAGCTTTGGATCCCATTTTTTCTCTGTCAATTGAGCAGTTGACCTAAAAAATTAACTGTACTAGAAAAAGTCAACTGTACACTGAAAAGTCAAACTTTGACTTTTTGGTCAAAATCAAGTGTCAAAGATCACAATTCATCAAAACATGTTAAAATATGAAACTTGTTCATCAAGAAATCAAAAAGTCAAGATTTCATTTTTGAAAGTCAAAGTTTTCAAACTTAGAAAATTTTCTAAGTGTTGAAAACTTCATATTTTTTCACAACTTTGAGCCAATTTTTCACTATGATGTAAGATGATTCAAGGAAAACTTCCAATATGAAATTTGTAGATCTCAATGAGATCTAAAACTTTGTAGGGCATGACTTTTTCTAGAAATGGTTGGATTTTGAGTTATAAATTCATGAAGTCATGGCATTTTTGAATAAACACAGAGAAATTTTCAGCAGTTTTGGTCAGGATTTTATCCCAACTTATTGGAATTTTTTCACATAGTTACAAGATGATTTTGTCAAAATGGCCAACATGGAAGTTATAGAGGGTGTTTAAAGCTTTCCAAAACATCCAAGAGCATGAATTTATCATATTTGAGCTAGGAGATACAAGGATCTGAAGTTGGACATTCATTTTTTATTTACAAGGCAGATTTGTGATGAATAAAGAACAAAAATCTTAGCCATGCTGAATAATCTTCACTTTGAAGGCCTCTTGACTTGCAAATCTATCCATAATCATATGTTTACACAATTGATTGAACCATTATCCAAGTGGTTCAAGTATTGTCCATTGCATCTTTCCATTTTTGGCACAAAGGCATCATTGCCATTCTTGCAAAGTTCACTTTAATCAGAAAGTCAATTTATTGAGCCTCTAACTTGTTGTTATAATCACACTCAACTTATACAAGTCAGAAAAAACATGTTTAAAGTGATCACCCACTTTAGATAGCTTGGTACAAGCATTGGAAACATGTTATTCATGCTTGCTTCAAAAACAAGCAAGATAACCATAACATGTGATTCAAAATCTGAGTTGTTTGAAGTCTTAAACCTTCTCTATAAATAGAGAGGCCAATTGTAAGAAAAAATGTCAGAAAAAAATAAGGGAAAACTAACACTAATAATCATTCTTCCTGTCAAAAACCAGAATTTCCCATAAAACCTCCATTTTTGAGCTTTGAAGTCCAAATCTTTGAATCTCATACCTTACAAGTTTTCTCCAAACAAACCATCCAAACACTCCACATACATCATATAGAAGTTGTTAAAACATAACAACAACTTCTGTAACATCACTATCATCACTTCCCAAGCTCAAAAACAGCCCATACAACAGCTCAAACTCAAAGCACAAATTTCAGTTTCAAGGTAAGTTTTCTTGACTTTGAACTCTTCATACAAGCATCATTAATGGTTCATTTGTGAAGATAAAATATAGATATAATTGCCTTGAAGCTAACCATATGCTTGCTTTTCATTTTCACTAACCATGTGTTCAGAACTAACTTTTACATGTAGCAAAACAGTGATAAAAGCAAAAAACAGCAGTTATGCGTCGATACGAAATGCTATGAGTCGACACATACTATGTTCAAAACAGGTTATGAGTCGACACGAAACACGTATGCGTCGATACGAAATGATTATGAGTCAACACGAAACCAGTATGCGTCGACTCATACTGAGTTGTTTTAACTTCCAGGAGCATGAGCCAATACATAAGCTATGTGTCAGCTCATAAAACTTTGTTTTTTTTTAATCTTTTACTTTTATTTTTATTTTTATTTTTTCTTTATATTTTATTATTATTATTTTCATATAAAAAAAATCAAATATATATATATATATATATATATATATATATATATATATATATATATATATATATATATATATATATATATATATATATATATATATATATATATATATATATATATATATATATATATATATATATATATATATATATATATATATATATATATATATATATATATATATATATATATATATATATATATATATATATATATATATATATATATATATAATTTAAATATGTACGCATACACTTTTGTTTTATTCCTTTTTTCTAAACTAAAAAAGACAAAAAAACATTTTCTTATTAAAATCAATTTCTTTTCTTAAAATTAATTTAATATTTAGACTTAGGTTTTATTTCAATTTGTTTATTTTGATTAAATTAATTTAGACATTAGAATTTTAATTAATTTCTTTTCAAATCAATTAGAACCTTCTTCATAAAAAAAAAAAACATAAAAACACTTTCTCTTCTCTTTATATTTCTTTGTACATTTTATTATTTCGCACTATAATCATGTAATTGTCAAAGCCTTGTAATAGTAAATTAGGTTTATTTGCTTTCATCTTCCCATTTGTAAATTTGTACACCCCATCCCCTAATGATGTAATAGCGTAGTAATTTTACTTTCCGCAATTTATCGCTTTAATATAAATGTTAGTAATTAGGGTTTGTATGACAAGACTAAAATCAACAAATAGACAACCCATATTCAAGACAAAAACAAAGCATGAAAACAACACATTTTCACATAAGCACCCCTAAGGTAAAATCCACTTAGTTGCCTTATAAATGGCCATATTATGCATGTGAGGTATCTTAGCAAAAAAACAAGCAAATACAAGATCACAGTCCCTCGATGATGCTACCTAAGTTGCCTTTCAAATGATTTTGGTCCCTCAAAAAGAATGCTAAGATACCTTGTAACATTTCTAATCATGGTTATACGATGACCCACGCCCGTCCCGTTTATATCCAAAGATAGGGTTGCTTACCAAATCAATGGTAAGACAACAATGTCAAAGGAAAAGAAAATGAACAAGAAAGATATTTGAGTAGGTAGATTTCTCCTAATTACTTGCTCCATTTCAAAACAAACATCCTTGCTATTTTCAAAACAAACACATACACTCTAAAACATATCACAAAATTGAAAATATTTTCAAAAGATCAACATCTTTGTATACATTCTAACAAACAAGAATCATTACAAAGATTGCCTAAACAATGGTCTCTTTACAAAATACTTTCAAAAACCACACAAAGCACAATTTCAAACAAAAAGCAAGTGATATAGCAAGTAACTAAGAGCCCATGGAAAACCATGGATGAAAAGGGTGCTAATACTTCCCTTTTCATAATCTACCCCCCGAACTCAAGAAACAATCTCGAAGGTCTTTCCTGTGCTTTTTCACCTTTCCTTTTGGATAAAAGAAAAGTAGGTGACGACTCTTGCTAACCGCAACATTTGCAATCAAACGCAAAACCCTCAAGTCAGTTCTTCCATCGTATCACACAGTGACATGTTAATTCTAGTAAACGGACTTCCTGGGGCATTTGGCCTTTGTTGATTGTTTGATTATTGTGGTTGTTGAACTGGGGTCGGGTTTGAAATCAATATCACTCCTACTGACTGAAGACAATCATTCTTGATACGACTCCTTTATACATAAACATAATCAGTTTCTTTCTTACCAATGAATGGTTTTTTCACAATACTATAGGTCGAGTCCATTTGGATCTTCCCGCTTTTGATTCCACTTTCAACTCGCTTTCCAATCAAGATCAACTCAGTAATGTTTACCGTGGTTTTTGGTAAACAACCGCTGATCCTCCAAAAAGGAAAGTTCTTTTTGGTTTAATTACGGGATCGATCAGATTAATCCCAGAATATATGCTAATTTTTATATAAGATAGATAATCAGGAAGAACGCACGTTCGACCCAGAGAAAAGAGATTTGAGTTTTTAGAAAAGTATACAGAAATGTAGAAATGCAGGTAAAGAAGCAAGAAAGATAACTTTGCAAGATAATATTAAAGCAATGTAAAAAGACTTTCATTAATAAAAAGAGGTGTTTCCAACGTACATTTCTCAGTTTTATCCTTTCTCACACAGCGGTTACTTGGACAATGTTTGAGTGACTAGTACAATAGGTTGAACACTCTTAAAAACTACACAAGTTTCCTAATTTATACTAAAAACTAAGTAACCGTCGAGGGATCATTTTGCGCTAAGATGAAGACAAGTGTCTTCTGCATGTCCCTCGACTTATGGCTTTCAGCCACGTTGCTTCTTCTTAGCCGCTAGCGAAACTGCCTTTCCCTCCAATAATTCAAATTCAAATATCCCTCGTATCATGTGTCAAAGCGAGGGTATTTTCTCCCAGTCAAAGGACATAAGTACTCTTCAGTCGAAAACCCTGAAAGTGATCCTTGGTCGAAGGCTTAAATATAACTTAGATCTTTTTCCTAATTTATTTCATACGTCGAAACATTCTTCTTGGCTTGGTTCATTCCAGTTTTTTGGTCTAAAAGACCAAATATAGTAAGTGTTGAATTTGGGAGCCAACAAATTGCCCCCCAAGAATGTCTATTTCGACGCTCAAAGAAATAGCCATTCTTTGATCTTTCCATTCAACACCTATCTTTCTAGTTGTCCACAAGGTCCTGATGTGCGCTTTTCGTCTTCCAATAACTGCTGCTTTCAAAAAACCCATCATTACTCTTTTTCCAAGATGTCTTTTCTAACTGCTGTTACCACGCTTGCCATGATGGCCATATTCCTAGAACCTAGGCAAGCATGTCAAAACGTTTCCCAACATCTACACGGTAACCGCTTCATACTTCGCCACGTGCCCCACTATCTTCAACACATTAAATGGCCTTGACTAGACATATCCCTTTCTAAATGCTATAAATACTTCTGAGCCATTTTATTTGGAACTTTCACTACTTCAAGCATTTCCAAATCTCCTGCTTTCAAACACCTTGTACTGTCAAGTTCATTTTCTCCAAATCTTCAATAATGGCTTTTCTTTCCAATGCACCAAACAATCCTCAACCTAAAAACGCTGATGATATCCAAAACCCACCAGAGGTCTTTTCTACTAACCCTTCTCCTTCCTCAATTGATGGGCTTCGGTACGTCGCTGAACCCATGAAGAGGGAGTGGCAAGAAGCATATGATTTCCAGCTCCTCGTTCCCATTAGGTACAATGGAGACATGTATGCTATGTTTGGTCCTTTGTCTTCGTGCATCGATAATCCCTTGAAGAATCGCGCCTTCTTCCCTACTCACCCAAGACTCAGACCCATAGGTTGCGCGAAGAAGCCTAGGGATGACCCTGAAGACGCTACTCCAGCCAATCAACAACATGCTCAGACTATGGAGGATATTAACCTCCAATTTATGAACAAAGGGAACCAAATCTTTCGATCATGCCCAAACCTCTCCTCAAAGTATTCAGATTGGTTGAATAAGATGGAGAAGGCGCAAACCTCCGTCTGGAAGGAAATGGGAATTTATGATTTGGTGATGATGTCGAAGACAGGATTGTCCTATTGTCCCCTCATGCTGGTATCTTCGCTGTATTTCTGGGATAGCGCACATTTTACCTTTCATCTTCCCTGTGGGATGATGACCCCCACCCTATTCGACATAGCTGCAATCTTCGGTCTTCGACTGACTGGCGATTATTTCGATCCTGAGGATTTGTCTAAGGATGCTATTGGGTTTGCAGCTACAAAACCCACCTACACCACCTTTATCAACCATTTCCACGATAAATCCTCCAGTACTGTGTCGGAGGTGGAGCATATAGCTTTTTTGGCTATGTGGTTGTCTCATTTCGTTTTTTGCACTAAGTCACTTCAGGTGACTAAGAAGATGCTCACGCTTGTGACGCAGCTTCACCACGGTTATCCCCTTTGTTTGGCCGAATTAATTTTGGCCAATCTATATGAGTCCATCAGTAATGGTGTGACCCAACTCAAGGTTATAGGGGATAGGGGGAGCCTGCTGCTTTCTGGCCCTTTTTGGCTTCTCCAACTTTGGCTCAATGCCACCTTTGAATCTTTTCTCCCTCAGAAGAATAAGATTAATGAAGAGGCCCCAGAAATCCTAAACAGGAGGGTCGAAGGTACCAGGCTTGCACTGCTGACTCCTACTGATGAAGGCCAACAGTTTCAGAAGGCTTTCACAAGCTTCGTGATGATGTTTGCGGAGCACAAACGCTTTGTTTCGACCATGGCTCCTTTTTCCAGTCGAAAAGTTGGTCCAGAATGGTTCACTAGACCATTTCCTTCGACTGAGGAGGAAGACTTGACTGATGAATACGTGGGTATGTGGGAATCATTTCTTCGCCCTAAAATCATGCCATTGAGATTCAAGAGCTCCAAAAATCAATTAAGCTTGATCGCTTATCAACCAAACCTTGTCTCTCGACAATTTGGTATTGTTCAATCACTTCCCTCACCCATTTATCCTCGAGAGAAGCTACTATTATTTTACAATGCAGACTACTCAGAAGATGCTGCTACCAAGCATATTGGTAGGTACATCGGTAGAACTATACTGACCCTGTTCGACTTTAACCTCAATTTTTTGAGTTCTGGTAATTTTGAGGGGTGGTGGAAACAATATTATGATGAAGAGTTCTTCGACGAGAAAGACTTCGCCCACCACCTTCGTGAGGCGTTTAAGCTGGTTCTCGACAGGATCAAGAAAGGTATTACTTTTTTCTTTCTCTTCGCTTCAGATTTATCATTCGACACTCGGTTAACTTTAGTTTTCTTGTCTTTTGTGTAGTTGTTAAGAGAACCACTTCGAAGAAGGTTGCTGAGAGCACAAAAGGAGGCGATTCTACTATCAATCCCTCTCCCAAGGTATTCACTTTCTTCCATACCCTTATTTTCTATGATTGTCTGACATGGGTACTGATTCCTTTGGCTTGTATTTTTTGGGTATTCAGAAAACTACCCCCAAAAAACGGAAGGTCCAGGAGATCAATATCTCTAGTGACGAAGAAGAGGAGTCTCCTCTTGTTCCTATGAAGAGACGAAGGATAAAGAAACCAGTTCCTGCTGTTGAGTCTCGTCCCAAAATTAAGATTAAGACCACAGCTACGAGGCCTCCTCCTATAGTTATCAAAGAGCCTACTGAACAGGAAGTAATTGCCAGGCTAAACAACCCTAGCGAGAGTGATAACTCCAGTCCCGATGCTGAAATCCCAGTCCAGGTATTTGATTCGTCTGACCATCTTTTACTTTTCGAACTCCCTTTTTTCTCTATGAGAATTATGAAAGTAACGAACTTCTTTTATTTTCCAGGACACTGTTGGCACCTCCAAACAAGTCCCTACTCTTGTCGAAGGCTTTGTCACCCTATTGAATAGTGAAGGAGATCCTACTTATAGGCCTTCTTCAACGAAAGGCTCTTTCATGAGTTCAGCTGATGAAGTGAATCAAACTTCCGAACCTCAGCACGAAACCATAGAAGAAGCCAATGAAGAAGGCCCTGTAGGAAATCATGAAGAGACTAGGGCTCCTTTGGTTGATGTGAAAGAAAATGAAGAGGAAAGGATCCCTGTTGCTGAGATGTGATAGTGAGGGAGAATGAAGGGATCCCAGAGGCTGATGGTGAAGAGGGTTCTGCTGAAGGAAACCAGAATCCTACAGGCACTGAGGCAATTCCAAAGCAGGTGGCTAACGTGGTTGTTGTTGTCAACGAAAGTGTCCCTTCGACGGGATCTAGAACCAAAGAGGATTTGGCCTTGATGAAACAGCAAAATCCTTTAGGCTATTTGACTACAATTCTAGAAGGTCGAGAAAGTTCCTCTAATCATAGTGCCTCAACTGCGTTTGGAAGATCTACTTCGACTTCTCCTCTCGATGAGGCCCTTTAGAAAGTTAAGGCACAAATCTTCAAAAGAGATTTAATGTTGACCTTGGAGGGGGAACCTGCGGCTCCCTCTTTTCTGAAGACTACCCTGAGGGTTGTCGATCTCCTCATTACTTCTCCGGACGTGGCCAACGTTATCTTGGACTTAATCTTCATTATTGACCAAGTATCAGCTGATTATAACCGCCAAAGGACTCTTAATCGTGATATTAAAGAAGCCAATGGTTAAGTGGCTTCTTCCTGGAATGCTGCTACCGAATCAGATTCTAAGGTAAAGGATTTGCCGAAGGCCCGGGAGGCTAGACAAAAAGAGGTCGAAGAGATAGATCGAGACACTGCTCAACTGAGGGTGCAGATTATAGAGTTAGAAGCTAAAATTGCTGCCAACGACAAAAAGAAGGAGGAACTTCTCGCTGTTAACACTGAATTAGAGAGCCAAGAAGAACTGGCTGAAGGGTTAAGACACGCTGATCGAGCCCAATCTCTTGATGTTAAGCTCAATACCCTTCATCAATCGAAGGCTTTATGTGATCGACGCCTAGAATTACAAAGAATTAAGTATCTTCAGATTAAGGCCAATCTCCCATTTTGAATCCTGTTTTTATTTATTTATGTAATCACTTGTTGTAATGATTTCAAAGCCATTTTGGCTATTTTAATGAAAATTTAAGTTTCCATTTTGGCATTTTGTATTCAACAGTGACTATATATTACTTATTTTTACCTCTTGAAGTATAGGTCTATACACTTTCAGGTATTTACCATTCACCTTCAAAAGTCTTTGATCTTCGCTTAACTCTTAAATCTCATAGGCTCCACCAGAGAAAGCATGGATAATCCTGAAAGGTCCTTCCCACTTAGGAGACCATTTTCCCAAATTTCTATCTTTTCGATCCATCGAAAGAATTACTTTCCAAACTAGATCCTCAGGCTGAAATGTCTTAGATTTCACTCTACGATTATAGGATTTCTCCATTCGCTTCTTCTGCAGTCTCAAAAGATCCAAAGCTTTCAACCTTTCTTCGTCTAAGTCAACTAGTTCATCTAACATCATATTCCAATAGACCTCAGAAGGAATATCATGATGTGTCTGAATCCTTGTCGCCTGCAGGTGGATTTCCACTGGCAACACTGCATCATGACCATAGGTTAGGCGAAATGGTGTTGTTCCCGTGGCTTCTTTCAGACAAGTTCGACATGCCCATAGAACTTGATCTAGCGTCTTGTGCTAGTTTCTGGGTTTCTTTCCCACGTGTTTCTTTATTAAACTGATCACTACTTTATTCGCTGCTTCGACCTGGCCATTAGCTTGCGCATAATAAGGTGTAGACGTTAACAATTTAAACCCCATTTCCGTAGCAAAGTCTTGCATCTTTCGACCAGTAAAGACTGACCCTTGGTCTGTAGTTATTGTTTCGGGAATTCCAAATCTATATATGATGTACTTTTGAATGAATTCAATGACATTCTCTTGGTCTACATTGACTAAAGGGATTGCTTCAACCCACTTAGTAAAATAATCAATGCCCACCAATATATACTTCTGTCTTTTAGAAGATGCTGGTCGAATTTCTTCAATAATATCTAAAGCCCATCATCTAAAAGGCCAAGGCTTCACAATCGAGTGAAGTTCGCTTGCCGACACATGCTGAATACCTGTATGTATTTGACATTCTTGGCATCCTTTTGCAAAATCAACACAATCTTTTAACATAGGGGGCCAATATAATCCTTGTCGAAACAATAACCATTTCATCTTTTGGCCTACTTGGTGTGCTCCACATGCCTCAGCGTGTGTGGTGGAAAGAGCTATGTATGCCTCTGTTTCACTTAGGCATTTCTGGAGCACACCTTCAGGTGTTTTCTTGAATAATTCATTTCCCATCAACACGTAACTCAGTGCTCTATACTTTATTTTTCATTCTGTCGAAGCCGTTGGATTTTGTAAATAATCCACTACAGGCTTTCTCCAATCTTGCTCTGTTAGATTATCTATGAACGAAATTTCAAAATTTTCGTGATCAGTGCATCCCAACGTTGTGGTCTTTAAATCCAATGGAGATAACTTAGTGGAAGTTAATCTCCCTCTAACTTCGATTGCTTTTTGTAGCCTGTCTTTCGACACCTTATACCCGGAGGCAATCTGTGCTAAGTCGTTAGCTACTTGATTTTCCAATCTGGGGATATGTCGAATGTTAACTACTTCGAAGTTCTTCAAAAACCGTCTGGATATTATGAAATACATGATAAGATTTTCTTTAATGCATTTGTATTCTTTCGTAATTTGTTTTAGGACTAACTCTGAGTCTCCCATTATTTCGACCTGAGTTGCCTCCAATTCCAACAGGATTTCAAGGCCTACGATTAACGCTTCGTATTCAGCCTCATTATTAGAGCAATCCCCATCTATCTTGTACTTAAATGTTGTTGGAATTTTGTTTGGAGAAATAATGAGGACTCTGACCCCAGTTCCATCTTTATAACTAGAACAACCAAAGTACAGTTTCCAAGGTTCGATCTCCAAATAATTCAGTGATCCCTCTTGTATAGAATGGTCGACTATAAAGTCTGCAACCACTTGACCTTTCATAGCCTTGAGAGGCATAAAGGTTTATGAGTACTCAGTTAATGCGAGTGCCTATTTGCCAACTCTACTGTGCAAAATGGGTTTCGACAACATATATTTGAAAACATCAAAACGAGACGAAACATAAACATTAACTGGCTTTATATATTGCTTAAGTTTTGTACATGAAAAATAAAGACATAAACATAGTTTTTCAACCTCGTTATATCTATTTTCTACTTCGTTTAAAACTCTATTGAGGTAGTATATGGGCCTTTCGACACCATGCTCATCCTCTTGAGCCAGCATGCTCCATAAAGTTTTATCAGACACAGCTATGTACAATCTCATATTTCTACTTCGACAAGGAGGCACCAAAATAGGTGGTTTGGTGAGGTACTCTTTGATTTTGTCGAAGGCTTCTTGATGTTCTTGCCTCTATTCAAATCCTCCTTTGTTGAGTCGAAGTAGTGGGAAAAGGCTTGCATTTTCCCACTGAGGTTGGATATAAATCTCCTCAGGAAATTTATCTTTCCAAGTAAGGATTGCAATTCCTTTTTGTTAGTTGGCGCTTTGGCTTGCAGGATAGCTTTGGTCTTATTTTGGTTTATCTCAATGCCCTTTTTATGGACCACAAAACCTAAGAAATCTCCCGCTTTGACACCAAAAGCACATTTTAGAGGATTCATCTTCAGGTTGTAGTGTCTCATCCTCTCGAAGGATTGTCGAAGATGATCCATGTGAGTCTTCCCCGAAACAGATTTGACAACAATATCATCAATATAAATATGCATGAAAGTGTCAATAAAATCATGGAAGATCGAATTCATGGCTCTTTGGTACGTTGCCCCTGCATTCTTTAGGCCAAAGGGCATCACTACCCATTCATAAGTGCCTAAGGCCCCAGGGCAACAGAATTCTGTTTTCGACACATCTTCTTCAGCAATAAAGATTTGATTATATCCAGAGTAGCCATCAAGCATACTCATGTACTCGAAACCAGCGGCATAATCCACAAGCATTTCCGCCACCGGCATTGGATATT
The DNA here is from genome assembly GCA_948472305.1 of Vicia faba. Taxonomy (NCBI): domain Eukaryota; kingdom Viridiplantae; phylum Streptophyta; class Magnoliopsida; order Fabales; family Fabaceae; genus Vicia; species Vicia faba. The sequence goes on along the minus strand of OX451740.1, from coordinate 750,563,112 downwards.
CATCTTTGGGTCTGCTTAACGGGCTTCTTTCCAGGCTTTATTGGCAACTGCAGTTCTACCAAACTTCTGTCGAGACCAGGCATCTCATCATAATCCCACGCAAAGCAAACCTTGAACTCTTTTAGTAATTGGATCATTTCGACCCTGAGTCCTGGATCCATTTTTGTGCTTATGTACATTGGCTTTTTTACAGGACCTTCGCCTAGATTTACCTCTTCTAGAGGATCTTGCGCTAACATTTTAACATTGTTCGCCAACAGGTCCTTTTTGAAACCCAGAGGTTCATCGTCATAGATGGCGTCTAACCTTTGATCTCGAAGGTCTTTCGTTCCTAAGTCGGGAGGCTCTGGGTCGAAATCTTTCCCAGGGTCTGTCTTAGAAAGAACTTGTTCATTGGCTTCGAAGGCCATATATTTAACTTCAGCCTCTAAAGCCGCTATCATTCTACTTTCGGCCACATACGCCGAAATTTTTTGCAGAGTTTGTGACTCAGTCATCATCACCAAACTCACTTCCCCAGCCTGTTGGCCGTATATTATCAACTCCTCCAAAGTCGATGTTGGATAAGTCTTCTCTATCCCACTGAAAGCCGTAGTCGGAGTGTAGGTATAGGGAGCAGAAGGCGTTAGGTGTTGGGGTTAAATCAAACTCAGGTGGATTACATGGCCCTATATGAGCCAAATTTTTGTCGAAACTATTCTTTCCAACACTGTTGATTTCACCTAAGTAATAACTCTGATCTAATTCAATGTTTTCCACAATACCATCGGGGCGGCATATTGTGACCCTTTGGTGCATCGAGGATGGGACTGCTCCGATGCCATGTATCCACTCTCGACCTAAGAGCAGATTGTAGTTTGGTTTTGCTGAAATCACCATAAACATGGTGGGTCGGAGGAGTGATCCTACTTTGAGGTCTAGTTGTATGACACCCATTGTGGTGCCAATGCCCCCTTCATAGTTGGACAAGACCATGTTATGTGGCTTGATGTCAGCATCTCCCTTTCCTAGCTTTTCTAGCATGAATTATGGGATGATATTGATGGTCGCCCCGCAATTAACCAGAATTTTATTTATAGTTATCTTCCCTATCTTTGCTCTAGTGAACAGGGGTTTCAGATGATTCTTCATTACCTCTGTTGGTGGCTCGAAAAATGCGTTCTATTCTTCTACGCAGCCATTGTTCATTACGTAGTAACATACTGGCCTGTGTCTAGCCATTTCTTGTTCAACCATTAAGTCAGTTTCTTCAACTTCGACCTACCGGTTGTACTCTTTAGGTAACACTGATATGACATTCACCATGATGTCTAAACTGTCACCGGAATCAGAGTTGTCTTCATCATTCGACCCACATTCCGCCATCCAAGGCATAGGATTTCTATCTAGAGGCTTCCTTTGTTTCCTTTGCACATTGCTGCTAACCTCTGGATGAGGTCCAGCTGCCTCTTTTTCGGCCTTTCGCCGTCTTTGGAATCTTCTCCATTGTGAACGAGACATAGGATTTTTCCCTTTGTAATTGCTCGATATATGGGTCACTTTATTCGACGCAGAAGCATGGTACTCCTTTATGTAATCTAAAGATGAACCTCTTGGCACGTCGAACGCATGCCATCTCTCTCCATTTGGCCTCTTTCTTCCCATGGTGTTAAGCCAAGTATCTGTAGGTACATTAGTTGGAGGCCGAAAAGTTGGTGGCCTCCTTACCTGACTCATGGGTCCTTGTTGATGCCCTCTTATAGGGTCGAATCTGATTTCTGAACCCATTTTTTATTGGGCATTGATGCCCTGTTTTGCTTTCACAATCCGCATAGCTTGTATGTGTTCTGTAGCTTTCTTGTCGAAAATAGAGCTACATCTAGGGCATAGCATTACTTCCGATTTCTTCTTCTGGAACCTATGCAAAAAATCTGCCAGATCTTCATTCTCCTTTGGGAATGCCGTTTTGTTTACTTCTTCTTGACGAATGGCTTCCTATGAGGCTTTGGTGCCAGAGACTTCAACCATGTTGACCTGCATGTAGCTTTTGGAAACAAGGTTCATTTTCTGCATTTTGGCCTCTAGATTCTCTGTCAAACCTTTTACAGCAGCCAAATAAGAACCTGTGGTGGTTCTTTTGCTGGAGCTCTCAACAACTCCTTTGCTTTTGTGTGGGTCTTCAGTAACCCGTTTAATCATTTTCAGGCTTTCAACAGCCTTCTTGTTCGACCCTTGGGTAACTTCCTTTTTCAAATCTAGGCCTTCAGTGGCCTTTCTCACCCCTTCAATAGTTTTTCTGGAAATGTTTCCAGTAAAACTTCCAAAGATGGGTTTAGTGATGAAATCTTCAGAAACTTCCACCATGTGAATGCCAACTGGTTCAACATAATATGCCTCCATCTGCAGTGGGTTTGTGTCGATTTTCATTGTTGGCTTATCAGCAAATTTCAGCCTTCCTTCCTTTAGAGCTTGTTGAACGAGATCCCTGAAAAGGAAACATCGTGAGGTTTTATGTCCTAAAAAATTATGGTATTTACAAAAACCTCTTTTCTTTCTCTGTTCTAAAGGAGGCAATTTTGCCCCTGGGGGCACTATCATCTGGCCATATTTAACTAATAGATCAAATATTTTGTCACATTTAGATATATCGAAGCTATAAGTTTTCTTAGGAAATTTGTCGCTGTTTTTCTCAGGCTCTACAGGATTTTTCCCATTTGATGGCACTAGCAATTTACAAGAATATGGTGGTCATTGTTTTAATTCTGCTAAATCTATTTCTCCTTCTTCGACATCTATAGGATCATTAGATATCTCTGGATCGTTATCATCCATTTCAACATAGGCCACCCTTTCTCGTCGATGAGTTTTGGCAGCTTTAGCTTTCTCAGCTTTAAGGCGTTCTACTTGTCGAACTCTATTAGCCAGTTGGGCCATATCTCTTAGGTATTGTGTATCTAACTTTTTCCTAATCGAATAATCCAGGCCCCCTGCTGCTATTTCAACCAATTCATGCTCAGGCACTTGGGTAAAGCATCTGGCTTTGAGTAATCGAAACCTATTTAAATATTCATCGATTGGCTCTGTAAACCTTCTCTTCACACTAGCCAATTCTTTTAGACTTATTTTGGTTTGGCCCATGTAGAATTGTTCATGGAACAATCTTTCCAATTGGTTCCAGTTGTGGATCGAATTGGCTGGAAGGGTGGTGAACCAAGTGAAAGCATTCTTTGTCAGGGAACTTGGGAAATATTTGATTCTAAGGTTTTTGTTGTTTGCTATTTCCCCGGCCTCTATCAAATATCTAGCCACATGTTTGACAGTGGACTCTGTCGTATCCCCTAAAAATTTAGTAAACTTTAGAACCTTTCCCCTAGGTGGTAAGTCTGTTTGCAGAATATATTCTGACAATGGGGATGTGAATTTTGGTCTGTGAAAACCAACGTTCATCCCGTTTTGAATCATAATCCTTTCGATCATGTCAGTTAGATTATTGTCTGTCCCATAGTTTTGGTGTCGAAGTTGCTGTATTAATTCGTCAGCATTTTGGTTTCTATTAGCCATAATAACTCCTTGATCGATTTCTCTAGGGTTTCATGGTATTTCAACCCTTGGTTGTTCTATTTCTGCTCTAGGAATCTGGGGGTTTGGATTAACGGTCAAATCCTCTTCCATGATTACCCCTTGATTTGCTCTTATTGGTATTCTCTGGGGTTGTCGAACAACTTGGGGTACCCCAAAGAATTTAGCCATACGTGTCATTTGCGCTGTCATCTGTTGATTCGACTGTGTAGCAGTCTGAATGATGGGTTTTAGCACTATACTTAGAGTTTGTGCTAACATTTGTACCATATCATGATTACTTTCGTCCATCTGTTGCCTCAAAATTGCTGTCGAAACATTTGTGAGGCTTGGTATTGTATGAGATGGCCCTCCTAAAAATTGGTTTCTACTGGCTCCAGACCCCTGTAATGGCGATGTTGCATTCACCAAAGGTTCTGAAAAGGTGGAAGCAGCATTCATAAGGCTAGCCATTTCAGTAGTTGGCATGCCATATGGCTGCTCTCGACCCATCCAGGTTGTCGAAAAGCCCGGGGGCACAAATGATCGAGGTCCTAGATTTACCCTTGGTGGAGGCGTTCATAATGGACCTCTTGGACCTACATACGAAAGTAAGGGTCCAATTTGATTTGTGGTTAGCGTCGGTATTGATCCAACGGAAGTTGGGATATTCCCTTCGACAGCGGTAGTAACCACTGTTCCATTAACTGGTGGAGGTATTTCTCCATGATTTGGCTCGTTAGCCATACTACTATCGCTATTTTTCTTCCTAACAGTATACTCGTTGGTTACTCTACCACTTCTTAATAACATGCAACGTTATAACTGTACAGGAAAAACACAATAACATAAACAAGATTTTTAATAAAAATTAGCAACGTCCCACCAGGTGTGCCAATTTGTTTACCGTGGTTTTTGGTAAACAACCGTTGATCCTCCAAAAAGGAAAGATCTTTTTGGTTTACTTACGGGATCGATCAGATTAATCCCAGAACATATGCTAATTTTTATGTAAGACAAATAATCAGGAAGAACGCATGTTCGACCTAGAGAAAAGAGATTTAAGTTTTTAGAAAAGTATACAGAAATGTAGAAATGCAGGTAAAGAAGCAAGAAAGATAACTTTGCAAGATAATATTAAAGTAATGTAAAAAGACTTTCATTAATAAAAAGAGGTGTTTCCAACGTACATTTCTCAGTTTTATCCTTTCTCACACAGCGGTTACTTGGACAATGTTTGAGTGACTAGTACAATAGGTTGAACACTCTTAAAAACTACACAAGTTTCCTAATTTATACTAAAAACTAAGTAACCGTCGAGGGATCATTCTGCCCTAAGATGAAGACAAGTGTCTTCTGCATGTCCCTCGACCTATGGCTTTCAGCCACGTTGCTTCTTCTTAGCCGCTAGCGAAACTGCCTTTCCCTCAAATAATTCAAATTCAAATATCCCTCGTATCATGTGTCAAAGCGAGGGTATTTTCTCTCAGTCGAAGGACATAAGTACTCTTTAGTCGAAAACCCTGAAAGTGAGCCCTGGTCGAAGGCTCAAATATAACTTAGATCTTTTTCCTAAGTTATTTCATACGTTGAAACATTCTTCTTGACTCGGTTCATTCCAGTTTTTTGGTCTAAAAGGCCAAATATAGTAAGTGTCGAATTTGGGAGCCAACAAGTAAACCCTGACGAAGAACTCCCAATCAGCAAGTTAAATAATGGACCATTCCCATGAACATATCCACTAATCCTCTGTCAGTCAAAGGGGGTTTCACCCTTCCAGCCAGGTCCCTCCACTTTTGAACATACTCCTTAAAACCTTCGTTTGAACCCATAATCATACTTTGTAACTGCACGCGAGTTGGTGCGAGGTTAACATTATATTGGTATTGTCTGTAGAAGGCAATAACCAGATCCTCCCATGTGTGGATATTAGTCCCCTCAAGTTGATAGAACCATTCCAACTTTGTTCCAGATAAGCTTTCTTGGAAGAAGTGCACCCATAACTTCCTATCGGCGGTGTGTGGTTGAATCTTGTGGACATAAGACCTCAGATGTATCTTGGGAAAGGAGACTCCATCATACTTGACGAAATCAGGAACCATGAATTTGTGGGGAATGACCACCCCAGAGACCAAACCTAAATCTCCAAAGTCCAAACCAGACACTGTTTGGATCTCTACAGCCTTAAGTCATTCTTATAGTTGATTGTATTTTTCCCCCGCCGATGGTTACTGCTCATTGGAGTAGTCTCCGTCCTCAAAAATCTGGTTATTTCCACCCCAACCCTGGTGCTTCTAGCATCCTCGTCTTGATTGTCTTCCTCCTCAGAAGAAGCCTCTTCTATTTGAGCCAGTCGGGCGGGCCCCTTGAACCTTCCTCCCATGTTGAGAATAACAGCCTGTTTCTTGGTGTTCTTTTTGGTGGCAATGAGTGCCATCATTTCTTGATGTCCTTTAGCTAAGTTGAGGAGAGTCTCTTGGAATTGTGCGTGTTGAGTTTATAGATCTTTGACGGTTTGCTCTAGAGACATCTTATACTAAAATAAACAGTAAAAAGATGAGGAAACCTATATCGAAAAACCTGCTTATGATATGATGCATGTTATGTGGATACAATTTTTTCAAGAACCTCAAGAGATTTAAATTTGCTAGCTAAAAAGGAAACAGAAACAACAGTTGTATTAATAAGTTCAAAAGTTAAAATTGCCACTTGGGCTTACAATAGGAAAGCAAAACGTTTTCAAAGATACAAAAAAATGAACTCCTAAAACAAAAGACTCAAGTCTCTCATGGAAGTTTCCTCTTTGTGTCGAGGTATGCATTCGGGCTTTGCTCTTCGTGAAGTTTCTTGGTGAGCTCCAACACTTTCTTCTCGCTTGCATAGAATCGAGCTTCAAAGGTGTCTCGTTCCCCCTTGAGTTGAATCCAAGATCTATGTAATTCTTCGAGGTCCATAGGCATGTCAGGATGGAGAATGGTATAAGGAACATCCCACTCAGTAACAAGCTCTACAACTATTGGTAGGATGGCTGGATATGGCATCATTAAATTTTGAGCGCAAGCTCGCACCCATTTGAGATAAGGTTCCAAAGGAATAGATTTCTTATGCCCCAAAGTATTTATATCAACCTTGTTTCCCATGCCCCAAGCTCGTACAAACCTTTGACGATAACCTTGGACATCATTCTCGTAGTCGAATATAATACCATGGATAAGTGCATTATGAGGACCATCTCTTTGTGCATAACCAAATTGTCGTATATCCATAGAAAGGTTATAAGTAATACCTCTCATAATTCCCAAGAGTGGAACATTAGGGAACTCCCCACAATGGTCAATGATAGTGATCTCTTCCATAGATCGGGAACACCAATAGATATCGGTACGAGAAAGCGATATCATTCTTTGAGACCAATTCAAGCCTTGTTCATTTTTCAAAATTGATCGGGGGAGGTGAAAAATAAACCACCTAGATAGCAACGGTGTGCAAAACATAAGAGCCCATCTCTTTCTTATTGTACGAGTATGAAGAGTATGCAAAATGTCTCCGAGCAATGTAGGCACAAGGTTACGAAAAAGGAATATTTTGACAGCATTCACATCTATGAGTTGGTCTGGATTAGGGAACAATACTAACCCATAGATTATAAGAGCCAAGACTTCTTAAAAATCTTGCAAATCCATAGCCTCCTAAAACAGTCGAGCCTTCTCTAACATAAACTTGGCTAGAAAACCCTTGACTTCACTCCTTTTTTCCCAATTATCTACGATGTCAGACCTCTTCAAATGTAAGGCCTTGGAAATAACTTTAGGTTTTGGATTTTCCTCTAAACCAGTGAATGGTATTTGATCAAGGGTTGGTACTCCTAACAGTTGAGAGAACTCTTCCATTGTGGGCACTAATTGATAATCGAGAAAGGTGAAACAATGATGTTTAGGGTCAAAGAACTGAAAGAGTACACACATCATGCTTTCTTCAAAGCTTGAGGTAGCCAAACTGAGTAGTCGCCATATCTTTTGGTGAACAAAGAATTCTCAGGAACCCTTGATGCTAACTCTTTGAGTTAAGGAGGCACTTTTACAAAGTTGATTAAGATAGTATTTCTGCGAGCGGAAGCCATAACCTACAAAATAGAACAAAGATAAATCCCTAGGTCCTTGAAATGGTTAGTGAAAATGCTATGGTATGATGTTATGATGTCATGAACAAATAATCATACACAAACAAAACACCCAAGTCCTTAGGTTTAGGCTTGCATGGGGTTCATAGGTAAGTACCCTCTTGAAGTTTTAGTTGGTTCAACCTGCCCTAAAAGAAAGTAATCGGGTTCTAAGGAATCTCAACATCGTTGATCTTTCTTCATCGGACATTGTTTCAGCACAAGTAATCTTTTTTCGCGGCCGAAATATCTCGAAAGTCCGATCTCAATGAGTGTAATATCGAGTATCAACCAAATTTAGTCTTGCACCAAAGCCAGCTATCTCATTACTTTCTAATGGCCAAGTTGTTCAAATAAGGTTCTACAGTCAGTTACTACTTTATGACACCACTCAGCGGCCCCGTATTCACCTTGATTTAACTCAAGGGACATCGGTACCCACAAATGTGTCACACTAACGTAGCCATCGCTTTAACTATATCGGTCTACACCGTACAATTTCCATAATCTATTGCTACTTACCTAATAATGCCCCCAGATCCGGGTATAAGATCTTAATAAGTAATAAACCCAAGCATAACCCACAAATGTAAAGCAAAAAAGGCAAACAAGTAAAGCAAATAAAGGTAATCTAGCTCTTAAGGTAACCCCACTTTTAGAATATTATCCGGCAGAGTCTCCAGTTTTGTAATACGGTGGGAGAGCTGACTTGATATTTTGCGTTTATCGCAAATGTTGCAGATAGCAAGAGTCGCCACTAACTTTTCTTTTATCCAATAAAGGAAAGGGTGAAAAGAACATGAAAGACCTTTTGAGAATTTTCTTGAGTTTGGGGGATAGGTTATGAAAAGGGAAGGTGTTAGCATCCTTTTCATTTGTAGTTATCTATGGGCTCTTAACTGCCAGCTTACTTTGAAATGCTTTGTGTTTGTGTAAGTTTGAAAATATTTTGAAAATGCCTTCATACGATAAACTTTGTAATGATTCTCGTATCATTGAGAATGTATACAAAGTGTTCATTTTGAAAATATTTGTTTAAAGGGAATGTTTGAAAATATGTTTTTAAAATTCCAATGTAAGACAACTTTGTAATGATTCTCGTATTGTTGAGAATGTATACAAAATGTTTGTTTTGAAAAGTATTTTGAAAGTTTGAGGTGTAAATGGTTTTGTTTGTGAGCAAGCAATTACGAGCAATCTACCTACTCAAAATGTATTTGTTCTTTTCCTCCTCCTTTAGATAGTGCTACTTTACCATTGGTTGGTAAGGAGACATATCATTGGATGTGAGGGACAGACGTGGGTCATCGTACAATCATAGAAGGTAACTTGTAAGATGTTTTAGAAATTGTCGTAAGGGACTAAGATCGTTTATTGAAGGCTACATTGAAAGGTCATCAAGGTACTACGATCTTTTAATCGAGGGTCTTTGCTAAAACATCCCACATTCGAGGGACATGAGGGGGGGGGGGGGGTACAAGTTTGTGAATAGGGGAGAAAGCAATAAAGCCTTAATTATCTATTACAAATCATTGAATATGAATAATAATAGAATGTACAAAATGTAAAGAGGAAGAAAGAAATTATTTTTAGGGTTTTTTTTATAGAAAAAGGTTTAAAGATTAACCTAATTAAACTAATCAATTTTAATTATATGAGAGATTAATTATTTTTTAACAAAGCCTTAAATCTAAGTTAATTGAAATTAAGAAGAAAATAAACGCAAGTCTAAGTAATTTGTTTAGAAAATAATTTGAATATTAATACTAATTTGTAAAAGAAAATAATAAAATTTAATTTAATAAAATAAAATACCTAAATTAAAACATTTTTAATTTAATTAAGAAAATATATTTTTTTTTGTATTTTTTTGGTTTAGATAAAATGAATAAATAAATGAAAATAAATAAAATATAAAAGAAATAAACATAATTGGGCCTGGGTGTCAAAAGAATAATGGGGGTTTAAAAGTTGCAAATAGGCCCAATTTAGTTTTTGTTTTGAATAAAAAAATAATATAAAAAAAAGAAGTGGGATTGCGTTGTGTTTAGTAAAAAGGGGGGTATTAGGAAGAAATTTATTTAAAGGCCCAGAAACAAAGTCCAAGCACTTACTGATCCTCTGGGGATGGCCTTCTGAGGTGCATCATGGGCTTACTTATGTGATATGTTGGATCTGCTTGTCCAATGATCAGATGGTATTAATATAAAGTCCATGGTAGGTGCGCGTGCACTGAATCTGAAACAAATAAATGTGAAACAAATAAAAGGTACCACTGAGGCTTGAACCCAGATCCCTATAGATCAATGCCTTACGCACGATTCTTCTGCCATTGGGGTAGCTGTTTCATCCGTTAATAATTCAAGTTGCAATAAATTTAAAATAAACTTGTTCCTGAACACAACTTCATCTTCTTCCTCGCGCCAACTTCCATTGTTATATTTTCAAATTTCTGAACTTGCTCATTTCTCAAACATTTTCAAAATGTAAACATGAAAGTTACTCCATTTTTCAACACGAATTCAACCATGTAAATAACTAAAACTATAAATTAAAGATGGACATGAATTTTGTTTGATACCAAATAAAACCTAATTTTTTTCAGAAAGTTCAACTTCAAAATTACATCACTCGGACAACATAAATGAAAACTAAAGGCATGGTTAGCTTTAGAGATATGATGTATACATTTTTCATTCACAAAGTAACCATTAATGATGCTTGTAGAGAGAGTTCAAAGTTGAGAAAACATACCTCAAAACTGGAAATCGTGTATGGATTTTGAGCACCCCTGGAAGTGTGGTGATGATCTGGATAGCTTCATTGGACTCCTAGGAAGCTAATGTAACTCTTACTTTGTGCTGAAGGTGGCTGAATCGTGCTGGAGAAGTCAAGTTACAGAGGTGTAAAGTGAGGTTTGGACAATAATGGAAATGGAGTTACAGTTATGAAAGAAGGATGAGGATGAGTTATAAATGAGGTATGGAAGCTTTGTGATTGATTTAGAGAGGAAACACACAAGTGGATTGTGAGTTTGAAGTTTTTGGATAGAAATGACAAACAATGGAGGTTTTGATGCAACTCTGAGTTTCAGGGAGTTTGAGAGAGTTATAGGGCTTGTAAAATCGTGTCTTAGCTTGCAAATACTTCCTCTATTTATAAAGGGGAGGTTTTATAGCTTGAAGTGACCAGAAATGTAAGATGACATCTTATGGTTTGGTTGAAGGTGAAAAATCAAGTTGGATGAAAAATGATAGTTTCAAGGATCAAGTACAAGCATGTTTTGATATTTGTTGGGTGCAAGGTACTTGATTCATCATTTTGATTTTGCTTGCAATCAGAGATATAAGTTACAAGGCTCAATGCATTGACAATTTGCATAAAGCTTACTTTTTCAAAATAGAAGTGTGACCTTTCTTCCTTAAATGGCAAGTCAACTTGGACAATGCTTGAACCACTTGGACAATGGATCAAAAATTTGTGTAAACATTAAATTATTGAGTGATTTGCAAGTTTGAAGGCCTGCAAAGTAATATTATGAAGCACGGTTGGATATTTGATCAAGTGTACTTCACAAAAATAACCTAAAATTCAAGTTTATGATGCCATCTTCATCTCTTCAAAAATTCTAGCTCAAGCATGATCTCTTCAAGTTCTTGGACATTTTGGAAAGCTTGAAACATTGTATACAACCTTCATGTTTACCACTTTGGCCAAATTAACTTGGAACTTGATGAAAATTGGCCAAAAAGTTAGGACAAAAAATCTGCCTAAACTTGTTGAAAATTTCACTAAGTGTTTATAAAAAAATGTCATGACTTCATGAGCCTATAACTTCAAATCTAAGAATTTTTTGGACATCAACCCTAAGGAACAAAGTTGTAGAATTCATGAAGATCTACAAATTTTATGTTGAAAGTTTTCCTTGAATCATCTTGCATCTTGGTGAAAAATTGTCATGAAGTAGTGAAATTATCAAGGTTAAAAAACACTTAGAATTTTTTCTAAGTATTAAAAACTTTGACTTTTGTGGACTTTCTTGACTTTATTTATTCTTGTTGACCAAGTTTGATATTTTTGAGTGTATTGATGATTTGAGTGCTTTTCTTGAGGCATTGCGATCAACCCTTGATCAATTGATAAATATGACTTCAAAATGTTGATGTTTGCCAAAAATCATGAAGTTTGACTGTATGTTGACCACTGTTGACTTTTTACCCAATATAGCTGATTTTCAGTCATCTGAGCAATTGACTGAGCAAATTTGTGGCGCAAGACTTGAAACTTGGTATGAGAATTCTTGAAGACCCATAATGACTATGAAAGTCATTTGAGGCATCAAAATTCCAATTGTCCTTGAGAAAACCAAAACCCTAATTTGTGGACTCAATTCTTAGGAGGTGAGTTTGTCTGATCAACCTTTGAGAATCCTTGAGCATTTGAGATCTTTGGTGAGAAATGTCTTGAAAAAATATAGGGCAAATTTTGGGGTACAACAATTAGCATAATGTATTAGCATAATGTATTTAACACATATATATGTAAATTTTATCTGCAGACATATAGTTGACAAAGTAAGAGTTGTTGAACAACGGGACAAGTGACTTCAAATGTGTGTGTGTGTGTGTGTGTGTGTGTGAGAGAGAGAGAGAGAGAGAGAGAGAGAGAGATGAATTGCGTTATTCAAAATTCGTAATTAATTTTAAATTTTTATTACTCAAAAGACAAATTGTGTTAGTCTTTTCAAGATCATAGAAAAATAAATAGGAGAAAATAAAATAGAAAAGTAAATAACTTGAATATAAAAGATAAACGTTAGAGAGATGGAACCGTAGAATTATTCATGTTCAGTCGAACGTGTCCTAGCCATTCCCTAATTGATCTTCTTAATATTTCACTATAATATTGAGTTTTTACATGTTATATCCACGAACATTCGATACAAGTGAATCGGGATATTTTACACTATGTTATTTCTCCAACCAAAATAGAGGTTTTCCACGGGCTGAACTCATGAATTGAGTAGAGATTTTGCTGGCTGATCTCAATAACCGGGAAAAACTTTTCCAGGTTGAGATCTATAACCAAATAGACCTTTTACAAATGGTTGATCTGAAGAACCATACTCAAATTTTCAAGAGTGTCACACATTTGAAAGTAACAACATTGATACGATACCAATACAACTCTTTCCTTGCAAGCAATTCTCCCGCGCAAAGCACTAAGGCAACTTTGGTGAAAGAAAATATTTAAAGAGAAAGAATAGAGAGATAAATTGTAAAGATTTAGGAAAACTCTGAATTCTTGTATGAAATAAAGTTGATGAGAGACCTCCTTTATATAAAAGAAAAATTGGCTTAAAATGGAAACAATTTATGAGCTGAATTAATGGCCTAATCGATTAGGATAATCGATTAAATGCATCTAATAATCAATCATTATGACCCCCAAAAAAGTTTTGATATAGACTCGTTAACAATTATTAAAGACTCTCATAATCGATTATGAATGACAATAAAGTGTTAGACTCCACGTCTAAGCTCAATGTGAGTCAATCATATATAAATACTACTCCTGATATTTATACATATGTGATGACTTGATAGCTTTTTATCCATGATGTATGAGATGTGATTATCAATCTATCCATATAATAGTCTTTATACTTTAATGATATTCCATTTCAAAATAAAATTTGACTATAAATACTTTAAAAATAATATTATTATATATAATAAAATTTCACAATTAAATTATACTTAGCGTTTCATCAAACATAATAGATATTTTAGAAACTTTATTATTTTAAAAGATAAATATAATAAAAAAAATCTTATTATTATTACAAATATCAATTTCTAATAAAATTATCGGTCGTAAATAGGTTTGGCCGCCACCATTGCCCGTACTCCATCTTTCACTAGAAAACGTATGTAATATTTCTATTGGTGTTTGATAAATCAACTAGTATATTTTTTTCAAATGACACTTTTGGCCCCACCTTTTTGAATTTAAATAAAGTGGAGTGTCTCAAGGGACCACACTAGCCCACTGTCATGAATGGTTATTTGGACTCGTGGTTGTGGTCCTTGTAAACTGTGAGTAACTTAAGACTCAATTTTTTGGTACCAACTAATTTACCAAAAATAATATACAACCTTATATGTTTGGTTTTTAAATATTTGAAAAAATGAAAGTATTACTCAAAGTCATGTCTGCATGCTTAGTAGTTAGTGTGTCACTCGTGATGAGTCAATCATTGTAAGTACAAATAAATTTTGATGGAATAAAGAGGTAGATTACTTCTTGTTGGAAAACGAATTAAATATTAAATACATCCTCCAATTAGTATTATATAAGTAAAAATAAATTTATTGAATTAATAAAATATCTTTTTTTTCTTTTTATATATTAAATATATTAATTATTTAATAAACTTAAAAAAAAATTATTATCACGAAAGTATAACAGACAATAAATGATTGGGTGATTCAAGAAAATATTTTCTTTTATATCTTTCTAGAAAAATAAGTTTGTTAAAGTTCTTACATAATTTGTTTGAATTTTTAAACTTAAATTTATCTACTAGTAACATAATACTTCTTCTTCTCAAATTTTTTTATAATTAAATAATTTTATTTCAAAAGAAGAGTCTTTTTACATTTTCAATACTATATTAATTAATTTTTATCAACTTTATCTTTACTTGTCTATACTACATTCAAGATATTACATTATATTATATTTTTATGACAACAATTGTTATATCTAATCGTTTAATTCTTAATTTTTTTAACTTATGTGCAACAATGTTGGTGCACAAAATGATGATGAACAAAAGAATATATTAAAAGAGTAAAAAGAATGACGGATATAAAAGTTATAAGAGAAAAAATAATGTTTTTTATTATAAATGATAGTTACTACTAGTCTATTTATACACAAAGTAAATTGTCACGTAGGTCTTAATAAAAAATAAGTTTAATAACTAAGTAAACTAAATTTAATAGTTAAGAACAAAATAATTAGAACTCCAGAAGCTAAACATACTTTTGAGCGTAATCCCATAAACTTTAGCTTCTGACTAATAACAACTTTTGAATATATTAAACTATTACTTTTAACTAAACAGTCTGAGAAGTTTATAATTTCTGATTAATAACCTCATAAGCTCAATTGTTTCTGAGCAACACTGTTTCTGAATAATAACATTAAAAGCTTCTGAATCTAACAACAATTTTTGAATATATATTACTTCCAACACAACAATCATAAAATACTTTTATTTTGAGATAGAGAGAATAATATTTATGAATTTGTATAAAAAATTCTGATAATCTAAATTATTTTTAATTTACTTTCATAATCTCTATAAAATAATTTATAATTTATGCAAAAAAATAATTTAGTTGATATTTTATTATAGAAATAGTTTATGGACAAATGTTTATCATAATAAAAGATTAGGCTAAAAATATAATTAACTTGCGTTGTTTATCTAAATAAAGACATGATTTTAATGTAAACATTGACATATGTAAAAAAAAGTTTTAACTCATTCAATTTTTAAACAATTTTTTATTATTATTTTTTTCTAATGGAATTTTAATACTTTTCAATGTACAAAGGAGTCTTAACTTTTAAGTATTTGGATGAAAATGATTTTGGACGAAGTTAAAAGATTGTAAGCTGAACAATAAGGTTTTTTTCGTCATATCGTACGATGTCTCTAAGGTGTTAATGTTATCTTACTAGTTGATATTTACACGTTCACATGGCAACTGTTATATTGAGATTTTCAGCTAAGTAAAAGTCAGCAAGGAATGTCATAATGAAAGAACATATAATATTCAAGGCAATAATATCAAGTGTTTAGAGGTTTTAATGAACTAACAATGATAGATGATCGATTAGGAAGTCAATTGATGTGGAAGTTATGGTTTAGAAGAATCACGTGAACAGATCAACAAGATTATGATCACTTGAGAACATGTCTAAAATCTCAAAAAGAACAGCCGATATGATTCTTCCATCGACTAGAATATCAGTCGACAAAGCCACAAAGAGGTTAGGAACTTAGCGATTCTCCAAGTCCAAGTTGTCAAGTGAAGACGGTGTCAACAACACGTTTCAAGAGTTCATAAGGACGCTTGAAGCAGTTATTTCAATGTGGGTTGTAAGCAGTGAACTGTCGGTGACACGTAGACATACTAGTGGAATATTGAAGATTATAAGTGGGGTGAAACGTAGCACTTCCCTAGTGGCCAAACCGTCGTCGACGGTTATTTGTAAATAGAATAAATACCAGACTCATACATTGTAATAAAGGTTACAAAATTTCATAGATTCTCTCCATACAACTGGAGCATTCGAGTCAAAAAGTGAAACAGTTCGCGAGAAACATGTAAGTATTTGCGTCCAGTCTTTTCATCGCTTTCCTATTTCCTTAAATGAAACATTTACCTTTTTTGTCTTAGGTTTTGTATTTGTTTAATTTATTTACTACAGTTTATCTTCTTGTCATTTATCAAAATTTGTCTTTATTTAAACCCAGTCTTTGCGCCATCTTTGTACGAACGGTTATATTCTATTTGCATGCACGTGTTTTCATACGAATTATTTGCACAAATTGCTTTAGAAATTTTTCGAGTTAATCTCAGTAGCTTTATTAAACTCATGATTGGTTACCAAAAACACTGGTAAACAAATTGACACGCCCAAAGGGACCCTTTGTGTGAATATTTCTAAACATTTTTACAGGAAAAGGTGTCTTACGCTTTTTTGAAAGGTTTTCTCCATGCATAAAACTTATGAGTTTTGAGAATTTATGTTTTAAAGAAGTGGTAGAAATTTTTTTGAAATGTCTCGTAGAAACTAACCCCCTCCCCAAGTTATTGCTCCAAATCCTGGAGATCAACCAGTGGCGACGAGTGGCGGCAGTTCTGGGATTCCAACTTCCGTTGAAGAAACACCCATTACTATAAGCCAAATAGTCACGTCAATTATACCTCAAGATATTATTGACTCATCACCACAAGCGTCAATCATACCGCCCCTTTTTAGCGATATGCAAAATCTAGGTGACCAAAGGCCTCATTACTTAAATTTTACGCTGCCTCAGAAAGAGCGTGCGTATGGCATGCCAATTGCAATGATGGCGGGCATACACCCTATTGCATCAATATACTCATAAAATGTGATGGCTACATTGCTGCCTTTTAACCCATATTTGGCCTTATGGTCCACGATGAACAACTTTGGTCCAATAGGACTACCTCAAGGAGGTATGTCATCTTTGACCAATAACTCTGTTCAGGTTATGAGACAACAAATAGAAGAGAGTAACCACAATATAGTCATCATGATTACGCAGTAGATAGGCACTGTGTTTAACCTATTGATAGAAAACATGACTCAAAGTTATCAACAATTGGCCCAACAAATGGGTAAAAATTTTGTTTTTTTTGTGTGCCAACAACCTAAGTGCCTAAAAATCCTCCAAGAGTTAATCCTCCAGAAATTAGTGATGTCGAGAACAACCAAGAGCCAAATGGTTGTTATATGGTACTAGTTCAGCGAAACCAAGATGTCGATTATATTCTTAGACAAGTCCAACAAGATAATATTGGACGGAAAAATAATATCACCAATATAGTCGAACAAATTATGGCCCAGAATGGCCTTTAATGTCGGCCTCCTAGGCCAAATTTTATATCCCTGTTGTCGGAATATGTGAGACAAACCGAGTTTCCCAGGGGTTGGAAAGTCTCGAAACACCAAGTTCGTTGGTGATGCCAGTGAATCCACCATTGAACATCTAGCCAAGTATCAAAGTGAGTTTCGTGATTTAGCCAACAATGAGAATATTAAAATAAAGTATTTTCTGAGCTCATTAAAGAAGAATGCCTTCATATGGTTTAAGACTCTTCCCCAAATTCCATCTTTAATTGGAACCAATTGGAGAAAGTATTCCATGAATAATTTTATATGGGACAATCTAAGATTAGTCTCAAAGAGCTGTCCAGTGTAAGGCAAAAGGTGGATGGAAATATAGACGATTACCTAAATAGGTTTAGAACTTTGAAATCAAGGTGCTTTACCCAAGTGCTAGAACATGAGTTAGTCAAACTGGAAGTTCAGGGTCCCGATTATTCTATTAGAAATAAATTAGATACACAATACATGAGAGACATGGCCCAGTTGAACGATAGAGTTTGACAAATCGAACGGTTGAAGAATGAAAAGGCTATAACGACTATGTTTAGTAAAAAGAAAGTTGCTTATGTTGAGGTAAACAAGGCAGGAAACACTTCTGACTTAAATTATGGGTACGTTGAGAAAAACGAGGTCAATGTGTCTGAAATGAAGCCAGGAACCCATTACGTGCGTAAGCTACTAAAATCCTCGAATGGAAAAAAATCCTATCGAGCCAAAAAAACAAAAAAAAATCGTTACGAAAACATACACCTTTGACATTACTAAATGTGACTAAATCTTTGACTTGTTAGTTTTTTATGGTCAAATTGTCATACCTAAGGGGCCTAAGACCCCACCATTGTAACAGAGAAATAAAAAAAAGGTTTTTGTAAGTTACATAACATTTTAGGTCATGAAACTTCTCAATGTGTCCTTTTCAGTGACCTGGTGCAGAATTCTCTCAAGGATGGTAGACTCAAGTTCGCTGACAAATAGAAAGCACGAGCTGAAGGAGATGCTGAAACAAAATTTGAGTAAGCTATCTTGGTTGAGCCAGTGGGGGTCATGATGGTCAACATAGTCAACGAAGATGAGGCCAAAGAAAGCAAGGATAACTACGACGACAAACTGAAAAATGGCCTTCCCCAAGGCTGAATAAGAACTAATCGATTTTTTGAACTGATTCAGGCTCAAGGATTTAGAAGGTGAATCCTTACCAAGCAAAAAAGTTTGTCCGATAAGATAGGCCTAGAGGATTACCCTTCGACAAGAGAAGAACTCCAAAAGGGTTCCAGTCTAGGACATATGTACCAACTATTGATGCATCCCCTAGGGAGTGGTTGCAACCTACGAGGAGGCCAATTGCAGATGGGGCAAGTATAAAGTAACTAAAGTCAATGTTGCCTCCTCATATAATGACAATTCATAAGTCTCTAAGAAATATTCCCACGTCTCAAAAAACTACATGGGAAAGAACCTCATGGCTAAGACCCAATGTAAGAGGCACCAAAGAGATAAAAAGACTGCATGTGAAGCTGAAAGTTCTAGCAAGATAACAACAGTCAAGCTGCCGATTAAGGCTAATATGTGTGAAGGCTTGTCAAACAAAGTTTATTTCTATCATTGTCACTAATAGGTAAGGAGAAGGTCTCAAACGCCAAAGTGGCCGAAGATGACAACATGGAGACCAATGATTTCGACTCAGGATGTGAACCTGAGCTAAACATCATTTGTAACATGATATCCTTCTTATCATTGGAGTATGATACAGTTACGGAAGTGATAGAGGAGGAAAGTGGTATCACTAAAGAATTGGCCACCATAAGCCTTTATGCTATTATGTGATGAATGATGGCTCAGTTGAGGAAGATCGAGCCATTTTCAAAAGGCCAAACATGTCCATGAAACAACACCAAAAGCCTCTGTACATCAGAGTAAAGGTAAATGGCGTGGGAATTAACAAGGTTCTGATCAACTATGAAGCATGTGTGAACGTTATGCCTCAATCCCTCTTGTAAGTGTTTGTTGGCAGCAATTTTAGTAAGACACTGACTTGATAATATTTTGCTAAATGTTTTGACATTTGAAGCAAACTGGTTTTTAATGATGTCAAAGTAGATGTCTTAACATTTGTCTCCTGATCTGAACGTGACTTCATATTTGTTTCTTGTTTTTATGCGCGCCATTATTCAGGATTTGTGACTCATAGTTTGCAAAAAATATGGATGCATATTTTTCTATTTGCATTATCCTTATGGATTATATCTCTGTCTGTTTTCATGGAAATATTCAAGGGATCAGAATATTTATTTTTCAGCCCAAGCCCACTATTGCGCCTTTATAAGGACTTGCATCCTTATTCATCAAGCTGCAACTTTTAAAAGAAGAACATATTCTTTCTGTTTTAGAAGTCTAAGTCTTTTTTAATTGTAATACACTCTAAGTATTGGTTTAATACTTGAGTTGTAATTTGAGATGTTAATTGTGGATCATTCATAAGCTTTTAGGTATTGAATGGTTGAAGTCCTTAAAACTTATCATTTCTGTTGTTCTTCACTGTTAGTGATTGAAGAGATTTGAGGAGGGCCTCATACTTAGGTGTGTCTTAGGTAGAAGTATAGCACGGGTAGTGATTAAGTGATTAGATTGTAAATTGGTTGTTTACTGAGGGTCTATGAATTGATACTATTTAGTGGAGTTGTCCTTGGCTTGGTAGCCCATAGAGTAGGTGTTGTTGTACACCGATCTGGGTTAACAATTCCTTGTGTTTTTACTGCTTTTAATATTGTTGCATTTTATACTGTCCTCAGATATTTGTGTTGTGACATCTCCTTCAACATCTCATATCTGATACCAGAATTTCAATTGGTATCAGAGCAGGCATCCTGCTCTATATATAGGGTAATATCTAAGAAAGATACTTTCTGGTACTATGGACAAGGAAGGAGGATTTGTAAGCAGACCACCCATTCTAGATGGAAGCAATTATGACTATTGGAAACTGTTATACCCCAAAATTTTCCCTCCCTTTCTTCAGGAAACCATCTTGGATTTTCAAGGTCCCTCTGAAACAAATCCAAGTCCTGAGTTATCCCTTTGCCCAAGCAAGCCACTTATAAGAGCAAGATGATCTCACGAACTCCAGAAACAACACTTTTATCTTGAGAAAAAAAATCAAATTCTAAGTACTTAGAATGCTTCTCTAAAATAAGTGTTTTTAGAAAAATCAGCGCTTCAGAACTTCTGGACCCATTCCAGATGAAGACGGTCAGAAGTTGCAAGCTTGGCTCAGCATGGTCAGAAGTTGGCTCTTCAGCAGCTACATCAGTTCAATCAGAAGTTGTAAACGTGGTTCAGAATGTAAGCCTCAAACAGAACATGCCCCTTCAGCAGTTACACAAGCTCAGTCAGAATTTGCTAAAGGAATGCAAGAGAAGCAGGAAAGTCTGAAGGCTCCTTCAGAACAGGTTGAAATCAGAAGATGAAAGGTCAGAAGAATGGGTGTTACACTGATACAGAATCTCTAAGTCCAGATTGTCCAAGGAACGTACCAGAAAACTAGGAGAATCTTCAGAGCTTACTAAGACAACAGGTAGCCAAGGCTAGAGCATGGTTTACGCTGCTGATTCAACGCTGGTTTCCATTACCAGAATGTTGGTATTGACAAGTCTTGTCACCATTTAATGCCCATTAATGCTTCCAACCACTCCTGAGCATTCACGTGTGGCTTGGAAAACGCTTTTTCTGGCATGGGTCTTCACGCCACCGCCCACTTCAGAGGTCACTTCTCCCCAATCTACGCCTGCTGCTGCAACCTAGGCTGAAAGCTAGCTGTTATCACAACTTCCCAGGAATTTCTGTCAAAGAACAAATTCAAACTCTGTTGGCGCCTTAAATGTTCAAGGCATCCACAAGAACTTTGCCTATAAATAGAGAGGCTTCACCACTGCAAAAGGCGTTCAAGAAAAAACAAAAACAGAAACTGCTAAGTGAGAAACAGAACTCCTAGCAACACAGCATTCTGAAACTCTGCCAAAATCTCCAGCTTTGTTTCATAACTTTGAGTTTCTCACCTTCAACTTCATCAAATATCCAGTTCTTTTCTGTAAACCAAAAACACTCTTTCCAAACTTCTGACCCTACACACGTATACACCTTTACTTCCCCTTTTCAAAATCTGTCCAGAACACCACCAGAACCAGAACCAAAAGCTAAAACTTTCACTCACCAACTTTTCCAAACAGTCAGGTAAGCACCTGCTGACCCTCATCACACTGTTAAGCATCATCAGCTGTACATATTCAAGTAACATAATGTAAATATTCATGTTATTGCTGTTTATGTTCTGAGGATTTTCATACCTCAGAATGTTCTGAGCCAGTAGAGGACTTGCCTGTGACCTTGGTGATTCTGACCTCTGAAACATTTTTGTATTTGCTGGATCTGTTCCAAGTATGTTTCCTGTTTTGTGGAGTAACAACAGGATTGCAGATGTTCTGATTAGTACAGGAAAAAGCCAAGTGCTGACTTCGATGTTATCACATTTGAAGCCTGTTTTGCTGTCAATGATATCAGAACCTCTGAGAGTTATTTCCTTTTCAGCAGAATCAGAACTTCTGGTTTCTCCACTAACAAACTTCTGTCTTGCAGCGCAGGGAAATCAGAACTTATGATTTCCCCACTAACAAGGTTCTGTTTTGCAGGTGCTAGAGTCAGAAGTTCTGACTCATCCAGTTTCACTAACAGGTTGATCATCTGGTGACGGATCTGAGTCAGAACTTCTGATGACCTCCCAGCAGCGCGCGGGCTCCCTCTCTCTCTCTCTATATCTTGTTTTTTGCTATTTTCTTTTTTGTCTATTTTTCTCGTTGAACCCCCCATGTACAAATGTGTATCCCCCTCCCCTAATTGTTGTAATAGCGTAGGATTTTACATTTCCACTTCTTATTGCTAGTAAATAGGACGTGTATGGCAAGATAAAATCAATGAAATAGAAAAACCTAATTCAAAGAAAAAAACTCTTGTATGCAATAAAACACACTTGCACACTAACACCCCTAGGGTTACATCCACTTGTTGCCTTTCAAAATTGGGCCATATTGCATGTTAGGTCTCTTTGGGCAAAACAAATAACTCAAATGATCATGGTCCCTCGATGACGCCTTTTTGCCTAAAATGATCAAGTCCCTTAAAGAAAACATTGCCCAAAGATACTTGGCACCATTGCAATTATGGTCTAAAAACGACGACCCACGCCCGTCCCTTTAACATCCTAACACAAGATTGTCCACCAAATACAATGGTGGAACAAAATTGTTAAAAGGGTTAAAAACATAGGAGAAATCTTTGAGAAATTTAGGAGTAGACAAACTCTTAGTTACTTGAATCAAACTTGCAAAACAAAACACTTGTCTATTTTTTCAAACCACACATCAATACACTTTCAAAACAACTTTCAAAAACATTGAAAACCTTTTCAAAAGACATACACCTTTGTATACATGCCAACATGGATCATTACAAAGGTTGCCACCACATTGGCCTCTTTTCAAAACATTTTCAAATCCACACACACAAAGCACCATTTCAAACAATTAAAAATAAAGGCAAGTTGATCTAAGCAAGTAACTAAGAGCCCATGGATAACCATGGATAGAAAGGGTGCTAATACCTTCCCTTTCTATAATCTACTCCCCGAACCCAAGAAAACATCTCAAAGGTTTTTGCTGTGCTTTTTAACCTTTCCTTAGGATAAAATAAAAAGTCGGTGGCGACTCTTGCTCAACCGAAACATTTGCGAAAACAAACGCAAAACCTCAAGTCAGTTCTCCCACCGTATCACAGAACTGGCGACTCTGCTGGGGATCTATTTTAAAAGTGGAGCAACCTTAAGGCTTAGATCACCCTCTTGCATGACTAATTGTTTGGATTGTTTGCTTTATACTTTGGCTCTATTGTTTGGGTTTGCAAATCCTACACCCGGATTTTGGGAAACATTCATAGATAGCAATATGTTGTGGAAACTGTGCGGGGTATACCGACACGGTCGAAGCAATAGCTATATTAGTGCGACATATTTGTGAGTACCGGTAACCCTTGAGTTCAATCAAGGAGAGTACGGGGCCGCTGAGTGATGTCACTAAGCACTAATGACCTAGAACCTTACTTGACCATCTTGGCCTTTTATTAGGGGTAGTGAGATGACCGGCTTTGGTGCAGTCCGAAGTTGGTAGATACTCGATACTACACTCATTGAGGGTTGTTTTCTTGGAATATTTTGGTCGCTAGTTAAGTGGCTAAACCAAAACAATGAACGATGAAAACAATCCCGTGATATTGAGCTCCTTAGAACCCGATTACTATTTATAGGACAGGTTTTTAAGCCAACTACACTCAAGAGGGTACTTACCTATGAAACCCCACGCAAGCCTGAAACTAGGGTTTGGTGTGATTTGCTTGTACATATGTTTTGTGCATACATCATAAACATCATGAAGCATCATATGCATTTACTAACCATTTCAAGGGTTTGGATCTTCATCTTTGTTCCTGTTTTGTAGGTCATGGAAATTCCTCGCAGAAATACCATTCAAGTCAACCTTGTAAGAATCTCTCCTCAACTCAAGGAGCTCACCTCAAGAATTCCGGAAAATTCATCCTTCAGTGAAAGACATGGTAGACTGCTCAGCCTAGTCAACACCAACATTGAAGAAGACATGATGAAAGTGCTATTCCAGTTCTTTGACCCTCTTCACCACTGTTTCACTTTCCCTGATTATCAGTTGGTACCCACTTTGGAGGAGTTTTCTCAACTCCTGAGAATTCCTATCCTTAATCAACTACCCTTCAATGGTACGGAAAAGGAACCAAAGCCGGAAGATGTTGCTCGAGCATTACATCTACAACCATCCGACATCAAGGGGCATTGGGAAACCAGAAGCGGCGTCAAGGGATTCTTAGCAAAATTCTTGTTTGAGAAGGCACAAGAATGTTAGAACTCATTGGACCTACAAGCCTTTGAAGAAATTGTGGCACTCCTTATCTATGGGTTGGTCTTGTTCCCAAATCCTGACCAATTGATAGATGTCAACGCCGTCAAAATCTTCTTGTCTAGAAATCCAATACCAACATTGCTTGGGGACATCCTTCACTCATTTTACACACGAACAATGAGAAAGAGGGGTGTTCTTATGTGATGTACTCCTATCCTTGCAAGGTGGTTTATTTCGCACCTTCCATAATCTGTCTTGAAGAACGACCAAGGCTCAAGGTGGTCCCAACGGTTGATGACTCTTACTCACTCTGATGTACATTGGTGTTTTCGGTCCAGAGAAAATGTCATCATCGTCGATCGTTGCGGAGAATTCCCTAATGTTCCTTTACTTGGAATTAGAGGAGGTATCACCTACAACCCTTGCCTAGCTTTGAGACAATTTGGATATGCACGGAGGGATGGTCCTCATGACATGTTGATTCCGGACCTAGTTTTTGACTTCGACAACGATGCGCAAGGACTTCGCCAAAGATTCATCAGAGCTTGGGGGAGACCCAACAAGGTTGATAGCAAGACTCTGGGACACAAGAACTCCATCCCTCTTGAGCCTTATCTCAAGTGGGTACGAGCCCGAGCCCAAAGTCTGATGATGCCTTATCCTCATGTTCTCCCTGTGATTAAAGAGCCTGTTAAGGAAGGAGAGGTTCCCTACACCATCCTGCATCCTGACATGCCTACATCGTGGGAGGAAATGCAGAAAAGTTGGATTCAGCTCAAGGAAGAACGAAATACTTTTGAAGCTAGCTTCTACGCCAGTGAGAAGAAGGTTTTAGAGCTTACCCGCCGACTCCATGAGCAAGAGGCCCTTAACACCTACATCGCACCAAAGAGGATGCGCAATGTCTTTTTACCTTGAGAAGTTATTTTGTAATATTTGGCCCATGGGGCATTTATGTACTAACAAATTTCTTCTTATTAATATGACGTGCGTTCTTCTTTGTCTGAAACAATTTTGAATGTCCTAAATCCTTGAATGCATTGCATACATAAGCATATCATTCATCATGTGCATAAGCAGGTCTCACTCCAAGTTTCCTTATCTATCTGCTGTTTATGTCAGTCAGGATGGATCTCGAGCAAACAGTCAAAGACCTACAAGCTCAGAATGCACAGTTCCAGCAACTCCTGATGACCTTGGCTAAGAGTCAGGAGGATATCAAGACGCAATTGGGGAACAAAGGCCCAGTAAAAAAGAAGAAAAAGAGAATCGGGGTGGCTACTTTGGGGAGAAGATTTGATGGAGAAGCTCGGAGAGTGCTTGAATTTCCTCCTATCTCTGATGAAGGAACCATCAAAGGAGGTGGGGCCGCGCTACCTTCCGAGTCTGATGCGGAAGAGGAGGAGGTCGAAGAGGATGAAGATTATACCGATCAGCAATACCCTCCAGCTGATGATAAATACAAAGGGCTAGAAG
Source organism: Vicia faba (assembly GCA_948472305.1). NCBI lineage: Eukaryota > Viridiplantae > Streptophyta > Magnoliopsida > Fabales > Fabaceae > Vicia > Vicia faba. The sequence goes on along the minus strand of OX451740.1, from coordinate 750,537,252 downwards.
ACAGGTTGGCCGCCATGGAGCTACAAAGAGTACCGGGTTTGGATTTTGAAGACTTGGGTTTGGTTGCCGGGATTGTGATTCCCCCAAAATTCAAAGTGCCAGTGTTTGTAAGGTATGATGGGCTGTCCTGTCCCAAAATGCATCTCAGGTCCTACGTGAGAAAAATTTAACCCTATACGGCAGATAAAAACCTTTGGATTCATTTCTTTCAAGACAGTCTTTCTGGAGCTCAGTTGGAGTGGTTTTATCAGCTAGAAGGAACCAGCGTTCGAAATTGGGAAGATTTGGCCACCGCTTTCTACAAACAATACCAATACAATTCTGACCTTGCCCCTACTCGTACCCAACTTCAGGGCATGTCGTTAGGAACAGGCGAAGGATTCAAAGAATACGCACAAAAATGGAGGGATTTGGCTGGCAGAGTGCAGCCTCCTTTAACCGATCGTGAGCTTGTTGATATGTTTCTAGGGACCCTATCTGGGCCATTTTTCAATCATCTGATTGGTAACTCTTCCGCGGGGTTTACCGATTTGATCTTAACGGGCGAAAGAATAGAAGTCGGCATCAAGTCAGGAAAGATTCAGAAGGGTGTTGCTGCAGGTACTGAGAAGAGGCCTTTTAAGAAAGAAGCAAGTGTCGTCTATGGTCCTAGAAGGCAAGTCAAGCCAGAAAGTCGCCAAGCCGTCAACGCTCTGGTCATTTCAAAACCTGTTGTTGCTCCTCAGCAGTACAATCAACAAAGAGGTGAAAGGCCCAAGAGGCAGTATACTCGGCTGAGTATGACTTTATCACAAATTTTACCCCAACTGTTATCAGCCAACTTGGTGACCATCAAAGAAGCTCCAAAGGTCGTTAGCACTGCGTCTCCTAAGTATAACCCAAATGCCCAGTGTGCTTATCATTCTGATAGTCCCGGGCACACTACTGATGATTGCTGGGCCTTGAGAAACAAAGTGCAAGATCTTATCGACGCAAAGGAAATTCAGTTTGAAGCGCCTGAAAAACCGAATGTTGTAACTGCTCCTATGCCCCAGCATAGAGTAAATGCCATTGAAGAAGAGTTGTATGCTGTTTCAGTGAATGATGTTGCTACCCCTCTGTTGACTGTTAAGAGGAACTTGCTACTAGCCGGTTTATTTCCAGGTTGTAGTAAGGGTTGCCTCCTGTGTGCTGTTATCCCTACCGGTTGTCCACTGCTGAAATCAGGCATCCAAAGCCTGATGGATAGCAAGGAAATTTTGTTCAAGAAAACTGCTGTTCCGTTTGTTTCCGTTGAAGAAATATCTGTTGTCACAATTTACAATCCTGCCAAAGCTCCCGTGAAGAAACCAGTCCGAATTATGTCTGTTGCACCCATTACTATTACTGTTCCGGGACCTCTCCCCTATGAGTCTGATAAAGCGGTCCCATGGCATTATGGAGCCGACGTGTATGTGCTTGGGGTGAAGCAGGAGTTCAGCACCAATACCAGTATCAGTAACATCACTGGTCCCGCCAAGATTATTCGCAGTGGCAGGCTCTTCTCGCCTAACATTGCACCGCCAGTTATCCGAAAACCTCTCACCATCACACCCGCAAGTGTGCATGTTCCAATTCAAGTTCCTGTGTCTACTACTGCCGCCGGGTCCTCTGATACTCGGGGAAAAGAAGTTGCTACCGATTTGCCTGCCAGGACGGAGGCACCAAAAAAGACTGCTGTAGAAGCCTCCCAACAAGAAATGGAGGAAATTCTGAAAATCATCAAAAAGAGTGACTTTAACGTTGTTGAACAGTTGGGGCATACTCCCTCCAAAATCTCTATGCTATCTTTGCTGCTATTCTCAGAGGCCCATGCAAAAGCCCTGATTTCATTTCTGAAGACGGCCCATGTGCCGCAAGAGACCTCCGCGGATCAATTCACGGACTGTGTGGCTAATTTGACAGCTGACAATGGCTTGGGGTTCTCGGATGCTGGCCTCACCCCCAAAGGGAAAAATCACAATGATGCCCTGCATGTTTCCGTAGAATGCAGGGGCACTACTCTCGCACACGTGATAGTAGACACCGGCTCTTCCCTGAATGTTTTGCCTAAGAAGGCATTGGATCGCTTGGATTGTGAAGGTTTGGAATTGAAACCTAGCAACATCATTGTTAGAGCCTTCGACGGTTCTAAGAGGATGGTGCACGGCGAAGTAAACATTCCTGTTCGTGTGGGTTCCCAAGTCTTCGACTCAACGTTCTATGTAATGGATATTCGTCCATCTTACTCCTGCTTATTGGGTCGACCCTGGATTCACAAGGCTGGGGCAGTAACCTCCACTCTACACCAAAAGCTCAAATATCCTGTCAAAGGGAAGATTGTTACCGTGCAGGGTGAGGAGGAATACATGGTTAGTCACTTGAATTCATTCCGGTATATCGAGATGGACGGGGAGTTTATTGAAACCCCCTTTCAACATTTTGAGGAGGTACCTCCAATTTTGGCATCAGCTGAAGCAGTAGTTGAAGAAGACTCTCCGTTGAAGATGGCATCCTTGAAGGATGCCCAGGCTGTAATCGAGAAAGGCAATTGTGCGAACTGGGGACAGCTTCCTGACTTCACTCAAAAGAACGACAAGTTTGGGCTGGGCTTCACTACAAAGGCTCAGAGGGCTGTGCACAAGGAAAAGATCAGAAAGACTCCAGTGTTTATCACCAGTCCAAGGGTGAATGCTATTGAGGAGGATGTAGAGGAAGCAGAGTTTAACAGTTGGATCTACCCGACTACCAGCAACGGACCAAGCAACTGGACGGCAAAGGATTTTACACCTATCACATTTGTCACGCAGTAATTAACTCTTTTCATTTTCAATTTGTAACAAACAATGTGTTAAAACTTTTATTGGCTCGGTGTCCTACCCGGGGCATCGTAGCTCCATTTGTGAGGGCTTTTTGTATGACATTTCCATATATCATCAATCAAAACATTGGACGTTTGTTGCATTTCAAATCTTGTGCTCTTTTCTTTCTGTGTTATATATTGCAAAACAGCTATATTTACACACACTCACTTATACAGGTTTCAATCCACTCTGGATCTCACTGGTAACAGCTCTGCTACCGCCAGTTATGACTTCGAGAATCCGATCAACTTGGCCGAAGACGAAGGTGAAAATGATTGTGAAGTGCCTGGTGAACTCGCAAGACTGCTACTCAAGGAAGAGAGGGCTATTCAACCACATGAAGAGCCTGTGGAAACAGTTAACCTGGGTACTGAGACAGATAGGAAAGAGGTCAAAATTGGTGCCAATCTAGAGCTCAGCGTGAGGCAACGATTGATCCAGATGCTACATGATTACATGGAGGTATTTGCTTGGTCCTATGAAGACATGCCTGGTTTGGATGCTGACATTGTAGTCCATCACTTGCCTACCAAGGAAGACTGCCCTCCGGTAAAGCAAAAGGTTCGCCGCATGCGCCCAGAGATGTCTGAAAAGATCAAGGCCGAGGTTATGAAACAATTCGATGCCGGATTTCTAGCAGTAACTTCTTACCCTCAGTGGGTTGCCAATGTGGTGCCAGTGCCGAAGAAGGACGGTAAAGTCAGAATGTGTGTTGACTACATGGATTTAAACAGGGCAAGCCCCAAGGATGATTTTCCTCTACCTCACATTGACGTTCTCGTTGACAATACTGCTCAACACAAGGTGTTCTCCTTCATGGATGGTTTTTCAGGGTATAATCAGATCAAGATGGCCCCGGAAGATATGGAAAAGACTACCTTTGTGACTCAGTGAGGGACCTTCTGTTACAAAGTTATGCCATTCGGATTGAAAAACGCTGGGGCAACCTATCAACGTGCCATGGTTGCTTTATTTCATGATATGAGCCATCACGAGATTGAGGTATACGTCGATGACATGATTGCAAGGTCTCAAACTGAGGAGGAGCACCTTGATCATCTGAAGAAGCTATTTGACCGACTGAAGTTATACAAGCTGAGGTTGAATCCTAACAAATGCACCTTTGGGGTGAGGTCCGGAAAATTGCTAGGTTTCATTGTAAGTGATAAAGGTATTCAGGTGGACCCTGCCAAGGTAAAAGCCATACAAGAGATGCCAACTCCGAAGACAGAGAAAGAAGTCAGAGGATTCCTAGGACGACTGAATTACATTGCCCGATTCATCTCACATCTGACTGCTACTTGTGAGCCAATCTTCAAATTACTGAAGAAAGATCAAGTAGTACGCTGGAACGATGAATGTCAGGCTGCCTTTGAAAAGATAAAGGAATATCTCCAAGAGCCACCCATTCTTATGCCTCCAGTGGAAGGAAGACCTCTGATACTATATTTGACAGTACTTGACAATTCAATGGGGTGTGTGCTGGGACAGCATGACGAGTCCGGCCGAAAAGAGCATGCTATTTATTACTTGAGCAAAAAGTTTACCGACTGTGAGTCTCGTTACTCACTGCTTGAGAAAACTTTCTGCGCTCTAGTATGGGCTGCTCGCCGGCTGAGACAGTATATGCTGACTCACACCACTTTGTTGATTTCAAAGATGGATCCCATCAAGTACATATTTGAAAAGCCCGCTCTGTCTGGAAGAATAGCGAGATGGCAAATGATCTTAACAGAATATGATATCCAGTATACAACTCAGAAAGCAATTAAAGGAAGTGTGCTGGCAGATCATTTGGCACACCAACCTGTGGACGATTACCAATCATTGAACTTTGATTTTCCGGACGAAGACATCATGGTGGTAACTGACTGTGAAATACCTGGACCGGATGAAGGACCTGAGGAAGGATCCCGATGGTCTATGCATTTTGACGGAGCCTCCAATGCTTTGGGTAACGGCGTCGGCGCTGTAATCATATCTCCCAAAGGAACGCATACTCCACTCACCGCCCGATTATGTTTCAACTGCACCAACAACATGGCAGAATATGAGGCATGTATCATGGGTCTACAAGCTGCAATCGACTTAAGGATCAAATTTCTGAGTGTCTTCGGAGATTCCGCTCTCGTGATCAATCAGATCAAAGGCGAGTGGGATATGAAACACCCAAATCTTATTCCTTACAAGGAGTATGTGTCAACCTTGCTTCCCCACTTTGAAGAGATAACTTTTGAGCATTTCCCAAGAGAGGAGAATCAGCTAGCGGACGCACTAGCTACGATGTCTTCAATGTTCAAGGTTAAATGGGACAATGAGGCTCCCCAGATCATTATCTGGAAGTTGGATGAACCGGCACACTGCTGCGACCTCGAGGCCGAGAAGGCAACTGAAAAACCCTGGTATCATGAGGTGAAGAGGTACTTGGAAGCTCAGGAATACCCTGAAGGTGCATCTGTCAATGACAAGAAGTTCATGAGGAGGTTTGCGGCAAAATTCTTCCTCAGTAACGGCATCCTCTACAAACGGAATCATGATTCAACTCTACTACGTTGTGTGGATAAGGCTGAAGCAGAGAAAATCATGATAGAACTGCATGAAGGTACATTTGGAACACACTCCAGTGGACACACCATGGCAAAGAAAATCCTTAGGGCAGGATATTTCTGGTCCACCATGGAAGCCGATTGTTACCAACACTCTCGAACTTGTCACAAATGCCAGATCTATGCTGACAAGGTGCATATTCCCCCAGTCCCTCTGAACGTCATAACGACACCTTGGCCTTTTGCAATGCGGGGCATTGATATGATCGGTGAAATCCGACCGACGGCATCCAATGGGCATCGCTTCATCTTGGTAGCGATCGATTACTTCACAAAGTGGGTTGAGGCAGCTTCCTACGCGACGGTAACCAAGAGCGTCATGGCACGTTTCATCCGGCATAATCTGATCTGTCGGTACGGTGTCCCGGAAAGAATCATCACGGACAATGGTACCAACCTCAATAACAAAATGATCACTGAACTCTGTGAACAATTCAAGATACAGCACCACAATTCTTCTCCCTACCGGCCGAAGATGAATGGGGCTGTAGAAGCGGCGAATAAGAATATTAAGAAAATTGTGCAGAAGATGACAATGACTTATAAAGATTGGCACGAAATGTTACCATTTGCTCTTCATGGGTACCGTACCTCAGCAAGAACGTCAACCGGGGCAACTCCTTTCTCCTTGGTCTATGGCATGGAGGCAGTCTTGCCCATTGAAGTCCAGATACCTTCTCTCCGGATAATGAAAGATGCAGACTTAAATGAAAATGACTGGATCCAGACTCGACTTGATCAATTAAACCTGATTGACGAAAAGAGGCTCACCGCTATCTGTCATGGTCAGACATATCAAAAGCGAATGATCAGGGCATTTAACAAGAAGGTCAGACCACAAGAGTATCAGGTTGGAGACCTGGTAATCAAGCGCATCATCCTTCCTCAAAGTGATCCCCGGGGCAAATGGACCCCTACGTACGAAGGGCCGTTTGTGGTGAAACATGTGTTCTCAGGGGGAGCCATGATCCTAACCACCATGGATGGTGACGACCTTCCTCACCCCGCCAATGCAGACATAGTGAAAAGATACTACGCATGAATAAAAGACCCGCTAGGTTGACATACCTAGGCAAAAATAAGGGCTTCCCGGTGAACCAAAAGGGTTCGGGCAAAAATAAGGGATGAAATGAAAAATCTGTACACCCGGCAAGTCGAAAACCTGAAAAGGCGGCTTGGGCAAAAATGGGTATCCCGGTGGACTGAAAACCCGAAAGGGCGGTCCAGGCAAAAATTAGGGATAAAGCGTAACACTATGTCTCATTGGATCACTTCGCATCCGGAATTCGGCATCAACTATCTGGCTCAGATTTCGGCATCGACCAATCAGTTTCATTTTCAACTAGGCAGCAAAGTGATGAGACGCTTGGGGATATAAAGGCGATAGCAGAGTTGGAACCCAGTGGGATTGTTCACATAGCTGTTTTGTTTTCTTTTCAAAAAAAAATTCTGTGATTATTCGGCGGCATCCTCTTACTAGGATGTCAGCTTCTTGTACAAAAAACGCCTATTCACAGGAAAAGTTCAAATAAATACAAATTCACTTGTCCATACAAGTTGCCATTGTTTTTTCCTTTTCCTGTTTTGTCTTGCGAAGAACGTCCAATGTTCATTTTTGATATATGCATTTGACATTAAATTGCTAAGTTATAAATGTTTGCAAAAGATCAATTATAGGTGACATCAGAAACAAAGGCAATGTAAGGTTATCTGATGCAGTCTGGTTGCTTTGTCCGCCAAGGTACCAAGGTAGATTCGACTGAGGAATATGACCAAATCATCTCAACGCCCCGCAGAGTAAGATAAGATTCAACAATACTTTCCCCAAGCGGATTTGACTCCCCGTCAATCCTGAAAAGGTACAACTTTCCCCGGCAGGTCTTAAAGCTTATCCCCAGTAGATTCTGGAAGCTTGTTCCCTGCAGAATACAGATGTCTCTCCAGAGCTTTATTCAGAGTTATTCCTCACAAGGGCTTATAACTGGGTTATCCTCAGTTAATTACCACGGAAGATCGCCCCCGACAAAGTTCTTTCAATCCCTAGCTGAGTTTATCTTTGGTATCCCCAGCGGAGTTTATCATCATTATCCCCAGTAAAATCCATCATTGAAGTCCTCAGCAGGCCTCTCATCGAAAACTTCAGCAAAGTATCTCTTCCACAGAATAACTCCCCGGCCGATTGTCGAGGATTTATTTTCCTAAAAACGAAAATACATTCATAAACATTTCACTTACATACATGATAAAGTACATACAACGCTGTCTCATGTTAAAACATCATGCATATCATACATCATGACATTGCATACAACTTATGTTTTGCCTTTTCAGGGAAAAAGACAATCCCAAAGACAACTACCTTCAACTGCCATAAATTCCAGATTCGATTCCTGTATCTAGCCAGGGCATATCTGTTGACAACATTTCCAGATTCGATTCCTGTATCTAGCCAGGGCATATCTGTTGACCATCTTTCCAGACTCGATTCCTGTATCTAGCCAGGGCACGTCTGAAGAGTTCGAAGATTCGATTCCTGTATCAAGCCAGGGCACATCTATCAACTACAAAATTTCCAGATTCGATTCCTGTATCTAGCCAGGGCATATCTGTTGACCATCTTTCCAGACTCGATTCCTGTATCTAGCTAGGGCACGTCTGAAGAGTTCGAAGATTCGATTCCTGTATCCAGCCAGGGCATATCCGCATAAGGAGATTGAAGATCAAACACCTGTAACAAGCCAGGAAAACATCTGCCTTTCTCAGATACATAAAGTTATCACTAAGGAATCTCTTGTGCGATCAACACTTCCAAATGACATCTGTAAGCCCATTCCCGACGAAGATCTGTCACATCTCCAGATGGCATCTATAAGCCCATCTCCCTATCCACCACCTCTCCAAATGGCATCTATAAGCCCATTCCCGCCATCACATTGCTGATACTCTACTATGCGAGTGCAAATTTCCGGGCACTCTGGTGTCCAATATCCTTTTACCTTCGAGTCGCGAAAGGCAAACTCGCCGATCTAACTCTTCAGGTTCAAGAAGATTGAACAGGGGCAACTGTTATACCCCAAAATTTGCCCTCCCTTTCTTCAGGAAACCATCTTGGATTTTCAAGGTCCCTCTGAAACAAATCTAAGTCCCGAGTTATCCCTTTGCCCAAGCAAGCCGCTTACAAGAGCAAGATGATCTCACGAACTCCAGAAACAACACTTTTATCTTGAGAAAAAAAATCAAATTCTAAGTACTTAGAATGCTTCTCTAAAATAAGTGTTTTTAGAAAAATCAGCGCTTCAGAACTTCTGGACCCATTCCAGATGAAGACGGTCAGAAGTTGCAAGCTTGGCTCAGCGTGGTCAGAAGTTGGCTCTTCAGCAGCTACATCAGTTCAATCAGAAGTTGTAAACGTGGTTCAGAATGTAAGCCTCAAACAGAACATGCCCCTTCAGCAGTTACACAAGCTCAGTCAGAATTTGCTAAAGGAATGCAAGAGAAGCAGGAAAGTCTGAAGGCTCCTTCAGAACATGTTGAAATCAGAAGATGAAAGGTCAGAAGAATGGGTGTTACACTGATACAGAATCTCTAAGTCCAGATTGTCCAAGGAACGTACCAGAAAACTAGGAGAATCTTCAGAGCTTACTAAGACAACAGGCAGCCAAGGCCAGAGCATGGTTTACGCTGCTGATTCAACGCTGGTTTCCATTACCAGAATGTTGGTATTGACAGGTCTTGTCACCATTTAATGCCCATTAATGCTTCCAACCACTCCTGAGCATTCACGTGTGGCTTGGAAAACGCTTTTGCACAGATTCTGGCATGGGTCTTCACGCCACCGCCCACTTCAGAGGTCACTTCTCCCCAATCTGCGCCTGCTGCTGCAACCTAGGCTGAAAGCTAGCTGTTATCACAACTTCCCAGGAATTTCTGTCAAAGAACAAATTCAAACTCTGTTGGCGCCTTAAATGTTCAAGGCATCCACAAGAACTTTGCCTATAAATAGAGAGGCTTCACCACTGCAAAAGGCGTTCAAGAAAAAACAAAAACAGAAACTGCTAAGTGAGAAACAGAACTCCTAGCAACACAGCATTCTGAAACTCTGCCAAAATCTCCAGCTTTGTTTCATAACTTTGAGTTTCTCACCTTCAACTTCATCAAATATCCAGTTCTTTTCTGTAAACCAAAAACACTCTTTCCAAACTTCTGACCCTACACACGTATACACCTTTACTTCCCCTTTTCAAAATCTGTCCAGAACACCACCAGAACCAGAACCAAAAGCTAAAACTTTCACTCACCAACTTTTCCAAACAGTCAGGTAAGCACCTGCTGACCCTCATCACACTGTTAAGCATCATCAGCTGTACATATTCAAGTAAGATAATGTAAATATTCATGTTATTGCTGTTTATGTTCTGAGGATTTTCATACCTCAGAACGTTCTGAGCTAGTAGAGGACTTGCCTGTGACCTTGGTGATTCTGACCTCTGAAACATTTTTGTATTTGCTGGATCTGTTCCAAGTATGTTTCCTGTTTTGTGGAGTAACAACAGGATTGCAGATGTTCTGATTAGTACAGGAAAAAGCCAAGTGCTGACTTCGACGTTAGCACATATGAAGCCTATTTTGCTGTCAATGATATCAGAACCTCTGAGAGTTATTGCCTTTTCAGCAGAATCAGAACTTTTGGTTTCTCCACTAACAAACTTCTGTCTTGCAGCGCAGGGAAATCAGAACTTATGATTTCCCCACTAACAAGGTTCTGTTTTGCAGGTGCTAGAGTCAGAAGTTCTGACTCATCCAGTTTCACTAACAGGTTGATCATCTGGCGGCGGATCTGAGTCAGAACTTCTGATGACCTCCCAGCAGCGCGCGGGCTCCCTCTCTCTCTCTCTATATCTTGTTTTTTGCTATTTTCTTTTTTGTCTATTTTTCTCGTTGAACCCCCCATGTACAAATGTGTATCCCCCTCCCCTAATTGTTGTAATAGCGTAGGATTTTACATTTCCACTTCTTATTGCTAGTAAATAGGACGTGTATGGCAAGATAAAATCAATGAAATAGAAAAACCTAATTCAAAGAAAAAAACTCTTGTATGCAATAAAACACACTTGCACACTAACACCCCTAGGGTTACATCCACTTGTTGCCTTTCAAAATTGGGCCATATTGCATGTTAGGTCTCTTTGGGCAAAACAAATAACTCAAATGATCATGGTCCCTCGATGACGCCTTTTTGCCTAAAATGATCAAGTCCCTTAAAGAAAACATTGCCCAAAGATACTTGGCACCATTGCAATTATGGTCTAAAAACGACGACCCACGCCCGTCCCTTTAACATCCTAACACAAGATTGTCCACCAAATACAATGGTGGAACAAAATTGTTAAAAGGGTTAAAAACATAGGAGAAATCTTTGAGAAATTTAGGAGTAGACAAACTCTTAGTTACTTGAATCAAACTTGCAAAACAAAACACTTGTCTATTTTTTCAAACCACACATCAATACACTTTCAAAACAACTTTCAAAAACATTGAAAACCTTTTCAAAAGACATACACCTTTGTATACATGCCAACATGGATCATTACAAAGGTTGCCACCACATTGGCCTCTTTTCAAAACATTTTCAAATCCACACACACAAAGCACCATTTCAAACAATTAAAAATAAAGGCAAGTTGATCTAAGCAAGTAACTAAGAGCCCATGGATAACCATGGATAGAAAGGGTGCTAATACCTTCCCTTTCTATAATCTACTCCCCGAACCCAAGAAAACATCTCAAAGGTTTTTGCTGTGCTTTTTAACCTTTCCTTAGGATAAAATAAAAAGTCGGTGGCGACTCTTGCTCAACCGAAACATTTGAGAAAACAAACGCAAAACCTCAAGTCAGTTCTCCCACCGTATCACAGAAACTATGTATGCTGGCCTTTCTAAAGTCTCTGGACAACAAGGCTTGGAAAGCTATCTTAAAAGAATGGAAACACCCTGTCAAATTGGGAGAAAATGGAGAACCTACTTCTGAGTTAAAGCCAGAAGAAGATTAGTCTAAAGAAGGGGATGAAATTGCTCTTGAAAATTCTAAAGCCTTGAATTCTATATTCAATGGAATTGACAAGAACATTTTTATATTAGTAAACACGTGTGAAGTAGCTAAGGATGCTTGGGGGATTCTTCAATCTACCCATGAAGGCACATCCAAAGTGAAGATGTCAAGACTTCAGTTGCTCACCACCAGATTTGAAAATCTGAGAATGAAGGATGATGAAAGTATTAATGACTTCCATATGAACATTCTTGAGATTGCTAATGCTGCCAGTGCTTTAGGCGAAAAATTTCCAGAAGACAAATTGGTGAGAAAGATGCTTAGGTCTCTTCCCAAGAGATTTGATATGAAAGTGACTGCCATAGAAGAAGCACAAGACATTAACAAGATTAAAGTGGGTGAACTTGTTGGATCACTCCAGACATTTGAATTAAGAATCAATGAAAGATCTGAAAAGAAGAACAAAAACATAGCTTTTGTTACCAATATTGAAGATGAAGAGGAGGATTGTGATCTAGATACAGATGTAGGAATATCAAATGCCTTAGTTTTATTTGGAAGACAATTTAACAAAGTGATAAAATGGATGGATAGGAACCCAAGATCAAATGTCAAGAACATCTCATCTGACATCCTTAAGTCAAATGAGTTTGGAAGAAAAAGGGATGAATAAAAATCCACTCAAGGGAAAGGAATACAGTGTCATGGATGTGAAGGTTTTGGTCACATTATAGCTGAATGTCCTACATATCTTTAAAAACAGAAGAAGAATTTATCTGTTACTTGGTCTGAAGAGGATTCTGAGACTGATCTTGAAGAGGAATATGTAAAGTATGTTAAATCATTGACAGACAAATATGTGTCTGATGAAGATTCCAGTGATGGAGAACTAACCTTTGATGAGCTAGCTGCCTCGTACAAATAATTGTGTCTCAGAAGTGCAGAAGTTTTCCTAGAAGGGGAGAAACAGAAAGCACTCATAACCCAGCTGAAGGCAGAAAGGAAAGAGTATCTGAGAACTATTTCCAATCTGGACAGTGAAGTGACTTCTCTGAATTCAAATCTTGATAGAATGGTCAAATCTCTCAAGATGCTGAATAATGGGTCTGACACATTAGATGAAATTCTTCAAGTGGGAAGAGTGACAGGTGACAAGAGTGGTCTAGGGTTTAATGAGAAAAAATAATTTGTTTCAGAAGAACCTTCATTAAATTCCACTAATGCCAAGTCTAAACTAAAGATGTCGAATCAAATTTCTGAGCATCATGGCAAGAAAAGACATTATGGCAAACATCAGGGTAAGAAAAATTTACTCACATTAGAGAGAAATCCCAACCTTGGAGGTGTCATCATTGTGGAAGGTTTGGTCACATAAGACTTTTCTGTTTCAAGTTGTATAGGTACCCTAAAACTACTCCTCTTCCCAAGACTATTCAGATCTCTCAAAATAGCAAAAAGAAGAAATAGTGGGTTCCCAAGTCTAGTGTTGCTAGTTTAATAGCTCATACCTCTCTCAAAGTATCAACCAAAGATGACTGGTACTTTGACAGTGGCTGTTCTAGACACATGACAGGTGTCAAGAATCTATTGGTAGATATCAAATCTCATTCTACCAGTTATATGACTTTTGGTGATGGAGCCAAAGGTGAAATCATAGGAGTTGGAAAGCTAGAATGTTCAGGAGTCCTAAAACTTGACAATGTGTTACTTGTTAAAGGGTTAATAGCTAACCTAATACGTATAAGCTAACTATGTGATCAAGGATTCAAAGTTAACTTCACCAAGGCAGAATGTCTCGTTTGCAATGAGAAGAATGAAGTTATTATGAAAGGAATCAGATCTAAAGACAACTGTTATTTATGGGTTCCTCGAGAGTTGAGCCTTTCCTCAACATGTGCTTTAGCCAAAGAAAATGAAGTTAAATTGTGGCATAAAAAACTGGGACACTTGCATCTGAAAGGAATGAAAAGAATCATATCTATTAAAGCTGTGAGAGGTATTCCTAAGCTCAAAATAGAAGAAGGGAGAGTTTGTGGTGACTGCTAGATTGGAAAGCAAACTAAGATGTCACATTAGAAGATCCAACATCTTACTACATCAAAAGTTTTGGAACTTCTTCACATGGACTTGATGGGACCTATACAGGTTGAAAGTCTTGGTGGAAAGAAGTATGCATATGGTTTTGTAGATGACTTCTCTAGGTACACATGGATAAGTTTTATCAGAGAAAAGTCAAAAACTTTTGAAGTGTTTAAAGATCTCTGTCAAAAACTTCAAAGGGAAAAAGATAGTCATGTCATCAAAATCAGAAGTGATTATGTCAAGGAATTTGAGAGCAATGAATTTGCTGATTTTTGATCTTCTGAAGGAATCAGTCTTGAATTTTCCTCTCCTATTACTCCTCAGCAAAATGGGATTATGGAATGCAAAAACAGAACCCTTCAAGAATCTTCCAGAGCTATGATTTATGCTAAGAAGTTACCCTACCACTTTTGGGCTAAAGCTATGAATATTGTGTGCTATATCCATAACAGAGTCACTCTAAGGAAGACACTTCAGCCGCATTGTATGAAATGTGGAAGGGAAGAAAACCTACTGTCAAATACTTTCACGTTTTTGGAAGTTAATGTTACATCTTAGCTGATCGTGAATAAATGAGGAAGATGGATCCCAAAAGTGATGAAGGAATATTCCTGGGTTACTCTATAAATAGAAGAGCTTACAGAGTCTTTAACTCCAGAACCAAGGTTATGATGGAATCCATAAATGTTATTATTGATGATAGAGGATGGAATGATGAAGAAGATGTCTTAGAAGATGTTGGAACATCTTTGTCTGATATTCCAACAGAATCAAATGACAGAAGTATTGATTCTAATCCAATTCAAGAAGATCCTGAGCCTAGTCATCTCAATAGAGGGCCTTCAATTAGGATTCAGAGAGATCATCCTAAGGAGCTTATCATAGGAGATCTAAATAAAGGAGTTACTACTAGATCAAGAGAAGGGATATCAACTCTTGCTTTGTTTCAAAAATTGAGCCTAAGAATTTCAAAGAGGCTTTACCTGATGAGTTATGGATTAATGACATGCAAGAAGATCTAGAATAATTTATTAGAAATGAAGTTTGGGATCTAGTTCCAAGGCCTGAAGGGACAAATGTGATTGGCACTAAATGGATGTACAAGAATAAATCTGATGAAAAAGGGACGGTCACTAGAAATAAGGCAAGATTAGTTGCAAGGATACACTCAAATTGAAGGAGTTAACTTTGATGAAGCCTTTGCCCCTATGGCCAGACTTGAATCAATCAGACTACTCTTGGGAGTTGCATTCATTCTTAAATTTAAATTGTTTCAAATGGATGTAAAGAGTGTCTTCATGAATGTCTATCTGAATGAGGAAGTTTATATGGAACAACCTAAGGGATTTGTTGATCCAAGTTTTCCTAAACATGTTTACAAACTAAAGAAAGCTTTGTATGGATTAAAGCAGGCTCCAAGAGATTGGTATGAGAGATTGACAGAATTTCTCAGTGAGAATGGATATAGGAAAGGTGGCATAGACAAAACTCTTTTTGTCAAGGAAGAAGAAGGGTTGATCGTGATTGCACAGATTTATGTTAATGATATTGTGTTTGGTGGAATGTAAAATGAGATGGTTCAACATTTTGTCAATCAAATGTAGTCAGAATTTGAGATGAGCCTTGTTGATGAGTTAACCTACTTTCTTGGTCTGCAAGTTAAACAAATGGAAGATTCCATATTTTTATCTCAGAGAAAGTATGCTAAGAATATAGTAAAAAAAAATTGGGATGGAAAATGTCAGTCACAAAAGAACTCCTGCTCCCACACATCTGAAGTTGTCTAAAGATGAAAAAGGAGCAAGTGTGGATCAAAGTCTTTACAGAAGTATGACAGACAATCTTCTATACCTCACAACTAACAGACCTGACACTGCCTTTGTTGTAGGGGTATGTGCTAGATATCAAGCTGATCCTAAAGTTATCCATGCCAACCATGTGAAGAGAATTCTTAAATATGTGAATGGGATATGTGACTATGGTATACTATATTCTCATGGATCTAATTCTGCTTTAACTAGTTATTGTTGTGCTGATTGGGTAGGAAGTGATGATGATAGAAAAAGTACATCAAAAGGATGTTTCTTTCTGGGAAATAATCTCATATCTTGGTTCAGTAAGAAGAAAAATTGTGTGTCTCTGTCCACTGTTGAGGCTGAGTATATTATTGCAGGAAGCAGTTGTTCTCAGTTGGTTTGGATGAAACAAATGTTAACAAAATATAATGTTAAACAAGATGTCATGACATTATTCTATTACAATCTAAGTGCCATAAATATATTAAAAAATCCTATTCAACACAGCAGGACCAAACACATTGATATCCGTCATCACTTCATAAGAGAACTTGTTGAAGAAAAGATTGTTGCCTTAGAACATCTAGCTACTGAATTACAACTGGCTGACATTTTCACTAAGGCTTTGGATGCAAACTAGTTTGAGAACTTAAGAGAAAAACTAGGGATCTGCATATATGATAGTTTGTAGTAATTAAGGGCATGTGGGAATATCATTAATGTGATATTATATTATTTATGTTCCCAACAAATCAAATTTCGAAAGCAATCATTTCAAGACTGTCTCAAAGTTTTTCCCACACACTACAAAATCACTTCCTTCTATTTTCACAAACTCGTCATTTTCCTTTACAGAAAAAGAACCCTTGTCATTCTTCATCTCTTTGCTCAAAAATCTTCAAAGATGTCTCAACATCATGCATCGTCTCCCTCAAAATCTGTCAACCATCCCGAGGAGCTCTCCCTTGACAGAGTACTTGATGTTACTCCTCTAACAACAATTCCACCTCTTAAGAAGAAGGTCAAGAAACCCAGATCGTCACCTGCAAAGAAATCCAAAGACAGGTTTGAAACTTCTAAAGGTAATGCTTCTACTACTACTGATGATAGGCCATAAGAAGACATTGTTAATGTTTATAGAAGTATTAGAAGGCTGGTAGATAGGGTGTTAAATAAAGGTTTTAATGTGCCTGGAATTACAACTCCTCTTTCCCGAATGCTTGGTCCGGATGACAAAGGAAATGATCCTAAAAATGTTGCTGAATTATCCACCTTCAAGAAAGATATTGCTGAAAGCAAACTTGGAAAGCTTGCTACTTCTGCTCTAGAAGAAGTGGAAGATGATGTTGAAGAAGATGTTGAGAAGGACTCTCCTGCTAAGGAAGATGCTGCTGGCTCTAAAGCTGCAGAGAATCAAAATATCGAGAATGTGGTTAATGTTGATGAGCTGTCTGACAATGAGCTCATTTCTAATGTGATGCCTGGAATTGCTAAAAGGCTCAAGACTAGAAAAATAAAAAATGTGGATGTCACAACCCCTGCCAAGAGCATCAATAAGAAGACTATGTATGGTCCCCCAAAGTCCTGGAGTAAAATGGTTCCTCCCTCTGACAAAAGAAAAGCTAGACCTGATAGCTCCACAGATGATGATGATGATGTTGTCCAAAACATCTCACCTATGAAGAGATCCAGAAGTAAGAAGAAAGCTGCATTAGTAGAAGAAGTTTACTCTGATTATGATGTCGAGGAAGAAGTCCATGACATCTCTCTTGTGAAGAAATATATAAGCAAGAAGCTTTCTGTTAGGGTGCCTGATGCTCCTCTTGACAACATTTCTTTCCATTCTGTAGGAAATGCTGAAAAGTGGAAATATGTATTTCAAAGAATAATTTCCCTTGAAAGAGAGTTAGGAGCTGGTGCACTGGATTGCAAAGAGATTATGGAGCTGATTTCTTCTGCTGGATTGATGAAGACTATCACCAGGTTTGCAAAATGTTATGCGACTCTTTTTAAGGAATTTATTATTAATATTCCTGTTGACCGTGCTGATCATAAGAGTAAGGAGTATAGGAAGGTGTTTGTTAGAGGTAGGTGTGTAGAATTTTCCCCTGTTGTCATCAATAAATTTCTGGATAGGTCTGAAGATGATTATTGTGAGCTGGAAGTAACTGATAATCAAGTGTGCAAAGCCATCACTGCAAACCAAGTGAGCGAGTGGTCCATGAAGAATAAGCTTCATGTTAGAAAGGTAAGTGTGAAATATGCTATCTTTCATAGAATTGGAACTTATAACTGGGTTCCTATCAATCATACCTCAACCATTACAATTGGTTTAGGAAAGTTTATATATGATGTTGGAAATAAGAAACTATTTGGTTATGGTGCTTACATTTTTTTATCAGACTATTAAGCATGCAGGAACATGTGCTATCAAAATGCATATTTCCTTTCCATCTCTTATTTTTGGAATTATTCTTAATTAACATCCTGGAATTCTGAGTAGTAATGATGTAGTTTGTAAGAGGGAGTCTGCTCCGACCCTTCACTTCAAGCTGTTTTCCGGAAAATATGTCCCAGACATTGTTTTGACATCTGCATCTTCTGAAAACAAGACCTCAACCAAGGATAACATGATTATTGAATTAAGGGAATCCTGCAAAGAACTTGATGATGTGATCAGAGTTAGCTTAGCAAGAAAGATAATTTTTGAAAAGATGATCAAGGAGCTAAGAAGGACAACAATTTTGATGATAGAGTGAGCACTGAAGGAGGATATTCTGATGATGAAGTAAGTTATGACTCTGCCAAGTCTATTGGTCCTAAAGACAGTTAGACCATTTGCTATTTATTTGCTTTGACCCCTTTGTTCGTTTTTGGAACTTGTATATGCTGGACTCTTGGATTCTATGGTCTGTACTTATTTGGCATATTCTATTACTGCTATTCTCTTAAATGCATGTTTTATTTGGCATATTATGTCTAAAAAGGGGGAGAGAAACTGATTGACCTTTGACTGACTAACCACTGACTGAGGGGGAGCTTAATGTTTGAGAGGGAGCCTCATGTCTCTGAAGATGTTCTGACATCTTCCTCTGTTAATAGCTAACTTAGTTACTTTTGCTAACTGCTAACTGAGTTTTGTTTTTGCTTGTGCTGCTACTCTGATAATGTTCTCAAATAATGTATTAGCCAAAATTTGCCAAAGGGGGAGTTTGTAAGTGTTTGTTGGCAGCAATTTTGGTAAAACACTGACTTGATAATATTTTGCTAAATGTCTTGACATTTGAAGCAAACTGGTTTTGGATGATGTCAAAGTAGATGTCTTAACATTTTCCTCATGATCTGAACGTGACTTCATACCTGTTTCCTATTTTTATGTGCACCATTATTCAGGATTTGTGACTCATAGTTTGCGAAAAATATGGAGGACTATTTTTCTATTTACATTATCCTTGAGGATTATATCTTGGCATGTTTTCATGGAAATATTCAAGGGATTGGAATATTTGTTTTTCAACCCAAGCCCACTGCTGCGCCTTTATAAGGACTTGCATCCTTATTCATGAAGCTGCAACTTTTAAAAGAAGAACATATTCTTTTTGTTTTAGAAGTCTAAGTCATTTTAATTGTAATACACTCTAAGTATTGGTTTAATACTTGAGTTGTGATTTGAGATGTTAATTGTAGATCATTCATAAGCTTTTAAGTATTGAATGATTGAAGTCCTTAAAACTTAATACTTTTGTTGTTCTTCACTGTTAGTGATTGAAGGGATTTGAGGAGGGCCTCATACCTAGGTGTGTCTTAGGTAGAAGTATAGCACGGGTAGTGATTAAGTGATTAGATTCTGAACTGGGTGTTTACCGAGGGTCTATGAATTGATACTATTTAGTGGACTTATCCCTGGCTTGGTAGCCCCTAGAGTAGGTGTTGTTGTACACCGAACTGGGTTAACAATCCCTTGTGTTTTTACTGCTTTTAATATTGTTGCATTTTATACTATCCTTAAATATTTGTGTCATGACATCTCCTTCGGAATCTCATATATGATACCAGAATTTCAATTGCATTTGCAAACTTATAAAATATAATAATGTTGCAACTCCAAAGTAGACCCAAATGACATGAATGAGGTTGACCTTGTGCTCAAATACGCAGTGACACCTACCCAGATCAAAAAATTACCCCCCAATTGGAAATGTCATCAGAAGTTACCACATGCCACATAAAAACTTAAAGAGCTGAATGGATGACTTGTTCTAAGAACTTAGAACTCAGTGAACCAGAGATATTATTATAGATAATTTATGTCTTTTTGATCAAATAAGGCGATAACAATAATCTAGTCAATGTGTATGTTTTTATGACACTTTATCATTATCTAATATTGACGAGTATTTTTGACGAAATCGGTGGAACTATGAGAAAAAGCCAATCTAATATATGGAAGAATTGAACAAAGTTGCAAAAGAGTGATAAAATTGGACTAAAATTTTTTTGAAGTAAAAAGAGCTGCCATTGGAATTCTCACGACCGTGATGATATCATTGTGGGCGCGATGAGCTAATATCACGATCGCAATGAGACATAATGTAATACCCCTTAAACCCCCGCACACAAATATGGCATAATCAAAGTAAATTAGTATACAAATAAAAAGAGGGTGTCACATGTACTTCAAAACTAATAAAATATATCAGTCATGCTCATAACACGAGTTTAAAATCATGTTCCATACACCATCACATAGACATCTTACAGCGGAATAATTCTTTCTCATAATAATAACAATAAATGAAATCCAAAAAATGACAATTATATAATAAAGCATTAGGCACTAAAGGACACTCATCAGATAATCTCAAAATACAATACCAAATAAAGAGAGTATATCAAACATCTCATAAAAACAACATGAGTTCAAACATTTCCCGTGTTACATAGACCAGAGCATGACTCACTACCTAATAAGCGGATAAATAAGGAATTATCTCCTCTGACTAATCCTCACAAGAAGCACCACTATCTTCGGTATCTGAGTGATGTCATACAAAATATCATTCCAACAGAAGATTGAGAATTCATATCATTATGGAATTATATAATAATAAGTAATACAAGACATACATACATCAAATGAATTCACCACACTTCACATATTCATGTATTCAACATTATCCAATCCAAATCCACCTATTTACCTATACGACATAGCTCAATATTTCATGGTTTAAATAAAGTCAATCACAAATACCACAAAATATAGAATTCACACCAATACCACACAATTCACACCAATTCAACATTTCACATCGACACGTGTGACTCGAATGCAACTCAATGTAATCTGCATGTTGTACCAATTGTTATCCTTAACAGTTTTTACGTTTAAACCGTGTCCATCCTGTTTTACCACAAAATTTTTCCTCACATTTTTCTTCAAGGCATTCTTCCAAGGCTTCTCAGACACTCAGGACACTCAAGGGTTGACTAGTCAAGGTACTCATCCTAAACCAAAGTCCTACAAATAGGGTTTGGAGTTTCTCAAGGAAATTTGGTTTGAAAAGGTCTAAATTGGAATCCATGGTTCTTCATAGGTCCTCAACAAGGTTCTTTTCAAGTTTCAAGTCCTACATCACAAGTTTGCTCAGTCAATGGCTCAAATGTTTGAAAATCAACTATATTGGTCAAAAAGTCAACTATGGTCAACATACAGTCAAACTTCAAGATTTTTGGTCAAAATCAACATTTTGAAGTGATATTAATCATTTGATCAAGGGTTGATCATGATTCCTCAAGGAAATCCCTCAGATCATCAAAAGTCAAGAATTGCCAAATTAGGGTTTCCTTAGGGGAAGTCAACTGAACTTTGACCAGACATAACTTTCACATGCTTCATCAACTTTTCCCTAACCAAATTTCATTTTGAATAAAATTAAATTCCATTCAACTTTTAGTTTATTCTCAAGTCCAAAATATGCTTCATTTGGAAGATATGAGCTCAGACATTATAGGTCATTTTTAAAAGTCAACAAAAGACACTTTTTGTCAAGGCAACTTACATCATGATAGTGCCTTCAAAAGCAAAAATGATCAACATAGATATTATATAGGACATATTGGGCTTTCCAAGAAGTCCAAGATCATCTTCAAAATATGAAAATTGAGCAAGTTTTGTGTTGCACAAGTTTGTCAATTTTTAAGAAATGCATGAAATGCAAAATGTGCAAACATGAGATTTTGAACTTGTGACCTAACCTTTTGGACTTCAAAAATGTCCATGACCTTGCAAAAGACTCCTAAACTCACTCTTACCTTGCCTTGTATTTTCTTATTATTTTATTTATATTTATTTTGTTTTTATTCAAATAAATACAAAATAAATTACATAAAATAACAATAATGGATTAAGACATGTGGGCTAGTGTGTTGGATCAACTTTGGCCCCATAAATTTATGCAAAATGTCCAGGTTCATGCAAGAGATGGAAATGGAAAGAATACAACAACTTTGGAAATGTTTCAAATTTGATTCTTGTTTTAAGGCCATGGTTAATGCCTTGATCTTTTACCATGTTTGTCAACCTCCCCCTTCCATCTATAAATACACAACAAGTCAGACTACAAAGGACACACATAACTGCCATAACCAAGCTCTACAAAATTTCTCAAAATCTCTCAAAAGTTGTAAAATTTGAAAATCAACCTTCCAGCCCTTATCAATCCAAACGAAGCATCACAAAGTGTCCCTGAAGTTCCCAGGAACTCATCCTAGTCCTTCTTGAAGCTTGAAGCATCTTAGAACACGTCCACAAAGTTGCTTCGGTTGGGTAAATTTCTCAATTTCAAAACTCTTAATTCTCATGTTGTAAATCATTTATAAGCATTCATACGTGTTCATACTAATATTTGGGATGTTTTAGAACTATTACTTTTAAGTTTCAAAGCAAGAATCAAAGAGTACCATTACTAGGGAAGTTTGCGATGTTCTGTTCGTATCTCCCTGTACATGAAGATTCAGGCCAAATTAAGGCCAAATTTGAACTCAGGGGGAAATTTTGTGTAGGGTAGACCTCCTGGTTTGCCATGAATCTCTCATTTTTGTAGGTTCCAAAAATCTCACCATCGGAGAAGATGGTGGATTCCTCCGTGTGTAGTGGCGTTGACTGGTCAGAGATAAGGGTGGCACGATCAGGTCATCTGATTGGCGAATCAAAGATGATAGCGCCCTCTCTCTTATTTTAATTGGCCAATTCAAACACCAGGGCCCCACTTGGACGCGTACTCTTTTTATTTAAATAATTATGATTGATTTTGCAATATAATGTTATCATTTTATTATGCTAACGAATGAACAAAGTGGCTCAGTGAAAGCAAGCACGCTCTTAAGGAACTCCCTCTCTAAGTCATGGGTTCGATCCCCAGGTTTTTCCTTTTGCATTTTTCTCAACATTTTCTTTGCAGGTCTTGGGCTTTGTAAATTGGGCTTGGATCCAGTTGTCTCTTTGCACCCCTACCCTTTTTTGCAGCGCCTAGATTCTCTTGTTGGGCCTAAAGAATTCAATTATGATTCACACCTCCTATTTCCACTACAACATGGCCCATTTTTGTTTTTCCCTTTAATTACTTTCTTTTCAATTAATTCTTTTTTTTATTAAAAATAAAATCAGAAAATATTAGAATTAAGTTTTTTATTAATTTCTTTAGTTTAATTTAACTATTTTTTCTAAACAAAAAAATGCAAAAACAACAAAAAATATATTTCTTTTTATCACTTAGAATTTTTTAGGGTTTTTTTCTTTTCCGTGCGTTTATTTATTTTACTTGCATTATTTTTATAAATTATGTAAATGTATAAAGGGTTGTAGTAGCTTAATTTAGGACATTTACTTGTTTCCCCCATTTTGGCTTGTATTTCTCCATCCCGAAGCGATGTAATAGCGTAGATTCAATTTTCCGCACTTTATTTTTCGTACTTGTATATATTTAACTGCTAGATGTATGCTTAATAGGCTTGTATGGGAAGACTAAAAACAAACGGTAGAAAACGTAAATGTTTAAGATAAATAACTGAAACACAACACATTTGTACACGCGTACCTCTAAGGTACCTCTGCTTGTTGCCTTCGGAAAAACAGTCATGTCCCTCGAACATGGGACACTTTAGCAAAGACCCTCGGTTAAAAAGATCGTAGTCTCTCGATGACCCTTCGATACTTCCTCCGGTATACGATCTAGTCCCTTACGATAAAATTTCTAAAGTGCCCTACGAGTTGCCTTTATGATTGTACAATGTCCCTCGCCGATGCCTCAAAACATCCAATGATAAGGCTACCTACTAACTAATGGTAGGATAGAACTATCTAAGGGAAATGAGGAAAAGAACAAAGACCGTTCGAGTAGGTAGACCGCTTATAGATGCTTGCTTATAAAAACAAACAAAAATAATTTTTCACACATACACAAACTCTTCTCTAAAATATTTCCAAAGACAAAACACTTTGTAGACGTTCTCAACGATACGAGACACATTACAAAGTATGCCACACTAAGGCGTATTTTCAAAAATATTTTCAAAAATACACTTACACAAAAAAGCATTTTCAAAGTGAGCTAGCAACTAAGAGCCCATAAATAACTACGGATGAAAAGGGTGCTAACACCTTCCCTTTCCATAACCTACCCCCCGAACTCAAAATCTTTAAAAAGGTCTTTCCTATTCTTTTCACCCTTTCTTTTGTTGGATAAAAGAAAAGTCGGTGGCGACTCTTGCTAATTGCAACATTTGCAATAAAATGCAAAACCAGTAAAGTCAGTTCTTCCATCGTATTACAGAATTTGCGACTCTGCTGGGGATCAACTAAAAGTGGGGTTACCTTAGATCTAGATCAGATTTAGAATGCTTTACTTGTTTTATTTGTGTGCTTTACTTTTCGGGTTTATGTTTGGGTTATTCTTAAATATCCTATACCCAGATCGGGGGCACTTTTAGGTAAGTAGCAATAGACCATGAAGACTATACAACATAGACTGATATGGTTAAAGTGATGGCTATGTTAGTGTCACACATTTGTTGGTACTAGTATCCTTTGTGTTGAATCAAGGAGAATACGGGGCCGCTGTGTGGTGTCATAAAGCATTAAGTGACCTTATAACCTTAGTTTAACAAACTTGGCCATTATAAAGTAGTGAGATATCTGGCTTCGGTATAAAACCGAGGATTGGTTGATACTCGATACTACACACATTAAGATCAGAATTTAGGGATATTTTGGCCGCGAGAAAAGATCGCTTGAGTTGAAACAATGCCCGATGAAGAAAGGTCAGTGATATTGAGATTCCTTAGAACCTGGTTACTTATTTTAGGATAGGTTGAACCAACTAAACTTCAAGAGGGTACTTACCTAGAAACCTCATGCAAGCCTAAACCTAAGGCCTTGTGTGTTTTGCTTGTGTGTGATTATTTTCTTAAAACATGACATCATGCATCATAACATCCATATTCATATTCACTAACCATTTCAAGGACCAAGGGAATTTATCTGTTCTGTTTTGCAGACCATGGCTTCCATTCATAGAAATACCATCTGAATCAGCTTTGTGAAAGTACCTCCTCAACTCAAAAATTTAGCATCAAGGTTTCCTGAGAACTTCTCGTTCATCAAAAAATATGGTCGACTTCTCAACCTGGTTACCTCAAGCTTTAAAGGAAAGATGATGGGTGTACTCTTTCAGTTCTTTGACCCTAAACACTATTGCTTCACCTTTCCCAATTATCAGTTGGTACCCACTATGGAAGAGTTTGCTCAATTACTGGGAGTACCTATTCTTGATCAGACGCCTTTCACCTATTTAGAGCAAGCTCCAAAGCCATGAGTCACTGCGGCAACCTTGCATCTGAAACGGCCCAACATTATATCCAACTGGGAAACAAGAAGTAGAGTCAAGGGTTTCCTATCTAAGTTTCTGTTAGAAAAGGCTCAGCTGTTTTGGGATGATTTGGACTTTCAATCTTTTGAAGAAGTTCTGGCTCTTCTAATCTATGGGTTAATACTATTCCCCAATCCTGACTAACTCATAGATGTGAATGCTGTCAAAATTTTCCTATCTCGTAACCCTGTGCCTACTTTGCTCGGAGACATCTTGCATTCTCTTCACACCCGTACCATGAAGAGGAGAGGGGTTCTTATGTATTGTATATCATTGCTGTCTATGTGTTTTATTTTGCACCTCCCTCAATCAGTACTGAAGAATGAACAAGGTTTGGGTTGGTCTCAAAGGGTACTATCGCTCTCTCATTCGGATATTCATTGGTATTCCCGATCTATGGAGGATGTCACTATCATTGACCGCTGTGGGGAATTCCCTAATGTCCCACTCCTTGGAATTAGGGGAGGTATCACTTATAATCCTTCTTTGGCTCTATGACAATTTGGTTATGCTCGAAGGGATGGTCCTCATGATATGCTTATCTAGGGTATTATGTTCGACTACGAGAACGATGTTCAAGGGTATCATCAAAGGTTTGTACGAGCTTGGGGTATGGTAAGCAAGGTTGATAGCAAGACTTGGGGACACAAGAACTTCATTCCTATGGAGCCTTATCTCAAATGGGTGCAAGCTCGCGCTCAAAACCTCATGATTCTGTATTCATCCACCCTACCATTAATTTTAGAGCCTATTGTGAAAGGGATGTTCCTTATACAATTCTCCATCCTGACATGCCTATCAACATAGAGGAATTGTAGAAGTCCTGGATTCAACTGAAGGAAGAAAGGGATACCTTTGAGACTCAATTCTATGCCAGCGAAAAGAAAGTGTTGGATCTCACAAAGCAACTTCATGAGGAAAAGAGTCTTAATGCCTACATCAGCACAAAGAGGAAACGCCCATGGTAAACTAGATTCTTAGATTTTAGGAGTTTTATTTTCATTTGTAAGCCTAAAAGGCAGTTGTAATTTGAGCTTTGCTAATAAAATCTTTATTTCCTTTTGGTTCACAGATTTAAATTTCCTGAAGTCCTTGATAACATTTGCATTCACATATCATGCATCATTTCATGAACATGTTTTCCAGTACAGGTTTCTCATTTTTCTCGTTGTTTATTTCAGCAGAAAAATGGCTCTTGAACAAAATGTCAAAGATCTCTAGTCTCAGCATGCACAGTTCCAAGAGATTCTTCTGAACCTGGCCAAGGGGTAGAAAGAACTAATGACGCTCCTTGCTAAGCAAACAAAGAAGACTAAGAAGCCTGTTGTCCTCAACCTGGGGAGGAGATTCAAGGGTCCTGCTCAATCGGTCCATGTAGAAGATGACTCCTCTGAAGAAGATGAAAATATTGATGAAGATGTCAAGGACAAGAAGGATTATGAGAATACTCTTGAAGACGAAGACTTTTCTGATGAACAATATCCTCTTGCGAATGACAAATATAAGCAGTTGGAGGACAAGCTGAAGGCAATAGAGGTCCAGAAGGTGCCCAGACTGGATTTTTTTGATTTAGGTCTGGTCTCAGGGATGGTCATCCCACCTAAGTTCAAGGTCCCTGTTTTTTCTAAGTACGATGAGGTCTCTTGTCCTAAGCTCCACTTGAGGTTGTATGTTTAGAAGATACAACCTTACACTGCTGATTGAAAGTTATGGGTCCATTTATTCCAAGAAAGTTTGGCTAAAACACAACTGGAGTGGTTATATCAGCTGGAGGGAACCAATATTAATACTTGGGAGGACTTGGTTGCTGCTTTCTGCAAGAAGTGTCAATACAATGCTGACCTGGCACCAACTCGAGTGTAGTTACAGAATATGCCATGGGTTCAAGAGAAGGGTTCAAGGAATATGCGCAAAAATGGAGGGACCTAGCTGGCAGAGTGTAATCTCCTCTGAATGATCGGGAAATGGTAGACATGTTCATGGGCACTCTGACATTCCCGTTCTTCAATTTTCTAATTGGGAGTTCCTCATCGGGTTTTACAGAGATGATTCTGACTGGAGAAAGGAACGAAAGTGGTATAAAAAGTGGGAAGATCCCGATGGCTGCATCTTTTAGTGCTGCGAAGAAGCCATTAGGAGGTAAGAAGGAAGTTGGTATTGTTTATGGCCAGAAAATTCGTAGCAAAGTTAATCGCCATGAGTCTATGGCAGCAGTTTTGATTTCCAACCTGGCACCTGCCCGAAAACAACAGCAGGGTAACCGTCAAAGGCCAAACGCTCCAAGAAGACAAATCACTAAGATTAATATGCCTTTATCTCAACCACTGCAATACTTGCTAAAATATGGGCTCATTTATCTTCGGGATCCTCCTCAGAATCCCAACACCTCCTCTTCAAAGTATAATCTGAATGCGAGGTGTGCTTATCATTTAAACAGTTCTGGTCATGACACTGACCAATGCTGGGCCTTGAAGAGCAAGATCCAGGACATGATTGACAATAAGGAGATTGAGTTTGATCCTCCAGAGACTCCAAATCTAATTACATCACCTATGCCCAAACATGATAAAGGCGTAAGTGTTGTTGAAGATATTTTTGTATGTTACTTCTATGAATGATGTGATTACTCCGCTCTCTACAATAAAGAAGAATTTGCTACAAGCTAGTTTATTTTTAGGTTGTGTTGAAGGTTTTTATTGTTGTGTAGTTGAACCCAATGGTTGCGAGTCACTAAAGAAGGGTGTTCAATGCTTAATTAATGAACATATCATTCTGATTGAAAAAGTTCCATCTATCAACAATTTTTTCCAAGATCTGTTTGTTATCTCTGATACTCCATTTAGGATCTCTTCCAAAGGTCCTATAAGGATTACTGCCAATCTGAAAGCTGCTCTGCTGGTTATTACAATGCTCGGGTCTTTCCTATATTCCTAAGATAAAGCAATTTCGTGGCACTATTGATTTGACGTCTATTACCATGATGTCAAGCAAGAATTGTCCGATGAAGAAAATGAAAAAGCTGATCCCAATATTGTCAATATTGCGGGGACCAGTAAGATTACAAGAAGTAGAAGGATTTTCTCTTCGGAAATCTCTCCACCTGCTCAGATTACAGTTTCCAAGAGGACTGTTGGGGCTCGGGGTAAAGAGTCGGTAATAGAGCCTGTCCGGATAGAGGCACCAAAGGAAGCTCTTGTCAAAGATACTTTTGGAGAAGATTTAGAAGAGGTTCTAAAAATTATCCACCGAAGTGATTATAAAATTGTTGAACAATTGGGGCAGACCCCATCCAAAATATCTATGTTGTCACTACTACTGTGTTCCGAGGCCCATGCGAAGGCTTTAGTGAAATTCCTAAAGACTTCCCATGTGCCGCAAGAAATTTTGGTAGATCAATTTGGAAGCTTTATGGCTAGTCTGACGATTGTCAATGGTTTGGGTTTTTCCGACGCTGACTTAACTCCGGAGGGGAGGAATCATAATAAGGTTGTGTACATCTCCATTGAGTGCAAGGGAACTACATTAGCCCATGTATTGATTGACACAAGATCATCTCTGAATGTTCTTCTAAAAGGCGCTCTCGACCGATTAGATTGTGAAGGGTTGGTGCTGAAGCCTAGCAATATCATAGTTCGAGCCTTTGACAAATTGAAACGAATGGTGCATGGATAGGTAGAACTCCCAATCAAGGTGGCTTCACATATTTTTGAGTCAACTTTCTATGTCATGGACATCCGACCTGCTTACTCTTGTTTACTGGTGTCGTACCCCAAAGTTGTCCTACCCCGATGATTTTATTTTCCAAGATTAAAATAATAAAGAAACGTTTAATTAAGGAGGGTACAACAATATCAGATGGCCCATTCTTAAAATTTAAATCAACCGGGGGTGTATTTTAATTCAGGAAAATGGGCCTTTCTAAATCAGAAAGACTCATAGACTTATTCACGAAGCATGTTGGCCAATGGCCCACGCAATTTGAAAATAGGAAATTATTCCAAAAGAATAATAACCATTAAATTCTTAATTATTAAATAGTTGTTAAAATTAACTAATCCCACTTAAATGTTTATGTTGTTAGAAAGGAGGTGAAAATTCAGTATACAAGCCCATTTCGTTTGGCTCGTTTCTGTTTTGTGGTCATTAAAAAAATAGAGGAGGGTGTGTTTACAAGTTGCAAGCCTATTAGGATTGGGGTAAAACAAATCTATTTGTTGTTAAGCTATTATAATAAGAGTTTCATTAAATATCATTTAATTTTTGAATATTAGGAAGGATTAAGTATTAAAATTGCTTATTATTATTAAAAAAAAAAATTTCTTTGTTAAAAGGAAAATTTAATGTATGGCTGATAAACTTGTTTTTGTTTAAAGGTCATTTTTATTAGAGATTGCTGCTTTAGACAAAAGGCCGGTTGGGCCTATGGGTATTTAAAAGAGAACATTTTTGTAATAGAAAAGTAATATTATTGGGCTACGAGAAAACAACAACGTGCAGGCCCAAAATGCAAAAGAAACGACTATTGTGCTAATTGAATAAAACTTACGCGCATCAACAAGCACTATAGTAATCAAAGCCTATCAACACATGTTTTTTGCAAATAATAATTATTGTAGAAATTTACGGAAATCAAATCTCAGATTTACACAGAGTCCAAGCCCAGAATCTATTATAGTTAAGCAGCAAATCTTAAATCTCTATTATATCTCAATGGATGAAAACCAAATCTCATCTGAAAATTACAGTAAAACAAAATCAAATATATTTCCAATCAATTATACAATCCAATCCCTAAAGTCTTTGCCAAATCTATGTTCTAACAACAATTTATAAAACCCTAAAACTAAGCCTATAAATAAAAAAGAAAAGGACAGAAGAAAGGAGGACAGAGAGATACAGAGGAGGGAGAATCGATATACAGAGAAAAGGAGAAGAATCTTGAATCTGAAAGGCAAACTGAAACCGTGAGAAGAATACACACCAATTGTTGAAGAAGACACAAAAGGGACAATTAGATTTTCAATATCTGAAACCCTAATCGTTGTTGATCCGCCGCCGTTTCTCCGATCGCTCCGCCGAACTCACTCCACCGTTACCTATCAAAAGCACAAAGAAGAAGGCCAGAAGAAGGGTTAGCGAATCAGACACGCTCAAAGAAATTAGAAAGCTCATTGCAAAGGGGGTAAGGTTATTAGCTTTTTGTTAGTTAGATTGGATTTACGGTGAAGGGGTAGGGCTGCTAGTTACGCTGTTGCAGAGGAAATTTGGGGTTTAAGGAGGAGAAAGGGTGAGGGTTTGTGTCATCGTGTGAGGGAGAGAGCAAAATAAAGCTCTTGTAACAAAACTGAAGCAAATAAGAAAAAAGAGATAATATTGTTTATATTCCGCTCGAATCCCATACACTGCGTCTGTCATAATTATCATAAAAACCTTTCAATATTTATCCGTTAGATCTCGATCGGACAGCCATAGGACAAGTCCTACCGTAGATTCCCTACTCCGCGCCTTACACGATCAAATCAGCCCCTTTGTAAACTGCGCTTGGGCCTGGCCCATCTCCTTTTCGCACCCCCTTCACCCTTAATTTCTAAACTCAAAATAATAACGCACCCCCTGGTCTGAATAACAATTGGGCCTAGCCAAATTCCTAATAACAACACCCCCTGTTTTACTTGCCATTTAGAAACTGCACCCCCCTTTGAGTTAAATAATTTATTAATTTATTTTCTTTTATAATTCAATTATTTTTTTCTATTTTTATTATAAATATACATATATATTATTTATTTATAATTATTATTATTACCGAATAATATTTTATTATTATTACTATTATTATTATTATTATTATTATTATTATTATTATATTTTTATATTATTATTATATATATTGTTGTAGTTACTTAATTAATTTTTTATTATTATTATAATTATAACTTATTATTTATAATCCCCTTTTATGTAAATATTATTATTAATATATTTACTATTTAAATATTATTATATAACCAAATAAATTATTTTATATTAAAATTGCATATATTATTTTATATACTATTTGCATTAAATCTTTTCTAATCATGCATTAATCAAGATCTTTGCAAATAATACGATTAAAAGTCACGCAACAAACAACAAACTATTTTTTCGCAATAAACTAAACTAATCAATTGTTTTTTGCAAAAGGGCTTCAAACTAGTTTTGACTTACTGTGCACTCAATCAAAATCTCTGCAATCACTACTCCCGACCGAGTGCGAAGTGATTCAAAATATGTTTGCAAACCCCTAAAAACACCAACTCATACGAACTACGAATTAGGACTTTGATTCCTCATAAGAGGATACGTAGGCATATGATCGAAAATCGTGGCAAGTCTTTCTAATTAAAGCTTAAAATCCAGTTTACCCCAAACCTAAACCTAGAGTCTAATATCCTTGTGAACAAGGTGGATGAAAAGTTCCTAACACCTTTCTTTCGTCCAATTGAGTCTGAAGCCTAGAGTCTCTGTCTGTGAATTAGGGTTTTCTGTTAGGTTCCCTTCCCTAGGATAAAAACTAATAATGGCAACTCTTGATTAAAAAACCAGTTGCTACAACTGGGACGCCCTTGGATCCATGGGGTAGAGGTTGTCACTTCCACCCTACACCAGAAGCTGAAATATCTGGTAAAAGGGAAAGTTGTTACTGTTTGTGGAGAGGTGGAATATATGGTCAGCCATCTCAACTCATTCTGATATGTCGAGATGAATGGAGAGTTCATTGAAATGCCCTGTCAAACCTTTTAAGTAATCTCTCCCACTTCTGTTGAAGATGTCTCATCCATTCCAAAAATCACCAAAGCTCCGTACAAGATGGCCTCCTTGAAAGATGCTAAGGCCACTATTGAAGAAGATGGTGATACAATTTGGGGCCAGGTTTTGGATATCCCTTTCAAGTATAACAAGTTTGGTCTGGGCTTTACTGCAGAAGTTCAGAAGGTTGTTCGTCGGGATCGCATTGGGAGACCTCCATTCCACATCAACAATACTGGGGTCAATGCTATAGAGGATGCAGACAGTGATTGTAACTTTAATAACTGGATATTCCCGACCGTGGGTGATAGGCTGGAAAATTGGAAGGCAGAAGACATCTTTCTCATCTCCTTTAGTTAGGAGTAATAAGCTATATTCTTGTATTTTTGTTTTCAAAAGTTTTTGGCTATGTAATAAAAAATGACTTTAAAACCTTGTGTCTTACCCGGGGCACAATGGTTCATTTGTTAAAGGGTTGATTAACTATTCATAAACATTTGTTCATTCAATAAAAACATTGGACGTTTTGCATACAAATTTTGTGATATCTGTTTTTCTTTTAACTTATTGCATTCTCAAATGGCTATGTGTTCTTACACACACCCACACACTACATTGTAGATCCTCATCCACTCTGGATCTCGTCGATAATGATTCTGCTATTGCCTCATATGATTTCGACAGTCCAATCTATCAAGCTGAAGACGAAGGTGAGAAAGATTGTTAAATACCTGGGGAACTTGCCATACATTTGATACAGGAAGAGAAGACTATCCAACCACATGAAGAGCCAGTCGAAGTGGTGAACTTGGGTACTGAGATAGACAAGAAAGAGGTCAATATAGGTGCTGACTTAGAAAACAACGTCAAGAGCAGGTTAATCTAGATGCTACATGAATATGTTGAAATCTTCTCCTGGGCATACGAAGACATGCCAGGGCTCAACACCGATATCGTGGTTCACCGTCTGCCAATGAAAGAGGGTTGTGCTCTGATAAAACAGAAGGTTCATTGCATACGTCCTGAAATGTCAGAAAAGATCAAGGCTGAGGTTATGAAACAGTTCAACACATGGTTCTTAGCAGTAACATCATATCCTAAATGGGTGGCTAATGTTGTTCAGGTACCAAAGAAAGACGACAAAGTGTGTATGTGCATAGACTACAAGGATCTAAACAGGGAGAGCCCCAAAGATGACTTACCACTACCGCATATCGATGTTTTCGTTGAATGGATGGCTTCTTAGGTTATAATCAGATCAAAATGGCGCCTGAAGACATGGAGAAAACTACCTTCGTCACACAATGGGGCACTTTATGTTACAAGGTTATTTCTTTTGGGTTGAAGAACGTTGGGGCAACCTATCAATGTGCCATGATAGCCTTATTTCATGATATGATTCACCATGAGATAGAGGTCTATGTTGACGACATGATATCCAGGTCGCAAACTGAAGAAGAGCATCTCGATCATCTGCACAAACTGTTTGAAAGGCTGAGGAAGTATAAACTAAGGATAAATCCGAACAAGTGCACCTTTGGGGTCAGATCCGGTAAACTCTTGGGCTTCGTCGTCAGTGGTAAGGGTATTGGGGTTGATCCTGCAAAATTTAAATCCATTTAAGAGATGCCACCTCCTCGTACCAAGAAGGAAGTCAGAGGTTTCTTAGGACGACTGAATTACATTGTCTGTTTCATTTCGCATTTGACTGCTACTTGTGAGCCAATCTTCAAGCTGCTGAAGAAAGATCAAGTAGTAAAATGGAATGATGATTGTCAAACAGCCTTTGATAAAATTAAGGAGTACCTGCAAGAACCTTCCATTCTGCACTTGGGCTTGGCCCATCTCCTTTTCGCACCCCTTCGCCCTTAATTGCTAAACTCAAAATAATAACGCACCCCCTGGTCTGAATAACAATTGGGCCTAGCCAGATTCCTAATAACAACACCCCCTGTTTTACTTGCCCTTTAGAAACTGCACCCCCCTTTGAGTTAATTAATTAATTAATTTATTTTCTTTTATAATTCAATTATTTTATTTTTTTTCTTTTTTTATTTATAAATATGCATATATATTATTTATTTATAATAATAGTTATTATTACTAAATAATGTTTTATTATTATTATTATTATTATATTTTTATATTATTATTATATATATTGTTGTATTTACTTAATTAATTTTTTTATTATTATAATTATAACTTATTTTTTATAATCCCCTTTTATGTAAACATTATTCTTAATATATTTACTGTTTAAATATTATTATATGACCAAATAAATTATTTTATATTAAAATTGCATATATTATTTTATATATTATTTGCATTAAATCTTTTCTAATCATGCATTAATCAAGATCTTCGCAAATAATACGATTAAAAATCACGCAACAAACAACAAACTATTTTTTCGCAATAACTAAACTAATCAACTGCTTTTTTGTAAAAGGGCTTCAAACTAGTTTTGACTTACTGCGCACTCAGTCAAAATCTCCGCAATCACTACTCTTGACCGAGTGCGAAGTGATTCAATATATGTTTGCAAACCCCTAAAAAGCACCAACCCATACGAACTGCGAATTGGGACTCTGATTCCTCATAAGAGGACACGTAGGCATACGATCGAAAATCGTGGCGAGTCTTTCTAATTAAAACTTAAAATTCAGTTTACCCCAAACCTAAACCTAGAGTCTAATATCCTTGTGAACAAGGTGGATGAAAGGTGCCTAACACCTTCCTTTCGTCCAATTGAGTCCGAAGCCTAGAATCTCTGTCTGCGAATTAGGGTTTTCTGTTAGGTTCCCTTCCCTAGGATAAAAACTAATAGTGACGACTCTTGATTAAAAAACCAGTTGCTATAGCAGGCGACTCTGCTGGGGACTCTCCTTAACCCTAGGTTTAGGTATTTTTGGGTTTCTATTTTTTATTGTCTTTATTTATTTATTGCATTTATCTACTTCATCGCATTTATTTATTTACCATCAATTTCTCTTATTATCATATATTTACTGCCTGGCGGGATTTTTCTACCTCAAAAAATATTTTCGATAACCCTTAGAAAGAAGGTTCGTCTATTAGCTTAGGGGGTACATCATCCCTGCGAGTTTATGTGACGACTTCACCTAGAGTCGGTGGACTTCCGAAAAAGGAATACTTACCGAGAGATATCCTCTCGACGAGTAAGACTTTAGAAGGTCACCCATGACTCTTTGTAACGACCTTAACCCAAATATCTCATGACGAGATCTTTCATGACTTTGAGACGAAAGTCTCAGTCTGTAAAGAGGCTCCACATAAGGGAGGCCCTTGTGCCTTTCCCCTCCGGTGTTATTCATGACACCCTTAAGGAATCCATCTTTTGGGAGGGTAGATCAACTGTAGGTCAAGACTAAGGAACCTACCTTATAAGGGTACTTATTACAAAAAGTCCCGTCACTTAGCCTTACACCCACACGTTCATATATTTCATGTATTCGTCATACATTCGTCATATATTTGTCACCCGTTTCTTTGTCTTATTCACGGGGTACAAAAAAATCGAGATCTCGGTGACTGTCTTTAAAAAATGGATACCGAAGGAAACAACTTGTCCATGACAGTGCGACAAACATGTCTGAAATTAAGGCCACAAAAGGGAAATAACGTGCTAAAGACTTTCTCAAGTTTTGTCCAGCAACAGTGGATGGTTTCAAGAGCAGATATCTGCAGGCGCGCCTAGAAGACTTATTTCTCGTTTGCCTGATTTCACACAAATAAAGTTTTGGCTTAAGATTGTAATATTTTTCAATATCTGAATTACGTTACTTTCAATAAAGGCGTCTTGTTTCCACACACCGTTTGCATATCTATTTTAAAGATAGTCGCCAAGTAAAATAATAAAGGACAAGCATTTACCCAGAGGAATAAGACATTTAAAACAGTAACCATTTCATATTCATACACATTCATTCGCACGTATGCATTCACGAACACCCGCATATCATGTCAAAACTCATTTTTTTCACAAACATCTCTCCAGCTGAACCATTGGTAGAAGAAGATCGCCACCTCCTTAGCCTACATACCAAATTGGGGCTTATCAACAAAAAGTAATGGAGAAAATCGAGGAAACTCAGGCTGTATTCAAAGAGGATCTTGACCAAGTAAAAGGTGACGTCACTTCAATGAAAGGAGATCTGAGTCAAGTTCTCCTAGCTTTGAAGAACATTATTGACAGACAAGACCAGATTCCCAAGGCAGCTTTTGAAGAAGTAGCCCAGACTATTGGCGCATCAAGCGGTCACCAACTAAGGAAAGAGTCATAGGAAGAACTCCAGAATTCCTTCATAGCCCAACAAGAAGCTGAAATGGAAGGGTTTGTCCCACTGCCTCCAAAAGCAGGGGCATCTCGTACCCTACAGATTCCAACCAATAATGCAGACAACTACTGGGACATGCAATACGAAGACCATGACCCAAAGGATGCCAACCAAGCGCCTTCAAAGGCGACTAGTACTCATGCTATTGATAATCCATTAGTGATGAACCAATATAAAGATCTGGAAGAAAGATTAAAGGTTGTTGAGGGTTTTGACGCTTTCAAAGTGGACGCTCTCAAAATGGGCTTAGTTCCTGATGTGGTGATTCCACCAAAGTTTAAAGTACCTGACTTTGAAAAATACAAGGGGCTCACTTGTCCGAGAAATTATCTTCGTATGCATTGCAGGAAGATGCATGCCTATGCCCATGACCAGAAGCTGATGATTCACTATTTTCAAGATAGCCTGAGTGGGACATCTTCAGACTGGTATATGAAATTGGAGAGAACGCATATTCGAACCTGGGCAGATCTTGCTAATGCTTTTCTACAGCATTAGAAATATAACCTGGACATGGCGCCTACCCGCATGTAACTCCAGAACCTGTCCCAGAAGAAAGAAGAGTCCTTCAAGGAGTATGCTCAGAGATGGAGGGAATTGGCCTCTTGTGTGCAACTACCACTGTTGGAGAAGGAGATAATAGACACGTTCATGGGAACTTTGCACGGGATGTATTATGAGATGATGGTTGGAAGTATCTCTTTGGGGTTCTCAGACCTAGTAACCATCGAAGAAAGAATCGAGACAGGGATAAAAATTGGGAAGATATCAGGGGGACCATCAAATGCTCCCTATAATTCAAAACGATCTGCTTCAAACTTCACCAAAGGAAAAGAGGGAGAAATTAATGTTGTAGCACCACAACCCAGGGTTCAACAACCATTAGTGATCCCCCTAGGGCAGCATCAAGGCAAAAGGCCACCCAGGAAATTTGATCCACTCCCTATGCCACCTATCCATTTATTGCAACAGCTAGTTAAGGTATCCTTAGTGAAACTCAAGCCTCTAGCTCCTCCAGTCGGGCCACTCCCACGAAGATACGATGCCAACGCCAAATGCGAATATCATGCTAATTCTCCTGGACATAGCATAGAACAATGTTGGCGTTTTAAACACAAGGTGCGAGATTTGTTGGATTCTCAAGACATCACTTTTGAAAAGCCTAACATCACATCAAACTCTACACCGTCGCACGATGGGCTAACAATAAGTGCAACCGAAGTAGTCACTGACTCTGGGGAAAGCAGACAAGCAAAGACCTCGATAAACTCACTAAAAGAATATCGATGGAATATGGACTCCCGCTAGAACACAATGAAGCTTCCGAAAGAGCTCTACAAAGGCTAAGAGACCAGGGGATAGTCCAGTTTGGACAAGACCCTAAAGAAAAACATAAAGCTACTCTGAAGGGCGAAGCACATTTTCCTCTGATCCAAGAGACTTTTGTCAACAATGGAGTAGTGCATGGCAGACATGGGGAAAAAAATATTCAACGAAGCCAACACCAAAGGGGCAACTGAATTCATCCAAGAATGCACCCCAGGAGAAAAAACTCAAAAGATTGATGACCATGGAGATTCCTGGGATCTTTTTCTTTCCTAATTAATTTTTCTTGTTTTCGAAAGAACCTATGTCAAGCCCGAGGCATATGGGTTGCTTGTAAGGGTTTCCTTGTTTTGTTTCAGACAATATTTATGATTAATAAAAGTTATATTTTGTTCTCAATTAAGATACCTTTTCTTTCTCTTGCATTTATATCTTAAATTTAAAAAAATGGCAATACTTTCTCTGCATATGCATTTTCAAATATTCATATACTAAATCGGCACCAAAACATGATAAAGGTACAAATTCATGCCCAAAACCACCGATAATGCTACTGCTGCAATTCGATATAATTTTGATGCTCCTATCAACCAAGCTAAAGAGGAAGATGATAAAGATCTTGAACTATCTGAGAAAACAACGAAGGTAATAAAAAGAAAAGCTAACAGTATGCAACCATATCAAGAGGCTATTAAGATCATTAATCTGAACACAGGGGAAGACCCAGAAGAAACCAAGCTAAGGGGAAATGTTAGAGTGGAGCCACAAAAAATCTGATCAAGTTATTATGCATATCTACAGAAACAGGCCAAGGACGAATACAGACAGTGCTATAAAAATAAGCAACTACAAAATACTAAGATTTGACGAAGAACCCGAGCCAGGGGCATGTTGGGTGTCCATGTTCGACGAAGCTTCAAATGCAACGGGGAGAGATATAGGGGACTTATTGACTTCTCCATAGAATGCGCACAAGCCATATGTCAAGTCGATGGTGAATGGGATACTAAGCATCCAAAACTGGTTCCATATCGGGATCATGTTTTGAAAACCGACTGCGGAATTCACAAAATCATTTTCAGTAACGAAAGGGAAATCTAATGACAGACACCCTGGCAACTATATCGTCTATATTCAAAGAAACTTGGTCAAACCACGAATCGCGCATCACAACAAACATAATCAAAAGGCCGCACTTTGTCTTTCTATCAAAGAAAGACCAGATGACGAGCCTTGGTTTTACGACACCTAGAAAGGCCTCGAAAAACAAGAACATCCAGAAAATGCCTCCAGCCTCGACAAGCAAACTCTACAAAAATTAGCCTCGAAATTCTTTCTCAGTAACAGTGTACTCCACAAGAGGAACTACAACATAGTCTAGTGCTCAAGAAGCTTCTGCTACTTCGCCTCGACTCACGTAGTAAATGGACCCCCAACTATGAAGGTCCATACATAGTCAAAATAGAATCCTCAAGTGGTGGTCTTATCCCCACAACAATGGATAGGGGAAAACTAC
Organism: Vicia faba; assembly: GCA_948472305.1. NCBI lineage: Eukaryota > Viridiplantae > Streptophyta > Magnoliopsida > Fabales > Fabaceae > Vicia > Vicia faba. The sequence continues at coordinate 750,497,932 of OX451740.1, read as the reverse complement.
CGCATCCGGCAAACTAAGACGCAGTCAAAAACACTGTGTATAAAAAGCTCGCTAAGCTCGAACCTTAAAAGGGCGACTTAGGCAAAAAGGAGCGTCCCGGTGGATCGAAAACCCTAAAGGGCGGTCCAGGAAAAAATTAGGGGCACATAAACAAAAAAACTATCCCGGTGGATTGAAAACCCGAAAGGGCAATCCAGGCAAAAGTTAGGGATTTCATACAAAGAAATAAAGGACAAAAAGACTACAATCTAAGAGCTGCGACTACGAACTACAGAGGGAGAGATAGATCTGAATCATTCAACTTAGACTCAAAGGAGATAAGATCATTAAAAGGATATTGGGGAACAACAACAACAATTATCATTTTTTATTGCCATTTACAGTTTTTTAAAACTTTCTGTAATTACCTATTTCTAGGAATTGCACCGTGTACCATCGCCTATTCAGAGGCATATCAATAAAAACATTTTCTTTCTTTGAATCTTTCAAATTGAGTTTTTTCTTTTCTCAGACTTGTTTACAAAATACCACGATCATTACTTGTGAATATTATCTTGAAATCATTTCGGGGGATTAACAAAATAAAAGCATTTGATGAAACATCGAAAAACATTTTGGATTAGAAAAATATTGAAAGAAAATACACGTCTACGTCCACGCACATGTCTACTCCTGCGTCTACAATACAAATTCCATACACATGTCCATGCTTGCGCCTATATCTACGCTCACGATGCAAAAAAAGTCTACGCCCACATGTACATCTGCGCCTATGCTTGCACTAAACAATACCAAGTCTATGCCTACATCTACGCGTCCGCACAAAGTCTACGTCCATGTCAGCACCTATGCATAACTTATAACACATGGTCGACGTTCGCACACATCCATGCACATGTGTACTCCTGCCACTTCTCTACATACGTCTATGCTTATGCCCACGCTCACAACATACGAATCTACATACGTCTACGCTTACATCTGCGCTGACAACACAAAGGCCACACATATGCCAATACAGACACTTACGCCCGCACTTACAACATACAAATCTATGCATAGGCCATTACCTACGTCTACGCCTACAGCCGCGCTCACAATACAAAATCAATGTTCAAATTTTGCTAACATTGTCCACTGTGTTCAAGATCAACAATACTACGACGGCACAACATACCACGCTAGGATCTGGCAACTCTAAGCCAATGGTTTAAAGGAGAGAATGCCGGAAATGGTCTACATAACATTTCAAGGCATATACGCATATTACACCCATTTCATTTTGCATATCTAAAGCATACATACCCTATACATTTCAATATTCAATACACTCAGGGTTCCATATCAATGTCAAACATCATACATTTGCATACATACAACATTCAATATGCATGTATACACATGTATCACATAACAAACAAATAAATGATCTCACCCTCGGTTCAACTATCTAAGGGTCGACCAACGCAATACTTCTCCTACAATTTAACCCGTCACCTCAGTCTTTATGCCGTAACACATTCAACCTATCACCTAAGTCCTCCCACAGTGATGAGTTCCTTACAAGCCCAACATATTGCCTCTAAGCCGCAATGTATTCTCAAAACTCACTACGTTGCCTCTAAGCCGTAATGTATTATGAAAAATCAGTGTGTTGCCTCTAAGCCGCAATGTATTCTCAAAACCCATTACATTGCCTCTAAGCCGCAATGTATTATCCGAACTCATTACATTGCCTATAAGCCACAATTTACTCGCAAAGCCTAGACCATCGCCTCAAACTTCATGCAGCGATGTTCGAAACAAAAAATTTAGCTTATCACATCAGACTTCACACAGTGATTCGCGAACCTAACCTATTGCCTCAGACTTCATGCAGCAATGTGTTTCAAACTCTAGACCATCATCTCAGACTTCATGCAGTGATGTTCGAAACAACAAATTTAGGTTATCACATCAGACTTCCCGCAGTGATTTGCGAACCTAACCCATTGCCTCAGACTTCACGCAGCAGTGTGTTTCTTATTCTACGACACAGACCATCATCTCAGACTTCATGCAGCGATGTTCGAAACCAAATTTAGCTTATCACATTAGACTTTACGCAGTGATTTGCGAACCCAAACCATCTCCTCAGACTTCATGCAGTGATGTTCGAAACCAAACTTAGCTCATCGCCTCAGACTTCACGCAGCGATTTGCAAACTTAACCCATTGCCTCAGACCTCATGCAACAATGTGTTTCTTTATTCCATAACACCGATCATCACCGCAGGCTTCATGCTACGATGCTCAAAAGAAAACAAAACTTTAACCCATTGCATCAGACTTCATTCAACAATATGTTTTGATCATCGCCTCGGACTTCATGGTGCGACGCTCAAAAGAAAACAAAACTCTAGCCCATCGCCTTAGACGTCACGCAGCGATTCGCAAATATAATCCATGGCCTCAGTCTTCAAGCAGCCATGCATCATCAATCATTGTTTTATTCATCCTCCAAATGGGTGAATGATCAAAACCAAACCAAGACTACAAGATTGCGCTTTTAAGATCAAAGACTATCTGCCTCGTTATCAAACCCTGGTAAGCGATCAGCTCTGCCTACTTTCCCAAAGACTCATAGGGGTATGCTATATCAGTGTAACCTTATGTCTGTCGGACAAATTTCGGGGATACTTCAAGTATTCAATAAACTTCCAATAAGAATGCGCAAGACTCGCGTTTTCTCGTGCTATTCGATTGGAAGATAATTGAACAGGGGCAGCTGTCGTACCCCAAATTTGTCCTACCCCGGTGATTTTATTTTCCAAGATTAAAATAATAAAGAAACGTTTAATTAAGGAGGGTACAACAATATCTGATGGCCCATTCTTAAAATTTAAGTCAACCGGGGGTGTATTTTAATTCAGGAAAATGGGGCTTTCTAAATCAGAAAGACTCATAGATTTATTCGCGAAGCATGTTGGCCAATGGCCCATGCGATTCAAAAATAGGAAATTATTCCAAAAGAATGATAACCATTAAGTTCTTAATTATTAAATAGTTGTTGAAATTAACTAAGCCCACTTAAATGTTTTTGTTGTTAGAAAGGAGGTGAAAATTCAGTATACAAGCCCATTTCGTTTGGCCCATTTCCGTTTTGTGGTCATTAAAAAAATAGAGGAGGGTGTGTGTGATGCGGTGGGAGAACTGACTTGAGGTTTTGCGTTTGTGTTCGCAAATGTTTCGGTTTAGCAAGAGTCGCCACCGACTTTTATTTTATCCTAAAGAAAAGGTAAAAAAGCACAGGAAAGACCTTTGAGATTGTTTTTGGGTTCGGGGGGTAGATTATGAAAAGGGAAGGTGCTAGCACCCTTTTCATCCATGGTTTTCTATGGGCTCTTAGTTACTTGTTTTAGATCACTTGCTTTTACTTTTCAATTGTTTGAAATGGTGCTTTGTGTGGTTTTGAAAGTATTTTGAAAAGAGGCCTTTGTCTAGGTAACCTTTGTAATGATTCTTGTTTGAATGTATACAAAGGTGTTTGTCTTTTGAAAAATGTTTCAATGTTTGAAAGTTTGTTGGGAAATATTTTGAAATTGTGTGTGTTTGTTTGAAAATAGCAAGGATGGTTTGCAAGAGATCAAGTAACTAGGAGTTGTTTATCCTACTTAAAAGTATTTCCTACACATTTTTATTCCTTTGACATTGTTGTTTTACCATTGCATTTGGTAAACAACCCTATCTTTGGATGTTAAACGGGACAGGCGTGGGTCATCGTATGACCATGATAGCAATGGTGCCAAGTATCTTAGCAAGTTTTTGAGGGACTAGATCATTTTTGTTTAGGCAACCAAGATAGCGTCATCGAGGGACTATGATCTTTGTTTTGTTTTGATTTTGCCAAGATACCTAGCATGCATACCATGGCCATTTTAAGGCAACAAAGTGGATGAAACCCTAGGGGTGCTTGTGTGCAATGTGTTGTCATTTTTCATGCATTTTTGTCTTGTGTTTAGTCATGCTATTTGTTTGATTTTTGGTGTTTTGCATACAAAACCCTAGTTTACTATCATGGTATATGAAAGCAATAAAATGCGTAAAAGTAAATCTAGACTATTACACAATATTATGGTGAGGGGGACACAAGTTTGAATAAGGGGATATTGCTCAAAATAAAACCCTAATTTACTATTACAACCCAATTGAATTTATACAACAATAAATAAATAAACAAGTATTTAAATATGGAATAAATTGTAAATATGCAAAATGTTTTTTTGTATTAGTTTTTATGTATGTAAAAATGAATTTATTTATATCTTAAAAATATAAGAAAATAAAATGATTATTTTTGAAAGGGTGGAAACCCTGATTTTTTGATTTAATAGAAAATATGTTTTATATTATTTATTTATTCATTTTTTGTTTAAGAAAAATAATAATAATATGTACAAAAATGTTAAAAATTAAAATGTGTGAGAAAATAATATTTTATATGTATAAATAATAAAAATAAAAATGTTAGGTATTTTCAAATTATTTTACAAGTTTATTTAAGAAAATAAAAGTATATTAACCTAATAACTAATTTTATGCCCAAAAAAATAGTAAAAATAATAAAATAAAAGTGCAAAAATTAAGAAAATATTTTTTGGGATTTTTTAATGTTCATAAAAAATATAAAAGTCAGAAATCACAAAAGAAATAAAAAAATATAACAAAATATAACAAATGGGCCAAGGGGGTGCAGAAAGTAAAAGGGGGGTGCAAATAGAAGCAGGCCCAAGCGCCTTGGCCCAGAACCACTTCATCCCTAACCTCCTGCCTTCGTCCCAAAACGCGCGCTTCCTGTGTTCAAATCCTGTTCTCTCTATTGCTTGCATGAAATTAAAAATTTACAATATGAAACTTATGGCATTTGATCACACGATTTCAATGATATAAAAAACTTGATCTAACTCTAAGAAACCAGGGAGAATTTCAGTGGCCCTAAATTTTAACCTACTTTTTTCAGCAACTTCAACTATCAAATACTCCTAGCCCAGTTAATATAAATGAAATCTACGCATATGTACAACTCAAGGAACTTAAGGACTACATTTTTGCTTCACAAACCTAAGCCTAATGATGCCTAAATAAAGAGATAGAACTTTGAAAATTACCTTATTCAGTTGAGTTTGAATATGGCAATGTAGCAACTTTGAGTGAGGCCTGATGTACTCGTGAGCTTGCTTGAAGTTCCCTCAAGCTTTCCCAATGCTCAGCTTACTTTGAAATGGCTTGAATCTCCTTGTAGAAGTCAACCTGCAAACTCAGAAATTGAAAATGGTGAAGCTTGAAAATGAGGTTACAGTTGCTGAACAATGGCTTGGATAGTTTAGGTGTGTTGTAGGGAATGTGTTTGAAGTGGTTTCAAGCAAAACGCACGAGGGAATATGGAGGTGGCTTGGTGTTTGTAGAAGTTGCCCTGTTTTGGGCAGAAATGGGGTTTTCTGTGTTAGAGGGTGTTTGAGAGCTTAGCAAATCGTGTCTTAGGCTTGTTACAATATGCTGAAGTTGTTTGAAATGATATCAAGACTTGGTTTTAACAGATACTCAAGTTATGGACTTTTTGCAAGCTTACTTGCTTTTGAAGCAAAAGGTGAGTTGACAAAGCTCAAAGCCTGTACAGGCTAGCTTGAGGTTTGAGCATAGTTGGTGTACTTTGCCTCAAGTTTGTGGATCTTATTTGTAGCCAAAGATCAGGTTCAATGCTCAAGGAATACAAAGTTGCAAAAAAATCAAGCTTTATCAAAGTAACATTGTTACCTTTTTGCCATTTTTGGATTAAACCCTTGTACAAAGCTTCAAGGATCAAAACAATGCCATTAACCATTGTATTTGCATTCAATTTTGGAGTGTAAAAAGTATTAGGGCCTGTAATGCAAGTACAAACATGATTCAAACTGATTTGCAAGTTGTAACATGGTGCAAAATGCCTTGGACAAAAGTGAGAATTTGCTATTTTCATTCCTTCGATTCTCCCTAACCATAAATGATCTTAGAGAGTTCTTAGATATTTTGGAAAGCTTGTAACATGCTCTACAATCCATCTTTGAAATTCATTTTGATATTCCACTTGGAAATAGGTGAAAAGTTTCCATGAAGTTAGGTAAAAAATCTGCCTAAACTAGGGCAAAATTTCACTAAGTTAAAAAGTTTTTGGACCCTTATTCACAAGATCATAACTTGAGATCAAAACATCTTTTGGGAAAATTTTTTAAATAAAAGTTGTATATTTTATGGAGGACTACAACTTTCATGTTTGGAGTTTTCTTTGAATCCAATTTCATCATGGTGAAAAAGTTGGGAAAAGTTGGGAAAAAATAAGAAATTTTCATAACTTAGAAAAATTCTTAAGTTATGAAAATTTTCAAACTTAAACCCTAATTTCCAAAATTAGGTTTCTTGGTGAACAAGTTTCATGTTTTGACACATCTTGATGAAAAATGACCCTTGGCACTTGATTTTGACCAAAAAGTCAAAGTTTGACTTTTCAGCGTACAGTTGATTTTTGATCAGTTGACTCGAAAATTCATTTGTCAATCCAATGCATTTGAGATCTTTTGAACCTTGTGATTAGGTCAAGATGATGCCATTGAGTCCTTGAAACCATGCTTGAACCCAATTTGCCATTGGCTAGGTGAAAAATCAGAAATTGCCCTTCTACAGTCAAAACCCTAATTTTGACCATTTATCCTTTTGATGATCTGATCAATTTTCTTGAGGAGTTGTGGTCCAAACTTGATCAAATGGTTCATATGAGTCTATAATGTTGATATGGATAAAAAATTATGAGGTTTGACTGTAAATTGGCCACAATTGACTTTTCCCCCAATACAGCTGATTTTTAGGTCAACTGTCCAATTTACTGGGCAAAAAAGTGATTCAAAGCTTGAAACTTGGTATGAACAATCTTAGAGGTACAACATGAAGTATGAAAGTCACATGAGGTATTGGAAATCCAAAAATCTCTGTGCAAACACAAACCCTAATTTTAGGTCATCAGTGCAAGGAGGTGTCTTGAGCTGAGCAAACCCTAATCTGATCTTGAATCCAAAGAGTCTTGTGAGGAAAATCTTGATAAACTGAGAGGGCAAATTTTGGGGTACAACAATGTGTTTACAATTTGCAAGCCTATTAGGATTGGGGTAAAACAAATCTATTTGTTGTTAAGCTATTATAATAAGAATTTCATTAAATATCATTTAATTTTTGAATATTAGGAAGGATTAAGTATTAAAATTGCTTATTATTATTATTATAAAAAAATAATAAAATTTCTTTGTTAAAAGGAAAATGTAATGTACGGCTGATAAACTTGTTTTTGTTTAAAGGTAATTTTTATTAGAGATTGCTGCTTTAGACAAAAGGCCGGTTGGGCATAGGGGTATTTAAAAGAGAACATTTTTGTAACAGAAAAGTAATATTGTTAGGCTAGGAGGAAACAACAATGTGCAGGCCCAAAATGCAAAAGAAACAACTACTGTGCTAATTGAACAAAACTTACGCGCATCAACAAGCACTATAGTAATCAAAGCCTATCAACGCTTGTTTTTTGCAAATAACAATTATTGTAGAAATTTACGGAAATCAAATCTCATAATTACATAGAGTCCAAGCCTAGAATCTATTACAGTTAAGCAGCAAATCTTAAATCTCTATTATATCTCAATGGATGAAAACCAAATCTCATCTGAAAATTACAGTAAAACAAAATCAAATATATTTCCAATCAATTACACAATTCAATCCCTAAAATCTTTGCCAAATCTATGTTCTAACAACAATTTATAAAACCCTAAAACTAAGCCTATAAATAAAAAATAAAAGGACAGAAGAAAGGAGGACGGAGAGATACAGAGGAGGGAGAATCGATATACAGAGAAAAGGAGAAAAAGCTTGAATCTGAAAGGCAGACTGAAACCGCGAGAAGAATACACACCAATTGTTGAAGAAGACACAAAAGGGGACGATTAGGGTTTCAATATCTAAAACTCTAATCGTTGTTGATCCACCGTTGTTTCTCTGATCGCTCCGCGGACCTCACTCCACCGTTACCTATCAAAAGCACAAAGAAGAAGGTCAGAAGAAGGGTTAGCGAATCAAACACACTTAAAGAAATCAGAAAGCTCATTGCAAATGGGGTAAGGTTATTAGCTTTTTGTTAGTTAGATTGGATTTACGGTGAGGGGGTAGGGTTGTTGGTTACGCCTCCGTGGAAGACATTTGGGGTTTAAGGAGGAAGGATAAAGGGTGAGGGTTTGTGTCACCGTGTGAGGGAGAGAGCAAAATAAAGCTCATGTAACAAAACTGAAGCAAATAAGCAAAAAGAGATAATATTGTTTATATTCCGCTCGAATCCCATACACCGCGTCCGTCGTAATTATCATAAACCTTTAAATATTTATCCGTTAGATCTCGACCGGATGGCCATAGTCCAAGTCCTACCGTAGATTCCCTACTCCGCACCTTACACGATCAAATCAGCCCCTTTGCAAACTGCGCTTGTGCCTGGTCCATCTCCTTTTCGCACCCCTTTCTCCCTTAATTGCTAAACTCAAAATAATAACGCACCCCATGGTCTGAATAACAATTGGGCCTAGACAGATTCCAAATAACAACAACCCCTGTTTTACTTGCCCTTAAGAAACTGCACCCCCCCCCCTTTGAGTTAATTAATTTATTATTATTATTTTTTATAATTCAATTATTTAATTTTTTTTCTATTTTTTTTATAAATATACATATATATTATTTATTTATAATTATTATTATTACCAAATAATGTTTTTTATTATTATTATTATTATTATTTATATTATTATTATATATATTATTGTATTTACTTAATTAATTTTTTTTATTCTTATGATTATAACTTATTTTTTATAATCCCCTTTTATGTAAATATTATTATTAATATATTTACTATTTAAATATTATTATATGACCAAATAAATTATTTTATATTAAAATTGCATATATTATTTTATATATTATTTGCATTAAATCTTTTCTAATCATGCATTAATCAAGATCTTCGCAAATAATATGATTAAAAATCACGCAACAAACAACAAACCATTTTTTTGCAATAAACTAAACTAATCAACTGCTTTTTTGCAAAAGGGCTTCAAACTAGTTTTGACTTACTACACACTCAGTCAAAATCTCCGCAATCACTACTTTTGACCGAGTACGAAGTAATTCAATATATGTTTGCAAACCCCTAAAAAGCACCAACCCATACGAACTACAAATTGGGACTCTGATTCCTCATAAGAGGATACGTAGGCATACGATCAAAAATCGTGGCGAGTCTTTCTAATTAAAACTTAAAATCCAGTTTACCCCAAACCTAAACCTAGAGTCTAATATCCTTGTGAACAAGGTGGATGAAAGGTTCCTAACACCTTCCTTTCGTCCAATTGAGTTCGAAGCCTAGAATCTCTGTCTGCGAGTTAGGGTTTTCTGTTAGGTTCCCTTCCCTAGGATAAAAACTAATAGTGGCGACTCTTGATTAAAAAACCAGTTGCTACAGCTGGGACGCCCTTAGATCCATGGGGAAGAGGCTGCCACTTCCACTCTGCACCAGAAGTTGAAATATATGGTAAAAGGGAAAGTTGTTACTGTTTGTGGAGTGGAGGAATATATGGTCAACCATCTCAACTCATTCTGATATGTCGAGATGGATGGAGAGTTCATTGAAATTCCCTGTCAAACCTTTGAAGTAATCTCTCTCGCTGCTGTTGAAGATGTCTTAGCCATTCCAAAAATCACCAAATCTCGGTACAAGATGGCCTCCTTGAAAGATGCTAAGGCCACTATTGAAGAAGGTGGTGATACAATTTGGGTTCAGCTTCCAGATATCCCTTTCAAGTCTAACAAGTTTGGTCTGTGCTTTACTGCAAAAGGTCAGAAGGTTATTCGCCGGGATCGCATTGGGAGACCTCCATTCCACATCAATAATACTGGGGTCAATGCTATAGAGGATACAGACAGTGATTGTGACTTAAATAACTGGATATTCCCGACCGTGGGTGATAGGCTGGAAAATTGGAAGGCAAAAGACATCTTTCCCATCTCTTTTAGTGAGGAGTAATAAGCTATATTCTTGTCTTTTTGTTTTCAAAAGTTTTTAGCTATGTAATAAACAATGACTTTAAAACCTTGTGTCATACCCGGGGCACAATGGTTCATTTGTTAAAGTGTTGATTAACTATTCATAAACATTTGTTCATTCAATAAAAACATTGGACGTTTTGCATACAAATTTTGTGATCTCTGTTTTTCTTTTATCTTATTGCATTCTCAAATGGCTATGTGTTCTTACACACACCCACACACTACATTGCAGATCCGTATCTACTATGGATCTCGTCGATAATGATTCTGCTATTGGCTCATATGATTTCGACAGTCCAATCTATCAAGCCGAAGACAAAGGTGAGAAACATTGTGAAATACCTGGGGAACTTACAAAACTTTTGATACAGGAAGAGAAGACTATCCAACCATATGAAGAGCCAGTGGAAGTGGTGAACCTGGGGACTGAGACAGACAAGAAAGAGGTTAAAATATGTGTTGACTTAGAAAGCAGCATCAAGAGCAGGATAATTTAGATGCTACATGAATATGTTGAAATCTTCGCCTGGTCATACGAAGACATGCCAGGGCTCGACACCGATATCATGGTTCACCGTCTGCCAATGAAAGAGGGTTGTGCTCTGATAAAACAGAAGGTTCGTTGCATGCGTCCTGAAATGTCAGAAAAGATCAAGGTTGGGGTTATTAAATAGTTCAACACATGGTTCTTAGAAGTAAAATCATATCCTAAATGGGTTGCTAATGTTGTTTTGGTACTAATGAAAGACGACAAATTGCGTATGTGCATAGACTATAGGGATCTAAACAGGGCGAACCCCAAAGATGACTTCCCACTACCACATATCAATGTTTTGGTCGAATGGATGGCTTCTTAGGTTATAATCAGATCAAACTGGCGCCTGAAGACATGGAGAAAACTACCTTCATCACACAATGGGGCACTTTCTGTTACAAGGTTATTCCTTTTGGGTTGAAGAACGCTGGGGCAACCTATCAGCGTGCCATGGTAGCCTTATTCCATGATATGATTCACCATGAGATAAAGGTCTATGTTGACGACATGATATCCAGGTCACAAACTGAAGAAGAGCATCTCGATCATCTGCACAAACTGTTTGAAAGGCTGAGGAAGTATAAACTAAGGATAAATCCTAACAAGTGCACCTTTGGGGTCAGATCCGGTAAACTCTTGGGCTTCGTCGTCAGTGGTAAGGGTATTGGGGTTGATCCTGCAAAAGTTAAATCCATTTAAGAGATGCCAGCTCCTCGTACTGAGAAGGAAGTTAGAGGTTTCTTAGGACGACTGAATTACATTGTCCGTTTCATTTCGCATTTGACTGCTACTTGTGAGCCAATCTTCAAGCTGCTGAAGAAAGATCAAGTAGTAAAATGGAACGACGATTGTCAAACTTCCTTTGATAAAATTAAGGAGTACCCGCAAGAACCTTCCATTCTGATGCCACCAGTCAAAGGAAGACCGCTAATCATGTACTTAACAGTGTTAGAGAACTCAATGGGGTGTGTACTGGGGCAGCATGATGAGTCTGGTCGAAAAGATCATGCAATATACTACCTTAGCAAAAAGTTTACCGATTGTGAGACAAGATATTCACAGCTCGAGAAAACTTGTTGCGCTTTGGCATGGGATGCTCTCCGACTAAGATAATATATGTTGACCCATACTACCTTGTTGATCTCTAACATGGATCCCATCAAGTACATATTTGAGAAGCCATCTCTCTCCGGAAGATTAGCCCGATGGCAGATGGTCTTAACAGAATATGATATCCAGTACACAACTTAAAAGGAAATCAAAGGAAGTGTATTGGCTGACCATTTGGCACATCAAACTATAGACGACTACCAGTCCATGAACTTTGAATTCCCGAACAAGAACATCATGCTGGTAACAGATTATGAAGAACCTAGACCGTATGAAGGGCCTGAACAATGATCCTGATGGACTGTGCTTTTTGATGGAGCTTCCAACACTCTTGGAAATGGAACTGGTTATGTGATTATTTCCCCTGAAGGTTGTCATGCACCTTTTACTGCCAGACTTTGCTTCGACTGCACCAACAATATGGCGAAATATGAAGCGTGCATCATGGGTATTAGGGCTGCTATTGATATAAGAATCAAGTTCTTAAGCGTGTATGGAGACTCAGTCTTGGTTATCAGTCAGGTTAAGGGAGATTGGGATACAAAACACCTGGATCTCATTCCTTATAAAGAGCATGTACTAACCCTGATCTCGTATTTCGAGGAGATTACCTTTGAGCACATACCAAGAGAAGAGAATCAGCTGGCAGATGCTCTGGAAACCATGTCATCCATTTTCAAGGTCAGATGGGAGAATGGGGCTCCCAGAATTACCATTGAGAAATTCGATGAACCTACACACTGTTGTGAAATTGACACTAATGGAGTAGAGGAGAATCCCCTGGTTTCGTGAGGTGAAAAGGTACCTCGAGGCTCAAGAATACCCTAAAGGGGCATCCATCAATGACAAGAAGTTCCTACGAAGGTTCTCGGCCAATTTCTTCTTGAGAGATGGTATTCTATACAAGCGCAATCATGATTCAACCCCGCTTCGTTGTGTGAACAAGAAGGAAGCAGAAAAGATTATGCAAGATATGCATGAAGGTGTCTTCGGTACTCACTCCAGTGAGCATACTATGGCTAAAAAGATCTTAAGGGCTGGTTAATATTGGTCGACTATGGAAACTAATTTTCACTACCACTTAAGAACTTGTTATGAGTGCCAAATCTATGCTGATAAAGTTCATGTGCCTCCTGTACCATTGAATGTCATGACTGCGCCTTGGCCATTCGCAATGTGGGGGCATTGATATGATCGGAGAAATAAAACCCACAGTGTTGCGACTTGTTTTTAAATCAGAGTCACTACTATTAGTTTTTATCCCAGGGAAGGGAATCTAATAGAAATCCCTAATTTGCAGATAAAGATTCTAGGTTTCGGACTCTATTAGACGAAAGGAAGGTGTTAGGCACCTTTCATCTACCTTGTTCACAAGGATACTAGGTTTTAGGTTTAGGTTTGGGTAAAATAGGGTTTTAAATCTTAATTAGGGGAAAGGGTTTTAATTTTTTATAGGGGAACTCGCCACAGTTTTAGTCGTATGCCTACGTACCCTTTTATGAGGAATCGGAGTCCTAATTCGTAGTTCGTATGGGGTTGGTGTTTTTTAGGGGTCGCAAACATACTTTGAATCACCTCGCATTTTGGCGGGAGTAGTGATTGCAGAGATTTTGACTAAATGCGCGGTAAATCAAAATTTGTTTGAAACTCTTTTTCAAAAGCAGTTGATTAGATTATTTGATTGCGAAAAATAGTTTGCTGTTTATTAGTGTTTTTTAATCATGTTAATTGCAAAAATTCTTGATTAATGTATGATTAAAAAGATATTTAATGCAAAAATATATAAAATAATGCATGAGTTTTTGAATAAAATAATTTATATGCTATAATAAATAATAATATAATTATTTATACAAGAGTAAGAAATAAATAATATTTACATAAAAAATAAAATATAATAATAATAAGTGGAAAATAAAATTAAAAGATAATAACTATAATAATAATAAATTATAAATACTAATAATAAGAAATTAGGTAATTATAATAATATATAATAATAATAAAAATATTAAAATATAATAATTATAAAAAATAGAAAATAAGTGATAATAAAAAAAATATTTTAATTAAGTTATACCTTGGGGGTGCGTTTTCTAGTTGATAAATAAAACAAGGGGGTGCTGAAAATACTTTGCAGTAGGCCCAATACGCAGGCTGGCAGGGGGGGGTGTAGTTTGTTTTGGGGTTTTAGTAAAATAGTGAAAGGCAGGTGTGGAAAGTAAACGGGCTTGGCCCATTATAGTTTTAGAAAGCTAGAGCGTTCGTGTGTTGGAGGGTACATGGATCTTATGGTAGACTTGGCCTACGACAGATTGATGAAGATCAAATGGATCTAAAGGGGATTGTATATGAACTACTGTGTCTACACACGTATGGAAGAACAACAGAGCATACAAACTGTTTTTAACATTTTATTCTTTTATTTTCAGCTAACTCCCTCCCTCTCTCGTTCTACCCCTAACCTTGAAACGACACCGTGGAAGCGTAACACCAGAACTCCTTCATCCTCCCCAAATCATAATAATAAAACCCAAAAAAAACAACACAACTAAGTTCTTGCATACCTCCAGTCATTATTATTCTGTTACGTCGCATTTCTGTTTATTGATCTCCGCTTCTCTTTGTTCAATTCGCAGGTCAGCAAAGATGGTAATGGCGAAGGGTCCGGAGGCAATTGCACTAGCGATTAGCTGTTAGCTGCAGTTAGGGATTGAAACCCTAATCGTCTTCCCTCTTCTTCAACGATTGGTATCGTCTGAATCTCCCTCTTCTTCCAAGTCTCCTCTGTAATCAAGCCTCACGGTTCTTCAACTTTTGTTTTTGTTTTTTTCCACCCCTCTTTTCGTCTTTTTTTGTTCTGTATTTATAGGCTAAGATGTTTAGGGTTTCAGATAAATTATTGTTACAAACTTCCAATTTAGCCTTGATTTTAGGGATTAGGGATTTAGAACAATCTTAGAGTTTTCTGTAATTTTGTGTAATTGATTTAGTTTCTTAAAAGATTCATTCACGATTTGTACTTTGATTCGTAATTAGATTGATTTCTATAATTATTGATTTTGTATTACTGTAAATTTGGATTTTGTTGTAATATAGATTCTGGAGATTTGATTTGTTTAATTTTTTATAAGATTTTGTACAATTTTAGTTTGAACCATGATTTGCTTGTGCTGTAAATTGGTATTTGATTTCAACAATATTTGTTAATTGATAAAAACGTGTGTAATTTTGGAAGATTAGAACAATTCATGTTAGTACACTGGGCCAACGTTATTTATTTCAACCCACCAGCATTAAGTTGATTTAGCAGCAAAACTTATTATTTCCATACAGCCAGGCCCAATTGGCCTCTTTCTCAAAATACCAAACTTTAAAACATTAACAAATTTCAAAAAAAAGTGTTACGCTTTCTAAAAAAAATCATTTATTTATTTATTATATATATTTTTAAAACAAACAATAGTAAACAATTTTTTTCTTAATAATAATAAACGATCTTTTCTTAAAAATAATAACAATAAATTTTTTTTCTTCTTTTTTTTAATAATAATACTTTTTTCCAAAAAACAACATATGGACCAATTAAAAGCTTAATGGGCTTAGTTAAAATTTAATTTCCTCCTCTTTTCTAGTAACTACTGTTCAATAATTAAAAACTTAATAGTTACCCGAATATTTTTTACTTTCGAATTGCATGGGTCATTGGCCAACATGCCTCGCAAACATTCATGGATACACGAGTCTTTCTGATTTAGAAAGCCCCGCTCTCCTGGATTTAAAATACACCCCCTAGTATTTGGATAAAGATGGGATATCAGATACTGTTGTACCATCTTTAATTAAAAAATTTCTTCTATTTTAAATCTTGAAATTATGATCGTAGGGGTAGGACAAATTTGGGGTACGACAGCTGCCCCTATTCAGTTATCTTCCAATCGAATAGCGTGAGGGTACGCGAGTCTTGTGCATTCTGTTTCGGAGTTTATTGAATACTTGGAATACCCAAAATTTGTCCGGCAAACATAAGGTTACACTGATATAGCATACCCTTAAGAGTCTCAAGGAAGTAGGCAAAGTTGATGATGTATCGCTTACCAGGGTTTGATAACGAGGCAGATGGTTTTGAGCTTAAGAGCGCAATCTGGTATGTCTTGTTTGGTTTTGATTATTCACCCATTTGGAGGATGAATACAACAATAATTGATGATGCATGGCTGGTTGATGACTGAGGCCATGGGTTATGTTCGCGAATCGCTGTATGACGTCTGAGGCGATATGCTAGATTTTTGTTTTCTTTCGGGTATCGCTGCATGAAGTCTGAGGCGATGGTCTGTGTCGCATAACACATTGCTGCATGAAGTCTTAGGCAATGGGTTTGGTTCGCAAATCATTGCATGAAGTCTAAGGCGATAGGCTAGATTTTGGGTTTTCGAGCATCGCTGCATGAAGTCTGAGGCGATCAACTAAATTTTATTTTCTCTCGAGCATCGTTGCATGAAGTCTGAGGCGATGATATGAATTACGGAATAAAGAAACGCATTGCTGCATGAAGTCTTAGGAAATGAGCTTAAATTTGTAAATTGTTGCGTGAAGTCTGAGGCGATAAGCTTGATTTGGTTCTCGAGCATCACTGCATGAAGTCTTAGGCGATGGTCTGTGTTATGGAATAAAGAAACACATTGCTGCATGAAGACTTAGGCAATGGGTTAGGTTCGCAAATTGCTGCATGAAGTCTGAGACGATGATCTGTGTCGTAGAATAAAGAAACATATTGCTGCATGAAGTCTGAGGAAATGGGCTAGGTTCACAAATCGCTGCGTGAAGTCTGAGGCGATAAGCTAGATTTTGGTTTTCGAGCATCTCTGCATAAAGTCTTAGGCGATGGCATGTGTCGTGGAATAAAGAAACATATTGTTGCGTGAAGTATGAGGGAATGAGTTAGGTTCACAAATCGCTGCGTGAAGTCTGAGGCGATAAGCTAAATTTGGTTTTTGAACATCACTGCATGAAGTCTGAGGCGATGACTTGGGTTTGTAAGGAACTCATCACTGCAGGAAGACTTAGGTGATGGGCTGAACGTGTCACGGCATGAAGACTTAGGTGACAGGTTGAATCGTAGGAGATGTGTTTTATTGGTTGACCCTTAAATAGCTAAATCGAGGGTGAGACTGTTTGGTTGCTGTATGATACATGCGTACGATGTCTGATATTGAGATGTTTGGATGTATGGAAAATGTATGATGTCTGACATTAATATGGAACCCTGAATTTATGCGTATTGTATGCAAAAATGTATAGTGTATGTATGTTTTGGACATGCAAAATGTATGTATGAAATATGTGTAAGATGCACGTATTCCTTGAAATGTTATGAAGACTATTTCTGGCATTATCTCCTTTAAACCATTGGCTTAGAGTTACCAATCCCCTAGCCTTGTCGTTGTAGCTTTGTTAAATTTGAACGCAGTGAACATTTTTAGCCAAATTTTGAACATTGATTCTTTGTATTGTAGGCGCAAGCGTAGGTGTAAACGTATGCACCGACTTTGTGTTGTAGGTGCAGGCGTAGGGGTAAAAGTGTGCATTAGATGTAGACTTTTATATGTTGTAAGTGAAAGCGTAAACGTAGACGTATGTATTGGAATATGTGTAGCCTTTTATGTTGTAAGCGTAGGCGTAGACGTGGACATGTGTATAGACTTTGTATTGTGAGTGCAAGCATAAGCGCAAACGTATGTGCAGACGTAGACTTTTTGCGTCATGAGTTTAGACATAGGCGTAGACATGTGTATAGACTTTTGTGTTGCAAGACGTAGGAGTAGCCATGTGCGTGGACGTAGACGTGGATTCTCTTTTGATGTTTTTCTAACCCAAAATGCCTTTTCGATGTTTTGTCAAATGCCTTTATTTTGTTAATCCCCCGAAATGATTTTAAGATAATATTCACAAGTAATTATCATAGTATTTTGTAAACAAGTATGAGAAAAGAAAAAATGAAATTTGAAAGATGTAAGGAAATCAAATGTTTTATTGATAGGCCTCTGAATATGCGAGAATACAAGATGCAATTCCTAGAAAGTGGTAATTACAAAAAGTTTTAAAACTGTAAATGGCAATAAAAAATGATAATTACTGTTGTTGTTCCCCAATATCCTTTTAATGATCTTATCTCCTTTGCTTCTGAGATGTATGATTCAGATCTATCTCTCCCTTCGTGGTTCGTAGTCGTAGTTCTTAGATCTTAGTCTTTTTGTTCTTTATTTCTTTGTATGAAATCCCTAACTTTTTCCTGGATTTCCCTTTCAGGTTTTCAATCCACCGGGATACTTTTTTTGTTTATATGCCCCTAATTTTTTCCTGGATCGCCCTTTAGGGTTTTCGATCCACCGAGACGCTCCTTTTTGCCTAAGTCATCTGTTTGAGGTTTGGGCTTAGTGAGCTTCTTATACATAGTATTTTTTGACTGTGTCTAAATTTTCCGGATGCGGTAGTTCTTCCCCATCCATTGTTGTGAGGATAAGACCACGTCTAGAGAGTACGTATGGACCTTTGTAGTTGGGTGTCCATTTACCACGTGAGCTGAGGCAAGGTAGCAGAATCTTCTTAAGCCTTATACCATGTTGTGGTTCATCTTGTGCAGTACACTGTTACTCAGAAAGAATCTCGAGGCTACTTTCTTTAGAGTTTGTTTGTCGATGCTAGAGGCATTTTCTAGATGTTCTTATTTTTCGAGGTGCTTCTTGATGTCGTAAAACCAAGGCTTGTTATCTTGTCATTTTTAATAGAAAGGCAATGTGCAGGCTCTTCAAAGTGTCTGTTTGTGATGCGCGGTTCATGGTTTGACCAAGTTACATAATTGATATAGTTGCCAGAGCGTCTGCCATTTGATTTTCGTCTTGTGGGATGTGACTGAAAGTGATCTTTGTGAATTCCGCAATCAGTTTTAAAACCATGATCCTGATATGGAATCAGTTTTTGGATATTTAGTATCCCATTCGCCATTGACCTGACATATGGCTTGTGAGAATTATTTCGAGAAGTCAAAATTGCCCCTATATCGTGCCCGAGTGCATTTGAAGCCCTGTTGGACATGAGTGTCCAACGTGCTCCTGGCTCGAGTTCTTTGTCAGGCCCTGGTATTTCGTAGTTCCTTATTTTTACAATAATGGTTGTATCTAACCTTGGCCTGTTTCTATAGGAACAAGCAGATATGTGCAATAATTTGATCAACTTTTTTTGTGTCTCCGCTCTAACATTGCCCCTTAGCTTGGTTTCTTTCGGATCTTCTCATGTGCTTAGCTTAATGGTCTTTTGATATTGTTGTATATTGTCACTATTTCGTTCTATTTTCCTTGCCCTTTCCTCATAGAGTTCAAGATCTTCATCATCTTCCTCTTCAGCTTGGTTGATAGGAGCATAAAAATTATATCATGTCGCAGCAGTAGCATTATCGGTGGTTTTGGGCATGGATTTGCACCGTTATCATGTTTTGGTGCAGATTTAGTATATGAAATTTGAAAATGCATATGCAGAGAAAGTATTGCCATTTTTATATTTAAGAGTTGAATGCAAATGAAAGACACGGATCTTAATTGAAAACAAAATATCACTTTTATTAATTGCCAATATAGTCTGAAACAAAATGGGGGAACCCTTACAAGCAACCCCTATGCCTCGGGCTTGACATAGGTTCTTTCAAAAACAAGAAAAATTAATTAGGAAAGGAAAAGATCTTAGGAATCTCCACGGCATTCCATCTTTTGAGTTCTTCTCCTGGGGCGCATTCTCGGATGAATTCAGTTACCCCTTTGGTGTTTACTTTTTGGATATCTTTGCCACATGTCAGCCATGCTCTATAAAGGTCTCTTGGATCAGAGGATAACATGCTTCACCCTTCAGAGTAGCTTTATATTTTTCTTCAGGGTATGGTCCGAATTGGACTATCCCTTGGTCCCATAGCTTTTGTAGCATTCTTTCGAAAGCTTCATTGTATTCTAGCAGGAATCCACACCCCAACAGATATTCTTTCAAAAGTTTACCGGGGTTTTTGCTCATTTGCTTACCCCAGCGTCAATGACTACTTCAATTGCATTTATTATCGGCCCATCGTGCAAAGGCATAGGGTTTGATTTGATGTTAGGTTTCTCGAAAGTGATGTCTTGAGATTCTAACTATTCTTGGACATTATGCTTGAATGGCCAACATTGCTCTATGGTATGTCCAGGAGAATTAGCATGATACTCACATCTGGTGTTGGCATTGTACCTTCGCGGGAGAGGCCCGACTGGGGGAGCCAGAGGCTTGAGTTCCACTAAGGATGCTTTGACCAGCTATTTTAATAACTGACTAGGTGGCATAGGGAGAGGATCAAAATTTTTTTGCGGCCTTCTGCCTTGTTACTGCCCTTGTGGGATCACTAATGGTTATTGTACCCTGGGTTGTGACACTACAACATTAGTTTCTCCCTCTTTTCCTTTGGGGGAGTTTGAAGCAGGCCTTTTTTGAATTGTAGGGAGAATTTGATGGTCTCCCTGATATCTTCCCACTTTTTATTCCAGTCTCGATTCTTTCTCCGATAGTCACTAGGTCTGAGAACCCCGAAGAGATACTTCCAACCATTTTCTCATAATACAACCCTTGCAAAGTCCCCATGAACGTGTCTACTAATTCCTTCTCTAACAGTGGTGGTTGCACACGATATGCCATCTCCCTCTATATTTGAGCATACTCTTTGAAGGACTCTTCTTTCTTCTGGGACAGGTTCTGGAGTTGCATGTGGGTAGGCTCCATGTCCAGGTTATATTTGTAATGTTTAGAAAAGCATTAGCAAGATCTTCCCAGTTTCAATATGCGTTCGCTCCAATTGCATATACCAGTCTGAAGATGCCCCACTCAGGCTATCTTGAAAATAGTGAATCATCAGCTTCTGATCGTGGGCATGGGCATGCATCTTCCTGCAATACATACGAAGATGATTTCTTGGGCAAGTTAGCCCGTTGTATTTTTCAAAGTCAGGTACTTTGAACTTTGGTGGAATCACCACATCAGGAACTATGCCCATTTCGAGAGCGTCTACTTCGAAAGCGTCAAAATCTTCCATAACTTTTAATCTTTCCTCCAGAGCTTTGTACTAATTCATCACCCGTGGTTCATCAATAGCATGAGTACCTGTCGTCTTTAAGGGTTCTCGGTTGGCATCCTCTGGGTCATGGTCTTCTTATTGCAGGTCCAAGTAGTTGTCTGCATTATTGGTTGGAATCTGTAGGGTATGTGATGCCCCTGCTTTTGGTGGCGGTAGGATAAACCCTTAAGTTTCATCTTCTTGTTGGGCCATGATGGACTTCTGGAGTCCTGCCTATGGCTCTTTCCTTGGTCGGTGACTGCTTTATGCACCAATAGTTTGGGCTACTTATTTGAAAGCTACCCTTGGAATCTGGTCTTGCCTGTCAATAATGTTCTTCAAAGCTAGGAGAACTTGACTCAGATATCCTTTCATTGAAGTAACATCACCCTTTACTTGGTCGAGATCCTCTTTGAATGCAGCCTGATTTTCCTCGATTTCTCCATTGCTTTTTATTGATAGGCCCTGGTTTGATATGGAGGCCAAGGAGGTGGAGATCTTCTTCTACCAATGGTTCAACTGGAGAGATTTTTTTGAAAAATGAGTTTTTATATGATATGCAGGTGTTCGTGAATGCATGCGTGCGAACAGATGTTGTTGAAAGAACAAGTTTAGTTCTGACCTATCTCAAGAGTTTTGATGATAACTAAATTATATTTAAGATAATTTATGCTCTAATGAATGTGTTTTAAATGTCTTAGTTAATATTCTGACAGAAAACATTCTAAAGTACTAAGCAAAGATTTTGAAGAAGTTCTTTGATAAAAGAACCTTTTTATTCAAACGCATCTGCTGACTCTGGTAAGAACCTTTATTTGTTATATATATCTTCTAACTTCTAGCAGGCTCCTTGATTCAGAAGATAACTTGAAAGCAAGCGCTGTTCAAAGTTCTTAGCAAGCAACGCTCTTCCCAGAAGTTAAATGAAGCATGTTCTAACTTAAAGACATTGGAAGAAAATTCTGAAACAACGTTTAAACCAACTTGTCTTGTCAAAGAAAAGGAAACACGTTCTTACATTCTGACGTTTGCTCATTAATGCAAAGACGACTGAAAGCACTCAAGTGCCTACAACTAGTTTCTTGGAAAATGGAATATTGCAAGGATACACGCAAAGCATTTAATGCTCTCCATCTTTTCTGAAGGTAGCAACGGTCTTATTGTTCCTACTATAAATAGAAGGACATTTATTACAAGCCAAGAACTTTAAAGTGAACCAAGAAAACAAATCAAATTTTCAAAAGAAGCAAGAAACTACGCGAAAGATCCAAAAGCTCAAAAAATCATTGTTCATACAATTTGTGTATTAGATTCTAAGTGAAAAATCACAGTTGTGATATAGCTTGATTAGAAGCAAACTCTATTTCATTATCTGTTAAGATTAAACTCCTGTATTTGTTCCTTGAGAGACCAAGTTTTGTTAGATTTCTCAAGCAGACTAGGACTAGATTTAAGTCTTAGTGGTGTTAGTCACTTGTAAGTTTACTTGTGCATTGTTAGTCACAACAGTTGTTGTGTGATTGTAATCAGTTGATTATAGTGGATTAAGTCCTTGTTAAGAAAGGCGAAATCACCTTGGCGGGTGGACTGGAGTAGTTTGAGTTCAAACGAACCAGGATAAAAATAACTGTGTTATTCCATTATTATTTGAGCTTTGTTTTGAAACGAAAAAGAGTCATTTATTCAACCCCCACCCCCCCCTCTAAGTGTTTTCTTACTCCTTCAATTGGTATCAGAGCTTGACTCTAAGCACAACACTTAACCGTGTCAGGAAAAGATCCAGAAGAAAACACAATGGCCGCTGAACAAAACAATAATAGTTACAACAAACCTCCAGTGTTTGATGGAGAAGATTTTGAGTACTGGAAAGATAGACTAGAAAGTTTCTTTCTAGGTCATGATAGTTATCTTTGGGATATAGTATTGGATGGTTACAAACATCCTACAAATTCAGAAGGAAACAAAGTGGATAGAAAAAATATGGATAGACAAAAAAAAGGTGATTTTAAAAATCATCACAGAGCTAGAAATATTTTTTTAAATGCTATCTCTAAAGTAGAATATGAAAAAATCAATAATAGAGATACAACGCATGATATGTTTGAGTCTCTCAAAATGACTCATGAAGGAAACGCTCAAGTTAAGGAGTCTAAAGCTCTGGCTTTAGTTCAGAAGTATGAAGCCTTCAAAGTTGAAGAGAGTGAGTCTATAGAAGCAATGTTCTCTAGGTTTCAAACTCTGATCGCTGGTCTGAGAGTTTTGAACAAAGGATATACCAAAGCAGATCATGTGAAAAAGATCATCAGAAGCTTACCCAGAAGATGGGCACCAATGGTCACTGCCTTCAAGGTGTCAAAAGATCTGAACAATGTGTCTCTGGAGGAACTCATCAGTGCTCTCAGAAGTCATGAGATTGAACTGGATGAGCATGAGCCTCAGAAGAAAGATAAGTCTCTAGCCCTTAAATCAATTAAGAAATTTGATACTAACGCTTTTCAGGCTGAAGAAGAAAACTCTGAAGAATCAGCTTCAGAAGAAGACGAACTATCTTTGCTCTCCAAAAGGATCAATCATATGTGGAAGCACAGACAAAAGAAGTTCAGGAACTTCAAGAAGTCAGAAGATAAACCAGAATCTTCTGGACACGAAAAGTCAAACAGAAGAGAGATCATCTGTTATGAATGAAAAGAACCTGGTCACTTCAAAAGTGATTGTCCAAAGCTTCAAAAGGAAAAACCAAAGAAGAGATTTGGAAAGAAGAAAGGAATGATGGAAACCTGGGATGACTCAGATTCTTCTGAAGATGAATCTGGTTCTGAAGATGAAAATGCCAACTTAGCTCTGATGGCTATTACAGAAGATGACTCAGACTGTGAGTTAGAACAAAGAGAGGTATTTTCTAGATTTTCTAGAGAAGAACTTGCTGATAGTTTATCAGAACTTCTGGAAAACTATAGTAAGCTCAAAATCAAATACAAGAAACTCAAGAAGAGTCTTGCATCTGATTTTGAGAAACTTGAAACAGAAAAATCTGAACTTTTAGAAAACAATTTTAAACTTAAAAAGGAAATTCAAATTGTTCAAAAGAATTTTAGTTCAGAGTCTGTGTCTAGTTCAAAAGATATTTTGAAAGAATATGACTATAGCTTTCAATCTTTTCTTGCTAAAGGCATAGACAAAAGCAAAATGGCTTCAATGATCTATGGAGTTAGTGGGAAAAACATAAGAGGAATTGGATATGAACCTCCCAAAGGGAAGGAGACACACATTCCAAAACCTGTTGCTAAAATGACCTTCACTTACAAACCTCTGAATAAGAAATTCAAGTTTGGACACTCACATGATATAAAATATACATCACATTCTGGAAACTCTTATGCTAACCCAAAAGGACCCAAAAAGATATGGGTACCTAAGGATAAAATAATATTTATTGCAGATGTCCTTAACAGCTCAATTGAAACACCAGTCATGGTATCTGGACTCTGGGTGCTCACGACACATGACGGGAAAAAGGTCTATGTTCCAAAGTCTGGAACTTAAAGCTGGAGGAGATGTGAAGTTTGGAGGTAATCAGAAAGGGAAGATTATTGGTTCTGGAACCAAAGGAAAAAGTAACCTTCCTTCTATCTCAAATGTTTTATTAGTAGAAGGATTAACTCATAATCTATTGTCCATAAGTCAATTAAGTGACAATGGCTATGACATTATCTTTAATCAAAACTCCTATAAAGTTGTAAGTCAAAAGGATGGATCAATCCTCTTTTCTGGCAAGAGAAAGAATAAAATTTACGAAATTGATTTATCAGATCTTAAATCTCAAAACGTAAAATGTCTTTTGTCTGTTAGCAATGAGCAATGGGTATGGCACAGAAGATTGGGACATGTCAGTCTTAGAAAAATCTCTCAACTAAATAAATTAAATTTAGTCAGAGGACTTCCCAATCTGAAGTACAACTCAGAAGCTCTGTGCGAAGCATGTCAAAAAGGAAAATTTTCAAAACCTTCCTTTAAATCTAAGAATGTTGTCTCTTCCTCTAAGCCATTAGAGTTACTTCATATTGATCTATTTGGGCCAGTTAAAACTGCATCAATCAGAGGCAAGAAGTATGGATTGGTCATCGTTGATGACTTCAGCAGATGGACATGGGTAAAGTTTTTAAAACACAAGGATAGGTCACATTCTGTATTCATTGACTTCTATACTCAAGTGCAAAATGAAAAAGATTTTAAAATCATAAAAGTTAGAAGTGATCATGGTGGTGAATTTGAAAATCATTATTTTGAAAAATATTTTAAAGAAAATGGTATTGTTCATAATTTTTCTTGTCCTAGAACTCCCCAGCAAAATGGAGTTGTAGAAAGAGAGAATAGAACATTACAAGAGATGGCCATAACCATGATCAATGAAACAAATATGGCTAAGCACTTTTGGGAAGAAGCTGTGAACACAGCGTGTTACATTCAGAATAGAATCTCTATAAGACCTATTCTTGAAAAGACTCCCTATGAATTATGGAAAAACAGAAAGCCCAACATTTCTTATTTCCATCCTTTTGGATGTACTTGTTTTATTCTAAACACCAAAGAAACTCTGAATAAGTTTGATTCCAAAGCACAAAAGTGTTTCCTGCTTGGATACTCTGAATGCTCAAAAGGTTATAGAGTATACAACACAGAAACTCTGATTGTTGAAGAATCAATCAAAGTCAGGTTTGATGATAAGCTTGGCCAGCAACAGCCAAAGAAAATTGATTTTTTTTTGTAGGTACAGAAGATCATCACTCAAACTCTAAAAGTTCGGAAGCAAAAGAAGACGTAGCAGATCATCCTCTTGACAATGCTCTGAACAATCTCAGAATCTCTGACCAACCCACACAGAAAAGGTTTCCTAGAATGTCTTCAGCTCACAAAGAAGACTTAATCATTGGAAGAAAAGAAGATCCCATCAGAACAAGATCCTCTCTCAGAATCAATGAAGAATCTTTGTTTGGTTTAGTCTCTCTGATTGAGCCAACTACCATTGATGAAGCCCTGGAAGATAATGATTGGATCTTAGCAATGCAAGAAGAAATAAATCAATTCTCCAAGAATGTTGTATGGAATCTAGTTCCAAGACCTAAAGGAATCAATGTTATAGGAACCAAATGGGTTTTCAGAAACAAATTGAACGAACAAGGAGAAGTAATCAGAAACAAAGCACGACTGGTTGCACAGGGTTATAGTCAACAAGAAGGAATTGATTATAATGAAACCTTTTCCCCAGTCGCCAGGTTAGAATCTATAAGATTATTAATTTCTTTTGCTGTACAAAATAACATTTCATTATATCAAATGGATGTTAAAAGTGCATTTCTAAATGGTTATATTGAAGAAGAAGTATATGTCCATCAACCTCCTGGATTTAATGATTCAAAGCATCCAGAACATGTTTTTAAACTAAAAAAGTCTTTGTACGGTTTAAAACAAGCTCCCAGAGCTTGGTATGATCATCTGAGTAATTTTCTATTAGAAAAAGATTTTACCAGAGGGAAAGTGGACACAACTCTTTTCAGAAAAACATTTAAAAATGATATTTTAATCTGTCAAATTTACGTTGATGATATAATTTTTGGAACCTCTAATATCTCTCTTGGAAAAGAATTTTCTAAGACCATGCAGGCTGAATTTGAAATGAGCATGATGGGTGAATTGAAATTCTTTCTGGGAATTCAAATCAACCAGACTCCAGAAGGAACTTTCATACATCAGACGAAGTATGTTAAAGAACTTCTGAAGAAATTTCAAATGTCAGAAAGCAAAGATGCCAAGTCACCTATGCATCCAACCTGCATTCTAGGTAAAGATGAGGTAAGTATGAAAGTAGATCAGAAGCTCTATAGAGGTATGATTGGATCCCTTCTCTATCTGACTGCATCTAGACCTGATATATTATTTAGCGTGTGCTTGTGTGCTAGATTCCAATCAGATCCTAGAGAATCTCATTTAACAGCTGTTAAGAGAATTCTTAGGTATCTGAAAGGTACTGCTAATCTTGGTCTGTGTTACAGAAGATCACAAGATTACAAACTAGTAGGTTATTGTGATGTTGACTTTGCTGGAGATAGAATTGAAAGAAAAAGCACCTCTAGAAGCTGCCAGTTTTTGGGTGACAATCTTATCTCATGGTACAGCAAGAAGCAAGCAACAATTGATCTATCAACCACAGAAGCTGAATATATATCTGCTGCTGGATGTAGCTCTCAGATGATTTGGATGAAAAGTCAACTAGAAGATTTCAAACTTTATGAAAGTAAGATTCCTATCTTCTGTGACAATACTTCTGCTATTTGTCTTTCTAAAAATCCAATCTTACATTCTAAAGCCAAACATATAGAAATTAAATATCATTTCATAAGGGACTATATTCATAAGGGAATATTAAACTTGATTTTTGTAAAGACATACCATCAATGGGCTGACATTTTTACCAAACCCCTTTCAGAAGATAGATTTAATTTCATTCTGAAAAATATTTGTATGGAATTATGTCCTGAATAAAATAATATTTATTTTATGTGACTGACTTCAGAACTTTCTGAAATGAATGCTCTGATCAACAACTCTTCAGAAGTTAGAAGAGAAGTTGTAACAGAAGCTATATGAAAAGTTATGAAACATTCTGACGCTTCATGTCCAAGTGTAGTTCAGAAATTCATTAGAACAAACAGCTGTTACATGCATCCTTCAGGAGATGAACACGTGGTGTGTTTCTGAAAGGTCAAGCGTGCAAAAGCTACTGATGACGTTCTAGGTAACTGTTGATGATTAGCCATAATCTCACGTTTTCCCTCATTTTTAGCAAATAATTAAATGCAAGTAATGATGAGATTCGTTTTTAAATCCGTTTTAATCTTTATTTTAATTGTGTCTTAAATACTTTTATTTTTAATTCTTAAGCTATTTTCTGAAATTAATGCCTATAAATACTTTTTGAAAAACCCTTCTCATTATTTACTGTCTCTTTCAACTCAAGTTTTTTTTACTGTACTTTTCTCTTAAAACCCTTTTTCTTCAATTTCTCATTTCTAAAGAACTTCAATGGCTTCTTCTTCTTCTACCTACTTTGAGCAATACTTTATACCTGAAAGGACAACTCTCATTCCGGTAGAAAGTTTGGAAGTTTTGAGTGAGCTAATGGTAGACTATGAGAATCTCAGAGAGAATGGATTTGACTTGTTCCCTGCTGTGAAGTTTCAAGGTTGGGAAAGCTACTTTGATCGTCTTATTGGTCTAGTCTTTCCACATTTGGTGAAAGAATTCTGGATTCACGCTATTGCAACTCCCAAGTTTATTCTCTCCTTTGTAATGGGCAAGGAAATATCCATTACAGAAAATCAAATCAGAAGGTTGCTGGGATTTAAAGGACTTGGAGTTACAAGAATGCCCAATGGAAGAATGGAGATGTCTAGGGTATATTCAGAGATTTTTACCAACGGTCAAGGTTCCTCCAAAGTCAGGGACTTGAAATACAAATATAAGATTTGGGCAAGGATTATTCATGGATGTATTCACCACAGGAAAGACACCCGTTCTCCTGATTACATCAACGCTGATCAACAATATTTGCTGTTTTGCCTTGGAACCAATGTCAAAATTGATTTGCCCTACTTGCTTTTTGAACATCTCTGGAATCATGTCAAAGAAACCAGAGAAGCTGAAAGGATGAAGAATCCAAAATCAAAGAGGAATTGGATTCCTATGGGGAGATTATTATCAGACATTCTGACTGAGAATGGTCTGATTGCTCACCTAAAAGAAGAAAATCTTCTAGGGGAGATTGAACCTATCTGTGGTAAGACGATGACTGGAAAGAACATGCTGAAAAGGAAAATCATTGACAAACTGCTGGTGGAACCCACTCCATGTCTGTCAACTATTGTGAAGAGGAGAAGTATTCCTATTGCTGACTTTCCTATGTTCAACTCAGGGGAGCATCCTCGTATGGTTTTGCACTATCTTGAGACCTGCAAAGAAACAGGATCACCCATTGATCCAGCTTGGCTTCAAGGAAGAAATCAAGCTACTCCTGATGTTGTTCTCTAAGAATCTGTGAAAAGAAAAGCTGTAGAAGGACCTTCTGACACTCCTCAGAAGAAGAAAAAGAAGACAGGTAATCATGCTGAAACTATACCTGTTTATGATTCTGAAAATGTATCTGCATCTGCTGAACCCTCCCAAACCTTAGGAGACTTAGATGTTGACATTGATCTGACCTTACCATCTGAACCCCTTGCTGACAACCCTCATAAAAATCTATTTTCAATAGATTTAAGTGACTCTGACTCTGATAAACATTCTGACAGCCAATCAGAACCCTCACTATCAGAACCCCCTGAACCATCTGTTTTTCAACCTATTCCTGCTGAACATTTTTCAAGACCCCCTCCTAGACCTCTATCACCCAGACCCACTGGATGGTATGATGCTGGCTCTTGGAGAATTCCAGGGATAAATGAACCTCTAGCAACCATAAAACCTCCTTTCAACCTACCATCTGAGAATATTTTTCCTATGAATCAACCACAGCCTCAAAATCCCATTCCCACTCCTGCTTATACAATAATAATTTTTCCCGATGTCACTCCACCCACTTCACCACAACATACAACACCACTCTCGACTCCTCAAATTCCAAAACAACAAACTTTTGAACAAACTGAAACTGCTGAACCATCCGTACCTCATGAAATATCTGAACCTCCTATTTGTGTTAACCAACCTGAACCTGAACCTACAAATAATCCTGAACCCAATAGCTTTTTAAGAACTGTAGTGGACTTTCAATCTCTACAATTCTTGAAAAACAAAACTTACAGAATGGTTATCCCTAAACCTGTTCATCCAGATGTAAATACTTTGTTTCAGAATTTTATAACAAATGTTCAAGCATGGTTACAACCGTTGAAAGAAGATTGCTCCAGCAGTGTGAACACAACAGCAACAGATCTTCTATGGGAAACCTTCAGAAGAACTTTGGTTGCTGAATTACGGATGTTACAGGATTTGTGCCATTCTCAGGTGCTGGACAACTTTTCCAAACTTCTGCATGCTTTAAAGACAGAAGCTGCTGACACTTGGAATAAGAAGTCTTCGCTATTGATTATTGATACACCAGCTGATAAGATAGACATATCAGAAGATGAATCTGAAGAATTCTCTAAAGATTCAAATCCTCTGGCTATTGTTCTATTGAATCAACCTTCAATTAAGGCTGGACCTGAACCTGTGCCAACTCTTGCAATGGATCTGGGCACTCTGCTCTCCACCTTTGTGAAGTCTAACTCAACAGTTGCTGCTTCTGAGCCTGTTTCTACTGAAGCTTCATCATCTTCTGCTCCTACCTCACTCATTATGGACACTCTGAAAGAGCTAAAGAAGGAAAATGAAGTCTTGAATAAACGCATGGATAAGCAAGATTAAACAAACCTAGAGATCAAGAACTGGATGGCAATGCAAAACGAATCTGCCTCTGAAATCAAGAATCTTCTGATGGCTCTTGTCACTAAGAAATCCTAGTTTCTTTTTGTCTCTTATTTGGATGTTTTGTTTGTACTTCTGGATATCTATTTTTAAATTTTTTTAATGAAATCTTTCAAAATTTCTCATTTATTACACTTTTTTGATTATGCCAAAAAGGGGGATAAAATGTGCATTCTTGAACTAATCACTGTTTAACAGTTATGGGACTAAGTCTCAGACATTCTAACATATTTGCAAGAATTCCTTCTGTGCAAAACAATTTTTTTTGCAGGCACCACTTTAAATCTGAAAGAATATTCCAGCTAAGATTTATCTTCTTGAAAGAAGTTCTGAAGAAATTCAAGAAGGCTGTGTATTACTCTGACTAAATAATCTCAGGATGTCTTATGCATAGAAATATTCATTTCAGGGGGAGATTCTTATCTCTTAATCCATTTTTTTTCTTTATCTAAAATAATTTTTGTCATCATAAAAAAGGGGGAGATTGAAAGAACAAGTTTAGTTCTGACATATCTCAAGAGTTTTGATGATAACTAAATTATATTTAAGATAATTTATGCTCTAATGAATGTGTTTTAAATGTCTTAGTTAATGTTCTGACAGAAAACATTATAAAGTACTAAGCAAAGATTATGAAGAAGTTCTTTGATAAAAGAACCTTTTTATTCAAACGCATCTGCTGACTCTGGTAAGAAACTTTATTTGTTATATATATCTTCTAACTTCTAGCAGGCTCCTTGATTCAGAAGATAACTTGAAAGCAAGCGCTGTTCAAAGTTCTTAGCAAGCAACGCTCTGCCCAGAAGTTGAATGAAGCATGTTCTGACTTAAAGACATTGGAAGCAAATTTTGAAACAACGTTTAAACCAACTTGTCTTGTCAAAGCAAAGGAAACACGTTCTTACATTCTGACGTTTGCTCATTAATGCAAAGACGGCTGAAAGCACTCAAGTGCCTACAACTAGTTTCTTGGAAATGGAATATTGCAAGGATACACGCAAAGCATTTAATGCTCTCCATCTTTTCTGAAGGTAGCAACGGTCTTATTGTTCCTACTATAAATAGAAGGACATTTATTACAAGCCAAGAACTTTAAAGTGAACCAAGAAAACAAATCAAATTTTCAAAAGAAGCAAGAAACTACGCGAAAGATCCAAAAGCTCAAAATATCATTGTTCATACAATTTGTGTATTAGATTCTAAGTGAAAAATCACAGTTGTGATAAAGCTTGATTAGAAGCAAACTCTATTTCATTATCTGTTAAGATTAAACTCCTGTATTTGTTCCTTGAGAGACCAAGTTTTGTTAGATTTCTCAAGCAGACTAGGACTAGATTTAAGTCTTAGTGGTGTTAGTCACTTGTAAGTTTACTTGTGCATTGTTAGTCACAACAGTTGTTGTGTGATTGTAATCAGTTGATTATAGTGGATTAAGTCCTTGTTAAGAAAGGCGAAATCACCTTGGCGAGTGGACTGGAGTAGTTTGAGTTCAAACGAACCAGGATAAAAATAACTGTGTTATTCCATTATTATTTGAGCTTTGTTTTGAAACGAAAAAGAGTCATTTATTCAACCCCCACCCCCCCTCTAAGTGTTTTCTTACTCCTTCAATTGGTATCAGAGCTTGACTCTGAGCACAACACTTAACCGTGTCAGGAAAAGATCCAGAAGAAAACACAATGACCGCTAAACAAAACAATAATAGTTACAACAAACCTCCAGTGTTTGATGGAGAAGATTTTGAGTACTGGAAAGATAGACTAGAAAGTTTCTTTCTAGGTCATGATAGTGATCTTTGGGATATAGTCTTGGATGGTTACAAACATCCTACAAATTCAGAAGGAAACAAAGTGGATAGAAAAAATATGGATAGACAACAAAAAGCTGATTTTAAAAATCATCACAGAGCTAGAAATATTTTTTTAAATGCTATCTCTAAAGTAGAATATGAAAAAATCACTAATAGAGATACAACACATGATATGTTTGAGTCTCTCAAAATGACTCATGAAGGAAACGCTCAAGTTAAGGAGTCTAAAGCTCTGGCTTTAGTTCAGAAGTATGAAGCCTTCAAAGTTGAAGAGAGTGAGTCTATAAAAGCAATGTTCTCTAGGTTTCAAACTCTGATCGCTGGTCTGAGAGTTTTGAACAAAGGATATACCAAAGTAGATCATGTGAAAAAGATCATCAGAAGCTTACCCAGAAGATGGGCACCAATGGTCACTGCCTTCAAGGTGTCAAAAGATCTGAACAATGTGTCTCTGGAGGAACTCATCAGTGCTCTCAGAAGTCATGAGATTGAACTGGATGAGCATGAGCCTCAGAAGAAAGGTAAGTCTCTAGCCCATAAATCAATTAAGAAATTTGATACTAACGCTTTTCAGGCTGAAGAAGAAAACTCTGAAGAATCAGCTTCAGAAGAAGACGAACTATCTTCACTCTCCAAAAGGATCAATCATCTATGGAAGCACAGACAAAAGAAGTTCAGGAACTTCAAGAAGTCAGAAGATAAACCAGAATCTTCTGGACACGAAAAGTCAAACAGAAGAGAGATCATCTGTTATGAATGCAAAGAACCTGGTCACTTCAAAAGTGATTGTCCAAAGCTTCAAAAGGAAAAACCAAAGAAGAGATTTGGAAAGAAGAAAGGAATGATGGCAACCTGTGATGACTCAGATTCTTCTGAAGATGAATCTGGTTCTGAAGATGAAAATGCCAACTTAGCTCTGATGGCTATCATAGAAGATGACTCAGACTGTGAGTCAGAACAAAGAGAGGTATTTTCTGAATTTTCTAGAGAAGAACTTGCTGATAGTTTATCAGAACTTCTGGAAAACTATAGTAAGCTCAAAATCAAATACAAGAAACTCAAGAAGAGTCTTGCATCTGATTTTGAGAAACTTGAAACAGAAAAACCTGAACTTTTAGAAAACAATTTTAAACTAAAAGGAAATTCAAATTGTTCAAAAGAATTTTAGTTCAGAGTCTGTGTCTAGTTCAAAAGATATTCTGAAAGAATATGACTATAGCTTTCAATCTTTTCTTACTAAAGGCATAGACATAAGCAAAATGGCTTCAATGATCTATGGAGTTAGTGGGAAAAACAGAAGAGGAATTGGATATGAACCTCCCAAAGGGAAGGAGACATACATTCCATAACTTGTTGCTAAAATAACCTTCACTTACAAACCTCTGAATAAGCAATTCAAGTTTGGACACTCACATGATTTAAAATATACATCACATTCTGGAAACTCTTATGCTAACCCAAAAGGACCCAAAAAGATATGGGTACCTGTTGTACCCCAAAATTTGCCCTCCCATATTCTTCAAGAATTGCTAAGTCAAAGCTTCAAAATTCCCCAAGGGTTGCATAGTGTAAGAGCCTCCTAAACAGTCAAAATTAGGGTTTTGGTTCTGATCAAGAAAATGAAGTTTCCAAGGGTCCAATCAAGTCTCACATGCCTATAAACATGGTCAAGTATCCTCATACCAAGTTTCAAGACTTACAGCACAAAATTGGAATTTTTTTTATTAATAACCAAGTATTAAAAAAATATTTCGCAAATAACCGGGTTTCGGAAAAAATTACGCAAATAACCATGTTTGAGATGGCTCCACAAAGGAGGAGCCATCTCATTTGGCGCATCCTCCTAATTTTTTAAGGGAGGCGCCATCTCATTTGGCGCCTAAGGGCAAATGGCAAGCCCTAAGCCAAATGAGATGGCGCCTATGTGTAAAGCCAGGGCAAAAAAAAATTTTTTTTTTCCTTTCCTGCGCGTTGCGTATTAGACAGAGATAACCAAAATTGAATTTTTATTTGAAAAAAAATAATTACATTCTACTGTTTTACATTTAAATAACAGTAAAAAAATAGATACAAAAAATACTGAAAAAAAAAAAGATACATCAATGATCCCCAGGAACCCGGTAATGACCCCCTGTCCCGCATCCCCGTCCTCGCCTTTCTCTTGCTGGGTGCTGTCTCGTTTCCTGTTGCGGCAAGGTCGATGGCCCAGCGAAGTCAATGTGATCCGAATCCATAAAATCCGTAAGATCTCCATATCTCGAAGATCCGCTCTGGTACAGTCGGTTACCCATGCCCTCGAAGTTTGGTCGTGTTGGCGGTGGGTGGGGTTCCATGGTTGGTCGGTAGCATTGGTCGTCTGAGTATGGGGGGTAGAAAGGAAATGGATCTTGGGGTGTTTGGTACTGTGGATGTTGGGTTGTTTGGTGATATGGTGGTTGATGGTAGGTTTGGTCGGGTTGGTCGTAATCTTCTGACATTCCCATATCAGGGCTTAGGCTGGATGTTGAGGGCCCCATATTGGGATATGTGGAAGACTGAAATTGTGTATGGGGTATGTGGGTTTGCTGGTATTGGGGTTGGTATTGTGGTTGGGTTTGAGGCATATCTGGGTATTGGTAGTTTGGCGGTGACTGTGGTTGGTAGTACGGCATTTGGTTGTAGTTGTGTTGTGGTGGGGATTGTGGTTGTGTGTTTGTTGGTCTGTTTCTTCTTGGGGGTGGGTTTGAGGTTGAAGGATTTTGGGTTTGTTGGTGGGGAATCGAGGGTTGTGCCCATTGTGTGCGTGGGTCAACCAAGTACCTCGGATGAGACACGTGCATATCTGGGTTACTAACCGACCTGTACCACGACATATATTGATCGGTGTGTCGCATGTTACCTTGAGTAAGGAAAACAGGGGATTGCAAGATGAAGCGGTGACGCCTTTGCCACATTTTACACCATTCTGGAGCAAAGTCTTTCCAGTTGGTTAGATTCCACTGGGCGTCGACCCTTTTTAGATGCCAGGGGGACAAATCTGTTGGGTCACTCGGTATCTCTTGGATCATTCCGAACTGCATCTTCACGCGGTCGCTGTGGTGCATCTCCACAATGTTGAACCGAATGAGTGCAGTCTTTGCAGTCCAAGTTGCTGCATCCTCTGGATTTGGAGAATGGTCCAGACCCAAATATGGTCTCCAGACGAACTGCGATAAAATTTAAATCAGGTAAGCGCAAAAGTAATGTATAAATAAATAAAATGAACAAAAGTTAAAAGCTACGACTTACGTCATCTAGGCCTAGGTGATCCAACAGATTCCGGTAGAGTGCGACATTGAATCTGGGATTCTTGCCGTAATCCATACCCCTCACGCAGTACCTATAGGAAATGAGAAACATGTTATTTTTAGCATATATTTTGGAAAGAGAAGAATAGTTATAAATGCTATAACTTAATGACTTACTTTGTTGCGTAAGGGAAACCAAAAGTGTTGTTGTTGATGGGGTTTAAGGACTCCATCCTCCACCAACCCCAGGCTTGTAGTAAAAATGCGCACCCATAAAATGTACATTTTTCCTTGACTGCGTTTTTGCACAAGGAACTGTACAGGTGGGCTAATACTGCAGAACCCCAACTAAATTTTCTAGTTTTATCAAAATTGGTTAGTAAATGTAAGTACATGAAATTTACACTATTTCCTGTACTTTCGGGAAATAAAAAAGTACCAAAAAGTATCATAATATACGTTCGGGCTTTTACTACTCGGTCATTTTCTGAGGAATTTTCATTTAATTCCATACTTGCATAATGCCGTTTCAGGTCAGTGAGTAGTATTCCCTGCCCTCTTGCTCCACCACCTTCTACCATGTCCCTACCCAACAGTTCTTCACACTGTGAGTTGGGTTGTTGAACCGACCCGTTCACCGCTTTACCGTCAATAGGGAGGCCCAGTAGCATGTAGACATCTTCGAGAGTGATGGTACATTCACCTATTGGTAGGTGAAATGTATGGGTCTCCGGTCTCCACCTCTCCAACATTGCAAGGATGAATTTGGAGTCAATGGTGCAGTTGGAGATCTTTATCACGTGTCCAAAACCTGCATATTCCAGATAAGGGACGATAAAAGGGTCGGGGGCCAGGTATT
This sequence comes from Vicia faba, assembly GCA_948472305.1. Classification (NCBI taxonomy): domain Eukaryota; kingdom Viridiplantae; phylum Streptophyta; class Magnoliopsida; order Fabales; family Fabaceae; genus Vicia; species Vicia faba. Next base: position 750,461,554 of record OX451740.1, on the reverse strand, counting down.
TGTGCGAACGGATTCTGAATCTTTGTGTATCCTGAGATCATAATTAAACAAGAGTAAGATTAATTAAGATGAACAACACGTTTTTTAAAGTATGAAAAATGTATAACCAAAGAAGAGACTTACAAATGCAGCAATGTTTTCCCTTGTGCCTCTGTGAGTATCTCCCATTGTTAGAAGGGCCATTCTTCAGAACGCTTGAGTGAATGAAAGACTTAGGAAGAAATAAGGAGTATGAGAGACTTAAGAAATATTTCGTAGCAGAGAGTGAGAGAGTGAGAGTTGTGTGGGTGTGAGATATGTTTCATAAGGTATGTATTTATAGGCAACTAATTCTGATGTAGTGGTTGCATGCCTGCGAGGTGTCACATTTGCATGCTTAGGGAGTTACACATATGCATGCATGCATTTACAAATAATGTAAGGTGTCACTCTTGCAGGCTAGGTGGCAGCCTAAGCCCATGCATGTAATACGATTGGACAGTAAGGGAGGCGCCATCTCACTTGGCGAAATAGTACAAAAATGAATGTTGTCGCCACCCCATTTGGCGAATAAGAGGTGTCACGTTTTACAGCATTGTCTCAGGCTAGGTGGCAGCCTTTGGGATGCCTTTCTCTGTTGCATGCAAGGCCATTGGAGCTGACGGGTGGCAGGCTTAGACAAAACATTTATGTGTGTATTATAGGGCCAGGCTAGGTGGCAGCCTAAGCCCATGCATGTAATACGATTGGACAGTAAGGGAGGCGCCATCTCACTTGGCGAAATAGTACAAAAATGAATGTTGTCGCCACCCCATTTGGCGAATAAGAGGTGTCACGTTTTACAGCATTGTCTCAGGCTAGGTGGCAGCCTTTGGGATGCCTTTCTCTGTTGCATGCAAGGCCATTGGAGCTGACGGGTGGCAGGCTTAGACAAAACATTTATGTGTGTATTATAGGGCCAGGCTAGGTGGCAGCATAAGCCCATGCATGTAATACGATTGGACAGTAAGGGAGGCGCCATCTCACTTGGCGAAATAGTACAAAAATGAATGTTGTCGCCACCCCATTTGGCGAATAAGAGGTGTCACGTTTTACAGCATTGTCTCAGGCTAGGTGGCAGCCTTTGGGATGCCTTTCTCTGTTGCATGCAAGGCCATTGGAGCTGACGGGTGGCAGGCTTAGACAAAACATTTATGTGTGTATTATAGGGCCAGGCTAGGTGGCAGCCTAAGCCCATGCATGTAATACGATTGGACAGTAAGGGAGGCGCCATCTCACTTGGCGAAATAGTACAAAAATGAATGTTGTCGCCACCCCATTTGGCGAATAAGAGGTGTCACGTTTTACAGCATTGTCTCAGGCTACGTGACAGCCTTTGGGATTCCTTTCTCTGTTGCATGCAAGGCCATTGGAGTAGACGGGTGGCAGGCTTAGACAAAACTTTTATGTGTGAAGAATAGGGCCAGGCTAGGTGGCAGCATAAGCCCATGCATGTAATATTATTGGCAGCCTTGGGGGGTTGCATCACTTACTTAATTGAAATATTTTGCCTTAGGTTGAACATAACATTCATTCACATAAACTGTAAAATTTTCCAACCTTCGAATCAGTCATCTAACCTTCAAACATTCCAGCATTCATACCTTCATATAATCAATAAACCCAAAACATTCCCACCTTCATACCCAAAACAATTCTACACAATGGCCTCTTCACCACAATTTGTTGTCAAAGCACATTTCAACGGTGAGACATACATGTGTCCCACAGTTGGGTTTTTGTTTAGAAACACCGACAATGTCCGATTTCTCTTAAACGGGAAAGCAAATTTCTCCTACTTTAAGAAAAGATTGGAGGCCAAACTTGAACGAGGCCCTACATCCCAGATATTTTATCAGAGTCCAGTCTTTTTTGGAAACAACCAAGTCATATTTTATAAGGTTGCAATTCAAGATGACGAGGATTTCCAGAACATGATTTCCAGCCATGTCTATTCTGGAAACGACTCTATTGAGTTGTACGTTCTGTTTCAAGAGCCTCCGGTGACACAGGAGGTAGAGCCTCCGGTGTTACAGGAGGTTGATCCTTTGGAGAATGAGCAAGCCGAGGTGGATGCAGTTGATGATGAAGAAGAAGATAACGAGTTAGAGTTCGATGAAATGGTGAACGACGATTCTGACGATGATGGCATCCCAAGTATTCCTACCGACAAAATATACACACCACCTACGCACATGACAAACTTCAACATGGGCGGAGATGAACCTTCTACGGACTTGTTTTTCCAACCGTATATGCAATCAGATGAAAATTTAAAAGAGAAGGACAAGTTTCGTAATAGAGAGGAATGCATAAGGGCCATCAAAAAATTTCACATGCTCAACTCGGTTGATTATAAGGTGGATCGTGTAAACCCGGAAAGGTACAAGATCAAGTGTGTCCACCCTGACTGCATGTTCAAGCTGACCGCTTCATACAGACTAAGGGGTGACTGCTGGGTCATAGGTTCCATGACAACCCATACTTGTGTAAGTTCCACTCAATCACAAGACCACCGAAAACTCAACCATGATCTAATCTGTCAAGAAATCCTACCCCTGGTGAGCAACGACCCTTCTTTGAAGGTGAAAACAATCATCTCCCACATCACCACAGTTTTTAATTACACTCCGTCTTACCGTAAGGCGTGGTTAGCAAAGACTAAGGCGATTGAAAGGGTGTATGGAAACTGGGAGGAGTCATACCGAGAACTTCCCCGCTACCTCAATGCACTAAAGACATATTCTCCAGGTAGTGTTTATGTTCTGGAAACATTGCCCGCTTACGCCCAAGATGGTAGTGTTCTACATGGCAACGGAATATTCAGTCGCGTCTTTTGGGCATTTCAACCATGCATCGAAGGGTTTGCATCATGTAAACCAATTCTACAGATAGACGGGACTTGGTTGTATGGCAAGTACAAAGGCACTCTTTTGATGGCAGTTGCACAAGATGGCAACAATAACATTTTCCCCGTTGCGTTTGCCCTTGTCGAGGGGGAGACCGGTGGTGCTTGGAGCTTTTTCCTGAAAAATCTTCGTACACACGTGGCTCCTCAACCGGATCTATGTTTGATCTCGGACAGACATGCCTCTATTGAAAGTGCCTATAATAATCCGGCAAATGGTTGGCATGACCCTCCCTCTACGCATGTCTATTGCATCAGGCATATCGTCCAGAATTTCTCGAGGGAGGTCAAGGACAAAATATTGCGGAAAGCGGTGATGAATGCGGGATACGCACTGACACAGCCCACATTCAAATATTACCGCAACGAGATCCGTTTGTCTAACCCAGAAGCCGGTACGTGGATCGACAACATACCGGTCGAAAAGTGGACTAGGTCATACGACAATGGCCAAAGATGGGGGCATATGACAACAAATCTCATTGAATCAATGAATGGGGTATTCAAGGGCATACGAAACCTCCCCATCACTGCCTTGGTGAAATCCACGTATTTTAGGATGGCTGCGTTATTTGCCAAAAGAGGTGAAATGTGGTATTCGGTCTTGCAATCAGGACAACTGTGGAGTGAAAGCTGTATGAAATACATTAAGGCTGAAAGTGCAAAAGCCAACACTCACATGGTTACACGGTTTGACCGCCATAGCCACAACTTCATTGTGAAAGAGACAATTGACCACAATGAAGGCCTGGCAAGACAGGAATACAGGGTCATTTTACCTTCTCAATGGTGCGATTGTGGCAGGTTTCAAGCTTTTCGTATGCCTTGCTCTCATGTCATTGCCGCTTGTGCGCATACCCATCAAGACGCGCTTCAACTGCTATCAAACGTTTATAAATCTGAAACGTTGCTAACTGTTTACAACAACAACTTTCCTTTGGTGGCAAAACCGGACTATTGGCCTGAATACAGCGGTGATATAGTTTGGCACAATGACCAAATGCGAAGGAACAAGAAGGGTCGTCCCAAAAGCAGGCGCATAACAACAGAAATGGACGATCTTGACAGGTTGGAAAGAAAGTGTGGTTTATGCCGTCAGGTCGGACACAATCGCAAAAACTGTCCGAATCGGGCGTCTGGCTCGACCACATAAATTTTGTAATACAATAAATCTTTTCAATATTTGTGTTGTAAACATTATGGGTTTTCCGTTAATAAAACTGTTCACACAATTTAAGAAATTCAATATAGGAAATTACATTAGGGTTTTCGCGTACAACAATGACTAACGATAATCAATCTAGGAAATTAAATTAGGGTTTTCGCGTACAACAATGATTAACGATAATCAATCTAGGAAATTACAACTGTTAACACAATTTCATCTGACCCATGCATCATCAGCATTACATCACTGTCTGTTTTGACTTCCTCCAACCACACATTAGGTCTTCCTGTCGCATGCGAGGTTGTTGTTCGTTTTCGCTGGATCCTTCGAATTTTTTCCCCCTCGGCGATGTCTCCATCTAGCCACCGCATCAACTCCCGCTTCAGACGCTCCATGGAGTGAATGTGCCAGAATTTCATTTTCATCGCGGGTTTCGTGGCGGAGAATATAACGTAACCATCTCTGCTAAAAATCATAGGCGACGTCATTACGTAAATAAGGGAGTACAAAATAAAAATACAGTGCGAGAAAGTGTGAGAAATTTCAAAGAAACGGACGAATTATTTATAAAACGGCAAAAAACCCTAGTTTTGCCCTAGGCGCCAAGTGAGATGGCGCCTCCTCTCCTTTTTAAGGAGCATGCGCCATCTCACTTGGCTAAAAGCCAATGGAGGCGCCAAGTGAGATGGCGCCTAGGGCAAAACCCTAGGTGCATGCGCCAAATGACTTGGCTCCTCCTTTGTGGAGCCATCTCAAACATGGTTATTTGCGTAATTTTTTCCGAAACCCGGTTATTTGCGAAATATTTTTTTAATACTTGGTTATTAATAAAAAAAATTCACAAAATTGCACAGTCAAAAACCCTAATTGCACTACAGTCAACTGTAGGGGCAAAATGGTCATTTGACAGTCAAAAGTCCAAATTTTTGGTCAACATCTCATTTTGAAGCCACAAACATCATTTTATCAATGCTTGATCATGATTCTCAAAGCTTGGCTCAAAAATCATCAAGATGCAAAAGTTTCCATATTTGGACAGTTGAAAAAGTCAACTGTACATTGACCAGGGCATAACTTCCACATGGATTATCAGAAAAATTCCATCCAAAGCTCATTTTGAAGAGAAATACATTTCCTACAAATCCTCTTCACACTTCAAGTCCAAGAAATGCTCTCACAAAAAGTTATCAATTTCAACATTATAGGTCATTTTCAAAAGTCAACAAAAAGGGACTTTAAGTCAAAGGCCATAACTTGGGATTGGTAAATCAAAATGACATGGGACCAAAGGCATTGGTTAGAGGACTCAAAGACCTTTCCAAAATGTTCAAGAACATGAGCAAAGATTAAATATTGAGCAAGTTGTGCCTTGTAGAAGTTGGGAAATTTTTGGAAATTTTGAAAAGTCAACATTGATTCAAATGACCTAAAATTGCTAATGGGCCTCTTTTTGTTCCACAATTCATTATCCAAGGCATGTGCACGACCACTTGGCCCAAAGGGAAGTTTTTCTTCATTTTTTATTTATTTATGTGGATTTTTATTATTAATAATTCATTTAAATTAATTAAAATACATGAAAAATATTAAACCTAATGTTTCAAATCTTTTTATGCATATAATATCTCCAAGATTTTGTGTAAGTCAGATTAGGAAAGAATTGAAACTAATTGGACATGATTTGGTAGCAAAAACATGTGAAAAAGATTGCAAAATAATGGCTTGAAAATCAAATATTGCATAATCAATTCCTTGATTCTTTTGATCAGATTCTTGACCTAAATCATTCTCCTATACATACACAAGCAAACCCTCATGCCCATGACCTAGAAGCTGCGCAAAACAACCAAGAACGAAACTTGAATTTTCTCAAAAAAAGTCAAACACTGAAAACTGTTTCCAGGGCGATTCAAGCTGAGATAATCATCTCATCACCTTCCTGAGACCTTAAGCAACGTATTTGAATAGGTTTCCACGTCTCTAACGCCTTGAATCATTGTACAGAAATCAAACTTTTCCACTTTTTTTTCATAATCGTATTTTAATATTTATGCATTTTCATGGCATTTCTTTCATAGATTCTGACTAATGAGAAGATTCTGAAGCTAACCATATAAGTTAATTGCGTTTTTATGCGCTATACATGATTCTACCATTGATGCAGGCTAGGTTTTCTTGAGTTCCAAATTAGGCGTTTCTCATCCCTGTAAAATTAAGACATGTCAATACCATGAATAAAACCAGCAGGCTTGGACGATCAGACTAGGACCCTCGCGCCTAATTTATGCTCAAAGATGGCTTAATCGCTATTATTGAATATGGCTTATTTTGAGGGGGTTCAAAACCCCCGCTAACCGTTTTCTATTTTTCAGGAAAAACAAAACAAAGAAGAAGAAGATGAGGTGGCCATCAGCGATTGGATTGTTTGAATCGCGCGCGAAAAAAGAAGCACTAACATTTTTTGTTTTATTATATTCATTAGTTATATGATATACATATGAACAAAACAGCTCCACTGGCAGGCACAAGCATTGGTAAACCATAGGACCTGGGTTCGAGCCCCAGGTCCTCACCCCTTTCCTTATATTTTTCCTTTAAACGTATTCCTATGCAATTTCAATACAGGGAGCCTATCATGCACCCACATTATCAAGCGTCCACGCGTCCCATTACACTCCATCAAAGGCCAGGATCTGAAGACTAGGGTGTGCCTCAGTCAACGCCCATACATGCAAATCAAAAGGTCAACAGGGCCTGAAGCTTATTGGGCTCAAATTGCTGAAGATTCACCTCACAACTGGGGACAACACCCCCCTTAGGTTTGCAATACTTTTTTCATTCTTTTTTTTTATTTCAATTATTATTCTTTTTATTAATTCTTGTAATTTAATTATCTTCACAATAATATAAAAAACACAAAAATCAGAAATAGACAAAAAAGAAGTATTTTATTTAATTAATATATTTTTTGTAAATAAATATTATTAATTAATTTTAGCTTATTAAATTAGGTTTAATGCAAATATCTTTTCAATAAAACTTAAAATTGGTGGAATTAGGGTTTGTAATGATTTTTATCCTTATTTTCTTTTTTCTTCACTAATAATTAAATATTATTTATTTTTGTTATTAAATTACCATGTAATTAATTAGGTTAACTTAGGTTTAAACTTTAATATTTTGTAATAACTAAAAACAATTAGAATTAGGGTTAATTTAATTTTAATTTCATTTAATCTTTTTCATTAAAGTCATAAAATACAAAAATACCAAAAAACAATTTCTTTTCTTTTTAATGTTATTAATTTAATAATCGTTTAATCTAATTTAATTAAAAAGGGTCCAACGCCCTCGTTTCTAATTTTATTACAATTCGCATATTTGTTTCTTTTTCTCGTATAATATTTATGTATTTCTCCCAAAGCCGTGTAACATATTTCTCGCACTTTACTTTTCTTTAATTCTTTATTTTTCTGTCAAATCGGGTTCTGGAAATTTTGGCGATGTGAACCCGCGCCTTTGTAATAGTTTAGGAACTTTATATTTCTCGCTCTTTTAAACTGTTAATAATGGCATGCAAGAATGAATGGCAAAATAAAAACGAACGCGTAGACCACCTGACATGAACAAGATAAATGTAAATGAACGACACATAAATCACACACCACCCCTAGGGTACGCCTCACTGTTGCCTTGCCTCGAAAGGTGATCGTCGAGTAGAGGATGTCTTAGTAAGTCCTCATGATCCGGGAACCTGGCATGAGGGTAGCTTCTAAGGTGTCTTCCCATTGCTCTGGTGATCACCATGTCCCGAACCTCGAATTGACCCGAACACCTCCAACGGTGGTGCTACCTACCTCTCAATGGTGGGATGGCACTACTTTAAAGGATATTTACACAGACGAATTCCTTAGGGTAGGTAGACGACTCTAGATACTTGCTCTAATTTCAAAACAAATCAAAAATACTTTTCACACCGACACCTTTTCAAAAAGCTTTCGAAAGCAATTTTTTCAAACACTCTTGAGGACCGATACAAGAGTCGAACTGGAATTTTCAAAGAAACTTTTTAAAACCCACAGTTGAAAAGCAAACAAACCATTTTGAAAACACAAATGAGCAAATATCTAAGAGCCCATGGATAACCATGGATAGAAAGGGTGCTAACACCTTCCCTTTCTATAACCTACCTCCCGAACCGAGAACAATCTCTATAAGGAATTTTTCTGTGCTTTTGTCCTTTCCATTTGGAGAAAATAAAAGACGGTGGCGACTCTTGCTTACCGCGACATTTCGCGAACCAGCTTTAAACAGTCAGTTCCAGATCCACCGATCACAGAACTGGCGACTCTGCTGGAGACTCTTTATAAAGTGAGGTGTACCTTAGGGTTAGTTCATAACTGTGTTTTCAATTGTATTGACTTGTCTGCTTTAAATTTGTGGGTTGCATGGGAGTTACATAGATCCTAACCCGGATCTGGGGATACCCTGTTTAGGTAGCATAAGCTGTGAGGGACCTGTCCGGCGTATACCGACATGGGTGAAGCAGTGGCTACGTTGGTGTGGCGCCTTGGTCTGTACCGATATCCCTCGTGTTGAAACGGGGAGAATATGGGTCTTCCAAGGAGTCATTAAGCACCAACAACCTTAGAACCTTAAATGACACAACTTGGCCATTAGAACAGTAGCAGTATGCTACGCCCATTGAGGCTAAACTCTCGTGATGGTTCTGGCCGCAAGAAAAGATTGCGATGCTGGAGTTATGACCGATTGAGGGTAGTCAATGATATTGGGATCCTCTAAGAACCCGGTTACTTTGATAGGACAGGTATGAACCAACAAACTGAAAGAGGGTAATACCTAGACCTCATGCTGGCCTAAACCCTAAGGGCTCTTTTGTGTGACTTGTGTGCCTTCGTACTTGCCTACTTGCATGCTTGTTAGCTGACACAGGAACTACTTGCAGGGTTTGCTTATAGTCCTTAATTGGGACTCATAGCAGGGTTTGCAAAGTTTTTTTTTGCAGGTTTTGTCCATAGTCCTTAATTAGGACTCATGGCAGGTTTACTGAGTTTGCTTGCAGGTTTTGTTTATAGTCCTTAATTGGGACTCATAACCAAGTATACTGAATTTCTTGCAGGTTGTAGTCCTTAATTGGGACTCATAACAGGGTTACTTACATTACCCCATGCATACCATTACATCATACCATTGCATACATCCTAACCTATTTCAAGGATTTCAAGGGCTTGTGATGCAGGTCATGGTGAATCAGCTATTCTAGCAAGGGGCAAAGAGGATTTATTTTCCTCTAGAAAAAGTCAGGGGCTATGACCCACTTGATATGGTGAGCCTTGACTTCTGAAGAAGTTTCCCCTAGCCAAAGTTGTCAGGGGCTATGACCCACTTGATATGGTGAGCCTTTGACCCTTGGAAGAAAAGCTCTCAACAAATATGAAGTTCTTTCAATCAAGCTACCGGATCCAAATGCTAACAAATTTTCTTGTTTACCCCGCGAGGTCCTTGAAAACATTACATACATGACATACACATCATTGCATAACAGGTATCCTTGTTGCAGGTCACTTACCTTTCTCGCTGTTTATTTCAGCAATGGCTTCACAACAAGATAACCAGGACCTTCCCGCTCAAGAGAATCAGTTCAAGGAAATTTTCCTAGGCCTATCCAAGGGGCAGGAAGAGTTGAGGACACTCCTCATGGGGAATCTGATCAGAAAGAGTCCTGAAGATGACATGGACGAACAGCTGAGACGTCTACAAGCTGAGGTAGACACATTGAAAACCCAGATGCTGGGGCAAAGGGCCCTCATTCAAGGTTTAGCTCAGGAGCAAGGAGAGCTGAGGGCCATGATCAGTCAGCTTCATCAAGACATGAAACAACCAGCCCAAGTCAGGGACCCGGTCATTAATCAACTTCCAAGAAGTCGAAGGTTTGGACTTCTCCAAGCTGCTACTACTTCACAGGTCCAACAACGACCTCGCCCGGAACAACGGACTGATCGGAGCAAACCAGACAAGCCTAAAAGGCAGTTCACCCAGATCAACATGTCGTTGGATCAAGCACTACAACAAATGTTAGAGGCAGGGCTGATCACCTTAAGGGCTCCTCTCCGGAATCCAAACACTTCTGCTCCTAACTATCATCCCAACGATAGGTGCGCATACCATTCTGATAGCCCGGGGCATACTACGGACAACTGCTGGCCTCTCAAAAATAAGATTCAAGACATGATCGACGCTGGAGAGATTCAGTTTGAAGTACCTGAGACTCCCAACGTGATCACTGCTCCCTTGCCAAAACATGGCTAGGATTGAGAAAATTTTGTTCATTCGAATGTTCAAGTTGTGTTGTTCTTTGATTGTTTAAACATTTACTCATGTTAAACATTGTTATTTCATTAGTGCATCGCATATGTCTGTTCCGAAGCAATATATTCGTATTCACTAAATGCAAATTATTTTCATATTTTTTCTGATGATCAACTCTCAACTAATAATTCTAAGCCTCTTGAGGGAGGATGACGAAAACGATACCGCTATCTTTACAGTATGCTTTTGAACAGATCCCGCTGATGAAGTATAGGCATTGTTTCAATCCCTAAACACTGGAGTTATAAGGATGATAATCCCTCGTCAACCCCTCTGAGCCAAAGAAGTAGGAGTTTTTCTTTTCGAAATTTAAAACCCTTAATCATAACCTGGGGCAGGGTAGTCTCTCAGTTGATCCAAGTGCATAACGAATGGCACCAAAGAGGTCCTTACAAAACAAAAGACAGTGATGGTTCCGAATAATCAAGAAGGACAGGCAGTCATTATATCTCTCAAAATAAAAAAGCCCATTAAGTCAAAACCTATGAAGGAGACTTACAAAACGGGGGCATCCCGCTGACTGTAATCACAAAAGAAACAGTTCAGGCAAAATTCAGGGATAGCAAAATCAAAAAGAAAGAGGTCTTACAAACCCTCAACAAAAAAGGAAGGACTGCCTATTCAAAATAAGTTATCAATATCCGAATCATCACCGAAAAATCAGAGCAAAGACTCAAACAAGGTCTAACGTATGATCAACTGAGTTTAGGTTTGGAGAACATCACGAAGAGCGGGTGGGTACAAATAAAATTTGAGCCTTTATCCTTTGTTTCTTAAACCGTGAACCAGGCCACATTATAACCCCTAAAAGTCCTAGTTGAAGCATGGGTTAGTTCGAAAGCATACTGTACGAAAAGGTATCCTGACTCCTTAAGGCCTACAGTAAATACGGAGTTGACATCACGTTTTACAAACATTCACTTGTTTTATGAAAAAGAATGCATTTTCAAAATCTTCAAGACAGACATAAGCTTTGCATTTTTGATATAACATTGTTTGCATATGACTATTTATTTGAACAGCATGGAAATTCGCACGATGAATACCTAGTGAACAAAAGCACTTCCAAACAAGGGGCATGATATGATCATGGTCTATTATCTGGGGCAGTCCAATCAAGATTCGAAGAATCTCTCAAAGGCCAAATAGCCTGGGGCAAATCTCCGCCTGAGTCACTTGGGGCATTCCAACAATGAATCTTGCTCGAGCAGACATCTTCTGGTGACACGACAAAACACTTCTAACAGGGGCAACTCCCTACATTCTGAAAGCATGGACATAGTCGAAAAAAATACTACGCAAAATCAAAGACCCGCTAGGTTGACATACCTAGGCAAAAGAAGGGCTTCCCGGCGAACCAAAAGGGTTCGGGCAAAATGAGGGATGAAATGAAAAAGAAGTTGTACACCCGGCAAGTCGAAAACCTGAAAAGGCGGCTTGGGCAAAAATGGGTATCCCGGTGGACTGAAAACCCGAAAGGGCGGTCCAGGAAAAAGTTAGGGATTAAAGCGTACGACTATGTCCTGTCATCTCACCATTGGCCTACCAGAAGAAGGTTTGTCCACCAACAACTATCAGCACCTCATAGGTCTTCATCTCCCACCTTAGAAACAGGGGCAATCAAGAGTTGTCTAAGCAATCTAATTGTTCTGTCCTCCAAGGTATCAAAGTGGGTTCAGCTAAAGAACATAACCAATACATCCCAATTCCCCAGCAGCAGTATGCATAAATTCCTAACAAGCATCCCCGACAGTCGTGGCCTAAAGATTGTTCCCCGACGGTATATCAAACATTCAATGGAGTCACTTCCCCGGTACAGCTTAAAACTCCCCCAGGAGAGTCCAATCTAGTTCCCCAGGAAAGTTGGAATCCATCTCTCCAAGCAGTAAGCTTATCCCCAGTAGATTCTGGAAGCTTATCCCTGCAGAGCACGAACGCGTCCCCCAGCTTTATTCAAAGAGTTATTTCCTTACCAGGATATAACTGGGTTATCCTCAGCCAAAAGCCACGAAAAGATCGTCCCCAACAAAGTCTCCTTATCCCCAGCGAAGTCTATTAACACTTCCAAAAGAACAGTGGTATCCCCAGCGAAGTTACCATCAACGCTCAGCAAAAGCATCTCTCTCCCCATAGAGTATTGCTTCCCAGCAAGATCGTTAGAGTACTTTCATCCCCGCAGATTTATTTTATTCGCCAAGTTTATTCCCCAACGGAGTCATCTTCTCCTACCGGTATTCTTGCAATCATCATCCCCAGCGGAAGCAAAATCTATTCTCCAACATCAGCCCGGGAGTGACTTCCCGGCACCCGTCAAGGATTTACTTTCCTAGACGAAAAATACATTCATAAACATCGCACTTCCATACATCATTATAGCATGCATAGACGCATCATACAAATCTCATTTATGTTGAGAACATCATTGCTTGGTCCATATCATGCATTACATATGACTGACCTTTACCTTTCAGGAAAGATTCAGTTAAATTCTCAATCATATTTCAAGACTCTAAGACCTTATCTGGTTCAGTTAAATCGACTCCAAAGATTTCTCTGGTTATTATCCAGTCAAAGGCCTTCTCTGGTTCGGTCAGATCGACTCCAAAGATCTCCCTGTTTCTTATCCAGTTGAAGACATTCAAGACCTAGACCGGTTCAGGTAATCGACTCCAAAGATTTCTTATCCAGTCCAAGGCCTTCTCTAGTCCAGCTAAATCGACCCCGAACAGATTTTTCTGATGAAGACTCAGTAGAAGTTATCCAAGGTTTTCTCAATAATTGCTATTGAGATTGTAATCGCCTATGGTTCTCTCCCCAATGCCGCGGAGATGATAATTCCATCCCAGGTTTTCTCAATGATTGCTATTGAGTAATAATCGCCTATGGTTCTCTCCCCAATGGTGCGGAGATGATAATTCCATCCCAGGTTGTCTCAACGATTGTTGTTGAGGTTGTAATCGCCTATGGTTCTCTCCCCGATGCTGCGGAGATGATAATTCCATCCAAGGTTTTCTCAATGATTGCTATTGAGTTGTAATCGCCTATGGTTCTCTCCCCGATACTGCGGAGATGATAATTCCATCCAAGGTTTTCTCAATAATTGCTATTGAGATTGTAATCGCCTATGGTTCTCTCCCCGATACTGCGGAGACGATAATTCCATCCCAGGTTTTCTCAATGATTGCTATTGAGTTATAATCGCCTATGGTTCTCTCCCCAATGCTGCGGAGATGATAATTCCATCCCAGGTTTTCTCAATGATTGTTGTTGAGATTGTAATTGCCTATGGTTCTCTCCCCAATGCTGCGGAGATGATAATTCCATCCCAAGTTTTCTCAATGATTGCTATTGAGATTGTAATCACCTATGGTTCTCTCCCCAATGCTGCGGAGATGATAATTCCATCCCAGGTTTCCTCAATGATTGCCATTGAGTTATAATCGCCTATGGTTCTCTCCCTGATACTGCGGAGATGGTAATTCCCACCAAGATTCTCTCAATGTTTGCTGTTGAGGTTGTAGTCGCCTATGGTTCTCTCCCCGATCCTGCGGAGGTAGTAATCATCCCAAGATTTTCTCAACGATTGCTGTTGAAGTTAAAGTCACCCAAGGTTCTCTCACCGTTCCTGTTGAGGTAGTAACCATCCCTGGTTCATTCACCACCGTTGAAGCTCCAGACCCAGCTCCTGTAACCAGTCAGGACACATCTATACAAAGCATTTGAAGACCAGCTCCTGCAACATGTCAGGTAATCATTTTTCTTATGCAGGTACGCAAGTTCTCGCTAAGGAATCTCTTATGCGATTGACACCCAGATGGCATCTATAAGCCCATCCACCTTCCATCATCTCTTAGCATGGCATCTATAAGCCCATCATCCTATCCAGCAATCTCTAAATGGCATCTATAAGCCCATTCCACCATCACACTGCTACTATGTGAGCGCAAATTTCTGGGCACTCTAGTGTTCAATCATCTTCCACCCTCGGATTACGAAAGGCATGTCAGCCAATCTGCATCCTCAGGTCTAAGAAGATTGAACAGGGGCAACTGTTGTACCCCAAAATTTGCCCTCCCATATTCTTCAAGAATTGCAAAGTCAAAGCTTCAAAATTCCCCAAGGGTTGCATAGTGTAAGAGCCTCCTAAACAGTCAAAATTAGGGTTTTGGTTCTGATCAAGAAAATGAAGTTTCCAAGGGTCCAATCAAGTCTCACATGCCTATAAACATGGTCAAGTATCCTCATACCAAGTTTCAAGACTTACAGCACAAAATTGCACAGTCAAAAACCCTAATTGCACTACAGTCAACTGTAGGGGCAAAATGGTCATTTGACAGTCAAAAGTCCAAATTTTTGGTCAACATCTCATTTTGAAGCCACAAAGATCATTTTATCAATGCTTGATCATGATTCTCAAAGCTTGGCTCAAAAATCATCAAGATGCAAAAGTTTCCATATTTGGACAGTTGAAAAAGTCAACTGTACATTGACCAGGGCATAACTTCCACATGGATTATCAGAAAAATTCCATCCAAAGCTCATTTTGAATAGAAAGACATTTCCTACAAATCCTCTTCACACTTCAAGTCCAAGAAATGCTCTCACAAAAAGTTATCAATTTCAACATTATAGGTCATTTTCAAAAGTCAACAAAAAGGGACTTTAAGTCAAAGGCCATAACTTGAGATTGGTAAATCAAAATAACATGGGACCAAAGGCATTGGTTAGAGGACTCAAAGAACTTTCCAAAATGTCCAAGTACATGAGCAAAGCTTAAAAATTGAGCAAGTTGTGCCTTGTAGAAGTTGGGAAATTTTTGGATATTTTGAAAAGTCAACATTGATTCAAATGACCTAAAATTGCTAATGGGCCTCTTTTTGTTCCACAATTCATTATCCAAGGCATGTGCACGACCACTTGGACCAAAGGGAAGTTTTTCTTCATTTTTCATTTATTTATTTGGATTTTTATTATTAATAATTCATTTAAATTAATTAAAATACATGAAAAATATTAAACCTAATGTTTCAAATCTTTTTATGCATATAATATCTCCAAGATTTTGTGTAAGTCAGATTAGGAAAGAATTGAAGCTAATTGGACATGATTTGGTAGCAAAAACATGTGAAAAAGATTGCAAAATAATGGCTTGAAAATCAAATATTGCATAATCAATTCCTTGATTCTTTTTATCAGATTCTTGACCTAAATCATTCTCCTATACATACACAAGCAAACCCTCATGCCCATGACCTAGAAGCTGCGCAAAACAACCAAGAACGAAACTTGAATTTTCTCAAAAAAAGTCAAACACTGAAAACTGTTTCCAGGGCGATTCAAGCTGAGATAATCATCTCATCACCTTCCTGAGACCTTAAGCAACATATTTGAATAGGTTTCCACGTCTCTAACGCCTTGAATCATTGTACAGAAATCAAACTTTTCCACTTTTTTTTCATAATCGTATTTTAATATTTATGCATTTTCATGGCATTTCTTTCATAGATTCTGACTAATGAGAAGATTCTGAAGCTAACCATATAAGTTAATTGCGTTTTTATGCGCTATACATGATTCTACCATTGATGCAGGCTAGGTTTTCTTGAGTTCCAAATTAGGCGTTTCTCATCCCTGTAAAATTAAGACATGTCAATACCATGAATAAAACCAGCAGGCTTGGACGATCAGACTAGGACCCTCGCGCCTAATTTATGCTCAAAGATGGCTTAGTCTCTATTATTGAATATGGCTTATTTTGAGTGGGTTCAAAACCCCCGCTAACCGTTTTCTATTTTTCAGGAAAAACAAAACAAAGAAGAAGAAGATGAGGTGGCCATCAGCGATTGGATTGTTTGAATCGCGCGCGAAAAAAGAAGCACTAACATTTTTTGTTTTATTATATTCATTAGTTATATGATATACAGATGAACGAAACAGCTCCACTGGCAGGCACAAGCATTGGTAAACCATAGGACCTGGGTTCGAGCCCCAGGTCCTCACCCCTTTCCTTATATTTTTCCTTTAAACGTATTCCTATGCAATTTCAATACAGGGAGCCTATCATGCACCCACATTATCAAGCGTCCACGCGTCCCACTACACTCCATCAAAGGCCAGGATCTGAAGACTAGGGTGTGCCTCAGTCAACGCCCATACATGCAAATCAAAAGGTCAACGAGGCCTGAAGCTTATTGGGCTCAAATTGCTGAAGATTCACCTCACAACTGGGGACAACACCCCCCTTAGGTTTGCAATACTTTTTTCATTCTTTTTTTTTATTTCAATTATTATTCTTTTTATTAATTCTTGTAATTTAATTATCTTCACAATAATATAAAAAACACAAAAATCAGAAATAGACAAAAAAGAAGTATTTTATTTAATTAATATATTTTTTGTAAATAAATATTATTAATTAATTTTAGCTTATTAAATTAGGTTTAATGCAAATATCTTTTCAATAAAACTTAAAATTGGTGGAATTAGGGTTTGTAATGATTTTTATCCTTATTTTCTTTTTTCTTCACTAATAATTAAATATTATTTATTTTTGTTATTAAATTACCATGTAATTAATTAGGTTAACTTAGGTTTAAACTTTAATATTTTGTAATAACTAAAAACAATTAGAATTAGGGTTAATTTAATTTTAATTTCATTTAATCTTTTTCATTAAAGTCATAAAATACAAAAATACCAAAAAACAATTTCTTTTCTTTTTAATGTTATTAATTTAATAATCGTTTAATCTAATTTAATTAAAAAGGGTCCAACGCCCTCGTTTCTAATTTTATTACAATTCGCATATTTGTTTCTTTTTCTCGTATAATATTTATGTATTTCTCCCAAAGCCGTGTAACATATTTCTCGCACTTTACTTTTCTTTAATTCTTTATTTTTCTGTCAAATCGGGTTCTGGAAATTTTGGCGATGTGAACCCGCGCCTTTGTAATAGTTTAGGAACTTTATATTTCTCGCTCTTTTAAACTGTTAATAATGGCATGCAAGAATGAATGACAAAATAAAAACGAACGCGTAGACCACCTGACATGAACAAGATAAATGTAAATGAACGACACACAAATCACACACCACCCCTAGGGTACGCCTCACTGTTGCCTTGCCTCGAAAGGTGATCGTCGAGTAGAGGATGTCTTAGTAAGTCCTCATGATCCGGGAACCTGGCATGAGGGTAGCTTCTAAGGTGTCTTCCCATTGCTCTGGTGATCACCATGTCCCGAACCTCGAATTGACCCGAACACCTCCAACGGTGGTGCTACCTACCTCTCAATGGTGGGATGGCACTACTTTAAAGGATATTTACACAGACGAATTCCTTAGGGTAGGTAGACGACTCTAGATACTTGCTCTAATTTCAAAACAAATCAAAAATACTTTTCACACCGACACCTTTTCAAAAAGCTTTCGAAAGCAATTTTTTCAAACACTCTTGAGGACCGATACAAGAGTCAAACTGGAATTTTCAAAGAAACTTTTTAAAACCCACAGATGAAAAGCAAACAAACCATTTTGAAAACACAAATGAGCAAATATCTAAGAGCCCATGGATAACCATGGATAGAAAGGGTGCTAACACCTTCCCTTTCTATAACCTACCTCCCGAACCGAGAACAATCTCTATAAGGAATTTTTCTGTGCTTTTGTCCTTTCCATTTGGAGAAAATAAAAGACGGTGGCGACTCTTGCTTACCGCGACATTTCGCGAACCAGCTTTAAACAGTCAGTTCCAGATCCACCGATCACAGAACTGGCGACTCTGCTGGGGACTCTTTATAAAGTGAGGTGTACCTTAGGGTTAGTTCATAACTGTGTTTTCAATTGTATTGACTTGTCTGCTTTAAATTTGTGGGTTGCATGGGAGTTACATAGATCCTAACCCGGATCTGGGGATACCCTGTTTAGGTAGCATAAGCTGTGAGGGACCTGTCCGACGTATACCGACATGGGTGAAGCAGTGGCTACGTTGGTGTGACGCCTTGGTCTGTACCGATATCCCTCGTGTTGAAACAGGGAGAATATGGGTCTTCCAAGGAGTCATTAAGCACCAACAACCTTAGAACCTTAAATGACACAACTTGGCCATTAGAACAGTAGCAGTATGCTACGCCCATTGAGGCTAAACTCTCGTGATGGTTCTGGCTGCAAGAAAAGATTGCGATGCTAGAGTTATGACCGATTGAGGGTAGTCAATGATATTGGGATCCTCTAAGAACCCGGTTACTTTGATAGGACAGGTATGAACCAACAAACTGAAAGAGGGTAATACCTAGACCTCATGCTGGCCTAAACCCTAAGGGCTCTTTTGTGTGACTTGTGTGCCTTCGTACTTGCCTACTTGCATGCTTGTTAGCTGACACAGGAACTACTTGCAGGGTTTGCTTATAGTCCTTAATTGGGACTCATAGCAGGGTTTGCAAAGTTTTTTTTTGCAGGTTTTGTCCATAGTCCTTAATTAGGACTCATGGCAGGTTTACTGAGTTTGCTTGCAGGTTTTGTTTATAGTCCTTAATTGGGACTCATAACCAAGTATATTGAATTTCTTGCAGGTTGTAGTCCTTAATTGGGACTCATAACAGGGTTACTTACATTACCCCATGCATACCATTACATCATACCATTGCATACATCCTAACCCATTTCAAGGATTTCAAGGGCTTGTGATGCAGGTCATGGTGAATCAGCTATTCTAGCAAGGGGCAAAGAGGATTTATTTTCCTCTAGACAAAGTCAGGGGCTATGACCCACTTGATATGGTGAGCCTTGACTCCTGAAGAAGTTTTCCCTAGCCAAAGTTGTCAGGGGCTATGACCCACTTGATATGGTGAGCCTTTGACCCTTGGAAGAAAAGCTCTCAACAAATATGAAGTTCTTTCAATCAAGCTACCGGATCCAAATGCTAACAAATTTTCTTGTTTACACCGCGAGGTCCTTGAAAACATTACATGCATGACATACATATCATTACATAACAGGTATCCTTGTTGCAGGTCACTTACCTTTCTCGCTGTTTATTTCAGCAATGGCTTCACAACAAGATAACCAGGACCTTCCCGCTCAAGAGAATCAGTTCAAGGAAATTTTCCTAGGCCTATCCAAGGGGCAGGAAGAGTTGAGGACACTCCTCATGGGGAATCTGATCAGAAAGAGTCCTGAAGATGACAAGGACGAACAGCTGAGACGTCTACAAGCTGAGGTAGACACATTGAAAACCCAGATGCTGGGGCAAAGGGCCCTCATTCAAGGTTTAGCTCAGGAGCAAGGAGAGCTGAGGGCCATGATCAGTCAGCTTCATCAAGACATGAAACAACCAGCCCAAATCAGGGACCCGGTCATTAATCAACTTCCAAGAAGTCGAAGGTTTGGACTTCTCCAAGCTGCTACTACTTCACAGGTCCAACAACGACCTCGCCCGGAACAACGGACTGATCGGAGCAAACCAGACAAGCCTAAAAGGCAGTTCACCCAGATCAACATGTCGCTAGATCAAGCACTACAACAAATGTTGGAGGCAGGGATGATCACCTTAAGGGCTCCTCTCCGGAATCCAAACACTTCTGCTCCTAACTATCATCCCAACGATAGGTGCGCATACCATTCTGATAGCCCGGGGCATACTACGGACAACTGCTGGCCTCTCAAAAACAAGATTCAAGACATGATCGACGCTGGAGAGATTCAGTTTGAAGTACCTGAGACTCCCAACGTGATCACTGCTCCCTTGCCAAAACATGGCTAGGATTGAGAAATTTTTGTTCATTCGAATGTTCAAGTTGTGTTGTTCTTTGATTGTTTAAACATTTACTCATGTTAAACATTGTTATTTCATTAGTGCATCGCATATGTCTGTTCCGAAGCAATATATTCGTATTCACTAAATGCAAATTATTTTCATATTTTTTCTGATGATCAACTCTCAACTAATAATTCTAAGCCTCTTGAGGGAGGATGACAAAAACGATACAGCTATCTTTACAGTATGCTTTTGAACAGATCCCGCTGATGAAGTATAGACATTGTTTCAATCCCTAAACACTGGAGTTATAAGGATGATAATCCCTCGTCAACCCCTCTGAGCCAAAGAAGTAGGAGTTTTTCTTTTCGAAATTTAAAACCCTTAATCATAACCTGGGGCAGGGTAGTCTCTCAGTTGATCCAAGTGCATAACGAATGGCACCAAAGAGGTCCTTACAAAACAAAAGATAGTGATGGTTCCGAATAATCAAGAAGGACAGGCAGTCATTATATCTCTCAAAATAAAAAAGCCCATTAAGTCAAAACCTATGAAGGAGACTTACAAAACGGGGGCATCCCGCTGACTGTAATCATAAAAGAAACAGTTCAGGCAAAATTCAGGGATAGCAAAATCAAAAAGAAAGAGGTCTTACAAACCCTCAACAAAAAAGGAAGGACTGCCTATTCAAAATAAGTTATCAATATCCGAATCATCACCGAAAAATCAGAGCAAAGACTCAAACAAGGTCTAACGTATGATCAACTGAGTTTAGGTTTGGAGAACATCACGAAGAGCGGGTGGGTACAAATAAAATTTGAGCCTTTATCCTTTGTTTCTTAAACCGTGAACCAGGCCACGTTATAACCCCTAAAAGTCCTAGCTGAAGCATGGGTTAGTTCGAAAGCATACTGTACGAAAAGGTATCCTGACTCCTTAAGGCCTACGGTAAATACGGAGTTGACATCACGTTTTACAAACATTCACTTGTTTTATGAAAAATAATGCATTTTCAAAATCTTCAAGATAGACATAAGCTTTGCATTTTTGATATAACATTGTTTGCATATGACTATTTGTTTGAACAGCAGGGAAATTTGCACGATGAATACCTAGTGAACAAAAGCACTTCCAAACAAGGGGCATGATATGATCATGGTCTATTATCTGGGGCAGTCCAATCAAGATTCGGAGAATCTCTCAAAGGCCAAATAGCCTGGGGAAAATCTCCGCCTGAGTCACTTGGGGCATTCCAACAATGAATCTTACTCGAGCAGACATCTTCTGGTGACACGACAAAACACTTCTAACAGGGGCAACTCCCTACATTCTGAAAGCATGGACATAGTCGAAAAAAATACTACGCAAAATCAAAGACCCGCTAGGTTGACATACCTAGGCAAAAGAAGGGCTTCCCGGCGAACCAAAAGGGTTCGGGAAAAATGAGGGATGAAATGAAAAAGAAGTTGTACACCCGGCAAGTCGAAAACCTGAAAAGGCGGCTTGGGCAAAAATGGGTATCCCGGTGGACTGAAAACCCGAAAGGGCGGTCCAGGCAAAAGTTAGGGATTAAAGCGTACGACTATGTCCTGTCATCTCACCATTGGCCTACCAGAAGAAGGTTTGTCCACCAACAACTATCAGCACCTCACAGGTCTTCATCTCCCACCTTAGAAACAGGGGCAATCAAGAGTTGTCTAAGCAATCTAATTGTTCTATCCTCCAAGGTATCAAAGTGGGTTCAGCTAAAGAACATAACCAATACATCCCAATTCCCCAGCAGCAGTATGCATAAATTCCTAACAAGCATCCCCGACAGTCGTGGCCTAAAGATTGTTCCCCGGCGGTATATCAAACATTCAATGGAGTCACTTCCCCGGTACAGCTTAAAACTCCCCCAGGAGAGTCCAATCTAGTTCCCCAGGAAAGTTGGAATCCATCTCTCCAAGCAGTAAGCTTATCCCCAATAGATTCTGGAAGCTTATCCCTGCAGAGCACGAACGCGTCCCCCGGCTTTATTCAAAGAGTTATTTCCTTACCAGGATATAACTGGGTTATCCTCAGCCAAAAGCCACGAAAAGATCGTCCCCGACAAAGTCTCCTTATCCCCAGCAAAGTCTATTAACACTTCCAAAAGAACAGTGGTATCCCCAACGAAGTTACCATCAACGCTCAGCAAAAGCATCTCTCTCCCCACAGAGTATTGCTTCCCAGCAAGATCGTTAGAGTACTTTCCTCCCTGCAGATTTATTTCATTCGCCAAGTTTATTCCCCAACGGAGTCATCTTCTCCTACCGGTATTCTTGCAATCATCATCCCCAGCGGAAGCAAAATCTATTCTCCAACATCAGCCCGGGAGTGACTTCCCGGCACCCGTCAAGGATTTACTTTCCTAGACGAAAAATACATTCATAAACATCGCACTTCCATACATCATTATAGCATGCATAGACGCATCATACAAATCTCATTTATGTTGAGAACATCATTGCTTGGTCCATATCATGCATTACATATGACTGACCTTTACCTTTCAGGAAAGATTCAGTTAAATTTTCAATCATATTTCAAGACTCTAAGACCTTATCTGGTTCAGTTAAATCGACTCCAAAGATTTCTCTGGTTATTATCCAGTCAAAGGCCTTCTTTGGTTCGGTCAGATCGACTCCAAAGATCTCCCTGTTTCTTATCCAGTTGAAGACATTCAAGACCTAGACCGGTTCAGGTAATCGACTCCAAAGATTTCTTATCCAGTCCAAGGCCTTCTCTAGTCCAGCTAAATCGACCCCGAACAGATTTTTCTGATGAAGACTCAGTAGAAGTTATCCAAGGTTTTCTCAATAATTGCTATTGAGATTGTAATCGCCTATGGTTCTCTCCCCAATGCTGCGGAGATGATAATTCCATCCCAGGTTTTCTCAATGATTGCTATTGAGTTATAATCGCCTATGGTTCTCTCCCCAATGGTGCGGAGATGATAATTCCATCCCAGGTTGTCTCAACGATTGCTGTTGAGGTTGTAATCGCCTATGGTTCTCTCCCCGATGCTGCGGAGATGATAATTCCATCCAAGGTTTTCTCAATGATTGCTATTGAGTTGTAATCGCCTATGGTTCTCTCCCTGATACTGCGGAGATGATAATTCCATCCAAGGTTTTCTCAATAATTGCTATTGAGATTGTAATCGCCTATGGTTCTCTCCCCGATACTGCGGAGACGATAATTCCATCCCAGGTTTTCTCAATGATTGCTATTGAGTTATAATAGCCTATGGTTCTCTCCCCAATGCTGTGGAGATGATAATTCCATCCCAGGTTTTCTCAATGATTGCTGTTGAGATTGTAATTGCCTATGGTTCTCTCCCCAATGCTGTGGAGATGATAATTCCATCCCAGGTTTTCTCAATGATTGCTATTGAGATTGTAATCGCCTATGGTTCTCTCCCCAATGCTGCGGAGATGATAATTCCATCTTAGGTTTCCTCAATGATTGCCATTGAGTTATAATCACCTATGGTTCTCTCCCTGATACTGCGGAGATGGTAATTCCCACCAAGATTCTCTCAATGTTTGCTGTTGAGGTTGTAGTCGCCTATGGTTCTCTCCCCGATCCTGCGGAGGTAGTAATCATCCCAAGATTTTCTCAACGATTGCTGTTGAAGTTAAAGTCACCCAAGGTTCTCTCACCGTTCCTGTTGAGGTAGTAACCATCCCTGGTACATTCACCACCGTTGAAGCTCCAGACCCAGCTCCTGTAACCAGTCAGGACACATCTATACAAAGCATTTGAAGACCAGCTCCTGCAACATGTCAGGTAATCATTTTTCTTATGCAGGTACGCAAGTTCTCGCTAAGGAATCTCTTATGCGATTGACACCCAGATGGCATCTATAAGCCCATCTACCTTCCATCATCTCTTAGCATGGAATCTATAAGCCCATCATCCTATCCAACAATCTCTAAATGGCATCTATAAGCCCATTCCACCATCACACTGCTACTATGTGAGCGCAAATTTCTGGGCACTCTAGTGTTCAATCATCTTCCACCCTCGGATTACGAAAGGCATGTCAGCCAATCTGCATCCTCAGGTCTAAGAAGATTGAACAGGGGCAACTGTTGTACCCCAAAATTTGCCCTCCCATATTCTTCAAGAATTGCAAAGTCAAAGCTTCAAAATTCCCCAAGGGTTGCATAGTGTAAGAGCCTCCTAAACAGTCAAAATTAGGGTTTTGGTTCTGATCAAGAAAATGAAGTTTCCAAGGGTCCAATCAAGTCTCACATGCCTATAAACATGGTCAAGTATCCTCATACCAAGTTTCAAGACTTACAGCACAAAATTGCACAGTCAAAAACCCTAATTGCACTACAGTCAACTGTAGGGGCAAAATGGTCATTTGACAGTCAAAAGTCCAAATTTTTGGTCAACATCTCATTTTGAAGCCACAAACATCATTTTATCAATGCTTTATCATGATTCTCAAAGCTTGGCTCAAAAATCATCAAGATGCAAAAGTTTCCATATTTGGACAGTTGAAAAAGTCAACTGTACATTGACCAGGGCATAACTTCCACATGGATTATCAGAAAAATTCCATCCAAAGCTCATTTTGAAGAGAAAGACATTTCCTACAAATCCTCTTCACACTTCAAGTCCAAGAAATGCTCTCACAAAAAGTTATCAATTTCAACATTATAGGTCATTTTCAAAAGTCAACAAAAAGGGACTTTAAGTCAAAGGCCATAACTTGAGATTGGTAAATCAAAATGACATGGGACCAAAGGCATTGGTTATAGGTCTCAAAGACCTTTCCAAAATGTCCAAGAACATGAGCAAAGCTTAAAAATTGAGCAAGTTCTGCCTTGTAGAAGTTGGGAAATTTTTGGATATTTTGAAAAGTCAACATTGATTCAAATGACCTAAAATTGCTAATGGGCCTCTTTTTGTTCCACAATTCATTATCCAAGGCATGTGCACGACCACTTTGCCCAAAGGGAAGTTTTTCTTCATTTTTTATTTATTTATTTGGATTTTTATTATTAATAATTCATTTAAATTAATTAAAATACATGAAAAATATTAAACCTAATGTTTCAAATCTTTTTATGCATATAATATCTCCAAGATTTTGTGTAAGTCAGATTAGGAAAGAATTGAAGCTAATTGGACATGATTTGGTAGCAAAAACATGTGAAAAAGATTGCAAAATAATGGCTTGAAAATCAAATATTGCATAATTAATTCCTTGATTCTTTTGATCAGATTCTTGACCTAAATCATTCTCCTATACATACACAAGCAAACCCTCATGCCCATGACCTAGAAGCTGCGCAAAACAACCAAGAACGAAACTTGAATTTTCTCAAAAAAAGTCAAACACTGAAAACTGTTTCCAGGGCGATTCAAGCTGAGATAATCATCTCATCACCTTCCTGAGACCTTAAGCAACGTATTTGAATAGGTTTCCACGTCTCTAACGCCTTGAATCATTGTACAGAAATCAAACTTTTCCACTTTTTTTTTCATAATCGTATTTTAATATTTATGCATTTTCATGGCATTTCTTTCATAGATTCTGACTAATGAGAAGATTCTGAAGCTAACCATATAAGTTAATTGCGTTTTTATGCGCTATACATGATTCTACCATTGATGCAGGCTAGGTTTTCTTGAGTTCCAAATTAGGCGTTTCTCATCCTTGTAAAATTAAGACATGTCAATACCATGAATAAAACCAGCAGGCTTGGACGATCAGACTAGGACCCTCGCGCCTAATTTATGCTCAAAGATGGCTTAATCTCTATTATTGAATATGGCTTATTTTGAGGGGGTTCAAAACCCCCGCTAACCGTTTTCTATTTTTCAGGAAAAACAAAACAAAGAAGAAGAAGATGAGGTGGCCATCAGCGATTGGATTGTTTGAATCGCGCGCGAAAAAAGAAGCACTAACATTTTTTGTTTTATTATATTCATTAGTTATATGATATACAGATGAACGAAATAGCTCCACTGGCAGGCACAAGCATTGGTAAACCATAGGACCTGGGTTCGAGCCCCAGGTCCTCACCCCTTTCCTTATATTTTTCCTTTAAACGTATTCCTATGCAATTTCAATACAGGGAGCCTATCATGCACCCACATTATCAAGCGTCCACGCGTCCCATTACACTCCATCAAAGGCCAGGATCTGAAGACTAGGGTGTGCCTCAGTCAACGCCCATACATGCAAATCAAAAGGTCAACGGGGCCTGAAGCTTATTGGGCTCAAATTGCTGAAGATTCACCTCACAACTGGGGACAACACCCCCCTTAGGTTTGCAATACTTTTTTCATTCTTTTTTTTTTATTTCAATTATTATTCTTTTTATTAATTCTTGTAATTTAATTATCTTCACAATAATATAAAAAACACAAAAATCAGAAATAGACAAAAAAGAAGTATTTTATTTAATTAATATATTTTTTGTAAATAAATATTATTAATTAATTTTAGCTTATTAAATTAGGTTTAATGCAAATATCTTTTCAATAAAACTTAAAATTGGTGGAATTAGGGTTTGTAATGATTTTTATCCTTATTTTCTTTTTTCTTCACTAATAATTAAATATTATTTATTTTTGTTATTAAATTACCATGTAATTAATTAGGTTAACTTAGGTTTAAACTTTAATATTTTGTAATAACTAAAAACAATTAGAATTAGGGTTAATTTAATTTTAATTTCATTTAATCTTTTTCATTAAAGTCATAAAATACAAAAATACCAAAAAACAATTTCTTTTCTTTTTAATGTTATTAATTTAATAATCGTTTAATCTAATTTAATTAAAAAGGGTCCAACGCCCTCGTTTCTAATTTTATTACAATTCGCATATTTGTTTCTTTTTCTCGTATAATATTTATGTATTTCTCCCAAAGCCGTGTAACATATTTCTCGCACTTTACTTTTCTTTAATTCTTTATTTTTCTGTCAAATCGGGTTCTGGAAATTTTGGCGATGTGAACCCGCGCCTTTGTAATAGTTTAGGAACTTTATATTTCTCGCTCTTTTAAACTGTTAATAATGGCATGCAAGAATGAATGGCAAAATAAAAACGAACGCGTAGACCACCTGACATGAACAAGATAAATGTAAATGAACGACACATAAATCACACACCACCCCTAGGGTACGCCTCACTGTTGCCTTGCCTCGAAAGGTGATCGTCGAGTAGAGGATGTCTTAGTAAGTCCTCATGATCCGGGAACCTGGCATGAGGGTAGCTTCTAAGGTGTCTTCCCATTGCTCTGGTGATCACCATGTCCCGAACCTCGAATTGACCCGAACACCTCCAACGGTGGTGCTACCTACCTCTCAATGGTGGGATGGCACTACTTTAAAGGATATTTACACAGACGAATTCCTTAGGGTAGGTAGACGACTCTAGATACTTGCTCTAATTTCAAAACAAATCAAAAATACTTTTCACACCGACACCTTTTCAAAAAGCTTTCGAAAGCAATTTTTTCAAACACTCTTGAGGACCGATACAAGAGTCGAACTGGAATTTTCAAAGAAACTTTTTAAAACCCACAGTTGAAAAGCAAACAAACCATTTTGAAAACACAAATGAGCAAATATCTAAGAGCCCATGGATAACCATGGATAGAAAGGGTGCTAACACCTTCCCTTTCTATAACCTACCTCCCGAACCAAGAACAATCTCTATAAGGAATTTTTCTGTGCTTTTGTCCTTTCCATTTGGAGAAAATAAAAGACGGTGGCGACTCTTGCTTACCGCGACATTTCGCGAACCAGCTTTAAACAGTCAGTTCCAGATCCACCAATCACAGAACTGGCGACTCTGCTGGGGACTCTTTATAAAGTGAGGTGTACCTTAGGGTTAGTTCATAACTGTGTTTTCAATTGTATTGACTTGTCTGCTTTAAATTTGTGGGTTGCATGGGAGTTACATAGATCCTAACCCGGATCTGGGGATACCCTGTTTAGGTAGCATAAGCTGTGAGGGACCTGTCCGGCGTATACCGACATGGGTGAAGCAGTGGCTACGTTGGTGTGGCGCCTTGGTCTGTACCGATATCCCTCGTGTTGAAACGGGGAGAATATGGGTCTTCCAAGGAGTCATTAAGCACCAACAACCTTAGAACCTTAAATGACACAACTTGGCCATTAGAACAGTAGCAGTATGCTACGCCCATTGAGGCTAAACTCTCGTGATGGTTCTGGCTGCAAGAAAAGATTGCGATGCTGGAGTTATGACCGATTGAGGGTAGTCAATGATATTGGGATCCTCTAAGAACCCGGTTACTTTGATAGGACAGGTATGAACCAACAAACTGAAAGAGGGTAATATCTAGACCTCATGCTGGCCTAAACCCTAAGGGCTCTTTTGTGTGACTTGTGTGCTTTCGTACTTGCCTACTTGCATGCTTGTTAGCTGACACAGGAACTACTTGCAGGGTTTGCTTATAGTCCTTAATTGGGACTCATAGCAGGGTTTGCAAAGTTTTTTTTGCAGGTTTTGTCCATAGTCCTTAATTAGGACTCATGGCAGGTTTACTGAGTTTGCTTGCAGGTTTTGTTGATAGTCCTTAATTGGGACTCATAACCAAGTATATTGAATTTCTTGCAGGTTGTAGTCCTTAATTGGGACTCATAACAGGGTTACTTACATTACCCCATGCATACCATTACATCATACCATTGCATACATCCTAACCCATTTCAAGGATTTCAAGGGCTTGTGATGCAGGTCATGGTGAATCAGCTATTCTAGCAAGGGGCAAAGAGGATTTATTTTCCTCTAGACAAAGTCAGGGGCTATGACCCACTTGATATGGTGAGCCTTGACTCCTGAAGAAGTTTCCCCTAGCCAAAGTTGTCAGGGGCTATGACCCACTTGATATGGTGAGCCTTTGACCCTTGGAAGAAAAGCTCTCAACAAATATGAAGTTCTTTCAATCAAGCTACCGGATCCAAATGCTAACAAATTTTCTTGTTTACCCCGCGAGGTCCTTGAAAACATTACATGCATGACATACACATCATTGCATAACAGGTATCCTTGTTGCAGGTCACTTACCTTTCTCGCTGTTTATTTCAGCAATGGCTTCACAACAAGATAACCAGGACCTTCCCGCTCAAGAGAATCAGTTCAAGGAAATTTTCCTAGGCCTATCCAAGGGGCAGGAAGAGTTGAGGACACTCCTCATGGGGAATCTGATCAGAAAGAGTCCTGAAGATGACAAGGACGAACAACTGAGACGTCTACAAGCTGAGGTAGACACATTGAAAACCCAGATGCTGGGGCAAAGGGCCCTCATTCAAGGTTTAGCTCAGGAGCAAGGAGAGCTGAGGGCCATGATCAGTCAGCTTCATCAAGACATGAAACAACCAGCCCAAGTCAGGGACCCGGTCATTAATCAACTTCCAAGAAGTCGAAGGTTTGGACTTCTCCAAGCTGCTACTACTTCACAGGTCCAACAACGACCTCGCCCGGAACAACGGACTGATCGGAGCAAACCAGACAAGCCTAAAAGGCAGTTCACCCAGATCAACATGTCGCTGGATCAAGCACTACAACAAATGTTGGAGGCAGGGCTGATCACCTTAAGGGCTCCTCTCCGGAATCCAAACACTTCTGCTCCTAACTATCATCCCAACGATAGGTGCGCATACCATTCTGATAGCCCGAGGCATACTACGGACAACTGCTGGCCTCTCAAAAACAAGATTCAAGACATGATCGACGCTGGAGAGATTCAGTTTGAAGTACCTGAGACTCCCAACGTGATCACTGCTCCCTTGCCAAAACATGGCTAGGATTGAGAAATTTTTGTTCATTCGAATGTTCAAGTTGTGTTGTTCTTTGATTGTTTAAACATTTACTCATGTTAAACATTGTTATTTCATTAGTGCATCGCATATGTCTGTTCCGAAGCAATATATTCGTATTCACTAAATGCAAATTATTTTCATATTTTTTCTGATGATCAACTCTCAACTAATAATTCTAAGCCTCTTGAGGGAGGATGACGAAAACGATACCGCTATCTTTACAGTATGCTTTTGAACAGATCCCGCTGATGAAGTATAGGCATTGTTTCAATCCCTAAACACTGGAGTTATAAGGATGATAATCCCTCGTCAACCCCTCTGAGCCAAAGAAGTAGGAGTTTTTCTTTTCGAAATTTAAAACCCTTAATCATAACCTGGGGCAGGGTAGTCTCTCAGTTGATCCAAGTGCATAACGAATGGCACCAAAGAGGTCCTTACAAAACAAAAGACAGTGATGGTTCCGAATAATCAAGAAGGACAGGCAGTCATTATATCTCTCAAAATAAAAAAGCCCATTAAGTCAAAACCTATGAAGGTGACTTACAAAACGGGGGCATCCCGCTGACTGTAATCATAAAAGAAACAGTTCAGGCAAAATTCAGGGATAGCAAAATCAAAAAGAAAGAGGTCTTACAAACCCTCAACAAAAAAGGAAGGACTGCCTATTCAAAATAAGTTATCAATATCCGAATCATCACCGAAAAATCAGAGCAAAGACTCAAACAAGGTCTAACGTATGATCAACTGAGTTTAAGTTTGGAGAACATCACGAAGAGCGGGTGGGTACAAATAAAATTTGAGCCTTTATCCTTTGTTTCTTAAACCGTGAACCAAGCCACGTTATAACCCCTAAAATTCCTAGCTGAAGCATGGGTTAGTTCGAAAGCATACTGTACGAAAAGGTATCCTGACTCCTTAAGGCGTACGGTAAATACGGAGTTGACATCACGTTTTACAAACATTCACTTGTTTTATGAAAAAGAATGCATTTTCAAAATCTTCAAGACAGACATAAGCTTTGCATTTTTGATATAACATTGTTTGCATATGACTATTTGTTTGAACAGTAGGGAAATTCGCACGATGAATACCTAGTGAACAAAAGCACTTCCAAACAAGGGGCATGATATGATCATGGTCTATTATCTGGGGCAGTCCAATCAAGATTCGGAGAATCTCTCAAAGGCCAAATAGCCTGGGGCAAATCTCCGCCTGAGTCACTTGGGGCATTCCAACAATGAATCTTGCTCGAGCAGACATCTTCTGGTGACACGACAAAACACTTCTAACAGGGGCAACTCCCTACATTCTGAAAGCATGGACATAGTCGAAAAAAATACTACGCAAAATCAAAGACCCGCTAGGTTGACATACCTAGGCAAAAGAAGGGCTTCCCGGCGAACCAAAAGGGTTCGGGAAAAATGAGGGATGAAATGAAAAAGAAGTTGTACACCCGGCAAGTCGAAAACCTGAAAAGGCGGCTTGGGCAAAAATGGGTATCCCGGTGGACTGAAAACCCGAAAGGGCGGTCCAGGCAAAAGTTAGGGATTAAAGCGTACGACTATGTCCTGTCATCTCACCATTGGCCTACCAGAAGAAGGTTTGTCCACCAACAACTATCAGCACCTCACAGGTCTTCATCTCCCACCTTAGAAACAGGGGCAATCAAGAGTTGTCTAAGCAATCTAATTGTTCTATCCTCCAAGGTATCAAAGTGGGTTCAGCTAAAGAACATAACCAATACATCCCAATTCCCCAGCAGCAGTATGCATAAATTCCTAACAAGCATCCCCGACAGTCGTGGCCTAAAGATTGTTCCCCGGTGGTATATCAAACATTCAATGGAGTCACTTCCCCGGTACAGCTTAAAACTCCCCCAGGAGAGTCCAATCTAGTTCCCCAGGAAAGTTGGAATCCATCTCTCCAAGCAGTAAGCTTATCCCCAATAGATTCTGGAAGCTTATCCCTGCAGAGCACGAACGCGTCCCCCGACTTTATTCAAAGAGTTATTTCCTTACCAGGATATAACTGGGTTATCCTCAGCCAAAAGCCACGAAAAGATCGTCCCCGACAAAGTCTCCTTATCCCCAGCAAAGTCTATTAACACTTCCAAAAGAACAGTGGTATCCCCAACGAAGTTACCATCAACGCTCAGCAAAAGCATCTCTCTCCCCACAGAGTATTGCTTCCCAGCAAGATCGTTAGAGTACTTTCCTCCCCGCAGATTTATTTCATTCGCCAAGTTTATTCCCCAACGGAGTCATCTTCTCCTACCGGTATTCTTGCAATCATCATCCCCAGCGGAAGCAAAATCTATTCTCCAACATCAGCCCGGGAGTGACTTCCCGGCACCCGTCAAGGATTTACTTTCCTAGACGAAAAATACATTCATAAACATCGCACTTCCATACATCATTATAGCATGCATAGACGCATCATACAAATCTCATTTATGTTGAGAACATCATTGCTTGGTCCATATCATGCATTACATATGACTGACCTTTACCTTTCAGGAAAGATTCAGTTAAATTTTCAATCATATTTCAAGACTCTAAGACCTTATCTGGTTCAGTTAAATCGACTCCAAAGATTTCTCTGGTTATTATCCAGTCAAAGGCCTTCTCTGGTTCGGTCAGATCGACTCCAAAGATCTCCCTGTTTCTTATCCAGTTGAAGACATTCAAGACCTAGACCGGTTCAGGTAATCGACTCCAAAGATTTCTTATCCAGTCCAAGGCCTTCTCTAGTCCAGCTAAATCGACCCCGAACAGATTTTTCTGATGAAGACTCAGTAGAAGTTATCCAAGGTTTTCTCAATAATTGCTATTGAGATTGTAATCGCCTATGGTTCTCTCCCCAATGCTGCGGAGATGATAATTCCATCCCAGTTTTTCTCAATGATTGCTATTGAGTTATAATCGCCTATGGTTCTCTCCCCAATGGTGCGGAGATGATAATTCCATCCCAGGTTGTCTCAACGATTGCTGTTGAGGTTGTAATCGCCTATGGTTCTCTCCCCGATGCTGCGGAGATGATAATTCCATCCAAGGTTTTCTCAATGATTGCTATTGAGTTGTAATCGCCTATGGTTCTCTCCCTGATACTGCGGAGATGATAATTCCATCCAAGGTTTTCTCAATAATTGCTATTGAGATTGTAATCGCCTATGGTTCTCTCCCCGATACTGCGGAGACGATAATTCCATCCCAGGTTTTCTCAATGATTGCTATTGAGTTATAATAGCCTATGGTTCTCTCCCCAATGCTGCGGAGATGATAATTCCATCCCAGGTTTTCTCAATGATTGCTGTTGAGATTGTAATTGCCTATGGTTCTCTCCCCAATGCTGTGGAGATGATAATTCCATCCCAGGTTTTCTCAATGATTGCTATTGAGATTGTAATCGCCTATGGTTCTCTCCCCAATGCTGCGGAGATGATAATTCCATCTTAGGTTTCCTCAATGATTGCCATTGAGTTATAATCACCTATGGTTCTCTCCCTGATACTGCGGAGATGGTAATTCCCACCAAGATTCTCTCAATGTTTTCTGTTGAGGTTGTAGTCGCCTATGGTTCTCTCCCCGATCCTGCGGAGGTAGTAATCATCCCAAGATTTTCTCAACGATTGCTGTTGAAGTTAAAGTCACCCAAGGTTCTCTCACCGTTCCTGTTGAGGTAGTAACCATCCCTGGTTCATTCACCACCGTTGAAGCTCCATACCCAGCTCCTGTAACCAGTCAGGACACATCTATACAAAGCATTTGAAGACCAGCTCCTGCAACATGTCAGGTAATCATTTTTCTTATGCAGGTACGCAAGTTCTCGCTAAGGAATCTCTTATGCGATTGACACCCAGATGGCATCTATAAGCCCATCCACCTTCCATCATCTCTTAGCATGGCATCTATAAGCCCATCATCCTATCCAGCAATCTCTAAATGGCATCTATAAGCCCATTCCACCATCACACTGCTACTATGTGAGCGCAAATTTCTGGGCACTCTAGTGTTCAATCATCTTCCACCCTCGGATTACGAAAGGCATGTCAGCCAATCTGCATCCTCAGGTCTAAGAAGATTGAACAGGGGCAACTGTTGTACCCCAAAATTTTCCCTCCCATATTCTTTAAGAATTGCAAAGTCAAAGCTTCAAAATTCCCCAAGGGTTGCATAGTGTAAGAGCCTCCTAAACAGTCAAAATTAGGGTTTTGGTTCTGATCAAGAAAATGAAGTTTCCAAGGGTCCAATCAAGTCTCACATGCCTATAAACATGTTCAAGTATCCTCATACCAAGTTTCAAGACTTACAGCACAAAATTGCACAGTCAAAAACCCTAATTGCACTACAGTCAACTGTAGGGGCAAAATGGTCATTTGACAGTCAAAAGTCCAAATTTTTGGTCAACATCTCATTTTGAAGCCACAAACATCATTTTATCAATGCTTGATCATGATTCTCAAAGCTTGGCTCAAAAATCATCAAGATGCAAAAGTTTCCATATTTGGACAGTTGAAAAAGTCAACTGTACATTGACCAGGGCATAACTTCCACATGGATTATCAGAAAAATTCCATCCAAAGCTCATTTTGAAGAGAAAGACATTTCCTACAAATCCTCTTCACACTTCAAGTCCAAGAAATGATCTCACAAAAAGTTATCAATTTCAACATTATAGGTCATTTTCAAAAGTCAACAAAAAGGGACTTTAAGTCAAAGGCCATAACTTGAGATTGGTAAATAAAAATGACATGGGACCAAAGGCATTGGTTAGAGGACTCAAAGACCTTTCCAAAATGTCCAAGAACATGAGCAAAGATTAAAAATTGAGCAAGTTGTGCCTTGTAGAAGTTGGGAAATTTTTGGATATTTTGAAAAGTCAACATTGATTCAAATGACCTAAAATTGCTAATGGGCCTCTTTTTGTTCCACAATTCATTATCCAAGGCATGTGCACGACCACTTGGACCAAAGGGAAGTTTTTCTTCATTTTTCATTTATTTATTTGGATTTTTATTATTAATAATTCATTTAAATTAATTAAAATACATGAAAAATATTAAACCTAATGTTTCAAATCTTTTTATGCATATAATATCTCCAAGATTTTGTGTAAGTCAGATTAGGAAAGAATTGAAGCTAATTGGACATGATTTGGTAGCAAAAACATGTGAAAAAGATTGCAAAATAATGGCTTGAAAATCAAATATTGCATAATCAATTCCTTGATTCTTTTTATCAGATTCTTGACCTAAATCATTCTCCTATACATACACAAGCAAACCCTCATGCCCATGACCTAGAAGCTGCGCAAAACAACCAAGAACGAAACTTGAATTTTCTCAAAAAAAGTCAAACACTGAAAACTGTTTCCAGGGCGATTCAAGCTGAGATAATCATCTCATCACCTTCCTGAGACCTTAAGCAACATATTTGAATAGGTTTCCACGTCTCTAACGCCTTGAATCATTGTACAGAAATCAAACTTTTCCACTTTTTTTTCATAATCGTATTTTAATATTTATGCATTTTCATGGCATTTCTTTCATAGATTCTGACTAATGAGAAGATTCTGAAGCTAACCATATAAGTTAATTGCGTTTTTATGCGCTATACATGATTCTACCATTGATGCAGGCTAGGTTTTCTTGAGTTCCAAATTAGGCGTTTCTCATCCCTGTAAAATTAAGACATGTCAATACCATGAATAAAACCAGCAGGCTTGAACGATCAGACTAGGACGCTCGCGCCTAATTTATGCTCAAAGATGGCTTAATCTCTATTATTGAATATGGCTTATTTTGAGGGGGTTCAAAACCCCCGCTAACCGTTTTCTATTTTTCAGGAAAAACAAAACAAAGAAGAAGAAGATGAGGTGGCCATCAGCGATTGGATTGTTTGAATCGCACGCGAAAAAAGAAGCACTAACATTTTTTGTTTTATTATATTCATTAGTTATATGATATACAGATGAACGAAACAGCTCCACTGGCAGGCACAAGCATTGGTAAACCATAGGACCTGGGTTCGAGCCCCAGGTCCTCACCCCTTTCCTTATATTTTTCCTTTAAACGTATTCCTATGCAATTTCAATACAGGGAGCCTATCATGCACCCACATTATCAAGCGTCCACGCGTCCCATTACACTCCATCAAAGGCCAGGATCTGAAGACTAGGGTGTGCCTCAGTCAACACCCATACATGCAAATCAAAAGGTCAACGGGGCCTGAAGCTTATTGGGCTCAAATTGCTGAAGATTCACCTCACAACTGGGGACAACACCCCCCTTAGGTTTGCAATACTTTTTTCATTCTTTTTTTTTATTTCAATTATTATTCTTTTTATTAATTCTTGTAATTTAATTATCTTCACAATAATATAAAAAACACAAAAATCAGAAATAGACAAAAAAGAAGTATTTTATTTAATTAATATATTTTTTGTAAATAAATATTATTAATTAATTTTAGCTTATTAAATTAGGTTTAATGCAAATATCTTTTCAATAAAACTTAAAATTGGTGGAATTAGGGTTTGTAATGATTTTTATCCTTATTTTCTTTTTTCTTCACTAATAATTAAATATTATTTATTTTTGTTATTAAATTACCATGTAATTAATTAGGTCAACTTAGGTTTAAACTTTAATATTTTGTAATAACTAAAAACAATTAGAATTAGGGTTAATTTAATTTTAATTTCATTTAATCTTTTTCATTAAAGTCATAAAATACAAAAATACCAAAAAACAATTTCTTTTCTTTTTAATGTTATTAATTTAATAATTGTTTAATCTAACTTAATTAAAAAGGGTCCAACGCCCTCGTTTCTAATTTTATTACAATTCGCATATTTGTTTCTTTTTCTCGTATAATATTTATGTATTTCTCCCAAAGCCGTGTAACATATTTCTCGCACTTTACTTTTCTTTAATTCTTTATTTTTCTGTCAAATCGGGTTCTGGAAATTTTGGCGATGTGAACCCGCGCCTTTGTAATAGTTTAGGAACTTTATATTTCTCGCTCTTTTAAACTGTTAATAATGGCATGCAAGAATGAATGACAAAATAAAAACGAACGCGTAGACCACCTGACATGAACAAGATAAATGTAAATGAACGACACACAAATCACACACCACCCCTAGGGTACGCCTCACTGTTGCCTTGCCTCGAAAGGTGATCGTCGAGTAGAGGATGTCTTAGTAAGTCCTCATGATCTGGGAACCTGGCATGAGGGTAGCTTCTAAGGTGTCTTCCCATTGCTCTGGTGATCACCATGTCCCGAACCTCGAATTGACCCGAATACCTCCAACGGTGGTGCTACCTACCTCTCAATGGTGGGATGGCACTACTTTAAAGGATATTTACACAGACGAATTCCTTAGGGTAGGTAGACGACTCTAGATACTTGCTCTAATTTCAAAACAAATCAAAAATACTTTTCACACCGACACCTTTTCAAAAAGCTTTCGAAAGCAATTTTTTCAAACACTCTTGAGGACCGATACAAGAGTCGAACTGGAATTTTCAAAGAAACTTTTTAAAACCCACAGTTGAAAAGCAAACAAACCATTTTGAAAACACAAATGAGCAAATATCTAAGAGCCCATGGATAACCATGGATAGAAAGGGTGCTAACACCTTCCCTTTCTATAACCTACCTCCCGAACCGAGAACAATCTCTATAAGGAATTTTTCTGTGCTTTTGTCCTTTCCATTTGGAGAAAATAAAAGACGGTGGCGACTCTTGCTTACCGCGACATTTCGCGAACCAGCTTTAAACAGTCAGTTCCAGATCTACCGATCACAGTACCTAAGGATAAAATAATATTTATTGCAGATGTCCTTAATAGCTCAATTGAAACACCAGTCATGGTACCTGGACTCTGGGTGCTCACGACACATGACGGGAAAAAGGCCTATGTTCCAAAGCCTGGAACTTAAAGCTCGAAGAGATGTGAAGTTTGGAGGTAATCAGAAAGGGAAGATTATTGGTTCTGGAACCATAGGAAACGGTAACCTTCCTTCTATCTCAAATGTTTTATTAGTAGAAGGATTAACTCATAATCTATTGTCCATAAATCAATTAAGTGACAATGGCTATGACATTATCTTCAATCAAAACTCCTATAAAGCTGTAAGTCAAAAGGATGGATCAATCCTCTTTTCTGGCAAGAGAAAGAACAACATTTACAAAATTGATTTATCAGATCTTAAATCTCAAAACGTAAAATGTCTTTTGTCTGTTAGCAATGAGCAATGGGTATGGCACAGAAGATTGGGACATGTCAGTCTTAGAAAAATCTCCCAACTAAATAAATTAAATTTAGTCAGAGGACTTCCCAATATGAAGTACAACTCAGAAGCTCTGTTCGAAGCATGTCAAAAAGGAAAATTTTCAAAACCTTCCTTTAAATCTAAGAATGTTGTCTCTTCCTCTAAGCCATTAGAGTTACTTCATATTGATCTATTTGGGCCAGTTAAAACTGCATCAATCAGAGGCAAGAAGTATGGATTGGTCATCATTGATGACTTCAGCAGATGGACATGGGTAAAGTTTTTAAAACATAAGGATAGGTCACATTCTGTATTCATTGACTTCTGTACTCAAGTGCAAAATGAAAAAGATTTTAAAATCACAAAAGTTAGAAGTGATCATGGTGGTGAATTTGAAAATCATTATTTTGAAAAATATTTTAAAGAAAATGGTATTGTTCATAATTTTTCTTGTCCTAGAACTCCCCAGCAAAATGGAGTTGTAGAAAGAAAGAATAGAACATTACAAGAGATGGCCAGAACCATGATCAATGAAACAAATATGGCTAAGCACTTTTGGGAGAAGCTGTGAACACAACGTGTTACATTCAGAATAGAATCTCTATAAGACCTATTCTTTAAAAGACTCCCTATGAATTATGGAAAAACAGAAAGCCCAACATTTCTTATTTCCATCCTTTTGGATGTACTTGTTTTATTCTAAACACCAAAGAAACTCTGAATAAGTTTGATTCCAAAGCACAAAAATGTTTCCTGCTTGGATACTCTGAACGCTCAAAAGGCTATAGAATATACAACACAGAAACTCTGATTGTTGAAGAATCAATCAAAGTCAGGTTTGATGATAAGCTTGGCCAGCAACAGCCAAAGCAAATTGATTTTTTTTTGTAGGTACAAAAGATCATAACTCAAACTCTGAAAGTTCCGAAGAAAAAGAAGACGTAGCAGATCATCCTCTTGACAATGCTCTGAACAATCTCAGAATCTCTGACCAACCCACACAGAAAAGGTTTCCTAGAATATCTTCAGTTCACAAAGAAGACGTAATCATTGGAAGAAAAGAAGATCCCATCAGAACAAGATCCTCTCTCAGAATCAATGAAGAATCTTTGTTTGGTTTAGTCTCTCTGATTGAGCCAACTACCATTGATGAAGCCCTGGAAGATAATGATTGGATCTTAGCAATGCAAGAAGAACTAAATCAATTCTCCAAGAATGCTGTATGGAATCTAGTTCCAAGACCCAAAGGATTCAATGTTATAGGAACCAAATGGGTTTTCAGAAACAAATTCAACGAACAAGGAGAAGTAATCAGAAACAAAGCACGACTGGTTGCACAGGGTTATAGTCAACAAGAAGGAATTAATTATAATGAAACCTTTGCCCCAGTCTCCAGGTTAGAATCTATAAGATTATTAATTTCTTTTGTTGTACAAAGTAACATTTCATTATATCAAATGGATGTTAAAAGTGTATTTCTAAATGGTTATATTGAAGAAGAAGTATATGTCCATCAACCTCCTAGATTTAATGATTCAAAGCATCCAGAACATGTTTTTAAACTAAAAAAGTCTTTGTACGGTTTAAAACAAGCTCCCAGAGCTTGGTATGATCATCTGAGTAATTTTCTATTAGAAAAAGATTTTACCAGAGGGAAAGTGGACACAACTCTTTTCAGAAAAACATTTAAAAATGATATTTTAATCTGTCAAATTTACGTTGATGATATAATTTTTGGAACCTCTAATATCTCTCTTGGAAAAGAATTTTCTAAGACCATGCAGGCTGAATTTGAAATGAGCATGATGGGTGAATTGAAATTCTTTCTGGGAATTCAAATCAACCAGACTCCAGAAGGAACTTTCATACATCAGACAAAGTATGTTAAAGAACTTCTGAAGAAATTTAAAATGTCAGAAAGCAAAGATGCCAAGACACCTATGCATCCAACCTGCATTCTAGGTAAAGATGAGGTAAGTATGAAAGTAAATCAGAAGCTCTATAGAGGTATGATTGGATCCCTTCTCTATCTGACTGAATCTAGACCTGATATATTATTTAGCGTGTGCTTGTGTGCTAGATTCCAATCAGATCCTAGAGAATCTCATTTAACAGCTGTTAAGAGAATTCTTAGGTATCTGAAAGGTACTGATAATCTTGGTCTGTGTTACAGAAGATCACAAGATTACAAACTAGTAGGTTATTGTGATGCTGACTTTGCTGGAGATAGAATTGAAAGAAAAAGCACCTCTGGAAGCTGCCAGTTTTTGGGTGACAATCTTATCTCATGGTACATCAAGAAGCAAGCAACAATTGCTCTATCAACCACAGAAGCTGAATATATATCTGCTGCTGGATGTAGCTCTCAGATGATTTGGATGAAAAGTCAACTAGAAGATTTCAAACTTTATGAAAGTAAGATTCCTATCTTCTGTGACAATACTTCTGTATTTGTCTTTCTAAAAATCCAATCTTACATTCTAAAGCCAAACATATAGAAATTAAATATCATTTCATAAGGGACTATATTCATAAGGGAATATTAAACTTGATTTTTGTAAAAACATACCATCAATGGGCTGACATTTTTACCAAACCCCTTTCAGAAGATAGATTTAATTTCATTCTGAAAAATATTTGTATGGAATTATTCCTGAATAAAATAATATTTATTTTCTGTGACTGACTTCAGAACTTTCTGAAATGAATGCTCTGATCAACAACTCTTCAGAAGTTAGAAGAGAAGTTGTAACAGAAGCTATATGAAAAGTTATGAAACATTCTGACGCTTCATGTCCAAGTGTAGTTCAGAAATTCATTAGAACAAACAGCTGTTACATGCATCCTTCAGGAGATGAACACGTGGTGTGTTTCTGAAAGGTCAAGCGTGCAAAAGCTACTGATGACGTTCTAGGTAATTGTTGATGATTAACCATAATCTCACGTTTTCCCTCATTTTTAGCAAATCATTAAATGCAAGTAATGATGAGATTCGTTTTTAAATCAGTTTTAATCTTTATTTTGATTGTGTCTTAAATACTTTTATTTTTAATTCTTAAGCTATTTTCTGAAATTAATGCCTATAAATACTTTTTGAAAAACCCTTCTCATTCTTTACTGTCTCTTTTAACTCAAGTTTTTTTTACTGTACTTTTCTCTTAAAACCTTTTTTCTTCAATTTCTCATTTCTAAAGAACTTCAATGGCTTCTTCTTCTTCTACCCACTTTGAGCAATAATTTATACCTGAAAGGACAACTCTCATTCCGGTAGAAAGTTTGGAAGTTTTGAGTGAGCTAATGGTAGACTTTGAGAATCTCAGAGAGAATGGATTTGACTTGTTCCCTGCTGTGAAGTTTCAAGGTTGGGAAAGCTACTTTGATCGTCTTATTGGTCCAGTCTTTCCACATTTGGTGAAAGAATTCTGGATTCACGCTATTGCAACTCCCAAGGTTATTCTCTCCTTTGTAATGGGCAAGGAAATATCCATTACAGAAAATCAAATCAGAAGGTTGCTGGAATTTAAAGGACTTGGAGTTACAGGAATGCCCAGTGGAAGAATGGAGATGTCTAGGGTATATTCATAGATTTTTAGCAACGGTCAAGGTTCCTCCAAAGTCAGGGACTTGAAAGACAAATATAAGATTTGGGCAAGGATTATTCATGGATGTATTCACCACAGGAAAGACACCAGTTCTCCTGATTACATCAACGCTGATCAACAATATTTGTTGTTTTG
Organism: Vicia faba; assembly: GCA_948472305.1. Lineage (NCBI taxonomy): Eukaryota > Viridiplantae > Streptophyta > Magnoliopsida > Fabales > Fabaceae > Vicia > Vicia faba. The sequence goes on along the minus strand of OX451740.1, from coordinate 750,419,465 downwards.
CCTTGGAACCAATGTCAAAATTGATTTGCCCTACTTGCTTTTTGAACATCTCTGGAATCATGTCAAAGAAACCAGAGAAGCTGAAAGGATGAAGAATCCAAAATCAAAGAGGAATTGGATTCCTATGGGGATATTATTATCAGACATTCTGACCGAGAATGGTCTGATTGCTCACCTAAAAGAAGCAAATCTTCTGGGGGAGCTTGAACCTATCTGTGGTAAGACGATGACTGGAAAGAACTTGCTGAAAAGGAAAATCATTGACTAACTGCTGGTGGAACCCACTCCATGTCTGTCAACTATTGTGAAGAGGAGAAGAATTCCTATTGCTGACTTTCCTATGTTCAACTCAGGGGAGCATGCTCGTATGGTTTTGCACTATCTTGAGACCTGCAAAGAAACAGGATCACCCATTGATCCAACTTGGCTTCAAGGAAGAAATCAAGATGCTCCTGATGTTGTTCTCTAAGAATCTGTGAAAAGAAAAGCTGTAGAAGGACCTTCTGACACTCCTCAAAAGAAGAAAAAGAAGACAGGTAATCATGCTGAAACTATACCTGTTTATGATTCTGAAAATGTATCTGCATCTGCTGAACCCTCCCAAACCTTAGGAGACTTAGATGTTTACATTGATCTGACCTTACCATCTGAACCCCTTGCTGACAACCCTCGTAAAAATCTATTTTCAATAGATTTAAGTGATTCTGACTCTGATAAACATTCTGACAGCCAATCAGAACCCTCACTATCAGAACCCCCTGAACCATCTGTTTTTCAACCTATTCCTGCTGAACGTTTTTCAAGACCCCCTCCCAGACCTCTATCACCCAGACCCACTGGATGGTATGATGCTGGCTCTTGGAGAATTCCAGAGATAAATGAACCTCTAATAACCATAAAACCTCCTTTCAACCTACCATCTGAGAATATTTTTGCTATGAATCAACCACAGCCTCAAAATCCCATTCCCACTCCTACTTATACAATAATAATTTTGCCTGATGTCACTCCACCCACTTCACCATAACATATAACACCACTCTCGACTCCTCAAATTCCAGAACAACAAACTTTTGAACAAACTGAAACTGCTGAACCATCCGTACCTCATGAAATATCCGAACCTCCTATTTGTGTTAACCAACCTGAACCTGAACCTACAAATAATCCTGAACCCAATAGCTTTTTAAGAGCTGTAGTGGACTTTCAATCTCTACAATTCTTGAAAAACAAAACTTACATAATGGCTGTCCCTAAACCTGTTCAGCCAGATGTAAATACTTTGTTTCAGAATTTTATAACAAATGTTCAAGCATGGTTACAACTGTTGAAAGAAGATTGCTCCAACAGTGTGAACACAATAGCAACAGATCTTCTATGGGAAACCTTCAGAAGAACTTTGGTTGTTGAATTACGGATGTTACAGGATTTGTGCCATTCTCAGGTGCTGGACAACTTTTCCAAACTTCTGCATGCTTTCAAGACAGAAGCTGCTGACACTTGGAATAAGAAGTCTTCGCTATTGATTGCTGATACACCAGCTGATAAGATGGACATATCAGAAGATGAATCTGAAGAATCCTCTGAAGATTCAAATCCTATGGCTATTGTTCTATTGAATCAACCTTCAGTTAAGGCTGGACCTGAACCTGTGCCAACTCTTGCAATGGATCTGTGCACTCTGCTCTCCACCTTTGTGAAGTCTGACTCAACAGTTGCTGCTTCTGAGCCTGTTTCTACTGAAGCTTCATCATCTTCTGCTCCTACCTCACTCATTATGGACACTCTGAAAGAGCTAAAGAAGGAAAATGAAGTCTTGAATAAACGCATGGATACGCAAGATCAAACAAACCTAGAGATCAAGAACTGGATGGCAATGCAAAACGAATCTGCCTCTGAAATCAAGAATCTTCTGATGGCTCTTGTCACTAAGAAATCCTAGTTTCTTTTTGTCTCTTATTTGGATGTTTTGTTTGTACTTCTGGATATCTATTTTTAAATTTTTTTTATGAAATCTTTCAAAATTTCTCATTTATTACACTTTTTTGATTATGCCAAAAAGGGGGAGAAAATGTGCATTCTTGAACTAATCACTGTTTAACAGTTATGGGACTAAGTCTCAGACATTCTAACATATTTTCAAGAATTCCTTCTGTGCAAAACAATTTTTTTTGCAGGTATCACTTTAAATCTGAAAGAATATTCCAGCTAAGATTTATCTTCTTGAAAGAAGTTCTGAAGAAATTCAAGAAGGTTGTGTATTACTCTGACTAAATAATCTCACGATGTCTTATGCATAGAAATATTCATTTCAGGGGGAGATTCTTATCTCTTAATCCATTTTTTTTCTTTATCTAAAATAATTTTTGTCATCATAAAAAAGGGGGAGATTGAAAGAACAAGTTTATTTCTGACCTATCTCAAGAGTTTTGATGATAACTAAATTATATTTAAGATAATTTATGCTCTAATGAATGTGTTTTAAATGTCTTAGTTAATGTTTTGACAGAAAACATTCTAAAGTACTAAGCAAAGATTATGAAGAAGTTCTTTAATAAAAGAACCTTTTTATTCAAACGCATCTGCTGACTCTGGTAAGAACCTTTATTTGTTCAAGATTCAAGAGAGATGTAGGTTTGTTTAGGAGGCCTAGACGAATTCAACCATGTGCTTGGAATCAATTTCCATGGACTAGAATAGATTTTAGGATGCACATGCGAATTTAGCTGCGAATATAAATCCGCAGGTAAATTTACAGGGGCGAAGGAAGAAGATGATGATGCGTCTCCCCCTGGTTGGACGGTTCAAATATCCGCGCTTTATTTTTATATTTTCTGGTATTTGATTGTTTTCCCATATTATTATTATTGTCCAATATAATAACAATTTAAGCGTGATGGTTGAGTGGCAAAGGCGTTTGTTCAAAATCCAACAGGACCTGGGTTCGAATCCCAGGTCCCCATATGCGTTGTTATTATTTTTTCACAGGTTATCCAGTACAACTCAAGCCATGGCCTATCATATGTCCTCAAATCTCAAAGCACCAGATGACCCCAGGCCAGATCTGATGGTCCAGATGTGATGTCCACCATGGGATTGAGTCAATAGGCACATGGGGAAGCAAGAAAAGTCAACCAGGACTGCACAATTGGGCCATCAAATTGCTATCAAAACCTCCAAAAATCAGGCCCAAACATTCTCTTCTATATTTATTTTTATTCTTGTTTTTATTTAATTATTCTCATTATTTTCTAACTAACCAATTAAAACTTTTTCTTAATAAAATTAAAAACCAAAATATATTTTCTTATTTAAATTAATTTTCAGTATTTTATTTTTTTTAATAAATATTAATTTAATTAATTTAGTTTTAATTAAGAATAACTTTTAATATATTTTGCAATAATTAAAATTAATTTAGACAATTAGGTTTTTATTAACATTGATCAAATTATTTTTATTTCTTTAAATATTAAAAATCCAAAAATATTATTTTTATTAATTAATTAATTTATTAATTTAATAATTAACCTAGTTTAATTTCTTTTTTAATTCAAAAACAAACCAAAAATCTTTTCTTGAATAACAAAGGGTCAAAACCCTAAAAACTTGCGCCCGATTTAATTTCTCACACGTGTTCCATTTTATTTCAATATTGTATTTGTTTCCTGGAATGTAATAGATAATTAGGACTATTTTTACCGCTTTATTTATTTTCCGCATTTTAATTTCAAGGGTTGCTTTTGGCGATGTAAACACCCGACGCCTTGTAATAGTTAGTTTAATTTCCGCAATTTAATTTCTGCAACTTATAAACTGTTAGATGTTTGGTAATAGGGAATGCATGACAAGATCGAATGTTTAACCTAAAATCAACTTAGATAACCATTGACATGTACAAAGACAAATAAACTGAAAACAACACACTCGCACACGCGCACTCTTAGGGTACACCTCACTTGGTTACCTTCGAACGTGGTCATTGAGTATAGGAAGTTTTAGAGGTCGCCCTCTTGTCCAAAGATCATAGTCGCCTCGAAACGGTTGCCTCGGAAAAATGATCTAAGACATTAGGGTTACCGCTAAGGCGTCCTAACATTGCTTTAGTGACTGCACGTCCCTTAATCGAATTGACCCTTAAACTCCAACGACGGTGCTACTTACTCACTAATAGTGGGATAGCATTGTCTAAAGGACATTAGCACAGATTGATTCCTTTTTCGAGTAGGTAGATGGTTCTTAAGTACTTGCTCTTTCCAAAACAAAAACAAAACTTTTCACACTTACACTTTTCAAACAAAAAACTCTCTTCAAACCCACAAACACAAAGAAAAGCAATTTTTGAAAACACTTTGAGCAAGTACCTAAGAGCCTGTGGATAACCACGGATAGAAAGGGTGCTAACACCTTTCCTTTCTATAATCTACCCCCCGGACCCAAGAAACATCTCGAAAAAGGAATTTTCTGTGCTTTTTTCCTTTCCTTGTTGGATAAAATAAAAGACGGTGGCGACTCTTTCTTACCGCGACATTTTGCAAAAACAAACGCAAAACGCAAACCAGCATTCCAAAAACAGTCAGTTCTCTCCCACCGTATCACAGAACTGGCGACTCTGCTGGGGATCTTAATAAGTGGGGTGTACCTTAGGATTAGATCATTGTGTTTTCAATTGTTTGCTTTGTATTCTTTATATTTGAGGGCTTGTATCGGAGTTACTATAGATCCTAACCCGGATCTGGGGGATACCCTTTAGGTAAGTAGCAATAAACTGTGAGGGAACTGTACGGTGTAGACCGATACGGTTGAAGTAGTAGCTACGTTGGTGTGGCACTTTAGATTGTAACGATATCCCTTGTGTTGGAACGAGGAGAATATGGGTCATCTAAGGGGTCATTAAGCACCAACTGACCTTAGAACCTTAAAATTGACCAACTTGGCCATAGAACAGTAGCAGTATGCTACACTCATTGAGACTAAACTCTCGCGATGATTCTGGCCGCAAGAAAAGGTTGCTAAACTGGAATTATGATCGATTGAGGGTAGTCAGTGATATTGAGATCCTCTAGAACCCGGTTACTATTTTTAGGATAGGTTTAAACCAACTGAACTGAAAAAGGGTAGTACCTAAGCTCCTTGCCAGCCTGAAATCTAAGGGCTCTCCGTGTGACTTGTGTGCCTTTACCATGTTTGCTATTTGTGGATACTTGTGATGTGCTTTCAATCATGACATCATGACATTATAACATTGCATACATCTTGCATTGGACTAACCCATTTCAAAGACAGGAGGGATTCATCTTTGTTCTGTTTTGTAGGTCATGATGCCCATGCGTAGGAATACCATCCGGATCAACTTTGTCCAAGTTCCCACCATGCTTAAAGAATTGGTTGCAAAGATGCCTGATACTACCTCCTTCATCAGAAGACATGGGTATCTTCTCATTTTGGTTACCTCCAAATTGGACAAGCAGATGATGAGTGTCCTGGTCCAGTTCTATGGTCCACTGTACCATTGCTTTACTTTCAAGGACTACCAATTGGTTCCCACCTTAGAAGAGTTCTCTGATCTGCTCGGTATCTCTATTCTGGAGTAGACCCCGTTTACTGGTTGGGAGAAGATCCTTAGGCCATAAGAGATTGTTTCAGCCCTTCATATGACAAAGGATGAGGTAATGGCTAATTGGGAGACTAGAAGTGGAGCAAAGGGCTTTCTGACTAAGTTTTTGGTTGGTAAGGCTAATTATTTCTGGGATAGTCTAGACTTCAAGGCATTCGAAGATATTCTGGATCTTCTGATATATGGCTTGGTATTATTTCCGAATCCTTACTCCTTTGTTGATGTGAATGCGGTGAAAATCTTCATCTCTCGTAATCCTGTACCCACTCTCTTGGGTGACATTCTTCATCAGCTTTATACCCGTACTGCTCGAAAGCGGGGAACCTTGATGTGTTGTGCTCCATTATTGGCGAGGTGGTTTATTTCGCACCTCCCTAAATCAGTGCTGAAGAACAAAGAAGGCATGGGCTGGGCTTATAGAGTTATGTCTCTCTCTCATAATGACATCATTTGGACTATCAAGAGTATGGATGAGGTGGCCATTATTGATCACTGTGGGGAATACCCCAATGTTCCACTGATAGGAACCCATGGAGGAATCTCTTACAATCCATGCTTGGCCTTACGTCAGTTTACTATGATATTGAATCCTTAAGGGCGATTTGTTGAACAATTTGAATTTCAAAGTTTATCTAATAAAAGTGTGTTTCCTTTTTTTTACAAATTTGAATCTCTCGATTGTCTTTGAAATCATATCATACGCATTTCATCCCATGCACTTCATGACAGGTACCCATTACAGGTCTCTTATCTTCTTCGCTGTTTATTTCAACACTCACTCATCATGTCTGCTGAACCATCAACTGAGCAAGCAATCAAGGCCCTACAGGCCTAGAATGCCCAATTCCAAGAGCTGTTCATGAATCTAGCTAAGGGTCAGCAAGATCTGAAGACCCTGATTCTGAAAGAGAAGAAGAAGAAGAAGAAGAAGAAGAAGAGGACAGTCATGTTTAACACAGGTCACAAGTTTGGAAACAGGCTACGGGATGAAGTTGATTTGACCACCTCATCTGGAGGTAAAGATAGTCAAGAAGAAAGGAGGGCTCCTAGCCCTGTGGTCTCAGATAATGAGACGGATTTCGATGAAGACCAGTATCCTCCGGCTGAGGATAGATACAAGCAATTAGAAGACTGATTGAGTGCGATGGAAGTTCAGAAAGTGCCTGGTATGGACTTTGGTGATCTGGGTCTATCATCTGGGGTAGTGATTCCCCATAAATTCAAGGCACCAGCCTTTGCTAAGTATGATGGAGTTTCTTGTCCGAAGCTGCACCTCCGGTCATATGTAAGGAAGATTCAGCCATACACCGCTGATAAGAACTTATGGATCCACTTCTTTCAAGATAGTCTCTCAGGGACTCAACTTGAATGGTTTTACCAGTTGGACGGAGCCAGTATCCGCAGTTGGGAAGATTTGGCTACTGCTTTCTACAGGCACTACCAATATAATTCCGACCTCGCTCCCACGCGTACCCAACTTCAGGGTATGTCAATGGGAACGGGCGAAGGTTTCAAATATTATGCTCAGAAGTGGAGGGACCTCGCCGGAAGAGTGCAACCACCCTTGGCTGATCGAGAGCTTGTGGATATGTTTCTGAGGACCTTGTCTGGTCCATTTTTCAACCACCTGATTGGAAGCTCTTCGTCTGGGTTTACAGAGCTAATTATGACCGGTGAAAGGATTGAGGCTGGTATTAAGGCTGGTAAGATATAAAAGGGTGCTTCATCAAGCACCGAGAAAAAGCCTTTTAAGAAAGAGTCCAGTGCTGTCTACAGTTCGAAAAGCCAGAATAGACCTGAACACCGCCAAGCTGTTAATGCGGTTGTTATTTCAAGACCTGCTGGTGCTCCTCAGCACAATAATCAACAAAAGGCCGAGAGACCTCAAAGGCAATTCACCCATCTTAACATGACTTTATCTCAGATTCAGCCACAGTTATTGAAAACCAATCTAGTGATTCCAAGGGAATCCCCGAAGAATCCAAATACAACATCACCGAAGTATAACCCTAATGCCAAGCAACATTGTCGTCAGGGCCTTTGATGGGTCTAAGAGAATGGTGCATGGAGAAGTTGATATCCCGATTAAGGTCGGTTCAGGTTTTTGCATCCACATTCTATGTGATGGACATTCGGCCATCTTATTCTTGTTTGCTGAATCGCCCATGGATCCATAAAGCTGGGGCTGTAACCTCAACACTCCACCAGAAGCTGAAGTACCCAGTAAAAGAGAAGATTGTGACAGTACAAGGAGAGGAGGAGTATATGGTGAGCCACCTCAACTCTTTCTGATACGTAGAGATGGATGGGGAGTTCATTGAGACCCCATTTCAGCATTTCGAAGAGGTTCCCCAGACACTGGCATCAGCTGAGTCTGTTGTTGAAGATTCTCCTATGAAGATGGCTTCTTTTAAGGATGCCCGTGCTGTTGTTGAGAAAGGTGGGTGTGAAAATTGGGGCCAACTCCATGATTTTACACAGAAGACTAACAAGTTTGGTTTGGGTTTCACTGCAGAAGCTCAAAGGGCTGTTCGGAATGCACGGATTGGAAGACCTCCCGTGTTCATCAGCAACTCGGGAGTGAATGCCATTGAAGACGATGTGGAAGAGTCTGAGTTCGACAGCTGGATTTATCCTACGACCAACGGTGGACCAAGCAACTGGACAGAAAAGGACTTCATCCCTATTTCTTTTGTTACCCAGTAATGAAACTTTTTGTTTTGAATTTATAACAGACAATGTTTTAAACTTTACAGCCTGGTGTCTTACCCGGGACACTGTGGCTTCATTTGTGAGGGATTTACGTGTATCATTTTCATATATCATTAATAAAAGCATTGGACGTTTCTTGCATTTCAAATTTTGCGCTCCTTGTTTTTCTTTTATTACATATTGCAAAACATCTATTTTACACACACTCACATATACAGGTCTACACCCACTCTGGATCTCACTAGTAACGGCTCTGCTACTGCCAGTTATGACTTCGAAAGTCCGATCAACTTAGCCGAAGACGAAGGTGAAGATGATTGCGAAGTGCCTGGTGAACTTGCAAGACTGTTACTTCAGGAAGAGAGGGCCATTCAGCCGCACGAAGAGCCGGTGGAATCAGTGAATCTGGGTACAGAGATAGACAAGAAAGAAGTTAAGGTCGGTGCAAACCTGGAAGCTAGTGTGAAGCAATGGTTGATTCAGATGTTGCGTGACTATGTTGAGATATTTGCCTGGTCTTATGAAGATATGCCTGGGTTGGATACCGATATTATGGTTCATCGCTTGCCTACCAAGGAAGACTGTCCTCCAGTGAAACAGAAGGTCCGTCGAATGCACCCAGAGATGTCTGAGAAAATCAAGGTTGAAGTGATGAAACAGTTCGACGCCGGTTTTCTAGCAGTTACTTCTTACCCTCAGTGGGTGGCCAGTGTGGTTCCAGTGCCGAAGAAGGATGGTAAGGTTCTAATGTGTGTTGACTATAGGGATCTGAACAGGGCGAGTCCCAAGGATGATTTCCCTCTGCCTCACATTGACGTTCTGGTTGACAACACCGCTCAGCACAAGGTATTCTCCTTTATGGATGGTTTCTCTGGTTATAACCAGATTAAAATGGCTCCCAAAGACATGGAGAAGACAACCTTTGTTACTCAATGGGGTACCTTTTGCTACAAGGTCATGCCTTTTGGACTGAAGAACGCTGGGGCAACGTATCAGCGTGCCATGGTTGCTTTTTTTCATGACATGATCCATCACGAGATTGAGGTATACGTCGACGATATTATTGCAAGATCCCAGACTGAGGAAGAACACCTTGACCATCTGCAGAAGCTGTTTGACAGGCTGAAGTTGTACAAGCTGAGGTTGAACCCGAACAAGTGCACTTTCGGGGTGACATCTGGTAAGCTGCTGGGTTTTGTCGTAAGCGACAAAGGTATTCAAGTGGATCCTGCAAAGGTGAAGGCCATACAGGAGATGCCAGCTCCCAAAACAGAGAAAGAAGTTAGAGGCTTCCTAGGAGTACTGAACTACATTGCCCGATTCATCTCGCACCTGACTGCTACTTGTGAGCCAATCTTCAAGCTACTGAAGAAAGATCAAGTAGTACGTTGGAACGATGAATGTCAGGCCGCTTTCGAAAGGATCAAAGAGTATCTCCAAGAGCCACCCATTCTGATGCCTCCAGTTGAAGGGAGACCTTTGATCTTATACTTAACAGTACTCGACAACTCAATGGGGGTGTGTGCTGGGACAGCATGACGAGTCTGGCCAAAAAGAGCATGCTATTTATTACCTTAGCAAAAAGTTTACCGACTGCGAGACCCGATACTCGTTGCTCGAGAAAACTTGCTGCACTTTGGCATGGGCTGCTCGCCGGCTGAGACAGTATATGATGACTCACACTACTTTATTGATATCGAAGATCGATCCAATCAAGTATATCTTCGAAAAGCCTGCCTTGTCCAGAAGAATAGCAGGATGGCAAATGATCTTGACTGAATATGACATCCAATACACAACTCAAAAGGCAATCAAAGGAAGTGTGTTGGCAGACCATTTGGCACATCAGGCAGTGGATGATTACCAGTCTATGAACTTTTAATTCCCGGACGAGAATATCATGTTGGTAACTGATTGTGAGACACCTGGACCAGATGAAGGACCTGAGGAAGGATCCCGATGGTCTATGTACTTTGATGGAGCTTCGAACGCTCTGGGCAATGGCATTGGCGCCGTAATCATCTCTCCTAAAGGCTCTCATACTCCGTTTACCGCCCGGCTATGTTTCAACTGCACCAACAATATGGCAGAGTATGAAGCATGCATCGTGGGTCTTCGAGCAGCAATTGACCTAAGGATTAAGTTTCTAAGTGTCTTCGGATATTCCGCTCTCGTGATCAGTCAGATCAAAGGCGAGTGGGATATGAAACACCCACACCTTATTCCTTACAAGGAGTATGTATTGATGTTGCTTCCCCATTTCGAGGAGATAGCCTTTAAACACTTCCCTAGAGAGGAGAATCAGTTGGCGGACGCGCTAGCTACGATGTCTTCTATGTTCAAGGTCAATTGGGACAACGAAGCTCCCCAGATCATCATTGAAAGATTGGATGAACCGACACATTGTTGTGATATTGAGACTGAAGAGGTAGCAGATAAACCCTGGTTTCATAAGGTGAAGAGATACCTTGAGGCTCAGGAATACCTCGAGGGTGCATCTGTTAATGACAAGAAGTTTCTTAGGAGGTTTGCGGCGAAGTTCTTCATCAGCAATGGCATTCTTTACAAGCGTAACCATGATTCAACCTTACTGCGATGTGTGGATAAGAACGAGGCAGAAAGGATCATGGCAGAGTTACATGAAGGTACTTTTGGAACTCATTCCAGTGGACATACCATGGCAAAGAAAATCCTTCGGGCAGGATATTATTGGTCCACAATGGAAGCTGACTGTTATCAGCATTCTCGGATATGTCACAAGTGCCAGGTCTATGCTGATAAGGTGCACATACCTCCAGTTCCTCTGAATGTCTTGATGGCACCTTGTCCTTTTGCAATGTGGGGCATTGATATGATCGGCGAGATCATACCTAAAGCATCCAACGGGTATCGCTTCATCCTGGTAGCAATTGATTACTTCACAAAATGGGTTGAAGCAGCTTCCTTTGCTACAATAACCAAGAACGTCGTGGCATGGTTCATTTGGAATAATTTGATCTGTCGATATGGTGTACCAGAGAGGATCATTACGGACAATGGTACCAATCTCAACAACAAAATGATCACTGAGCTCTGCGAGCAATTCAAGATACAGCATCATAACTCTTCTCCTTACCGGCCGAAGATGAATGGGACTGTTGAAGCAGCTAATAAAAATATTAAGAAGATTGTGCAGAAGATGATTGTGACATACAAAGACTGGCACGAGATGTTACCATTTGCTCTTCATGGGTACCGTACCTCAGCATGGACGTCAACAGGGGCAACACCCTATTCTTTGGTTTACGGCATGGAAGCAGTCTTGCCCATTGAAGTTCAGATACCCTCTCTTCGGATCATGAAAGATGCAGGTTTGAGCGAAGATGAATTTATTTCTTTTTATAATAAACTTTTAGATTTAGGTTTAATTATTATATTATTTTATTTTCTTACTTAAAATTAATTTAGAACTTAAGTTTATTTTAATTAAGTAATTTCCATATCAATTTCCTTAATTTAAAACCTTTTTTTTTTCATGAAAAACCCTAAAAACATTGTTAACTTAATTTCCTTCTTTATTAATTTAGGTATTTTTTTCACTAATTATTTTCTTAATTAAGTTTAGGATAAAACCCTTTCATAAAAAAATCAAACAAAAAATCATTTCTTTTCCCATTTGCATTTGTACATTATTTATTCAATTCTTGTACATTTATTCAATATGGTAGTAATAATTAATTAGGTTTAATTTTCTTGCAAATCCCCCATTTGCAAATTTGTGCACCCCTCCCCTAATGATGTAATAGCTTAGTATTTTTACTTTCTGCAATTTATCGCTTTATATAAAATGTTAGTAAATTAGGGTTTGTATGGAAAGACTAAAATCAACAAGTTAGCAAACCCTAATTCAAGACAAACAAGCATGTAAATCAACACACTTGCACACTTACACCCTTAGGGTAATTCCACTTTGTTGCCTTGCAAAAATGGCCATGTTATGCATGTGGGATATCTTAGCAAAAAGCAATCAAAAATACAAGATCATAGTTCCTCGATGACGCTATCAAATGTTGCCTTTCAAAATGATCTTAGTCCCTCAAAGAGAATTACTAAGATATCTCACAACATTGCTATCATGGCTATACAATGACCCACGCCAGTCCCTTTACATCCAAAGATAGGGCTTCTTACCAAATCATTGGTAAGATAGCAATATCAAGGGAAAGGAAGAAATGAACTAAGACTTTTGAGTAGGTAGATTGTTCCTAGTTGCTTGCTCAATTTCAAATTAAACACTCTTGCTTATTTTCAAAACAAACACCAACACTTTCAAAATCACTTTCAAAACATTATCCAAACTTGAAACATTTTCAAAAGCTCAACACTTTTTTATACGTTCTTACAAATGAGAACTATTACAAAGTTTGCCTAAACGATGACGCCTTTTCAAAATACTTTCAAAAACCATACAAAGCATATTTTCAAACAAAAGCAAGTGATTTAGCAAGCAACTAAGAGCCCATAGATAAATATGGATGAAAAGGGTGATAACACCTTCCCTTTTCATAATCTACCCCCCGAACTCAAGAAACAATCTCAAAGGTCTTTCCTGTTCTTTTCAACCTTTCTTTTCGGATAAAAGAAAAGTCGGTGGCGACTCTTGCTAACTGCAACATTTGCGATAAAACGCAAAACAACCAAGTCAGTTCTCCCACCGTATCACAGAACTGGAGAATCTGCTGGGGAAAAACTTAAAAATGGGGTTACCTTAGGGTTAGATCACCTTTATTTGCTTTCATTGTTTGACTTGTTTGCTTTACATTTTGGTTCCTTGTTTGGGCTTGTTCTAATCCTCTACCCGGATTTGGGATGCCTTATAGGTAAGTAGCAATATGTTGTGGAAACTGTGCGAGGTATACCGACATGGTCTAAGAAATAACTACGTTAGTGTGACGTATTTGTGGGTACCAGTAGCCCTTGAGTAGTAAAGGAGAATACGAGACCGCTGAGTGATGTCATGAAGCACTAACTGACTTTTAGAACCTTTACTTGACCAACTTGGCCATTAGGACATAGTGAGATGACCGGCTTTGGTGCAGTTCGAAGTTGGTAAATACTAGATACTACACTCATTGAGGTTTGATTTTCGGGATATTTCGATCACCGTGAAAGAGGCTTATGCTGAAATAATGCCCGAGAAGACAAATCAGTGATATTGAGATCCCTTAGAACTCGGTTACTATTTATAAGACAGGTTTGAGCCAACTAAACTTCAAGAGGATACTTACCTATGAGACTCCATGCAAGCCTAAACCTAAGGACTTGTTTTCCTTGTTTGTATATATTTACTTGTACATAACATCATAAACATCATAACATCATACTCATTCTCACTAACCATTTCAAGGATTTTTGGGATTTATCTTTCTTCTGTTTTGTAGGACATGGCTTCCCTCCACAAAAATACTATCCAAGTCAATCTCGAAAGGATCCCTCCTCAAATCAAAGATTTAGCATCAAGGGTTCTTGAGAATTCTCCATTCACCGAAAGACATGGTCGTCTCCTAAACTTGGTTACCTCTAACACTGAGGAAGATATGATGAAGGTGTTGTTCCAATTCTTTGATCCTCTACACCATTGCTTCACTTTTCCCGATTATCAACTTGTGCCAACTTTGGAAGAATTCTCTCAACTCTTGAGGATTCCCATTCTCAATCAACTACCCTTCAACAGTACAGAAAGATATCCAAAACCTGAAGAGATTTCCCAAGCACTACACTTGCAACAATCTGATATCACAACTAAATTGGGAAACAAGGAGTGGTGTCAAAGGTTTCTTAGCTAAATTCTTGTTTGAGAAACTCTAGATTGTTGGAACTCTTTGGACTTACAAGCTTTTGAATAAATCTTGGCCCTTCTCATCTATGGGATGGTTTTTTTTCCAAACCCTGACCAACTCATAGATGTAAACGCTGTCAAAATATTCATTTCTTACATTCCGGTGCCTACCTTATTGGGATATATCCTACATTCTTTTCATTCTCGCACTATTAGGAAGAGAGGGATCCTCATGTGTTGCACTCCTCTCTTGGAAAGATGGTTTATTTCACATCTTCCCTTATTTGTGTTGAAGAACGAGCAAGGTTCAAGATGGTCCCATAGGTTGATGACGCTCAGACATTCAGATGTTCATTGGTGTTCCCAATCCTTGGAGAATGTTACTATCATCGACTGTTGTGGTGAATTCCCTAATGTCCCTTTACTTGGCATTATAGGAGTTATCACTTACAACCCTTGCTTAGCCTTACGACAGTTTGGTTACGCCTGAAGGGATGGTCCACATGAGATGCTCATTCAAGGAGAAATATTCGACTATGAAAGCGACAATAAAAGTTATTGCCAGAGGTTTATCCAAACTTGGAGGATGGTAAGCAAGATGGATAGTAAGACGCTGGGACACAAGAATTCCATTCCCCTCGAGCCTTACCTTAAGTAGGTACGAGATTATGCTTAGAAACTTGTGATGACTTATCCCTCCATCTTACCACTTATCATGGAGCCTGTGGTTGAAGGAGATCTTCCCTACACTATCCTCCACCCCGACATGCCAACTTCTCTCGAAGACTTGCAAAAAGGTTGGATTTAGCTTAAGGAAGAATGAGATACTTTCGAGGCTCAATTCTATGCTAGTGAGAAGAGGGTCTTAGAGCTTACAAAGCAGCTACAAGAAGAGTAAAGTGTGAACGCCTACCTTGCACCGAAGAGGATGCGTTCAGTATTTTTATCTTAGAGAGTTATTTTGTAAGCCCAAGAGGCATGTTGTAATTTTTTCAAACTAATTAATTAAAATTGACGTTTGTTCACTCTCTTATCTATACAAATTTAAATTTCAATAAATCCTTGAAATCATTTGCATATACATCTTCCATGCATCATAACATGATAGGTTTTCGCATAACAGGTTTCCTTATCTTTCTGTTGTTTATTTTAGCAAGATGGATCTAGAGAAAACTGTGAAGGATCTCTAGGCAAAAAACTCTCAATTCCAAGATACTCTACTGGCCTTAGCCAAGGGGCAGCAAGATATGATGGCATTGCTGGCAGTTAAGAAGAAGCCCAAGAAGAAAGCTCTGCTCAACATGGGTAGAAGGTTCAAGGAGACAGTCCGTCAGATCCCGATAGGAGAAGACTCATCTGAAGAAGACGAGAACCAGATTAGTGAGGTCAAGAGTACTCAGGATGACTGTGTTAACGATCAAGCATCTGATGATGATTTCGACGAGCAGTGTCCACCCACTGATATCAAGTATAAGCAGTTAGAAGACAAATTAAAAGTTGTTGAAATCCAGGCTGTCCCTGGTTTAGATTTTGATGATTTGGATTTGATCTCTGGGGTTGTCATTCCCCATAAATTCAAAATACCAGTCTTTGCAAAGCACGATGGAGTCTCTTGTCCAAAACTCTACCTGAAATCTTATATGCGCAAGATACAACCGCACACTACTGATAAGAAACACTGGGTTCACTTTTTCCAAGAGAGCTTAGTCGAGACGCAACTTGAATGGTTTTATCAGTTAGATAGTTCCCATATCAATACTTGGGAAGATTTAGCTACCACATTCTACCATCAGTACCAGTATAACGCCGACCTGGCGCCAACGAGGGTTCAGTTGCAAGATATGACCATGGGGAAGAATGAAGGATTTAAGGAATATGCACAAAAGTGGAGAGACCTTGAAGTAGGGTTCAACCACCTTTGATTGATATATAGCACATTGACATGTTTATGTGCACTTTATCCAGTCCTTTCTTTAACTTGTTAGTAGGTTGTTCCTCCTTCGGATTCACCGAGTTAATCTTAACTGGTGAAAGAGTTGAAAGCGGCATCAAAAGTGGAAATATCTTTGTGGCATCTGCCTCCACTTCAAATTATATAAAGAAACCTTTTGCTGCAAAGGAGGAAATCGATGTTGTGTATGGGGCAAGGGCCCGTACCAAGAAGAATGATCATCCGTCTGTTAATGTTGTCTGAATCTCCAATCCAACTCCTACTCCAAGACCATCTGCAAATCATCAATGTTTTGAAACTTCGAGAAGACAATTCACGAGATTAGGCATGTCACTATCTCAAGCCCTTCAACATTTGCTAAAGGCTAATTTAGTGACATTGCACGATGCACCTGCCAACCCAGTACCTCTTCGCCAAAGTATAATCCGAACGCCAAATGTGCTTACCACTCAAGCAGCCCCGGGAACGAGACTAACAAGTGTTGGGCCTTGAAGAATAAAATTCAGGATTTGATTGATAACAAGACTATTGAGTTTGATCCTCCTCCAACCCCGAATGTAATAACCGCACCTATGCCGAAGCATGACAAGGGTGTTAATGTTATTGAAGATACAACTTTTGTTGCCTTTGTTGAAGAATTGACTACTCCTTTGAATATCATAAAAAAGAATCTGTTGAAAGTCGGGATTTTCCCTGGCTGTGTAAAAGACTATGTTTGTTGTACCCAACAACTCAATGGATGTGAAGGGCTGAAGAAAGGCATACAACGCCTGACGGATAGCCACAAAATTCTATTTGTGAAGACTCTGATTGCCAAAAGTTTGAATAGCAAATGTGAAGATCTCTCCATTATTACCATCTCAAACAAGCCTCTTAGGATCACCTCCAAAGGTCCTATTAAGATTTCAAATGAACCCATTGTTGCTCCCTTAATAATTACCAACCCGAACCAATTCCCTATTCTTCAAACAAGGCAGTACCATGGAACTATGGTGCTGAGGTGTTTTATCATGGAATTAAACAAGACGCTTGGTTCAAAGAAGACAAAGATGATGATGTTGATAACATAAATGGCACAAGTAAGGTAACTCGAACTGGAAGAATATTTTCACCTAATATCTCACCACCAGTTGTTACAAAGGCGACCATTTGCATTACTGCTGCCAAGCCAAGTACTGATACAAGAGGGAAAGAGAAGGTTGTTGAGTCGGTCGTGATAGAAATACTTGTAAAGGATGTTGCTGATGGAGAACCCTCAGCTCTTGAGATAGACGAGATCTTGAAGATAATAAAAAGGAGAAACTTCAAAATATGAATAATAAAATAAAAATATTTTTTTTTATATTTTTCTAGTAAAATAATAATAATAATAATGATAATAATAAAAATAGTAATAATAAAAAAATGAAGAAAATATGAAAAAGAAATAAATATAAATTAACTAAAAAACAAAATAAATAAAAGTAATAAAATGGGCCAGGAGTGTAAACATAGTTAGGGGGTTAGAGTCAGCAAACAAAATATGAAAGCCCAAAGTTTGGGGACCAAGCACTGCAAAAACCAAAACAAAGTGTAAAATGTGAAAAAAGAACAAAAGGTAGCGTGCTGGGTGTTGAATCCACGCCCTCTTGGTTACCAGCACGCTGCCTTACCACTGTGGTGGCTATACATCTGGTGTTATAAAAAAAACCATTGTATTATATTTTAAGACACTTCCTGAAGACAACTTCATCTTCAACCTCACGCCTGCCTGAACTCCTACATCTCATTCATCTCTCAACCAAATTGAAAACTGTGAACATGAAACTTGTGGCAAATTCCATCATGATTCCAGAAATGTAAAGCATTAAAACCATGAATCTAAGACAAGCATGAATTTTGAACAGTACCAAATTTAACCTAAATTTTCTAGAAAGTTCAGGTCCAAAATTCTCTCTACTCAGGCCATATAAATGAAATCTATAGATATGTACAGTTTCAGGACAATGATATCTACATTTTATCTTTGAAAATGCAAGCCTAACAATGCTTAAATAATGAGATGAAAAGTAAGAAAAATCACCTTGCAGCTGGAAATCGTGTTTTGAGTTAGAGATATTTTCAAAGTGTTTTGATGATTGGGTTATCTTCCTTGAACCTCCAGGAAGCTATTGCAAAGCTTACTTTGTGCTGAGAGTTCTTGAATCAAGCTGAAGAAGTCAATGTGCAATGCCTTATTTTTGAAAATGAAGGATGGTGCAAATGGTATTACAGTTTGAAAACAGGTGTTAGGATAGCTTCTATATGTGTATTAGAAGCTTTGTGGATAGTTTGGCCAAGAAACGCACGATGGGATTTGGAGATTGGATTCAAAAATAAAAAATGACAAGTTTTTGTGCTTGTATGGCAATTTCTGGTTTTTTGGGGAGTTTGAGGGAGTTTGATAGCTTATAAAATCGTGTGTTAAGTTTCATAAGAGTTTCTTGACATATAGGAAAAGGTTTGGAGACTTGTAGAAGTCAGAAGTACAAAAATCACATGCTTGTGGATTTTGACTTATTTTTGAAGCAACATGGACAAACATGGTTTCAAGGCAAGGTAGGGTGGTTGAGAACTTTAAGCATACTTCTTCTGATCTTATAGACTTAGTGTGTGCATACGGAATAAATACAAAGCTCAAGAACTGATTTTGTGCATAAAGCTACTTTTCCAAAATGGCAACGTGAACTCTCTCCCCAAAATGGAAATAAGCATGGGAAATGTATTGAATGCTTGAGTTCAAGCCTCTAACAGTTGTGCAAAACATTAATTATGGAGTGTCAAGCAAGTTTGAGGCCTGCAAAGCAAAGATTGTGCAGCCTAGCATGGATTTGAATTCTTGTTCATCATAAAAATGACCTATAATTCAATAATAAAATGCCAACTTCATGCCTTCGGTTCTCCTTGCTCAAACATGATATCAAGGAGTTATTGGACATCTTAGAAAGCTTGTAATGTGCTCTAAAATCCCTCTTTCAATCAATTTTGAAAATTCCCCTTGTAACTATGTGAAATATTGCCATGAAGTTAGGTCAAAATCCTGCCTAAACTAGGGAAAAATTTTCACTATGTGTTTAGTTTCATGAACATGTATTCACAAAATCATAACTTGAAATCCATAAATTTCTAGGAGAAGTTGTGTAAAGAAATGTTTTATATCTCACTGATATCTACAACTTTCATTTTGAAAGTTTCTTTTGAATCATCTTGCATCATGGTGAAAAATTGGCTCAAAGTTGTGAAAAAATATGAAGTTTTTAACACTTAGAAAAAATTCTAAGTTTGGAAACTTTGACTTTTCAAAATGAAATCTTGACTTTTAGATTTCTTGATGAACAAGTTTCATATTTTGACATGTTTTGATGAATTGTGATCTTTGACACTTGATTTTGACCAAAAAGTCAAAGTTTGACTTTTCAGTGTGGAGTTGACTTTCGATCAGTTGACTGAAAATCAACTATCAATCAATTGATCTTGAGCAATGTTTTGAGTCATGCCATTGGGTCAAAATAATGCATTTGAAACCTTGAGATTATGTATCAAACCAAATAACCATTTGCTAGGTCAAAAATCAGAAATTACCCTTTCTCAATCAAAACCCTAATTTTGACCATTTTGCCCTTTTGATGATCTGATCAAATTTCTTGAGGAGTTGTGGTCCAAACTTGATCAAATCACATATATGAGTTCACAATGTTGACATGGATAAAAAATTATGAAGTTTTACTATAAATTGGCCATAGTTAACTTTTTCCATAATGATCCATGAAAGTCATATGAGGCATTAAAAGTTCAATTATCCTTGTGCAATCTCAAACCCTAATTTTAGTCATCAATGCTTAAGGAGGTGTCTTGAGCTGATCAACCCTTGTGCAGTCTTGGACCAAAGGAGATCTTGTGAGAAGATACTTGATAAATGAGAGGGAAAATTTTGGGGTACAATAGGGAGCAAGATAGGAGGTTCAAGCAGATATTCTTTAATACTTTCAAATGCTCTTTGGCAGTCATTTGTCCACACACAACCTTGATCTTTCTTTAACAACTTAAAGATTGGTTCACACGTTGCAATCATGTGGGAAATGAATATGGAGATATAATTTAAACGCCCGAGGAACCCTCTGACTTGCTTTTAAGTTCTTGGCGCTGGCATTTCTTGAATTGCCTTGACTTTATCAGGGTCAGCTTCAATCCCTCTCTGGCTAACAATGAAACCCAACAATTTCCCTGACCAGACACCGAAGGTACATTTATTTGGATTCAAACGGAGACGATACTTCCTTAAATGCTGAAAAAACTTCAATAAATCTTCTACATGCCCTTCTTCAGTCTGGGATTTAGCAATCATGTCATCAACATATACCTCAATTTCCTTGTGCATCAGATCATGGAATAGGGTTGTCATAGCCCTCTGGTATGTTGCACCATCGTTCTTCAACCCGAATGGCATCACTCTGTAATAGGATGTTCCCCGGGGTGTGATAAACATTGTTTTTTCCATGTCCTCAGGTGCCATCCTTATTTGATTATAGCCGGAAAATTCATCCATGAACGAGAAAATTTTGAATTTTGCTTTGCTATCCACTAGCATATAAATGTGTGGCAATGGAAAATCATCTCTCGGAATAGCTTTATTTAAATCTCTGTAATCTACGCACATGCGAACTTTTCCGTCTTTATTTGGTACTGGGACAATATTGGCAATCCATTGAGGGTACACTGATGTCACAAGAAAACCAGCATTAATCTTCTTTAGAACTTATTCTTTGATCTTCACTACCATATCTGGGTGAGTTCTTCTCAACTTTTGTTTGATTGGCGAGCACTCTGGCTTCAGCGGCAAATGGTGCTCTACAATATCTGTATCTAGACCAGACATATCTTGGTAAGACCAAGCAAAAATATCCACATACTCTTTCAACATCTCAATCAACCTGCTCTTCACATCAGGATGTGTTGCACCCCAAAATTTACCCTCTTGATTTAGGCTTATGTTTCATCATGATTATCATATTGCATTGCATTCATACATTGTGATGGGATCAAAATACTTTGGTTATCAAGTCTTCCTCAAGCTTTGAAGGATGATTGCATTGACAAGTTGCTCAAGTAGAATCTTATCATCTAAACCTCTGGATCTTTCAAGCTCAAAAGTTATTTCATATCTCAAGATATCTTATCCATCTCTTTGGATCATCAGAGGATTGAAGTTTGTGTTTGATTATAGGAAGAATCACTATTTTGATTCACCAGATAAATTAGGGTTTTGCTTGATCAAGGCTTTTGATCAATGTACATGTCTTGATTTGGAAGCTACAACATCTCATTGGTATTTGGAAAGTCTTTGTACAAGAAATTGGTTAAGATGCCCAGAGGATTTGAGATTTTGGAGATGATTCATCAGTCTCCTAAGGTGTTAACCAAAACTAGGGTTTGGGATTTCATCAAGATTTCTTGAGAATTTTGAAGTGAAACTTTGTACATGGCCTCTATATATTTGGAAGATCATATGTTTAAAGTTTTGATCATCAATTTTGAAGGGAAGTGGATCAATTGATTCAAAGGGGCAAAATGGTCATTTTGGTCAAAATCAGTCAAGGTTGACCAAGTGATCTTTTGGTAAACCATCAATTCAAGGGTGTAATTTTCATATTTCAAGTCCATTTGGATCATTGGATCAAAAAGATTGAGGTTTGGATTGAAACTTGTTCTTGAAGAAACCCTAAAAGTTTCTAATTTTTGAAAATGAGGACTTAACTTCAAAAATTCATATTTTATTCACCTTTGATCAAAAAATGCAAATTAAATATTCTTGGAAAGATAAGATGGTGATCTTTCATCTCCTTTTAGTTTCATGTCCAAATTGGCAAAGAGTCAAGAGTTATGGTCTTTGGAAGTTCATGCCTCAAGTTAAAATTATAGGTCTTTTTCCAAAATTAGTGAATTTCATGTCAAATTTTGGGGACCTTAATGGATTCAATTGAAAAAACTAAAAACTAAGGCATTGTAGATCTTTTCAATATCTTTCCAAATTGTACTCATTTGTGTCAAAATTCAAAACTATGAGCAAGTTATGAACTTTGGAATTTTGAGGCATTTTATTGAAATTTGACAAGTATGCAAAATGGCCATTTCTTGCAAAGTCAAGTTTTAGCCATTCCTTTTGTTTCTAATCAAGCCCATGAACAATTTTTGACATGCTGAGGCCCATTACACTCACCATCTCGTGCCCATGTGCTTCTTGAACTTGATTGAATGAAAAAATACAAAACATGCTCAATTTTGCAAATTCACCAACACTTCTTCATTTCAAGTAATCATGGGCTGGCACTTTGAGCATTGGTTTCTGACCTCATTTGGCCCACAAATTGCACAAAAGGCAAGCAAATGCACGAGCAAATGACCTGATCCTATGCACACTTCATTTTCTGCACAAACTTCCAATCCTGCCCTCCAACGACTTTGAGTGCCAAATACCACTTCTATCCTCTTCCTCTCGTGCTATATAACAAGAATCAAGGCTCAGTTGTGAAAAAGAAGGCTCATAATCGCTACATTGCAAATTTGAAAATTTTGAAGCATCTCTGCAAATTGCTTCGAATCTCTCTTCTCCTTAGATCATTCTTCAAAACTCTTGGTGTTTCAGCTTCAGTGAAGTAAGGAGATCAAGCCTGCACCATTGGATTGCTTCTGGAGTGAAGGAATCATGTTTCCAGTTTTCACATCCATGTGAGTTTCTTGAACTTTGATTTATGTGTTTCAGTTTGAATTGATGATGTAAATCATGTCCATTGAGTTGCTAGTTGTCCAATCATTAGGATTGATGTATATTTGAGCTTTGATTCAAGCAGAATGGATGAAATCGTATTCCTGATTTTGATGTTTGCAGTGAGTTTTTTCAGTTTTTGAGACTTTATTTCTTGATCCATGCTTGAGCTTTGAGATTGATTCGAATTGCATAATGTCGTATGATATGTTAGCTTTAATTTGTACTTGAATTCATGGATTTTGGTTGAGAAATGAGCACGATTGATGGATCTGAACATAGGCTCATGACCTGTTTTGTTGCACGCATTTTTCCCTATGCTGGAGGTTGAAGACAAAGTGAGGTGGCGCGTTGTGATTGGCTTGTTTGGAATTTTAATGCATTTCATATTATTTGATTTTCTGATTTTTATTTCTTGATCAACACAATTTAAAAAATCTGAAAAAATTATCACAAGTCCAAAATAATTTCTACTATCTTGTGTAATTTTATTGGAATTTTTAAAAATATTTTGATTGGTTTAAAATTTCATAAGTTTAATTAATTGTTTGTTCAATGATTATTTTTATTTTAATAGTTCTTTTGATCTAAAAATTCCAAAAAAAATGTTTTGGACTCATAAAATAATATAGAAATTGATTCTGATTTTGGTTTGGCATTTTTTTCTATTTTTGATTAGAAATTTAATTTGAAGAGTTTAATTGTTTAATTGTTTGTATGATTTTATTTTAATATTTCCTTTAATTCAAAAATCCTCAAAAAAAATCATATAAGTTTGTTTTTAATCATAGAGTCTGAATATAATTTTGTTTTGACGTTTTTTGTGACTTTTGGCTAGGGTTTGCATTTTTTTGTCATTAAATAAATGTTTAATTGTTTAATTGTTTGTTTTATTTTATTTTAATATTTCCTTTAATTCAAAAATTCCAAAAAAAAATTAGAGATGTATGTTTTTAATTCTAATATTTGAATATAATTTTGGTTGGATATTTTTCTGATTTGTTTTATTAGAATTTGATTTTGAGATGTGATTATTTGTTTAATTGATTAAGTTTGAATTTGAATTTATTTTTGACTTTTCTTTAATTAAAAATATATGGAAAAATAGGTATTCTGATCTCTTGAGTTTTGTAATGTTTGATGTATATTTGTTCTGATTTGTTTGAATTTTGATCTTATCTAATTGATATTTAAGATTAAAAGTCAAATAATTAGGGTTTTGTTGCTTATTGTGTAAGTTTTATTTTCAAAACCAATTTTCCTTGGATTTTAAATGGAACTTAGGTCTTGATTAAGGTTCATGGATGTATTGAGGATCTGAAAACCATTTTTATTGAATTATTTGACTTGGTTTGATATTTTTCCATAAATTATTTTGAAAACTTGTCTAGTTTTGATAGTTTGGCCAACTAGTTTTGAACTTTGGGCCTCATTTGATCCCCTCCTCAACCATTCATGAACTTAAGACTTGCTTTCTGACTTCTTCACACTTCAAAGATGCTAAGAATTTTTTTTGTGTGAATTATTGATTCTTGTTTCTATTTTTGATGTATTTTTGAAGTGAAGGTACCAAATTAATGTTGCATATCTTGTTGCAATTTGCTTGGCGGCCAATGAACTTGAGTGAGGCCTATAGTTGGTCACCTAATGATCATGTTGGTTCTGTCTATCCACATAAACTCAAGTCATTTCATTTAATTCCCCATGTTTGAATGATTGAACCTTTTGATGCATTGTGTGGGATTCCTCTTCTATTATGCTTGTGAGTTGTGTTGAATTAATTGTGTATGATTGAATTTTGGTTGCTACTGACCTTCATGGTCTTTGATTGTATTCTTCTCAAGCTCCCATGATCCTTGATTGATATTCAATTGTAAACTCAACATGGTGATAGAAAGGAATAGCATTCCTCTAATTTTTGACCAAAATTGTGCATATGCTTGTTTCCTTTTTGTCTATCATATCTAATGTTTTGATAAGTTTCTATCATGTTTCCTCACTTAATTATGGTGTCATCATCCATCCCTTATATGATTCATCATTCAATTTATGGGAATACTAACTTGGCTGTTGAATGTGTGAGGTACTTTGAGAAAAGTTTTCCATTTTTGACTTGAGGCTACTGTGTTTCACTTTATTTATGGAACACAATTTATTAAATTGGCACTACTCTTGTGCTTGGCATATTGGATAGTCTATGTAGGATTTATATATGTGATTATGAATGCTATACATTGCCCATGGGATCTGTTAATATCTGAGAATCTCAATACTTACATCCTGATGGCGTAATTTCTGACTTGATTTTTCTGTTGATGCCAGCTTGCTTGAAGTTCTCTGGGTTTCTTTTATTCTTGTTCAGTTGCTGCGAATAGTTATCTGTTTGGTATTGCCATATTTCCTTTCTTCTATTTTCATTCTGTATAGTTTTGTGCTGCATGATGGGACCTTTGTTGCTGATATATGTCAGGAGGCCTTCTATTTTGTTTGATACATGTGTTGTGTTTGTGTTTGTGTTTGTTTCTTGATCGATGAGTCACTAAATTTAGAAATTGAGATCACGACTTCGCTCTCAGTGCATGTTCCCTATAGGATGTTTATTGTTTTCTTTTCTAATTGTTGATCGATGAGTCGCTCAATTTAGAAATTGAGATCACAACTTCCCTCTCAGTGCATGTTCCCTATAGGATGTTTATTGTTTTCTTCTTTAATTATTGATCGATGAGTCACTCAATTTAGAAATTGAGATCACGATTTTCTCTCAATTCTTGTTCCCTATAGGATAGTCTTGTTAAGCTTCCTTTGACATGTTGATTAAGGTAGGAATCTATGTATTCTAGCATAGGTTAGGATTTTCCTTTATCCTCAACCTTAGGGTCAATCATTGTATGATAACACTAGGGATAGTTCTAGGCTAGTTTCCCTTTAGTTGTTTCTCCTTCCTTTGCATTTTGCATCTTAAAACAAAAATTATTTTCTTGGAAAATCATAAAACACCTTTAATAAACTCAAACCCTTCTTCAAGGTAAAAGATACAAATCAATCTTATTTGTCTGTGCGCCTCTTGGCTTTGTTTTTAAACTTGGTTTAGCCGATGTTTCACCATCACATATTTGTTTGAAGCCGATGTTTCGCCATCGCACATGTTTGTTATCCTACTTTGATTCTCAATATCATTGTTAGGTGTGATGTTTTGTCATCCATTTTATTGATGTTTCGTCATCTTTTCCATGATACTTTGTTATCTCTTAGCCGATGTTTCGCCATCGCACATTTGTTTGAAGCCGGTGTTTCGCCATCGCACATGTTTGTTATCCTACTTTGATTCTCAATATCATTGTTAGGTATGATGTTTTGTCATCCATTTTATTGATGTTTCATCATCTTTGCCATGATACTTTGTTATCTTTTAGCCGATGTTTCGCCATCACACATTTGTTTGAAGCCGATGTTTCGCCATCGCACATGTTTGTTATCCTACTTTGATTTTCCATATCATTGTCAGGTGTGATGTTTTGTCATCCAGTTTATCGATGTTTTTCCATCCTTACCATGCCATGCTATCTTGTTATCTTCTAGCCGATGTTTCGCCATCGCATATTTGTTTGAAGCTGATGTTTTGCTATCGCACATGTTGGTTATCCTACGTTGACTCTCAATGTCATTGTTAGGTGTGATATTTTATTATTTGGTGTTTCGCCATCTTTGACATGTTACTTTGTTATTATTTAGTCGGTGTTTTACCATCTCACTTGTTTGTTGTTTTATTTGATGTTTTGCCATCTTGACTGTTTTTATTGTCTTAACTAAAAAACACAAACACCCCAAAATATATGAGCCGAACTACGGTTGCTCTGATTCCTTAAAAGGGATACATAGGCAAAGGGGTAGGGCCCAACCGAGTACAACTTTTATTTTCCCTACATTGTTCTTTTTTTCGCATGCATTCCCTTTTTTAGCTTTAAGCATAGACATAGGTTTTGACCACACCCATTAGATTAGACAACAAGAGTGGATACCGTAGAGTACTACGGGCGTGTGGGGTGATAATACATTCCCCTCACGTGACAGACTCCCTTACCCGATCTCTCGGTCGAAAGACCGTGATTTCTCCCTCTTCAGGTTTTCTCGATGTTTACCTTTCCCTTTCGGTCAGATAAAAGACGTTCGATGGCGACTTCATTGATGTTTCATTACCCCAGATGACAGGTTCGGCCATGGCAGTTTCAGCTGGCGACTTCACTGGGGACAGATTAACCTTTTGCTGGTCCATCTCGGAGTCGATCCTAGCTCATGTTTGTTTTCTTTTGGGTGTTTATTTTACCGCTTTGCATATTTATCTGCTTGCATTGTATCCTATGTATGCTTTACTTTCTGCATACTAGATTTGGCTGGACTGTTTAGATTCTGGATTTCTTGGTGGGTGGGTTGTTCCATGAGGTAAAAGGCCTCATACCCAGGCTATGAGTGAATTCCATAGGAACTAGGAATAGAGTGGCCATGGCAACTATGAGGCGGATGCTTTATAGACCTGACCATGAGACCCATGACTTCGGAGGTAGTTCAGATAGGTGTTATCATATGATGACACCGACATTCGAGCTCTTGTACTATGATTTGGCTTTTAACCTTACCTTGACCTAGACTACACCCGTGAGAGGGGCGGGAAAACTTTTCTTACAGGTACAGGTATTGTTGGTGACTTTGTGTTGCGAAGGTGACTCAGGTTCCCGTGTTAGTTTTGAAGCTTTGAGATTTTCTTTTGATCTTGATTGGTGTTGTTCTGTAATGGTCCAGCCATTATCCAGTGTGAAACTTTAATCCTGTCATGTTGCATCATAGCATATTTATTTATAAAAAAAAATGATGTATAAAAAATAACTAGCATGCACATGTCATCTTCCAGGGACATTCGAGAGTCTTCTTTCCACCAGGAATGGCTGGCCTCCCGTCAGATGAGTTTGATTCAGTTCGTGTTAAAGAGCCCAGTAGGCATACATTCACTTATCAGATTCCTACCATTGATGTGTCCGAATTGAAGAGGTTGAGTTCTCATCTGAAGGGTGATGTTCTGAATAATTTCAACAAAAATTATGGCAATTTGTTACTAATCCTTAACACTCCAGTTGACCCAATGGCTTTGATCACCCTCTTCCAGTTCTATGACAAGAAATTACGGTGTTTTACTTTTCAAGATTATCAACTGGTTCCCACACTAGAAGAGTACGCGTACCTACTTAATATCAAGTTATCCGATTAAGTTCCTTTTGTCCAAGTGCCGGAGAAGCCGAAGTTCGAAGTTATTGCTGAAATTCTTCATTTGAGTTGGAAAGAGGTGAAAGACAATTGGAAATCAAGTGAGGATACTGCAGGGTTTTATTTGGATTTCTTAATGAAGAAAGCTGAAGACTGGGTGAAGAAAGGGAATTGGAGTGACTTTATCTCTCTGTTTGCTCTCATGATATATGGGATCATCCTTTTCCCTCGCAAGAAAATTTTTGTGGATTTGACGACTATTTGTCTTTTTAGAAATAAGAACCCGGTACCGACACTCTTGGCAGATACTCTTTACACCATTCATTTCAGGCATGGAAAAGGAGGTAATGTAAGTTTATGTCATTCGATGTTGTATCAATGGTTTAAGTTGCACCTACCGACAAGTGGCCCTTTCATGGATACCAGACATTCTCTCTGATGGTCATCAAGACTTGTCAACCTTACTTCATTTTATATCCGGTGGAATTATGACATGGGGAAAGTACGAATTATTATCACTAGCTGCAGAGATTTCCCTAATGTTCCCCTCATAGGAACTAAGGGATGTATCAACTATAATCATGCGCTTGCTTATCGTCAATTGGGATATGCAATGGATGGACCGCCAAAGGTTGAGGAGGTGTCTGAATCAGTGTACTTTGTTAGAGGAAGTGATCCTATGATGTTGAAAAGAGTGACAAGTGCTTGGAAGGGAATTCACAAGAAGGATAGATCTACTTTGGGCAATAAGGTTCCTATTGCTAGGGTTCCTTACTTGGAATGGATTAGATCAAGGGTTAAGATTTTACGGATACCATTTGCAAGGTCGGTGCCTATATGTGAGCAACCTCCTACTGTTCTGAGTAACACGGTGTCTACTGAGGTGTTCACCCAGGTTCATGTTGAGAACATTCAACTTCGTGCAAAAGGCCGTGAGGCAGGGATGAAACTTTATTGGATAGATCAAGAAAGGGCCGACTTAGCTTGCAAACTCAAAGAAGCTCAGGGGGAAACTTCTGATGCAACCAGTTTTAGGAAGAGGTCTCATGCAGAAATGGAAGAAGAGTTGAGTAAGACCCAGCAAGAGTCCCAGAAGCTTCAGGCATCTGAGAATAGTTACAGGAAGAAGATTCAAAACTTGGAGAAATAGCTCAAAGACAAAGATGCTCAACTTAAGAAGGAAGTAGCCCAGAAGCGTGTCGTAGAGGATCGGTTTCAAGAAATTAAAGTAGTCGCATCACAAATTTTGAAGGAGAAATCCAGGCTTGAAGAGTATTGTCAACACCTTGAAGCGTGTCTTGTTCCGGAGATTTAGTTTTGTTATTTACCTTTGGTGTATTTGGTCACCCCCAGGATTGTTGGAAGGGACCGTTGTTTGTTTTTATTATTCAGTTTTGTTAAGTTTACTTTGAAATACGTATTTTATTGTTTATCGCTACACTCTTAAATGTCTGAAGTCCTTTGAGCATCGTTTCTTTTGTTTGTAAATAATTGAAGTATTTGTCTTGTCGTCCTTTTTCTTTCCTTTGATTGTATGCTTGATTTTTGGTTGCGCGTCGTGACTAATGAACAAAAGGACTCTTGAATACCGGGAAATGACAAACATATCATTCACATCATGCATTTCATGATATTACAGGTTATCTCAAGACGGTATTCTTATTCTTCTACCTTTCTTATTCAGAATTCAAGACGACTACTCATCGGTATTCCACCAGAAACAATTTGCCAAGACAGATATAATAAGTTCAAGCTGAACTCGCTCAAATGAGGGCCCAGATGGCTACTCAAATGACCCAGTTCATGGAGGTCATCACCAATGTGAATCGCCGACAGGAGGAACTGGCTGCCATTGTCAATAACCAGCATCGCTATCTAGGGGATGGTGGAAATCAAGGGCTCTATCAGGACATTTCTTCAGGATTGGGGGATGCGCAAGATCAGCCTGTTAGAAATTTTCACGGGATGCCCGGAAACCCTTTTGTGTGCAACGTAGGGCAGTTTCCCCCATCTCTTGGACCTCGTCTTGTGGGGAATAGAATAGATAATCAGGGCGGTGTAAGGAACTATCAGGAGCAAGATTATGACTTTGACCAGGATGAAGATCGGTTTTCTGTTCGGCGTTCAGAGCCGGAAGTTCAGGTTGAGGATAGGAAGTATCGGTTGTTGGAAGAACGTTTGAAGGCTGTGGAAGGGCAATGGGTCCTTGATATGGATGCTAATGATCTCAAATTGGTGTCTGGGGTGAAAGTTCCTCCAAATTTCAAGCCTCCTATATTTGAAAAGTACAACGAAACGTCATGTCCTGTTACTCATGCAACTGCTTATTTCTGAAAGATGTCGGTACATACTGAGGATCAGGGACTTTTGATTCACTTTTTCCAGGATATCCTATCTGGGGTATCCCTGGAGTGGTACATGAAGTTGGAGAAAACCCATATTCATTGCTGGAATGATCTTGCTCGGGCTTTTGTCAAACATTATCAGTACAATGTGGATATGGCGCCTAATCGCACTCAGTTACAGAATTTGTCACAGGGACCAAGAGAATCTTTCAAGGAATATGCTCAGAAGTGGCGTGAGTTGGCTGCGAGGGTTCAACCTCCACTCATGAAGAGAGAACTCATTGATATATTTATGAGTACCCTGCAAGGGCCATTTTATGAGCACATGATAGGAAGTACTTCGGCAGGATTTGCAGACTTGGCTATTGCTGGTGAAAGAATTGAGGTAGGTTTGAAATTGGGGAAAATTCAGATTTGAGGTTCTAGTGGCTCATCAAGAGGAAGTAAGAAACCATTCAACACCTACCCTAAGAAAAAGGAAGGCGACGCAAGTGCGTTTTACTCTCATAGAGGAAGAAGAGAGGATCGTCAGCACCAACAAATCAACGATGTTTCTATTCCTGTTAATGCTCCTCCACAACAGAGACCAAATAAAGTGCCTCAACAACAAAGACAACAAGATGCTCCTCGTCAGTATAATAATCAATAGCAGAGACAGATGAGAAAATTCGATCCCTTGCCGGTATCTCTTGCTGAAGAACTCCACCATTTGCTTGATTTGAAGTTGATCGGTTTGAGAAATATGCCACCATCACCCGCAAGACTTCCTCCTAACTATGATGCTAACGCAAGATGTGAATTCCATTCAGGCGGAGTTGGTCATTCTATTGACAATTTCTTTGCGTTGAAGTGCAAAATACAAGACTTGTTGGATGCTAAGGCAATTGAGTTTACTCTAGTGACTGGTTCGAATGTTACTCAGAACCCAATGCCTAGGCATGTAGGGGGTGTTGTTAATATGATTGATGATAATGGTGAAGTATTGAATTTAATCATGAATGTGGAACAAGTAACTACTCTGTTGTGGTATGTTAAGAGGTATTTGCTTGACAATTCTATTTTTCCGGGTTGTACTTCAGAGTGTGCCAAGTGTAGAGAGCAACCGAAGGGATGTGATGATTTAAAAGCCGGTATCCAGTTGTTGATAAAGGAGGGTTCCCTGCAGTTCGATAGAAAACCAAGCTACCGTAAGGTTACCGAAGAAGATGTTGAAGTGGTATCTATTCCTTACACCCCTGTGCGCATTCCTACCCCATCTAGGGCGCCTCCTTTTATGATTACGGTACCTGGTCCCATGCTGTATACCAGTGAGAAGGCCATCCCATGGCATTACGGTGCTGATGTTTATTACCATGGGGTGAAGCAAATAGGAAGTACTCGTTTGTCTGAGGAAGAACGTGCTGAAGGTAATGAAGAGGAAGTTCATAATTTTTCTGGTGTGGGTCGAATGACTAGAAGCGGGAGAGTATTTAGTCCTTCCAATGTGCAAGATGCGGATGATGCTTCTGCAAGAGAAAAAGGAAAATAGCAGGAGATGATTGGTAATCCAAGGGTTACGCCAGCCAATGTGACTCAACCAATTCCGATACCAGAAGCTTCTTCAGTTCCCGATGAGGTTGAAGAGTTAATGCGAATTATCAGAAAGAGCGATTATAGCATAATTGATCATCTGAGCCATACTCCTTCTAAGATGTCTATCTTGTCTCTGTTGATTTATTCAGAACCTCACATAAATGCTTTGATGAAGTTGTTAAAGAATGTGTTTGTGCCACATGAGATAACAGTCAATCAGTTTGAGAATGTTTGTGCTAACATATCTACGGGGAATGGTTTGGGCTTCACAAATTTTGATCTTCCTCCGGAGGGGCGAGACCATAATAAAGCATTGCATATTTCAATGGAGTCCAGGGGCACTACTTTATCCCGGGTTTTGGTGGACACGTGGTCGTCTTTGAATGTATTGCCCAAGTCAGCATTGATGAAAATTGATTATTCTAGACTAGAGCTACACCCTAGTGATTTGATGGTGAAGGCGTTTGATGGGTCTCGAAGGTCGGTGTTTGGAGAGGTGGAGTTACCAATCAAGGTTGGTCCTCGCACCTTCACGGCTACATTTTTTGTGATGGATATACAGCCAGCGTATTGTTGTTTGTTGGGGCGGCCGTGGATTCATAAAGCAGGGGCAATCACTTCTACTCTTTATCAGAAACTCAAGTATCCTGCAGAGGGAAAGGTGATAACTGTGTGCGGCGAGAAAGAGTACATCGTGAGTCATTTGACATCATTCTGCTATGTTGAATTTGAAGGCGAGATACATGAGACTTTGTTTCAGGCGTTTGAGACAGTTCATGCTGTCAATTTTCCTCCTCTAGAGCAGAAAAAGGAAGCCCGAAACTGTTATGTCTCCTCTCAAGCATGCGAGAGCTGTGGTGGAAAATGGTAACCCTGAAGGTTGGGGTCAGGTGCTGGACGTTACCCCGAAATTTAATAAATTTGGTCTTGGTTTTAGCCCAGGTCAGCAGAGTACAACTCCCAGAGCATCTAGTTTATCTACTCCTGTGAAGTTTTCCCGTCCTTGTGCTACTCAAGAAGGACACGTCAATGCAGTTGGTGACGATAGGGTTGATGGCTACAATATCGAGGATTGGATTCTTCAGAGTATTCCAGGCCAAACACTCAACAATTGGACTTCTATGGATGTTATCCAAGTTTCAAGCGTTGAGGAGTAATTTTCTTGTTTTCTTTTATTATCATATCACAATTCTTATGCTCTGCCCAAGGCGTGGTGAATCATTTGTGTAGGGCCACCATGTTTATTTTCAAAAGCTTATCATGAAATAAAGGACGTTTTTGCATTCAAAATTTTGCTCCATTTCTTTTTTTTATTTGAATGGCAATGTTTTTTTCTTCACACATTGTCACTAAAAATGCCAAAATGTCATTCATGCAGATGCACTTCCACCACCGAATATATTGATAATGACTCTGCTATGGCTCATTATGACTTTGATACTCCTATTTATCAAGCTGAAGAAGAAGCATATGAGGATTGTGATCTTCCTGAGGAATTAGCAAGATTTTTAAAACAATAGGAGAAGGTTATCCAGCCGAATCAAGATTCAATTGAGGTGGTGAATATTGGCATAAAATAGGTAAGGAGAGAAGTCAAGATAGGGGCAGATCTCGAAGAAAGTATAAAGGTCAGATTGATTGAGCTACTCCGTGATTATTCTGATATCTTCGCTTGGTCTTATGAGGATATGCTTGGGTTGGATACAGACATAGTGGTGCATTGACTACCACTCAAAGAAGGTTGTTCCCCTGTCAAGCAATAGCTCTGAAGAACTCATCCTGAGATGTCCAAGAAGATCAAGGAGGAGATCCAGAAGTAGTTAGACGCGAATTTCTTGAAGGTCATTAATTATCCGCCATGGATTGCAAATATTTTTCCTGTGCCCAAGAAGGATGGTAAGGTCATAATGTGCATGGATTATATGGATTTGAACAGGGTCAGCCCTAAAGATGACTTCCCTCTTCCGCATATTGATGTGTTGGTCGATAATACTGCTCATTCCAAAGTGTTTTCATTCATGGATGGTTTTTCAGGTTACAATCAAATTAAGATGGCTCCGGAGGATATGGAGAAGACAACATTTATCACGCCTTGGGGCACCTTCTGCTATAAAGTGATGTCGTTTGGTTTGAAAAATGTCGGGGCAACATATCAGCGCGCCATGGTCACTCTCTTTCATGACTTGATTCACAAATATATTGAGGTTTATATGGACGATATGATTGCTAAGCCTGACACGGAAGAGGAACATCTTGTTCATCTAGAAAAATTATTCAGAAGACTGAGGCAGTTCTTGCTAAGGTTGAATCCGAATAAGTGCACCTTTGGGGTGAGATCTGGCAAGCTATTGGGTTTTATTGTAAGTGAAAAAGGTATCGAGGTGGACCCGGCCAAGGTAAAAGCGATACAGGAAATGCCTGAACCAAGGACAAAGAAGGAAGTATGTGGTTTCTTGGGAAGGTTAAACTACATTTCTAGATTTATTTCTCATCTCACAGCCACCTGTGAACCTTTGTTCAAGTTGTTGAAGAAAAGTCAGACAGTGAAATGGAATGAGGATTGTCATAAGGCCTTTGACAAAATAAAGGAGTATTTGCAAGAACCTCCGATACTCATGCCGCCAGTGGAAGGAAGGCCACTAATCATGTATCTAACTGTGTTGGAGAGCTCAATGGGTTGTGTCCTCGGTCAGCACGACGAGACAGGGAAGAAAGAGAAGTCTATTTACTACTTGAGTAAGAAGTTTACGGAATGCGAGTTGAGGTACTCATTGCTGGAAAAACTTGTTGTGCGCTTGCCTGGGCCGCCAAACGTTTGAGGCAATACATGTTAACTCACACCACCTACTTGATATCCAAAATGGATCCAATCAAGTACATTTTTGAGAACCCAGCTCTTACAGGCAGGGTAGCCCGTTGGCAAATGATACTCACCGAATATGATATCTAATACACTACTCAAAAAGCAGTTAAGGGTAGTGTACTGGCCGACCATCTTGCTCATCAGCCCATGAACGATTATGAACCGATGAAGTTTGATTTTCCAGATGAGGAAATTGTGTATATTCGGGATTGTAACAAGCCATACCCATACGAAGGACCCGAACTGGGATCACATTGGATGCTTGTTTTTGATGGTGCCTCCAATGCCATGTGTGATCGGTGGAAATAGAACTGACTGTTTTTTAAGTTGGTTCGCGAAATGTCGCGGTAAGCAAGAGTCGCCACCATCTTTTATGTTCTCCAACATGGAAAGGACAAAAGCACATCAAAATTCCTTCTTTGAGATGTCTCTCGGTTCGGGAGGTAGATTTATAGAAAGGGAAAGTGTTAGCACCCTTTCTATCTGTGGTTATCCACGGGCTCTTAGGTACTTGCTCTTATGTTTTCAAAAATTGTTTGCTTTTCAAGTGTATGTGGGTTTTGAAAAAGTTTCGTTAGAAAAATTTCTAGGTAACTCTTATATCTGTCCTCAAGAGTGTATGAAATATTTGTTTGAAAACTTTTTGAAAGTGTAGGTGTGAAAAGTTGTTTTTGTTTTTTGAAAGGGCAAGTACCCAGGAGAAATCTACCTACTCTAAGGAATTAGGCTGTGTAAGAGTCCTTTAGACAGTACTATCCCACTATTGAGAAGTAGGTAGCATCGTCGTTGGAGTTATTCGGGTCAATTCGATTATTAGGGACATGTGTGGTCACCGAAGCAATAGTAGGACGCCTTAGTGATAACCCTAATGTCCTAGATCCTTTTTATCCAAGGCAACCGTTTCGAGGCAACTGGATCTTTGAACATGAGGGCGACCTTTAAAACACCCTATACTTGACGACCACGTCGAGGCAACCAGTGAGGCGTACCCTAGGAGTGGCATGTGCATGTGTGTTGTTTCAGTTTATATTTATCTTTGAACATGCATCTTTGTGAGCTACGGATTGTTTTTATTTGTCAGGCAATCTTGCAGGCATAATTAATAGTTAGGAGTGCGGAAAATAAAGTGCGGAAAGGTAAATCTACGCTATTACAAGGCGCGGGTCTATACATCGCTAAAAACAAAACCCATTTGGAAAATAAATGTGAGAAAGTAAAAGAAAGCGATAAAATCCTAATTAACTATTACATCCTCGGAAACAGATACATAAATAATGATCAAAAGGAATTAAAGCGCGAAAGAAGTTAAATCGGGAACGTCTTAGGGTTTTGACCCTTTTTGAGAAAAGAAAGTAATTTGTCCTTTTTGTAATTAAATTAAATATTAAACCTAATAACTAATTAATTAAATAATTAAAGGAAAAAAATGTTTTTGTGTTTTTTATGTTTTTAATGAAAATAAAAATAAGAAATTAAAAGTCAAAAGAAAAACCCTAATTCTAAATTTGTTTTATTTATTGTAAAAAAAAGATTAAAGTTAACCTAATTTAACTAAATTAAATAATTTACATTTTATTTACAAAAATAATAATTAATAGTAAAAATAATAAATAATAAAAATATTTACATCTTTTGATTATCTGAATTTATTATAAAAAATAATTTGTTAGTTAATAATAATAATAATAATTATTATTATTATAATTAAAAGAAAATAAAAAGAAAGAAAATAAAAGAGAAAATAGAAACCAGGGGGTGCCAGGCCTTGTTTGGAGGTTTGTTTGTAAATTCCAGGCCCATTAAGCACAAAGCCACGTTGACTTTCTGGAGTAATCCATGGCATAGCTGACTGGAAACATGGTGTTCTACTCATCCTGACCATTGGATTGATGGTTGTGTCCACTTGGCATGCTGAGGCGTGAGGGACATGATGTTCATCCTTTGAGAAGCCTGCATAGGATTATGTTAGAAAAATATGAAACAAAGATTTGGGGGACCTGGGAATCGAACCCAGGTCCCAATGGTTACCAACCACGTCACTTTCCACTACGCCATTGCATTGCATCTGATAATATAATACAAAAGAATCATTATATTAGAAAGTCAAACAGCACGCTGCCAAAAGAGAAAACGCGCGCTTATTTCAAACGTTCCAATCACGCACGTACACGTCTTCATCTTCATCCTGCGTTCCTGTAAAATATAAACAAATATCGGGGGTTTTTAACCCCCACAACTTAGCATGACCAAAAATAGCGATTAGATGTACGAGTTATATAAATAGGGCGCGAGGGTTGGGTTTGATTCATCTGGCCTTGACGAATTCAACCATGGGCTTTAGAGTCTCTGATTTTTCCTATATCACAAAGCCCCAATTTGGAAGCTTCGAAACCCTAAGTTTCATCAATGGTGGTTTACGTTTCAGGGCATCTTAATCCAATTGAATTACACCAATAGCTTCGTATCAGTCCTATTAACACAAAACAATCCACAAAAGAGGTTAAATATGCATGAATAATGATATGCGATTATGGAAAAAAGCTTCAAACCGTAAAACTGTTTGCCACGATTTCTTGAGCTATGAAGCTTGGTTTTATTTGCAAATCGTTCCTGGGAAGCCTAGTAATGTGTTTGAATCGCTCTAAGGCTTTGAATTGGTCTGCAATATGAAAAACAGTTTTTGCTTTTTCTTGATTTTTTGGAATTTGGTTATGGTGTTTTGCAGCAGTTCTCACGTGAATGGAATTAGGTTTAGCTTATGCTCTTATAGTAGAATGGAATTAGGGTACAATCTTGCCAAGAAATCCATTGTATTGAAGTTTCAATATTTGATTGGAAATCAAATAATTTTCAATCTTTTTGATTGACAAAACTTGCCAAACATGGAGATTTTTGTCTCTTTGATTGATGCACGAATTTTCCAGCTTGCCCTGAGTTTATTTGCTTCACAAAAGATTTGAATAAACATATCTTGGTATTTTCCTACAATTAAATGAATTAAATGAATTAATAATCAATTAAAAATCCAATTAATTAATAAAAATAAGAAAATAACTCAATTTAATCTCAATGGGTCG
The DNA here is from genome assembly GCA_948472305.1 of Vicia faba. Taxonomy (NCBI): domain Eukaryota; kingdom Viridiplantae; phylum Streptophyta; class Magnoliopsida; order Fabales; family Fabaceae; genus Vicia; species Vicia faba. Next base: position 750,381,473 of record OX451740.1, on the reverse strand, counting down.
TGCATAGGCCTTGGATAAAGATTCAAGAAGAATTTTGAGGCCCATTAGCAAAGTTGACTTTTGCAAATTCCCAAAAATTTCCCAACTTCTCCAATGCATATCTTGCTCAATTTTGATCATATGAACATGTTCTTGGACATTTTGGAAAGGTCTTGAAGTCCTATAACCAATTCCTTTGGTACCATGTCATTTGGATTTACCAATCTCAAGTTATGGTCTTTGACTTAAAATGCCTTTTTGTTGACTTTTGAAATTGACCTATAATGTAGAAATTGATAACTTTTTGTGGGAGCATTTCTTGGACTTGGAATGTGAATATGAGTTGTAGTAAATTTCCTCCCCTTCAAAATGAGAATTGGATGGGATTTTTCTGATGAACCATGAAAAAGTTATGCCTTGGTCAAGTTACAATTGACTTTTTAGCTGTCCAAAAATAGCAACTTTTGCATCTTTGATGATTTTTGAGCCATGCCTGTGGAATCATGATCAAGACTTGATAAAATGATGATTGTGGCTTCAAAATAAGATGTTGACCAAAAAATTTGACTTCTGGCTGTAAAATGACCATTTTGCCCCTATAGTTGATTGTGAAGCAAATGGACCTTTTGACTGTGCAATTTGATGTTGTGAGTCTTGAGACTTGACATGTAGATGCTTGGAAATGTTTATGGGCACATGGGATTTGATTAAGCCATTGAAAACCACAACTTCCTTGCAAGAACCAAAACCCTAATTTTGACTGGCTTAGGAGATGGTAGGGTTGTGCAACCCTTGAGAGATCTTGAACCATTTGAAGATGATTCTTGACAAACTTTGAAGAATATGGGAGGGCAAATTTTGGGGTACAACAGTTGCCCCTGTTCAATCTTCTTAAACCTGAGGATGTAGATTGGCTTGCATGCCTTTCGTGATCCGAAGGTGGAAGATGATTGAACACTAGAGTGCCCAGAAATTTGCACTCGCATAGTAGAATATCAGCAGTGTGATGTCGGGAATGGGCTTACAGATGCCATTTGGAGAGATGATGGATAAGAGGATGGGCTTATAGATGCCATTTGTAGATGTGACAGAACCTTGTCGGGAATGGGCTTATAGATGCCATTTGGAAATGTAATGGATAGTTGAATCTGAATAAGAAATAGAATGGCTTCCGTGTCTGGAGCATATCTAGTCTGTGTCTAATTACTGACGTCTGAACGAGTAGTAGAATGACCGCCGCGTCTGGGGTATATCCATACTGCATCTGAATGAGTGACAAAATGTCATCCGAATCTGGATCATATCTGGAATGTCTTTTGAATGAATCTGGACTAAACAATAGAATAGCCTCCGGGTCTGGAGCATCTCTAAGTTGTCTTTAGAAGTTTGAATCTGAATAAGCAGTAGAATAACATCCGGGTCAGGAGCATCTCTAAGCTATATCTGAAAGGAACTCTGGAATAAGTATCGGAATGTCACCAAATCTGGGTCGCATCTGAACTATCTCTGAATAAGCAATAGAATAGCATCCGGATCTGGAGCATCTCTAAGCTATCTCTGAAAGGGAATCTGAATAAGCAATAGAATAACATCCAGGTCTGGAGTATCTCTAAGCCATCTCTGACAGGAAATTCTGAATAAGCAAAAGAATAGCATCCATATCTGGAGCATTTCCAAGCTATCTCTGAAAGGAAACTCTGAATAAGCAAAAGAATAGCATCCATATCTGGAGCATCTCTAAGCTATCTCTGGGAAGAAACTCTGAATAAGCAAAAGAATAGCATCCATATCTGGAGCATTTCCAAGCTATCTCTGAGAAGAAACTTTGAATAAGCAAAAGAACAACATCCATGTCTGGAGCATTTCCAAGCTATCTCTGAAATCTCTTTAATATAGATATGCCCTGGCTAGATACAGGTATCGAATCTACAATCAATCGCTCACAGATATGCCCTGGCTAGATACAGGTATTGAATCTGGAACTTCAAACTCTTCATGCAGATATGCCCTGGCTAGATACAGGTATCGAATCCACAATCAATCACTCACAGATATGCCCTGGCTAGATACAGGTATCGAATCTGGAACTTCAAAAGTTGATAGTAATCATCTTTGGATTGACCTTTTTCCTGAAAAGGCAAAACATCAGTTGTATGCAATGTCATAATGTATGAAATGCATGATGTCATGATGTTCAAAAGTGTCGTATGCACTTTATCATGTATGTAAGCAGAATGTATAAAATGTGAAATGTTTATGAATGTATTTTCGTCTAGGAAAATAAATCCTTGACGAATGCCGGGAGTTTGTTGAATCCTGGGCTGATGTTGAAGAATAGAGTTCTTCGTTTCCGCTGGGGATGATGACTGCAAGAATAAACCGGTAGGAGAAGATGACTCCGTTGGGGAATAAACTTGATGAAGAGATTACTCTACGGAGAATTACTCTGTGGGGAAAAGATTCTTCGCTGAGATTTTGATGAGAACTCCGCTGGGGATTCCGTTGATAAGTTTTGTTGGAAGATTTGATGAACTCCGCTAGGGGATAGGAAGAACTTCACCGAGGATGATCTTTCCGTGGCAATTAGCTGAGGATAACTGAGTTATAAGCTCTGGTGGGGGATAACCTCTGAACATGGTCGGGGAGAGATACATTGGTACTCTGCAGGGGACAAGCTTCCAGACTCTACTGGGGATAAGCTTCCAGAATCTACTGGGGATAAGCTTCCAGAACCTACTGGGGATAAGCTTCCAGAACCTACTGGGGAGACTGATTAAACTCTCCTGGGGGAACTTTTGGACTTCACTGGGGAAGTGGCTCCACTGGGGTGTCTGATATTCCGCCGGGGAACAATCTTATATTTCCGTCGAGGAATATTAAGACTATCGGGGATGCTTGTTTAGGAACATCTGTATACTCCGCTGGGGAATATTGAGATTTTTCTGGGGATACCCAACTTCCTTAAGGCTGACAGTAGACTAACTCTGCTTGGGGGAGAGTATTGCTGACTTGCTAGGGATACTGTGCCTTTTTCGGGGCTGATGGGAGACCAACTCTTCTTGGGGAGAGTATTGCTGGTTCTTGTCTTACTCTCGGGGAGTGAAGGTATATTGGTCAATTCTTCAGCTGAATCTACCTGGTACCTGGAGAACAGAACAGCTTGTACAGTTTGGACAACTCTTATTGCCCCAGCTTCTATGGGAGAAGGTACCTGTGGAGGTGCTTGATAACCGCTAATTGACGAGTCTTCTTTTGGTAGGCAAGTGACGAGATGACAGGACATAGTCGTACGCTTTGATCCCTAACTTTTGCCTGGACCGCCCTTTCGAGTTTTCAGCCCACTGGGATACCCATTTTTGCCCAAGCCGCCTTTTCAGGTTTTCAACTTGTCGGGTGTACAGATTTTTTCATTTTCATCCCTTATTTTTGCCCGAACCCTTTTGGTTCACCGGGAAGCCCTTATTTTTGCCTAGGTGTGTCAACCTAGCGGGTCTTTGATTATGCGTAGTATTTTTTCGACTATGTCCGTGATCTTAGGATACAGGAAGTTGTCACTGTCAGTAGTGTTGTGTTTCCCTATTACCAGAAGATCTTCGTTTGATCGTCCAATGCCCCAAGTGATCCAGATGGGGATTTGCCCCAAGCTGGTTGGCCTTTTGAGAGATTCTCCGAATCTTGACTTAACTGCCCCAGATGATGGACAATGATCATGCCATGCCCCTTGATTGGAGGTGCTTTTGTTCATTAGACATTCGTCGTGCGAACTTCTATGTTGTTCAAACAAATAGTCATATGCAAGCAATGTTATATTAAAAATGCAAAGCTTATGTCTGTCTTGAAGTTTTTGAAAATTCATTTTTTCATAAAAACAAGTGAATTTTGTAAACTGTGATGTCAACTCGTTATTTTACCGCAAGCCTTAAGGAGTCAGGATACCTTTCGTAACATTATGCTTTCGAACTAACCCATGCTTCAGCTAGGACTTTTAAGGGTTGTAACGTGGCCTGGTTCACGGTTTAAGAAACAAAGGATAAAGGCTCAAATTATATTTGTACCCACCCGCTCTTCGTGATGTTCTTCAAACCTAAACTCAGCTGATCATGCATTAGACCTTGTTTGAGTCTTTGTCCTGATATTATGGTGATGGTTCGGATATTGACAGTTTATTTTGAATAGGCAGTCATTTCTTTTTTGTTGAGGGTTTGTTGGACCTCTTTCTTTTTTGATGTTGTTATCCCTGTTTTTGCCTGAACTGTTTCTTTTGTGATTACAGTCAGCGGGATGCCCCAGCTTTGTAAGTCTCCTTCATAGGTTTTGACTTATTGGGCTTTTATTTCTGAGAGATAATGACTGCCTGTCTTTGTGATTATTCGGAACCATCACTGTCTTTTGTTTTTTAAGGATTCATTTGATGCCATTCATTGTGCACCTGGATCAACTGAGAAAACTACCCTGCCCTCGGTTATGATTAAGGGTTTTAATTTTCGAAAAGAAAAACTCCTACTTCTTTGGCTCGAAGGGGTTGACGAGGGATTATCTTCCTTATACCTCCAGTGTTTAGGAATTGAAACAATGCCTGTACCTCATCAGCAGGGTCTGTTCAAAAGCATACTGTAGATTGTGGTATCGCTTTCGTCATCCTCCCTCAAGAGGCTTAGAATTTGCAATTGAGAATTGAACATCACAGAAACATGAAAGCAATTTTGAATATAATGAATACGAATAGATTAATTCAAACAGACATATGCGATGCATTAATGAAATAAAAGAGTTTGCTATGACATTAATTGTTTGTATAAGCAAAGAAAAATACAACTCGGAAATTCAAATAGAACAAAAAGCCTTCAATGATTTGGCAAAGGAGCAGTGATTATGTTTGGAGTCTCTGGTGCTTCAAACTGGACTTCTTTAGCATCAATCATGTCTTGCACCTTATTCTTCAGGGCCCAGCAGTTGTCCGTAGTATGCCTCGGGCTGTCAGAGTGGTATGCACACCTCTCATTGGGATGATAGTTAGGAGTGGAAGTGTTTGGATTCTGAAGAGGAGCCCTTAAGGTAATCAGCCCTGCCCTCAACATTTGCTGTAGCGCTTGAGCCAGTGTCATGTTGATCTTAGTGAACTGTCTTTTAGGTGCGACCTCCTTACGTTGATGCCCCTGTCTTTGTTGAGCAGGCATAGGATTAGAGGTCTGGGTTGCCCCTACATGTTGATCATGACGACTCTTTTTACCATGCACAACATTGGACTCCTTTTTCCCATGGTAAGGCTTTTTATGAGTATCAGAAGGTGTCGCTTCTTGAATTTTCCCAGCCTTGATACCAGCTTCAATTCTTTCCCCAGTCAGAATGAGGTCTGTAAACCCTGCAGAAGAATTTCCAATCAGATGGTTGAAGAAAGGACCAGACAGGGTCCCCAAGAACATATCCACGAGCTCACGGCCAGTCAAAGGTGGCTTCACCCTTCCAGCCAGGTCTCTCCACTTTTGCGCATATTCCTTGAATCCTTCACCCGTCCCTAGTGACATACCCTGGAGTTGGGTACGCGTAGGAGCAAGGTCGGAATTATACTGATACTGCTTGTAGAATGCAGTAGCCAAGTCCTCCCAGTTACGAATACTGGATCCATCCAGCTGATAGAACCATTCGAGTTGAGTCCCTGAAAGACTTTCCTGGAAGAAATGGATCCATAGATTCCTGTCAGCAGTGTAAGGTTGGATCTTCCTTACATATGATCTGATATGCAGCTTAGGACAGGAAGCCCTGTCGTACTTCCCAAAGGCAGGTGCCTTGAACTTGTGTGGGATCACCACCCCAAAAGATATACCTAGATCTCCAAAATCCAACCAAGGCACATGTTGAATCTCCATAGCACTTAGACGGTCCTCTAGTTGCTTGTACCTGTCCTCAGCGGGAGGATACTGCTCATCATTGTAATCCGTCTCGTTGTCGGAGACCACGGGACTAGGAACCCTTCCCCCTTGGGGACTGTCTTTCCCTACAGAGGAAGTAGCCAGATCAGCCTCGTTCTGCAGTGTATTCCCAGATCTGCGTCCAGGGTTGAACAAAACAGTCCTCTTCTTCTTCTTCTTCTTCCTCTCTTTCAGAATCAGAGTTTTCAAGTCCTGTTGACCCTGGGCTAGGCTCATAACCAACTCCTGGAACTGGGCATTCTGGGCCTGAAGGGCCTTGATAGCTTGTTCAGCGGAAGGTTCAGGATTCATGATGATTGCTGAAATAAACAGCGAATAAGGTAAGTGACCTGTAAAAAGGGTACCTGTAATGCAATGATATGTATGTATGCATGCAATGTTTTCAAGGATCTCGTGGGGTAAACAAGAAAATTGTTAGAATCTGGTAGCTTGATTGAAGGAACTTCATGTTGTTGAGAGTCCTTCTTCAAGAGTCAAAGCTCACCATATCGAGTGGGTCATAGCCCCTGACCCAGGTTATCGTGTTTTGATCTCCAACAACCTTGGCTAGAGGAAAATAAATCCCCTTTTCCCCTTGCTAGACACTTGGTTCATCATGACCTGCATCACAAACCCTTGAGATCCTTGAAATGGATTAGTCCTTATGCATGATGTATGCAATGGTATGATGGTATGATGTTATGCTATGCATGGAGTGATGTAAGTAAACCCTATTTTGAGTCCAGATTAAGGACTGTAAACAAAACCTGCAAGGAACCCGTGTTGTCAGATAACAAGCATGCTAGTCAAGTTTGAAGGCACACAAGTCACACAAGACAACCCTTAGAGTTTAGGCCAGCATGAAGTTTGGGTACTACCCTCTTTCAGTTTCGTTGGTTAAGACCTGTCCTATCAAAAGTAACCGGGTTCTAGAGGATCTCAATATCATCGACTACCCTCAATCGGTCATAACTCCAGCGTTGCAATCTTTTCTTGCGGCCAGAACCATCGCGAGAGTTTAGCCTCAATGAGTGTAGCATACTGCTACTGTTCTATGGCCAAGTTGGGTCAATTTAGGGTTCTAAGGTCGGTTGGTGCTTAATGACTCCTCATAAGACCCATATTCTCCTCGTTGCAACACAAGGGATATCGGTACAGACCAAGGTGTCACACCAACGTAGCCACTGCTTCACCCGTGTCGGTCTATGCCGGACAGGTCCCTCACAGCTTATGCTACCTAAAGGGTATTCCCCAGATCCGGGTTAGGATCTATGAAACTCCGATGCAAGCCCACAAATATAAAAGCAATCAAGACATACAATTGAAAACATAAGAGTGGTCTAATCCTAAGATACACCTCACTTTTAGTATCCCCAGCAGAGTCTCCAGTTCTGTGATCGGTGGAAATAGAACTGACTGTTTTTTAAGCTGGTTCGCGAAATGTCGCGGTAAGGAAGAGTCGCCACAGTCTTTTATGTTCTCCAACATGGAAAGGAAAAAAGCACAGAAAAATTCCTTCTTTGAGATGTCTCTCGGTTCGGGAGGTAGATTTATAGAAAGGGAAGGTGTTAGCACCCTTTCTATCCGTGGTTATCCACGGGCTCTTAGGTACTTGCTCTTATGTTTTCAAAAATTGTTTGCTTTTCAAGTGTATGTGGGTTTTTAAAAAGTTTCGTTTGAAAAATTTCTAGGTAACTCTTGTATCTGTCCTCAAGAGTGTATGAAATATTTGTTTGAAAACTTTTTGAAAGTGTAGGTGTGAAAAGTTGTTTTTGTTTTTTGAAAGGGCAAGTACCCAGGAGAAATCTACCTACTCTAAGGAATTAGGCTGTGTAAGAGTCCTTTAGACAGTACTATCCCACTATTGAGAAGTAGGTAGCACCGTCGTTGGAGTTATTCGGGTCAATTCGATTATTAGGGACATGTGTGGTCACCGAAGCAATAGTAGGACGTCTTAGCGATAACCCTAATGTCCTAGATCCTTTTTATCCGAGGCAACCGTTTCGAGGCAACTGGATCTTTGAACAGGAGGGCGACCTCTAAAACACCCTATACTTGACGACCACGTCGAGGCAACTAGTGAGGCGTACCCTAGGAGTGGCATGTGCATGTGTGTTATTTCAGTTTATGTTTATCTTTGAACATGCATCTTTGTGAGCTACGGATTATTTTTATTTGTCAGGCAATCTTGCAGGCATAATTAACAGTTAGGAGTGCGGAAAATAAAGTGCGGAAAGGTAAATCTACGCTATTACAAGGCGCGGGTCTATACATCGCCAAAAACAAAACTCGTTTGGAAAATAAATGCGAGAAAGTAAAAGAAAGCGATAAAATCCTAATTAACTATTACATCCTCGGAAACAGATACATAAATAATGATCAAAAGGAATTAAAGCGCGAAAGAAGTTAAATCGGGAACGTCTTAAAGTTTTGACCCTTTTTGAGAAAAGAAAGTAATTTGTCCTTTTTGCAATTAAATTAAATATTAAACCTAATAACTAATTAATTAAATAATTAAAGGAAAAAAATGTTTTTGTGTTATTTATGTTTTTAATGAAAATAAAAATAAGAAATTAAAAGTCAAAAGAAAAACCCTAATTCTAAATTTGTTTTATTTATTGTAAAAAAAAGATTAAAGTTAACCTAATTTAACTAAATTAATTAATTTACATTTTATTTACAAAAATAATAATTAATAGTAAAAATAATAAATAATAAAAATATTTACATCTTTTGATTATCTGAATTTATTATAAAAAATAATTTGTTAGTTAATAATAATAATAATAATAATTATAATTAAAAGAAAATAAAAAGAAAGAAAATAAAAGAGAAAATAGAAACCAGGGGGTGTCAGGCCTTGTTTGGAGGTTTGTTTGTAAATTCCAGGCCCATTAAGCACAAAGCCACGTTGACTTTCTGGAGTAATCCATGGCATAACTGACTGGAAACATGGTGTTCTACTCATCCTGACCATTGGATTGATGGTTGTGTCCACTTGGCATGCTGAGGCGTGAGGGACATGATGTTCATCCTTTGAGAAGCCTGCATAGGATTATGTCAGAAAAATATGAAACAAAGATTTGGGGGACCTGGGAATCGAACCCAGGTCCCAATGGTTACCAACCACGTCACTTTCCACTATGCCATTGCATTGCATCTGATAATATAATACAAAAGAATCATTATATTAGAAAGTCAAACAGCACGCTGCCAAAAGAGAAAACGCGCGCTTATTTCAGACGTTCCAATCACGCACGTACACGTCTTCATCTTCATCCTGCGTTCCTGTAAAATATAAACAAATAGCGGGGGTTTTTAACCCCCACAACTTAGCATGACCAAAAATAGCGATTAGATGTACGAGTTATATAAATAGGGCGCGAGGGTTGGGTTTGATTCGTCTGGCCTTGACGAATTCAACCATGGGCTTTAGAGTCTCTGATTTTTCCTATATCACAAAGCCCCAATTTGGAAGCTTCGAAACCCTAAGTTTCATCAATGGTGGTTTACGTTTCAGGGCATCTTAATCCAATTGAATTACACCAATAGCTTCTTATCAGTCCTATTAACACAAAACAATCCACAAAAGAGGTTAAATATGCATGAATAATGATATGAGATTATGGAAAAAAGCTTCAAACCGTAAAACTGTTTGCCACGATTTCTTGAGCTATGAAGCTTGGTTTTGTTTGCAAATCGTTCCTGGGAAGCCTAGCAATGTGTTTGAATCGCTCTAAGGCTTTGAATTGGTCTGCAATATGAAAAACAGTTTTTTCTTTTTCTTGATTTTTTGGAATTTGGTTATGGTGTTTTGCAGCAGTTCTCACGTGAATGGAATTAGGTTTAGCTTATGCTCTTATAGTAGAATGGAATTAGGGTACAATCTTGCCAAGAAATCCATTGTATTGAAGTTTCAATATTTGATTGGAAATCAAATAATTTTCAATCTTTTTGATTGACAAAACTTGCCAAACATGGAGATTTTTGTCTCTTTGATTGATGCACGAATTTTCCAGCTTGCCCTGAGTTTATTTGCTTCACAAAAGATTTGAAAAAACATATCTTGGTATTTTCCTACAATTAAATGAATTAAATGAATTAATAATCAATTAAAAATCCAATTAATTAATAAAAATAAGAAAATAACTCAATTTAATCTCAATGGGTCGTGCATAGGCCTTGGATAAAGATTCAAGAAGAATTTTGAGGCCCATTAGCAAAAATGATGTGTTTTGGGCAAAGTTGACTTTTGCAAATTCCCAAAAATTTCCCAACTTCTCCAATGCATATCTTGCTCAATTTTGATCATATGAACATGTTCTTTGACATTTTGGAAAGGTCGTGAAGTCCTCTAACCAATGCCTTTGGTCCCATGTCATTTGGATTTGCCAATCTCAAGTTATGGTCTTTGACTTAAAATGCCTTTTTGTTGACTTTTGAAATTGACCTATAATGTAGAAATTGATAACTTTTTGTGGGAGCATTTCTTGGACTTGGAATGTGAAGATGAGTTGTAGGAAATACGTCCCCTTCAAAATGAGCATTGGATGGGATTTTTTTGATGAACCATGAAAAAGTTATGCCTTGGTCAAGTTACAGTTGACTTTTCAGCTGTCCAAAAATAGCAACTTTTGCATCTTTGATGATTTTTGAGCCATGCATGTGGAATCATGATCAATACTTGATCAAATGATGATTGTGGCTTCAAAATAAGATGTTGACCAAAAATTTGTAATCTCAAGCCTCAACTCAATTTTAGTTTTGATGAAAGACAAACAAGCTAGTTTGATGAAAGACAAACAAGCATTATGGAAAGAAGGAAAAGAAGTGGAAATTAACTTAAAGCATCATTCACTCAAAGCTTCAAGGATCATGGCAAGAAATCAAGTATATCAATTCTCAATTGAACTACATTGATTATAAATGCTCAAAAATGATATACACACTTGCCACAGCACTTCAATTATATTTCAAAACAATTTTTAGGTTTTTCTCTGCTGTAAATCGATTAACATCTTGTGTAAATCGATTTACACATGCTTTTTTCAAAAAACGGTTTGCTCCTGCCAGCAATCGATTTATAGGTTGTGTAAATCGATTGATCACAGAACAAACAGATTTTTTTAACTCTTGTAAATTGATTGACACAACATGCTAATAGATTTACACCTCAAATTTTTTGAAATTCTGAACGTTACAAACACGTGCAATCGATTTGCATCTTATGTTAATCGATTTGCACATTGAAAATTTTGAAAAATCTGAACTGGTTTCAAGATATCCTTCACACCTTTTCTCCAATAGTTGCATGATCAAACATTGCATCTTGTCAAGTTTTTCAAACAGAAAAGTGTCCTTTTGGAAAGGTATCTTGATTACTATATATTTAAAAATCTTTCAAATCATAAACAACTCTTCTCTTATGCAATAATTCTGAACTTTGTAAAATATTCAAACTTCATATTTCTTAACTTTTAAGAACAAAGATTTTCTACACTTTCACACATATAAAGAACAGAAATCTTTGAGCATTATCTAACCATTGTGTTACAGTTTGAATTGCTTACAAGAGAAGAAAGAAGAAACTTCAAAGAAGTCACTCTATGTGATCAACATCTTTCAAGAAATCATACTTCATAAAATCATACAAAGTGTAACTTATTTCCAGGATTGTTGGAATTAAGTATTAGATTACTTTTGTTCCTTGTTGTCCATTGTTGGAAACAAGAGGTATCTTTTGAGAGGATTGTTCTCATTAGACTTATTGGAAATCCAAGAGGGTGTTCTTGGTTATTTGTTAGGTTCTTTAGTTGATAAGACTAGGAAGAGTCTTGTAAAAGTTCTAACAAAATAGTAAAATCTCTTACGTGTTTGCAAGGGGACTGGACGTACTTCCAGGGTGTGGAAGGAACCTGGATAATTCTCCGTGTCTCTTTACTTTCTGCACTTTATTGTTTTCAAAGCACTAAATCAAAATTAGAAAGTATAAAATAAGTCAAAAATTGACAACCACCTAATTCACCCCCCCCCCTCTTAGGCGCAATCTTAAACTTACAATTGGTATCAGAGCAGGTTATAGGTAACCTGCTCCTAGAGATCCAGAATGGCTTTCGCAAATCATCAACCAGTTTTCAGAGATGGTGGTAGTAACAACAAGCCTCCTCTATTCTGTGGTGAATATTTTGACTTTTGGAAAATACGCATGAAGGCGCATTTAGAAGCACAAGGAGAGGAAGTATGGGATGCTATTGAAAATGGTCCATTTATCCCGATAACGGTAATCAATGGCGTTGGGTCTGCAAATCCCAAAACTGCATGGGACGATGATGATAAAAAGAAAGTTCTCTATGACAAAAAGGCAATAAACCTTCTTCAAGGTGCACTCAGTATGGACGAATTTTTCCGTGTCTCAAACTACAGAATAGCAAAGGAAATTTGGGATACCTTGGTTCAAACTCATGAAGGAACGGCTGAAGTAAAAAGATCAAGGCTAAATACCTTGAGTCAAGAATATGAACTATTTCGAATGCAGCCCGGAGAATCCATTCTTGACTTACAAAAGAGATTTGTGCATTTGACAAATAACTTAAATGCTCTTGGTAAAACCCTGTCAAATGATGAACTCAACTTGAAAATCCTTAGATTATTGACTAGGGAATGGAAACCAAAGGTAACGGCAATCTCGGAAAAGAAGAGTCTCTCCGCAATGACTTCCGCTACATTATTTGGCAAACTCTAAGAATACGAAACAGAACTCGGTAGACTTGAAAAACATGAGAATCTAGAAAAGAAGTCCAAAAACATTGCTTTAAAAATTGATTCAAAGGAAGTGGTAAAAGAAGACAATCCAGAAGAAGATGAAAATTTCATGCTTCTTGTGAAAAGACTTGGGAAGTTTTTTGGCAGAAATGACAAAGGCGGATCTCATGCACATAAGAGAAAGCACTTCAAGAAAAGAGAAGCCTCCACATCAACACAAGATGTCTCATGTTATGAATGTGGAAAGCAAGGACACATCAAGCCAAACTGTCCAAATCTCCCAAAGAAAAATGGATTCAAAGGAAAGGACTCAAAACAAAAGAAAGCCTACATAGCATGGGAAGATAATGATATGAGCAGTTCATCAGAATCGGAAAGCGACAAATGTGCAAACTTAGCCTTAATGGCATCGCATCACTCCGACGATGAAGAAGAGGTTAGTAATGAATTTAATCTTTTTGATGATGATGTTCAAGGTGCAATTGATGAACTCTTTAAAGAATGCAAAAGTTTATACAAAAAGGTGTCAAAACAAGAAAAAGAACTTCTAATTTGTCTAGAAAAAATTGACACCATGACTAAAGATTTTGATCTTCAAAAACAGAATTTTATTAAAGAAAAGGAAAACTTTGCATGCTCCAAGTGTGAATCAAATGTCTTTCAAATTGTTCAATTGAAAAGAGTCATTGAACGATATGAAAAAGGACAAATAGGATTGGAAGGATTGCTAAGCCAACAACGTTATCCAAATGATAAAAGAGGTCTTGGTTATGTGAATACTAAGAAACCAAGTAACAATCCCACTGTTTTTGTAAAGGCTAGTAATAGTTCTAATCCCAAGAAAGTAGAAAAGAAGCAAGTTGTTCATAATCATCAAAATAAAAAGGCTAATGTATCTAAAAGAAAACAAATTCCTAGATACAAGAGCAAATTTGTTCCAAATTGTTTTTACTGTGGTATTATTGGACACACACCCAATGCATGCTATATTAGAAATTTCAGTATGGCTAGTGGACATTATGCATGGGTGAAAAAGGGAACTAACTATGAAGGACCCAAGGCAACTTGGGTACCTAACAAGAAATAATTTGTTTTTGTAGGTATGCTTGAAATCCATATCAAATGTTTGGTATCTTGACATTGGATGTTCAAAGCATATGACAGGAGATGTACATCAATTTTCATATCTAGTACATAAATCCAAAGGGTATGTCACCTATGGAGACAACACCAAAGGAAAGATTCTTGGCGTTGGAATAGTTGGCACACCTCCATCCATTCAAATTGAGGATGTTCTCTATGTTGAAGGATTAAAACACAACCTTCTTAGCATAAGTCAACTTTGCGATAGAGGGTTCAAGATCAAATTCAATAAAGAAGAATGCCTTATTATGGATGAGGCAACCAATGAGGTAAAACTCAAAGGTATAAGATCTAACAATATTTTTATGATTACTCTAGATGATTTGTCTATGAAGGTACAATGTCTTATGGTAAACAACAATGATGCTTGGTTATGGCATAAGAGGATTGCTCACACACACATGGAGCACTTGAACAAATTGGTTAAGCATGACTTAGTTATTGGCCTACCAAAGATGAAGTTCATTAAAGACAAATTATGTAGTGCATGCCAAAAGGGCAAACAGACCAAATCAACTTTCAAACCAAATAATATGGTTTCAACAACAAGACCACTTTAATTGTTGCACATGGATCTTTTTGATCCATCTAGAACAAGAAGCTTTGGAGGTAACATTTATGCTTTAGTTATTGTAGATGATTTTTCCCGTTTCACTTGGACTTTGTTTTTAGTGCACAAGAATGAAGCATTCAAGGCATTTAAGAGATATGCAAAACAAGTTCAAAATGAGAAGTCATTAAAGATAACATCAATCCGAAGTGATCATGGTGGAGAGTTCCAAAACAGTCTATTTGAAGAATTTTGTGAAGAAAATGGGATCTTCCACAATTTTTCAGCACCAAGAACTCCACAACAAAATGGAGTAGTTGAAAGGAAAAATAGGTCTTTGGTGGAGCTTGCTAGAACCATGCTAAGTGACTCAAGTTTGCCTAAATATTTTTGGGCGGATGCGGTAAGCACGGCATGTTATGTAAGCAATCGCGTGATCATAAGACCTATACTAAAGAAAACTCCATATGAGATTTACAAAGGAAGAAAACCAAATATCTCTCACTTTCATATTTTCGGGTGCAAATGTTTTGTCCTTAACAACGACAAAAACAATCTCGGTAAGTTCAATGAAAAATCGGATGAAGGTATCTTTCTTGGTTACTCCCTTTCTAGCAAAGCTTTTAGGATTTACAATAAAAGAACTTTAACTATAGAAGAATCAATGCATGTTTCTTTTGATGAATCTAACACCTCCAAGGAGGAAGTTGTTATTTGTGATGATGATGATTCTATAGATCTATCTCATGAGAATTCTTGCGGAGATGGCAAAATTGTCAATCCGGAACAAGCACATGAACTTTCACATCAAAATGAAAATGATGATGATCTTCCTCAAGAATGGAGAACTCATCGTGATCATCCAATTGACAACATAATTGGAGATATTAGCAAAGGAGTATCTACACGGCTAAATCTTAAGGATGCATGCTTAAATATGGCGTTTGTATCTCAAGTTGAACCTACTAAAGTGGCTCAAGCACTAGAAAATGATCAATGGATCCTTGCCATGCAAGAGGAGTTAAACCAATTCGAGCGGAACGAAGTTTGGGAACTTGTTCCTAATCCAGGAAATAAACGTATCATTGGAACCAAATGGGTTTTCAAAAAAAAAGATGGATGAAAATGGAATAATCACTCGAAACAAGGCAAGACTAGTTGCTCAAGGATACAACCAAGAGGAAGGAATTGATTTTGAAGAAACCTTTGCTCCGGTAGCACGTTTGGAAGCAATAAGATTATTACTTGCATATGCATGCTCATTGGACTTTGAACTCTTTCAAATGGATGTAAAAAGCGCATTTCTCAACGGATTCATAAATGAAGAAGTCTATGTAAAGCAACCTCCCGGATTTGAAGACTTCAAACATCCTAATCATATCTTCAAACTGAAGAAAGCTCTCTATGGGCTGAAGCAAGCACCAAGGGCTTGGTATGATAGACTAAGCGCATTCCTATGTGAAAAAGGGTTTGTAAAGGGTAAAGTTGATACCACTCTCTTCATAAAAAATGTTAATCATCATACCTTACTTGTACAAATCTATGTAGATGATATTGTTTTCGGTTCAACTAATCAAAATATGTGCAAGGAATTTTCGTCTATGATGCAAGGAGAGTTTGAGATGTCTATGATGGGAAGATTGAATTTCTTTCTCGGTCTTAAAATTAAGCAACTCAAACATGGTATCTTCGTAAACCAATCAAAATATTGCAAATACCTTATAAAGAAGTTTGAGATGGAAAGTAGCAAAGAAAGTGCAATTCCTATGGGATCCGGCACCTATCTTGATCCAGATGAATCAGGGAATTCTATTGACATAACTAAGTATCGTGGAATGATTGGCTCACTCCTCTATTTAACAGAAAGTAGACCTGACATTATGTTCAGCGTTTGCCTATGTGCAAGATATCAAGCCAATCCTAAAGAGTCTCACCTTGCAGCAGTCAAGCACATAATAAAATATCTCAAAGGAATAACCAACGTCGGATTATGGTATCCAAAAGGTAGTATGTGCAATCTAGTTGGTTATTCTGATGCTGACTATGCAGGTTGCAAAACTGATCGCAAAAGTACAAGTGGAACATGTCACATTCTTGGAAATGCCTTGGTTTCATGGTCATGCAAAAAGCAAGCAAGCGTAGCTCTCAGCACTGCCGAAGCAGAATACATTGTGGCTGGAAGTGGATGCGCTCAAATTCTTTGGCTAAAACAACAATTACTTGACTATGGAGTAAACCTTGGATGCATTCCTCTTCGATGTGATAACACAAGCGCGATCAATATTACGAAAAATCCAGTTATGCATTCCCCAACAAAACACATTGACATCAGACATCATTTCATCCGAGATCATGTACTCAAAGGAGATGTCGAGATCACTTTCGTGGACACTCAAAATCAACTCGCGGACATCTTCACAAAACCACTTGCAAAGGATGCATTTTTCAAAATTCGTCGTGAACTTGGAATCCTCGATGAACAAGATATATAAGGTGCACTCAATCCTTAACTATACCTTAATGTACATATGTATATGGTTAGACATTGTTTCAAATGTTAAAAATAATGATTTTTTTTTTTAATTTTTCTTTAAGTAAATCAATTTACACCATATGTCAATCGATTTACCACTGAAGCAAATCATTTTTTTAATCAAATCTTTTGTGTAAATCGATTTACCACTGAACGAAAATTATTTTTTTATAAAAATGTTCTGTGTAAATCGATTTAACCAAGGGGAAAATCGATTTACCACGGAATCTGAAGCATTTTCTGTGTATTTTTTTATGCAATTTAATTTCTAACATGTGATACTTGTATGAGCTTTTAATATATTTGGTCAAACTTTCATTATCTCTCAACCTCCCACCTTACTATTGACCAATCAATGAAACCTTGACCAAATCACCTAATTAAAACCTCATAAAAACCTCACTCACTCTCTCTATTATTTAAACTCACCAAAACTATCTCATAACACCAACACACTCTCTCATAACAACACAAAGAACTCTATATCTCTCTTTTCAAAACCCTGACAAGATCCATGGCTCCCAAGAGAAAAGCATCTGCCTCAGAGAAAGGAAAGAAGCAAGCTGCGTCAACATCTGCAAACTCTGTGCTTGAATACCTCTCGGATCCACAGCGGGACAGATTTATCAAGCATTTTCAAAAGAAAATCATCTCTGCTCCAAAGTTTGGTATGTTATCTACTTTTCCATATGAATGCTTCTCATTTCAAAGAGATTTAATTGCTTATGGTTTAGAACCATTAATATCTTCACATGGTTTCTATTACCCGGATCTGGTTAGAATTTTCTACAGCAATATGTGCTATGACAACAACAAATGTTATACCTATGTCCTTGAAAAAAGAATCCCTCTGCATTCCAAAACTATTGGCAGAATTTTGAACATTCCATATTCTGGAAGTACCCTCTATGATCCAGAAGATGTTGCTTGGGAAAATTATCAGAAGCGAGAATTTTTCTATAGCATTGGAAGGTTATCAGAATCTGAATATCGTGCCAAGCGGATTCGAAGTCTTGGCGGGGTTGTGCCAGCTAGGGACACATGGAGTGCTGGAAATTTTCATATTGATGATAGGTTGTTTCACTATTTTTTGGTGTATATTCTGTTTCCTAGAGCAGGGAATCATTGTACGGTGGCCGACCTAGAACTGCAAATCATATATGCAAGGAAAAATGGAATTCCGGTTAACTGGGCAAAATTGATTGTGGTGCATATGCTAAAAGTTGCCGCAAGGCCCACCTTTCTACCATATGCATATTTCATTACAAGGATTATGGCAGCTTTTGATATAGATTTCACTGGATTTGAGCGGATTGAAATGGATCCAATCACCACTAGGATCTCCATCAAAAATGTTGATTCAAGGATGGGTGTTCATTTCAATGCTGAAGCAAAGACCATCACTTACATTGGAGAAGATGTTGTCGGCGATGAAGGTAATAATGCAGATGAAGAAAACCATGAAGTTCCTCCTCCTGCTGCTTCTTCTGGTCCAACAAATCAAGATGTTATGGATTTCATGACGCAAAAGTTTGCTTCTCTCAATTCTAACATCAATGCTCGATGGACTGAGATAAACGACTCTACCTCATCTCGAATAAATGCTTTTCAGAATGATGTGAACCAACAATTTTCATATCTCTATTCACATCTTCATATCCCTCCATACGATCCAACCAATCCTGCACCTCCGCCTCCTCAATACACCGAACCACCTCTTCAACAACAATTTCCATATCAAGGACCTTTCTAAAATGTTCCTGATCAATGTTATTAAATTCTTGTTATAAGTATCATTATGGTTTTTGTCTTTTTGTTTTTCAAGTGTTCTTTATATGTATTGTGTTCTTAAACTTTGTTCGTTAATTTTAGAAGTTTTTGTTTTTCATTCATGTTCCTGTATATTTCTTTCTGTTATAATTTCTTGTTGCATCTTTCCCTTCTTTTTGATAATGTCAAAGGGGGAGAAGGATGTAATAGCACTTTATGGTTGTTTGTTTTCATTGTCTTTACAGAGCAAGCTTTCAAATCTTTTTCTCCATAGGGGGAGAAATCTTCTCAGGGGGAGAAAACACATTCTGCTCAAATTCTGAATAACACATAAAGGAAAATGGTTTGTCATCATCAAAAAGGGGGAGAATGTAATCTCAAGCCTCAACTCAACTTTAGTTTTGATGAAAGACAAACAAGCTAGTTTGATGAAAGACAAACAAGCATTATGGAAAGAAGGAAAAGAAGTGGAAATTAACTTAAAGCATCATTCACTCAAAGCTTCAAGGATCATGGCAAGAAATCAAGTATATCAATTCTCAATTGAACTTCATTGATTATAAATGCTCAAAAATGATATACACACTTGCCACAACACTTCAATTATATTTCAAAACAATTTTTAAGTTTTTCTCTGCTGTAAATCGATTAACATCTTGTGTAAATCGATTTACACATGCTTTTTTCAAAAAACTGTTTGCTCCTGCCAGTAATCGATTTACAGGTTGTGTAAATCGATTGATCACAGAACAAACTGATTTTTTTAACTCTTGTAAATCGATTGACACAACATGCTAATCGATTTAAACCTCAAATTTTTTGAAATTATGAACGTTACAAACACGTGCAATCGATTTGCATCTTATGTTAATCGATTTGCACATTGAAAATTTTGAAAAATCTGAACTGGTTTCAAGATATCCTTCACACCTTTTCTCCAATAGTTGCATGATCAAACATTGCATCTTGTCAAGTTTTTCAAACAGAAAAGTGTCCTTTTGGAAAGGTATCTTGATTACTATATATTAAAAAATCTTTCAAATCATAAACAACTCTTCTCTTATGCAATAATTCTGAACTTTGTAAAATATTCAAACTTCATATTTCTTAACTTTTAACAACAAAGATTTTCTGCACTTTCACACATATAAAGAACAGAAATCTTTGAGCATTATCTAACCATTGTGTTACAGTTTGAATTGCTTACAAGAGAAGAAAGAAGAAACTTCAAATAAGTCACTCTATGTGATCAACATCTTTCAAGAAATCATACTTCATAAAATCATACAAAGTGTAACTTATTTCCAAGATTGTTGGAATTAAGTATTAGATTACTTTTGTTCCTTGTTGTCCATTATTGGAAACAAGAGGTATCTTTTGAGAGGATTGTTCTCATTAGACTTATTGGAAATCCAAGAGGGTGTTATTGGTTATTTGTTAGGTTCTTTAGTTGATAAGACTAGGAAGAGTCTTGTAAAAGTTCTAACAAAATAGTAAAATCTCTTGCGTGTTTGCAAGGGGACTGGACGTACTTCCGGGGTGTGGAAGGAACCAGGATAATTCTCCGTGTCTCTTTACTTTCTGCACTTTACAGTTTTCAAAGCACTAAATCAAAACCAGAAAGTATAAAATAAGTCAAAAATTGACAACCACCTAATTCACCCCCCCCTCTTAGGCGCAATCTTAAACTTACAAAATTTTGACTTTTGACTGTAAAAGGACCATTTTGCCCCTACAGTTGATTATGAAGCAAATGGACCTTTTGACTGTGCAATTTGATGCTGTGAGTCTTGAGACTTGACATGTAGATGCTTGGCAATGTTTATGGGGACATGGGATTTAATTAAGCCATTGAAAACCACAACTTCCTTGCAAGAACCAAAACCCTAATTTTGACTGGCTTAGGAGATGGTTGGGCTGTGCAACCCTTGAGAGATCTTGAACCATTTGAAGATGATTCTTGACAAACTTTGAAGAATATGGGAGGGCAAATTTTGGGGTACAACACCATGGGCAACAGCGTCGAAGCTATTATCACTTCTCCTGAGGGATACCACATTCCTTTCACAGCTCGTATTTATTTCAATTGCACTAACAACATGGCCGAATATGAGGCTTGCATTTATGGCATTGAAGCGGCGATCGACCTGTGCATCAAATTTTTGAAAGTTTACGGGGATTCCAATCTTGTTATCAGCCAGATTAATGGAGATTGGGAGACTCGCCATCAGAACCTAATTCCGTATTGTGAGCATGTTACGAAGCTGATTTCGTACTTCGAAGAGATCACGCTTGAACACATTCCTAGAGAAGAAAACAATCTAGCTGATGCACTGGCAACTTTGTCCTCCATGTTCAAGGTTAAGTGGGCTAATGAGGCACCTTCCATTACTATCAGAAGTTTGAGTGAGCCAGCTTTCTGTTTTGAGGCTAGTTTGGAATCAGATGGTAATCCTTGGTTTTATGATGTTAAACGATATCTCGAAACACAAGAGTACCCTGAAGAGGCATTCGTCACAGATAAGAAGTTCTTGAGAAGATTTTCGGCCAAGTTCTTTCTCAGTGGTGGTGTGTTGTATAGAAGGTATCATGACGACTTACTGCTCAGATGTGTTGACAAGAAAGAAGCAGCTAGAATCATTGAAGTGATACATGAAGGTGACTTCGGGACTCACTCCAGTGGGCATACCATGGACAAAAAGATTTTGTGAGCTGGTTATTGTTGGTCCACCATGGAGACTGACTGTTACAATCATGCACGGGTTTGCCACAAATGTCAAGTCTATGCTGATAAGGTGCATGTGCCGCCAGTACCTTTGAATGTCTTGACTTCCCCTTGGCCGTTTGCGATGTGGGGAATTGATATGATCGGAAAAATTGAACCGACTGCATCCAATGGGCACCGTTTCATTCTGGTTTCCATCGATTATTTTACAAAATTGGTCGAAGCTGCATCCTATGCCAATGTCACCAAGCAGGTGGTAACTCGTTTCATTAAGCACAATATTATTTGTCGCTATGGAGTGCCTGAAAAGATCATTACCGATAATGGGTCTAATTTGAACAACAAAATAATGAAGGAGCTTTGTGAGTCCTTCAAAATCAAGAATCATAACTCTTCCCCATACCGACCAAAGATGAACGGTGATGTCGAAGCGGCCAATAAGAATATCAAAAAGATCGTACAGAAGATGGTGGTAACCTATAAATATTGGCATGAGATGCTGCCTTTCGCTTTGCATGGTTATCACACCACTGTGCGTACTTCGACTGGAGCAACCCCATTTTCATTTGTTTACAGCATGGAAGCAGTATTGCCGGTAGAAGTCGAGATTCCTTCTCTTAGGATCATGAGGGATGTTGATCTGGATGAAAGTGAATGTATACAGAATCGGCTGGATCAGTTGGAACTTATTGAAGAGAAGAGGTTGACGGTTGTATGTCATGGTCAGGTATATCAGTAGAGGATGAGGAAAGCTTTTGATAAGAGGGTACGGCCTCAGTGTTACAAGCCAGGTGACCTTGTGCTAAAAAGGATAATTCTCCCCCAGGGAGATCCCAAGGGAAAGTGGGCTCCAACTTATGAAGGTCCTTTACAGAAAAATTTTCTCTGGAGGAGCGATGATGCTCACGACTATGGATGGAGAGTACTTCCCTCTCCCTGTGAATGCTGCCGTACTTAAAAAATACTTTGCATAAAAAAAAATATATATATATATACATATATATATATATATATATATATATATATATATATATATATATATATATAAACCCCGCTAAGCTGAAAACCCGAAAGGGCGGTTTAGGCAAAAAGAGGGTGTCCTGGTGAATCGAAAACCCGAAAGGGCGATTCAGGCAAAAGTTAGGGACTTAAAGCAAATGACTACGCTTGGCATGAGATCCTTTGTTTCTTTCCTCCGTTCCGTCACCTGGCATAAGCTCGAAGCTAATCCAAGAATGATATGTCTGAAAGCAAGAAGATAGAAGCATGAGAGTCATAAGAGTCATAGCAGAGTCGGGACTTGATGGATATTCACATTCACATTGCCATTTGTAAACACTTGTTTGCTTTGATTTTGTAATTACTTGCTTCCTAATGTAAATGCCTTTTTCACAAGCTGATTTCTCAAAATCAATAGAATATCTTCTTTCAAGTATACATATACGTTTCTTTTCTCCTTTTTTACTATTGTGTTTGCAAAAACGTCCAATATTTTTGATAAGTATGTGCATATAAACTTCGTGGACCTTACACGGAAATAGTAATCTAAATCATAGTCAGTTGATCGCTTGAAATACGGATAACAAACACAACTACTACTGTGCAAGGGGCATGTTTATTTCTCTGTTTGATAGGATTCTCATTCACTTTTCTGGTGGATGCCTTGCCATTTGTTTCACAGCTCCGTGTTGTCGGTAAAGGTCTTTGGGTCAGAGTAATATCAAGATTACGGCAGGTCGGCGAGATCGGCAAACCCAGTTGGAGTTATTTCTTCCCCATATTGGCTTTTGTTACGTTTCTTTGCCACACTTTCATGCGTTATCTTGATTGATTGTTTTAAGCATTGTCTGCATATAGGATTTTGTTTATAGCTAAATGTCAGTCTTGATGCGTTGAATATTTTTGCCTCGAAAAAGATTATCCAATAAAATTTTCATCAAAAGAAGAGGAACAATAATATCATAAACCAAAGCAGTAGATGTTAAGTGACAATCATGTTGAAGAATTTGTCGTGATCACTCAACCATTATAAATCCTTTTGAAAGATGAATGCTTGTGATAAGTTAGCTGAACTTATGACAGGAGAATATCACGAAGGGGGTGGGCACCAAATAACTTGAGCCTTGAAAAACTTTTTTCTAAAAAACCTCGAACCAGTCCACGTTACAACCTTTAAAAGTCCTAACTGAAACAAGGGTTTAACTCGAAAGCATACTACAACAGGGTACCGTTTCCTAAACTCCCAAATATGTGTTTCATATCCATGTTGGTATCTTACCGCCTGCATCTTGACTCGTTTTCTTTAAAAAAAAGGGAAGAAAAGTTTTAAAATTTTTTGGCACTCTAGCCACTGATTCATTCACAACAGAGATGCGACACTTTGTTAAGGTTTTCAACTTCAAGGCTTAAATAATCGTTGCATCAGATCTGTCATTCCCAAAATAAACATCTTTTTGCATGCAAAACATTTGTTTGACATAAAAAAAAGAGTGTACACGTTGAAAACCTATAAAGAGCTTAATGATTTCCAGGAAGGGAATATTTAGTTCTTCTTCTGTTAGACAGAGCCCATGTATGAACAGGACTTTACCTATCCCCAGTGAAGTTTCATTTCTGCAGCGAAGTTTTGTTGCCCCAGGAATCTTCTTTTAAAGGCTTTATTCTGAGACTCCGGATTTGAGAATATCACATATCCCCAGCGGAGTTGCCAACAAAGATCCCTCGCCATGACCTCTCTTTTCCCAGCCAGTTTGTTGATTGGGGCATCTGTATGTTAAGATCTTTCCTTATCCCCAGTAAGGTCGATACTGTGTGACTATCTGCATGATCCATCCAATGGTTGCATTCCAAGAAAAATCTCTCTCCAACAAAAATCTTCAACAAAGTTTTTTATCCCTGGTGAAGTCCTGTTTCCTCAGTAGAGCTTTGTTCCCCCAGCAAAGGTTTTCACTCCTCACATCGGGTTTTTTTGTCTTGGTATCATCCTCAACACGGTTGCGTGCTGTCTTTTCTAGAGATTACAGTCTTGCCCTGATCTTCTCCCTCAATATCTAATCTTCAGATGGCGTCCCACTCCAGAAGCTACAATGTCGATCTGATCTTCTCTAGGAGTTTGCAATTTATTTTTGCAGCTCATCTCAATGTTTGTGGCCTATTTCTACTGGTTGTCCATTGTTATTCCCCGCGAAGCTTCATTTCTTCGAGGTTCCCTCTCCAGTGGTTCCCCATATTTTCTCCTCTCCTTTGGATTTTGCAATTTATTTTTGCAAGTCACGTCAGATTATGACTTCTTGGTTTTTGGCTTCTCAATTGGCCATTCCCCAATGAACTTTTTAAACATGCATCATTACATTGCATCTACTAAAACGCGTAGCATTTCCATTATATGGAGCATTGCGCTATATAGAAAGAATTCAAACATGCATCGGAACATAAGCCATTATTGTTTTTGTTTTCCCCAGTGAATTTGCTAATACTTCGGATTAAATCCCCAACGAGGTCTTCGTCCTTATTATCTCAGTTTCCTCCCTATACCAATATCCTTTTGACGTCAATCATTTGTTTGTTTGAGTGTCTACTCTTGACTGTAGTTCAGTTTCGCCCTGGGGCGGTCTTCTCGGGTTTAGTCTTCACTACCCTCTCCGGTTCATTCCAATGTCTATTGATGCACCTTTTGAATACCAGTTTCATCCTGATATTCGCTTTCAGCAGGTTTTTAGGTGTACGCCCTAATCTCCTTGCTTTGGGTTGAGCTCAGAGTTTCATCTCCTCACCTTGCGCGTGAAATCCAGTTTCGTCATGGTACTTATATAGTTTAGTTTCGCCTAACTAGTTATTGAGTCGAGTTTTATCACGTTTTTGCTTTCATGCCTTGGACCCTTTGACGGTGTTCATTTACCGAGTGCAGTGTTCGTACTGCGTCCCTGGTTTGAAATCAGTCTCCTTTGTTCTTTGGATCCTCTTATCAGTTTTCGTCACTGTTTATCCATTGATCTGAGACTAGCAGGTTCTCTGAGAAACATGCGCTCTCATTACTCTCGCTTTGGGTCGAGTTTCGCCTCGTCGCCTGTGCATGAAATCCAGTTTCGTTCTGGTACTCATCTAGTTTAGTTTCGCCTAACTAGTTATTGAGTCGAGTTTCGTCTCGTTTTTTTTGCTTTCATACCTTGTACCCTTTGACAGTGTTCGTTTATTGAGTGCAGTGTTCATACTGCGTCCCTGGTTTGAAATCTGTCTCTTTTGTTCCTTGGATCCTTCTATCAGTTTTTCGTCACTGTTCATCCATTGATCTGAGACCAGCAGGTGCTCTGAGAAACATGCACTCTCATCACTTAGTTATGGGTCGAGTTTCGCCTTGTTACCCGTGTGTGGAATCCAATTTCGTCCTAGTACTCATCTAGTTTAGTTTCGTCTAGCTGGTTATTGAGTCGAGTTTCATCTCGCTTTTGTTCCTCATTCCTGAGACTCTTTCAGTTCCTTCATACTGTCTATCTTAAGTTTGAGATTAGCAAGTGCTCCTAGAATCATGCACTCTAGCCACTTTTGCTTTGGGTCGAGCTCAGAGTTTCGTCTCCTCACCCGCGTACATTTTCTTTTCCAGAGCTTAGTTTCGCCTATACTCTGTGGTTGAGTTTTATCTCACCCCCTCTTTTTGAAGCCCAGTTTTTCCCTGGCACTTTTATCCAGAAGTTTAGTTGCGTCTACTCTTCTTTTGTTTTTGTTTTGTTTCAACCTGCCTTACAGCTTCATTCGGACGCGTGTCTTTAGGGTTTTCTGCTTCCTTTTTCTTTCTTCTTCAAGAGTGTAAATTTTTGGGTTCTTTTGTATTCAATCATCTTCAACTCTGAACCCTTGAAAGTTGTCACTTTTCTCACTTATCATGTTGAAGATATTTGAATAGGGGCAGTTGTTGCACCCCAAAATTTACCCTCTTGATTTAGGCTTATGTTTCATCATGATTATCATATTACATTGCATTCATACATTGTGATGGGATCAAAATACTTTGGTTATCAAGTCTTCCTCAAGCTTTGAAGTTTGATTGCATTGACAAGTTTCTCAAGTAGAATCTTATCATCTAAACCTCTGGATCTTTCAAGCTCAAAATTTATTGCATATCTCAAGATATCTTATCCATCTCTTTGGATCATCAGAAGATTGAAGTTTGTGTTTGATTATAGGAAGAATGACTCTTTTGATTCACCAGTCAAATTAGGGTGTTGCTTGATCAAGGCTTTTGATCAATGTACAAGTCTTGATTTGGAAGCTACAACATCTCATTGGTATTTGGAAAGTCTTTGTACAAGAAATTGGTCAAGATGCCCAGAGGATTTGAGATTTTGGAGATGATTCATCAGTCTCCTAAGGTGTTAACCAAAACTAGGGTTTGGGATTTCATCAAGATTTCTTGATGATTTTGAAGTGAAACTTTGTACATGGCCTCTATATATTTGGAAGATCATATGTTTGATGTTTTGATCATCAATTTTGAAGGAAAGTGGATCAATTGATTCAAAGGGGAAAAATGGTCATTTTGGTCAAAATCAGTCAAAGTCAAGGTTGACCAAGTGAACTTTTGGTCAACCATCAATTCAAGGGTGTAATTTTCATATTTCAAGTCCATTTGGATCATTGGATCAAAAAGATTGAGGTTTGGATTGAAACTTGTTCATGAAGAAACCCTAAAAGTTTCTAATTTTAGAAAATGAGGACTTAACTTCAAAAATTCATATTTTATTCCCTTTTGATCAAAAATATCCAAATGAAATATTCTTGGAAAGATAAGAGGGTGATGTTTCATCTCCTTTTGGTTTCATGTCCAAATTGGCAAAGAGTCAAGAGTTATGGTCTTTGGAAGTTCATGCCTCAAGTTAAAATTATAGGTCTTTTTCCAAAATTAGTGAATTTCACGTCAAATTTTGGGGACCTTAACGGATTCAATTGCAAAAACTCAAAAATAAGGGATTGTAAATCTTTTCAATACCTTTCCAAATTATACTCATTTGTGTCAAAATTCAAAAGTATGAGCAAGTTATGAACTTTGGAATTTTGAGGCATTTTATTGAAATTTGACAAGTATGCAAAATGGCAATTTCTTGCAAACTCAAGTTTTAGCCATTCCTTTTGTTTCTAATCAAGCCCATGAACAATTTGTGACATTCTGAGGCCTATTACACTCACCATCTCGTGCCCATGTGCTTCTTGAACTTGCTTGAATGAAAAAATATAAAACATGCTCAATTTTGCAAATTCACCAACACTTCTTCATTTCAAGTAATCATGGGCTGGCACTTTGAGCATTGGTTTCTGACCTCATTTGGCTCACAAAATGCACAAAAGGCAAGCAAATTCACGAGCAAATGACCTGATCCTATGTACACTTCATTTTCTGCACAAACATCCAATCCTGCCCTCCAACGACTTTGAGTGCCAAATACCACTTCTATCCTCTTCCTCTCGTGCTATATAACAAGAATCAAGGCTCAGTTGTGAAAAAGAAGGCTCATAATCGCTACATTGCAAATTTGAAAATTTTGAAGCATCTCTGCAAATTGCTTCGAATCTCTCTTCTCCTTAGATCATTCTTCAAAACTCTTGGTGTTTCAGCTTCAGTGAAGTAAGAAGATCAAGCCTGCACCATTGGATTGCTTCTGGAGTGAAGGAATCGTGTTTCCAGTTTTCACATCCATGTGAGTTTCTTGAACTTTGATTTATGTGTTTCAGCTTGAATTGATGATGTAAATCATGTCCATTGAGTTTCTAGTTGGCCAATCATTAGGATTGATGTATATTTGAGCTTTGATTCAAGCAGAATGGATGAAATCGTGTTCCTGATTTTGATGTTTGCAGTGAGTTTTTTCATTTTTTCCAGTTTTTTATCCTACTTTGATTCTCAATATCATTGTTAGGTGTGATGTTTTGTCATCCGTTTTATTGATGTTTCGTCATCTTTGCCATGATACTTTGTTATCTCTTAGCCGATGTTTCGCCATCGCACATTTGTTTGAAGCCGATGTTTCTCCATCGCACATGTTTGTTATCCTACTTTGATTTTCAATATCATTGTTAGGTGTGATGTTTTGTCATCCGTTTTATTGATGTTTTGTCATCTTTGCCATGATACTTTGTTATCTTTTAGCCGATATTTCACCATCGCACATTTGTTTGAAGCCGATGTTTCGCTATCGCACATGTTTGTTATCCTACTTTGATTTTCCATATCATTGTCAGGTGTGATGTTTTGTCATCCGGTTTATCGATGTTTTGCCATCCTTACCATGCCATGCCATCTTGTTATCTTCTAGCCGATGTTTCACCATCGCATGTTTGTTTGAAGCCGATGTTTTGCCATCGCACATGTTGGTTATCCTACGTTGACTCTCAATGTCATTATTAGGTGTGATGTTTTATCATTTGGTGTTTCACCATCTTTGACATGTTACTTTGTTAATATTTAGTCGGTGTTTTACCATCTCACTTGTTTGTTGTTTTATTTGATGTTTTGCCATCTTGATTGTTTTTATTGTCTTAACTAAAAAACACAAACACCCGAAAATATATGAGCCGAACTACGGCTGCTCTGATTCCTTAAAAGGGATACGTAGGCAAAGGGGTAGGGCCCAACCGAGCACAACTTTTATTTTCCCTACATTGTTCTTTTTTTCGCATGCATTCCCTTTTTTAGCTTTAAGCCATAGACATAGGTTTTGACCACACCCATTAGATTAGACAACAAGAGTGGATACCTTAGAGTACTACGGGCGTGTGGGGTGCTATTACTTTCCCCTCGCGTAACAGACTCCCTTACCCAATCTCTCGGTCGAAAGACCGTGATTTCTCCATCTTTAGTTTTTCTCGATGTTTACCTTTCCCTTTCGGCGGGATAAAAGACTTTCGGTGGCGACTTCAATGATGTTTCATTACACCAGATGACAGGTTCGGTCATGGCAGTTTCAGGATGCAACAATACTCCAATCTTGAATTCTTTCGGATCTTCTTCTGAACCCAAATTGATTACTTCCAATGGCTCTTTATATGGCTGAATTCTCCTTGGCTCAAGCAACCGTGAGACCTCTTCTAGAATCTCATCATAATCTTCTTCTTCGGCCCTATACACAGGACATTCAAAGTTTGGAGAGGTTGTATGGTCATTGTATTCAACGGGTTTATTAATTAATCTGCACATATGATTTATGATTGCTTTTAGAAACTAACACATATAACAAGTGATCGTGCAGATTGAATTGCAGTTATTATTTATTTTGAAAGTTTTTTTCTGATTACCATTTTCCAAGAAAAAAAAGAAAAAAAGAAAAACACAATTTGGGAAACAAAGACAACTTTTATTATTGATTTTAAAAATCAAAGTCAACAGATAAACCCATACAATATTAATACTTTCACCTTGGGCAGAGTGAAAGCCTTTCAAAAATATTAACAAAACAAATTGCTTTGAAACATGTATGCAAGAGGGAACATCAATGGTGATCCAATTCTGAACCCTAACTCTGTGCATCACATAATTTGGAATTATGGTTCTGCTTCATCTTCCATAATGGTATTAATCCCGGAAACAGTTGGATGAAGATAACCCCCATGTGATACGGTGGGAGAATTGACTTGAGATTTTGCGTTAGTGTTTGCAATTGTTGCGGTTAGCAAGAGTCGCCACCGACTTTTCTTTTATCCAAAAGGAAAGGTAAAAAATCACAGGAAAGACCTTTGAGATGGTTTCTTGAGTTCGGGGGGTAGATTATGAAAAGGGAAGGTGCTAGCACCCTTTACATCCATGGTTTTCCATGGGCTCTTAGTTACTTATTTAGATCACTTGCTTTGCTTTTGAAATTGTTTGAAATGGTGCTTTGTGTGGTTTTGAAAGTATTTTGAAAAGAGGCCATCGTTTAGGCAATATTTGTAATGATTCTCGTTCATAAGAATGTATACAAAGATGTTTGTCTTTTGAAAAATGTTTCAATGTTTTGAAAGTTGTTTGGAAATGTTTTGAAAATGTGTTTGTTTTTTAGAATAGCAAGGATTGTTTGCAAATGATCAAGTAACTAGAAGCATTCTACCTACTCAAAAGTCTTTCTTGTACATTTTTATTCCTTTGACATTGTTGATTTACCATTGCTTTGG
Source organism: Vicia faba (assembly GCA_948472305.1). Lineage (NCBI taxonomy): Eukaryota > Viridiplantae > Streptophyta > Magnoliopsida > Fabales > Fabaceae > Vicia > Vicia faba. The sequence continues at coordinate 750,350,967 of OX451740.1, read as the reverse complement.
TAAACAACCCTATCTTTGAATGTTAAACGGGACGGGCGCAGGTCATTGTTTGACCATGATAGCAATGTTGCCAAGTATCTTATCATGCTTAAGGGATCAAGATCATTTTGTTTAGGCAACCTTTTGATAGCGTCATCGAGGGACTATGATCTTTTGTTTTGTTTTTGTTTTGCCAAGATACTTTGCATGCATACCATGGCCATTTTATTTAGGCAACCAAGTGGGTGAAACCCTAGGGGTGTTTGTGTGTAATGTGTTTTCATTTTACATGCTTTTGTTTTGTATTTAGGTCTTTTCTATTTGTTTGATTTTTTTGTCTTATCATGCAAAACCCTAATTTACTACACATGGTATAAATGCGATAAATTGCGTAAAAGTAAAACTAAGCTATTACAACAATTATTATGGGAGGGGGATACAAGTTTTTAAATGGGGATATTTGCACAAAATAAAACCCTAAAATACTATTACAACCCAATTGAATTATTATACAATAAATAAATGAACAATTATTTAAATATGCAATAAAAATGTATTTATGCAAAAAATGTCTTGTATTAATTTTATGTATGAAAAAAATAAAATTATTTAAGGCCTAAAAATAAGAAAAAAAAAATAACATTATTATTTTTGAAAGGGAAAACCCTAATTTTTGATTTTAAAAGAAAATTAAGTTTTCTATTATTAATTATTTGTCCATTTTTATACAAGAGATAATAAATAATATTATTAACAATGTGGAAATAATATTTTATGTGTATGAATAATAAAAATAAAAATGTATGATATTTTTAAATGTGTTTACTATTTATTTAAAGAAAATAGATTCTATTTATTCTAAATAATCAATATTTTATGCAAAAAATAAGATAAAAATAAAATAAAAATGCAAAAAAAATAAGAAAATATTTTTGTGATTTTTTAATGTTAAAAAAAAAATAATAAAGTCAATAAACCTAAAAAATATGAGAAAATATTTAAAAATATAAAAATATGCAAAGGGGGTGCAAATAGTAGTCAGGGGTGTGAAAAGTAGAAATAACAAGCCCAAGGCGCGCCAGGCCCAAGCCAGGTCGTCCCTGTCCTCCATTCAAACATTTGCACGCGTTCTTGCCTTAAACTTGTAACTCTCTATTCTTTGCACAAAAACAAAAACTTGCAACATAAAAAATGTAGCTTGGAATCTCACGATTCCAATGATATAAAATTCATAATCTAACTCTCAAAGACCAGGGAGAATTTCAGTAGCCCTAATTTCTGACCTAATTTTTTCATGAACTTCAAGCTTAAAATTCTTACTACTCAGTTAATATAAATGACAACTATGCATATGTATAGCTTCACCATGTTAATGACTACATCTTTGCTTCACAAATCAAAGCTTGAGGATTCCTAAATAGAGAGATAGAGTTTTGAAAAATACCTTGTCCAACTGGATTTGGATATGGCAATGTGGGGGCTTTGAGTGAGGCCTAAGGATCATGTGAGCTTCCTTGAAGTTCCCGCAACCTTTTCCAATGCTTAGCTGGCCTTGAGGATGCTTGAAACTCCCTGCACGAGTCAACCTGCAACCTTCAACAGTGAAAATGGTGATGTCTAAAACAGAGCTCACAGAACCAGGACAAGGGCTTGGATAGTTTGGATGTGATGTATGAAAGGTGTTTCAAGTGTTAAAGGGAGAAACGCACGAGCCAATTGCAAGAGTTTTGCAGAAACTGCAAGTTTGGGCAGAAAATTCGTGTTTTTGTGTTTGGGAGAGTTTTAGAAGTTATGCACTTGTGTTCTAGCTTGCAGCAAGTTTGTGAGGTTGTATATAGTGATACAAAGTCTTCCCTTTTCCTGTTGTACAAGTTCTGACTCCTTTTGCCAACTTGCTTGCATTTGAAGAAAAGTTGAAGTGACTATGCCAAAGGCCTGTACTTGCTAGTTATAGGGCTGATAATAGTTGGTAAGCATTGTTGGATATCTGTGGACATTTCTTGTAACCAAGAAACAGGTCCATGGCTCAAGAATTGTAAAGTTGCAAAAAGTTTGCTTTATCAAAATGGCATTGTACCCTTTATGCCATTTATGGATTTATTCTTTGTACAATGCTCTAACAACCAAAATAAAGCCATTATCCCATGAGTTTGCATTTGATTATGGAGTGTAGAAGTGATTTAGGACCTGTAATGCAAGGTACAAGCATGCTTGATCATATTTGCAACTTGAAGCATTGAAAATGGCTTGAACAAAAGTGACAAAATGCCATTTCTCTTCTTCGATTCTCCCTAACCACAAATGATCTTGGAGAGTTCTTGGACATTTTGGAAAGCTTGTAAAATGCTCTATAATCCATATTTGAAATTCATTTTGAGATACCTCTTGGAACTAGGTGAAAAATGCCCATGAAGTTGGGTCAAAAACCTGCCTAAATTAGGGCAAATTTTCACTAAGTCTTTTAGTTCATGGACCCTTATTCACAAATTCATAACTTGAGATCCAAGCATCTTTTGGGAAAACTTTGTGAATCAAAGTTGTAGATTTCATGGATGAATGCAACTTTAATTTTGGAAGTTTCCTTTGAAACCAATTGCATCATGGTGAAAAAGTTGTGGAAAGTTGGGAAAAAATAAGAAATTTTCCATACTTAGAAAAATTCTAAGTTATGAAAAATTTCAAATTAAAACCCTAATTTGAAATTTTAGGTTTCTTGGTCAACAAGTTTCACATTTTGACATATATTGATGAATTATGACCCTTGGCACTTGATTTTGACCAAAAAGTCAAAGTTTGACTTTTCAGTGTGCAGTTGATTTTTGATCAGTTGACTGGAAAATTCATCTGTCAATCCTATGTACTTGAGATCTTTTGAACCATGTAATTAGGTCAATATGATCCCATTGAGTCCTTGAAACCATGATTTAACTCAATTGGCCATTAGTTTGGTTAAAAATCAGAAATTTCCCTTCAGTCAAAACCCTAATTTTGACCATTTTGCCCTTTTGATGATCTGATCAAATTTCTTGAGGAGTTGTGATCCAAACTTGATCAAATGGTTAATATGAGTTTATAATGTTGATGTGGATCAAAAATTATAAGGTTTGCCTTTAAATTGGCCATGGTTGACTTATTCCCCAATACAACTATTTTTTAGGTCAACTGTCCAATTGACTGAGCAAAAATGTGATTCAAGGATTGAAACTTAACATGGGAAATCTTAGGGGTCCAAGATGGTGTATGAAAATCACATGAAGCATTTATGGTCTAGAAATCCTTGTGCAAACTCAAACCCTAATTTCAGGCTATCAGTGCAAGAGGAGGTGTCTTGAGCTGAGCAAACCCTAATCTTGTCTTGAGTCCAAGAAGTCTTGTGAGGAAAATCTTGATAAATGAGAGGGAAAATTTTGGGGTACAACAGTTGCCCCTGTTCAATCTTCTTGAACCTGAAGAGTTAGATTGGCGAGTTTGTCGTTCGTGACTCGAAGGTAAAAGATGATTGGACACTAGAGTGCCCATAAATTTGCACTCGACAAAATGTAGTTGAGGGAATGGGATTAAAGATGCCATTTGGAGAGGTGATAGAATCTTGTTGGAGATGGGCTTGCAGATGCCATCCAAGAATGTTTGCTGAGTTGTAAGTTGTAAGTCAGAAGAATGAGTATTCATAATGTTGTCCGTGTTTGGAACGTATCTGAACTGTATCTGGAGACTGAATCTGTATGAGCAAAGGAATAGCAGCCGTGTCTGGAGCGTATCCGAGTTGTGAATCTGAATAAGTAACAGAATGACTTCTGTGTCTGAAGTGTATCTGAACTGGGAAAATCAGAATAAGTGACAGAATGGCAACCGTGTCTGGAGCGTATCTAAGATGTATCTGAACTCTGTTATCTGAGTAAGTGACAGAATAGCATTCGTGTCTGGAGCGTCTCTGAGCTGGGGAAAATCAGAATAAGTGACAGAATGGCAACCCTGTCTGGGGCGTATCTAAACTGTATCTGAAGTTGAGATCTGAATGAGTGGCAGAATGACTTCCGTGTCTGGAGTGTATTTGTACTGTATCTAGAAGTTTGATCTGAATGAGAAGTAGAATGGCTTCCGTGTCTAGAGCGTATCTAATCTGTATTTGATAGTTGAAATCTGAATAAGTATCAGGATGGCATCCGTATCTGGAGCGTATCTGAACTGTATCTGAAATCTGAATCTGAATAAGCAACAGAATGACTTCCGTGTCTGGAGTGTATCTGTACTGTATCATGATTGTATACTGTTAATGGTAGCTTGTTAATCTTATCCTGAAAAGAGTAAAATGTTAGCCGAAACACGAAGTTATGTTGCATGAAATGCATGATGCAATATATGTGTTTTATCAATGTTTATGATATATGGATGTAATGTATGCGCATGTAAGCTGATTTTCTGTATTGCTAAGGAAAATAAATCCTTGATAGTTGGGGATAATAAAAACCCTTGACTGCTGTCGGGGAAAATAAATCCTTGACTGTTGAGGATAAGAAATCTCGGGCGACTGTTGGGTATTAAAAAACCTTGACAACTTCTGTGGGGATATAAGGATCCTTTATGTATTGAAGTTGGAGTACTGACAAGAATTCTATTGCGAGCAATGCCATATACTGCTTGAGAAATCTGCTTGGAGAATCCAGAGAACTTTGATGACTTCTACTGGGGGTTACACAATGGAAATCCTCGTTCTGATGAGGAATAGAGAAGACTCTGATGACTTCTGCGGGGATTTAAGAATGAGAATCTTCATTCTGTTGGGGAGCAATAAAACTTTGGTGACCTCACTGGGGAATTAAGAATGAGAATCTTCATTCTGTTGAGGAATAAAAACTCTGTGGGGAAGAAGGCTTACTGCTGGAGAGTAAGTTCAAGAGTTTTCGGTCGTCTGCCACTCTACTAGGGAGTTATCTTAGGTTGGGGATAAACAAAAGTTAACTGTTATCCGGTTGATTTCCAGGTTTCAAGATAACTTGCTGGGGAGTTTAGAGAAACTGGAAGGTTTCCGCTGGGGATTGATAGTTAGAAGTTTTGGCTCCTCTGTGGATTGGGAGTTTGAAGTTCTAACTCTGATGGGGATTAAGGGTTTGAAATTTTAGTTCCGCTGGGGATCTAGATGGTGTACTGTAGAGATTGTTCCTGGAATAGCCTAAAGATGTTTTCATATCCTTTCAACCTGTCAGTAATTGTTCTTTTCTATCATGTTTATTTGTAAACAGTAATTATGTTCAAATGCATATGTTCATCAATGAATCATTGGACGTTTTTGCAAATAAAAACACAACTGTAAAAGAAAAAGGCAAATAGTTTTCTGTACTTTGAAAGAGATATCTTTGTATTTACTTTGAATAAGTGTTTTTTACAAATGAGACAGACATCCTAGTAAGAGGATGGTGTCATAAAAGTAAGAAAAATTATGGCTATGTGTGTAAAAATCCCATGGGGTTCCCATTCCGCTATAGCCTTCGTATCTATGAATATCTTGTCCATTTGTTGCTTCGTCCGAAGATGATTGGATTGATCAGAAGCTTCAGGTTTGTCAGTGAAGAGATTATCCTTAAAGTGATCTGACGAGACGTAGTCATACGCTTTAATTCCCTAACTTTTGCTTGGACCGCCCTTTCGGGTTTTCAGTCCACCGAGAAACCCTTTTTTGCCCAAGTCGCTCTTTCGGGTTTTCAACTTGTCGGGTGTACAATTTTTTTTTATCCCTAATTTTTTCCTGAACCGCCCTTTCGGGTTTTCGATTCACCGGGATGACCTTTTGTTTACTAGGTGTGTTAACCTAGCGGGTCATTTATGTGTAGTATCTTTTGACTATGTCTGTGTTCGCAGGGTGCGGCAGGTCGTCACCGTCCATGGTGGTTAAGATCATTGCCCCACCAGAAAAGATGTTCTTGATTACAAATGGTCCTTTGTAGGTAGGAGTCCATTTTCCCTTGGGATCACTTTGTGGCAAGATGATGCGCTTGATCACTAGATCTCCAACTTGATATACCTGGCGTCTGACTTTCTTGTTGAAAGCCTTGATCATCTGTTTTTGATACGTCTAACCGTGGAAAATAGCAGTAAGTCTCTTTTCATTAATCAAGTTTAGCTGATCAAGCTGGGTCTGAATCCAATCGTCTGAATCCAATCGTCTTCACTCAAACCAGCATCTTTCATGATTCTCAAGGAGGGAATCTGAACCTCGATAGGTAAAACAGGCTCCATGCCATATACCAAAGAATAGGGTGTTGCCCCAGTTGATGTGTGTGTCGTGGTACGGTACCCGTGAAGAGCAAACGGTAGCATCTCATGCCAGTCCTTGTAGGTGACTGTCATCTTTTGTATGATCTTCTTGATATTTTTGTTAGCAGCCTCAACTACACCATTCATCTTTGGCCGATATGGGGATGAATTATGATGTTGAATCTTAAACTGCTCGCACAAGGGGGTGATCATAGTATTGTTAAGGTTTGTACCGTTTCAGTGATGATCCTTTCGGGAATACTGTACCGGCAAATAAGATTCTGCTTGATGAAGCGGGCAACAACATTCTTAGTAACGGATGCGAAGGAAGATGCTTCGACCCACTTGGTGAAGTAGTCAATGGCCACCAGGATGAAGCGGTGTCCATTGGAAGTTGTAGGCTTGATCTCTCCAATCATGTTGATTCCCCATATAGCAAAGGGCCAGGGAGCTGTTCAGACATTTAGAGGAACCGGAGGCACGTGCACCTTGTCTGCATAGATTTGACATTTGTGACAAGTGCGGGAGTGCTGATAATAGTCAGCTTCCATGGTAGACCAGTAGTAGCCTTCCCGTAGAATCTTCTTTGCCAACGTATGCCCGCTAGAGTGAGTGCCAAAGGTAGATTCATTCAATTCAGCCTTGACCTTTTCAGCTTCAACTTTGTCCACACAACAGAGCAGAATAGAATCATGATTGCGCTTGTACATGATGCCATTACTTAAGAAGAACTTTGCCGAGAATCTCCTTAAGAACTTTTTATCGTTGACTGAAGCTCCTTCAGGGTATTCTTGAGCCTCGAGATACCTTTTGACTTCATGGAACCACGGCTGGTCCACTACTTCCTCGGTATCAATCTCGTGACAGTGTGCAGGTTCGTCCATCTGTTCAACGGTGATTTGGGGAGCCTCATTATCCTAATCAAGTTTAAACATAGATGACATTGTAGCTAGAGCATCTGCTAGCTGATTTTCTTCTCGCGGGAAGTGCTCGAAGGTAATCTGCTCAAAATGTGGTAACAATGTCAAGACATGTTCTTTGTAAGGGATGAGGTTTGGATGCTTAGTATCCTACTCTCCCTTGATCTGACTGATGACCAAAGCTGAGTCCCCAAACACATCTAAGGATTTGATTCCCAACTCTATGGCAGCCTTGAGTCCAAAGATGCAAGCTTCGTACTCTGCCATGTTGTTCGTACAGTTTAAGCAAAGTCTGGCGGTGAAAGGAGTATGGCATCCTTCTGGAGATATAAGCACAACACCGATACCGTTACCAAGTGCATTGGAGGCCCCATCAAAGTACAGGGTCCATCGGGATCCTTGTTCAGGTCCGTCATATGGTCTGATATCTTCAACATTGTCCAATGTCATGATGTCTTCGTCAGGGAAGTCAAACTTCATGGATTGGTAATCTTCTACAGCTTGATGGGCTAGATGATCAGCTAGCACACTCCCTTTTATAGCTTTTTGGGTTGTGTACTGTATATCGTATTCCGTTAGGATCATCTGCCATCTAGCTATCCTCCCGGACAGAGCAGGCTTCTCAAAGATGTACTTTATTGGATCCATCTTAGATATCAGCAAAGTGGTATGAGTCAACATGTACTGCCTTAGCCGGCGAGCAGCCCATACCAAAGCGCAGCAAGTTTTCTCGAGCAGTGAATATCTTGTTTCACAGTCGGTAAACTTTTTGCTAAGGTAATAAATGGCATGCTCTTTTCGGCCAGACTCGTCATGCTGTCCCAATACGCACCTCATTGAATTCTCTACGACGATCAGATACATGATTAGAGGTCTTCCTTCAACGGGTGGCATCAAGACATGAGGTTCTAGCAAATAATCCTTGATTTTATTGAAAGCAATCTAACAGTCATCATTCCATCGAACTACCTTATCTTTCTTCAACAGTTTGAAGATGGGTTCACAAGTAGACGTTGGGTGAGAAATGAACCTAGCAATGTAGTTTAGGCGTCCCAAGAAACCTCTGACCTCCTTCTCAGTGCAAGGAGCAGGAATTTCTTGTATAGCTTTGACTTTGGCAGGATCAACCTCGATGCCTTTGTTGTTGACAATGAAATCTAAGAGTTTACCGGACCGGACTCCGAATGTACACTTGTTTGGATTCAATCTGAGCTTGTACTCCTTCAACCTGACAAACAGCTTTTGCAAGTGATCAAGGTGTTCTTCTTCAGTTTGTGATCGGGCTATCATGTCATCTACGTAGACCTCTATCTCATGATGTATCATATCATGAAACAAAGCTACCATGGCACGTTGATAGTTTGCCCCGACATTCTTCAGTCCGAATGGCATCACTTTGTAGCAGAATGTACCCCACTGTGTAACAAAAGTAGTTTTCTCCATGTCCTCAGGTGCCATTTTGATTTGGTTATAGCCTGAGAATCTGTCCATGAAAGAAAATACTTTGTGCTGAGTTATATTGTCAACCAAGATGTCGATGTGCGGGAGTGGAAAGTCATCTTTAGGGCTAGCCCTGTTTAAATCTCTATAATCCACGCACATTATGACTTTGCCGTCCTTCTTAGGCACGGGAACAATGTTAGAAACCCATTGTGGATAGGAAGTAACAGCCAGAAATCCAGCATTGAACTGCTTCATAACTTCTGCTTTGATCTTCTCGGACATGTCAGGTCTCATGCGGCAGACCTTTTGTTTCACTGGTGGACAGTCTTCTCTTGTGGGTAGACGGTGAACCACAATGTCTGTATCGAGTCCCGGCATGTATTCGTATGACCAGGCGAAGATCTCAACATAATCATTCAATAGTTGAATTAGGCGCTCCTTGACACTCGGCTCTAGATTGGCACCCACTCTGATTTCCTTTTTGTCTTCCTCAGTTCCTAAGTTGATTGTATCCAACTGCTCTTCATGAGGCTGAATTGCTCTTTCCTCTTGCGGTAGTAATCTGGCCAATTCCCCTGGCACCTTACAATCTTCCTCACCTTCGTATTCGGCATGGTAGATCAGATCTTCAGAGTCCCTGAAGGTTATAGCAGTATCGTTACCCATGGGTTCCGGAATGGAAGGGTACCTGCATTTGTGAGTGTGGGTGTGTGTAAGGGCATAGCCATCTTAAAACAATAAAATGTAAAAGAAAGACAATGAGCACAAAAGTTTTATATATGAAAAGCGTCCATGATTCATTAAAATGACATATGAAATGAAATAAGAACCCTTACAAATGGACCTATGTGCCTCGGGTAATACACAAGGTTGAAAAAGTACGAATTGTTTGTGAATTATTATAGATCCAACAGAAATGGAAAAGATAAATTACTGTGGTATGAAAGTAATCGGAACAAAGTATTTTGCTTCCCAGTTGCACAGTCCTCCGCCAACAGTAGGAAAAATCCAGTCTTCCAAGCTGCCCTCTTCTTCACTATCCTCTAGTGCATTAATCCCTTGGTGGCTAATCTTCACAGGTCGCCCTCCGGCACGGGCGTGGCGCACAGCCTTCTGACCAGTCGAAGTAAATCCCAAGTCGAACTTGTTTGATTTGAAAGGAAATTCTGGAAGCTGCCCCCAGATGGTGGATCCGCCTTCTTCCACTACTGCCCTAGCATCCTTTAAAGATGACATCTGAGGTGGTGGTCTTGTGATCACAGGAGTTAAGGACACCGCCTTAGTCGCCGCTATTTCCTGAGAAACCTCTTCAAAATGTTGGAAAGGGGTCTCAATGAATTCGCCATCTAACTCCACATAACGGAAGGAATTCAGACGACTAATCATATATTCCTCTTCCCCATGGACAATTATAATCTTTCCTTGGACGGGGTACTTGAGCATTTGATGCAAGGTGGAGGTGACAACTCCGGCATTGTGAATCCAGGGGCGTCCCATTAGGCAAGAGTGGGAAGGACGGATGTCCATCACGTAGAATGTTGAATTGAACGTCTGGGTTCCCACTTTGATCGGGATGTCCACCTCCCCATGGACCATCCTTTTAGAGCCGTCAAATGCTCTCACAATGATGCTGCTGGGTTTTAGGGTCAGCCCCTCACAATCTAACCTATCAAGGGCTTTCTTTGGCAAGATGTTTAAAGACGACCCAGTATCAACCAAGACATGAGCTAGGGTGGTTCCCCTACACTCCACCGAGACATGTAGCGCGTTGTTATGTTTTATCCCTTTGGAGGTCAAGTCTGCATCGGAAAAACCCAGGCCATTGTCAACTGTTAAATTGGCCACACACTCTTGGAATTGATCAGCCGAAGTCTCTTGTGGCACATGCGCTGTCTTCAAAAACTTAACCAAAGCTTTAGCATGTGCCTCAGAGAACAGTAGCAATGCTAACATAGAGATTTTGGAAGGGGTCTACCCTAGTTATTCAACAACATCATAATCACTTTTCTTAATGATCCTCAAGATTTCTTCCATCTCCCTGTTGGATGTCTCAGGAATAACAAGTGATTGAGCCTTTGTCAAGACAGGCTCCTCTTGAACATTCTTCCCTTTATTCTCAGCAGTGGAAGTAGGGATGGGAATTTTATTGTCTTTGTTGGCGGGTACACTTACAGGTACAGTTACTGGTATAGGTGTAATCTTCGGAATGGCCGTGGGTCCAAAGACTGTTGTTGGAGGAGCAATCTCTGGAGAAAAGATTCTTCCATTATGGGTAACTTTGCTTGTTCTGGCAATGTTACTGATGTCGGGATTATCCTCCTCAGAGCTTTCTTCTTCAATGGTCTGTTCAATCTGTTTGACACCATGGTAGTAGATTTCTCCACCATAGTTCCATGGTACCGTCTTATCTGATTTGTAAGGGGTTGGCTCGGGCATTGTTATCTTCAACGGAGTAGTCACTGCAGAGGATGTAATCCTAACGGGTTTTTTAGGAACCCTGGAAGGATTGGCGTATATGGTTATTATAGAAACTTCTTGAACTGGAATGGGTGAGACAGGAGCTTTCTCGAACAAAATTTCTTGGTTATCAATCAATTGTTGGATTCCTTTCTTCAACAGAGGACAATCAAATGGGGAGGATAGGCAAGCATGGCAATCTTGGTCACAAACTGGGAACACCCCAGCTTTCAACAAATTCAACTTGATGGTTAGGAGAGGAGTTATTAATTCATCCACAGTAGAAACAAACAGATCTTCTTCCACAGCATTGGCATTGTGTCTATGCCTCGGCATCGGAGCGGAGATAACATTCGATTTCTCAGGAGCTTCAAATTCAACTTCCTTTGCATCAATCAGATCTTGAATCTTGTTCTTCAGAGCCCAACAGTTGTTGGTGTCGTGCCCTGGACTTTCTGAATGGTACGCGCATCTGGCGTTGGGATGGTAATATGGAGAAGCAGTGTTAGAATTTTTAGGGGCCTCCTTTAGCATGGCCAGGTTAAACTTCAAGAGATGTGGTAGGACTTGAGCAGGAGTCATGTTTATCTTGGTGAATTTCCTTACAGGACTTTCCACCCTTTGTTGGTTATTTCTCGGCTGATCATTTCTCGGTTGGTTGTTTCCCGGCTGGTCTGATGCAGACTTTTGAATCATAACGGCCCCCACTATTAGTTGTCGTTCGATTCTTCCCTGATTCCTCTGTGCATAGACAGCATACACTTCCTTCTTTCCAGTGAAGGGCTTTTTTACAGCAGCAGAGGTAGATGCATCTTTCTGAATTTTCCCGCTTCTAATACCGGCTTCCACCCTCTCGCCATTTAGAATCAACTCAGTGAATCCTTCAGAGGAGCTTCCAATCAGGTGATTAAAGAAAGGACCTGACAGAGTCCCCAAGAACATGTCCCCTAGCTCTCTTTCAGATAAAGGTGGTTGCACCCTTCCGGCTAAATCCCTCCATTTTTGGGCGTAGTCTTTGAAGCCCTCATTGGTAGCCATAGCCATACTCTGTAGCTGAGTACGGGTCGGCGCCAAGTCGGCGTTGTATTGATACTTTTTATAGAAGGAGGCTGCCAAGTCTTCCCAATTATGGACATCTGCTCTCTCCAACTGGTAGAACCAATCAAATTGTGTTCCTGATAGACTGTCCTGGAAAAAGTGGACCCATAAGTCTTTGTCAGCAGAATACGGTTGAATTTTCCTGACATAAGATCGTAGGTGCATCTTGGGACAAGACACCCCATCATACTTAGCAAACAGTGGCACTTTAAATTTAGGAGGGATTACTACTCCAGATACCAACCCTAACTCTTCAAAGTCCAGCCCCGGTACTCTTTGTATCTCCATAGCAGCTAGACATTCTTCCAAGTTTTTGTATTTGTCATCGGCCGGAGGGTATTGCTGTTCAGAGTAGTCCTCTTCCTCCTCTTCCTCTGCTTCAGAGTCTGATGGTACTGTCGTCTCCTTACCTTTTCTTTCCCCTTCCTCAGAGGTTGATGGAAATTCCAAGGTCCGTCTGGCTTGTCCTTCAAACCTTCTGCCCATGATAACCACACCGACTCGCTTCTTCTTCTTTTTCTCTTTCTCTTTCTCTAGTAGAGTCTTGAGCTCCTCCTTCCCCTTGGCTAGGGTCATGAGCAATTGTTGAAATTGTGAATTCTGAGCTTGCAAATCTTTGATCATTTGTTCTAGATCCATCTTGCTGAAATAAACAGCAGAGAGATGAGGAAACTTGGTGCGAAGACCTGTTTATGCATATGATGAATGATATGTATTCATGCAATGCATTCAAGGATTCAAAAATTCAAATTTGTATTAAACAAAAAAGAAACACACGTCATATTAATAAGATAGAATTTGTTAGTACATCAATGCCCCTTGGGCAAAATAATACAAAATTCTAAGGTAAAAAGACGTTGTGCATCCTCTTTGGTGCAATGTAGGTGTTGAGAGTCTGCTCTTCGTGAAGTAGCCGAGTGAGCTCCAAAACCTTCTTCTCACTTGCGTAGAATTGGGCTTTGAAAGTATCGCGCTCTCTCTTGAGCTGTATCCAACTCCTTTGTAAATCTTCGAGTGGTGTTGGCATGTAAGGATGTAGGAGGGTGTACGGAACCTCTCCTTCCATAACAGGCTCTATAATCACTGGGAGAACGGAGGGGTAAGGCATCATAAGACTTTGGGCGCGGGTTCGTACCCACTTGAGGTATGGCTCAAGAGGGATGGAATTCTTGTGTCCCAAGGTCTTACTGTCTACCTTGTTTGGCATCCTCCAAGCTCGGATGAACCTTTGTTGAAGTCCTTGGTTGTCGTTGTCAAAGTCGAAAACCAAACCTTGAACTAGCATATCATGTGGGCCATCCCTTCGGGCATAACCAAACTGTCTCAGAGCCAAGCAGGGGTTGTAGGTGATGCCTCCCCTAATTCCAAGTTGAGGGACATTAGGGACCCAACAACGCTCAATGATGATGACATTCTCTTTTGATCGAGAACACCAATGAATGTCTGAATGTGTAAGAGTCATTAACCTTTGTGACCACCTCAAACCTTGCTCATTCTTCAAGACTGATTGGGGAAGATGAGAAATAAACCATCTTTCCAGGAGAGGAGTGCAACACATGAGAACACCTCTTTTCCTCATTGTATGAGTGTGAAAAGAGTGGAGGATATCCCCAAGCAATGTAGGCACCGGGTTGCGAGTCATGAAGACTTTGACAGCGCTCACATCTATAAGTTGGTCAGGATTAGGGAACAAGACCATCCCATTGTATTCAACCGGTTTTTTAATTAATTTGCACATATGATTTATGATTGATTTTAGAAACTGACACATATAACAAGTGATCATGCAGATTGAACTTCAGTTATTATTTATTTCGAAAGGTTTTTTCTGATTACTATTTTCCGAGGAAAAGCAAAAAAATAAAAACACAATTTGAGAAACAAAGACAACTTTTATTATTGATTTTAAAAATCAAAGCAAACAGATAAGCCCATACAATATCAATACTTTCACCTTGGGCAGAGTGAAAGCTTTTCAAAAAGATTAACAAAAACAAATTACTTTGAAACATGTAGGCAATAGGGAACATCAATGGTGATCCAGTTCTGAACCTTACCTCCATGCATCACATAATTTGGCATTTCTGGCTCTGTTTCATCTTCCACAATGGCATTAATCCTGGAAACAGTTGGATGAAGATAACCCCAGCTATGAAATATGTCTTGATACTTTCCTGTAGCAGACTTCGGCTTCATACTCTTACCTTTATCATTCTTCACAGAGAACCTTAAGCCAGCTCTATTCTTGTTTACAGGTGGAACAATAATTTGTCCCCATACTTCACTATGGCCATTACGCACAACCTGTTGAGCATCCTTAAACGAAACCATAGAATTCTCATTTCCTCTTACATTATCAATGGATAAAGCTTGGAACTGGGTTCCAACAACAGCTTCATCCACCTCCACAACACTGAAAGAGGACAAATGAGATATCAATAATGCTTGTTCTCCATTTATAATTACCACTTTTCTTTCATGTACAAACTTCAACTTCTGGTGTAAAGTCGAAGTGATAGCCCCTTTCTCATGTATCCATGGTTGTCCCAGCAAGAAGCTATAAGCGGGTACAATACCCATGACTTGGAAAGTAATCTGAAACAAATGTGGGCTTATATGAATAGGTAAGTCCACTTCACCAATAACAGATTTCCTTGATCCATAAAACGCTTTCACAATAATTCCACTTGGGCGCATGGGCATTCCTTGATATTTCAACTTTATAAGCGTGCTCCTTGGTATAATGTTCAATGAGGATCCATTATCAATCAGCACATTGGATAATGAATCATTCTTGCAGTTCATAGAGATGTGGAGGGCCAAATTGTGATTCCTTCCTTCATCGGGAATTTCATCGTCGCAGAAACTCAGGTTATTACATGATGTAATATTCCCTACCACATTGCTGAATATGTCTACAGGCATATCACTTTCCACGAAAGCTTGGTCCAATACCCTCATCAAAGATTCTCTGTGAGCAGAGGAGTTCATCAATAAAGCCAAGATAAATATTTTTGAAGGAGCTGCAGTAGCTGATCTATAATTCTGTAGTCGTTCATCTTGATTATCTTCAAAATATCACCCACCTCCTTTTCTAGTGTAGCTCCACTAGATTCACCCCCTGCCTTCTTGGGTTCAACATTTTTAACAATTTTATTTCCAATACTAACATCTCCACAAACAACTGGTGCAAATACACGACCACTGTGGGTCACTCTTCTAGTCTCATCAATATTTCCAACATTAGGCATTGGATGGATGGGAACTTCCACACCATCCTCTAAAATTGTAGCATTATATTTGTAGGGTACAACCTTATCTGACTTGTAGGGGACAGAACCCGACAAACTAATCACCAATGGAGTAACAGCTGGCTTGCCATGATATTCAACTTCAAAAGGAGTGGGTGCACCAAAACAAGGCACAATAACATTTACTCCTTCCTCAACATATTCAGTCATTGCAGAGTCTTCTCTGGAAAACATATCTTCATCCGAGGAGAAGAACTCATCCGTAGAGGCATACTCATCACCCGACTCCTCTGCAGCCGAACAAACCTCAATCACATCAACTTCATGGTAATCATCCCTTTGGCCTGTAACCTTGATAGTTCCATTATCTAACAACTGAACACCTTTCCTTACAACTGAACATCCTCGGGAGTCTCGGCAGTAAATTCGGCAAGATCCATATTGATGTTCTACCTGAACAGCCATGTGGCAGAAAGTAGCATGCAATTGTACAAGATCCTCATTCATATGTTCCATATCAAAGATTCTGAACTCTCCAGGACATCCAGAAACCATGTTTACTTCCTCTTCATACTCTTCCCTAGGCCTGATTATGTAGATGAGGCCCTCATCCATCATCTCCTACAAATCAGCCTTTATCTTGTCACAACCTTGTATATCCGTACTGTAAATAGCACAACCAGCATGGTCATGCGCATAATAGCTAAATTTACAGAGGTCTGCATGCATCTTCACCAAATCTCCTATAACCAAATTAACATCAAAAATCTGGAATTCGCATGGATAATCGGCCACCATGTTCATAGCATTTTCTCCTCCATGCTTGGGTAAAGGATTATCTTTCACATTAGGGCCAACATCCTTGAAAGATAAGATACCAGACTTCACCAATTTTTGTACTTCAGTTTTCAAAGGATAGCAGTTCTCAACATTATGCCCTAGTGCTCCCTGATGAAAAGCAGATGTTTGGTCTGCCTTGTAATACCAAGGCAATGGTGATGGTACAACAGGAGGTGGTCGGGTCTGAACCAAATTCTTCTGAATTAATGCCGGGAGTAATTTTGTATAGCTCATAAGGATAGTATCATAACTCTACCTTCTTTGATTATATCCTTGATTCCCCTGATGGGATGGTCTCTGATAAGCAACGATGGTTGGAGCTACACCAACAACTGGAGTTACTGAGGCGACTTGTTGATGATGCTGATAATTCCTTCTAGGAGGATTAACCTTCCTCTCTTGCATATTAGCATTTGTATCTCCTTCCTTCTTTTTGGAAAACCATAGGATGGCTTCTTCGTACTTCCGAAACTTTCACTTTTTGTTAAACGACCCTCTCATACAGCCTCTTCTAAACGGATACACATGCACACCATTTCAGTAAAGTCACTTGGTGCACTCGCTACCATCTTCTCGTAGTAGAAAGCACCCAGATTCTTCAAGAAAATCTTAGTCATATCCTTCTCTTCCATGGGAGGAATCACTTGGGCGGCTACCTCATGCCATCTCTGTGCATATTCTTTGAATGATTCCCTGCCCTTTTGGACCATGGCCTTGAGTTGATCACAGTCAGGTACCATGTCCATATTGTATTTGTATTGTCTGATAAATGCTTCTCCCAAGTCATTGAAAGTATGGATATTGACATTGTCCAAACTCATATACCACTTCAGTGCAACACCAGTCAAACTATCCTGAAAAAAGTGAATTAGCAGACGTTGATCATCAGTATGGGTAGAGATTCTTCTTACATACATCACAAGATGAGCACGAGGGAAAGTGCTCCCATTGTACTTCTCGAATTTCGGGACCTTAAACTTCGCAGGCATCTTGACATTCGGGACCAAGCTTAAATCATTCACATTCTGCTCGAACAATTCCTTTCCCCTGAGGGCCTTAATCTCCCTCAGTATCTTGTCAAACTGTTCTTGAAAATCATTCATTCTATCATAGAGACCCAAGTCTTCACTTGGTGAAGGAAAAGGACGATACATATCATCATTATAAAATGGGACCATATTCACCGAAGGAGGTGCAGCAGGAGCAGCATGCACCATAGGAGGTGCAGGAGTAAAAGTAGTCTGAACAACTGTAGTATCTTGAGGACCAAGATTGAAACCTTCAGGCACACAGTTTTATGGTATTCCCCATGGACAACCTTGAGGCATGCGATTCTGAACAATAGCTGGAGTAGCAGACACAGGAACAGTCAGAGCTTCAGTAGTAACCTTTGTTTGTTGAGGTTGAACACTCGGTGGCTGATTCTGAGCAGCCACCAGAGATTCCATCAGAGCAGTGAGATTGGCCATGCCGACCTTCAGAGCAGAAACTTCCTCGTGTAGCTCGCGATTCTCTTGTTGTAAGTTGTCCATCTTCCTTCTGAAATTAGCTCGAGTATTCTAGTGGTGAGACAGCTTGCTGAACGAAGTAAAGAAGCTTGGTAAGACACCTGGATATGCATAAAAAATGCAAGAAATATATGCAATATGATGCATGATATGCAATGCACATGATTTATTATTTTTATTAATATTTCAAGGGACTTAAAGATTTATAGACACATTGCAAATATCAAAGCAATAACACATTTGAAATACGGAAAAGTTTTATTATAATAACTTCAAAATGGATTACAAGTTTCAACAATCCCAAGTACAAGATGAAAATAAAGTCTAAAACCCTAAGAAGTAAAACTGATGGAGATCACTATATACCCTGGCGCTTCCCTGTAAGCCTGGCAATCTGAGCCTTCAACCTCTGGTTTTCTTCCGTATATCTGGTGGCAACCTCCTTCCAATCACTTAAATCATGAAGTGAGCAACTAGCATCTGACCGAGGCTTAGGAGAAAATAAATCCCCTTGCCTCTCCATCGTCTCTACCGCCCGACTCTCAAGAATCTCAATCAAGTCGTCTTTCTCCTTCAAGTCTGCTCTATAGGAAATCTCTAAAGTTTGGAACTTATTCTTCCAAGCATCCTTTTCCTGTTGCATCCTGACCAATGCAAGCTGTAGCTCTTCTATATCATCCAATAAGGGATGAGGGGTCTTCACAAATAAGTCAGGCATAGGTGCTTCCCGGGAATACGGCATCTTCAACTGAATAGCTCTCGTTGGGACCCACTGAATATAAGGCTCCAACGAAACAGCCCCCCTAGGTGCCAAGTCTTTCCTACTCTTCCTATGAATGTGACATCAGGCATTCGCAATCTTCTCCCAAGCTTCCTTATGGTCTTTTCCCTCCTTCAGGAAGAAACTACTCAAATGAATACTATTTGGTTTATCCCTCATCGAGGATAACCAAGCTGTCATCGTGCAAGAACAAGGTTATAGTTAATTCCTCCCTTTGTACCAAGAAGTGGTACATTGGAGAAACTACCACAACTGTCAACAATCTCTACATCATGGTAAACCCGATGATACCAATCAATATCCGAGTGATTAAGTGCCATGATCTTAGGAGCCCAACGGGGTTCCTTCCTGACATCCCAGGAAGCATTAGACTGGGGCATATGAGAAATAAACCACCGGTACAACAGAGGTGTGCAGCAGATAATCATCCCTCCATGATAAGAATTCCAAAGATGAATAGAGTAATAAGCATCACCCAACAATGTAGGAACTAGGTTTCCAATCATGAAGATCCAGATAGCATTAATATCAACAAACTTGTCCACATTAGGAAATAAGAAGAACCCGTAAGCAAGTAGAGAAAAGATAGCCTCAAAAGCGAATGTACTCTTCACCCTGGCAAAGTAACGAGCTTTCTCCAATAAGAATTGAGCTGGTAATCCTATAATCCCTCCTTAAGCAGTCATATGGGCTTCAACCTCAGACTTCCCCAGATGGATCAAAGCAACAATCTCGCGTGGTATTGGCTCACCCTCCAAACCAGTAAAAGGAACTCGATCGATAACAGGTAAATCCAACAGATAAGAATACTCCTCTAGTGTAGGAATCAACTGATAATCAGGGAAAATAAAGCAATGATACATCAGATCATAGAATTGGACCAAGTTCGAGAGAATACCCTCCTTCATCCTAAGCTTCATTAGAGGAATGATGGATCCATATTTCTTCCGAAAATCTGTAGAACACTCAATCTCGGGAATTAGACTGATCAAATCATCTATCTTAGGATCTTTGAAACTGTATTTTCCGGTCTTTCTTTTTCCATAACCCATGGTCAAAAGGTACCTGAAATATTCACAAATGGTCAACTTTCAAGTCCCTTGAAGTGAAATTTCTTCAAAAGATGTTTATGAGTGCATAGATGCATGATGCAACAATCACACACAAGATCACAAACATAAGGTTCATAGGTTCAACGTCATGATCATGATGTCGAAGGTACTACCCATAAGATATGGTCTAAAAGTTATCACCTGCCGAACAAGGTTCTAGAGGTTCCCATAGTCTATATCATTCCTTCGGATATTACCAACTTCCCAATTAACTCGATAATTAGTAATATTATCAAGAAAAAATCGTCCGAACATAGTATCGCGTGAAAACTATTTCTGGATTACTCCGTCATAGCTTCCTCACCACACCTAAAAGGCCAAGATGGGTTAGGTAGTCTACGGTCCTCAGCTTCAGCAGGCTCCCAGGTCGAAAGCAGTATGTCTTCCCAATTACTCGATAAACGACACTACAGTCAAAGGGGCCTCCACTGAGTGGGGGATCTCATGCCTCCTTTTTTTGGGATTACTCCCTCAAAGTTAACATTACTATACCGCTCGTCCTATCTTAAAGTTTTCCCAAATCCGGGTATAGGACTTATAAGTAATCACCAAGCACCCTGAAAACTAGGAAAATCCAAACAAACATATGTACAACATGTAACACATAAACAACAATAGCACATATACAAATATAAACAAAGATAGGTTCAACCCACTTAGGGATGGACCAGTAAGAGGTCAATCTTTCCCCAGCAGAGTCGCCATTTTTTCTGCAGCGGTAGAAATGTTTAAGACTAAGCCAGTGGATTGACTAGACTTATACAGATCAAAATAAAAATCGCCACCGCACTTTATTGTTTCCAAAGGAATGGGAAAGGAGCGAGTAACCCAAAAAGAGGGGGAAAGATTACAGGTAAGGGGGTTGGTTATGCAAAGGGAAGGTATTAGCACCCTAAACATCTACGGTACTCCGCATGATCCTCTTTGTAAAATCTGTATATTTTAGCTATAAAATGTTGTATGTAAAATAGATGGTGGAGGTGAGAAAAGAAGTATTTTTTTATGATTATTGCACCCGCCGCAGTTGTGAACCTTTAGTGCCTACGTACCACCTTCTGTGCAATAGGGGATCAGGGTACACGTAGTTCCTCTTTTAAAAAAAAATTAAAACACAAGTGTGTTTATTGATTTTATGAGATAAGACATCATCGTTATTGTCCGTGTGGAAAACATACTTACTACCCACAATTATGAGAAAGGATAATTTGCGTCATCTCAAAGTGGAGGATATGGCTTGGATTTTAAAATCAAAAATGCCTCACTCAACACCCAAGTGGAAAATATATCTCTTCACTACATATTATAGAAGTATAGCTATTTGCATCACTACAAGGATAGACAAGAGTCTAATCTTTTGAGAAAGATTTTTAAAATAAAAGGCCAAAGTGGCAAAAATGGTTTGAAATGAGATTGATTGACTTTTAGTCTTCTCACAAAAAATGTCAAGGTATTATTAAATTGATTGGAGTTTATTTATGAAAAGGTTTTGAAAATGCATGGACCTAGGTTCAAGTTTATTATGAAAGTAGTTCAAGTTTAAAAAACAAGAAGAGTTTTCAAAAGGAGGAAAAAGATTTTTTAAATTAAAGAAGATGAGAGGAGATGAAGGGACTATCCTAAAGCATAAGGTAAAAGATAGGGATAAGAACAATCTAACCAACAAGAAGCCAATACTTGACATTAAGTGTCAAGATAGAATTCCCATTATTTGGATTGAAACCAAACAAGCAAAGATACTAGACCTCTTGAGAACCAAACTTCAAGTGTATTAAGTCTTCACAAAAATTGGGCAGAGTAACGGCTGTATACGGGTGAATTCCAGACTGCAAACAAAGAATGTAATCATAATAACCTACACACAAAACAGACAAACAACCCAATGTCTTGAGGTAAACCTCAAGAACTCCAGAGAAAATATCAATTAAGGTCACGAGCTCTCCAACATAGGCCAAGGTTTCTAATCCTAAGTCCAAGAACTCCAATACTCCATAATGCCAAGGATAGTAACCAAGTATTCCAAGTGTCATTAAAGCTTTTTATGGTTCATGTTGATTATTAGGTGTCTTAAAAAAGAAAAGCTCAAGTGAGAAAAATAAAAATGACAAGAAAGTAAATGCTCAAGTGAGCAAAATAAAAATGGCATGAAATGTAATGCTTTAAAGTAAATGGTACATAAAGCATAAAAATAAAAGCATAAAGTAAAAACAATTTAATTATTAGTGGTTAGTTAGATGACCATCTTGAAACTTGCATTTGAAACTCATTAGAGGATTGGTAGAACCAAATCCTCCACAAAACAAGTTACATTTGCTTTTTGTCAAGTATATCATCCATTTGGGATCCTCACAAGTACCAAAAGTAATGTAGATCCATTAGAGGATTGGTAGAACTAAAGTCTCTACACAATGAATCTCAAGGTTATTGGATCAAAGAGATCAAATTAACATACTTGGGCTTACAAACATAGGTTTGGGCCACGAATGGTCATTTATTCGAACCAGGACAAAATTTAGCGTTATGTTAAGCAATCGTAAGTGGACTTATATAGAAGTCGCACCTATTTTTAGGTCGGTCAATAGTAATCTATGCACCATTAATTTTGAGACATGATATAGAGATCATGCTCCAATAACACTTGGTGTAATAAGAAAGGGATAAGATGAAGAAGGGTGGGAAAGAATATACAAACCACATTTGAATTAAAATTTAATCAAACTATTATTAAAATCATTCATCCATTTTTATGGAGTTAGACTCAACACCATGGATCCAATGATGTTAATAAAGTTCATGATCAAAAATTCAACCCAAGATCATCCAGAAAGTAATCACAAAATAATATTGTATTTAATATATACATATTAAAAAGGGTTTTAAAATGTTTTAAAATAGAAATAAGGGATAAAAATATCAACTATGTTCAAATTAGTCAAGAAATATTAAGTAAGACCATATAAAAATCAGAAAAGGACTCAAATATTTTTATAAAATTTTTGGTAATTTTTTAAAGTCAGAAACTATTTTTAAAATTAAAATAAATGAGTAAAATAAACCAAAAATGATAAAACAAAATAACAAAGTTAGAAATAAAAAATAAATGAGATCACCAGTATTTGTCACAATATCATTGGATCATTCCAGAATTTTTTCAGAATTTAAAAATGCATAAAACAATTCAAATAAAGTGAAAATTTATAAAAAATATCAAAACACAAAATAAAATTGTGAAAAAATAAAATCAGAAAGAGAAAAATCAAAAATATTGTTCACAATTTTTTCAGATTTTTTGGACATAAAATAGATTTTCTGTGATTTTTTGAAATTTAAAACAATTAAAATAAAAATCAAAAAATAAAATATCAAACCAACAAAATATGGGCCATCTGATCATTGTCAAAACGCATTAGTAAACAGATCAAGTGGACCTGGCGCGTTGTGCATGTTATGGACTTTAGTGAATAAAGCACTGAATCAAATATAAAATCAGATTTTCAAAAAAAACAAATGGCACGCTATCATTGGTTGGAAGATGACACGTTGGTCATCTTCAACCTCCAGCCAGTCCCAAAACTAGGTCACTCAAACTGTAAAATTAGAGCATGAGATTTATGCCATTCGCTTCGTCTCTTCAAGAAGAAGACAACCACACCTTCGCGACAAATTTATATAAATTGTAGCTCTAGCAATTTGGAAGGAAAGTTTTGAAAAGGAATTTGAAATTTCATGGTCAAAACGTGTTTCCAAATAAAAGCAAGTGTTGCGACTAGAACCAGGGCAATGAGAGCTTCACAATATTATCAAAGTTTTGAAGAATTGATGGAGAAATATACCTATTGAAGTTGAGTTGCAGAGCTCTGAAACTGGACTTCTATGAGTCAATATATGTCACGATTCTTGAAGGTAATTGTATGGTTAGCTTCAGGGAAGATCAAGGAAGGTGAATTGATAGAAAAATTGGATTGAAAAAGGCTTGAACACTGATTTCGAAGTTGCAGAAAAGTGAATTATGGAATGAGTTTGGCAGGATGATTTTGGTTGTTCAAGCTTGAGGAAATGAATGAGGGATGACCCTCTATTTATAGGGAATCAGATGGAATGTTCAAGCGTGTGAAATGATGAAGTTTGGAGGGAAATCGTGTGAAGTTGCAAACAAGAAAAGTGTGACTTCTATTTTGATCAAAACTCATCCAAAACGCGCGTTTTTCTATGCTAATCACTTCTGGAAGTTCACTAAACATGTTTAGAATAAAAAACACGCAGAAAAAATGTGTTTAGAAGCTAAATCAAGGATTTCAAATTCTGACTTTTGAAGAAACTTCAGTTTCAAGTTACCAAGTTCAAATCAATGGCATTCTTAGCTCAAGGGGTCTTAGGGCATGATTCTTGATGCTTTAGAAAGATAATATTACAAGATTTTCAATGGGAAAAGAATGAAATCAAATGGATGTTTGAGCTGAAAGTTGCAATGAGTCAAAGTTGAGAAAAAGAGGTTGACTTTCCACACTTCGAAATATTTCAAGTTTTTCTTCAAAAGTGACCTATAATGTTTTGCATCCAAACATAGCCTTACACTTGGAATTTATTCTTGACCAAAAAAGATGGCATGAAATAGACCTCTTTAATGACATTTTGAAACTTGAACCATTCAAAATCTCCAAAAATTGAGAGAGTTATGGATTGTTGAAGTTGGAAAAAAATCATGAAATAACCTATAATCTTTTGTATCCTTAGGGCATCTTCCATCCATTTTCTCACTTTGAACATAAAAGAAGGAATAAAGTGCACATCCTCAAGATCATTGTGGAAATAGAGTGGGCTCAAGGTGATAAAAATTGACCAAGTTATGATCATTTGAAGTCACACATGGAAAATTGGGGGTTCATTTGGAGGACTTATAATCTTTCATCATCATTAAGTTTCTTCCACATGAAAACTCCTTGAAACTTTTGAATTGATTTGTTAATAACCCTTTGAAGAGAAGGATGTTTTTGGAATCACTCAAAAATACCAAAATATGATCAAGATATACTTCTTTGAAGTTCAAAACCCTAGATCCTAGATCAAGAAAATGATTTGAGGAACTTTGACAATTTTGAACAAACTTCTTGTACCAACACTCTTGCTTTGTAAATAGAAGTTATTTAGAATTATAATGAGGACTCATAGCCACCAAAACCACTTCCATATCTTGAGAATTTAGAGAAATATGAATTTGTGACCAATGGGAGCAAGGCCTTGTCCAACCATGACAACTTCTTCAATCAACCCCGTGTACTTTTAAATCAATCTTGATAACTTTGAAATGTGGTGAACCAAAATAAACCTTGCCATGCCATTTATTACAAAACAACTTCAATGGTGAGGTTTGAATTTCTCAAACTTTATTGACTAGGGAATGGAAATAAACTCATGAACCCATGGATCGACTTGCTAAGCCACATTGCCTTCACCTACATTATTAACAAGTAAGACAAACCAACATTGAATTTTATTAATTAAAAGAAAAGTAAAAACAAAACATGCATGATCACAAAAGAAAAACAAGTCAAGGTGCTTGGTGATTCTTCAAAGAGAAAAGCTAGAGATAGGGAGGAGAACCAAGCCCTAATGTGATCTTGTTGTGATTGAATCAATATGGTATGATGAAGGGATATTAGGGGGGAAAATTGGGGTACAACAGCATCTAACTTTGAAGTTTTAAGCCTACTGTCTCAAAATATCCTACTCTGACATAAGTCATGTTACAACCATAAAAAGACTTCAAAAGTGTGTGTTAAAGTATGACTTTAATAGAAATCTTATAAACTCATTGTTAAATGCTTTTGTACGTTGATTGTGTTATTACCCTGTTGATTTGAGTGAAAAATGTGAGATAGAGACAAGTTAAGTACTTGTATTTTTGGAAGAACTTTTCAGAGTTATTTGGATTGAAGCAGGGAACTGACATATTGGTAAGAAAAAGAAAGGTGACATTCATTGGTAAGGGTTAGCACATTTTATTTCTGATGAAATTTTCAGTTTTCAGATAGGTTACTCGAGGACAAGCAACCAAGTAAGTTTGAGGTTGTGATAACACTTTTTCATTACGTAATATTGGCGAGTATTTTTGATGGAATCGGTGGAATTATGAGTCAAGAAAATATGTGGAAGAATTGAAAAAACTTGCAAAATAAGAAAAAAGAGCTTTTCGCCACTAGAATTCTCGCGAACACGATGATGTCGTCATGGGTGCGATGAGCTAATATACAATCACAAAGGAACATAACACGATCATGTCTGACACTTTTTTGAAACTTTAAATAGAAAAAGGTGGAGACTTTTTTATGGTTTCGAGTTCTAGAGAGAAAGTGACGACCATGAGCTTTTGTGGCCAATTTTGGAGTATGAAAGCCATTGGAGAGCATATTTTCCATTGATTTTGATGAATACTTCTTATTAACTCATGGTAATTGTTAATTTCACTATAAGTTGCTAAGTTATTTTAGATTAGGTATTTTAAGATGAACCTAATTATGCTTTGTTGGATCATATGACTGTTTGAGATTATTTGAATGTTGTTATGTTATATTAATTATTTAATTGTTCTTGTGCTTAATGTTTTTTTTGTGTTGACGAGCGCACAAATTGATCTTAGACGAGTATGGATTATTGACTGTAAGTTTACCGGTCTGAATTAGGACAATTATTCAGTTTAGTAATTAACTAGGAAAATGTAATTAGAAGTTTTTGCTTTTGAATTAACAAATTTAGAAACGCCTGATTTAACTCTGAATTAGGCTAAGGCATTAGGGAATATTTCTTTTAGATTAATGAGTTATACACTAAGGAATTGGGTACAATGGTCTTGTTAATTCACTATGAGATTATAGTGTAATTATTATTCATCTGATACAAATTCATCAACATGTATAATCAGGGGATTTGATAAAAATATCTAATCGATTTTCCTTATCGAACTTTACTCCAAAAAAATTTCTCATCTTTGTTTTCGTACCAAATCATGATTGGAAACCCCCTGTTGTTTATTTTAAATTGCATTTTTGTTACCTTATTTAAATTCTCAATCCATATGGAGATAAATTATTTTATTACTTCGATGAGACTAGTTTAATTGCTAGTTTAGTCATTAGTTTTCAAGACTTGTTCAATAAATAACAAGAGTATCTGACCCTCTTTTCCTATGCAAGGAAAAAGATTTTTAGCGAGGAACCATATTTTCTTAACAGGCCTATTTGATGTTATTTTTATATGTTGCATTGTTATGTCTACTAACTAAGATTTTATGTGTAGACCTATCAGCAAGGTTACAGATGGACATATGGATATTTTGTCATGAAAAATATGTTTGACATTATTGATGCATGTATTGTTGAAAGATTCAATGAGGTGGTATTATTACAATTTGAGTTTGGTGATCTCATCCTTACAAAATGGATTTGTAAGGTGAAGATTTTCATTGCTTATAAACATATGTTAAGGCCACCTATTGTCCAATTTAAGGCTCTTAACACATTCCTCACGTCTATAACTATCTGGCTTGATGCATGTATATAAATGAATGGGTGACCCGATAGAAAAAACTTGATAGAAGATATTCCCACGGATCCTGAACGAAACTCTCATACCATCTTTATATTAGGTTTCTCTTAAATCATCCCTACAAAACTGCCATGTAAGGTGAGAATTACTAAAATTATAATATGGTATTAAAGCATTGTTTAAGATATGTTAAGCCATTTCTATTAAGTTTTTTCTAACAAGCCACCCACTATTTATATCTACGCATAAATTCTAATAATGTTGGTCATTAATGGGTGTGTTAAGGGTCTCACAATGTATAATATATGGCTTGAACATATGTTTATAAGTGGGAGAAATACTCACCTTACAAGCTAGTTTTTTTAGGATGAGTTAGGCCAAAAAATAAAATCTAAGATGGTATTAGAGTTTGATTCCAGATCCATTAGATTACTTGATATTAGGTTTCTTTTATCGGGTCATCCATAATTTATATCCATCCACCGAGCCCAATAGTATGGAGTGTGATGGAGCGTATTAAAAATCTCAGATCAGATAATATGTTGCATGAACATATGTTTATAAAGTGGGGTGAGGGGGTAATCATCACCTTACAAGCCAATTTTATAAGGATGACTTACGCCAATATTAAATTTTAATATGGTATCAGAGCTTATCAATCAGGCCATCAACCATTTATTACATACATCAAGCCCAATAATGTTAGACGTGATGAGGTGTATTGGAAAACCAAGTCTCACATATCGATAATTCGGGCCACCCACCATTAATATACACACACCAAACTCTTTTTCAAGAAAATGGTCATTAGATTCAATGCTCTTATCTCTTATCTCATATTTTCTTCTATTTGGAACAATATCAAAACCTAAATATCTAATATTAAAAACCATGCTTTTTGGTTTATTAGTATGGTTCCAAAATCAATTTTAAATAAATAATTGGACGGGTTATTCTTTGGTTCAATCCTTCAATGTATCTCTTTTTCTTCATCAACATCTTTATGCCATAGTTAAAGATTTAGTAACAAATAAACAATTGACTATCCTTCAAGCTCTACAATAAGCATATCCCAACGTACTCAATATTATTCATCAGTTTCACATTCCTTTAGATGACAAAGAAGATCAGGTAATATTGCCCTAAGTAATTTATCTTTCATTTTGTAGCAAGCCAAAACATGAGTTAGTCTAAGAAAATTTGGTGCAAATGTATCTCTCCCTATAAATCACCATTAGTTTGGAGAAATTTCCGCAACAAATTTCTAACTAATGAGAACCTGAAGGTTAGAGGCTGCAACATTCCTTCTATTAGAAACATATGCGAGAAATATAAAGAAACACTAACTCACTTGATCAACGAGTGCACTTTTGCTCTTTCTATTTGGAATTGGTTTACCTCAACAACAAACACTACTATAAACATTGATCTACTTACTAAATCTATCAAAATCTTTGATATATCTTGCCCCATGGTAAGTTAGGCATGCTTTCATCAACTATGTATGCTCTCAATGTGGTCTTACTGTAGTGGGCCGAAGTGATGACGTCTGTTTGGTTGGAAATTTCTGGAGAGGAAGGGGTGTACCTGCAAAGCACTTTGAAAGTCAAGTAAGAATGGGTGCAAAGAGATACAAGAAATACATTAGGGTTTTGAGTGTGAATATTAGATACCTGGCCCTCACAACTGTGACGTTTATATAATGCCTCTGGAACTTGGCCACTGGTTCCTATTTTTGGGCCTAGATATTAGGTTCCGTGAAAATAGATAATTGTCAGGACTTGGTCAAAATGGGCATTCGTGATCGTAACTAACCATTTCTCCGAGCAAGGGAGGGGTTACGGGCAGACACATTATGAGCATTTTCCTAGTCGTCGGCTGCACGTGCATCGAGCAGACTAGGATGTTGCTGCCCATATGGGTAGACATGTGTCTTAGGTATTGGTGATCTTGCTGATCAGAGGGTGTGGTCGACCGTGAATGCTTGACAGGGGGTCCAGTGTTATTGAGCCTACATGGTTGGGCCATGAGGAAAGTAGAAGCGAATTTGGTTAATTCTAGCCATTGGGCCAGTCCAGAACAGGAGCCCCTTAAGTCATTGCTCCTAGGTGTAAGAGTGATGACTTAGAGTCAGCTCGCGTGTCGAGGAGGTAACACTACTTTTGGTGTCCATTGAGGATGATCCAAGATGCGTTCGGGGATGACTGTGTCGGGGGTCCAAACATGGTCTAGTGTATTCGTCGCGCGGGGAGCCGAATGGTTGATTTGACGTTAAGAGTAGGTGTGCTATGTGTGTGAGCCACGTGTTGTCTTGGATACATAATGATGTCAAGTCTAGGGACTATGCCGTGATGATAAAAACCCTTGGGTTTCCCTAGACGCGTGTCTGTCCACGTGTTGGCGAAGCTGCCTATAAATAGGAGAGGGGAAGCTTCACTTGCACTTTTTGCTTGCTTCTCTCTGCTCATTTCTTCCCATTTGCTAAGTGTTTCCGCTCGTCATTGAAGTTTTTTCCCATTTTTCCATTCTTCACCATAGTTCTTGTTCGTCATGTCGTCAATCTTTCTTCGACCCAGTAAGTTTCCTAATTCTTCTCCATTTCTGTCAAATTCCTCTCTGTTTTAGGTTATATTTTCTGATTTTTCTTAGAGATGTACGCGGTTAGGGTTAGATTTAGCTTTAGTGTGAACAATTTCCAATGGTCGGTTGGAGTTTGGCAGTGGTTATACCATGTAAGGATGTTGGCTCTGCCGTGAACCCTTCGGTAGTTCCTGATGACAACAACCTGTGACAAACCTTTTGGGTCATTTTCTGGGTTTCTAAGGCGGTCTTCATGTGTCTCTGATGAACCCTTGAGTGAGGTTTAAGACCTAGCCGTCGGGAAGATTTATTTCCTGCTCGGGCTAAGGTTTATCCTACCGATCAGGCGCCTAAGATGTTAGAGGGAAACGTCCATGTGTATCTCTTTACTATTTAAGTGACGGCTCTGGTTGGGGACATGGTCCTCGTTCCTTTGCACGCCCTTTCACTTGATTATAAGTGGAATGGTAGATTTGATTAGATATAGAATTCACTTTTTTCATCTTATTTTCAAGTAAGATTGCTAACAATGTTGAAGATGAAGTTATGAGTCATCAAAGTGATTCTGCCAAGAGTATGTCCGAGAACACCTCGACTGAAATGAGCATGCCGGAGCAACAAGATTTAGCATCGAGCATGTCCAGACATAATGTTCCCGAACAGACTATGCCCGAAGCACTTGCGTCTTCCCTGGACTGGGTCACATCAGGTCCAATGGGTATTGCCTCCTGCTTTGCCGAGCACCCGGATGAGGTGTTCACCATTGTCACCGTGGGAATGCACCAAGAGGGCTTCGAGGAGGAATGATCCATTTTTGTCTCCGGGAAGAGCTCTGTATCTGCTCGAAATATAAAGTGAACCATCTTCCTATATACGAGGTTCTTTTTAGAGATATGGGTCTCCAGCTTCCCTTTACCGACTTGCAGGTGGCCGTTTTCAACCATCTCCGCCTTGCTCCCTCGCAGCTTCACCCCAATGCTATCGCCTTTTTGAGGGCCTTTGAGATCATGTGTGAGTATCTGCAGATCGGGGCCATTATCCCCTTGTTCTTCTACTGCTTTCACTCTCCAAAATTTCAAGGACAGGTTCTTGTTGGTCCAGCCCATGTCAGAGAGGGTGATTCTTAATGTCTTCAAGAGTGTCCCTATGTGCGGAGAGGATGGGGAGCCCATACTAAACGAGGACGATAAATCGAGAATGCAATTGGTGCAGAACTTCAAGTTTCACTAGAGCATGGAGAATTTCAACCGTGGGAGTGATGATTATATCGTGAAGGCTAGTCAGCTGAACCCCGAGTACCAAGCTAGTCATGATCGTCTACTGGTTTTTGTCGAGGGCATACTCCCAGTTTCACGACTTTGCAAAGGGGGAAATGTCCTTACTGACGAGGAGAGGAAGTCTTTATGTGAGCCCAGGTTAATTAATGTAAAGGAGGTCCTCGAATGTGAGGACCCTGCATAGCATTTAGGTGATTGTTTTGTATTTTAATTCAGTTTTGTGTGCGCGTTTCTTTATCCTCATTTGTTGACTTTCATTTGTTGTTTTTTGTTGCAGGAATAATCAATGTCGCTCAGGAACGTATGGTCAAATCGGCCGCCCTTAAAAAGTAGGGACAAAAGTTTGGTAAAGGTCCTCAAGGTGATACGGGGACGGCTCCCCAGAAAGTTTCGGGGACTTTGTTGAATGGCCCAACTGCCGGACATCTTTTGCCTCTGCATGTGTCCTCGAGATTTAAGAGATCATGCATTGAGGGCGTCGTTGATCTGACGGGCGAGCAGGACAAGGGTAAGTTCGATTTTGTAATACGGTGAGAGAACTCACTTGGGTGTTTTGCGTTTGATCGCATTTGTTGTGTGATAACGAGAAATCATATCATATAATTACTACGCTTTCTACCGATTTTATAATACATTGAGTCGTCTAACTCCCGATTATTCCGAGTTTTTATGTCTTTTCACAGGTATAACATTTGTCAACTCAAGACAATGAAAAAGGACCCCATGAAGAAAGCTAAACAAGAAACAGAAGAGAAAAGAACAAAATCTCATATTTTGCACCTGTGACGACCGTCACACCCTGTGACGACCGTCACGCCTCCCAAACTAGAAAGAACGCTCGTCACACATCATTGACGAGCGTAATGCGCTATTTAAACGCATTACGACCGTCACCCACCTGTGACGACCGTCACGCGCGTAAAGAGGAACTTTATGAATTGGTGGAGACGTGGGCAACGTGAGGGCAGAATCCTTCTCCAATATTTCCTCCACTCAGTAACCATGCATCCTATTTTCATGCCACTCAAGCCTCTTCCAAGATTTTCTCAACTGCAATATTTTCTCCTATATATATGTGGTAGTGCAAAGAGATGAGGGTCGAAGAATTTTCTACAGACCAAAAATTGCTGCTTTTCTACATTAAACTATATTATTTATTTTTGCACCATTTTCATTCGTACTGTAATTTCTATTTCCAGCATTAGTTTTAGAGTGTTAATTTTTCATTTAAGAATTAACACAATTTATTGATTTCGATTGCGCTGCAAGGAATATTGTAACATCCAAGATTACCATAGCAACGTTATTTCTCTGTTTTTATTGCAATTAATATTTATTCATTCTTGCATTATGTCATTTATTTTTATGAATGTTATTTTAAATTTCATAGTTATTAAATATATTATGTCCGGCTAAATTAATTATACCGGTATGTGACTCCTAAGTACCGAAGGAATTCAGTGATACCTTGGCTAAAACATTTATAAAACAATTTCTGGTTTCCAATTTCCATGTTTAATTTAACTACCCTTGTCACGAGAGTGAGAGGATAATTAACACGATTTTGCCACGAGAGTGGGAAATTAATTAAGGCAAGAACCTGCATGCGAGAGCTGGGGTTCAACCCAGATAGTGGTAACGAAACATTAATTTTTAAATACATGAGAGTGTTTTAATAAATTAATTAAACTCAAATTGTTTTCAAAAAGTGTTATTAAATTTAAAGTGCATCCACTAGGTTTAGTAGCATGACTTATTTCATGAACACGAGAGTGTATGTCTCAGGTTTTTAAACAATTCGTTTTTACCGAAATACTTTATATGCCAAGAGATTCACCAAATTCCCGAAGTCCGACTATCACATACCGGTATAGCTATTACTATTATTTTTAATTAAACTATTTCCCCCATAAAATCAAATATTCATCGCTTAGTTAAACAATTGTAGCATTAGATCGTATGCGATTGATCCTCAGTCTCTGTGGGTTCGATAATCATTTAAAACTAGAACGACTAAACTGTATACTTGCAGTTAGTATCCCAATAGACTTATAAAGTCCCAATCAAGTTTTTGGCACCGTTGCCGGGGACTGATTAATCAATTAAGTACAATCCTTCTGTTGCACGTTTAGACTAGGCAGCAGAAACCCTCTTTCGATTTGTATGCCAAATACTCACTCCCGAAGCGAGCCTTTGCATCTACAAATCTTGTCCCAGTTACTATGTATCACCCGAATTTTTTCTACAACCCCCACTCTGAGTATTTCGAGGAATCACAAGTATCCCATAAATCCGACCTCGAAATACTATTGGAGAATTTCAATGCATCACAGACTCATTCTCACCCGAATTACCTTTCCAACCACCAATCCCAACATTTTGAGGAATCGCAAGAATATTATAATTCCAACCAAACTTATCCTCAACCAAATTTCCCCTACAATCACTACACCCAATATTTCGAGGAGACGCAAGTATCCTATAAATCCGACCTCGAAATATTAATGGGAAATTTTAATGAAATATCAATGATGACAAAGCGCTTTACGGAAACACAAAATGCGACTCTAACTCAATTTGAAGAATCAGAAGAATCGCATGATTTCAACTTCGAAATATCAATGGAGGATTTCGACGCGACGCTAATTCACTCTAGGTTAGAATCTCTGATGGAGCACTTTGTAGAGACATAAACTGTCCAGAACGAAGAGTTTAGAAAACAAAGTCTTCAAAACAGTGAAAACCTTAGGCAACTGACCACTGTGGTTGAGTCGCTCGCGACCCACAACATAACCTTAGAGACCCAAATCTCCCAGCTTGAACAAAACCCTCTAGGACCCTTCCCTGAGGAGAAATTGGATGTTGTAACAACCAGTAGTGAAAAACAAGTTGAAAATCCTAAGGAGAGTGATAATGAGGTTGAGGAGAGTGATAATGAGGTTGAGGAGAGTGATGATGTGGATGAGGAGAGTTCAGACGAGAAAAGAGTAAAGATTGAGAAAAATCCTCCAACACCATCTAAAAGGGAGGTTGTAGAAGAGGTAGAGAAGGAAGAACCTATTGTTGTTCCTCATCCATATACCCCACTGATTCCTTTCTCGAAAAGTTTTATGGAAGCTCAGGTAGACTCCAAATCTAAAACGTATAAGGAGGTATTGGAAAATATCCACACCAATGCACCCTTCTTTGAAGTCTTGCATAAAAAGAGAAAATTAGAGGACCATAAAACTAGGGATACTATAAGCGTTAAGAGGGTAAGGTTAACCTTTGAGGTAGTGGATGAAATCACTAAGCCCAAACTTGAAAAGTTGATACTTAGGATAGATCCAGAACCACCACCATAAGTTCAAAAGAATGAACCACCCCACAGAAGAAAGAAAAGAAAAGGTGAGGGATATGTGAGATGGCTTGATAAGTGGCCATGGAAAATGACAACTACTAAA
This sequence comes from Vicia faba, assembly GCA_948472305.1. NCBI lineage: Eukaryota > Viridiplantae > Streptophyta > Magnoliopsida > Fabales > Fabaceae > Vicia > Vicia faba. Next base: position 750,316,487 of record OX451740.1, on the reverse strand, counting down.
AGTTCAACCGAGGAGTCATCCTCGAGAGAACCACCATGAGTGCTTGCACTCCTGAGCCGTCGAGCTATCAACGTTAAACAAAGCGCTGCGTGGGAGGCAACCCACCTATTTGTTTTTGTTATTATTTCCGTTTGTTTTTATTTTTATTTTTGATTTTCTTTTCCGTTTCTACATTTATTTCTTTTAAAGCCTTATTTTCATTATTTTCTTTTTCATTTTTTCTAAAAAATTTTATACAACTGCTGCTGATTTTCAATCAACTTTACAGGTTTTCTGAAAAAGTCTTTTTCTATCCTACCTTCTCCCCTGATTTGCTTTCCCTCTTTGCTATTTACTATGGAAACCACTTTTAGAGGCAGGAACCAAATGTGGAGGTTTGAGTAATTATCACACAGGAATATTGGTATGACCTTATATTATGATGAACCAACAATGGACACTTTAAGCATTAAGGATAGTGTCCATTATCTGTTTAGCCAGCTGGGGTGGGAAAAAGCCCACATTAAATCTAGGTTTGTTACATACCGCGAGCTTACCCTTGAATTTCTAAGCTCCTTAGTTCATATACCCGAGCGCGGTTTCGGAACTAGAAAGGGATTTATAGCCTTCGGGTTATTTGGTATTGAATTTGCTTACACCCATAAAGAATTAGCCGACTTTCTAGGATTCCCTAGCGGACCTTTTGCTTTTTCTACCACCCAGGCAAAGTTAATGGATTTTGAGCTAGACTATTTTTGGGGGACTTTAACCGGAAACTACCACCCTGAGCCGGATAGCATGGATAATAATGAAATACATAACCCCGCTATCCGTTATTTCCATAAGATTCTAGCACATACCATTTTCGGAAAAGAACAGAACCGCACTGTTGTATCTAAAGATGAGATATTTTTGATGCAGTGCATGACCCAAGGCCAACCTGTAAATGCAGTGCCATTCTTGATGCAGACATTTACCCGCATTTTTGAGAACCCTAGAGAGCCAATCATCATAGGAGGCCTGGTTACCATGATTTCTAACGCCCTCAGACTTAGATACCAGCTACATAGGTGCACACAATTTGGTTCAATCCGCCCTATGAACATTGATTTTTGTTTCCACCTATGAATAATAGGTAACCTAGGTCCTGCACCCTTCGATTACTTGATAAGGGACGAAGTAGTCATGGTATTTACACTTCCTAACCATGCCAAAACAAGTGCCCACAATCGCGACAATTGGCTGTATGAGCTTAACCCTCTCGTCCACCCTTCGACACCCGAGACCCCTCCTGGTTACCATGATGGTAACAACATCGTAGAGGATGTTGGTGCCCATGCAAAAACAAAAGGAGAATATTCTATAAATTTGAATAAGATTTTTTCTACGTTGGATGTTTACCAGACGAACATTAATGGAATCAAGAACGAGCTGCAGGATATGCGTATGGACGTGATAAGCTTAACTGATATAACTGTGGAACAGTTTTATCACATACATGCAGCTTTCGAAGACTTGAAGACGCGACTGGGATGAAGCAGCAGAATTAGCACTTATTTTTACATTGTGTTTTATGTTTCTAGGCAGTTTATGATTTCATTTTAAACAAGTTTACTCTTTACAGTTTTTAAAGTTCTGTTAGAAACATATTTATTTCAATTTCAGTTTATTTTCATTTCAATTTCAGTTTATTTTATTTCATTTTCAGTTTATTTTCATTTTCATTAAATTTACTGTGTGTTACATCTAATATTATATTCACTTATCATATTATCATTTTGCAAAATTTTGTTATACGATGTATATTGGAAATACTCTGCATGTATTGAATTATTGTGTTATAATGTTTTGGAATTATACTGTTTCGTCCATTTCATAAATATGATTCTTTGCATCCGTAACGATCGTAACGTCCCCATGACGAGCGTAACACGCGTTTCACCGTGTTACGCCCGTCAGCCCATTGTGACGGTCATCACGCGCGCCCAATAGCAGATTCTGCTATTACAGAAGTCGTTCCACTTTCCATTCATTCTTCCCTTTTTTCCCAAATCTGTAACAGTACCCATTCAAATTTTCTCTCAAATTCCAACACTCCAACACTTAAACTCCATCAACCCACTACTCAATCCACATTCCAAACCATTTTCACGATTAAAATCTTTTGCATGCACTATGACCAACAACCAGCAAAATCAAATGACCGCAGCGCTTGAAAGAAGACAGCAAGAGCAATATGAGTATCTATGCGCTCAAAACACTCAGATCTTGACTGGACAGCGGAGCATGAATGAGAGGTTGGATGAGGCCCTGTCAGAGCTCAATGCCTTAAGGCTGGACGTCAGCACCCTTGGTTTCCAGGATACTGACACAGAAGCCACTCCTATCAGACGCTCTCGCATCAGGAGTAGAGGACGTTGTCACCAGTAGTTTTTCTTTATTTTCTATGTAGTTTATTATTTTTTCTGTTTCATTTCCTTTCCGTTTGTTTTTGTAATTGTACTTCCCCGCCTACATACCGCAACATTGAGGACAATGTCGGATTCAGTGTGGGAGAGGTACCTTTCCATCCTTTATAAACTAGTAATTTTTATGATATGTCTCGATTTAAATTCTTCACTTTATTTAGCCATACCAAAAAAAATTTATCTTCGCATTAGCCTTACATACCTATTTTAACAAAATCCCAGTTAGGGAAGCCGAAAACGACATAACAAGATCGATACAGTTATGACACCGTAGACTTCCTACTTACGCGATCCGTTTCAATAACCATTATACCGATATCTAGAGTTTTTAGTTCTACAGTAACCCCCAGTAGTTTATACTAGCAGTCAGCACCGTCTTGACACAAACCACGTGGAGAATCGATGAATATAAGTGTTTGATACCTGATCATTAAAATATCCTTCCTATCTCGCTGCTAAAAGAAAAGAAATTTTGTGCACCAAAATATACGGTCACATATAAGAGTTGAGAAAATAACGAAGGAATCTAGTGTTGGTTGGTTCAGAGGTATCTGGTTCTGAACTCGGTAGGGCGCGCTACGGCCCGATCCCCCACAACCTCCAATTTGGATGACATATGTAGGGTTGCCACATTCGTGTACCAGACCCCGTGCTAAAAGGATCAAAGTCACTAACCGGTTACTCCACTACGTGCGTGCTAAGACAAATGGCTTAATGTGATTGTGCCAGAACGAAACCGGGTGAAATAGATACGAGGAACTCTGGGCAGAATTATAACGGAACTGTTGGATAGCTCGTTTGAAATGGAAGCCTATGACTAAGCTTATTTCTTGTGTCATTAGCGTATCTTTAGTGTTTCACTCAAGTATTGGCCGAACCGACGAGGATTTCCCGAAATTGCTTTAAAAATCCAAGGTACGTCATGCATATGCGCTTGACAAAACTTGTCCGACCTTTCGAATGACTATTTGCTTGAGGACAAGCAAAGGTTTAAGTATGGGGGAATTTGATAACGAGAAATCATATCATATAATTACTATGCTTTCTACTGATTTTATAATACATTGAGTCGTCTAACTCCCGATTATTCCGAGTTTTTATGTCTTTTCACAGGTATAACATTTGTCAACTCAAGACAATGAAAAAGGACCACATGAAGAAAGCTAAACAAGAAACAGAAGAGAAAAGAACAAAATCTCAGATTTTGCACCTGTGACGATCGTCACGCCTCCCCAACTAGAAAGAACGCTCGTCACACATCATTGACGAGTGTAATTCACTATTTAAGCGCATTACGACCGTCACCCACCTGTGACGACCGTCACGCGCGTAAATAGGAACGTTATGAATTGGTGGAGACGTGGGTAACGTGAGGGCAGAATCCTTCTCCAATATTTCCTCCACTCAGTAACCATGCATCCTATTTTCATGCCACTCAAGCCTCTTCCAAGATTTTCTCAACTGCAATATTTTCTCCTATATATATGTGGTAGTGCAAAGGGATGAGGGTCTAAGAATTTTCTACAGACCAAAAATTGTTGCTTTTCTACATTAAATTATATTATTTATTTTTGCACCATTTTCATTCGTACTGTAATTTCTATTTCCAGCATTATTTATAGAGTGTTAATTCTTCATTTAAGAATTAACACAATTTATTGATTTCGATTGAGCTACAAGGAATATTTTAACATCCAAGATTACCATAGCAACGTTATTTCCAAGTTTTTATTGCAATTAATATTTATTCATTCTTGCATTATGTCATTTATTTTTATGAATGTTATTTTAAATTGCATAGTTATTAAATATATTATGTCCAGCTAAATTAATTATACCGGTATGTGACTCCTAAGTACCGAAGGAATTCAGTGATACCTTGGCTAAAACATTTATAAAACAATTTCTGGTTTCTAATTTCCATGTTTAATTTAACTACCCTTGTCACGAGAGTGAGAGGATAATTAACATGATTTTGCCACGAGAGTGGGAAATTAATTAAGGCAAGAACCTGCATGCGAGAGCTGGGGTTCAACCCAGATAGTGGTAACGAAACATTAATTTTTAAATACATGAGAGTGTTTTAATAAATTAATTAAACTCAAATTGTTTTCAAAAAGTGTTATTAAATTTAAAGTGCATCCACTAGGTTTAGTAGCATGACTTATTTCATGAACACGAGAGTGTATGTCTTAGGTTTTTAAACAATTCGTTTTTACCGAAATACTTTATATGCCAAGCGATTCACCGAATTCCCGAAGTCCGACTATCACATACCGGTATAGCTATTACTATTATTTTTAATTAAACTATTTCCCCCCTAAAATCAAATATTCATCTCTTAGTTAAACAATTGTAGCATTAGATCGTATGCGATTGATCCTCAGTCTCTGTGGGTTCGATAATCATTTAAAACTAGAACGACTAAACTGTATACTTGCAGTTAGTATCCCAATAGACTTATAAAGTCCCGATCATTGTGGATAGCAAGAGTCGCCACCGAATTTTCTTTTATCCAATAAGGAAAGGTTGAAAAGAACAGGAAATACCTTTCGAGTTTATTTCTTGAGTTCGGGGGGTAGGTTATGAAAATGGAAGGTGTTAGGACCCTTTTCATCCGTAGTTATCTACGGGCTCTTAGTTGCTTGTTAGATCACTTGCTTTTGTTTGAAAATGTGCTTGTGGTGTGGGTTTTGAATGTATTTTGAAAATGTCTTTGTAATGGTTCTCGTTTCTATAAGAACGCGTACAAAGTGTTATCTTGAAAATAGTTCAAAGAAGTGTTTGTGGAATGTGTTTTTGAAAGTGATTTTGAAAATGTGTCTTTGTAATGGCTCTCGTTTCTATAAGAACGCGTACAAAGTGTTTGTCTTTTGAAAATATTTCAAAATGAGAGTGTTGGTGTATAAAATTTTGTTGTTGTGAGCAAGCGAGCAACTATGAGCAACCTACCTACTCAACAGGTCTTAAATGTTCTTTTCCTCCTCCTTTAGATGTTGCTATCTTACCATTGATTTGGTAAGAAGCCCCGTCATTGGATGTGAAGGGACGGGCGTGGGACGTTTGTGTAGTCATAGAAGGCAACCTATGGGACGTTTTAGAAATGTCGTTTTAGGGACTAGATCGTTTACCGAAGGCAACAGTAAGGGTCATCGAGGGACTACGATCTTTTATGGAGGGTCTTTGCTAAAGCGCCCATATTCGAGGGACATGACTATTTTTCTGAGGCAACAAGTGAGATTACCCTAAGGGTGCATGCGTGAATGGTGTGTTTGATTTGCATGCATTTAGTCTTTGATTAGGGGTTATCTACTTGTTGTTTTTATCTTGCTATACATTCCCTATTTTACTAGCAAGCATACAAAAGTAATAAAATGCATAAAGATAAAATGCTACACTATTACAACCATATTGAATGACATGAAAATATAAAGGCTAAAATAAAACAAAAACAAGAAAAATGAGGGTTTTTCGATTGAGGCAGAAAACCCTTTGATTCTGCACTTTCTAGCTCTCTTCGATTTGGGCCTGGAGTCAGTGAAGTCATGCCCTTCGATTTTCCTTTTTTCCTCCTTCGACTAGGGGCTGGAAATAGTGTAGGCGTGCCTTTTGATTGGGGCCTTTCTGTCTCCTTCGACTGAGGGTTAGAATCAGGATAGTCACGTCTTTCGTCTGGGCCTGGAAGTCAACATAGTTCTGCCTTTCGCTTGAGGCTTGGAGATGGCAAGGTTTTGGCCTTCGTTTGAGGCCTATAGACAACAACATTCATGTTTTTCCAAGGGCTCCCTTCTGACTCTTTGTAAGCATATTAGGCACTCAAATTGTGATTTGAAAGGCTTGTGTAGCTAGCCAATCGAAGGGTATAACAAACTCGTCTTAAAGTCTAAAAAAGAAAAATCCAAACATAGCTATAATCCAGGGCTTAGCATGAAAACCAATGGGTCTCAAAGTCCAAAGTATAACTAAACTAAGGTTGAGTTTTCAACATATAGGTAGTCAGAATCGAAAGCTAAAACATGGTCTAGAAATGTCTACATTTTTCCTTATTGGCATATGCATATGATATTAAAATAGAATAGACTCAAGTTTGAAAGAAAACTTACCTCTTGAAGTCCTTGAATTGAAGGGAGATGTAAATGCTTTCTTTGATGGAAAATGGGAGTTCGTTGGGAACTTCCTGAGGCTAATCTAGTTACTACTTTGTGAGAGTAGTGACTAGGTCGAAAGAGATTGTGTGAGTGGAATCGAAAGCTATTTTATGACAAGTGATGAAATGACTCAAAGGCCTATTGTATGATATCTGGGGGAGTGGGTCGAAGGATGATTTTATGGTCACCTGGAGGGTAAATTGAAGGATTTTTCCTTGGTGTTTAGAAGTGTATGAAGAAAAATGTTGGGAACTATTTAGGAATTTTTGAGAGTTTTCACAAGTGTTTTCTTGCAATCTTTCAGGCGCCCTCAATATGTGGGGTGATGCCTCCTTTTTATAGATGGCTTGGGCTGATGCTTTGGAAGGGAAAAAAAGTTCAAACAAAAAGGGTATGTTGTATTTGAAGCTTTTGAGGGACAGTGTTTTATTACCATTTTGGTGCTAGAAATAGGGAAATAATACAGGACTGTTGTGCATCAGTTTTGGAGTTTTATGTCCAGTGTATCAGGCTTGATCCTGGCAGTGCATGAGACTTGGTCAAAAAGTACCTTTGGTATCTCAACCTTTTGTATTGACACCCTAGCCTTGCCTTTCGACCAGACTTTTCAATAACCATCTTTTTTTCCAATCGAAGTGTCATTCGAATGACTCCCATGGATATCCTTCTAAGGGGCCAAATTAATGGTTTTGGGATGGGTCAGTAATATATGTCCTTCAATTGGGGACATCCAGACATGCCTGACTAACTCTTCGAATGCACCACCATGGTGCTTTCTTCGTCTGAGGCAATGACATAGTGAAGAGTTTGTATGTTTGAAACAGGCCATTTCTACAGGAGATCATGCCCACTCAAATTTTCCTACAAAGGGGCCACATGGCCAAACGAAAGAATGACAAAACACTTGTGCTCAAGGATTCACACCCCCAAGCGAAGGATGTGTTCCAGGGATGGAAGACTCAATCGAAGCTTGAAACATTGGGAAAGTCATTTCCCCAAACGAAAGAGGCTTGCAGGGGCAAAATGTGTGATCGAAAGAGGGCAAAAAAAGGGGTTTTGGCCTCCTGAATCGAAGGACATCATCAGGAAGCTTCTTGCCTTGTGAATTGAAGCTATATTAAAGGGAAGTGTTGCCCTGTCGAAGCTTCTAACAAAATGCCTCAAAGGGGACTTTGGCCTTGTGCATATTATTATGGTAGGAAATTCTGCCTTGTATGTCTTGGCTAACACGCAAGGAAGATGTTGTATGGACAAATGAAAGACTTGTACAAATCTTCAAATGAAGTGTAACGCTAAAACGAAACAGGAAATTATCTTAGCCAAATGAGCCCAATGCCTCAATCGAAGCATGAAATGAACTTTCCCCAAAGGAATCCAACTCTAAAATGAAAGATGCAACCAAGGCCAAAGCGTTCAATCAAAGGATGCAGAATCGAATGGAACTTGGTTTTCCTTTAATTTTTTCAAAAAGGGCATTTTCATTTGTTTTGTCCTTTTTTAGCAAATTCCTTCCATAATCTTAATGCTGAAAAATCCAAATATATTTGTGTAAGCTTGAATTTTGGGAGCCCCTTTGAGAAATGTCTTGAGGAATGAGAGGGAAAATTTTAGGGGACAACGGCTTCCCCTGTTCAATCTTCTTAAACCTGAAGAGTTAGATTGGCGAATCTTCCATTCGTGACTTGAAGGTGGAAGATGATTGAACACTAGAGTTCCCAAAAATTTGCACTTGACGATATCGTGGTTGAGGTGTAAGGAATGGGCTTAAAGATGCCATTTGGAGAAATTATGGAGAGTTGGCGGAGATGGGCTTATAGATGCTATCCAAAGGTGATTGTTGACAGAAATTGAACTAAGTCTAAGCTTGACTTTAACTGGGAAAAGAATCAGAATAAATCTTTGGTCGATTTAAAACTGAACCTAGAAGAAGTCTTGAATAATCTGTAACTGGAAAGAATCAGAATAAATCTTGGAGTGATTTATTTGAACCAGAGAAAGTGTCTATGGGAAAGAATCAGGATAAACCATTGAGAGATTTAAATTGAACCAACAGAGGTCTGGAAAAGAATCAGAATAAATCTTGGAGCGATTTATCTGAACCAGAAAAAGTGTCTACGGGAAAGAATCATGATAAACCGTTGAGGGATTTAAACTGAATCAGCTGAGGTCTGGAAAAGAATCAGAATAAATCTTGGAGCGATTTATCTGAACCAGAAAAAGTGTCTACGGGAAAGAATCGGGATAAACCGTTGAGAGATTTTAACTGGACCAACAGAGGTCTGGAAAAGAAGTAGAATAAATCCTGGAGAGATTTATCTGAACCAGAGAAAGTGTCTACGAGAAAGAATCAGGATAAACTGTTGAGAGATTTAAACTGAACCAGCAGAGGTCTGGAAAAGAATCAGAATAAATCTTGGAGCAATTTATCTGAACCAGAGAAAGTGTCTACGAGAAAGAATCGGGATAAACCGTTGAGAGATTTAAACTGAACCAGCTGAGGTCTGGAAAAGAATCAGAATAACTCTTGGAGCGATTTACCTGAACCAGAGAAAGTGTCTACAGGAACGAATTAGGATAAACCATTGAGAGATTTAAACTGAACCAGCAGAGGTCTGGAAAAGAATCAGAATAAATCTTGGAGCGATTTATCTGAACCACAAAAAGTGTCTATGGGAAAGAATCAGGATAAATTGTTGAGATATTTAAACTGAACCAGCAGAGGTCTAGAAAAGAATCAGAATAACTCTTTGAGAGATTTATTTGAACCAGAGAAAGTGTCTACATGAAAGAATCAGGATAAATCATTGAGAGATTTAAACTGAACCAGCAGAGGTCTGGAAAAGAATCGGAATAAATCTTGGAGCGATTTAACTGAACCAGAGAAAGTGTCTACGAGAAAGAATCAGGATAAATCGTTGAGGGATTTAAACTGAACCTGAAGAGGTCTGGAAAAGAATCAGAATAAATTTGGGAGCGATTTATCTAAACCAAAGAAAGTGTCTACAGGAAAGAATCAGGATAAATCATTGAGATATTTAAACTGAACCAGCAGAGGTCTGGAAAAGAATCAAAATAAATCTCGGAGCGATTTATCTGAACCAGAGAAAGTGTCTATGGGAAAGAATCAAGATAAACCGTTGAGAGATTTAAACTGAACCAACAGAGGTCTGGAAAAGAATCATAATAACTCTTGGAGCGATTTATTTGAACCAGAAAAGGTGTATACAGGATAGAATCAGGATAAGCCGTTGAGAGATTTAAACTAAACCAGCAGAGGTATGGAAAATAATCATAATAAATCTTGAAGCGATTTATCTGAACCAGAGAAAGTGTCTACGGGAAAGAATCAGGATAAACCATTAAGGGATTTAAACCGAACCAGCAGAGGTCTTGAAAAGAATCAGAATAAATCTTGGAGCGATTTATCTGAACCAGAGAAAGTGTCTACGAGAAATAATCAGGATAAATCATTGAGAGATTTAAACTGAACCAGCAGAGGTCTGGAAAAGAATCAGAATAACTCTTGGAACGATTTATCTGAACCAGAGAAAGTGTCTACGGGAAAGAATCAGGATAAACCATTGAGAGATTTAATCTGAACCAACAGAGGTCTGGAAAAGAATCAGAATAAATCTTGGAGCAATTTATCTGAACCAGAGAAAGTGTCTACGGTAAAGAATTAGGATAAACCATTGAGAGATTTAAACTGAACCAGCAGAGGTCTGGAAAAGAATCAGAATAACTCTTGGAGCGATTTATATGAACCAGAGAAAGTGTCTACGGGAAAGAATCAGGATAAACCGTTGAGAGATTTAAACTAAACCAGCAGAGGTCTGGAAAAGAATTAGAATAAATCTTGGAGCGATTTATCTGAACCAGAGAAAGTGTCTACGAGAAAGAATCAAGATAAACCGTTGAGAAATTTAAACGGAACCAGGAGAGGTCTGGAAAGGAATCAGAATAAATCTTGGAGCGATTTATCTGAACCAGAGAAAGTGTCTATGGGAAAGAATCAGGATAAAACATTGAGAGATTTAAACTAAACCAGTAGAGGTCTGGAAAAGAATCAGAATAAATCTTGGAGCGATTTATTTGAACTAGAGAAAGTGTCTATGGGAAAGAATCAGGATAAATCGTTGAGAGATTTAACCTGAACCAGCAAAGGTCTGGAAAGGAATCAAAATAAATTTTGGAGTGATTTATCTGAACCAGAGAAAGTGCCTACGGGAAAGAATCCGAATAAAACGTTGAGAGATTTAAACTGAACCAGCAGAGGTCTGGAAAATAATCAGAATAACTCTTGGAGCGATTTATCTGAACCAGATAAAGTGTCTACGGGAAAGAATCAGGATAAATCGTTGAGAGATTTAAACTGAACCAGCAGAAGTCTGAAGGAAGTATTTGTCATGTAGATAGTCACCCTATCATGTTTCGGGAATTGATCTACCATTGATTTGTTCACAGATAATTGCCTCGTCTTGTTGAAAATTTGATAATAATTTTTTTATTGATTGGTCTTTCCTGAAAAGGTAAAGAGTTAGTTGTATGTAATGCCATGATGTATGAAATGCATGGTGTAATGATGTTTCTCAAAATAAATGAGATTGCGATATATGCATTTGTGTTGTCGATGTTTATGATGTATGAATGCAATGTATGTACATATTAGGTGTTCTTCTGCAGTGCTGTTTAGATTGGGTTTCCGTCATTAGAAAAGTAAACTCTGTTGGGGAAGAGAAACGTCGTGCATTGCTTGTGGACTTTGTAAAATCCTACTAGGGAATTCCTGAGCAGTTGGGTGACTTTCATTGAGAAATCTTTGGAGCAGTAATGGGAAGTTTTGTTCCGTCGGGGACATGAAAGCAACAGATGTCATTAGGCTACATACTGGCGATATAGCAATGATCTTGTAGCAGGATGTCCTTGATCCTGTTCCGTTAGAGAAAGTACCTGCGGGGACTTTATGGAATGGCCCATAGATATTATCATATTTCTTAAAACCATTAGTAATTTTCTTTCTGTTTAGTTTTCCTTTTTTATGCGTTCATTTGTAAATAGTAATTACGTTCAAATGCATATGTTCAAAAATAAACACTGGACTTTTTTTTTTGCAAACAAAACAGGAACAGTAAAAGAAAAATAGATAGTTTTGCACTTTTAAAGGAATATCTTTGTATTAACTTGAATAAGTATTTTTGTACAAAGGGACGAACATCCTAGTAAGAGAATGTCATCATAAAAATGAAAATTGATACAAATAAAAGGAAGCTATGTAAAATAATCCCATGGGGTTCCCATTTTTCTATAGCCTTCATGTCTCTGAGCGTCTCATCCACTTGTTGCTTTGTCCAAAGCTGATTGGATTGATTAGAACCGTTTGAGTTTGACGATTGATACTGAAGATTGGTTGTAAGGTGATCCAACGGGACATAGTCATACGCTTTAAATCCCTAACTTTTTCTTGGACTGCCCTTTCGGGTTTTCAGTCCATCGGGATACCCTTTTTTGCCCAAGCCACCTTTTTAGGCTTTCACCTTACCGGGTGTACAGGTTTTTTTGTGTTTTATCCCTAATTTTTCCCTAGGCCAGTCGACCTAAAGGGTCTTTTTCATGTGTAGTATCTTTTAACTATGTCCGCATTTACAGGGTGCGGAAGGTCGTCGCCGTTCATAGTGGTTAAGATCATTGCCCCACCAAAAAATATGTTTTTAATCACAAATGGTCCTTCGTAGGTAGGAGTCCATTTGCCCATGGGATCACCTTGTGGAAGTATGATACGCTTGATTACCAAGTCACCAATCTGATACACCTAATGTCTGACCTTCTTGTTGAAAGCTTTAATCATGCATTTTTGGTACATCTGGCCATGGCAGACAACCGTAAGCCTCTTCTCATCAATCAAGTTCAACTGGTCAAGTCGAGTTTGAATCCATTCATCTTCATTCAACCCTACATCCCTCATGATTCTCAAAGAAGGTATTTGGACTTCAATTGGTAAGAAAACTTCCATGTCGTATACCAAAGAGAAAGGAGTTGCCCCTGTTGATGTGTGCGCCATGGTACGGTGATCGTGAAGAGCAAATGGTAACATCTTGTGCTAGTCCTTGTAGGTCACTGTCATTTTTTGTATGATCTTCCTGATGTTTTTATTAGCGGCTTCTACAGAGCCATTCATCTTCGGCCGATAAGGAGAAGAGTTATGATGCTGGATCTTAAATTGCACGCATAGTGCAGTGATCATAGTATTGTTGAGATTGGTACCATTATCTGTAATGATTCTCTCCAGAACACCGTACCGACAAATAAGATTGTGTTTGATGAATCGGCCCACAATGTTCTTGGTAACAGAAGCAAATGAAGCTGCCTCGACCCACTTCGTGAAGTAATCAATGGCAACCAAGATGAAGCGGTGTCCATTAGAAGCTTTAGGTTTGATCTCTCCAATCATGTCAATGCCCCACATTGTGAATGGCCAAGGAGCGGTCAGCATGTTTAGAGGAACTGGAGGCACATGTACCTTGTCAGCATAGATCTGACACTTGTGACAGGTTCGTGAATGCTGATGATAATCTGCTTCCATGGTGGACCAGTAGTATCCTGCCCGTAGGATATTTTTAGCCATCGTGTGCCCACTAGAATGGGTGCCAAAGGTGCCTTCATGTAGATCAGCCATGATCTTGTCTGCCTCACTCTTGTCTACACACCGAAGCAGAGTAGAGTCGTGATTGCGCTTATAGAGAACTCTGTTACTGAGGAAGAACTTAGTAGAGAATCTTCTCAGGAATTTCTTGTTGTTGACTGAAACTCCCTCCGGGTATTCATGGACCTCGAGATATCTCTTAATTTCATGGAACCGAGGCTTGGCCACTACTTCTTTAGTATCAATCTCATGACAGTAAGCTGGTTTGTCCATCCGTTCAATGGTGATTTGAGGAGCCTCATTACCCCACCTGATTTTTAACATGGATGACATAATGGCTAGCGCGTCCGCTAGTTGATTTTCCTCTCGTGGAAAATGCTCGAAGGTAATTTCCTCAAAATGTGGGATTAATGTCAACACATGTTCTTTGTAGGGGATGATATTAGGATGCTTAGTGTCCCATTCTCCTTTGATCTGACTGATGACTAAGGTTGAGTCTCCAAATACACTTAAGGACTTGATTCCCAAATATATGGCAGCTTTGAGACCCATAATACACGCTTCATATTCTGCCATATTATTGGTATAATTGAAACATAGTCTAGTCGTGAAGGGAGTATGGCATCCTTCAGGGGATACGGTCACAACTCCTATGTCATTGCCAAGGGCGTTGGAAGCTCCATCAAAAACCAAGGTCCATCAGGATCCTTGTTTAGGTCCGTCATATGGTCTGAGTTCTTCACCATTGTTTACCAACATGATGTCTTCATCTGGGAATTCGAAATTCATGGATTGATATCCATCCACAGCCTGATGAGCCAGGTGATCAGCTAGCACACATCCCTTTATTGCTTTCTGGGTAGTGTATTGAATGTCGTATTCAGTCAGGACCATCTTCCATCTTGTTATTCTCCCAGAGAGGGCGGGCTTCTCGAATATGTACTTAATTGGATCTATCTTGGATATCAACAAGGTAGTGTGGGTCAACATATACTGTCTTAGCCGGTGAGCAGCCCATTCCAGAGCGCAACAAGTTTTCTCGAGCAGTGGATATCTGGTTTCTTAGTCGGTAAACTTTTTGCTCAGGTAGTATATTGCATGCTCTTTTGGGCCAGACTCATCATGCTGCCCTAACACACACCCCATTGAATTTTCTAAGATAGTTAGATACATCATCAGAGATCTTCCCTCAACTGGAGGCATGAAAATGGGAGGCTCTTGAAGGTACTCTTTGATCCTATCGAAGGCAGCTTGGCAGTCGTCGTTCCATTCCGCCACTTGATCTTTCTTCAGCAATTTGAAGATTAGTTCACAAGTAGCGGTTAGATGGAAAGTGAATATGGCGATGTAGTTTAGCCGTCCTAAGAATCCTTTGACTTCCTTCTCGGTGTGAGGAGCAGGCATTTCTTGTATTGCTTTTACCTTTATATGGTCCACTTCGATACCTTTGCCACTGACAACGAAGCCTAAGAGCTTGCCGGACCTCACTCCAAAAGTGCATTTATTTGGATTCAGCCTTAGTTTGTATTTCTTCAATATTTAAAACAGTTTTTACATATGGTCAAGGTGTTCCTCTTCAGTTTGAGATCTGGATATCATGTTGTCCATGTAGACTTCTATCTCGTGATGGATCATATCATGAAACAGAGCTACCATGGCACACTGATAGGTTGCCCCTGTGTTCTTCAGCCCAAATGGCATAACTTTGTAACAGAACGTGCCCCACTGTGTGACGAATGCGTTTTCTCCATGTCCTCGGGTGCCATTTTGATCTGGTTATATCCGGAGAAGCCATCCATGAAGTAAAATACTTTATGTTATGCGGTATTGTCAACCAGAATATCAATGTGGGGAAGTGGGAAGTCATCCTTGGGGCTTGCCCTATTCAAGTCTTTGTAGTCCACACACATACGTACCTTTCTGTCCTTTTTAGGTACTGGAACAACGTTGGTGACCCATTGTGGATAAGAGGTGATAGCTAAGAATCCAGCGTTGAACTGCTTCATGACTTCAGCTTTGATTTTCTCTAACATTTCTAGCAGCATGAGACGGACCTTCTATTTTACCGAAGTTCAGTCTTCTTTTGTCGGCAGACGATGGACCACGATATCAGTGTTGAGTCTTGGCATGTCTTCGTATGACCAGGAAAAGACCTCAACATAGTTATATAGTAACTGAGTTAAGCGCTTCTTGACACTAAGCTCCAGGTTGGCACCCATCTTGACTTTTTTCTTGTCCTCTTCAGTACCTAAGTTAACTGTTTCAACTGGCTCTTCGTAGGGTCGTATGGTCCTTTCTTCCTGTTGCAATAACCTAGCTAGTTTCCCTAGTACCTCACAATCTTCCTCACCTTCGTCTTCAGCTTGGTAGATCAGATTTTCAAAGTTACAATAAGCCATAGCAGAATCGTTACCCATGGGATCCTGATTGGATTTGGATCTGCATTTTGATATGTGAGTGTGTGTAAGAGCATAGCTATCTTTGATAAAATAAAAAGGTAGAAAAAAGAATAATAGAGAGCATAAAATTTTGCATGCAAAAACGTCCATGATTTATTGATGACATATGAAGATGAAGTAACAACCCTCACAAATGGACCATTGTGCCTCGGGTAAGACACAAGGTTTTAAAGTTTAAACTATTTAATTATTACAAGGCTGACAAGAAAATTAAAAGACAATTACTCTTGAATAAAAGTAATAGAGACAAATTCTTTGGCTTCCCAATTGTTGAGTCCTCCACTGATGGTTGGAAAAATCCACTCGTCCAAGTCACAGCAGCCATCACTGTCTTCCACTGCATTGACTCCTTGATTGCTGATATGTAAAGGTGGTCCTCCAGTGCGAGTTTGTCGAACAGCTCTCTGGGCCTCCGAAGTAAAACCCAAACCAAATTTGTTGGATTTGTAGGGAATAACCGAAAGTTGACCCCAGATAGTGCATCCACACTCCTCAACTACTGCTCTAGCATCCTTCAGAGAGGCCATTTTCAATGGCAGTCTGGTAACCTTTGGAGTCTTGGTAGTAGTCTTAGTTGTCGCAACTATTTTTGGGACCTTCTCTAAGTTCTAACATGGAGTCTCAATGAACTCACCATCCATTTCCATGTACCTGAAAGAATTCAGGTGGCTAACCATGTATTCCTCCTCCCCATGGACAATGATGATTTTTCCCTTGATTGGGTACTTCAACATCTGATGTAAGGTAGAGGTGACGGCACCAGCGCTATGAATCTAGGGTCGGCCCAATAGACAGGAATAGGAAGGGCAGATATCCATCACATAGAAAGTTGAATCAAAAGTGTAAGTTCCCACTTTTATAGGGATGTTAACTTCTCAGTGCACTATCCTCTTAGAACCATCAAAGGCCCTCACCATAATATTGCTAGGCTTTAAAGTGAGTCCCTAGCAATCTAGCTGGTCAAGAGCATTTTTGGGCAAGACATTCAGCGATGATCCTGTATCCACTAGAATGTGGGCTAGCATAGTGCCCCTGCATTGTTGTGTTTCCTTCCTTTGGGAGTTAAGTCAGCGTCAGAAAAGCCCAATCTGTTATCAACAGTTAGACTGGCCACACAATTCTCAAATTTATCAATGGAAGTCTCTTGGGGCATGTGGGCGGTCTTTAAAAATTTTACCAAGTCCTTGGCATGAGCCTTAGAATATAAAAGTAAGGCCAACATTGATATTTTCGAGGGGGTCTACCCCAACTGTTCCACGACGTTGTAGTCACTTTTCTTGATTATCTTTAGTATCTCTTCCATCTCTTTGCTAGAAGCTTCAAGAATGACCTCTGGGTGTTCCTTCTTCTGGACAGGCTCGGATAATACCTCCTTGCCCTTTGTCTTGGAAGTAGGGATAACAATAGGATTTTCAACGGGAGTATCACTGGGAATGCTAGTAGGAGCGGTAGCAGGAATAATTACAGGAGTAAAAATGGTCTTTGGAGAGATCTCGGGTGAGAAGACTTTTCCACTTCTTATTATCTTACTGGTCCCAACGATATTGATGACGTCAGGATCAGTGTCTTTCGCAACTTTGTCTTTGATAGCCAATAGATCTTGCCTGGCGCCATGATAATAGACGTCAACCCCATAGTTCCAAGGAACAGCTTTATCCGAAGAATATGGGATTGGCCCCGGCATGGTGATGATTAGGGGAGCATACTTTGGAACATATGTAATCTTGATGGGTCTTTTGGTGGAGACCCTGGGAGGATTGTTGGATATGGTGATTATTGAAACATCTTCACAGGAATTTATGGTAAGCGGAACTTTTTCAAACAGGATTTCTTTGTTAGACATCCGACGCTGGACGCCCATCTTTAATATCAAACAGCCATTTGGTAGAGACATACATGATTTACAACTTTCATCACATCTCAGAAACAGACCGACTCGTAATAAATTTTGTTTAATAGTCAAAAGAGGAGTAGTTAAATCATTCGCGGAGGGAACAAAACAATTAGCATCAACAGTGTTAACACTTTGACCGTGTTTGGGCATTGGCGCCGTTATTACATTAGGTGTTTCTGGGGGATCAAACTCTATTTCTTTTTCTTTGATAAGGTCTTGTACCTTATTCTTCAAGGCCCAACAATCGTTTGTGTCATGCCCCGAGCTTTTAGAATGATAGGCGCATCGAGCATTCGGGTTGTAGAGAGGAGAAGCAGTATTGGGGTTCTTGGGAGCTTCCTTTAGGGTCACCAGATTGGACTTTAAAAGGTGTGGTAAGACTTAGGACAAGGTCATATTGATCCGGGTGAATCATCTCATGGGCGCCTCTGGCCTGCGTTAATAGTTTCGCCGCTTATTTGGTACAGCATTGGAAATCATAACAGCCCCTACCGTCGGGCGACGTTCGGTTTTGTTTTGATTTATATGGTCGTATGCAACACTGACCTCTTTCTTTCAGGTAAAGGGTTTCTTCATCGTGCTCGGGGATGCATGTCTTTGAATTTTTCCACTATTTATATCGGCTTCTACCTGCTCACTAGTCATGATTAGTTCAGTAAATCCAGCCGAGGAACTTCCGATCAGATGGTTGAAAAATGGACCAGATAACGTGCCTAAGAACATATCCACCAATTCTCTGTCAAATAGAGGGGGTTAGACTCTTCCCGCGAGGTCCCTCCATTTTTTAGCATAGGTTTTGAAACCTTTACAAGCACCCATAGACATGCCTTGCAATTCTGTTCGAGTTGGAGCTAAGTCAACATTATACTGGTACTGCTTGTAAAAAGCAGCGGCCAAATCTTCCCAATTGCGAATATTGGTTCCTTTCAACTGATAGAACCAATACAATTGTGTCCCTGACAAGATTTCTTGGAGTAAATGTACCCATAGGTTCCTATCGGCAGTATGGGGTTGAATTTTTTTGACGTATGATCTTAAATGCATCTTTGGACAAGAGACACCGTCATATTTAGAGAATGTGGAGACCTTGAATTTATGTGGAATGACAACCCCTGAGACAAGTTCTAGTTGTTCAAAATCCAACCCGGGTACCCTCTAGATCTCCATAGCATTGAGGCAATCCACCAACTGCTTGTATTATCATTGTAGCGGTAGAAATGTTTAAGATTAAGCCATTGGATTGACTAGACTTATACAGATCAAAATAAAAATTGCCACTGCGCTTTATTGTTTCCAAAGGAATGGGAAAGAGAGAATAATCCAAAAGAGGGGGAAAGATTCAAGGTAAGGGGGTTGGTTATGCAAAGGTAAGGTATTAGCACCCTAAACATCTAGGGTACTCCGTAGGAACCTCTTTGTAAAATCTGTATATTTTGGCTATAAAATGTTGTATGTAAAATAGATGGTGGAGGTTAGAAAAGAAATATATTTTTTATGATTTTAGCACCCACCGCGGTTGCAAACCTTTAGTGCCTACGTACCACCTTCCGTGCAATAGAGGATCAGGGTACTCGTAGTTCACCTTTTAAAAATTTTAAAACACAAGTGTGTTGGTTAATTTTATGAGATAAGACATCATCGTCATTGTCCGTGTGGAAAACATACTTACTACCCTGAATCGTGAGAAAGGAGAATTTTCATCATCTCAAAGTGGAGGATATGGCTTGGATTTTAAAATCAACAATGCCTCGCTCAACACTCAAATGGAAAATATCTCACTTCACTACATATTGTAGAAGTATAGTTGTTTGCATCACTACAAGGATTGACAAGAGTCTAATCTTTTGAGAAAAAGTTTTAAAATAAAAGCCAAAGTGGCAAAATAGTTTGAAATTAGATTGATTGACTTTTAGTCTTCTCACAAAAAATGTCAAGGTATTATTAAGTTGATTGAATTTTATTTATGAAAAGGTTTTGAAAATGCATGGACCTAGGTCCAAGTTTATTATGAAAGTGGTTCCAGTTTAAAAAAACAAGAAGAGTTTTCAAAAGGAGGGAGAAGATTTTTGAAATTAAAGATGGGAGGAAATGAAGTGACTATCATAAAGCATAAGGTAAAAGATAAGGAGAAGAACCATATAACCAACAAGAAGTCAATACTTGAAATTATGAGTCAAGATAGAATTCCCATTCTTTGGATTAAAACCAAGTAAGAAAAGATACTAGACCTCTTGAGAGAACCAAACTTCAAGTGTATTAAGTCTTCACAAAAATTGGGCAGTGTAACGGCTGTATACGGGTGAATTCCAGATTATAAACAAAGTATGTAATCACAATAACCTGCACACAAAACAAACAAACAACCTAATCTATTAATGTAAACCTCAAGAACTCCAGACAAAATATCAATTAAGATCACAAGGTCTCCAACATAAGGCCAAGGTCTCTAACCCTAAGTCCAAGAAGTCCAATACTCCATAATGCCAAGGATAGTAACCAAATAGTCCAAATATCATTAAAGTTTTTTATGGTTCATGTTGATTATTAAGTATCTTCAAAAATAAAATAAAAGCTCAAGTGAGCAAAATAAAAATGACATAAAGTAAATGCTCAAGTGAGCAAAGATGAAAATAGCATACAAATAAATGCTCAAGTGAGCAAAGATGAAAATAGTATGAAATGTAAATGCTAAAGTAAATGGTACATAAAATAAAGAGCATAAAATAAAAGCATAAAATAAAGTCAATTCTTAGAAATTAGTGGTTAGTTGGATGACCATCTTGAAACTTGCATTTGGAACTCATTAGAGGATTGGTAGAACCAAATCCTCAACACAACAAGTTGCATTTGCTTTTTTTCAAGTATATCATCCATTTTGGAATCCTCAAAAAGTAATATTTAATGATCAACGATGTTTAAGTCATCCGCGTTGATCAAAAGTAATATAGATCCATTAGAGGATTGGTAGAACCAAAGCCTCCACACAATTAATCTCAAGGTTATTGGATCAAAGAGATCAAATTAACATACTTTGGTTTGCAAATATAGGTTTGGGCCACGAATGATCATTTATTCGAATCGGGACAAAATTTAGCGTTACGTTAAGCAATCGTAAGTGGACTTATGTAGAAGTCGTACCTATTTTGAGGCCGGTCAATAGAAATCTATGTACTTCATGTTTGAATAAATGATATAGAGATCACCACCCCTTAACATGTAGTACATTTTAAAAAATAATGGAATAAGATGAAGAGGGAGGGGAATGATAAGTTAACTTGGATCACCACCTCAAAATTCTTTCATCCTTAAATTCAATCACTCATCTTGGTGGATTAAAGTACTAAACATATTACTAATTCAAAGTATTAAAAATGAATTAAATAATTCACTCTTAAGTAGATTTGAATTAATGAACATTTATCCAACTTTATCTACACCCAAAGTCTATTGAATTTAAAGAGAAATTGGATATTTGTAATTGCAATCCAAACCAACAATCAAAAGGAGTGAGTAGAAAAATGTTTATGGATCAAAATAGCCCAAAAACAAGGCAAAAAATGCATTATGTTTTTGTGCAAATTGATTGCACTACAGTATAAATCGATTTGCACAGTGAAGTTTTCAAAAATCTGCGCAAAATTCACTTAGTGCAATCGATTGCACTATTACAGCAATCGATTGCACGTTGTTACAGACAGCAAAACAACATTTTAAAAGGCCAAATTCTTGTTCAAAATTTCCATCAAATACCTTATGATCATGGATCCAATTGAGCATGAAAATTCCATCAAATTATGAGAAAATAGAACCAATGGAATCACAAAACAATGCTCAATGAATCAAACCCAAAGATCACCAAGAGATCACATTGTGAAAGATGAAAAATCCAACTTACCAAAGGTAGATCTAGAGAATTATCAACACAACTTCAAGAATTTGCTTCAATTAAGCCATAAGAATCAATTGCCCAAGATTGGATGTAGAGAATTGATGAAGAAAAAGTGTTTGGATGAAGGTTTAGCTCAAAGATTAGTAAGCTTCAATGCAAAGCATTCTAACTTTTGAAAATGGAGCTTTGAGTGAATTTGGGAGATGGAGAGAATTGAGAGATTTTTTAGCAAGGTGGATTTGGCTATCAAAAGCTTGAAATTTGAATGAAATGAGGGCTCTATTTATAGAGTTTGGGATTGGGATTAATGGTAATTTGGTAATTGATTCTTGGAGCCAAAATTTTAATTAATGATAAATATTTCAAAAAATTAGAGCCAAAATTTGAATTAATGAATATTTTTAAAAATGCAAGGTTGGCACCAAAATTTGAATTAATGATATATCTTTCAAAAAATGAAGAAAAATTGGAGCCAAAATTTGACAAGCTTAAAATTGCTGATTTTTTCAAATTTTCACTCTGCAAATCGATTGCACTATATTGCAAATCAATTTGCATAGTGTATTTTTTCAAAAATGGCGCAAAATGCACTTTGTGCAATTGATTGCACTCTAGGAGTAATCGATTGTACAGTGAGAAAATGAAAAATATTAATTCTTTTTCTTTGCAAATAGATATTTTAGAGAAATAATACCGTAAAACCTTATTTGTCAGATGCTTTGACTCGGTACCAACAAAACACAAATATACAAAGACAAAGACAAATATTTTTTGTATTTTGATTAGAAGTTAGTCAACAAGACATATAAAAAATATACAACTAAGGTGCTTAGAGATTCCTCAAGAGCAAACTTAAAGATAGG
Organism: Vicia faba; assembly: GCA_948472305.1. Classification (NCBI taxonomy): domain Eukaryota; kingdom Viridiplantae; phylum Streptophyta; class Magnoliopsida; order Fabales; family Fabaceae; genus Vicia; species Vicia faba. The sequence goes on along the minus strand of OX451740.1, from coordinate 750,294,147 downwards.
AGATAGAAAAAGAGGAATAACCAACCTTAATATGATCTTGTTGCATTGTGAGGGTATGATATGATAGGGGACTTATAGGGGCAAAAATTAGGGTACAACAGCTGCCCTTATTTAAGTGTCTTCTATCCGGAGGTACGCAGGTTAAAATCTTCGTGTCGACGCGATTGAAGATACTTAAAAATAAAACAAACCCTATTTTTGTCCCTAAGATTCCATGCAATGCTTATGATTACGAATGCAGATGGACAAATCTAAAGAGACGCAAGACACCACTGGGGATGTAGCAAAGGAAACAAAATTCGAAAAGAAACCCAACCAGGAAAATAAATCACTGGTGAATCAAAAGACCCGACTCTATTAGTGTAAAACCCAAAGAAGAGATAAGGTAGCACCAACTCAGCTAAAGAGGAAATAGTACATGATAAAAGTGATCGGTAGATAACTGTAAACTACCAACTCAATAGTTGAAGGTAGAGGATCAAAAAGATACCGACTCACAAATGACGGTAAAAGGTCAAAGGATACACCAACTTTCACTGAAGGAGAAACTACCAAAGTTAACTGAAGGTAGAACAGGAAAAGAACAACACTGACGTTCACTGATGGTGAGCAACCAACATTTACTGAAGGTAGAAAGAGAAGAATTATAATCGCCAACATTCACTGATGGTGAACTACCAACATTCACTGAAGGTAGAAAAAAGAAGTATAACAACACCGACATTCACTAACATTGAACTACCAACATTCACTGAAGGTAGCAAAAAGATAACACCCACGTTTACTGAAGGTGAACTACCAACGTTCACTGAAGGTAGTAAGAGAATAACATCGACGTTCACTAACGATGAACTACCAACTTTCACTGAAGGTAGAGAGGAAAGAAATATAGAACCAACATTCACTGACGGTGAACTACCAACATTCACTGAAGGTAGCAAAAAGATAACACCCATGTTCACTGAAGGTGAACTACCAATGTCCACTGAAGGTAGCAAGAGAATAACATCTATGTTCACTTAAGATGAACTACCAACTTTCACTGAAGATAGAGAGAAAATAACATAGCACTGACGTTCACTGACGGTGAACTACCAACATTCACTGAAGGTAGAAAAAAGATAACACCCACGTTCACTGAAGGTGAACTACCAACATTCACTGAAGGTAGTAAGAGAATAACATCGATGTTCATTGACGATGAACTACCAACTTTCACTGAAGGTAGAGAGAAAATAACATAGCACAGACGTTCACTGACGGTGAACTACCAACATTCACTGGAGGTAGTAAGAAGATAACGCCCACGTTCACTGAAGGTGAACTACTAACATTCACTGAAGGTAGTAAGAGAATAACATTGACATTCACTAACGATGAACTACCAACTTCCACTGAAGGTAGAGAGAAAATAACATAGCACCGACGTTCACTAACGGTGAACTACCAACGTTCATTGAAGGTAGCAAAAAGATAACACCCACGTTCACTGAAGGTGAACTACCAACGTTCACTAAAGGTAGAAGGAGAATAACATCGACGTTCATTGACGATGAACTACCAACTTTCACTGAAGGTAGAGAGAAAATAACATAGCATCGACTTCCACTGACGGTGAACTACCAACGTTCACTGAAGGTAGCAAAAAGATAACAAGTTTCCCCAAAATTTCGGTGTTTCACCTAGAACAGGTCTCAACTTCTTCTTTAACCAAAGCACTCCGCCCAGAAAGGGTAATATATAAGTTGTCTCAAGTAAAGAGACTACCACTTACAAAGATTTCACAGTGAATTATCTCTGTCATATTGAAAACACTTGCCATCCACTGGAGTAATTTGACAATGAACTGCAAATTATCCACTCATAAAGAAGATAGCAAAAAAGTAATGTCGACTTTTACGGGGAAGTATAAGTTGCTCAAATAAAGAGACCTGCTATTTGTTGTTATAGGAAGGATTATAAAAATGATTTCCTGGGGAAAATATCATGACTTCCTGGTGAATGAATCATGACTTCCTGGGGAAAGAAATATGACTTCATGGGGAAAGAAATATGGCTTCTTGGGGACATGCCAACATATTCCTACTGAGGAGATAAAAGTCTTCTTGTGCAAAAATAAATGCACATTCTCAAACCAAGGCTCGAAGCTTGCAGAAATCCAAAGTAATAATTTTGATGGGGACCAAAGATTCAAACCAGAAATAAACTGGAATGAAACAGTCAGCCAAAATACATCCTTTGAGAAATAAACTCAAGAGAGAAATCCAAATCATCCAGACAAAGAGCTGTACAAGAAAGCTAAAGCAAAAATATTCCACGAGGGATAACTCGGTGGGGAAATTGAAAGAATACACACTTTCTGCTTAGGGTTGACACTCTATTGGAGAGAGAATAACACAACTCTGCAAAACAGGGTACTACGTCAACAAAATATTAAAGAATGCGAATGAGTAATGATTTTCTAAATTTAACTATGTATGATGTACGTATGAATGTATGAGTGTTATTATGTATATGCTGACAAAACAGACATATAACACTGGGGATAACGAGACAAAACCAACTCGAGTACAGTCAATACTCGGCTAAATCACATCCAAGATGAAAATTCCATAAGAAAATAAGCACCAACTGAGGAAACAAAATCCTATTTCACGGCTTAACTTCACTAGGAAGGAACATAATCCGGAAGTAATCAAATTATAGAGAAAAATCAGTACAGATACAGGGATATAACATCCTTTTCCAGGCTTCACCGGGGAATAACGCACAGACTTCAATGGGGAAAACAAATGTTTCACGGTCCATACTCCTACTGGGGATTGCAATACTAATTTCAAATAAGGCAGATGAAAACCATATCATCAAAATACCAACTGAAGATTTTGTGTTGAATTCATTGGGGAAATATCATACAGACTTCACTAGGGGAGATAGTGCCTTATCATCGAGATACTAACTGGAGACCTCGTGATAACTTCAATGGGGAGGACAACACCACATCATCGAGGGGAAATCGAGATGCGTTCTTCAATATTGAGCATGAGTTTTGCACCAACTTCTCTGGGGAGAAAGTATGAAACCTCATGGGGATAACAACTTGGAGAGTTAAGAAGTCAAACATAATAGCAAGAAATCAAAATTATGGGGATTTTAAATCAAACCTAACACCTGGTGGGAGAAAACCCAAAAATTTGATAACCATTTCAACACTTCTTAAATAAAACATTGTACTTGCCCGATTATCGGGCAATCAAACAAAATGCAAGTACTTCCGAAAGGGAGATACTTCACAAATGATTCCAACTCAGCATGCACAGGGAGAAAATACTTCTATCAAATAAGTGAATCCTTCACTAGGGAATCTTGGATTGAGTCTTCATATCATGAAAACTTATTCTAACAAAAAATGCCCTGGGATAGCCTTCTTGGGGAATCAAGAAGTCAACATTATAGAAAAAGGTCAAACTCATGGGGATTTTAAATCAAACCCAGCACTTGGCGGGTGAAAACCCAAAGGGTTGACAACTGTCTCAACACTTCTTAGAAAATATATTGCGCTGGTCTAGTTGTCTGGGAAATAAATACCAACAATAATGCCAATACTGCAGAAAGAGCGACATTTTGCAAATAGTTCCATCTCAGAACACCAAGGGAATAAGACCTTTCGTCGTATGAGGGAAGACTTCGTTGGGGAATCTGGGATAGAGGCCTCAAACCATGAAAATCCAAAATAAAAAATGAACCAAAACTTGACAGGGGACAATGGAATCACAAACCCAATACCACACCTTATGCCAATTGGTATCGTCTCTAACTATCTGAGAAACACAAGAAGATCATACGTATATCAGCAAAAGTGACATGGGAGAACCTTCCTGGGGAATCAAGAAGTTAGCATTACAGTAAGAAGTCAAAATTATGGGGATTTTAAATCAAACTCAACATTTGGTGAGAGAAAATCTGAAAAGTTGACAACTGTCTCAACACTTCTTAGAAAAGATATTGCCCTAGCCTAGCTATTCAGGGAGTACATAACAACAATAATGTCGTAACTGGAGGGATCAATACTCTACAAGAGATTTCATATTAATTCTAAATACACAAAAGGGAGAAAGAACTCCATAAAATGAGCAAAGGCTTCAAAGCTCTTTTTAACCTCTGTTTGATCACCACCTGGCTGGGTAAAGAATCACACTCAGTTGGAGAAGTCTGCAACAAGACTGGAAAAATGGGATTACAAACCCAACACCATAACACAACCTGTAGGTAACCATTTAATTAATCAATAAATGTTAGAGGAAGTCAGACACACATCTACAAAATAGATCACAAGAAACAATCCTTCTTGAGGAAGATTCTCGGCTTGGGGTAGACATAGCAACTATCTTGACAAAATATGGATATGCCCTTGGAAACCAATTTGGTGTCTCTAGCTTACCGTGCTGATCAAGGTAACTTTCATAACTTTCCCTTGGTTGCATGCTTTTAAGATAACCTTTCTGATCAAATGGCTTCTAGAGATTTGTCGAATCTCGACGTAACTGTCCTAGATTGGCTGAGTGTTACATCCTTTTTTCTTCGTAACTCTTCTTGGCAACATTCCTTTTACTGATACTCAAATGTAAACTTCCATGAAATCAAGCAGTTATTTTACAAGCAGAAAATGTTTATTCTAAGAATGAAAATTCTAATGCAACAATTATGTAAGTCTTGAAGATTTTATTTGAAAAGATGTCGCAAAACCTTGTGAACGAATCACTAGCCAGGATGCGACATGGATTTTTTGTATGAAAGATAACAAAATCATATGATACCAATCACAATAATTTAGCAAAATTAATGAGATTTAGGAAACACTATCTCATTGGAGTATGCTTTCGAAATAAACCATGTTTCAATTAGGACTTTTTAGGATTGTAACATGGCCTGGTTCACGGTTTTAGAAAAAACGGATTTTAAGGCTCAAAGTTATTTGGTGCCCACCCCCTTCGTGATGTTCTTTAGTCCTAAGTTCAGTTAACCTGATACGAACATTCATCTCTCAAAAGAAATTTTGAGATGGTTGAGGAATCAAACAAGGTTTTCTTTGGACATGCAAGTCACTCATTCCTGCTTCTTTTGGGTTTCTTGTCACGCGACTCTATTATTTGCTGAGGATTTCACATTGTAATCCTTTATCGCATTTCAGGCTTTCCATTTCTTTCTTGCTTTCTGGACAAATTGCTTTTGACTTTGACTCTGAAGTGCAACGGGATGCCCTGACTTTTGCCTAAGCGACTTGTTTTTTCAAGTTCCGACTTAGTGGGGCTTTTTGTCTCTTTCTTTTTCATCATCAATTTTTTATTCATATTATCTCTTTCTTTTTCTTTTTGAACATGTCGCGTGACTTCGAGTCATTTGTGACTAGTTAGAAGAATTGTGACTGCCCTATTTCTGAGTGGATGAAGGATAACCATTATTGTATCGTCATTTGTTGATCTCCTGATATGTGAGAGATACCTATTGGGATAACAACTTCTTTTGATGCACACTACTTATATGTGGAGATTAAACATTGCGGTTTTGAATTCCATCAACCTCTTAAAGGAAAACCATTATTGTATCCTTAGATGCACACTCTTGATGAGATTTGAATACTCAATCAGATTAACTGAACACTACCCTGCCCTGGGTTAAAAGTGAGGGTTTTTTCTGAATAGAAAAAGAAACTCCTACTTCAAGGCTCAAAGGGGTTAACGAGGGTTTCACTCCCTTATATCTCCGGTGTTTTAGGATTTGAAACAATGCATGTACATCGTCAACGGGGTTTTATCCAAAAGCATACAACCAGAAAATTTATGTTTTAATATCATCATCCTCCTCCCAATCTCTGCCTAGGAAAGAGAATGGGTAACAAGTTGGTATCATAAAGCAATTTAAAATTGAAAACAAATACGAGTGAAATGAATGAATTTCTTCAAAACAAACATACTCATTGTATTAAGATTAAACATTCAAATGTAAACAAGTTCTTACATGCAAACAGTGCAATGATAAACAAGAAAAATTACAAATGAGAAAGCAGTAAAAATGCTAATAAACTTAGAAGGCTAATCATCCTTAAACTCCAGGGCATTCTTCAATCACGTTTATTCTTCGGCAAAGATTTGACTTGAACCTCAAGACAAATATCCTTAAATGACAAGATACCACTTCGGACCAACCTCTGAACTTTGACCTTCAAAGCAAAGCAATCTTCCAAATCGTGCCCAGGAGAATCCTGATGAAAGGCATAGGAAGCGTCAGCCTTATATCCTCTTGGCAATTTTTCAGGAACAATTGGTCGAGCTCGGGTTTGAACCTGATTCTTCTTCAACAAAGAAGGATACAGCTTTGTATATGTCATTGGAATTGGATCAAAGCTCATTTTCCTCTGATGACCTTGCCCTTTATTTCCTTATTGAGGTGCCATCTGATATGCAATAACAGTCGAAGCTTCAGTAGTAACTATTGTCTATTGAGCCTGAGGAATATGTGGCTTATTCTGAGCAGCCACCGAAGAGTCCATCAGAGCAGTGAGATTGGCCATACCGGCCTTCAGAGTAGAAACTTCCTCGCGCAGCTCGCGATTCTCTTGTTCTAAGTTGTTTATCTTCCTTCTGAAATTAGCTCGGGTATTGTACTAGTGAGACAGCTTGTTAAACAAAGTAAAGAAGCTCAGTAAGACCCTTGGATATGCAAAAAAAAAATGTAAGAAGTATGTACAACATGATGCATGATGTGCAATGCACATGATTTATTTTATTATTAATATTTCGAGGGACTTAAGGATTTATAGACACATTGCAAATATCAAAGTAATAACACTTTTTAAATACTGAAAATTTTTATTATAATAACTTCAAAATGGATTACAAGTTTCAATAATCCCAAGTACAAGATGAAAATAAAGTCTAAAACCCTAAGAAGTAAAGCTGATGGAGATCACTATATACGCTGGCGCTTCCTTGTAAGCCTGGAAATCTGAGCTTTCAACCTCTGGTTTTCTTCTACATATCTAGTGGCAACCTCCTTCCAATCACCTAAATCAGGAAGTGAGCAACTAACATCTGACTGAGGCTTAGGAGAAAATAAATCCCCTTGCCTCTCCATTGTCTCTACAGCTCGACTCTCAAGAATCTCAATCAAGTCGTCTTTCTTATTTAAGTCTGCTCTATAGGAAATCTCTAAAGTTTGGAACTTATTCTTCCAAGCTTACTTTTCTTGTTGCATCCTGACCAAAGCAAGTTGTATCTCTTCCACATCATCTAATAAGGGAGGAGTGGTCTTCACAAACAAATCAGGCATAGGTGCTTCCTGGGAATACGGCATCTTCAACTAAATAGCTCTCGTTTGGACCCACTGAAGATAAGGCTCCAAAGAAACAGCCCCCTAGATCCCAAGTCTTTCCTACTCTTCCTATGAATGTGACGCTAGGCCTTCACAATCTGCTCCCTAGATTTCTTATGGTATTCTCCCTCCTTCAGGGAGAAACTACTCAAATGAATACTATTTGGTTTATCCCTCATGGGATAACCAAGTTGTCATCGTGGAAGAACATGGTTGTAGTTAATTCTTCCCTTTGTACCAAGAAGAGGTACATTAGGGAAACTACCACAATTGTCGACAATCTCTACATAATGGTAAGCCCAATGATACCAAACAATATTTGAGTGAGTAAGTTCCATGATCTTAGGAGCCCAACGGGGTTCCTTCCTGACATCCCAGAAAGCATCAGATTGATGCACATGAGAAGTAAACCACTGGTACAACAGAGGTGTGCAACAGATAATCATCCCCCATGATACGAATTCCGAAGATGAATAGAGTAATAAGCATCACCCAACAATGTAGGAATTGTTTTTCAAATCATGAAGATCCTGATATCATTAATGTCAACAAACTTGTCCATATTAGGAAATAAAAATAACCCGTAAGCAAGTAGAGCAAAGATGGCCTCAAAAGCAACTGTACTCTTCATCCTGGAAAAGTAATGAGCTTTCTCCAATAAGAACTGAGCTGGTAATCCTCTAATCCCTCCTTTAGTAGTCATACAGGCTTCAACCTTAGACTTCCCCAGATGGATCAAAGCAGCAATCTCGTGTGGTTTTGGCTCACTCTCCAAACCAGTAAAAGGAACACGATTGGTAATAGGTAAATCTAACAAATAAGAATACTCCTCTAGTGTAGGCATCAACTGATAGTCAGGGAAAGTAAAGCATCGATACATCGGATCATAGAACTGAACCAAGGTCGAGATAATACCCTCCTTCATCCTAAGCTTCATGAGAGAAATTATGGATCCATACTTCCTCCGAAAACCTGCAGAACAGTCAATCTCGGGAATTAGACTGATCAACTCATCTATCTTGGGATCTTTGAAACTGTATTTTTTGGTCTTTCTTTTTCCAGGATCTATAGTCAAAGAGCACCTGAGATATTCGTAAATGGTCAACTTTTAAGTCCCTTGAAATAAAATTTCTTCAAAATATGATTATGAGTTCATGGATGCATGATGCAACAATCACACACAAGACCACAAACATAGGGTTCATAGGTTCAACATCACGAGCATGAGGTCGAAGGTACTACCCAAAAGGTATTGGTCTAAAAGTTATCACCTACCGAACAAGGTTCTAAAGGTTCCCAGAGTCTACATCCTTCCATCGGATATTACCAACTTCCAGATTAACTCTTTAATTAGTAATATTCTCAAGAAAAACTCGTATGAGCGTAGTATCGCGTGACAACTATTTCCAGATTACTCCGTCATAACTTCCGCACTACACCTAAAAAGGCCAAGATGGGTTAGGTGTTCTACAGTCCTCAGCTTCAGCAGGCTCCCAGGTCGAAAGCAGTACGTCTTCTCGATTACTCGGTAAACGACACTACAGTCAAAGGGGCCTCCACGGAGTGGAGGATCTCATGCATCCTTTTTTGGGATTACTCCCTCAAAGTTAGCATGACTATACCGCCCATCCTATCTTAAGTTTGCCCAAGTCCGGGTATAGGACTTATAAGTAATCACCAAGCACTCTGAAAACCAGGAAAGTCCAGGCAAACATATATACAACAAATAATATAACACGTAAACAACAATAGAACATATACAGATATAAACCAAGATAACTTAGGGATGGACCAGCAAGAGGTTAATCTTTCCTCAGGGAAGTCGCCATTTTTTTGTCGCTGTAGAAATGTTTAAGACTAAGTTATTAGATTGACTAGACTTATACAAATCAAAATCAAAATTTCCACCGCGCTTTATTGTTTCCAAAGGAATGAGAAAAGAGTGAATAACCCAAAAGAGGGGGAAAGATTCAAGGTAAGGGTTTTTTTTATGTAAAGAGAAGGTATTAGTAGCCTAAACATCTACGGTACTCTGTAGGAACCTCTTTGAAAAATCTGTATATTTTGGCTATAAAATGTTGTATGTAAAATAGATGGTGGAGGTGAGAAAAGAAATATATTTTTTATGATTTTTGCACCTGTCGCGGTTGTGAACCTTTAGTGCCTACGTACCACCTTCCATGCAATAGGGGATCAGGGTACTCGTAGTTCACCTTTTAAAAAATTTAAAATGCAAGTGTGTTGGTTAATTTTATGAGATAAGACATCATCGTCATTATCCGTGTGGAAAACATATTTACTATCCTCAATCATGAGAAAGGAGAATTTGCATCATCTCAAAGTGGAGGATATGGCTTGGATTTTAAAATCAACAATGCCTCACTCAACACCCAAGTGGAAAATATCTCACTTCACTACATATTGTACAAGCATAGTTTTTTGCATCACTACAAAGATTGACAAGAGTCTAATCTTTTGAGAAAAAGTTTTAAAATTAAAGCCAAACTGGCAAAATAGTTTGAAATGAGATTGATTCACTTTTAGTCTTCTCACAAAAAATGTCAAGGTATTATTAAGTTGATTGAATTTTATTTATGAAAAGGTTTTGAAAATGCATGGACCTAGGTCCAAGTTTATTATGAAATTGGTTCAAGTTTAAAAAAATAAGAAGAGTTTTCAAAAGGAGGGATAAGATTTTTGAAATTAAAGAAGATGTGAGGACGTGAAGGGACTATCCTAAAGCATAAGGTAAAAGATAAGGGGAAGAACAATCTAACCAACAAGAAGCCAATACTTGACATTATGAGTCAAGATAGAATTCCCATTCTTTGGGTTGAAACCAAGCAAGCAAAGATACTGGACCTCTTGAGAGAACCAAACTTCAAGTGTATTAAGTCTTCACAAAAATTGGGCAGAGTAACGGCTGTATACGGGTGAATTCAAGATTACAAACAAAGTATGTAATCACAGTAACCTGCATACAAAACAAACAAACAACCCAATGTCTTGAGGTAAACCTCAAGAACTCCAGACAAAATATCAATTAAGATCACAAGGTCTCCAACATAAGGCCAAGGTCTCTAACCCTAAGTCCAAGAAGTCCAATACTCCATAATGCCAAGGATAGTAACCAAATAGTCCAAATATCATTAAAGTTTTTTATGGTTCATGTTGATTATTAAGTATCTTCGAAAAGAAAATAAAAATGACATAAAGTAAATGCTCAAGTCAGCAAAGATGAAAATAGCACAAAAGTAAATGCTCGAGTGAGCAAAGATGAAAATAGCATGAAATGTAAATGCTAAAGTAAATGGTACATAAAGTAAAGAGCATAAAATAAAAGAATAAAATAAAGTCAATTGTTAGAAATTAGTGGTTAGTTGGATGACCATCTCGAAACTTGCATTTGGAACTCATTAGAGGATTGGTAGAACCAAAGCCTCCACACAACAAGTTGAATTTGCTTTTTTTCAAGTATATCATCCATTTTAGAATCCTCAAAAACTAACATTTAATGATCAACGATGTTTAAGTGATCCGCGTTGACCAAAAGTAATGTAGATCCATTAGAGGATTGGTAGAACCAAAGCCTCCACACAATGAATCTCAAGGTTATTGGATCAAAGAAATCAAATTAACATACTTGGGCTTGCAAACATAGGTTTGGGCCATGAGTGATCATTTATTCGAATCGGGACAAAATTTAGCGTTATGTTAAGCAATTGTAAGTGGACTTATGTAGAAGTCGCACCTATTTTGAGGCCGGTCAATAGCAATCTATGTACTTCATGTTTGGGTAAATGATATAGAGATCATCACCCCTTAACATGTAGTACATTTTAAAAAAGAATGGGATAAGTTGAAGAGGGAGGGGAATGATAAGCTAACTTGGATCACCACCTCAAAATTCTTTCATCCTTAAATTCAATCACTCATCTTGGTGGATTAAAATACTAAATATATCACTAATTCAAAGCACTAAAAATGAATTAAATGATTCACTCTTAAGTAGATTTGAATTAATGAACATTTATCCAACTTCATCTACACCCAAATTCTATTGAATTTAAAGAGAAATTGGACATTTTAAATTGCAATCCAAACCAACAATCAAAAGGAGTGAGTAGAAAAATGTTTATGGATCAAAACAGCCCCAAAATAAGGCAAAAAATGCATTCTGCTTATGTGCAAATCAATTGCACTACAGTGTAAATCAATTTGCACAGTCAGGTTTTAAAAAATCTGCACAAAATTCACTTAGTGCAATCGATTGCACTGTTACAGCAATCGATTACACATTGTTACAGACAGTAAAACAGCATTTTAAAAGGCCAAATTCTTGTTCTAAATTTCCATCAAATACCTTATGATCATGGATCCAATTGAGCACGAAAATTCCATCAAATTATGAGAAAATAACACCAGTGGAATCACAAAACAATGCTCAATGAATCAAACCCAAAGATCACCAAGAGATCACATTGTGAAATATAAAAAATCCAACTTACCAAAGGTAGATCTAGAGAATTATCAACACAACTTCAAGAATTTGCTTCAATTCAACCACAAGAATCAATTTCCCAAGCTTGGATGTAGAGAATTGATGAAGAAAAAGTGTTTGGATGAAGGTTTAGCTCAAAGATTAGTAAGCTTCAATGCAAAGATTACTAACTTTTGAAAATGGAGCTTTGAGTGAATTTGGGAGATGGATAGAATTGAGAGATTTTTTAGCAAGGTGGATTTGGCTATCAAAAGCTTGAAATTTGAATGAAATGGGGTCTCTATTTATAGAGTTTAGGATTGGGATTAGTGGTTATTTGGTAAATGATTCTTGGAGCCAAAATTTTAATTAATGATGATTCTTTCAGAAATTAGAGCCAAAATTTGAATTAATGAATATTTTTAAAAATGCAAGATTGGCACCAAAATTTGAATTAATGATATATCTTTCAAAAAAATGAAGAAAAATTGAAGCCAAAATTTGACAAGCTTAAAATTGCTGATTTTTTCAAATTTTCACTCTGTGCAAATCGATTGCACTATATTGCAAATCGATTTGCACAGTGTATTTTTTCAAAAATGGCAAAAAATTCACTTTGTGCAATCGATTGCACTCTAGGAGCAATCGATTGTACACTGAAAAAAATGAATTTTTTTAATTCTTTTTCTCATATGCCTCGGTCTGATGCTTTCTGGGATGTCAGGAAGGAGCCTCGTTGGGCTCCTAAGATCATGGCACTTACTCACTCAGATATTGATTGGTATCATCAGGCTTACCATGATGTAGAGATCATTGACAGTTGTGGTAGTTTCCCCAATGTACCTCTTCTTGGTACAAAGGGAGGAATTAACTACAACCTATTTCTTACACGAAGATAGCTTGGTTATCCGATGAGGGATAAACCAAATAGTATTCATTTGAGTAGTTTCTTTCTGAAGGAGCGAGAATACCATAAGGAAGCTATGGAGCAGATTACGAAGGCCTGGAGTCACATTCACAGGAAGTGTAGGAAAGACCTGGGACCTAGGGGGGTTGTCTCTTTGGAGCCTTATCTTCAATGGGTCCAAACGAGAGCTATTCAGTTGAAGATGTCTTATTTCTAGGAAGCACTTATGCCTGATTTGTTTGTGAAGACCACTCCTCCCTTATTGGATGATATGGAAGAGCTACAGCTTGCTTTGGTCAGGATGCAGTAGGAAAAGGATGCTTGGAAGAATAAGTGCCAAATTGTAGAGATTTCCTATAGAGCAGACTTGAAGGAGAAAGATGACTTGATTGAGATTCTTGAGAGTCGGGCTGTAGAGACAATAGAGAGGCAAGGGGATTTATTTTCTCCTAAACCTCAATCATATGCTAGTTTCTCACTTCATGATTCAGGTGATTGGAGGGAGGTTGCCACGAGATATACGAAAGAAAACCAGAGGTTGAAGGCTCGGATTGTCAGACTTACAGGGAAGTGCCAGAGTATAGAGTGATCTCCATCAGCTTTACTTATTAGGGTTTTAGACTTTATTTTCATCTTGTACTTGGGATTATTGAAACTTGTAATCCATTTTGAAGTTATTATAATAAAAAAATTCAGTATTTCAAATGTGTTATTACTTTGATATTTGCAATGTGTCTATAAATCTTTGAGTCCCTTGAAATATTAATAATAAAATAAATCATGTGCATTGCATATCATGCATCATATTTCACATATTTCTTGCATTTGTTATGCATATCCAGGTGTCTTACCAAGCTTCTTTACTTTGTCCAGCAAGTTGTCTCACCACTACAATACTCGAGCTAATTTCAAAAGGAAGATGGACAACTTAGAACAAGAGAATCGCGAGTTACACGATGAAGTTTCTGCTCTCAAGGCCGGCATGGCCAATCTCACAGCTCTGATGGAATCTCTGGTGGATGTTCAGAATCAGCCACCGAATGTTCAGCCTCAACAGACAAGGGTTACTACTGAAGCTCTGACTGCTCCTGTGTTTGCTACTCCATCTGTTATTCAGAATCGCATGCCTCAAGGTTGTCCATGGGGAATGTCAGAGAACTTTATGCCTGAAGGTTTCAATCTTGGTCCTCAAGATACTCCAGTTGTTCAGACTACTGTTACTCCTACACCTCCTATGGTGCATGTTGCTCCTGCTGCACCTCCTTCGGTGAATATGGCCCCATTTGCTAATGATGATATGTGTTGTCCTTTTCCTCCACCAAGTGAAGGATTGGGTCTCTATGATAGAATGGATGATTTTCAAAATTAGTTTGACAAGATGCAGAGGGAGATGAAGGCCCTCAGGGGAAAGGAATTGTTCAGGCAGAATGTGAATGATTTATGCTTGGTCCCGAATGTCAAGATGCCTGCGAAGTTTAAAGTCCCGGAATTCGAGAAGTACAAGGGCAACACTTGTCCTCGTGCTCATCTTGTGATGTATGTAAGAAGAATGTCTACCCACACTGATGATCAACGTCTGTTGATTCACTTTTTTCAGGATAGTTTGACTGGTGATGCGCTGAAGTGGTATATGAGTTTGGACAGCGTCAATATCCATACTTTCAATGACTTGGGAGAAGAATTTATCTGATAATACAAATACAACATGGACATGGTGCCTGACCGTGATCAACTCAAGGCCATGGTCTAGAAGGACAGGGAATCATTCAAAGAATATGCACAGAGATGGCATGAGGTAGCCGCCCAAGTGATTCCTCCCATGGAAGAGAAGGAGATGACTAAGATTTTCTTGAAGACTCTGGGTGCTTTCTACTATGAGAGGATGGTATCAAGTGCGCCAAGTGACTTTACTGAAATGGTGGGCATGGGTATCCGTTTAGAAGAGGCTATAAGAGAGGGTCGTCTAACGAAAAGTGAAAGCTCTGGAAGTACGAAGAAGCCATCCTATGGTTTTCCAAAAAGAATGAAGGAGATACAAATTTTGTTATGCAAGAGAGGAGGGTTAATCCTCCTAGAATAAATTATCATCGTCATCAATAGGTTGCCTCAGTGACTCTAGTTGTTGGTGTAGCTCCAACCACCGTTGCTTATTAGAGACCATACCATCAAGGGAATCAAGGGTATAATTAGATAAGGGAGAGTTATGACACTATCCCTATGAGCTATACGGAATTACTCCTGGTGTTAATTCTGAAGAAGTTGGTTCAGACCAGACCACCTCCCGCTATACCATCACCATTGCCTTGGTATTACAAGGCAGACCAAACATGTGCTTTTCATCAGCGAGCACCAGGGTACAATGTTGAGAACTGCTATCCTTTGAAAACTGAAGTACAAAAATTGGTAAAGTCAGGTATCTTGTCCTTCAAAGTAGTTGGCCCTAATGTGAAAGATAATCCTTTGCCAAAGCATGGAGGAGCAAATGTTGTGAATATAGTGGCTGGTTATCCAAGCGACTTACAAATTTTCGATATTAATTTGGTTAGAGGAGATTTGGTAAAAATGCATGCAGACCTCTATGAATTTAGCTACTATACGCATGACCATGCTGGTTGTGCTATTTGCAGTATGAATATACAGGGTTGTGACAAGATAAAGGCTTATTTGCAGGAGATGATGGAGGAGGGCCTCATCCACATAATCATGCCTAGGACAGAGTATGAAGAGGAAGTAAACATGGTTTCTAGATGTCCTGGAGAGTTCATAATATTTGATGTGAAATATATGAATGAGGATCTTGTACAATTGCATGCTACTTTCTGCCACATGGCTGGACAGGTGGAACATCAGCGTGGATCGTGCTGAATTTTCTGTCGGGACTCCCGAGGATGTTCAATTGTAAGGAAAGGTGTTCAGTTGTTGTTGGATAATGGAACTATCAAAGTTATAGGCCAAAGGCGTGACTATCACGAGATTAATGAGATTGAGGTTTGTTTGGCTGAAGAAGAGTCGGATGATGAGTATGCCTCTGCAGATGAGTTCTTCTCCTCAGATGAAGATATGTTTTCCAGAGATGACTTTGTAATGACTGAATATGTTGAAGAGGGAGTAAATGTTAGTGTGCCTTGTTTCGGTGCACCCACCCATTTTGAAGTTGAATATCATAGCAAGCCAACTATTACTCCATTGGTGATTAGTTTGTCGGGTCCTGTCCCCTACAAATCAGACAAGGTTGTACCCTACAAATATAATGCTACAATTTTAGAGGATGGTGTGGAAGTTCCCATCCAGCCAATGCCTAATGTTGGAAATATTGTTGAGACTAGCAGAGTGACCTGTAACGGTCGTGTATTTGCACCAGTTGTTCGTGGGGATGTTAATACTGGAAAGAAAGTTATGGAAAATGTTGAACCCAAGAAGGCAGCGGGTGAATCTAGTGGAGCTACACTAGAAAAGGAGGTGGATGATATTTTGAAGATAATCAAGATGAGCGACTACAAAATTATAGATCAGCTACTGCAGACTCCTCCAAAAATATCTATCTTGGCTTTATTGATGAACTCCTCTGCTCATAGAGAATATTTGATCAGGGTATTGGACCAAGCCTTCGTAGAAAGTGATATGCCTGTAGACCAATTCAGCAGTGTAGTAGGGAACATTACATCATATAATAACCTGAGTTTCTGCGACGATGAATTGCCTGATGAAGGAAGGAATCACGATCTGGCCCTCATCATCTCTATGAACTGCAAGAATGATTCATTATCCAATATGCTGATTGATAATGGATCTGCATTGAACGTCATACCAAGGAGCACGCTTATGAAGTTGAAATATCAAGGAACGCCAATGCGCCCAAGTGGCATAATTGTGAAAGCGTTTGATGGATCAAGGAAATCTGTTATTGGTGAAGTGGACTTGCCTATTCATATAGGCCCACATTTGTTTCAGATTACTTTCTAGGTCATAGATATTGTACCCGCTTATAGCTGCTTGCTGGGACAGCCGTGGATACATGAGGCAGGGGTTGTCACTTTGAATTTACACCAGAAGTTGAAGTTTGTGCGTGAAGGAAAAGTGGTAATTATAAATGGAGAACATGCATTATTGATATCTCATTTGTCCTCTTTCAGCATTGTGCAGGCGGATAAAGCTGTTGTTGGAACCCAGTTCCAAGCTTTATCCATTGATAATGTAAGAGGAAATGAGAATTCTATGGCTTCGTTTAAGGATGCTCAACAGGTTGTGCGTAATGGCCATAGTGAAGTATGGGGACAAATTATTGTTCCACCTGTAAACAAGAATAGAGCTGGCTTGGGGTTCTCTGTGAAGAATGATAAAGGTAAGAGTATGAAGCCGAAGTCTGCTGCAGGCAAGTATCAAGACATCTTTCATAGCGGGGGTTATCTTCATCCAACTGTTTCTAGGATTAATGCCATTGTGGAAGATGAAGCAGAGCCAGAAATGCCAAATTATGTGACGCATGGAGTTAAGGTTCAGAACTGGATCACCATTGATGTTCCCTATTACATACATGTTTCAAAGTAATTTGTTTTTGTTAATCTTTTTGAAAAGCTTTCACTCTGCCCAATGTGAAAGTATTGATATTGTATGGACTTATCTGTTTGCTTTGATTTTTAAAATCAATAATAAAAGTTGTCTCTGTTTCTCAAATTGTGTTTTTATTTTTTTGCATTTCCTTGGAAAATAGTTGTTGTACCCCAAAATTTTCCCTCCAATTTTTCATAGAAAACACAACCCTAGGGTTTCTCAGATGTTCAAACTGGCTCAGAAATCGATCAGACAGATTCTCTTCTATGGCAGTAAACCAGCAATTAGGGATTTTCTTGCAATTCTCAAAAGAAATGAATTCTCAAAAATTCAATTGGCTTTCACAGGTCTTCATGATTCCTCAGGTTTACTAAAAAGAGATAATGTTTGTTCTCAAGGCATGGTTGTTTGGGACAAGAGATGGAATTTAAGACTGTCATTAGGGACGACCATGATTTTGATCCAGGTTAACCAGTATCACAAACAACTTTGTCCAAACAAAATACGAACAGCATCAACAAAAGGCAGAAGTATGGCAACATAAGATGCTAAGTCAAACAAAGAAACTTGTTCAAGAAGCATAAGTCATCATTTTCCATTTTCCTTTGCAAACTTTTCAGAATTGGAAAAAGGGGCAAAAATAAATTTTCTTTCCTAATGTCATTGAGAGAGAAGAGAGGAAAGAAGTCACCTAGGATATTGGAATACACAGTCCTGCTGTCCTGCCTGTCATAAGTTGCATAGAAGTTGCTAGAAAACAAAACTGCAACAAAAAGGCCATATGAACAATATACTGAAAATATTCAATTGGTGGGTTTCCCACCATTTTGAATATGAATTCAACAGAAGCAACACCAATATAACAGTGGACAACTCTCAAGCCAAAGGGACAGGTCTAAAAACTCAGAAAATCACAAAACCTCAAAAAAACTGTCAAAGTCCAAAAAACTGTCAAGACTTCCAAAACCAAAAAAAAAAGTCTCAAACTGTAAAATCATCTCAAAACTCATCAAGCCCACAACCTGTTAACCTGCATACAGTAACAAGATCCCAAACCAACAAAACACAGTAGCCATCCTCAAATACCAAACCTGTAACAAACTCAAAACCTATCAAAGCCTCAAAATCTCAAATCCTGCAACAAGTCTCAAACCTGAGACAAGTTTCAAACAGAACAAAAACCAAAAGGCAGTAGCCCAACCTTCAAACTGTCAACAAAAACCAAAACCAAAAAAAAACATAAAGTCTCATACTGATAAACCAGTATTCAAACTCCAAGCATCTAACCATCAAAACCTGTTAACCATTCAAACCAGTAACAACATCAAAAACCTGTCAAAATCCCAAACCTGATTTACAACAAATAACCAGAGTCAAGCCTCAGACACAAACCAACAACCATCACAAAACCAAACCTCCAAAACCAAAAGTCTCAAACTGTCAAAACTTGTATCTAAGCCAAAACACCATCAAACCAAGCCTATAAAAACTCCAAGCATCCAAAATCTAAAACACAGTTTCACAAACTCAGAAACAGTTGAAAGATCTCAAACTCAAAAACTTGAAACAACTCAAAACACAGTAACATCATCCCAAAAGCCTAAAACCATTTTCAAACTCACCAAACAGCAACAAGCCACAAAATCCAGAAGATAACCAAATATCATCATCGTTCAAAGAAAAAATAGAAGAAAGTTACCAGAAAAGCAAAGAGTATCATCCTCATCTCCTCCCCTCACGCAGCTCCGGCCACCAAGGAACGATGTCTTCGTTCTCGCCGCTCCCTTTCAAAATTGCAAGAAACTTTAAATTCCAAACAGATATGGATTCTTCACCTTCCTCATAACATATTTCCCTACATCTCAAGGAATGGAGTAGTCAAAAGAAAACGTATAAACAAGATTTTAAAAAATCGGTGAAATCATAATAACAGAATCTCACCCCTTTTCAAGAAAAACCACTGAAACTGGATTAGGGAGGCGAGATTAGTGGCATTCCGGCAACAGAGAGTTGGGGGGGAGGATCAGATAAACCAGATTCGTGCATTTTAGACATAAATCCGATTTCAAAATTAGGGTTTCAAAATCACGAATCATGGTGAGACAAAAGATGGAGAGAGCGATTTTGCTCGCGAAACAGGGATGAGAGATTTAGAGGTTTCATCAATGTGAGCAAAAGATGAACAGAGATGAATGAGAGGGATGAGAGCGGCGCTGTGAACAAAGGGTTCAAAGAACCCTAATTTTGTTTTGCATCCCCTTAATCAAACGACTAATGCAGCTTAAGAACTTTGGGCTTGTTTTGTTTGAATTTGCCCCTTAAGCCCACGCGTTTTACTGATACACCCCCCTTTTGGTTTGTTTTGTTAACAGCAAGAGCAACATTTTTCTTTGGGCCTTCTCCCAAATTTTCCAATAAGCCCACTGCGTTTTTTCTAAGTTTAAATTGTTTTCTTTTACATTCTTTTTTTTTATTATACAATTGCTAAATAAAACTTAAAATATTTTTCTATTAATTTGACTTAGGTTTTATTAATTAATTTTTATCTTTTTTTTTATTATTATTATTATTAATTTTTTGCTTTAAATTTAATTGATATGATAAAACACCAAAAATAATAATTTAGTTTATTTATTTTCTTTAGATTTTACATAATTAATAAAAATGCAAAAAATTGAGATTTTAATTTAATCAATTATTTTTATTAGATTAGGTTTTATCTTTCTCTTTTCATGTAAATACTTAACATTTCATATTTTGTTGATTTTATCTCATGGATTATCATAACTTTAATTAAATCGCACAAAAATTTGATTTGGTTGTATTGTTTGATATTCGGACATTTCTATCTCATTTGATTCATCCCCATTTGTAAAAATTGTACCCCCATTCCCGAATATTTTGTAATAGCGTAGAATTTCTATTCCCGCAATTTACTGTTTTCCATATACTGTATAGTAATTAGGCGTGTATGATAAGATTCAAAATCAATCGCTAGATGACCTAATCAAAGAATAAAATAACTTGAAACCAACACACTTTCTCACACGTGCACCTCTAGGGTAACCTTGCTCGTTGCCTCAGAAATGCAATCATGTCCCTCGAATATGGGACACTTTAGCAATGACCCTTCGATAAAAAAGATCATAGCCCCTCGATGACCCTCGATGTTGCCTTCGATTAAAACGATCTCGTCCCTTATGAAAATTGCTAAAGCGTCTCACAAGTTGCCTTCAATGATTGTAAAATTGACCCGCGCCTGTCCCTTCACATCCAACGATGGGGCTTCTTACCAAATCAATGGTAAGATAGCACCATTAAAAGGAGGAGGAAAAACATAATTTAAGACCTTTCGAGTAGATAGATTTTCTCTTAGTTACTCGCTTGCTCATAACAAAAACTTTTACACCTACACTCTCATTTCAAAACATTTTCACAAAAATAAAACATTTTGTATACATTCTTATAGAGACGAGAACCATTGTAAAACCTCTTTTCAAAACACTTTTCGAAACACGATTCACAAACACATCTTTGAACCACTTTTCGAAACAAAACTTTGTATACGTTCTTATAGAGACGAGAACCATTACAAGGATATTTTATTCAAAATATTTTCAAAGTCCACACCACAAGCATACAATCAAATGAAAGCAAGTGATCTAAACGAGTAACTAAGAGCCCATGGAAAACCATGGATGAAAAGGGTGCTAATACCTTCCCTTTTCATAATCTACCCTCCGAACCCGAGAAAATCTCGAAAGGTCTTTCCTGTGCTTTTTTACCTTTCCTTTTGGATAAAAGAAAAGTCGGTGGTGACTCTTGCTAACCGCACAAGTGCGATTGAAACGCAAAACATCTAGTCAGTTCTCCCACCGTATCACAGGACTGGAGACTCTGTTGGGGATATTTATAAAAGTGGGGTTACCTTAGGGTTTTAGATCACCTTTACTTGCTTATCTTGCTTGACTTGTTTGCTTTACACTTTGGTCCTATTGTTTGGGTTTGAATCCTCTACCTGGATTTGGGAAACATTTATAGGTAAATAGCAATACGTTGTGGAAACTGTGCGGGGTATACCGACATGGTCTAAGCAATAGCTATATTAGTGCGACATATTTGTGGGTACCGGTAGCCTTTGAGTCAATCAAAGAGAATACGGGGCCGCTGAGTGATGTCATGAAGCACTAATGGACTTCTAGAACCTTTACTTGACCAACTTGGCCTTTTAGGATGTAGTGAGATGACCGGCTTTGGTGCAGTCCAAAGTGGGTAGCTAATCGATACTACACTCATTGAGGGTTGGTTCCTTGGAATATTTTGGTCGCCAGTAAAGAGGCTGAATTGAAACAATGAACAAGGAAACAATCCAGTGATATTGAGCTCCTTAGAACCCGGTTACTATTTCTAGGACAGGTTGAGTCAACTAAACTTCAAGAGGGTACTTACCTATGAAACACCATGCAAGCCTAAACTAGGAATTTGTGTGATTTTCTTGTACATATATACTTGAGCATAACATCATGGACATCATGAAGCATCATATGCATCCACTAACCATTTCAAGGATTTTGGAAATTCATCTTTGTTCTTGCTTTGTAGGTTATGGATTCACTTCGTAGGAAAACCATCCAAATCAACCTTGTAAGAATTCCTCCACAACTCAAGGAGCTAGCTTCAAGGATTCTTGATAATTCTCCATTCACCGAGAGACATGGCCGTCTACTTAACTTAGTCACTTCCAACACAGAGGAAGACATGATGAAAGTTTTGTTCCAGTTCTTTGACCCTTTGCATCACTGCTTCACATTTCCTGACTACCAACTCGTGCCCACTTTGGAGGAATTTTCTCAACTCTTGAGGATTCCTATTCTCAATCAACTACCCTTCAACGGTAGGGAAAGAGATCCAAAGCCATAAGAGATTGCTCAAGCCCTACACTTGCACTCATCTGATGTCACAACATATTGGGAAACTAGAAGTTGTGTCAAAGGCTTCTTGGCAAAGTTCTTGTTTGAGAAGGCCCAAAGCTGGTGGAATTCCTTGGACTTACAAGCTTTTGAGGAGATTGTAGCTCTTCTCATCTATGGGATGGTCTTGTTCCCTAACCCTGACCAACTCATAGATGTGAGTGCTGTCAAAATCTCCATGACTCGCAACCCGGTGCCTACATTGCTTGGGGATATCCTCCACTCTTTTCACACTCGTACAATGAGGAAAAGAGGTGTTCTCATGTGGTTCACTCCTCTCCTGGAAAGATGGTTTAATTCTCATCTTCCCCAATCAGTCTTGAAGAATGAGCAAGGTTTGAGGTGGTCGCAACGATTGATGACTCTTACACATTCAGATATTCATTGGTGTTCTCGAACCAAAGAGAATGTTATCATCGTCGACCGTTATGGGGAATTCCCTAATGTCCCTCTACTTGGAATTAGGGGAGGCATCACCTACAACCCCTTCTTGGCTCTAAGACAGTTTGGTTATGCCCGAAGGGATGGCCCACATGACATGTTGATTCAAGCTTTGGTTTTCGACTTCGACAACGACAATCAAGGACTTCGTCAAAGGTTCATCCGAGCTTAGAGGATGCCTAACAAGGTAGACAGTAAGACCTTGGGACACAAGAATTCCATCCCCCTTTAGCCTTACCTCAAGTGGGTACGAACCCACGCCCAAAGTCTTATGATGCCTTACCCCTCCATTCTCCCAGTGATTATAGAGCCTGTTAAGGAAGGAGAGGTTCCATACACCCTCCTACATCCTGACATGCCAACATCACTCGAAGATCTACAAAGGAGTTGGATACAGCTCAAGGGAGAGCGCGATACTTTCGAAGCCCAATTCTACGCAAGCGAGAAGAAGGTTTTGGAACTCACTCGGCTACTTCACGAAGAGCAGACTCTCAACACCTACATTGCACCAAAGAGGATGCACAACGTATTTTTACCTTAGAATTTTGTATTATTTTGCCCAAGGGGCATTAATGTACTAACAAATTCTATCTTATTTAATATGACGTGTGTTTCTTTTTTGTTTAAAACAAATTTGAATTTCTGAATCCTTGAAAGCATTGCATGAATACATATCATTCATCATATGCATAAGCAGGTCTTCACACCAAGTTTCCTCATCTCTCTGCTATTTATTTCAGCAAGATGGATCTAGAACAAACGGTCAAAGACTTACAAGCTCAGAATTCACAATTTCAACAGCTACTCTTGACCTTAGCCAAGGGGCAGGAGGAGCTCAAGACTCTGCTAGAGAAAGAGAAAAAGAAGAAAAAGAGAGCCGGTGTGGTTGTCATGGGCAGAAGGTCTGAAGGACAAGCCAGACGGACCTTGGAATTCCCATCAACATCTGAAGAGGGGGAAAGAAAAGGTAAAGATGCGGCAGTACCATCTGATTCTGAAGCAGAAGAAGAAGAGGAAGAGGACTACTCCGAACAACAGTACCCTTTGGCCGATGACAAATACAAAAACTTGGAAGAGCGTCTAGCTGCTATGGAAGTACAGAGAGTACCAGGGCTGGACTTTGAGGAGTTAGGTTTGGTGTCTGGAATAGTAATCCCTCCGAAGTTTAAAGTGCCACTATTTTCCAAGTACGATGGGGTGTCTTGTCCCAAGATGCACCTACGATCTTATGTCTTGGCAGGAAGGATGCAACCACCTTTATCTGAGAGGGAGCTAGTAGACATGTTCCTGGGTACCCTGTCAGGTTCTTTCTTCAATCACCTGATTGGAAGTTCATCTGTTGGGTTCACTAAATTGATTCTAACTGGAGAAAGAGTGGAGGCCGGTATAAAAAGCGGGAAAATTCAAAAAGATGCATCTACTTTTGCTGCCATCAGAAAACCTTTCACGGGAAAGAAGGAAGTATCAACTGTCTACTCTCAGAGGGGTCAAGGAAGAGTTGAACGTCGGCCAGCGGTGGGGGCCGTTATGATTCAGAAGTCTGCATCTGATCAGTCAAGAACCAGTCAACCGAGAACCAATCAAACTAGGGTGGAAAGTCCAGTTAGGCAATTCACCAGGATAAACATGACTCCTACCCAAGTTCTACCCCATCTCTTGAAGTTAAATCTAGCAAGTCTGAAAGAGGCCCCGAAGAATCCAAATACGGCTTCTTCGCACTACCATCTGAACGCCATGTGCGCTTACCATTCGGAGAGCTCAGGGCACGACACTGACAATTGTTGGGCCCTGAAGAATAAAATTCAGGATCTGATAGATGCTAAAGAAGTTGAATCTGATGCACCTAAACCCAATGTTATCTCTGCTCTAATGCCAAGGCACGGCCATAACACCCATGCTGTTGAGGAGGATCTGTTTGTTGCTACTGTAGATGATTTGATAACTCCGCTCCCTATAATCAAGTTAAATTTGTTGAAGGCTGGGGTTTTCCCAGGTTGTGAAGAAGATTGTCACCTTTATTCATCCTCATTAACCCATTGTCCATTGTTGAAGATAGGCATCCAACGCCTAATTGATAACCAAGAAATCCTATTTGAGAAGACTCTTGTTTTATCAACTCCTGTTAACGATGTTTCAATAATAACCATATCTTCCAATCCTTCCAAGGTCCCTAAAAGACCTGTTAGGATTACATCCGCTCCGAAGGCTGCACCTTTGAAGATAACCATGCCCGGGCCAGTCCCGTACAAGTCCAACAAATCAGTACCATGGAACTATGGTGGAGAAATCTACTACCATGGTGTCAAATAGATTGAACAGACTGCCAAGGAAGAGAGTTCTGAAGAAGACAATTCTGACATCAGTAACATTGTCGGAACAAGCAAAGTTACCCGTGGTGGAAGAATCTTTTCTCCAGAGATTGCCCCTCCAAAGGCAATTTTTGGACCCTCAGCTGCTCCTAAGGTTATCTCTACACCGGTAAACATATCTGCAAGTACACCAATCATAGAAGAAGTCACAACCCCCATGGTTATCCCCTCTGCTGCTACTGATGTTCGAGGGAAAGGGATCCAAGAAGAGCCCATCAGGACGAGGTTTCAGTCGTTGATCATCCTTGAAACCTCTTAAAAAGAAATGGAGGAAATTTTGAAAATAATCAAGAAAAGCGATTATGATATGGTGGAACAGTTGGGGAAAACCCCCTCAAAGATCTCCATGTTGGCCCTGTTGCTTTGTTCAAAAGCTCATGCTAAGGCTCTGATAAGATTTTTGAAGACGTCCCACGTGCCACAGGAAACCTCCGCTGATCAGTTCCAGGAATGTGTGGCTAGTTTAACAGCTGACAATGGTCTAGGATTCTCCGATGCAGATTAAACTTTGAAAGGGAGAAAACATAATGATGCTTTGCATGTCTCGGTGGAATATAGAGGGACAACCCTAGCACATGTACTGGTAGACACTAGTTCGTCTTTGAACGTCTTGCTGGAGAAAGCCTTGGATAGACTGGATTGTGAAGGCTTAACCCTAAAACCCAGCAATATAATTGTCAGAGCCTTTGATGGTTCTAAAAGGATGGTCCACGGGGAGGTGGACATCCCGATTAAGATGGGAACTGAAACCTTCAACTCCACATTCTATGTGATGGACATCCGTCCTTCTTATTCTTGCCTGTTGGGAAGACCTTGGATCCACCATGCTGGAGTTGTCACTTCTATTCTGCATCAAATGCTCAACTACCCTGTCCAGGGGAAAATCATAATTGTTCATGGCAAAGAGGAATACATGATCAGTCATCTGAATTCTTTCCGTTATGTAGAATTGGATGGCGAATTCATCGAAACTCCTTTCCAGCATTTTGAAGAGGTAGCTCAGGAGATAGCGGCGACCAAAACAGTGTCCTATTTACCCACGATTACCAGACCTCCGCCTCGGATGTCATCTCTCAAGGATGCAAAAGCAGTGGTTGAAGAGGGAGGAAGCACAATCTTGGGGAAGCTTCCAGACTTTCCCTACAAATCAGATAAGTTCGGCTTGGGGTTCACCTCAACTACTCAGAAGGCCGTACGCCGCGCCCGTGCCGGAGGGCCACCTGTGAAGATCAGCCACCAAGGGGTTAATGCACTAGAGGACAGTGAAGAAGAGGGCAGCTCGGAAGACTGGATATTTCCTACTGTCAGCGGAGGACTGTGCAACTGGGAAGCAAAAGACTTTGTTCCGATTACTTTCATACCGCATTAATTTATCTTTTCCATTTCTGTTGGATCTGTAATAATTCACAAACAATTCGTACTTTTTTCAACCTTGTGCCTTACCCGAGGCACAATGGTCCATTTGTAAGGGTTCTTATTTCATTTTCATATGTCATTTCAATGAATCATGGACGTTTTTCATACAAACTTTTGTGTTCATTGTCTTTCTTTTTACATTTTATTTGTTTAAAGGTGGCTATACCCTTACACACATCCACACTCACAAATGCAGGTACTCTTCCATTCCGGATCCCATGGGTAACGATACTGCTATAGCCTTCAGTGACTCTGAAGATATGATCTACCAAGCCGAATACGAAGGTGAGGAAGATTGTGAGGTTCCCGGGGAATTGGCTAGACTTCTACAACAAGAGGAAAGGGCTATTCTTCCTCATGAGGAGTTGTTGGATACCATCAACTTGGGAACTGAGGATGACAAAAAGGAAATTAGAGTGGGTTCCAATCTAGAGTCGAGTGTCAAGGAGCGCCTAATTCAGTTGTTGCATGACAATGTTGAGATATTTGCCTGGTCATACGAAGACATGCCGGGACTTGATACAGACATTGTGGTACACCGTATACCCACTAGAGAAGACTGTCCACCACTGAAACAAAAATTTCGCCGCATGAGACCTGACATGTCAGAGAAGATCAAAGCAGAAGTTATGAAACAATTCAATGCTGGATTTCTGGTTGTTACTTCCTATCCTCAATGGGTCGCTAACATTATGCCCGTGCCTAAAAAGGACGGCAAAGTGAGAATGTGTGTGAATTATAGAGACTTAAACAGGGCCAGCCCTAAAGATGATTTTCCACTTCCACACATCGAAATCCTGGTTGACAACACAGACCAGCACAAAGTATTTTCTTTCATGGACGGATTCTCAGGCTATAACCAGATCAAAATGGCACCTGAGGACATGGAGAAAACTACTTTTGTCACACAATGGGGTATGTTCTGCTACAAAGTGATGATGTTCAGACTGAAGAATGTTGGGGCAACCTATCAATGCGCCATGGTAGTTTTGTTTCATGATATGATACATCATGAGATAGAGGTCTACGTAGATGACATGATAGCCCGATCACAAACTGAAGAAGAACACCTTAGTCACTTGCAAAAGTTGTTTGTCAAATTGAAGGAATACAAGCTAAGACTAAACCCTAACAAGTGCACATTCGGAGTCTGGTCCGGTAAACTCTTGGGTTTCATTATCAGCAACAAAGGCATCGAGGTTGATCCTTCCAAAGTCAAAGTTATACAAGAAATGCATGCTCCTCGTACTGAGAAGGAAGTCAGAGGTTTCTTGGGACGCCTAAACTACATTGCTAGGTTCATTTCTCACTTAACATCTACCTGTGAGCCAATCTTCAAGCTGTTGAAGAAAGATCAGGTTGTCAGATGGAATGACGAATGCCAGATTGCCTTTGATAGAATCAAAGAGTATTTGCTAGAACCTCCCGTCTTGATGCCACCAGTTGAAGGAAGACCACTAATCATGTATCTAACCGTCCTAGAAAATTCAATGGGGTGCATATTGGGGTAGCATGACGAGTCTGGCCGAAAAGAGCATACCATTTATTACCTTAGCAAAAAGTTTACCGACTATGAAACAAGATATTCACTGCTCGAGAAAACTTGATGCGCTTTGGTATGGGTTGCTCGCCGGCTAAGGCAGTACATGTTAACTCATACCACTTTGTTGATATCTAAGATGGATCTGATCAAATACATCTTCGAAAAGCCTGATTTATCTGGAAGGATAGCTAGATGGCAGATGATCCTAACGAAATATGACATACAGTACACGACCCAAAAAGCTATAAAGGGGAGTGTGCTAGCTGATCATCTGACCCATCAAGCTGTAGAAGATTATCAATCCATGAAGTTCGACTTCCCTGACGAAGACATCATGACATTGGACAATGTTGAAGATTTCAGACCATATGACGGACCTGAACAAGGATCCCGATGGACCCTGTAATTTGATGGTGCCTCTAATGCGCTTGGTAACGGTATTGGTGTTGTGCTTATATCTCTGGAAGGATGCCATACTCCTTTCACCGCCATACTTTGCTTCAACTGTACGAACAACATGGCAGAGTACGAAGCGTGTATCTTTGGACTCAAGACTGCCATAGACTTGGGAATCAAATCTTTAGTTGTGTTTGGGAATTCGGCTTTGGTCATCAGTCAGATTAGAGGAGAATGGGATACTAAGCATCCAAACCTCATCCCTTACAAAGAACATGTCTTGACATTGTTACCACATTTCGAGCAGATTACCTTCGAGCACTTCCCGCGAGAAGAAAATCAGCTAGCAGATACTCTAGCTACAATGTCATCCATGTTTAAACTTAATTGGGATAATGAGGCTCCCCAGATTACCATTGAATAGATGGATGAACCCGCACATTGTCACGAGATTAATACTGAAGAAGTAGTGGACCAGCCTTGGTTTCATGAAGTCAAAAGGTATCTCGAGACTCAAGAATACCCAGAAGGAGCTTCAGTCAATGACAAAAAGTTCTTAAGGAGATTCTCAGCTAAGTTTTTCCTAAGTAATGGCATCCTATACAAACGCAATCATGATTCCATTCTGCTCCGTTGTGTGGACAAGGCTGAGGCTGAAAGGATTATGGCTGAATTGCATAAAGGTACCTTTGGCACTCACTCTAGCGGACATACGATGGCAAAGAAGATTCTATGGGCAGGCTATTACTGGTCTACCATGGAAGCATACTGCTATCAACACTCCCGGACTTGTCATAAATGTCAAATCTATGCATACAAGGTGCACGTGCCTCCGGTTCCTCTAAACGTCTTAACAGCTCCTTGGCCCTTCGCTATGTGGGGGATCGATATGATTGGGGAGATCAAGCCTACAGCATCCAATGGACACCGCTTTATTCTGGTGGCCATTGATTACTTCACAAAGTGGGCCGAAACAGCTTCCTTTGCATCTGTTACTAAGAATGTTGTTGCCCGCTTCATCAAGCAGAACCTTATCTGTCGGTACGGTATCCCCGAAAGGATCATCACTGATAACGGTACAAACCTTAACAATACTATGATCACCGCCTTGTGCGAGCAGTTCAAGATTCAACATCACAATTCATCTCCCTATCGGCCAAAGATGAATGGTGTGGTCGAAGCTGCGAACAAAAACATCAAAAAAATCATACAAAAAATAACAGTCACCTACAAGGACTAGCATGAAATGCTACCATTTGCTCTCCACGGGTACCGTACCACGGCTCGCACTTCAACTGGGGAAACACCCTATTCTTTGGTTTATGGCATGGAGGCTGTTTTACCTATTGAGGTCCAGATCCCCTCTTTAAGAATCATGAAGGATGCAGGTTTGAGTGAAGACGATTGGATTCAAACCCGACTTGATCAGTTAAACTTAATTAACGAAAAGAGACTTACTTCGGTTTGCCATGGTCAGACGTATCAAAAGCGGATGATCAAGGATTTCAACAAGAAAGTCAGACGCCAAGTGTATCAAGTTGGAGATCTTGTGATCAAGCGCATCATCTTGCCACAAAGTGATCCCAGGGGCAAATGGACTCCTACCTATGAAGGAACATTTGTAATCAAGAACATCTTTTCTGGTGGGGCAATGATCTTAACCACCATAGACGGCGACGATCTGCCGCACCTTGCGAATGCAGACATAGTCAAAAGATACTACACATAAGAGACTCGCTAGGTTGACACACCTAGGCGAAACAAGGGCATCTCGGCGAACCAAAAGGTACAGGCAAAAATTAGGGATAAAACAAAAGGAATCTGTACACCCGGCAAATTGAAAACCTAAAAAGGCGACTTGGGCAAAAAAGGGTTTCCCGGTGGACTGAAAACCCGAAAGGGCGGTCCAGGAAAAAGTTAGGGAATTAAAGTGTATAACTATGTCTCGTCGGATCACTTTAAGGACAATCTCTTCACAAACAAACTTCTGATCAATTCAATCATCTTCGGACGAAGCAACAGACGGACAAGATATTCGGAGATACGGAGGCTATAGCAGAATGGGAACCCCATGGGATTATTACACATAGTTATCTTTCTTTGTAAATTTTTCTTATTTATGACACCATCCACTTACTAGGATGTCTGTCTCCTTTCTACAAAATACTTATTCAAAGTAAATACAAAGATATCACTTTCAAAGTACAGAAAACTATTTGCCTTTTCTTTACACTTGTGTTTTATTTGCAAAAACGTCCAATGATTCATTAATGAACATATGCATTTGAACATAATTACTGTTTACAAATAAACATGATGAAAAAGACAATTACTGACAGATGGAAAGATTAGGAAAACGTCTTTAGGCTATTCCATGAGCATCTCTACAACACATCATTAAGATCCCCAGCGGAGCCAAAACTTTGAACTACATATCCCCAGCGGAGCTGAGACTACCAACTACCAATCCCCAGCAGAGCTGAAACTATCAACCCAAAGCGGAAATCATCCAGTTTCTCCAGGTTCCCCTAGCAAGTTGTGTTGAAGACTGAAAATCAACCAGATAACAGTTAACTGTTGTTTCTCCCCAACCTAGGGTAACTCCCCAGTAGAGTGGCAGACGACCGAAGCTCCTGAACTTTTTCAAACAGGAATAAGCTTTTCCCCACGGAGTTTTTATTGCTTCTCGACAGAACAAAGACTCCCGTCAATAAATCCTCAGTAGAAGTCATTAAAATTCTCTGGATTCCCCAAGCAGATTCCTCAAGAAGTATATGGAATTACTCTAACAACAGAATTCTCAGCAGCAGTCAAAGATTTATTTTCCTCAGCAGCAGTCATTTTCCTCAGCAATACAGCAAATTAGCTTACATGCGCATACATTACATCCATATATTATAAACATTGATAAAGTACATATATTGCATCATACATTTCATGCAACATAACTTTGTGCTTTAGTTAACATTTCACCCTTTTTCAGGATAAGATTAACAGCTACCGTTTAACAATGTGCAATCAGATACAGTACAGATACACTCCAGACACGGAAGCCATTCTGATACTTATTCAAATTCCAGATTCTAGATACAATACAGATACGCTCCAGACAAGGTTGCCATTATGTCACTCATTCGGATTTCAATTTCAGATACAGTTCAGATACACTCCAGACACGGAAGTCATTTTGTTACTTATTCAGATTCAAGTTTCAGATACAGTTTAGATACACTCCAGACACGGAAGTCATTTTGTTACTTATTCAGATTCAAGTTTCAGATACAACTTAGATACGCTCCAGACACGGAAGCCATTCTATTTTAAGTTTCAGATACAATTTAGATACGCTCCAGACACGAAAGCCATTATATTTCAAGTTCAGATATGCTCCAGACACGGTTGCCATTCTGTTACTTATTCAGATTCAAGTACATATATAGTTCAGATACGTTCCAAATACGGACACCATTCTGATGCTTATTCTTTTGATTTACAACGAACATTCTTGGATGGCATCTACAAGCCCATCTCCAACAAGATTCTAACACCTCTCCAAATGGCATCTTTAAGCCTATTCCCTCAACTACACCTTTGTTGAGTGCAAATTTATGAGCACTCTAGTGTCCAATCATCTTTTACCTTCGAGTCATGAACGGCAAAACTCGCCAATCTAACTCTTCAGGTTCAAGAAGATTGAACATGGGCAGCTGTTGTACCCCAAAATTTGCCCTCCCATTTTTCATAGAAAACACAACCCTAGGGTTTCTCAGATGTTCAAACTGGCTCAGAAATCGATCAGACAGATTCTCTTTTGTGACAGTAAACCAGCAATTAGGGTTTTTCTTGCAAATCTCAAAAGAAATGAATTCTCAAAAATTTAATTGGCTTTCACAGGTCTTGATGATTCCTCAGGTTTACTAAAAAGAGACAATGTTTGTTCTCAAGGCATGGTTGTTTGGGACAAGAGATGGAATTTAAGACTGTCATTAGGGACGACCGTGATTTTGATCCAGGTTAACCAGATGATTTGCATCTTTTAAAACATTTGCTTGGTTAAGAAATGGAATATACAGTGCGTGTTTGTTTGGAATGCAGTTGCAAGATTACAGAATTATTGGAATTTAAGTTATCAGATTGGAGAGTTTTGTTTCAATTGTCTTGATTGGGCATTTCAAAAATCAAATAGGATGCGAAGAGAAAATTATAAGTTATTGTTGATCAAAGATTTCAAGTAACACCAGAACATTTCATATGATTTTCTCCAATTTCAAACGTTGTTACAAAACAATTTATTATTTAAATACTTTAGGTTTTACAACTTATCGTATTTGAAAATGAATTAGTACAACTATTGGATACAATACAAGTATTTTCTCTGAGTTACAAAGAAAATCCAAACAAATGTTTGGCCTAGGAGAACTAATATATGCCTAAGTTTGACTGAAGTTCTTTTGCTATCTCCAAAGACCTCCATGCTTGCCATAAAGTTCTTGCATTCCTTGATTTGTCATCTCCATTTTGCTCACATGAAAATAAAAGAAAGAAAATAGTTAGTACAAGTTATTTGGGCATGAACAAAAATTTTCAAAAAAAAGTATTCATTATTAAAGTTTGCAAAGTGGAATCAGAATGCCATTATTCATCATAATTTATTTCCCCTATTTGCAAATCACAAGAAGATTATTCTTCTTGGTTCACAAAAGAAATAGGAAAAGAAATGAAGTTGTCCAAACAAGCAGAAATGCACAAACTGAAGCAAACAGAATATTACAAAACTGTCCAAGAAATGATACAAGTTGTCCAAACAAGCAAAATGCAGCAAAACTGTCCAAACAAGTAAAATGCGCAAACAGAATTCCCAAACAGTATCGCAAAAAGCTTTGTCCAAACAAAATACGAACAACATCAACAAAAGGCAGAAGTATGGCAACATAAGATTCTAATTCAAACAAAGAAACTTGTTCAAGAAGCATAAGTTATCATTTTCCATTTTCCTTTGCAAACTTTTCAAAATTGGAAAAAGGGGCAAAAAGCAATTTGCTTTCCTAATTTCATTAAGAGAGAAGAGAGAAAAGAAGTCACCTAGGATATTGGAATACACAGTCTTGCTGCCCTGCCTGTCATAAGTTGCATAGAAGTTGCTAGAAAACAAAACTGCAACAAAAAGGCCATATGAACAATATACTAAAAATATTCAATTGGTGGGTTTCCTACCATTTTGAATATGAATTCAACAGAAGCAACACCAATATAACAGTGGACAACTCTCAATCCAAAGGGACAGGTCTAAAAACTCAAAATCACAAAACCTCAAAAAAACTGTCAAAGTCCAAAAAACTGTCAAGACTTCCAAAACCAAAAAAAAAGTCTCAAATTGTAAAATCATCTCAAAACTCATCAAGCCTACAACCTGCTAACCTGCATACAGTAGCAAGATCCCAAACCAACAAAACACAGTAGCCATCCTCAAATACCAAACCTGTAACAAACTCAAAACCTGTCAAAGCCTCAAAATCTCAAATCCTGCAACAAGTCTCAAACCTGAGACAAGTTTAAAACAAAACAAAAACCAAAAGGCAGTAGCCCAACCTTCAAATTGTCAACAAAAACCAAAACAAAAAAAACATAAAGTCTCATACTGATAAACCAGTATTCAAACTCCAAGCATCTAACCGTCAAAACCTGTTAACCATTCAAACAAGTAACAACATCAAAAACCTGTCAAAATCCCAAACCTGATTTACAACAAAAAATCAGAGTCAAGCCTCAGACACAAACCATTAACCATCACAAAACCAAACCTCCAAAACCAAAAGTCTCAAACTGTCAAAACTTGTAGCTAAGCCAAAACACCATCAAACCAAGCCTGTAAAAACTCCAAGCATCCAAAATCTAAAACACAGTTTCACAAACTCAAACAGTTGACAGATCTCAAACTAAAAAACTTGAAACAACTCAAAACACAGTAACATCATCCGAAAAGCCTAAAACCATTTTCAAACTCACAAAACAACAACAAGCCACAAAATCCAGAAGATAACCAAATATCATCATCATTCAAAGAAAAAATAGAAGAAAGTTACCAGAAAAGCAATGAGTATCATCCTCATCTCCTCCCCTCGTGCAGCTCCGGCCACCAAGGAACGCTGTCTTCGTTCTCGCCGCTCCCTTTCAAAATCGCAAGAAACTGTAAAGTTCCAAACAGGTATGGATTCTTCACCTTCCTCATAACATATTTCTCTACATCTCAAGGAATGGAGTAGTCAAAAGAAAACGTATAAACAAGATTAAAAAAAATCGGTGAAATCATACTAACAGAATCTCACCCCTTTTCAAGAAAAACCACTGAAACTGGATTAGGGAGGCGAGATTAGTGGCATTCCGGCAACAGAGAGTTGGGGGGGAGGATCAGATAAACCAGATTCGGGCATTTTAGACATAAATCTGATTTCAAAATTAGGGTTTCAAAATCACGAATCATGGTGAGACAAAAGATGGAGAGAGCGATTTTTCTTGCGAAACAGGAATGAGAGATTTAGAGGTTTCATCAATGTGAGCAAAAGATGAACAGAGATGAATGAGAGGGATGAGAGCGGCGCTGTGAACAAAGGGTTCTAAGAACCCTAATTTTGTTTTGCATCCTCTTAATCAAACGAATAATGCAGCTTAAGAACTTTGGGCTTGTTTTGTTTGAATTTTCCCCTTAAGCCCATGCGTTTTACTGATACACCCCCCTTTTGGTTTGTTTTGTTAACAGCAAGAGCAACATTTTTCTTTGGGCCTTCTCCCAAATTTTCCAATAAGCCCACTGCGTTTTTTCTAAGTTTAAATTGTTTTCTTTTACATTCTTTTTTTTATTATACAATTACTAAATAAAACTTAAAATATTTTTCTATTAATTTGACTTAGGTTTTATTAATTAATTTTTATCTTTTTTTTATTATTAATATTAATTTTTTGCTTTAAATTTAATTGATATGATAAAACACCAAAAATAACAATTTAGTTTATTTATTTTCTTTAGATTTTACATAATTAATAAAAATGCAAAAAATAGAGATTTTAATTTAATCAATTATTTTTATTAGATTAGGTTTTATCTTTCTCTTTTCATGTAAATACTTAACATTTCATATTTTGTTGATTTTATCTCATGGATTATCATAGCTTTAATTAAATCGCACAAAAATTCGATTTGGTTGTATTGTTTGATATTCGGACATTTCCATCTCATTTGATTCATCCCCATTTGTAAAAATTGTACCCCCATTCCCGAATATTTTGTAATAGCGTATGTTGTACCCCAAAATTTGCCCTCTCTCTTTTCCATAAGAAATCACAGCTTTGGGCTTTTCCTGATTTTTCAAATTGTCTTAAGAATCGGTCAAACAGACTTTTCTCATCAGTCCAAGCAGATTATTAGGGTTTTTAGTGATTTGGTTGAGTTTGGCTCAGGGTTTGATCAGGCGGACGTTTCTTTAACATTAGATCAAGAATTAGGGTTTGCGCGCGCATTCTCAGAAGGAATTGATTCTGCATTTCTTTTCAATTGACTCTGGGACATGGGTTGAGGCTTCTAATTGAAGGTTTGAAGTTTAAGTTTGATCAGTGAGATAAAGGACATATGGACGTTTGTTGTTTAACTGTGCAATGTTTTTGGTTATTCGGAACGCCGGACGTTTATTGATTATTTATAATTTCTAAGTTAAAATTATTGGATAATTTCCAATTATTATAATTCAAGAAATTTAAGTAATTAAATAAATAAATGCAGAAGAATTAAAGAGATTAACTGACAAAGAAAGATTTTTATTCATTTTTAATTGTTTGTTACAAATATTATTTGAACACTGTGAATTTATTTACAGTTGTTTACAATAATATTATTACAATGATTAAAAATAAATTAAATCTATCCTAAATCTTCATCTTCTACTGCTGCTCCCCATTGCTCAACTGATATTTATCTGCAAAGACAAAAAAAAGGAAGAAGTCAGTACAGATAAATTAAGAACATTCTCAGACAGTTAATCATAAAAAACTCATCATTAAAAGTGTTGGCCGGAATCAGTTTGTTCGTCCTCTCTGCAAATAGCAAGAAGATTCTCTTCTTGGTTCACAAAGAGGGAAAGAAAATATGTTTGCAAGCATATGAATATGTACAAGGCTGTATAATTCCAAAACAAGTTGCAAAGTTCAAATTGAACAAACAAGCTACATGAAAAGGGACAAGCTATTGAATATGCCAAAACAAGGTGCAAAGTTCAAATTGGACAAACAAGCTACTTGAAAAGGCAAACCAAACTGTCCAAAGAAACTAAATCACAAAGAAGCTGTCAAACTGTCCAAGAGCTGTCAACAGAGCTGCCTACAAGCTAGCAAAAGCAATGCAGAAAAAACTGAAAGTATGCAGAGGAAAGATACAATGCAAGCAACATTTCAAAATTGTCATCATTTCCCAGCCAAACACTTTTTCAGAAAAGGACAGTTAAGCAATAAACAATGCTTTTTTCTGTGGAGAGAGAAAGAGAGAGAGAAGTAGGGAGGCTTACAGTTTTGCAGGCTTAGGATAAAGATATAAAACAAAGAATATCAAGACAGTAAGGGAGGAGGCAAAAAAACATAAAGAAAAATATAACACAAGCTCTCAAGCCTGTAACTTCAAAACAAATCACCAAGCTTACAAACTGCCTAAAAACCAACTTAGTATCAAAACCTCCAAAAACCTGCATAAAACAGAAGCAAGCCTTTTCAAAGCCTGTAATCCCAACAAACCTCAAGGCAGCCAAAGCCTGAAAAACCTGTTACAAAAACCAAAAGGGCCTCAAGCTTAAAAACCAGCTCAGTATCAAAACTATACCATACAACCTGCATAATACATCAAGCCTTAAGCCTGCATCAAAACACAAACACAAACTTGTGTTCAACCTGCATAAGCTTCACCCAACCTGTCCTAAACAAACTGATAAGCCTTTCAAGCCCAACAAGCCTAAAATCCAGATATCATAACAACATAGCCAAAGCCTAGACCCTAACAAACCTGTCAAAGCAAACTCATACAATATCCAAACATCCAGATATCCAAACCACCAAAATAAATGCCTCAGAACTAGCTTCCTCATAGACAAAGCCAGCCAAGCCCAAAAGAGAAAAAGAGAATCATAAGTAAGCAAACATGCCTCAGAACTAGTTTCCTCATAGGCAAAGTACAACAAAGTTCATCAAAAGTCAGAATCAAACAAATCCCAAACACCCTCAGAACCATGTTCATCATAGGGCCAACATCAACATTCTCAGAAACATGCAACTCATAAGCAAAGTTCATCAAAGAACATCATCAATTAAACATTCAGAGGCAAGCATTTAGAAGAGGAAAAGAAGCAACTATTACAGGGTTTTCAGAGAAACACATCATCAAACTCAGAGGCAAACAATCAGAAGAAGAAAAGAAGAGAGGAACTCAACTCTAGGGTTTTCAGATATCCATCATAAAACCAGTCAAAAGAAAGATACGAGGTTACCAGAATAAAGCTCATCAGCATCATCATTCCACGCCTTGGCTGCCTAAGGAGCCTCCCGTCCAAGCTCTCCTCCTTCC
The DNA here is from genome assembly GCA_948472305.1 of Vicia faba. Classification (NCBI taxonomy): domain Eukaryota; kingdom Viridiplantae; phylum Streptophyta; class Magnoliopsida; order Fabales; family Fabaceae; genus Vicia; species Vicia faba. The sequence continues at coordinate 750,256,105 of OX451740.1, read as the reverse complement.
CTTTAACAAAGGTATTATCCTCCTTCCTTTTCACACCTCACAGAAACGAACAATACAAAAGATCAGAATATGAAAAAGCTAAAAACATACACGGATTTTCAAAAACCTAAAACGTGAAAAAAGAGAAAAGCGTTACCTTCTTTGAAGCCCCGCCTGAGCTACCATGAGAAGGAGGAAGTGGAGATGGCGTCCAGTGGCCAGGCATGGAAGGATTTAGTCAGAAGCTCGCCTTGGTTAAGAAAGATGAAGAGGACAACGAAGAAAAAGATAGAAACAGCACCGCTCATCAAACTGTACGAACCCTTGTTCTGAACGAAACATTCAAACCCTAAACAATTTACCATAACGCTTTGGGCCTGTCCCCAACAAAAACCCCTAAGCCCAACAATTCTGGCATATGCACCCCCCTCTTTTTTTGAATCTGTTAGTTTTTGTTGTTTGGGCCAAGCATTTTCTTAAGGCCCATTTAACTTTTTTATGTATATACAAACTAATATTCTTCTTTTACTTTTTTTACCAACACTTTTTTTAAAACCTATTTCCTTTTTTTCTTCATAACTAATTACATTAACTTTTTATACCAAATTTTCTTAATTACTTCTTTTATTTTATTACATGTAAAAATACATAAATATTAGATTTTATTAAGATTAAACAATTTTTCCTTTAAAACTTTTTTTTTCGTTTAATAAATCACTTTTATAAAACTTCCTAAAAAACATTAACAAATACATAAACAATAGATTTTTTTATTAAGTTAAAATTTTCTTTTCACTAAAACTTTTGTTTATATATAATTAACAAAAACCCAAAAATAAATAAAATACTTAACAATTGCATTAGGTTAACAATTTATATCATTTGTAAATAATCACATGCATGACACAATACTTTTATTTATCTTTGATTCTTATACTTTGATTACATTTTACATTGAGAATGCGATTCGATTTGGTTGTAAATATTATTTGGACACTACTATCCTGATAAGACTCATCCCCATTTGTAAACATTTGTACCCCCATCCCCGGATACTTATTTGTAATAGCTTAGACTTTAAATTCCTGCAATTTATCACTCTCTATATACTGTATAGTAATTAGGGTTTTGTATGCGAAGATTCAAAATCAACCGCTAGATAACCTAATACAAGACAAATGCATGAAAATCAAATACACCAATCACACTTGCACCCCTAGGGTTCCTCCACTCGTTGCCTTCCAAAAAAGGCCATGTTTGGATGTTGAGTTTCTTTGGCAAAACAAAACAAATCAAATAATCATAGTCCCTCGATGACACTTTCGAAGTTGCCTAAACAAAAATGATCATAGTCCCTTAAAGGAAAATTGCCAAAGATACTTGGCACCATTGCATTCATGGTCCATACGATGACCCGCGCCCGTCCCGTTAACATCCTAACACAAGGTTGTTCACCAAATACAATGGTGAAACAACATTGTTAAAAGGGTTAAAACATGAGAAAGATATTTGAGTACAATAGGGTAGACAACTCTTAGTTACTTGATCAAACTTGCAAAAAACACTTGCCTACTTTCAAAACACACTCCACAACGCAACTTTCAAAACAACTTTCAAAAACCTTGAAACATCTTTTCAAAAAGACACACACCTTTGTAAAACATTCGAGTAAAGAATTGTTACAAAGGTTGCCTAGACAAGGCATCTTTTTCAAAACATTTTCAAAACCACACACACAAAGCACCATTTCACACAATTGAAAAGCAAAGGCAAGTGATATAAACAAGTAACTAAGAGCCCATGGATAACCATGGATGAAAAGGGTGTTAGCACCTTCCCTTTTCATAATCTACCCCCCGAGCCCACGAAAACATCTCAAAGGTTTTTCCTGTGATTTTTAACCTTTCCTTTAGGATAAAATAAAAAGTAGGTGGCGACTCTTGCTAAACCGAACAAGTGTGAAGACAAACGCAAAACCTCAAGTCAGTTCTCCCACCGTATCACAGAACTGGCGACTCTGCTGGGGATTCAATTAAAAGTGGGGTTACCTTAGGGTTTAGATCACCTTTACATACTTGCTTTGATTGCTTTGATTGCTTTACTTTTTGGGTCCTTGTTTGGGTTTGTTGTAAATCCTACACCCGGATTTGGGGGCACCTTTTTAGGTAAATAGCAATAAAACTGTGAGGGAACTGTGCGGGGTATACCGACATGGTTGAAGCAGTAAGCTATGTTAGTGTGACATATTTGTGACGTAACCCTTGAGTTCAATCAAGGAGAGTATGGGGCCGCTGAGTGATGTCATGAAGCACTAACGGACTCTTAGAACCTTAATTGACCATCTTAGCCTTTTTAGGGGTAGTGAGATGACCGACTCTGGTGCAGTCCGAAGTTGGTAGATACTCGATACTACACTCATTGAGGGTTGTTTTATTGGAATATTTTGGTCGCCAGTTAAGTGGCTAAACCAAAACAATGAACACAGAAAATAATCCAGTGATATTGAGCTCCTTAGAACCCGGTTTCTATTTTAGGACAGGATGAGCCAACTAACTTCAAGAGGGTACTTACCTACAAACCCCATGCAAGCCTAAACCTAAAGACTTGTTTGCTTTGTGTGAATATGATTACCTGTATATACACTTACTTGCTTTTGCATACATGTACATAACATCATAACATCATACCATAGCTCTTTCAATAACCAGTTCAAGGATCTCGAGGGTCTTTTGATGCAGGGTCACGTTGAACCAGACGTCTACCAAGGGGCAAGAGGTTTTCTCCTCTAAACAAATGCCGTCAAAGATCAAGTGTAACAACTTGAATCAGGGGCTATGACCCACTTGACATGGTGAGCTTGATTCTCGTGGAAAGGCATCCACAGGTGCAAAGTTCTCCAATCAAAGTTCGAAGTTCAACCTCTAACATTCTCTTGTGTTTACCTCAAGAGATCCTTAAAAACATTGCATACATATATCATACATATCATTGCATAACATGTTTCTCCCATACAGGTCTCCTTATCTTCCTACTGTTTATTTCAGTAAGATGGATATGGAACAAACGGTGAAAGATCTCCAAGATCAAAATGCTCAATTCCAACAAATGCTTCTGGCTATGGGTAAAGGGCAAGAGGATCTGAAAGCTCTCCTTCTCAAAGACAAGAAGAAGAAGTCCAAGAAGGCAATAGGCATCCTGAAAAGAAGACCTAAAACCCTGGATCTTTCAACTCCACTCAGCATAGGGGCCAGTCTTGAAGAAGACCATAATTTGGAGATTGATGAAGCTGACTACTCCGAGGAACAATATCCTCTCGCTGATGACAAGTACAAACAGTTGGAGGATCGCCTCAGTGCTATGGAGATTCAACAAATACCTGGCTTGGATTTAGGAGACATGGGTTTGGTTTCTGGATTGGTCATCCCTCCAAAGTTCAAAGTCCCTACCTTGGCCCTGTATGATGGAGTCTCTTGTCCTAAGATGCATCTAAAGTCTTATGTCCGCAAGATTCAACCATACGCAACTGATCCAAAGCTTTGGATCCATTTCTTCCAAGAAAGCCTGGTAGGGGCTCAACTCGAGTGGTTCTATCAATTGGAGAGTTCTCGCATCCACACCTGGGAGGACTTAGCTGCTGCTTTTTACAAATAGTATCAGTACAATGCTAATCTTGCACCAACTCGTGTGCAATTGCAGAGCATGACCATGGGTTCTGACGAGAACTTCAAAGGATACGCTCAAAAGTGGAGAGATCTGGCTGGTAGGGTGCAACCCCCTTTAACTGACAGAGAGCTAATTGACATCTTCATGGGAACTTTGACAGGGCCTTTCTTCAATCACTTAATTGGAAGCTCCTCAACCGGGTTCACCGAGCTAATACTGACCGGCGAAAGGGTCGAAGCTGGCATCAAAAGTGGAAAGATCCAAGGAGCTACACCCTCTGATGCTCAGAAAATCCCCCACAATGGAAAGAAAGAGTCTAATACTGTGAACAGTCAAAAAAGTCACGGACACGTAGGGGCAGTCTTGGTCTCTGGTTCTACGTCACACCGACAACAGCAAAAAGGAAATCAATGAAGGCCAGGCGAGCCTAAAAGACAGTTCACCAATATCAACATGTTGCTGTCTCAAGCACTGCAACACTTGTTGAAGATGAATCTGATTGCATTGATAGGTCCTCATCCAAACCCCAAGACTTCTTCTCCTAACTACAATCCTAAGGCCACATGTGCTTATCATTCTGACAGTCCCGGGCATGATACTAACGATTGTTGGGCATTGAAGTACAAGATTCAGAATTTGATTGATGACAAGGAGATTGAGTTTGGTCCTCCAGAGACCCCAACATGATCACTGCTCCTATGCCAAATCACTGAGAATGTCTTTGTTTCATTTTGAATTTTCAAGTTGTAACCTCTTTATTATTCGAACAATTATCTTTTAATGTCAAACTCTGTTTCATTAATGCATTGCATATGTTTGTCTTGAATTCATCTATTCATTTTCACTGTTCTTAAACTATGCTTTCTACTTTCTTTATGACACTTAACTCTTGCAAGAGCTACAAGTCTTTAGAGGGAGGATGACGAAATAATACCATAATCTCATACAGTATGCTTTTGAACAGACCTTGCTGATGATGTACAGGCATTTCTTTCAATTCCCAAACACTGGAGTTATAAGGAAGATAATCCCTAGTCAACCCCTTCGAGCCAAAGAAGTAGGAGTTTTCTGTTTTAAACAAATTAAAACCTTTGATTTAAACCTGGGGAAGGGTAGTCTCTCAGTTAATTCAAAAAAGATGCACATTGAAGTCGCAAACTATCAGTTCGTAATACAACGAACGACATCAAAAAACATTCCTTTGGAACAAAAAGACAGTGATGGTTCCTTATCTCATAGGCAGTCATTATCTCTCAAAATAGAAAAGCCCACTGAGCCAAAACCTATAAAGGAGGCTTAAGAAAGCTGGGGCATCCCGTTGACTGTAATCTCGAAAGCAGGAACAGTCAGGCAAAAGTTAGGGATAACAAATCAAAAGAACGAGGTCATTAAAAATCCTCAACAACATGAAAAATGTTGAAAAAGAAAAAAAGAGATGATGACTGCCCTCCAAATCTAACTTGTGTGAACCATCACCAAAAAGTCGTTCCAAATTCGAATAGAGTTCGACGCACAATTAACTGAGTTTAGGATTGAAGGACATCACGAAGAGCGGGTGGGTACAAATATACTTTGAGCATTTATCCTTTGTTTCTTAAACCGTGAACCAAGCCACGTTACAACCCTTCAAAAGTCCTGATTGAAGCATGGGTTAGTTAGAAAGCATACTGTTACAAAAGGTATCCTAACTCCTGTAAGGCTTTGCTCTAAATCTTGTGTTGAATTTGTCTTATAAAAAGTTTTCTGCTAAAAAACACATTTTTTCAAAACTTCGAGACAGACATAAACCTTGCATTACTTGAATATCACTATTTGCATTTGGCTATTTGTTTGACAGCGGAGAAGTTCACACAATGAATATCCGATGAACGAAAGCTCTCTCAGTGAATAAAATCAATTCAAAAAGGATGACACTTCCATTGAAAAATCTCCTATCAACAAGGGGGCATGACATGTCACTATCCAGCACACCTAGGGCAGTCCAGTCAAGATTTCAACAAATCTCTCAATTACAGATTAACCTGGGGCAAGTCTCCGTCTCCGACACTTGGAGCATTGAACGTCAATCCCGACAAAGGGTTACATACAATCAAAAGCACTTGCTACTAGGGGCAGTGACAAATTTCCCCAAAACCCTTCTCATAGGATGATTCCCCAGCTTGAGTTTGCCTCTCCGACTACTACAAATCAAAGGACCACAACTCCTCTTCTCCAGCAGACTACTCTATAATCCCCAGCAAGTTACTGCGAAGCCTGAACCCGACCAGATATCGGTTCAACTTCGACTCCCCAGTAGATTGGCATACAACCCAAGCTCTTGACTCCCCAACAATGGTCCCAGGACTTCTCATTTTCGAAGATCAAAGGATTTTCAATCCCCTGCAGCAGTCAAGGATTTACTTTCCTCGGCAGCAGTCAAAGATTCCATTATCCAAGATTCGTCTATCCTAAGCAAGACAGCTCATCAGCTTACATGCGCATCCATTACATTCATATCATAAACATTGATGAAGTATAATTCGTTGCATCATACATATCATGCAACATAACTTTGTGTTTAGCTAACATTTTGTCCTTTTCAGGATAAGAATAAAAGGCTATCATTAACAATTATTCAGATGTAGTTTTACACGGACTCATCATGAAGCAACCCTACACTGGTTCCTTCTCAAATTCCAGATGCAATTTTACACTGACTCATCATCAGGAAACCCTACACCGGTTCCTTCTCAAATTCCAAGATGCAGTTTTACACGGACTCATCATCAGGAAACCCTACACCAGTTCCTTCTCCATTCAGATGCAGTTTTACACAGACTCATCATCAGGCAACCCTACACTGGTTCCTTCTCAAATTCCAGATGCAGTTTTACACTGACTCATCATCAGGAAACCCTACACCGGTTCCTTCTCAAATTCTAGATGCAGTTTTACACTGACTCATCATCAGGAAACCCTACACCGGTTCCTTCTCAAATTCCAAGATGCAGTTTTACACGGACTCATCATCAGGAAACCCTACACTGCTTCCTTCTCCATTCAGATGCAGTTTTACACGGACTCATTATCAGGCAAACCTACACCGGTTCCTTCTCAAATTCCAGATGCAGTTTTACACGGACTCATCATCAGGAAACCCTACACCGGTTCCTTCTCAAATTCCAAGATGCAGTTTTACACGGACTCATCATCAGGAAACCCTACACCGGTTCCTTCTCCATTCAGATGCAGTTTTACACAGACTCATCATCAGGAAACCCTACACCGGTTCCTTCTCAAATTCAGATGCAGTTTTACACGGACTCATCATCAGGAAACCCTACACGGGTTCCTTCTCAAATTCCAAGATGCAGTTTTACACGGACTCATCATCAGAAAACCCTACACAGGTTCCTTCTTTCAACTTACCAAATTACAATTCAACAACCTTCTTGGATGGCATCTTTAAGCCCATCTCCGGTAATTATCCATCCTATCTCCAAATGGCATCTATAAGCCCATTCCCGACATCACAATACCTGAAACCAGCCAGGACAGATATCTCGTCGACCAACCTTTTCAAGTTCCAGATTAATACCTGAAACCAGCTAGGACAACTATCTCCTTGACCAACCTTTTCAAGATCCCAGATCAGTACCTGCAACAATCAAAAGATTCTTGCAATCCCCAACGGAGCTAAAACTTCCAACTATCAATCCCTAAGCAAAATGAAGACTCTCATTCTCAGTTCCTCACAGGATATTCAGATATTCCCCAATGAATATCTCCTCAAGACAGGAATCCTCAGTAGATTGGCATACAACCCAAGCTCCTGATTCCCCAACAGTGGTCCCAGGACTTCTCATTTTCAATAATCAAAGGATTTTCAATCCCCTGCAGCAGTCAAGGATTCACTTTCCCCAGCAGCATTCAAGATTCTATTATCACCGGCTACCCAGGATTCGTCTTCCTCAGCGAGACAACTACTCAGCTTACATGCGCATCCATTCATATCATAAACATTGATGAAGTACAATTCATTACATCATGACATTTCATACAACTAACTCTTTACCTTTTCAGGAAAGATCAATTAACAGACAAAGATCATCATCTTCCGAGATTCCTTCCAGGGATAGTTCGGATGTGACCCAGACATGGCGACATTCTGATACTTATTCCAAATTCATTCAGAGTTAGTTCGAATGTGACCCAGACATGGCGACATTCTGATACTTATTCCAAATTCATTCAGAGATAGTTCAGATGTGACCCAGACATGGCGACATTCTGATACTTATTCCAGATTCATTCGAATACAGTCCAGATACGATCCAGATTCGGATGTAATTTTGTCACTCATTCAAAAACAGATACAATCACCTTCAGATGGCATCTATAAGCCCATCCTCCTACCAACAATTTCTAGATGGCATCTCTAAGCCCATCCCCCAACAAGATTCTGTCACACATTCCAGATGGCATCTACAAGCCCATCTCCAAATGGCATCTTTAAGCGTATTCCCTCAAACTACGCTTTGACGAGTGCAAATTTTTTGGGCACTCTAGTGTCCAATCTCCTTTTACCTTCGAGTCGCGAATGATAAACTTGCCAAACTAACTCTTCAGGTTCAAGAAGATTGAACAGGGGCAACTGTTGTACCCTAAAATTTGCCCTCTCTCTTTTCCACAAGAAATCACAGCTTCGGGCTTTTCCTGATTTTTCAGATTGGCTTAAGAATCGGTCAAACAGACTTTTCTCATCAGTCCAAGCATATTATTAGGGTTTTTAGTGATTTGGTTGAGTTTGGCTCAGGGTTTGATCAGGCGGACGTTTCTTTAACATTAGATCAAGAATTAGGGTTTGCACGCGCATTCTCAGAAGGAATTGATTCTGCAGTTCTTTTCAATTGACTCTGGGACATAGGTTGAGGCTTCTGATTGAAGGTTTGAAGTTTAAGTTTGATCAGTGAGATAAAGGACATATGGACGTTTGTTGTTTAACTGTGCAATGTTTTTGGTTATTCGGAACGCCGGATGTTTATTGATTATTTATAATTTCTAAGTTAAAATTATTGGATAATTTCCAATTATTATAATTCAAGAAATTTAAGTAATTAAATAAATAAATGCAGAAGAATTAAAGAGATTAACTGACAAAGAAAGATTTTTATTCATTTTTAATTGTTTGTTACAAATATTATTTGAACACTGTGAATTTATTTACAGTTGTTTACAATAATATTATTACAATGATTAAAAATAAATTAAATCTATCCTAAATCTTCATCTTCTACTGCTGCTCCCCATTGCTCAACTGATATTTATCTGCAAAGACAAAAAAAGGAAGAAGTCAGTATAGATAAATTAAGAACATTCTCAGACAGTTAATCATAAAAAACTCATCATTAAAAGTGTTGGCCAGAATCAGTTTGTTCGTCCTCTCTGCAAATCGCAAGAAGATTCTCTTCTTGGTTCACAAAGAGGGAAATAAAATATGTTTGCAAGCATATGAATATGTACAAGGCTGTATAATTCTAAAACAAGTTGCAAAGTTCAAATTGAACAAACAAGCTACATGAAAAGGGACAAGCTACTGAATATGCCAAAACAAGGTGCAAAGTTCAAATTGGACAAACAAGCTACTTGAAAAGGCAAACTGTTGCACCCCAAAATTTGCCCTCCCATATTCTTCAAGATTCCTCAAGGGTTGCACAGTCCAAATGCCTCCTAAGCCAGTCAAAATTAGGGTTTTAGTTCTGTCAAGGAATCTGGGGTTTTCAGTGGTCCAATCAAGTCCCATATGCCTATACACATTGTCAAGCATCTACATGCCAAGTCTCAAGACTCACAGCATCAAATTGCACAGTCAAATGCCCATTTGCTTCACAATCAACTGTAGGGGCAAAATGGTCATTTTACAGTCAAAAGTCAAAAAATTTGGTCAACATCTTATTTTGAGCTCACAATCATCATTTGATCAAGTCTTGATCATGATTCCACAAGCATGGCTCAAAAATCATCAAAGATGCAAAAGTTACTATTTTGGGACAGCTGAAAAGTCAATTGTAACTTGACCAAGGCATAACTTTTTCATGGTTCATCAGAAAAATCCCATCCAATGCTCATTTTGAAGGGGATGACATTTCCTACAACTCATATTCACATTCCAATTCCAAGAAATGCTCTCACAAAAAGTTATCAATTTCTACATTATAGGTCAATTTCAAAAGTCAACAAAAATGCACTTTAAGTCAAAGACCATAACTTGAGATTGGTAAATCCAAATGACATGGGACCAAAGGCATTGGTTAGAGGACTTCAAGACCTTTCCAAAATGTCCAAGAAAATGTTCATATGATCAAAATTGAGCAAGATATGCATTGGAGAAGTTGGGACATTTTTGTGAATTTGCAAAAGTCAACTTTGCTCAAAACACATCATTTTTGCTAATGGGCCTCAAATTTCTTCTTGAAACCTTATCCAAGGCCTATGCACGACCCATTGGGATTAAATTGATTTATTTTCTTATTTTTAATTAATTAATTGAATTTTTTATTAATATTAATTCATTTAATTGATTTAAAATGTAGGAAATTCAAAGATATGGTTTTCAAATCTTTTTATGAAGCAAATATGACCAATATGAGCTGGCAAATTCGTGTGCACATCAAGGGGACAAAGATCTCCAATTTTGGCAAGGTTTTTCAATCAAAAAGATGCAAAAATATTTGATTGAAAATCAAATATGCAAATCATAATGCCATGGATTTTTGGACCAAGATTTACCCTAATTCAGTTCTACTATAAGTGCATAAGCTAAACCTAATTCCATTCACGTGAAAATTGCTGCAAAAAACACCATAACCATTAATTGAAAAATCAAGAAAAATTTAAAAATTGTTTTCCTAATCCCAGGTTAATTCATAGCTTCTTGTTGTTTCTAATACATTGTTAGGCCTCCCAGGAACGATTTGCAATCAAAACCAAGCTTCATAGCTCAAGAAATTGTGGCAAACAGTTTTACGGTTTGAAGCTTTTTTCCATAATCGCATATCATTATTCATGCATATTTAACCTCTTTTGTGGATTGTTTTGTGTTAATAGGACTGATACGAAGCTATTGCTGTGATTTAATTACATTAAGACGCCCTGAAATGCAAACCACCATGGATGAATTTTAGGGTTTTCAAGCTCTTAAATTGGGGCTTTGTGATATAGGAAAAATTAGAGACTCTAAAGCCCATGGTTGAATTCGTCAAGGCCAGACGAATCAAACACCATGCTCGCGAAATATTTATGAGCAGCAAGGAGCTAATCGCTATTTTTCATGCTTGCAGGTTGTGGGGGTTAAAAACCCCCGCTATCTAACTCTGTTTTTTGTAGGCGAAGGAGGAAGACGAATACGTGTTCATGCGTGTTTAGTTGGTTTGAATGAGGCGCGTGTTTTTTTGTTTTAATAGCATATGCATTGAGTTTGCTATATTATATTCTCTCTCCATTATATTATCAAAGCAAGCAGGTGGTTGGGTTGGTGGAAAGCGCGTGCAATAAGCATTGGGACCTGGGTTCGATTCCCAGGTCCACCCAAAGTCTTTATTTTCTTTTCCTTTACATGTTCACGTGCAGGTTCCCAAAGGCAGGTCCACCATGCATCCCAGACATCCAGGTGCCAAGTGTCTCAAGGCAGCAATCCAAAGTCATGAGAGAGGGAACACCATGCTCCCCAGTCAACCGTGTCATGGAGAATCTCACAAAATCAAACAGGCTTGATAGCTTCTTGGGCCAGAATTGCCAGAACCAACCTCCATATTTGGGCCTTCACCCCCTCTGGTTTCTTTTTATTCCTTCATTTTTTTTAAACTATTTTATTTTCAATTATTATTATTTAACTAATTAACTTAATTAATTATTTTACCAACAAAAATCAGAAAACCATAAAATATTTTATTATTATTATTATTTATTTCACCTAAATTTAATTATTTTGTAAATAAATACTAACAAAATTGATTTAGTCTTTTTAATTAGGTTTAATTTCAATTTTCTTTCACAACAAATAAAATAGATTAGACTTAGGGTTTTACTAACTTTTTTATTTTTATTTCATTAAAATATTAAAAACACAAAAAAATACTTTTTCTTTAATTAATTAATGAATTAGTTATTAGGTTTAATATTTCACTAATTGCAAAAAAGGACCAATTTCAATTCTTTTCTCAAAAAGGGTCAAAACCCTAAGACGTCCCGATTCAATTCTTCCGCGCGCATATTTTTAATTCATTATTTATTTGATCATATTTATGTATCTGTTTCCGAGGATGTAATAGTTAATTAGGATTTTATTGCTTTCTTTTACTTTCTCGCATTTATTTCCAAACGGGTTTTGTTTTTGGCGATGTATAGACCCGCGCCTTGTAATAGCGTAGATTTACCTTTCCGCACTTTATTTCCCGCAAATTATTAAACTGTTAATTATGCCTGCAAGACTTGTATGAAAAATAAAATTAATCCGTAGCTCACAAATAACATGTACAAGATAATCTTAAATTGAAACTGGACACACGTGCACATGCCACTCCTAGGGTACGCCTCACTCGGTTGCCTCGAGGTGGTCGTCAAGTATAGGGTGTTTTAGAGGTCGCCCTCCTGTCTAAAGATTCAGTTGCCTCAAAACGGTTGCCTCGGATAAAAAAAGGATCTAGGACATTAGGGTTACCACTAAGGCGTCCTACTATTGCTTTGGTGACCACACATTGTCCCTTATAATCGAATTGACTCGAATAACTCCAACGACGGTGCTACCTACTTCTCAATAGTGGGATAGTACTGTCTAAAGGACTCTTACACAGCCCAATTCTTTAGGGTAGGTAGATTTCTCCTGGGTACTTGCTCTTTCAAAAAACAAAAACAACTTTTCTCACCTATACTTTCAAAAAGTTTTCAAACAAATACTTCATACACTCTTGAGGACTGATACAAGAGTTACCTAGAAGTTTTTCAAACTAAACTTTTTCAAAACCCACAAACACTTGAGAAGAAAACATTTTGAAAACATAGTGAGCAAGTACCTAAGAGCCCGTGGATAACCACGGATAGAAAGGGTGCTAACACCTTCCCTTTCTATAAATCTACCTCCCGAACCGAGAAACATCTCGAAAAGGAATTTTGTTGTGCTTTTGTCCTTTCCTTGTTGGATAAAATAAAAGACGGTGGCGACTCTTGCTTACCGCGACATTTTGCGAACCAACTTTAAAACAGTCAGTTCTATTTCCACCGATCACACAAACCAAACTGTCCAAAGAAACTAAATCACAAAGAAGTTGTCAAACTGTCCAAGAGCTGTCAATAGAGCTGCCTACAAGCTAGCAAAAGCAATGCAGAAAAAACTGAAAGTATGCAGAGGAAAGATACAATGCAAGCAACATTTCAAAATTGTCATCATTTCCCAGCCAAACACTTTTTCAGAAAAGGACAGTTAAGCAATAAACAATGCTTTTTTCTGTGGAGAGAGAAAGAGAGAGAGAGAGAAGTAGGGAGGCTTACAGTTTTGCAGGCTTAGGATAAAGATATAAAACAAAGAATATCAAGACAGTAAGGGAGGAGGCAGAAAAACATAAAGAAAAATATAACACAAGCTCTCAAGCCTGTAACTTCAAAACAAATCACCAAGCTTACAAACTGCCTAAAAACCAACTCAGTATCAAAACCTCCAAAAACCTGCATAAAACAGAAGCAAGCCTTTTCAAAGCCTGTAATCCCAACAAACCTCAAGGAATCCAAAGCCTAAAAAACCTGTTACAAAAACCAAAAGGGCCTCAAGCTTAAAAACCAACTCAGTATCAAAACTGTACCATACAACCTGCATAATACATCAAGCCTTAAGCCTGCATCAAAACACAAACACAAACTTGTGTTCAACATGCATAAGCTTCACCCAACTTGTCCTAAACAAACTGATAAGCCTTTCAAGCCCAGCAAGCCTAAAAGCCAGATATCATAACAACATAGCCAAAGCCTAGACCCCAACAAACCTGTCAAAGCAAACTCATACAATATCCAAACATCCAGATATCCAAACCACCAAAATAAATGCCTCAGAACTAGCTTCCTCATAGGCAAAGCCAACCAAGCCCAAAAGAGAAAAAGAGAATCAGAAGTAAGCAAACATGCCTCAGAACTAGCTTCCTCATAGGCAAAGAACAACAAAGTTCATCAAAAGTCAGAATCAAACAAATCCCAAACACCCTCAGAACCATGTTCATCACAGGGCCAACATCAACATTCTCAGAAACAGGCAACTCATAAGCAAAGTTCATCAAAGAACATCATCAATTAAACATTCAGAGGCAAGCATTTAGAAGAGGAAAAGAAGCAACTATTACAGGGTTTTCAGAGAAACACATCATTAAACTCAGAGGCAAACAATCAGAAGAAGAAAAGAAGAGAGGAACTCAGCTCTAGGGTTTTCAGATATCCATCATAAAACCAGTCAAAAGAAAGATACGAGGTTACCAGAATAAAGCTCATCAGCATCATCATTCCACGCCTTGGCCGCCTAAGGAGCCTCCCGTCCAAGCTCTCCTCCTTCCCTCCAACAAAGGTATTATCCTCCTTCCTTTTCACACCTCACAGAAACGAACAATACAAAAGATCAGAATATGAAAAAGCTAAAAACATACACGGATTTTCAAAAACCTAAAACGTGAAAAAAGAGAAAATTGTTACCTTCTTTGAAGCCCCGCCTGAGCTACCATGAGAAGGAGGAAGCGGAGATGGCGTCCAGTGGCCAGACATGGAAGGATTTAGTCAGAAGCTCGCCTTGGTTAAGAAAGATGAAGAGGACAACAAAGAAGAAGATGGAAACGGCGCCGCTCATCAAACTGTATGAACCCTTGTTCTGAATGAAACATTCAAACCCTAAACAATTTTCCAAAATGCTTTGGGCCTGTCCCCAACAAAAACCCCTAAGCCCAACAATTCTGGCATATGAACCCCCCTCTTTTTTTGAATCTGTTAGTTTTTGTTGTTTGGGCCAAGCATTTTCTTAAGGCCCATTTAACTTTTTTATGTATATACAAACTAATATTCTTCTTTTACTTTTTTTACCAACACTTTTTTTAAAACCTATTTCCTTTTTTTCTTCATAACTAATTACATTAACTTTTTATACCAAATTTTCTTAATTACTTCTTTTATTTTATTACATGTAAAAATACATAAATATTAGATTTTATTAAGATTAAACAATTTTTCCTTTAAAACTTTTTTTTTCGTTTAATAAATCACTTTTATAAAACTTCCTAAAAAACATTAACAAATACATAAACAATAGATTTTTTTATTAAGTTAAAATTTTCTTTTCACTAAAACTTTTGTTTATATATAATTAACAAAAACCCAAAAATAAATAAAATACTTAACAATTGCATTAGGTTAACAATTTATATCATTTGTAAATAATCACATGCATGACACAATACTTTTGTTTATCTTTGATTCTTATACTTTGATTACATTTTACATTGAGAATGCGATTCGATTTGGTTGTAAATATTATTTAGACACTACTATCCTGATAAGACTCATCCCCATTTGTAAACATTTGTACCCCCATCCCCGGATACTTATTTGTAATAGCTTAGACTTTAAATTCCTGCAATTTATCACTCTCTATATACTGTATCGTAATTAGGGTTTTGTATGCGAAGATTCAAAATCAACCGCTACATAACCTAATACAAGACAAATGCATGAAAATCAAATACACCAATCACACTTGCACCCCTAGGGTTCCTCCACTCGTTGCCTTCCAAAAAAGTCCATGTTTGCATGTTGAGTTTCTTTGGCAAAACAAAACAAATCAAATGACCATAGTCCCTCGATGACGCTTTCGAAGTTGCCTAAACAAAAATGATCATAGTCCCTTAAAGGAAAATTACCAAAGATACTTGGAACCATTGCATTCATGGTCCATAAGATGACTCGCGCCCGTCCCGTTAACATCCTAACACAAGGTTGTTCACTAAATACAATGGTGAAACAACACTGTTAAAAGGGTTAAAACATGAGAAAGATCTTTGAGTACAATAGGGTAGACAACTCTTAGTTACTTGATCAAACTTGCAAAAAACACTTGCCTACTTTCAAAACACACTCCACAACACAACTTTTAAAACAACTTTCAAAAACCTTGAAACATCTTTTCAAAAAGACACACACCTTTGTAAAACATTTGAGTAAAGAATTGTTACAACGGTTGCCTAGACAAGGCATCTTTTTCAAAACATTTTCAAAACCACACACACAAAGCACCATTTCACACAATTGAAAAGCAAAGGCAAGTGATCTAAAAAAGTAACTAAGAGCCCATGGATAACCATGGATGAAAAGGGTGTTAGCACCTTCCCTTTTCATAATCTACCCCCCGAACCCACAAAAACATCTCAAAGGTTTTTCCTGTGCTTTTTAACCTTTCCTTTAGGATAAAATAAAAAGTCGGTGGCGACTCTTGCTAAACCGAACAAGTGTGAATACAAACGTAAAACCTCAAGTCAGTTCTCCCACCGTATCACAGCGTAGAATTTCTATTCCCGCAATTTACTGTTTTCCATATACTGTATAGTAATTAGGCGTGTATGATAAGATTCAAAATCAATCGCTAGATGACCTAATCAAAGAATAAAATAACTTGAAACCAACACACTTTCTCACATGTGCACCTCTAGGGTAACCTTGCTTGTTGCCTCGGAAATACAATCATGTCCCTCGAATATGGGACACTTTAGCAATGACCTTTCGATAAAAAAGATCGTAGCCCCTTGATGACCCTCGATGTTTCCTTCGATTAAAACGATCTCGTCCCTTACAAAAATTGTTAAAGCATCTCACAAGTTGCCTTCAATGATTGTAAAATTGACCCGCGTCTGTCCCTTCACATCCAACGATGGGGCTTCTTACCAAATCAATGGTAAGATAGCACCATTAAAAAGAGGAAGAAAAACACAATTTAAGACCTTTCAAGTAGATAGATTAGCTCTTAGTTACTCGCTTGATCATAACAAAAACTTTTACACCTACACTCTCATTTCAAAACATTTTCAAAAAAATAAAACGTTTTGTATACGTTCTTATAGAGACGAGAACCATTGCAAAACCTCTTTTCAAAACACTTTTCGAAACACGATTCACAAACACATCTTTGAACCACTTTTCGAAACAAAACTTTGTATACGTTCTTATAGAGACGAGAACCATTACAAGGATATTTTTTTCAAAATATTTTCAAAGTCCACCCCACAAGCATACAATCAAATGAAAGCAAGTGATCTAAACGAGTAACTAAGAGCCCATGGAAAACCATGGATGAAAAGGGTGCTAATACCTTCCCTTTTCATGATCTACCCCCCGAACCCGAGAAAATCTAGAAAGGTCTTCCCTGTGCTTTTTTACCTTTCCTTTTGGATAAAAGAAAAGTCGGTGGCGACTCTTGCTAACCGCACAAGTGCAATCGAAACGCAAAACATCTAGTCAGTTCTCCCACTGTATCACAATAGTAATCAGAAAAAACCTTTCGAAATAAATAATAACTAAAATTCAATCTGCATGATCACTTGTTATATGTGTCAGTTTCTAAAATCAATCATAAATCATATGTGCAGATTAATTAAAAAACCGGTTGAATACAATGACCCTGCACCCTCTCCCAACCTTGAATGTCATGTGTATGGGGCCGAAGAAGAAGACTATGTTGAGATTCCGGAAGAGGTCTCACGGTTTCTTGAGCGCGAGGAGAATGCCGCTCAGCCATATAAAGAGCCATTAGAAGTAGTCAATTTGGGTTCAGAAGAAGATCCGAAGAAAGTCAAGATCGGAGCATTGTGACATCCTGATGTGAAGAGCAGGTTAAGTGATATGTTGAAAGAGTATGTGGATATTTTTGCTTGATATTACCAAGATATGCCTGGTCTAGATACAGATATTGTAGAGCACCATTTTTCGCTGAAGCCAGAGTGCCCGCCAATCAAACAGAAGTTGCAAAGAACTCACCCAGATATGGCAGTGAAGATCAAAGAAGAAGTTATAAAGTAGATTAATGTTGGTTTTATAGTGACATAATGTACCCTCAGTGGATTGCCAATATTGTCCCAGTACCGAAGAAAGACAGAAAAGTTCGCATGTGTGTATATTACAGAGATCTAAATAAAGCTAGTCCAAAAGATGATTTTCCATTGCCACACATTGATATGTTAGTGGATAGCACAACAAAATTCAAAGTTTTCTCGTTCATGGACGGATTTTCCGGGTATAATCAAATAAGGATGGCTCTTGAGGACATGGAAAAAACAACCCTTATCACACCCTGGGGAATATTCTATTACAAAGTGATGCCCTTCGGGTTGAAGAACGCTGGTGCAATGTACCAGCGGGCTATCACAACCCTATTCCATGATCTGATGCACAAGGAAATTGAGGTATATGTTGATGATATGATTGCTAAATCCCAGACTGAAGAAGGGCATGTAGAATATTTGTTAAATTTGTTTCAGCGTTTAAGGAAGTATCGTCTCCGCTTGAATCCAAATAAATGTACCTTTGATGTTCGGTCAGGGAAATTGTTGGGTTTCATTGTTAGCCAGAGATGGATTGAAGTTGACCCTGATAAATTCAAAGAAATTCAAGAAATGCCAGCGCCGAGAACTGAAAAGCAAGTTAGAGGGTGTGATGCAGTGGGAGAACTGACTTGAGGTTTTGCGTTTTATCGCAAATGTCGCGGTTAGCAAGAGTCGCTAATGTCGGAGTTGTCCTCTTCAGAGCTCTCTTCTTCGGCAGTCAGTTCATCCTCTTTGATACCATGGTAGTAGATTTCTCCACCATAATTCCATGGTACCGTTTTATCTGATTTGTATGGGGTCGGCCCGGGCATTGTAATCTTAAGTAGAGTAGTCTTTGAAGCAGGTGTAATCCTAATGGGTCTTTTAGGGGCCCTGGAGGGATTGGCGTAGATGGTTATAATTGAAACTTATTTAACTGGAATGGGTAAAATAGGAGCATTCTCAAACAGAATTTCTTGGTTATCCATCAGTCGTTGGATACCTTTTTTCAACAGAGGGCAGTCCAATGATGAAGACAGGAAATCATGGCAGTCTTTGTCACAACCTGGTAATATACCAGCTTTCAACAAATTCAACTTAATGATCGGGAGAGGAGTTAATAGTTCATACACGGTAGCAACAAACAAATCTTCTTCAATAGCGTTGGCATTGTGACCATGCCTAGGCATTGGGGAGGAAATAACATTTGGTTTCTCAGGCGCTTCAAACTCAACTTCCTTCGCGTCTATCAGGTCTTGAATTTTGTTCTTTAGAGCCCAACAGTTGTTGGTGTCGTGCCCTGGACTTTCAGAATGGTATGCGCATCTGGCATTCGGATGGTAATGAAGAGATGCAGTATTGGGATTATTTGGGGCCTCTTTTAAAGTCGCCATATTCAATTTTAGAAGATATGGTAGAACTTGGGCTGGAGTCATGTTAATCTTGGTAAATTGCTGGACTGACCATTCCACCCTTTGCTGGTTATTTCTTGGCTGGTCTGATGCAGGCTTTGGAATCATAACGGACCCCACCGTTGGTCAGCATTCAGTTCTTCCTTGATTCCTGTGTGAATAAACAGCAGATACTTCCTTCCTTCCAGTGAAGGGTTTTTTCACATCTGTAGAGGCAGACGCATCCTTCTAAATCTTCCCACTTCTTATACCAGCTTCCACCCTTTCGCCCGTTAAAATCAATTCAGTAAACCCTGCAGAAGAACTCCCAATCAGATGATTGAAGAAAGGGCTTGATAGAGTTCCCAGGAACATGTCCACCAACTCCCTTTCAGATAGAGGGGGTTGCACCCTTCCGGCTAGATAACTCCACTTTTGCGCGTAATCTTTAAAGCCCTCATTGGAAACCATAGCCATACTCTGAAGCTGAGTACGGGTAGGCGCCAAATTGGCGTTGTACTGATATTGTTTGTAGAAAGTTGTTGCCAGGTCTTCCCAATTGTGGACGTCAACCCTTTCTAATTGGTAGAACCAATCAAGTTACGTTCCTGATAAACTATCTTGGAAAAAGTGGACCCACAAGTCTTTGTCAGTAGAGTGCGGATGAATCTTCTTGACGTACGATCGGAGGTGCATTTTAGGGCAAGACACCCCATCATACTTGGCAAATAGTGGCACTTTAAACTTTGGTGGAATCACAATCCCTGACACCAGCCCCAACTCTTCAAAATCTAGCCCTGGTACTCTCTGGATTTCCATAGCGCTTAAACGCTCTTCAAGGTGTTTGTACTTGTCATCAGCCGGAGGGTATTGTTGTTTAGAGTAGTCATCCTCTTCCTCTTCTTCTTCAGAATCTGATGGTACTTCCATTTCTTTTCCTTTTCTTTCCCCTTCATCGGATGTTGTTAGAAAATCTAAGGTCCTTTTAGCTTGTCCCTGAAACCTTCTGCCCATGATTACCACACCAGTTGGCTTCTTCTTCTTTTTATCTTTCTCTTTTTCTAGCAGAGTCTTCAGCTCCTCTTGCCCCTTGGCTAAGGTCATGAGTAACTGTTGAAATTGCGTATTCTGAGCTTGCATATCTTTGACCGTTTGTTCGAGATCCATCTTACTGAAATAGACAGTAGAGAGATGAGGAAACTTGTTGCAAAGACCTATTTATGTTTATGATGAATGATATGTATTCATGCAATGCTTTCAAGGATTTAAAAATTCAAATTTGTTTTAAACAAAAAAGAAACACACGTCATATTAATAAGATAGAATTTGAGCACATCAATGCCCCTTGGGAAAAATAATACAAAATTCTAAGGTAAAAAAACATTGCGCATCCTCTTTGGTGCAATTTAGGTATTGAGAGTCTGCTCTTCATAAAGTAGCCGAGTGAGTTCCAAAACCTTATTCTCGCTTGCGTAGAATTGGGCTTCGAAAGTATTGCGCTCTCCTTTGAGTTGTATCCAATCCCTTTGTAGGTCTTCGAGTGATGTCGGCATGTCAGGATGTAGGATAGTGTATGGAACTTCTCCTTCCTTAACAGGCTCAATAATCACTGGGAGAGTGGAGGGATAAGGCATCATAAGACTTTGAGCGCGGGTTCGTACCCACTTGAGGTAAGGCTCAAGAGGGATGGAATTCTTATGTCCCAAATTCTTGCTATCCACCTTGTTTAGCATCCTCCAAGCTCGGATGAATCTCTGGCGAAGTCCTTGATCGTCGTTGTCGTAGTCGAATACCAGGCCTTGAATCAGCATATCATGTGGGCCATCCCTTCGGGCATAACCAAAATTTCTTAGAGCTAAGCACGGGTTGTAGGTGATGCCTTCCCCAATGCCAAGTAGAGGGACATTAGGGAATTCCCCACAACGGTCAACAATGATAACATTCTCTTTGGATCGAGAACACCAATGAATATCTGAATGTTTAAGTGTCATTAACCTTTGTGACCACCTCAAACCTTGCTCATTCTTCAAGACTGATTGGGGAAGATGAGAAATAAACCATCTTGCTAGGAGAGGAGTGTAACACATAAGAATACCTCTTTTCCTCATTGTACGAGTGTGAAAAGAGTGTAGGATATCCTCAAGCAATATAGGCATTGGGTTGCAAGACATGAAGATTTTGACAATGCTTACATCTATGAGTTGGTCCGAATTGGGGAATAAGACCATCCCATAGATGAGAAGAGCTACAATCTCCTCAAAAGCTTGCAAGTCTAGGGAATTCCAACAGCTTTGGGCCTTCTCAAACAGAAACTTTGCCAAGAAGCCTTTGACACCACTTCTAGTTTCCCAATGAGTTGTGACATCAGATGACTGCAAGTGCAGGGCTTGAGCAATTTCTTCTGGCTTTGGATCTCTTTCCATACCGTTGAAGGGTAGTTGATTGAGAATACGAATCCTCCGAAGTTGAGAGAATTCTTCCGAGGTGGGCACAAGTTGATAGTCAGGAAATGTGAAGCAATGGTGCAAAGGGTCAAAGAAATGGAAGAGAGCCTTCATCATATCCTCCTCTGTGTTGGAGGTGACCAAGTTGAGTAGACAACCATGCCTCTCGGTGAATGGAGAAATCTCATGGATCCTTGAAGCTAGCTCCTTGAGTTGTGGAGGAATTCTTACAAGGTTGATTTGGATATTTTCCTGCGAAGTGAATCCATAACCTACAAAACAAGAACAAAGATGAATCTCCAAAATCCTTGAAATGGTTAGTGAATGCATATGATGTTCATGATGTCCATTATGTTTATGTACAAGCATGCATATACAAACAAATCAAGCAAGTTCTTAGTTTAGGCTTGCATGGGGTTTCATAGGTAAGTACCCTCTTGAAGTTTAGTTGGCTCAACATGTCCTAACAATAGTAACTGGGTTCTAAGGAGCTCAATATCATTGGATTGTTTCCTTGGTCATTGTTTCAGCTCAAGCCTCTTTAATGGCGACCAAAATATCCCAATAAACTAACCCTTAATGAGTGTAGTATCGAGTATCTACCAACTTCGGACTGCACCAAAGCCGGTCATCTCACTACATCCTAAATGGCCAAGTTGGTCAAGTAAAGGTTCTAGAAGTTCATTAGTGCTTTATGACATCACTCAGCGGCCCCGTATTCTCTTTGATTGACTCAAAGGCTACCGGTACCCACAAATATGTCACACTAATATAGATATTTCTTAGACCATGTCGGTATACCCCGCACAGTTTCCACAATGTATTGCTATTTACCTATAATGTTTTCCAAATTCGGGTGGAGGATTTAAACCCAAACAAAGAACCATAATTGTAAAGAAAATAAGTCAAACAATGTAAGCAAATAAATGTGATCTAAATCCTAAGGTAACCCCACTTTTATAATATCCTCAGCAGAGTCACCAGTTCTGTGATGCGGTAGGAGAACTGACTTGAGGTTTTGCATTTTATCGCAAACGTCGCGGTTAGCAAGAGTCGCCACCGACTTTTATTTTATCCAAAAGGAAAGGTGAAAAAGCACAGGAAAGACCTTTGAGATGTTTTCTCTGAGTTCGGGGGGTAGATTATGAAAAGGGAAGGTGCTAGCACCCTTTTCATCCATGGTTTTCCATGGGCTCTTAGTTACTTGCTTAGATCACTTGCTTTGGTTTGTTTGAAATGGTGTTTGATGTGGTTTTGAAAGTATTTTGTAAAAGAGGCCATTTGTTTAGGCAATCTTTGTAATGATTCTCGTTCGTAAGAATGTATACAAAGACGTTTGTCTTTTGAAAATGTTTTTAATTGTTTGTAAGATGTTTTTGAAATGTGTGATGTGTTTGTTTTGAAAATAGCAAGGATTTTGTTTAAAATGGAGCAAGTAACTTAGAAGCTATCTACCTACTCAAATGTCTTTCTTATGCATTTTTCTATTCCTTTGACATTGTTGACTTACCATTGATTTGGTAAGCAAACCTATCTTTGGAGGTAAACGGGACGGGCGTGGGTCATCGTCTAACCATGATTAGCAATGTTGCAAAGTATCTTAGCATTTTTGAGGGACTGAGATCATTTTGTTTAGGTGACTTTGGAATAGCGTCATCGAGGGGCTATGATCTTATATTTGTTTTGTTTTGCAAAGATACTTCGCATGCGTAACATGGCCATTTTATTTCAGGCAACCAAGTGGGAGAACACCTTCTGAATAGCTTCTTCACATACTCAGTAAGCTAGAAGTTTTCAACTTCTGGGGATGGCAAGGAGGTGATGTGCTGATTTCTTTGAGTGGATGGATGGAGAGTGGGCAGTAGTATGAATACAGAAGTTTTAGGTAGTTTCCAACGTGTAGATCAGAAACTGTATGAATGGTTTTTTAGTCAAGAAATATTTAAGAACAAATGGAGTTTTGAACGCAAAGAATCAAAAGTTAACAAGGTGTTATATGGTGTGTTTACAGTTCTTAGAGCTCTTAGGATTTTGGCAGGGGTTTAAGGCTTTTCTTTCTCAAATTTTTCGACCCCTTTCAATGGCCAAAAGTGTTCTATTTATAGGCAAAGATTTTTGTAGTTTTGAAGAGATCAAGTAGCGCCAACATCATACGCTAGATGTTGACTTGTTCTTGAAGCAAGTTCAAAAAAAGGTATGATGGCTGACAGTTTTTTAGCCTAGACTGGATCAGCAAGCAGGGATTTAGGAAAAGTAAACCTATAAGCAAAAAGTAACGCATGGACCCTCCTATACTTCTGTATAGAAGTTTGCTTTTAAGGAGAACAAGGGTATTTCTATGCCACGCATGGAGAGGTCCTTTGGACAAAGACTCAAAAGTGGTTGTGAGCATTAATGAGCATTAAATGATGATGAGATTTGTCAAAATCAGAAATCCTGTAATTTGAGATTTTGCATCATTGCTTAATTCTGGATCAGAAGTTCTATCTAGGACAAACATCCAACTTTTGATCTTTGTACCTTATTGCCTCAGCATATTCTGAAGGATTCCCTAGGCTTTCCAGTAACCTTATTTGATTTATCTTCGAAAACTCTGGATTAGAAGTTATGCTTCAATGTAGCATCTTCTGATCCTCTTACCTTCTGGCTCCAGCATGTTCTTAAAGAGCTTTCATACTTTCTAGTAAGGTTGCAGCACGCTTTGTAATCTTCTTTGCATTACCTTAGCAAACTCTGACCGAACTTACGTGGATGCTAAAAAGCCATATTCTGACTGCAGACTATGTGTTGAACCATGTTTACAACTTCTGAATGCACCTGTCTGGAGGCTGGCTCAGAAGTTCTGAAATGTCATTTTTTCCTTAAATACTTAGAAAAATCCCAAGTATTTAGAAATTTGGCTTTTTCCATAGTAAATTTGACTTTGAACTTTTTGATGATACAAACTTCATATTCCAACATGTCTTAATGGAATATGATTCTTGAAACTTGGTTTTGGTCCAAAAGTCAAAGTTAGACCTCTTAGCATGCAAATGACCTTTTTGCCCTTGTGAATGGTTTTCTTGGAAAAATTGATAATTCAAGGCTTGGAATTTGTATGAGAGAAAACTTGAGAGTCCAAAATGATTCCTTGAGAAATGAGAGGGAAAATTTTGGGGTACAAGAGAGGGTTCCTCGGGCATTTGAATTATATTTCCAGATTCATTTCCCACATGACTGCAACATGTGAACCGATCTTTAATTTATTAAAGAAAGATCAAGGTTGTATGTAGAAAGATGACTGCCAAAGGAAATTTGAAAGTATTAAAGAATATCTGCTTGAACCTTCTATCTTTCTCCCTCTTGTTGAAGGAAGACCATTGATTATGTATTTGACAATGTTAGATAATTCCATGGGTTGTATTCTAAGGCAACAAGATGAAACAGGGAAGAAAGAGTATTCCATTTATGATCTCAATAAAAAGTTTATTGATTGTGAGTCGCGGTATTCCATGCTGGAAAAGACATGTTATGATATGGCCTGGGCGGCAAAATGTTTACGGCAGTATATGTTGAATCACACTAGTTGGTTAATCTCCAAAATGGATCCAATCAAATACATTTTTGAAAAGCCTACTCTTACCGGGAGAATTGTCTGCCGGTAGATACTGTTATCTGAATATGACATTGAATACTGCACTCAAAAAGCTATTAAAAGCAGCGCGTTGGCATATTATATTGCTCACCAACCAGTTGATGATTATCAGTCTGTGATGTATGACTTCCCCGATGAGGATGTGATGTTTCTAAAAGTGAAAGATTATGATAAACCATTGCCTGAGGAAGGTCCTGATCCTGAATCTCGCTGGAGTATGATATTTGATGGAGCTGTGAATGCTTATGGTAAAGGAATTTATGCTATAATTATCACTCCACATGGATCACACATTCCTTTTACTGCAAGGTTGACATTTGATTATACTAACAATATGGCAGAATATGAGGCTTGCATTATGGGTCTCAAGGAAGCTATTGATCTCAAAATTAAAGTTCTAGATGTGTATGGCGATTCAGCTTTGGTAATAAATCATATTAAAGGAGAGTTGGATACTCGTCACCCCGACATGATCCCTTACAAAGATTATGCTAGAAGATTGTTACCCTTCTTTAATAAAGTTGAATTTCATCACATCCCTAGAGACGAAAATCAAATGGCGGATGCTCTGGCAACTCTGGCTTCTATGTATCAAGTGAATACTTGGAATGATATACCTCAAATTATAGTCCGGCGATTGGATATGCCCGCTCATGTGTTTACAACAGAAGAGGTAGCAGATGAGAAACCTTGGTATTATGATATCAAGTATTTTCTCCAGACTCAGGAATACCCGATTGGTGCATCGAATAAAGACAGAAAGACATTGAGAAGATTGGTTGGCAGCTTTTTCCTCAGTGAAAACGTGTTGTACAAGATAAATTATGACATGGTCTTGCTTAGATGCGTGGATAGACACGAAGTAGACATGTTGATGCATGAGATTCATGAAGGATCATTTGGCACTCATGCCAAAGGATATTCGATGGCTAAAAAGATGCTAAGGGCAGGTTACTATTGGCTGACAATGGAACCTGACTGTTACAGATTGGCAAAGAAGTTCCATAAATGCCAGATTTATATGGACAAGATTCATGTGCCTCCGACACCTCTCAATGTTATTTCTTCCTCATGGCCTTTCTCTATGTTGGGTATTGACATGATTGGAATGATAGAACCCAAAGCTTCGAATGGACACCGCTTTATCTTGGTAGCAATTGATTACTTCACCAAATGGGTGGAAACTGCTTCATATGCTAATGTTACTAAGCAGGTGGTAGTGTGTTTCATTAAGAATAATCTCATATGTCGGTATGGTGTGCCGAGCAGAATTATCACCGAAAATGGCTCGAATCTAAACAATAAGATGATGGCAGAAATTTGTGAAGAATTCAAGATTGTCCATCACAATTCATATCCATACAGGTCGAAGATGAATGGGGTTGTTGAAGCTGCTAATAAGAATATCAAGAAGATCATCCAGAAGATGGTTGTTAATTATAAAGATTGGCATGAAATGCTCCCTTTTGCTTTACATGGATATCGGGCATATGTCTGCACTTCATATGGTGTGTCTTTGAAGGGTGAAATAAAAACTCAATTTGACCATCTTGTGCAAATTCCAACACTCCTTCATTGATCAGATCTTGAATCTTATATTTTAACATCCAACAATTATCATTATCACGCCCCAAACTATTGGAGTGATATGCATACCTTAGATCAGGATTGTAGTTAGAAGCAGAGGTATTAGGATTCTGAGGAGGATCCTTCAATATAACCAAATTCATCTTCAACATGTGTTGCAAGGCTTGCGACATCGGCATGTTGAGTTTGGTATATTACCTATTGGATGTATCCTGCCTACCCCGACTACCCTGTCGTTGTTGGGCTCGTGATGTAGCGGTAATTTAGAAAGGTCTATTATCCACTAAGCCAACTTCTTGTCTCATTGGGGTATGATTAATGACTTGATTCCCAATTCTAGTCGTTCGGCCCATATGATTGTATTCGTCTTGATGAAGTTTGTTGATGAGAGTTCTCAACTCTTCTTGTCCCCGAGCTAAGTTTTAGATAAGAGCCATCTGTCCCAACATCTGGATTCTCATCGTTGCTATCTAAAATTGAAATTTTCTTATATGGCCTCCTTATCGTATTCAGGATTTTTATTGGTCATTCTCTCAATGAGAAGTACTTTCACTTCTTCTTACCCCTTGGACAGGTTTAGGAACAAATCTTGAAGCTGATCATTTTGGGTATGAAGATCTTGGATAGTCTGCTCGAGAGCCATCTTTACTTGAAATAAACATTAAACGAATGAGAAAACATGTATGGGAAAAACTTGTCATGATATGATGCATGGTATGCGGATGCGATGTTTTCAAGGATATCATGGGGTAAACACCAGAAAATGTTAGAAGTTGAACTTTGATTACAACTTTGAAGTACTGTGTATCGTTAAATGTCCTTCTACGAGAATCAAGCTCACCATATCAAGTGGGTTATAGCCCTTGACTCAAGTTACCATGTTTTGGTTTTTGACAGCATTTGGCTAGAGGAAAATAAATCCTCTTGCCCCTTGATAACCCTACATCACAAACCCTTGAGACCCTTGAAATGGTTATTAAAAATGCTATGGTACGATGTCATGATGTTATGTGTAAATAAACATATACAAGCAAAGAAAACAAGTCCTTAGGTTTAGGCTTGCATGGAGGTTATACGTAAGTACCCTCTTGAAGTTTAGTTGGTTCAACCTATCCTAATAAAAGTAACTAGGTTTTAGGGAATCTCAATATCATCGATCTTTCTTCGTCGGGCATTGTTTCAGCGCAAGCCTCTTTATTGGTGATTAAAATATCTCAAAAGCCTAATCTCAATGAGCGTAGCATTGGGTATCAACCAGTCTTCAGCTCTACACCAAAGTCGGCTATCTCACTACTTCCTATTGGCTAAGTTTTTCAATTAAAGGTTATAAGGTCAGTTAGTGCTTCATGACACCATACAGCGGCCCCGTATTCTCCTCGATTCTCCACAAGGGATACCGATACCAACAAATTTGTCACACTAACATAGCCATCGCTTCAACCATGTCGGTATACCCCGCACAGTCTCTATGATCTTTGATACTTACCTAATAATGTTCCTCGATCTGGGTAGAGGATCAATAGAAAACCCAAACAAGGACCCAAAAATGTAAAGCAAACAAGTCAAACAGTGAAAGCATTTAAAGGTGATCTAGTCTCTAAGGTAACCCCACTTTTAAGTCATGTCCCCAGCAGAGTCGCCAGTTCTGTAATACGGTGGGAGAAGTGACTTTGGTGTTTTGCATTTTATCGCAATTATTGCGGATAGCAAGAGTCGCCACCAACTTTTCTTTTATCCAATAAAGGAAAGGGTGAAAAGAACAGGAAAAACCTTTTGAGAATTTTCTTGAGTTCGGGGGGTAGGTTATGAAAAGGGAAGGTGTTAGCACCCTTTTCATCCGTAGTTATCTATAGGCTCTTAGTTGCTAGATCACTTTAATTTTTTTTGTTTGAAATGTGTTTATGATTGGTTTGGAAAGTATTTTTGAAAAGTTCCATCGTTTAGGCAAACTTTGTAATGATTCTCGTCTCTATAAGAATGCATACAAAGTGTTGACTTTTGAAAATATTTCATTTGAAAGTGTTTTTGAAAGTGCCTTTGCTTAGGCGAACTTTGTAATGATTCTAGTATCTATAAGAATGCTTACAAAGTGTTGACTTTTGAAAATATTTCATTTGAAAGTGTTGGTGTGTTTTGGAAGATGTTTTGAAGATGGTTGTAAGCAAGCAACTATGAACGTTCTACCTACTCAAAAAATCTTAGTTCTTTTCCTCCTCCTTTAGATATTGCTATCTTACCATTGATTGATAAGAAGCCCTATCAATGGATGTGAAGGGACGAGCGTGGGTCGTCATGTAGTCATAGAAGGCAAGATTGTAGGATAGCTTAGCAATTTTTTGTAAGGGTCTAAGATCGTTTACCGAAGGCAAAGGGTCATCGAGGGACTACGATCTTGTATTTGAGGATCTTTGCTAAAGTATCTCACGTTCGAGGGACATGACTATTTTTTTTTTCAAGGCAATAAGTGAGGTTAACCCTAGAGGTACAAGTGTGCAAAGTGTTTGTTTTTCATGCTTTGTTTGTCTTGAATTAGGGTTTTCTATTGGTTGATTTTAGTCTTTCCATACAAACCCTAATTACTAGCATTTGTATTTGAAAGCGATAAATTGTGGAATATAAAGATTCTACACTATTACATCATTTGGGGATGGGGGTACAAATTTACAAATGGGGAGATGACAAGTAATTAAACCCTAAGTTACTATTACAACCATATTGAATAATGAATAACAATAAAAATATGAAGAAATATAAAGATAATGTAAAAAAAATTGTTTTAAAAAAAACTTTTATGTATTTCCACATACGCTTGTGTATTGATACGAAATTTTTTATGTATTGATATGAAAACTTTTATGCATTGATACATATAAACCCTTGCTCATGGAAGTCAAAAATAACCCAGTATGAGTCGACACATAAGGTTTTGTATCGACTCATACTGCTTTGTGTCGACAGATGTGCTTTTTGTATCGACTCATACTCATTTCTTGCCCCTGGAAGTCAAAAACAACTCACTATGAGTCGACACATAATGGTTTGTATCGAATCATTTATGTTTTGTATCGACACATGCGCGTTTTGTATTGACTCATAACCTGTTTTGTACATAATATGTGTTGACTCATAGTGTTATGCATAGACTCATACTGCTATTTTTTACTTCTAACATTGTTCTGCTACATGTAAAACTCAGTTCTCAACACATGGTTAGTGAAAATGAAAAGCAAGCATATGGTTAGCTTCAAGGAAATGATATCTACACTTTATCTTCACAAATTAACCACTAATGATGTTTGTATGAAGAGTTCAAAGTCAAGAAAACTTACCTAGAAACTGAAATTTATGTTTTGATTTTGAGTTGGAGAAGTCAAGTTGCAGGTGACTGTTTTTGAGTTTGGAAAATAATGATGTTATAAAATTTGTTCTTGAGTTTGGACAACTACTATATGATGTATGTGGAGTGTTTGGATGGTTTGTTTAGATAGAACTTGCAAGGTGTGAGAGGTTCAAAGATTTGGACTTCAAAGCTCAAAAGTGGAGGTTTTATGGACAATTATGGTTTTTTGAGATTATGAAGGGTTTTGAGAAACTTGTCTACAAAAAAAAAATTCTTGCCCTTTAGCTTGAAAATGGCCTCTCTATTTATATAGGAGGTTTGAGAGGATGAGAGTTTGTTTTACAAGCTATCAAAATTCTGGTTTGGTTGAGATGAAACAACCAAGTTATGTGAAATTTGATGTCCCAATGCATGGTACAAAAGGGATCTGAAGTGGCTAGGATTTTTTAGGAATACTACTTCTTTCTTTGGCATTGTGTGTGCAAAAAAAATATTTGAGAGGCTCAAGGAGAGCTGACTTTGTATAAAGCACGCTTTATGTGAATGGCAATGGTGTCTTTGTGCCATAAAAGGAATGATGCAATGGAAAATACTTGAATCACTTGGATAATGGTTCAATCAATTATGTAAACATCTGATTATGGATAGATTTACAATTCAGAAGGCCTGCAAAGTAAGATTATGCAGCATGGCATAAGGATTTTGTTATATGTTCTTCAACAAAATGACTTGCAATTCAAGAATGAATGCCCAACTTCATGCCCTTGAACCTCCTAGCTCAAGTATGATAAATTCATGCTCTTGGATGTTTTAGAAATCTTGAAACATCCTTTAAAACTTTCATGTTTTCCAATTTTGTTAAATCAAACTGGAACTTGATGAAAAGTGGCCAAGAAGTTGAGATAAAAACTGACCAAAATCTGTTGGAAATTTCTCTAAGTGTTTATAAAAATATGTCATGACTTCATGAGCCCATATATTCAAATCTAAGCATTTTTTGACATCACAATAAAAAGAAAAGTTGTAGAGTTCATCAAGCTCTACAACTTTCAAGTTGGAAGTTTCCTTTGAATCATTTTGTATCTTGGTGAAAGATTGGCATGAAGTAATGAAATTATCATGTATAAAAAACACTTAGAAAAATTTCTAAGTCTTGAAAAGTTTGACTTTTCACATTGACTTTTGACTTTCTTGATTTCTTGATGATCAAGCTTCATATATTTGAATGTCTTGATGAATTGGGATCTTTGAAACTCAAAGTTGATCAAAAAGTCAAAGTTTGACTTTTCAGTGTATAGTTGACTTTTTCATCAGTTGACCAAATTTCATTTGTCAATCCAATGATCTTGATAAATGTTTTGAGCCATGAAATTAGTTCAACATGTTGTATTTGAATCCTTGAGATTGTACTTTAAGTCATTAGATCATGTATTAGGTCAAACAATCCTTGATCATTCAAATACAATCAAAACCTTAATTTTGACCATTTTGCCCTTTTCGTGATTTGAACAATTTTCCTGGGGAATTGTGATCCAAACTTCATCAATTGATACATATGACTTCAAAATGTTGATATTGGTCCAAAATATTGATGTTTGACTGTAGGTTGACCATAATTGACTTTTTACCCAATACAACTGATTTTATGTCATCTGATCAATTGATTGAGCAAACTTGAACTGCAAGACTTGAAAATTGACATGAGCAATCTTGAAAGTCCATAATGATCCATGAAAGTCATATGAGGCATTAAAAGTCCAATTGTCATTGTGAAAACTCAAACCCTAATTTGAGGCATCAATGTTGAGGAGATGTCTTGACCTAGTCAATCCTTATGCAAGCTCGAGTTATTGAAGATCTTGTGGAAAATGTCTTGAGAAATGAGAGGACAAATTTTAGAGTACAACACATACCTAAAATCTTAATCCGTCTCCACGAAAAAATACAGACAAAACAGATATGTTCGATAAGGCGAACCTATATTATCACCCCTTAATGTGAATATTATTCAACTTGATTTTCCTAAAGATCGAGAACATTTATGGATTGAAAAATAATCTATGTTTTTAAGTCTTCTTTATTGTTTGAAAAATTAACAAATGCATGTATTTTTTCATTGAGAGAGATCCTACCCTCTATGTATATTTTTTCTTGTTAATATATTTATCTTGGTTTAAAAAAATATTTACACATACAATTCTAAATATTTAATCATTAAAAATACATAATAAATAATTTTAAGCACTTTAAAATAATTTATTTTAATTGACTTTAATTGTTAAAAGTGTAAAACTATACACATTAAATTCTTATTACAATATCTATAGTTAATGCACTCACCTTCACCACATAATAAGTCTAATATAAATATATAAACTTTAAAGTACTGGTATATTACAATATAACTCTTTTGATTAAAAGTTTTAATTGGACTAATAACAAGGATACAATATAATTTTTGTTAAACTACTCTCACCACATCCATTTGCCATTAATTATGTCCTATGTGTCATCACATAAAAAATTGTTATAATTTATCATTATTTTAATCACTACTATCTAATCATTTAATCTACAATGTTATTAATACTCCCAATTTTTTCTTAAGTTTTTTATTTTTTTATTATCAGACATAATTTTTAATGGTGTGGGTCCAATTTGAGTTATTAGTTTTAAAGCATTATCATAATATTAGTGCATAGCGTTCATGGAATACTGAAAGGTCATTTACAAATGATAGTCCATACAACTTCCCATATCATTACCATCATTGCAGATTTTCATTTTCTATACTTGGTATCTTCCATAAAAACTCTAACAATGCCAATGAAAATCACAACTTCTCTTCTTCAAGCTTGAAGTCCAACTGGTAAATCCTCTTTTCCTTAGATTTTCCTCTTATTTCTCTTCTTCTATTTCTTCACTTCCTCTCTGCAAATTTTGTTTCTAAGCATTCATTTGAGTCAAATTTTCTTAAGCCTTTTTTTATCTTCAAACTATTTTAACACCTATGTTTCTTCTTCTTTCAGGCTTTCGTTTCTCTTTCTATTCATTTTCAGATCCTACGTTTTTTCTCACCATTCCAATAGCTATGTTGTAGTAGTTGCTTACGTTTCCATCATCATTTGTTAAATTTCCTCTTTCCTACGCTAAAAATGCCAAGGGTTAGACCTAGGAAAAATGTTAAATCAACACAATCGGTACTAGAACCATCGACACCTGAACCCATACAAACTCACTTCAAGGACCACAAAATCCAATGTAACATTTTCGATTATTTTCTAATTTCTCTTCCTGAAGTTTAATATATCGCAAAATGTGTGTCAATCTGAGCTAATTTGAATCGTCTATGCAGCATTGGAGCAACAAATCTGTGAGATTAGAACCGTTAAGGAGGTTAAAACCAAACACTTGCTGGAAGGTTTATGATTGCTTTGCTCATCTTTCAGCAAGGAACAACTCCGGAAACCTGTGTTAGAGATTTTTGAACATATTCTTCTAAATTTGTACATTGTCATTGATAAAGAGAGTAACAAATGTCAGCCACACAAACACTCCACCGTCTCCCTCCGTTAATGCAATCACATTGAATCTGCAACCACATTAAATCACAAGAAGAATATCTCATTTTCTCTTCCATAAACTCTAATCTTCTCCCCGGCTGTATGTTTTTCTTCAATGTCATTGTTGTTCACATCGACAAATGACTTTCTATTTCGCTTCCATAAACTCTAATTTTTTTGTATGTTTGATTGATTTTTGTTTTGTTCAGGGGAGAAGACGGGTCACCAGCGAAATTTCTCTAGGTTCTTCGTTAAAGCTTCGTTATGTTAACCATAAGAATTGATCTTCCTCTGAGGATAGTGAATTTGATTCGCTATATTTGTCTGATACTGGATTAGCTACTCTTGCTGATAGGTTTCCCAAGCTTGAGAAGTTGAGGTTAATTTGGTGTTCTAATGTTACAAGTCATGGATTCTCATCACTAGCTTGGAAATGTGTTTATTTGAAATCTTTGGACTTGCAAGTTAACTTTCCATATTTCATTTCCTTGGAACATTCATAACCTGTTTAGGTTTAGACTTTTTTGTTATAGGATTGATGAAGATGTTTTTGGTTTTTATAGGATCATTAGCATCACTTTTAGGATAAAAAAGCTTTATGGTGATTACTGATTGGCCTGTGTATATGGATAGTTTGAATTAAAAGTTAAGCATATGTGTTCCTTAAGGTCTATTTAACTTAATGATAAGCCAACTCTGCATACATTCAACTTAATGATTTTCGTCAGTTTGTTTTGTTTTTTTTGGTATGATTCCATTTTGTTTCAATTCATGTTTCATGAGTGTTGTCGGTTTATAATTTTAATCATATTATTATTCAAGTGATGTGAATATTCAGGAAGTTGGAATATGCTTAAAGTTATAAAAATATATTCTGAGACTGCATTGTGTATCTACGTTTAGATGTATAGAATGAAATTGCATCTATTACATTTTTCCCTATTAATTCACCTGTAAATAAGCTATTGATAGGGTTTTGGTTTTCAATAGAAGGCCTTTTAAAGTAGTATGTTCTATAGCTGAGTTGCAGAATATATTTTTTTCAATTGGAATGCTTCAATGGTTTCTGAAGAGTGTGCTTCTTCATCTTCGACAAGTTCGACTTGATATTGCTTAAGTAAGTTTGTTGAATGACTTTTGAGCTCACAATAGGGGATATCATTTTCCATATGTAGACCCTGAATCACCAATGCGTTTTAGTATTTCATTATGTAAACTTAAAGATACTTCAAATGTTAATATATCGTAGGATCCAAGTATCAAGGAATTGGCTGAACAAATAGAAATGCAGTCCTATCGTTATTTGGTGATATGCACCTATCTGAAAACAATGGTGAGCATAGAAGACCAAATAGTTTAAACATTTCTCTTACAAGGGTTGATGGATGAGTTTGGGTGGTGAACATATAAGCTATTATCTTTTTGTGGCTTTATGTTTTGTTATAAGTTTGCTACTATTTTTTCATGTTCATACTTTCTTCTGCATTTGATGTTAGATCTTATGTATCCAAGTTAGATTCCTTTTAACTTCAAAACATAGATTTCATTATTGGATGAATTGATTTTCTATTTCGTTATTGGATCCCTTGAACTAATATTCATCCTTCCCTTTCTTTACTGATTTTGAAATGTTTAGCAATTGAATTGAGTTTGTGCATGATGTGACACCTAGGTAGAAGATAATATTTATTTTGAACTCGGTACAACTCAATTAAGGGGTTATTGATGCTATTGATGCAGATAATCTTCCAAGTTATCACTTATCAAGTTTACAATATTCACTTATCAGGTCAAATGCTATTGATGCTGCTACAATCGTTGTCACAAATATATTATAAAGTTAGAAGACATGCACAATTTTTTGTTTCTCATGCATGTTACAGTTAGGTAATGAGCTATGTATTAATTTCATTCCTTGACAAAAATGCTAATATGCTACTTCTATCTTTGTGTTTTATATAATCTTGCTGTAGTCTAAATTGAAATAGAATCTGCATAATAATAAAGTCAATTTGCATAACAATAAATTCCTGCTCCCACAAATGTTGTGCTAAAGTCGAAAAAGAATATGCATAACAATAAACTCAATCAATAAGATCATTTGTGCGGTTTTTGGTTCGATGTCATATGCGCAGTTATTGGGGATGTTGATGTCTTGCTGCAAATTATGGTATGAAGTCTATTGATTAACACAACTTGGTCTTGGTGATCATGTAGTAAAATCTTGGAACAAGAGTCCAACAAGTCTTGGCTGGAGGTATGTGCAGTATTGGTCATGGAGATGGTGTCTGTTGGCTGAAGATTTTGATAATATTATTAGAAGCCAAGTAAATTGAATGTTTCGATCGAAATGAAACAAAGCGTCATGTTTCGAAATAGCAGAAGCAGTGTTTCGAATGAGCATATCAAAGCTTGGAGCTTCGAGTGGCAATTATGGGAACATATCTAAAGAAGTCTCGAAATGACAACAAGGCTGTGTCTGAGAAGTGCGTTCGAAACGGAGAAGTACCAAAACATTTGAAATTCAAATGCAAGTGGGACATTCGAAGTTTGAAATTTATGTGCTGGAGCATTTGGAGACACGTGGAAACAAGAGAGAGGCATTGTTCTGCATGTTCTGAACGTGGCATAATCCTATAGCAAGACCGTTATGGTCGAAGTAGTATAAATAGAAGTCTTAGTATTAGGATTTCGTGTGTCATATCTATTGTACTAAATACTCAGTAAACATTCAAATTACCACATGGCTAGGGAAACGAATGCAAGAGCAATGTACGTATGATAGCACCACATGTTTATGATTTAATGAAAACCCTTTATCATTTCCAGTACTTTCCTTTATCTTTCTTCCAAATACCATTTACAAGTTTTCTCATTTAAAGTCTTTTTATTCGAAATCTTTTCATTGATGCCTTACATTTAAATGCTTTCTTTCCATTCCAAACACTTTACATTTCATAAAACTGTCATACTCTTCATGCCTTTATCTTCAAGTTTTATCTTTCGAACGCCTATTTTTTACTTAAAGTCATTTTACAGATTTCTTGCATTAAACGCTTTCTTCGTATTTCGAATCTTTACGTTCCAGAACATCTTTTACATTAACTGTTTTTATAATTCGAAGCCATTTACTTGTCTTTTATGAATTTTATATGTCTTTACAATTAACATTTATTCATGCAAATTAGTTTCGCGCATATATTTTGATTACACATTTAGATCTTTAAGAGAGAAATCGAAATAAGTCAAACACCTACACAATACTCTAAATACCAACCATGAATACCTGTTCGATCATGAGAGTTACCCTAATGACCAACGAGTCCTAGGATCAATCTAGTCGATCCTGCGAGTTACCAGAGAAATTGAATAACAGTCAGTAAGTTTATTCGATAGTTTGGAAGACTAGCGGTTGTTTACCAGAAATCACTGGAAACAAATTGGCACACCAGGTGGGACCAATAATTGGACATTAGAAATAAAGATTGTTGAGACATAACCATTATAAAAAACGTTGGAACCTAAGAAGTTTGCTGTTTTATGAACCTAAGAAGTGGTAAAATAACCAACAGCAACCAGCCCTTATCCAGAAGAAAACGTTTGAACAAGATGTCTAATTCTGACAATCAACAAGGGGAACAAAATGCCCCACATACAACAGGAACTAGTGTATCCACTTCGATGGGAACATCTAATGTGATCCCTTCGAATGCACAGTCTGTTGCGTCTTCAACCAGTAATATAGCCACTAATGGAGTAAGTGGCATATCAACTAATAGTTCGATCTTAGGAAATACTAGAACCATTGGTTATCCTGGGGGATTCGTTCCACCATCAGGGACACAATCCCATTTCGCCACTCCACTAACTAGACCACCCGGTTTCGATGGTAATAGAACCAGAAATTCCTCTTATAGAATGCCAACTTCCTTTATGGCAGGTTTACACAATTCCACATCGAATTCATCACCACAATTAGGGTCTGGGTCTGGGGCGAATCAGTTTATGACAAATAACCAAGGGTCAGTGGGTTATAGCACAATGCCTATTTTAACCACATAAAACCAGTTGGCTTTTAGGCAATTGATGGATGACAGTAACCATAATATGATAGGGGTGTTAGCACAAACAATGCAGGAAATATTTGCCCCAATAGTACAAAATGTGACTGTGACAAACAGGGAAAACGCTGATAACATGAGTCTAATAGCGGATTTCTTTGCTCCCCCAGAAAGGCGTAGGCAGAATCAGGCGGGAATTCGAGCAAACATGCTTGTTGTGGAACAAGTTGCTAACGACTCAATTTATAGGCCACCTAGAGAAGAAGTTAACTTGGGGGCAAGGGCACCAAGGCTAGAAGCCCCAATAGTCCCAGGCCCACAAAGAGAAATTATGGAACCAGGGGCAAGGGTCGAAAGGCTGGAAGTCCCAGAGTTTCGAGAAGAACAACCTAGGGGGGTTGTCATGGTGGGTCGAAATTAAGATGCTGATGCAGTCGTTCATAGAATTCGAAACGATAACATCTTGGCAGAAAACAATCTAACCACCATGATAGAGAGAGTCATGGCCTAGAATGGCCTCAACACAGGAATGAGGAGGCAAAATTATGCTTCTCCTATATTAGATTGCATAATGCATACTGATTTTCCAAGGGGATATAAAATCCCTAAATTTACAAAGTTCACTGGGGATACCAATGAGTCAACAGTCGAACATATAGCCAGATATCTAACCGAAGCGGGAGATATAGCCAATAATGAAGATCTCAGGATCAAATA
Organism: Vicia faba; assembly: GCA_948472305.1. Lineage (NCBI taxonomy): Eukaryota > Viridiplantae > Streptophyta > Magnoliopsida > Fabales > Fabaceae > Vicia > Vicia faba. The sequence continues at coordinate 750,217,654 of OX451740.1, read as the reverse complement.
CTTCCCAAGTTCCCTGACTAAAAACGCCTTCACGTGGTTTACCACTTTGCCTCCTGGGTCCATTGATACTTGGGCTCTTTTGGAGAGATTATTCCATGAACAGTTTTACATGGGACAGTCGAAAATAAGCTTGAAGGAATTAGCCAGTGTCAAGAGAAAGTTCACTGAACCCATAGATGATTATCTGAATAGGTTTAGGCTTTTGAAATCCAGATGTTACACAGTAGTGCCTGAACATGAGTTAGTCGAAATGGCCGCTGGTGGCTTGGATTACTCTATTCGAAAGAAACTATACACTCAATATTTGAGGGACATGGCTCAGTTAACCGATAGGGTTCGACAGGTCGAAAGGCTAAAAGCCGAAAAGGCCAGAGTCTTCAAAAATAACAAGAAAGAAAGGATCTCCTACGTTGGAACTGAAGAAGCAGAGGACTATCCTGAATTCGAATTCGAAGAGGTCGAAATCGACCTCGCTGAATTAAAACAGGCACCACCTTACTCCTGCAAATTATTAGTTCCCACAAAAGGGAAAGAGATTGTTGAAAATGAGAAAAGTGACAAATTCCCAAAGAAGGTTTATACCTTTGATGTCACTAAATGTGACGAGATTTTTGATTTACTTGTCAAAGATGGCCAACTCATTGTGCCATCAAATGTCAAAATACCTCCTTTAGATCAAAGAAAGAAGAGAGGATTTTGCAAATATCATAGTTTCATAGGCCACAAAACCTCACAGTGTTTTCTTTTCAGGGACCTAATCCAGAATGCAATCAAAGATGGCAGACTGAAGTTTGCTGATAAGGCAAAGATGAAAGTGGACGAAGATCCCTTGGACGTTGCAGACACCAACTACTCCGAGCCTGCATGCATTGGAGATATTTACATGGTGGAAGCTGACCAAATTGATGTCCCAACAGGAGAGAAAGGTACTGAAAACGAAAATTGGGTGATGGTCGAAGTCGATAAGGAGGTCACTGAAGACATCCAGAAGATACCAGAGACTTCGATTGAAGCAACACCTGTAGCTGTTTCAAAAGAAACCCAGGCTACTGAAGGCCAGGAAAATCAAAACCAAGAACTAACACAGGTCACTAAAGGCCTGAGGCTGGAATTGGAGAAAGTCCAAATCACGAAGCCAACTTCCCCTCAGAAGGAAATATGGGACACTCTAGGGGAACCCAGTGGAAAATTTGACTATTTGGTCAAATATTCTGCCCCAGAGAGTTCGAAGGTCCACATTGAAGATATAAAACCCACAGGATGGGGAAATGATGAAGCTGAAGGGGAGGATGTTGAGGTAAACATGGTGGACATGGAAAGACCTCACTCTGAGATGGAGGAGGTAGAAAAATACTTAGAGAAAGAGAAGTATAGAATGGAGGATAATCACGCTGGAGATGCTAGTCTCAAGGATTACCTCATGGCATGCCACAAAGGAGATACATGCATGATACTGTGCCCTAGGTGCAGCATCCTCTACAATCAGAGAATCGCTGCGAATTTCGAGAGGGTACAGAAGGCTCGAGCTGGCAACAATTGGCGCCAGGATAACCAACTTTTCAGGTGTTATCCCAAGGCTGGAGAAAGTTTGCTGGAATTTGTGTTTCGCTGCTACAAAGGGGAAACCAAGTGCTTGATTTGCCCAAGGTGTTCTGCCGTGTATGATCAAAGCATGGCCAGAGCTTTCGAAACGATTCCCTTCGCCCCTTGCTGGAACCATCAAGAAACTGTCCAGATGGGCCCACGTTTCGACAATAGACACAAACAACGAAGGCCTGATAGCCCTCACCCCAAGGCTGCTCGAAGAGTGACTTTCAAACTCCCTGCTGAAGTGCCAACCGACAGATGGTTGCAAGTTAGAAATGACAAAGGCAAAGACAGATGGAGAAACACCGAACGAAATGCACGTCATGCTATGACATACAGAAGGCAATTCAACATAGCAAAAAGGGAGGAGGTAAGATTAGAAAACTACAAAGGAAGGAACCCCATGTCGAGATCCCAGTGGCGCAGGCAACAAAGGATTCAAAAGGCTGAGAGGGAAGCTGTGGCAAACAAAGGGGTCACTTCAACAAAGAACCAAGGTGAATCTAGCACCAATAAACCCACACCAAAAAATCAAACTGAAGACAAACCTCCAGTTAATAGGAAGCTTTTCTCTGAAGTGCAACTGGATGAACCAAAGGAATACACTCCAGGCCCAGAAGAAGACGAAGATATGATAACAGATAACTTTGAATCGGAGGGGGAGTCTTCATTCAACCTAAACTGTAACGTGGTATATGTGCTTCCCTGTGAATTTGGGCAGGAAACCGAAATTGATGAGTGTGAGGAAGAAGATACCACAGATTTGATGAAACATAGGCCTGTGTGCTACTATGTGATGGACAATGGGGCTATCGAGGAGCAAAATGCGTTCTTCGAACGTCCAGAACCTGCTATGAAGAACCATCTTAAGCCACTATTTATTCGAGCAAAAGTTGGTGCCCATGGTGTGAACAAGGTTCTAGTGGATGGGGGTGCTGCAGTCAATTTGATACCCCACTTCATGCTGAAAAGATTAGAGATCCGCGAAGGAGACATCAAGCCCCATAATATGGTTCTGTCCAATTATGAGGGGAAAGTGGGCAAAATACTGGGAGTGGTCCAGTTGGAATTGACAATAGGCTCAAGCTGTAGGCCCACCATGTTTATGGTGATCGAAGCCAAGGCCAACTATAACTTATTGCTGGGAAGGGAGTGGATCCATGGCGTAGGAGCAGTTCCTTCGTCAATGCATCATCGACTAGTTCTATGGAGAGATGATGGGATCATGGATCGAAGCAGACCAGAGTTACTTTATGTCAACAGTCAACTTAGTTGACAAGAGGGATTATGATAAAAATCTGGCAAAGATTGCTCCGTGTGTTCCAAATGACGAGATTAATGAAACCAGAAACGCCCACTACTACATGACCCTTCGCCATGATGGCCTTTACTGGGATAGAACAATAATCAGTGAAGAAGAGGAAGTCGAAAGCACTATACAAAAACGGCCAGCGGGCTGGGACTTCGACAACCTTATCCATGACTGAGTCCACCTTTTTCGAAAGGATTTCGGCCTATATGGCTGAGAACGAATCAAAAGCGGCCTTAGAGGCTGAAATAAACAAATTAACTGTAAAGATGAACGAAGTAAGTGGGGATGGCTCGAAATGCTCACCCTTCAAAGAATTTGAGATGGATCAAAGGTTGGATGCCATCTACGATAAAGAACCCTTAGGCTTCGAAAGGGACCCCATAAACTCAGGTGCCAAAATGTTGGCACAGGATCCACTCGAAGAAGTCAACTTAGGGGATGAAAAGACGAAAAGAATAACCTACATAAGTGCAAAACTTAGCCCAGGCCTCAAGAAGGAAGTAATCGAAGTCCTCAAGAAAAACAAAGATTGCTTCGCATGGGATTATGACGAGATGCCTGGTTTAAAGAGGGAGTTGGTCGAACACAGACTGCCAATCAAAGATGGCAAGAAGCCCATCAAACAAACTCCCAGAAGATTCGCACCAGCGGTTCTCACAAAGATTAAAGCTGAGATCGAAAGGTTGCTGCGTTGCAAATTCATCAGAACAACAAGGTACGTCGAATGGTTAGCAAATATAGTACCTGTTATTAAGAAAAAGGGTTCTTTAATAATTTGCATAGATTTTAGGGATTTAAACACTGCAACCCCTAAAGATGAATATTCCATGCCTGTGGCAGAAATGCTAGTAGACTCTGCTGCAGGGTTCGAATACTTGAGTATGTTAGATGGATATTCTGGGTATAATCAGATTTTCATTGCTGAAGAAGATGTTGCAAAGACAGCATTTCGTTGCCCAGGAGCCTTAGGCACCTACGAATGGGTGGTGATGCCTTTTGGTTTAAAGAACGCTGGGGCAACTTATCAAAGGGCAATGAATTCAATTTTTCATGATTTCATTGAAACCTTCATGCAGGTGTATATTAATGATATAGTCATCAAATCTATATCTGCAGAAACACATTTGCATCATTTGAGCCAATCATTCGAACGAATGAGAAAACATGGCTTAAAGATGAATCCCCTTAAATGTGCATTTTTTGTGCAGGCTGGAGATTTCCTTGGTTTTGTGGTTCACAAGAAAGGGATTGAGATCAACCAGAACAAAACCAAAGCAATAATGGAGACGAAAGCACCTACGTCAAAAAGGGAATTGCAATCTCTGCTAGGGAAGATTAACTTCCTCAAAAGATTCATTTCGAACCTGAGTGGAAGAACCCAAGCTTTCTCTCTGTTACTTCGTCTAAAGCAAGGCCAAGCCTTCGAATGGAATGAAGCCCACCATGAGGCATTTGACAGGATAAAAAGATACCTCTCTCAGCCTCCTATTTTGTCTCCACCTTCATGGGGGAAGCCCATGAGATTGTACATATCTGCCTCTGAAGTTAGTATAGGTAGTATGTTAGCACAATAAGATAGCAATGGTATCGAAAGAGCCATATACTATTTAAGTAGAGTACTAAGCGATGCAGAGACCAGATATAGCAATTTAGAAAAGCTATGTCTCTGTTTGTATTTATCTTGTATGAAACTCAAGTATTATATAAAGCCTGTTGATGTTTATGTTTCATCTCATTTCGATGTCATTAAACACATGCTTTCAAAACCAATAATGCATAGCAGAGTTGGTAAATGGGCTTTAGCCTTAACAGAATATTCTTTGACTTTCATGCCTTTAAAAGCTGTGAAAGGTCAAGTGATTTCTGACTTCATTGTGGACCATTCATTGGTTGAGCAGACTGTCATGAGTTACGTCGAAATGCAACCATGGAAATTGTACTTTGATGGTTCAACCCACAGGAATGGAAGTGGCGTTGGAGTCCTTCTAATTTCTCCTGAAGGAATTCCAACAAAATTCAAGTATAAATTAGATGGTCCCCGTTGCTCGAATAACGAAGCTGAGTATGAAGCGCTCATTGTTGGCCTTGAAGCTTTGTTGGAATTGGGGGCAACTAGAGTCGAAATTAAAGGAGACTCAGAATTAGTGGTCAAACAAATTACAAAGGAATATAAATGCATAAAAGAAAACTTGATGATATACTTCGTCATAGTCAATAGGCTACTAAGGAAATTTGAATACATGGATATTCAACACATACCAAGAATGGAGAACCAAGAAGCAAATGACCTAGCACAGTTGGCTTCGGGTTATAAAGTTTCCACCAGGAACTTTAAGGATTTAGTTGAGTTAAGGGGTAGAATTATGGCTACTAGATTCACACCGTCAGATTTAGAAAGTATGAAATTGGGATATGCTGAGAAACAGGGATTAGAAATATTAGCCATAAACACTTTATCAGATGCAGATTGGCGAAGTCCACTGATGAGTTATTTAGCAAACCCAACTCTGAATGTGGATAGAAAGACAAAATACAGAGCATTTTCATATCTCCTCATGGGGAACGAATTGTTCAAAAAGACCCAAGAGGGTGTATTATTGAAATGCCTAGGAGAAAGTGAGGCATACTTAGCATTATCAGAAGTCCACAATGGGGCATGTGGGGCACATCAAGCAGGCCATAAAATGAAATGGCTGTTATTTTGATACGGCTTATATTGGCCTAGCATGCTCAAAGATTGCATAGACTTTGCTAAAGGATGTGAGGAATGTCAGAAACATGCAAGGATTCAACATGCCCCTGCAAGTGAGTTGCATTCGATCATCAAACCATGGCCATTTAGAGGATGGGCATTGGATTTGATAGGAGAAATAAATCCTGCTTCGTCCAAAGGACAGAAATATATCTTGGTAGGAATAGATTATTTTACCAAGTGGATCGAAGCTATACCATTAATAGTCGCTGATCAAGAGGCTATTATTGAGTTTATACAGAAACACATTATCTATAGGTTCGGATTGCCAGAGAGCATAACCACAGACCAAGGCTCCGTGTTTACTGGTAGAAAGATGCAAGAATTTGCCCAAGAAATGGGGTTTAGATTGCTAACGTCAACGCCATATTATGCTCAAGCAAACGGTCAAGTCGAAGCAGCCAATAAAGTAATAATAGGATTAATCAAGAAACATATTGGTAAAAAGCCAAGAAACTGGCACAAAACTTTGGACCAAATATTATGGGCCTGTAGAACATCTCCTAAGGAAGCTACTAACACTACGCCTTTCCAACTCACATTTGGTCATGATGTAGTGCTGCCAGTAGAAATTCATCTACAATCAGTTCGAATTCAGAGACAAAACGAAATCCCAGCTGCATTATATTGGGAAATGATGATGAATGAATTAGTTGAGTTGGACGAAGTTAGATTACATGCATTGGAAATTTTGATGAGACAAAAAGAAAGAGTGGTCAGGACATACAACAAAAGGGTGAAGAAAAAAGTATTCATTATTAATGACTTAGTCTGGAAGGTTATATTGCCCATGGACAAGAAAAATAAAACACTAGGTAAATGGTCACCTCATTGGGAAGGACCTTTTCGAATATTAAAAGTATTCTCAAACAATGCATACGAAATCGAAGAACTGATGGATGATAAGCGTATCCTAAAGGTTAATGGGAAATATTTAAATAAATATAAGCCACGCCTGCAGGAGATTCAAATAGTAACAACGTAACCAAAATATTATAAAAATGCCAAAATGGCAAGTTGAGATGCCAAAATGGCGTTGTTCGAATATTACATATAAAAAACCAAATTGTAATCAAATAAACACTGAAATTTAGAAATAAGAATTATTTTTCAATCTGTTGAAAGTGCTTCGAAAAGATTCAAGTCTCTGCTGAGCGAAACGCCTGGCTCCTTCCAAGGTTGCCACTTCTCCCTTGAGTTGTTCTGCAGTTTCCATTTCTGCAAGCCCCTGGTTGAGAAGCTCTTCGAATTGGTTACCAGCAGTATTGGTTTCGAAGGCTATTTGTTGTTCTTTGGCCTCCTTAACCTTCTGTTGAAGTTCCAGAATCTGCCTTTCCCAAAGAAGTATGGACTCAGCTCGAGCCTCATAATCAGTTTTCGCCTGCTTTAGATGCATAGCTTGATCCTCAGCTTCTTGAGAGAGTTTCGAAGCTTGTTCATAAGCAGCATCCATTGCAATGCGTTTTTCTTGAACCTTCTTGACAGCAGATTCATCTTGGAGAAGGTAACCAGTTACGTTGTCCAGCAAAGACTGAAGATCGAACAAGATAGTACTAACTGGCAAGGAGCAGGTAGCAAGATTGACCTTTGTAAGCAACTCCTTCATAGTATAGCAAGCAGTGCTATCTTGTTTGAGCACTTCGAATATATCCACATTGAGAATTGTTTTCCTGATCTTATTAAGAAGTACAATTCTTTCATCTGTGGGAAGAGGATAGCTGGTCGAACTTGTGCCAGCCCTAGCAAGTGGGATGTCCCTTTGAGCCAGCTTTGCCTTCATGTACCCAATAGGGTCATTTCGTCTCAGGAGTGCAAGCTCCTCGTCAGTCATTCGAGACAAAGAGGATTGAGGGAGTTCCACACGTAAGGGAGTCACGTCCATTTCAACCTCCATGGGTTTGTTGGTTGCATCACCATCCCCTTCATTCGTTTCATGCTCATGATCTTCTTCATCATCATCCAAGTCCACCACTTCGATGTCTTCTTTTTCACTGCTATTTGCATTGGACTCCGTCCCAGCAGTCGAACCATCATTGGCATCCTCCTCCTCAGACTCTTCGTCTGCAGATTCTTCGTCTCTTTGACCAGAATCAGCTTTCTCTCCTTTAGTTTGAGTGTCCTTTGGATCCTCTTGAAGGGTTTCAAGAGGGGACTTTTGAAGAGAAGCTCTTTGCAAATCCTCTGCAGATGTTTGAAGTGGTGTTTCGTTTGTCTCTTTCAGAGGAGGAGAGGTACTTTGATCATCCAGCTGTTCAGAAGTTCCAGCCAGAACCGCCATATTGGAAGAACCTTTGTTCTGTACAAGGTTGCTGGAATCTCCTTGAGGAGAGGAATTGAGTGGAGCAGCAGCTTTGGATGGTGAGTTCGAAGTAGTGGAAGCTGGATTCAAGATGTTCTGCAAGGAGCAAAAGAATGTTAAAAACATGCACCAAGGTAATAAGAAATTATTATTTTCAAAGAGATTTAAAGTTCAATTTACCTATGGGCTCTCGGAGGAGAGGTTACTAGCTATGCGTTCCAACATTACGTTGGAGGTCGAAGGTGGAATTTTGGATTTGGGTGAGGGAGCAGCATCCCTGGAATCAAGTCCAGAGACACTAGTTGGAACGGTACTTTTCAAAATATCCTTCTTCTGCTTCTTCTTCGAAGCAGTTGGTAAGTTTCCTCCAGCCTTGGGGTCTTCCCCAGTGGTGTTTGATTTTCACTTCTTGGGAGTAGTAGGAGGAAGTTTGTTGGTCTGAAAAGATTTAAACAAAGAGTTAGATGCAAACCATAAAACATGAGTGAATTCGAAACATCAAGGCTAAGTGATTACCGTCGGAGTTGGAACACTGGTTGTTGTTGGTATTGTTGTTGTTATTGTTGCAGCAATGGTTGTTGTTTCGGATGGAGTCACTTTGTCAGTGGTTTCAATAGAGGCTTGAGAGGCGCTCCCTTATTTCGACTTCGAAGCGGCTGTCTTTATCCTGATGGCTAAAAATCAAAACAATTAAAGCAAAGGTTAAAGATATGGAAAATGAAAAACGTTTTGGATTTTCCCAAGCATTCGCACCTGTGCATTGATCAGATTTAATCGACATGGCAGAAAGGTCGTAACGAAGGTGTCCTGGGAAATCGTGGAGCCAGTGTCGAGCCCATGTCACAGTCTTAGATGGCTTTGGTTTCCTTTGAAGATGTTTGAACATCTCTTTGCAAGTGAACCACCAAGGGTATGGGGGAAACCAAGCCAGAGCCAGTTCTGAGGTAGGTAATCTAGGGAATTTAGGTGGATGCATTTCGAATGCCAACCTGTACCTATCCTCAGGTGACAACCCTGAAGGAAGTTTTAACTTAGAAACTTTTTGTTTGAATTTTTCCTTTAAGGTCTCAGCCGCTTGATGCACAGTGGATTCCAAGCGCGTGGGGTCATAAGTAGTTTTCAAAATAATTTTGAAAAGCTTTAATCTCTTTGGCATGAGTAAACATACCTTTCTTGGCTGGTACCTGCACATCGAAGGCATCAATTAGTTTCTGCTGAATTGTAAGAGTATCGAACATATAAGTTTGATAAAACTTGGTCCACCATTCCAGAAACCCCTTAGCTGTGAGATGGGTAGGTTCGAAGGTTATTAGCTCAAACTGGGAAAAGCCTTGGTATTGTTCTTGCTGTAATTTTGCTTCTCGTGCCTTGAAAGTTCGCCCAGAGGTAATGGCACTCTCAGTTTGAAATAAGGGTTCAGGAATTAGTTGGCATAAGCCAAACTGTCTCGAAACAAAATTTGGCTGGTAAGCGAAAAGGAAAATCTGATTCTTGGCAGGAGTTATTCTTGAAGAAATGAGTCTAGGTAGCAAAAAGGCTCTCCATACATCCTGAATCTCCTTGCTCTTGACAGCTTCTGAGAGAGCCATGGTGAACCAGGAAGGTCCATGAGCCCTCGAAGCAAAAGGCGCCATGGTCTCTTCGAACTTATGCCTTTTGGAGAATATCATGATGTACTTCGAGAATAGGACTTTGAAGTCGTCTTTGTCGTCATTTGGAGTTAATCTTCGCAGCCTAGTGCCTTCGACTATTCTATCAGTTATCTCAGGGTCTTGTTCATCAATGGTGTTGGCAGTTGACAAGGAGGGTTCGAACATGGCATTTAGCCATATCTGAAGTAACCAAAAAGGGCCAGCCAACAGGATATTCTTGGAGGTATGAGATTTTAGGCTCGAAACAGCTGACCTTAGGCTTTCATAAAGGTCAACTAAGAGCAGTTCACTTAAGCACACTCTTCGATTTTCATGCAAATCCCTAGCTAGAGGAATAAACCTACTGGCTACCTGTAGGGATCTACTGCAGAAGACGTATCTTGACAGCCATAGGGTAAGGAAAGCAATGTGTTCTACATCAGACACATTGTCTCCCTTAGCATGGTAGTGACTGATAAACTTGGAAAAACTTGCTAGTTTGACTTCGAAGTCGATTATACTCGAATGTTCTTCGTTGTCAGGGATATATGTTTCTCCTACTGGTGATAGCCCAGTGATGGCCGCTATGTCAAAGAAGGTAGGGGTAATCATTCCACCAGGGAGATGGAAAGTATTATAGGTACTGTCCCAGAAATAGAGGGACGCGAATAACAAAGGGTGGCTGTAAGTGAAACCAGGCTTCGACAGCTTAATCAAGTTGTAGATACCTAATTCTTCCCATTGCTGGGATTTTTTAGCTTCTACCTTTTTGAACCAGTTTTGATAAGCAGTATCGGAGGTGGGGCAAGATCGAAACGGTTTAAAATTACTTTTTACATAGTCTAATACAAAAGGGTCCTTAGGAGGAATAGTTGGATTTTCCATGGTGTTTGAGCCAGAAGATTCTATTGCCTTAGGGGCGTCCATTTTGTTAAACAAGGGTTTGAAACTATAGCAAACTGGGAAAATTGTCCTGGTATCTTTTAAAATTTCAAAAACCGTAAGAGGGCCCATTAAAGCTAACCTCTTACCAGCAGCGGTGGTAGGAATGAGTACCTGTGATGCATAAAGCATTTCTTTCTCCTTTGAGATCATCTGGGGAGCAAGAACGGATTGACCTTGGTGAGTAATAACTTTACTTTCCATGATAGTTCCTGCGGTCTTTCCTTTCTTCTTGGAAACCTTTTTGAGTTGGGATGAAGTAGAAGAAGACATTTTTGAAGAATGTTGAAAGCTTAGGGTTTTCGGTGAGAAAAGGAGGATAAAAGATTCAGAATGTGGAAAGAAAAGAAAAAGACTAAGTTGATGATGTTTTATAATGTGGAAGTTTAAGCATCCACTGAATAAGGTTGTGATACGTGGAAATCATGGGTTGGTTTGATGAAGAGGTGGCGTAAAGTTAACATGGGTAATAGGCGTGATTAAAGATAATCATTGTTTTGTAACTGCACCATACTGTGAAGTGGCTCCAGGCGGTTAAGGGATCCAAAAAGTGTTATGATTGACGTGACTGGAGTCAAATGCATTAAATGTTACGATGATTCGAAGGTCGCATCAAAATCTTGTGTAGATGTTTAAAATAAGTATTTCTCAGAGAGATCGAAATACATATTTTAAAGGGGCATTTTGTTGGCTGAAGATTTTGATAATATTATTAGAAGCCAAGTGAATTGAACGTTTCGATCAAAATGAAACAAAGCGTCATGTTTCGAAATAGCAGAAGCAGTGTTTCGAATGAGCATATCAAAGCTTGGAGCTTCGAGTGGCAATTATGGGAACATATCTAAAGAAGTCTCGAAATGACAACAAGGCTGTGTCTGAGAAGTGCGTTCGAAACGGAGAAGTACCAAAACATTTGAAATTCAAATGCAAGCGGGACATTCGAAGTTTGAAATTTATGTGCTGGAGCATTTGGAGACACGTGGAAACAAGAGAGAGGCATTGTTCTGCATGTTCTGAACGTGGCATAATCCTATAGCAAGACCGTTATGGTCGAAGTAGTATAAATAGAAGTCTTAGTATTAAGATTTCGTGTGTCATATCTATTGTACTAAATACTCAGTAAACATTCAAATTACCACATGGCTAGGGAAACGAATGCAAGAGCAATGTACGTATGATAGCACCACATGTTTATGATTTAATGAAAACCCTTTATCATTTCCAGTACTTTCCTTTATCTTTCTGCCAAATACCATTTACAAGTTTTCTCATTTAAAGTCTTTTTATTCGAAATCTTTTCATTGATGCCTTACATTTAAATGCTTTCTTTCCATTCCAAACACTTTACATTTCAGAAAACTGTCATACTCTTCATGCCTTTATCTTCAAGTTTTATCTTTCGAACGCCTATTTTTTACTTAAAGTCATTTTACATATTTCTTGCATTAAACGCTTTCTTCATATTTCGAATCTTTACGTTCCAGAACATCTTTTACATTAACTGTTTTTATAATTCGAAGCCATTTACTTGTCTTTTATGAATTTTATATGTCTTTACAATTAACATTTATTCATGCAAATTAGTTTCGCGCACATATTTTGATTACACCTTTAGATCTTTAAGAGAGAAATTGAAATAAGTCAAACACCTACACAATACTCTAAATACCAACCATGAATACCTGTTCGATCATGAGAGTTACCCTAATGACCAACGAGTCCTAGGATCAATCTAGTCGATCCTGCGAGTTACCAGAGAAATTGAATAACAGTCAGTAAGTTTATTCGATAGTTTGGAAGACTAGCGGTTGTTTACCAGAAATCACTGGAAACAGTGTCGTACCATGTGGGATTGAGGTCAGGAAACACGGTATATGTCGGAGTTACAAATAGTGGACTGGAACAATGTGGTTTCTTACATAATCTGTCACGGCATGATGGAAATGGTATAAAAGATGTGGTGAGTATTTTCCATGCATTGTGAAGACTTGGTTGGAGTATGTAGTTGCAGACTGGTTGGTCTGGGGAGTTAAAATGTTAGGCACTTGGGATGTTTGGTTTTTCAAGTGGAACTTGAGAAATTGTGGAATTAGGCCAAATGGAAGTGCAATCTTAGTATGTTGCTTAAATAAGTCTGAATTGATTGAGCAAGATAAGACTTTATGTAATCCATAATTTTATGTGTGTAAATTTGTTTTGGTGTAACTGTTGGCATCTCTTATGTCTTTTTTTTTTATAAATATTATTGGCTTTTCAAAAAATAAACAAGATCAGTACCAACTAGAATCAAAACTCACATTCCAAACAAATTAAAACACGTTTCAAACCTAAACTAAATCGTCTTATGTTGGCTTCCAAGCTTGCAATTCGAAGATTGGGAATTCTTTGAATCCATAACCCTCTACGCCTAAGAAAAACCACTTGAAAAAACACCATAAGAAACTAATAGAAAAATACTTCTGAATCTATGCACTTTCTTCCTGCAATATTATAATAAGACGATTACTATAGCTTAGTACCTTTATTTACCAAACTATAAAACAAATGAAAATTAACAAATGAATGAATAAAAAGAGACATGATTATAGTATTTAACCATTTTGTCATTTTGTGTATGAAAACCATTGATGAGAATTGTTGTTGCCAAATCACTCGGATAAGGTAATTGGAAATCAACTATCATAATCTGTATCAGAAGATGAAAAGACATCCAAAATATTGTATAAAATAAAGTCAAAACTATTATTATTAATTGATTAGTTAATTAAACAATACAATACCTTTCTGGGTGAAATTAAGACAAAGAGTCCAACAAAGAAAACCACAAAAATAATTGTAATTTAAAAAATAATGACATTAAAGAATTGTACTTATGAAAATAATATATTAATCCACAATTTATACTTCACAGAAGAACTTAATTTTCAGTTTACTTTTAAAACACTATAAAATATCAAGACCGACTTTAAATAACAAATTCCTTTAATATAGTAACAAATTTCTAAAAATAGAGAGAAAAAAAGCTTAATGAAAAAAGACTTAATGCAAAATTTTCTCACTTCTTCTATTATGTAAGTACACTTAGAAATCAAAGCAAATATTTGAGTCAATAGGTAGTTGAAACTAAAATCATACTGTTAATTGATTTGTGAATCTGCTTATTCAAAACCGAGTTCGTCATTTTCAAAAGGTACTTATTTCTTACTCATTTGTCTTTAATATTGTTACGAAATTTGTTCGGTAATATATGCTGATTACCAATGAAAATTGGTTTTGACATATATCTTGATGGCTATGGTGATCAGGTGTTGACAACCATTTGTAACTTCTGCATTTGCTCAATTGTTGTGGGAATGGTGGCTGAGATTGTTGTCATGTATCTGATTCAACACCACAACTATAAGAATGGTATCAACAATCCTTTGTTTCTCCTCTGAATCAGACTGTGACATCGGTAACGAACCAATCCATCCCAAAGGTAGTAAAGATGCGGCGAATTGTATGAGAATTCCAACTATCAAGCCTGAGTAATCCCCGAATGTAATACTGAACAAAGAGTCTAATTCAACACCGAAAAGTCACTGACTATTGACAATAAGATTAAAGCTGATGCAAGGAAAGAAGTGAGTGGTCCTTCACAACCCTTTGGACATAAGCTTGAAAATGTTATATTTCCTTATTTTGCTCCCTGGATTTCTTGATGTCATCTATACCTCTAATGTCTAAAACATTGGACACTGATACATGTATATTTACTACAACCAGAAGATCTTGCAAATTTTCACATCTTCCTCTTTAAATATTTTTTATTTGATAGTTTATAATACTGTTATGTAAATGAGATTTACATCTTACACGGTTTTATCTACTAAACCTACTTCTGTGATAAACCCCTATATGTTGAAACTGATTGAAGATATCATGATACTTTTTCTTTTTACTTCTTCTGATTTTTTTAAAACTACAAAATTTATTATAGTTGTAGATAAAAAGGTTGAAGATATATGTATTTTGAGGGATTGAAAGCAACTAAATAATAAATTTATATATTTTTAGGTTTGGAAAAATGGGCTAATACATTTTTAAAATCAACTCATTTAGATTTAATAGGGGTTTGTTAACTCATTTGCATTCACGGGTAGATGTGAACGTATCTATGAAATATTAATGGTAGACTATTCATTTGAATGTCTATCTCTAAATTTTTTTTGCTGTTTATATAATTGAAGTTAGAGAGTCGACTGTACGATTGATTATAAGAACAAATGAATGCTTACAAGTTGGTACATATTATTAGTCTATATTTATAACTATATGAATGTCAACCAATTAAAAAATGAATTCATACTTTATAAATGATGATCCGAAAGAAGTGTGATATGAACCAAAACAGAATCCGTACGATAACACGAGTTTCTTACTAGTCTCATTATAAGGTACAACTCAAATAAATCAATAATCAACAATTTTGTAAAAACTACTAAAAGCCAATAATCGATTATAAAAAAGTAAGAAACATTTACCTTTTCAATTCGATTCAAAAGAAATAATACATCCACAATAAAAACAAACAATTAACAATAATAAAGTAAAATTCCTTAAAATCCTTTTCCTTTGTCTTCTTCACTTTTTCTTCACCATCTTCCTCTCCTTTTCCCTCTTCCTCGCCATCACCATCTAATCCAGCAACACCCCATTATCTACTACTCTTTCTCCCACACGCACATTACTCACTTTCTTCACCCATTTCCTCAAAAATCAAAACTTTACACTTTACATTCTTCTTTCCATCCTTCAAATCTGAACCAAACAAGCTTCAGTGTTGATTACCCTTTTCAGCTTGCGTGCTAAGAAAAGCAAGGAAGAGAAAAAGGAAGAAACTTTCCATCTGGGTCATGAGATTTGGTGTGTTCAAGTTGAACATTCATCAGTTCTTAGCTTAGGCCTTTTAATTTCAGCTGTTTTCGATTTACTTATATCTCTTTAACAATACCTTTGTAGAAAAGCTTAAACCTTGAAGAGTGATTGTGTATTCTTCCAAATGAAGTACTTTTTGGTGTAGTTTGGGTCCCATCCGTGCTTAAAGTTTCAATTTTTAGTACTCAAGTTCCGCTTTTTGCTTTTATTTTGCACAATAGTCAAAAGGGCTTTCATTTTGTAATCTCTTTTATTCCTTTTGAAGTTATGCATGGGTCTCAACACTGTCCAATTTCAAGATTCTCTGTCAAATTCATGGTGGTAACTTCCTAATTAGTAGCAAGATTCTGAGATTTTCTTGGTGGTAGTGTGTGGTGGCTTGTTGAGTTTCTGAGCTTTGGATTAAGGTACCACACTTTGTACATTATCTTCCACTTTTGATTCTATTTGAGAAATTTCTTTGAAGCGCTTCAAATTTGACATCATAGTTTACCTAATATTTGACTTCAATGTTGTATGTGCTTTTTGCCCTTTAAGCTGTTTTCATTGACAAAAGCCTCTTAACTTATCTTATCTTTTTCCACAGGTGTTTGGTGTTAATGTGAGTTTGGGAAATTGAACTCATCATAATATAGACATGCTTCAACTTGTGTATCTCCTTAGATTAGCATTGTTGCTTTGTGTTTCATTTGGCTTCTTGTTACATCCTGTTGTAACATCTGTGATGCCATTAGGGTCCAAACTATCTGTTGTTGATAATAATTATTGGGTTTCCACCAATGGCGATTTTGCATTCGGGTTCTTTAACGTTACTGATGAACCTAACCAGTTTAGTGTCGGCATTCGTTTCAATTCAAAGTCTATTCCTTATAGCCAACAAACTCTTGTTTGGGTTGCTGGTGGTCATGTCAAAGTAAGCAACATGTCATATTTTCAACTTACTTCACAAGGGGAGCTTGTCTTGGTTGATTCCTTACATGGAGTCACTGCGTGGACTAGTGGAACGGGAAACAGATCTGTTGTTTCGGTGGCTCTTCACGATGATGGAAATCTTGTTCTTGTAGACGCAAAACAAACCATTATTTGGCAAAGTTTTGATAATCCTTCTGATACACTACTCCCAGGACAGAGATTACATGTATCCAAGACACTTCGTGCTTCATCCAAGAACCTAGAGACTAGTTACTATAGTCTTTACTTGAATGCTTCTGGTCGGTTGCAGCTTCGCTGGGAAAGTAATATTGTATACTGGACAAGTGAAAGCCATTCTTCTACTGAAAATCTCACTGCGACCATCACATCCGATGGATCTCTTCAACTTCAAGACCAACATTCAAGAGCTATTTGGAGTGTGTTTGGAGAAGACCACAACGATTCTGCGAACTATCGATTTCTTAGGCTAGATTTTGATGGCAATCTCCGGTTATATTCTTGGATGGAAGATTCGCAGTCATGGAGATCTGTTTGGCAAGCTGTCGAGAATCAATGCAAGGTCTTTGCTACTTGTGGCGAACGTGGTGTCTGTGTCTTCAATGCTTCAGGTTCGGCTGAGTGCAGGTGCCCTTTCAAGACAATTGAAACTAACAAATGTTTGGTTTCGAATAAACAGGATTGTGGTTCTCTTACCGAAATGAAAATGTACAAGAACTTGTATCTATATGGAATATATCCTCTTGACGATTTGATTGTCACAAGTAGTTTGCAGCAATGTGTACAGTTGTGCCAGAATGACTCTGAGTGTACAGTTGCAACCTTTTCGAACATCGGTAGTCCACAATGTTCCATAAGGAAAACAAAATACATAACTGGCTATCAAGTTCCATCTCTAACCTCAATATCATTTGTTAGGAGTTGCTCAGATCCAGTTGGTGTAAATCTCAGTTTCACTATGTCACCTCCATCAGAACCGTCTCCTCACAGGCTTTGTGTTCCTTGCTTGGTAGGAGCAGCCTCAGGAACATTTGTCATTGTTGGTTTTGTCCAGCTGGGAATTGTTTTCTTCATATGTAGACGGAAAAATTCTACTATGAGAAGAGTCACACTAGCATTCACATTCCCGAATTCGAAAGGTTTGATGGTGTTATCCTTTGCAGAAATCAAGAGCATCACCGGTGATCTCAAGAATCAAGTTGGGCCAAATATGTTCAAGGGTGTGCTACCGAGCAATCGTGTAATTGTAATCAAAGACCTGAATGCATCCATAGAAGAACGGAAGTTCCGGAGCGCTGTTCTGAAGTTAGGGAACATCCACCACAAGAACCTAATGAAGCTGGAGGGTTACTGTTGTGAACTCAATCATCGATATTTGGTCTACGAATATGCCAAAAATGGTTCGTTGGACAAGTATTTGGACGATTCTACTCTTTGCAAGAAGCTTACTTGGAGAACAAGAGTTGAAATATGCTCATCTGTTGGGAAAGCAATCTGTTATTTGCATTCGGGGTGTAGGGAGTTTATAAGCCACGGAAACTTGAAATGCGAAAACATAATGTTAGACGAAAACTCAGTTGCTAAGGTGTCTGATTACGGATTCACAATAGTTGACGGCGAGGCTACATGCTGCGGCTTTTCAGCAGAGAAAGACGTAGCAGATTTCGGAAAACTAGTCTTAACCTTGTTAACCGGTTGTCGCGATCACGATCACGATCACGGACAAGTCTATGAATGGGTTTACAAAGAATGGCTGGAAGGAAGAGTAAATAACGTGGTCGATAAAAGAATCGACGATGGTGCTAATTCGGAGGAACTCGAACGTGCATTAAGAATCGCGTTCTGGTGCATTCAAACCGATGAACAGAAAAGACCTCCGATGGAAGAGGTAGTGAGAGTACTAGATGGTACATTGAATGTTGATCCACCACCACCTCCATTTGATTTGGGATTTGATCCACAAGAGAATGGTTCAGAATCAGAAATAGAATCAGTGGTTTAGTAGTTGCCTTCAGAATGAACATGTATAGTATAGGACTAGACTAACATCTAGGGAAAAAAATAGGCATGCCCTTCAATTTTTGTGCTTCAAAACTATAAGGGGCACTGATTGTAAAGTTTGAATACCATGTTCATTTGAGATTTATGGCATATTTGATATTTCTGATTTTAAGTCTTATTCTTAATATTTCAAACAAAATTGGTAACTAATTTGTGGCTGTTTAAAATAAGATAGGGTAAGGTAAGTAATGATATGTCTATCTTTTGTTAATTAAATGACATGAATTCAAAATGTTTGTATTATTGATTTGTTAAACTATTGGTATTGTTTTTCGAATTTATACTTCATACTATTTATTGGTAAAAAACAATAATTATGAATATTTTAGTAAAGAAATAATTAAGATAGTTTAAAAAATGTATGTGAATAATAGAGTATTTTACATGATGGGCCCTTTTGGAGCTAATATATTATGCTTGTCTAGGAAATACAAGATGCCCGTCTAGCTCAGTTGGTAGAGCGCAAGGCTCTTAACCTTGTGGTCGTGGGTTCGAGCCCCACGGTGGGCGCTATTTTTTTTACATTATTAGTATTTTCTGATTGAATTTTTTGAGATTGAATCAAATTTAATTGATATATAATACACTTTTAAATTAAACATATGTATTCAAATGGTTTTTCAATATAATATAATTTGAATAACATTATTAACATTTATTTAGATCCTTTGAGATTTAAGAAAAATAATTGATATACAATCTCAAATAAATGTTCAAATATGAGGTGAGTTGGCAAATAATACAGGAGTTCTCATATATATAAATAAATGCTAATAATGTTAACACATTCTCCATCCATTCTCTTTTAGACAATTTTTTTATTTTTAAATTCTGCAATAAATAATATATTTAGACTAGATATATCAATTATTTAATTATTTATATCAATTATTTTTTGGAGTGAAATATGATAAATTATTTGAAGTGGAAATAAGTGCTATAGATTGGAGTAAGTCTCTTACCCCAATTGTTGATGTTGGTAAATGTAGTGTGTTCACGAAAAGAACATTAGTTTGAATAACTCCTTTGAAGCTGGTTAGAAGGAGTCACAATGTGAAAAATTTCTATTTAACTGGGTCTGTTTTTCTCGTTTGAGGCGTGTCTTTATTTATATCGATTTGTTTAGTATGATATGGGACAAGCATCATGAATGTAGTTTTCTAACACCCTTCTAACCTCGTATATTATTCAGATTATTCAGGAATAATTTAATTAAAAACTATCACACAAAAATGTTACATCGTCATAATAAAACTGTTAGTGCGTAAGACATTTTTAGTGAGGAGAGAATAGAGAGAAAATAAATGAAATAAAGATTTGTATTATTGAATTGTAAAAATAATAATACCGACTAGAATAATTTATATACAATCCTAATTGAGTTTGAGTCTATACAACTTAGATTATATTTAAATATTAAATCTAATCAAATCTAATATTTTAACATATCTAATTTAATATTTCAACACACCCCCATAATTCAAGTTGTCGAACATATTCTAAAAATAGTCAATCTAAGTTATTCCTAATTTCTTTCTCAAATTCAGGAATCTGTCGATCTTCAATCCTTTGGTGAAAATGTCGGCCAACTGTGCTTCACTCAAGCAATGTCTCACTTCAAGTTCACCTCGATTAACCTTTTCCTTCAAGAAGTGAAACCTTGTTTCGATATGTTAACTTCTTCCATGCATAACTGGATTCTTCGCCAGATTTATGGCCGACTTGTTGTCGATTTGCAACACAAGAGGTTTCTTCACTTCAACCTTCTTTTCTTCAAGTACAGATCTGATCCAAATTGTTTGACATGCAACATAAGATCCTGCTATATATTCAACTTCACACGATGACAATGCCACCACATGTTGCTTCTTCGAACACTATGAGATTAGGGCACCGAATACTTGAAAAAAAATATTCAGTTGTGCTTCTTCGATCTTCCTTATCTCCACACCAATCAGCATCTAAAAAATAGTTAATTATTGCTTCTTTGCTTTCAGAGTCTCATCGAAATAGTATTCCACAGTTTATTGATCCTTTTAAGTATCTCAGAATTTTTCTTGCAGCCTTCATGTGTGACACCCTTGGTTCACTCATGTATCTACTCACTAATCCGTCTGTGAAATCAATATCAAGCCCACTGTTGCACACATACCTCAGAGATCCAACAATTTGTTTGAACAAAGTTACACCGACTTTGTCTTCATCTCCATGCTTCTCCAGCTTCAAGTTTGGTTCGACAGGTGAAGATGCAGGATTCAAATCATTCATTCTGAATATCTTGAGTATTTCTCTGACATACTTTCTTTGATGTAGCACCATACTTTTCTTCGCCATTTGCAATTCCATGCCTAAGAAATAAGACAATTTTCCCAGATCCGACATTTCAAATTCTTTCATCATCAGCTCTTTGAATTTCGACAAGCTCTCTAAGCTGTTTCCAGTTACTAGAAAGTCATCGACATATAAGCATATGATTGTTGTATCTTGTGCTACAACCTGAACATAGACATTATACTCAGATTTGCATTTGATAAATCCCAATTCGACTAAGTATGAGTCGATCTTCTTGTTCCATGCCCTAGGTGACTGCTTGAGGCCATAGAGCACTTTGTGCAACTTATATACTTTACTCGCTTCCTTATGAATCACAAACACTAGAGGTTGTGTGACATAGACCTCTTCGTCTAAAGAACCATTAAGAAATGTTGATTTCACATCTAAATGAAATTTCGACAAGCCTTGGTTGCATGCCAATGCTACCACTAGTCGAATAGTCTCCAATATAGCTACTGGAGAAAATACTTCAGAGTAGTCGAGTCCTGCTGTTTGAAGAAAATCTCGAGCTACTATTCTTTCTTTATGTCTTGCTATCGACCCATTAGCATTGTGTTTCAACTTGAACACCTATTTTACTTCATAGCTTTTGTCTATGCTCGCATTTTGACTAACTCTCATCTATTGTTTCTTTCGATTGCCTGTAACTCTTCGACTATGGCTAACTTCCACGGTTTATTCTTCAAAGCTTTGTTATAGTTAATTGGTTAAATACCTGCAATTAAAGTAAAATGAACTAATTCTCCATCTGATGTGACTTCATCATCACCAATTACTTCATAATCATGAAGTTTTGTTGGAGGAACTCTATTTCGTTGAGGTCTATGGCTTGTTCTAGCCACATTCTCTTCGACTTCGGTTGTGTTGGGAATGCCAGCAACTGCTTCTACTTTGACTTCGTCTGGATTCTCAATAATTCCTTCGACCTCGACTTCAACATCTTCTTCGAATTCAGAGCTCATCACTGGCTTATTAATTGCATCATCAGAATTCCAATCCTAGGCAAAATTTTCATCAATCACAATGTCTCGACTCAACACAATCTTTTCATTAACTGGATTTAATAGCTTGTATGCACCAGTCTTATGATATCCTACCAGAATCATATGTTCACTCTTATCATCAAGCTTCCTTCTTCTTGCATCAGGAACATGCTTGTAACACATAGAGCCAAACACCTTCAAATGACTCATTGATGATCGTTTGCCACTCCATACTTCTTTAGGAAACTTGTTCTTCAATATCTTGGTAGGGCATCTGTTCAGGATATAAACTGCAGTCGAAACAGCTTCACCCCATAAGGATTTTGGAAAATTCTTTTGCTTCAACATGCATCTTGCCATATCCAATATGGTTATGTTTCTTCTTTAAGCAATTACATTATGTTGTGGAGTATAAGGAGAAATTACCTCATGATCAACACCATGTTCTGCATAATTTTTTTCAAACATCTTCGAAGTGTATTCACCACCTCCATATGTTCGCAGAACTTTGATCCTCTTCTCACTCTGGTATTCGACAAGTATCTTGAATCTCTTAAAGATTTCAAATACCTCGTCCTTTCTCTTGATCACATAGATCCACAAATTTCGACTAAACTCATCAACAAACAAAACAAAATATATGTTTCCACCAATGGTATGTTCTTCGAGTTATCCACATACACCTGAATGTACCACTTCGAGAATGCATGATGATATCATTGGCATAGTCGAAACAAAAGAGTTTATGGATTGTTTTCCAACTAAACAACCTTCACAAAGTTTGTCAGGCACCTCAAGACTTGGAATACCAGTAACCATATCTTGAGTAATTAGTTGATTAAGTGATCGAAAATTCAAATGTACAAACTTCAAATGACACAGCGAACTATCCTTATGGTCGATAATAGTTTTCAAACATTGAACTTTTGTCGAACTAATCATAGTATTAAATGTCTCGTTCTTCGACAACAGAGATTTTAAGACCAAATTGTTCTTGGCGTCGAACAATTCCAAAGCTCCATCTTTCATAACAACTGAGAAACCTTTTTCGACCAATTGTCCAACACTTAGCAGGTTTCACTTCATTCCAAGTACATTGAGCACATCTTTAATCATGGTTTTTCCTCCATTACTCATTTGAAAAACTATGTTGCCAATACCTTCTGCTTACAATGAACTATTATCAGAAAGTTTTACCTTGCTCTTCTTCGACTCATCGAAATCTTCTAACCACTCCTTTTGACCAGTCATGTGATTTGAGTAGCCTGAGTCGAGGAACCAGATCTTGCATTAGACATGGTTATCTACAACTGCAGTCATAACCACCATACCACCTTCAAAATAATTTGAATCTTGGTGTACAAGGTTCGCTCCTTCGCCATTGCTTGTCAATCCCTTGTCTCTTCTGTACCAACAATTATTGGCTACGTGACCCCACTTTTCACATTTATAGCATTGCACACCTTTTTTTAATCTTCTTTGTCCTTTCAATAGTTTTCTCCTCCTCTTTTCGAGGATTCAAAAGTTCTATCTTTGACCTGATGCTTGCGAGGGTTCAACCAAGACTTCTTTCCACGAGTCTTGTTGACTTTGCCTTTGAATATGTTGGAATCACCATTGTTTTTCCATGACTGAGCTTGCAGCACCTGTATCGAGTCCTGAACTTCTTTTCTTTCGATAATCCTCATCTCATGCACCTCCAATGAACCAACCAAATCTTCCACTTTTGTAGTTTCAAGATTGTTGGATTCTTGAATAGAAACAATAATGTGATCAAAGTGAGAGGTTAACGTTCTCATTACCTTCTTAACCATCATCTTATTAGTTATGGTTTCACCATAACCCTTCATGAGATGGACGAGTCTCTGAACCTTCGACATATACTCTGTAACTTTTTTATGTTCTCCCATTGACAATAACTCATATTGTCGATGTAAGATTTGTAACTTGATAACCTTGACTTCCTCACCTCTTTTATAATACTTCACCAGAATATCACATGCCTTTTTCGTTGTTTCAACATGAGAGATTATGTTGAAATTAGCAGCATCGACCGCCGCCTGAAGGCAATAAACAGCCTTGTAATCTTTCTTCTTGACTTTGTTGTGGGATTTTTTCTGAAGTCAATAACGGAAAACTAATAAATACTCCAAGAGTTATCATCCTTACTGCAACAAGCTACTCCTGAGTATATGCGTGTTACCCATATGGAGACATTTAAACAAAAAGGGTGAGTAATCATAATTCATTATAAAAGATATAAGAAAAATATTAGTAGTAACATCATCATCCTATCAACACATATCATTTATAAAACAAGTCATGCTCACACCTACAAGTTATAATAGCACATCAACTGAAGGTAGAGAAAACATAAGAAAGGGGGGTTTGAATTGTGTTTATAGAAAACATTCCCCTTTAGAAAATCTAATCACTCAAATGATGAAAGCAATACGAACAATGAAGAGTAAAGGACACAAGTGATTTGTCCAGGTTTACCATTAACTATGCTACTCCTATCCACCCCCTCAAGGATGATTTCACCTTATCCAAGGACTTAATCCACTATAACCAAACTGATTACAAATGCATGGGCAACAGCCAGTGACTAACAAACAATGATACATTCAATGATCCAATTTAACGAATATAGCATTCATTGAACTAATAGAATCTGATCACTTAAGATCTCTCATCAGGGTTTCCCATAATGATCGCAACCACTGCCTTATTGAGATCATACTTTCACTTAATCACTCAAGTCACATTTCAATGATATGTTCAGTGATCCAATTTAACAAATATAACAATCATTGACCCAATAGAATCTGATCACTTAAGATATCCTATCAGGATTTCCCATAATGACCGCAACCATTATCTTCTTGAGATCATACCTTCACACAATCACTTAAGGAACCTTTAAATGATATGTTCAGTGATCCATTTTAACGAATATGACAATCATTGACCACTATCAGGAATCTGACCAACCAGGTCATCCAAGAGGATTTTCTCCACAATGATATCCATCAGTGATCTCATAAGAGTCTGACCTTCACTCGATCCCCTTTGAGATATGACTATCATTGACCTAATAGAATCCGATCACTTAAGATCTTCTATTAGGATTTCCTATAATGACTGAAACCATTATCTTCTTGAGATTAGACATTCACTTGGTCACTCAAGGAATAAATCAACAATAATTGATAAGGTTTTATGTTTAGATGATTGCTTCTTCTAAGCAGATTACACAAATGATTAAGCACGTATTGTTTTACACAATTCTGAGCAACAACTCTCGTGTTAAAACAATTTACATGAAGAGATTGGAACTGTAACACAATAGGAGCAACAACTCTTGTGTTCATTACATTGTTCTACAAAGATGTATATGATCAGAAGTTGAGTAGCATTTTGTAGTGTTCTTCTTCTTCATCTTCTTGTTGAGAAAGTTCCGAGCAACAACTCCTTGCTTCTTTTGAGATCTACCAATATGTATGTGATGATAGTTGATTAGATCTTGTAGAATCTTCTTTATCATCGAGCAAGCTACGAGCAACAACTCCTTGCTTCTTCATGTTTCAACAAATATGTATATGATGAATAGTTGAATAACATCTTGTTGAAATCTTCTTTCTCTTCTTATTTCTTTTCTCTCTTTTCTGTAGTGGTCTTCAGAATGTGTAGCATTGCAACTTTAACATCTTCAACATCCAAGTCTTTCCTTTCACAGGTTGAAGCTCTATTTGGCCAAGGACAACTTTCTTCAAATATTTGGTCTTCTGTTATAGCCTTGAGAGAGACAGAGAGAGACATTGTGAGGATAGAAAAGTCTTTTCCTGTATCAACAGTTAGTTTACAACAAATAGAATAAGGTGTAAGAGTTTAGACAATATAAAATAATATTTTCCATAGCCTGTCCTTTTTCAATGCCAGCTTTCTACATTTTCTCTAAATAATGTTTTTCTAATAAGCTTGTAAATAGAGATCAATTATAGAAAGAAAGTAATTATAAATCCAGTTGTTTGTTCCTAATGGTCACAATGAGAGTGGTTGACAATACAATACAAAAGGACCGTCCTTATGCCACTCTAGTAGAGTAGAGGTCACAAACACTTTATGTACCTTTTGTACACCATCACACATTAACCATTTTAACTTCTTCTTATCTTCAGAGGCTTCATATAATTTGAATGTTGAAGCTTGTTATAGAATAATCACTCTTAAGTCTTAGAACCTAAGTCTTGGAGTCTTCAGAACTTGTTCTATCAGAACCTCGTCCTCAGAGTCTTTAGCACTTGGTTGTAAGAACTTAACTTTCCTCAGATTATTAGAACCTATTCAGCAGAACCTATTCAAAAGAACCTTGTATTCATAATCTTCAGAACTTGTAACACACATAAGTAAAGCTGTAGAAGGTCTCCAAAGCTTAACCACCAAGTCAAAATCAAAACCTCTTGTACTAATGTTCCTTAGACACGTTGCGTAAGACGTACTCAGAATCTTGAATTCACTGTAACATGTAACCAAATGAAACTTATGATGAATTCCAAAACCTCATAGCTATACAAGCTTCTGATGTAATACTTATGATGTTGAATGAAAGTATGTATTCCATGAAATCTATTAGTCTTTAGAATCTTGACTTTGTCTTCAAACTATGGTGAGCAACTCTTCTGATGAGAATATCTCGACTTCTAATCTTGTAGTAGAATCTTTCTTCTCATATGTTCAGTGTTTTGACTTCGTCTTTAGAATCCAAATAAAAACTCTTCTAATGACCGAATCTTGACTACTGATCTTCTATGTTGTAAGCTTGTTTCTTGTATACTCTTGATTTATGATCTTTTAGCAGCAACTTATGAAAAAATCTTTCTTCTTGGAGACTCATTAAGATTATTTTCTTGTCAAATATTCAGCATCCCATAGAACTACTGATGTTTCATTAGAAACAAAACTCAATGATTCTTCTTCAGAGTGGTAATGTGATTCTGATGATATCTTGATTAAGACTATCCATAATTCTAATCATGTATCTGTACACTCAATGAAACCATTAGAACTAAAGTTGTTCTTCATAATATATGTTTGTTGTCACCAAAACCTAAAGATTAAATATAGATCCAAATCTTGTTCTTACAATCTCCCTCTTTTTGATGATGACAAAACCATGTATTTTGATGAAACAATTTTACAGGGTTAAATCATAGAAAAAGTAAATTAAGAGTTTATAAAACCCCCCATGAGTTGAAACTCCCCCTGGAATAAACACTCTCCTCCTGAATCATAAAATTGTGATCTTTCAGAGCTTAGGAGCAATGTTATCCTTTCTGAATCTGATCTATCATTAGATTTAACCTTTTGATCTTATCAGATTATTCATGCCAATTCATGTTTTCTTAAAACATTAGAACCAAGGCCATTCTTTATCAGAACTAGATTTTGTTAGAGAGAATACAATGTCTTTCACAATGTTCTTATAGCATTGGATGCAGGGTTTAAAGAGATGTTGTTAATCAAAATCATTATTCTTTCTCCCCCTTTTTGTCATAATAAAAAAGATAAACATATACTTGATTTTTGAAGAAAAATTCGAATACATAGAATTGAACAACAGAACAGAAAAACTTAAATTCATTAAAAGCAGAGAGAATACAAAAGACATATATTAAACATAGGACAGACAAAAGACAACATATATTAAAATAAAAAGACAAAGGATTACAAAAAAGAGGGACACACATATAGTAATTAGAAGCTATAATGAAAGCTATCATAAATACATAATAACTTTTACACCTAATTGAACCACTGATCATCAAACATCTCACACATATCTTCTTTCTGGGTATCACTAGGACCAGCGTGAATCCTACAAATGATTCTTACAATTTCTCCTTGAACAAACATTTATGATAAGATTCTTCCATGGGGAATACAAGTTTTGTTCAGATTTCTAGATGAACAGATAAAATCTTTTAGATGGTTAAAAATAATTTAAGGAAGATTGATCAGAATACACTTGAGCAAAAAAAGATTAAGATCTTGTCATTATTTGATGAGATATCTTTGTTAACGCCACAAGGACAAATATTTGTCAAGATAAAGCGAAACCAATCTTTGGAAAAAGGCTTAAGATTTACAGGGTTTGTAGAATCAAACTCAGAGTATGCATCAAAGATGGAGATTATATTTGAATCAATAGTGCTTCTAAGAGAACCACTACTAGTAATGATACCCCTTCGAGAACACATGATTGCATCAACAATGCAACCAGCGGTGAAGGAAACATCCAAACCATAGAGATCTGAAGAGATCGAGATACCTCTGGAACAAACATAAGCATTTTTCCAAAATTCTTACAAGATTCAGATAGATGGGTCCTTTTAGAATGGAAATATACTGATCCCAATTTTGAAAATGAATACTAAGGTGAAAATCTTGACCCCCACAAAAGTTTTGGATGGTTTTCCTTGATAAATTTCAAGAGATCATTGTCTCCATGAAAGGTTCTTGGGTTTGAGGTGAAAGACATTTTGGTAGAGGATTTTAGAGGGTTATGAAGTGAGATGAAAACATAGGAGAATAAATAGGAAACGAGAAAACTTGAATAACGGGAGAAATGATTTCTTTACTAAAGGTAATCGGACTTAGGGAGTCACAATAAAAGGTGACAGGGAAGAAAAAGACAAAATACAACTTCCAATAAAATTTTTAGAAAATTAAATGCATGAGGACAAAACAACCAAGGAAAAAAGGATTAGGTATATTAAGAAATTGAAAACAGAAAAAAATTGTTTCAGAGTATAACTTGAATAATAAGTATTATGATGTATTTTCTTAAAGAAGAACAAATCATTAGGTCAACATGAATTGGATTAAGTTTAACATATGCAGGAAGATATGGACACATAAACAATAATAATTTATATTCATAAGCGGGAAGATATTTTATATTCATAAGAGGGAAGAACATATTTGCTTAGAGAAGAACATATTTTATATTCATAAGCGGGAAGATATGGACACATAAACAATAATAAGTTAGAGCTATTTTCAAGAATATATCACTTCTCATTTTACCATATTAAATGCTGTTGTACCCCAAAATTTCCCCTCCCATTTTACTCAATATATGCTCATTAAAACCCTCAACTTGCTCAAGGATGCTCAAGAGTTGACCAGACAAACTCTCTCCTAAAGCAATGAACCTCTAACTAGGGTTTCTATTTTCATCAAGAAGGGTGAGCTCTAAAGGCCTCATATGATCTCCATAGTACTAATATGTCATCAAGACCCTCCATGTCAAGTTTTAAGCTTTGCACAAGAAGTTTGCTCAGTCAATTGCTCAGATGCTTAAGAATCGTCTGTATTAGGTCAAAAGTCAACTGTGGCCCACATACGTTCAAACTTCAAGATTTTTGGTCAACATCAAAATTTTGAAGTTATATTCATAATTTGATCAAGGGTTGATCATGATTCCTCAAGTAATGCTCCCAATTCATCAAAACTCAAAAGTTGCTAAATTAGGGTTTCTTAGGAAAAGTCAACCAAACTTTGACCAAGCATAACTTTCTCATACTTTATCAGAAATTTATCATCCAAGGCTCATTTTCAAGGGAATCCAATTTCCAACAACTCATCTTCAGCCCTCAAGTTCAAGAAATGCACTCATAAAAAGATATGGATTTCTACATTATAGGTCCTTTTGAAAAGTCAACAACACCTTTTGGGCCAAAGCTTCTTACATGAACATGGAGGACTCAATTGAAATAAGACAAAAAGGGTTGTTTAGGGAACATCCTAATATTTCTAAAAAGTCCAAGAACACCTCTCTAGGGTTAAAATTGGAAGAGTTATGCATTGTCAAAGTTGACCATTTTTGGAAAATTGCCAAAAGTCAAATGTGCTCAAAATGCATTTTTTGCCAAATGGGCCTAACCTTTTAGGCTTGCACCTCACTTCCAACATGGTCCACGACCCAAGGCAGCAACCACATCTTATTTTCTCCATTTATTTATTTTATTATGATTTTTATTTATTAAAAACCACATTAAATCAAATAAATAACAAAAAATACCAAAAATTGTTTTGAAGATCTGATTTTGATGGGAATCAAATCTAATTATGATGGCCAAATCAGATCAAAACGAATCAAGGTAATTGGAGGAAAAAAGAGCATGATTTGCATGGTTATGGAAAGATATCATATGGCAAGAAAATCTCATTCAATCTCCATAATTCCAAAGGATTCTGTTCGTTTTTGTTACCCTAATGCATCATACTACATATAGTGAACAAAGACAAGACAAGAAAAGAGGTTTTTGCAGTCGTGAAAACAGAGAAACAAAGTTCAAATTTTGTCCAAAAAGTGTGAGACGTATCTTCTTCCACATACCAATTCAAGGCGTGCTGAAGCTTCCAATCGTTTCCTGGACCTCTCTTGAAGCTAACACGATCAATTTCAAGTGTCAAAACGCCCAGAATCACCCCACAACACTCATACAATTTGCTTCTTTTTTTTTGAAATCGATTACGTTAATCCTTGCATCTTAAGCATGTTTGAATGATACATTTATGATTGTTAACGTATTTGCAACATTTTTGAATGGTTTAATTTATGTTTTGATGAATATACTGACGAGTTCCATGGCTAGGGTTTGAGAAGCTATTTTGAGGCTTCTCTGTACAGGTAAAATTAGGCCCATAAATTGATGCCATGATGCTCGTGAGATCCAGACGAGTAGATTGGTGTCCTTGGAATTGATTTATCATGCGTGGCATGGATTTTTGAAGTTTGTAGGGGTATAGCCATGGAGTTTTGTCCGTAGATATAAACCTGATACCTAAGACGACGAACAGGGAAGAAGACGATGATTCGTCACCATCCCATCGGTCCATTTGAATGTTCGCACGTTTTTTCGTTTTCTTTAGCCTAGCCACTTGTTTGACATAGTATAATTATGTTTTATTATTATACCAACTAATCATCATAGCGCAGATGGCAGGGGTGGTAGCATGTGAAGCCAAGGACCTGGGTTCGATCCCAAGTCCCAAACATTTTCCTATTTTTTGACTATTTAAGTGCAGAACCAACGTGCCTCATGATTTAGAGCCTACTGTGTACCCTCAGATCTCATCCCTGAGATCCATCATCAGGCAAATCTCACGTTCCAACACTAAAGGCCCACCATGCATCACTAGAGTAGGAAAGTATAGGATCTGGCGCAAGCTGGGCCTGGCCATAATGGGCCCAACAGAATTCCAAAATACACCCCCTGGGTGCTTGCACAGGCCTAATTTCTTACTTTTATTTATTATTTTAATTCTTTTTTTATTATTTAATCATGTGTTTTAATAACACCAAAAATAAATCATTTTTCATTTAATCAAAAATCATAAAAAATATCAATTTTTTTTTCATAAAAAATATTTTATTAATTAATTAGTTTAATTAAATTAGGGTAATTTAATGTTCTTTCCTTATTGTTGTACCCCAAAATTTGTCCTCCTATATTTCTCAACAAATGTCAAGTGAGGTCTCCAATTTGCTCAAGGTTGCCCAAGAGTTGACCAGACAAACTCTCTCCTAAGGCAGCATATCTCAAATTAGGGTTTCTATTTTCATCAAGATGTGTGAAACATAAAGGACTCAAATGATCACCATTGTTCTAATATGTTCTCAAGATAATCCATGTCAAGTTTCAAGCCTTGCAGAAGAAGTTTGCTCAACCAATTGCTTAAATGCCTGAAAATTAACTGTACTAGGTCAAAATCCTCATCTTGAATTATTATCCATCATTTGATCAAGGGTTGATCATGATTCCTCAAGGATTGCTCACAATTCATCAAAACCCAAAAGTTGCTAAATTAGGGTTTTATAGGAAAAGTTAACTAAACTTTGACCAAGCATAACTTTCTCATACTTTATCAAAAATGACCCATCCAAAGCTCATTTTAAAGAGGATGAAATTACATACAATTCATCTTCATCTCCCAAGTTCATAATATGTACTCACAAAAAGATATGAATTTTGACATTATAGGTCCTTTTGAAAAGTCAATAAAAACACCTTTTGGGTCAAAGCTTCATACATGAACATGGAAGACTCATTTGAGATGAGACCAAAAGGGTTGTTTAGAGGATATACTAAGCTTTCTAAAAAGTCCAAGAACACCTCTCTAGGGTCAAAATTTAGAGAGTTATTCATTGGCCAAGTTGACCATTTTTGCAAAATTGCCAAAAGTCAAATGTGTTCAAATTTAAATTTTTTGCTAAATGGGCCTAACTTTTTATGCTTACACCTCAATTATAATGTGGTCCAAGACTCAAATTTTCACTCACCCATTATGTTCTTCATTTTTTAATTAATTTTGATTTTTCATTAATTAAAAAGTGAATTAAATCAAATAAATGATGAAAATTAACAAAGATATGATATGATTTGTTTTTTTGATAGATTGGCAATCAAGATATGTTGAGTTTACAAGATCAATTCGAATCAATGGCAATTGATACAAGAAAGGTATGATTTGGCTCAAAATAGGAACATATCATATAGCTTGCAAATCAAATCAAATCTTGGATAAATGCAAAGATTCATTCCAAGTTTGTTAACCTAATCCACTCTAGGTTATATAATGAAGAATTACAGATCAAAAAACAAGGGTTAGGGTCGTGAGAGGCATATAAAAAAACTCAAAATTCTTGACAAAAAGTGTGATTCAGTTTGCAGGTTAGGGGACGATTCAGAGCAATTTAAAGCCAACAATCCATTCCAAGAGATCCCAGGAAGCTATTCCACCTATCCTCAGGCTTCAAAACGCCAGGAATCGTGCCCACCATCAATCACGGTTTGCCTAAAAACTCGATTCTGGTTTCCTTGATTTTGACAACATTATCATGTTTTGATTATACATTCTTGTTCATTATCTTGTTTGCAAGATATTGGCATCATTTAATTGCATTTACAGCGCATGAATCACAATATGCCATTGCTAGGGTTTACAAGTTTGTTTTAGGGGTTTTCAATACAGGAACAATTGGGCCTTGAATCAGGTACTATGATGCTCGTGTGGATGAGACGAGTTGATTGGTACCATTACCTTTCATTTATATTGCCTGTACATGATTTTTGAATGTTACAGGTTTATAGTTACGCACAAATGTCTGTAGGTAAAAGTGTTTTACCTAAAGCGACAGTCCAGTGAAGGAGACAATGGCGTGGCAGCATGTGGCTGGCCCATTTGAATTTTCACGCGTTTTGGAGGCGTGGCACGTTGTTTGCATTATGTTTCATTTGTTTCATAGTAATCATGACTAACGTTCCAGTGCAGATGGTAAAGAAGCTTGCCTTTGATGTATACGTTCTGGGTTCGATCCCAGGCGTGTGCATATTGTTATTTTCTTAACAATTGTAGGCCAATCCAATGCATTACACTATCCAGCGCCTTGTATACACTCTCAACGCCTGGCCACTGGATGCCCAACTAGCCAGATCCAACGTGCCAGCAATGAATGACCATGGTGTTCCTCAAAGTCAACAACGCACCAGATCAGGCGTGGTCAACCAGGCTTGGGAGCATTATGGGCCAAAGATTTCAGTTCAACACCCCCAGATTCGCTAACACTATCAGGCCCAATTCTCAATTTTCTCTTGATTTTTATTTTCTATTTTAATTTGCTTAATCATTTTATTTTTTTAAAATCAGTTTTAATTACATCATAAAAAATCAAGAAAAGTCATAAAAAATTAGATTTAGTTGTTTTCTTATTAAATTAAATTTTTGTTAATTAATTAGATTAATATTTAAATTAGGGTAACTTTAAATTGTTTTTTCACAATTAAAATCAACTAGGAAAAATTAGGTTTAATTCTTGATTTAATTGTTTTCCTTTTGCAAAATAAAATAAAAATACGAAAAAAATAGGTTAACTTAGTTATTTTTCTTAATTAAAATTAATTAGTAATTAGGGTCCTTTTTTTAAATTTAATTATTCATTATTTTCTCAAATAACAAAACACGACGAAAAACATTTTTCTTTAATCAATCGCAAGTAGGATTAGTCAAAGGGTCAAAACCCTAATCGCCTCGCATTTAATTCGCCGCGCACTTGTTGATTATTGTGCCATTATTTTGTAACTGTTCAGGGTTTGTAATAGTTAACTTAGGGTTTTTATTTACTGTTTAAATCCCTGATTTTTGGTTATGTAATTAATCCCCCTCCCCGAAGCCTTGTAATAACGTAGGTTTATTTTCTCGCATTTTTTAATTCCCGCAAATATTTAACTGTCTAGATGTATGCTAATAGGATTGTATGGCAAGAATGTATGACAAAATTAAAATGGTTAGAAAACCCTAATAAGCAAAGATAATAAACTGAAAATCAATCATTCTCACATATTCACTCTTAGGGTATACTATCACTTCGGTTGCCTTCGGCAAACGATCATTAAGCATAGGGTGTCTTAGTGGTGGCCCTCCTGTCTAAAAAGATCAAATGTCCCATTCGAATATTGCCTCGGAAATGTTGCCTGGAAAAGATCTTAAGATTCTAGGGTTACTACTAAGGTGTCCTAATATTGTTTTAGTGATCGTACGTCTCTTTCGAATTGACCCTTACAAATTCCAACGAAGGTGCTACCTATTTCTCAATAGTAGGATAACGCTGTCTAAAGGAAACAAGAATAAAAACAATTTTTTTCCAAGTAGGTAGATCCTAGTAGGTACTTGCTCAAATCAAAACTTTTCACACTTACACCTTTCAAAACAAATTTTCAAAACAACTTCATCACACCCTTGAGGACTGATACAAGGGTTATCATGAAGTAAAACATTTTTCAAAAAGAAGCACACAAACGCAAGCAATTTAAAAATGAGCAAGTACCTAAGAGCCCATGGAAAACCATGGATAGAAAGGATGCTAACACCTTCTCTTTCTATAATCTACCCCCCCGTACTCAAAATCTCGAAAAAGGATTTTTTCTGTACTTTTTTCCTTTCCGATTGGATGAAATAAAAGTCGGTGGCGACTCTTGCTTACCGTGACATTTTGCAAACACAAAACACAAAACGCAAGCCAGTATTAAACAGTCGGTTCTGCCACCGTATCACAGAACTGGCGACTCTGCTGGGGACTAATAAGTGGGGTATACCTTAGGATCTAGGTCATTAAAATTGCTTCTCTTGATTGCTTTGTTTGCTTCTTTTTTTGAGGGTTTTGTTGGGGGTTACTATAGATCCTACACCCGGATCTGGGGAACACCTTTTAGGTAAGTAGCAATAGACTGTGAGGGAACTGTACAACGTAGACCAATACGGTTGAAGCAGTAGCTACGTTGGTGTGGCACTTTGGTTGGTATCGAAATCCCTTGTGGTGAAACGAGGAGAACACGGGGCCGCTGCATGGTGTCATGAAGCATCAACTGACCTTAGAACCTTTAATTGCCCAACTTGGACATTAGAAAGTAGCAAGATAGCCGACCTCGGTGTAGAGCTGAGAACTGGTTGATACTCGATGCCATACTCATTGAGATCATACTTTTGGAATATTTTGGCCGTAAGAAAAGATTACGTGAGCTGAAACCATGACCGATAAAGGATGGTCAGTGATATTGAGATCCTCTAGAACCCGATTACTTTTCTAGGACAGGTTTGAAACCAACTTAACTTCAAGAGGGTATTACCTTTGACCTCATGCAAGCCTTAAACCTAAGAGCTTTGTGTGATTTGACTGTGTTTGCAATACCTGTGTTTTCTATACCTATGGTTTATCATGACATCATGCATCATAACATGGCATTCATGCTTCATTACACTAACCATTTCAAAGACCAAGGGAATTTATCTTTGTTCTGTTTTGCAGATCATGGCTTCCGTGCGTAGAAATACTATCCGAATCAGCTTTGTGGAGATACCTTCCCAACTCAAAGAGCTAGTATCAAGAGTTTCTGAAACTTCTATTTTCATTAAGAGACACAGTCAACTTCTCAGTCTGGTTACTTCAAACTTTGATGAACAGATGATGAGCGTACTTTTTCAGTTCTTCGATCCCAAGCATCACTGCTTCACCTTTCCAGATTATCAGTTGGTACCCACTTTGGAAGAATTCTCTCAGTTATTGGGTATACCCATTCTTGAACAGGTACCCTTCACAGGTATAGAAGAAGCTCCTAAGCCAGAAGTCATTGCCTTAGCTTTGCATTTGAAACGGGCCGACGTGGTATCCAATTGGGAAACTCAAAACGGAGTCGAGGGTTTTCTAGCCAAATTTCTGATAGACAAGGCTCAGTTATTTTGGGATGATATGGATTTTCAGGCTTTTGAAGGATGTCTTGGATCTTCTTATCTATGGTTTAGTTCTCTTCCCTAATCCGGACTCCTTCGTAGATGTGAATGCTATCAAGATTTTCCTTTCTCGCAACCCTGTGCCTACCTTGCTTAGAGATATTTTGCACACTCTCCATACTCGTACCATGAAGAGAAGAGGCACTCTTATGTGCTGCGCGCTGTTGCTGTCAAGGTGGTTTATTTATCACCTCCCTAAGTTTGTACCAAAGAACGAAGAAGGTTTGGGTTGGTCACATAGGATAATGTCACTCGCTCATACGAATGTTCTTTGGTGTTCCCGAGCTATGGAAGACATTACTATTATTGACCGTTGTGGGGAGTACCCTAATGTCCCATTACTTGGTATCAGAGGGGGTATAACTTACAATCCTTGTCTAGCTTTGCGATAATTTGGTCATGCTCGAAGGGATTGTCCCCATGAGTTACTTATTGAGGGAATTGTATTCAACTATAAGGATGATGTTAAGGAGTATCGTCAGAGGTTCATACGAGCTTGGGGCATGGTAAACAGATCTAACCCCAAAGATTTGGGACCAAAGACTTCCATTCCTATGGAGCCTTACCTCCAATGGGTACGAGCACGTGCCCAGAAGCTTATGATGCCTTATGTGGCCATATTACCAGTGATTATGGAGCCCACTACTGAAGAAGGCATTCCTTACACGGTTCTCTATCCTTACATGCCCACTGATCTTGGGGAGTTACAGAGGTCTTGGATTCAGCTGAAGAATGAGCGGGATACTTACAGGGAATAATTCCATGATCAAGAGAGGAAGGTTTTAAAGCTCACCAAGCAGCTCCAGGAAGAAAGAGTGCTCAATGATTATATCAACATAAAGAGAAAGCGTCCATGAGATTTTTGACTTTTCTTTTCTAGTTTTAGATTTGTTTTATTTACTTATTTGTAACGCCTTAAAGGCATTTTGAACCTTCAAATTTAAGCTAATAAAGTTTTTGTTATTTGGTTTGCAAATTTAAATTTCTTGAAGTCTTTGAAATCATTACATGCACATCCCATTATCATACACATCATTACAGGTACCACTACAGGTTTCTCATCTTCTTCGTTGTTTATTTCAGCAGAAATGTCTTCCGATCAAGTCATCAAAGATCTTCAGGCACAGAACGCCCAGTTCCAACAAATGTTCACCAGTCTGGCAAAGGGGCAAGAGGATATGAAAGCCCTCATTCTGAAAGAGAAGAAGAAAAAGAAGAAGACTGGTATTCTGAATATGGGCAGAAGGTTTGGAGAAAGGTTGAAGCATCAAACTGATCTGACCTCTTCATCCAAGGAAGGGTTGAACCAAGAAGGGGAGAAGGACCCCAGTCCTATAGTTTCTGATGATGATACAAATTACAATGATGAGCAATATCCTCCTACTGAGGATAGATACAAGCAACTAGAAGACCGTCTAAGTGCCATGGAAGTTCAGAGGATACCTGGACTAGATTTTGAAGAACTGGGATTGGTGTCGGGAGTAGTCATCCTGCAGAAGTTCAAAGCTTCGGTTTTTGCTAAGTATGATGGGGTGTCCTGCCCAAAACTCCATCTCTGCCCTTATGTCAGAAAAATCCAACCCTACACCGCTGACAGAAATTTGTGGGTGCACTTCTTTCAAGGTAGCTTATCAGGGACTCATCTTGAATGGTTCTACCAGTTGGAAGGAGCCAGTGTCCGAAACTGGGAAGATATTGCGGCTGCTTTCTACAAGCAGTATCAGTACAATGCCGACCTTGCTCCCAATCGTACTCAACTCCAGAGCATGTCCATGGGTGCAGGTGAAGGTTTTAAAGATTATGCTCAAAAATGGAGAGACTTGGCTTGGAAAGTTCAACCCCCGTTGTCTGATAGGGAGTTGGTTGACATGTTTCTAGGGACGCTATCTAGTCCATTTTTCAATCACTTAATCGACAACTCATCATCTGGTTTCACCAAGATGATTTTAACTGGAGAAAGAGTAGAAGCTGGAATCCAGAGTGGTAAAATACAGAAGGATGCCTCCTCGAGTTCAACAAAGAAGCCTTTCGCTGGTAAGAAGGAAGCCAGTGCGGTCTATAGCCCGAGGGGCCAAAGTAGATCTGAACACCGTCAGACGGTAAATGCTGTAGTGATACCAAGACCCGTAGTTGCTCCACTATGCAACAATCAACAAAGGGTGGAAAGACCACAAAGGCAGTTCACCCGGCTCAATATGACTCTGTCTCAAATTTTACCACAATTGTTGAAGACCAATCTGGTAACTCTGAGGGAAGCCCCGAAGAACCCCAACACCACATCTCCCAGCTATAATCCGAATGCCCGTTGCGCTTATCACTCCGAAAGTCCAGGTCATGATACAAACGACTATTGGGCCCTGAAAAATAAGGTGCAGGACCTGATCGAAGCCAAAGAGATTGAGTTTGATGCTTCGGAGAAGCCCAACGTCATAACTGCACCCATGCCAAAGCATGGCTCGGGAATCAACGCTATTGAGGTTGTCTACGCCATAGAAGATGCTGATGATGAGAACCCGAATGTTGACAGCTGGATCTACCCGACAACCAATGGTGGACCGAATAACTGGACGGCTAGGGACTTCATACCTGTTTCTTTTATTCCGCAGTAATTTACTCATTTGTTTTAAGATTTGTAATAAACAATTTGAAACTTTATGGCCCGGTGCCTTGCCCGAGGCACCTTGGCTTTGCTTGTGAGGGCTATTATTTGTCATTTCATATATCATTAATAAAGCATTAGACATTTCTTGTATACAAATTTTGTGCTCCTTGTTTTTCTTTTCTGTCTCTCACTTTATCAAAACAACTATTTTCTTACACACACACACACACACACTCACGTATCATACTGCAGATCCATATCCACTATGGATCCCATTGATAACAGCTCTGCTACTACCAGTTATGACTTCAAAAATACGATCAACCAAGCCGAGGACGAAGGTGAGGATGATTGTGAAGTGCCTGGAGAACTTGCTAGACTATTACAGCAGGAAGAAAGGGCCATACAGCCTCATGAAGAGCCAGTCGAGTCAGTGAATTTGGGTACAAAGAAAGACATGAAAGAGGTTAAAATAGGTGCGAATCTGGAGCCTAGTGTCAAATAACGGATAATACAGATGCTACACGACTATGTTGAGATCTTCGCCTGGTCCTATGAAGACATGCTTGGTTTGGACACTGATATTGTGGTACACCGCCTGCCGACTAAAGAAGACTGCCCTCCGGTCAAGCAGAAGGTCCGCCATATGCGCCCTGAAATGTCAGAGAAAATCAAGGCAGAGGTCATGAAATAGTTCGACGCAGGATTTTTAGCTGTCACTTCTTATCCGCAGTAGGTTGCTAACGTCGTTCCGGTACCTAAGTAGGACGGTAAGGTACGAATGTGTGTGGACTACAGAGATCTGAGCAGGGCAAGTCCCAAGGATGAATTCCCACTTCCTCACATTGATGTTCTAGTCGACAACACCGTGCAACACAAGATCTTCTCCTTCATGGATGGTTTTTCTGGCTACAACCAGATCGAGATGGCTCCTGAGGACATGGAGAAGACAACCTTCCTTACACAGTGGAGCAACTTCTGTTACAAGGTAATGCCTTTCGGGTTGAAGAATGCTAGGGCAACTTATCAGTGTGCCATGGTCGCTTTGTTCCACGATATGATTCACCACAAGATTGAGGTTTATGTTGATGATATGATAGCCAGGTCCCAGACAGAGGAAGAGCACCTTGATCATCTCCAGAAACTGTTTGACCGGTTGAAGACGTACAAACTGAGGTTGAATTCGAACAAGTGTACCTTCGCGGTAAGGTCTGGTAAGCTTCTGGGTTTTGTTGTCAGTGACAAAGGTATTCAGGTAGACCCCGCAAAGGTAAAAGCTATACAAGAGATGCCGGTCCCTATACAGAAAAAGAAGTTAGAGGTTTCTTGGGACGTCTGAATTACATCGCTAGGTTCATTTTACATCTGACTGCTACTTGTGAGCCAATCTTCAAGCTGCTGAAGAAAGATTAAGTGGTAAGGTGGAATGATGAATGCCATACCGCTTTCCAAATAATCAAGGAATACTTTCAAGAACCACTAATTTTGATGCCTCCAGTTGAAGGAAGACCTTTGATATTATACTTGACAGTGCTAGACAATTCAATGGGGTGTGTGCTGGGGCAGCATGACGAGTCTGGTCGAAAAGAGCACACCATTTATTACCTTAGCAAAAGTTTACCGACTGTGAGACCCGATACTCATTGCTCAAGAAAACTTGCTGCGCTTTGGCATGGGCTACTTGCCGACTAAGACAGTATATGCTGACTCACACTACCTTGTTGATATCAAAGATGGATCCGATCAAGTATATTTTCGAGAAGCCCGCCTTATCCGGAAGAATAGCAAGATGGAAGATGATCTTAACTGAGTACGACATCCAATACACAACCCAAAAAGCAATCAAGGGGAGTGTATTGGCGGATCATTTGGCGCATCAGGCCGTGGATGACTACCAGTCCATGAATTTTGAGTTCCCGGATGAGAATATCATGTTGGTGACTGATTACGAAGAACATGGACCAGATAAAGGACCCGAGGAGGGATCCCGATGGTCTATGTATTTTGATGGAGCCTCGAACGCATTGGGTAATGTCATTGGTGCTATAATTATATCTCCTGAGGGCTGTCATACTCTATTCACCGCCCGATTATGTTTTAACTGCACCAACAATATGGCGGAGTATGAAGCGTGTATCATGGGTCTTTGAGTAGCTATTGACCTGAGGATCAAGTTCTTGAGTGTATTCGGAGATTCCGCTTTGGTAATAAGTCAGATCAAAGGCGAGTGGGATATGAAGCACCCAAATATTATTCCTTACAAAGAGTATATGCTGACATTGCTCCTACACTTTGAGGAGGTAACCTTTGAACATTTCCCACGAGAAGAGAACCAGTTGGAAGACGCGCTAGCTACCATGTCTTCTATGTTCAGAGTCCGGTGGGACAATGAAGCTCCCCAGATTACCATTGAGAGGTTGGACGAACCCGCACATTGTTGTGACATTAAGACTGAAGAGGTAGCAGATAAACCTTGGTTTCATGAGGTAAAGAGGTATCTTGAGGCTCAAGAATACCCCTAGGGGGCATCTGTTAATGATAAGAAGTTTCTGAGAAGGTTCGCTACGAAGTTCTTCATCAGTAATGGTATCCTCTATAAGCATAACCATGATTCAACCTTACTGCAGTGTGTAGACATGAGTGAGGCAGAAAGGATCATGGCAGAGTTACATGAAGGTACCTTCGAAACTCATTCCAGTGGACATACCATGGCAAAGAAAATCCTACGAGAAGGATATTACTGGTCCACTATGGAAGCCGATTGTTATCAGCACTCTCGAACCTGTCATAAGTGCCAAGTTTATGCTGATAAGGTGCATGTACCTCCGGTTCCCCTGAATATTTTGACGGCTCCCTGGCCCTTTGCAATGTGGGGCATCGACATGATCAGTGAGATCAGACCTACTGCATCTAATGGGCGTCACTTCATTCTAGTAGCAATTGATTACTTTACGAAGTGGGTTGAGGTAGCTTCCTTTGCTACAGTAACCAAGAACGTCGTGGCGCGGTTTATCCGACACAATCTGATATGTCGATATGGTGTACCAGAGAGGATTATTACAGACAATGGTACAAATCTCAATAACACAATAATCACCGAGC
The DNA here is from genome assembly GCA_948472305.1 of Vicia faba. NCBI lineage: Eukaryota > Viridiplantae > Streptophyta > Magnoliopsida > Fabales > Fabaceae > Vicia > Vicia faba. The sequence continues at coordinate 750,175,847 of OX451740.1, read as the reverse complement.
TCTGCAAACAGTTCAAGATTCAACACCATAATTCTTCTCCCTACCGGCCAAAGATGAATGGGGCTGTTGAAGCAGCTAACAAGAACATCAAAAAGATTGTGCAGAAGATGACGTTGACATATAAAGACTGGCACGAGATGTTACCATTCGCTCTTCATGGGTACCGTACCTCGGCATGGACGTCGACAGGGGCAACACCTTATTCTTTGGTGTATGGCATGGAGGCAGTCCTACCCATCGAAGTCCATATACCCTCTCTCAGGATTATGAAGGATACGGGTTTGAACAAAGACGACTGGATCCAAACTCGGCTTGATCAGTTGAACCTAATCGATGAAAAAAGACTTACTACTATCTGTCATGGTCATACGTATCAAAAGCGAATGATCAAGACTTTTAACAAGAAAGTCAGACGTCAAGAATATCAAGTCGGGGATCTAGTGATCAAACATATCATACTACTGCAAGGTGATCCCAGGGGAAAATGGACCCCCACATACGAAGGGCCATTTGTGGTTAAGAACATTTTCTCGGGAGGAGCTATGATTCTAGCCACCATGGATAATGACGACCTTCCTCACCCCGTCAATGCAGACATAGTGAAAAGAGACTACGCATAATCAAAGACCCGCTAGGTTGACTGGCCTAGGAAAAAATAAGGGCTTCCCGGCGAACCAAAAGGGTTCGGGCAAAAGTAAGGGATGAAAATGAAAAAAACTGTACACCCGGCAAGTTGAAAACCTGAAAAGGCGACTTGGGAAAAAAAGGGTATCCCGATGGACTGAAAACCCGAAAAGGAGGTCCAGGAAAAAATTAGGGATCGAAGCGTAACACTATGTCTCATTGGATCATTTTGCAACCAGACTTCGGTATCAACTATCAAGCTCAGACGACGCCAATCAATCTGATCCACCTTCGTCCAAGCAACAAAGTGATGAGACGCTTGAAGATATAAAGGCAATAACAGAGTTGGAACCCAATGGGATTGTTTTACATAGTTGTTTTTCTTTTTTTACAAATTGTAATTTCCTTCGGCGGTGTTCTCTTACTAGGACGCCAACCTCTTTGTACAAAACGCCTATTACAGGCCAACTTCAAAAATCAATACAATTCATTTTCACAAGAAACCTCAATTTGTTGTTTCTTTTTTCTGTTTTGTTTTTCAAGAACGTCCAATGATTCATTTTTGATATATGCATTTGAAAATGATTGCTACTCATAAATATTTACATAAGAAACAAAAGGCGATTACTCGTAATTCCAAAAACAGGGAAAACAAAAAGCGCCCAAACCTCACAGTTACTCTGCCCATCAGGTACCAGGATAGAGCCAGCTTGAGAACATGAGTAGTGGTACATACACTCCCCACAGAGTAAAAAGTATCCAAAGACAGTGATGTTAGCTTTCCCGAACAGGACATAACTCTCCCCAGTTGAGGTTCACAATCGCGAGTGAGTCAGTAAATTTTTCCCCAAGCAGAGTTTATTTCTCTCACAAGCAGAAATTCAATCTCCAATAGAATTCATTATCACCAGCAACGGAAATCCATCCCCAACTGAGTTTATTTCTCCAAATCAACAGATCTATCAAACAAAGTATCTCCTCTCCAACAGAGTTATTCCCCATAGAGCTATCCTTAGACAAGGTCTCTTCCGGCAGAATATTCATCAGCCGAATGGATGTGAATCCCTAGCTAGTCATCTTTGTTCACCATCCCCAACAGAAGTAGAGGAACTATTTTTTTTACAAGAAGTCAAGAATACCATCACTCATACTCTCCAAACAACAGTCAGGGATTTATTTTCTCGGACTCAGATTATTAACGTCAGCATTTCATGTTCATACATCATGACATGTGCATACATTACATATAACATAGTCTCAGTCATCTTGAGAACCTCATCACAATGCATCTCATGCATCGCACATAGCTATCCCTATAGTTCTTTCAGGAAAGACAATTATTATTAACAATTTCCAATAGGTCCATGATCACCACTCGAAGCTAAACAGAGTAATCATCAGTGTGACCAATGCAACCTTACTCAGGTTCCTCCTGAAGTTTCACATAGACTCATCACAAAGCAACCTTACCCAGGTTCCCTCTGCAGTTTTACCCAAACTCATTTCGAAGTAACCTTACTATCCCGGTTCCTTCTCACAGCCCTACCATCCAGGCTTTCATATCGAAGTAACCCTACTATCCAGGTTCCTTCTCATAGCCCTACTATCCAGGCTTTCATCTCGAAGTAACCCTACCATCCAGGTTCCTTCTCAAGCCCTACTATCCAGGCTTTCATATCGAAGTAACCCTACTATCCAGGTTCCTTTTCACAGCCCTACTATCTAGGCTTTCATCTCAAAGTAACCCTACCATCCCGGTTCCTTCTCACAACCCTACCATCCAGGCTTTCATATCGAAGTAAACCTACTATCTAGGTTCCTTCTCACAACCCTACTATCCCGACTTTCATATCCAAGTAACCCTACTATCCAGGTTCCTTCTCATAGCATTACTATCTCGACTTTCATATCGAAGTAACCCTACTGTCCAAGTTCCTTCTCACAACCCTACTATCCAGGCTTTCATATCGAAGTAACCCTACCATCCAGGTTCCTTCTCACAGCCCTACTATCCATGCTTTCATATCGAAGTAACCCTACCATCCAGGTTCCTTCTCACAGCCCTACTATCCCGGCTTTCATATCGAAGTAACCCTACTATCCAGGTTCCTTTTCACAGCCCTACTATCCCGGCTTTCATATCGAAGTAACCCTACTATCCAGGTTCCTTCTCACAGCCCTACTATCCATGCTTTCATGTCAAAGTAACCCTATTATCCAGGTTCCTTCTCACAGCCCTACTACCCAAGTTTTCATGTCGAAGTAACCCTACTATCCAGGTTCCTTCTCACAGCCCTACTACCCAGGCTTTCATCTTGAAGTAACCCTACTATCCAGGTTCCTTCTCACAACCCTACTATCCAGGCTTTCATGTCGAAGTAACCCTACTATCCAGGTTCCTTCTCATAACCCTACTACCCAGGCTTTCATGTCGAAGTAACCCTTCTATCCAGGTTCCTTCTCACAGCCCCACTATCCAGGTTCCTTCTCAAGCCCTACTATCCAGGCTTTCATGTCGAAGTAACCCTACTATCCAGGTTCCTTCTCACAGCCCTACTATCCAGGATTTCATCTCGAAGTAACCCTACTATCCAGGTTCCTTCTCATAACCTTACTATCCGGGTTCTTCCTCTCTTATCCCCAGACATCAGTCTACAATACTATAAGACCGGGACCCGATCAGACACGATTGGTTTCGCATCTCTCCAGTAAGTCGCGGTGCAGCATATACCCCGACCAGATATGCAGTTCACTTCCATTCCTCAAACCGGAGTTATTCCCCAGTAGAGTAACGGACAACTGAAGCTCCTAAAACTCTATTTCTCCCAAGACAGAGACCAGCATTCCCCAGCGAAGTCCTCCTCAACAACAGGTATACGGGTTCTCGCAAAGGAATCTCTTATGCGATCGACACCTCTTCGGATGGCGTATGTAATCCCATTCCCGAAATTACAAATCAAGTTCCACTTCATGCGAGTGTAAATTTCTGGGCACTCTAGTCTTCAATCATCTTCCACCTTCAGATCACGAAAGACAGAGCAGCCAATCTACATCTTCAGGTTTAAGAAGATTGAACAGGGGAAGCTGTTGTACCCCAAAATTTTCCCTCCCATGTTTTTCAACAAATGTCAAGTGAGGTCCCCAATTTGCTCAAGGTTGCCTAAGAGTTGACCAAACAAACTCTCTCCTAAGGCAGCATACCTCAAATTAGGGTTTCTATTTTCATCAATATGTGTGAACCATAAAGGACTCAAATTCTCACCATTGTCCTAATATGTTCTCAAGATCATCCATGTCAATTTTCAAGCCTTGCAGAAGAAGTTTGCTCAAACGCTTGAAAATCAACTGTACTAGGTCAAAAGTCAACTGTGGCCCACATATAGTCAAACTTCAAGATTTTTGGTCAACATCATCATCTTGAAGTATTATCCATCATTTTATCAAGGTTTGATCATGATTCCTCAAGGATTGCTCACAATTCATCAAAACCCAAAAGTTGCTAAATTAGGGTTTTACAAGAAAAGTCAACTCAACTTTGACCAAGCATAAATTTCTCATACTTTATCAGAAATGACCCATCCAAAGCTCATTTTGAAGAGGATGCAATTACCTGCAATTCATCTTCAGCTCCCAAGTTCAGAATATGCACTCACAAAAAGATATGAATTTTGACATTATAGGTCCTTTTGAAAAGTCAACAAAAACACCTTTTGGGTCAAAGCTTCATACATGAACATGGAAGACTAAATTGACATGACAGATTGGCAATCAAGATATGTTGAGTTTACAAGATCAATTCGAATCAATGGCAATTGATACAAGAAAGGCATGATTTGGCTCAAAATAGGAACATATCACATAACTTGCAAATCAAATCAAATCTTGGATAAATGCAAAGATTCATTCCAAGTTTGTTAACCTAATTAACTCTAGGTTTTATAATGAAGAATTCCAGATCAAAAAACAAGGGTTAGAGGTCGTGAGAGGCATAATACAAAACTCAAAATTCTTGACAAAAAGTGTGATTCAGTTTGCAAGTTAGGGGATGATTCAGAGCAATTTAAAGCCAGCAATCCATTCCAAGAGATCCCAGGAAGCTATTCCATCTATCCTCAGGCTTCAAAACGCCAGGAATAATGCCCACCATCAATCACGGTTTTCCTAAAAACTCGATTCTAGTTTCCTTGATTTTGACAGCATAATCATGTTTTGATTATACATTCTTGTTCATTATCTTGTTTGCAAGCTATTGGCATCATTTAATTGCATTTACAATGCAGGAATCACAATATGCCATTGCTAGGGTTTACAAGTTCGTTTTAGGGGTTTTTAATACAGGAACAATTGGGCCTTGAATCAGGTACCATGATGCTCGTGAGGATGAGACGAGTTGATTGGTACCATTACCTTTCATTTATATTTCCTGTACATGATTTTTGAATGTTACAGGTTTATAGTTACGCACAAATGTCCGTAGGTAAAAGTGTTTTACCTATAGCGACATGCCAGTGAAGGAGACGATGGCGTGGCAGCATGTGGCTAGCCCGTTTGAATTATCGCGCGTTTTAGAGGCGTGGCACGTTGTTTGCATTATGTTTCATTTGTTTCATAATAATCATGAGTAACGTTCCAGCGCAGATGGTAAAGAAGCTTGCCTTTGATGTACACGTTCTGGGTTCGATCCCAGGCGTGTGCATTTTGTTATTTTCTTAACAATTGCTGGCCAATCCAATGCATTACACTATCTAACGCCTTCTATACACTCTCAACGCCTGGCCACTGGATGCCCAGCTAGCCAGATCCAACGTGCCAGCAATGAATAACCATGGTGTTCCTCAAAGTCAACAACGCACCAGATCAGGCGTGGTCAACCAGGCTTAGGAGCATTAAGGGCCAAAGATTTCAGTTCAACACCCCCAGATTCGCTAACACTATCAGACCCAATTCTCAATTTTCTCTTGATTTTTATTTTCTATTTTTATTTTCTTAATCATTTATTTTTTTTGAAATCAGTTTTAATTACATCATAAAAAATCAAGAAAAGTCATAAAAAATTAGATTTAGTTATTTTCTTATTAAATTAAACTTTTGTTAATTAATTAGATTAATATTTAAATTAGGGTAACTTTAAATTGTTTTTTCACAATTAAAATCAACTAGGAAAAATTAGGTTTAATTCTTGATTTAATTGTTTTCCTTTTGCAAAATAAAATAAAAATACAAAAAAAATAAGTTAACTTAGTTATTTTTCTTAATTAAAATTAATTAGTAATTAGGGTCCTTTTTAAAATTTAATTATTCATTATTTTCTCAAATAACAAAACATGACGAAAAACATTTTTCTTTAATCAATCGCAAGTAGGATTAATCAAAGGGTCAAAACCCTAATCGCCTCGCATTTAATTCGCCGCGCGCTTGTTGATTATTGTGCCATTATTTTGTAACTGTTCAGAGTTTGTAATAGTTAACTTAGGGTTTCTATTTACTGTTTAAATCCCCGATTTTTGGTTATGTAATTAATCCCCCTCCCCGAAGCCTTGTAATAGCGTAGGTTTATTTTCTCGCATTTTTTAATTCCCGCAAATATTTAGCTGTCTAGATGTATGCTAATAGGATTGTATGGAAAGAATGCATGACAAAATTAAAATGGTTAGAAAACCCTAATGTGAAAAGATAATAAACTGAAAATCAATCACTCGCACATATTCACTCTTAGGGTATACTCTCACTTCGGTTGCCTTCGGTAAATGATCATTAAGCATAGGGTGTCTTAGTGGTGGCCCTCCTGTCTAAAAAGATCAAATGTCCCATTCTAATGTTGCCTTGGAAATGTTGCCTCGAAAAGATCTTAATACTCTAGGGTTACTACTAAGGTGTCCTAATATTTTTTTAGTGATCGTACGTCTCTTTCGAATTGACCCTTACAAATTCGAACGACGGTGCTACCTATTTCTCAATAGTAGGATAGCGCTGTCTAAAGGAAACAAGAATAGAAACAATCTTTTTTCGAGTAGGTAGATGCTAGTAGGTACTTGCTCAAATCAAAACTTTTCACACTTACACCTTTCAAAACAAATTTTCAAAACAACTTCGTCACACCTTTGAGGACTGATACAAGGGTTATCACGAAGTAAAACTTTTTTCAAAAACAAGCACACAAACACAAGCAATTTAAAAATGAGCAAGTACCTAAGAGCCCATGGAAAACCATGGATAGAAAGGGTGTTAACACCTTCCCTTTCTATAATCTACCCCCGTACTCAAAATCTCGAAAAAGGATTTTTTCTGTACTTTTTTCCTTTCCGATTGGATGAAATAAAAGTCGGCGGTGACTCTTGCTTACCGCGACATTTTGCAAACACAAAATGCAAAACGCAAGCCAGTATTAAACAGTCGGTTCTGCCACCGTATCACACTTATTATAATTAAAAATAATTAGATTTAGGGTTTAATTTTATGCTTAACCTAATTTTTCCTTAAAAATAAATATTTTCTCAATTTAGATTTTTAGGTCGACTAATCATTTCTCGCATTTAATTTACCGCGCGTTTTTAATTTATTATTTTTACTATTATTTGTAAATGCTCCGAGTTTGTAATAGATTTAAATAGGGTTTTAATTCCGCGTTTTATTTTCAGTCAAAGTAATTATGTATCTTCCAAAGCCATGTAATAGCTAGGACTCTAATTTCTCGCTTTTAAATTTACGCAACTATGAACTGATTAGATGTATGGAAATAGGTTTGCATGTGAAAGATAAACGATTAATACAATAGAAAACCCTAATTGTGAAAAGATAATTAACTGAAAAAAATACACTTGCACATGCTCACTCCTAGGGTTTTCCCTAGTTGGTTGCCTCGAAAATAATGGTGGTGTCCCTCGATCGTAGGGGTACCTTAGCAATGACCCGCGATTCAAAATCGTCATAAAGATCATAGTCCCTACTTGTCCCTTGAGTTTCCTACGAATTGACTTATGACGATAGTCTCTTCGAAATGCTAAGGTATCTTTACATGTTGCCTTCAATGACCATAACGTCCCTTTCAAATGTCCCTTAAATCCAACGACGATGCTACCTATTCCTTAATAAAATGATAGTGCTTTCTAAAGGAAAACAAACAGACCTTTTTCGAGTAGGTAGATTAGTTCCTAGGTACTTTCTCAAACAAAACTTTTCACACAAACACTTTTTCAAAACAATTTTCAAAACAACTTCGTCACACTCTTGAGGACTGATACAAGAGTCATCACAAAGTAAAACCATTTCAAAACAAGCACACACAAGCAATTTAAAAAATGAGCAAGTACCTAAGAGCCCATGGAAAACCACAGATAGAAAGGGTGCTAACACCTTCTCTTTCTATAATCTACCCCCCGTACTCAGAAACATCTCAAAAAAAGGTTTTTTCTGTTCTTTTTCCTTTTCCTTTGTTGGATGAAATAAAAGTCGGTGGCGCTTCTTGCTTACCGCGACATTTGCGAATACAAAATGCAAACCAGTATAACAGTCGATTCTGCCACCATATCACAGAACTGGCGACTCTGATGGGGATGTTTAATAAGTGGGGTACACCTTAGGATCTAGGTAATTTTTAGATTGCTTTCTTGTTTGTTTTATCTGCTTTATTCTTAAAGGGTTTTGCTTAGATATTGTTGAAGACCCTACACCCGGATCTGGGGGCACTTTTTAGGTAAACAACAATAGATCATGGAGACTGTACGACATAGACCGATATGGTTTAAGCAATGGCTGTGTTGGTGTGACACTTTGGTTGGTACCGGTATCCTTCGTATGGAAACGAGGAGAATACGGGGCCTCCACGTGGTGTCGTGAAGCACTAGAGGACCTTAGAACCTTAGTTGAACAAACTTGGCCATTAGAAAGTAGTGAGATAGCCGACCTCGGTATAAAGTTGAGGATTGGTTGATACTCGATGCTACACTCATTGAGATCAAACTTTTGGGATATTTCGGCCGCAAGAAAAGACTACTTGAGCTGAAACAATGGCCGATAAAGGATGATCAGTGATATTGAGAATCTTTAGAACCCAGTTAATTTTATAAGACATGTCTGAAACCAACTAAAATTCAAGAGGGTACTTACCTTTAACCTCATACAAGCCTTTGAACCTAAGCTCTATTGTATGCTTTGCTTGTGTGTGATTTATTCTGCTTAAACACAACATCATGCATCATAACATAGCATCCATTCTTATTACACTAATCATTTCAAGGACCAAGGGGATTTATCTTTGTTCTGTTTTATAGACCATGGCTTCCGCTTGTTGAAACACTATCCGAATCAGCTCTGTGAGAATACCTCCCCAGCTTAAGGAGCTAGTATCAAGGGTTCCTGAAACTTCTGCATTCACTATGAGACATGGTCGACTTCTCAACCTGGTTACTTCAAACTTTGATGAAAAGATGATGAGTGTACTCTTTCAGTTCTTTGATCCCAAGCACCACTGCTTCACCTTCCCAGATTATCAGTTAGTGCCTACCATGGAAGAATTCTCCCAGCTGTTGGATATACCCATTCTTGAACAGTTACCTTTCACAGGTTTAGAGGAGGTTCCTAAGCCAGAAGTCATGGCCTCGACCTTGCATCTGAAACGGGCCGACGTGGTATCCAATTGGGAAACAAGAAGCGGAGTCAAGAGTTTTCTAGCCAAGTTCCTAATAGACAAAGCCCAACTATTTTGGGATGATATGGACTTTCAGGCTTTTGAGGAAGTCTTGGCCCTTCTGATCTATGGGTTAGTACTGTTCCCTAACCCGAACTTGCTCATAGATGTGAATGCTATCAAGATCTTCCTCTCTCACAACCCCGTGCCTACCTTGCTCGAAGATATTTTGCATGCTCTCCATACTTGTACCATGAAAAGAAGAGAGGTTTTTATGTGCTGCATGCCATTGCTGTCGAGGTGGTTTATTTCTCACCTCCCTAAGTCTGTACTGAAGAATGAAGAAGGTTTGGGTTGGTCCCAAAGGATAATGTCACTCGCTCACACAGATATTCTCTGGAATTCCTGAGCCATGTGAGATATTGCTATTGTTGACCGCTGCAGGGAGTACCCTAATGTCCCGTTACTTGGCATTAGAGGAGGCATAACCTATAATCCTTGTTTAGCTCTGCGACAATTTGGTTACGCTCGAAGGGATGGTCTCCTTGAGTTACTTATCGAGGGCATTGTATTTAACTATGAGGATGATGTTCAAGGGTATCACCAGAGGTTCATACAAGCTTGGAGCATGGTAACCAGATCTGGCACCAAGGCTCTGGGGTCAAAGGTTTCCCTTCCTATGGAACCTTATCTCCAATGGGCACGAGCTCGCGCCCAGAAAATTATGATTCCCTACATGTCCGTTTTACCAGTGATTATGGAACCCACTACTGAATGGGTTATTCCTTACACAGTTCTTTATCCTGATATGCCCACTAATCTTGGAGAACTACAAAGGTCTTGGATTCAGTTAAAGAAAGAACGGGATACTTACAGGGATCAGTTTTATGCCCAAGAGAGGAGGGTTTTAGAGCTCACAAAGCAGCTTCATGAGGAAAGAAGCCTTAATGTCTATCTCGGAACGAATAAGAAGCACCCCTGGGAAATTTGATTTTTCTAGTTTTTTAGAATTGTTTTAATTGTAACGCCAAAAAGGGAAATTGAACTTTGAATTCTACTAATAAAATCTTTGTTTCATTTTGGTTCGCAAATTTAAATTCCCCAAAGTCTTTGAAATCATTGCATACGCATGCCATCCATAAACACTGCATATACAAGTACCATTACATGTTTCTCATCTTCTTCGCTGTTTATTTCAGCAGAAATGTCTTCCGAACAAAGCATCAAAGATCTCCAGGCACAAAATTCCCAATTCCAACAGATGTTCATAAATCTGGAAAAAGGGCAGGACGATTTGAAGGCCCTCATCCCGAAGGAGAAAAATAAAAAGAAGAAGGTCTCCGGTATTCTGAATATGGGCAGAAGGTTCAGGGAGCCGTTGAAGCAGCAAGTCGATCTGACCTCTTCATCCAAAGAAGGGGAAAATCAAGAAGAAGAGACAAGGGAAAAGGATCCCAGTCCTGAGGTTTCTGACAATGATACCGATTATAAGGATGAGCAGTATCCTCCTACTGAGGATAGATACAAGTAGTTGGAAGACCGTCTGAGTGCTATGGAAGTCCAAAGGATACCTGGGTTGGATTTTGAAAAATTGGGATTGGTGTCAGGAGTGGTCATCCCGCAGAAGTTCAAAGCCCCAGTTTTTGCTAAGTATGATGGGGTGTCTTGCCCAAAACTCCATCTCCATTCCTACATTAGAAAGATCCAACCCCACACCGCTAATAGAAATTTGTGGGTTCACTTTTTTCAAGACAGTCTGTCAGGGACTCAGCTTGAATGGTTCTACCAACTGGAAAGAGCCAATGTCCGAAATTGGGAAGGCCTGGTTGCTTCTTTTTACAAGCAGTATCAGTACAACGCCGAACTTGCTCCTACTCATACTCAACTCCAGATTATGTCCATGGGTGCAAGTGAAGGCTTTAAAGACTATGCACAAAAGTGGAGAGACTTGGCTGGAAGAGTCCAACCCCCATTGTCTGATAGGGAGTTGGTCGATATGTTTCTAGGGATGCTATCTGGTCCATTCTTTAATCATTTGATCGGCAACTTGTCAGCTGGTTTCACTGAGCTGATTCTAACTGGAGAGAGAGTAGAAGCTGGAATTCGAAACAGTAAAATACAGAAGGATGCCTCTTCAAGTTCGGTAAAGAAGCCTTTTACTGGTAAAAAGGAAGCCAATGCCATCTATAGCCCGAGAGGCCAAAGCAGAGCTAAACACTGTCAGACAGTGAGTGCCATGATAATACCTAGGCTTACAGTTGCTCCACAATGCAACAATCAACAAAGTGCGAAAAGACCATAACGACAGTTTACTCGGATCAACATGACATTGACGGAAGTTCTACCCTATTTGCTGAGATCCAACTTGGCGACCCTGAAAGAGGCTACCAAGAATCCGAATACCACATCTCCCCGATATAATCCAAATGCTCGATGTGCCTATCATTCTGAGAGTCCTGGCCACGACACCAACGACTGCTGGGCTAGTCCTGGCCACGACACCAACGAATGCTGGGCTCTGAGAAATAAGGTACAGGATCTGATCGAATCCAAGGAGATTGAGTTCGATGCTCCAGAAAAGACCAATGTCATAACTGCTCCCATGCCTAAGCACGGTCGTGGAGTTAATGATGTGGATACCGATTTGTTTGTGACCTTAGTAGATGAAGTTTCTACTCCTCTTATGACGGTTAAGAAGAATTTGTTGTCGGCCAGTTTATTTCCAAGTTGTGGTGAAGGTTGCCATATTTGTTCATTTATACCTTCTGGTTGCTATTTGCTGAAGTCGGGTGTTCATCGCCTGATGGATAGCAAAGAAATTTTGTTCGAGAAAACTTTGATTCCCGTTGTTCCATGTGAAGACATTGCTATTATAACCATTTCCGTCAATCCTTCCCAGGTCTCCTTGAGAAGACCAGTTAGGATTACATCTGTTCCAAGAGTCGCTCCGCTAAAAATCACCATTCCCGGTCCTGTCCCGTATGCCTCGGACAAAGCTGTCCCCTAGCATTATGGTGCCGATGTGTACTATCATGGCATCAAACAAGATCTGAAAAACGAAGAGGTTGATCCTAATGTCAGTAACATTGTCGAGACCAGCAAGGTCACTAGAAGTGGAAGGATTTTCTCTCCCGAGATTTCCCTGAAGGCTGTCAATAGGCCTATTGTTATTCCGTCTGCTACTCCTGTTGGTACATCAACTACTATCCTATGCTTACTCCAATCATCACTCCCGCCTTCGAGTCATCTGGGACCCGAGGCAAAGAAGTTATACGTTAGTCTGCCCGGATGGAGGCGCCTAGAAAAATTGTCGTGGAAGCATCTAAGCAAGAGATAGAGGAAATACTAAAAATAATCAAAAAGAGCGACTATAATGTGGTCGAGCAGCTGGGGCATACCCCCTCCAAGATATCCATGTTATCCATGCTGTTGTGCTCCGAGGCCCATGCGAAGGCTTTGATTGGATTCCTCAAGACCACGCATGTTCTGCAATAGACCTCAGCTGATCAATTCAAAGATTGTGTGGCCACTCTGACTGCCGATAATGGGCTGGGTTTTTCAGATACAGACTTGACGCCGAAGGGGAGGAAGCATAATGATGCTCTGCATGTAGCGATTAAATGCAGGGGCACCACTATGGCTCATGTGCTGGTAGATACTGGGTCTTCGCTGAATGTTCTGCCTAAGAAGGCATTGGATCGGTTGGATTGCGAGGGATTGACCTTAAAGCCTATTAACATTGTTGTTAGGGCTTTTGATGGGTTGACGAGAATGGTGCACGGGGAAATGGACATCCCCATCAAAGTAGGTTCCAAGACTTTTGAGTCCCCTTTCTATGTAATGGACATCCGGCCGTTGTACTCTTGTTTGTTGGGTCGTCCTTGGATCCATGAAGCTGGGGCGGTTACTTCTACACTGCACCAAATGCTGAAGTATCCAGTAAAAGGGAAGATTGTCACTATGCATGGTGAGGAGGAGTATATGGTGAGCCACCTCAATTCCTTCAGGTATGAAGAGATGGACAGGGAATTCATAGATACTCCTTGCCAGAACTTTGAAGAGGTTCCTCAAATCTTGGCATTGGCTGAAACTACTACCAACAAACCTCCTCTGAAGATGGCTTCCCTCAAGGACGCCAGAGCAGTGGTTGAAAAAGGTGGGTGTGCCAACTGGGGACATCTCCCTGATTTTACTCATAAAATTGACAAGTTTGGTTTGGGCTTTTGTTTAGGAGCTCAAAGGGCTGTTCGACGTGCTCAGGCTGGAGGACCTCCCCTACGCATTAGTAATGGGGGAATTAATGCCATTAAAGACAATGAGGAAGAATCAGGCATTGACAACTGGATCTACCCAACTACCAACGATGGACCGATTAACTGGACGACTAGGGACTTTATACCAGTTTCTTTTACTCCGCAGTAATTGTCTTACCTGTTTTGATATTTGTAATAAATAATTTAAAACTCTACAACCTTGTGCCTTGCCCTAGGCACATTGGCTTTTTTTGTGAGGGCTATTGTTTGTCATTTCATATATCATCAATAAAACATTGGACGTTCTTTGCATACAAATGTTGCGCTCTTTGTTTTTCTTTTCTGTTTTCACATTATCAAAACAACTATGCTCTTACACACATTCACGTATCATAATGCAGATCCGTATCCACTCTGGATCCCATTGATAATAGCTCCGCTACTGTCCGTTATGACTTCGAAAATCCGATCAACCAAGCTGAAGACGAAGGTGAGGATGATTGTGAGGTGGCTGGAGAACTTGCTAGACTATTACAACAGGAAAAAGGGCTATACAGCCTCATGAAGAGCCATTTGAGACGATAAACTTGGGCACGAAGATAGATAGAAAATAAGTCAAGATCGACGCAAATCTGGAAGTTAAGATCAAACAGCATTTGATACATATGTTGCACGACTATGTTGAGATCTTCACATGGTCATACAAAGACATGCCTGGTTTAAACACTGATATTGTGGTTCATCGTCTGCCAACCAAAGAAGACTGTCCTCCTGTTTAACAGAAGGTCCGCTGTATGCGCCCTGAAATGTCAGAAAAGATCAAGGCAGAGGTCATGAAACAGTTCGACGCAGGGTTCTTAGCTGCCACCTCCTATCCACAGTGGGTGGCTAATGTCTTTCAGGTACCTAAGGAAGATGGTAAGGTACAGATGTGTGTTGATTACAGAGATCTGAACAGGGCAAGCCCCAAGGATGACTTCCCACTTCCTCACATTGACGTTCTGGTTGATAACACCGTGCATCACAAAATATTCTCCTTCATGGATGGTTTCTCTGGCTACAACTAGATCAAGATGGCTCTTGAAGACATGGAGAAGATAACCTTCGTCACACATTGGGGGACCTTCTGTTACAAGGTGATTCTTTTCGGGTTGAAGAATGCTGGGGTAACTTATCAGCGTGCCATGGTCGCTTTATTCCATGATATGATTCACCATGAGATCGAAGTTTATGTTAATGATATGATAGCCAGGTCTCAAACTGAGGAAGAGCACCTTGATTATCTACAAAAGTTGTTCGACAGGTTGAAGATATATAAGCTGAGGTTGAATCTGAACAAGTGCACCTTTGGGGTAAGGTCTGGTAAACTTCTGGGTTTCATTGTCAGTGACAAACACATCCAAGTAGACCCTGCAAAGGTAAAGGCCATACAAGAAATGCCAGCTCCCCATACAGAGAAGGAAGTTAGAGGTTTCTTGGGACGCTTGAATTATATCACCAGGTTCATTTCATATCTGACTGCTACTTGTGAGCCCATATTCAAGCTTTTGAAGAAAGATCAAGTGGCAAAGTGGAATGATGAATGCCAAACAACTTTCGAAAGAATCAAAGATAACTACAAGAACCACCGATTCTGATGCCTCCGGTTGAAGGAAGACCTTTGATATTCTACATAACAGTGCTAGACAATTCAATGGGGTGTGTGCTGGTGCAGGATGACGAGTCTGGTCGAAAAGAGCACGCGATGTACTACCTTAGCAAAAAGTTTACCGACTGTGAGACAAGATACTCACTGCTCGAGAAAACTTGCTGTGCTTTGGCATGGGCTACTCGCCGACTAAGACAATATATGCTGACCCATACTACTTTGTTGATATCTAAGATGGATCCGATCAAATACATCTTCGAGAAGCCCACTCTCTCCGGAAGAATAACAAGATAGCAGATGATCTTAACTGAGTACGATATACAATATACAACCCAGAAAGCAATCAAGGGGAGTGTATTGGCTGATCATTTGGCTCATCAGGCAGTGGATGACTACCAGTCCATGAATTTTGAGTTCCCGAATGAGAATATTATGCTGGTAACTGACTATGAAGAACCTAGACCAGATGAAGGACCCGAAGAGGGATCCCGATGGACTATGGTTTTTGACAGAGCTTTGAACGCACTAGGTAATGGAATCGACGCTGTAATTATATCCCCTGAGGGCTGTTATACTCCTTTCACCGCCCGACTATGTTTCAACTGCACCAACAACATGGTGGAGTATGAAGCTTGTATCATGGGTCTCGAGGCTGCTATTGACCTCAGGATCAAGTTCTTGGACGTTTTCAGGGATTCAACCTTGGTAATAAGTCAGATCAAAGGCGAATGGGACACTAAGCATCCGAATCTCATCCCATACAAAGAACTCGTACTGACATTACTTCCACATTTTGAGGAAGTAACTTTTGAACATTTCCCGCGAGAGGAGAACCTGTTAGCGGACGCGCTAGCTACCATGTCTTATATGTTCAAAGTCAGGTGGGACAACGAAGCTCCCCAAATCACCATTGAAAGGTTGGATGAACCAGCACACTGTTATGAGATTGATGCTGATGAGGTGGTAGGCAAGCCCTGGTTCCACAAAGTTAAAAGGTATCTCGAGGCTCAAGAGTATCCCGAAGGGGCATCTGTCAATGATAAGAATTTTCTGAGAAGGTTCGCTGCGAAATTCTTCCTCAGTAATGGAATCCTCTACAAGCGCAATCATGACTCCACATTACTATGGTGTGTAGACAAGAGCGAAGTAGAGATGATCATGACAAAGCTACATGAAGGCACCTTTAGAACCTATTCCAATGGACACACCATGGCTAAGAAGATCCTACGGGAAGGATATTACTGGTCCACTATGGAAGCCGATTGCTATCAACACTCTCGAACTTGTCATAAGTGCCAAGTCTACGCTGATAAGGTGCATGTGCCTCCGGTCCTCTTGAACTTCTTAATAGCTCCGTGGCCCTTTGCAATGTGGGTCATTGACATCATTGGAGAAATCAGGCCCACTACTTCCAATGGGCATCGCTTCATCCTAGTAGCTATTGATTACTTCAAGAAGTGGGTTGAAGCGGCCTCTTTTGCTATAGTAACCAAGAACGCCGTGGCGCGGTTTATCCGACATAATATGATCTGTCGATATGGTGTGCCAGAGAGAATTATTACTGACAATGGTACGAATCTCAACAACACAATGATCACCGATCTCTGTAAACAGTTCAAGATACATCATCATAATTCTTCTCCTTACCGGCCGAAGATGAATGGCGCTGTTAAAGCGGCTAACAAAAACATCAAGAAAATTATACAGAAGATGACGGTGACATATAAAGACTGGCATGAGATGTTACCATTTTCTCTTCATGGATACCGTACCTCAGCGCAGACGTTGATAGGGGTAACACCCTACTCTCTGGTATATGGTATGGAGGCAGTCCTACCCATCAAAGTCCAAATACCTTCTCTCAGGATTATGAAGGATGCAGGTTTGAACGAAGACGAGTGAACCCAGACTCAACTTGATCAGCTAAACCTAATCGATGAGAAGAGACTTACTGCTATCTGTCATGGTCAGACGTATCAAAAGAGAATGATCAAGGCTGTTAATAAGAAAGTCAGACGTCAAGAATATCAAGTCGGGGACCTAGTGATCAAGCGCATCATACTGCCGCAGGATGATCCCAGGGGCAAATGGACTCCCATATACAAAGGGCCATTTGTGGTTAAAAACATTTTCTCGGGTGGAGCTATGATTCTAACCACCATGGACAATGACGACCTTCCTCACCCTATCAATGTAGACATAGTGAAAAGATACTACGCCTAATCAAAAGACCCGCTAGGTTGACTGGCCTAGGCAAAAATAAGGGCTTCCCGACGAACCAAAAGGTTTCGGGCAAAAATAAGGGATGAAAATGAAAAAATCTGTACACCCGACAAGTCGAAAACCTGAAAGGGCGGCTTGGGCAAAAAAGGGTATCCTGGTGGGCTAAAAACCCGAAAGAGCAGTCCAAGAAAAAGTTAGGGATATAAAGCGTATCACTTTGTCTCATTGGATCATCTTGCGACCAGACTTCATCATCGACTATCAAGCTCGGACGACACCAATTAACATAATCAACTTCGGACAAACAACAAAGTGATGAGACGCTCGAAGATATATGGGAAATAGCAGAGTTGGAACCCAATGGGGTTGTTTCACATAACTGTTTTCTTTTACACAAATTTGTATAGCTTCTATTTTGACGGAAGCGTTCTCTTACTAGAATGTCAACCTCATTGTACAAAAAACGCCTATTACATGCCAACTTCAAAAATCAATACAAAATCATTTTCACAAGAAACTTCGAGTTGTTTTGCTTTTTCTGTTTTGTTTTGCAAGAACGTCCAATGATTTATTTTTGACATATGCATTTGAATATGATTGCTGCTCATAAATATTTACATAAGAAACAAAAGACAATTACTCGTAATTCCAGAAACAGGGGCAAAAACAAGAAGTGTCAAACACCCGACAGTTACTCTGCCCAGCAAGTACCCGGACAGAGAGAGCTTTGGAGCATAATCATCAATACATACACTCCCCATAGAGTAAAAGTATTCAAAAGAATTGATGTCGACTTTCCCGAAACAGGAATTAATCTCCCAGCCAGAGTCATTCAGAAACCTGATAGATATATCCCCCAGCTGAATTTCATAATCACGGTCGAGTCAGTAAATTTCATCCCCCAAGCAGAGTTCATTTCTCTGGATGCAGAAGCTCAATCCCCGAAAGGGCTCACTACTTCCGCTACAGAAATTCACTTTATAAGTTTATTCCCCGCAAAGTTTATTCTCAAGCAGAATCTCTTCCTGACAGAATATTCATAAATCTCCAACAGCAGTCGGGGATTTATTTTCCCAGACCCGGACATACTCCGATAGCATTTCATGTACATACATCATGACATGTGCATACATATCATATACAAAATTATCTCATTTATTTTGAGAGCATCATCTCACCATGCATTTCATGCATCGCACATCATTAACCCTGTTATCTTTTCAGGAAAGACAATTAGCTTCAACAAATCCAGCGGTTATACAGGTCACGTCTGCAGGCGACTAATGGAAACTTAGTTCCCGAAACCAAACGGGTCAACTAATCTACACTATCGCCTTGAAGTAACCCTACTATCCAGGTTTCTTCCCATAAGCCCTACTATCCAGGATCTCATCCCGAAGTAACCCTACTATCCAGGTTCCTTCTCACAACCCTATTATTCAGGCTCTCATCCCGAAGTAACCCTACTATCCATGTTCCTTCTCACAACCCTACTATCCAGGCTCTCATCCTGAAGTAACCCTACTATCTAGGTTCCTTCTCACAACCCTACTATCTAGGCTCTCATCCCGAAGTAACCCTACTATTCAGGTTCCTTCTCACGGCCCTACTATCCAGGTTTCTTCCCATAAGCCATACTATCCAGGCTCTCATCCCGAAGTAACCCTACTATCCAGGTTCCTTCTCACAACCCTACTATCCAGGCTCTCATCCCGAAGTAACCCTACTATCCATGTTCCTTCTAACGACCCTACTATCCAGGCTCTCATCCCGAAGTAACCCTACTATCTAGGTTCCTTCTCACAGCCCTACTATTCAGACTCTCATCCCGAAGTAACCCTACTATCCAGGTTCCTTCTCAAAGCCCTGCTATCCAGGCTCTCATTTTAAAGCAACCCTACTATCCAGGTTCCTTCTCTCTTATCTCCAGACAACAGTTTACAACACCGTAAGACCTAGACCCGACCTATTACGGTCAAATTCACATTTCCCCAGTAAGTCACTGTGCAGCCTGGACCCTGACCAGATATACAGTTTACTCACCACCTCCTTAATCAGGAGTTAATTCCCCAGTAGAGTAGTGGACAGTCAAAGCTCATATACTCTATCTCCTAGGACATAAATCAACATCCTCCAGCTAAGTCCTCCTCAACGGCAGGTACAGGAATTCCTGCAAAGGAATCTTTCATGCAACCGATATATTTTCTGGATGGCATCATTAAGCCCATCTCCGACGATTCTCTATCGACTTCCAAATGGCATCTATAAGCCAATTCCCGATATCACCAATCAAGTATTACTTCATGTGAGTGCAAATTTCTGGGAACTTTAGTGTTCAATCCTCTTCTACCTTCAGATCACGAAAGGCAGACCGACCAATCTACATCCTCAGGTTTAAGAATATTGAACAGGGGAAGCTGTTGTACCCCAAAATTTGCCCTCCCATTTTACTTAATCATCTTCTACCAAAGAGGGAACAAACAAGTGGCAAGGTGTTTGCTTTGGTTAAGGATCAGACAACTGTTGAGGACAGACTTATCAGAGGTACATGTTTCATTAGTAGTACTCCTTTAATTACTATTATTGATACCGGTGCTACTCATTATTTTATTGCTGCTGATTGTGTTGAAAGATTTGGTCTTATGTTGTTTTCTATGAATGGAGAAATGGCCGTTGATACTCCAGCCAAGGGGTCGGTGACTAATTCTTTTGTGTGTTTAAAGTGTCCCTTGTCGATCTTTGATAGAGACTTTGCTGTTTATTTGGTTTGTTTACCTTTAAGAGGGTTGGATGTGATTTTGGGTTTGAACTGGTTAGAGCATAACTATGTTCATATTAACTGTTATGACAAGTCTGTGAGGTTTTCTACTCCTGAAGAAGAGGAGGATACTTTGTTGTCTTCTAGACAATTGAGGAAGTTGATGCAAGAAGAAGCACAAATGTTCTCGTTGATGGCGTTGCTATCTGTATAGAATCAAGCTATAATTGAGGAATTGTAGGTGGTGTGTGAATTCCCTGAAGTTTTCCCTGATGAGATTCCTGATGTATCACCGGAGAGGGAAGTTGAATTTGCAATTGATCTTGTACCTGGTACCAGGCCTGTGTTTATGGCACCATACAAGATGTCTGCATCTGAATTGTCTGAGTTAAAGAAGAAATTGGAAGAGTTACTTGAAAAGAAGTTTGTAAGACCAAGTGTATCGCCATAGGGAGCTCCAGTGTTGTTAGTAAAGAAGAAAGATGGAAGTATGAGGCTCTGTGTTGATTATAGACAGTTGAATAAAGTGACGATTAAGAACAAGTATCTGCTTCCAAGAATATATGACTTGATGGACCAGTTGGTGGATGCTCGTGTGTTTAGTAAGATTGATTTGAGGCCGGGTTACCATCAGATTAAAGTGAAGGATGAAGATATCTAGAAGACGACTTTCAGAATGCATTATGGACATTATGAGTATTCAGTGATGCCTTTCGGTGTTACTAACGCGCATAGAGTATTCATGGAATACATGAATCGTATCTTTCATACTTATTTGGATCGGTTCGTGGTGGTGTTTATTGATGATATTTTGATTTACTCTAAGTCAGAAGAAGAACATGCAAAACACTTAAGAGTAGTATTGCAAGTTTTGAAAGAGAAGAAGTTGTATGCAAAGCTGTCCAAGTGTTAGTTCTGGTTAAAGGAGGTTAGTTTTCTTGGTCATGTGATCTCAGGTAGTGGCATTGCTGTAGATCCATCGAAGGTTGATGCTGTGTTGCAATGGGAAACTCCAAAGTCAGCTACTGAGATTAGAAGCTTTTTGGGATTAGCTGGTTATTATAAAAGGTTTATCGAAGGTTTTTCTAAGTTGGCACTTCCGTTGACTAAGTTGACTTGTAAAGGTAGAGCTTTTGTGTGGGATGTTTAGTGCGAAGAAAGTTTTGCAGAAATGAAGAAGAGATTGATGTCGGCTCCGATTTTGACGTTGCCTAATTTAGGAGAGCCTTTTATGGTATACTGTGATGCTTCTAAGATGGGTTTAAGAGGTGTGCTTATGCATAATGATAAGGTAGTTGCTTATGCGTCAAGGCAGTTAAGAATTAATGAGAAGAACTATCTTACACATGATTTGGAGCTTGCTGCAGTTGTCTTTGTGTTGAATATTTCGAGGCATTATCTTTATGGTTCTATATTTGAAGTGTTTAGTGACCATAAGAGCTTAAAGTATTTATTCGATCAAAAGGAGCTGAATATGAGGCAACGAAGATGGTTGGAATTGTTAAAGGATTATGATTTCGGTTTGAATTATCATCCAGGAAAAGCAAATGTGGTAGCGGATGCGTTGAGTCAAAATACTTTACATATGTCGGTAATGATGGTTAAAGAGTTGGAATTAATTGAACAATTCAGAGATATGAGCTTAGTTTGCAAGGTAATGCCACAGAGTGTTATGTTGGGTATGTTGAAGATTAATAATGAATTTCTAGACAATATTAGAGAAGCTCAGATGTTGGATGTGAAACTGGTAGATTCGATGGTTGGGATCTGTTGCACCCCAAAATTTTCCCTCTCACTTATCAAGAATTTGCTCATAAAATTTCCTTGGGCTCAAGACTGCACTAGGGTTTGATCAACTCAAGACACCTCCTTAGGCATTGATGACCAAAATTAGGGTTTGAATTTGCACAAGGATTATTGAATTATCAAAGCTTCATATGACTTTCATGGACCATTGTGGACCCTTAAGATTACTCATGTCAAGATTCAAGCCTTGGATCACACTTTTGATCAGTCAATTGAACAGTTGACCTAAAAATCAATTGTATTGGGAAAAAGTCAACCATGCCAATTTAAAGTCAAAGTTCATAATTTTTGATTCACATCAACATCTTAGACTCATATGTATCATTTGATCAAGTTTGGACCACAATTCTTCAAGAAATTTGATCAAATCATCAAAAGGGCAAAATGGTCAAAATTAGGGTTTTGACTGAGAAAGGGGAATTCCTGATTTTTGACCTAGAAAATGATCAATTGGTTTGAAGCATGATTTAAAGAGTCCAATTGCATAATTTTGACCTAATGACATGGTTCAAAACATTGCAAGTCCATTGAATTAACAGATGAATTTTGCAGTCAACTGATCAAAAGTGAACTGTATACTGAAAAGTCAAACTTTGACTTTTTGGTCAAATTCAAGTGCCAAGGATCATGATTCATCAAAAAATGCCAAAATATGAAACTTGTTCATCAAGAAATCAAGAATTCAAGAATTCATCTTGAAATGTTAAAATTTCTTAACTTAGAAATTTTTCTAAGTATGAAAATTTTCTTATTTTTTCATAACTTTAAGCCAAATTTTCACCGTGACGCAAGATGATTCAAAGGAAACTTCCAACATGAAAGTTGTATATGTCCATGAAATATACAAATTTTATCCACACAACTTCTCCTAAAAATGCTTGGATTTCAAGTTATGAATTTATGAAGACATGTCCATGAAACTAAAAATACTTAGTGATATTTTGAGTATTTTAGTCAGGATTTTGACCTAACTTCATGGCAACTTTTCACCTAGTTACAAATTGATTCTTCAAAAATGTCCAACATGAAAGTTGTAGAGTATGTTCCAAGCTTTTCAAAATGTCCAAGAAATTTAAGAGATAATATTTGAGCTAGGAGATTTGAAGACTTGAAGTTGGCATGATAAACTTGAATTATAAGTCATTTTTGTGATGAACTCATAATCAAATATCATAACCTTATCATTCAATTTCACTTTTCAGGTCATGTTACTTCTAAATATCTCCATAATTAAGTAATTACACATACCCTAAGTGTATTACACAAGGATTTGATGTTTTGTCCAAGTCTTGATACCATTTACGGTTGAAATTGCAAAAAGTAACATATCCATTCTTGTAAAGCAAGCTTTTTCACAATGTCAACCCTTCTTGAGCCTCTCAATGGCTCCATCTGCACACACTCAATGTAGCAACTCAGAAGAAGCATGTTTAAAGTGATTCAACCACTCCACATAGCTTGTACCACACATTGGAATTTTGGTTTTCCACTTTGCTTCAAAAACAAGCAAAAATACCATAACATGTGATCTTGGTAATCTGCCCATCTCAAGTCTCCAAACTTTTTCCTATATATCAAGACACTCTTATGCAAATGGGGGGAGGATTTTATAAGCCCTTAAACCCTCTCATACACTCTCAAACCCGAATTGGCCAAAAATCACCATTTTTAAGCTTTTGAAACCTTAACTTTGAAACTCATCACTCTTGCAACTATTGTCCAAACAAATCATCCAAACACTTCATATATATCATATAGAAACTATCCATACCCTTGTTTCCTCACTGTAACATCATTTTCATGATCCACCATTTTCAAAATATACCATTGCAACTTGACTTGAGTAGACTAATCCAGACACTTTCAAGGCAAAGTAAAAGTTGCAACATACTCACTAAGGTTCCTGGAAGCTAAAGCAATCATCATATTTCTTCTGGAAGTCGTGTAGAGGCCATTGAATTTTTGCATCAAGAGGTAAGTTTTTCCAACTTTAAAATCTTGATACAAGCATCATTTGCACTTACTTTCAAAAGATAAAATGTAGATATCATGTCTATGAAGCTAACCATATCCTTAAATTTCATTTTAATTGACTGTGGGATGAGAATTTTGAAATTAATTTTTTTTTGGACATTTAGGTTTTCAGTTTGGTACAGGTAGAAATTCGTGAGTTATAGTGGGAATAAATAAAAACCTAATTACATATTTGAAATCCTTGCGAAATTCTAAGCAAGTTTCATTTTTACATTTTTGAATTTGGTTGAGAAATGAGGAAGTTAGAATTTTTTGAAAAAAAATGGAAATATGTTGTTACACTAACAGTAACGTAGATGCAAGGAAGAAGAAGAAAAGAAAAATAAAATTTTGAAAACGAGTTTATTTTATATTTAATGATTGTTGTTTTGTAATCGGATGTAACAGCCACCCCAGTGGCAAGCAGCACGCATTTCATGTCACTTTCACCTTAAGGGCACGGGTTTGAACCACAGTGAACCCCATTTTTGTGTTATTTTGTGATTCTGTGATTTCAGGAAGCAATATTCTTATATAATATTACGCAAGCGCATGGTTGACAAGGAAAAATGTCTGGTCTAATGGTATTATTTTGAGCTTATTTACATTATTCGTGATTTATTCAAAGTAGCATCTTTTAGGTTTTTTTTTCTTTATTAAAAACTAAAAAAAACATTTTTCTTAACAAATTTCTTTTCTTGATTAAATTAATTTTTAACTTAGTTTTTGCTTTGAATTTATTTTATAATTAAATCAAATTAGAATTTAGGGATTTTAATTAATTAAATTCTTTCCTTTTATTAGTTTAATTAAATCAAGACTTTTCATAAAAAAAAAACAATTTTCTTTTCCTTTCACATTGCTTTTATATTCTTGCACATTTTATCTTGCAATATTAAATATGGTTGTAATAGTATAATTATAACTTTATTGCTTTCATCCCTCATTTGTAAATTTGTATACCCCCTTCCCAAATGTTGTAGTAGCGTAGCAACTTTAAATTTCACAATTTATCGCTTTTACATAATATGTTAGTAATTAGGGTTTGTATGAAAAGGATAAAATCAATCAAATAGAAAACCCTAATTCAAGACAAAAACAAGAATGAAAACAACACACTTGCAGACAAGAACCCCTAGGGTTATCCAATTTGGTTGCCTTATACAAAATGGCCATATTACACATGTAAGGTATCTTAGCAAAAACAAGCGAACACAAGATCATATTCCCTCGATGACACTATCTATGTTGCCTTTTCAAAATAATCTTAGTCCCTAAAGAAAAATGCTAAGATACCATGCAACATTGCTAATCATGGTTATACGATGACCCACACCCGTCCCGTTTACATCCAAAGATAGGGTTACTTACAAAATCAATGGTAAAACAACAATGTCAAAGGAAAAGAAAATGAATAAGAAAGACATTTGAGTAGGTAGATTTCTCCTAATTACTTGCTCCATTTCAAAACAAACATCCTTGCTATTTTCAAAACAAACACCTACACATTTCAAAACATCTTACAAACTTGAAAACATTTTAAAAAGATCAACATCTTTGTATACATTCTTAAGAATGAGAATCATTACAAAGATTACCTAAACAATGGCCTCTTTACAAAATACTTTCAAAAACCACACAAAGCCCAATTTTCAAACAAAGTCAAGTGATCTAGCAAATAACTAAGATCCCATGGAAAACCATGGATGAAAAGGGTGCTAATACCTCCCCTTTTCATAATCTACCCCCGAACTCAAGAACCAATCTCAAAGGTCTTTCCTGTGCTTTTTCACCTTTCCTTTTTGGATAAAATAAAAGTCGGTGGCGACTCTTGCTAACCGTAACATTTGCGATCAAACGCAAAACACCCAAGTCAGTTCTCCCACCGTATCACATGATCGATCAGTCCGAGAATAATGATTTTAAGCTAGATGCGTAAGGTGTGTTGAGATTTCGTAACCGGATTTGTATTCCTGATAATGCTGAGATGAAGAAAGTGATACTTGAAGAGAGTCATAGAAGTAAATTGAGTATTCATCCAGGAGCTACAAAGATGTATCAAGATTTAGAAGGTTTGTTTTGGTGGCCTTGAATGAAGAGTGATGTGGCTCGGTTTGTGTGTGCATGTTTGACTTGTCAGAAGTCGAAAGTTGAACATCAGAAGCCGACAGGGTTGATGCATCCGTTAGAAGTTCTAGAATGGAAATAGGATAGCATTTCGATGGAATTTGTGACAGGGTTACCTAATAATTTAAGAGGACATGATTCAATTTGGGTGATTGTTGATAGGCTTATGAAGTCGGCTCATTTTATTCCTATTAACATAAGTTTTCTAGTGTCGAAGTTGGCTGAAATTTACACTAGTGTGATTGTGAAGCTGCATGGTGTTCCTTTGTGCATTGTGTCAGATAGAGATCCAAGATTTACTTATGATTTTTGGAAGAGTTTACAAGAAGCGTTGGGTTCTAAGTTGAGGTTGAGTTTGGCGTATCATCCTCAGACAGATGGTCAGACTGAACGGACTATTAAATCGTTGGAAGACTTGCTAAGGGCATGTGTTCTCGATCAGGGAGGTTCGTGAGATACTTATCTTCCGTTGATAGAGTTCACTTATAATAACAGTTACCATTCCAGTATTGGGATGGCACCTTTTGAAGCGTTGTATGGTCGAAGATATAAAACTCCTTTATGTTGGCATGAATCTGGTGAAAGTGTAGTACTTAGACCTGAACTTGTTCGTGAGACTACTGAGAAGGTGAAGTTGATTCTAGAAAAGATGAAAGCTTCCCAAAGTAGACATAAGAGTTATAATGACAAGCAAATAAAAGATTTAGAATTTCAAGCGGGTCACCATGTGTTTTTGAGAGTTACACCTGTGACTGCTGTTGGGCAAGCATTGAAGTCTAAGAAGCCCACTTCTCGTTTTATTGGACCATATAAGATTTCAGAGAGAGTTGGGAATGTTGCTTATAGAATGGCTTTACCTCCTAATATTTCGAATTTGCATGATGTGTTTCATGTGTCGCAACTCCGAAAGTATATTTCAGATCCATCTCATGTGATTCATATGGATGATGTGCAAGTACGGGATAATCGTACTGTGGAGACGATGCCTGTATGGATCGCGGATCGTGAAATAAAGACTCTGGGGGTAAAAGAGATTGCTTAGGTTAAAGTGGTTTAGCTAGGAGCTGCCGGAGAAAGCATGACTTGGGAGTTGGAGAGCAAGATGAGAGACTCCTATCCTGAGTTGTTTGATTAAGGTAAATTTTCGAGGACGAAAATATTCTAAGTGGGAGAGAGTTGTAACGCCCGTAATTTAATTAATTATTTAATTAAATTATTTTTGGATTATTTGTGAAGTTGTGTTATGATGATAGTTGATGCGTTGTTATTATTGGATTTATTTATTCTATTAAGTTGTGGAATAATATTAGGATAATAATATTATTTGATGTGGGCTTGTTTTAAAGAATAGAAGTAGTAGAAGGGGGGTGTATGAGTCTTAAGCCCATTAAGGAATAATGAGAATTATAGGGTTATTATATTATTTTTTAGAATTAATAATAAGGAAAAAGAAGAAGTAGTAAGAAGAGAAGGAAATAAGGGTTGGAAGAAGAGAAAGAGAACGTGAAAGTTGCAGAAAAGAAGGAAAAGAGCAAAACAGAATTCAATCGGAAAAGAATCGTAGAACAACCTTCAATCCAAGGTAAGGGTGGGGTTCTGACTCTATAGTAGGGTTTATGATGATTAGTATGTGGGATTTTATGTGAAATATTGTTTGGTTTATGATTGAATTATATACATTGTTGTTTGATGAGAATCGATGATTTAGAGATGAGTAATGATACCCTAATATGTATAATTGATGTAGAAACATAAGATTATTATAATTGATGATTACCTATGATTAGAGGATGTTTTTAGGGCCTAAAGCATGGAAAGCACAGTGAAAACACATTGAAATTACAGAAAATATTCATGACAGAACAATATATGTCGACCCTGAAAGCCATGCGTCGATGCATGAAGGCTTTTAGACTCAGGATGAGTCGATACGAAGAAGCCATGTGTCGATACATGCAGGCTTTTAGACTCAGGATGAGTCGATACATAGGACCATGTATCGATACATGCAGTGTTGCAGACTCAGTATGAGTCGATACAAAGGGAGTACGCGTCAACTCATGTAGCGTGTTAATCCCAGTACGCATCAACTCAAGACATTACACGTCGATTTATGTAGTCTGGTTTTTGACAGATTCGTTTCCAGAGGCTATAACTTGAGTTTCCGGACTCCGTTTGAGGTGTCGTTCGAAGTGTTGGATAGCTAACGCGATGAACTTCATTCTTAAGGATTAGAATGAAGGATAAGAAGAATGATCCTAGTAACCCAATTTAGGATTGGAGTTTATTTCCCGCGTTAATCACTATGATGATTTTGTGAAATATGATGAGGATAAGATGATTATAGATTATTGTTTGGTTCATAACAGTAAGATTAATGATGATAATGATGTAGTATTACAGAATTAATAATATGTAGAGGTTTGGTAATTTAGAGGTAAGACTTAGACGATTAATTAATTATAGGAAATATCATGTTGTAGGCCTATGGCCAACGTTGAAGGATTGTCGATCTACCGTTGTATTGTTGTTATGGCTGAGTTGCTGTGAATTATGATGATAAATGATGATGATGAATTATGTTGATAAATGATATTGATGAATGATGTTGATATGCCTCTAATAATTGGAAGCTATTAAGATATAGGCTTCTGGCCAACGATGATGTTGCATTGAGATGTTGTTAATTATGGTGTTGTCATTACATTCATGATTGTGTCGCATACATTGCATTTCAAGACGGAGCT
Organism: Vicia faba; assembly: GCA_948472305.1. NCBI lineage: Eukaryota > Viridiplantae > Streptophyta > Magnoliopsida > Fabales > Fabaceae > Vicia > Vicia faba. The sequence continues at coordinate 750,147,022 of OX451740.1, read as the reverse complement.
GATGCTCGTTAAGATGGCCTGTATTGGAGAATATTAAGATGAAGGCTTATTCCTTGTTGATGCCTCTATTTATTGGTAATTATTTTGATATGGGAGTTCTTCTCCAATGGTACCACATGCGTTTGCATAGTATTGAGTCGCATTATATGATTGCATGAAGAAGTTGTGTATTGATGCGTTGAATATGTATTATTGTTGGTATTCTCTTGCGAGTATTGTGGTTTATAAGATGATAAGTGGTGATGTTATGTGATCTAATTTAATATATTATTTATCATAAGTTTTATTATATTGTTAGATATCTCACCCCTTCTGTTTGAATGTTACCCTTATGTTGGTAACATGCAGGTAATCCAGAGTGAAGGCTGTATACCTTCAGTAGTTCGAGTCGGTGTCATTGCTCTGATACGTAACACTCGGGGGGAGGGGTGAATGGTTGTTGCTTTTAATTATTGATTATTTCAGTTGTTGAACTTTAATTTGATTGTTGCTAAGTATGTGTTATTTTGAAGTTGCTGTAACGATGGACAAAGATGTTATTAAGAATTCCGCTGCGTAGAGGTTTAAGTTGTTGAACTAAGAGATTAAATTATTATGCTGATAGTTCATCCAAAGTTTTAAAGTGTTATATATCCAAGTTGAATGCAATGTGTTTTTAAAGTTGAATTTGTGGCCTCCTGATTCAGTTGCATGAATTTTATGACTCTGATTTACATTTATAATTACCGAGTAGAATCGGGGTGTTACACTTTTGGTTCTTCTCCCTATCTTTAGCTCCGATCTTTGAGGAATCACCAAGCACCTTGACTTGTTTTCTTTTATGGTCATGAATATTTTGTCTTGATTTTTCCTTTTAATTAATAAAATGCAATGTTGGTTTGTCTTGCTTGTTACTAATGTAGGTAAAGGCAATGAGATTTAGCAAGTTGCTCCATGGGTTCATGAGTTTATTTCCATGCCCTAGTCAATAAATATTGAGAAGTTAAAACCTCACCATTGGATTTGTTTTGGAAGAAATGGCATTGCAAGTTTATTTTGGTTCACCAAATTTCAAGGTTATCAAATTTGATTCAAAAGTACAAGGGGTTGATTGAAGAAGTTGTCATGCTTGGACAAGGCTTTGTTCCCATTGGTCACAAGTGCATATTTCTCTCAATTATCAAGATATGGAAGTGGTTTTTGGTGGCTATTAGTTCTCATTATCATCCTCAAAAACTTCTATCTAGAAAGCATTTGTGTTGGTACAAGAAGTTTGTTCAATATTGTCAAAGTTCCTCAAAGCATTTTCTTGATCTAAGAGCCAGGGTTTTGAATTTCAAAGAAGCAATCTTGCTCATCTTTTGGTATTTTTGAGTGATTCCAAAAACATCCTCATCTTCAAAGGGTTATCAACAACTCACTTCAAAAGTTTCAAGGAGTTTTCATGAGGAAGAAACTTGATGATGAAGAAAGATTACAATCCTCCAGATGAACCCCCAATTTCTCATGTGTGACTTCAAATGATCATAAATTGGTAAATTTTTATCAGCTTGAGCCCATTATTTTTCCAAAATAATCTTGAGGATGTGAACTTTATGCCTTATTTTATATGAAAAGTGAGAAAATGGATGGAAGGTGCCCTAAGGATGCAAAAGATTATAGGTCATTTCATGATTTTTTGCTAACTTTAACAATTCATAACTCTCTCAGTTTTTGGAGATTTTGAATGGTTCAAGTTTCAAAATGTCATTCAAGAGGTCTATTTCATGCCATCTTTATTGGTCAAGAGCAAATTCCAAGTGGAAGGCCATGTTTGGATGCAAAATATTATAGGTCACTTTTGAAGAAAAACTTGAAATATTTCTAAGTATGGAAAGTCAACTTCTTTTTCCCAACTTTGACTCAATACAACTTTCAGCTCAAGCATCCATTTGATTCCATTCTTTTTCCATTGCAAAGCTTGTAACCTCGTCTTTCTAAAGCATCAAGAATCATGCCCTAAGACCCCTTGAGCTGAGAATGCCATTGATTTGAACTTGGTAACTTGGAACTGAAGTTTCTTCAAAAGTCAGAATTTGAAATCATTGGTTTAACTTCTAAACACTTTGGTTCTGCACGTTTTTGCCTCTAAACATGTTTAGTGAACTTCCAAAAGTGATTAGCACAACAAAACACGTGTTTTTATCAAATTAGAAGTCACACTTTTCTTGTTTGCAACTTCACACGATTTCCCTCCAAACTTCATCATTTCACACGCTTGGACATTCCATTTGATTCCCTATAAATAGAGGGTCATCCCCCATTCATTTCCTCAAGCTTGGATAGCCAGAATCACCCTACCAAACTTGTTCCATAACTCAAAATTCTGCTACTTCGAAATCTGCTTTCAAGCCTTTTTCAATCCAATTTTTCCATCAATTTACCTTCCTTGATCTTCCCTGAAGCTAACCATATAATTACATTCAAGAATCGTGCCCTATATTGCTACGTAGAAGTCCAGTTTCAGAGCTCTGCAACTCAACTTCAATAGGTAGATTTCTTCATCAATTCTTCAAAACTTTGATATCATTGCGACGCTCTCATTTCCCTGGTTCAAGTCGCAACACTTACTTTTATCTAGAAACTTATTTTGACCATGAAATTTCAAATCCCTTTTCAAAACTTTCTTTCCAAATTGCATGAGGTACAATTTATATAAATTTATCACGAAGATGTGGTTGTCTTCGTCTTAAAGAGACGAAGTGAATGGCATAGGTCTCGTGCTCTAATTTTACAGATTGAGCAACCTAGTTTTGGGACTGGCTGGAGGTTGAAGATGACCAACGTGTCATCCTTCAACCAATGAAACAACGCCATTTGGATTTTTTTTGAATTTCTGATTTACATTTGATTCAGTGCTTTATTCACTAATGACCATGATATGCACAATGCGCCAGATCCCTTGGATTTGATTACTAACGCATTTTGACTCTCATCCAATGGTCCACATATTTTTGACTTTATTTTTCTTTTCTGATTTTTATATTTCATTGTTTTAAATTTCAAAAAATCATAGAAAATTCATTTTTAGTCAAAAAAATCTAAAAAAATTATGAAAATATTTTTGATTTTTCTCTTTCTGATTTTTATTATTTTACAATTTTATTTTGTGTTTTGATATTTTTTTATAAATTTTCACTTTATTTGATTTGCATTAAATATTTAAAAATACTTTTATACATTTTTAAATTCTTAAAAAATCATTGAATGATCCAATAATATAGGGACAAATATTGGTGACCTCATTTATTTTTTATTTCTGACTTTATTATTTTTTTTATCATTTTTGGTTTATTTTACTCATTTCTTTTAATTTTAAAAATAGTTTCTAACTTTAAAAAATTACCAAATTTTTTATAAAATCCTTTTAGTTCATTTCTTATTTTTCTATGGTCTTACTTTTTATTTATTGATTAATTTGAATATAGTTGATATTTTTCTCTTTTATTTCTATTTTAAAGCATTTTTAAAATGCTCAACTTAAAGTATATATTAAATGCAATATTATTTTGTGATTATTTTCTGGCTGATCTTGGATTAAATTTTTGGTCATGAACTTTCTTAACATCATTGGATCCATGGTGTTGAGTCTAACTCCATAAAAATGGATGAATGATTTTAATAATAGTTTGATTTAAATTTAATTCAAATGTGGTTTGTATATTCTCTCTCACCCATCTTCATCTTGTCCCTTTCTCATTGCACTAAGTGTTATTGGAGCATGATCTCTATATCATGTCTCAAAACAAATGGTGCATATATCGCTATTGACCGGCTTCAAAATAGGTGCGACTTCTACATAAGTCCACTTACGATTGCTTAACATAGCGTTAAATTTTGTCCCGATTCGAATAAATGATAATTCGTGGCCCAAACCTATGTTTGCAAGCCCAAGTATGTTAATTTGATCTCTTTGATCCAATAACCTTGAGATTCATTGTGTGGAGGCTTTGGTTCTACCAATTCTCTAATAGATCTACAACACTTTTGGTCAACGCAGATCACTTAAACATCGTTGATCATTAAATAATACTTCTAAGGATACCAAATAGATGATATAATTGACAAAAAGCAATGAAACTTGTTGTGTAGAAGCTTTGGTTCTACCAATCCTCTAATGAGTTCCAAATGCAAGTTTTAAGATGGTCATCCAACTAACCACTAACCACTAATTATTAAATTGTTTTTACTTTGCGCCCTTTTATTTTTTTATGCTTTATGTACCATTTACTTCAAGCATTACATTTCATGTTATTTTTATTTTGCTCACTTGAGCCTTTTCTTTTCTCTTCTAAGACACCTAATAATCAACATGAACCATAAAAATCTTTAATGATATTTGGACTATTTGGTTACTATCCTCGACATTATGGAACATTGGACTTCTTGGACTTAGGATTGGAGACCTTGGCCTATGTTAGAGACCTTGTGACCTAGATTGATATTTTGTCTGGAGTTCTTGAGGTTTACCTCAAGACATTGGGTTGTTTGTTTGTTTTGTGTTCAAGTTATTGTGATTACATTCTTTGTTTGTAATCTGGAATTCACCCGTATACAACCGTTACTCTACCCAATTTTTTGTGAAGACTTAATATACTTGAAGTTTGGTTCTCTCAAGAGGTCTAGTATCTTTACTTGCTTGGTTTCAATCCAAAGAATGGGAATTCTATCTTGGCTCATAATGTCAAGTATTGGCTTCTTGTTGGTTAGATGGTTCTTATCTCTAGATTTTACCTTATGCTTTAGGATAGCCTCTTCTTCTCCTCCCATCTTCTTTAATTTCAAAAATCTTCTCTCTCTTTTTGAAAACTCTTCTTATTTTTAAAATTGAACTACTTTCATAATAAACTTGGACTTAGGTCCATGCATTTTCAAAACAACTTTCACAAATAAACTTCAATTAACTTAATAATACCTTGACATTTTTTGTGAGAAGACTAAAAGTCAATCAATCTCATTTCAAACCATTTTGCCGCTTTGGTCTTCTTTTTTATTTTAAAACATTTCTCAAAAGATTAGATTCTTGTCCATCCTTGTAGTGATGCAAACAACTATACTTCTACGATATGTAGTAAAGTGAGATATTTCCCACTTGGGTGTTGAGTGAGGAATTGTTGATTTCAAAATCCAAGCCATATCCTCCACTTTGAGATGATACAAATTCTCCTTTCTCATGATTGTGGGTAGTAAGTATGTTTTTCCACACAGACAATGACGATGATGTCTTATCTCATAAAATTAACCAATACACTTGTATTTTACAATTTTCAAAGGTGAACTACGTGTACCCTGATCCCCTATTGCACGAAAGGTGGTACGTAGGCCCTAAAGGTTCGCAACCGCGGTGGGTGAAAAAATCATAAAAATATATTTCATCTCTCATCTCCACCATCTATTTTACATACAACATTTTATAGCCAAAATATTAAAATTTTACAAAGAGGTTCTTGCGGAGTACCGTAGATGTTTAGGGTGCTAATACCTTCCCTTTACATAACCAACCCCCTTACCTAGAATATTTCCCCCTATTTTTGGGTTATTTGCTCTTTTCCCATTCCTTTGGAAACAATAAAGCGCGTTTGGCGATTTTTATTTTGATTTGTACAAGTCTAGTCAATCCAATGGCTTAGTCTTAAATATTTCTACCGCTACAAAAAGAATGGCGACTTCATTGGGGAAAGATTGAACTCTTGCTGGTCCATACCTAAGTGGGTTGAGCCTATCTTTGTTTTTATTTGTATATGTGCTATTGTTATTTATGTGTTATATGTTGTATATATATTTATCTCAATTTTCCTGGTGTTCAGGGTGCTTGGTGATTACTTATAAGTCCTATACCCGGACTTGGGCAAACTTTAAGATAAGATGGGCAGTATAGTGATGTTAACTTTGAGGGAGTAATCCCAAAAAAGGAGGCATGAGATCCCCCACTCAGTGGAGGCCCCTTTGATTGTAGTGTCATTTACCGAGTAATCGGGAAGACATACTACTTTCGACCTGGGAGCCTGCTGAAGCTGAGGACCATAGAATACCAAACCCATCTTGGCCTTTTAGGTGTAGTGCGGAAGCTATGATAGAGTAATCCGGAAATAGTTGTCACGCGATACTATGCTCGGACGAGTTTTTCTTAAGAATATTACTAATTATCGAGTTAATCGAGAAGTGGGTAATATCCGAAGGAAGGATGTAGACTCTGGGAATCTCTAGAACCTTTTTTGGCAGGTGATAACTTTTAGTCTAACACCTTTTGGGTAGTACCTTCGACCTCATGCTCGTGACGTTGAACCTATAAACCCTATATGTATGATCTTGTGTGTGATTGTTGCATCATGAATCCATGCGCTCATAAGCATATTTTGAAGAAATCTTATTTCAAGGGACTTAAAAGTTGACAATTTATGAATATCTCAGGGAATTTTGACCATGGATCTTGGAAAAAGAAAGACCGAGAAGTACAGTTTCAAGGATCCCAAGATAGATGAGTTGATCAGTCTAATTCCCAAGATCGAGTGTTCTGCAGATTTTTGAAAGAAGTATGGATCCATCATTCCTCTTATGAAGCTTAGGATGAAGGAGGGTATTCTCTAGACCTTAGTCCAGTTCTATGATCCGATATATCATTGATTTACTTTTCCCGACTATCAGTTGATGCCTACACTAGAGGAGTATTCTTATCTGCTGGATTTACCTGTTAGCGATCGTGTTCCTTTTACTGGTTTGGAGGGTGAGCCAAAACCACATGAGATTGCTGCTTTGATTCATCTGGGGAAGTACGAGGTGGAAGCCCACATGACTACTAAAGGAGGGATTAGAGGATTACCGGCTCAGTTCTTATTGGAGAAAGCTCGTTACTTTACCAGGATGAAGAGTACAATCGCTTTTGAGGCCATCTTTGCTCTACTTGCATACGGGTTGTTCCTATTTCCTAATGTGGACAAGTTTGTTGACATTAATGCTATCAGGATCTTCATGATTGGAAACCCAGTTCCTACATTATTGGGTGATCCTTATTACTCTATTCATATTCAGAATTCTTATCATGGAGGGATGATTGTCTGTTTCACTCCTTTATTGTACCAGTGGTTTATCTTTCATATGCCTCAGTCTGATGCTTTCTGGGATGTCAGGAAGGAACCCCATTGGGCTCCTAAGATCATGGAACTTACTCAGTTGGATATTGATTGGTATGATCGAGCTTACCAGGATATAGAGATTGTTGACAGTTGTGGTAGTTTCCCCAATGTACCCCTTCTTGGTACAAAGGGAGGAATTAACTATAACCCTGTTCTTGCACGACGACAGATTGGTTATCCGATGAGGGATAAACCAAATAGTATTGATTTGAGTGTTTCTTTATGAAGGAGGGAGGATACCATAAGGAATCTAGGGAGCAGATTACAAAGGCCTAACGTCACATTCATAAGAAGAGTAGGAAAGATTTGGGACCAAGAGGGGCTATTTCTTTGGAACCTTATCTTCAGTGGGTCCAAGTGAGAGCTATTCAGTTGAAGATGCCGTATTCCTGGGAAACACCTATGCCTGATTTGTTTGAGAAAACCACTCCTCACTTATTGGATGATATAGAAGAGCTACAACTTGCTTTGGTCAGGATGCAGCAGGAAACAGATGCTTGGAAGAACAAGTGCCAAACTTTAGAGATTTCATTTAGAGCAGACTCGAAGGAGAAATATGACTTGATTGAGATCCTTGAGAGTCGAGCGTAGAGACTATAGAGAGGCAAGGGGATTTATTTTCTCCTAAGCCTCAATCAGATGCTGATTACTCACTTCATGATTCAGGAAATTAGAAGGAGGTTACCACCAGGTATGCGGAAGAAAACCAGAGGTTGAAGGCTCAGATTTCCAGGCTTACAGGGAAGCACCAGTGTATAGAGTGATCTCCGATAGCTTTACTCCTCAGGGTTTTAGACTTTATTTTCATCTTGTATTTAGGATTGTCGAGACTTGTGACCTATTTTGAAGTTATTATAATAAATTTTTCCAGTATTTCAAATGCATTATTACTTTGATATTTGCAATATGTCTATAAACTTTAAATCCCTTGAAATATTAAATAATAAAATAAAATTATATGCATTGCATATCATGTATCATATTGCACATATTTCTTGCATTCGTTATGCATATCCAGGTGTCTTACCAAGCTTCTTTACTTCGTTCAGCAAGCTGACTCACCACTACAACACTCGAGCTAATTTCAGAAGGAAGATGGACAACGTAGAATAATAGAATCACGAGCTGCACAAAGAAGTTTATGCTTTGAAGGCCAGCATGGCCAATCTTACTGCTCTGATGGAATCTCTGGTGGCTGCTCAAAATCAGCCACCGAGTGTTCAACCTCAACCAACAAGGGTTACTACTGAAGCTCTGACTGTTCATGTGTCTGCTACCGCATCTATTTTTCAGAATTGCATGCCTCAAGGATATCCATAGGGAATTCCAGAGAACTTTGCGCCTGAAGGTTTCAATATTGGTCCTCAAGATACTCCAGTTTTTCAGACTACTGTTACTCCTGGACCTCCTGTGGTGCAAGCTGCTCCTGCTGCACCTCCTTCGGTTAATATGGTTCCATTTGTTAACGATGATGTGTGTCGTCCTTTTCCTCCACCAAGTGAAGACTTGGGTCTCTATGACAGAATGGATGATTTTCAAGAGCAGTTTGACAAGATGAAGAGGGAGATGAAGGCCCTCAGGGGAAAATAGTTATTCAGGAAGAATGCGAACGAATTATGCTTGGTCCCGAATGTTAAGATACCTGCAAAGTTTAAGGTCCCATAGTTTGAGAAGTACAAGGGTAACACTTTCCCTCGTGCTCATCTGGTGATGTATGTAAGGAGAATGTCTACCCATACTGATGATCAACGTCTACTGATTCACTTCTTTCAGGATAGTTTGACCGGTGCTGTGCTGAAGTGGTATATGAGTTTGGACAACGTCAATATCCATACTTTCAATGACTTAGGAGAAGCATTTATCAGAAAATACAAGTACAACATGGACATGGCGCCTGACCGTGATCAACTCAGAGCTATGGTTCAGAAAGACAGGGAATCATTCAAAGAATATGCGCAAAGATGGCGTGAGGTAGCTGCCCAAGTGATTCCTCCCATGGAAGAGAAGGAGATGACTCCGATTTTTTTGAAGACTCTGGGTGCTTTCTACTATGAAAGGATGGTAGCAAGTGCGCCAAGTGACTTTACTGAAATGGAAGGCATGGGTATCCGTTTAGAAGGGGCTGTAAGAGAGGGCCGTTTAATAAAGAGTGAAGGATCTGGAGGTGTGAAGAAGCCATCTTATGGGTTTACCAAGAAGAAGGAAGGGGATGCAAATGATGTTATGCAAGAGAGGAGGGTTAATCCTCCTAGAAGAAATTATCAGCGTCATCAGCAAGTCGCCTCAGTTACTCCAGTTGTTGGTGTAGCTCCAACCACCGTTGCTTATCAGAGACCATCCCAGCAGGGGAATCAAGGGTATAATCATAGAAGGGAGAGTTATAACCCTATTCCTATGAGTTATACAGAGTTACTACCTACATTGATTCAGAAGAAATTGGTTCAGACCCGACCACCTCCCGCTGTACCATCACCATTGCTTTGGTATTACAAGGCATACCAAACATGTGCTTTTCATCAGAGAGCACCAGGGTGTTGTACCCCAATTTCCCCCCCTAAGATCCCTTCATCATACCATGTTGATTCATTCACAACAAGACCACACTAGGATTCTTGGTTCCCCTCCCTATATTTAGCTTTCCCCTTTTGAGGAATCACCAAGAACCTTGACTTATGGTCTTTTGTGATCTAGAATATTGTTTTGTCTTGATTTATCCTTTTAACTAAATAAAATCCAATGTTGGTTTTTCTTGCTTGTTATCCATGTAGGTAAAGGCAATGGGATTTAACAAGTTACCCCATGGGTTCATGTGTTTATTTCCATGGCCTAGTCAATAAAGCTTGAGAAGTTCAAACCTCACCATTGGATTTGTTTGGAAGAAATGGCATGGCAAGGTTGTTTTGGTTCATCACATTTCAAGGTTATCAAATTTGGTTGAAAAGCACAAGGGATTGATTGGAGAAGTTCTCATGGTTGGAGAAGATTTTATTCCATTTGGTCACAAGTGCACATTTCTCTCAATATTCAAGATATGGAAGTGGCTTTGGTGGTTATGAGTTCTCATTATCATCCTAAACAACTTATATTTACAAATCATGTGTGTTGGTACAAGAAGTTTGTTCAAAATTGTCAAAGTTCCTCAAAGCATTCTCTTGATCTAAGGAGCCAGGGTTTTGAACTTCAAAGGAATATATCTTGCTTATCTCTTGGTATTTTTGGGTGATTCCAAAGACATCATTCTCTTAAAATGGTTATCAATAAATCACTTTAAAGGTTTCAAGGAGTTTCCATGAGGAAGAGGCTTAATGAGGAAGAAAGATTACAAGTCCTCCAGATGAATCCCCAATTTTCCATGTGTGACTTCAAATGATCATAACTTGGTCAATTTTTATCACCTTGAGCCCATTCTTTTTCCATAATGATCTTGAATGTGTGAACTTTATGCTTTATTATAGGTGCAAAGTGAGAAAATGGATGGAAGTTGCCTTATGGATGCAAAAGATTATAGGTCATTTCATGATTTTTTTCCAACTTCAACAATTCATAACTCTCTCAATTTTTGGAGATTTTGAATGGTTCAAGTTTTAAAATGTCATTCAAGAGATCTACTTCATGCCATCTTTTTTGGTCAAGAGAAAATTCTAAGTGGAAGGCCATGTTTGGATGCAAGACATTATAAGTCATTTTTTGAAGAAGAACTTGAAATATTTCTAAGTATGGAAAGTCAACTCTTTTTCTCCAACTTTGACTCAACAAAACTTTCAGCTCAAGCATCCATTTGATTCCATTCTTTTTCCATTGCAACGCTTGTAACCTCATCTTTCTAAAGCATCAAGAATCATGCCTTAAGACCCCTTGAGCTGAGAATGCCATTGTTTCAAAAGTGGTAACTTGGAATTGAAGTTTCATTGCAAGTCAGGATTTGAATTTCATGTTACAACCTCTAAAACTCAAATTAGCACGCGTTTTAGGTCTACACATGATTAACCATCTTTCCTAAGTTGATTAGTGCATCAAAACGCGCGCTTTGGATGAGTTTTGACAAAAGAGAAGTCACATTTTCTTCATGATGCATACCCACACAAATTCCCTCCAAAATGCATCATTCACTCTTCCTTTTGATCCCATTCACTTCTCCTATAAATACATGAACTATGCCATTAGTTTTCTCAAGCTTGGATAGACATAATCACCCTTCCAAACTTGTTCTACAACTCAGAATTCAGTAACTTCAAAATCCATTCTCAAGCCTTTTTCAATCCAATTTTTCCATCAATTCACCTTCCCTGATCTTCCCTGAAGCTAACCACATAATTACATTCAAGAATCATGCCATATACTGCTCCATAGAAGTCTAGTTTCAGATCTCTGCAACTCAACTTCAATAGGTAGATTCCTTCATCAATTCTTCAAAACACTGATATCATTGTGTTGCTCTCATTGCCCTGGTTCTAGTTGCAACACTTACCTTTTACTGGAAACATGTTTTGACCATGAAATTTCTAATCCCTTTTCAAAACTTTCCTTCCAAATTGCTTGAGCTACAGTTTATATAAATTTGGCGCGAGGGTGTGGTTGTCTTCGTCTTGAAGAGACGAAGCGATTGGCATAGGCCTGAGCTTTTGATTTTACAGTTTGAGAGACCTGCAAATCACGTTGGCTGGAGGTTGAAGATGACCTACGTGTCATCTTCCAACCAATGATGGCACGCCACTTGTTATTTTTGAAAATCTGATTTTATATTTGATTCTGTAGTTTATTCACTAATGACCTTGATATGCACAGCGCGTCAGATCCCTTGGATTTGATTACTAATGCATTTTGACTCTCATCCAATGGTCCACATATTTTTACTTTTATTTTCTTTTCTGATTTTTATATTTTAATTGTTTTAAATTTCAAAAAATCATAGAAAATTCATTTTAAGTCCAAAAAATATGAAAAAGTATGAAAAAATACTTTGATTATTCTCTTTCTGATTTTTATTTTTTCACAATTTAATTTTGTGTTTTGGTATTTTTTATAAATTTACACTTTATTTGAATTGTTTTAAATGTTTAAAAATACTTTTAACATTTTTAAATTCTGAAAAAATTATGGAGTGATCCAATTATATTGTGACAAATATTGGTGACCTTATTTTATTTTTCTTTTTGACTTTACTATTTATTTATTTTAATCATTTTTGGTTTATTTTACCCATTTCTTTTAATTTTAAAAATAGTTTCTTACTTTAAAGAATTACCAAAAAAATTGTAAAATTATTTGAGCCTTTTCCTGATTTTTCTATGGTCTTACTTTTTATTTCTTAATTAATTTGAACATGGTTGATATTTTTCTCTTTATTTTCTATTTTTAAACATTATTTTTAAACCCTTTTGTATATATTAAAATGTAATATTATTTTGTGATTATTTCTGGCTGATCTTGGGTTAAATTTTGGATCATGAACTTTATTAACATCATTGGATCCAAGGTTTGAGTTTAACTCCACAAAAATGGATGAATGATTTTAATAATAGTTTGATTAAATTTAATTCAAAAGTGGTTTGTATATTCTCTCCCATCCCTCTTCATCTCATCCCCTTCTTATTGCACTAAATGTTATTGGAGCATGATCTCTATATCATATCTCAGAACAAATGGTGCATAGATTGCTATTAACCGGCCTCAAAATAGGTGCGACTTCTATATAAGTCCACTTACGATTGCTTAACATAGCGCTAAATTTTGTCCCGATTCAAATAAATGATCATTCGTGGCCCAAACTTATGTTTGCAAGCCCAAGTATTTTAATTTGATCTCTTTGGTCCAATAACCTTGAGATTCATTGTGTGGAGGCTTTGGTTCTACCAATCCTCTAATGGATCTACAACACCTTTGGTCAATGCGGATCACTTAAACATCATTGATCATTAAATGACACTTGTGAGAATTCCAAATGGATGATATACTTGACAAAAAGCAAATGCAACTTGTTGTGTGGAGGCTTTGGTTCTACCAGTCCTCTAATGAGTTCCAAATGCAAACTTCAAGATGGTGATCCAACTAACCACTAATTATTTACTTGTTTACTTTATGCTTTTATTTTTTTATGCTTTATGTACCATTTACTTTTAGCATTTACATTTCATGCCATTTTCATCTTTGCTCATTTGAGCATTTATTTTCTTGTCACTTTTTATTTTGCTCATTTGAGCTTTTCTCTTCCTTTTTAAGATACTTAATAATCAACATAAACCCTAAAAAATCTTTAATGGTATTTGGACTATTTGGTTACTATCCTTGGCATTATGGAGCATTGGACTTTTTGGACTTAGGATTAGAAACCTTTGCCTATGTTAGAGACCTTGTGACCTTAATTGATATTTTGTCTGGAGTTCTTGAGGTTTACCTCAGGATATTGGGTTGCTTGTTTGTTTTTTGTGTGCAAGTTTTTGTGATTACACTCTTTGTTTGTAATCTGGAATTCACCCGTACACAGCCGTTACTCTGCCCAATTTTTTTGAAGACTTAATACCCTTGAAGTTTGGTTCTCTCAAGAGGTCTAGTATTTTTGCTTGTTTGGTTTCAATCCAAGGAATGGGAATCCTATCTTGGCTCATAATGTCATGTATTAGCTTCTTGTTGGTTAGATGGTTCTTATCCCTAGCTTTTACCTTATGCTTTAGGATAGTCCCTTCTTCTCCTCCCATCTTCTTTAATTTCAAAAATCTTCTTCCTCCTTTTTGAAAACTCTTCTTATTTTTAAACTTGAACCACTTTCATAAGAAACTTGGACTTATGTTCATGCATTTTCAAAACATCTTCATAAATAAACTCCAATCAACTTAATAATACCTTGACATTTTTTGTGAGAAGACTAAAAGTCAATCAATCTCATTTCAAACCATTTTGCCACTTTGGATTTTATCTTTAAACTTTTCTCAAAAGATTGAACTCTTGTCAATCCTTGTAGTGATACAAACAACTATACTTCTACAATATATAGTGAAGAGAGATATTTTCCACTTGGGTGTTGAGTGAGGTATTGTTGATTTTAAAATCCAAGCCATATCCTCCACTTTGAGATGATGAAAATTCTCCTTTCTCATGATTGTGGGTAGTAGGTATGTTTTCCACACGGATAATGACGATGATGTTTTATCTCATAAAAATTAACTAACACATTTATGTTTTAAATTCTTAAAAGAGGAACTACGTGTACCCTAGTCCCCTATTACATGAAAAGGCAGTACGTAGGCACTAAAGGTTCGCAACCGCGGTGGATGAAAAAATCATAAAAAATATATTTCTTTTCTCATCTCCACCATCCATTTTTATACAACATTTTTTATAGCCAAAATATACAGATTTTACAAAGAGGCTCCTGCGGAGTACCGTAGATGTTTAGGGTGCTAACACCTTCTCTTTGCATAACCAACCCCCTTACCTTGAATCTTTCCCCCTCTTTTTGGGTTATTCCCTCTTTTCCCATTCCTTTGGAAACAATAAAGCGCGGTGGAAATTTTTATTTTGATTTGTATAAAGTCTAGTCAATCCAATGGTTTAGTCTTAAACATTTCTACCGCTACAGAAAAATGGCGAATTCACCAGGGACATATTGACCTCTTGCTAGTCCATCCCTAAGTGGGTTAAGCCTATCTTTATTTATATCTGTATATGTGTTATTACTGTTTTTTCTGTTATGTGTTGTATAGATGTTTGTCTGGATTTTCCTAGTTTTCAGGGTGCTTGGTGATTATTCATAAGTCCTATACCCAGACTTGGAAAACTTTAAGATAGGACAGGCGGTATAGTCATGTTAACTTTGAGGGAGTAATCCCAAAAAAGGAGGCATGAGATCCCCCACTCAGTGGAGGCCCCTTTGACTGTAGTGTCGTTTACCGAGTAATCGGGAAGACGTATTGCTTTTGACCTGGGAGCCTGCTGAAACTGAGGACCGTAGAATACCAAACCCATCTTGGCATTTTAGGTGTAGTGCGGAAGCTATGACGAAGTAATCTGGAAATGGTTGTCACACGATACTATGCTCGGACGAGTCTTTCTTGAGAATATTACTAATTATCGAGTTAATCAGGAAGTTAGTAATATCTGAAGGAAGGATGTAGACTTTGGGAACCTCTAGAAGTTTGTTCGGCACGTGATAAATTTTAGACCGACACCTTATGGGTAGTACCTTCGACCTCATGCTCGTGACGTTGAACCTATGAACCCTATATGTGTGATTTTGTGTGTGATTGTTGCATCATGCATCCATGCACTCATAAGCATCTTTTGAAGAAACCATATTTCAAGGGATTTAAAGGTTGACCATTTGTGAATATCTCAGGTACTTTCTAACCATGGATTCTGGAAAGAGAAATACTGGGAAATACAGTTTCAAGGAACCCAAGATAGATGAGTTGATCAGTCTAATTCCCGATATCGAGTGTTCTACAGACTTTCAGAAAAGTATGGATCCATTATTCCTCTCATGAAGCTGAAGATGAAGGAGGGTATTCTCTCGACCTTGGTCCAATTCTATGATCCGATGTATCATTGCTTTACTTTTCTCGACTATCAGTTGATGCCCACACTGGAGGAGTATTCTTATCTGTTGGATTTACCTATCACCAATCGTGTTCCTTTTACTAGTTTGGAGGGTGAGCCAAAACCACACGAGATTGCTGCTTTGATTCATCTGGGGAAGTCTGAGGTGGAAGCCCATGTGACTACTAAAGGAGGAATTAGAGGATTACCAGCTCAGTTCTTATTGGAGAAAGCTCGTTACTTTTCCTGAATGAAGAGTACAATTGCTTTTGAGGCCATCTTTACTCTACTTGCTTACGAGTTGTTTCTATTTCCTAATGTGGACAAGTTTGTTGACATTAATTCTATCAGGATCTTCATGATCGGAAACCCAATTCCTACATTATTGGGTGATGCTTATTACTCTATTCATCTTTGCAATTCTTATCATGGGGGGATGATTATCTATTGCACGCCTCTGTTGTACCGGTGGTTCATCTCTCATATGCCTCAGTCTGATGCTTTTTGGGATGTCAAGAAGGAACCCCGTTGGGCTCCTAAGATCATGGCACTTACTCACTCGGATATTGATTGGTATCATCGAGCTTACCAGGATATAAAGATTATTGACAGTTGTGGTAGTTTCCCCAATGTACCTCTTCTTGGTATAAAGGGAGGAATCAACTATAACCCTGTTCTTGCACGACGACAACTTGGTTATCCGATGAGGGATAAACCGAATAGTATTCATTTGAGTAGTTTCTTTATAAAGTAAAGAGAAGACCATAGGGAAGCTAGGGAGCAGATTGCGAAGGCCTGGCGTCCCATTCATAAGAAGAGTAGAAAAGATTTGGGACCTAGGGGTGCTGTTTCTTTGGATCCATATCTTTAGTGGGTCCGATCGAGAGCTGTTCAGTTAAAGATGCCGTATACCTGGGAGACACCCATGCCTGATCTATTTGTGAAGACCACTCCTCCCTTATTAGATGATCTAGAAGAGCTGCAACTTACTTTGGTTAGGATGCAACAGGAAAAGGATGCTTGGAAGAACAAGTTCTAAACTTTAGAGAGTTCCTATAAAGCTTGTTTGAAGGAGAAAGACGACTTGATTGAGATCCTTGAGAGTCGAGCGGTAGAGTCTATGGAGAGGCAAGGGGATTTATTTTCTCCTAAGCCTCAATCAGGTGCTGATTACTCACTTCCTGATTCAGATGATTAGAAGGAGGTTGCCATCAGATATGCAGAAGAAAACCAGAGGTTGAAGGATCAGATTGCCAGGCTCACGGGGAAGCGGCAGCGTATAGAGTGATCTCCATCAGTTCTATTTCTCAGGGTTTCAGATTTTATTTTCATCTTGTACTTGGGATCATTGAAACTTGTAATCCATTTTGAAGTTGTTATAATAAATTTTTTCAGTATTTCAAATGCGTAATTACTTTGATATTTGAAATATGTCCATAAACTATAAATCCCTTGAAATATTAAATAACAAAGTAAAAATAATCATGTGCATTACATATCATGCATCATATTGCACATTTTTCTTGCATTTTTATGCATATCCAGGTGTCTTACCAAGCTTCTTTACTTCGTTCAGCAAGCTGACTCATCACTACACTACTCGGGCTAATTTCAGAAAGAAGATGGACAACTTAGAACAAGAGAATCGCGAGCTGCGCGAGGAATTTTCTGCTTTGAAGGTCGGCATGGCCAATCTGACTAATCTGATGGAAGCTCTGGTGGCTGCTCAGAATCATCCACAGAGTGTTCAACCTCAACCAACAAGGGCAACTACTGAAGTTCCAATTGATCCCGTATTTGCTACTTCAGCTGTTGTTCAGAATTGCATGCCCCAAGGTTATCCATGGGGAATGCCAAAGAATTTTGCACCTGAAGGTTTCAATCTTGGTCCTCCAGATACTCCAGTTGCTCAGAGTATTGTTACTCCTGCACCTCCTGTGGTGCATGTTCCTGCTGCACCTCCTTCGGTGAATGTGGTTCCATTTGTTATTGATGATGTGTGTCGTCCTTTCCCTCTACCGAGTGAAGACTTGGGTCTTTATGACACAATGGATGATTTTTAAGAGCAGTTTGACAAGATGCAAAGAGAGATGAAGGCCCTCAGGGGAAAAGAGCTATTTGGGCAGAATGTGAATGAGTTATGCTTGGTCCCGAATGTTAAGATACCTGCTAAGTTTAAAGTCCCGGAGTTTGAGAAGTACAAGGGCAACACTTGCCCTCGTACTCATCTGGTGATGTACTTAAGGAGAATGTCTACCCATACTGATGATCAGCGTCTGCTGATTCAGTTTTTTTCAAGATAGTTTGACCGGTGCTGCGCTGAAGTGGTATATGACTTTGGACAACGCCAATATCCATACTTTTAATGATTTGGGAGAAGCATTCATCAAACAATACAAGTACAAAATGGACATGGCGCCTGACCGTGATCAACTCAGGGCCATGGTTTAGAAAGACAAGTTGTCGTTCAAAGAATATGCGTAGAGATGGCGTGAGGTAGCCACCCAGGTGATTCCTCCCATGGAAGAGAAGGAGATGACTAAGATTTTCTTGAAGACGCTGGGTGCTTTCTACTACGAGAGGATGGTAGCAAGTGCGCCAAGTGACTTTACTGAAATGGTAGGAATGGGTATCCGCTTAGAAGAGGCTGTAAGAGAAGGCCGTTTAACAAAGAGTGAAGGATATGGAGGTGCGAAGAAGCCATCTTATGGGTTTCCTAAGAAGAAAGAAGGATATGCAAATGCTGTTATACAAGAGAGGAGGGTAAACACTCCTAGAAGGAATTATCAGCGTCATCAGCAAGTCGCCTCAATTACTCCCATTATGAATGCCGCTCTAAGTACCGTTGCTTATCAGAGACCGTCCCAGCAGGGGAATCAAGGGTATAATCAGAGAAGGGAGAGTTATGACCCTATTCCCATAAGCTATATAGATTTACTACCAACATTGATTCAGAAGAGGTTGGTTCAGACCCGACCACCTCCCGCCGTACCATCACCATTACCTTGGTATTACAAGGTAGACCAAACATGTGCTTTTCATCAGGGAGCACCAGAGCATAATGTTGAGAATTGTTATCCTTTGAAGACTGAGGTACAGAAATTGGTGATCTCTGGTGTTCTATCTTTCAAGGACGTGGGACCTAATGTGAAAGATAATCCTCTACCCAAGCATGAGGGAGTAAATGCTGTGAATATGGTAGCCGGTTGTCCAGGAGACTTCCGTATTTTTGATATTAATCTGGTTAGAGGATATTTGGTGAAAATGCATGCAGACCTCTGTGAATTTAGCTACTATACGCATGACCATGCCGGTTGTGCTACTTGCAGTACAAATATACAGGGTTGCGATAAGATAAAGGTTGATTTACAGGAGATGATGGATGAGGGCCTAAGCCATATAATCAGGCCTAGGGAAGAGTATGAAGAGGAAGTGAATGTGGTTTCTGGATGTCCTGGAGAATTCAAAATTTTTGATGTAGAGTATATGAATGAGGACCTCATGCAGTTGCGTGCTACCTTCTGCCATACGGTTGGTCAGGTGGAACACCAATATGGATCTTGCCAAGTTTGCTGTTGAGACCCTCGAGGATGTTCAATCGTGAGGAAGGGTGTTTAGTTGTTGTTAGACAATGAAACTCTCAAGGTCACAAGTCAGAGGGATGATTACCATGAAGTTGATATGGTTGAGGTTTGTTTGACTAAAGAAGAGTCGGATGAAAAGTATGCCTCCGCAGGTGAGTATTTCTCTTCAGAAAAAGATTTGTTTTCCAGAAATGACTTATTAATGACTGATTATGTTGAAGAAGGGGTAAACATCATTGTGCCTTGTTTTGGTGCACCCTCCCTTTTTGAAGTTGAGTATCATAGCAAGCCAGCTATTACCCCATTGGTGATTAGTTTGCCGGGTCCTATCCCTTACAAGTCAGATAAGGCTGTGCCTTACAAATACATTGACAACGTAAGAGGAAATGAGAATTCCATGGTTTCGCTAAAGGACGCGCAACAGGTTGTGCGTAATGGTCATAATGAAGTTTGGGGACGAATTGTGGATCCACTCGTGAACAAGAACCAAACTGGCTTGGGGTTCTCTTCGAAGAATGACAAAGGTAAGGGCATGAAGCCGAAGTCTGCTGCAGGAAGGTATCAAGACATTTTCCGTAGCGGGGGTTATCTCCATCCGGCTGTTTCCAGGATTAACGCCATTTTGGAAGATGAAGCAGAGCAGGAAATGCCGAATTATGTGATGCACGAAGTTAGGGTTCAGAACTGGATCACCATTGATGTTCCTTCTTGCATACATGTTTCAAAGTAATTTGTTTTGTTAATCTTTTTGAAAAAAGCTTTCACTCTGCCCAAGGTGGAAGTATTAATGTTGTAGGGCTTATCTGTTTGCTGTGACTGTTAAAATCAATAATAAAAGTCGTCCTTGCTTCCCAAATTGTGTTTTTTATTTTCTGCAATTCTTGGAAAATGGTAATCAGAAAAAACCTTTCAAAATAAATAATAACTGAAATTCAATATGCATGGTCACTTGTTATATGTTTCAGTTTCTAAATGCAATCAAAAATCATGTGCAGATTAATTAAAAAATCCGTTGAATACAATGACCCTGCACCCTATTCCAACTTTGAATGTCCTGTGTATGGGGTTGAAGAAGAAGATTATGATGAGATTCTAGAATAGGTCTCACGGTTGCTTGAGCACGAGGAAAATACCATTCAGCCATATAAAGAGCCATTGGAAGTGATCAATTTGGGTTCAGAAGAAGATCCGAAGGAAGTCAAGATTAGAGCATTGTTGCATCCTGATGTGAAGAGCAGGTTGATTGAGCTGTTGAAAGAGTATGTGGATATTTTTGCTTGGTCTTATCAAGATATGCCTGGTCTAGATACAGATATTGTAGAGCACCGTTTACCATTGAAGCCAGAGTGTCCGCCAATTAAACAAAAGTTGAAAAGAACTCACCTAGATATGGTAGTAAAAATCAAAGAGAAGGTTCTAAAGCAGATTGATGCTGGTTTTCTTGTGACGTTAGTGTATCCTCAATGGATTTCCAATATTGTCTCAGTACTGAAAAAAGACGGAAAAGTCCGCATGTGCGTAGATTACAGAGATCTAAATAAAGCTAGTCCAAAAGATGATTTTCCATTACCACACATTTATATGTTAGTGGACAACACAACAAAATTTAAGGTATTCTCGTTCGTGGACGGATTTTCTGGGTATAATCATATAAGAATGGCTCCGGAGGACATGGAAAAAACAACGTTTATCACACCCTAGGGAACATTCTGTTACAGAGTGATGCCCTTCAAGTTGAAGAACACTGGTGCAACGTACCAGAGGGCTATGACAACCATATTCCATGATCTGATGCACAAGGAAATCGAAG
This sequence comes from Vicia faba, assembly GCA_948472305.1. Lineage (NCBI taxonomy): Eukaryota > Viridiplantae > Streptophyta > Magnoliopsida > Fabales > Fabaceae > Vicia > Vicia faba. Next base: position 750,125,945 of record OX451740.1, on the reverse strand, counting down.
TATATGTTTATGATATGATTTCCAAATCCCATACTAAAGAAGGGCATGTAGAATATTTATTAAATTTGTTTCAGCGTTTGAGGAAGTATCGTCTCCGCTTGAATCTAAATAAGTATACCTTCGGTGTTCAATCAGAGAAATTGTTGGGTTTCATTGTTATCCAGAAAGGAATTGAAGTTGACCCTGATAAAGTAAACACAATTCAAGAGATGCCAGCGCCAAGAACTTAGAAGCAAGTCAGAGGTTTCCTCGGGCATTTGAATTATATTTCCAGATTGATTTCCCACATGACTGCAACATGTGAACCGATCTTTAAGTTGTTAAAGAAAGATCAAGGTTGTGTATGGATGGATGATTGCCAAAAGGCATTTGAGAGTATTAAAGAATATCTGCTTGAACCTCCTATCTTGCTCCCTCCTGTAGAAGGAAGACCGTTGATTATGTATCTGACAGTGTTAGATATATCTATGGGATGTATTATGGGACAACATGATGAAACAGGGAAGAAGGAGTTTTCCATTTATTATCTCAGTAAAAAATTCACCGATTGTGAGTCGCGGTATTTCATGCTGGAAAAAACATGTTGTGCTTTGGCCTGGGCGGCAAAGCGTTTGCGGCAGTATATGTTGAATCACACTACTTGGTTGATCTCCAAAATGGATCCAATCAAGTACATTTTTGAAAAGCCTACTCTTACTGGGAGAATTTCCCGATGGCTGATGTTGTTATCTGAATATGATATCGAATACCGCACTCAAAAAGCTATTAAAAGCAGTGTGCTGGCAGATTATCTTGCCCACCAACCAGTGGAGGAGCACCAGTCTGTAGAATATGAATTCCACGATGAGGATGTGATGTTCCTGAAAGTGAAAGATTGTGATGAACTATTTCCTGAGGAAGGTCCTGACCCTGAATCTCGTTGGAGTATGATATTTGATGGAGCTATGAATGCTTATGGTAAAGGAATTGGTGCTGTGATTGTCACTCCTCATGGATCGCACATTCCTTTTACCGCAAGGTTAACATTTGACTGTACTAATAATATGGCCAAATACGAGGCTTTCATCATGGGTCTCGAAGAAGCTATTGATCTCAGAATTAAAATTCTAGATATGTATGGTGATTCAGCTTGGGTAATAAATTAGATTAAATGAGAATGGGATACTCGTCACCCTGGCTTGATCCCTTACAAAGATTATGCTAGAAGATTATTACCCTTCTTCAATAAAGTTGAACTCCATCATATTCCTAGAGATGAAAATCAAATGGCGGATGCTCTGGAAACTCTGGCTTCTATGTACCAAGTGAATACTTGGAATGATATACCCCGAATTACGGTTCAACGATTGGATAGGCCCGCTCATGTGTTTACAGCAGAGGAGGTAGCATATGAAAAACCTTGGTATTATGATATCAAACATTTTCTTCAGACTCAGGAATACCCGATTGGTGCGTCGAAGAAAGATAGAAAGACATTTGAGAAGATTGGCAGGAAGAGTCTTCCTCAGTGAAAATGTGTTATACAAGAGAAATTATGACATGGTTTTGCTCAGATACGTGGATAGACACGAAGCAGACATGTTGATGCATGAGATTCATGAAGGTTCATTTGGCACTCATGCCAATGGACATTCGATGGCTAAAAAGATGCTAAGGACAGGTTACTATTGGCTGACAATGGAGTCTGACTGTTATAAATTTGCAAAGAAGTGCCATAAATTCCAAATTTATGCAGACAAGGTCCATGTGCCTCCGACACTTCTCAATGTGATTTCCTCCCCGTGGCCTTTCTCTATGTGGGGTATTGACATGATTGGGATGATAGAACCCAAAGCTTCAAACGAACACCGTTTTATCTTGGTAGCAATTGATTACTTCACCAAGTGGGTGGGGGCTGCTTCATATGCCAATGTTACTAAGCAGGATGTTGTGCGCTTCATTAAGAATAACCTTATATGTCGGTATGATGTGCCGAGCAGAATCATCACTGACAATGGCTCGAATTTGAACAATAAGATGATGACAGAACTGTGCGAAGAATTCAAGATTGTCCATCACAGTTCATCTCCATACATGCCAAAGATGAATAGGGTGTCGAAGCTGCTAATAAGAATATCAAGAGAATTATCCAGAAAATGGTTGTTACTTATAAGGATTGGCATGAAATGCTCCCTTTTGCTCTACATGGATATCGAACGTCTGTCCGCCCTTCAACAGGAGCAACCCCGTTCTCCCTGGTGTATGGAATGGAAGCTGTACTCCCTGTCGAGGTTGAGATTCTCTCTTTGCGTGTGATAATGGAAACCAAATTGACAGAGGCTGAATGGGTCTAGAACAGGTTTAACGAATTGAATTTGATTGAGGAGAAGAGGATGACAGCTTTATGTCATGGACAGTTATATCAGAAAAGAATGAAGAAAGCTTTTGATAAAAAGATCAAACCTGGTGAATTCAGAGAAGGCGACCTCGTGCTCAGAAAGATCATGTCTTTCAATGCTGATTCTAGGGGCAAGTGGACTCCCAATTTTGAAGGCCCATATGTTGTCAAGAAAGCCTTCTCTGGCAGTGCATTAATTCTTGAAACTATGGATGGCGAGGAGTTCCCACGTCCCATGAATGCTGACGCAATCAAGAAATACTTCGCCTAAAGAAATAAAAGAACAACTCGCTAAGTTGAAAACCCAAAAGGGCAGCTTAGGAAAAAAAGGAGCGTCTCGGTAGGCCGAAAACCTGAAAGGGCGGTGTTGTACCCCAAAATTTGCCCTCCCCTTTTTCACAAGAAATCACAGCTCCGGCCTTTCCCTGATTTTTCAGACTGGCTCAAGAATCGGTCAAACAGACTTTTCTTATCAGTCTATCCAAAATTAGGGTTTCCATTGATTTTGAATCAGTCCAAGCAGATTATTAGGGTTTCTATTGATTTGGTTGAGTTTGGCTCAGGGTTTGATCAAGCAGACGTTTCTTTGACAATAAATCCAGAATTAGGGTTTGCACGAGCATTCTCAGAAGAATTTGAATCCACAACATTTCATTTGACTGTCACATGGTTTTGATGCTTGTTCAAGATTTCTGTTTGTTTCTCAAAGCCTAAAACATATGGGATAGAAGCTGAGGCATTTGAATTGAAAGTTTGAAGCTTTAGTATGGACGTTTGTTTGTTTAATTGTGCAATGCTTTTGGTTATTTGGAATGTCGGGCTTATTGTTGGTTAATGCAAGGCTGTGAGACTGCGGAGTTTGTTGATATTTATTTTATCTGAGTTAAAATTATTGGGGTGTACTTCCAGTTATTTTAATTCAAGAAACTTAAATAACTTAAATCGACTGTGCAGAAGAAATAAAGAGGTATCTGACAAAAGATTTTTATTTATTTTTAATTATTGTTACAAATGTTATTGGGATATTGTAAATTTATTTACAATATTTACAATGATGTTTATTACAAATAATTGAACAAAAATTAAATCTACATTCTAAGTCTCTTGAAGTCTTCATCTTCTGCTACTGCTTCCCTTGCCCCAATTGATATTTACCTGCAAAGCCAGAAAAGGAGAAGTCGATACAGTGAAATTGGAAAAGCATTTTTCAGACAGATAAGCAAAAACTCATCATTAAAGGTTGTTGGTAGGAATCAGTTTGTTTTGGTTTTCATCGTATTTTGCTCGTCCTCTCTGCAAATCGCAAGAAGATTTCTCTTCTTGGTTCACAAAGAGGAAAAGTAAAATTAAAATGTTTGCAAGCATATGAATCAATTAAACAAAATGCACAAAGCTGCATAAATTCAAACTGTCCAAGAGGCAAACCAAACTGTCAAAGAGGCAAACCAAATTGCAAACTGAACAAACAAATTGCAATGTCAAAACTAGGCAAGCCAAAATGTCCAAGAGGCAAACCAAACTGTCCAAGAGGCAAACCAAACTGTCAAAGAGGTAAACCAAACTGTCAAAAAGAGCTGTCAACAAAACTGTCAAAGAGCTGTCAACAAAGCTGCACACAAGTACACAAAAAGGCAATGTAGAAAATCTGGAAGATAAGAAAATATGCAGAGGAAAACAAAGTTGCAAGCAAGCACTTTAATCATTTTCCAGGCGAACACCTTTTTAGAATAAAAGTACAGTTAAGCGATAAGATATGCTTTCTGGAGAGAGAGAAAGAGAAAAAGTAAAGCAGGTTTGCAGTTTGGCAGGCTAAGAGAGATAGATAAATATAACATTATTCTAAGAGTTCGAGGGGGCAAAACACATAAAGAAAAATATACCACAAAACTGTAAACACCCTTCAACAAGCCTTGAGGCCTGTTACCAACAAACCCTCAATAAACCTGTTCAAGCACCAGTTACTAACCCAGAAGCAAATACCTGTTAAGTTGCAAACTGCACAAGCCTGCCTAAAGCAAACTGCACCAGTTACATACCAGATGCAATAACTTCAAACCTGCCAAACTTACAGAAGCATAACAAGCCTGCCTCAAGCCTACATCAAAAACCTTACCAAGCAAACAAACTTTTAAGCCTGCCTTTAAACCTGTTAAAACCTTTCAAACTGCAAATTTCAAACAAATCTGCTTGCCTCAAAACTGCCTTCAAGCAAGCAAGTTTTCAGGCCTGTACCATACAAACCTGTTAAAGCCTTCAACCTGCCTTCAATACCAAATAACCAAACTCAAGCAAGTCCACAAATATCACATAAACAAACGCCTCAGAACCAAGTTCATCATAGGCAAAAACAACATCATCAAATACCAAACAAGCAAATAAGCAACTCAGAAGCAAAAGCAACTGAAGCAAGCATCTCAGAATCAAAATCATCATTGAAAACTAACTGTACCCAAATAGAGGAAAAGTCAGAAGCAAAAGCAACTGAAGCAAACATCAGAACAACAAAAAACATCAACATCAGAACAACAAAGTTCATCAACATCATAAAACCAAACAAAGCAAAAGATACAAATACCAGGAAGCCAGCAAGCAACATCACGCGTTCCCTCCGCCTTGGCCACCTGAGAAGCGCCGCTGTCCACTCCTCCGTCTCCTCCAGAAACAAAAACCTAAAGGTATTGTCCCCTCTTCCTTTTTTACACCTCATACAAATGTAACAATCAAAGATCAAAAGCATGCAAAGAGTAAAAACTTGAAACCCTAAAACGTGATAGAACGAAATAATACCTTTTTGAATCATCACCTGGAACAACCGTGAGGAGAGGAGAGATTGGAGGTGGCGTCTGGTGGCCTAAGGCGATTGGAAAGAGACATCAGAAGCCAAGGTTGAGAATGATGAAGAGACGAAGAATAAAGGAGAGGAGCGGCGCCGTTCCAAACTGAAACCTTGTTCTGAATAGCAAACAAACAAACCCTAAAAAACATTGTGAAGCATTTGGGCCTGCCCCACACACGAACCCTTAAGCCCAATACCCCTCTTTCAGCACATACCCCCCTTTGTTTTAATTTACTTTGTTTTGTTATTTGGGCCAAACATATTCTTCAAAAGCCCACTTACTTTTTTTTATGTTTTGAAAACATTTCTTGTTATTTTACTAATATTTTTCGTAACCTATTTTTGTTAAGTAAAAAAGAAATAATATACTAACTTTTTGTATAAAAGTTTATTAGTAATTTTCATTACCTTAAAAAAACCAAAAATACATAAATATTAGGTTTATTAAGTTCAAACAATTTTCTTGTGTTAAAACTTTTTTTTGTTTAATTAAACCTTTTATATAAAACATTGAAAAAAACACAAAAATAAATAATAATACTTAATAATGCATTAGGTTAACATTTTGATTATTTGTAAATAATCATATGCATGTCACAATACTTCTGATTCTCTTTTATCTTTATACTTTTCTATATTTTTACATTGAGAATGCGACGATTCGATTTGGTTGTAAATAATATTTGGACACTACTATTCTGAGAAGACTCATCCCCATTTGTAAACATTTGTACCCCCATCCCCAGATACTTATTTGTAATAGCTTAGACTTTAAATCCCCGCAATTTATCGCTTTCCATATACTGTATAGTAATTAGGGTTTGTATGCGAAGATTCAAAATCAACCGCTAGATAACCTAATCCAAAGATAAACATGCATGAAAAACACACAATGCACACTTGCACCCCTAGGGTTTCATCCACTTGTTGCCTTCAAAAATGGGCCATGATTGCATGTCAAGTACTTTGGCAAAACAAAAGAAAACAAAATGATCATAGTCCCTCGATGACGCTATCTTGGTTGCCTAAAAAATGATCAAGTCCCTTAAGGAAATTGCCAAAGATACTTGACACTATTGCTTTCATGGTCTATACGATGACCCGCGCCTGTCCCGTTTAAACATCCTAACGCAAGGTTGTTCACCAAATACAATGGTGAAACAATACTGTTAAAAGGGTTAAAAAGCATAAGAAAGATCTTTGAGTAAAATAGGGTAGATAGCTCTTAGTTACTTGATCAAGATTGCAAAACATCCTTGCCATTTTTTCAAACACACACCACAACACAACTTCCAAACAACTTTCAAAAACATTGAAACATCTTTTCAAAAAGACAAACACCTTTGTAAAACATTCAAACAAGAATTATTACAAAGGTTGCCTAGACAAGGCATCTTTTTCAAAACATTTTCAAAAACCACACACACAAAGCACCATTTCAAACAATTGAAAAGCAAATGCAAGTGATCTAAAAACAAGTAACTAAGAGCCCATGGATAACCATGGATGAAAAGGGTGCTAGCACCTTCCCTTTTCATAATCTACCCCCCGAACCCACGAAAACATCTCAAAGGTCTTTCCTGTGCTTTTTGACCTTTCCTTAGGATAAAATAAAAAGTCGGTGGCGACTCTTGCTAAACCGAACATTTGCAAACACAAACGCAAAACCACAAGTCAGTTCTCCCACCGTATCACAGAACTGGCGACTCTGCTGGGGACTCTTCTAAAAGTGGGGTTACCTTAGGGTTTTAGATCACCTTTACATGCTTACTTTGATTGCTTTGATTGCTTTACTCTTTGGGTTCCTTGTTTGGGTTTGTTGTAAATCCTACACCCGGATTTGGGGGCACCTTTTAGGTAAATAGCAATAAACTGTGAGGGAACTGTGCGGGGTATACCGACATGGTTGAAGAAGTAGCTATGTTAGTGTGACATATTTGTGAGTACCGGTAGCCCTTGAGTAGTCAAGGAGAATACGGGGCCGCTGAGCGATGTCATGAAACACTAACGAACTCTAGAACCTTACTTGACAATCTTGGCCTTTTTAGGGGTAGTGAGATGACCGACTTTGGTGCAGTCCGAAGTTGGTAGATACTCGATACTACACTCATTGAGGATTATTTTCTTGGAATATTTTGGTCGCCAGTCAAGTGGCTAAACCAAAACAATGAACATAGAAAATAATCCAGTGATATTGAGCTCCTTAGAACCCGGTTTCTATTTTAGGACAGGATGAGCCAACTAACTTCAAGAGGGTACTTACCTAAGAACCCCATGCAAGCCTAAACCTAAGGACTTGTTTGCTTTGTGTGAATATGATCGCCTGTATATACAATTTCTTACTTTTGCATACATGTACATAACATCATAACATCATGCCATAGCATTTTCAATAACCATTTCAAGGATCTCAAGGGTCTTTTGATACAGGGGCACGTTGAACTAGACGTCAAGGATCAAGTGCAACAACTTGAATCAGGGGCTATGACCCACTCGACATGGTGAGCTTGATTCTCGTGGAAAGACATCCACCGGTACAAAATTCTCCAATCAAAGATGTTGATCAAAGTTCAACTTCTAACATTTTCTTGTGTTTACCCCGCGAGATTCTTGGAAACATGCATCCACATATCATGCATTGCATCGTAACAGGTTTTCCTTTTCAGGTCTCCTTATTTCTCCTACTGTTTATTTCAGTAGAGATGGCTCTAGAGCAGACTATCAAGGACGTTCAGGCTCAAAATGCTCAACTCCGAGAAATGTTCTTGAACCTGTCCCAGGGGCAAGAAGAAGTGAAAGCTCTCCTCACAAGGGGCATGGTCTTGGGGAATTCAGGCAGTGTTAGGAATGATCAGTTGGAAGGACTGCAGATTGAGATGGCAACAATGAAGATCCAGATGATGGGGAAGCTCGGGGGCCAGATGGCTCTTATTCAAGACTTAGCTCAAAGACAAGAAGAGCTCAGGGTCCTCGTCAATAAGCTGCTTCAAAACAACCAAGTGGGGCAAACACCTAAGGTTGAAGATCAAGTCATCATTCCACCCCCTTTGAGACAAGAAGACCAGGGAAAAGCTCCTCAACTTGCTTCAGGGTCACAAGCCCAGCAACAACCTCGCCAACATCAACGGGGTAATCGGCGCAAGCGAAATGTACCTGGAAGACATTTCTCTGAGACTGAGATACCATCATCTCTAATACTGAAACGCTTGTTGGAGGTCAATCTGATTACTTTAAAGGATCCTCCCCGGAATCCCAACACCTCTGCTCCTACCTATCCCCCCAATGAAAGGTGTGCATACCACTCCCATGGTCCTGGACATGACACTATCGACTGTTGGACCCTGAAGAACAAGATCCAAGACTTGATTGATGAAGGAGTGCTGGAATTCATGCCGGATGGTGAGATGAAAATCTTCCGCCAAGGTTTCTCCATTTGAAATGACAAAGCTCGAACTGAGAGACTTTTGTTCCATTTGAATTTTCAAGTTGTAATTTATTTTGTTATTTGAACAATTATCTGTTGATGTCAAACTTTGTTTCATTAATGCATTGCATATGTTTGTCTTGAATTCATCCATTCGTTTTCACTATTCTTGTGCTTTCTTTATGATATTTAACTCTTGATAAAAAGCTACCAGCCTTTAGAGGGAGGATGACGAAACAATGCCATAATCTCATACAGTATGCTTTTGAACAGACCTTGCTGACGATGTACAGGCGTTTCTTTCAAATCCTAAACACTGGAGTTATAAGGAAGATAATCCCTAGTCAACCCCTTCGAGCCAAAGAAGTAGGAGTTTTCTATTTAAACACAAAATTGAAACCTTTGATTTAAACCTGGGGCAGGGTAGTCTCTCAGTTAATTCAAAAAAAAAAAGAGATGCGCATTGAAGTCGCAAACTCTCAGTTCGTAATACAACGAATGACATCAAAAGACATTCCTTTGGAATCAAAAGACAGTGATAGTTCCTTATCTCATAGGAAGTCATTACCTCTCAAAAGAGAAAAGCCCACTAAGCCAAAACCTATAAAGGAGGCTTAAGAATGCTGGGGCATCCCGTTGACTATAACCTCAAAAATAGGAACAGTCAGGCAAAAGTTAGGGATAACAAATCAAAAGAACAAGGTCATTACAAATCCTCAATAACATGAAAAATGTTGCAAAAAAGGAGATGATGACTGCCTTCCAAAATCCAACTTGTGTGAACCATCACCAAAACGTCGTTCCAAACTCGAATAGAGTTCGACGCATAATTAACTGAGTTTAGGTTTGAAGAACATCACGAAGAGCGGGTGGGTACAAATATACTTTGAGCCTTTATCCTTTGTTTCTTAAACCGTGAACCAAGCCACGTTACAACCCTTCAAAAGTCCTAATTGAAGCATGGGTTAGTTTGAAAGCATACTGTTACAAAAGGTATCCTGACTCCTGTAAGGCTTTGCCCTAAATCTTGTGTTGAGTTTGTCTTATAAAAAGTTTTCTGCTAAAAAATGATTTTTTCAAAACTTTGAGACAAGCATAAACTTTGCATTATTTGAATATCGTTGTTTGCACATGGTTTACTTGTTTAAACAGCAAAGAAATTCATACAGTGAATGTTCGGAGGAACGAAAGCTCTCTCAGTGAGTTAAAATCACTTCAAGTGGGATGATACTCCCGTTACAAAAATCTCCTATCAACAAAAGGGGATTTTATATGGTATTGTCCAGTAAACATGGGGCAGTCCAGTCAATGTTTCAAAAAATCCTTCAAAGTTAACCTGGGGCAGTCCAGTCAAGATTTCAACGGATCTTTCAAAGTTCAGTGAACCTGGGGCAGTCCAGTCAAGATTTCAACAGATCTTTCAAAGTTCAGTGAACCTGGGGCAGTCCAGTCAAGATTTCAGGAAATCTCTCAATTATAGGTTAACCTGGGGCAAGTCTCCCTCGCCATCACTTGGGGCATCTAAACGTCAATCTCATCAAAGGGTTACGAACAGTCCAAGTTTCCTGGAAATATCACAAGCATCTGATACTAGGGGCAGTGATGAAACCTCTCCGAAATCTTTCTGAAAATAAATTCAAGCGTCCTCGAGAAGATTATCACCTATCTAAGCAGACCTGCAGTCATGGGTTTATTTCCCCAACATTTGTCAAGGATTTATTCTCCAAAGCAAAATTACATCTCAAGTTGAAAGGTCGTTCAAAATTTCCTTCATCACCTGCTAGAAGTTGCGGTCATCATTAAAAATTCCTTCATCACCTGCTGGAATTCAAGAGCGTTCAAAAATTTCCTTCATCACCTGCTAGAAGTTGCGGTCATCATCAAAAATTCCTTCATCACCTGCTGGAATTCAAGAGCGTTCAAAAATTTCCTTCATCACCTGCTGGAAGTTGCGGTCATCATCAAAAATTCCTTCATCACCTGCTGGAATTCAAGAGCGTTAAAAAATTTCCTTTATCACCTGCTGGAAGTTGCGGTCATCATCAAAAATTCCTTCATCACCTGTTGGAATTCAAGAGCGTTCAAAAATTTCCTTCATCACCTGCTGGAAGTTGCGGTCATCATCAAAAATTCCTTCATCACCTGTTGGAATTCAAGAGCGTTCAAAAATTTCCTTCATCACCTGCTGGAAGTTGCGGTCATCATCAAAAATTCCTTCATCACCTGCTGGAAGTTGCGGTCATCATCAAAAATTCCTTCATCACCTGCTGGAATTCAAGAGCGTTCAAAAATTTCCTTTATCACCTGCTGGAAGTTGCAGTCATCATCAAAAATTCCTTCATCACCTGCTGGAATTCAAGAGCGTTCAAAAATTTCCTTCATCACCTGCTGGAAGTTGCGGTCATCATCAAAAATTCCTTCATCACCTGCTGGAATTCAAGAGCGTTAAAAAATTTCCTTCATCACCTGCTGGATGTTACGGTCATCATCAAAAATTCCTTCATCACCTGCTGCAATTCAAGAGCGTTCAAAAATTTCCTTCATCACATGCTGGAAGTCGCGGTCATCATCAAAAATTCCTTCATCACCTGCTGGAATTCAAGAGCGTTCAAAAATTTCCTTCATCACCTGCTGGAAGTTGCGGTCATCATCAAAAATTCCTTCATCACCTGCTGGAATCCAAGGTCGTTCAAAATTTCCTTCATCACCTGTTGGAAGTTACAGCTACCAACAGAATAACGGACAACTGAAGCTCCTAAAAATCTGTCTTTCTCAAGAATGAAGACTCTCATCCTTGAAATCTCAGAAGATTGGTATACTCCCAATTTCTGACCCTTAATAGAATGAAGACTCTCATCCTTGAAACCTCAGAAGATTGGCATACTCCCAACCTCCTGACCCAAACGCCTGAATGAAGATTCTAATTCTTGCTTCCCCAGTAGATTGGCATACACCCAAACTCCTGATATCCCCGACAGAATGAAAATTCTCATTCTCAAAGTTGTATAACATCTGAATTCCTGATATTCCCGATAGAATGGAAATTCTCATTCTCAAAGTGGCGTATAACCTGAATTCCTGATATTCCCGACAAAATGAAGATTCTCATTTCTCAAAGTGGTATAACATCTGAACTCCTGATATTCCCGACAAAATGAAGATTCTCATTCTCAAAGTGGCAAACAACTTAAACTCCTGAACTTCTTCCAAACGGGAATAAGCTTTTCCCGGAGCCCTGAGCTTACTCTCCAACAAGATAGCTACTTTTCAAAAGTATGGCTATTCCCCACAGAATTCTTATTCCCCAAGCAGAATGAAGACTCTCATTCCCAGTTCCTCATAGAATATTCAGATATTCCCCAATGAAGATCTCCTCAAGACAGGATTCCCCAGTAGATTGGCATACAACCCAAGCTCCTGATTCCCCAACAGTGGTCCCAGGACTTTTCATTTTCGACGATTAAAGGATTTTCAATCCCCTGCAGCAGTCAAGGATTTACTTTCCCCGATAGCAGTCAAAGATGTCATTATCCAGGATTCGTCTTCCTCAGCAAGACAGTTACTCAGCTTACATGCGCATTCACTACATTCATATATCATAAACATTGATATAACATATATATTGCATCATACATTTCATGCAACATAACTTTGTGTTTCAGCTAATATTTTACCCTTTTCAGGATAAGATTAACAACTTTTGAAAACAGTTTACGGACGCTTCCCAACATGGATGCTGATCTATTGCTTATTCAACTTCAAGACTTCTGAAAACAGTTTACGGGTTCTCCAGATACAGATGTTAACCTATCGCTTGTTCAGATCCAAGACTTCTGAAAACAGTTTACAGATTCTCCAAACATGGACACCTTTCTGATACTCATTTCAGAGATGTTCCAAAACATGGACACCTTTCTGATACTCATTTCTTTCACCTACAACATACATTCCAGATGGAATCTTTAAGCCCATCCCCCGACAAGATCCTGTCACCTCTTCAAATGGCATCTTTAAGCCCATTCCCCCTACCATCACATCACCGAGTGCAAATTTCTGGGCACTCTAGTGTTCAATCATCTTTCACCTTCAAGTCGCAAATGGCAGATTCGCCAATCTAACTCTTCAGGTGTAAGAAGATTGAACAGGGGCAACTGTTGTACCCCAAAATTTGCCCTCCCCCTTTTCACAAGAAATCACAGCTCCAGGCTTTCCCTGATTTTTCAGATTGGCTCAAGAATCGGTCAAACAGACCTTTCTTATCAGTCTATCCAAAATTAGGGTTTCCATTGATTTTGAATCAGTCCAAGCGGATTATTAGGGTTTCTATTGATTTGGTTGAGTTTGGCTTAGGGTTTGATCAAGCAGACGTTTCTTTGACAATAAATCCAGAATTAGGGTTTGCACGAGCATTCTCAGAAGAATTTGAATCCACAACATTTCATTTGACTGTCACATGGTTTTGACGCTTGTTCAAGATTTCTGTTTGTTTCTCAAAGCCTAAAACATCTGGGATAGAAGCCGAGGCATTTGAATTGAAAGTTTGAAGCTTTAGTATGGACGTTTGTTTGTTTAATTGTGCAATGCTTTTGGTTATTTGGAATGCCGGGCTTATTGTTGGTTAATGCAAGGCTGTGAGACTGCGGAGTTTGTTGATATTTATTTTATCTGAGTTAAAATTATTGGGGTGTACTTCCAGTTATTTTAATTCAAGAAACTTAAATAAGTTAAATCGACTGTGCAGAAGAAATAAAGAGGTATCTGACAAAAGATTTTTATTTATTTTTAATTATTGTTACAAATGTTATTGGGATATTGTAAATTTATTTACAATATTTACAATGATGTTTATTACAAATAATTGAACAGAAATTAAATCTACATTCTAAGTCTCTTGAAGTCTTCATCTTCTACTACTGCTTCCCTTGCCCCAATTGATATTTACCTGCAAATCCAGAAAAGGAGAAGTCGATACAGTGAAATTGGAAAAGCATTTTTCAGACAGATAAGCAAAAACTCATCATTAAAGGTTGTTGGCCGGAATCAGTTTGTTTTGGTTTTCATCGTATTTTGCTCGTCCTCTCTGCAAATCGCAAGAAGATTTCTCTTCTTGGTTCACAAAGAGGAAAAGTAAAATTAAAATGTTTGCAAGCATATGAATCAATTAAACAAAATGCACAAAGCTGCATAAATTTAAACTGTCCAAGAGGCAAACCAAACTGTCAAAGAGGCAAACCAAATTGCAAACTGAACAAACAAATTGCAATGTCAAAACTAGGCAAGCCAAACTGTCCAAGAGGCAAACCAAACTGTCTAAGAGGCAAACCAAACTGTCAAAGAGGCAAACCAAACTGTCAAAAAGAGCTGTCAACAAAACTGTCAAAGAGCTGTCAACAAAGCTGCACACAAGTACACAAAAAGGCAATGCAGAAAATCTGGAAGATAAGAAAATATACAGAGGAAAACCAAGTTGCAAGCAAGCACTTTCATCATTTTCCAGGCGAACACCTTTTCAGAATAAAAGTACAGTTAAGCAATAAGATATGCTTTCTGGAGAGTGAGAAAGAGAAAAAGTAAAGTAGGTTTGCAGTTTGGCAGGCTAAGAGAGATAGATAAATATAACATTATTCTAACAGTTCGAAGGGGCAGAACACATAAAGAAAAATATACCACAAAACTGTAAACACCCTTCAACAAGCCTTGAGGCCTGTTACCAACAAACCCTCAATAAACCTGTTCAAGCACCAGTTACTAAACCAGAAGCAAATACCTGTTAAGTTGCAAACTGCACAAGCCTGCCTAAAGCAAACTGCACCAGTTACATACCAGATGCAATAACTTCAAACCTGCCAAACTTACAGAAGCATAACAATCCTGCCTCAAGCCTGCATCAAAAACCTTACCAAGCAAGCAAACTTTCAAGCCTGCCTTTAAACCTTTTAAAACCTGTCAAACTGCAAATTTCAAACAAACCTGCTTGCCTCAAAACTGCCTTCAAGCAAGCAAGTTTTCAGGCCTGTACCATACAAACCTGTTAAAGCCTTCAACCTGCCTTCAATACCAAACAACCAAACTCAATCAAGTCCACAAATATCACATAAACAAACGCCTCAGAACCAAGTTCATCATAGGCAAAAACAACATCATCAAATACCAAACAAGCAAATAAGCAACTCAGAAGCAAAAGCAACTGAAGCAAGCATCTCAGAATCAAAATCATCATTGAAAACTAACTGTACCCAAAGAGAGGAAAAGTCTGAAGCAAAAGCAACTGAAGCAAACATAAGAACAACAAAAATCATCAACATCAGAACAACAAAGTTCATCAACATCATAAAACCAAACAAAGCAAAAGATACAAATACCAGGAAGCCAACAAGAAACATCATGCGTTCCCTCTGCCTTGGCCACCTGAGAAGCGCCGCCGTCCACTCCTCCGTCTCCTCCAGAAACAAAAACCTAAAGGTATTGTCCCCTCTTCCTTTTTTACACCTCATACAAATGTAACAATCAAAGATCAAAAGCATGCAAAGAGTAAAAAATTGAAACCCTAAAACGCGATAGAACGAAATAATACCTTTTTGAATCATCGCCTGGAGCAACCGTGAGGAGAGGAGAGATTGGAGGTGGCGTCTGGTGGCCTAAGGCGATTGGAAAGAGACATCAGAAGCCATGGTTGAGAATGATGAAGAGACGAAGAAGAAAGGAGAGGAGCGGCGCCGTTCCAAACTGAAACCTTGTTCTAAATAGCAAACAAACAAACCCTAAAAAACATTGTGAAGCATTTGGGCCTGCCCCACACACGATCCCTTAAGCCCAATACCCCTCTTTCAGCACATACCCCCCTTTGTTTTAATTTACTTTGTTTTGTTATTTGGGCCAAACATATTCTTCAAAAGCCCACTTACCTTTTTTTTATGTTTTGAAAACATTTCTTGTTATATTACTAATATTTTTCATAACCTATTTTTGTTAAGTAAAAAAGAAATAATATACTAACTTTTTGTATAAAAGTTTATTAGTAATTTTCATTACCTTAAAAAAACCAAAAATACATAAATATTAGGTTTATTAAGTTCAAACAATTTTCTTGTGTTAAAACCTTTTTTTGTTTAATTAAACCTTTTATATAAAACATTGAAAAAAACACAAAAATAAATAATAATACTTAATAATGCATTAGGTTAACATTTTGATTATTTGTAAATAATCATATGCATGTCACAATACTTCTGATTCTCTTTTATCTTTATACTTTTCTATATTTTTACATTGAGAATGCGACGATTCGATTTGGTTGTAAATAATATTTGGACACTACTATTCTGAGAAGACTCATCCCCATTTGTAAACATTTGTACCCCCATCCCCAGATACTTATTTGTAATAGCTTAGACTTTAAATCCCCGCAATTTATCGCTTTCCATATACTGTATAGTAATTAGGGTTTGTATGCGAAGATTCAAAATCAACCGCTAGATAACCTAATCCAAAGATAAACATGCATGAAAAACACACAATGCACACTTGCACCCCTAGGGTTTCATCCACTTGTTGCCTTAAAAAATGGGCCATGATTGCATGTCAAGTACTCTGGCAAAACAAAAGCAAACAAAATGATCATAGTCCCTCGATGACGCTATCTTGGTTGCCTAAAAAATGATCAATTCCCTTAAGGAAATTGCCAAAGATACTTGACACTATTGCTTTCATGGTCTATACGATGACCCGCGCCTGTCCCGTTTAAACATCCTAACGCAAGGTTGTTCACCAAATACAATGGTGAAACAACACTGTTAAAAGGGTTAAAAAGCATAAGAAAGATCTTTGAGTAAAATAGGGTAGATAGCTCTTAGTTACTTGATCAAGCTTGCAAAACATCCTTGCCATTTTTTCAAACACACACCACAACACAACTTCCAAACAACTTTCAAAAACATTGAAACATCTTTTCAAAAAGACAAACACCTTTGTAAAACATTCAAACAAGAATTATTACAAAGGTTGCCTAGACAAGGCATCTTTTTCAAAACATTTTCAAAAACCACACACACAAAGCACCATTTCAAACAATTGAAAAGCAAAGGCAAGTGATCTAAAAACAAGTAACTATGAGCCCATGGATAACCATGGATGAAAAGGGTGCTAGCACCTTCCCTTTTCATAATCTACCCCCCGAACCCACGAAAACATCTCAAAGGTCTTTCATGTGCTTTTTGACCTTTCCTTAGGATAAAATAAAAAGTTGGTGGCGACTCTTGCTAAACCGAACATTTGCGAACACAAACGAAAAACCACAAGTCAGTTCTCCCACCGTATCACAGGCGGTCTAGGAAAAAAAATTAGAGACCTAAACAAAATAAATTTCCCGCTAAGTTGAAAACCCGCAAGGGCAACTTAGGCAAATATTTAGGGACTTTCTTGGCAAGTAACTACGCCAGACAAGACTTGATCGTTGAAGAAACAATCTTATCGGATCCTCACCATACTTCAACAGAAGCTGCTGCTCCGGATTTCAAAACTTGTTAGAGGGGATAATGGTCATTGTATCTCAATGTATCTTTTCCATTATATATTACCATTTTTCAAACTTTGTAATCATCTATGGAGTCTCACCATTCACAGACTACCATTCTATTAATTAAATTTAAGCTTTTACCCAATTCTTTGTATTTCTTATTTTATCTAGCTTGCAAAGACTCCATTTATTATTGATAATAACTTTCAAAGCAAAAAAGATTAAATAACAAAATTGATTTTTCTAAAAAAAGATTTTACAATCTGCTTTTACTTTGAGAATTGTGATGAAACAATGACAACAAAAATGGTGATCTCAGGAATGGACAAACTCCAGTTGTTTTGAGAAGTTTTGTTCCCCACGAGAAGGTTTACTCGGGATGTTTTCGCCGTATTGGGTTTATGGTTCCAGTATCCTTGGTCAAGTTTGGATTCATTTCTCCTCTTTTCTGAGTTTTCATAATGAGAAGTTTCAATCCGCATTTTCTCCAGTGAAGTTTTCGTTTGGCTTAATAGAAGTTCTTTTTCCAGCGAAGTTGGTATCATAACCACTCTTGAAAAACAAAGGTCCCTGGTTTCTCTAATTGAAGGACGTATTGTGGTTTTCCCTTTGTGGATGTGGTGTTAACCTCCCCAATGAAGTAGGCCTGAATTCCCCAGTGAATGTTTTGATGTTTTGGTGTCAGTATGCTTTATTTGAGACTGGTTTTGCAATCTCCAATAGGAATGTTACTTTTAAAAACACTTGTTTCCCCAGCAAAGCCTGAAGAAGGATGTTCTATCCCTGTATCTGTGCTATTCTGTCACTTTGTTTTGCTTACTTCCGGATTATGTCGCTCCCCAGTAAAGCTAAAGCAGCCAGTAGGTTTTGTTTCCTCAGTTGGCATTTACTTTTTCTTGGAATGATCATCTTGGATAAAGTTTAGCCAAGTGTTGTTAGTGCCCGAGGTGGTTTTTCCTGGTTATTCCCAATGTTGTATATCTGTTTTGTCAGCATACACATGATAACACTCATACATTCATACATACATCATGCATAGCTAAAATTGGAAAATCATTATTCATTGACATTTGTTAATATTTTTGTTGACATATCATTCTGTTTTGCAGAGTTATGTTGTCTTTTCTTTAATAGAGTGTTGGCCTTAAGCAGAAAGCGTATATTCTTCCAATTTCCCCACTGAGTTATCCCTAGTGGAAGATTTTTGCTTTAGCCTTCCTGTACAGCTCCCGGTTTGGATGGATTTGGTTTTCCCTCTCGAGTTTATTTCTCAAAGGATATATTCTGGTTGACCGTTTCATTCTAGTTTATTTTTGGTTTGAATCTGTGGTTCCTTAACAATATTATTTACTTTGGATTTCTAAAAACTTCAAGTTTTGGTTGGTGCATTTATTTTGCACGAGAATACTTTATCTCCTTAGTAGGAATATCGTGACATCTCTCCAGGAAGTCATATTTCTCTCCCCAGAAAGTCATTTCTTTTTACAATCCTCCATGATAACAAGTAGCATGTCTCTTTATTTGAGTAACTTGTTCTTCCTTATAAAAGTTGACGTAACTTTTTTTTGCTATCTTCTCTACGAGTGAATAGTTTGCAGTTTGTCGTCAGATTACGCCAACGGATGACAAGACTTTCAATATCACAGAAACAACTCGTTGTGAAATCTTTGCAAGTGGAAGTCTCTTTATTTGAGACAGCTTATATGTTATCCTTTCCAGGAGGAGTGCCCTGGTTAAAGAAGAAGTTGAGACCCGTTCTAGATGAAACACCAGAATTTTGGGGAAACTTGTTATCTTTTTGCTACCTTCAGTGAATGTTAGTAGTTCATCATAAGTGAACGGCGGTTTTATGATATTTTCTCTTTCTACCTTCAGTGAAAGTTGGTAGATCATCGACAATGAACGTCGATGTTTATTATCTTTTTAATACCTTCAGTGAATGTTGGTAGTTCATCGTCAGTGAACGACGGTGCTATAATATTTTCTCTTTCTACCTTCAGTGAAAGTTGGTAGATCATTAGCAGTGAACGTAGATGTTTATTATCTTTTTGCTACCTTCAGTTAACATTGGTAGTTCATCGCCATTGAACGATGGTGCTATGATATTTTATCTTTCTACCTTCAGTGAAAGTTGGTAGATCATCGGCAGTGAACGTAGATGTTTATTATCTTTTTGCTACCTTCAGTGAACGTTGGTAGTTCAACGTTAGTGAACGGCGGTGCTATGATATTTTCTCTTTCTACCTTTAGTGAAAGTTGATAGATCATCGGCAGTGAACGCAAATGTTTATTATATTTTTTCTACCTTCAGTGAATGTTTGTAGTTCATCTCCAGTGAACGGCGGTGCTATGATATTTTATCTTTCTACCTTCAGTGAAAGTTGGTAGATCATCGACAGTGAACGTCGATGATTATTATCTTTTTGCTACCTTCAGTGAATGTTGGTAGTTCATCGTTAGTAAACGACGGTGCTATGATAATTTCTCGTTATACCTTCAGTGAAAGTTGGTAGATCATCGGTGTTGTACCCCAAAATTTTCCCTCTCACTTATCAAAAATTTGCTCAAAAGATCTCCATTGACTCAAGACTGCATTAGGGTTTGATCAGCTCAAGACACCTCCTTAAGCACTGATGACCAAAATTAGGGTTTGAGATTTCACAAGGATTATTTAACTTTCAATACTTCATATAACTTTCATGGATCATTATTGACCCCCAAGATTACTCATGCCAAGTTTCAAGCCTTGGATCACACTTTTGATCAGTCAATTGAGCAGTTGAACTAAAAATCAGCTTTATTGGGGAAAAAGTCAACTATGGCCAATTTACAGTCAAACTTCTTAATTTTTGATCCACATCAACATTTTAAACTCATATGTATCATTTGATCAAATTTGGACCACAATTCCTCAAGAAATTTGATCAAATCTCCAAAAGGGCAAAATAGTCAAAATTAGGGTTTTGACTGGGAAAGGGCAATTTCTGATTTTTAACCTAGAAAATGGTAAATTGGTTTAAGGCATGATCTAAAGAGTCCAATGGAATCATTTTGACCTAATGACATGGTTCAAAACATTGCAAATCCATTGGGTTGCCAGATGAATTTTGCAGTCAACTGATCAAAAGTCAATTGTATACTGAAAATTCAAACTTTGACTTTTTGGTCAAATTCAAGTACCAAAGATCACAATTCATCAAAGCATGTCAAAATATGGAACTTATACATCAAGAAATCAAAAAGTCAAGATTTCATTTTGAAAAGTCAAAATTTCTAAACTTAGAAATTTTTCTAAGTGTTGGAAATTTCATGTTTTTTCATAAATTTGAGCCAAATTTTCACCATGATGCAAGATGATTCAAGAGAAAATCCCAGCATGAAAGTTGTAGATCTCCATTAAATCTACAACTTTACATCACACAACTTCTTCCAAAAATGCTTGGATCTCAAGTTATAATTTTATGAACATAGGGTCATGAAACTAAACACTTAGTGAAATTTTGTCCTAATTTGGTCAGGATTTTGACCTAACTTCATGGCACTTTTTCATATATTTCCAAGGGGAATCTTCAAAAGCAATTCAAATATGGGTTGTATAGAACATTGCGAGCTTTCCAAAATGTCCAAGAACTCCTTGAGATCATTCTTGAGTAGGGAGAATCAAAGAGATGAAGTTAGGATTTTGTCATTTGAATTACAAGCCATTTTTTGATGAACACATGAACCAAATCCATGCTAGGCTGCATAATCTTTGCTTTACAGGCCTCAAACTTGTTTTTCACTCCATAATTAAATGTTTACACAGTTGTTAGGGCTTTGATCCAAGAAATTAAGCTATTATCCAAGTTGCATTTCCATTAATGGCACAAAGTTGACATTGCCATTCTTGTAAAGCAAGCTTTTTGCATAAAGTTCACATTGAGCCTCTAACTTGTTCCCTATGACTACACTCCATCCACAAAGTCAGAAGCAAGCTTGTTTAAAGCATAACCACTCTATCTTAGCAAGTACACAAGACTTTGAAACTTGTTTTGTCAAAAAATCACATGTTTAACTTAAAGATGCAAATTTGAATTCTGATCAACGAGAACACTCCAAACTTGTTGCTTATAAATAAAGTCACTATTTGTGAGCTAGGACAAAAGTTTGAGCACCCTGAAATACACCAAAACTCTCTCAAATTAGAAATTGCACAAAAACTTCATTGTTGCATAGTTTCTGACCTTGAACATCAAACTCCCATTTCCCTCGTGCGTTTCTTGGCCCTTTAGTTTCTAAAGCTTCCTTACATCAAATACAACTCATCCCTATCCTTATTCTAGAAATGTAACACCATTTACCATAACTTCCATAACCAAAAAACAGAGTCTACAACTTGATTTCTCCAGGCAATTTCAGCCATCCATTGTTCAAGCTAACCATTGCATTAGCTTCCTAGGACCCCAAGGAAGCTAAAATGATCATTGCAGCACCTTGAAACAAGTTCAAACTCAAAACACAATTTCCAGTTTTGAGGTAAGTTTTCTCAACTTGGAACTCTTCATACAGGCATAATCAATAGTTTATTTGTGAATAAAACATGTAGATATCATTGCCCTGAAGCTAACCATGTCCTTAGTTTCCATTAATTTTGCTTGAGCTTAGAAAATTTTGAAACTGATTAGGGCCATTAAAATTCTTGCTTATCTTTGATCCATAGTTCAAATACTTTACATTTATGGAATCGTGAGAAAATTTGCTACAAGTTTCATGTTTACAGTTTTCATTTTTAATGAGAAATGAGCAAGTTATAGTAGGTCAGGCTGGAGGTTGAAGATGAAGTCTTCAGGGCGCGTTTTGCATTACATATTTATTGTTTCATTTATATTAACGGATGTATAGCCACCCTAGTGATAGAAGCGCGCGCCTGTAACCTATGGGACCTAGTTCGAGCCCCAATGGTACCCTTTTGCTTTTTTTCATGTTTTGCAATTCTGACTCTTTTTTTGTTTGGCAGGCGCTAGGCCCTTTGGGCCTGATTCATTTTTGTTTTTGATAGCTGACTTCCATACTGACTTTTGGCACCCCCTGGCCCAAATTATTTTATTTATTCATTTATTTCATTTTTTTTATTATTTTTCTTTTCTTAAAAATATTTTCTAAATACTAAAAATCATAAAAATATAAAAAATGATATATTTTATATTTTGACTTATTTTATTTTTCCATAAATAAAAATATTTTTATACTTTATTTATTTTATTAAGTAAATCTTATAAACTTAATTAATATTATATTATATATTTATTTTTCTTCACACCATTTAAAATACATTATTTTAATATAAAAAAAGGACTAAAAATATTTTATAATACTACAAATATTTTCAAGATAAAAAAATACCAAAAAATACTTTTCTTAAACTTATTTTCTTTTGATTAATTAATAGAATTAGGGTTTTCTTTTAAAATATTTTTTTTAATAAATTCAAACTTAATTAACTATTTTCTTTATTTAAATTAGGTTAAGACAAAATCTTTTTTTTCATGAAAACCAAACAAAATTCATTTTCTTTACATTTTGCATCCTTGTACATTTATTCATTTTTATACTTTGTATTTATTTAAATTCCTTGTATATTCATACCAATTCAATATGGTTGTACTAGACTAATTAGGTTTAAATTCTTGCAATCCCCACTTACAAATTGTACACCCCCTCCCCACAAATGTTGTAATAGTGTAGTAACTTTGAATTTCACAATTTATCGCTTTCATATAACATGCTAGTAATTAGGATTTGTATGAAAAGACTAAAATCAATGCTTAGAAAACCCTAATTCAAGACAAAAACAAGCATGAAAACAACACTTGCACACAAGCACCCCTAGGGTTATCCCACTTGGTTGCCTTATACAAAATGATCATATTACACATGTAATGTGTCTTAGCAAAAACAAGAAAATACAAGATCATAGTCCCTCGATGACGCGATCTAAGTTGCCTTACAAATGATCTTAGTCCCTCAAAAGAATGCTAAGATACCTTGCAATATTGCTAATCATGGTTATACGATGACCCACGCCCGTCCCGTTTACATCCAAAGATAGGGTTGCTTACCAAATCAATGGTAAGACAACAATGTCAAAGGGAAAGAAAATGAACAAGAAAGACGTTTGAGTAGGTAGATTTCTCCTAATTACTTGCTCCATTTCAAAAAAAATAAACATCCTCGCTATTTTCAAAACAATCACACACATTTTCAAACATCTTACAAACATTGAAAACATTTTCAAAAGATCAAACATCTTTGTATACATTCTTACGAACGAGAATCATTACGAAGATTGCCTAAACAATGGCCTCTTTACAAAATACTTTCAAAAACCACACAAAGCATAATTTCAAACAAAAAGTAAGTGATCTAGCAAGTAACTAAGAGCCCATGGAAAACCATGGATGAAAAGGGTGCTAATACCTTCCCTTTTCATAATCTACCCCCCGAACTCAAGAAATAATCTCAAAGGTCTTTCCTGTGCTTTTTTACCTTTCCTTTTTGGATAAAAGAAAAGTCGGTGGCGACTCTTGCTAACCGTAACATTTGCGATAAAACACAAAACACCCAAGTCAGTTCTTCCATCGTATCACATAACTGGCGACTCTGTTGGGGAAAATTCTAAAAGTGGGGTTACCTTAGGGCTAGATCAAATTTACTTGCTTACATTGTTTGATTTGTTTGCTTTACATTATGGTTCTTTGTTTGGGTTTGAATCCTCTACCCGGATTTGGGATACATTATAAGTAAGTAGTAATACGTTGTGGAAACTGTGTGCGGTATACCGATATGGTCTAAGCAATAACTACGTTAGTGCGACATATTTGTGGGTACTGGTAGCTTTTGAGTTAATCAAAGAGAATACGGGGCCGCTGAGTGATGTCATGAAACACTAATGAACTTTTAGAACCTTTACTTGACCAACTTGGCCTTTAGGATGTAGTGAGATGACCAGCTTTGGTGCAGTCCGAAGTTGGTAGATACTCGATACTACACTCATTGAGGTTTGGTTTCTTGGGATATTTAGGTCGCCATTAAAGAGGCTTGAGCTGAAATAATGACCAAGGAAACAATCTAGTGATATTGAGCTCCTTAGAACCCGATTACTATTACTAGCACAGGTTTAAGACAACTAAACTTCAAGAGGGTACTTACTTATAAAACTCCATGCAAGCCTAAACCTAAGGATTTGTTTGCTTTGTTCGTATATACATACTTGTACATAACATCATGAACATCATATACATTCACTAACCATTTCAAGGGTTTTTGGGATTCATCTTTGTTCTTGTTTTGTAGGATAGGGATTCACTTTGCAGGAAAACTATTCAAGTCAATCTTGTAAGGATCCCTCCACAACTTAAGAAGCTAGCTTCAAGGATTCCAGAAAACTCTCCATTCACCGAGAGACATGGTCTCGTACTCAATTGGTCACCTCCAACACAGATGAGGACATGATGAAAGTGCTCTTTCAGTTCTTTGATCCTTTACACCATTGCTTCACATTTCCTGACTATCAACTTTTGCCTACTTTGGAAGAATTCTCCCGACTCTTAAGGATTCCCATTCTCAATCAACTACCTTTCAACGGTACGGAAAGAGACCCGAAGCCTCTACACTTGCACTCATCTGATGTCATAATTCATTGGGAAACAAGGAGTGGTGTCAAAGGTTTCCTAGAAAAGTTCCTGTTTGAGAAAGCCCAAAGCTCTTGGAATTCTTTGGATCTGCAAGCCTTTGAGGAAATTATTGATCTCCTCATCTATGGGATGGTTTTGTTTCCAAATTTGGACCAACTCATAGATGTGAACACCGTCAAAATCTTCATATCCCGCAACCCGATGCATACATTGCTAGGGGATATCCTACACTCTTTTCACATTCGCACAATGAGGAAAAGAGGTGTCCTTATGTGTTGCACTCCTCTCTTGGAACGATGGTTTATTTCGTATCTTCCCCAATCTGTATTAAAGAATGAGCAAGGTTCAAGTTAGTCACAAAGATTGATGACGCTCAAACATTCAGACATTCATTGGTGCTCCCGATCCATAGAAAATGTTACTATTGTCGACCGTTGTGGGGAATTTCCTAATGTCCCTTTACTTGGCATTAGGGGAGGAATCACCTATAACCCCTGCTTAGCTTTAAGACAGTTTGGTTATGCCCGAAGGGATGGCCCACACGAGATGCTAATTCAAGGTTTGGTATTTGACTACGATAACGACGATCAAGGTCTTCGCCAGAGATTTATCCGAGCTTGGAGGATGTTAAACAAGGTAGATAACAAGACACTGGGGCACAAGAATTCCATCCCTCTTGAGCCTTACCTCAAATGGGTATGAACTCGTGCTCAGAGCCTTATGATGCCTTACCCCTTCATTCTCCCGGTAATCATTGAGCCTGTCATGGAAGGAGATGTTCCATCCACTATCCTACATCCTGACATGCCCACCTCTCTTGAAGACCTACAAAGGGATTGGATACAACTCAAAGGGGAGCGAGATACTTTCGAAGCCCAATTCTACGCAAGCGAGAAGAAGGTTTTGGAACTCACTAGACTACTTCATGAGGAGAAAACTCTGAATGCTTACATTGCACCAAAAAGGATGCGGACTACCTTTTTATCTTAGAGTTTTTTGTATTATTTTCGCAAGAAGGCATTGATGTACTCGAAAGCTTTAATTTATTAATATAACGTGTGTTTCCTTTTTGTCTAAAACAAATTTGAATCTTAAAATCCTTGAAATCATTGCATACGCATTTATCATTCATCATAACATAAGCAGGTTTCTTGCAACAAGTCTCCTCATCTCTCTACTGTTTATTTCAGTAAGATGGATCTCGAGCAAACGGTAAAGGACCTCCAAGCTCAGAATGCACTGTTCCAACAGTTGTTCTTGACCCTAGCCAAAGGACAAGAAGAGTTGAAGACTTTGCTGGCTGAGAAGAAGAAAAAGAAGACAAAGAAGATAACCAGAGTTCTAAACATGGGAAGAAGATTCCAAAGGCAGACAAGCAGGGCCTTAGACTTTGCGATGACATCCGGTGAGAAAGACAATCAAGATGGGAAGGGCAAAGAAATAGTTGTCCAGTCAGAATCAGAAGAGGAAGAGGAAGAAGAAGACTATTATGAAGAACAATACCCTCGAACTGATGATAAGTATAAACATTTCGAAGAACGGTTGAGTGAAACGGAAATCCAAAAAGTGCCTGGCTTGGAATTTGAGGATTTGGGACTGGTATCAGGAATTGTCATTCCTCCAAAATTCAAAGCACCTGTGTTCGCAAAATATGACAGAGTTTCATGCCCTAAAATGAATCTTCGGTCCTATGTAAGGAAAATCCAGCCCCATACCGCTGACAAAGACTTATGGGCACACTTCTTCCAAGACAGTCTGTTAGGAACTCAACTTGATTGGTTTTATCAGTTAGAAAGAGCCAATGTTCATAACTGGGAAGATCTTGCTGCAGCCTTTTACAAACAATACCAATACAACGCTGATCTTGTGCCTACCCGTACTCAGCTCCAGAGTATGGACATGGTTTCAAGTGAAGGTTTCAAGGACTATGCACAAAAATGGAGAGACTTGGCTGGAAGAGTTTAACCTCCCCTATCTGAAAGAGAATTAGTAGACATGTTTTTGGGCACCTTGTCTGGTCCCTTCTTCAATCACCTAATTGGGAGTTCATCGGCAGGTTTTACTGAACTAATATTGACCGGAGAGAGGGTAGAAGTCGGGATAAAGAGCAGAAAGATTCAGAAAGATACATCCTCTGCTGCTATAAGGAAGCCATTTATCGGAAAGAAAGAAGTGGTTGCTGTTTATCCTCAGAGAAATCAAGATTGGGCCGAACGCTGTCCAATGGTGGGGGCTGTTATGATTCCCAAACCTGCGCCTGAACAACAAAGAAACAACCAACCAAGGATGGTAAGACCAGTCAAACAATTCACCAAAATTAACATGACCTTATCTCAAGTATTGCCACATCTGTTAAGATCCAACTTAGTGACCTTGAAAGAAGCTCCAAAGAATCCTAAAACAACATCTCCTCACTATCATCCTAATGCCCGTTGTGCATACCACTCTGAGAGTCCCGACCATGACACTAACAACTGTTGAACCATATAGAACAAAGTACAAGACCTCATTGAAGCCAAAGAAATTGAATTCGATGTGCCCGAAAAGCCAAATATCATTTCTACCCCTATGCCCAAACACGGCCATAATACCAACGCCATTGAGGAAGATATGTTTGTTACTTCAGTTGATGAACTTATGACCCCACTCCTGACTATCAAAAAGAACTTATTAAATGCCAATGTATTCCAGGCTGTGATGAAAGCTGTCATTTCTGTTTGTCCTCACCAACCAGCTGTCCTTTGTTGAAAGCAGGCGTTCAATTCCTAATATATAACAAGGAAATTTTGTTTGAAAAGACTTTTGTTCCACCTGTTCCTTTTAATGATGTTCCTATCATTACCATTTTCGCCAATTCTTCCAGGGTCTCCACCAAAAGACCCGTTAGAATTACACCAGTTCCAAAAGCAGCTCCTTTGATAATTACAATGCCTGGACCAGTCCCGTAATCGTCAGACAAAACCATACCATGGAATTATGGAGGGGATGTCTACTACCACAGTGTTAAGCAATATTGGCCAGATGTCAAAGATTCAAGTTCCTAGATAGTTAACTCCGATATCAGTAATATTGCAGGGACTAGCAAGATTACCCGAAGCGGAAGGATATTCTCTCCAGAAATTGCTCCCCCAAAAGTAGTTTCTGGACCCGTAATCGTTCCTGTTATTGTTGATCCTCCGAAGGATATTCCGAGTCCTACAATCATCTCCACCAATACTCCAACTGACAAAGCTGTTACAACCCCTGCTATCACTCCTACTGACATTCCTGCTGCCAAGTTAACCAAGACCCGAGGTAAAAGTATTCTGATTGAGCCTGTCCGAACGAAGGCACAATCATTGGCTATCCCTGAGACCTCCCGAAAAGAGATGGAGCAAATTCTGAAGATCATAAAAAGAAGCGACTACGATGTAGTTGAGCAACTGGGGAAAACTCCGTCCAAAATTTCCATGTTGGCTTTACTACTATGTTCCGAGGAGCATACAAAAGCCTTGGTAAAATTCTTGAAAACTGCCCATGTACCCCAAGAAACATCTGCCGATCAGTTCCAAGACTGCATAGCCGGCTTGACTGTAGATAATGGTCTAGGTTTTTCAGATGCTGATTTAATGCCAAGAGGAAGGAAGCATAATGAGGCATTGCATGTCTCAGTTGAATGTAGGGGCACAACCTTGGCTCATGTTTTGGTGGACACTGGCACATCTCTGAATGTATTTCCTAAAAAAGCTCTTGATATGCTTGATTGTGAGGGATTGACATTGAAGCCAAGTAACATAGTAGTAAGGGCCTTTGAAGGCTCAAAAAGGATGGTACATGGGGAAGTGGATATCCCCATAAAGGTTGGAACCCAAACATTTGATTCAACTTTTTATGTAATGGATATTCGCCCTTCATACTCCTGCTTGCTAGAACGACCATGGATTCACAATGCTGGCGCTGTTACTTCTATGTTGCACCAAATGCTGAAGTATCTGATTCAAGGGAAGATTATCACCGTTCATGGAGAAGAAGAGTATATGATCAGCCATCTCAATTCCTTCAGATATGTGGAATTAGATGGTGAATTTTTTGAAACTCCATTCCAACACTTTGAAGAAATCCCGTAAGATGTGGCAGTGACCAAGGCTGTTCCCAAGATCACAAGGCCTCCACTCAGGATGTCATCTTTGAAGGATGCAAAAGTAGTGATAGAAGAAGGCGGGTTCACTATTTGGGGACAACTCCCAGATATCCCATACAAATCTGACAAGTTTGGCCTAGGTTTCACTTCAAGTGCTCAGAAGGCTATACACCGCGCTCATGCTGGAGGACCACCCCTGAAGATCAGCAACCGTGAAGTCAACACGGTAGAGGATGTTGAAGATGGCTGCAACCTGGAGGATTAGATCTTCCCAACTGTCAGTGGAAGGCTCAGCAATTGGGAGGCTAGATATTTTGTCCCGATCACTTTTATCCCACAGTAATTTGTCTTTACATTTTGTTGGATCTGTAATATTAAAACAATTCAAACTCTTAAAACTTTGTGTCTTACCCAAGGCACAATGGTCCATTTGTAAGGGTTATTATCTCATTTCCATATGACATCAATGAATCATGGACGTTTTGCATACAAACTTTGTGCTCATTGTTTTTCCTTTTTACATTTTCATTTCTTTCAAAGATAACTATACCCTTACACACACTCACACTCACAATGCAGGTCTACATCCATTCGGGATCCCATGGATAACGGTTCTGCTATGGCTTTTTGTGACTCTAAAAATCTTATCTACCAAGCCCAAGACGAAGGTGAGGAAGATTGTGAAGTACCAGGGGAACTTGCCAGATTACTACAACAAGAAGAGAGGACCATTCAGCCCCACGAGGAACCTGTGGATACAATCAACCTAGGTACCGAGGAAGACAAAAGAGAGGTCAAGGTGGGTGCCAATCTGGAACCCAGTGTCGAGGAGTGTCTGATTTAGTTGCTACACGAATATGTTGAGGTCTTTGCCTGGTCGTATGAAGACATGCCAGGACTTGATGCAGATATTGTGGTACATCGTCTACCTATAAAAGAGGATTACCCACCAGTAAAACAAAAGGTCCGTCGCATGCAACCAGATATGTCGCAAAAGATTAAAGAAGAAGTTATGAAACAATTCAATGCTGGATTCTTGGCTGTCACCTCCTATCTGCAGTGGGTTTCCAATGTTGTTCCCGTGCCCAAAAAGGATGACAAGGTACGAATGTGCGTGGACTACAAAGATTTGAATAGGGCAAGCCCTAAGGATGATTTCCCACTTCCCCACATTGACATTCTAGTTGACAATACGACACAACACAAAGTGTTTTCCTTCATGGACAGTTTCTCAGGCTACAACCAAATCAAAATGGCGCCTGAGGACATGGAGAAAACAACATTTGTCACACAGTGGGGTACATTCTGCTACAAGGTGATGCCATTCGGACTGAAGAATGCAGGGGCAACCTATCAGCGTGCCATGGTAGCTTTATTTCATGACATGATACATCATGAAATAGAGGTCTATATGGACGACATGATAGCTAGATCTCAAACAGAAGAAGAGCATCTTGATCATTTACAAAAACTGTTTGAGAGACTAAAGAAGTACAAGCTGAGGTTGAATCCCAATAAATGCACGTTTGAAGTAAGGTCTGGTAAACTCCTAGGCTTTTTCGTCATCAATAAAGGTATTGAGGTGGATCCTTCCAAGGTAAAAGCGATACAAGAGATGCCTTCTCCTTGTACTGAGAAGGAAGTCATAGGATTCTTGGGACGTTTAAACTACATTGCCATATTCATTTCTCACCTGACAGCTACTTGTGAACCAATCTTCAAACTACTGAAGAAAGATGAAGTAGTCAAAGGGAATGATGAATGACAAAATGATTTTGACAAGATCAAAGAGTACCTGCAAGATCCTCCTATGTTGATGGCACCATTTGAGGGAAGACCATCGATCATGTATCTGACTGTTTTAGAAAATTCAATGGGGTGTGTGTTGGGGCAGCATGACGAGTCTGGCCGAAAAGAGCATGCTATTTATTATCCGAGAAAAAAGTTTACCGACTGTGAAACAAGATATTCACTGCTCGAGAAAACTTGTTGCGCTCTGGCATGGGCTTCTCGCCGGCTAAGACAATATATGCTGACTCATACTACCTTGCTGATATCTAAAATGGATCCAATAAAATACATCTTCGAGAAACCTGCTCTCTTTGGGAGAATAATGAGATGGCAGATGATCCTGACGGAATATGACTGTTGTACCCCAAAATTTGCCCTCTCATTTTATCAACATTTTCCCTCACAAGGATCTTTGAACTCAAGACCAAGCTAGGGTTTGCACTGCTCAAGACATCTCCTTGCACTGATGACCTAAATTAGGGTTTGAGTTTGCATAGGTATTTTTGGACCTTCAATGCTCAAATTTACTTTCATGCTTTATGTTGGACTCATGAGTTTGTCCATACCAAGTTTCAAGCCTTGAATCAAATTTTTGCCCAGTCAATTAGACAGTTGACCTAGAAATCAGCTGTATTGGGGAAAAAGTCAACTATGGCCAATTTACAGTCAAACCTCATGAATTTTGACCCACATCAACATTATGAACTCATATGAACCATTTGATCAAGTTTGGACCACAAATCCACAAGAAATTTGATCAGATCACCAAAAGGGCAAAATGGTAATTTTTAGGGTTTTGACTGTACAAAGGCAATTTCTGACTTTTTGACCTAGCCAATGGAAAATTAGGTTCAACCATGGACTCAAGGACTCAATGACATCATCTTGACTTATTCAACAAGTTCAAAAGATCTCAAATGCATGGGATTAACAGATGAATTTTTCCAGTCAACTGATCAAAATTTGACTGTACACTGAAAATTCAAACTTTGACTTTTTGGTCAAAATCAAGTGCCAAGGGTCATTTTTCATCAAGATGTGTCAAATTATGAAACTTTTTCATCAAGAAATCCAAAATTGCAAATTAGGGTTTGAAATTGAAAAATTTCATAACTTAGAATTTTTCTAAGTTATGAAATTTTCTTAATTTTTCCTAACTTTGCCCCACATTTTCACCATGATGCAAATGGATTCAAACAAAACCTCCAACATGAAAGTTGTATTCCTCTACAAAGTATACAACTTTGATGCACAAAGTTTTCTCAAAAGAAGCTTGGATCTCAAGTTATGATTTTTGGAACAAGGGTCCCTAAAACTTTTAACTTAGTGAAATTTTGCCCTAGTTTAGGCAGGATTTTGACCTATCTTCTTGGCCATTTTTCACATAGTTCCACTTGGAGTATCAAGTTGCATTTCAAATATGCATTATAGAGCATGTTTCAAGATTTCCAAATTGTCAAAGAACTCCTCAAACACATTTGTGGTTAGGGAGAATCGAAGGCTTGAAGTTGGCAAAAACTCACTTTTCATCCATGGCATATTCATGTTCATACAAGTTGCATTTTCAAGTCAGCATGCCTTACACTAGCTTGCAGGCCTCTAAACCACTTCACACTCTATAATTAAATGCAAATCCATCAGTCTAAGCTTTTGTTTTGTTCATTTGGACATTGTACACAAGATTAGGCCCTAAGTAGAAAAAGGCACATTTCCATTTTTGCCATAATGTGCTTTATGTCAAACCACTATCCCTTGAGCATTGGTCCATATCTCAGAGGGAAAATCAAATCCACAAGTTGGAGGGGCCAAGGGCAAGATATGCAAGCATATTTGATAGCCTGTACAGGCCTGTAACTTCACTTCCACATTCTTACTTCAAAAACAAGAAATTTGTCCAAAACTTGAGAACTTGAAAACCAGCCAATACCAACTTATGCAAACAGTTTGAACATCTTTCTCACACCCCTTTGAGCTAGAAACACGATTGCTTGAGCCTCTAAACACCCCATATCCAGAAATCATATTCCTTTGGCAAAATAGGGAAGGTTCTGCAACTTGAGTTCCATAGCTCATTTGGTTCGTGCGTTTTGCCCCAAGTTGCTTCAAACACCTTCCATTCAACTCACTCAAGCTATCCCAAACCTCAAACACCAACTATAACTCCATTTACAGTGTTCACCATTTACCCTTAAACAATTAAAATAAATCTTTTATTTATTTCTTTATTTTTTACATTAAATATTTTACATACATCAATGAACAAAAACCTTTTTTTTGCATATTTCATTTCCTTTGATATATTTATTTATTTTGTTTATTTAAATATTGTCCATTTATTATTCATGCAATTAAATTCAATTTGGATGTAATAGTAAGCTAGGGTTTATATTTTTTGTCAAATACCCCCCATTCAAAGATTGTACCCCCATCCCTATAATCATGTTGTAATAGCTTAGAATTTTAATTCTCGCACTTTACGCTTTCAATTATGCCATGATTAGAGAATTAGGGTTTGTATGCAAAAATCCAAATCAACAAATAGTTTGACCTAATCAAAGATAAAAATGCATGAAAATCAAACACAATGCACACTTGCACCCCTAGGGTTACAATCCACTTGTTGCCTTCAAAAAATGGGCCATGTTATGCATGTTGGATACTTTGGCAAAACAAAAACAAAACAAAAGATCATAGTCCCTCGATGACGCTATCTTGGTTGCCTAAACAAAAATGATCAAGTCCCTCAAAAAATTGCCAAAGATACTTGACACAATTGCTATCATGGTCTATGCGATGACCCGTGCCTGTCCCGTTTAACATCCTAATACAAGGTTATTTACCAAATGCAATGGTAAAGTAACACTGTCAAAAGGGTTAAAAACATTAGGAAAGATCTTTGAGTAAAATAGGGTAGATAGATCTTAGTTACTTGATCAAAAAGCTTGCAAAAACATCCTTGCTATTTTCAAACACACCTCACAACACATTTTCAAAACATTCCCAAATCAAACTTTCAAACATTTAAATCTTTTCAAAAGACAAAAACACCTTTGTATACATTCAAACAAGAATCATTACAAAGGTTGCCACAACGATGGCCTCTTTTCAAAACATCTTTCAAAACTACACACAAAGAACCATTTCAAACAATTGGAAAAGCAAAGCAAGTGATCTAAACAAGTAACTAAGAGCCCATGGATAACCATGGATGAAAAGGGTGCTTGCACCTTCCCTTTTCATAATCTAATCCCCGAACCCAAGAAAACATCTCAAAGGTCTTTCCTGTGCTTTTTGACCTTTCCTTAGGATAAAATAAAAAGTCGGTGGTGACTCTTGCTAAACTGAAACATTTGCGAACACAAACGCAAAACCTCAAGTCACTCCTCCCACCGTACCACAGAACTGGCGACTCTGCTGGGGAATACTTTAAAAGTGGAGTAACCTTAGGGTTTAGATCACCCTTGCATGCTGATCTTGTTTGCTTTGTTTTCTTTACATTTGGTTCTCTTGTTTGGGTTTTGAATCCTCCACCCGGATTTTGGGAAACATTCATAGGTAAATAGCAATACGTTGTGGAAATTGTGTGGGGTATACCGACATGGTTGAAGCAATAGCTATATTAGTGCGACATATTTGTGAGTACCGGTAGCCTTTGAGTTAATCAAAGAGAATACGGGGCCGCTGAGTGATGTCATAAAGCACTAATGAACTCTTAGAACCTTACTTGACCATCTTGGCCTTTTTTAGGGGTAGTGAGATGACCGGCTTTGGTGCAGTCTAAGGTTGATAGATACTCGATACTACACTCATTGAGGGTTATTTTCTTGGAATATTTTGGTCGCCAGTTAAGTGGCTAAACTGAAACAATGAACACAGAAAATAATCCAGTGATATTGAGCTCCTTAGAACCCAGTTACTATTTATAGGACAGGTTGAGCCAACTAACTTCAAGAGGGTACTTACCTATGAAACCACATGCAAGCCTGAAACTAGGATCTTGTGTGACTTGTTTGTACATATGCTTTTGCATACATCATGAACATCATAAAGTATCATATGCATCCACTAACCATTTCAAGGGTTTGGATCTTCACCTTTGTTCTTGTTTTATAGGTCATGGAATCTCTTCGCAGGAAAACTATCAAGTCAACCTTGTGAGAATTCCTCCTCAACTCAAGGAGCTTACTTCCAAGATTCCAGAGAATTCTCTCATTAGTGAAAGACATGGTAGACTTCTCAACTTGGTCAACTCTAACATTGAAGAAGACTTGGTGAAAGTTCTCTTCCAGTTCTTTGACCCCCTACACCACTGTTTCACATTCCCTGATTACCAACTAGTACCTACTTTGGAGGAATTTTCTCAACTCTTGAGAATTCCTATTCTCCATCAACTACCCTACAATGGTACGGAAAGAGAACCAAAGCCTGAAGATGTTTCTCAAGCCTTACACTTGCAACCATCTGATATCAAAGGTCATTGGGAAACCAGAAGTGGTGTCAAGGGTTTCTTGGTAAAGTTTCTGTTTGAGAAGGCACAAGACTGCTGGAATTCTTTGGATCTACAAGCTTTTGAGGAGATTGTAGCACTTCTCATCTATGGGTTGGTCTTGTTCCCAAACCCTGATCAGCTTATAGATGTGAATGCTGTCAATATTTTCATCTCTCGGAATCCTGTGCCTACATTGCTTGGGGACATCCTACACTCATTTTACACACGAACAATGAGGAAAAAAGGTGTTCTCATGTGTTGTACTCCTCTTCTAGCAAGGTGGTTTATTTCTCACCTTCCCCAATCAGTTTTGAAGAATAAGCAGGGTTTAAGGTGGTCACAACGGTTGATGACCCTCACGCATTCTGATGTTCATTGGTGTTTTCGGTCCAGAGAAAATGTCATCATCATTGATCGTTGTGGAGAGTTCCCTAATGTCCCACTACTTGTCATTAGGGGAGGCATTAACTACAACCCATGTTTAGCTCTAAGACAATTTGGATATGCTCGGAGGGATGACCCTCATGATATGCTAATTCCTGACTTGGTTTTTGACTTCGACAATGACGCTCAAGGACTTTGACAAAGGTTTATCCGAGCTTGGAGGATGCCCAACAAAGTGGATAGTAAGACACTGGGGCACAAGAATTCCATCCCTCTTGAGCCTTATCTCAAGTGGGTATGAACCCGCACCCAGAGTCTTAGGATGCTTTACCCTCACATTCTGCCAATGATCAAAGATCCTGTTATGGAAGGAGAGGTTCCATACACTCTCCTACATCCTGACATGCCAACATCATTGGAAGAATTACAAAAGAGTAGGATACAACTCAAGGAAGAGCGGAACACTTTTGAAGCCAGCTTCTATGCCAGTGAGAAGAAGGTTTTGGAGCTTACCCGCCGACTTCACGAAGAGGAGACTCTCAACACTTACATCGCACCAAAGAGGATGCACAATGTCTTTTTACATTAAGAATTTTGTAATATTTTGCCCATGGGGCATTTATGTACTAACGAATTTCTTCTTATTAATATGACGTGTGTTCTTTTTTGTTTGCAACAAATTTGAATTTCTGAATCCTTGAATGCATTACATGAATAACATATCATTCATCATATGCATAAACAGGTCTTCACACTAGGTTTCCTTATCTTTCTGCTGTTTATTTCAGCGAGATGGATATAGAGCAGACGGTTAAAGATCTGCAAGCACATAATTCGCAATTCCAACAACTCCTCATGACCTTAGCAAAGGGTCAAGAGGATATTAAAGCACATTTAGAGAGAGAGAAGGAACCAGAAAGGAAGAAAAAGAAAAGGATTGGTGTGGCCACTATGGGAAGAAGGTTTGAGCATCAGGCTAGGAGAGTTCTAGAATTCCCCTCGACGTCTGACGAAGGGGTTGGTAAAGGAAAAGGAGTTGCAATGCCTTCAGAATCTGAAGCTGAAGAAGAAGAAGAGGAAGAGGACGAAGATTACTCCGAACAACAATATCCCCCGGCGGATGATAAGTATAAAAATCTTGAGGATCGGTTAACAGCCATGGAGTTGCAAAGGGTACCTGGTTTAGATTTTGAAGAACTAGGGTTGGTTGCTGGAATCGTCATTCCTCCCAAGTTCAAAGTAACTATATTTTCTAAGTATGACAGTTTTTCCCGTCCAAAGATGCATCTGAGGTTCTACGTCAGAAAGATCCAACCTCACTCTTCTGATAAGGATCTTTGGGTCCACTTTTTTCAAGATAGTTTGTCAGGCACGCAATTGGATTGGTTCTATCAACTTGAGAGATCTGATGTTCATAACTGGGAAGATTTGGCTGCTGCTTTCTACCTACAATACCAATACAACGCAGATTTAGCTCCTACTCGTACTCAACTACAGAGTATGGGTATGGCCTATAATGAGGGATTTAAGGAGTATGCCCAAAAGTGGCAGGATTTGGCTGGAAGGGTGCAGCCACCATTGTCGGATAGAGAGCTGGTTGACATGTTTTTAGGGACCCTGTCAGGACCATTCTTCAATCACTTGATCGGGAGCTCATCTGCAGGGTTCACCGAATTAATCCTGACCGGTGAAAGGGTCGAAGCTGGCATTAAAAGTGGTAAAATTCAGAAGGATGCCTCCGCTTCCACTGGTATTAAGAAGACCTTCTCGGCTAAGAAGGAAGTTTCTGATATTCATACCCAGAGAAACCAAGGGAGAAAAGAGCGCCGACCAACGGTGGGGGCTGTGATGATCCAAAACTCCTCAGCCGACCAACCTCGCAGCAATCAACCAAGAGCTAATCAGCAAAGGGTAGAAAGGCCACAATAACAATTCACCCGAATCAATATGTCACCGACTCAAGTCCTCCCTCATCTGTTAAAGCTGAACCTTACCAACTTGAAGGAAGCACCGAAAAACCCCAATACCTCTTCTCCTTATTATCACTCCAATGCAAAATGTGCATACCACTCGGACAATATATGGCATGATACCAACAACTGTTGGGCTCTTAAAAACAAGATCCAAGACCTAATAGACGCCAAGGAACTATAGTTTGATGCTCCCGAAAAACCCAACGTGATATTCGCTCCTATGCCAAAACATGGTCATAATGTCCATGCCATTGTGGAGGATCTTCATGTTACCATTGTTGATGACCTTTTGACTCCGTTACCGGTGATTAAAGTGAATTTGATGAAAGCCGAGATATTCCCAGGCTGTGGAAAAGACTGTTACTTTTGTTCAAACTTGCAAACTGATTGCCCACTGTTGAAATCAGGCATTCAACGCCTGATGGATACCCAAGAGATCCTCTTTCAAAAGACTCCTGTTGATACTATCACTCATGTTACTCCTGCTACCTTTGATACTCCAATCAATGACATCGCTATAATAACCATCTCCGACAATCTTTCCAAGACCTGCAAAAGGCCTGTTAAGATTACGCCTGATCCTAAGTTTGTGCCGCTGAAAATTACCATGCCGGGGCCTATCCCATATAAATCAAACAAGACGATACCATGGAACTACATAGGAGAGATCTTCTACCATGGTATCAAGCAGATCGAATCAATCCAAGAGAATTCCGATGATGAAACCCCTGATATAGGGAATATTGCGGGAATGAGCAAGATAACTCGTAGTGGAAGGATCTTCTCTCCGGAGATTGCTCCTCCACGGGCAGTCTTCGGACCCTCGAGAGCTTCTGTGCTTGTCAAGCCATCTGTGCAAAATTCGGTAATTGAAGAAATTGACGCACCCGAAGCTAGACCCTCTAATGTTACTACCAATAAAGGTAAGGGGATCCAGGAAACACCTGTCAGGATGAAGGCTCAGACTGTGGTTATCCCCGAGACCACCCAAAAAGAGATGGAAGAAATCTTAAAGATAATCAAGAGGAGCGACTACGATGTCATGGAGCAGCTAGGGCAAACCCCTTCGAAAATCTCCATGTTGGCTCTCTTGCTCTGCTCCGAGGCTCATGCCAAAGCCTTGATCAAATTTATGAAGACGGCACACGTGCCTCAAGAAACTTCTGCGGACCAGTTTCAAGAGTGCGTGGCTAGCCTTACAGCCGATAATGGTCTTGGTTTTTCTGATGCTGATTTGACCCCTAAGGGAAGAAAGTATAACGATGCACTGCATGTCTCGGTAGAGTGCAGGGGAACCACACTTTCTCATGTTTTGGTAGATACCGATTCATCCTTAAATGTTCTACCAAAGAAGGTGTTAGATAAATTGGACTGCAAAGGTTTGACCCTAAAGCCCAATAACATTGTTGTTAGAGCCTTCGATGGTTCTAAGAGGATGGTTCACGGAGAAGTGGACATTCCAATCAAAGTGGGTACCGAAATTTTCAACTCTACATTTTTATGTGATGGACATCCGTCCTTCACATTCATGCTTGTTGGGAAGGCCATGGATCCACAATGCTGGGGCAGTCACTTATTCTCTACACCAAATGCTAAAGTATCCGGTCCAGGGTAAGATCATAACGGTTCATGGTGAGGAGGAGTATATGATAAGTCACCTTAACTCTTTCCGTTATGTGGAGTTAGCTGGAGAATTCATAGAAACGCCTTTCCAACACTTTGAAGAGGTTTCTCCTGAAGTCGCAGTAGCAAAGACGATGACTGATGCACCTATCATTTCCAAGCCTGTGTCCCGGATGTCATCCCTTAAAGATGCGGAGGCTGTAATCAAAGAAGGAAGGAGTACAGTGTGGGGGCAACTGCCAGATTTTCCTCACAAGACGGACAAGTTCGGATTAGGTTTTACTGCTGCTGGCCAGAAAGCTATGCGTCACTCCCGGGCTGGAGGACCACGCTTAAAAATCACTCACTATGGAATTCATGCCTTAGAAGTTGATGATGAAGAAGACAACTTTGAAGATTGGATCTTTCCGACCACTGAAGGAGGATTAAGCAATTGGGAGGCGAAAGACTTCGTTCCCACCACTTTCATCAATCAGTAATTTATCTTTGAACAATTTCCTGTTTGGTCTGTAATAATTAAAAAATTCGTACACTCTTTTCACCTTATGCCTTACTCGGGGCATATAGGTCCATTTGTAAGGGTTTTGATTCTTCATTTTCATATGCCATTTTTAATGAATCATTGGACGTTTTCATCTATAAACTGTTGTGTTCATTTTCTTTCCTTTTACATTTTGTTTTGTTTAAGGATGGCTATCTCTTACACACACCCACACTCATAAAATGCAGGTACCCATCCACTCCGGATTCCATGGGTGACTATTCTGCTTTGGCCTTCGGTGACTCTGAAGATTTGGTCAATCATGTCGAGTAAGATGGTAATGAAGACTGTGAAGTGCCTGGAGAGTTAGCTAGACTTTTGCAACAAGAGGAAAGGGCTATTCTGCCCCATGAAGAATTGCTAGAGACTATCAATTTGGGAACAGAGGAAGACAAGAAAGAGGTTAAAGTGGGTGCCAACCTAGAACCAAATGTCAAAGAGCGCTTAGTTCGGTTGTTGAATGAGTTTGTTGAAATCTTCGCCTGGTCCTATGAAGACATGCCGAGATTGGATACGGATATTGTGGTTCACCGTCTCCCTACAAGAGAAGACTACCCACCAATCAAACAAAAAGTCTGCCGAATGAGGCCCGGCATGTCCGAAAAGATCAAAGCTAAAGTGATGAAACAATTCAATGCTGGTTTTCTGGCTGTTAGTTCCTATCCACAATGGGTTGCTAACATTGTGCCCGTGCCTAAGAAGGACGGCAAAGTCAGAATGTGTGTGGACTACAGAGACCTAAACAGGGCTAGCCCTAAAGATGATTTTCCACTACCACACATTGATATTTTGGTCGACAACACAACTCAACATAAGGTGTTTTCTTTCATGGATGGATTTTCAGGGTACAACCAGATCAAAATGACCCCCGAAGACATGGAGAAGACTACTTTTGTTACGCAGTGGGGTACCTTCTGCTATAAAGTGATGTCATTCGGACTGAAGAATGCCGGGGAAACCTATCAGCGAGCCATGGTAGCTTTGTTTCATGACATGATACATCATGAGATTGAATTCTACGTAGACGACATGATAGCCTATTCACAAACAGAAGAAGAACACCTCGACCATCTGCAAAAGCTGTTTGTTAGATTAAAGGAATATAAGCTCAGACTGAACCCTAGCAAGTGCACTTTCAGAGTCAGGTCCGGTAAACTTTTGGGATTCATCGTTAGTAACAAAGGCATCAAGGTTGATCATGCTAAAGTCAAAGCTATACAAGAAATGCCTGCCCCCCACACTGAAAAGGAGGCTAGAGGTTTCTTGGGACGCTTAAACTATATTGCAAGGTTCATCTCTCACCTAACATCTACCTGTGAGCCAATCTTTAAGCTGTTGAAGAAAGATCAGGTGGTTGAATGGAACAATGATTGTCAAGTTGCTTTTGATAAGATCAAGGAGTATTTGCTGGAACCTCCTATCTTGATGCCACCCGTCGAAGGAAGAACTTTAATCATGTATCTGACTATTTTGGATAACTCAATGGGGTGCGTACTGGGCCAACATGACGAGTCTGGCCGAAAAGAGCATGCCATTTATTACGTTAGCAAAAAGTTTACCGACTGTGAGACTCGCTACT
The DNA here is from genome assembly GCA_948472305.1 of Vicia faba. Lineage (NCBI taxonomy): Eukaryota > Viridiplantae > Streptophyta > Magnoliopsida > Fabales > Fabaceae > Vicia > Vicia faba. The sequence continues at coordinate 750,084,620 of OX451740.1, read as the reverse complement.
CACTGCTCGAGAAAACTTGCTGCGCTTTGGTATGGGCTTCTCGCCGGCTAAGGCAGTATATGTTGACACATACCACTTTGCTGATTTCTAAAATGGATCTGATTAAGTACATCTTCGAGAAGCCTGCTTTATCCGGAAGAATCGCTAGATGGCAGATGATCCTGACTGAATATGATATCCAGTACAGAACTCAAAAAGCTATAAAGGGGAGTGTACTAGCTGACCATCTAGCTCATCAAGCCGTCAAAGATTACCAATCTATGAGGTTGGACTTCCCTGACGAGGACATTATGACATTGGAAAACATTGAAGGTAACGAACCGTATGACGGACCTGAACAAGGATCCCGATGGAACCTATACTTTGATGGTGCTTCAAATTCACTTGGCAACAGTATCGGCGCGGTACTTATTTCTCCAGAAGGTTTCCATACACCTTTGACTGCTACACTCTGTTTCAGCTGTACCAACAACATGGCCGAGTATGAAGCTTGTATCTTTGGTCTCAAGGCTGCAATTGACTTGGAAATGAAATCTCTGATTGTGTTTGGGGACTCAGCTTTGGTTATCAGTCAAATCAAAGGAGAGTGGGACACTAAACATCCTAATCTTATACCATATAAAGAACATGTCTTGACATTGTTGCCTCATTTCGAACAGATTACATTTGAGCACTTCCCGCGAGAAGAAAATCAACTAGCGGAGGATCTGGCTACAATGTCTTCCATGTTTAAACTCAACTGGGATAATGAGGCTCCCTAAATCACCATCAAGCGAATGGATGAACCTGCGCACCGTCATGAGATTAATACCGAAGAAGTAGTGGAACAACCCTGGTTTCATGAAATCAAAAGGTATCTCCAGACTCGAGAATACCCTGAAGGAGCTTCCGTCAATGACAAAAAGTTCCTAAGGAGATTTGCTGCCAAGTTCTTCCTGAGAAATGGTATCTTATATAAGCGCAACCATGATTGTGTTCTAATTCGTTGTGTGGACAAGGTTGAAGCAGAGTTGATCATGACCGAAATACATAGTGGCACATTTGGCACCCACTTGAGCGGACATACGATGGCTAAGAAGATTCTAAGGACAAGCTACTGCTGGTCTACCATGGAAGCTGACTGCCATCAACATTCCCGTACTTGTCACAAATGCCAAGTCTATGCTGACAAGGTACATATTCTTCCAGTTCCTGTCAACATTCTGACAGCTCCTTAGCCATTCGTGCTGTGGGGAATCGACATGATTGGAGAGATCAAGCCTACGACATTCAATGGACATCGCTTCATATTGGTCACTATTGATTATTTTACTAAGTGGGTCAAAGCAGCTTCCTTCGCCTCCGTTACAAGGAATGTGGTTGCTCGCTTCATCAAGCAGAATCTCATATGCCGGTATGGTATCGTCGACCGGATCATCACGGACAACGGTAAAAATTTGAACAACACTGTGATCACCGCTCTGTGCGAGTAGTTCAAGATTCAACATCACAATTCATCTCCCTATCGGCCAAAGATGAACGGTGTTGTTGAAGCCACAAACAAAAATATCAAGAAGATCATTCAAAATATGACAGTCACCTACAAGGACTGGCATGAGATGTTACCGTTTGCTCTGCACGAATATCGTACCACGGCGCGTACTTCAACTGGGGCAACCCCCTTTTCTTTGGTATATGGCATGGAGGCTGTTTTACCCATGGAGGTTTAGATCCCTTCCTTGAGGATTATGAAGGATGTTGGTTTAAGTGAAGACGATTGGATTCAGACCCAGCTTGATCAACTTAATTTAATTGACGAGAAGCGACTTACTGCTGTTTGTCATGGTCAGACGTATCAAAAACGGATGATCAAGGCTTTCAACAAGAAAGTCAGGCGTCAGTTATATCAAGTCGGAGATCTTGTAATCAAGCGGATCATCTTGCCGCAAAGTGATCCCAGGGGCAAGTGGACTCCTACTTACGAAGGACCATTTGTGATCAAGAACATCTTTTCTGGTGGGGCAATGATTCTTACCACCATGGACGGCGATGACTTGCTGCACCCTGCGAACGCAGACATAGTCAAAAGATACTATGCATAAAATGACCCGACAAGTTGAAAACCCGAAAGGGCGACTTGGGCAAAAATGGGAATCCCGGTGAATCGAAAACCCGAAAGGGCGGTTCAGGCAAAAATTAGGGATAAATAAAAAAAATCTGTACACCCGGCAAGTTGAAAACCCGAAAGGGCGACTTGGGCAAAAAAGGGTTTCCCGGTGGATTGAAAACCCGAAAGGGCGATTCAGGCAAAAGTTAGGGAATTAAAGTGTATGACTATGTCTCGTCGGATCACTTTAAGGACAATCTCTTCACGACCAAACTCCAAGCTTCTGATCAATCCAATCATCCGCGGACGAAGCAACGAATGGACAAAGATACTCAGAGTTGTGAAGGCTACAGCCGAATGGGAACCCCATGGAATTGTTGCACATAGCCATCTTTCCTTTTGTATAAAAGTTTTCTCAAATTGTTCGACAACATTCTCTTACTAGGATGTCTGCCTCCTTTGTACAAAGATACTTACAAAAGTTAATACAAAAATACTTCAAAGTGCTGAAATTTGCTTGCCTTTCCTTTCTTTTTTACAGTTATGTTTTATTTGAAAACGTCCAATGGTTTGTTAAATAGGCATATGCATTTGAATATAATCACTGCTTACAAATAAAACAAAATAAGAAAGGATAATGACTGATAGGTCGAAAGTATAGGAAAACGTATTTAGGCTATTCCAGAAGAAATCCCCTACAGTATGTCATTCAGATCCTCAACAGAGCTAAAAGCTTGAAGTACATATCCCCAACAGAGTTAAATTTCAAAATTCCCATCAGAGTTAAGCTTCTAAAAAACTCCCGATCCCCAGCGGAGCCAGAATGCTCTAAACTTTCATCATCAGCGGAGTCCAAAACTTCAAACCTTAAACCCCGGTGGAATACTATCCAACTTCCTCCGATTCACCAACAGAGTTCTCCACAAAACAAGGAATCCCCAGTAGATTGGCATACAACCCAAGCTCCTGATTTCCCCGGCAGAATAAACACTCTCCCCACAGAGTTATCTCCCGACAAAATGAAGATTCTAGTTCCTGTTTCTCCATTTGAAGCCTCCCAGGTTTTAATTCCCCAGTAGAGGTTGTCGAATTTTTCCTTATTTCCCCAAGAAAGTCATGAAGGATTCTCACACCCCACGCAAGTTGTCAAAGTTTTGATAATCCCCGCAGGTTGCCAAGGATTTTCTATCCCCAATAGTAATCAACAAGGATTTCTCATCTTCAATAGTCAAAGATTTTTGGAATCCCCGGCATCGGTCAAGGATTTACTTTCCCCGACAGCAGTCAAAGATTTCATTATCTCCAGCTATCAAGGATTTATTTTCCTCAGCAAGACAGCTAATCAGCTTACATGCACATCCATTACATTCATATATCATAAACATTGATAGAACACATTTTATTGCATCATACATATCATGCAACACAACTTTGTGCTTTAGCTAACATTCTACCCTTTTCCAGATAATATTAAAAAGCTATCATTAACAACTATTCAGAGATTTCAGATACAATACGGATACACCCCCAGACACGGCGGTCATTCTATTACTCATTCAGAATTTCAAGTCAAGATACAATATGGATACACCCCAGACGTGGCGGTCATTCTATTACTCATCCAGACTTAAGCAATCAGATACAAACTAGATACGCTCAAGACACGGTGGCCATTCTATTTCTCATTCAGATTCAATTATCAACTTCAAGTTCAGATACACTCCAGACATGGAAGTCATTCTGTCACTTATCCAGATCCTAGTTACAGTACAAATACACTCCAGACACAGAAGTCATTCTGCTACTCATACAGATCTCAACTTCAGATATAGTCCAAATACAGTCCAGATACGCTCCAGACACGGTTTCCATTCTGTCACTCATTCGGAATTTATCCCCAGCACATAGATGCTCCATACACAGATGTTTCTCTGTCACCCACTCAGAATACAGATACACTCCAGACACGGCAGTCTTTCTGATATTCATTCAAGAATCAAATATAGTTACGGCTCGGATATGCTCCAGATACGGACGCCATTCCTTTGCTCATACGAATCAAATCTTCAGATACAACTCAGATACGTTCCAGACACGGGTACCATTCTGATGTTCATTCTCCTGATTTTCAACAAACAATCTTGGATGGCATATTTAAGCCCATCTCCAGCAAGATTCTACCATCTCCAAATGGCATCTTTTAAGCCCCTTCCCTCAACCTACATTTTGACGAGTGCAAATTTACGGGCACTCTAGTGTCCAATCCTCTTTTACCTTCGAGTCACAAAAGGCAAAACTTGCCAATCTAACTCTTCAGGTTCAAGAAGATTGAATATGGGAAACTGTTGTACCCAAAAATTTGGCCTCTCATTTTATCAACATTTTCCCTCACAAGGATCTTTGAACTCAAGACCAAGCTAGGGTTTGCACTGCTCAAGACATCTCCTTGCACTGATGACCTAAATTAGGGTTTGTGTTTGCATAGGGATTTTTGGACCTTCAATACTCAAATTGACTTTCATGCTTTATGTTGGACTCATGAGTTTGTCCATACCAAGTTTCAAGCCTTGAATCAAAATTTTGCCCAGTCAATTGGACAGTTGACCTAGAAATCAGCTGTATTGGGGAAAAAGTCAATTATGGCCAATTTACAGTCAAACCTCATGAATTTTGACCCACATCAACATTATGAACTCATATGAACCATTTGATCATGTTTGGACCACAAATCCACAAGAAATTTGATCAGATCACCAAAAGGGCAAAATGGTAATTTTTAGGGTTTTGACTGTACAAAGGCAATTTCTGACTTTTTGACCTAGCCAATGGCAAATTAGGTTCAACCATGGACTCAAGGACTCAATGAAATCATCTTGACTTATTCAACAAGTTCAAAAGATCTCAAATGCATGGGATTAACAGATGAATTTTTCCAGTCAACTAATCAAAATTTGACTTTACACTGAAAAGTCAAACTTTGACTTTTTGGTCAAAATCAAGTTCCAAGGGTCTTTTTTCATCAAGATGTGTCAAATTATGAAACTTGTTCATCAAGAAATCCAAAATTGCAAATTAGGGTTTGAAATTGAAAATTTTCATAACTTCGATATTTTTATGAAATTTTCTTAATTTTTCCTAACTTTGCCCCACATTTTCACCATGATGCAAATGGATTCAAACAAAACATCCAACATGAAATTTGTATTCCTCCACAAAGTCTACAACTTTGATGCACAAAGTTTTCTCAAAAGAAGCTTGGATCTCAAGTTATGATTTTTGGAACAAGGGTCCCTAAAACTTTTAACTTAGTGAAATTTTGCCCTAGGTTAGGCAGGATTTTGACCTATCTTCTTGGCCATTTTTCACATAGTTCCACTTGGAATATCAAGTTTCATTTCAAATATGGATTATAGAGCATGTTTCAAGATTTCCAAATTGTCCAAGAACTCCTCAATCACATTTGTGGTTAGGGAGAATCAAAGGCTTGAAGTTGGCAAAAACTCACTTTTCATCCATGGCATATTCATGTTCATACAAGTTGCATTTTCAAGTCAGCATGCCTTACACTAGCTTGCAGGCCTCTAAACCACTTCACACTCCATAATTAAATGCAAATCCATCAGTCTAAGCTTTTGTTTTGGTCATTTGGACATTGTACACAAGATTAGGCCCTAAGTAGAAAAAGTCACATTTCCATTTTTGCCATAATGTGCTTTATGTCAAACCACTATCCATTGAGCATTGGTCCATATCTCAGAGGGAAAATCAAATCCACCAGTTGGAGGGGCCAAGGGCAAGAGATGCAAGCATATTTGATAGCCTGTACAGGCCTGTAACTTCACTTCCACATTCTTACTTCAAAACCAAGAAATTTGTCCAAAACTTGAGAACTTGAAAACCAGCCAATACCAACTTATGCAAACAGTTTGAACATCTTTCTCACACCCCTTTGAGCTAGAAACACGATTGCTTGAGCCTCTAAACACCCCATAGCCAGAAATCACATTCCTTTGGCAAAACAGGGCAGGTTCTGCAACTTGAGTTCCATAGCTCATTTGGCTCATACGTTTTGCCCCAAGTTGCTTCAAACACCTTCCATTCAACTCACTCAAGCTATCCCAAACCTCAAACACCAACTGTAACTCCATTTACAGTGTTCACCATTTTCATTTTGAGCTTGTGCAGGTTGAGTTCTATAGGCTGATTCAAGGACATTCAAGGCTAGCTAACTATTGGAGAAGGTCAAGTGAAGTTCAAGCAAGCTACCAGACATCTCAAGCCTTGTTGAAAAGCACTACATTGCCCTACACGAATCCAACTGAAACAGGTTTTTCTCCACTTTCTATATCTCTATTTAGGAACATTTAGCCTTAGGTTTGTGAATAAAAAATGTAGTGTTCATTGCCATGAAGCTGTACATATGCTCACTTTTCATTTATATTAAGCGTGCTAGGAGAATTTCATCCATGAACATGCTGAAAAAACTAGGTCAGATTTTAGGGCCAGAGAAATTCTCTCTGGTCTTTGAGAGTTAGGACAAGTTGTTTATATGGTTGGAATCGTCTTGAAATTCTCTACAAGTTTGATGTTGTGTGTTTTTGCAATAGAGCACGTATACAGGATCTGGTAGTTTGTACAGGGGCGTGCGCGTTTTTTCAAATGCTGGAGGTTGAAGATGAAGTTTTGGGCTGGGCTTGGCCTGACTACTTTTGACACCCCCTTTTTCTTTTTGCACCCCCTGGCCCAATTTCTTGTATTTTCATATTTTTGCAGTTTTGTTTTCATTTATGATTTTGTTTATTTATTTCCAAACATAAAAAATGCTCAAAAATATTTTCATAATTTTTTCACATTTATTTGGCATTTTATTTTAATTTTTCTAACATAAAAAGCATTTAAATACTTTTATATTATTTATTAAGACTTGAAAAATATATATAATCATACTTTTTATTTTTTTTCTTTATTTTTATTCATACTAAAAATATTTTCCTAAATATATTTTATTTTTGTACATATTTTATTTTATATTGTACATATTTAATTTGATTAATATACATATATAAATATATACTTTTTATTTTATTAAATACTCTAGAATAAAAAAATATAAAATATTACATTTTTATTTTTGTTATTATTTATACTAAAAAAATACTTTTTCTAAGTATATTTCATTTTTGTATATATTAATATATTTTATTGTATATAAATAATATAACATTTTATTTTCTTAAAGAAATTAGGGTTTTACCCTTAAACAATTAAAATAAATCTTTTATTTATTTCTTTATTTTTTACATTAAATATTTTACATACATCAATGAACAAAAACCTTTTTTTGCATATTTCATTTCCTTTGATATATTTATTTATTTTGTTTATTTAAATATTATCCATTTATTATTCATGCAATTAAATTCAATTTGGATGTAATAGTAAGCTAGGGTTTATATTCAAAGATTGTACCCCATCCCTATAATCATGTTGTAATAGCTTAGAATTTTAATTCTCGCACTTTACGCTTTCAATTATGCCATGATTAGAGAATTAGGGTTTGTATGCAAAAATCCAAATCAACAAATAGTTTGACCTAATCAAAGACAAAAATGCATGAAAATCAAACACAATACACACTTGCACCCCTAGGGTTACAATCCACTTGTTGCCTTCAAAAATGGGCCATGTTATGCATGTTGGGTACTTTGGCAAAACAAAAACAAAACAAAAGATCATAGTCCCTCGATGACGCTATCTTGGTTGCCTAAACAAAAATGATCAAGTCCCTCAAAAAATTGCCAAAGATACTTGACACAATTGCTATCATGGTCTATACGATTACCCGCGCCTGTCCCGTTTAACATCCTAATACAAGGTTATTTACCAAATGCAATGGTAAAGTAACACTGTCAAAAGGGTTAAAAACATTAGGAAAAATCTTTGAGTAAAATAGGGTAGATAGCTCTTAGTTACTTGATCAAAAAGCTTGCAAAAACATCCTTTCTATTTTCAAACACACCTCACAACACATTTTTAAAACATTCCCAAATCAAACTTTCAAACATTGAAATCTTTTCAAAAGACAAAAACACCTTTGTATACATTCAAACAAGAATCATTAAAAATGTTGCCACAATGATGACCTCTTTTCAAAACATCTTTCAAAACCACACACAAAGCACCATTTCAAACAATTTGAAAAGCAAAGCAAGTGATCTAAACAAGTAACTAAGAGCCCATGGATAACCATGGATGAAAAGGGTGCTTGCACCTTCCCTTTTCATAATCTACTCCCTGAACCCAAGAAAACATCTCAAAGGTCTTTCCTGTGCTTTTTGACCTTTCCTTAGGATAAAATAAAAAGTCGGTGGCGACTCTTACTAAACCGAAACATTTGCGAACACAAACGCAAAACCTCAAGTCAGTTCTCCCACCGTACCACAATGACATACAGTATACTACCCAGAAAGCAATAAAGGGCAGTGTACTAGCTGATCACCTTGCTCACCAAGTTGTAGAAGACTACCAGTCCATGAAGTTCAAATTTCCAGATGAAGACATCATGGTGGTAAACAACTATGAAGAGTTCAGACCATATGACGGACCTGAACAAGGATCCCGATGGACCCTGGTTTTTGATGGGGCATCTAACGCACTCGGCAATGGTATTGGTGCTGTACTCATATCTCCTGAAGGATGTCATACTCCTTCTACGACAAGACTCTGCTTCAATTGTACAAATAACATGGCAGAATACGAAGCGTGCATCTTTGGTCTCAAAGCTGACATAGACTTGGGGATCAAATCTTTGAATGTATTAGGAGATTCAGCTTTTGTTATCAGCCAGATAAAAGGGGAATGGGACACCAAACACCCTAACCTTATCCCTTACAAAGAACATGTTTTGACATTGCTCCCACATTTCGAGAAGATTACCGTAGAGCATTTCCCGCGAGAAGAAAATTAGCTAGCAGATGCACTAGCTACGATGTCATCTATGTTTAAACTTAAATGGGATAACGAGGCTCCCTCGATCACCATCGAGCGAATAGAGGAACCAACACACTGTCACGAGATTAATACTGAAGAAGTAGTGGACCAAACTTGGTTTCACGAAGTCAAGAGGTATCTCGAGGCTCAAGAATATCCATAAGGAGCTTCAGTAAACGACAAGAAGTTCTTAAGGAGATTTTCTGCTAAATTCTTCCTTAGTAATGGCATTGTTTACAAACGCAACCGTGATTCTATGTTACTTCGGTGCGTAGACAAGGTTGAAGCTGAAATTATCATGACTGAGTTACATGAAGGCACTTTTGGCACCCATTCCAGTGGGCATACGATGGCAAAGAAAATCCTACGGGCAGGCTATTACTGGTCTACAATGGAAGCAAATTGCTATCAACACTCTCGAACCTGCCACAAGTGTCAGATTTATGCTGACAAGGTGCACGTACCTCCGGTTCCTCTGAATGTCTTGACAACTCCTTGGCCCTTTGCTATGTGGGGGATTGATATGATTGGTAAAATCAAGCCAACAACCTCCAATGGACACCGTTTTATCTTAGTGGCCATTGAATATTTTACAAAATGGGTGGAGGCAGCTTCTTTCGCTTTCGTTACCAAGAATGTTGTCGCCCGGTTCATCAAGCAGAATCTCATATGTCGTTATGGTATCCCGGAAAGGATCACTACAGACAATGCTACAAATTTGAACAATACTATGATCACCGCCCTGTGCGAGAAATTCAAAATCCAGCATCACAATTCTTCCCCTTACCGGCCGAAGATGAATGGTACTGTTGAAGCCGCAAATAAGAACATTAAAAAGATCATACAGAAAATGACAGTCACATACAAAGACTGGCATGAGATGTTACCATTCGCTCTCCACGGATATCGTACCATGGCACACATATCAACTAGGGAAACACCCTACTCTCTGGTATACAACATGGAGGTTGTCTTGCCTATTGAGGTCCAGATCCCCTCTCTAAGAATTATGAAGGATGCATGGCTGAATGAAGAAGATTGGATCCATACTCGACTTGATCAACTACTTGATTGACGAGAAAAGGCTTACTGCTGTTTTCCATGGTCAAATGTATCAAAAACGGATGATCAAGGCTTTCATCAAAAAGGTCAGATGCCAAGTGTATCAAGTTATAGATCTAGTGATCAAACGTATCATACTTCCGCAAGGTGATCCTAGGGGAAAATGGACTCCTACATACGAAGGACAATTTGTAATCAAAAACATATTCTCTGGTGGAGCAATGATCTTGACCACCATTGATGGTGACGACCTGCCACATCCTGCGAACGCAGACATAGTCAAAAGATACTACACATAAGAGACCGGCTAGGTTGACACACCTAGGAAAAACAAGTGCATCCTGACGAACTAATAAAGGGTTCGGGAAAAAATTAGGGATAAAAACAAAAACAATTTGTACACCCGACAAGCTGAAAACCCGAAAGGGAGGCTTGGGCAAAAAAGGGTATCCCGGTGGACTGAAAACCCGAAAGGACGGTCTAGGAAAAAGTTAGGGAATTAAAGCGTATGACTATGTCCCGTTGGATCACCTTACGGACAACTTGAAAACTCGACATCTCTGACCAATTCAATTATCTTCCGACAAGGCAACAAATAGACAAGATGCTCAGAGATGCAAAGGCTATAACAGAATGGGAACCCCATGGGATTATTGCACATAGCTATCTTTTCTTTGTACTAAAATTTTCATTTTTGATGAAGGCATTCTCTTACAATAATGTTTGTCTCATTGTACAAATACTTACTCAAGGTCAATACGAAGATATCCCTTTGAAAGTGCAAAAGTTATCTGTTTTTTTTTTCTTTTCGCTTGTGTTTTGTTTACAAAAAGTCTAATAATTCATTGTTGAACATATGCATTTGAACATAATTACTGTTTACAAATAAACAAAATAAAAGACAATCGTTGGTGGCTTTAAGGGATAGGGAAATCTCTCTAAGTTTATCTCCATAAAATTCCCCACAGTAAGCAGTTTAATCCCCAACAGAACAAAGCTTCCAATTATCAATCCCCAGTAGAAGTCATCCAAATTTCAAAACCAGAATTTTTCAAGCAGTACGTGGCATTTCCCTTACAACATAGTTTATTTCTCTAAACAAAAATTCATCAACACTTCGACTTCAAGACATGAAGACTTACATATCCTCATAAACATTCAGGGATTTATTTTCCCCAATCCAACAAACAGTGCAACAGACTAGCTCACATACGCATACATTGCATCCATATATCATAAACATTGATAACACAAATGCATCATACCATGCATTTCATACAACATAACTTTGCATTTTAGCTAACATTTTACCCTTTTCAGGATAATGTTAACAACTACCATTAACAATGTTCAAGGTTTTTAGATACAGTTCAGATACGCTCCAGACACGGATGCCATTCTGATACTCATTCAGATTCAACTTTCAGATACAGTTCAGATACGCTCCAGACACAGATGCCATTCTGATACTCATTCAGATTCAACTTTCAGATACAGTTCAGATACGCTCCAGACACGGATGCCATCCTGACACTCATTCAGATTCAATTTTTCAGATATAGTTCAGATATGCTCCAGACGCGGATGTCATTCTGATACTCATTCAAATAAAGCTTTCATATACAGTTCAGATACGCTCCATACACGGATGCCATTCTGATACTCATTCTTTCAGCTTACAAGTTACAATTAAAACAATCAATTTTGGATGGCATCTACAAGCCCATCTTCTACAACTTTCTATCACCTCTCCAAAAGGCATCTTTAAGCCCATTCCCTCAACCATCACATCACCGAGTGTAAATTTCTGGGCACTCTAGTGTCCAATCATCTTTCACTTTCGAGTCAAGAATGGCAAAGCTTGCCAATCTAACTCTTCAGGCTTAAGAAGATTGAACAGGGGAAGATGTTGTACCCCAAAATTCTCCCTCTCACTTATCAAAAATTTTCTCACAAGATCTCCATTGACTCAACACTGCATTAGGGTTTGATCAGCTCAAGACACCTCCTTAAGCACTGATGACCAAAATTAGGGTTTGAGATTGCACAATGATTATTGAACTTTCAATACTTAATATGACTTTCATGGATCATTATGGACCCCCAAGATTATTCATGCCAAGTTTCAAGCCTTGGATCACACTTTTGACCAGTTAATTGAGCAGTTGACCTAAAAATCAACTATATTGGGAAAAAAGTCAACTATGGCCAATTTACAGTCAAACTTCTTAATTTTTGATCCACATCAACATTTTAAACTCATATGTATCATTTTATCAAGTTTGGACCATAATTCCTCAAGAAATTTGATCAAATCTCCAAAAGGGCAAAATGGTCAAAATTAGGGTTTTGACTGGGAAACGACAATTTCTGATTTTTTTAACCTAGCAAATGATCAATTGGTTTAAAGCATGATCTCAAGAGTCCAATGGAATAATTTTGACCTAATGACATGGTTCAAAACATTGCAAATCCATTGGGTTGACAGATGAATTTTGTAGTCAACTGATCAAAAGCCAACTGTATACTGAAAAGTCAAACTTTGACTTTTTGGTCAAATTCAAGTACCAAAGATCACAATTCATCAAAACATGTCAAAATATGAAACTTAACCATCAAGAAATAAAAAAGTCAAGATTTCATTTTGAAAAGTCAAAATTTCTAAACTTAGAAATTTTTCTAAGTGTTGGAAATTTCATGTTTTTTCATAACTTTGAGCCAAATTTTTACCATGATGCAATATGATTAAAGAGAAAATTCAAACATGAAAGTTGTATATCTCCATGAAATCTAAAACTTTACTTCACACAACTTCTTCCAAAAATGCTTGGATCTCAAGTTATAATTTTATGAGGGTTGTGAAACTAAACACTTAGTCAAATTTTGCCATAATTTGGTCAGGATTTTGACCTAACTTCATGGAACTTTTTCATATAGTTCCAAGGGGAATTTTCAAAAGAAATTCAAAAATGGGTTGTAGAGAACATTGCAAGCTTTCCAAAATGACCAAGAACTCCTTGATATCATTCTTGAGTAGGGAGAATCAAAGAGATGAAGTTAGGGTTTTGTCACTTGAATTACAAGCCATTTTTTGATGAACACATGAACCAAATCCATGCTAGGCTACATAATCTTTGCTTTGAAGGCCTCAAACTTGTTTTTCACTCCATAATTAATTGTTTAAATAGCTGTTAGGGCTTTGATCCAAGCAATTAAGCTATTATCCAAGTTGCATTTCCATTAATGGCACAAAGTTGACATTGCCATTCTTGTAAAGCAAGCTTTTTGCATAAAGTTCACATTTAGCTTCTAACTTGTTCCCTATGATTACACTCCATCCACAAAGTCATAAGCAAGCTTGTTTAAAGCATAACCACTCCATCTTAGCAAGTACACAAGACTTTGAAACTTGTTTTGTCAAAAAAATCACATGTTTAACTTAAAGATGCAAATTTGAATTCTGATCAACGAGAACATTCCAAACTGTTGCTTATAAATAGAGTCACTATTTGTGAGCTAGGACAAGAGTTTGAGCACCCTGAAATACACCAAAACTCTCTCAAATCAGAAATTGCATAAAAACTCCATTGTTGCACAGTTTCTGACCTTGAACATCAAACTCCCATTTCCCTCGTGCGTTTTTTGGCCTTTTAGTTTCTAAAGCTTCCTTACATCAAATACAACTCATCCCTATCCTTATTCTAGAACTGTAACACCATTTACCATAACTTCCATAACCAAAAAACAGAGTCTGCAACTTGACTTCTCCAGGTCATTTCAGCCATCCATTGTTCAAGCTAACCATTGCATTAGCTTCCTAGGACCTCAAGGAAGCTAATCTGATCATTGCAACACCTTGAAACAAGCTCAAACTTAAAACAAGATTTCCAGTTTTGAGGTAAGTTTTCTCAACTTGGAACTCTTCATACATGCATCATCAATAGTTTATTTGTGAATAAAACATGTAGATATCATTTCCCTGAAGCTAACCATATCCTTAGTTTCCATTAATTTTGCTTGAGCTTAGAGAATTTTGAAACTGGAATTTCTGAAATTTTTAGGATTCAGATTAGGGCCATTAAGATTCTTGCTTATCTTTGATCCATAGTTCTAATACTTTACATTTTTGGAATCGTGAGAAAATTTGCTATAAGTTTCATGTTTACGTTTTCATTTTTAATGAGAAATGAGCAAGTTACAGAAGGTCTGGGTGGAGGTTGAAGATGAAGTCTTTAGGGCGCGTTTTGCCTTACATATTTATTGTTTCATTTGTTTTAATGGATGTATAGCCACCCCAGTGGTAGAAGCGCGCGCCTGTAACCTATGGGACTTGGGTTCGAGCCCCAGTGGTACCCTTTTGCTTTTTTTTCTCTCATGTTTTTGCAATTCTGACTCTTTTTTTTTGTTTGGCAGGCGCTGGGCCCTTTGGGCCTAGCTCATTTTTGTTTTTGCTAGCTGACTTCCATACTGACTTTTGGCACCCTCTGGCCCAAATTATTTATTTATTCATTTATTTCATTTTTTTATTATTTTTCTTTTCTTAAAAATATTTTCTAAATACTAAAAATCATAAAAATACAAAAAATGATATATTTTATATTTTGACTTATTTTATTTTATTTTTCCATAAATAAAAATATTTTTATACTTTATTTATTTTATTAAGTAAATCTTATAAACTTAATTAATATTATATTATTTATTTATTTTTCTCCACACCATTTAAAATACATTATTTTAATATAAAAAAAGGACTAAAAATATTTTATAATACTACAAATATTTTCAAGATAAAAAATACCAAAAAATAGTTTTCTTAAACTTATTTTCTTTTGATTAATTAATAGAATTAGGGTTTTCTTTTAAAATCTTTTTCTTAATAAATTCAAACTTAATTAACTATTTTCTTTATTTAAATTAGGTTAAGACAAAATCTTTTTTTCATGAAAACCAAACAAAATTCATTTTCTTTACATTTTGCATCCTTGTACATTTATTCATTTTTATACTTTGTATTTATTTAAATTCCTTGTATATTCATACCAATTCAATATGGTTGTAATAGACTAATTAGGTTTAAATTCTTGCAATCCCCATTTACAAATTGTACACCCCTCCCCACAAATGTTGTAATAGCGTAGTAACTTTGAATTTCACAATTTATCGCTTTCATATAACATGCTAGTAATTAGGGTCTGTATGAAAAGACTAAAATCAATGTTTAGATAACCCTAATTCAAGACAATAACAAGCATGAAAACAACACTTTCACACAAGCACCCCTAGGGTTATCCCATTTGGTTGCCTTATACAAAATGACCATATTACGCATGTAAGGTGTCTTAGCAAAAACAAGCAAAAACAAGATCATAGTCCCTCGATGATGCTATCTAAGTTGCCTTACAAATGATCTTAGTCCCTCGAAAAGAATGCTAAGATACCTTGCAATATTGCTAATCATGGTTATACGATGACCCACGCTCGTCCCGTTTACATCCAAAGATAGGGTTGCTTACCAAATCAATGGTAAGACAACAATGTCAAATGGAAAGAAAATGAACAAGAAAGACGTTTGAGTAGGTAGATTTCTCCTAATTACTTGCTCCATTTCAAAAAAACAAACACCCTTGCTATTTTTAAAACAATCACACACATTTTCAAACATCTTACAAACATTGAAAACATTTTAAAAAGATAAAACATCTTTGTATACATTCTTACGAACGAGAATCATTATGAAGATTGCCTAAACAATGGCCTCTTTACAAAATACTTTCAAAAACCACACAAAGCACAATTTCAAACAAAAAGTAAGTGATCTAGCAAGTAACTAAGAGCCCATGGAAAACCATGGATTAAAAGGGTTCTAATACCTTCCCTTTTCATAATCTACCCCCCGAACTCAAGAAATAATCTCAAAGGTCTTTCCTGTGCTTTTTCAGCTTTCCTTTTTGGATAAAAGAAAAGCCGGTGACGACTCTTACTAACCGCAACATTTGCGATAAAATGCAAAACACCCAAGTCAGTTCTCACACCGTATCATAATCGGTAGTGAACATTGATGTTTATTATCTTTTTGCTACCTTCACTGAACGTTGGTAGTTCATTGTCAATGAACGGTGGTACTACAATATTTTCTCTTTCTACCTCCAGTGAAACTTGGTAGATCATCGACAGTGAACGTCGATGTTTATTATCTTTTTGCTACCTTCAGTGAATGTTGGTAGTTCATCATCAGTGAAAGGCAGTGTTATAATATTTTCTCTTTCTACCTTCAGTGAAAGTTGGTAGATCATCGGCAGTGAACATCGATGATTGTTATATTTTTGCTATCTTCAGTGAATGTTGGTAGTTCATCGTCAGTGAATGACAGTGCTACGATATTTCTTTTCTCTCTACCTTCAGTGAAAGTCGGTAGGACATCAGAATTGAATGTCAATGTTTGTTATCTTTCTCCCTGCCTTCAGTAAACTTCGGTAGCTTCACCTTCGATAGAAGTTGGTGTATCCTTTGACCATTCTACCATCATCTTTGATTCAGGTGTTTTGATCCACCAGTGATTTATTTCCCTGGTGGGGTTGCTCCCTTGTTTCTTTATTTTTTAACATCCCCAGTGGTGATTTGCGTCCCTTTGGAATTGTCCATGTGCATTCATGATCATAAACATTTGCGTGGCATCTTAGGGCAAAAAATAGGGTTTGTTTTATATTTAAGTATCTTCGATCGCGTCGACACGAAGATTTTTAACCTTCGTATCTCCGGATAGAAGAAACTTAAATAAGGGCAGCTGTTGTACCCCAATTTTTTCCTCTAAGATCCCTTCATCATACCATGTTGATTCATTCACAACAAGATCACACTAGGATTCTTGGTTCCCCTCCCTATATTTAGCTTTCCCCTTTTGAGGAATCACCAGGAACCTTGACTTATGTTCTTTTGTGATCATGAATATTGTTTTGTCTTGATTTCTCCTTTTAACTAAATAAAATGCAATGTTGGTTTGTCTTGCTTGTTATCCATGTAGGTAAAGGCAATGGGATTTAACAAGTTACCCCATGGGTTCATGAGTTTATTTCCATGCCCTAGTCAACAAAGCTTTAGAAGTTCAAACCTCACCATTGGATTTGTTTGGAAGAAATGGCATGGCAAGGTTGTTTTGGTTCATCACATTTCAAGGTTATCAAATTTGGTTGAAAAACACAAGAGATTGATTGGAGAAGTTGTCATGGTTGGACAAGATTTTATTCCATTTGGTCACAAGTGCACATTTCTCTCAATATTTAAGATATGGAAGTGGTTTTGGTTGTTATGAGTTCTCATTATCATCCTCAACAACTTCTATTTACAAATCATGTGTGTTGGTACAAGAAGTTTGTTCAAAATTGTCAAAGTTCCTCAAAGCATTCTCTTGATCTAAGGAGCCAGGGTTTTGAACTTCAAAGGAATATGTATTGCTCATCTCTTGGTATTTTTGGGTTATTCCAAATACATCATTCTCTTCAAATGGTTATCAATAAATCAATTCAAAGTTTTCAAGGATTTCCATAAGGAAAAGGCTTAATGAGGAAGAAAGATTACAAGTCCTCCAGATGAATCCCCAATTTTCCATGTGTGACTTCAAATGATCATAACTTGGTCAATTCTTATCAACTGTAGCCCATTCTTTTTCCATAATGATCTTGAAGGTGTAAACTTTATGTCTTCTTTTATGTGCAAAGTTAGAAAATGGATGGAAGTTTCCTTAAGGATGAAAAAGATTATAGGCCATTTCATGATTTTTTTGCCAACTTCAACAATTCATAACTCTCTCAATTTTTGGAGATTTTGAATGTTTCAAGTTTCAAAATGTCATTCAAGATATCTACTTCATTCTATCTTTTTTGGTCAAGAGAAAATTCCAAGTGGAAGGACATGTTTGGATGCAAGACATTATAGGTCCCTTTTTGAAGAAGAACTTGAAATATTTCTAAGTATGGAAAGTCAACTCTTTTTCTCCAACTTTGACTCAACACAACCTTCAGCTCAAGCATCCATTTGATTCCATTATTTTTCCATTACAAATCTTGTAACCTCAACTTTCTAAAGCATCAAGAATCATGCCTTAAGACCCCTTGAGCTGAGAATTCCATTGTTTCAAAAGTGGTAACTTGGAATTGAAGTTTCATTGCAAGTCAGGATTTGAATTTCATGTTACAACCTCTAAACCTCAAATTAGCACGCGTTTTGGGTCTAGACATGATTAGTCAACTTTCCCAAGTTGATTAGTGCATCAAAACACGCGCTTTGGATGAGTTTTTACAAAAGAGAAGTCACATTTTCTTCATGATGCAGACCCACACGAATTCCCTCCAAAATGCATCATTCACTCTTCCTTTTGATCCCATTCGCTTCTCCTATAAATACATGAACTATCCCATTCGTTTTCTCAAGCTTGGATAGCCAGGATCAGCCTGCCAAACTTGTTCTACAACTTAGAATTCAGTAACTTCAAAATCCATTCTCAAGCCTTTTTCAATCCAATTTTTTCATCAATTCACCTTCCTTGATCTTTCCCGAAGCTAACCACATAATTACATTCAAGAATCGTGCCCTATACTGCTCCATAGAAGTCCAGTTTCAGAGCTATGCAACTCAACTTCAATAGGTAGATTTCTTCATCAATTCTTCAAAACTCTGATATCATTGTGTTGCTCTCATTGCCCTGGTTCTAGTAACAACACTTACCTTTTACTGGAAACACGTTTTGACCATGAAATTTGAAATCCCTTTTCAAAACATTTCTTCCAAATTGCTTGAGCTACAATTTATATAAATTTGTCGCGAGGGTGTGGTTGTCTTCGTCTTGAAGAGACCAAGCAATTGGCATATGTCCGAGCTTCTGATTTTATAGTTTGAGAGACATGCAAATCACGTTAGCTGAAGGTTGAAGATGACCTACGTGTCATCTTCCAACCAATGATGGCACGCCACTTGTTATTTTTGAAAATCTGATTTTATATTTGATTATGTACTTTATTCACTAATGACCATGATATGCACAGCATGCCAGATCCCTTGGATTTGATTACTAACGCGTTTTGACTCTCATCCAATGGTCCACATATTTTTACTTTTATTTTCTTTTCTGATTTTTATATTTTAATTGTTTTAAATTTCAAAAAACCATAGAAAATTCATTTTAAGTCCAAAAAATCTGAAAAATTATGAAAAAATATTTTGATTGTTCTCTTTTTGATTTTTATTTTTTCACAATTTAATTTTGTGTTTTGGTATTTTTTATAAATTTACACTTTATTTGAATTGTTTTAAATGTTTAAAAATACTTTTATACATTTTTAAATTCTGAAAAAATTATGGAGTGATCCAATGATATTGTGACAAATATTGATGACCTTATTTTATTTTTGTTTCTGACTTTACTATTTTTTTTAATCATTTTTGGTTTATTTTACCCATTTCTTTTAATTTTAAAAATAGTTTCTAACTTTAAAAAATTACCAAAAAATTTGTAAAATTATTTGAGCCTTTTTCTGATTTTTCTATGGTCTTAATTTTTATTTCTTGATTAATTTGAACATAGTTGATATTTTTCTCTTTATTTTATATTTTTTAAAATTATTTTTAAACCCTTTTGTATATATCAAAATGTAATATTGTTTTGTGATTATTTTTTGGCTGATCTTGGGTTAAATTTTGGATCATGAACTTTATTAACATCATTGGATCTATGGTTTGAGTTTAACTCCATAAAAATGGATGAATGATTTTAATAATAGTTTGATTAAATTTAGTTCAAAAGTGGTTTGTATATTCTCTCCCATCCCTCTTCATCTCTTCCCCTTCTTATTG
The DNA here is from genome assembly GCA_948472305.1 of Vicia faba. Taxonomy (NCBI): domain Eukaryota; kingdom Viridiplantae; phylum Streptophyta; class Magnoliopsida; order Fabales; family Fabaceae; genus Vicia; species Vicia faba. The sequence goes on along the minus strand of OX451740.1, from coordinate 750,064,633 downwards.
CACTAAATGTTGTTGGAGCATGATCTCTATATCATATCTCATAACAAATGGTGCATAGATTGCTATTGACCGACCTCAAAATAGGTGCGACTTCAATATGATTCCACTTACGTTTGCTTAACATAGCGCTATATTTTGTCCCAATTCGAATAAATGATCATTCGTGGCCCGAACTTATGTTTGCAAGCCCAAGTATGTTAATTTGATCTCTTTGATCCAATAACCTTGAGATTTATTGTGTGGAGGCTTTGGTTCTACCAATCCTCTAATGGATCTACAACACCTTTGGTCAACGTGAATCACTTAAACATCATTGATCATTAAATGGCACTTGTGAGAATTCCAAATGGATGATATACTTGACAAAAAGCAAATGCAACTTGTTGTGTGGAGACTTTGGTTCTACCAATCCTCTAATGAGTTCCAAATGCAAGCTTCAAGATGGTCATCCAACTAACCACTAATTATTTACTTGTTTACTTTATGCTTTTATTTTTTTATGCTTTATGTACCATTTACTTTTAGCATTTACATTTCATGCCATTTTCATCTTTGTTCATTTGAGCATTTATTTTCTTGTCACTTTTTATTTTGCTCACTTGAGCTTTTATTTTCCTTTTTAAGATACTTAATAATCAACATAAACCCTAAAAAACCATTAATGGTATTTGGACTATTTGGTTACTATCCTTGGCATTATGGAGCATTGGACTTTTTGGACTTATGATTAGAAAATTTGGCCTATGTTGGAGACCTTATGACCTTAATTGATATATTGTCTGGAGTTCTTGAGGTTTACCTTAGGATATTGGATTGCTTGTTTGTTTTTTGTGTGCAGGTTTTTGTGATTACACCCTTTGTTTGTAATCTGGAATTCACCCGTACACAGCCGTTACTCTGTCCAATTTTTGTGAAGACTTAATACACTTGAAGTTTGGTTCTCTCAATAGGTTTAGTATTTTTGCTTGTTTGGTTTCAATCCAAGGAATGAGAATTCTATCTTGGCTCATAATGTCAAGTATTGGCTTCTTGTTAGTTAGATGATTCTTATCCCTAGCTTTTACCTCATGCTTTAGGATAGTCCCTTCTTCTCCTCCCATCTTCTTTAATTTCAAAAATCTTCTTCCCCCTTTTTGAAAACTCTTCTTGTTTTTAAACTTGAACCACTTTCATAATAAACTTGGACTTATGTCCATGCATTTTCAAAACATCTTCATAAATAAACTCCAATCAACTTAATAATACCTTGACATTTTTTGTGAGAAGACTAAAAGTCAATCAATCTCATTTCAAACCATTTTGCCACTTTGGATTTTATCTTTAAACTTTTCTCAAAAGATTGAACTCTTGTCAATCCTTGTAGTGATGCAAACAACTATACTTCTACAATATGTAGTGAAGAGAGATATTTTCCACTTGGGTGTTGAGTGAGGCATTGTTGATTTTAAAATCCAAGCCATATCCTCCACTTTGAGAGGATGCAAATTCTCCTTTCTCATAATTGTGGGTAGTAGGTATGTTTTCCACACGGACAATGACGATGATGTTTTATCTCATAAAACTTAACCAACACATTTGTGTTTTAAATCCTTAAAAGAGGAACTACATGTACCCTGATCCCCTATTGCACGAAAAGGCGGTACGTAGGCACCAAAGATTCGCAACCGCGACGGGTGCAAAAATCATAAAAAATATATTTCTTTTCTCATATCCACCATCCATTTTATACAACATTTTTTATAGCCAAAATATACAAACTTTACAAAGAGGCTCCTGCGGAGTACCGTAGATGTTTAGGGTGATAATACCTTCCCTTTTCATAACCAACCCCCTTACCTTGAATCTTTCCCCCTCTTTTTGGGTTATTTGCTCTTTTCCCATTCTTTTGGAAATAATAAAGCACGGTGGTGATTTTTATTTTGATTTGTATAAAGTCTAGTCAATCCAATGGCTTAGTCTTAAACATTTCTACCACTACACATGGCATAATGTTGAGAATTATTATCCTTTAAAGACTGAGGTGCAGAAATTGGTGAAGTATGGTATTCTATCTTTCAAGGATGTGGGTCCTAATGTGAAAGACAATCCTCTACCCAAGCATGGAGGAGCAAATGTTGTGAATATGGTGGCCGATTGTCCAGGCGACTTCTGGATTTTTGGTATTTATCTAGTTAGAGGAGATTTGGTGAAAATGCATGCAGACCTCTGTGAATTTAGCTACTATACGCATGAACATTCCGGTTGTGCTATTTGCAGTATAGACATACAGGGTTGCGATAAGATAAAGGCTGATTTGTAGGAGATGATGGATGAGGGCCTCATCCACATGATTAGGCCTAGGGAAGAGTATGAAGAGGAGGTGAATATGGTTTCTGGATGTCCTGGAGAGTTCAGAATTTTTGATGTGGAGTATATGAATGAAGACCTTGTGCAATTGCATGCTACTTTTTTCCACATGGATGGTCAGGTGGAACATCAATATGGATCTTGCTGAATTTGCTGTCGAGACTCCTGAGAATTTTCAATCGTGAAGAAAGGTGTTCAGTTGTTGTTGGACAATGGAACTATCAAGGTTACAGGTCAAATGGATGATTATCATGAAGTTTATATGATTGAGGTTTGTTTGGCTGAAGAAGGGTCAAATGATGAGTATGCCTCTGCAGATGAGTATTTCTCCTCAGATGAGGATTTATTTTCCAGAGTTGACTCAATAATGACTGATTGTGTTGAAGATGGGGTAAACGTCATTGTGCCTTGTTTTTGTGCACCCGCCAATTTTGAAGTTGAGTATCATAGCAAACCAGTTGTTACCCAATTGGTGATTAGTTTGTCGGGTCCTGTTCCCTACAAGTCAGATAAGGTTGTACCCTATAATTATTATGCTACAATCTTAGAGGATGGTGTGAAAGTTCCCATCCAGCCAATGCCTGATGTTGGAAATATTGCTGAGACTAGCAGAGTGACCCGCAACAATTGTGTATTTGCACCAGTTATTCGAAAAGATGTTAGTGCTGGAAAGAAAATTACTGAGAATGTTGAACCCAAGAAGGCTACGGGTGAATCTAGTGGAGCTACGTTAGAGAAAGAAGTGGATGATATTGTGAAGATAATCAAGATGAGCGACTACAAAATTGTAGATCCGCTACTGCAGAATCCTTCAAAAATATATATCTTGGCTTTATTGATGAACTCCTATGCTCACAGAGAATCTTTGATGAGGGTATTGGATCAAGCTTTTTTGGAAAGTGACATGCCTATAAACCAATTCAGCAGTATAGTAGGGAACATTACGTCATGTAATAACTTGAGTTTCTGCGATGATGAGTTTCCAGATGAAGGAAGGAATCACAACCTGGCCCTCCACATCTCTATGAATTGCAAGAATGATTCACTATCCAATGTGCTGATTGATAATGGATCTTCATTGAACATTATACCAAGGAGCACGCTTATGAAGTTGAAATATCAAGGAACGCCCATGCGCCCAAGTGGCATTATTGTGAAAGAATTTGATGGATCAAGGAAGTCTGTTATTGGTGAAGTGGATTTGCATATTCATAGAGGCCCACATTTGCTTCAGATTACTTTCCAGGTCATGGATATTGTACCCGCTTACAGCTGTTTGTTGGGACGACTGTGGATACATTGAGGCAGGGGTTGTCACTTCAACTTTACTCCAGAAACTGAAGTTTGTACGTGAAGGAAAAGTGGTAATCATAAATGGAGAACAAGAATTATTGATAACTCATTTGTCCTCTTTCAGCATTATGGAGGCGAATGAAGCTGTTATTGGAACCCAGTTCCAAGCCTTATCCATTGATAATATAAGGGGAAATGAGAATTCCATGGTTTTGCTTAAGGATGTGCAACAGGTTGTGCATAAGGGTCATAGTGAAGTATGGGGACAGATTGTTGATCCACCTGTAAACAAGAACAGAGCCAGCTTGGGGTTCTCTTTGAAGAATGACAAAAGTAAGAGCATGAAGTCTAAGTCTACTGCAGGCAAGTATCAAGACATCTTCTATAGCGGGGATTATCTTCATCCGTCTGTTTTCGGTATTAATGCCATTGTGGAAGATGAAACAGAGTAGGAAATTCCAAATTATGTGACGCACAGAGTTAGGGTTCAGAACTGGATCACCATTGATGTTCCCTCTCCCATACATGTTTCAAAGTAATTTGTTTTGTTAATCTTTTTGAAAAGCTTTCACTCTGCCCAAGGTGAAAGTATTAATATTGTATGGGCTTATCTGTTTGCTGTGACTTTTAAAATCAATAATAAATGTTTTCTTTATTTCCCAAATTGTGTCTTTATTTTCTGCTTTTTCTTGGAAAATGGTAATCAGAAGAAAAAAAAACTTTCAAAATAAATAATAACTGAAATTCAATCTACATGATCACTTATTATATGTGTCAGTTTCTAAAAGCAATCATAAATCATATGTGCAGATTAATTAAAAAACTCGTTGAATACAATGACCCTGCACCCTCTCCCAACTTTGAATGTCCTGCGTATGGGGCCGAAGAAGAAGACTATGATGAGATTCCAGAAGAAGTCTCACGGTTGCTTGAGCGCGAGGAAAATGCCATTCATCCATATAAAGAGCCATTGGAAGTAATCAATTTGGGTTCAGAAGAAGATCCGAAAGAAGTCAAGATTGGAGCATTGTTGCATCCTGATGTGAAGAGCAGGTTGATTGAGTTGTTGAAAGAGTATGTGGATATTTTTGCTTGGTCTTATCGAGATATTCCTGGTCTAGATACAAATATCGTAGAGCACCGTTTTCCTTTGAAGCCAGAGTGTCCGCCAATCAAATAGAAGTTGAGAAGAACTCACCCAGATATGGCAGTAAAGATCAAAGAGGAGGTTCTAAAACAGATTAATGCCGGTTTTCTTGTGACGTCAGTGTATCCTCAATGGATTTCCAATATTGTCCCAGTACCGAAGAAAGATCGAAAAGTCCGTATGTGTAGATTACATAGATCTAAATAAAGCTAGTTCAAAAGATGATTTTCCATTACCACACATTGATATGTTAGTGGATAGCACAACAAACTTCAAAGTATTCTCGTTCATGAATGAATTTTCCGGGTATAATCAAATAAGAATGGCTCCAGAGGACATGGAAAAAACAACGTTTATCACACCCTGGGGAACATTCTGTTACAGAGTGATGCCCTTCAGGTTGAAGAACGCTGGTGCAACGTACCAGAGGGCTATAAAAACCCTATTCCATGATCTGATGCACAAGGAAATCGAGGTATATGTTGATGATATGATTGCTAAATCCCAGATTGAAGAAGGACATGTAGAATATTTATTGAAGTTGTTTCAGCGTTTGAGGAAGTACCGTCTCCACTTGAATCCAAATAAATGTACCTTCGATGTTCGACCCGGGAAATTTTTGGGTTTCATGTTAGCCAGAAAGGAATTGAAGTTGTCCCTGATAAAGTCAAAGCAATTCAAAAGATGCCATCACCGAGAACTGAAAAGCAAGTCAGAGGGTTCCTCGGGCATTTGAATTATATTTCCAGATTCATTTCCCACATGACTGTGACATGTGAGCCGATCTTTAAGTTGTTAAATAAAGATCAAGGTTGTGTGTGGACGGATGACTGCCAAAGGACATTTGAAAGTATTAAAGAATATCTGCTTGAACCTCCTATCTTGCTCCCTCCTATCGAAGGAAGACCGTTGATTATGTATCTGACAGTGTTAGATAAATCCATGGGTTATATTCTGGGACAACAAGATGAAACGGGGAAGAAAGAGTACGCCATTTATTATCTCAACAAAAAGTTTACTGATTGTGAGTCGCAATATTCCATGCTGGAAAAGACATGTTGTGCTCTGGCCTGGGAGGCAAAATGTTTGCGGCAGTATATGTTGAATCACACCACTTGGTTGATCTCCAAAATGGATCCAATCAAGTACATTTTTGAAAAGCCTGCTCTTACTAGGAGAATTTCCCGCTGACAGATGTTGTTATCTGAGTATGATATCGAATACCGCATTCAAAAAGCTATTAAAAGAAGCATGTTGGCAGATTATCTTGATCACCAACCAGTTGAGGATCATCAGTCTGTGAAGTATGAATTTCCCGATGAGGATGTGATGTTTCTGAAAGTGAAAGATTGTGATGAACCATTGCCCGAGGAAGGTCCTGATCCTGAATCTCGTTGGAGTATGATATTTGATGGAGTTGTGAATGCTTATGGTAAAGGAATTTGTGCTGTAATTGTCACTCCACATGGATCGCACATTCCTTTTACTGTAAGGTTGGCATTTGATTGTACTAATAATATGGCAGAATATGAGGCTTGCATCATGGGTCTCGAGGAAGCTATTGATCTCAGAATTAAAATTCTAGATGTGTATGGTGATTCAACTTTGGTAATAAACCAGATTAAAGGAGAATGGGATACTCGTCACCCCGGATTGATACCTTACAAAGATTATGCTAGAAGGTTGTTACTCTTCTTTACCAAAGTTGAATTCCATCACATTCCTAGAGATGAAAATCAAATGGCGGAAGCTCTGGCAACTCTGGCTTCTATGTATCAAGTGAATACTTGGAATGATATACCTCAAATTGTAGTTCGGCGACTGGATATGCCTGCTCATGTGTTTACAACAGAAGAGGTAGCAGATGAGAAACCTTGGTATTATGATATCAAGCATTTTCTCCAAACTCAGGAATACCCGATTGGTGCATCAAATAAAGATAGAAATACATTGAGAAGATTGGCTGTCAGTTTTTTCCTCAATGAAAATGTGTTGTACAAGAGAAATTATGACATGGTCTTGCTCAGATGCGTGGATAGACACGAAGCAGACATGTTAATGCATGAGGTTCATGAAGGTTCATTTGGCACTCATGCCAATGGACATTCGATGGATTAAAAGATGCTAAGGGCAGGTTACTATTGGCTGGCGATGGAATCTGATTGTTACAAATTTGCAAAGAGGTGTCATAAATTCCAGATTTATGCGGACAAGGTTCATGTGCCTCAGACACTTCTCAATGTGATCTCTTCCCCATGGCCTTTCTCTATGTGGGGTACTGACATGATTGGAACGATAGAACCCAAAGCTTCGAATGGACACTATTTTATCTTGGTAGAAATTGATTACTTCACCAAGTGGGTGGAGACTGCTTCATATGCTAATGTTACTAAGCAGGTGGTTGTGCGCTTCATTAAGAATAATCTTATATGTAGGTATAGTGTGCTGAACAAAATTACCACTGACAATGGCTAGAATCTTAACAACAAAATGATAACAAACTGTGTGAAGAATTCAAGATTGTCCATCACAACTCATCTTCGTACAGGCCAAAGATGAATGGGGCTGTTGAAGTTGCTAATAAGAATATCAAGAAGATTATCCAGAAAATGGTTGTTACTTATAAGGGTTGGCATGAAATGCTCCCTTTTGCTTTGCATGGATATCGAACATCTGTCCGCACTTCAATAGGAGCAACCCCGTTCTCCCTTGTGTATGGAATGGAAGCTGTGCTCCCAATCGAGGTTGAGATTCCCTCTTTGCGTGTGATAATGGAAACCAAGTTGTCAGAGGCTGAATGGGTCCAGAACCGGTCTGACCAATTGAATTTGATCGAAGAGAAGAGAATGACAGCTTTGTGTCATGGACAGTTATATCAGAAAAGGATGAAGAAAGCTTTTAATATGGAGGTCAAACCTCGTGAATTTAGAGAAGGCGACCCCGTGCTCAAGAAGATCATGTCTTTTAACGCTGATTCTAGGGGCAAGTGGACTCCCAATTTTGAAGGCCCATATGTTGTCAAGAAAGCCTTCTCTGGCGGTGCATTAATTCTTGAAACTATGGATGTCGAGGAGTTCCCACGTCCCATGAATGCTGATGCAGTCAAGAAATACTTTGCCTAAAGAAATAAAAGGACATCTTGCTAAGTTGAAAACCTGAAAGGGTGGCTTAGGAAAAAAAGAGCGTCTCGGTAGGCCGAAAAATCAAAATGGCGGTCTAGGCAAAAATTAGAGACATAAACATAATAAATTTCCCGTTAAGTTGAAAACCCGCAATGGAAGCTTAGGAAAAAGTTAGGGACTTTCTTGGCAAGTAACTACATCAGGCAAGACTTGATCATTGGAGCAACAATCTTCTTGGATCCTCATCATACTTCGACAGAAGCTGCTGCTCAGGATTTCAAAATTTGTTAGAGGGGATAGTGGTCATTGTATCTCAATGTATCTTTTCCATTATATATTACCATTTTACGAATTTTGTAATTATCCTTGGAGTCTCTCCATTCGCAGACTGCCATTCTATTAATGAAATTTGAGCTTTTACCCAATTCTTTGTATTTCTTATTTTATTTAGCTTGCAAAGACTCCATTTATTACTGTTAATAACTTTCAAAGCGAAAAGATTAAATAACAAAATTGATTTTCAAAAAGAATTTACAATTTGCCTTTACTTTAAAATTTGTGACGCAAGAGAAAAAAAAACAACAAAAGTGGTGATCCCAGGAATGGACGAACTCTGGTTTCTTTTAAGAAGTCTTGTTTCCCGGAGAAGTTTTTCCCAAGATGTTTCGCTGTATAGGGTTTGTAACTCCAGTATCCCCGGTCAAGCTTTGGTTCATTTCTCCTATTTTCTGAGTCTGCATGCTATGAAGATTCAATCCAAGATGTTCTCCAGTGAAGGTTTCATTTGTTTAATAAAAGTTATTTTTTCCAAAGAAGTTGGTACAATAATTACTCTTGAAGAACACAAGCCTCTATTTTCCCTAGTGAAGAATGTATATTGGTTTTCCCTTTGTGAATGTGGTGTTGACCTCCCCAATGAAGTCGGCACGAATCCTCCAGAAAATGTTTTGATGATTTAATGTCCATCTGCTCTACTTGAAATTGATTTTTTAAATCCCCAGTAGAGTCATTACTTTTGAAAATATTTGATTCCCCGTTAAAGTCTGAGTGTTATTCCCTGGTAAAGCATGGGAGAGGATATTATATCTCTATATTTGTACTGTTTGGTCGCTATGTTTTGTTTACTTCCGAATTACGTTTCTCCACAATAAAATTAAACCAGGCAGTAGGTTTTGTTTCCTCAGTTGGCGCTTACTTTTTCTTGGATTGTTCATCTTGGATGTAATTTAACCGAGTATTAATTGTGCCCGAGTTGGTTTTTCCTGTTTACTCCCAGTGTTATATATCTGTTTTGTCAGCATATGCGCGACAACACTCATACATTCATACATACATCATGCATAGCTAAAATTGGAAAATCATCGCTCATTCACATTCGTTAATATTTTGTTGACATATTACCTTGTTTTGAAGATTTATGTTGTCCTCTCTCCAATAGAGTGTTAGCCTTAAGCAGAAAGCGTATAGTCTTTCAATTTCCCCCATTGAATTAACCCTCGTGGAAGATATTTGCTTTAGCCTTCGTGTATAGCTCTTTATCTGGATGGTTTGGGTTTCCCTCTTAAGTTTATTTCTCAAAGGAAGTGTTTCGGACGACTGTCTCATTCCAGTTTATTTCTGGTTTGAATTTTTGATCCTCGGCAATATTATTACTTTGGATTTCTGCAAGCTTCGAGCATTGGTTTGAGAATGTGCATTTATTTTGCACGAGAAGAGCTTTATCTCCTCAAGCAGGAATATATTGGCATTTCACCAGGAAGTCATATTGCTCTCCCCGAAAATCATTTATTTTTACAATCCTTCCTACAACAACAAGTGGCAGGTCTCTTTATTTGAGCAACTTGTACTTCCCTGTAAAAGTCAATGTAACTTTTTTGCTATCTTCTCCATGAGTGGATAGTTTGCAGTCCGTTGTCAAATTACTCCAGTGGATGGCAAGACTTTCAATATTGCAAAGACAGTTCATTATGAAATCTTTATGAGTGGTAGTCTCTTTATTTGATAAAACTTATATATTACCCTTTCCAAGCAGAGTGCCTTGGTTAAAGAAGAAGTTGAGACCCGTTCTAGGTGAAACGGCAAAATTTTGGAGAAACTTGTTATCTTTTTGCTACCCTCAGTGAACGTTGGTAGTTCATCATCAATGAATGGCGGTGCTATGATATATTTTCTCTCTACCTTCAGTGAAAGTTGGTAGGTCACCTTCAGTGAAAGTTGGTAGGTCACCTTCAGTGAAAGTTGGTGATTGTTATAACTTTTCTACCCTCAGTGAATGTTGGTAGTTCATCGTCAGTGAACGGTGATATTATGATATCTTCTCTTTCTACCTTCAGTGAAAGTTGGTAGGTCACCTTCAGTGAAAGTTGGTGATTGTTATCTTTTTGCTACCCTTAGTGAACATTGGTAGTTCATCGTTAGTGAACGGTGGTGCTATGATATATTTTCTCTCTACCTTCAGTGAAAGTTGGTAGGTCACCTTCAGCGAAAGTTGGTGATTGTTATCTTTTTGCTACCCTCAGTGAACATTGGTAGTTCATCGTTAGTGAACGGCGGTGCTATGATATATTTTCTCTACCTTAAGTGAAAGTTGGTAGGTCACCTTCAGTGAAAGTTGATGATTGTTATTTTTTTGCTACCCTCAGTGAACATTGGTAGTTCATCGTCAGTGAACGGCGGTGCTATGATATATTTTCTCTATACCTTCAGTCAAAGTTGGTGATTTTTATCTTTTTGCTACCCTCAGTGAATGTTGGTAGTTCATCGTCAACGAACGACGGTGCTATGATATATTTTCTCTCTACCTTCAGTGAAAGTTGGTAGGTCACCTTTAGTGAAAGTTGGTGATTGTTATTTTTTTGCTACCCTCAGTGAACGTTGGTAGTTCATCTTCAGTGAATGGTGGTGCTATGATATAATTTCTCTCTAACTTCAGTGAAAGTTGGTAGGTCACCTTCAGTGAAAGTTGGTGATTGTTATCTTTTTACTACCCTCAGTGAACGTTGGTAGTTCATCGTCAGTGAACAGCGGTGCTATGATATATTTTCTCTCTACCTTCAGTGAAAGTTGGTAGGTCACCTTCAGTGAAAGTTGGTGATTGTCATCTTTTTTCTACCCTCAGTGAATGTTGGTAGTTCATAGACAGTGAACGGTGGTGCTATGATATATTTTATCTCTACCTTCAGTGAAATTTGGTAGGTCACCTTCAGTGAAAGTTGGTGATTGTTATCTTTTTTCTACCCTCAGTGAACGTTGGTAGTTCATCGTCAATGAACGGCGGTGCTATGATATATTTTCTCTCTACCTTCAATGAAAGTTGGTAGGTCACCTTCAGTGAAAGTTGGTGATTGTTATCTTTTTTCTACCCTCAGTGAACGTTGGTAGTTCACCGTCAGTGAACGACGATGCTATGATATTTTTTTTCCTTCTACCCTCAGTGAACGTTGGTAGCTCACCATCAGTGAACGTCGGTGTTTTTATTTCTTTCCTCTTTCTACCTTCATTGAACGTTGGTAGTTTCGCCTTCCGTAGGAGTTGGTGTATCCTTTGACCATTTTACCATCCTCTCTAAGTCGGGTCTTTTGATCCACCAGTGACTTATTTTCCTGGTCGGGTTGCTCTCTTGTTTCGTTATTTTGTTACATCCCCAATGGTGTTTTGCGTCCCTTTGGAGTTGTCCATGTGCACTCATATTCATAAGCATTGCATGGCATCTTAGGGCCAAAAAATAGGGTTTGTTTTATATTTAAGAATCTTCGATCGCGTCGACATGAAGATTTTTAACCTTTGTATCTCCGATAGAAGAAACTTAAATAAGGGCAGCTGTTGTACCCCGATTTTTGCCCCTAAGATCCCTTCATTATACCATTTTGATTCAATCACAACAAGATCACATTAGGGCTTTTTGTTCTTCTCCCTATCTTTAGCTTTGCTCTTTGAGGAATCACCAAGCACCTTGACTTGTTTTCTTTTGTGGTCATGAATATTTTGTCTTGATTTTTCCTTTTAATTAATAAAATGCAATGTTGGTTTGTCTTGCTTGTTACTAATGTAGGTAAAGGCAATGAGATTTAGCAAGTTGCTCCATGGGTTCATGAGTTTATTTCCATGCCCTAGTCAATAAATCTTGATAAGTACAAACCTCACCATTAGATTTGTTTTGGAAGAAATGGCATGGCAAGGTTATTTTGGTTCACCAAATTTCAAGGTTATCAAATTTGATTCAAAAGTACAAGGGGTTGATTGAAGAAGTTGTCATGATTGGACAAGGCTTTGTTCCCATTGGTCACAAGTGCATATTTCTATCAATTCACAAGATATGTAAGTGGTTTTGGTGGCTATGAGTTCTCATTATCATCCTCAACAACTTCTATCTATAAAGCATTTGTGTTGGTACAAGAAGTTTGTTCAAAATTGTCAAAGTTCCTCAAAGCATTTTCTTGATCTAGGAGCTAGGGTTTTGAATTTCAAAGAAGCATATCTTGCTCATCTTTTGGTATTTTTGAGTTATTCCAAAAACACCCTCATCTTCAATGGGTTATCAATAACTCACTTCAAAAGTTTTAAGGAGTTTTCATGAGGAAGTAACTTGATGATGAGGAAAGATTACAAGTCCTCCAGATGAACCCCTAATTTCTCATGTGTGACTTAAAATAATCATAAATTTGTCAATTTTTATCGGCTTGAGCCTATTCTTTTTCCAAAATGATCTTGAGGAATAGAACTTTATGCCTTATTTTATGTGCAAAGTGAGAAAATGGATGGAAGGTGCCCTAAGGATGTAAAAGATTATAGGTCATTTCATGATTTTTTGCCAACTTCAACAATTCATAACTCTCAATTTTTGGATATTTTGAATGGTTCAAGTTTCAAAATGTCATTAAAAATGTCTATTTCATTCCATCTTTTTTGGTCAAGAGCAAATTCCAAGTGGTAGGCCATGTTTGGATGCAAAACATTATAGGTCAATTTTGAAGAAAAACTTGAAATATTTCTAAGTATGGAAAGTCAACTTCTTTTTCCAAACTTTGACTCAATACAACTTTCAGCTCAAGCATCCATTTGATTCCATTCTTTCTCCATTGCAAAGCTTGTAACCTCATCTTTCTAAAGCATCAAGAATCATGCCCTAGGACCCCTTGAGCTGAGAATGCCATTGATTTGAACTTGGTAACTTGGAACTAAAGTTTCTTCAAAAGTCAGAATTTGAAGTCATTGGTTTAGCTTCTAAACACTTTGTTTCTGTATGTTTTTTCCTCTAAACATGTTTAGTGAACTTCCAAAAGTGATTAACATAACAAAACGCACGTTTGGATAAGTTTTGATCAAATTAGAAATCACACTTTTCTTGTTTGTAACTTCATACGATTTCCCACCAAACTTCATCATTTCACACGCTTGGACATTCCATTTGATTCCCTATAAATAAAGGGTCATCCCCCATTCATTTCCTCAAGCTTGGATAGCCAGAATAACCCTGTCAAACTTGTTCCATAACTCAAAATTCTACTACTTCCAAATCTGCTTTCAAGCCTTTTTCAATCCAATTTTTCCATCAATTTACCTTCCTTGATCTTCCCTGAAGCTAACCATATAATTACATTCAATAATCATGCCCTATATTTCTCCATAGAAGTCCAGTTTCATAACTCTGCAACTCAACTTCAATAGGTAGATTTCTTCATCAATTCTTCAAAACTTTGATATCATTGTGATGTTCTCATTGCCCTGGTTCTAGTTGCAACACTTACTTTTATCTGGAAACTTGTTTTGACCATGAAATTTCAAATCCCTTTTCAAAACTTTCTTTCCAAATTGCTTGAGCTACAGTTTATATAAATTTATCGCGAAAGTGTGGTTGTCTTCATCTTGAAGAGACGAAGCGAATGGCATAGGTCTCGTGCTCTAATTTTACAGATTGAGCAACCTGGTTTTGGGACTGGATGGAGGTTGAAGATGACCAATGTGTCATCCTTCAACCAATGAAACAATGCCATTTGGATTTTTTGAATTTCTGATTTACATTTGAGTCAATGCTTTATTCACTAATGACCATGATATGCACAGGGCGCCAAATCCCTTGGATTTGATTACTAACGCGTTTTGACTCTCATCCAATGGTCCATATATTTTTGACTTTATTTTTCTTTTCTGATTTTTATATTTAATTGTTTTAAATTTCAAAAAATCATAGAAAATTCATTTTTAGTCAAAAAAATCTAAAAAAATTATAAAAAATAGTTTTGATTTTTCTCTTTCGAATTTTTATTTTTTCACAATTTTATTTTTTGTTTTGATATTTTTTATAAATTTTCACTTTATTTGATTTGCTTTAAATATTTAAAAATACCTTTATACATTTTTAAATTCTGAAAAAAGTATGGAATGATCCAATGATATATTGGTGACTTCATTTATTTTTTATTTCTGAATTTATTATTTTTTATCATTTTTGGTTTACTTTACTCATTTCTTTTAATTTTAAATATAGTTTCCGACATTAAAAAATTACCAAAAATTTTATAAAATCATTTTAGTTCATTTTTTATTTTTCTATGGTCTTACTTTTTATTTCTTGATTAATTTGAATATAGTTGATATTTTTCTCTTTTATTTCTATTTTAAAAAAATTTTAAAACCTTTTTTAATGTATATATTAAATGCAATATTATTTTGTGATTATTTTCTGGCTGATCTTGGATTAAATTTTTGTTCACGAACTTTGTTAACATCATTGGATCCATGGTGTTGAGTCTAACTCCACAAAAATGGATGAATGATTTTAATAATAGTTTGATTTAAATTTAATTCAAATGTGGTTTTTATATTCTCTCCCACCCCTCTTTATCTTGTCCCTTTCTCATTGCACTAAGTGTTATTGGATCATGATCTTTATATCATGTCTCAAAATAAATGGTGCATAGATCGCTATTGACCGACCTCAAAATAGGTGTGACTTCTACATAAGTCCACTTACGATTGCTTAACATAACGCTAAATTTTGTCCTGATTCAAATAAATGATCATTCGTGGCTCAAACCTATGTTTGCAAGCCCAAGTATGTTACTTTGATCTTTTTGACCCAATAACCTTGAGATTGATTATGTGGAGGCTTTGGTTCTACCAATCCTATAATAGATCTACAACACTTTTGGTGAACGCAGATCACTTAAACATCATTGTCATTAAATGGTACTTTTGAGGATTCCAAATGGATAATATACTTGACAAAAAGAAAATTCAACTTGTTGTGTGGAGGCTTTGGTTCTACCAATCCTCTAATGAGTTCCAAATGCAAGTTTCAAGATGGTCATCCAACTAACCACTAATTACTAAATTGTTTTTACTTTGCGCCCTTTTATTTTTTTATGCTTTATATACCATTTACTTCAAGCATTACATTTCATGTCATTTTTATTTTGCTCACTTGAGCCTTTTCTTTTCTCTTCTAAGACACCTAATAATCAACATGAACCATACAAATCTTTAATGATACTTGGACTATTTGGTTACTATCCTTGGCATTATGGAACATTGGACTTCTTGGACTTAGGATTGGAGACCTTGGCCTATGTTGGAGACCTTGTGACCTTGATTGATATTTTATCTGGAGTTCTTGAGGTTTACTTCAAGACATTGGGTTGTTTGTTTGTTTTGTGTGCAAGTTATTGTGAGTACATTCTTTTTTTGTAATCTGGAATTCACCCGTATACATCTGTTACTCTGTCCAATTTTTTTTTGTGAAGACTTAATATACTTGAAGTTTGGTTCTCTCAAGAGGCCTAGTATCTTTGCTTGCTTGGTTTCAATCCAGAGAATGGAAATTCTATCTTGGCTCATAATGTCAAGTATTGGCTTCTTGTTTCTTAGATGGTTCTTATCCCTAGCTTTTACCTTATGCTTTAGGATATCCTCTTCTTCTCCTCCCATCTTTAATTTCAAAAATCTGCTCTCTCCTTTTGAAAACTCTTCTTATTTTTAAAATTGAACTACTTTCATAATAAACTTGGACTTAGGTCCATACATTTTCAAAACATCTTTCACAAATAAACTTCAATTAACTTAATAATAACTTGACATTTTTTGTGAGAATACTAAAAGTCAATCAATCTCATTTCAAACCATTTTTCCACTTTGGTCTTCTTTTAATTTTAAAACCTTTCTCAAAAGATTAGATTCTTCTCAATCCTTGTAGTGATGCAAACAACTATACTTCTACGATATGTAGAGAAGTGGGATATTTCCCACTTGGGTGTTGAGTGAGGCATTGTTGATTTCAAAATCCAAGCCATATCCTCCACTTTGAGACGATACAAATTCTCCTTTCTCATGATTGTGGGTAGTAAGTATGTTTTTCCACACGGACAATGACGATGATGTCTTATCTCATAAAATTAACCAATACACTTGTATTTTACAATTTTCAAAGGTAAACTACGTGTACCCTGATCCCCTATTGCATGAAAGGTGGTACGTAGGCACTAAAGGTTCGCAACTGCGGCGGGTGAAAAAATCATAAAAATATATTTCAACTCTCATCTCCACCATCTATTTTACATACAACATTTTATATCCAAAATATACAGATTTTACAAAGAGGCTCCTGTGGAGTACCATAGATGTTTAGGGTGCTAATACCTTCCCTTTATATAACAAACCCCCTTACCTAGAATCTTTCCCCCTCTTTTTGGGTTATTAGCTCTTTTCCCATTCCTTTGGAAATAATAAAGCGCGGTGGCGATTTTTATTTTGATTTGTACAAGTCTAGTCAATCCAATAGCTTAGTCTTAAACATTTCTACCGCTACACAGGGCATGATACTGATAGCTGTTGGACGTTGAAAAACAAGATTCAAGACCTAATCGATGAAGGAGTGTTGGGGTTTACATAAGACGGTCAACTGGAGCTCTTCTACCACCCCTCAAGGGCATCCATATGAAGTGACGATCTAGACAGAGCAATTTTCTGTTTATTCGAATTTTCAGTTGTAATTTCTTTGTTTGCTTAAACACTTATCTTTATGTCAGACTTTGGTTGTTCTTATTAATGCATTAAACATGTTTATATTGAATCAATCCATTCATTTTCACTCTATTTAAACTATGCTTTTTACCCCCTTTATAATATTCAACTCTTGTTTTAAAAGTTGCAAGCCTTTAGAGGGATGATGACAAAAACAATGCCGTAATCTCATACAGTATGCTTTTGAGTAGACCTTGCTGATGATGTAAATGCATTCTTTCAATTCCTAAACATTGGAGTTATAAGGAATATAATCTCTAGTCAACCCCTTCTAGGCAAAGAAGCAGGAGTTTCCTTTTTTACCCAAATTGAAACCTTTAATCAAAACCTGGGGCAGGGTAGTCTCTCAGTTAATTCAAATGCGCGTCCAGTCGCAAACTTTCACTTTGTATACAATGAATGACATAAAAGACATTCCTTTGGAATCAAAAGATAGCGATGGTTCCCTATCACATAGGCAGTCATTATCTCTCACTACTAAAAGCCCACTAAATCAAAACCTATGAAGGAGACTTAATAAAAAAATGGGGCATCCCGCTGACTGTAATCAGGGATAATAAAAAAAAAAGAGGTCACTACAAATCCTCAACAACATGAAAAATGTTACAAAAATGTCTGCCTTCCAACAAACTTAATCTGTCTGAACCATCACCAAAACGTCATTTCAGACTCAATTGGAATTCAAACGCACAATTAACTGAGTTTAGGACTAGAGAACATCACGAAGAACGGGCAGGTACAAATACACTTTGAGCCTTATCCTTTGTTTTTTTAAACTGTGAACCAAACCGCGCTACAACCCTTCAAAAGTCCTAATTGAAGCATGGGTTAGTTCAAAAGCATACTGTTACAAAAGGTATCCTGACTCTTATAAGGCTTACTCTAAATCCTGAGTTGAATTCACATTCTTACAAAATTCTTTTATTAGCTAAAAACGCATTTTCAAAACTTCAAGACAAGCGTAAACTTTGCATTATTTGAATATCGTCATTTGCATATGGCTAATTGTTTGATGTAACACCCCAATTCTACCCCAAACAATTATATAAAATAAATTAGAGTTATAAAATTCAATCATGCAAACGAATCGGGACGTCACAAATTCTTCTATCAAATTCATTGCATTCATCGTGGATACATAACACTTTCAAAACATCGGATGAACCATCATCATAACATCTTTAATTAAATAACTCAACATCTACGCAGCGAAATTCTTAATAACATCTTTAACAACAAAATAGAAACTTCGAAACAACACATATTCAATAATAACCAATTTAATGTTCAACAACTGAAAAATCCACAATAAAAAACAACAAGAGTTCATCCCCCCGAGTGTTATATATCAGAGCAATGACACCGACTCGAACTACCGAAGGTATACAACCTTCACTCTCGATTACCTGCACGTTACCGACATAAGGGCAACATTAAAACAAAAGGGGTGAGATATCTAACAATATAATAAAGCGCATGATAATTAATATATTAAATTAGATCAATAACATCACCACTTCTCATCTCATAATCAACAATAATTACAACGTATATACACATTCATCAACATCCAAATACACTTCTTTATGCAATCATATAATACAACTCAATACTATGCAAATGCATGTGGTACCATTCGAGCAGAACTCCCATCTCAATAATTTTCCAATTAATAGAGGCATCAATAAGGCATAAGCCTTCATCTCAAAATTCGCCAATACATGCCATCTCAACGAGCATAAGCTCCATCTCAAAAATGCAATGTATGCGACACAACCATGAATATAATAACAACACCCAAATTAACAACATCTCAAAAACATCTCAAATTAACAACATCTCAAAAACATCTCAAATTAACAACATCTCAAAAACATCTCAAATAATCAACATCTCAAAAGCATCTCAATTTAACAACATCTCAAAAGCATCTCAACGTCTCGTCATCAACATCTCATATCATCATAATAATTCATCAAACACCATTTATTTATTATAAATCTTGAACACAATATCATTAATAACTTCTCACTAACAACTCAGCTGTACATTAATTCCACAGTAAATCAATACTGCTATGTAACTCTAACGTCATTACCGTCACTATTCCCACTGTTATAGTTCAAACAGCAGCTTCTAAGCATCTAACGTTCATCACTTTTTACAAAACCAACGTAACATCCAACATAACTTCTGGCCAACACAACTTCTGACCAACACAACTTCTAACCAACACAACTTCTAACCAACACAACTTCTGACAACACAACTTCTGGCCAACACAACTTCTGACCAACACAACTTCTAACAACACAACTTATGACAACACAACTTCTAACCATCACAACTTCTGACTAATCCAACTTCTGACCAATACAACTTCTGATAATGCAACTTCTGACCAATACAACTTCTGACTAATACAACTTCTGATGACACAATCTTCTGACAACATAACTTCTAACCAACACAGCTTCTACCATCAAAACTTCTAATTTCTAATAATTCAACGCAACTTCTAACTAACACTGCTTCTACCATCAGAACTTCTACTTCTTACTACTCCAACACAACTTCTAACCAACATAGCTTCTACCATCAGAACTGCTACTTTTTATTAATCCTACTATTTTAATTCTTAGTCTGATATCAACCCAACTAAGAACAGTACGACTAACTCTATCTCCAATTTAATTTATTGTTCTAATACAACAACTTCTGATATCCTTCATGCAAAATTCTGCGTTCTTCTTCCCTGCAATATTCTGTGTTTTCTTCCCCGCATCTCACTACGGTTCCATAATTTTAGGCCCTAAAAATTAACATAATCATGACAATTCATCACCTATAATCATCCTATAATACTACATCGTTTAAACGACATCATGGCATCATTATTCATCTAAAATTCATCAATTCTTCATCATACATCATTATTTACATTCAATTCAACAACAAGACAACAATCATCTCTAACCCCACACACCAATCATCATAAACCCAATTATAGAGTCAGAACCCCACCCTTACCTTGGATTGAAGGTCACTCTACAATTTTTGGTTGAATTCTCGTTCTTGCCGTTTTCCACTTTCTCTAGCATCTTGCACGTTCTCCCCTCAATCCTTATTCTTATACTGCTTCTTTATTTTTATTCTTTCTATTCTATTCCAACAACAATAAAATAACCCTATTATTCTATTAACTCCTTATTGGGCTTAAAACTAATACACCCCCTTATTACTTCTATTCCTTCAAAATTAGCCCACACCACATAATAATATTATACTTCTAATATTATTTCACCACATAATATTATACTTCTAATATTATTTCTCCACTTAATAAAATAATTAAAATCAATTAATTATAACACATCTTTACAAATATTCCAAAAATAATTTAATTAAATAATTAATTAAATTACGGGCGTTACAACTCTCCCCTACTTAGAATATTTTCGTCCTCGAAAATATACCTTAATCAAACAATTCAGGATAGGAGTCTCGCATCTTGCTCTCCAACTCCCAAGTCATGCTTTAACCAGCAGCTCCTAGCCAAACCACTTTAACCAAGGAAATCTCTTTGCCCCTCAGAGTCTTCATTTCACGATCTGCGATCCGTATAGGCATCATCTCCACCGTAAGATTATCCCGTACTTGCACATCATCCATATGAATCACATGAGATGGATCTGAAATATACTTCCGATGTTGCGACACATGAAACACATCATGCAAATTCGAAAGATTAGGCGGTAAAGCCACTCTATAAGCAACATTCCCCACTCTCTCTGAAATTTGATACGGTCCAATAAAACAAGAAGTGAGCTTCTTAGACTTCAATGCTCGCCCAACACCAGTCACAAGTGTAACTCTCAAAAACACATGATCACCAGCTTGAAATTCTAAATCCTTCCTTCGCTTGTCATGATAACTCTTATGTCTACTTTATGAAGCTTTCATCTTTTCTCGAATCAACTTCACCTTCTCAGTAGTCTCACAAACAAGTTCAGGTCCAAGTACTACACTTTCACCAGATTCATGCCAACATAACGGAGTTCTACATCTTCAACCATACAACGCTTCAAAAGGTGCCATCCCAATACTAGAATGGTAACTGTTATTATAAGTGAACTCTATCAAAGGAAGATAAGTATCCCACGAACCTCCCTGCTCAAGAACACGTGCCCTCAGAAAATCTTCCAATGATTGAATAGTCCGTTCAGTCTGACCATCTATTTGAGGATGATACGCTGAACTCAACCTCAACTTAGAACCCAACGCTTCTTGCAAACTCTTCCAAAAATCAGAAGTAAATCTTTGATCTCTATCTAACACAATGCACAAAGGAACACCATGCAGCTTCACAATCACGCTAATATAAATCTCAGCCAACTTCGGTACTGGAAAACTGATGTTAATGGGAATAAAATGAGATGACTTCATAAGCCTATCAATAATCACCCAAATCGAATCATGTCCTCTTAAAGTATTAGGTAACCCCGTCACAAAGTCCATTAAAATGCTATCCCATTTCCATTCTGGAACTTCCAACGGTTGCATCAACCCTGCAGGCTTCTGATGTTCAACTTTCAACTTCTGACAAGTCAAACATGCATACACAAACCGAGCCACATCACTCTTCATCCCAGGCCACCAAAACAAACCTTCCAAATCTTGATACATCTTTGTAACTCCTGGATGAATACTCAACTTACTTCTATGACTCTCTTCAAGCATCACTTTCTTCATCTCAGCATCATCAGGAATACAAATCCAATTACGAAATCTCAACACAGCTTGCTCATCTAGCTTAAAATCACTATTCTCAGACTGATCACTCCCAACCATCAAATCTACCAGTTTCATATCCAACTTCTAAGATTCTCTGATACTGTCTAAAAATTCATTATTAATCTTCAACATACCCAACATAACACTTTGTGGAGTAACCTCGCAAACTAAGCTCATATCCATGAACTTCTCAATTAATTCCAACTCTTTAATCATTATTGCTGACATATGTAAAGTCTTTCGACTCAATGCATCAGCTACCACATTCGCTTTTCCTGGATGATAATTCAAACTGAAATCATAATCCTTTAACAATTCCAACCATCTTCGTTGCCTCATATTCAGCTCCTTCTGATCAAATAAATACTTTAAGCTCTTATGGTCACTAAACACTTCAAATCTAGAACCATAAAGATAATGCCTCCAAATCTTCAACACAAAAACAACTGCAGCAAGTTCTAAATCGTAGGGTAGTTCTTCTCATGAGTCCTCAACTGCCTTGATGCCTAAGCAACTACCTTACCATTCTGCATAAGCACACCTCCTAAACCAATCTTAGAAGCATCACAATACACCATAAAAGGCTCTCCTGGATTAGGCAACATCAAAATCGGAGCCGACATCAACCTCTTCTTCAATTCCGTAAAACTTTCTTTGCACTGAACATCCCATACAAAAGCTCTATCTTTACAAGTCAACTTAGTCAACGGAAGTGACAACTTATAAAACCCTTCGATAAACCTTCTATAATAATCAGCTAATCCCAAGAAGCTTCTAATCTCAGTAGCTAACTTTGGAGTTTCCCATTGCAACACAACATCAACCTTCGATGGATCTACAGCAATGCCACTACCTGAAATCACATGACTAAGAAAACTAACCTCTTTCAACCAGAATTCACACTTGGACAGCTTTGCATACAACTTCTTCTCTTTCAAAACCTACAATACTACTCTTAAATGTTCAACATGCTCTTCTTCTGACTTAGAGTAAATCAAAATATCATCAATGAACACCACTACGAACCGATCCAAATAAGTATGAAAGATACGCTTCATATATTCCATGAATACTCCCGACGCATTAGTAACACCGAAAGGCATCACTGAATATTCTTAATGTCCATAACGCATTCTGAAAGCCGTATTCTGAATAACTTCATCCTTCACTTTAATCTGATGGTAACCTGACCTCAAATCAACCTTACTAAATACACGAGCATCCACCAATTGGTCCATCAAGTCATCTATTCTTGGAAGCAGATACTTGTTCTTAATCGTCACTTTATTCAGTTATCTATAATCAACACAAAGCCTCATACTTCCATCTTTCTTCTTTACCAGCAGCACTGGAGCTCCCCACGGCGATACACTTGGTCTTAAAAACTTCTTCTCAAGTAACTCTTCCAATTGCTTCTTCAACTTAGACAATTAAGATGCAGACATCCTATATGGTGCCATAGACACAGGTCTGGTACCAGGTACAAGATCAATAGCAAATTTAACTTCCCTCTCCGGCGATACATCAGGAATCTCATCAGGGAAAACTTCAGGAAATTCACACACCACCTGCAACTCCTAAATTACAGCTTGAGTTTCTACAAATAGCAACACCATCAACGAGAACATTTGTGCTTCTTCTTGCATCAACTTCTTCAACTGTCTAGAAGACAACAGACCAACTTCCTCTTCTTCAGGAGTAGAAAACTTCACAGACTTGTCATAACAGTTAATATGAACACAATTATGCTCTAACCAGTTCATACCAAAAATCACATCCAAACCTCTTAACGTAAACAAACCAAATCAACAACAAAGTCTCTGTCGAAGATCGACAAGGGACACTTCAAACACACAAAAGAAGTAGTCACCAACCCCTTGGATGGAGTATCGACGACCATTTCCTCATTCATAGAAGACAACATAAGACCCAATCTTTCAACACAATCAGCAGCAATAAAACAATGCGTAGCACCAGTATCAATAATAGTAATTAAAATAGTACTATTAAAGAAACATGTACCTCTGATAAGTCTGTCCTTAGCAACTGTCTGATCCTCAACCAAAGCAAACACTTTACCACTTGAATGAGCCCTCTTTGGTTTCGGACACTGACTACCAATGCTCCCTTCTTCTCTACAGTTGAAACAAATCACATCTTTATATTCACACTCAGATACAACATGTCCTTTCTTGCCACAACGGAAACACCTCTTCACTTCAGTCGTGCACACATTACTCTTGTGTCTAGATTTTCCACACTTAAAGCAAACCACACCAGCAGGAGCATCTCCCCCACTAGTCCTCTGTCTTTGAGCAACTTTATGTTTACCTTTACCAGATGGGGCATCATAAGGCTTACCATGATTCTGTTGGTGCTTACACCTCTTCTCACTGATAATCTTGTAATGCGCATTATTATCCTCCTCATAAATCCTGCAACTATCAACTAAATCAGGAAAGACATGAATCTTCTGGTATCCAACTGCCTTCTTAATCTCCGGGGGAAACCCATTCTCAAATTTAATACACTTTGAAAATTCAGCATTTTCCTCAATGTAATGCGGATAAAACTTAGCCAATTCAGTAAACTTGGCAGCATACTCAACAACTGACATACTTCCTTGCTTCAGCTCAAGGAACTCAACTTCCTTCTTACCACAGACATCTTCAGGAAAATACTTTCTCAGGAATTCCCTACGGAACACAGCCCAAGTGACATTCTCACCTGCAGCTTCCAATCTCTGACAAGTCTCTAGCCACCAGTCATCAGCCTCGATTGCTAGCATATGAGTACCATAACGAACCTTCTGCGCTGGAGTGCAGTCCATCACATGAAATATTCTATCAATCTCTTTCAACCACTCCAATGCTCCGTCAGGATCATACTTTCCCTTGAACGTAGGTAGATTCTCTCTCTGGAAAGTCGCCAAGCTACGAGAACCAGCATTCCCGTCAGCATTCGGCTGATTTTTCATCGCATGAGCCATTGCTTCTAAAGCAGCAACAAGTGCAGCATCATTCCTTCCAGCCATCTCAACTTATCACTATAACACAAACAACAGTTAGAACTCAAAATAACAATACTCGATTGTTAGACAACTACGACTCGACGACAAGGTCGGACCAACCTTTTGCTCTGATACCAACTCTATAACACCCCAATTCTACCCCAAGCAATTATATAAAATAAATCAGAGTTATAAAATTCAATCATGCAAACAAATCGGGACGTCACAAATTCTTCTATCAAATTGATTGCGCTCATCGTGGATATATAACACTTTCAAAACATCATATGAACCATCATCATAACATCTTTAATTAAATAACTCAACATCTACGCAACCGAATTATTAATAACATCTTTAACAACAAAACAACAACTTCGAAACAACACATATTCAATAATAACCAATTTAACATTCAATAACTGAAAAATCCACAATCAAAAATAGCAAGTGTTCATCCCCCCGAGTGTTACATATCAGAGCAATGACACCGACTCGAACTACCGAAGGTATACAACCTTCACTCTCGATTACCTACACGTTACCAACATAAGGGCAACATTCAAACAGAAGGGGTGAGATATCTAACAATATAATAAAGCGCATGATAATTAATATATTAAATTAGATCAATAACATCACCACTTCTCATCTCATAATCAACAATAATTACAACGTATATACACATTCATCAACATCCAAATACACCTCTTTATGCAATCATATAATACGACTCAATAATACGCAAATACATGTGGTACCATTGGAGCAGAACTCCCATCTCAAAAATTTGCCAATTAAAGAGGCATCAACAAGGCATAAGCCTTCATCTTAAAATTCACCAATACAGGCCATCTCAACGAGCATAAGCTCCATCTCAAAAATGCAATGTATGCGACACAACCATGAATGTAATAACAACACCCAAATTAACAACATCTCAAATCAACAACATCTCAAAAACATCTGAAATTAACAACATCTCAAAAACATCTCGAATTAACAACATCTCAAAAACATCTCAAATAATCAACATCTCAAAAGCATCTCAATTTAACAACATCTTAAAAGCATCTCAACGTCTCCTCATCAACATCTCATATCATTATAATAATTCATCAAACATCATTTATTTATTATAAATCATCAACATAATATCATTAATAACTTCTCACTAACAACTCAGCTGTACATTAATTCCACAATAAATCAGTACTGCTATTCTGTAACTCTAACGTCATTATCATCACTATTCCTACTGTTATAGTTCAAACAACAACTTCTAAGCATCTAACGTTCATCATTCTGTACAAAACCAACGTAACGTCTAACATAACTTCTGGCCAACACAACTTCCGACCAACACAACTTCTAACCAACACAACTTCTAACCAACACAACTTCTGACAACATAACTTCTGGCCAACACAACTTCTAACCAACACAACTTCTGACAACACAACTTTTGACAGCACAACTTCTGACCATCACACATTCTGACTAACCCAACTTCTGACCAATACAACTTCTGACAATGCAACTTCTGACCAATACAACTTCTGACTAATATAACTTCTGATGACACAATCTTCTGACAACATAACTTCTAACCAACACAACTTCTACCATTAGAACTTCTACTTTCTAATAGTTCAACGCAACTTCTAACTAACACTGCTTCTACCATCAGAACTTCTAATTCTTACTACTCCAACGCAACTTCTAACCAACATAGCTTCTACCATCAGAACTGCTACTTTTTATTAATCCTACTATTTTAATTCTTAGCCTGATATCAACCTAACTAAGAATAGTACGACTAACTCTATCTCCAATTTAATTCATTGCTCTAATACAACAACTTCTAATATCCTTCACGCAAAATTCTGCATTTTTCTTCCCCGCAATATTCCGTGTTTTCTTCCCTGCATCTCACTACGGTTCCATAATTTTAAGCCCTAAAAATTAACATAATCATGACAATTCATCACCTATAATCATGCTATAATACTACATCACTCAAACGATATCATGACATCATTATTCATCTAAAATTCATCAATTCTTCATCATACATCATTATTTACATTCAATTCAAGAACAAGACAACAATCATCTCTAACCCCACATACCAATCATCATAAACCCAATTATAGAGTCAGAACCCCATCCTTACCTTGGATTGAAGGTCGCTCTATAATTTCCGGTTGAATTCTCGTTCTTGCCGTTTCCACTTTCTCTAGCAGCTTGCACGTTCTCCTCTCAATCCTTATTCTTCTACTGCTTCTTTCTTTCTATTATTTCTATTCTATTCCAACAACAATAAAATAACCCTATTATTCTATTAACTCCTTATTGGGATTAAAACTAATACACCCCCTTATTACTTCTATTCCTTCAAAATAAGCCCACACCACATAATAATATTATACATCTAATATTATTTCACCACATAATATGATACTTCTAATATTATTTCTCCACTTAATAAAATAATTAAATCCAATTAATTATAACACATATTCACAAATATTCCAAAAATAATTTAATTAAATAATTAATTAAATTACGGGCGTTACATTTGACAACGGATAAATTCACACGACAAATATCCAGTAAACACAAGCTCTCTCAAGAAAGAGAACCACTTCAAATGGGATGATACTTCCAATGACAAATCTCCTATAAGCAAGGGGGCATGACATATCACTGTCCAACTCGTCTAGGGGCAGTCAAGTCGAGATTCCAAGAAATCTCCCAAGAAATGCTGAATAACCAGGGGCATGTTTGTATCTGAATCATTTGGAGCATTGAACATGAATTCCAACAAAGGGTTACGTATGGTCAAGTAGACATTTTCTGGCAATACTACAACACTTATTACTTGGGGCAGTGATAAATCTCCCCAAAGTCCTTTTCATAAAGTGATCCCCAGTCAAGTCTCCACAGAGTCATCTCTATAAGGTTATCCCTACATAATAATCTTCACAGTCAGGGGTCCAAAACCCTCAAGGCCAAATTCATGGCTATCCTCATAAAATTAGATCCATGCAATCCCCATCCAGAGTTTTAAATCTCCAGAAAACCTCTCCCCAAGTGAGTTGATCTCAATAATCCTCGAGGAGTTCTGCCAAAAGAAAACACCTCTCCAACAAATTGGTAACAAGGTTTATTTCCCCAACAAACGACAAGATTCCCCAGCTTGAATTTTCCTCTCAGACTATCACAAGTTAAGGGACCACAACCCCTCTTCCCCAGTAAACTTTTCTACAATCCCCAGTAAGTTGCTACAAAACCTGGGAGACAACCAGATAATAGTTAACTCCTTTATCCTTAACAAGTTGTTAACTTCCATCAAGAGATAACTCCCCAGTAGAGCAACAAACAACTAAAACTCCTGAACTCTTTTTCCCCAAGCGGTAATCAACACTCTCCACAGAGTTTTCCCCTCAAACAAATTCAATATTCCCCAACAGAGTTCTTCTCAAACAACAAAACAGGAATCCCCAGTGGAAAAATTCTAAAATAAGATCTGGAGAGGTGCATACTCTTCATCCCCAACATCAGTCCAGGATTTAACTTCCCAAAAGCTCCCCAACATTTGTCAAGGATTTATTTTCCAAGAAAAAGATACATTTCAACAACATTTATAGCATATGCATACAAAACTCATATAGCACAATCCCATTTATTTTGTGAAACATCATTACATCATGCATTTCATACATCATGACATCGCATGCAGCTAACTCTTTACCTCTTCAGGAAAGATCAATCAACAGATAACTATCATCAACAATTTTCAAAGAAGTTAGAGATTGATTCCTGAAATAAGTCAGGGAAACTATCTCTACGGCCAACAAAAAGCAAGTTCCAAATTAATACCTGAAACAAGACAGGAAAGCTATCTGTGAGCGACTGATTATAGATTAATACCTAAAACTAGACAAGATAATTATCTACTCGATCAGCCCGAAGCAGCCTTACCCAGGTTCCTTCTTATTTCCCTATGAAGTTTCACACGGACTCATCATAAATCAACCCTACCTAGGTTCCTTCTCATTTCCAGATGCAGTTTTATCCAGACTTATCATGAAGAAACCCTACTCATGTTCCTTCTCTTAAAATTCAAGATACAGTTTTACTCGAACTCATCATGAAGCAACCCTACTCAGGTTCTTTCTCTTAAAATTCCAGATGCAGTTTTACCCAGACTCATCATGAAGCAACCCTACTCAGGTTCCTTCTCTTAAAATTCCAGATACAGTTTTACCCGGACTCATCATGAAGCAACCCTACCCAGGTTCCTTCTCATCTTCAGATGCAGTTTTACCCAGACTCATCACGAAGCAACCCTACCCAGGTTCCTTCTTATTTCCAGATGGAGTTTTACGAGAACTCATCATGAAGCAACACTACCCAGGTTACTTGTCATTTCCAAATGCAGTTTTACCCAGACTCATCATGAAACAACCCTACCCAGGTTCCTTCTCATACATTTCCAGATGAAGTTTTTATACAAATTCATCCTGAAGCAACCCTACCCAGGTTCCTTCCCATAATTTCCAAATATAGTCCCACACAGATTCATCCTAAATCAGTCTTACACAGATTCCTTCTAAATACATTTCCAAGCATCCCTACACAGGTTCATTCTAGGATATCCTCCAGATTTAAATCAACCAAAGATTTATTCTGATCACTTCTTCAAGATACAGTCAAGCTTAGACTTAGTCTAATTTCTATCAACAATTACCTTTGGATGGAATCTGTAAGCCCATCCCCGACAACTCTGCATCATCTCTCCAAATGGAATCTATAAGCCCATTCCTTACACAATCAACCACCACATCATTGAGTGTAAATTTCTGGTCACTCTAGTGTTCAATCATCTTCCACCTTCAAGTCATGAATGGCGGACTCGCCAATCTTGGTTTTCGGGTTTAACAAGATTGAACAGGGGCAGCTGTTGTACCCCAAAATTCTCCCTCTCTCTTTTCATGGCATTTCTCACAAGGATTCTCAAAAATTCAAGCTTGCACAAGTACAATTGGATTTTCCAGCATCAAGTTAAAGAGGAAACTATTAAAAAAGGGAAAAAAAGATAAAAATGATTTTTTTAGGAACAACAAGTTTGCTTCGATTAGACAAATGACTGCCTGCATGCCTGCTTTGATTGGACATTTGATGCCTGCATGTTTGTTCGATTGGACTAGTTTTGATTGGACAAATGGTTGCCTGCATGTCTGCTTCGATTGGACAAATAACTCCCTCCATGTTTGCTTCGAATTCACCGCCGTGTCTGCTTCGAATCCACCTTCAACATTGGCCTCCTATATGATGCACAAGGCAAGGGCCTCCTGCATGCCTGCCTGCACAAGGAAATGGCTTCCCTTCATGCTAGTGCCCGTAAAGAAAGTGGCCTCCTGCATGCAAGCTTCGATTGAAGAAATGACCCCTTACATGTTCGCTTTGATTCACAAAGCAATGGCCCCTTAAAGTGTTTGTTTTAATTCAGGAAGCAAAGGTTTCTTTCCTGCTTGTTTCAAATCACAAGGAAGGAACTTCCCTCATGCATTGGCTATTTTCATACTAGTTTCGAATGGACAATATCTCCCTTTGAAATAGCTTGCTTCGATTCCACCCTTGATAATCTTCAACATACAATTTCTACACTATGACACACAATTGTTGTTCAATTCGAAGGACATATTTGGTGGACCATACGAAGGACCTGCAAGACATACCTGGATGTCCCATTCGAAGGACATATTTGGTGGCCCATTCGAAGGACCTGCAAGACATACCTGGATGTCCCATTCAAAGGACATATTTGGTGGCCCATTCGAAGGACATATTTGGTGGCCCATCCAAAGAACATGAATTTGTTGCATTCGAAGGTATATGCAAAAGGTCCATTCGAAGAACATAATTAATGTTTGGTCTCTTGATGAGTCTAGTCGAAGGCTTGATAACCAAAGTCCAATGTGTTGCCAAGTCCAAGCATTCTACACTGGGCACAACGCTCCAAACTAGACTGCAGTCCTGCTACGCTGCTCCCACACTTGCACCAAATTGGCATACAAATACTGCACCTCGAAGGCTATAAGAACAATATACCCAATTTGTTCAAAATTTATTTTGTTTTCCCTCCTAAACCTCAACCAATTTCATCTATAAATAAAAGGCTCCAGAAAACATCTAAGGGGATGGACAACAAATCTAGAGGCTTTTGATAGCTGGAGAAACTTTGAGTATGTGAAAATCATCAAACACTTAACACATCCTCAAACCCAGAATCAGAAGACCATACCTTTATTTCTGTCCCTTTCAAATCCAACACTAGAAACACAACACCTGTTTCTTTTCCCTTTCGAATCCAGGAGCAACCCCACGCTTTTTTTCTTCTTTCGAATCCAGCAGAAGGAGCACTATACCTGTTCTTCTCCTTTGAATCCAGAAACAACAAATACAACTCCGCTCTCCCTGTCCTTCGAATCCAGTCAAAGAAACACCACACCTGTTTCTTTCCTTCGAACCCAGGAACATCCATGGCTACAACTTAAGTCCAAACACACATTCCAGCTTCAAGCAAGGTAAGTTCCATTACCTTAACTCTTTCGTTTCAAGCATGTACATAATATTTGTTTACTTTTCGTTTCTGCCCTTTTCGTTTGTTTTTTCTTGTCCAAATATGTGGTAGAACTAACATGTATAGACCCCAAACGAAAGAAGGAGTCTTGTGTGAAACAAAGCCTCAAGCTTTGCCCCATATTTCTTCATAGTCCAAACGAAGGAGTCAGAAGGGAGAAACGAAGGGTGTCCACTTTGACTTCCAGGCCCCAATTGAAAGAGGCAGGAAATGGCAGGATCGAAGAGCGCATCTTGTCCTAACTTACAGGCCCAAATCGAAAGAAGCCAAGAAGAGCAGAATCGAAGGAAGCTGCTTCCTGGATCGAAAAAGCTTATTTTCCCTTCGTTTACATTGTTTTATCTTTACATTTTCTTGCTATTCAATATGGTTGTAATAGTGTAGGATATTTATTTTCTGCATTTTTATCGCTTTATACAAATGTTAGTAATTAGGATGTATGGCAAGATAAAACCAATAAATAGACAACCCAATTCAAAGATAAAATGCATGCAATTAAACACATTTTGCAAACATGCACCTTTAGGATAGTCTCACTTGTTACCTCAAAAAATATGCATGTCCCTCGAATATGGCGTTTTAGCAAAGACCCTCAATAAAATATCGTAGTCCCTCGATGTCCCTCTATGTTGCCTTCGATAAACGATCTAGTCCCTAACGAAATTGCTAAAACGTCTCATAGGTTGCCTTCTATGACTATACAAACGATCCACGCCCGTCCCTTCACATCCAATGTTGGGGCTCCTTATCAATCAATGGTGAGATAGAAACATCTAAAGGAGGAGGAAAAGAACATAGACCTTTTGAGTAGGTAGGATTCTCATAGTTGCTTGCTTGCTCACAACAAAAACATTTTACACACCAACACCTTCATTTGAAACATTTTCAAAAGACAAAGCTCTTTGTACGCATTCTTATAGAGACGAGAATCATTACAAAGACACTTTTCAAAATCACTTCAAAAACACATTCCACAAACACCTCTTTGAATTAATTTTTTAAAACCAACACTTTGTAGAGACGAGAATCATTACAAAGACGTTTTTCAAAATATTTTCAAAACCACACCATAAGCACATTTTCAAACAAAAGCAAGTGATCTAGCAAGCAACTAAGAGCCCGTAGAAAACTACGGATGAAAAGGGTGATGATACCTTCCCTTTACATAACCTACCCCCCGAACTCAAGAAAACATCTCGAAAGGTCTTTCCTATTCTTTTCAACCTTTCCTTATTGGATAAAAGAAAAGTCGGTGGCGACTCTTGCTATCCGTAACAATTGCGATCAAATGCAAAACACCCAAGTCAACTCTCCCACCGTATTACAAAGACACTATAGTTTTCTCAGGGCTTCTGTCAGATCTATTTGAGATGATGTTGATTTGATTCGTAGTAGCTTACATAAGTTGAAGATCTGTGTATCAATGATTTTGGTCATTACTTCTGATGGAGTACTTCTGATATTGAGAAGATAATTCCCTTTCCATCAGGTACATGAGCCTTCATAATCATGAGAACTTGTTTCCATAGATTCTGTCTTCATATTTCCGATTCTTACCCAGAGTTTTGATTCCTCTACAGATTGAGTTTTGAATCAGAAAACCTTTCAATCATTTGAGTAAATATTTGACAAAGAATTTTCTCTTGTTGGGTCTCTCTACACAATTAAGTGTTTGATTCTAAAATTAATAACAGAGTTGGGCTCTGATACCAATTGAAGGTAGAAAAAACACAAGAAAGGGGGTTTGAATTATGTTTATAGAAAGCATTCCCCTTTAGAAAATATAATCACTCAAATGATGAAAGCAATACGAACAATGAAGAGTAAATGACATAAGTGGTTTATCCAGGTTCTCCATTAACTAGGATACTCCTATCCACCCCTCAAGGACGATTTCGCCTTATCCAAGGACTTAATCCACTATAACCAAACTGATTATAAGTGCATGGGTAACAACCGATGACTAACAAATAAAGACACGTTCAGTGATCCGATTTAACGAATATAACGTTCATTGACCTAATAGAATCCGATCACTTAATATCTCCTATCAGGGTTTCCCACAATGACCAAAACCACTATCTTCTTGAGATCAGACTTTCACTTAGTCACTCAAGGCACCTTTCAATGATATTTATCCGATTTAACAAATATAACAATCATTGACCCAATAGAATCTGATCACTTAAAATATCCTATCAGGATTTCCCATAATGACCGCAACCATTATCTTCTTGAGATCATACCTTCACACAATCACTTAAGGAACCTTTAAATGATATGTTCAGCGATCCATTTTAATGAATATAACAATCATCGACCACTATCAGGAATCTGACCAACCAGGTCATCCAAGAGGATTTTCTCCACAATGATATCCATCAGTGATCTCACAAGAGTCTGACCTTCACTCGATCCCCTTTGAGATATGACTATCATTGACCTAATAGAATCTGATCACTTAAGATCTTCTCTTAGGATTTCCTATAATGACTGCAACCATTATCTTCTTGAGATTAGACCTTCACTTGGTCACTTAAGGAATAAATAAACAAAAATTGATAAGGTTCTGTGTTTACATAATTGCTTCTTCTAAGAAGATTACACAAAATGATTAAGCACATATTTTTTACACAATTCTGAGCAACAACTCTTATGTTAAAACAATTTACAAGAAGATATTGGAACTGTAACACAATATAAGCAACAACTCTTGTGTTCATTACATTGTTCTACAAAGATGCATATGATCAGAAGTTGAGTAACACCTTGTAGTCTTCTTCTTCTTCATCTTCTTGTTGAGTAAGTTCCGAGCAACAACTCCTTGCTTCTTCTCAGATCTACCAATATGTATGTGATGATTGTTGATTAGCATCTTGTAGAATCTTCTTCTTCATCGAGCAAGCTACGAGCAACAACTCCTTACTTCTTCATGTTTCAACCATGATGTATATGATAAATAGTTGAATAAAATCTCTTTTGAAATCTTCTTTCTCTTCTTCTTTCTTTTCTCTCTTTTCTGTATTAGTCTTCAGAATGTGTAGCATTGCAGCTTTAACATCTTCAACATAAATGACTTTCCTTTCACATGTTGAAGCCCTATTTGGCCAAGGGAAATTGTCTTCAAATATTTGATCTTCTTTTATAGCCTTAAGAGAGAGAGAGAGAGAGAGAGAGAGAGAGAGAGAGAGAGAGAGAGAGAGAGAGAGAGAGAGAGAGAGAGAGAGAGAGAGAGAGAGATAGAGAGAGAGAGAGAGAGAGATTATGAGGATAGAAAAATCTTTACCTGTATCAACAGTTAGTTTACAATGGATAGAATAAGGTGTAAGAGTTTAGATAGTATAAAATAATATTTTCCATAGTCTGTCCTTTTTCAATGCTAGCTTTCCACCTTTTCTCTAAATAATGTTTTTCTAATAAGCTTGTAAATAGAGATCCGTTAGAGAAAGAAATTGATTATAAATCCAGTTGTTTGTTCCCAATAGTCACAATGAGAGTTGTTGACAATACAATATGAAAGGAATGTCCTTACACCACTCTAGAAGAGTAGAGGTCTAAGACACTTTATGTACCTTTTGTACACCATCACACGTTAACCATTTGAACTTCTTCTTATCTTCGGAGGCTTCAGATAATTTGAATGTTGAAGCTTATTATATAAGAATCACTCTTAAGTCTTAGAACCCAAGTCTTGGAGTCTTCAGAACTTGTTCTATCAGAACCTCTTCTTCAGAGTCTTCAACACTTGGTTGTAAGAACTTGACTTTCTTCAGATCATCACAACCTGTTTAGCAAAATCTTGTCTTCATAATCTTCAGAACTTGTAACACACAGAAGTAAATATTTAGAAGGCCTCCAAAGCTTAACCACCAAGTCACGATCATAACCTCTTGTACTAATGTTCCTTACACACTATGCATAAAACATATTCAAAATCTTGACTTCATTGTAACACGTAACCAAATAAAACTTCTGATGAATTCCAGAATCACGTAGCCAGACAAGCTTCTGATGGAATACTTCTGATGTTGATTGAAAGTATGTATTCCATGAAATCTATGAGTATTTAGAATTTTGACTTTATATTCAGAACTATGAGTAGCAACTCTTTTAATGAGCAAGTCTTGACTTCTGATCTTGTAGTAGAATCTTTCTTCTCATATGTTCAGAGTTTTGACTTCATCTTTAGAATCCAAACAACAACTCTTCTAATGACCGAATCTTGACTACTGATCTTATGCATTGTAAAGTTGTTTCTTTTATACTCTTGATTTATGATCTTGTAGCAACAACTTATCAGAAACTCTTTCTTCTTGGAGACTCATTGAGATTCTTTTCTTGTCGAACATTCAGCATCCTATAGAACTACTTATGTTTCATTAGAAACATAACTCAATGGTTCTTCTTCAGAGTGTTAATTTGATTATGATGATATCTTGATTAAGACTATCCAGAATCCTAATCATGTATATGCACACTCAATGAAACCATTAGAACTAAATTTTTTCTTCATAAAATATATGTTTGTTGTCATCAAAACTTAGAGATTAAACATAGATCCAAATCTTTTTCATACATAAACATTTTTCATCATCAAACCATCATATAATCACGTAGTCCACAATTAACATCACATCGCAACTCATCAACAACATTCATGCAATGTCACATAGGATATTAATGCAACAACACCGACTCAATCTACGTGGTACCAATTTTATGAACACCTGGTTCATCACCTTCCATGATGCCCACCATAGGATAGATTCTCTCTTGGAATCAGACCATAACATAAATTGTTACCTTCATCATTAGGTAATGCTTCACTAAAACCCTAGATAAGGAATCTAGCTACTCGCACCCATTCCGCACAGTGGGATTGAGGCTCACCATAAGTGAACTAACATCCAAAAATTCTATGAATGTATGTTTCACAATAACAACACATATAATTTAGACCACGACTAGTCAATTGCATCATCATTCACATAAATCATCTTCATATAGCATGTATATACATTTGAACATGCACATCATTAAAACATCCTCATAATATCATCATCAATATCAACACTATAACAATATCATCAACATCAACATCTTAGCAACATCATTGTAAAGACATCAACATAATAACATAATCAAACTTCATCACAACATATAATATTACTCATAATTCACAATAATCAACAACCAACATCAATAGCAATAAATTACATTTGCATAAATGTATATACTCAATCTTGTTACTTCATTATACCATCGATATTTCATCATTATAACTTAACGATTCGCTAATCGACCATACAAACTTTAACAAACATCCATATAATAGACACCTTAATATTAATCAAACATTTCAACAATCATTTGCATGCTATAGTCTTGTGTTTTAGCTTTCTAACGCTTCAAACGATACTCGATTTGGACTTACGGTTAAAAGTCATGGCCAAAACGATTTCACAATACAAAATCCTGAAAGCTGCTACGGCTACCCGTAATGGCTACTACGACCTGTAATGCTCCCAGTCCATAATTTCATTTTTCACATGTTTCCAGCACAAAAATCCAGAGGGCTACTATGACCACCCATATTAGAGCCCAGAAAACCATATTTTTCACACGATTTTGTGCGATCTTTCTTGTTTTTCAGCCTTTTAACAAACCCCAAACCCCAAGTTTTGACCTTCAACAATCCCAAAACATATCATATCAAATGACACTTGAATCAAGGGAAATAAACACATCAAAACATCAATTTATCATCTCTAAATCATCATTAATACACTTAAGGTAACAACCTTCAAACATCAAATCAATGGCATATCAAACCTCATAATCAACACATACATCATGTTATTCATCAATCAAACCCAGACATATAAAAAACCTACATCTACCTTAACCCCATATCAATCATAATAAATCCGATTACACACTTAACTCGAATTTTTAGTAGCTTCGATCTCTTCGAACTCTAAGGGATGAATCTCCTCTTCTCTTCTCTCTATGCCCTAGCCTCTTCTCAACTTCTCCAAATTTTCACGATCGTACATAATGATTCTATTTTTCTAATTTTCTCTATTAAAATAGACCATTTCTATGGTTTACCGATCATACCCTCACTTATACACATACACTTACTATTATGCCATTATTCTCCTTTTCACCTTAATATTCTATTTTAATTATTAATATAATTCTAAATAATATAAACGAAAATGATTTAAATCTAAATAACTCTAATTAACACCTATATCTTACTACTAACCCCACAACATATCGCCACACATCACATAATATAAATAATAAATCACAAATAATCGGTAAAATAAAGAATTCTAGATTTTGGGGTGTTATAACTCTCCCCCACTTAAAGAACTTTCGCTCTCAAAAATTAACTGAGGAAAATAGAGTTAGGTATGACTCACTCATTTGACTCTCATGCTCCCAAGTCAAACTTCCACAAGCAAGTCAACCCCATATTACCTTCACTAAGACAATCTCTTTACCCTGCAATTGCTTTGTTTCCCGACCATTTATCCGCATGGATGATGCTTCAATTGTCAAGTTATCTCTTACCTATACATCATCCATTTGAATTATATGCGGATGATTCCGAATAAATATCCTAAACTGAGACACATGAAACACATCACAAAGATTATCAAGAAACAATGAAAAGGTAATTTGATAGGCCACTTCACATATCCTTTCCAAAATCTGATACAGACCAACAAAACGCGGTGTGAGCTTTCTCGACTTCAGAGCTCTACCAACACCAGTTACCAGAGTAACTCTCAAGAACACGTAATATCCATTCCGGAACTCAAGTACTTTTCTCCTCTTATCATGATAACTCTTCTGACGACTCTGTGAATCTTTCATCCTTTCTTGGATCATCATTATTTTCTCATTCATTTACTGCACAACAGAGTCCAACACAAAGAGTCCTACACCTCCTACCATACAATGCATCATATGGTGCCATCCCAATACTAGAATGGAAACTATTATTATAAGTAAATTCAAATAATCACAAGTGACTATCCCAAGCACCTCCTTGCTCTGACACACAAGCCCTCAATAAATCTTCCAAGGACTAGATAGTCCTCTCTGTCTGACAGTTCGTCTGTGGATTATAAGCATAACTCAACCTCAACTTAGTACCAAAGGCATTCTACATAATTTTCTAGAACCTTGATGTAAAACATAGATCCTTATCCAACACAATATTCAAAGGTATACCATGTATTCTCATAATCTATTCGATATACATCTCATCTAATTCTGCATTGAATGATTGATCTTCATCGGCAAGAAATGAGCTGATTTAGTCAATCTATCCATTATTACCAAAATTGAATCATTTCCCTTAGTAGTATTTAGAAATCTCGATAAAAAATCCATGGAAATGTTGTCTCATTTCCACTCTAGAGTACTCAATGATTGTATTAGACCCAATGGTTTCTAGTGTTCAATATTTGACTTCTGACAAGTCAAACAATCATATAAAAACTCCGCAATTTCCTTTTTTCATACCAGGACACCAAAACAATTTCTTCAAGTCGTGATACATATTCGTAGCACTGGGATGAATACTTGGACCACTTCAATGTCTTTCCTCAAGAATAATCTCCTTAAGCTATGTCACATTTGGAACACACACTATATCACCAAACCTCATTACACCATTCTCATCAACTCGGAACTCACCTTCATTACCTTGGTTAATCAATGTCAACTGATCAACCAATCTCAAATCATATTTCTAACCTTCCCTGATCTCTTCAAGAATACCGCTAGTCAGCTTCAACATCCCTAACTTTACACTGTTATGAGTCTCTTCACACACTAAACTCATTTCTTTGAATTGCTCGATCAATTCTAACTCTCTTACCATAAGCATCAGTCACAACATTAGTTGTTCCAAGATGGTAACTCAAATTAAAATCATAATCTTTCAGAAGTTAGAGCCACCTCCTCTGCCTCATGTTCAACTCTTTCTGATCGAATAACTACTTCATACTCTTATGATCAATAAACACCTCGAACTTAGAGCCAAAAAAATAATGTCTCAAAATCTTCCATACAAACACCATATCTGCCAACTCTAAATCATGCGTAGGATAATTCCTTTCGTGAAATTTCAGTTGTCTAGAGGCGTAAGCAACAACTTGAGCATTCTGCATCAGCACACCACTAAGACCCATCTTCTACACATCATAATACACTACAAAAGACTCATTTAGATTAGGCAAAAACAATATTGGAGTAGTCATCAACTTCTTCTTTAGTTCTACAAAACTTTCTTCACATGTTACATCCTGCATTTAAGCTTAACCCTTTCGAGTCAATTGAGTCAACGATAATGCTAACTTAGAAAATCCTTCAATAAACATGCGATAATAACCATCCAAACCAAGAAAACTTTGAATCTCAATAGAAGACTTCAGAGTCTCCCATTGCAACACAACATCAACTTTAGAAGGATCCACCAAAATTCCACCACTGGATATCACATGTCAAAGGAAACTCACTTTAGAAGGATCCACCACCAGAAGTCGACAACTTTGCATAAAGTTTCTTCTCTCTCAACATCAGCAATACAATCTTCAAATTTTCTGCATGCTCTTTGTTGTACCCAAGAATTTTCCCTCTCATTTCTCAAGGCATTTCTCACAAGGGGCTCCCAAAAATTCAAGCTTACACAAATACATTTGGATTTTTCAGCATCAAGATTAAAGAGGAAATTGCTAAAAAAGACAAAACAAATGAAAATACTCTTTTTTACAAAATTAAAGGAAAAAACAAGTTCACTTCAATTTTACATCCTTCGATGGGGCACTTTGGCTCCTTCGATGTAGGCTCTGCATGCATTCTTCGTTTGGGCGCTGGAATCCTTTTGGGAAATTTCATTTTATGCTTCGATTGGGGCATTGGACTCATTTAGGCAAGTTCATTTCCTGTTTCTTTTGGGCACTAGGCTTCATTTGAACATTTGGGAAAATCTTTCGTTTGACCATATAGCATCTTTCTTGCGTGTTAGCCAAGATTTACAAGGCAAAATTCCTTACCATGTTAACATGCACAAGGCCAAAGTCACCCTTTGAAGAAACTTGTTACAAGCTTCGACGGGGCAACACTTCTCATCTACTAGCTTCAATTCACAAGGCAAAAAGCCTCCTGATGATGTCCTTCGATTCAGGAGGCCAAAGCCCCTCCTCTTCTCTCTTTCGATTACACATCTTGCCTCCTGCAGGCCTTCTTCATTTGAGGCATATGGCCTTCCCAGTGTTGTAAGTTTCGTTTGTGCCTTTCATCCTCTGCATGCACTCTTTGTTTGGAGTGTGTGAAACCTTCAGCACAAGCTCTTAGTCATACCTTTCATTTGGGCTTGTGGCTCCTTTTTTTATAAGCCTTCGTTTGAGCATGTTTGCATAAGGTCACAAGGCATGGACCTCCTGCATACACACTTTCGTTTGGCCATATGGCCCCTTGCAGGCAAGTTTGAGTCGGTAGTATCTCCCTTAGAAATGGCTTGCTTCGACACATAAATTCTACACTATGCCATTGTCTCATGCGAAAGAAGTACCATGGTGGCACATTTGAAGGACTTTTCAGACATGTCTGAATGTCCCAATCGAATGACATGTTTTGGTGACTGTGATCAGTAGAAATAGAACTGACTGTTTTGAAATGTTGGTTCGCGAAATGTCGCGGTAAGCAAGAGTCGCCACCGTCTTTTATGTTCTCCAACAAGGAAAGGACAAAAGCACATCAAAATTCCTTTTCGAGATGTTTCTCGGTTCGGGAGGTAGGTTATAGAAAGGGAAGGTGTTAGCACCCTTTCTATCCGTGGTTATCCACGGGCTCTTAGGTACTTGCTCACTATGTTTTCAAAAATGTTTGCTTTTCTTGTGTTTGTGGGTTTAAAAAAGTTTGTTTGAAAACTTCGTTTTAACTCTTGTATCAGTCCTCAAGAGTGTCATGAAGTGTTTGTTTGAAAACTTTTGTCAGAAAAGTGTAAGTGCGAAAAGTTGTTTTGTTTTGAAAGAGCAAGTACCTTAGAACCTCTACCTACTCAAAAGGAATTAAGCTGTGTAAATGTCCTTTAGACAGTACTATCCCACTATTGAGAAGTAGGTAGCACCGTCGTTGGAGTTATTCGGGTCAATTCGATTATAGGGACATGTGGTCACCAAAGCAATAGTAGAACGCCTTAGCGGTAACCCTAATGTCCTAGATCCTTTTTATCCGAGGCAACCGTTTCGAGGCAACTTAGATCTTTAGACAGGAGGGCAACCTCTAAAACACCCTATACTCAATGACCACGTCGAGGCAACCAAGTGAGGCGTACCCTAGGAGTGGCATGTGCAAGTGTGTCAGGTTCAGTTAAATTATCTTTGCACAGGTTATGGTGAGCTACGTTTTGATTTTATTTTGAGAACAAGTCTTGTCATGCATAACAGTTAATAATTGCGGAAAGTAAATTGCGGAAAGTAAATCTACGCTATTACAAGGCGTCGGGTATTTACATCGCCAAAAGCAACCCTTGAAAAGGAAATGCGAGAAAATAAAGAAAGCGATAAAAAGATCCTAATTACGCTATTACATTCTCGGAGCAATTACATAAATATGGAATAAAAAATAATATGCACGAAATAAAGTTTGAATCGGGAAAAATCTTTAGGGTTTTGACCCTTTTTGAGAAAGAATGAAGTTTGGTCCTTTTTGCATTTAATTAAACCTAATTCTAATTAATTAAATAAAAGAAATATTTTTTAGTTTTTTATGTTTTAATGAAATAAAAGAAAAGAAATTAAAATTGTCAAGAAAACCCTAATTCTAATTTATTTTATTTGTTATGAAAATAATTAAAATTAACCTAATTAAAGAACTAAATTAATTGTGTTAGCATTTATTTACAAAAATAAAGTGAAATTAATAAATAATAATAATAATATAAATATTTTAGTTTTCTGATTTTTATTGTGAAAATAATTAATTATGTTAATTAAATAATAATAATAATAATAATAAATAAAATAGTTAAAGGGAAAAATATAAAAGAAAAATAATAAACCAGAGGGGTGTGCTGGCCCATTAGGAGGTGAAGAAGCAATTTCCAGGCCCAACAAACTATTCAGCCACGTTTGACTTTGGTAATTGTCCAGGTATGTGTTGATTGGGAGTATGGTACTCATCATCTTATGACCACTGGATTGCTGCTTGAAGCCACATGGCACGCTGAGGCGTGAGGTACATGATGTTCATCATTTGGAAGCCTGCATATAATCATGTTAAACAAAATAATATAAGCGTTTTGGGGGACCTGGGATTCGAACCCAGGTCCCAATGATCACCAGCCAGCACATCAACCACCAAGCCATCTGCACGCGTTTGTAATTATAATAACAAGCAAATATAATATTTAAAAATCACTTCATGTGCTGTAAAACAAAAAAACACGCACGCGTTTTGAATTGTCCAACCACGTATCACCACCTCATCATCGTCTTCGCTGTGCCTGTAAAAAAACAAATTAGATAGCGGGGGTTTTTAACCCCCACAAACCACAACGAGGAAAAATAGCGATTAGGCGTGTGGTTAATAGAAATATTTCGCGAGGGTGCCAACATGTTCGTCTTGACCTAACGGATTCAGCCATGGGTCTTATGAGTCTCAATTTTTCCTGTATAATAAAGCCCTAAATCCAAAGCTCAGGAACCCTAGAATTTGTCAATGGCAATTTGTGATTCTGTGCGTTATAATCCAATTAAACTATGCCAATAGCTTCACATGGATCTAAGCAATGCAAAACAAACAAAAAATCACGTTAATGATGCATGAATTAAGCTATTCGATTTTCAAAATAACAAGCAAACCGTGGTTCTGTTCTTGATGATTCTTTGAGCTTCAACGCTTGGTTTTGATTCCTACACGTTCCTGGGGATTCCTGCAATGTGTTAGAGTCAATAAAACGCCTTGAATTGGCCTGGAATATAGAAAACAATTTTCAAGTTTTCTTGAATTTTTTCAACATGCTTATGGCTTTTTCTGCAGTGCTTTCACGTATGCATGAATAGGGTTCACTTGTGTATTTATAGAGGAAGAGAATTAGGTCAAAATCTTGCAAAGAAATCCATGGAATGATGGTTTGAATATTTGATTGAAAATCAAATATTTTTGAATCTTTTTGATTGGAAAAACTTGCTAAATTTGGAGATTTTGATATACTTGATTGGTACACGGAATTGCCAGCATGATTAGGTCATTCTTGCTTCACAAAAAGATTGAAAAATCAAATCTTTGTATTTCCTACAATTTAAATTAATTAAATGAATTAATATTGATTAAAAATCCAAATAATTAATAAAAAATAAGAAAATAATTCAATTAAGCTTGATGGGTCGTGCATAGGCCATGGATAAAGTTTCAAGAAGAAATTTTAGGCCCATTAGCAAAAACAAGGTGTTTTGAGCAAAGTTGACTTTTGCAAATTCATGAATATTTCCCAAATTCTCCAAGGCATATCTTGCTCAATTTTGATCATATGAACATGTTCTTGGACATTTTGGAAAGGTCTTGAAGTCCTCTAACTA
The DNA here is from genome assembly GCA_948472305.1 of Vicia faba. Classification (NCBI taxonomy): domain Eukaryota; kingdom Viridiplantae; phylum Streptophyta; class Magnoliopsida; order Fabales; family Fabaceae; genus Vicia; species Vicia faba. Next base: position 750,020,646 of record OX451740.1, on the reverse strand, counting down.
ATTCCTTTGCTCCCATGTCATTTGGATTTACCAATCTCAAGTTATGTCCTTTGACTTAAAGTGCTTTTTATTGACTTTTGAAATTGACCTATAATGTAGAAATTGATAACTTTTTGTGAGAGCATTTCTTGGACTTTGAATGTGAAGATGGATTATAGGAAATGTCATCCCCTTCAAAATGAGCATTGGATGGGATTTTTCTGATAAACCATGAAAAAGTTATGCCTTGGTCAAGATACAGTTGACTTTTCTACGGTCCAAAAATAGTAACTTCTTGCATCTTGATGATTTTTGAGCTATCCTTGTGGAATCATGATCAAGACTTGATAAAATGATGATTGTGTACTCAAAATAAGATGTTGACCAAAAATTCTGACCTTTGACTGTAAAATGACCATTTTACCCCTGTAGTTGATTGTGAAGCAAATAGAGCTTTTGACTGTGCAATTTGACATTGTGAGTCTTGAAACTTGACATGTAGATGTTTGACAATGTATATAGGCATATGAGACTTGATTGAGCCATTGAAAACCTCAAATTCCTTGAAAGAAACAAAACCCTAATTTCAGCTGGCTTAGGAGGCATTTGAATTGTGCAACCCTTGAGAAATCTTGAACCATTTGAAGATGATTCTTGACAAACCTTGAAGAATATGGGAGGGAAAATTTTGGGGTACAACAGTTGCCCCTGTTCAATCTTCTTAAACCTGAGGATATAGATTGGCTTGCGTGCCTTTCGTGATCCGAAGGTGGAAGATGATTGAACACTAGAGTGCCCAGAAATTTGCACTCGCATAGTGGAGTATCAGCAATGTGATGTCGAGAATGGGCTTACAGATGCCATTTGGAGATATGATGGATAGGAGGATGGGCTTATAGATGCCACCTGAAGATTGTTGATAGGTAGTTTTGTCTTCGTTGACGGGTTGCCTTCATTGACAGATTGTCTTCATTGACGGGTTGTCTTCATTGACAGATTATCTTTATTGACAGGTTGTCTTCATTGACAGATTTTCTTTATTGACAAGTTGTCTTCATTGACGAGTTGTCTTCATTGATAGGTTGTCTTCATTGACAATTGTCTTCATTGACAGGTTGTCTTCATTGACAGGTTGTCTTCATTGACGGGTTGTCTTCATTGACAGGTTGTCTTCATTGACTGGACTTTGCTTCAGAAAAATCTTTAGGAATCGATTTAACTGATTTTGTCTCCATTGACTGGATTAGCGTCAGAAAAATCTTTAGGAATCGATTTAACTGATTTTGTCTCCATTGGCTGGCTTCAGAAAAATCTTTAGGAATCGATTTAACTGATTTTGTCTCCATTGACATAGTTGAGAATTTGACTGCATCTTTCCTGAAAGGTAAAGGTCAGTCATATGCAATGCATGATATGGATCAAGCAATGATGTTCTCAACATAAATGAGATGGTATGGTATAAGGCGTATATGCATGTATCATGATGTATGAAAATGTGATGTTTTAGCTGGGGAAAATAAATCCCAGAGCTGCTGGAGAATAGAGTTGGATTCTTCGTTTCCGCTAGGGATGATGAACGAAGATGATAAACTTGCGGGAGAGTATAACTCCGTTGGGGAAATAAACCTGGTGAAGAGATTACTCTGCGGGGAATTACTCTGTGGGAAGAGATGCTTCGCTGAGATTTTAATGATAACTCTGCTGGGGACTCCGTTGATAAGCTCTGTTAGGGATTTTGATGAACTCCACTGGGGATAGGAAGAACTTCGCTGAGGACGATCTTTCCGTTGCAATTTGCTGAGGATAACCCAGTTAGACTCTGGTGGGGATAACCTTCTGAATATGGTTGGGGAGATGCATTTGTACTCTGCAGGGGATAAGCTTCTAGAATCTACTGGGGAGATGATTCAAACTCTGGCGGGAAAGCTTTTTAGACTGCGCTGGGAAATGGCTCCACTGGGGGTATCTTGTATTCCGCCGGGGAACAATCTTATATTTCTGTCGAGGAATATTAAGACTACCGGGGATGCTTCCTGAGGAATATCTGTATACTCTGATGGAGAATATTAAGACCTACTGGGGGTATCCAACTTTTCCAGGACTGAGAGTAGACCAACTCTGCTTGGGGGAGAGTATTGCTGACTTGTTGGGGATACTGTGCCTTTTTAGGGCTGATGAGGGACCAACTCTGCTTGGGGAGAGTATGGCTGAATCTTGTCTTACTCTGCGGGGAGTGAAGGTATCCTGGTCATATTCTTCAGCCGAACCTACCCTGGTACCTTGGTGGACAAAGCAACTTGTACAGTTTGGATAATTCTTATTGCCCCAGCTTCTGTGGGAGAAGAAAGCCTATGAGATGCTTGATAACTGCCGATTGACAAATGTTCTTCTGGTAGGCAAGTGACGAGATGACGGGACATAGTCGTACGCTTTGATCCCTAATTTTTGCCTGGACCGCCCTTTTGGGTTTTCAGTCCACCGGGATGCCCTTTTTTGCCCAAGCCGCCTTTTCAGGTTTTCGACTTGCCGGGTGTACTGATTTTTTCATTTTCATCCCTTATTTTTCCCGAACCCTTTTGGTTCTCCGGGAATCCCTTATTTTTTCCTAGGCCAGTCGACCTAGCGGGTCTTTGATTATGCGTAGTATTTTTTCGACTATGTCCACGTTCTCATAGCGCAGGGAGTTGTCACTGTCAGTAGTGTTGTGTTGCCATACCACCAGAAGATGTTTGATCATGCAAGACTCGTTGCTGGAATTCATGACCAATGCCCCAAGTGACTCAGGAGGAGATTTTCCTCTGGCTATTTGGCATTTTGAGAGATTCATGGAATCTTGACTTGACTGCCCCAGATGATGGACAATGATCATGTCTTCCCCTTGGTTGGAATTGTTTCTCCACTTGAGATGATCCTTGAGAAGATTTTTTTGTTCACTAGATATTCGTCGTGCAAATTTCTCTGCTGTTTGAATAAATAGTCATATGTAAACAATGTTATTTTAAGAATGCAAAGCTTATGTCTGTCTTGAAGTTTTTGAAAATGCAGCTTTCAATAAAACAAGTGATTTTTTTTGTAAAATGTGATGTCAACTCAAGATTTTACAGCGAGCCCTACAGGAGTCAGGATACCTTTTGTAACAGTATGCTTTCGAACTAACCCATGCTTCAGCTAGGACTTTTAAGGGTTATAACGTGGCCTGGTTCACGGTTTAAGAAACAAAGGATAAAGGCTCAAACTTTATTTGTACCCACCCGTTCTTCGTGATGTTCTTCAAACCTAAACTCATCTAATCGTGCATTAGATATTATTTGAGTCTTTGCTCTGATATACCAGTGATGGTTCAGATACTGACAATTTATTTTGAATAGGCAGTCATTTCTTTTTTGGTTGAGGGTTTGTAAGACCTCTTTCTTTTTTGATTTTGTTATCCCTGTTTTTTGCCTGAACTGATTCTTTTGTGATTACAGTCAGCAGGATGCCCCAGTTTTGTAAGTCTCCTTCATAGGTTTTGACCTAATGGGCTTTTATTCCTGAGAGATAATGACTGCCTGTTCTTATGATTATACGGAACCATCACCGTCTCTTGTTTCGGAAGGACTTCTTTGATGCCATTTTGTGCACCTGGATCACTGAGTGATGCTACCCTGCCCCAGGTTATGATTAAGGGTTTTAATTTTTGAAAAGAAAAACTCCAACTTCTTTGGCTCAAAGGGGTTGACTAGGGATTATCTTCCTTATAACTCCACTGTTTAGGATTTGAAACAATGCCTGTACCTCATCAGCGGGGTCTGTTCAAAAGCATACTGTAAAGATCATGGTATCGTTTTCGTCATCCTCCCTCAAAAGGCTTAGAATTTTTAATCGAGAGTTGAACATCACAAAAAAAAATTAAAGCAATTTGAATATAGTGAATACGAATGGATTGATTCAAAACAGACATATACGATGCATTAATGAAATAAAAAATTTTGCCGTGACAATAATTGTTTGAATCAGCAAAGAAAAATACAGCTTCAGAATTCAAATGAACAAAAGTGCTTTCAATCCTAGCCATGTTTTGGCAAGGGAGCAGTGATCACATTGGGAGTCTCGGGCGCTTCGAACTCAACCTCCTTTGCATCGATTAGGTCCTGAACCTTATTCCTCAAAGTCCAGCAATCATCCGTATTATGTCCCGGGCCATCAGAATGATAAGCGCAGCGGGCATTGGGGTTGTACTTTGGAGATGTCTTGTTGGGATTCTTTGAGGCTTCCCTTAGAGTTACCAAATTGGTCTTCAGCAACTATGGCAATATCTGGGACAAGGTCATGCTGAGAGGAGTGAATTGCCTTCTAGGTCTCTCTTCCCTTTGTTGGTTGTGATGTTGAGGAGCACTGGCCGGTTTTGAAATAACTACCGCGTTGACAGCTTGGCGGTGTTCGGACCTATTCGGTCTTCTTGAACCGTAGACAACACTGGATTCTTTCTTGAATGGTTTTTTCTCAGTGTTCGAAGAGTCACCTTTCTGTATCTTCCCAGACTTGATACCAGCTTCAATTCTCTCCCCAGTCAAGATAAGGTCTGCAAACCCGGCTGAAGAATTCCCAATCAAATGGTTGAAGAATGGACCAGACAGGGTCCCCAAGAACATATCCACGAGTTCACGGTCAGTTAGAGGTGGCTGCACCCTTCCAGCAAGGTCTCTCCACTTTTGAGCATACTCCTTAAATCCTTCACTCGTCCCTAGTGACATACACTGGAGTTGGGTACGCGTAGGAGCGAGGTCGGAATTATACTGATATTGCTTATAGAACGCAGTAGCCATGTCCTCCCAGATACGAATACTGGCTCCATCCAGCTGATAGAACCATTCGAGTTAAGTCCCTGAAAGACTATCCTGGAAGAAATGGATCCACAAATTCTTGTCAGCTGTATAAGGTTGGATCTTCCTTACATACGATCAGAGGTGCAGCTTAGGACAGGAAGCTCCGTCGTATTTGGCAAAATCAGGTGCCTTGAACTTATGTGGGATCACCACCCCAGAGGATAAGCCTAGATCTCCAAAGTCCAACCCGGGCACATTTTGAATTTCCATGGCGCTCAGGCGGTCTTCCAGCTGTTTGTACTTGTCCTCAACAGGAGGGTACTGTTCATCATTATAATCCGTCTCATTGTCGGAGACCACGGGACTAGGAACCCTTATCTCTTGTGGGCTGTCTTTGCCTACAGATGAGGTAGTCAGCTCAACCTCATTCTGTAATCCATTCCCTGATCCGCGTCTAGTGTTGAACAAAACAGTCCTCTTCTTCTTTTTCTTCCTCTCTTTCAGAATCAGAGTCTTCAAATCCTGTTGACCCTGGGATAAGCTCATAACCAACTCTTGGAACTGGGCATTCTGGGCCTGGAGGGCCTTGATAGCTTGTTCAGCGGAAGGTTCAGAAGACATGATGATTGCTGAAATAAACAGCGAAGAAGATGAGTGACCTGTAAAAGGGTACCTGTAATGCAATGATATGTATGATATGCATGCAATGTTTTCAAGGATCTCGCGGGGTAAACAGAGAAACTTGTTAGAATTTGAATCCGGTAGCTTGATTGAAGGAACTTCATGTTGCTGAGAGTCCTTCTTCAAGAGTTAGGCTCACCATATCGAGTGGGTCATAGCCCCTGACTCAAGTTATCATGTTTTGATCCCCGAACAACCTTGGTTAGAGGAAAATAAATCCTCTTTGCCCCTTGCTAGACATTTGGTTCATCCTGACCTGCATCACAAACCCTTGAGATCCTTGAAATGGTTAAGGAGATGCTATGGTATGAGGTTATGATGCGTATGATGTTATGTACAAGGAGTGATGTAAGTAAACCCTGTTATGAGCCCAGATTAAGGACTGTAAACAAAACCTGCAAGGAACTCATGTTGTCAGATAACAAGAATGTGCAAGTAGTTCAAGTTTGAAGGCACACAAGTCACACAAAAGAGCCCTTAGATTTCAGGCCGGCATGAAGTTTAGGTACTACCCTCTTTCAGTTTCAGTTGGTTAAGACCTGTCCTAAAAATAGTAATCGGGTTCTAAAGGATCTCAATATCACTGACTACCCTCAAGCGGTCATAACTCCAACTTCGCAATCTTTTCTTGCGGCCGAAACCATTGCGAGAGTTTAGCCTCAATGAGTGTAGCATACTGCTACTGTTCTATGGCCAAGTTGGGTCAATTTAAGGTTCTAAGGTCAGTTGGTGCTTAATGACTCCTCAGAAGACCCATATTCTCCTCGTTCCAACACAAGGGATATCGGTACAGACCAAGGTGTCACACCAATGTAGCTACTGCTTCACCCATGTCGGTCTACGCCGGACAGGTCCCTCACAGCTTATTGCTACCTAAAAGGGTATTCCCCAGATCTGGGTTAGGATCTATGAAACTCTGATGCAAGCCCCCAATATTAAAGAAAACAAGGCATAGAATTGAAAACATAGAATGATCTAATCCTAAGGTACACCTCACTTATTAAAGTTTCCCCAGCAGAGTCGCCAGTTCTGTGATCGGTGGAAATAGAACTGACTGCTTTGAAATGCTGGTTCGCGAAATGTCGCGGTAAACAAGAGTCGCCACCGTCTTTTATGTTCTCCAACAAGGAGAGGACAAAAGCACAACAAAATTCCTTTTCGAGATGTTTCTCGGTTCGGGAGGTAGATTATAGAAAGGGAAGGTGTTAGCACCCTTTCTATCTGTGGTTATCCACGGGCTCTTAGGTACTTGCTCACTATGTTTTCAAAAATGTTTGCTTTTCTTGTGTTTGTGGGTTTAAAAAAGTTTGTTTGAAAACTTCGTTTTAACTCTTGTATCAGTCCTCAAGAGTGTCATGAAGTGTTTGTTTGAAAACTTTTGTCAGAAAAGTGTAAGTGCGAAAAGTTGTTTTGTTTTGAAAGAGAAAGTACCTTAGAACCTCTACCTACTCAAAAGGAATTAAGCTGTGTAAATGTCCTTTAGACAGTACTATCCCACTATTGAGAAGTAGGTAGCACCATCGTTGGAGTTATTCGGGTCAATTCGATTATAGGGACATGTGGTCACCAAAGCAATAGTAGGACGCCTTAGCGGTAACCCTAATGTCCTAGATCCTTTTTATCCGAGGCAACCGTTTCGAGGCAACCTAGATCTTTAGACAGGAGGGCGACCTCTAAAACACCCTATACTCAATGACCACGTCGAGGCAACCAAGTGAGGCGTACCCTAGGAGTGGCATGTGCAAGTGTGTCAGGTTCAGTTAAATTATCTTTGCACAGGTTATGGTGAGCTACGTTTTGATTTTATTTTGAGAACAAGTCTTGTCATGCATAACAGTTAATAGTTGCGGAAAGTAAATTGCGGAAAGTAAATCTACGCTATTACAAGGCGTCGGGTATTTACATCGCCAAAAGCAACCCTTGAAAAGTAAATGCGAGAAAATAAAGAAAGCGATAAAAAGATCCTAATTACGCTATTACATTCTTGGAGCAATTACATAAATATGGAATAAAAAATAATATGCACGAAATAAAGTTTGAATCGGGAAAAATCTTTAGGGTTTTGACCCTTTTTGAGAAAGAATGAAGTTTGGTCCTTTTTGCATTTAATTAAACCTAATTCTAATTAATTAAATAAAAGAAATATTTTATAGTTTTTTATGTTTTAATGAAATAAAAGAAAAGAAATTAAAATTGTCAAGAAAACCCTAATTCTAATTTATTTTATTTGTTATGAAAATAATTAAAATTAACCTAATTAAAGAACTAAATTAATTGTGTTAGCATTTATTTACAAAAATAAAGTGTAATTAATAAATAATAATAATAATAATAATATAAATATTTTAGTTTTCTGATTTTTATTGTGAAAATAATTAATTATGTTAATTAAATGATAATAATAATAATAAATTAAATAGTTAAAGGGAAAAATATAAAAGAAAAATAATAAACCAGGGGGGTGTGCTGGCCCATTAGGAGGTGAAGAAGCAATTTCCAGGCCCAACAAACTATTCATCCACGTTTGACTTTGGTAATTGTCCAGGTATGTGTTGATTGGGAGTATGGTACTCATCATCTTATGGCCACTGGATTGCTGCTTGAAGCCACATGGCACGCTGAGGCGTGAGGTACATGATGTTCATCATTTGGAAGCCTGCATATAATCATGTTAAACAAAATAATATAAGCGTTTTGGGGGACCTGGGATTCGAACCCAGGTCCCAATGATCACCAGCCAGCACATCAACCACCAAGCCATCTGCACGCATTTGTAATTATAATAACAAGCAAATATAATATTTAAAAATCACTTCATGTGCTGTAAAACAAAAAAACACGCACGCGTTTTGAATTGTCCAACCACGTATCACCACCTCATCATCGTCTTCGTTGTGCCTGTAAAAAAACAAATTAGATAACGGGGGTTTTTAACCCCCACAAACCACAACGAGGAAAAATAGCGATTAGGCGTGTGGTTAATAGAAATATTTCGCGAGGGTGCCAACATGTTCGTCTTGACCTAACGGATTCAGCCATGGGTCTTATGAGTCTCAATTTTTCCTGTATAATAAAGCCCCAAATCCAAAGCTCAGGAACCCTAGAATTTGTCAATGGCAATTTGTGATTCTGTGCGTTATGATCCAATTAAACTATGCCAATAGCTTCACATGGATCCAAGCAATGCAAAACAAACAAAAAATCACGTTAATGATGCATGAATTAAGCTATTCGATTTTCAAAATAACAAGCAAACCGTGGTTTTTTTCTTGATGATTCTTTGAGCTTCAACGCTTGGTTTTGATTCCTACACGTTCCTGGGGATTCCTGCAATGTGTTAGAGTCAATAAGACGCCCTGAATTGGCCTGGAATATAGAAAACAGTTTTCAAGTTTTCTTGAATTTTTTCAACATGCTTATGGCTTTTTCTGCAGTGCTTTCACATGCATGGATAGGGTTCACTTGTGTATTTATAGAGGAAGAGAATTAGGTCAAAATCTTGCAAAGAAATCCATGGAATGATGGTTTGAATATTTGATTGAAAATCAAATATTTTTGAATCTTTTTGATTGGAAAAACATGCTAAATTTGGAGATTTTGATATCCTTGATTGGTACACGAAATTGCCAGCATGATTAGGTCATTCTTGCTTCACAAAAAGATTGAAAAATCAAATCTTTGTATTTCCTACAATTTAAATTAATTAAATGAATTAATATTGATTAAAAATCCAAATAATTAATAAAAATAAGAAAATAATTCAATTAAGCTTGATGGGTCGTGCATAGGCCATGGATAAAGTTTCAAGAAGAAATTTGAGGCCCATTAGCAAAAACAAGGTGTTTTGAGCAAAGTTGACTTTTGCAAATTCATGAAAATTTCCCAAATTCTCCAATGCATATCTTGCTCAATTTTGATCATATGAACATGTTCTGGGACATTTTGGAAAGGTCTTGAAGTCCTCTAACCAATTACTTTGGTCCCATGTCATTTGGATTTACCAATCTCAAGTTATGGCCTTTGACTTAAAGTGCATTTTTGTTGACTTTTGAAATTGACCTATAATGTAGAAATTGATAACTTTTTGTGAGAGCATTTCTTGGACTTGGAATGTGAAGATGGATTATAGGAAATGTCATCCACTTCAAAATGAGAATTGGATGGGATTTTTCTGATGAACCATGAAAAGGTTATGCCTTGGTCAAGATACAGTTGACTTTTCTGCTGTCCAAAAATAGTAACTTCTTGCATCTTGATGATTTTTGAGCTATCCTTGTGGAATCATGATCAAGACTTGATCAAATGATGATTGTGTACTCAAAATAAGATGTTGACCAAAAATTCTGACCTTTGACTGTAAAATGACCATTTTACCCCTGCAGTTGATTGTGAAGCAAATAGAGCTTTTGACTGTGCAATTTGACATTGTGAGTCTTGAAACTTGACATGTAGATGTTTGACAATGTATATAGGCCTATGAGACTTGATTGAGCCATTGAAAACCTCAAATTCCTTGAAAGAAACAAAACCCTAATTTCAGCTGGCTTAGGAGGCATTTGAACTGTGCAACCCTTGAGAAATCTTGAACCATTTGAAGATTATTCTTGACAAACCTTGAAGAATATGGGAGGGAAAATTTTGGGGTACAACAGTTGCCCCTGTTCAATCTTCTTAAACCTGAGGATATAGATTGGCTTGCGTGCCTTTCGTGATCCGAAGGTGGAAGATGATTGAACACTAGAGTGCCCAGAAATTTGCACTCACATAGTGGAGTATCACCAATGTGATGTCGGGAATGGGCTTACAGATGCCATTTGGAGATATGATGGATAGGAGGATGGGCTTATAGATGCCACCTGAAGATTGTTGATAGGTAGTTTTATCTTTGTTGACGGGTTGCCTTCATTGACAGATTGTCTTCATTGACGGGTTGTCTTCATTGACAGATTGTCTTTATTGATAGGTTGTCTTCATTGACAGATTGTCTTTATTGACAGGTTTTGTTCATTGACGAGTTGTCTTCATTGACAGGTTGTCTTCATTGATAGTTGTCTTCATTGATAGGTTGTCTTCATTGACGGGTTATCTTCATTGACAGGTTGTCTTCATTGACTGGACTTTGCTTCAGAAAAATCTTTAGGAATCGATTTAACTGGTTTTGTCTCCATTGACTAGATTAGCGTCATAAAAATCTTTAGGAATCGATTTAACTGATTTTATCTCCATTGACTGGCTTTAGAAAAATCTTTAGGAATCGATTTAACTGATTTTGTCTCCATTGACATAGTTGAGAATTTGACTGCATCTTTCCTGAAAGTTAAAGGTCAGTCATATGCAATGCATGATATGGATCAAGCAATGATGTTCTCAACATAAATGAGATGGTATGGTATAATGCGTATATGCATGTATCATGATGTATGAAAATGTGATGTTTTAGCTGGGGAAAATAAATCCCGGAGCTGCTGGAGAATAGAGTTGGATTCTTCGTTTCTGCTGGGGATGATGAACGAAGATGATAAACTTGCGGGAGAGTATAACTCTATTGGGGAAATAAACCTGGTGAAGAGATTACTCTGTGGGGAATTACTCTGTGGGAAGAGATGCTTCGCTGAGATTTTAATGATAACTCTGCTGGGGACTCCGTTGATAAGCTTTGTTAGGGATTTTGATGAACTCCGCTGGGGATAGGTAGAACTTCGCTGAGGACGATCTTTCCGTTGCAATTTGCTGAGGATAACCCAGTTAGACTCTGGTGGGGATAAACTTTTGAATATTGTTGGGGAGATGCATTTGTACTCTGCAGGGGATAAGCTTCTAGAATCTACTAGGGAGATGATTCAAACTCTGGCGGGGAAGCTTTTTAGACTGCGCTGGGAAATGGCTCCACTGGGGGTATCTTGTATTCCACCGGGGAGCAATCTTATATTTCTGTCGAGGAATATTAAGACTGCCGGGGATGCTTGCTGAGGAATATCTGTATACTCTGATGGAGAATATTAAGACCTACTGAGGGTATCCAACTTTTCCAAGACTGAGAGTAGACCAACTCTGCTTGGGGGAGAGTATTACTGACCTGTTGGGGATACTGTGCCTTTTTAGGGATGATGAGGGATCAACTCTGCTTGGGGAGAGTATGGCTGAATCTTGTCTTACTCTGCGGGGAGTGAAGGTATCCTGGTCATATTCTTCAGCCGAACCTACCCTGGTACCTTGGTGGACAAAGCAACTTGTACAGTTTGGATAATTCTTATTGCCCCAGCTTCTGTGGGAGAAGAAAGCCTATGAGATGATTGATAACTGCCGATTGACAAATCTTCTTCTGGTAGGCAAGTGACGAGATGACGGGACATAGTCGTACGCTTTGATCCCTAATTTTTTCCTGGACCGCCCTTTTGGGTTTTCAGTCCACCGGGATACCCTTTTTTGCCCAAGCCACCTTTTCAGGTTTTCGACTTGCCGGGTGTACTGATTTTTTCATTTTCATCCCTTATTTTGCCCGAACCCTTTTGGTTCGCCAGGAAGCCCTTATTTTTGCCTAGGCCAGTCGACCTCGTGGGTCTTTGATTATGCGTAGTATTTTTTCGACTATGTCCACGTTCTCATAGCGCAGGGAGTTGTCACTGTCAGTAGTGTTGTGTTGCCATACCACCAGTAGATGTTTGATCATGCAAGACTCGTTGCTGGAATTCATGCCCAATGCCCCAAGTGACTCAGGCGGAGATTTGCCCCTGGTTATTTGGCATTTTGAGAGATTCCTGGAATCTTGACTTGACTGCCCCAAATGATGGACAATGATCATGTCTGCCCCTTGGTTGGAATTGTTTCTCCACTTGAGATGATCCTTGAGAAGATTTTTTTGTTCACTAGATATTCGTCGTGCAAATTTCTCTGCTGTTTGAACAAATAGTCATATGTAAACAATGTTATTTTAAGAATGCAAAGCTTATGTCTGTCTTGAAGTTTTTGAAAATGCAGCTTTCAATAAAACAAGTGATTTTTTTTGTAAAATGTGATGTCAACTCAAGATTTTACAGCGAGCCCTACGGGAGTTAGGATACCTTTTGTAACAGTATGATTTCGAACTAACCCATGATTCAGCTAGGACTTTTAAGGGTTATAACGTGGCCTAGTTCACGGTTTAAGAAACAAAGGATAAAGGCTCAAACTTTATTTGTACCCACCCGTTCTTCGTGATGTTCTTCAAACCTAAACTCAGCTAATCGTGCATTAGATCTTATTTGAGTCTTTGCTCTGATATACCAGTGATGGTTCAGATACTGACAATTTATTTTGAATAGGCAGTCATTTCTTTTTTGGTTGAGGGTTTGTAGGACCTCTTTCTTTTTTGATTTTGTTATCCCTGTTTTTTCCCTGAACTGTTTCTTTTGTGATTACAGTCAGCGGGATGCCCCAGTTTTGTAAGTCTCCTTCATAGGTTTTGACTTAATGGGCTTTTATTCCTGAGAGATAATGACTACTTGTCCTTATGATTATACGGAACCATCACCGTCTCTTGTTTCGGAAGGACTTCTTTGATGCCATTTTGTGCACCTGGATCACTTAGTGATGCTACCCTGCCCCAGGTTATGATTAAGGGTTTTAATTTTTGAAAAGAAAAACTCCAACTTCTTTGGCTCAAAGGGGTTGACTAGGGATTATCTTCCTTATAACTCCATTGTTTAGGATTTGAAACAATGCATGTACCTCATCAGCGGGGTCTGTTCAAAAGCATACTGTAAAGATCGTGGTATCGTTTTCGTCATCCTCCCTCAAAAGGCTTCGAATTTTTAATCGAGAGTTGAAAATCACAAAAAAATGAAAGCAATTTGAATATAGTGAATACGAATGGATTGATTCAAAACAGACATATACGATGCATTAATGAAATAAAAAAATTTTCCGTGACAATAATTGTTTGAATCAGCAAAGAAAAATACAGCTTCAGAATTCAAATGAACAAAAGTGCTTTCAATCCTAGCCATGTTTTGGCAAGGGAGCAGTGATCACATTGGGAGTCTCGGGCGCTTCGAACTCAACCTCCTTTGCATCGATTAGGTCCTGAACCTTATTCCTCAAAGTCCAGCAATCATCCGTATTATGTCCCGGGCCATCAGAATGATAAGCGCAGCGGGCGTTGGGGTTGTACTTTGGAGATGTCTTGTTGGGATTCTTTGAGGCTTCCCTTAGAGTTACCAAATTGGTCTTCAGCAATTGTGGTAATATCTGGGACAAGGTCATGCTGAGAGGAGTGAATTGCCTTCTAGGTCTCTCTTCCCTTTGTTGGTTGCGATGTTGAGGAGCACTGGCCGGTTTTGAAATAACTACCGCGTTGACAGCTTGGCAGTGTTCGGACCTATTCGGTCTTCTTGAACCGTAGACAACACTGGATTCTTTCTTGAATGGTTTTTTCTCAGTGTTCGAGGAGTCACCTTTCTGTATCTTTCCAGACTTGATACCAGCTTCATTTCTCTCCCCAGTCAAGATAAGGTCTGCAAACCCGGCTGAAGAATTCCCAATAAAATGGTTGAAGAATGGACCAGACAGGGTCCCCAAGAACATATCCACGAGTTCACGGTCAGTTAGAGGTGGCTGCACCCTTCCAACAAGGTCTCTCCACTTTTGAGCATACTCCTTAAATCCTTCACCCGTCCCTAGTGACATACACTGGAGTTGGGTACGCGTAGGAGCGAGGTCGGAATTATACTGATACTGCTTATAGAACGCAATATCCAAGTCCTCCCAGTTACGAATACTGGCTCCATCCAGCTGATAGAACCATTCGAGTTGAGTCCCTGAAAGACTATCCTGGAAGAAATGGATCCACAAATTCTTGTCAGCTGTATAAGGTTGGATCTTCCTTACATACGATCGGAGGTGCAGCTTAGGATAAGAAGCTCCGTCGTATTTGGCAAAAGCAGGTGCCTTGAACTTATGTGGGATCACCACCCCAGAGGATAAGCCTAGATCTCCAAAGTCCAACCCGGGCACATTTTGAATTTCCATGGCGCTCAGGCGGTCTTCCAGCTGTTTGTACCTGTCCTCAGCAGGAGGGTACTGTTCATCATTATAGTCCGTCTCATTGTCGGAGACCACGGGACTAGGAACCCTTCTCTCTTGTGGGCTGTCTTTGCCTACAGATGAGGTAGTCAGCTCAACCTCATTCTGTAATCCATTCCCTGATCTGCGTCTAGTGTTCAATAAAACAGTCCTCTTCTTCTTCTTCTTCCTCTCTTTCAGAATCAGAGTCTTCAAATCCTGTTGACCCTGGGCTAAGCTCATAACCAACTCTTGGAACTGGGCATTCTGGGCCTGGAGGGCCTTGATAGCTTGTTCAGCGGAAGGTTCAGAAGACATGATGATTGCTGAAATAAACAGCGAAGAAGATGAGTGACCTGTAAAAGGGTACCTGTAATGCAATGATATGTATGATATGCATGCAATGTTTTCAAGGATCTCGCGGGGTAAACAGAGAAACTTGTTAGAATTTGAATCTGGTAGCTTGATTGAAGGAACTTCATGTTGCTGAGAGTCCTTCTTCAAGAGTTAGGCTCACCATATCGAGTGGGTCATAGCCCCTGACTCAAGTTATCATGTTTTGATCCCCGAACAACCTTGGCTAGAGGAAAATAAATCCTCTTTGCCACTTGCTAGACATTTGGTTCATCCTGACCTGCATCACAAACCCTTGAGATCCTTGAAATGGTTAAGGAGATGCTATGGTATGAGGTTATGATGCGTATGATGTTATGTACGTGGAGTGATGTAAGTAAACCCTGTTATGAGCCCAGATTAAGGACTGTAAACAAAACCTTCAAGGAACTCATGTTGTCAGATGACAAGAATGTGCAAGTAGTTCAAGTTTGAAGGCACACAAGTCACACAAAAGAGCCCTTAGATTTCAGGTCGGCATGAAGTTTAGGTACTACCCTCTTTCAGTTTCAGTTGGCTAAGACCTGTCCTAAAAATAGTAACCGGGTTCTAGAGGATCTCAATATCACTGACTACCCTCAATCGGTCATAACTCCAGCTTCGCAATCTTTTCTTGCGGCCGGAACCATCGCGAGAGTTTAGCCTCAATGAGTGTAGCATACTGCTACTGTTCTATGGCCAAGTTGGGTCAATTTAAGGTTCTAAGGTCAGTTGGTGCTTAATGACTCCTCAGAATACCCATATTCTCCTCGTTCCAACACAAGGGATATCGGTACAGACCAAGGTGTCACACCAACGTAGCTACTGCTTCACCCGTGTCGGTCTACGCCGGACAGGTCCCTCACAGCTTATTGCTACCTAAAAGGGTATTCCCCAGATCTGGGTTAGGATCTATGAAACTCCGATGCAAGCCCCCAATATTAAAGCAAACAAGGCATACAATTGAAAACATAGAATGATCTAATCCTAAGGTACACCTCACTTATTAAAGTTTCCCCAACATAGTCGCCAGTTCTGTGATCGGTGGAAATAGAACTGACTGTTTTGAAATGCTGGTTCGCGAAATGTCGTGGTAAGCAAGAGTCGCCACAGTCTTTTATGTTCTCCAACAAGGAAAGGACAAAAGCACAGCAAAATTCCTTTTCGATATGTTTCTCGGTTCGGGAGGTAGATTATAGAAAGGGAAGGTGTTAGCACCCTTTCTATCCGTGGTTATCCACGGGCTCTTAGGTACTTGCTCAATATGTTTTCAAAAATGTTTGCTTTTCTTGTGTTTGTGGGTTTAAAAAAGTTTGTTTGAAAACTTCGTTTTAACTCTTGTATCAGTCCTCAAGAGTGTCATGAAGTGTTTGTTTGAAAACTTTTGTCAGAAAAGTGTAAGTGCGAAAAGTTGTTTTGTTTTGAAAGAGCAAGTACCTTAGAACCTCTACCTACTCAAAAGGAATTAAGCTGTGTAAATGTCCTTTAGACAGTACTATCCCACTATTGAGAAGTAGGTAGCACCGTCGTTGGAGTTATTCGGGTCAATTCAATTATAGGGACACGTGGTCACCAAAGCAATAGTAGGACGCCTTAGCGGTAACCCTAATGTCCTAGATCCTTTTTATCCGAGGCAACCGTTTCGAGGCAACTTAGATCTTTAGACAGGAGGGCGACCTCTAAAACACCCTATACTCAATGACCACGTCGAGGCAACCAAGTGAGGCGTACCCTAGGAGTGGCATGTGCAAGTGTGTCAGGTTCAGTTAAATTATCTTTGCACAGGTTATGGTGAGCTACGTTTTGATTTTATTTTGAGAACAAGTCTTGTCATGCATAACAGTTAATAGTTGCGGAAAGTAAATTGCGGAAAGTAAATCTACGCTATTACAAGGCATCGGGTATTTACATCGCCAAAAGCAACCCTTGAAAAGTAAATGCGAGAAAATAAAGAAAGCGATAAAAAGATCTTAATTACGCTATTACATTCTCGGAGCAATTACATAAATATGGAATAAAAAATAATATGCGCGAAATAAAGTTTGAATCGGGAAAAATCTTTAGGGTTTTGACCCTTTTTGAGAAAGAATGAAGTTTGGTCCTTTTTGCATTTAATTAAACCTAATTCTAATTACTTAAATAAAAGAAATATTTTTTAGTTTTTTATGTTTTAATGAAATAAAAGAAAAGAAATTAAAATTGTCAAGAAAACCCTAATTCTAATTTATTTTATTTGTTATGAAAATAATTAAAATTAACCTAATTAAAGAACTAAATTAATTGTGTTAGCATTTATTTACAAAAATAAAGTGAAATTAATAAATAATAATAATAATATAAATATTTTAGTTTTCTGATTTTTATTGTGAAAATAATTAATTATGTTAATTAAATAATAATAATAATAATAATAAATAAAATAGTTAAAGGGAAAAATATAAAAGAAAAATAATAAACCAGGGGGGTGTCCTGGCCCATTAGGAGGTGAAGAAGCAATTTCCAGGACCAACAAACTATTCAGCCACGTTTGACTTTGGTAATTGTCCAGGTATGTGTTGACTGGGAGTATGGTACTCATCATCTTATGGCCACTGGATTGCTGCTTGAAGCCACATGGCATGCTGAGGCGTGAGGTACATGATGTTCATCATTTGGAAGCCTGCATATAATCATGTTAAACAAAATAATATAAGCGTTTTGGGGGACCTGGGATTCGAACCCAGGTCCCAATGATCACCAGCCAGCACATCAACCACCAAGCCATCTGCACGCGTTTGTAATTATAATAACAAGCAAATATAATATTTAAAAATCACTTCATGTGCTGTAAAACAAAAAAACACTCGCGCGTTTTGAATTGTCCAACCACGTATCACCACCTCATCATCGTCTTCGCTGTGCCTGTAAAAAAACAAATTAGATAGCGGGGGTTTTTAACCCCCACAAACCACAACGAGGAAAAATAGCGATTAGGCGTGTGGTTAATAGAAATATTTCGCGAGGGTGCCAACATGTTCGTCTTGACCTAACGGATTCAGCCATGGGTCTTATGAGTCTCAATTTTTCCTATATAATAAAGCCCCAAATCCAAAGCTCAGGAACCCTAGAATTTGTCAATGGCAATTTATGATTCTGTGCGTTATAATCCAATTAAACTATGCCAATAGCTTCACATGGATCCAAGCAATGCAAAACAAACAAAAAATCACGTTAATGATGCATGAATTAAACTATTCGATTTTCAAAATAACAAGCAAACCGTGGTTCTGTTCTTGATGATTCTTTGAGCTTCAACGCTTGGTTTTGATTCCTACACGTTCCTGGGGATTCCTGCAATGTGTTAGAGTCAATAAAACGCCTTGAATTGGCCTGGAATATAGAAAACAGTTTTCAAGTTTTCTTGAATTTTTTCAACATGCTTATGGATTTTTCTGCAGTGCTTTCACGTATGCATGAATTGGGTTCACTTGTGTATTTATAGAGGAAGAGAATTAGGTCAAAATCTTGCAAAGAAATCCATGGAATGATGGTTTGAATATTTGATTGAAAATCAAATATTTTTGAATCTTTTTGATTGGAAAAACTTGCTAAATTTGGAGATTTTGATATCCTTGATTGGTACACGAAATTGCCAGCATGATTAGGTCATTCTTGCTTCACAAAAAGATTGAAAAATCAAATCTTTGTATTTCCTACAATTTAAATTAATTAAATGAATTAATATTGATTAAAAATCCAAATAATTAATAAAAAATAAGAAAATAATTCAATTAAGCTTGATGGGTCGTGCATAGGCCATGGATAAAGTTTCAAGAAGAAATTTGAGGCCCATTAGCAAAAACAAGGTGTTTTGAGCAAAGTTGACTTTTGCAAATTCATGAAAATTTCCCAACTTCTCCAATGCATATCTTGCTCAATTTTGATCATATGAACATGTTCGTGGATATTTTGGAAAGGTATTGAAGTCCTCTAACCAATGCCTTTGGTCCCATGTCATTTGGATTTACCAATCTCAAGTTATGGCCTTTGACTTAAAGTGCATTTTTGTTGACTTTTGAAATTGACCTATAATGTAGAAATTGATAACTTTTTGTGAGAGTATTTCTTGGACTTGGAATGTGAAGATGGATTATAGGAAATGTCATCCCCTTCAAAATGAGCATTGGATGGGGTTTTTATGATGAACCATGAAAAAGTTATGCCTTGGTCAAGATACAGTTTTGTTTTCTACTGTCCAAAAATAGTAACTTCTTGCATCTTGATGATTTTTGAGCTATCCTTGTGGAATCATGATCAAGACTTGATCAAATGATGATTGTGTACTCAAAATAAGATGTTGACCAAAAATTATGACCTTTGACTGTAAAATGACCATTTAACCCCTGCAGTTGATTGTGAAGCAAATAGAGCTTTTGACTGTGCAATTTGACATTGTGAGTCTTGAAACTTGACATGTAGATGTTTGACAATGTATATAGGCCTATGAGACTTGATTGAGCCATTGAAAACCTAAAATTCCTTGAAAGAAACAAAACCCTAATTTCAGCTGGCTTAGGAGGCATTTGAACTGTGCAACCCTTGAGAAATCTTGAACCATTTGAAGATGATTCTTGACAAACCTTGAAGAATATGGGAGGGAAAATTTTGGGGTACAACAGTGACCCACCCCAGGAGCATGTATTTGGACCATTCAAAGGAACCCATGAAGGGCCTGGTCAAAAGATACTTATTTGGGGCCCCTTCAAAGGATATCCACATGAGCCATTCGAATGACACTTCGATTTGAAAAAAGAAATGGTTGTTGAAGAGTCTGGTCGAAAGACAGTGCTAGGGGGTCAAGATAAAAGGTTGAGATGCCAAAGGTACTTGTTGACCAAGTCCCATGCGCTTCCAGGTTCAGGCCTGATACACTAGCCATAAAACTCCAAAACTGCTGCACAACAGTCCTACAACACTTCCTTATTCCTTGAACCAAAATGGCATACAAACACTTCCCCTTGAAAGCTACAAATAAAGCATGCCTTTTTTGTTTAAATCTTTTGTTTTCCCTCCTAAAACATAAACCCATGCCATCTATAAATATGAGCCTCCACCACTCATGTTCGGGGCGCCTGAAGAATTGCAAGAGAACTCTTGTGAAAATTCCTCAAACTCTAAAACATCCATCCTACGCTTTTCTTTAAAAATTCCCAACACTCAGGAAAAACTCAACCCTCTTTGTACAGAAGGTGAATCCTTTGATTCACACCCCAAGTGACCATCTAACTAGTCTTCGACCCACTTCCCCAACTACCATATAGTAACCCTTTGAGTCATTCCATTACTTGTTATAAAAAGAACCTTCAATCCTTTCACACACCCTCCTTCAATTTAGTGGCTGCTTTCATAAAGTGGTAACTGGATTAGTCTCAGGAAGATCCCAACGAACTTCCATTCTACACCAAGGAAGACACTTGCAGTTTCCTTCGATTTAAGAACTTCAAGAGGTAAGTTCCCTTTAAAATTGAATCTATTCTATTTAAATATCATGTGCACATGCAAATAAAGAAAAATGTAGATGTTTCATGTAGGGAGTTTGACCATGTCTTAGCTTTCGATTTTGACTACCCATACGCTGAGAATCTCAACTCTGACTAGTTAGGCTTTGGACTTTGAGACCCAATGATTTTTGTGATAACCCTTGGCTTGTAGTTACACTTGAATGTTGCATTTTAAGAACTTAAGACATGTTCATTGTAACTTTCAATTGTCTAAATGCTTAAGCCTTTCGAATCTCAACCTGAGGGCCTAACATACTTATAGTCGTAGGAGTCAGCAAGGAGCCTGTGGCAAAGAATGCACCTCACACTGACTCCTAGTCTCAAACGAAGGAAGTAACCAGAAAGGTCTCCTTGCTGACTTCCAATTTCTAATCGAAGGATAAAAAAACTTTGTTGACTTCCAACTCCCAGTTGAAGGACAGAACCTTGCTGACTCCAGGCCCAAATTGAAGGAGGTCAAAAAGTGCAGAATCGAAGGGTGCTTCTGCCTGAATCGAAAGAGCTTATTTTTCTCCTTTTTTTATTTTATTTTGTCTTTATATTTTCTTGCTATTTCAATATGGTTGTAATAGTTTGTGATTTATTTTTTTTCACTTTTTTATTTATTATTTTTTGTATAAATGTTAGTAACTAGGATGTATGGCAAGATTAAAAACAACAAGTGGATAACCTAAAATTCAAAAGATAAACTCCATGCAATCAAACACACTATTCACACACATTCACCCCTAGGTTAATCCCACTTGTTGCCTCGTAAAAATAGTCATGTCCCTCTGTGATACGGTGGCAGAACCGACTGTTTTGAAAAATGATGGTTTACATTTTGCGTTTTGTATTCGCAAAATGTCGCGGTAAGAAAGAGTCGCCACCAACTTTTATTTTATCCAACTGGAAAGGAAAAAAGCACAGAAAAAAAATCCTTTTTCGAGATTTTGAGTACGGGGGTAGATTATAGAAAGGGAAGGTATTAGCACCATTTTTATCCATGGTTTTCCATGGGCTCTTAGGTACTTGCTCATCTTTTAAAATTGCTTGTGTGTGCTTGTTTTAAAAAGTTTTATTTTACTTCATTTTAACCCTTGTTTCTGTCCTCAAGAGTGTTACGAAGCTGTTTCTAAAAACTTTGTTTGAAAAGTGTTTGGTGTGAAAAAGTTGATTTGAGCAAGTACCTAACAGTTATCTACCTACTCGAAAAAAAGATTGTTTCTGTTCTCGTTTCCTTTAGACAGTGCTATCCTACTATTGAGAAATAGGTAGCATCGTCGTTGGAGTTGTAAGGGTCAATTCGTAAGGGACGTACGGTCACTAAAACAATGTTAGGACGTCTTAGTAATAGCCCTAAAGTCTTAAGATCATATTCGAGGCAACATTTCTGAGGCAACATTTCCGAGGCGATGTTTCCGAATGGGACTTTTGATCTTTGTTAGACATGAGGGAAACTACTAAGACACCCTATACTTAATGATCGTTTACCGAAGGCAACCGAAGTGAGAGTATACCCTAAGAGTGCGCATGTGCGAGTGATTTGATTTCAGTTATTATCTTTGCACATTTGAGTTTTCTAGCCGTTTTAAATTATTATGCAATCTTGTCATACAATCCTATTAACATACATCTAAACAGTTAATATTTGCGAGAATTTAAAATTCGGGAAATAAAATCTACGCTATTACAATGCTTCGGGGTAGGGATTAATTACATAGCCAAAAAACCCCCGCAAAAGACGATAAATAAAGAAAATCCTAATTTAAACTATTACATACCATGGACAGTTACATTAATATTGCAAAAATAATAAAGCGTGCGATGAATCGAAAACGAGATATTTAGCGTTTTGACACCAACTACCTAATTGTAATATACAAGAAAAATCATTTTTTTGTCGTTTTTGTGCTATTTTGAGAAAATAAAGTTCAATTAAATAAAAATAACCTAATCACTAATTAATTTTAGTTAAGAAAAATAATTAAATTAACCTATCTTTTAGTATTTTTTGTTTTGAGAAAAGAAAAAAAAATTAAATCAAAAGCTTAAACCTAATTTTTCTAATTGATTTTAATTATAAAATAAAGTTTGAATTACCCTAGATTAAATTAAACTAGTATTAAATTAAATTTGATAAAATAAAACCTAATTCTAGTTTTTTGTGAAACCCTTGATTTTATGATTTTGTGAAAAAAAGAAACTAATTTTGGTTAAAAAATAATTAAACAAATTAAATAAAATAAATGAAATAAATAGAAAAGAAAGAAAGATGGGCCTGATGTTGTTTAGCAAGAAAGGGGGTATGAATCTGACTTCTTGGCCCAATAATTCCTGGCCTTTGTTGACTTCGTTGGATCTAGTGTGCATGCTTGACTCAGACGCATGGTGGACCTTTAAGGGGAAGGCCTTAGATCTGGCTTGTTGGTGATCTGATGGTTGGATACTGATGATGCATGGTGGACACATGGGGTACCAGCACACCGTGTGACTCTTACAGGGTGTTTCAAGGCGTGGGGAAGCTTGCTAGCGATTGAAACACGATCCTGGGGAGTCCAGTAATTGATTGGTATGATTAGAATGGCTTGAGATGGTCTGAAACTTGGAAATCAGTTTGCACATTTTTCTTGAATTTTTGCAATTTGTTCTTTGCCTTTGCACGCCTCTAGCCTCTCCTTTTTTATCTGCACTTGTTCCTTATGTATACTAGAGTGTATTAGGGTTGCAATTTTGTATCAAATCTCTTCCAATTATGAATATTGATTCATGATTCAATCCTTGCACCAAATCTTTCCAAATCAAGAAAATTCAATCTTTTTTGGTCCATGTGATGCCTTGCACGATTTGATCTTGTCTCCAGCTGTATAATGAACCTAATCATGCACAAAATATCAAGAATTAATTAGTTTTTGATATTTTCATTATTTTATATTGATTTTATTTGATTTAAATGAAATAAAATCAAAATAAATAAGAAAAATAAAAGAATGACAAGTGTAAGGGCTCATGGATCATTTGTCACATTACAAACTCAGTGCAAGCATAAAAAGTTGGGCCCATTTGACAAAAAATGCAATTTTGGACACTTTTGACTTTTGGCAATTTTGCAAAAAGGGTCAACTTGGCCAATGCATAACTCTCTCAATTATTACCCTAGAGAGGTGTTCTTGAACTTTTTAGAAAGCTTAAGATGTCCTCTAAACAACCCTTTTTGTCTCATCTCAATTTAGTTTTCCACGTTCATGTATGAAGCTTTGACCCAAAAGGTGTTTTTGTTGACTTTTCAAAATGACCTATAATGTCCAAATTCATATCTTCTTGTGAGTGCATATTTTGAACTTGGGAGCTGAAGATCACTTGTAGGGAATTACATCCTCTTCAAAATGAGATTTGGATGGGTCATTTTTGATAAAGTATGAGAAAGTTATGCTTGTTCAAAATTGAGTTGACTTTTCCTACAAAACCCTAATTTACAACTTTTGGATTTTGATAAATTGTGAGAAACCCTTGGGGAATCATGATCAAACTTTGATAAAATGATGAATAATACTTCAAAATGACAATGTTGACCAAAAATCTTGAAGTTTGACTGTATGTGAGCCACAGTTGAATTTTGCCCCAACAAAGTCGATTTTCAGGCCTTTGAGCAGTTGACTGAGCAAATTTTCTCTGCAAGGCTTGAAACTTGACATAAATGATCTTGAGAACATATTAGGACAATGGTGAGCATTTGGGGTACTTTGAACTCAAGAATCTTGATTCAAAATGAAACCCTAATTTGAGGTAGACTGCCTTAGGAGAGGGTTTGTCTGGTCAACCCTTGGACTTCCTTGAGCAATTTGAGGACCTCACTTGACATGTATTGAGAAATGTGGGAGGGCAGATTTTGGGGTACAACAGCTGCCCCTGTTCAATCTTCTTAAACCTGAGGATGTAGATTGACTCGTCTGCCTTTCGTGATCTGAAGGTTGAAGATGATTGAACACTAGAGTGCCCAGAAATTTGCACTCGCATGAAGTGGTACTTGTCTTGTCTTGCGATATAGGGAATGGAATTATAGATGCCATTTGGAAGTCAATGACGGGAGATGGGCTTAAGGATTCCATCCGAAGAAGTGTCGACTGCATAAGAGATTCCTTTGCGAGAACCCGTATACTTGTTGTTGAGGAGGATTTCGCTGGGACACGCTGATCTTTGTCTTGGGAGAAGTAGAATTTTAGGAGCTTTAGTTGTCTGTTACTCTACTTGGGAATCCTCTCTTAGTCGAGGGGGTGAAAATGAAATGATATCTGGTCGTGCTCCTGGATTTGCAATTTCTCAATTCTTATCTGGTCGTGCTCCAGGCTTCAGAAGGAATTAAGTGGTTATCCAGTCGCATCCGGGTTTCAACTTGAATTTAAGGCATAATAATATCCGGTCTATTTCCTGGCTTCATAGTAATAAGCCAAGTAAACTGTTATTTGGTCGAATTCCAAGCTTCGCAATACCTTATACTGTTATTGTTAGAACAAAGTTTGAATCTACTACCCTAAGTTTAAGTTTTGATGATAACAAAATGCAAAGATATATTAATTGTATGATTCATGTAAGACATATATGCTGCCTAAAGAATTACGTTCTGTTTTACAGAAACTCTGATGGGTATCAGCAAGAGAACATCATCATCAGCATCAGAAGATGAGATATCATCATCAGCATCAGAAGATGTTATATCAGATGCCAGAATCAGAAGATCAACTTGTGCTTACGCTGAAGCTTGATGAACAGATCTGCGCTTAACCATCTGAACTCTGATCTAGAAAACAACAGTTCATCAGCACCTAAGCAGCGTCAGAATGAGCCAAAGCCAGAACACGCTTAAGTGGCAACGGTACTGTGCATTCAAGATGCTTTATTACCAACGACATCATTCCAGACAAGATCTTCTCAATTTGGAAAGAATGTTATTGGCATTGAAACGGATTAACTGACTCCCAACGTACCTTATTTCCAATGCTATATAAACCAGTCAGTGAAGATTGAATTGGCTAATGCTCTACAACACTCTACACGCCTAAAGCTATTCATCATCTTTCTCACTCTCAGTTTGCTAAAAGCTCTCAAATTCTTTACTCAATTATTTTAGCACTCTAGTTCTCATAAGCTTAAATTGTGTAGTATCACAGTTGTGATAAACAGTTTTTGTAGAAAACATTCAACACACTTAGATTTCAATTATCTGTAAGAAAGTATTTCCTTGAGAAACCGGTTTGTGGTTTGACTCAAGAAGGCTTTAGCAGTTGTCAAAGCAGTTGTAATATTCAGTTGAATATAGTGGATTAAGACCTCGTTGGAGAGAGGCAAAATCACCTTGACGGGTGGACTGGAGTAGTTTGAGATCAAACGAACCAGGATAAAAATACTGTGTTGACTGCAATTGATTTCAAGTTTTTACAATTCAACCCCCCTTCTTGTGTTTTTCACTTCTTCAATTGGCATCAGAGCGCCTGGTTCTGAGCTAAAACACTTAACCGTGTCAGTACAAGATCCAGCGTCAGAAAAACACAATGGCAGGAACTTATCAACACACCAGCAATGACAACAATGAAGACAGAGACAGATTCAGCGGTAAACCTCCAGTCTTTGATGGAGAAAATTTTGATTACTGGAAAGACAGAATTGAAAGCTTCTTTCTGGCACATGATGCTGATCTGTGGGACATGGTGACAGATGGATACACGCACCCAGTGAATGCAACCGGTCAGAAGATTGACAGGAAAGCAATGTCTGACCAACAAAAGTGTGACTTCAAAAATCACCACAAGGCCATAACCATTCTTCTCAGCGCTATCTCTTACGCTGAATATGAAAAGATCTCTAACAGAGACACAACAAAGAACATGTTTGACTCACTCAGAATGACGCATGAAGGCAACATTCAGGTCAAAGAAACTAAAGCTCTTGCGCTCATTCAGAAGTATGAGGCATTCAAAATGGAAGAAAGTGAATCCATTGAAACAATGTTCTCAAGATTCCAAATTCTGGTGGCTGGTCTCAAGGTTCTGGACAAAGGATACTCTACTGCTGATCACGTCAAGAAGATCATCAGAAGCTTGCCAAAGCAGTGGAGGCCAATGGTTACAACGCTGAAGCTAGCAAAAGATCTCAACAAAATTTCTCTGGAGGAACTTATCAGCTCCCTCAGAAGTCATGAGATAGAGCTGGAAGCTGATGAACCTCAGAAGCAAGGTAAGCCTTTAGCATTAAAATCTAACAAAAAATCTGAGTCTAAAGTTTTGCAGGCAGTTGAAGAAACATCTAATGGATCCTCATCAGAAGAAGACGAACTTTCCCTCCTCTCCAGAAGAGTGAACCAACTATGGAAGTAGAGGCAAAGGAAGTTCAGGAATCCCAGAAGATCTGATCAGAATGAGTCTTCTTCCAGATACAAAAGGTCAGATTCTTCCTCTGGATACAGAAGATCTGAAGGCTCCTCAGGAAGCAGAAATCCAAACACCAAGGACATCATCTGCTATGAATGCAATGAGCAAGGACACTACAAGAGTGACTGCCCAAAGCTTCAGAGGGAAAAGTCCAAAAAGAAGTTTGGAAGAGAAAAGAAGAAAAGTCTCATGGCTACATGGGATGACTCTGACTCGTCTGAAGCTGACTTAGAATCAGATGATGAGAGAGCCAACACAGCTCTCATGGCCAACATTTCAGAAGACAGTGAAGCTTCTGAATCAGACTCAGAATCAGACACTAAAGAGGTATTTCCTGACTTTGCAATTAATTTTACTAAGGCTGAACTTGCTGAAAGCCTTAACGAAATTCTGGAAAGGTACCAGCAGATTAGAGTTAAATTCAGAAACCTGAAAAGGAATCTTGAATCTAACTCTGATAAGACTGAGAGTCTTAAATTGGAAAATTCTGAGCTGAGAAATAAAATTTCAAAATTAGAAAATGTTTTACAAAACTCTCAGAAGGAACCAATTTCTGAAACTCCCAGCAGCGCTGATGAGATCATCAAGGAGTATGATCATAGTTTCCAGAAGTTCCTTGCTAAAAGCATAGATAGAAGCAAAATGGCTTCAATGATCTATGGAGTTAGCAGAAACGGCAGAAAGGGAATAGGATACCAAGGTAAGGTTCCTACACCAAAGAATGCCATGGATTTAACCATTAAATACACTCCTCTGAACTCACATTTTGTGTATGGTCACACACATGATATTAAATACACTAGTAGTAAGTATTCTGTGAAACCAAAATTCAACCAGAGTTTTGGTAAATCTAACAAATCAGGACCCAAGAAAATCTGGGTACCTAAGGATAAAATAATACATGTTGCAGATATCTTTAGCAGCAAATCAGAAACACCAGTCATGATACCTGGACTCTGGCTGCTCGCGACGCATGACGGGAAGAAGGCATATGTTCCGAAGCCTGGAACTTAAGCCTGGAGGCCACGTTGGCTTTGGAGGCAATCAGAGGGGAAAGATCATTGGCTCTGGAACTGTAGGTAATGGAAATCTTCCCTCTATAAATAATGTTCTGCTAGTAGATGGATTAATGCATAATCTGTTATCCATAAGTCAATTAAGTGATAACGGTTATGATATAATCTTTAATAAAAAATCATGTAAAGCTGTTAGTCAGAAAGATGAGACTATCCTATTTAATGGAAAGAGGAAAAAAAACATTTATAAAATCAAACTTTCTGAACTGAAAAGTCAGAATGTAAAGTGTCTTCTGTCTGTTAACAACGAGCAATGGATCTGGCACAGAAGATTGGGGCATGTTAGTATGAGAAGAATATCTCAGATTAACAAACTCAATCTGGTCAGAGGACTTCCTAATCTGAAGTTCAATTTAGATGCTCTGTGTGAAGCATGTCAGAAAGGCAAGTTTGCACATTGACTTATTTGGACCAGTTAAAACTGCTTCAATCAGTGGCAAGAAGTATGGGTTAGTAATCGTAGATGACTATAGCAGATGAACATGGGTAAAGTTCTTAAGACACAAGGACGAGTCACACTCTGTGTTTGTTACCTTCTGTAACCAAGTTCAGAATGAAAAGGATCTTAGAATCGTTAAAGTCAGAAGTGATCATGGTGGAGAGTTTGAAAACAAAGATTTTGAGTCATTCTTTAATGACAGAGGCATTCTGCATGATTTCTCTTGTCCTAGAACTCCCCAACAAAATGGAGTTGTAGAACGAAAGAACAGAACATTGCAAGAAATGGCCAGAACCATGATCAATGAGACAAACGTTGCTAAGATCTTCTGGGCAGAGGCAATAAACACAGCGTGCTACATTCAGAATAGAATCTCAATAAGACCTATTCTGGAAAAGACTCCATATGAATTGTGGAAGAACAGAAAGCCCAACATTTCATATTTTCATCCATTTGGATGTACTTGTTTTATGTTAAATACAAAAAATTATTTAAACAAGTTTGACTCTAAAGCACAGAAGTGTATTATGTTAGGATACTCTGAACGCTCAAGAGGGTACAGAGTATATAATACAGAAACACAGATTGTGGAAGAATCAATCAGTGTTTGTTTTGATGATAAGCTTGACTCTGAAAAGTCAAAGCAGAATGAAGTTTTTGCAGGTATGGAAGTTGAATTTACAGGTTCTGAAGACAAGTCATCAGAAGCTCTCAACAAAGACACTCCTTCAACATCTGAAAGGAGCACTGCTAGCAATCCTACAACAGATGCTGATCAACCTCAGAAGAGACTCAGAAGCAGCTTGGATCACCCAGAAGAAACTATCTTAGGAAGAAAGGAAGATCCAATCAGAACAAGAGCCAGCTTCAGAAACTCTGAAGAATCCCTCATGGGACTTGTGTCTCTGATTAAACCTTCTTCTATTGATGAAGCACTTCTGGACAACGACTGGATTCTAGAAATGCAAGAAGAGCTGAATCAATTCACCAGAAATGACGTATGGGATCTTGTTCCCAGACCAAAAGGATTCAACGTCATTGGAACAAGATGGGTGTTCAGAAACAAGCTGAACGAACAAGGTGAAGTTATCAGAAACAAAGCACGATTGGTAGCACAAGGTTATAGTCAGCAAGAGGGGATAGACTATATAGAAACCTTTGCCCCATTCGCCAGGTTAGAATCTATCAGACTTTTAATTTCATTTGCTGTTAATAAAGGCATCACTCTGTATCAGATGGATGTCAAGAGTGCATTCTTAAATGGTTATATAGAAGAAGAGGTTTATGTGCACCAACCCCCTGGTTTTGAAAGTACAAAAAACCCAGAATATGTTTTCAAACTAAAGAAGTCACTATATGGTCTGAAACAAGCTCCCAGAGCTTGGTATGAAAGACTAAGTAACTTTCTGTTAGAAAATGAATTCACCAGAGGGAAGGTGGACACTACCTTATTCTGTAAGTCAGTTAAGAATGACATCTTAGTCTTTCAAATTTATGTTGATGATATTATTTTTGGATCTACTAATCCTTCTCTTGGAAGAAAATTTGCTAAGTGTATGCAGGCAGAATTTGAGATGAGCCTCATGGGAGAACTGAAATTCTTTTTGGGAATTCAGATCAATCAGAATCCTGAGGGAACTTACATTCATCAGAGCAAATATGTCAGAGAACTTCTGAAGAAATTTGACCTCTCAGAATGTAAGCCATCAAAGATTCCAATGCATCCCACGTGCATTTTGGAAAGAGAAGAGGTAAGCAAAAAGGTAGAACAGAAAGTCTACAGAGGTATGATTGGTTCTCTCCTTTATCTGACAGCTTCAAGGCCTGATATCTTATTCAGCGTATGTATTTGTGCTAGATTCCAATCATATCCTAGAGAATCTCACTTAACAGCTGTTAAGCGAATTTTCAAGTATCTAAAAGGTACTACTAATCTGGGTCTATTTTATAGAAAATCTAGTGATTACAGCTTAGTAGGCTACTGCGGTGCTGACTTTGCTGGAGACAGAGTAGAGCGTAAAAGTACTTCTGGAAGCTGCCAGTTTCTGGGAGAAAATCTGATCTCTTGGTCCAGCAAAAGGCAATCCACAATTGCGCTATCAACAGCAGAAGCTGAGTACATAGCAGCAGTAGGATGTAGCACACAAATGCTCTGGATGAAAAGTCAGCTTGAAGACTTCCAGATTTTTGAGAGTAACATCCATATACTCTGTGACAATACTTCTGCCATTTGCTTAAGTAAAAATCCTATTTTGCATTCTAGGGCTAAGCATATAGAAATAAAACATCACTTCATTAGGGACTATATTCAGAAAGGAATTTTGAACTTAAAGTTTATTGATACAGACCATCAATGGGCTGATATCTTCACTAAACCTCTTTCTGAAGATAGGTTCAATTTCATTCTGAAACATCTCAGCATGAAACTCTGCCCAGAGTGAAAATGTTTTAATTTTATATATTAACCTTCAGAATGTGTTTTCCTTTTACTGTGAACTTCTGATCAATCTTCTTTCAGAAAGATAGACATGCAGATTGTATCAGATTCTATTCTTAAAGATTTGAGCGTTTCAGCTCAAGGATAGACGTGCTGCTCACTAAATCAAACAAGTGTCATCCAATCATCAGCAAATCTCTGAAGCAGAACACGTGTGCACGCTTCTGAGAAGGCAAAATGCTGATTGGATGCATTGAGGCACATGTCTGGTAACCGTTCCAAGTATCTTTCTCAAATCCCCCAAAATCAGCAAGCATTAAATGCACGTAATCATGTTTTAAAATGTAATCATGAAATTATTCTCTTTCTTAAAACTGTTTACGTTTTCAAATTTTTTTTTGAAATCTATTTAAGCACATTAACATCATTCATTAAACTTTTACCGTTTCTTACAATCATCCAAAATATTTTCTGCATTCTCACTTGTGTGTTCATCCTTTTTCAAAGAAACCCTTTCGTCAAGTTTTTCTTAGAAAACCATAAGTGTGAACATGGCAACCTCTAGCAATGTTTCTGCAGGTTCTCAGAAGGAGGCTTCATCTGAACAATACAAAATTCCCTTCAGAACGCTCCTTACACCAGTGAAGAACTTGGAAGTTCTGTCTGAACTGATTGTTGATTTCTCCAGTCTGA
Organism: Vicia faba; assembly: GCA_948472305.1. Lineage (NCBI taxonomy): Eukaryota > Viridiplantae > Streptophyta > Magnoliopsida > Fabales > Fabaceae > Vicia > Vicia faba. Next base: position 749,989,181 of record OX451740.1, on the reverse strand, counting down.
AAGAAAATGGATTCGATTTGACAGAAGAAGTTAGGGCACAAGGATGGGAGAGATATTTTGATAGGTTGGTGGGTCCAACATTCCCAGTATTGGTCAAAGAATTCTAGATTCATGCGTCCTAATCAACACATCAAGTTACCTCCTATATAATGGGAAAGAAGATTGTGATCACTGAGGATCACATTGCAAGATTGATTGGATACAGTGGTGGTGGTATCCGGTGTATCGACATGGCAGAAAGATGATCTAACGCTGCTATCATTGCAAGAGAAATATTCACCCATGGGGTTCCCAGCAGCAAAATCAAAGACTTGAAGGATCAGCACAAAATATGGGCGAAGATTATTCTGGGGTGCTTCAATCACAGGAAGCCCACCATCTCTCCTGATTATATAAACATAGATCAGCAGTTTCTGATCTACTTTATTAATCAGAAGGTAAAGATTAACTTGGCTCATCTTCTGTTTAATCACCTCAGGACCAGTGTCAAGGAGACAAGAGAAGAAGAAAGGACAAAAAGGGATTGGATACCCTTTGGCAGGTTAATATCATATATTCTAACTGAGAATAGGCTGATAGAACACCTTACAGAAGCTCAGGAAGTAAGCTCTATTGAACCTACTGTTGGCAAGCCTCTGAACGCCAAGAATCTGAAGAAAATGAAACTGATAGAGAATATCAGAAAGGAGCCCAGCATCACTCCTCTTGCTGACATCACCAGCAGAAGAGTCCCTCTGGACGACTTTCCAATATTTTCTGAGATTGACTCTAAACCAATCATTGTTCTCAGATACTTGGACGCTTGCAAGGCTGATGGCACAGATCCCACTCTGAACATCAAAGATCTGCACCAGCAAAATCCAGAAGTTACTGTGAAGAAGACGAAGAAAAGAAAGGCTACTTCAGAAGGACCATCCCAGCAGACCCCTAAGAAGAGAGGTAATCTATCTGCTGCTAATGTTTTAAATTCTTCTGCTATTCCAACATCAATCCCAACCCCAGCTTCACATGAACTCCCAATCCCCATACCAACCATTAATGAAACCGAACCAGAGGCTGACCCTTCTGAGTCACTGACTCTCAGGAGATCCCGCACCAAATCCCAAACTCCAAAACCCACAACATCAACAGAATCAGAACTTGACAAAGTTCTGTCTGAAATTGATCAACGTTCTTCCGCTCCCCTCTCAGAAAATCCAAACACTCAACCAGAAATTGCCCACTCTCCTCAACCAGAACATACTCTCTCACCCATACCAGAACAACCAGAAATTCCACCTCCTTCTCCACAACCAGAAATTCCACCTCCCTCTCCTCAACCAGAACTTCATCCACCTTCACCTCAACCACCATCTCCACAACCTGAGTTTCATCACTCTGAAACTCCATCACCTGAACCTCAAACCCCTGAACCTCATTCTCCTCAATCCTCTGAGCCATAACCCTTGGCAATTCAGCTGCCATGTGGTACAACTGTAAACATGGCCCAACTGCCATCCTCACCAGAAACTACCCCTCCCAATACTCCACACAGTCCAATAATCATTTCTGATTCTCCCACTCCATCTCCCAAACAAAATACTGAAGACCACAGCAGGACATTTATTGATTTAACAAGCCTTAACCGTCTTGCTGACCTTAAAAACAAAATAGCCATCCCCAAACCCAAACAACTAGATGTTGGTGCTGACATTTTGAATTTTGAAACAGGCTTGCAGAATTGGATTGCTTCTCTAAAGCAGGTTTGTCCTGGAATGATTGACCCTGCCGCTTCATACCATCTCTAGACTCAATTCAGAAAGTGGGTACGCGCTGAAGACCTCAAGCTGCAAGACATCAATTATGAACAGGCACAACAGAACTTCAGCAAGCTGCTGAAAGAAGTTGAAAGTCAGCTGCCACAGGACGAAGTGCTCTTTCTGGATAGTGAGCCATGGTCTGAAAAGCGTCCAGCTTCAAAAGCTCAGCAAGCAGAAGATCAGACTATTCAAGCTGAAGATGTTAGTCAAGCTGAAGATGTTGCAGAAAGCTCTCAGAAGCATCCTGCTTCTGATGTTTCTCAAGCTGCCTTGGACAGGAAGACTCTGGAAGAGCTGAAGCAGAATGATATTCGTCTACAGCAAAGAATGGATGAGAATGATCAGAAGATGAAGGAAAGGATGGATGTGCAAGATAGCAAGATTGATACAGTAGTCAGCATGGTGCACAAGCAGAATGAAACTGCTGATCAGATTAAGACAATGCTAGAGACTCTGTTCACACGCCTTCCACCCCAACCTTAGTTTTTCATTCATGATGTTTTCATGCTTTTTCTTTCCATGTTTTCTGTACTCTCTTCTATGCTTTGAATTAAATATAACAGTTTTTCTGCTCTGATCGTTTTAGCTTATATTACTTGCACTTTTTGATTACTGACAAAAAGGGGGAGAACAAGAATGATATTTTTCAATAACGGATTACTGAGACAAAAAGTCTCAAACATTCTAACACTCTGATATACTTGAATGTTTTCTGTTTTGCATAAGCCTACAGGTACAAGAAGTTAATCATCTCTGATACACTGAAGCTCTGATATTCTGGTCTGAAGCTCTGATACTCTGATGTTAAAAGAAAGTCAGTAAAGATCTGATCCTGAAGAACTCTTGGAATTAAAAAGGGAAGTAATAAATTCAGGGGGAGTATCTCCGATCTAAACTCTGATATCTCTTTATCCCTTATCCTCTTATCTTTTGATAACTTCCTATTTAATTCTGATACAACTTATTATTTAGTTATCTCTGATACTTTTCACGCTAATTTTCAATTAAAAAATATCTAGTTTTTTGTCATCATCAAAAAGGGGGAGATTGTTAGAACAAAGTTTGAATCTACTACCCTAAGTTTAAGTTTTGATGATAACAAAATGCAAAGATATATTAATTGTATGATTCATGTAAGACATATATGCTGCCTAAAGAATTACGTTCTGTTTTACAGAAACTCTGATGGGTATCAGCAAGAGAACATCATCATCAGCATCAGAAGATGAGATATCATCATCAGCATCAGAAGATGTTATATCAGATGCCAGAATCAGAAGATCAACTTGTGCTTACGCTGAAGCTTGATGAACAGATCTGCGCTTAACCATCTGAACTCTGATCTAGAAAACAACAATTCATCAGCACCTAAGCAGCGTCCGAATGAGCCAAAGCCAGAACACGCTTAAGTGGCAACGGTACTGTGCATTCAAGATGCTTTATTACCAACGGCATCATTCCAGACAAGATCTTCTCAATTTGGAAAGAATGTTATTGGCATTGAAACGGATTAACTGACTCCCAACGTACCTTATTTCCAATGCTATATAAACCAGTCAGTGAAGATTGAATTGGCTAGTGCTCTACAAAACTCTACACGCCTAAATCTATTCATCATCTTCCTCAATCTCAGTTTGCTAAAAGCTCTCAAATTCTTTACTCAATTATTTTAGCACTCTAGTTCTCATAAGCTTAAATTGTGTAGTATCACAGTTGTGATAAACAGTTTTTGTAGAAAACATTCAACACACTTAGATTTCAATTATCTGTAAGAAAGTATTTCCTTGAGAAACCGGTTTGTGGTTTGACTCAAGAAGGCTTTAGCAGTTGTTAAAGCAGTTGTAATATTCAGTTGAATATAGTGGATTAAGACCTCGTTGGAGAGAGGCGAAATCACCTTGACGGGTGGACTGGAGTAGTTTGAGATCAAACGAACCAGGATAAAAATACTATGTTGACTTCAATTGATTTCAAGTTTTTACAATTCAACCCCCCTTCTTGTGTTTTTCACTTCTTCAGTTATCTGGTCGTGTCCCAGGTTTCAGTGTCCTTTGCCGCTATCTGGTCGTGCTCCAGTCTTCACAACGTCTTATACCATTATCTGGTCATGCACCAGGCGTCACAGTGTCTTATACCACCGTCTTGTAGATTCTAGGCTTCATGGTATCTTGTACTTCTATCTGGTTGATTTCCAGGCTTCACAATAACTTGCTGGGGGGATAAGCTGTTTTCTGGTCGATTTCCAGGCTTTATAGCTTGTATTTAAGATATACCACTATCTGGTCGATTCCAGGCTTCGTAGAATTTTGGAGAAATCAAGATATTATTCGGTCAATTTCCGGGCTTCATATCTTGAACTGGAATAGAAATCTTAGTATCGATTTGACTGAACCAGAGAAAACTTACGAGAACTTGATTGCATCTTTCCCTGAAAGGTAAAAAGTTAGTTGTATGTAATGTCATGATGTATGAAATGTATTGGGTAATGATGTTCTCAAAATAAATGAGATTGTGCTGTATGATGCATATGCGCATGCCGTGATGTATGGATATGCAATGTTCTTGTGATATTCTCCAGTTGGGGAGAATAAATCCTGGACTGCTGTTGGAGAGTATAAGGAGTTGAGTTCTTCGTTCCCGCTGGGAATAGTGACCGAAGATGATTAGCTGGAGACTCGCGCCCGTTCTGCTCGAGAATATTCCGCCGAGAGAGACTATGTTTGATAATAATCCTGTAGGATAATGACTTTGCGGGGAAGAAAGATACTCTGTTGGACAATCTGCTGATTTGGAGAAATAAACTAAGCTGGTGGTGAACTTCTATTGTTAGTGATAGATAAATTCTGCTTGGGGAGAATTTTGCTGACTCATTCGCGATTATGAACCTCGGTTGGGGAGAGTTAACACCACTGTCTTTGGATACTTCCTACTCTGCAGGGAGTGTATGCACTTTTAGTTATATTCTCAATCTGGCTCTATCCCTGTACCTATTGGGTAGAGAAACTGTAAGGTTTGGACATTTCTTGTTTTCCCCTGTTCCTGGAATTACGAGTAATTGTCTTTTGTTTCTTATGTAGGTATTTATGAGCAGCAATTATTTTCAAATGCATATGTCAAAAATGAATCATTGGACTTTCTTGCAAAACAAAGCAGAAGAAGAAAAAACAAGTTGAAATTTCTTGTGAAAATGAATTGTATTAATTTTTGAAATTGACCTGTAACAGATGTTTTGTACAAAGAGGCTGACGTCCTAGTAAGAGAACTCCGCCGAGGGAACAAAAATTATACAATTTGTGTAAAAGAAAGAAAAACAGCTATATGAAACAATCCCACTGGGTTCCAACTCTGCTATTGCCCTTATATCTTTGAGCGTCTCATCACTTTGCTACTTGGTCGAAGGTGGATCAGATTGATTGCCGCCGTCCGAGCTTGATAGTCGATACCGAAGTCTGGTTACACGATGATCCAATGAGACATAGTGTTACGCTTCAAGCCCTAATTTTTTCCTGGACCGCCCTTTCGGGTTTTCAATCCACCGAGATACCCTTTTTTTCCTAAGCCGCCTTTTCAGGTTTTCGACTTGCCGGGTGTGCATTTCTTTTCATTTTCATCCCTTACTTTTGCCTGAACCCTTTTGGTTTGACGGGAAGCCCTTATTTTTGCCTAGGCCAGTCAACCTAGAGGGTCTTTGATTAGGCGTAGTATTTTTTTCACTATCTCTGCATTGACGGGGTGAGGAAGGTCGTCACCATCCATGGTGGTCAGAATCATAGCTCCTCCCGAGAAAATGTTCTTAACCACAAATGTCCCTTCGTATGTGAGGGTCCATTTGCCCCTGGGATCACCTTGTGGCAGAATGATGCGTTTGATCACTAAATCCCCGACCTGATATTCTTGTCGTCTGACTTTCTTGTTAAAAGCCTTGATCATTCGCTTTTGATACGCCTGACCATGACAAATAGTGGTAAACCTCTTTTCATCGATTAGATTCAGTTGATCAAGTCGGGTTTGGATCCAGTCGTCCTCGTACAAACCCGCATCCTTCATAATCCAGAGAGAGGGTATCTGGACTTCGATGGGTAGGACCGCCTCCATGCCATACACTAGAGAATAGGGTGTTGCCCCCGTCGATGTCTGTGCTGAAGTACGGTACCCATGAAGAGCGAATGGTAACATCTCGTGCCAATCTTTGTACGTCACCGTCATCTTCTACACAATCTTCTTGATGTTCTTGTTAGCCGCTTCAACAGCCCCATTCATCTTCAGCCGGTAGGGAGAAGAGTTATGATGTTGTATTTTGAACTGTTTGCAGAGCTCGGTGATCATCGTATTGTTGAGATTTATATCATTGTCCGTAATGATTCTCTCTGGTACACCATATCAACATATCAAATTGTGTCAGATGAACCGTGCCACGACGTTCTTGGTTACTGTAGCAAAGGAAGCTGCCTCGACCCACTTCGTGAAATAATCAATCGCTACCAGAATGAAACGATGTCTGTTGGACGCAGTAGGTCTGATCTCGCCGATCATGTCAATTCCCCACATTGCGAAAGGCCAGGGAGCTATCAAAACATTCAGGGGAACTGGAGGTACGTGCACCTTATCAGCATAGACTTGGCACTTATTATAGGTTCGAGAATGCTGATAACAGTCGGCTTCCATAGTGGACCCAAAAATATCCTTCCTGTAGGATTTTCTTTGCCATGGTATGTCCACTGGAATGAGTTCCGGAGGTTCCTTCATGTAATTCTGCCATGATCCTTTCCGCCTCGCTTTTGTCCACACATTGCAATAAGGTTGAATCATGGTTACGCTTAAAGAGGATCCCATTGCTAATGAAGAACTTCGCAGTGAACCTTCTCAAGAACTTCTTATCATTAACAGATGCACCCTCGGGGTATTCTTGAGCCTCCAGATACCTCTTTACCTCGTGAAACCAGGGTTTATCTGCTACCTCTTCAGCCTCGATGTCACAGCAATGTGCGGGTTCATCTAACCTCTCAATGGTAATCTGGGGAGCTTCATTGTCCCACCTGACTTTGAACATAGAAGACATGGTAGCTAGCGCGTCCGCTAACTGATTCTCCTATCTGGGGAAGGGTTCAAAGGTTATCTCCTCAAAGTGTGGGAGAAATGTCAGTACGTATTCTTTGTAAGGAATAAGATTTGGGTGCTTCGTATCCCACTCGCCTTTGATCTGACTGATCACTAGAGCAAAATCTCCGAATACACTCAAGAACTTAATCCTCAGGTCAATAGCAGCTCGAAGACCCAGGATACATGCTTCATACTCCTCCATATTGTTGGTGCAGTTAAAACATAATCAGGCGGTGAACGAAGTATGACAGCCCTCAGGAGATATAATTACGGCGCCAATTCCGTTACCCAATACGTTTGAGGCTCCATCAAAGTACATAGACCATCTGGATCCTTCCTTAGGTCCTTCATCATGTCCAGGTTCTTCACAGTCAGTCACCAACATGATGTTCTCATCCAGGAACTCGAAATTCGTGGACTGGTAGTCGTCCACGGCCTGATGCGCCAAATGATCCGCCAATACACTCCCCTTGATTGCTTTTTGGGTTGTGTATTGGATGTCATACTCGGTTAGGATCATCTGCCATCTTGCTATTCTTCCGGACAAGGTAGGCTTTTCGAAGATATACTTGATTGGGTCCATCTTTGATATTCATAAGTTGGTGTGAGTCAGCATATACTGTATCAGCTGGCGAGCAGCTCATGCCAAAGCGCAACAAGCTTTCTCGAGCAATGAGTATCGGGTCTCACAGTCGGTAAACTTTTTGCTAAGGTAGTATATAGCGTGCTCTTTTTGGCCAGACTCGTCATGCTGCCCCAACACACACACCATTGAATTATCCAGTACAGTCAAGTATAAGATCAAAGGTCTTCCTTCAACTGGAGGCATCCGAATTGGTGGTTCTTGAAGATATTCTTTGATTCTTTCGAAAGCAGTCTGGCATTCATCATTCCATTCTACCACTTGATCTTTCTTCAGCAGCTTGAAGATTGGCTCACAAGTAGCTGTCAGGTGTGAAATGAACCTGGCGATGTAATTCAGACGTCCCAAAAATCCTATAACTTCCTTTTCTGTGTGGGGAGCTGGCATCTCCTATATAGCCTTTACCTTGGCAGGGTCCACCTGAATACCCTTATCACTGACGACGAAACCCAACAGCTTACCAGACCTTACCCCGAAGGTGCACTTGTTCGGGTTCAACCTCAGCTTGTACGTCTTCAACCTGCCGAACAGTTTTTGGAGATGGCCAAGGTGTTCTTCCTCAGTCTGGGACCTTACTATCATGTCGTCAACATAAACTTCAATCTCATCGTGAATCATGTCATGGAACAAAGCGACCATGGCGCGCTAATAAGTTTCCCCAGCATTCTTCAACCCGAAAGGCATTACCTTGTAACAAAAGGTGCCCCACTGTGTAACGAAGGTTGTCTTCTCCATGTCCTCGGGAGCCATCTTGATCTGATTGTAACCAGAAAAACCATCCATAAAGGAGAAGATCTTATGTTGCACGGTGTTGTCGACCAGAACATCAATGTGTGGAAGTGGGAAGTCATCCTTGGGGCTTGCCCTGTTCAGATCTCTATAGTCCACACACATCCGTACCTTACCATCCTTCTTGGGCACCGGAACAACGTTGGCAACCCACTACGGATAAGAAGGGACAACTAAAAATCCCGCGTCGAACTATTTCATGACCTCAACTTTGATTTTCCCAAACATCTCAGGGCGTATACGGAGAACCTTCTGCTTTACTGGAGGACAATCTTCTTTAGTTGGAAAGCAATGAACCACAATATCAGTGTCTAAACCAGATATATCTTCATAAGATCAAGCGAAGATCTCAACATAGTCGCGTAGCATCTGTATCAACCGTTGCTTGGCACTAAGTTCCAGATTCGCACCTATCTTAACCTGTTTCCTATCTTCCTCTGTACCCAAATTCACTGATTCAACTAGCTCTTCATGAGGCTGTATGGCCCTTTATTCCTACAGTAATAGTCTAGCAAGTTCTCCAGTCACCTCACAATCATCCTCACCTTCGTCCTCGGCTTGGTTGATCGGATTTTCGAAGTCATAACTGGAAGTAGCAGAGTTGTTATCAATGGATCCAAAGTGGATATGGATCTGCATTATGATACGTGAGTGTGTGTAAGAGAATAGCTATTTTGATAAACCGAGAGACAGAAAAAGAAAAACAAGGAGCGCAAAATTTGTAATTCAAGAAACGTCCAATGTTTCATTAATGATATATGAAATGACAAATAATAAGCCCTTACAAGCAAAGCCAAAGTGCCTCAGGCAAAGCACCGGGCCGTAAAGTTTCAAACTGTTTATTACAAATCTTAAAACAAAAGTCAATTACTGTGGAATAAAAGAAACATGTATGAAGTCCTTCGCCGTCCAGTTGTTCAGTCCTCCGTTGGTTGTAGGGTAGATCCAGTAGTCGATGTCTGAATCTTCTTCACCATCTTCAACCGCATTAACTCCCTGATTACTGATGTGCAGAGGAGGTCTTCCAATCCGCGCGCGCCTAACAACCCTTTGAGCCCCTGTAGTAAATCCCAAACAAAATTTGTCAGTTTTGTGCGTGAAATCAGGGAGCAGACCCCAATTTGTACACCCACCTTCTTCAATTACAGCCCTGGCATCCTTGAGAGAAGCTATCTTCATTGGAGGTTTGTCGGTAGCAACTTCTGTTGATGCCAAGGTCTGGGGGACCTCTTCAAAGTTCTGACAAGGGGTTTCCATGAATTCCTCATCCATCTACATGTAGCGGAAGGAGTTGAGATGAATCACCATATACTCCTCTTCACCTTGTACTGTGACAATCTTCCCTTTTACCGGATATTTAAACATTTGATGGAGCGTTGAAGTTACTGCCCCAACTTTATGAATCCAATGGCGACCCAGCAAGCAAAAATATGATGGTCTGATATCCATCACATAAAAGGTGGATGCAAAAGTCTGAGAGCCAACTTTAACAAGGATGTCCACCTCCCCGTGCACCATCCTTTTTGACCCGTTGAAAGCCCTGGCCACAATATTGCTCGGCTTTAAAATCAAACATTCACAGTCCAGACGGTCTAATGCTTTCTTTGGCAGGACATTCAATGAGGACCCGGTGTCCACCAACACATGGGCCATAGTAGTGCCCCTGCACTCGATCGAGACGTGCAGAGCATCGTTATGATTTCTCCCCTTAGCGGTCAGATCTGCATTTGAGAAACCCAGCCCATTGTCGGCAGTCAAGCTAGCTACGCAATCTTTGAATTGATCGACTGAAGTTTCCTGCGGCACATTCGCAGTTTTGAGGAATGCAATTAAAGCCTTTGCATGGGCTTCAGAACCCAACAACAAGGACAACATGGAGATTTTTGACAGGGTCTACCCAAGCTGCTCGACTATGTTGTAGTCGCTCTTCTAGATAATCTTCAAAATTTCTTCTATCTCTTGTTTCGAGGTTTCTAAAGCGATCTTCTTAGGTGCCTCCGTCCAGGCAGGCTCACTTGTGATTTCTTTGCCTCGAGTCCCAGATGGCTCGGCGACAGGGGTGATAACTGGAGTAGAAACTGGGATAGTAGCTAATGTACTAGTAGATGGAATGACAAGAGGTTTGTGGACAGTCAGAGGGGAAATCTCGGGAGAAAAGAGTCTTCCACTTCTGGTGACCTTGCTAGCCCTGACAATATTGTTGACATCAACATCAACTTCCTCACTTTTTAAGTCTTGTTTAACTCCATGGTAATACACATCAGCACCATAGTGCCAAGGGACATCCTTATCTGAAGTGTATGGGATAGGACCAGGGACAATAATTATTAACGGAGCAATTCTTGGGACGGGTGTAATCCTAACAGGCTTTCTCGAGGAAACCTTGGAAGGATTGGCGGAAATGGTTATGATGGAAACATCTTCAATTGGAACCAACAGAATCATAGTCTTTTCGAACAGGATCTCTTTATTATCCATCAGGCGCTAAACACCTGATTTCAATAAGTGGCAACCAGCAGGCAGATTTGAACACACGTGGCAACTTTCATCACAACCCGGAAATAAACCGGCCAACAACAAATTCTTCTTTACTATCATAAAAGGAGTAGAAATTTCTTCCACAAAGGTCACAAATAAATCATCGTCCACAGCATTTACTCCATGACCATGTTTGGGCATGGGAGTAGTTATGACGTTGGGCTTCTCTGGAGCGTCAAACTCAATCTCTTTGGCTTCGATCAAGTCTTGCACTTTGTTTTTCAAGGCCCAACAGTTGTTTGTATCATGACCTGGACTTTTAGAGTGATAGGTGCAGCGGGCATTCGGGTTATAGTAAGGAGATGTGATGTTGGGGTTCTTCGGGGCCTCCCTCAGAGTTACCAGATTGGTCTTCAATAATTGTGGTAGAATTTGAGTCAGGGTCATATTGAGCCGGGTGAACTGCCTCTGTGTTCTTTCCACCCTTTGTTGATTGTTGCATTGTGGAGCAACTGTGGGTCTTGATATCACTACCGCATTTACTACTTGACGGTGTTCATGTCTGCTTTGGCCCCTCGGGCCGTAGACCACACTAGCTTCTTTTTTACCGGTGAAAGGCTTCTTTAATGCACTTGATGAAGTGTACTTCTGTATCTTACCACTTCGGATACCAGCTTCTACTCTCTCTCCAGTCAAGATCAACTCAGTAAACCCAAATGACGAACTGCCGATCAGATGATTGAAAAATGGACCAGATAGCGTCCTTAGAAACATGTCAACCAACTCCCTATCAAACAAAGGGGGTTGGACTCTTCCAGCCAAGTCTCTCCACTTTTGAGAATAGTCCTTAAAACCTTCACTTGCACCCATAGACATACCCTGAAGCTGAGTACGAGTGGGAGCAAGGTCGGCGTTATACTGATACTTCCTGTAAAAAGCAGTAGCAAGGTCTTCCCAGTTTCGGACATTGGCTCCTTCCAATTGATAAAACCATTCTAGTTCAGTCCCCGATAGACTATCTTGAAAGAAGTGTACCCACAAATTTCTATCAACAGTGTGAGGTTGAATTTTTCTGACGTACGATCGAAGATGGAGTTTTGGACAGGATACTCCATTGTACTTGGAAAAAATCGGAGCTTTGAACTTATGAGGGATCACAACTCCTGATACCTGTCCCAGCTCTCCGAAATCCAAACCAGGGATCTTTTGAATCTCCATAGCACTCAGAAGGTCTTCTAGCTGCTTGTACCTATCCTCAGCGGGAGGATATTGTTCACATCGTAATCCGTATCATTATTAGAAACTGTCGGACTAGGGTCCTTTGTCATTTCTTGGTTCTCCCCTTCCTTGGATGAGGAGGTCAGATCAGCTGATTGTCTTATCCTTTCTCCGAATCTTCTACCCATGTTCAGAATACCAACCTTCTTCTTCTTCTTCTTCTCTTTCAGAATCAGGGTCTTCATATCCTCTTGCCCTTTAGCTAAGCTTAAGAACATCTGTTGGAATTGGGCGTTTTGTGCTTGAAGATCTTTGATGGCTTGATCAGAAGACATTTCTGCTGAAATAAACAGCGAAGAAGATGAGAAACCTATAAGGGTACCTGTGATAATGTGCATGATAATGGGATGCGCATGTAATGATTTCAAAGACTTTGGGAAATTTAAATTTCAAACTAAAAGATAAACACACTTTATTAGATTAATATGGTAAAAGGTTCAACAATGCCTTTAAGGCGTTACAAAGAAATAAATGGAAAACAAATCTAAACTAGAAAAAGAAAAATCAAAAATCCCATGGACGCTTCCTCTTTGTGCTGACGTAATCATTGATCACTCTTTCTTCCTCGAGCTGCCTAGTGAGCTTCAAAATCTTTCTTTCTTGCTCATGGTACTTCTCCCGGTAAGTATCCCTTTCCTCTTTCAGCTGAATCCAAGACCTCTGTAACACCCCAGGATCAATGGGCATGTAGGGATAAAGGACTGTGTAAGGGACGCCTTCTTCATTAGTGGGCTCCACAATTACTGGAAATATTGCTTCATAGGGCATCCCAAGCTTCTGGGCACGAGCTCGGACCCATTGGAGGTAAGACTTCATAGGAAGGGAAGTCCTTGGTCCCAGCTCTTGGGGGTCAGATCTGTTTACCATGCCCCAAGCTCGTATAAACCTCCGACGGTGCTCCTCGATATCCTCCTTATAGTCAAATGCAATATCCTAAAGAAGTAGCTCATGGGGACCGTCTCTCCGGGCACGACCAAATTGTTGCAAAGCTAGACAAGGATTTTAAGTTATACCCCCTCTGATTCCAAGCAATGGGACATTAGGGTATCCCCCATAACGATCAATGACTGCAGTATCTTTCATAGCCCGAGAACTCCAAAGAATGTCTATATGGGAAAGTGACATTATCCTGTAGGACCAACCTAAACCTTCTTTGTTCTTCAACACAGACTTGGGGAGGTGCGAAATAAACCACCTCGACAGCAACGACATGCAACACATGAGAGTCCCTCTTCTTCGCACAGTACGAGTGTAGAAGGCATGCAAGATATCACCCATTAGAGTAGGCACTGGATTGCGAGAAAGGAAAGTCTTGACCGTGTTCACATCTACAAAGGAATCCAGATTCGGGAAGAGAACCAACCCATAGATAAGGAGAGCCAAGACATCTTCAAAAGCCAAAAAATCCAAATTATTCCAGAATAGCTGAGCCTGGTCTATCAAAAATTTGGCTAGGAAACCTTCGACCCCGCTTCGTGTTTCCCAATTGGATACTACATCATCCCGTTTCATATGCATAGCTGGGGCAATATCTTCCGGTCTAGGAACCTCTTCCATACCTGTAAAGGGTACCTGTTCAAGGATGGATATGCCCAATAAGTGAGAGAACTCTTCCAAAGTGGGAACCAGCTGGTAATCTGGAAAGGTGAAGAAATGATGCACAGGATCGAAGAACTGGAAAAGCACACTCATCATCAGCTCATAAAACTTTGAGGTGACCAGACTAAGAAGCTAACCATGTCTCTTAATAAACATAGAAGTACCATAAACTCTTGAGGCTAACTCCTTAAGTTGAGCAGGTATTTGCACAAAGTTAACTCGGATGGTATTTCTGCGCACATAAGCCATAATCTGCAAAACAGAACAAAGACAAATTCCCTTGGTCTTTGAAATGGTTAGTATAATGAAGTATGAATGCCATGTTATGATGCATGATGTCATGATAAAAAAACAACAGGTATAGCAGATAACAGGCATGGAAAAGGCAAATAAGTCACACAAAAGCCCTTAAGTTTAAGGCTCGCATGGGGTCAAAGGTATTACCCTCTTGAAGTTTAGTTGGTTTAAACCTGTCCTAGCAAAAGTAACCGGGTTCTAGAGGTTCTCAACATCACTGACCATCTTCCATCGATCATGGTTTCAGCTTACACAATCTTTTCTTGCGGTCGGAACTATCTCGAGAGTATGGTCTCAATGTGTGTAGCATCGAGTATCAACCAGTTCTCAGCTTTACACCGAGGCCGACTATCTCACTACTTTCTAATGGCCAAGTTTGTCGACTAAGGGTGTGATACGGTGGGAAAGAACTGACTATTTTTTTGGAATGCTGGTTCGCGTTTTACGTTTGTTTTTGCAAAATGTCGCGGTTAGCAAGAGTCGCCACCGTCTTTTATTTTATCCAACTAGGAAAGGAAAAAAGCACAGAAAAATTCCTTTTTCGAGATGTTTCTCGGGTCCGGGGGGTAGATTATAGAAAGGGAAGGTGTTAGCACCCTTTCTATCTGTGGTTATCCACGGGCTCTTAGGTACTTGCTCAAAGTGTTTTCAAAATTTGCTTTTCTTTGTGTTTGTGAGTTTGAAAGAAATTTTTGTTTGAAAGGAGTGTAAGTGTGAAAATTTGATTTGTTTTGAAAGAGAAAGTACTTAAGAACCATCTACCTACTTGAAAAAGGAATCGTTCTATGCTATCTTCCTTTAGACAATGCTATCCCACTATTGATGAGTAGGTAGCGTCGTCGTTGGAGTTTAAAGGTCAATTCGATTAAGGGACCTGTGGTCACTAAAGCAATGTTAGGATGCCTTAGCGGTAACCCTAATGTCTTAGATCATTTTTCCGAGGCAACCGTTTTGAGGCAACTATGATCTTTGGAAAAGAGGGCGACCTCTAAAACTTCCTATACTCAATGACCACGTTACGAAGGCAACCAAGTAGGGTGTACCCTAAGAGTGCGAGTGTGTCGTTTTTAGTTAATTTATCTTTGTACATGTCATGGGTTATCTATGTTGATTTTAAGTTCATACATTCGATCTTGTCATGCATTCCCTATTACCAAACATCTAACAGTTTATAAGTTGCGGAAATTAAATTTGCGGAAATTAAATCTAAACTATTACAAGGCGTCGGGTATTTACATCGCCAAAGACAACCCTTGAAATTAAAATGCGGAAAATAAAATAAAGCGATAAAATAAAGTCCTAATTAAAAGCTATTACATTCCGGGAAACAATTACATCAATGGTAAAATGGATCGCGCGCGAAAAATTAAATCGAATTCATTTTTTAGGGCTTTGACCCTTTTGAAAGAAAAATGATATTTTTTGTTATTTTTTGAATTAAAAGGAATTAGATCTAAATTAATTATTAAATTAATGAACTAATTAATTAATAAAAATATTATTTTTTTGGACTTTTGAGTATTTAAAGAAATAAAATGAATTTGATTTAAAGTTAGTAAAACCTAATTATCTAGATTGATTTTAAATATTGCAAAAATATTAAAAGTTAAACCTAATTAAAACTAGATTAATTGAATTAATATTTATTTACAAAAATAAAATGCTGAATTTAATTATAATAAATAAAAAATATTTTTTTGGTTTTGATTTTATGAGGAAAAGATTTTAATTGGTTAGTTTAAATAATAAAAATAATTAATCATACAATTAAATGAAATAAATAAAAGAAATAGAAAGAAAAAAAAGAAATAACCAAGGGGGTTTGGGCCCAGATCTGGGGTGAGAATTTCAATTTTCCAGGCCCATTAACGTGCAAGCCTGTGTTGACTTTCTGATTCCACGCGTGCACATTGACTTTGGAGTATGGTGAGCATCTCCTTTGGACCACCAGATCTAGCCTGGGGCCATCTGGAAAGCGATTAGATGAGAGACCATGGTGCACCGCAAGGCATGAGACGCGCTAGAATACCTGAAAGAAAATAATAGCAAATATGTGGGGGACCTGGGATTCGAACCCAGGTCCCATTGGATTTTGTACTAGCGCCCTTACCAACTCAACCAGCGTGTTTAATTGTTAGTGGAATAAGTAAAGAATATTATATGTGAAACAACAACAATATGCCAGAAAAATTAAAAGAAGCGCGGATATTTGAATGGCTCAATGGGATGGGGACATGTTGTCGTCACTGTCCTCAGAATTATACAGGGATTACCTGCGGATTTAAATCCGCAGCAAAAGGCGTAGGTTGATTCAATAATCCTCCACATGCCATATAAATGAAAGATGATGCCATGGATGAACTCGTCTCTTCATCCCGGTCTCAACCATGTCCATGAATAAGCCTAATTTCACCTGCATCAAAAACCCCTAAAACAAACCTAGGAAACCCTACAATGGCGTTTTGGATTATAGAACAGATAAATGCAATCAAATAATATGGAAAGCATGGAAATTGTTTGGTGATTGCAAATATGCCATTAGTTTCTTGTAATGATGCATAAATCTTGAAACACGAAAGCAAGTTAAGAGGGAGATCGTATGTCACTTACAACGCGTTTTAGGAGGTGAATGGCCTTGCTTTTGATTGCTACAGACTCAGTGGATGTCTACTAAGAGGATAGCGTTGAGGTTTTGTGTTGAAAGAACCTCTAGGATGGATTTCAGTTTCAAGCTTTTTTCCAAATTTTACAAGTTTGGTTTTGATGTTTATGCAGCCTCTAACCTGTCAAGCTCGTGCCTCCTGCCTTGTATATGTATAATTCATTGTATTAGGTCAAGTTTTGGACTTTGAATCTTTGTAAATCAATGCTTGAAGATATGGCTTGATCCTCCATTAAAATCTTTCCAATTTTGTCCAAAAATCCAATATTTGTTCATGATATGGCTTGATTCGGATTTGATTATGTCCATGATAATATTTAAGACCTATATCAATCAAAAAGATTCCAAGTGATCAATATTTGGATTTTATTTGGATTTAAATTGATTTAAAATGAATTAATTCAATAAAAATCAAATAAAATAGAAAAATCAATAAATCGACACAAGACTGAAGATAGGACATGTGTGTAGTGTGACAAGATCAAATCAAGTGGAAAAAGTGGGCCCATTTGACAAAATTTTAAGTTTTGGGGATAGTTGACTTTTGGCAATTTTGGAAAAATGCCCAACTTCAACAATGCATAACTTCTTCAATTTTTAACTTTTGGAGGTGTTCTTGGACTTTTTAAAAGCTTGAGATGTCCTCTAACCAACCCTTTTGGTCTCATCTCATTTTGATATTCCATGCTCAAGTTATAAGCTTTGGAAAAAAAGGTGTTTTTGTTGACTTTCAAAAATGACTTATAATGTCCAAATTTGTAACTTTTTGTGAGTACATTTCTTGATCTTGGGATGTGAAGATGGATTGTAGGAAATTGCATCCTATTAAAATTGAGCTTTGGATGGGTCATTTCTCATAAAGTATGAGAAAGTTATGCTTGGTCAAAGTTGAGTTGACTTTTCATGTAAAACCCTAATTTAGCAACTTTTGAGTCTTGATGAATTTTGAGCAATCCTTGATTAATCATGATCAACCCTTGATCAAATGATGAAATATCCTTCAAAATAAGAATTTTGACAAAAAAACTTGAGGTTTGACTGTATTTGGGTCACATTTGACTTTTGCCCTAGCACAGTCGATTTTTGGACTTCTTGAGCAATTGACTGACCAAACTTCCTCTGCAAGGCTTGAAATTTGACATGGATGAACTTGAGAACATATTAGGACATTGGGGATTACTTGAGGTCATTTGTATGTAAGGACCTTGATGCAATACAAAACCCTAATTTGAGGTTGACTGCCTTAGGAGATGGTTTGACTGTCCAACTCTTGAGCAATCTTGAGCCACTTGGAGATTTTTCTTGCAATGTTTTGAGAAATATGAGAGGGAAAATTTTGGGGTACAACAAAGGGTTCTAAGGTCAGTTGATGCTTAACGACACACACAGCGGCCCCGTATTCTCCTCGTTTCTCCACAAGGGATACTGGTACCAACCAATGTGCCACATTAACATAGCTACTGCTTCAACCGTATCGGTCTACGCCGTACAGTTCCCTCACAGTTTATTGCTACTTACCTAAAAGGTGTCCCCAGATCCGGGTTAGGATCTATAGTAACTCCCAAACAAAACCCTTAAAAGTAAAGCAACCAAAACAAACAAGAGAAGCAATTATGATGAACTAGATCCTAAGGTATACCCCACTTATTTTCCCCAGCAGAGTCGCCAGTTCTGTGATACGGTGGCAGAACCGACTATTTTGAAAAATGCTGGTTTGCGTTTTGCGTTTTGTATTTGCAAAATGTCGCGGTAAGCAAGAGTCGCCACCGACTTTTAATTTATCCAACCGGAAAGGAAAAAAGCATAGAAAAAATCCTTTTTCGAGATTTTGAGTACGGGGGGTAGATTATAGAAAGGGAAGGTATTAACACCCTTTCTATTCATGGTTTTCCATGGGCTCTTAGGTACTTTCTCATCTTTTAAAATTGTTTGTGTATGCTTGTTTTGAAAAGTTTTGTTTTACTTCGTTTTAACCCTTGTTTCTGTCCTCAAGAGTGTTACAAAGCTGTTTCTAAAAACTTTGTTTGAAAAGTGTTTGGTGTGAAAAAGTTTATTTGAGCAAGTACCTAACAGTTATCTACCTACTCGAAAAAAAGATCATTTCTGTTCTCGTTTCCTTTAGACAATGCTATCCTACTATTGAGAAATAGGTAGCATCGTCGTTGGAGTTGTAAGGGTCAATTCGTAAGGGACGTACAATCACTAAAACAATGTTAGGACGTCTTAGTAATAACTCTAAAGTCTTAAGATCATATTCGAGGCAACATTTCCGAGGCGACGTTTCCGAACGGGACTTTTGTTCTTTGTTAGACAGGAGGGCAACCACTAAGACACCCTATACTTAATGATCGTTTACCGAAGGCAACCGAAGTGAGAGTATACCCTAAGAGTGCGCATGTGCGAGTGATTTGATTTCAGTTATTATCTTTGCACATTAGGGTTTTCTAGCCATTTTAAATTATCATGCAATCTTGTCATACAATCCTATTAACATACATCTAAATGCGGGAAATAAAATCTACGTTATTACAAGGCTTTGGGGTAGGGATTAATTACATAGCCAAAAAAACCCCGCAAAAGACGATAAATAAAGAAAATCCTAATTTAAACTATTACATACCATGGACAGTTACATTAATATTGCAAAAATAATAAACGCGCGCGATGAATCGAAAACGAGAGATTTAGGGTTTTGACCCTAACTACCTAATTGTAGTTTACAAGAAAAATCATTTTTTTTGTCGTTTTTGTGCTATTTTGAGAAAATAAAGTTCAATTAAATAAAAATAACCTAATCACTAATTAATTTTAGTTAAGAAAAATAATTAAGTTAACCTATCTTTTTGTATTTTTTGTTTTGAGAAAAGAAATAAAAATTAAATCAAAAGCTTAACCCTAATTTTTCTAATTGATTTTAATTATAAAAAAAGTTAGAATTACCCTAGATTAAATTAAACTAATATTAAATTAAATTTGATAAAATAAAACCTAATTCTAATTTTTTGTGAAACCCTTGAATTTATGATTTTGTGAAAAAAGAAACTAATTTTGGTTAAAAAATAATTAAGCAAATTAAATTAAATAAAAGAAATAAATAGAAAAGAAAGAAAGATGGGCCTGATGTTGTTTAGCAAGAAAGGGGGTATGAATCTGACTTCTTGGCCCAATAATTCCTGGCCTTTGTTGACTTTGTTGGATCAAGTTTGCATGCTTGACTCAGGCGCATGGTGGACCTTCAAGGGGAAGGCGTTAGATCTGGCTTGTTGGTGATCTGATGGTTGGATGCTAATGATGCATGGTGGACAAATGGGGTACCAGCACACCGTGTGACTCTTACAGGGTGTTTCAAGGCATGGGGAAGCTTGCTAGCGATTGAAACACGATCTTGGGGAGTCAAGTAATTGATTGGTATGACTAGAATGGCTTGAGATGGTCTGAAACTTGGAAATCAGTTTGCACTTTTTTCTTGAATTTTTGCAATTTGTTCTTTGCCTTTGCACGCCTCTAGCCTCTCCTTTTTGATCTTCACTTGTTCCTTATGTATACTAGAGTGTATTAGGGTTGCAATTTTGTATCCAATCCCTTCCAATTATGAATATTGATTCATGATTCAATCCTTGCACCAAATCTTTCCAAATCAAGCAAATTCAATCTTTTTTGTCCATGTGATGCCTTGCACAATTTGATCTTGTCTCCAGCTGTATAATGAACCTAATCATGCACAAAATCTCAAGATTTAATTAGTTTTTGATATTTTCATTATTTTATATTGATTTTATTTGATTTAAATGAAATAAAATCAAAATAAATAACAAAAATAAAAGAATGACAAGTGGAAGGGCTCATGGATCATTTGTCACATTACAAACTCAGTGCAAGCATAAAAAGTTGGGCCCATTTGACAAAAAATGCAATTTTGAACACTTTTGACTTTTGGCAATTTTGCAAAAAGGGTCAACTTGGCCAATGTATAACTCTTTCAATTTTGACCCTAGAGAGGTGTTCTTGGACTTTTTAGAAATCTTAAGATATCCTTTAAATAACCCTTTTGGTCTCATCTAAATTTAGTCTTCCAAGTTCATGTATGAAGCTTTGACCCAAAAGGTGTTTTTGTTGACTTTTCAAAATGACCTATAATGTCCAAATTCATATCTTCTTGTGAGTGAATATTTTGAACTTGGGATCTGAAGATGACTTGTAGGGAATTACATCCTCTTCAAAATGAGATTTGGATGGGTCATATTTGTTAAATTATGAGAAAGTTATGCTTGGTCAAAGTTGAGTTGACTTTTCCTACAAAACCCTAATTTACAACTTTTGGATTTTGATGAATTGTGAGCAACCCTTGGGGAAACATGATCAACCTTTGATCAAATGATGAATAATACTTCAAAATGAGAATTTTTACCAAAATTCTTGAAGTTTGAATGTATGTGGGCCACAGTTAACTTTTGCCCTAGCACAGTCGATTTTCAGGCCTTTGAGCAGTTGACTGAGCAAATTTTCACTGCAAGTCTTGAAACTTGACATAGATGATCTTGAGAACATATTAGGACAATGGTGAGCATTTTGGGTCCTTTGGACTCAAGCATCTTGATACAAAATGAAACCCTAATTTGAGGTAGACTGCCTTAGGAGAGGGTTTGTCTGGCCAACCCTTGGACTTCCTTGAGCAATTTGAGGACCTCACTTGACATCTATTGAGAAATGTGGGAGGGAAAATTTTTGGGTACAACAACTGCCCCTGTTCAATCTTCTTAAACCTGAGGATGTAGATTGACTCGTCTGTCTTTCGTGATCTGAAGGTTGAAGATGATTGAACACTAGAGTGCCCAGAAATTTGCACTCGCATGAAGTGGTACTTATCTTGCGATATCGGGAATAGACTTATAGATGCCGTTTGGAAGTCAATGACGGGAGATGGGCTTAAAGATGCCATCCGAAGAAGTGTCGATCTCATAAGAGATTCCTTTGCGAGAACCCGTATACCTGTTGTTGAGGAGGATTTCGCTGGGACACGCTGATCTTTGTCTTGGGAGAAGTAGAATTTTAGGAGCTTTAGTTGTCCGTTACTCTAATTGGGAATCCTCTCTTAGTCCAGGGGGTGAAAATGAACTGCTATCTGGTCGTGCTCCTGGATTTGAAATTTCTCAATTCTTATCAGGTCATGCTCCAGGCTTCAGAAGGAATTAAGTGGTTATCCGGTTGCATCCGGGTTTCAACTTGAAATTAAGGCATACTAATATCCGGTCGATTTCCGAGCTTCATAGTAATAGGCCTAGTAAACTTCTATTTGGTCGAATTCCAAGCTTCGCAATACCTTATACTGTTATCTGGTCGTGTCCCAGGTTTCAGTGTCCTTTGCCGCTATCTGGTCGTGCTCCAATCTTCACAGTGTCTTATACCGTTGTCTGGTCGTGCACCAGGCTTCACGGTGTCTTATACCACTGTCTGGTCGACTCCAGGCTTCATGGTATCTTGTACTTCTATCTGGTCGATTTCCAGGCTTCACAATAACTTGCTAGGGGGTTAAGCTGTTTTCTGGTCGATTTCCAGGCTTTATAGCTTGTATTTAAGATATACCACTATCTGGTCGATTCCAGGCTTCATAGTATTTTGGAGAAATCAAGATATTATCCGGTCAATTTTCGGGCTTCCCATCTTGAACTGGAATAGAAATCTTAGTATCGATTTGACTGAACCAGAGAAAACTTGCGAGAACTTGATTGCATCTTTCCCTGAAATGTAAAGAGTTAGTTGTATGTAATGTCATGATGTATGAAATGTATTGGGTAATGATGTTCTCAAAATAAATGTGATTGTGCTGCATGATGCATATGCGCATGCCGCGATGTATGGATATGCAATGTTCTTGTGATATTCTCCGGCTGGGGAGAATAAATCCTGGACTGCTGTTGGAGAGTATAAGGAGTTGAGTTCTTCGTTCCCGCTGGGGATAGTGACCGAAGATGATTAGCTGGAGACTCGCGCCCGTTCTGCTCGAGAATATTCCACCGGGAGAGACTATGTTTGATAATAATCCTGTAGGAGAATGACTTTGTGGGGAAGAAAGATACTCTGTTGGACGATCTGCTGATTTGGAGAAATAAACTCAGCTGGTGGTGAACTTCTATTGCTAGTGATAGATAAATTCTGCTTGGGGAGAATTTTGGTGACTCATTCGCGATTATGAACCTCGGTTGGGGAGAGTTAACACCACTGTCTTTGGATACTTCATACTCTGCAGGGAGTGTATGCACTTTTAGTTATATTCTCAAGCTGGCTCTATCCCTGTACCTGGTGGGTAGAGCAACTGTAAGGTTTGGATATTTCTTGTTTACCCCTGTTCCTGGAATTACGAGTAATTGTCTTTTGTTTCTTATGTAGATATTTATGAGCAGCAATTATTTTCAAATGCATATGTCAAAAATGAATCATTGGACGTTCTTGCAAAACAAAGCAGAAGAAGAAAAAACAAGTTGAAATTTCTTGTGAAAATGAATTGTATTGATTTTTGAAATTGACCTGTAACATACGTTTTGTACAAAGAGACTGACGTCCTAGTAAAAGAACATCGTCGAGGGAACAGAAATTATACAATTTGTGTAAAAGAAAGAAAAACAGCTATATGAAACAATCCCACTGGGTTCCAACTCTGCTATTTCCCTTATATCTTCGAGCGTCTCATCACTTTGCTACTTGGTCGAAGGTGGATCAGATTGATTGGCGCCGTCCAAGCTTGATAGTCGATACCGAAGTCTGGTTGCACGATGATCCAATGAGACATAGTGTTATGCTTCAATCCCTAATTTTTGCCTGGACTGCCCTTTCGTGTTTTCAATCCACCGAGATACCCTTTTTTTCCCAAGCCGCCTTTTCAGGTTTTCGACTTGCCGGGTGTGCAGTTATTTTCATTTTCATCCCTTACTTTTGCCCGAACCCTTTTGGTTCGACGGGAAGCCCTTATTTTTGCCTAGGCCAGTCAACCTAGCGGGTCTTTGATTAGGCGTAGTATTTTTTTCATTATCTCTGCATTGACGGGGTGAGGAAGGTTGTCACCATCCATGGTGGTCAGAATCATAGCTCCTTCCGAGAAAATGTTCTTAACCACAAATGGCCCTTCGTATGTGAGGGTCCATTTTCCCCTGGGATCACCTTGCGGAAGAATGATGCGTTTGATCACTAAATCCCTGACCTGATATTCTTGTCGTCTGACTTTCTTGTTAAAAGCCTTGATCATTCGCTTTTGATACGTCTTACCATGACAAATAGCGGTAAACCTATTTTTGTCGATTAGATTCAGTTGATTAAGTCGGGTTAGGATCCATTCATCCTCATTCAAACCTTCATCCTTCATAATCCTGAGAGAGGGTATCTGGACTTCGATGGGTAGGACCGCCTCCATGCCATACACTAGAGAATAGGTTGTTGCCCCTGTCGACATCCATGCTGAAGTATGCTACCCATGAAGAAAGAATGGTAACATCTCATGCCAATCTTTGTACGCCACCGTCATCTTATGCACAATCTTCTTGATGTTCTTGTTAGCCGCTTCAACAGCCCCATTCATCTTCGTCCGGTAGGGAGAAGAGTTATGATGTTGTATTTTGAACTGTTTACAGAGCTCGATGATCATCATATTGTTGAGATTTGTATCATTGTCCTTAATGATTCTCTCTGGTACACCAAATCAACAGATCAAGTTGTGTCGGATGAACCGCGCCACGACGTTCTTGGTTACTGTAGCAAAGGAAGCTACCTCGACCCACTTCATGAAATAATCAATCGCTACCAGAATGAAACGATGTCCGTTGGACGTAGTAGGTCTGATCTCGCCGATCATGTCAATTCCCCACATTGTGAAAGGCCAGGGAGCTGTCAAAACATTCAGGGGAACTTTAGGTACGTTCACCTTATCAGCATAGACTTGGCACTATTACAGGTTCGAGAATACTGATAACAGTCGGCTTCCATAGTGGACCAAAAATATCCTGCCCGTAGGATTTTCTTTGCCATGGTATGTCCACTGGAATGATTTTCGAAGGTACCTTCATGTAATTCTGCCATGATCCTTTCCGCATCGCTTTTGTCCACACATTGCAATAAGGTTGAATCATGGTTACGCTTAAAGAGGATCCCATTGCTAATGAAGAACTTCGCAGCGAACCTTCTCAAGAACTTCTTATCATTAACAGATGCACCCTCGGGGTATTCTTGAGCCTCCAGATACCTCTTTACCTCGTGAAACCAGGGTTTATCTGCTACCTCTTCAGTCTCGATGTCACAACAATGTGCGGGTTCGTCCAACCTCTCAATGGTAATCTGGGGAGCTTCATTGTCCCACCTGACTTTGAACATAGAAGACATGGTAGCTAGCGCGTCCGCTAACTGATTCTCCTCTCTGGGGAAGTGTTCAGAGGTTATCTCCTCAAAGTGTGGGAGCAATGTCAGTACGTATTCTTTGTAAGGAATAAGATTTGAGTGCTTCGTATCCCACTCGCCTTTGATCTGACTGATCACTAGAGCAGAATCTCCGAATACACTCAAGAACTTAATCCTCAGGTCAATAGCAGCTCGAAGACCCAGGATACATGCTTCATACTCCGCCATATTGTTGGTGCAGTTAAAACATAATCAGGCGGTGAATGAAGTATGATAGCCCTCAGGAGATATAATTACGGCGCCAATGCCGTTACCCAATACGTTTGAGGCTCCACCAAAGTACATAGACCATCGGGATCCTTCCTCAGGTCCTTCATCATGTCCCAGTTCTTCATAGTCGGTCACCAACATGATGTTCTCATCCGGGAACTCAAAATTCATGGACTGGTAGTCATCCACGGCCTAATGCTCCAAATGATACGCCAATACACTCCCCTTGATTGCTTTTTGGGTTGTGTATTGGATGTTGTACTCGGTTAGGATCATCTGCCATCTTGCTATTCTTTCGGACAAGGCAGGCTTTTCGAAGATATACTTGATTGGATCCATCTTTGATATTAATAAGGTGGTGTGAGTTAGCATATACTGTCTCAGCCGGCGAGCAGCTCATGCCAAAGCGCATCAAGTTTTCTCGAGCAATGAGTATCGGGTCTCACAATCGGTAAAAAATTTTCTAAGGTAGTATATAGCATGCTCTTTTCGGCAGACTCATCATGCTGCCCTAGCACACACCCCATTGAATTATCCAGTACTGTCAAGTATAAGATCAAAGGTCTTCCTTCAACTGGAGGCATCAGAATTAGTGGTTCTTAAAGATATTCTTTGATTCTTTTGAAAGCGGTTTGACATTCATCATTACATTCTACCACTTGATCTTTCTTCAGCAGCTTGAAGATTGGCTCACAAGTAGCGGTCAGGTTTGAAATGAACCTGGCGATGTAATTCAGACGTCCCAAAAAGCCTATAACTTCCTTTTCTGTGCAGGGAGCCGGCATATCCTGTATATCCTTTACCTTGGCAGGGTCCACCTGAATACCCTTATCACTAACGAAGAAACCCAACAACTTACCAGACCTTACCCCGAAGGTGCACTTGTTCGGGTTCAACCTCATCTTGTACGTCTTCAACCTGTCGAACAGTTTCTGGAGACGGCCTAGGTGTTCTTCCTCAGTCTGGGACCTTGCTATCATGTCGTCAACATAAACTTCGATCTCATGGTGAATCATGTCGTGGAACAAAGCGACCATGGTGCGCTGATAAGTTTCCCCAACATTCTCGGGAGCCATCTTGATCTGATTGTAACCAGAAAAACCATCCATAAAGGAGAAGATCTTGTATTGCACGGTGTTGTCGACCAAAACATCGATGTGTGGAAGTGGGAAGTCATCCTTGGGGCTTGCCCTGTTCAGATCTCTATAGTCCACACACATCCGTACCTTACCATCCTTCTTGGGCACCGGAACAACGTTGGCAACCCACTACGGATAAGACGGGACAACTAAAAATCCCGCGTCAAACTATTTCATGACCTCAACTTTGATTTTCTCAGACATCTCAGGGCGCATACGGCGAACCTTCTGCTTTACCGGAGGACAGTCTTCTTTAGTTGGCAAGCAATGAACCACAATATCAGTGTCCAAACCAGGCATATCTTCATAAGATCAAGCGAAGATCTCAACATAGTCGCGTAGCATCTGTATCAACCGTTGCTTGGCACTAAGTTCCAGATTCGCACCTATCTTAACCTCTTTCATGTCTTCCTCTATACCCAAATTCACTGATTCAACTGGCTCTTCATGAGGCTGTATGGCCCTTTCTTCCTACAGTAATAGTCTAGCAAGTTCTCCAGGCACCTCACAATCATCCTCACCTTCGTCCTCGGCTTGGTTGATCGGATTTTCAAAGTCATAACTGGAAGTAGCAGAGTTGTTATCAATGGGATCCAGAGTGGATATAGATCTGCATTATGATACATGAGTGTGTGTAAGAGAATAGCTATTTTGATAAAGCGAGAGACAGAAAAAGAAAAACAAGGAGCGCAAAATTTGTAATGCAAGAAACGTCCAATGTTTTATTAATGATATATGAAATGACAAATAATAAGCCCTCACAAGCAAAGCCAAAGTGCCTCGGGCAAAGCACCGGGCCGTAAAGTTTCAAACTGTTTATTACAAATCTTAAAACAAAAGTCAATTACTGTGGAATTAAAGAAACATGTATGAAGTCCTTCGCCGTCCAGTTGTTCAGTCCTCCGTTGGTTGTAGGGTAGATCCAACAGTCGATGTATGAATATTCTTCACCATCTTCAACCGCATTAACTCCCTGATTGCTGATGTGCAGAGGAGGTCTTCCAATCCGCGCACGCCTAATAGCCCTTTGAGCCCCTGTAGTAAAGCCCAAACCAAATTTGTCAGTTTTGTGCGTGAAATCAAGGAGCTGATCCCAATTTGTACACCCACCTTCTTCAATTATAGCCCTGACATCCTTGAGAGAAGCCATCTTCATCAGAGGTTTGTCGGTAGCAACTTCAGTTGACGCCAAGGTCTGGGGGACATCTTCAAAGTTCTGACTAGAGGTTTCCATGAATTCCCCATCCATCTCCTTGTACCGTGACAATCTTCCCTTTTACCGGATATTTCAACATTTGATGGAGCGTTGAAGTTACTGCTCCAGCCTTATGAATCCAATGGTGACCCAGCAAGCAAGAATATGATGGTCTGATATCCATCACGTAAAAGGTGGATGCAAAAGTCTGAGATCCAACTTTAACAGGGATTTCCACCTCCCCATGCACCATCCTTTTTGACACGTCGAAAGCCCTGGCCACAATATTGCTCGGCTTTAAAATCAAACCTTCACAGTCCAAACGGTCTAATGCTTTCTTTGGCAGGACATTCAATGAGGACCCGGTGTCCACCAGCACATGAGCCATAGTAGTGCCCATGCACTCGATCGAGACGTGCAGAGCATCGTTATGATTTCTCCCCTTAGCGGTCAGATCTGCATCTGAGAAACCCAGCCCATTGTCGGCAGTCAAGCTAGCTACGCAATCTTTGAATTGATCGGCTGAAGTTTCCTGCGGCACATTCGCAGTTTTGAGGAATGCAATTAAAGCCTTTGCACGGGCTTCAGAACACAACAACAAGGACATCATGGAGATTTTTGACGGGGTCAGCCCCAACTGCTCGACTATGTTGTAGTCGCTCTTCTAGATAATCTTCAAAATTTCTTGTCTCTCTTGTTTCGAGGTTTCTACAATGATCTTCTTAGGTACCTCCGTCCAGGCAAGCTCACTTATGATTTCTTTTCCTCGAGTCCCAGATGGCTCGGCGACAGGGGTGATAACTGGAGTAGAAATGGGGATAGTAGCTGATGTACTAGTAGATGGAATGACAACAGGTTTGTGGACAGTCAGAGGGGAAATCTCGGGAGAAAAGAGTCTTCCACTTTTGGTGACCTTGCTAGCCCCGACAATATTGCTGACATCAACATCAGCTTCCTCACTTTTTAAGTCTTGTTTAACTCCATGGTAATACACATCAACACCATAGTGCCAAGGGACATCCTTATCCGAAGTGTATGGGATAAGACCAGGGACAATAATTATTAACAGAGCAATTCTTGGGACGGGTGTAATCCTAACAGGCTTTCTCGAGGAAACCTTGGAAGGATTGGCAGAAATGGTTATGATGGCAACATCTTCAATTGGAACCAACAGAATCATAGTCTTTTCGAACAGGATCTCTTTATTATCCATCAGGCGCTGAACACCTGATTTCAATAAGTGTCAACCAACAGGCAGATTTGAACACACGTGGCAACTTTCATCACAACCCGGAAATAAAACGACCAACAACAAATTCTTCTTTACTGTCATAAAAGGAGTAGAAATTTCTTCCACAGAGGTCACAAATAAATCATCGTCCACAGCATTTACTCCATGACCATGTTTGGGCATGGGAGCAGTTATGACATTGGGCTTCTCCGGAGCGTCAAACTCAATCTCTTTGGCTTCGATCAAGTCTTGCACTTTGTTTTTCAAGGCCCAACAGTTGTTTGTATCATGACCTGGACTTTCAGAGTGATAGGCGCAGCGGGCATTCGAGTTATAGTGAGGAGATGTGGTGTTGGGGTTCTTCGGGGCCTCCCTCAGAGTTACCAGATTGGTCTTCAATAACTGTGGTAGAATTTGAGTCAGGGTCATATTGAGCCGGGTGAACTGCCTATGTGGTCTTTTCACCCTTTGTTGATTGTTGCATTGTGGAGCAATTGTGGGTCTTGATATCACTACCACATTTACTACTTGACGATGTTCAGGTCTGCTTTGGCCCCTCGGGCCGTAGACCGCACTAGCTTCTTTTTTACCGGTGAAAGGCTTCTTTAATGCACTTGATGAAGTGTACTTATGTATCTTACCACTTCGGATACCAGCTTCTACTCTCTCTCCAGTCAAGATCAACTCAGTAAACCCAAATGACGAAATGTCGATCAGATGATTGAAAAATGGACCAGATAGCGTCCATAGAAACATGTCAACCAACTCCCTATCAGACAAAGGGGGTTGGACTCTTCCAGCCAAGTCTCTCCACTTTTGAGCATAGTCCTTAAAACCTTCACTTGCACCCATAGACATACCCTGAAGCTGAGTACGAGTGGGAGCAAGGTCGGCGTTATACTGATACTGCCTGTAAAAAGTAGCAGCAAGGTCTTCCCAGTTTCGGACATTGGCTCCTTCCAATTTATAAAATCATTCAAGTTGAGTCCCCAATAGACTATCTTGAAAGAAGTGTACCCACAAATTTCTATCAACATTGTGAGGTTAGATTTTTCTGACGTACGATCGGAGATGGAGTTTTGGACAGGATACTCCATCGTACTTGGAAAAAATCGGAGCTTTGAACTTATGAGGGATCACAGCTCCCGATACCAGTACCAAATCTCCGAAATCCAAACCAGGGATCTTTTGAATCTCCATAGAACTCAGAAGGTCTTCTAGCTGCTTGTACCTATCCTCAGCAGGAGGATATT
This sequence comes from Vicia faba, assembly GCA_948472305.1. Lineage (NCBI taxonomy): Eukaryota > Viridiplantae > Streptophyta > Magnoliopsida > Fabales > Fabaceae > Vicia > Vicia faba. Next base: position 749,959,066 of record OX451740.1, on the reverse strand, counting down.
GTTCATCATCGTAATCTGTATCGTTATCAGAAACTACCGGACTAGGGTCCTTTGTCCTTTCTTGGTTCTCCCCGTCCTTGGATGAGGAGGTCAGATCAGTTGATTGTCTTATCCTTTCTCCTAATCTTCTACCCATGTTCAGAATACCAACCTTCTTCTTCTTCTTCTTCTCTTTCAGAATCAGGGTCTTCATATCCTCTTTCCCTTTAGCTAAGCTTAAGAACATCTGTTGGAATTGGGCGTTTTGTGCTTGAAGATCTTTGATGGCTTGATCAGAAGACATTTCTGCTTAAATAAATAGTGAAGAAGATGAGAAACCTGTAAGGGCACCTGTGATGATGTGCATGATAATGGGATGCGCATGTAATGATTTCAAAGACTTTGGGAAATTTAAATTTCAAACCAAAAGATAAAAAAAACTTTATTAGATTAATCTGGTAAAAGGTTAAACAATGCCTTTAAGGAGTTACAAAGAAATAAATGGAAAACAATTCTAAACTAGAAAAAGAAAAATAAAAAATCCCATGGACGCTTCCTCTTTGTACTGACGTAATCATTGATCACTCTTTCTTCCTCGAGCTGCCTAGTGAGCTTCAAAATCTTTATTTCTTGCTCATGATACTTCTCCCGGTAAGTATCCCTTTTGTGATATGGTGGGAGAACTGGCTTGAGGTTTTGCGTTTGGGTTTGCAAATGTTTCAGTTTAGGAATAATCGCCACCGACTTTTTAGTTTATCCTAAGGAAAGGTAAAAAAAGCACAGGAAAGACCTTTGAGATGTTTTCTTGGGTTCGGGGAGTAGATTATGAAAAGGGAAGGTGCAAGAACCCTTTTCATTCATGGTTATCCATGGGCTCTTAGTTACTTGTTTAGATCACTTGCTTTTGCTTTTCAATTGTTTGAAATGGTGCTTTGTGTGTGGTTTTGAAAGATGTTTTGAAAAGAGGCCATCGTTGTGGCAACCTTTGTAATGATTCTTGTTTGAATGTATACAAAGGTGTTTTTGTCTTTTGAAAGGATGCTTCCATGTTTTGAAAGTTTGATTTGGGAAATGTTTTGAAAATGTGTTGTGAAGTGTGTTTGAAAATAGCAAGGATGTTTTGCAAGCTTTGATCAAGTAACTAAGAGTTGTCTACCCTATTTTACTCAAAGATCTTTCCTAATGTTTTTAACCCTTTTGACAGTGTTGTTTCACCATTGCATTTGGTGAACAACCTTGTGTTAGGATGTTAAACGGGACAAGCGCGAGTTATCGTATAGACCATGATAGCAATTGTGTCAAGTATTTTGGCAAATTTTTGAGGGACTTGATCATTTTGTTTAGGCAACCAAGATAGCGTCATCGAGGGACTATGATCTTTTGTTTTGTTTTTTTGTTTTGCCAAAGTACCCAACATGCATAACATGGCCCATTTTAAGGCAACAAGTGGATTGTAACCCTAGGGGTGCAAGTGTGCATTGTGTTTGATTTTCATGCATTTTTGTATTTGATTAGGTCAAGCTACTTGTTGATTTTGATTTTGCATACAAACCCTAATTCTCTAATCATGGCATAATTGAAAGCGTAAAGTGCGAGAATTAAAAGTCTAAGCTATTACAACATGATTATGGGGATGGGGGTACAATCTTTGAATGGGGGTGTATTTGACAAGAAATATAAATCCTAATTTACTATTACATCCAAATTGAATTCAAAATGCATAAATAATAAATGGACAATATTTAAAAAAACAAAATAAATAAATATGTCAAATGATATGAATTATGCAAAAAAGGTTTTTGTTTATTTATGCGTGTAAAAATATTTAATGTAAAAAAAAAAGAAATAAATAAAAGGATTAATTTTTATTTGGTTAAAGGGTAAAACCCTAATTTCTTTAAGAAAATAAGCACATTATATTATTTATATACAATAAAAATATATTAATATATACAAAATAAAATATACTTAGAAAAAGTACTTTTTTAGTATGAATAATAATAAAAGTAAAAATGTAATATTTTGTATTTTTTATTCTAAAGTATTTAATAAAATAAAAGTATATATTTATATATGTATTTTTTATATTAACTAAAAAATAAAATATATACAAAAAATAAAATATATTTAGAAAAATATTTTTAGTATGAATAAAAATAAAGAATAAAAATAAAATCATAATTTATATATTATTTTCAAGTTTAAATAAATAAGATAAAAGTATTTAAAATGTTTTCTATGTTGGAAAAAATTAAAATAAAATGCAAAATAAATGTGAAAAAATTATGAAAATATTTTTGAGCATTTTTTTTATTTGGAAATAAATAAACAAAATCAGAAATGAAAACAAAAATGCAAAAATATAAAAATACAAGAAATTGGGCCAGGGGGTGAAAAAAGAAAAAGGGGGGTGTCAAAAGTAGCCGGGCCAAGCCCAACCCAAAACTTCATCTTCAACCTCCAGCTTTTGAAAAAACGCGCGCGTCCCTGTACAAACTACCAGATCCTGTATACGAGCTCTATTGCAAAAACACACAACATCAAACTTGTAGAGCATTTCAAGACGATTCCAACCATATAAACAACTTGTCTTAACTCTCAAAGACCAAAGAGAATTTCTCTGGCCCTAAAATCTGACCTAGTTTTTTCAGCATATTCATGGATGAAATTCTCTTAGCACACTTAATATAAATGAAAACTGAGCATATGTACAACTTCATGGAAATGAATACTACATTTTTTATTCACAAACCTAAAGCTAAATGTTCCTAAATAGAGATATAGGAAGTGGACAAAACCTGTTTCAGTTGAATTCGTGTAGGGCAATATAGTGCTTTTCAACAAGGCTTGAGATGTCTGGTAGCTTGCTTGAACTTCACTTGACCTTCTCCAATAGCTAGCTTGCCTCTAATGTCCTTGAATCAGCCTATGGAACTCAACCTGCACAAGCGAAAAATGAAAATGGAAAACTCTATAAATGGAGTTACAGTTGGTGTTTTAGGTTTGGGATAGCTTGGGTGAGATGAATGGAAGGTGTTTGAAGCAACTTGGTGCAAAACGCACGAGCCAAATGAGCTATGGAACTCAAGTTGCAGAACCTGCCCTGTTTTGCCAAAGGAATGTGATTTCTGGCTATGGGGTGTTTAGAGGCTCAAGCAATCGTGTTTCTAGCTCAAAGGGGTGTGAGAAATATGTTCAAAACTGTTTGCATAAGTTGGTATTGGCTGGTTTTCAAGTTCTAAGGTTTTGGACAAGTTTCTTGTTTTTGAAGTAAAAATGTGGAAGTGATTAGAACAGGCCTGTACAGGCTATCAAATACCTTGTAACTTCTGCCCTTGGCCCCTCTAATTTGTGGATTTGTTTTGCTGCAAGAGATCTTGGACCAAGGCTCAAGGATTGTGGTTTGACATAAAGCATACTTAAGCAAAAATGGAAATTTGCCTTTTTCTACTTAGGGCTTAATTTTGTGTACAATGTCCAAATGACCAAAACAAAAGCTTAGACTGATGGATTTGCATTTGATTATGGAGTGTGAAGTGGTTTAGAGGCCTGTAAACTAGTGTAAGGCATGCTGCCTTGAAATTGCAACTTGTATGTTCATGAATATGCCATGGATGAAAAGTGAGTTTTTGCCAACTTCAAGCCTTCGATTCTCCCTAACCATAAATGTGTTTGAGGAGTTCTTGGACAATTTGGAAATCTTGCAACATGCCCTATAATCCATATTTGAAATGAAACTTGAGATTCCAAGTGGAACCATGTGAAAAATGGCCAAGAAGATAGGTCAAAATCCTGCCTAAACTAGGGCAAAATTTCACTAAGTTAAAAGTTTTAGGGACCCTTGTTCCAAAAATAATAACTTGAGATCCAAGCTTCTTTTGAGAAAACTTTTTCAATCAAAGTTTTATACTTTTTGGAGGACTACAACTTTAATGTTGGAGGTTTTGTTTGAATCCATTTGCATCATGGTGAAAATGTTGGGCAAAGTTAGAAAAAATTAAGAAAATTTCATAACTTAGAAAAATTCTAAGTTATGAAAATTTTCAATTTCAAACCCTAATTTGCAATTTTGGGTTTCTTGATGAACAAGTTTCATGTTTTGACACATCTTGATGAAAAATGACCCTTGTCACTTGATTTTGACCAAAAGGTCAAAGTTTGACTTTTCAGTGTACAGTCAAATTTTGATCAGTTGATTGAAAAATTCATCTGTCAATCCAATGCAATTGAGGTCTTTTGGACTTGTTGAATAGGTCAAGATGATGTCATGGAGTCCTTAGGTCCATTTTTGATCCCAATTTTCCATTGGCTAGGTCAAAAAAGTCAAAAATTGCCTTTGTATAGTCAAAACCCTAAAAATAACCATTTTGCCCTTTTGGTGATCTGATCAAATTTCTTGTGGAGTTGTGGTCCTAACTTGATCAAATGGTTCATATGAGTTCATAATGTTGATGTGGGTCAAAATTCATGAGGTTTGACTGTAAATTGGCCACAATTGACTTTTTTCCCCAATACAACTGATTTCTAGGTCAACTGTCCAATTGACTGGGCAAAAATTTGATTCAAGGCTTAAAACTTGGTATGGACAAACTTATGAGTTCAACATGAAGTATGAAAGTCATTTTAAGCATTGGAGGTCCAAAAATCCTTGTGCAACTTCAAACCCTAATTTGGGTCATCAGTGCAAGGAGATGTCTTGAGCAGTGCAAAACCCTAATCCTGTCTGGAGTTCAAAGAGTCTTGTGATGAGAAATGTTGATAAAATGAGAGGGAAAATTTTGGGGTACAATAGTTGCCCCTGTTCAATCTTCTTGAACCTGTAGAGTTAGATTGGCGAATTTGCCTTTCGTGACTCGAAGCTAAAAGAAGATTGGACACTAGAGTGCCCGTAAATTTGCACTCGTCAAAAATGTAGCTGAGGGAATTGGCTTAGAGATGCCATTTGGAGATGGTAGAATCTTGCTGGAGATGGGCTTAAAGATGCCATCCAAAACTGTTTGTTGAAAATCAGGAGAATGAACATCAGAATGGTATCCGTATCTGGAACGTATCTGAGTTGTATCTGGAGATTGGATTTGTATAAGCAAAGCAATGGCGTCCGTGTCTGGAGAGTATCTAAGTTTTAACTGAATTTGATTCTTTAATGAATATCAGAATGACTGTCGTGTCTGGAGTGTATCTGTATTGTATCCGAAATCTGAATGGGTGACAGAGAAACATCTGTGTATGGAGCATCTCCGGGCTGGGGAATCAATTTGAATGAGTGACATAATGGCAACCGTGTCTGGCGCGTATCTGGACTGTATCTAAAATTGAGATCTGTATGAGTAGCATAATGACTTCCATTCTTTGGAGTGTATCTGTGCTGTATTTGAGATCTTTGAATATTTGTTAAAGATAACTTTTAATCTTATCCTGAAAAGGGTAAAATGTTAGCTAAAGTACAAAGTTATGTTACATGTTATGTATGATGCAATAAAATGTGTTCTATCAATGTCTACGATATATGAATGTAATGTATGCGCATGAAAGCTGATTAGCTGTCTTGCTGAGGAAAATAAATCCTTGATAGCTAGAGATAATGAAATCTTCGACTGTTGCCGGGGAAAGTAAATCCTTGACCGATTCTGGGGATTTTGAAAATCTTTGATTGCTGAAGATGAGAAATCCTTGCTGACTATTGTTGGGGATAGAAAATCTTTGGCAACCTGCGGGGATTTATCAAAATTTTTGACAACTTCTGTGGGGATGTGAGAATCCTTCATGACTTTCTGGGGAAAATGTGGACAACTCTATCAATCTCTAACTGGGGAATTAAAACCTGGGAGGCTCTAGCTGGGGAAATGAGAACCAGAATCTTCGTTCTGCTGGGAAATAACTATGTGGGAAGAATACTTATTCCGCCGGGGAAATTAGGAGCTTGGTTTGTATGCCAATCTATTGGGGATTCCTGTTTTGTAGAAAAACTCCGCTGGGGAATCGGAGGAAGTTGAATAGTATTCCACCGGGGTTTAAGATTTGAAATTTTGGACTCCGCTGGGGAAGAAAGTTTAGAGTAATCTGGCTCCGCTTGGGATCAGAAGTTTTTTAGAAACTTAACTCTGATGGGAATTTTGAAACTTAACTCCGCTGGGGATATGCATTTCAAGGTTTTAGCTCTGTTGAGGATCTGAACGACATACGGTAGGGGATTTCTTCTGGAATAGCCTAAAGAAGTTTTCCTATACTTCCGACCTATCAGTAATTATCCTTTCTTATTTTGTTTTATTTGTAAGTAGTGATTATATTCAAATGCATATGCTCATTTAACAAATCATTTGACGTTTTCAAATAAAACATAAGTGTAAAAAGAAAGAAAAGGCAAGCAAGTTTCTGCACTTTGAAGTATCTTTGTATTAACTTTGTGTAAGGATTTTGTACAAAGGAGACAGGAATCCTAGTAAGAGAATGTTGTCATAAAAAATGAGAAAAATTTATACAAAGAAGGATGGTTATGTGTAATAATTCTATGGGGTTCCTATTCTGCTATAGCCTTCACAACTCTGAGTATTTGTCCATTCGTTGCTTCGTCCGTCGATGATTGAATTGATCAGAAGCCTGGGGCTTGTCTGTGAAGAGATTGTCCTTAAAGTGATCCGACGAGACATAGTCATACGCTTTAATTCCCTAACTTTTGCCTGGACCGCCCTTTCGGGTTTTCGATCCACCGGGAAACCCTTTTTTGCCCAAGTCGCTCTTTCGGGTTTTCAACTTGCCGGGTGTACAAATTTTTTGTTTATCCCTAATTTTTCCTGAACCGCCCTTTCGGGTTTTCGATTCACCGGGACGCCCATTTTTGCCCAAGTCGCCCTTTCGGGTTTTCGACTTGTCGGGTCGTTTTATGCGTAGTATCTTTTGACTATGTATGCGTTCGCAGGGTGCGGTAGGTCATCACCGTCCATGGTGGTCAGAATCATTTCCCCACCAGAAAATATGTTCTTAATCACAAACGGTCCTTCATAAGTAGGAGTCCATTTTCCCCTGGGATCACTTTGCGGCAAGATGATCCGCTTGATTACAAGGTCTTCGACTTGATATACCTGACGTCTGACTTTCTTGTTGAAAGCCTTAATCATCTGTTTTTGATACGCCTGACCATGGCAGACACCAGTAAGTCGTTTTTCGTCAATAAAGTTAAGTTGATCAAGTCGGGTCTGAATCCAATCGTCTTCATTCAAACCAGCATCCTTCATAATCCTCAAGGAGGGAATCTGAACCTCGATAGGTAAAACAGCTTCCATGCCGTATACCAAAGAATAAGGGGTTCCCCCAGTTGAAGTGTGTGCCGTGGTATGATACCCGTGCAGAGCAAAAGGTAACATCTCATGCCAGTCCTTGTAGGTGACTGTCATCTTTTGAATGATCTTCTTAATATTTTTGTTCGCGGCTTCGACAACACCGTTCATCTTAGGCAAATAGGGAGATGAATTGTGATGTTGAATCTTGAACTGCTCGCACAGAGTGGTGATCATAGTATTGTTCAAATTTGTACCATTGTCCGTGATAATCCTGTCGGGGATACCGTACCGGCATATGAGGTTCTGCTTGATGAAGCGGGCAACCACATTCTTTGTAACGGAGGCGAAGGAAATTGCTTTGACCCACTTGGTAAAGTAATCAATGGCCACCAGGATGAAACTGTGTCCATTGGATGTTGTAGGCTTTATCTCTCCAATCATGTCGATTCCCCACATCGCGAATGGTCAAGGAGCTGTTAAGACATTGAGAGGAACTGGAGGAATATGTACCTTGTCAGCATAGATTTGGCATTTGTGACAAGTACGGGAATGTTGATGACAATTAGCTTCCATGGTAGACCAGTAGTAGCCTGCCCTTAGAATCTTCTTAGCCATCGTGTGACCGCTCGAGTGGGTGCCAAAGGTGCCATTATGCAGTTCATCCATGATCTGCTCAGCTTCAATCTTGTCCATACAACGGAGTAGGACACAATCAAGATTGCGCTTGTATAGGATACCATTGCTTAGAAAGAACTTGGCAGCGAACCTCCTTAAGAACTTTTTGTCGTTGACTGAAGCTCCTTCAGGGTATTCTTGTGCTTCGAGACACCTTTTGACGTCATGAAACCAAGGTCGGTCCACCACTTCTTCGGTATTAATCTCGTGACAATGAGCAGGTTCGTCCATTCGTTCAATGGCGATTTGGGGTGCCTCATTATCCCAGTTGAGTTTAAACATGGAAGACATTGTAGCCAGAGCATCCGCTAGATGATTTTCTTCTCGCGGGAAGTGCTTAAAGGTAATCTGCTCGAAATGAGGCAACAATGTTAGGACATGTTCTTTGTATGGGATGAGATTAGGATGTTTAGTGTCCCACTCTCCTTTGATTTGACTGATAACCAAAGCTGAGTCCCCAAACACAAACAGAGATTTGACTCCCAGGTCAATTGCAGCCCTGAGACCAAAGATACAAGCTTCATATTCGGCCATGTTGTTGGTGCAACTGAAGCAGAGTCTAGCAGTGAAAGGTGTATGGCAACCTTCTGGAGAGATAAGTACCGCGCCGATACCGTTGCCAAGTGCATTTGAAGCACCATCAAAGTACAGGGTCCATCGGGATCCTTGTTCAGGTCCGTCATACGGTCTGTTACCTTTAATGTTGTCAAATGTCATAATATCCTCGTCAGGGAAGTCGAACCTCATAGATTGGTAATCTTCGACAGCTTGATGAGCTAGATGGTCAGCTAGCACACTCCCCTTTATAGCTTTTTGGGTTGTGTACTGGATATCATACTCAGTCAGGATCATTTGCCATCTAGCGATTCTTCCGGATAAAGCAGGCTTCTCGAAGATGTACTTGATCGGATCCATCTTGGAAATCAACAAAGTGGTATGTGTTAACATATACTGCCTCAGCCGGCGAGCAGCCCATACCAAAGCGCAACAAGTTTTCTCGAGCAGTGAGTAGCGAGTCTCACAATCGGTAAACATTTTGCTAAGGTAATAAATGGCATTCTCTTTTCGGCCAGACTCGTCATGTTGGCCCAGTACGCACCCCATTGAGTTTTCCAAAACAGTCAGATACATGATTAAAGGTCTTCATTCGATGGGCGACATCAAGATAGGAGGCTCCAACAAATACTCCTTGATCTTATCAAAAGCAACTTGACAATCATTGTTCCATTCAACCACCTGATCCTTCTTCAACAACTTGAAGATTGGCTCACAGGTAGATGTCAGGTGAGAGATGAACCTTGCAATATAGTTTAAGCGTCCCAAGAAACCTATAACCTCCTTTTCAGTGCAGGGGGCAGGCATTTCTTGTATGGCTTTGACTTTGGCAGGATCAACCTCGATGCCTTTGTTACTGATGATAAATCCCAAAAGTTTATCGGACCTGACTCCGAAAGTGCACTTGCTAGGATTCAGCCTGAGCTTATATTCCTTTAACCTGACAAACAGCTTTTGCAGATGGTCGAGGTGTTCTTCTTCTGTTTGTGAACGGGCTATCATGTCGTCTACGTAGACTTCAATCTCATGATGTATCATGTCATGAAACAAAGCTACCATGGCTCGCTGATAGGTTGCCCCAGCATTCTTCAGTCCGAATGGCATCACTTTATAGCAGAAGGTACCCCACTGCGTAACAAAAGTAGTCTTCTCCATGTCTTCAGGGGCCATCTTGATCTGGTTGTATCCCGAAAATCCATCCATGAAGGAAAATACCTTGTGTTGAGTTGTATTGTCAACCAAGATGTCAATGTGTGGTAGTGGAAAATCATCTTTAGGGCTAGCCCTATTTAAGTCTCTATAATCCACACATATTCTGACTTTTCTGTCCTTCTTAGGCACGGGCACAATGTTAGCAACCCACTGTGGATAGGAAGTAACAGCCAGAAAGCCAGCATTGAACTGTTTCATCACCTCAGCTTTGATCTTCTCAGACATATCGGGCCTCATTCGACAGACTTTCTGTTTGACCGGTGGACAATCCTCTCTTGTAGGGAGACGGTGAACCACAATATCTGTATCCAATCCCGACATGTCTTCATAGGACCAGGAAAAGATTTCAACATATTCATTCAACAGCTGAACTGAACGCTCTTTGACACTTGGCTCCAGGTTGGCACCCACTATAACCTCTTTCTTGTCTTCCTTTGTTCCCAAATTGATAGTCTCCAACAACTCTTCATGGGGCATAATAGCCCTTTCTTCTTGTTGCAAAAGTCTAGCTAACTCTCCAGGCACTTCACAGTCTTCATCACCTTCGTACTCGGCATGATTGACCAAATCTTCAGAGTCACTGAAGGCCAAAGCATAATAGTCACCCATGGAATCCGGAGTGGATGGGTACCTGCATTTTGTGAGTGTGGGTGTGTGTAAGGGATAGCCATCCTTAAATAAAATAAAATGTAAAAGGAAAGAAAATGAACACAACAGTTTATAAATGAAAATATCCATGATTAATTAAAAATGGCATATGAAAATGAAGAATCAAAACCCTTACAAATGGACCTATATGCCCCGGGTAAGGCATAAGGTGAAAAGAGTGTACGAATTGTTTAATTATTATAGACCAAACAGGAAATTGTTCAAAGATAAATTACTGATTGATGAAAGTGATGGGAACGAAGTCTTTCGCCTCCCAGTTGTTCAATCCCCCTTCAGTAGTTGGGAAGATCCAATCTTCAAAGTTGCCTTCTTCATTATCATCTTCTAGAGCATGAACTCCATGGTGAGTGATTTTTAGGGGTGGTCCTCCAGCCCGGGAGTGACGCACAGCTTTCTGGCCAGCAACAATGAAACCCAATCTGAACTTGTCCGTCTTGTGAGTAAAATCTGGCAATTGCCCCAACACTGTACTTCCTCCTTCTTTGATTATAGCCTCTGCATATTTAAAAGATGACATTTGGGACACAGTCTTGGTAAGCACATCAGTCATTATCTTTGCCACTGTGACTTCAGGAGAAACCTCTTCAAAGTGTTGGAAAGGTGTTTCTATGAATTCGCCATATAACTCCACATAGCGGAAAGAGTTAAGGTGACTTATCATATACTCCTCCTTACCATGAACCGTTATGATCTTACCCTGAACTGGATATTTTAGCATTTGGTGTAGAGAAGAAGTGACTGCCCCAGCGTTGTGGATCCATGGCCTTCCCAACAAGCATGAATATGAAGGACGGATGTCCATCACATAAAAAGTAGAGTTGAAAATTTCTGTACCCACTTTGATTGGGATGTCCACCTCTCCGTGAACCATCCGCTTAGAACCGTCGAAGGCTCTAACAACGATGTTGCTGGGCTTTAGGGTCAAACCTTCACAGTCCAATCTGTCCAACGCCTTCTTTGGTAAAACATTTAAAGATGAACCAGTATCAACCAAAACATGAGCTAGTGTGGTCCCTCTGCACTCTACCGAAACATGCAGCGCATCATTTTGCTTTCTTCCCCTAGGGGTCAAATCAGCATCAGAAAAACCAAGACCATTATCGGCTGTAAGGCTAGCCACGCACTCTTGAAACTGGTCTGCAAAAGTTTCTTGAGGCACGTGTGCCGTCTTCAGAAATTTGATCAAGGCTTTAGCATGAGCCTCGGAGCAGAGTAACAGAGCCAACATAGAGATTTTGGAAGGAGTTTGCCCTAGCTGCTCTACGATATCATAATCGCTCTTCTTAATTATCTTTAAGATTTCTTCCATCTCTTTTTGGGTGGTCTCAGGGATAACCAAAGTCTGAGCCTTCGTCCTGACAGGCGCTTCTTGGGTCCCCTTACGTTTATCGGTGGTAACAGCAGAGGGTTCAACTTCAGGAGTAACAATCTCTTCAATAACCGGACTTTGCACGAACGTCTTTACAGGCACATAAGTACTTGAGGGTCTGAAGACTGCCCGTGGAGGAGCAATCTCCGGAGAGAAGATTCTTCCACTACGAGTTATCTTACTCGTTCCCGCAATATTCCCTATATCAGCGGTTTTTTCATCGGAAATCTCTTCGACTGCTTCGATCTGATTGACACCATGGTAGAAGATCTCTCCTCCATAGTTCCATGGTATCGTCTTGTTGGACTTATACGGGATAGGCCCCGGCATGGTAATCTTCAGTGGTACAAACTTAGGATCAGGCGTAATCTTAACAGGCCTTTTGCAGGTCTTGGAAAGATTGTCGGAGATGGTGATTATAGCAATGTCATTGATTGAAGTAACAAGGGTAACAGGAGTAACATGGGTGATAGTATCAACATGAGTCTTTTGAAAGAGGATCTCTTGAGTATCCATCAGGCGTTGGATTCCTGATTTCAATAGTGGGCAGTTAGATTGCAAGATTGAACAGAAGTAACAGTCTTTTTCACAGCCTGGGAATATTCCGGCTTTCAACAGATTCACTTTAATCATTGGCAGCAGAGTCATTAATTCATCAACAGCGGTAACATGAAGATCTTCCACAATTGCATGGACATTATGATTGTGTTTCGGCATAGGAGTAGATATCACGTTAGGTTTTTCGGGGGCATCAAACTCTACCTCCTTGGCGTCTATCAAATCTTGGATCTTGTTTTTAAGAGCCCAACAGTTGTTGGTATCATGCCTTACACTGTCAGAGTGGTATGCACATTTGCATTGGAATGATAATAAGGAGAAGAGGTATTTGGGTTTTTCAGTGCTTCTTTCAAGTTGGTAAAGTTCAGCTTTAACAGATGAGGGAGGACTTGAGTCGGTGTCATGTTGATCCGGGTGAATTGCTGTTGTGGCCTTTCTACCCTTTGCTGGTTAGCTCTTGGTTGATTGTTGCGAGGTTGATCGACTGAAGAATTCTGGATCATCACAGCCCCCACTGCTTGTCGACGCTCTATTCTCCCTTGATTTCTCTGGGTGTGAATAGTAGAAACTTCCTTTTTAGCTGGGAAGGTCTTCTTAATAGCAGTGGAAGCGGAAGCATCTTTCTGAATTTTACCACTCTTAATGCCAACCTCGACCCTTTCACCGGTCAGAATTAGTTCGGTGAACCCTGCAGATGAGCTCCCGATCAAGTGATTGAAGAATGGACCTGACAGAGTCCCCAGAAACATGTCAACCAGCTCTCTATCCGACAATGGTGGCTGCACCCTTCCAGCCAAATCCCTCCACTTCTGGGCATACTCCTTAAATCCCTTATTAGAGGCCATACCCATACTTTGTAGTTGAGTACGAGTAGGCAGTAAATCTGCATTATATTGGTATTGTCGGTAGAAAGCAGCAGCCAAATCTTCCCAGTTATGAACATCGGATCTCTCAAGTTGATAGAACCAGTCCAATTGCGTACCCGACAAACTATCTTGAAAAAAGTGGACCCAAAGATCCTTATCAGAAGAGTGAGGTTGGATCTTTCTGACGTAGGACGTCAGATGCATCTTTGGACAGGACAAACCGTCATATTTAGAAAATGTAGGTACTTTGAACTTGGGAGGAATGACGATCCCAGCAACCAACCCTAGTTCTTCAAAATCTAGCCCAGATACCCTTTGTAACTCCATGGCTGCCAAGTGATCCTCAAGGTTTTTATACTTATCAACCGCCAGAGGGTATTGCTACTCGGAGTAATCTTCATCCTCTTCCTCTTCTTCTTCTTCAGCTTCATATTCGGAGGGCACCACAACTCCTTTTTCTTTACCAACCCCTTCGTCAAACGTCGAGGGGAATTTCAGAACTCTCCTAGCCTGATGCTCAAATATTCTTCCCATAGTGGCCACACCAATTCTTTTCTTTTTCCTCCTTTCTGGTTCCTTCTCTTTCTCTAACAGTGCTTTAAGATCCTCTTGACCCTTTGCTAAGGTCATGAGGAGTTGTTGGAATTGCGAAGTCTGCGCCTGCAGATCTTTAACCGTCTGCTCTATATCCATCTTGCTGAAACAAACAGCAGAAAGATAAGGAAACCTGGTGTGAAGACTTGTTAATGCATATGATGAATGATATGTTATTCATGTAATGCGTTCAAGGATTCATAAATTCAAATTTGTTGCAAACAAAAAGAACACACGTCATATTAATAAGAAGAAATTTGTTAGTACATAAATGCCCCATGGGAAAAATATTATAAAGCTTCTTAATGTAAAAAGACACTGCGCATCCTCTTTGGCGCGATGTAAGTGTTGAGAGTCTCCTCTTCATGAAGTCAGCGGGTAAGCTCCAAAACCTTCTTCTCGCTGGCATAGAAGCTGGCTTCAAAAGTATTCCGTTATTCCTTGAGTTGTATCCAACTCTTCTGCAATTCTTCCAATGATGTTGGCATGTCTGGATGTAGAAGGGTGTATGGAACCTCTCCTTCCATAACAGGCTCTTTGATCACGGGGAGAATGTGAGGGTAAGGCATCATAAGACTCTGGGCGCGGGTTCGTACCCACTTGAGATAAGGCTTAAGGGGGATGGAATTCTTGTGCCCCAGTGTCTTACTATCCACTTTGTTGGGCATCCTCTAAGCTCGGATAAACCTTTTTCGAAGTCCTTGCGCATCATTGTCGAAGTCAAAAACCAAGTCAGGAATCAGCATATCATGAGGGCCATCCCTTCGGGCATACCCAAATTGCCTCAGAGCTAAGCAGGGGCTGTAGGTAATGCCTCCCCTAATGCCAAGTAATGGGACATTAGGGAATTCTCGGCAACGATCAATGATGATGACATTTTCTCTGGACCGAGAACACCAATGAACATCAGAATGTGTGAGGGTCATCAACCGTTGTGACCACCTTAAACCCTACTCATTCTTCAAAACTGACTGGGGAAGGTGAGAAATAAACCACCTTGCTAGAAGAGGAGTACATCACATGAGAACACCTCTTTTCGTCATTGTCCGTCTGTGAAATGAGTGTAGGATGTCCCCAAGCAATGTAGGCACAGGATTCCGAGATATGAAAATCTTGACAGCATTCACATCTATAAGCTGATCAGGGTTTGGGAACAAGACCAACCCATAGATGAGAAGTGCTACAATCTCCTCAAAGGCTTGTAGATCTAGAGAATTCCATTAGTCTTGTGCCTTCTCAAACAGAAACTTTGCCAAGAAACCCTTGACACCACTTCTGGTTTCCCAATGACCTTTGATATCAGATGGTTGCAAGTGTAGGGCTTGAGCAACATCTTCAGGCTTTGGTTCTCTTTCCGTACCGTTATAGGGTAGTTGATGGAGAATAGGAATCCCCAAGAGTTGAGAGAATTCCTCTAAAGTGTACTAGTTGGTAATCAGGAAATGTGAAACAGTGGTGTAGGGGGTCAAAGAACTGGAAGAGAACTTTCACCATGTCTTCTTCAATGTTGGAGTTGACCAAGTTGAGAAGTCTACCATTGCTTTCACTGAAGAGAGAATTTTATGGAATCTTGGAAGTAAGCTCCTTGAGTTGAGGAGGGATTCTCACAAGGTTGACTTGAATTGTTTTCCTGCGAAGAGATTCCATGACCTACAAAACAAGAACAAAGATGAAGATCCAAACCCTTGAAATGGTTAGTGGATGCATATGATGCTTTATGATGTTCATGATGTATGCACAAGCATATGTACAAACAAGTCACACAAGATCCTAGTTTCAGGCTTGCATGAGGTTTCATAGGTAAGTACCCTCTTGAAGTTAGTTGGCTCAACCTGTCCTATAAATAGTAACCGGGTTCTAAGGAGCTCAATATCACTGAATTATTTTTCGTGTTCATTGTTTCAGTTTATCCACTTAACCAGCGACCAAAATATTCCAAGAAAACAACCCTCAATGAGTGTAGTATCGAGTATCTACCAACTTCGGACTGCACCAAAGCCGGTCATCTCACTACCACTAATAAGGCCAAGATGGTCAAGTAAGGTTCTAAGAGTTCATTAGTGCTTCATGACATCACTCAGCGGCCCCGTATTCTCTTTGATTAACTCAAAGGCTACCGGTACCCACAAATATGTCGCACTAATATAGCTATTGCTTCAACCATGTCGGTATACCCCGCACAGTTTCCACAATGTATTGCTATTTACCTATAAATGTTTCCCCAAATCCGGGTGGAGGATTCAAACCCAAACAAGAGAACCAAATGTAAAGCAATCAAAGCAAACAAGATAAGCATGCAAGGGTGATCTAAACCCTAAGGTTACTCCACTTTTAGATAATTCCCCAGCAGAGTCGCCAATTCTGTGATACGGTGGGAGAACTGACTTGAGGTTTTACGTTTGTGTTCGCAAATGTTTCGGTTTAGCAAGAGTCGCCACTGACTTTTTATTTTATCCTAAGGAAAGGTCAAAAAAGCACAGGAAAGACCTTTGAGATGTTTTCTTGGGTTCGGGGAGTAGATTATGAAAAGGGAAGGTGCAAGCACCCTTTTCATCCATGGTTATCCATGGGTCTTAGTTACTTGTTTAGATCACTTGCTTTTGCTTTTCAATTGTTTGAAATGGTGCTTTGTGTGTGGTTTTGAAAGACGTTTTGAAAAGAGGCCATCGTTGTGGCAACCTTTGTAATAATTCTTGTTTGAATGTATACAAAAGTGTTTTTGTCTTTTGAAAGGATGCTTCCATGTTTTGAAAGTTTGATTTGTGAAATGTTTTGAAAATGTGTTGTGAAGTGTGTTTGAAAATAACAAGGATGTTTTGCAAGCTTTGATCAAGTAACTAAGAGTTGCCTACCCTATTTTACTCAAAGATCTTTCCTAATGTTTTTAACCCTTTTGACAGTGTTGTTTCGCCATTGCATCTGGTGAACAACCTTTGTTAGAACAAAGTTTGAATCTACTACCCTATATTTAAGTTTTGATGATAACAAAGTGAAAAGATATATTATTTATAATATTTATGTATGAACTATCTGCTGCCTAAAATTATTATGTTCTGACTTGCAGATACTCTGATTGATATAAGCTAGATCACATCTAATCAGCATCAGAATTTGGTTCTTGACACCAGCATCAGAAGTTGCCATATCAGAATGTCAGAATCAGATGATCAACTCACGTACATGCTGAATCTTGATGAACAAGACTGCGCTCAACACTCTGATATAGAAACACAATAGTTCATCAGCAGCTAAGCAGAGTCAGAATGAGCCAAGCCAGAACTTGCATTAAGTAAGCAACGATATTGTGCATTGAAAGCAAATTAATACCAACGGCCTCATTCCAGACAAGATCTGCTCGATAAGGAAAGTTTGTTATTAGCATTGAATCAAGAATATTGCATCCAACATTCATCATCTCAGTGCTATATAAACAAGACTTTGAAGATTGAAATGGCTAATGCTCTCCAAATCTCTACACGCATAAAAGCTAATCAAAATCTTCTTTCTCTCAGTTTTGCTAAACCACACATTCTGATATTCTATCATTGTTTAGAAATCTAGTTTCTAAGCTTCAATTTGTGTATACATCACAGTTGTGATACAGTTTTGTAGAAAACATTCACACACTTAGTTTTATCTCTTTGTAAGAAAGTGTTTCCTTGACAAACCGGGTTGTGGTTTGGATCAAGAAGGCTTTAGCAGTTGTTAAAGAAGTCTGTAATATTCAGTTGAATATAGTGGATTAAGACCTCGTTGGAGAGAGGCGAAATCACCTTGACGGGTGGACTGGAGTAGTTTGAGATCAAACGAACCAGGATAAAAATATCTTGTTCATTGCATTAGATTTCAGTTTTACAATTCAACCCCCCCCCCCTTCTTGTGTTTTTCACCACTTCAATTGGCATCAGAGCGCCTGGTTCTGAGCTAAAACACTTAACTGTGTCAGTACAAGATCCAGCGTCAGAAAAACACAATGGCAGGAAACAATTCTCACATCAGCAATGACAACAATGAGGACAGAGACAGATTCAGCGGCAAACCTCCAGTCTTTGATGGAGAAAACTTTGATTACTGGAAAGACAGAATTGAAAGCTTCTTTCTGGCACATGATGCTGATCTGTGGGATATGGTGACAGATGGATACACGCACCCTGTGAATGCAAGCGGTCAGAAGATTGATAGAAAAACAATGTCTGATCAACAAAAGCGTGACTTCAAGAATCACCACAAGGCCAGAACCATCCTCCTCAGCGCCATCTCCTATACTGAGTATGAAAAGATCTCCAACAGAGACACAACAAAGAATATTTTTGACTCACTCAGAATGACGCATGAGGACAACGTTCAGGTCAAAGAAACAAAAGCTCTGGCGCTCATTCAGAGGTATGAGGCGTTCAAAATGGAAGAATCTGAATCCATTGAAACCATGTTCTCTAGATTCCAGATTCTGGTAGCTGGTCTCAAAGTTTTGGACAAAGGATACTCTACTGCTGACCATGTCAAGAAAATCATCAGAAGTTTACCCAAGCAGTGGAGACCTATGGTTACAGCTCTGAAGCTAGCTAAAGATCTCAACAAAATCACTCTGGAGGAACTTATCAGCTCCCTCAGAAGTCATGAGATAGAGCTAGAAGCTGATGAGCCTTAGAAGCAAGGTAAGCCTTTAGCATTAAAATCTAACAAAAAATTTGAGTCTAAAGTTTTGCAGGCAGTTGAAGAAACATCTGATGGATCCTCATCAGAAGAAGACGAACTCTCCCTCCTCTCTAGAAGAGTTAATCAACTGTGGAAGCAAAGACAAAGGAAGTTCAGGAATCCCAGAAGATCTGATCAGAACGAGTCTTCTTCCAGATACAGAAGGACAGATTCTTCCTCTGGATACAGAAGATCTGAAGGCTCCTCCAGTAGCAAAAAGCCAAACACCAAAGACATCATCTGCTATGAGTGCAATGAGCAAGGACACTATAAGAGTGACTGCCCAAAGCTTCAGAGGGAAAAGCCCAAAAAGAAGTTTGGAAGAGAGAAGAAGAAAAGTCTCATGGCTACATGGGATGACTCTGACTCGTCTGAAGCTGACTCAGAATCAGATGATGAGAGGGCAAACATAGCTCTCATGGCTAACATCTCAGAAGATAGTGAAGCTTCTGAATCAGAATCAGATACTGAAGAGGTATTTCCTAACTTTGCTGTTAACTTTACAAAGGCTGAACTTGCTGAAAGCCTTAATGAGATTCTGGAACGTTATCAGCAAATTAGAGCTAAATTCAGAGACCTGAAAAGGAATCTTGAATCTGACTCTAATAAGACTGAGAGTCTCAAATTGGAAAATTCTGAGCTGAGAAATAAGATTTCAAAATTAGAAAACACTTTACAAAACTCTCAGAAGGAACCAATTTCTGAAACTCCCAGCAACGCTAATGAGATCATCAAGGAGTATGATCACAGTTTCAAGAAGTTCCTAGCTAAAAGCATAGATAGAAGCAGAATGGCTTCAATGATCTATGGAGTTAGCAGAAACGGCAGGAAAGGAATAGGATACCAAGGTAAGGTTCCTACACCAAGGAATGTCATGGACTTAACAATTAAACACACTCCTTTAAATTCACATTTTGTGTATGGTCACACACATGATATTAAATACACTAGCAGTAAGCACTCTGTGAAACCAAAATTCAACCAGAGTTTTGGTAAAACTAACAAATCAGGACCCAAGAAAATTTGGGTACCTAAGGATAAAATAATACATGTTGCAGATATCTTTAGCAGCAAGTCAGAAACACCAGTCATGGTACCTGGACTCTGGCTGCTCACGACACATGACGGGAAGAAGGCATATGTTCCAAAGCCTGGAACTTAAGCCTGGAGGCCACGTTGGCTTTGGAGGCAATCAGAGGGGAAAGATAATTGGCTCTGGAACTGTAGGTAATGGAAATCTTCCCTCTATTAATAATGTTCTGCTAGTAGATGGATTGATGCATAATTTGTTATCCATAAGTCAATTAAGTGATAACGGTTATGATATAATCTTTAATCAAAAATCATGTAAAGCTGTTAGTCAGAAAGATGGGACTATCCTGTTTAATGGTAAGAGGAAAAACAACATTTACAAAATCAAACTTTCTGAACTAAAGAGTCAGAATGTAAAATGTCTTCTGTCTGTTAACAACGAGCAGTGGATCTGGCACAGAAGATTGGGGCATGTTAGTATGAGAAGAATATCTCAGATTAACAAACTCAATCTGGTCAGAGGACTTCCTAATTTGAAGTTCAATTCAGATGCTTTGTGTGAAGCATGTCAGAAAGGCAAATTTGCAAAACCTTCTTTTAAATCCAAAAATGTTGTTTCTACCTCTAAGCCATTAGAACTTCTGCACATTGACTTATTTGGACCAGTTAAAACTGCTTCAGTCAGTGGCAAGAAGTATGGGTTAGTAATCGTAGATGACTATAGCAGATGGACATGGGTAAAGTTCTTAAGACACAAGGACGAGTCACACTCTGTGTTTGTTACCTTCTGTAACCAAGTTCAGAATGAAAAGGATCTTAGAATCGTTAAAGTCAGAAGTGATCATGGTGGAGAATTTGAAAACAAAGATTTTGAGTCATTCTTTAATGACAGAGGCATTCTGCATGATTTCTCTTGTCCTAGAACTCCCCAACAAAATGGAGTTGTAGAACGAAAGAACAGAACATTGCAAGAAATGGCCAGAACCATGATCAATGAGACAAACGTTGCTAAGACCTTCTGGGCAGAAGCAATAAACACAGCGTGCTACATTCAGAATAGAATCTCAATAAGACCTATTCTGGAAAAGACTCCATATGAATTGTGGAAGAACAGAAAGCCCAACATTTCATATTTTCATCCATTTGGATGTACTTGCTTTATATTAAATACAAAGAATTATTTGAACAAGTTTGACTCTAAAGCACAGAAGTGTATTATGTTAGGATACTCTGAACGCTCAAGAGGGTACAGAGTATACAATACAGAAACACAGATTGTGGAAGAATCAATCAGTGTTCGTTTTGATGATAAGCTTGACTCTGAAAAGTCAAAGCAGAATGAAGTTTTTGCAGGTATAGAAATTGAATTTGCAGGTTCTGAAGACAAGTCATCAGAAGCTCTCAACACAAACATTCCTTCAACGTCTGAAAGGAGCACTGCTAGCAATCCTACAACAACTGCTGATCAACCTCAGAAGAGATTACCCAGAAGCAGCTTGGATCACCCAGAAGAGACTATCCTAGGAAGAAAGGAAGATCCAATCAGAATAAGAGCAAGCTTCAGAAACTTTGAAGAAACTCTTATGGGACTTGTGTCTCTGATTGAACCTTCTTCTATTGATGAAGCACTTCTGGATAATGACTGGATTCTGGCAATGCAAGAAGAGCTGAATCAATTCACCAGAAACGACGTATGGGATCTCGTTCCCAGACCAAAAGGATTCAACGTCATTGGAACAAGATGGGTGTTCAGAAACAAGATAAATGAACAAGGTGAAGTCATCAGAAACAAGGCACGACTGGTTGCACAAGGTTATAGTCAGCAAGAGGGGATAGACTATACAGAAACCTTTGCCCCAGTCGCCAGGTTAGAATCTATCAGACTTTTAATTTCATTTGCTGTTAATAGAGGCATCACTCTGTATCAGATGGATGTCAAAAGTGCATTCTTAAATGGTTATATAGAAGAAGAAGTTTATGTACACCAACCCCCAGGTTTTGAAAATACAAAACATCCAAAACATGTTTTCAAACTAAAGAAGTCACTGTATGGTCTGAAACAAGCTCCCAGAGCTTGGTATGAAAGGCTAAGTAACTTTCTGTTAGAAAATGAATTCACCAGAGGGAAAGTGGACACTACTCTATTCTGTAAATCAGATTAAGAATGACATCTTAGTCTGTCAAATTTATGTTGATGATATTATTTTTGGTTCTACTAATCCTTCTCTTGGAAGAAAATTTGCTAAGTGTATGCAGGCAGAATTTGAGATGAGCCTCATGGGGGAACTGAAATTCTTTCTAGGAATTCAGATCAATCAAACTCCAGAGGGAACTTACATTCATCAGAGCAAATACATCAGAGATCTTCTGAAGAAATTTGACCTCTCAGAATGTAAGCCATCAAAGATTCCAATGCATCCCACATGCATTCTGGAAAGAGAAGAGGTAAGCAAAAATGTAGAACAGAAAGTCTACAGAGGTATGATTGGTTCTCTCCTCTATCTGACTGCTTCAAGACCTGACATATTATTCAGTGTTTGTATCTATGCTAGATTCCAATCAGATCCTAGAGAATCTCACTTAACAGCTGTTAAGCGAATTTTCAAGTATCTGAAAGGTACTACTAATCTGGGTTTGTTTTATAGAAAATCTAGTGATTACAGCTTAGTAGGCTACTGCGATGCTGATTTTGCTGGAGACAGAGTAGAACGAAAAAGTACTTCTGGAAGCTGCCAGTTTCTGGGAGAAAATCTGATCTCTTGGTCCAGCAAAAGGCAATCAACAATTGCGCTATCAACAGCAGAAGCTGAGTACATAGCAGCAGCATGATGTAGCACACAAATGCTCTGGATGAAAAGTCAGCTTGAAGACTTCCAGATTTTTGAGAGTAACATTCCTATACTTTGTGATAATACTTCTGCTATTTGCTTAAGTAAGAATCCCATTTTACATTCTAGAGCTAAGCATATAGAAATAAAGCATCACTTCATTAGGGACTATATTCAGAAAGGTATTTTGAACTTAAAATTTATAGATACATACCATAAATGGGATGATATCTTTACTAAACCCCTTTCAGAAGATAGGTTTAATTTCATTCTGAAACATCTCAGCATGAAAGTTTGTCCAGAGTGAAAATGTTTTAATTCCATATATTTACCTTCAGAATGTAATTGTTTTACTGTGAACTTCTGATCAATCTTCTTTCAGAAAGATAGAACATGCAGATTGTATCAGATGCAAGTCTAAAGATCTGAGAGTCTAAGCTCAAAGACAGACGTGCTGATCACTACATCAAACAAGTGTCATCCAATCATCAGCATATCTCTGAAGCAGAACGCGTGCATGCTTCTGAGAAGGCAAAGCGCTGATTGGGTGCATTGAGACACATGTCTGGTAACCGTTTTTAAGTATCTTTCTCAAATCCCCCAAAATCAGCAAGCATTTAATGAAAA
This sequence comes from Vicia faba, assembly GCA_948472305.1. Taxonomy (NCBI): domain Eukaryota; kingdom Viridiplantae; phylum Streptophyta; class Magnoliopsida; order Fabales; family Fabaceae; genus Vicia; species Vicia faba. Next base: position 749,936,130 of record OX451740.1, on the reverse strand, counting down.
GTAATCATGCTTTTAAAATGCAATCATGATTTTTCTCTTTCTTAAAAACGTTTATCTTTTCAAAATATTTTGAAAATCTATTTAAGCACATTAATCTCTCATTCTCATTCTTTACGTTTTCTCACTAACATTCAAGCATTTTCTGCATATTTCTGTGTTCATCTCTTGCAAAACCCTTTTCCTCAGTTTATTCTCAAAACCTTTTTAGTGTGAACATGGCAACCTCCAGCAGTGCTTCTGTAGGTCCTCAGAAGAAAGCATCATCTGAGCAATATCAAGTGCCATTCAGAACACTCCTCACTCCTGTGAAGAATCTTGAAGTGCTTTCTGAATTAATCATTGATTTTGGAAGCTTGAAGGAGAACAGTTTTGACCTAATTGAAGAAGTTAGGGCACAGAAGTGGGAAAGGTATTTTGACAGGTTGGTTGGACCAACATTCCCTATGCTAGTCAAGGAATTCTGGATTCACGCCAAGGCTTCAACACATCTAGTCACCTCCTTTGTTATGGGGAAGAAGATTGTGATCACTGAGGATCACATTGCAAGGCTAATCGGTTACAGTGGCGGTGGCGTCCGTTGTGTGGACATGGCTGAAAGATGTGCTGATGTGGGTGTGATAGCTGCAAGGATTTTCACCCATGGGGTGCCCAGCAGCAAGATCAAAGATCTGAAGGATCATTACAGAGTTTGGGCTAAGATAATTCTGGGGTGCTTCAACCACAGGAAACCAACCAGTTCACCTGATTACATAAATGTGGATCAGCAGTTTCTGATCTACTTTATTGATCAGAAGGTAAAAATCAATCTGGCTCATTTTCTGTTCAACCACCTCAGAACAAGTGTGAAGGAAACCAGGGAAGAAGAAAGAACCAAGAGGGATTGGATACCCTTTGGAAGGTTGATATCAGATATTCTGACAGAGAATAGGCTGATAGAGCATCTGATAGAAGCTCAAGAGCTAAGCACTATTGAACCAACAGTTGGGAAACCTCTGAATGCAAAGAACTTAAAGAAGATGAAGCTGATAGAGAATATTTAGAAGGAACCCAGAGCTACTCCTATTGCTGATATCACCAGCAGAAGAGTGCCTCTGAGTGACTTTCCGTTATTTTCTGAAATAGAATCCAAACCAGAGGTGGTTCTCAGATACTTGGATGCGTGCAAGGCAGATGGTTCAGATCCAAATCTGATTATCAAAGCTCTACATCAACCTCAGCAAGAAGTGACTCTAAAGAAGACGAAGAAGAGGAAGGCACCATCAGAAGGATCATCCCAGCAGACACCCAGGAAAAGAGGTAATTCATCTGCTGCCTCTGTTTTAAATTCTTCTACTATTCCAGCATCTATTCCTCCTCAAACCTCTCATAGAATCTCAATCCCCATCCCTACCATAGATGAAACTGTACCAGAAGAGGACCCTTCTGAGGCATTAAAACTCAGAAGACCCAGAACCAAACATCCCAAACAACCAACAATCTCAACAACATCAGCAATTGACCAAGTGCTGTCTGACATTGATCAACACACCTCTGATCAACCAAACTCTGAACCACAAATTGTTCCTCCTCCACAACCAGAACAACAACAATCTGCTGAAGAACCAGAACAACAACAACAACCACTTTCACCAATTCCAGAAGAACCCCTTATCCCTGAACAATCAGAAATTCCAACAACTTCTCCTCAACCAGCAATTCCGTCTCCCTCTCCTCAACCAGAAATTAATCCACCATCACCTCAACCAGAGTTTCATCACTCTGAAACTCCTTCTCCTCAACCATCTGAACCTCATTCACCTCAACCATCACCTTTGGCAATCCAGCTGCCAGGTGGAACAACTATCACCTTAGCACAATTGCCATCCTCATCAGAATCTACACCACCAAATACTCCCAAAACACCACCCAGTCCAATCATAATTTCTGATTCTGAAACTCCCTCTCCAAAACAAACAGCTGCCCAGAAAACCTCTGAAAACCCCAGCAGGACTTTCATAGACTTAACCAGTCTTGACCGTCTTGCTGATCTGAAACATAAAATTGCCATCCCAAAACCAAAACAACCAGATGTTGGCTCTGGTATTATGAGTTTTGAAACAGGTGTGCTGCAATGGATTGCTTCTTTGAAGCAAGTCTGTCCTGGAATGATTGACCCAGCTGCTTCTGATCAGCTCTGGTCACAATTCAGACTTTGGGTACGTGCTGAAGCCCTCAAGTTGCAGGATATCAACTATGAGCAGGCACAACAGAATTTCAGCAAGCTTCTGAATGAAGTTGGAAGTCAGCTTCTGAAAGAAGACGTGCTCCCTCTGGATAGTGAACCTTGGTTTGAGAAACAACAAGCTTCAAAGGTGCAATCAGAAGAAGACAAGACCATTCAAGCTGAAGAAAGTCAAGCAGAAGATGTTGCTGAAAGCTCTCAGAAGCTTCCTGCTTCTGATGCTTCTCAAGCTACCTTGGACAGGCAGACTCTGGAAGAACTAAGGCTGAATGACATGCGTCTGCAGCAGCGGATGGATGAAAGCGACCAGAAGATGAAAGAAAGAATGGATGTGCAGGATAGCAAGATTGACACTTTTGTCAGCATGGTGCACAAGCAGAATGAGACTGCTGAAAAGATCCAAGCCATGCTGGAGAACCTGTTCACACGCTTGCCTCCTCAACCTTAGTCTTTTTTTTTCATTCATGTCCTTTTCATGTTTTCTTTGATTTTCTGATGTACTATTTTCATGTTTTGATTCTGAACTTCTCAATATGACTAGTTTTTCTGATCTTAACTGTTTTAGCACTCACCTACACTTTTTGATTGCTGACAAAAAGGGGGAGAACAAGAATGATATTTTAAACAATAACGGCTAACTAGAAAGAAATTCTCAAACATTCTAACTCTATTACTTGAAAATGTTTTTTCTAATTTGCTTAAAGTCTACAGGTACAAGGAAGCTCCTGGACACTCTGAAGACTAGAAGCTCTGATCACTATGATACTCTGATCCAAAGCAAAGCTCTGACAAGAAAAGCTCTGAAGCTCTGCTCTGACATAAAGCTTCTGATAGTCAAAGACTCTGATACTCTGATGTTCAAAGAAAGGCAAAAAGATCTGATCCTGAAGAACACTTGTAATCAAAGGGAAGTAATAAACTCAGGGGGAGTATCTCTTAACTCTGATATCCTTTTACTCCTTATCCTTTTTACTTCTTACTCTGATGCATATCTCTAATACCTTTTCACGTTATTTCCATTTAAAAATATCTAGTTTTTGTCATCATCAAAAAGGGGGAGATTGTTAGAACAAAGTTTGAATCTACTACCCTATATTTAAGTTTTGATGATAACAAAGTGAAAAGATATATTATTTATAATATTCATGTATGAACTATCTGCTGCCTAAAATTATTATGTTCTGACTTGCAGATACTCTGATTGATATAAGCTAGATCACATCTAATCAGCATCAGAATTTGGTTCTTGACACCAGCATCAGAAGTTGCCATATCAGAATGTCAGAATCAGATGATCAACTCACGTACATGCTGAAGCTTGATGAACAAGACTGTGCTCAACACTCTGATATAGAAACACAATAGTTCATCAGCAGCTAAGCAGAGTCAGAATGAGCCAAGCCAGAACTTGCATTAAGTAAGCAACGGTACTGTGCATTGAAAGCAAATTAATACCAACGGCCTCATTCCAGACAAGATCTGCTCGATAAGGAAAGTTTGTTATTAGCATTGAATCAAGAATATTGCATCCAACGTTCATCATCTCAGTGCTATATAAACAAGACTTTGAAGATTGAAATGGCTAATGCTCTCCAAATCTCTACACGCATAAAAGCTAATCAAAATCTTCTTTCTCTCTGTTTTGCTAAACCACACATTCTGATATTCTATCATTGTTTAGCAATCTAGTTTCTAAGCTTCAATTTGTGTATACATCACATTTGTGATACAGTTTTGTAGAAAACATTCACACACTTAGTTTTATCTCTTTGTAAGAAAGTGTTTCCTTGACAAACCGGGTTGTGGTTTGGATCAAGAAGGCTTTAGCAGTTGTTAAAGAAGTCTGTAATATTCAGTTGAATATAGTGGATTAAGACCTCGTTGGAGAGAGGCGAAATCACCTTGACGGGTGGACTGGAGTAGTTTGAGATCAAACGAACCAGGATAAAAATATCTTGTTCATTGCATTAGATTTCAGTTTTACAATTCAACCCCCCCCCCCCCCTTCTTGTGTTTTTCACCACTTCAACCTTGTGTTAGGATGTTAAACAGGACATGCGCGGGTTATCGTATAGACCATGATAGCAATTGTGTCAAGTATTTTGGCAAATTTTTGAGGGACTTGATCATTTTGTTTAAGCAACCAAGATAGCGTCATCGAGGGACTATGATCTTTTGTTTTGTTTTTTTGTTTTGCCAAAGTACCCAACATGCATAACATGGCCCATTTTAAGGCAACAAGTGGATTGTAACCCTAGGGGTGCAAGTGTGCATTGTGTTTGATTTTCATGCATTTTTGTCATTGATTAGGTCAAGCTACTTGTTGATTTTGATTTTGCATACAAACCCTAATTCTCTAATCATAGCATAATTGAAAGCGTAAAGTGCGAGAATTAAAAGTCTAAGCTATTACAACATGATTATGGGGATGAGGATACAATCTTTGAATGAGGGTGTATTTGACAAGAAATATAAACCCTAATTTACTATTACATCCAAATTGAATTCAAAATGCATAAATAATAAACGGAAAATATTTAAATAAACAAAATAAATAAATATGTCAAATGATATGAATTATGCAAAAAAGTTTTTTGTTTATTTATGCATGTAAAAATATTTAATGTAAAAAAAAATAAAAAAAAAGATTAATTTTTATTTGGTTAAAGGGTAAAACCCTAATTTCTTTAAGAAAATAAACACATTATATTATTTATATACAATAAAAATATATTAATATATACAAAATAAAATATACTTAGAAAAGTATTTTTTTAGTATGAATAATAATAAAAGTAAAAATGTAATATTTTGTATTTTTTATTCTAAAGTATTTAATAAAATAAAAGTATATATATTTATATATGTATTTTTTATATTAACTAAAAAATAAAATATATACAAAAAATAAAATATATTTAGAAAAATATTTTTAGTATGAATAAAAATAAAGAACAAAAATAAAAGCATAATTTATATATTATTTTCAAGTTTAAATAAATAAGATAAAAGTATTTAAAATGTTTTCTATGTTGGAAAAAATTAAAATAAAATGCAAAATAAATGTGAAAAAATTATGAAAATATTTTTGAGCATTTTTTATATTTGGAAATAAATAAACAAAATCAGAAATGAAAACAAAAATGCAAAAATATAAAAATACAAGAAATTAGGCCAGGGGGTGCAAAAAGAAAAAGGGGGGTGTCAAAAGTAGTCGGGCCAAGCCCAGCCCAAAACTTCATCTTCAACCTCCAGCTTTTGAAAAAACGCGCGCGTCCCTTTACAAACTACCAGATCCTGTATACGAGCTCTATTGCAAAAACACACAACATCAAACTTGTAGAGCATTTCAAGACGATTCCAACCATATAAACAACTTGGCTTAACTCTCAAAGACCAGAGAGAATTTCTCTGGCCCTAAAATCTGACCTAGTTTTTTCAGCATGTTCATGGATGAAATTCTCTTAGCACACTTAATATAAATGAAAACTGAGCATATGTACAGCTTCATGGCAATGAATACTACATTTTTTATTCACAAACCTAAAGCTAAATGTTTCTAAATAGAGAGATATGAAGTGGACAAAAACCTGTTTCAGTTGAATTCATGTACGGCAATGTAGTTCTTTTCAACAAGGCTTGAGATGTCTAGTAGCTTGCTTGAACTTCACTTTACCTTCTCCAATAGCTAGCTTGCCTTGAATGTCCTTGAATCAGCCTATGGAACTCAACCTGCACAAGCGCAAAATGAAAATGACAAACACTGTAAATGGAGTTACAGTTGGTGTTTGAGGTTTGGGATAGCTTGGGTGAGATGAATGGAAGTTGTTTTTAAGCAACTTGGTGCAAAACGCACGAGCCAAATGAGCTATGGAACTCAAGTTGCAGAACCTGCCCTGTTTTGCCAAAGGAATGTGATTTCTGGCTATGGGGTGTTTATAGGCTCAAGCAATCGTGTTTCTAGCTCAAAGGGGTGTGAGAAAGATGTTCAAAACTGTTTGCATAAGTTGGTATTGGCTGGTTTTCAAGTTCTAAGATTTTGGACAAGTTTCTTGTTTTTGAAGTAAAAATGTGGAAGTGATTGGAACAGGCCTGTACATGCTATCAAATACCTTGTAACTTCTGCCCTTGGCCCCTCTAATTTGTGGATTTGTTTTGCTGCAAGAGATCTTGGACCAAGGCTCAAGGATTGTGGTTTGACATAAAGCATACTTAAGCAAAAATGGAAATTTGCCTTTTTCTACTTAGGGCTTAATTTTGTGTACAATGTCCAAATGACCAAAACAAAAGCTTAGACTGATGGATTTGCATTTAATTATGGAGTGTGAAGTGGTTTAGAGGCCTGTAAACTAGTGTAAGGCATGTTGAATTGAAATTGCAACTTGTATGAACATGAATATGCCATGGATGAAAAGTGAGTTTTTGCCAACTTCAAGCCTTCGATTCTCCCTAACCACAAATGTGTTTGAGGAGTTCTTGGACAATTTGGAAATCTTGCAACATGCCCTATAATACATATTTTAAATTAAACTTGAGATTCCAAGTGGAACCATGTGAAAAATGGCCAAGAAGATAGGTCAAAATCCTGCCTAAACTAGGGCAAAATTTCACTAAGTTAAAAGTTTTAGGGACCCTTGTTCCAAAAATCATAACTTGAGATCCAAGCTTCTTTTGAGAAAACTTTGTGAATCAAAGTTTTAGACTTTGTGGTGTAATACAACTTTCATGTTGGAGGTTTTGTTTGAATCCATTTTAATTATGGTGAAAATGTTGGGCAAAGTTAGGAAATATTAAGAAAATTTCATAACTTAGAAAAATTCTAAGTTATGGAAATTTTCAATTTCAAACCCTAATTTGCAATTTTGGGTTTCTTGATGAACAAGTTTCATGTTTTGACACATCTTGATGAAAAATGACCCTTGGCACTTGATTTTGACCAAAAAGTCAAAGTTTGACTTTTTAGTGTACAGTCAAATTTTGATCAGTTGACTGAAAAATTCATCTGTCAATCCAATGCAATTGAGGCCTTTTGCACTTGTTGAATAGGTCAAGATGATGTAATGGAGTCCTTGGGTCCATGTTTGATCCCAATTTTCCATTGGCTAGGTCAAAAAAGTCAGAAATTACCTTTGTACAGTCAAAACCCTAAAAATGACCATTTTGCCCTTTTGGTGATCTAATCAAATTTCTTGTGGAGTTGTGGTCCTAACTTGATCAAACGGTTCATATGAGTTCATAATGTTGATGTGGGTCAAAATTCATGAGGTTTGACTGTAAATTGGCCGCAGTTGACTTTTTCCCCTAATACAACTGATTTATAGGTCAACTGTCCAATTGACTGGGCAAAAATTTGATTCAAGGCTTGAAACTTGGTATGGACAAACTTATGAGTCCAACATGAAGTATGAAAGTCATTTTAAGCATTGGAGGTCCAAAAATCCTTGTGCAACTTCAAACCCTAATTTGGGTCATCAGTGCAAGGAGATGTCTTGAGCAGTGCAAAACCCTAATCCTGTATGGAGTTCAAAGAGTCTTGTGATGAGAAATGTTGATAAAATGAGAGGGAAAATTTTGGGGTACAACACCTTTCCTCTTTCATCTGAATCCAATACCTCTACAACGCTCCAGGATCAATGGGCATGTAGGGATAAAGGACTGTGTAAGGGACGCCTTATTCATTAGTGGGCTCCACAATTACTGGCAATATGGCTTCATAGGGCATCCCAAGCTTCTGGGCACGAGCTCGGACCCATTGGAGGTAAGACTTCATAGGAAGGGAAGTCCTTGGTCCCAGCTCTTGGTGGTCAGATCTGTTTACCATGCCCTAAGCTCGTATAAACCTCCGGCGGTGCTCCTCGATATCCTCCTTATAGTCAAATGCAATATCCTCAAGAAGTAGCTCATGGGGACCGTCTCTCCGGGCACAACCAAATTTTCGCAAAGCTAGACAAGGATTGTAAGTTATACCCCCTCTGATTCCAAGCGATGGGACATTAGGGTATCCCCCACAACGATCAATGACTGCAGTGTCTTTCATAGCCCGAGAACTTCAAAGAATATATGTATGGGAAAGTGACATTATCCTGTAGGACCACCCCAAACCTTCTTCGTTCTTCAACACATACTTAGTGAGGTGCGAAATAAACCACCTCGACAGCAACGACATACAACACATGAGAGTCCCTCTTCTTTGCATAGTACGGGTGTAGAGGGCATGCAAGATATCACCCAGTAGAGTAGGCACATGATTGCGAGAAAGGAAAATCTTGCCCGCGCTCACATCTACAAAGGAATCCGGATTTGGGAAGAGAACCAACTCATAGATAAGGAGAGCCAAAACATGTTCAAAATCCTGAAAATCCAAATTATTCCAGAATAGTTGAGCCTGGTCTATAAAAAATTTGGCTAGGAAACCTTCGACCCCGCTTTGTGTTTCCCAATTGGATACTACATCATCCCGTTTCAGATGCAGAGCTGAGGCAATATCTTATGGTCTAGGAACCTCTTCCATACTTGTAAAGGGTACCTGTTCAAGGATGGATATGCCCAATAAGTGAGAGAACTCTTCCAAAGTGGGAACCAACTGGTAATCTGGAAAGGTGAAGCAATGATGCACAGGATCGAAGAACTGGAAAAGTACACTCATCATCTGCTCATAAAACTTTGAGGCGACCAGACTAAGAAGCTGACCATGTCTCTTAATAAACATAGAAGTACCATAAACTCTTTAGGCTAACTCCTTAAGTTGAGCAGGTATTTGCACAAAGTTAACTTGGATGGTATTTCTGCGCACAGAAGCCATAATCTGCAAAATAGAACAAAGATAAATTCCCTTGGTCTTTGAAATGGTTAGTATAATGAAGTATGAATGCCATGTTATGATGCATGATGTCATGATAAAAAAACAACAGGTATAGCAGATAACAGGCATGGCAAAGGAAAACAAGTCACACAAAAGCCCTTAAGTTTAAGGCTCGCATGTGGTCAAAGGTATTACCCTCTTGAAGTTTAGTTAGTTTCAACCTGTCCTAGAAAAAGTAACCGGGTTCTAGATGTTCTCAATATCACTGACCATCTTCCATCGATCATGGTTTCAGCTCACATAATCTTTTCTTGCGGTCGGAACTATCTCGAGAGTATGGTCTCAATGAGTGTAGCATCGAGTATCAACCAATTCTCAGCTTTACACCGAGGCCGACTATCTCACTACTTTCTAATAGCCAAGTTGGTCGATCAAGAGTTCTAAGGTCAGTTGATGCTTAACGACACACGCAGCGGCCCCGTATTCTCCTCGTTTCTCCACAAGGGATACCGAAACCAACCAATGTGCCACATCAACATAGCTACTGCTTCAATCGTATCGGTCTATGCCGTACAATTCCCATACAGTTTATTGCTACTTACCTAAAAGGTTTCCCCAGATCCGGGTTAGGATCTATAGTAACTCCCAAACAAAACCCTTAAAAGTAAAGCAACCAAAACAAACAAGAGAAGCAATTATGATGAACTAGATCCTAAGGTATACCCCACTTATTTTCCCCAGCAGAGTCGCCAGTTCTATGATACGGTGGAAGAACCGACTGTTTTGAAAAATGCTGGTTTGCATTTTGTATTCACAAAATGTCGCGGTAAGCAAGAGTCTCCACCGACTTTTATTTTATCCAACCGGAAAGGAAAAAAGCATAGAAAAAATTCTTTTTCGAGATTTTGAGTACGGGGGGTAGATTATAGAAAGGGAAGGTATTAGCACCCTTTATATCCATGGTTTTCCATGGGCTCTTAGGTACTTTCTCATCTTTTAAAATTTCTTGTGTATGCTTCTTTTGAAAAGTTTTGTTTTACTTCGTTTTAACCCTTGTTTCTGTCCTCAAGAGTGTTACGAAGCTATTTCTAAAAACTTTGTTTGAAAAGTGTTTGGTGTGAAAAAGTTGATTTGAGCAAGTACCTAACAGTTATCTACCTACTCGAAAAAAAGATCGTTTCTGTTCTCGTTTCCTTTAGACATTGCTATCCTACTATTGAGAAATAGGTAGCATCGTCGTTGGAGTTGTAAGGGTCAACTCGTAAGGGACGTAAGATCACTAAAACAATGTTAGGACGTCTTAGTAATAGCCCTAAAGTCTTAAGATCATATTCGAGGCAACATTTCCGAGGCAAAGTTTCCGAACGAGACTTTTGTTCTTTGTTAGACAGGAGGGCAACCACTAAGACACCCTATACTTAATGATCGTTTACCGAAGGCAACCGAAGTGATAGTATACCCTAAGAGTGCGCATGTGCGAGTGATTTGATTTTAGTTATTATCTTTGCACATTAGGGTTTTCTAGCCATTTTAAATTATCATGCAATCTTGTCATACAATCCTATTAACATACATCTAAATGCGGGAAATAAAATCTACGCTATTACAAGGCTTCGGGGTAGGGATTAATTACATAGCCAAAAAAACCCCGCAAAAGACGATAAATAAAGAAAATCCTAATTTAAACTATTACATACCATGGACAATTACATTAATATTGCAAAAATAATAAACGTGCGCGAAGAATCGAAAACGAGAGATTTAGGTATTTGACCCCAACTACCTAATTGTAATTTACAAGAAAAATCATTTTTTTGTCTTTTTTGTGCTATTTTGAGAAAATAAAGTTCAATTAAATAAAAATAACCTAATCACTAATTAATTTTAGTTAAGAAAAATAATTAAATTAACCTATCTTTTTGTATTTTTTGTTTTGAGAAAAGAAATCAAAATTAAATCAAAAGCTTAACCCTAATTTTTCTAATTGATTTTAATTATAAAAAAAGGTTAGAATTACCCTAGATTAAATTAAACTAATATTAAATTAAATTTGATAAAATAAAACCTAATTCTAATTTTTAGTGAAACCCTTGATTTTATGATTTTGTGAAAAAAAGAAACTAATTTTGGTTAAAAAATAATTAAGCAAATTAAATTAAATAAAAGAAATAAATAGAAAAGAAAGAAAGATGGGCCTGCTGTTGTTTAGCAAGAAAGGGGGTATGCATCTGACTTCTTGGCCCAACAATTCCTGGCCTTTGTTGACTTCGTTGGATCCAGTGTGCATGCTTGACTCAAGCGCATGGTGGACTTTCAAGGGGAAGGCCTTAGATTTGGCTTGTTGGTGATCTGATGGTTGGATACTGATGATGCATGGTGGACACATGGGGTACCAGCGCACCGTGTGACTCTTACAGGGCATTTCAAGGTGTGGGGAAGCTTCCTAGCGATTGAAACACGATCCTGGGGAGTCCAGTAATTCATTGGTATGATTAGAATGGCTTGAGATGGCCTGAAACTTGGAAATCAGTTTGCACTTTTTTCTTGAATTTTTTCAATTTGTTCTTTGCCTTTGCACGCCTCTAGCCTCTCCTTTTTGATCTTCACTTGTTCCTTATGTATACTAGAGTGTATTAGGGTTGCAATTTTGTATCAAATCTCTTCCAATTATGAATATTGATTCATGATTCAATCCTTGCACCAAATCTTTCCAAATCAAGCAAATTCAATCTTTTTGTGCCCATGTGAAGCCTTGCACGATTTGATCTTGTCTCCAGCTGTATAATGAACCTAATCATGCACAAAATCTCAAGATTTAATTAGTTTTTTATATTTTCATTATTTTATATTGATTTTATTTGATTTAAATGAAATAAAATCAAAATAAATAACAAAAATAAAATAATGACAAGTGGAAGGGCTCATGGATCGTGGGTCACATTACAAACTCAGTGCAAGCATACAGAGTTGGGCTCATTTGACAAAAAATACAATTTTGGACACTTCTGACTTTTGGCAATTTTGCAAAAAGGGTCAACTTGGCCAATGCATAACTCTCTCAATTTTGACCCTAGAGAGGTGTTCTTTGACTTTTTAGAAAGCTTAAGATGTCCTATAAACAAACCTTTTTGTCTCATCTCAATTGAGTCTTTCACGTTCATGTATGTAGCTTTGACCCAAAAGGTGTTTTTGTTGATTTTTCAAAATGACCTATAATGTCCAAATTCATATCTTCTTGTGAGTGCATATTTTGAACTTGGGAGCTAAAGATGACTTGCAGGGAATTACATCCTCTTCAAAATGAGCTTTGGATGGGTGATTTTTGATAAAGTATGAGAACGTTATGCTTGGTCAAAGTTGAGTTGACTTTTCCTACAAAACCCTAATTTAGCAACTTTTGGATTTTGATGAATTGTGAGCAACCCTTGGGGAATCATGATCAACCCTTGATAAAATGATGAATAATACTTCAAAATGAGAATGTTGACCAAAAATATTGAAGTTTGACTGTATGTGGGCCACAATTGACTTTTGCCCTAGCAAAGTCGATTTTCAGGCCTTTGAGCAGTTGACTGAGCAAATTTTCACGGCAAGGCTTGAAACTTGACATAGATGATCTTGAGAACATATTAGGAAAATTGTGAGCATTTGGGGTCCTTTGGACTCAAGAATCTTAATGCAAAATGAAACCCTAATTTGAGGTAGACTACCTTAGGAGAGGGTTTGTCTGGTCAACCCTTGGACTTCCTTGAGAAATTTGAGGACCTCACTTGACATGTATTGAGAAATGTGGGAGGGAAAATTTTGGGGTACAACATCTGCCCCTGTTTAATCTTCTTAAACCTGAGGATGTAGATTGACTCGTCTGCCTTTCGTGATCTGAAGATTGAAGATGATTGAACACTAGAGTGCCCAGAAATTTGCACTCGCATGAAGTGGTACTTGTCTTGCGATATCGGGAATGGACTTATAGATGCCATTTGGAAGTCAATGACGGGAGATGGGCTTAAAGATGCCATCCGAAGAAGTGTCAATCGCATAAGAGATTCCTTTGCGAGAACCCGTATACCTGTTGGTGAGGAGGATTTCGCTGGGACACGCTGATCTTTGACTTGGGAGAAGTAGAATTTTAGGAGCTTTCGTTGTATGTTACTCTACTGGGGAATCTTCTCTTAGTCAAGGGGGTGAAAATGAACTTCTATCTGGTCGTGCTCCTGGATTTGCAATTTCTCAATTCTTATCTGGTCGTGCTCCAGGCTTCAGAAGGAATTAAGTGGTTATCTGGTCGCATCCGGGTTTCAACTTGAATTTAAGGTATACTAATATCCGGTCGATTTCTGGGCTTCATAGTAATAGGCCGAGTAAACTTCTATTTGGTCAAATTCCAAGATTCGTAATACCTTATACTGTTATTTAGTCGTGTCCCAGGTTTCAGTGTCCTTTGCCTCTATCTGGTCGTGCTCCAGTCTTCATAGTGTCTTATACCGTTGCCTGGTTGTACACCAGGCTTCACGGTGTCTTATACCACTGTCTGGTCGATTCCAGGCTTCATGGTATCTTGTACTGCTATCTGGTCGATTTCCAAGCTTCACAATAACTTGCTGGGGGGTTAAGCTGTTTTCTGGTCGATTTCCAGGCTTTATAACTTGTATTTAAGATATACCACTATCTGGTCGATTCCAGGCTTCATAGTATTTTGGAGAAATAAAGATATTATCCGGTCGATTTTCGGGCTTCATATCTTGAACTGGAATAGAAATCTTAGTATCGATTTGACTGAACCAGGGAAAACTTGCGAGAAGTTGATTGCATCTTTCCCTGAAAGGTAAAGAGTTAGTTGTACGTAATGTCATGATGTATGAAATGTATTGGGTAATGGTGTTCTCAAAATAAATGAGATTGTGCTGTATGATGCATATGTGCATGCCGCGATGTATGGATATGCAATGTTCTTGTGATATTCTCCGGCTGGGGAGAATAAATCCTGGACTGCTGTTGGAGAGTATAAGGAGTTGAGTTCTTTGTTCCCGCTGGGGATAGTGACCGAAGATGATTAGCTGGAGACTCGCGCCCGTTCTGCTCGAGAATATTCCGCCGGGAGAGACTATGTTTGATAATAATCCTGTAGGAGAATGACTTTGTGGGGAAGAAAGATACTTTGTTGGACGATCTGCTGATTTGGAGAAATAAACTCAGCTGGTGGTGAACTTCTATTTCTAGTGATAAATAAATTCTGCTTGGGGAGAATTTTGCTGACTCATTCGCGATTATGAACCTCGGTTGGGGAGAGTTAACACCACTGTCTTTGGATACTTCCTACTCTGCAGGGAGTGTATGCACTTTTAGTTATATTCTCAAGATGGCTCTATCCCTGTACCTGGTGGGTAGAGCAACTGTAAGGTTTGGACATTTCTTGTTTTCCCCTGTTCCTGGAATTACGAGTAATTGTCTTTTGTTTCTTATGTAGATATTTATGAGCAGCAACTATTTTCAAATGCATATGTCAAAAATGAATCATTGGACGCTCTTGCAAAACAAAGCAGAAGAAGAAAAAAAAGTTGAAATTTCTTGTGAAAATGAATTGTATTGATTTTTGAAATTGACCTGTAACAGACGATTTGTACAAAGAGGCTGACGTCCTAGTAAGAGAACGCCGCCGAGGGAACAGAAATTATACAATTTGTGTAAAAGAAAGAAAAACAGCTATATGAAATAATCCCATTGGGTTCCAACTCTGCTATTGCCCTTATATCTTCGAGCGTCTCATCACTTTGCTACTTGGTCGAAGATGGATCAGATTGATTGGCGCCGTCCGAGCTTGATAGTCGATACCGAAGTCTGGTTGCACGATGATCCAATGAGACATAGTGTTACGCTTCAATCCCTAATTTTTTCCTGGACCGCCCTTTCGGGTTTTCAATCCACCGAGATAGCCTTTTTTGCCCAAGCCGCCTTTTCAGGTTTTCGACTTGCCGGGTGTGCGGTTCTTTTCATTTTCATCCCTTACTTTTGCCCGAACCCTTTTGGTTCAACGAGAAGCCGTTATTTTTTCCTAGGCCAGTCAACCTAGCGGGTCTTTGATTAGGTGTAGTATTTTTTCACTATCTCTGCATTGACGGGGTGAGGAAGGTCGTCACCATCCATGGTGGTCAGAATCATAGCTCCTCCCGAGAAAATGTTCTTAACCACAAATGGCCCTTCGTATGTGAGGGTCCATTTGCCCCTGGGATCACCTTGCGGCAGAATGATGCGTTTGATCACTAAATCCCCGACCTAATATTCTTGTCGTCTGACTTTCTTGTTAAAAGCCTTGATCATTCGCTTTGGATACATCTGACCATGACAAATAGCCGTAAACCTCTTTTCGTCGATTAGATTCAGTTGATCAAGTCGGGTTTGGATCCAGTCGTCCTCGTTCAAACCCGCATCCTTCATAATCCTGAGAGAGGGTATCTGGACTTCGATGGGTAGGACCGCCTCCATGCCATACACTAGAGAATACGGTGTTGCCCCCGTCGACGTCCGTGCTGAAGTACGGTACCCATGAAGAGCGAATGGTAACATCTCGTGCCAATCTTTGTACGTCACCGTCATCTTCTGCACAATCTTCTTGATGTTCTTGTTAGCCGCTTCAACAACCCCATTCATCTTCGACCGGTAGGGAGAAGAGTTATGATGTTGTATTTTGAACTGTTTGCAGAGCTCGGTGATCAATGTATTGTTGAGATTTGTATCATTGTCCGTAATGATTCTCTCTGGTACACCATATCGACATATCAAGTTGTGTCGGATGAACTGTGCCACGACGTTCTTGGTTACTGTAGCAAAGGAAGCTGCCTCGACCCACTTCGTGAAATAATCAATCGCTACCAGAATGAAACGATGTCCGTTGGACGCAGTAGGTCTGATCTCGCCGATCATGTCAATTCCCCACATTGCGAAAGACGATAAATAAAGAAAATCCTAATTTAAACTATTACATACCATGGACAGTTACATTAATATTGTAAAAATAATAAACACGCACGATGAATCGAAAACGAGAGATTTAGGTTTTTGACCCCAACTACCTAATTGTAATTTACAAGAAAAATCAATTTTTTTTGTCGTTTTTGTGCTATTTTGAGAAATTAAAGTTCAATTAAATAAAAATAACCTAATCACTAATTAATTTTAGTTAAGAAAAATAATTAAATTAACCTATCTTTTTGTATTTTTTGTTTTGAGAAAAGAAATAAAAATTAAATCACAAGCTTAACCCTAATTTTTCTAATTGATTTTAATTATAAAATAAAGTTAGAATTACCCTAGATTAAATTAAACTAATATTAAATTAAATTTGATAAAATAAAACCTAATTCTAATTTTTTTTGTGAAACCCTTGATTTTATGATTTTGTGAAAAAAAGAAACTAATTTTGGTTAAAAAATAATTAAGAAAATAAAATAAAATAAAATAAATAAATAGAAAAGAAAGAAAGATGGGCCTGTTGTTGTTTAGCAAGAAAGGGGGTATGAATCTGACTTCTTGGCCCAACAATTCCTGGCCTTTGTTGACTTCGTTGGATCCAGTGTGCATGCTTGACTCAAGCGCATGGTGGACTTTCAAGGGGAAGGCCTTAGATCTAGCTTGTTGGTGATCTGATGGTTGGATACTGATGATGCATGGTGGACACATGGGGTACCAGCGCAACGTGTGACTCTTACAGGGCATTTCAAGGTGTGGGGAAGCTTCCTAGCGATTGAAACACGGTCCTGGGGAGTCCAGTAATTCATTGGTATGATTAGAATGGCTTGAGATGGCCTGAAACTTGGAAATCAGTTTGCACTTTTTTCTTGAATTTTTGCAATTTGTTCTTTGCCTTTGCACGCCTCTAGCCTCTCCTTTTTTATCTGCACTTGTTCCTTATGTATACTAGAGTGTATTAGGGTTGCAATTTTGTATCAAATCTCTTCCAATTATGAATATTGATTCATGATTCAATCCTTGCACCAAATCTTTCCAAATCAAGCAAATTCAATCTTTTTGTGCCCATGTGAAGCCTTGCACGATTTGATCTTGTCTCCAGCTGTATAATGAACCTAATCATGCACAAAATCTCAAGATTTAATTAGTTTTTGATATTTTCATTATTTTATATTGATTTTATTTGATTTAAATGAAATAAAATCAAAATAAATAACAAAAATAAAATAATGACAAGTGGAAGGGCTCATGGATCGTGGGTCACGTTACAAACTCAGTGCAAGCATACAGAGTTGGGCTCATTTGACAAAAAATACAATTTTGGACACTTCTGACTTTTGGCAATTTTGCAAAAAGGGTCAACTTGGCCAATGCATAACTCTCTCAATTTTGACCCTAGAGAGGTGTTCTTTGACTTTTTAGAAAGCTTAAGATGTCCTCTAAACAACCCTTTTGGTCTCATCTCAATTGAGTCTTTCACGTTCATGTATGTAGCTTTGACCCAAAAGGTGTTTTTGTTGATTTTTCAAAATGACCTATAATGTCCAAATTCATATCTTCTTGTGAGTGCATATTTGGAACTTGGGAGATAAAGATGACTTGTAGGGAATTACATCCTCTTCAAAATGAGCTTCAGATGGGTCATTTTTGATAAAGTATGAGAACGTTATGCTTGGTCAAAGTTGAGTTGACTTTTCCTACAAAACCCTAATTTAGCAACTTTTGGATTTTGATGAATTGTGAGCAACCCTTGGGGAATCATGATCAACCCTTGATAAAATGATGAATAATACTTCAAAATGAGAATGTTGACCAAAAATATTGAAGTTTGACTGTATGTGGGCCACAATTGACTTTTGCCCTAGCAAAGTTGATTTTCAGGCCTTTGAGCAGTTGACTGAGCAAATTTTCACGGCAAGGCTTGAAACTTGACATAGATGATCTTGAGAACATATTAGGAAAATTGTGAGCATTTGGGGTCCTTTGGACTCAAGCATCTTAATGCAAAATGAAACCCTAATTTGAGGTAGACTACCTTAGGAGAGGGTTTGTCTGGTCAACCCTTGGACTTCCTTGAGCAATTTGAGGACCTCACTTGACATGTATTGAGAAATGTGGGACGGAAAATTTTGGGGTACAACACCCTCGAATATGGGTGGTTTAGCAAAGACCCTCGATAAAAGATCATAGTCCCTCGATGACCCTCAATGTTGCCTTCGGTAAACGATCTAGTCCCTAAACAAAGTTGCTAAAACGTCTCATAGGTTGCATTCTATGACTATACAAGCGTCCCACGCCCGTCCCTTCCCATCCAGTGACGGGGCTTCTTACCAAATAAATGGTAATATAGCAACATCTAAAGGAGGAGGAAAAGAACATTAAAGACCTTTTGAGTAGGTATGATGCTCCTAGTTGCTTGCTTGCTCACGACAAAAACATTTTATACACCCACAATTTCACTTTGAAACATTTTCAAAAGACAAAACACTTTGTACGCGTTCTTATAGAGACGAGAACCATTACAAATATATTTTTTTTCAAAATACTTTCAAAACCCACACCAGAAGCACATTTTCAAACAAAAGCAAGTGATCTAGCAAGCAACTAAGAGCCTGTAGATAACTACGGATGGAAAGGGTGCTAATGCCTTCCCTTTTCATAACCTACCCCCCGAAATCAAGAAAATAATCTCAAAGGTCTTTCCTGTTCTTTTCACTCTTTCCTTATTGGATAAAAGAAAAGTCGGTGGTGACTCTTGCTATCCGTAACAATTGCGATCAAACGCAAAATATTCAACTCAGTTCTCCCACCGTATTACAGAACTGGCGAATCTGTTGGGGACTTACTTAAAATTAGGGTTACCTTAGGGCTAGATCACCTTTACTTGCTTTTCATTGTTTGATTTGTTTGCTTTATATTATGGTTCCTTGTTTGGGTTTGCTTTGATCCTCTACCCGGATATGGGGCACCTTTTTAGGTAAGTAGCAATAAGTTATGGAAACTGTGCGGGGTATACCGACATGGTCTAAGAAATAGCTACGTTAGTGTGACGCATTTGATGGTACCGGTAGACCTTGAGTATTCGAGGAGAATACGGGGCCGCTGTGTGGTGTCATGGAGCACTAACTGACTTTAGAACCTTTACTTGAATAACTTGACCATTAGGAAGTAGTGAGGTAGCCAACTTTGGTGCAGTCCGAAGTTAGTTGATACTCGATAATACGCTCATTGAGATCAGACTTTTAGGATATTTTGGTCGCCAATAAAGAGGCTTGCGCTGAAACAATTCCCTATGAACAAAGATCAATGATATTGAGATTCCCTAGAACGCGTTTACTTTCTAGGACAGGTTGAACCAACTAAACTTCAAGAGGGTACTTACCTATAAACCTCATGCAAGCCTAAACCTAAGGACTTGTTTGATTAACTTGTGAATATGCTTGTACATAACATTATGGCATCATTCCATAGAATTTTAGACTAACCATTTCAAGGATTTTGAGATTCATCTTTGTTCTGTTGTGTAGGACATGACTCCCACTCGCAGGAATACAATCCAAGTCAACCTTGTACGAGTACCTTTTCAGCTCAAAGAGTTAGAATCAAGGGTCCCTGAGGACTCTCCATTCACCAAAAGACATGGAAGACTTCTCAACTTGGTTACCTCCATCTTTGATGAAGATATGATGAAGGTGCTTTTCCATTTCTTCGACCATTTGCACCATTTCTTTACCTTTCCTGATTACCAGCTTGTACCTACTATGGAATAATTATCTCAACTCTTGGGAATTCCTATTATCGATCAACTACCTTTCAACGGTACTGAAAGAGACCCAAGCCCTGAAGAGGTGGCCCGAGCTTTACACTTGCAACAATCCGACGTCACAACTAATTGGGAAACAAGAAGTGGTGTTAAAGGGTTCCTAGCCAAGTTCCTGTTGGAAAAAGCTCAATATTGTTGGAACACTCTGGATTTTCAAGATTTCAAAGAAATTTTGGCTCTTCTCATCTATGGGATGGTACTATTTCCAAATCCTGACTAACTTATAGATGTGAATGCTGTCAAAATCTTCATATCTAGCAATCCAGCGCCTACTTTGTTGGGAGATATCTTGCATTCTCTCCACTCTTACACCATGAAGAGAAGAGGAGAACTCATGTTTTGTACTCCTTTGTTGACTAGGTGGTTTGTTTTGCATCTCCCCCGATCCGTTATGAAGAAAGAGCAAGGCTTGAGATGGTCCAATTGGTTGATGTCACTCAGACATTCAGATATCCACTGGTGTTCTCGATCCTTAGAGGACATTACTATCATCGACCGTTATGGGGAATTACCTAATGTCCCTCAACTTGGCATTAGGGGAGGTATCAATTATAACCCTTGCTTAGATTTGCAACAGTTTGGGTACGCACGAAGAGATGGTCCACATAATGCGCTCATCCAAGGTGTGGTGTTCGACTACGAGAGCGAAGGTCAAGGCTACCGTCAGAGGTTTATACGAGCTTGGAGGATGGTAAACAAAGTGGATAGTAAGACATTGGAACACAAAAATTCCATTCCCTTTAAGTGTTACCTTAGGTGGGTACGAGCTCGTGCTTAGAGTCTCGTAATGCCTTACCCCTCCATCCTCCCTGTTATCATGGAGCCTGTTGCTGAAGGAGATGTCCCGTATACTGTCCTTCATCCCAACATGCCTACCTCTCTTGAAGACTTGAAAAAGGATTGGATTCATCTAAAGGAAGAGCGAGACACCTTCTAAGCCCAATTCTACGCCAGTGAGAAGAAAGTTCTGGAACTCACCAAGCAGCTTCATGAAGAGCGGAGTTTGAACGCCTACATCGCACAAAAAAGGATACGTTCAACCTTTTTTTCTTAGGAGTTTTTGTATTTTATTTCTTTCATTGTAAGCCCAAGGAGGCATGATGTACTCGAACTTGGATTTATTAATACAACGTGTGTTTCCTTTTTGTATAAACAAATTTAAATCTCTAATTTCCTTGAAATCATTTGCATATGCATTTTCATTCATCATAACACAAACAGGTTTCTTACAACAGGTCTCCTTATCTTTCTACTGTTTATTTCAGTGAGATGGATATTGAATAGACAGTAAAGGATCTTCAAGCGCAGAACACTCAATTCGAACAAATGTTCTTGGCTCTGGCTAAAGGACAAGAGGATTTGAAGGCCCTGATGATTAAAGATAAGAAGAAGAAGGAAAAGAAACCAGTCAGTGTTTTGAATATGGGAAGAAGGTTCAAAGGACCAGCCAGGCGAACTCTAGATTTCGCAACCTCGTCGGGTGAAGGAGATAATCAAGAAGGAAAAAACAAGGAAGGAAATGACCACCCAGACTCTGAAGAAGAGGAGGAAGTGGACTACTCTGAAGAACAGTATCCCCCAGCTAACGATAAATACAAGTAGTTGGAGGATCGCCTCAATGCTATGGAGATCTAGAGGGTACCCGGGTTAGATTTTAAAGAGCTAGGACTTGTCTCAGGGGTTTTCCTAAGCTGCATTTAAGGTCATACGTTAGGAAGATTCAACCCCATACTGCTGATAGGAACCTATAGGTACACTTATTCCAAGAAAGTTTGTCAGGGACATAGTTGGATTGGTTCTATCAGTTGGAAGGAACCAATATTCGCAATTGGGAATATTTGGCTGCCGCTTTTTACAAGAAATACCAGTATAATGCTGACCTAGCTCCAACTCAAACACAATTGTAAAGCATGTATATGGGTGCTGGTGAAGGTTTCAAAATTTATGCCCAAATATAGAGGGATCTCGCGGGAAGAGTCCAACCCCCTTTATCTGACAGAGAATTGGTGGATATGTTCTTAGGTACGTTGTCTGGTCCATTATTCAACCATTTGATCGAAAGCTCTTCGGCTGGATTTACTGGACTAATCATGACTGGTGAGCGGGTAAAAGCCGTTATTAAGAGCGGAAAAATTCAAAGGGATATATCCTCGAACACGATGAAGAAACCCTTTATCAGAAAGAAGGAGGTCAGTGTTGCATATGACCACATGAATCAAAGCCAAACTGAACGTTGCTCGACAGTAGGGGCTGTCATGATCTACAATCCTGTACCAAATCAACAACGAAACTATCAACACAGGTCAGAGGCACCCATGAGACAATTCACCCGGATCAACATGACCTTGTCCCAAGTTTTTCCGCATCTATTGAAGTCCAATCTGGTGACTCTAAAGGAAGCTCCCAAGAACCCCAATACCGCTTCTCCCCGCTATAACCTGAATGCTCGATGTGCCTATAATTCTGAAAGCTCGGGGCATGATACAAACGATTGTTGGTCCTTGAAGAATAAGGTACAATACCTTATCGAGGAAAAAGAGATTGAGTTTAACCCCCTCAGAAACACCTAATGTAATAACGACGCCAATGCCCAAACATGGTCAAGGTGTCAACGCTGTTGATGATGACTGTTTTATTTCCTCCGTGGATGATTTAACTACTCCCCTTTTGACTGTTAAATGGAATCTATTGCAAGCCGTTCTGTTTCCGGGCTATGATGAAAGTTGTCGCTTATGTATGTCTCTACCAAATGGTTGTTTGTTACTGAAGATAGGTGTCCAGCGCCTGATGGTTAACAAAGAAATCATGTTCGAGAAAGTTCCTTTTACCATAAGTTCCTATGAAGATGTTTCCATAATCACCATTTCCGACAATCCTCCAAGGGTCTCCACCAAAAGACCCGTCAGGATTACATCTGTTCCAAAGTCTGCTCCCCTAATCATCACCATGCCGGGGCCAATACCATATTCTTCGGATAAAGTTGTTCCCTGGAACTATGGGGCTGACGTCTATTACCATGGCGTCAAGCAAGATCTATTGGCTATCAAAGATGAAGTTGCTGAAGGCACTCATCCTGACATCGACAATATCATTGGGACCAGTAAGATAACAAGAAGTGGAAGGGTTTTCTCCCCCGAGATCTCTCTAAAGACTATTACTACTCCTATAATTATTCCCGCTACCGCTCCTACCAGAATTCTCAGTGATACTCTCGTTGATAATCCTATTGTTGTCCATGTTACCGAGACAATGGGAAAAGTGGTATTGTTTGAGCATGTCCAGAAGAAGGCACATCTAGAGGTCATTATTGAAGCTTCTAGCAAGGAGATGGAAGAGATACAAAAAATAATTAAGAAAAGTGACTACAACATCGTAGAGCAGTTGGGACAGACACCCTCAAAAATATCAATGTTGGCTTTACTTTTGTGCTCTGAGGCCCACGCTAAGGCCTTAGTAAAATTTCTGAAGACCGCACACGTGCCCTAAGATACCTCCATTAATTAATTTGAGAATTGTGTGGCCAGTCTAAATGCTGATAATGAACTGGGTTTTTCTGATGCTAATTTAACTCCCAAAGGAAGAAAACATAATGATGCCTTGCATGTCTCAATTGAGTGCAGGGGCACTATGTTAGTCCATGTTCTGGTGGATATAGGTTCATCGCAGAATGTCTTACCCAAGAATGCTCTTAACCGATTAGATTGCGAAGGACTCACATTAAAGCCCAACAACATTGTGGTGAGGGCCTTCGATGGTTCTAAAAGAACAGTGCATGGAGAAGTAGATATCCCTATAAAAGTTGGAACTCAGACTTTTGATTCAACCTTCTATGTGATGGATATCCACCCATTTTATTCCTGTCTATTGGGTCGACCCTGGATCCATGGCGCTGGTGCCATCACTTCTACCCTACATTAGATGTTGAAGTACCCAATCAAGGGAAATATCATCACAGTCCATCGGGAGGAGGAATACATGGTTAGTCACCTGAACTCTTTCAGGTATGTTGAAATGGACGGTGAGTTCATTGAAACATCATTTCAGAATTTTAAGGAGGTTCCACAAACGATCGCTACAACCAAGGCTGCTATTAAATCTCCGAAGGTTACCAAACCTTCATTGAAAATGGCCTCTCTAAAGGATGCTAGAGTAGTATTTGAGGAAGGTGGATGTACCATCTGGGGTCAGCTTCCAGATATTCCCTACAAATCAAACAAATTTGGTTTGAGTTTTACTTTGGAGGCCCAAAGAGCTGTTCGACGTACTCGTGTTGGGGGACTACCTTTACGTATCAGCAATCAGGGAGTCAATGCATTGGAAGACAATGATGGCAGCTGTGACATGGACGAGTGGATTTTTCAAACCATCGGAGAAAGACTCAACAATTCGGAGGCCAAAGATTTTATTCATATTACTTTTATTCAAGATTAATTGTCTTTTAATTTTTTTTCGGACTTGTAATATTTAAACAATTTAGACTTTAAAGCCGTGTGTCTTACCCGAGGCACAATGGTCCATCTGTGAGGGTTGTTACTTCATCTTCATATGTCATTAATAAATCATGGGATGTTTTTGCATGCAAACTTTACGCTCTTTGTTTTTCTTTTTCTACCTTTTTATTTTATCAAAGATAGTTATGCTCTTACACACACTCACATATCATAATGCAGATCCACATCCAGTCAGGATCCCTTGGGTAACGATTCTGCTATGGCCTATCATGACTTTTAAAATCCGATCTACCAAGCCGAAGACGAAGGATAGGAAGATTGTGAGGTACCAGGGGAACTTTCCAGATTATTACAACAGGAAGAAAGGACCATATAGCCCCACGAAGAGCCGATTGAAACAGTTAACTTAGGTACTAAGGAGGACAAGAAAGGATTCAAGGTAGGTGCCAACCTGGAGCATAGTGTCAAGAAACGCTTAACTCAGTTACTACATGACTATGTTAAGGTCTTTTCCTAGTCATACGAAGACATGCCAGGACTCCACACTGATATCGTGGTCCACTGTCTACCAACAAAAGAAGACTTCCCTCCTGTGAAATAGAAAGCCTGTCGCACGCGGCCATAAATGTCAAAGAAAATCAAGACTGAAGTCATGAAGCAGTTCACACCAGATTCTTAATTGTCACCTCCAATCAACAATGGGTCGCCAATGTTGTTCCAGTGCCTAAGAAGGATGGTAAGGTACGTATGTGTATGGATTATAGAGACATGAATAGGGCAAGCCCCAAGGATGACTTCCCGCTTCCTCACATCGATATTCTGGTTGACAACACCGCACAACATAAAGTATTCTCCTTCATGGATGGTTTCACCGGATACAACCAGATAAAAATGGAACCTGAGGACATGGAGAAAACGACCTTCATCACACAGTGGGGCACATTCTATTACAAAGTTATGCCATTTGGGATAAAGAACGTCGGGGCAACTTATCAGTGTGCCATGGTAGCTTTATTTCATGATATGATCCATCACGAGATAGAGGTTTACGTGGATGACATGATAGCCAGATCTCAAACTGAAGAGGAACACCTTGACCATCTGTAGAAACTGTTTGAAAGACTGAAGAAATACAAACTAAGGCTGAACCCGAATAAATGCACTTTTGGAGTAAGGTCCGGTAAGCTCTTAGGCTTCATTGTCAGCGATAAAGGTATTGAAGTGGACCCTGCAAAGGTAAAAGCAATACAAGAAATGTCTGCTCCTTGCACTGAGAAGGAAGCTAGGGGATTCTTAGGACGGCTAAAATACATCGCCAGGTCCATTTCCCATCTAACCGCTACTTGTGAACCAATATTCAAATTACTAAAGAAATATCAAGTGGTGAAATGGAACAACGACTGCCAGGCTGCCTTTGATAGGATCAAAGAGTACCTTCAAGAGTCTCCCATTTTGACGCTGCCAGTTGGGAAGACCTCTGATCATGTACCTAACAGTCTTGGAAAATTCAATAGGGTGTGTGTTGGGGCAGCATGATGAATCTGGCCGAAAAGAGGATGAAATATACTACTTGAGCAAAAAGTTTACCGACTATGAAACCAAATATTCACTGCTCGAGAAAACTTGCTGCACTCTGGCATGGGCTGCTCGCCGGCTAAGACAGTATATGATGACTCACACTACCTTATTGATATCCAAGATGGATCCAATTAAATACATATTCGAGAAGCCCACCCTCTCTAGAAGAATAGCAAGATGGCAGATGGTCCTGACCGAATACGATATTCAGTACACTACCCAAAAAGCAATAAAGGTAAGTGTGCTAGATGATGACCTAGCTCATCAGGCTTTTGATGACTATCAATCTATGAATTTTGAATTCTCGGACGAAGACATCATGTTGATAAATGATTGTGAAGAACTCAGACCATGTGACAGACCTGAACAAGGACCCCGATGGACCATGGTTTTTGACGGAGCTTCCAACGCATTCGGCAATGACATATGCGCTGTAATAATATCTCCTGAAGGCTGTCATACTCCCTTCACTACTAGGCTGTGTTTCAATAGTACCAATAATATGGTTGAATATGAAGCGTGTATTATGGGTCTCAAAGTTGCCATAGATTTGGGAATCAAGTCCTTAAGTGTATTTGGAGACTCAGCCTTAGTCACCAGTGAGATAAAAGGATAATGGGACACGAAGCATCCTAATCTCATCCCTTACAAAGAACATGTGTTGACATTAATCCTAAATTTTGAGGAAATTACCTTTGAGCATTTTCCAGGAGAGGAAAATCAACTAGCGGACGCGCTAGCCACTATGTCATCCATGTTCAAAATCTGGTGGGATAATGAGGCTCCTCAGATCACCATTGAGAGGATGGACGAACCAGCTTACTATCACAAGATTGATACTGAAGAAGTAGTGGACACGCCTTGGTTCCATGAAATTATGAGATATCTCGAGGCCCAAGAATATCCAGAGGGAGCTTCAGTCAATGATAAGAAGTTCCTGAGAAGGTTTTCTGCTGAATTCTTCCTCAGTAACAAAATCCTCTATAAGCACAACCACAACTCTACTTTGCTTCGGTGCGTAGACAAGAGTGAGGCATAAAAGATCATGGTTTATTTACACGAAGGCACCTTCGGCACTCATTCCAGTGGACACACGATGGCTAAAAAGATCCTACGGGCAAGATACTACTGGTCCACCATGGAAGCAAATTGTCATCAGCATTCACGAACTTGTCACAAATGCCAGATCTATGTCGACAAAGTACATGTGCCTCTGGTTCCTCTAGTCATCCTGACTTCTCCTTGGCCATTTGCAATATGGGGCATTGACATGATAGGAGAGATCAAACCTGAAGCTTCTAATGGACACCACTTCATCTTGGTTTCCACTGATTACTTCATGAAGTGGGTCGAGGCAGCTTCATTCGCTTATGTTACCAAGAACGTTGTGGCCCAATTCGTCAAACATAATCTTATCTGTCAGTATGGTATTTCGGATAGAATCATTACAGATAATGGTACCAATCTTAACAATAATATGATCATTGCACTATGCGCACAATTCAAGATCCAGCATCATAACTCTTCTTACCGGCCAAAGATGAATGGCGTTGTAGAAGCCGCTAATAAAAACATCAAGAAGATCATACAAAAAATGACAGTGACCTATAAAGACTGGCATGAGATGTTACCATTGGCTCTCCATGGCTACCGTACCACGGCGCGCACATCAACATGGAAAACTCCTTTCTCTTTGGTATACAGCATGGAAGCTGTCCTACCTATTGAAGTTGAAATACCTTCTTTGAGAATCATGAGAGATGTAGGGTTGAGTGAAGATGAATGGATTCAAACTCGATTTGACCAGCTGGACTTGATTGCTGAGAAGAGGCTTACGTCTGTCTGCCATGGCCAGATGTACCAAAAACGTATGATTAAAGCTTTTAACAAGAAGGTCAGACATCAGGTATATCAGGTTGGTGACTTGGTAATCAAGCGTATCATACTGCCACAAGGTGATCCCAGGGGAAAATGGACTCTTACATACGAAGGACCATTTGTGATTAAAAACATATTTTCTGGTGGGGCAATGATCTTAACCACTATGGACGGAGACGAGCTTCCGCACCCTATAAACGCGGACATAGTTAAAAGATACTACGCATGAAAAAGACCCGCTAGTTGACTGGCCTAGGCAAAAAATTAGGGATAAATACAACAACAAAAATCTGTACACCCAGCAAGCTGAAAACCTGAAAAAGGAGGCTTGGGAGAAAAAGGTTATCCCGGTGGACTGAAAACCTGAAAGGGCGGTCCAGGAAAAAGTTAGGGATTTAAAGCGTATGACTATGTCTCGTTGGATCACCTTACAGCCAATCTTCAGTATCAATCGTCAAACTCAAACGGTTCTAATCAATCCAATTAGTTTCGAACAAAGCAACAAGTGGATGAGATGCTCAGAGACATGAAGGCTATAGAAGAATGGGAACCCCATGGGATTATTTCTGGCTTTCTTTGTATTAATTTTGGTTTTCACGGCGACATTCTCTTACTAGGATGATCGTCTCTTTGTACAAAAATACTTATTCAAGTTAATACAAAGATATTCCTTTAAAAGTACAAAACTGCATGTTTTTCTTTTACTTCCCCGTTTTGTTTTCAAAAACGTCCAATGATTATTTTGAACATATGCATTTGGACGTAATTACTGTTTACAAATGAATGCATAGAAAAGGAAAACTGAAAAGAAAGACAATTTCTAATGGCTTTAAGAAACATGATAATATCTATGGGCCAATCCATAAAATCCCGCAGGTACTTTCTCCAACAGGAGCAGAAGCAAGGACAACCTGCTACAGGATCACTGTCGTATCTCCAATATGCAGCCTAATGGTATCAGGTGATCTCATATCCCTAACGGAGTAAAATTTCCAATTAGCACTCCAAGGATTCCCTAGTGAAAGTCGCCCAGCCGCTCAGAAATCCCCTGTAGGATTTCACCAAGTCCATGAGCTATGCACGACGTTTCCCTTCCCTAACAAAGTTTACTTCTCTAATGACGGAAACCCATCTATCAATACTTTAATTTCAACAAAATATGAAGTCTTACACTCCACATTCCCAGCGACAGTGGCAGATTTATTTTCCCCAATCTAAATAACACTGCAGCAGAACACCTAATATGTGCATACATTACATTCATACATCATAACATCGACAACACAAATGCATATATCAATCTCATTTATTTTTGAGAAACATCACCATGCCAAGATGTCCATAAATCATGACATTGCATACAATTAACTCTTTACCTTTTTGTAGCGTAGATATGTTCAGGACTAAGCCATTGGATTGACTAGACTTTCTACAAATCAAAATAAAAATCACCACCGCGCTTTATTGTTTCCAAAGGAATGGGAAAAGAGAGAATAACCCAAAAAGAGGGGGAAAGATTCAAGGTAAGGGGGTTGGTTATGCAAAGGGAAGGTATTAGCACCCTAAACATCTACGGTACTCCGAAGGAACCTATTTGTAAAATTTGTATATTTTGGCTATAAAAATATGTTGTATATAAAATGGATAGTGGAGGTGAGAAAAGAAGTATTTTTTTATGACTTTTCACCTGCCGCGGTTGCGAACCTTTAGTGCCTACATACCACCTTTCGTGCAATAGGGGATCAGGGTACACATAGTTCCTCTTTTAAAAATTTGAAACACGAGTGTGTTGGTTAATTTTATGAGATAAGACATCATCATCATTGTCCGTGTGGAAAACATACTTACTACCCACAATCATGAGAAAGGAGAATTTGCATCATCTCAAAGTGGAGGATATGGCTTGGATTTTAACATCAACACTGCCTCACTCAACACCCAAGTGGAAAATATCTCACTTCACACATATTGTAGAAGTATATTTGTTTGCATCACTACAAGGATTGACAAGAGTCTAATATTTTGAGAAATGTTTAAAGTAAAAGCCAAAGTGCCAAAATGGTTTGAATGAGATTGATTGACTTTTAGTCTTTTCACAAAAAAATGTCAAGGTATTATTAAATTGATTTAAGTTTATTTATGAAAATGTTTTTTGAAAATGCATGGACATAAGCCCAAGTTTATTATGAAAGTGTATAAGTTTCAAAACAAGAAGGGTTTTCAAAAGGAGGGAGAAGATTTTTGAAATTAAAGAAGATGGGAGGAGAAGAAGAGGCTATCCTAAAGCATAATGTAAAAGCTAAGGATAAGGACCATCAAACCAACAAGAAGCCAAAACTTGACATTATGAGCCAAGATAGAATTCCCATTCTTTGGAGTGAAACCAATCAAGCAAAGATACTAAACCTCTTTAAATGTATTAAGTTTTCACAAAAAATTGGGCAGAGTAACGGTTGTATGCGGGTGAATTCTAGATTACAAACAAAGAGTGTAATCACAATAACCTGCACACAAAAACAAACAAGCAACCCAATGTCTTGAGGTAAACCTCAAGAGCTCCAGACAAAATAATCAGATAAGATCACAAGGTATCCAAGATAGGCCAAAGTTTCTAATCCTAAGTCCAAGAAAAAGTCCACTGCTCCACCATGCCAAGGATAGTAACCAAATAGTCCAAGTACCATTAAGAGTTTTTTAGGGTTTAAGTTGGTTATTAAGTATCTTAGAAAACTGAAAAAGGAAATCTCAAGTGAGCAAAGTAAAAATGACAAGAAAATAAATGCTCAAATGAGCAAAGATGAAAATGGCATGAAATGTAAAATGCTAAAAAAATAAATAGTGCATAAAGCATAAAAGAATAAAAGCATAAAATAAAACAAGTCAATAATTAGTGGTTAGTTGGATGACCATCTTGAAACTTGCATTTGGAACTCATTAGAGGATTGGTAAAACCAAAGCCTCCACACAACAAGTTGCATTTGCTTTTTGTCAAGTATATCATCAATTTGGAATTCTCACAAGTACCATTTAATGATCAACGATGTTTAAGTGATCCGCGTTGACCAAAGGTGTTGTAGATCCATTAGAGGATTGGTAGAACCAAAGCCTCCACACAATGAATCTCAAGGTTATTGGATCAAAGAGATCAAATTAACATACTTGGGCTTGCAATCATAAGTTTGGGCCACGAACGATCATTTATTCGAATTGGGACAAAATTTAGCGCCATGTTAAGCAATCGTAAGTGGACTAATATAGAAGTCGCACCTATTTTGAAGCCGGTCAATAGCAATCTATGCACCATTTATTTTGATACATGATATAGAGATCATGCTCTAACAATATTTAGTGCAATAAGAAGGGGATGAGATGAAGAGGAATTAGGGTAAAAAGAAAAACCACATTTGAATTAATATTTAATCAAACTATTATTAAAATCATTCATCCATTTTTTGTGGATTTAAATTCAACACCATGGATCCAATGATGTTAATAAAGCCATGACCAAAAAATCAACCCAAGACAGCCAGAAAATATTCACAAAATAATAATATAATTAATATGTTCATTAAAGGGTTTAAAAATGTTTTAAAAAATGGAAAATAATGAATAAAATGCCATTTATATTCAAATTAATAAAGAAATGAAAAATAAGACCATAGAAAAATCAGAAAAGAGGCCAAGTAATTTTACAAACATTTTGGGAATTTTTAAAAGTCAGAAACTATTTTTAAAAATTAAAATAAATGGGTAAAATAAACAAAAATAGTAAAAAATAGAAAAGTCAGAAACAAAAATAAAATAAGGTCACCAATATTTGTCACAATATCATTGGATCATTCCATAATTTTTTCAGAATTTAAAAATGTGTAAAAGTATTTTTAAACATTTTAAACAAATCAAATAAGTGTAAAATTCATAAAAAATATCAACACACAAAATTAAACTGTGAAAAAATAAAAATCAGAAAGAGAATAATCAAAAATATTTTTCATAAACTTTTTAGATTTTTTGGACTAAAAATGAATTTTCTATGATTTTTTTGAAATTTAAAACAATTAAAATATAAAAATAAGAAAAAGAAAATAAAAGAAAAAGATGTGGACCATTGGATGAGAGTCAAAACGCGTTAGTAATCAAATCCAAAGGATCTGGCACGCTGTGCATATCATGGTCTTTAATGAATAACATACAAATTTATTAGTAAAATCAGAATTTTAAAATAACACATGTCACGCTTTCATTGGTTAGAAGATGACACGTTGGTCATCTTCAACCTCCAGCCTTCACGAATTGCAGGTCTCTCAAACTGTAAAATCAGAAGCTCAGACCTATGCCATTCGCTTCGTCTCTTCAAGACGAAGACAACCACACCCTCGCGCCAAATTTATATAAACTGTAACTCAAGCAATTTGGAAAGAAAGTTTTGAAAAGGGATTTGAAAATTCATGGTCAAAACGTGCTTCCAGATAAAATTAAGTGTTGCGACTAGAACCAGGGCAATGAGAGCAACACAATGATACCAAAGTTTTGAAGAATTGATGAAGGAATCTACCTATTGAAGTTGAGTTGCAGAGCTCTGAAACTGGACTTCTATGGAGCAATATAGGGCACGATTCTTGAATGTGATTATATGGTTAGCTTCAGGGAAGATCAAGGAAGGTGAATTGATGAAAAAGATGGATTGAAAATGGATTGAGAATAGGATTCGAAGTAGCTGAATTCTGAGTTGTGAAGCAAGTATGGCAGGGTGATTCTGGCTATCTAAGCTTGGGAAATTGAATGGGGGATGACCCTCTATTTATAGGGAATCAAATGGAATGGTCAAGCGTGTGGAATGATGCAAATTGGAGGGAAATCGTGTGAACCTGGTGCACGAGCAAAGTGTGATCTGATTTGCATCAAATCTCATCAAATCCTTGCATTTCAAGGCTCTAATCCTCTTTGGAAACTTGGTTAAACATGTTTAGATCACAAACGCGTGCTAATTTGATGTTTAAAGGCCAAAACATGGATTTCAAATACTGACTTATGGTGAAACTTCAGTTCCAAGTTACCAAGTTTAATCCAATGGCATTTCCACCACAGGGGGTCTTAGGGCAAAATTCTTGATGCTTTGGAAAGATGAGGTAACAAGCTTTGCAATGGAAAAAGAATGGAACCAAATGGATACTTGAGCTGAAAACTACATGGAGTCAAAGTTGAAGAAAAAGAGTTGACTTTCCATACTTAGAAATATTTTAAATTCTTCTTAAAAAATGACCTATAATCTCTTGCATCCAAACATGGCCTTCCACTTAGAATTTGATCTTGACCAAAAAAGATGGAATGAAGTAGATCTCTTTAATGTAATTTTGCAATTTGAACCACTCAAAGTATCCAAAAATTGAGCAAGTTATGACTTGTTGAAGTTGGCCAAAAATCATGAAATGACCTATAATCTCGTGCATTCTTAAGGAAACTTCAATCCATTTTCTTACTTTGCACATAAAATAAGGAATGAAGTACACATCCTTAGGGTCATCATGAAAAAAGAATGGGATCAAGGTGATAAAAATTGACCAAGTTATGACCA
Source organism: Vicia faba (assembly GCA_948472305.1). Lineage (NCBI taxonomy): Eukaryota > Viridiplantae > Streptophyta > Magnoliopsida > Fabales > Fabaceae > Vicia > Vicia faba. The sequence goes on along the minus strand of OX451740.1, from coordinate 749,902,836 downwards.
TTTGAAGTCACATAGGGAAAATGAGAGATTCATCTGGATGACTTGTAATCTTTCTTCTTCACCAAGTTCCTTCCACATGAAAACTCCTTGGAACTTTTGAAGTGATTTGTTGGTAACTCTTTGAAGAGAAGAGTTTTTTTGGAATCACTCAAAAATACCAAAAGATGAGCAAGATATGACTTGTTGAAGTTCAAAACCCTAGCCTTTAGTTCAACAGGATGCTTGGTGGAACTTTGCCAAGTTTGAACAAACTTTTTGTGCCAATATTCTTCCTTTGTGAATAGAATTTGTTGAGGATGATGATGAGGACTCATGGCCATCAAAACTACTTCCATACCAACTTCAAAACAACTTCAATGGTGAGGTGTGAATCTCTCAAGACTTTGACTAGGGCATGGAAATAAACTCATGAACCCATGATGCAACTTGCTAAACCTCATTGCCTTTACCTACATTATTAACAAGTAAGACAAACCAATATTTTATTTTGTTAATTTAGAGAGAAAATCAAAGAAAAATATGCATGATCACCAAAGAAAACAATTCAAGGTGCTTGGTAACTCCTCAAAGAGCAAGGCTAAAGATAGGGAGAAGAACTAAAAGCCCTAATGTGATTTTGTGGTGATTGAAACAATATGGTATGATGAAGGGATCTTAGGGGCAAAAATTGGGGTACAACAGTTACCCTTATTTAAGTTTCTTCTATCCGGAGATACGAAGGTTAAAAATCTTTGTGTCGACGTGATCGAAGACACTTACATATAAAACAAACCCTGTTTTTGGCCCTAAGATGCCATGCAAACATTTATGCATATGAATGCATATGAATGGAACAAAATAGACACAAAGTAGCATTGGGGATGCAACATGAAATGTAGAAATAAAAGAGCAATCCCACCAGGAAAATAAATCACTGGTAAACCACAAGAAAAGAATCAGAGAGGAGGATAACAAGCATCGATGTTCACTGCCGATGTACTACCAACATTCACTGAAGGTAGAGAGAGAAATATATCATATCACCGTCGTTCACTGACGATGAACTATCAACGTTCACTGAAGATAGAAAAAAGATAAGAAACACCAACGTTCACTGCCTATGTACTACCAACATTCACTGAAGGTAGAAAGAGAAACTATATCATATCACTGCCGTTCACTGATGATGAACTATCAACATTCACTGAAGATAGCAAAAAGATAAGAAACACCGACGTTCACTGCCGATGTACTACCAAAATTCACTGAATGTAGAAAGAGAAACTATATTATATCACCTCCGTTCACTGACGATGAACTATCAACGTTCGCTAAAGATAGCAAAAAGATAAGAAACACCAACGTTCAATGTCGATGTACTACCAACGTTCACTGAAGGTAGAAAGAGAAAATATATCATATCACTGTCGTTCACTGACAATGAACTATCAACGTTCACTGAAGATTGCAAAAAGATAAGAAACACCGACGTTCACTGCTGATGTACTACCAACGTTCATTGAAGGTAGAATCAGAAAATATATCATGTTTCCCAAAGATTCGGGTGTTTTTCCAAGAACGGGTCTCAACTTCTTCTTTAACCAAGGAAATCTTCCTAGAAAGGGTAATACATAATCTGTCTCAAATAAAGAGACTTCCATTTATTGTCAAGGGGATTTGCAAAGAGAAATGACTTTCTAGGGATGGAAATATGATTTCCCGGGGAAGTGCCATGATATTCCTGCTGAGAAGATAAAGTCTTCCTGTGCAAAATAAATGCACAAACCAAAACCCAAAGTTTTCAGAAAACCACAAATCCAATTCAGCAATAAACTAGAGCAAGACGGCCAATACAGATTCATCCTTTGAGAAATAAACTCAAGTAGGAAAACCAAATTCAACTAAGCAAAGAGCGCTGCAGGAAAAGTCATAAACACTATATCAATGACCGATGATTTTTAGCAATGCATGATGTATGTATAAATGTATGAGTGATATCGTGCATATGCTGGTAAAAGGATACATGGTCAGTACAAATAAACAAAACCGCCTCAGGTACTAACAACATTGGGCTATACTTCAACCAGAAAGATCAATCCAAGAAAGGTAAAAGCAACTGTGGAAATCAAACCTATTGCCTGCTTTAACTTCACTGAGGAGAAACATAATTTGGACGTAGCCAAATCAAATATATATCGGGATAGAACATCCTTCTTCCGGTTTCATCGGAGAAAACAGTTTTCCAAAAGTAACATGCCTACTGGAGATTGCGAGACCAGCCTCAAATAAAGCAGACTGACGCCGACACAACCAAACCTCATTGGGGGATTCAAGCCTATCTCCCTGGAGAAAACTTTCATCACGAACACTCATTTCAACAAGAGATGCCCTGGGATAATCTTCCCGGGAAGTCAAGAAGTCAATATTAATGCCAAAACTGCAATAAGAGCGACATCCCAACACACCAAAGGAATAAAACCTTTCATTATATGAGGGAAGAATTTGCTGGGGAATCTGGGACAGAGGCTTCTGACCATGCCAACCCAAAATCAAAAGCGAACCAAGACTTGACTGGTGATAATGGGATCATAAACCCAATACTGTACCTTGCACCCACTGATATCGTCTTTAACTATCTGAGAAACACACAAAGATTGTGCACCTACCAGCAAAATGACCTGAGAAAACTTTCATGAAGGGAGTAAATCTTCTTAAAACAACCAGAGTTTGTTCATTCTTGGGACCACCATTCTTGTTTTCATTGTTTCATCATAAATCCCAAAGTAAATTGAATTTGTAAATATCTCTCTTCTTTTTGAAAAGTCAATTTTGCTTTTTTAATCTTTTTGCTTTAACAATTATTATCAGTAATAAATGAAGTCTTTGCAAGCTAAATAAAAATAAGAACACAAAGAGTTGGGAAAATGCTCAAATTTCATTAATAGAATGGTAGTCTGCGAATGGCGAGACTCCATGGATGATTACAAAGTTTGGGAAATTGTAATACATAATGGAAAAGATACATTGAGATACAATGACAACTATCCCCCCTAACAACTTTTGAAATCCTGGGCAGCAGCTTCCGTTGAAGTATGGTGAGGATCCGAGAAGATTGTTGCTTCAACGATCAAGTCTTGTCTATCGTAGTTACTTGCCAAGAAAGTCCCTAACTTTTGCCTAAGCTTCCCTTGCGGGTTTTCAACTTAGCGGGAAATTTATTATGTTTATGTCTCTAATTTTTGCCTAGGCCGCCCTTTCGGGTTTTCGGCCTACCGAGATGCTCTTTTTTGCCTAAGCCGCCCTTTCGGGTTTTCAACTTAGCGAGCTGTTATTTTATTTCTTTAGGCAAAGTATTTCTTGACTGCATCAACATTCATGGGACGTGGGAACTCCTCGCCATCCATAGTTTCAAGAATTAGTGCACCACTAGAGAAGGCTTTCCTGACAACATACGGGACTTAAAAAATGGGAGTCCACTTGCCCCTAGAATCAGTGTTGAAGGACATGATTTTCCTGATCACGAGGTCGCTTTCTCTAAATTCACGAGGTTTGACCTTTTTGTAAAATGCTTTCTTCATTCTTTTCTGATATAACTTCCCATGACACAAAGGTGTCATTCTCTTCTCTTCAATCAAATTCAATTGGTCAAACCTGTTCTGAACCCATTCAGCCTCTGTCAATTTGGCTTCCATTATCACACGCAACGAGGGAATCTCTACCTCGACAGGGAGTACAACTTCCATTTCATACACTAGAGAAAACGGGGTTGCTCCTGTTGAAGTGCGGACAGATGTTGGATATCCAATAGAGCAAAAGGGAGCATTTCATGCCAATCCTTATAAGTAACAACCATTTTCTGGATAATTCTCTTGATATTCTTATTAGCAGCTTCAACAACCCCATTCATCTTTGGCCAGTATGAAGATGAATTGTGATGGAAAATCTTGAATTCTTCGCACAGTTCAGTCATCATCTTGTTGTTCAAATTCGAGTCATTGTCAGTGATGATTCTGCTCGGCACACCATACCGGCATATAAGATTGTTTTTGATGAAACACACAACCACCTACTTTGTAACATTGGCATACGAAGCATACTCTACCCATTTGGTAAAGTAGTCAATTGCTACCAAGATGAAACGGTGTCCATTCGAAGCTTTGGGTTCTATCATCCCAATCATGTCAATACCCCACATAGAGAAAGGCCACGGGGGAGGAAATCACATTGAGAAGTGTCAGAGGTACATGGATCTTATCTACGTAAATCTGGTATTTATGGAACTTCTTTGCAAATTTGTAACAATCAGATTCCATTGTCAACCAATAATAACCTGCCCTTAGCATCCTTTTAGCCATTGAATGTCCATTAGCATGAGTGACAAATGAACCTTCATGGATCTCATGCATCAACATGTCTGCTTCGTGTCTATCCATGCATCTAAGCAAGACCATGTCAAAATTCCTCTTGTATAACACATTTTCACTGAGGAAGAAACTGCTTGCCAATCTTCTCAGTGTTTTTCTATCTTTCTTTGACGCACCAAACGGGTATTCCTGAGTCTGAAGAAAATGCTTGATATCATAATACCATGGTTTTTCATCTACTACCTCCTCTGTCGACAACACATGAGCGGGCCTATCTAGTCGTCGAACTATAATTTAGGGTATATCATTCCAAGCATTTACATGGTACATGGAAGCCAGAGTTTCCAAAGCATTTGCCATTTGATTTTCATCCCTAGGAATGTGATGGAATTCAACTTTATTGAAGAAGGGTAATAATCTTCTAGCATAATCTTTGTAAGGGATCAAGCCAGGATGATGAGTGTCCCATTCTCCTTTAATCTGATTTATTACCAAGGCTGAATCACCATAAACATCTAGAATCTTGATTCTGAGATCAATAGCTTCTTCAAGACCCATGATGCAAGCCTCATATTCCGCCATATTATTAGTGAAATCAAATGTTAACCTTGCAGTAAAAGGAATGTGTGATCCATGAGGAGTAACAATCACAACACCAATTCCTTTACCATAAGCATTCACAGCTCCATGAAATACCATACTCAACCGAGATTCAGGGTCGGGGCCCTCCTTAGGAAATGGTTCATCACAATCTTTCACTTTATAGAACATCACATCTTCATCGGGGAATTCATATTCTGCAGACTAATGATCTTCCACCGACTGGTGAGCAAGGTAATCTGCCAACTCACTACTTTTGATAGCCTTTTGAATGTGATACTCGATATCATATTCAGATAACAACATCTTCCAGCGGGCAATTCTCCCAGTTAGAGCAGGCTTTTCAAAAATATCCATGATCACCAGAGAAAACAAGTCAAGGTGCTTGGTAACTCCTCAAAGAGCAAGGCTAAAGATAGGGAGAAGAACCAAAATCCCTAATGTGATTTTGTGGTGATTGAAACAATATGGTATGATGAAGGTATATTAGGGGGAAAAATTGGGGTACAACACTTTTCAGGAAAAATCAATCAACAAAAAATTATCATCAACAAATTTTCGACAAGACAAGACAACTATCTGTGAACAAATAAATTGTAGATCAATTCTCGAAACAGGACAGGGTGACTATATACATGATGAATACTTCCTTCAGACCTCTACTGGTTCAGTTTAAATCTCTCAACGGTTTATCCTGATTCATTCCCATAGAAATCTAACCTGGTTCAGATAAATCACTCTAAGATTTATTCAGATTCTTTCCAATTAAAGTATATTCAAGACCTCAGCTGGTTCAGTTTAAATCTCTCAACGATTTATCCTGATTCTTTCTTGTAGACATTTTCTCTAGTTTAGATAAATCACTCCAAGATTTATTCTGATTCTTTCCAGTTAAAGAATATTTAAGACCACAGCTGGTTTAGTTTAAATCTCTCAATGATTTATCCTGATTCTTTCCCGTAGACATTTTCTATGGTTCAGATAAATTGCTCCAAGATTTATTCTGATTCTTTCCAGTTAAAGAATATTCAAGACCTCTACTGGTTCAGTTTAAATATCTCAATGGTTTATCCTGATTCTTTCCCGTAGACATTTTCTTTGGTTCAGATAAATCGCTCCAAGATTTATTTTGATTCTTTCCAGTTAAAGAATAATCAAGACCTCTGCTGGTTCAGTTTAAATCTCTCAATGGTTTATCCTGATTCTTTCCCATGGACATTTTCTTTGGTTCAAATAAATCGCTCCAAGATTTATTCTGATTCTTTTCCAGACCTCTGCTGGTTTAGTTTAAATCGATCAATGGTTTACCATGATTCTTTCCCAGTAAACACTTTCCCTGGTTCAGAAAAATCACTCCAAAGATTTATCCTGATTCTTTCCAGTTAAAGATTATTCGAGACTTCTGCTGGTTCAGTTTAAATCGTCCAAAGGTTTATTCTGATTCTTTTCCAGTTAAGTCAAACTTAGACTTAGTCTAATTTTTGTCAATAATCACCTTTGGATGGCATCTTTAAGCCCATCTCCGACAACTCTCCTTCATTTCTCCAAATGGAACTTCTAAGCCCATTCCTTACACCTCAACCATAATATCATCAAGTGCAAATTTTTGGGCACTCTAGTGTTCAATCATCTTCCACCTTCAAGTCACAAATGGCAGATTCTCCAATCTAACTCTTCAGGTTTAAGAAGATTGAACAGGGGCAGCTGTTGTACGCTAAAATTTTCCCTCTCATTTCTCAAGGCATTTCTCACAAGGGGCTCCCAAAAATTCAAGCTTACACAAATACATTTGGATTTTTCAGCATCAAGAATAAAGAGGAAATTGCTAAAAAAGACAAAATAAATGAAAATACTCCTTTTGACAAAATTAAAGGAAAAAACAATCTCACTCGACTTTACATCCTTCAATGGGTAACTTTGGCTCCTTAGATGTAGGCTCCTCATGCATTCTTTTTTTGGGCGTTGTACTCCTTTTGGGAAAGTTCATTTCATGCTTCGATTGGGGCATTGGACTCATTTGGGAAAGTTCATTTCCTGTTTCGTTTGGGCACTAGGCTTCGTTTGAATGTTTGTGCAAATCTTTCGTTTGGCCATATAGCATCTTTCCTGCATGTTAGCCAAGATTTATAAGGCATAATTCCTTACCATGTTAACATGCACAAGGCCAAAGTTACCCTTTGAAGCAACTTGTTACAAGCTTCGACAGGGAAACACTTCTCATCAATTAGCTTTAATTCACAAGGAAAAAAGCCTTCTGATGATGGCCTTCGATTCAGGAGGCCAAAGCCTCTCTTCTGCTCTCTTTCAATTACACATCTTACCTCCCGCAGGCCTTCTTAGTTTGAGGCATATGGCCTTCCCAGTGTTTCAAGTTTCGTTTGTGCCTTTCATCCTCTCCATGCACTCTTTGTTTGGAGCGTTTGAAACCTTCAACACAAGCTCTTAGTCATACCTTTCGTTTGGGCATGTGGCTCCTTTTTTACAATCCTTCGTTTGAGCATGTTTGCATAAGGTCACAAGGCAGGGACCTCCTGCATACACACTTTCGTTTGGCCATATGGCCCCTTGCAGGCAAGTTTGAGTGGGCAGTATCTCCCTTAGAAATGGCTTGCTTCAACACACAAATTATACACTATGCCATTTTCTCATGCGAAAGAAGTACCATGGTGGCACATTCGAAGGACTTGCCAGACATGTTTGATTGTCCCAATCAGATGACATGTTTTACTGACCCACCCCAGGAGCATGTATTTGGACCATTCAAAGGAACCCATGAAGGGCTTGGTCGAAAGATACTTATTTGGGGCCCCTTCAAAGGATATCCACGTGAGCCATTCGAATGACACTTCGATTTGAAAAAATAAATGGTTATTGAAGAGTTTGGTCGAAAGACAATGCTAGGGGGTCAAGACAAAAGGTTGAGATGCCAAAGGTACTTGTTGACCAAGTCTCATGCGCTGCTAGGTTCAGGCCTGATACGCTGGCCATAAAACTCCAAAACTGATGCACAACAGTCACTACGCCAAAAATAAGATTAGACAACACACCTAAGGCAGCGCTTCTTATCAAAAGCGCTGTAAAAGTTCATTTTAAAAACACATAAATTTTGTCCTATGCCTTAGACAACGCTTTCTAAAAAAGCGATTCCTAAGGGGAGTGAATATTGTTTGATAAAGTGCTGCTAAAGGGGGTAGGTCCTGAAGCGCTACCTAAAGGGTAGGCTTACAAAGCGCTTTTTAGAAGCGCTGCCTAAAGGGTGGGCTTAAGTAGTGATTTGTGAAAGTGCTGCCTAAAGGGGGTTAATATAAATTTATAAAGTGCTGCTAAAGGGGGTAGGCACTGTAGCGCTTTGGAGAAGCGCTGCCTAAAGGGTGGGCTTACAAAGCGCATTGCTAAAGTGCTCCCTAAAGGGGGGGATTAAGCAGCGCTTTCTTAAAGCGCTGCCTAAAGGGGGGTATTAAGCAGCTCTTTCTACTACAAGCGCTGCCTAAAGTCATGTTATAAAAAAAATAAAACACGCGCACAGTATAAAACACAGTAACACGTTATTATTTGCAAAACACATTTTCAGAATATAGTAGTTACGAACAAAACCCACTCTGACGCCATTTTTTGTTTGATTCTTGAAAAAATCGCTGCATCCTTTCTTCAAGATTCTCATCCTTCTTCCATTCAAGACTGTTGCATCCTTTCTTCCATTCACAACCAAGGTTCTCTTCTCCTCTAGGTATGATTTTTGATATATTTGATAATGTTGATATATAATGTTGCATTTGGTTTAGTTGATAGTGTTTTTTTAGTGTTGATTTAGTGTTGATAATGTTGCATTATGGTGTGTTTTGTGTGGCATGTGGTTTTTGCATGTAAGGTGTTTGGGAAAATGTCACAATGAGATTGCATGCAAGGTGTTTGTGTAAATGTCACAACTAATATTGCATGTATTGAATGAGAGAAAAAGCATTGTAATTGAAATGTGTATACATTACCATTGCGATTATTATTGTGAAAAGTTGGTTTTTAGACAAGAGTCACGGACGAGACACAAGGATGAAATGTTTTATTAAAATTGGTGATTAGAAATTGATAAAGAAATAGTTTATATAGTGATAAAAATTCTAGAGAAAAGAGACATGTTACATAAAGTATTTATGGGTCAATAGAATTATGGAAACTTGGATTATCTAATGTAAGAGTCATACTAACACATAAATTAAGATAGTTAAACAAATTATGGTTGTTGGATTAAAATTTGAAGATCTAGATATGAAGATAGAATATAATTTGAAGGGGAAAAAAATGAAAGTTACACTTTATGAGCCATTTGATTAATATAGAGTCACATGAATTGTTTGATTGATTTATATTTTCAATGTAGAATATTAAAATAGATCTTTATTAAACAAATTTTTTTATTAATATTTTACCTTCATATTTTAAATCAAATATGTTTAATGATTATTAGTGATTATTTAATGGTGTATACATATATGTTTAATGTTGTATAAATATTCTAATGTAATTCTTATTCTATAGATTTGTTTTATTATAATGAAATTATTTGATCATTTATATAGGTTACTTGTGAAGAATGGAGTTTCTGAGCGTTTCTAAGAATATTACACTGTGTGGTTTCAAAAGTTATTGACTTCTCTACAGGTATTTAGTTGTTCTTTTAATTTGCTATAGTTTCTTGAATAATTATAGTATTTTTATTTTCGATGAATATGCCTAATTGGTATTAAGCTTTTTAGTCTTTGTCCTTTTTTTTAAGTATTGTTTTTGTTTAGCTTACTGAATAGTAAGACCATGGATAAAAAATGGATGTCTGCCAATCGATTGTCCAAAGAGTACGAGAATGGGGTATTGGAATTCGTTAAGTTTGTTGTTGAACATGCCGAAGATGTCAATTGAATGAAATGTCCTTGCTTAAGTTGTTGTTTTGTGGGTCAGGTTGATGCAGTTGGGTTGCAATTGCATTTATTGAGGCGTGGAATTGATCGAAGTTACACATGTTGGATATTCCAAGTTGAGAAAAGTAACGAGAATGTTGAACCGAGGGATAGTACGACATATGCTTCAGATGACAATGGCAAAGATACATACAATTGTGATCGTATCGAAGAGATTGCATAATCACTTGAAGAAGATCTTCGGGATTGTCCCAAAATGTTTGAGAGGTTGGTAAGCGATGCAGAGAAACCGTTGTATAAAGGTTGCACTAAATTCACAAGACTGTCCGTAGTATTAAAGTTGTACAACTTAAAGGCAGGCAACAGATGGTCGGATAAAAGTTTCATAGAGTTATTAGTCCTTATGAAAGATATGCTTCTGGAGGATAATGTTCTTCCCAATCGAACATATGCGGCCAAAAAAATGTTGTACTCTATTGGCATGCACTATGATAAGATACATGCTTGTCCAAATGATTGCATTTTGTTTTGAAACGAATATGCATCGTTAAATGAGTGTCCAAAATGCGGTTTATCTCGATATATGAAAAAATTGTCTCCAGCAAAAGTCTTATGGTATTTTCCTATAATTCCAAGATTTAGACGAATGTTTCGTAGTGAAACCGATGCAAGACACTTGACTTGGCATGTAGATGAAAGAATTATTAATGGAAAGTTTCGACATCCGGAAGATTCACCACAGTGGTCGAAAATTGATAATGATTATCCTGATTTTGGGGGAGAAGCAAGAAACCTTCGCTTGGCATTATCTACAGATGGAATGAACCCGTATGATCTTCAAAGTATCTCAAATTCCACATGGCCTGTAATTATGATGATTTATAACCTACCTCCATGGCTATGTATGAAGCGCAAGTACATGATGTTATCTATGTTTCTTTTTGGACCTAAACAACCAGGGAATGACATAGACGTATACTTGACACCGTTAATAGAAGATTTGAAGATTTTAAGGGAGAACGGTGTGGAGGTTTATGATGAATATAGGAAATAAAGTTTCAATTTGAGAGCGATGTTGTTTGACACAATTAATGATTTTCCGGCATATGGAAATCTATCAGGGTATAGCATTAATGGTTAAAAAGCGTGTCCTATTTGTGAAGAACACACAAATTGGAAGCGATTGGAATTTTGTCAAAAGAATGTATTTCACGGTCATCGTAGATTCTTAAATTCTAATCATCACTTCCATGTATGGAGAAAGCCATTCAATAGAAATCCAGAACATGATAGAGCTCCACCTATGTTGACAGATGACCGAGTTTTTGAGAAGGTGAAAGATATGAGTACTCAGTTTCGCAAGCCTTTTGCAAATACGCTTGTCAAAGGTGGGTGGAAGAAGAGGTCAATTTTTTTTTAATTGCCGTATTGGAAGTCGTTGTATGTAAGACATTTTCTTGATGTTATGCATATTGAAAAAATGTATTTGACAGTGTTATTGGTACGTTACTCAATATACAAGGAAAGTCTAAGGATGGCCTTAAAGCAAGAAAGGACTTGATAGATATGGGAATAAGAACTGAATTAGGACCTATGAAGAAAGGAACACGAACATATCTGCCGCCTGCTGCTTATACTTTATCTAGAAAGGAGAAAAAATATTGTGTAAGTTTCTAAGTGAAGTTAAAGTTCCAGAAGGTTACTCTTCAAATATTAGAAGACTTGTGTCCATGAAAGACCTCAAGTTAAAGAGTTTAAAGACACATGATTTCCATGCTATAATGGATAACTTTCTACCAATAGGTATACATTCTATTTTTCTAAAAAAATTAAGAAGCGCCATAACTAAATTATGTTTTTTCTTCCGGTCAATTTGTAGTAAGGTGATCGATCCTGAGATCTTACCAATATTGCAAAATGAAATAGTTATTACTTTGTGTGAGCTTGAAATATATTTTCCTCCCTCAATTTTTGACATTATGTTACGTCTTGTTGCTCATCTTGTGAAAGAGACACAATTGTGTGGACCGGCTTATATGATATGGATGTACCCTGTTGAGAGTTATATGAAAATATTAAAAGGGTACGTGAAAAATCGAAGTCGGCAAGAAGGTTATATGGTTGAACGATACATTGTTAAAGAAGCAGTTGAGTTTTGTACTGAATATTTGACTAATATTCAATCTATTGGACTACCCAAATCTCATATTTTAGAGAGGAAGGAAGGAATAAATTTAACCGGAAATAAAATTTTTACAGTATCAAGGGTTGAACGGGATCAAGTGAATTTATATGTTCTACACAATGACAATGAGGTTGAGCCGTATGTTGAAATGCACAAGGATGTACTCTGGGGTTTAAATACGAATATAAATGAAAATTGGATTGTACGAGAGCACAATCAAAGTTTTATACAATGGTTCAAAGATCATATTTATTCAATGTTTGATTTAGATCCCGCTTCAACCATAAAGGTTGAGATGTCTGGCATATGGTCCGAGTTTGCTCGTGTTTTCTTATAGCACATACGCAAATAATAGATACATGTTTTATACCAAAGAACAAGATGATAAAAGCACTATGCAGAATACTGGTGTCACTGTTGTAGCTGAAGCAATGCACATTTCAAGTATGAATGACTTAAACCCAAAATATGAAAATATGTCATATTTTGGGGTTATTGAGCATATTTGGGTGTTTGATTATGAGAAGTTTCAGATTCCTATCTTTGGTTGCAAGTGGGTACATAATAGTGGCATACGAATGGATAAGTCGGGATTTTTACAAGTGGATCTTAATAGGGTGGGGGTACAAAGATGAGCCTTTTATTCTTGCCTCTCAAGCTAAACAAGTGTTCAATGTCACTGATCCGACAAGTACGAAATGGTCTATAGTGCTTTTATCTAACAAAGTGATTAATGATAACAGTGTAAATCAAAGTGATGTTGATGTTGAGAATGAATCATATGTTAGAGGGAATGAGTCATATGTACGAAATGATTAAGATGAGAATATTATAGCGGATGAAACATATATTAGAAATGATCATAATGAGAGAATTTGGATCAATCCATCCGTCCGAGTTGTTAAGATCCAAGTAATTCATATTCCAACCAAGAAACTAAAGAGATGTTAGTGAAAAAGGTACTAGTAATTCATATTGTGTTTATGTTTTTATATTGTATTTATTAATTCAATGCTACTTGAATTTTAGATGGTGTTTATCATTTTATATTGTGTTTATTAATTCAATGCTACTTGAATTTTATATGGTGTTTATGTTTTTATATTGTGTTTATTAATTCAATGCTACTTGAATTTTATATGGTGTTTATGTTTTTATATTGTGTTTATTAATTCAATGCTACTTGAATTTTATATGGTGTTTATGTTTTTATATTGTGTTTATTAATTCAATTTGAATTGAATTTTATATGGTGTTTATAATTTTCTTTAATATTACAGGTCATATGGCTACCAATGAAGAAAAATCACATCCCGCTTCTAATAATGATGGAAACGAAAGAGATGTTAATGAAATAGGTACTAGTAAATCATATTGTGTTTATGTTTTTATATGGTGTTTATGTTCTTTAATATTACAGGTCAAATGGCTTCTAATAATGATGGAAAAGAATCAACTCGTGATGTGGAGAATGATATTAGATGAGGTATAACAATTATGAAGTCAATTATTCGTGCAAGAGATAAAGGTATCAAATTTGAAGTACATTGGAATGAAGACAAACAGCTAATTGAGCTTAACGGTTCAATGTTAACAAGTTACATTGGTTCCATTGTGAGGAGAGAAGTTTCAATCACTTGTGATGATTGGAGAAGGCGTGAGTTTAAACCCGTTAAAGAAAAATTATGGACTGAAATACACGTGCCATATGTGATGTCTTTCGTTTTTTTGCCGCTTATGTCTTTAAATTACTAACGCTTTTTATATTATGTTTTTTGTAGAGGTATTTTAATATTGATGATCGAAAATCATATTGTCTTCAATTGGCCAGAAAAAGACTAAGAGGGTTTCAATATTTTTTGACAAACAAGTTTCTTAGGGATGCCGATAACAATTTTATCGATGCGGAGCGTCCACGGGCGCATGCAGGCTTGATTTCTCTTGAAGAATGGGAAACCTTTAAAGAAAAAAAGAAGAACCTCCAATTTTTAGGATGTGAGTGGCGTGAATCACCAACGAGCATCAAGTCCCACGTATCCATACAGAAAAGGGCGTATGGGATATGCACGCTTACAAAAAAGATTGCAGGAGCATACTTAGTTGGGTATTAAATGTTCCAGAGTATACCAGTCGTGTGAGGGGTAAGGGATTCAAAGTGACTCAAACATATTTGCGTAACCATCCAAAGAGGAAAGGTCATAGAAATAAAGAAGTGATGGAAGAGTTAGAAAAATTAAAAGCTAAAGTTCGTGAGCTATAAAAGGACAAAGAAAAATACATGTCAGAAAGGCAAGGTCCAGGGTTCAAGGATACTGGTGACATAGATAGTATCAATTGTGATTTCCAACAGAAAATTCCCGAGGTAATATATATTATTATCAATTAGCACAATTTTTTTAATTGACATATATACACATTAACAATTTCATATTTATTATTGTGTTTAGGGCATTTCACCTTGTCAGCTATATTTATCGTCGCCGACTTATCGTATGGTTAGCAAGGGAAAAGTGCATAACACATTGGGAGAAGCACTTCACCATAAACCGCTCCCTGCTGGATTTATGAAAGTCTCAATTGATATTTCTTTAGAGAGGGGTGCGCCATTACCTTTGCCTGACGATATTTCAGATGCAACATTGTTGGGAGAGGCAATAGGATCGTATGTTGCATGGCCGTCAAACCTCATTTTATAGATGAGGAGGTATGTTTTAAACCATTATGAACCTTTGAGTATTCAAATTTTTTACGACCATTTAGCGTACATTTTTTTCATGGTAATGTTAGACTCCCACAAAATCCAAATTAAAAGATAAGGGGATTAAGAAACAAACCGAGTCAGTTGCATCAAAAAAAGAGGTATAACATAATTATATGATATTTATGCTTAGAATGATCTTATACTTCACCTAACTAATTAAATGATATTTAGATGCATGCTAAAGATACTGAGCAAGTCAGTAGGGGTAAGAAGACCGCGACTATCAAAAAACCGACTTCTCAGTATAGGTCGTGCCTTCGGACATATATTGGTATAATAGATATTCCAATTGATGGTACTCGTCTTATACCTATGAAGGCATAAATTTTTGGTTTTGAATACATGGAAGCAATTGGTAGAGAAGATGTTCATTAAGTTTTACAACATTCTACTTTAGGCCTCGGTGTTATCGATACATATATCAGGTATACTCCGATCAACTTTGTTTAATTGAATGAACAATTTATTCACTCATTTCAATGAATATAGTCTAATTTTTATGATGTTTTTATTTAAGGTTTTGTATGACAAATTGATGTGCTCGCGTGGATTGGAAGAAAGATTCGCTTTCTTAGCTCCTGTAAGTGTTTGGTTGTTGGCATGTTTTTTGGTAAAACCAGTTATGTGAATGTCATGACTGATGTCATAACATTCTGGGACACAAGGTACATTCTGCAGAAAAAGAATGTCATACAGGAGCTGCTCAATATGAGTATTTAGCTGATCATTATGCAATGATCATATTTATTGCATTCTACCAAAATCAGTAAACAGGATTCTTGTTGTCATAACCAATGTTAAGACATCCTGTACTGAACTAACACTTGTGTAGATTTATTATTTTCTAAGAAGTTTCAGGAATCTGGTTATTCAGTCCAGATCAGATTCTCATGTGGACTTAGGTTAACTTTGGTTAACCCTAATCTGGTTGATAAAGTCCTATGACCAAGTCTTGAGGTTAACCCTAATTAACCCTAGCTATTTTCATGGAAGCCCTAACAGAAGAATAGCTGGCTATATATTCATCATGAAGACTGTTTGTGAAAGACACTTTTGGACAGAAGATCAATAAAGGACTGTATAGTTGTAACTGCTGTAATCCAAGCAATTATCATTGTGATAAGTGACTTGGAGTAGGATTTGATTGTAAGGGTTGTGTATCACTCAAAGCTTTGAAGCACGAGTGTTTGTGTCACTTGATTAAAACTTTGAATCTAAGTCAAGTTAGGGTTGTGTATCACTCAAAGCTTTGAAGCACGAGTGTTTGTGTTACTTGATTAAAAGCTGTGAAGCAAAATCAAGTGTATGTTCTGAAGAGTGTCTTCATAATTTCATTAGTCAATTGTTTAGTATCACTGCTGTGATTGAGGGGGAGTGAGTAGGAACTCAGGTTTAAGTTGAACTTAGATTGAAGTTGCATTGGGTAGGTCTTAAGTGAAGGAGATAAACTGGTTGGTTTATTCCTGAATTAATATCTCTTATAGTGGATTTCCTCCCTAGCTTGGTAGCCCCCAGAATAGGTGTTGTTACACACTGAACTGGGTAAACAATTGACTGTGTTATTTACTGCTTTTAGTTTTATTGTCTTGAAGAGTGTCAGATACGGTGTCATAACATTCACTGTGACATTAAGTATCTGCAGCCAGAATTTCAATCGGCATCAGAGCAGGCACCCTGCCTGTCTTACTGGGTGAGATCTAGGGATATTATTTTCTGGCGCTATGGACAAAGAAGGAGGTTTTGGAAACAGACCACCCATTCTGGATGGATCAAATTATGACTACTGAAAACCTCGTATGATTGCCTTCTTAAAATAATTGGACAAAAAGGCTTAGAGAGCTGCTGACAAAGGATGGAACCATCCCACCATAACTGGGAAAGATGGGACAACCAGTCTGAAACCTGAGGAAGAATGGAGCAAATAAGAAGATGAGTTAGCCCTGGGTAACTCCAAAGCATTAAATTCCTTGTTCAATGGAATTGATAGAAACATATTCAGACTAGTACATCAATGTGAACTAGCCAAGGAGGTTTAGGACACTCTCAAAACTACACATGAGGGAACATCCAAAGTAAAAATGTCAAGGCTTCAGATGCTGACTACCAAATTTGAGAACCTAAGGATGATGGAAGATGAGACCATCCATGAGTTTCACATGAACATCTTGGAAATTGCCAACACCTCAGGAGCATTGGGAGAAAAGATGTCAGAAGAAAAGCTGGGGAGAAAGATTCTCAGATCCTTGCCTAAAAGATTTGCAATGAAGGCGACTGCTATAGAGGAAGCTCAGGATATCTGCAACTTGAAGGTGGATGAACTCATTGGGTCTCTTCAGACCTTTGAGATGGGGATCAGTGACAATGTTGACAAGAAAACAAGAGCATAGCCCTTGTATATAATACTGAAGATGAAAACAAGGAGGATGAAGAAGAAAATATTTCAGAAGCTATAGTCATGCTTGAAAGACAGTTCAACAAACTCATCAAGAGAATGGACCCAAAGTCAAGGTCAAATGTTAAGAACATTCCTTCTGACATCAACAGATCCTATGACTCCAGCAGAAGACCAAAGTCTGAAGAGAAGGGAAATCAAAGCAAAGGAATTCGATGCCATGGATGTGAAGGATATGGGAACATTCGAGCTGAATGTCCAACCTTTCTTAAGAAACAAAAGAAAGGAATGTCTGTTACTTGGTCTGACTGTGACTCAGAAAGTAATTCTGAAGACGAATCTGCCAAACTAGTTACTGCGCTAACTGGTATTTGTGACTCTGATAGTGACTCTAGTGATGAGGAAGTGACATTTGAAGAACTGGATGACTCCTACAAGAAGTTATGTATCAGAAGTGCTGAAGTCTGTCAGCAAAATGAGAGACAAACAAAACTCATAGTAAAGCTGGAGGCTGAGAAGAAGGCAGGCATTGATACTATAAGTCATCTAAAAAGGGAAGTTCAAATGCTAAACTCAAAACTTGACCAGATGACCAAATCTGTCAAGATGTTGACAAATGGAACTGACAAATTAGAAGAAATCCTCCAGGTTGGACAAAATGTGGGAGACAAGTCTGGTTTGGGATTTGTGGCAGCAAAGAAATATATTGTAGACAAGAAGAAGATCGGGCCTGATAAACAAATGTCAAAGCAGATGTCACAACATAGCACTCAACATCGAGAACAGAGAAATATGAAGAAAAAGTATCAAAGATGGAGATGTCATCATTGTGGGAGGTTTGGTCACATAAAGCCATTCTGCTTCAAATTATATGGATATCCTAATCAGACCCCAGTTGTCAAACCTAAGTCTAACAAGGCACCATATACTCAACAGTGGAAGAAAAAGGCTACTGTCCTGATAGCTCACACCTCCCTTAGAGTCTCTGCAAAGGAAGACTGGTACTTTGACAGTGGATGTTCTAAACACATGACTGGAATCAAGAATCTTCTCAATAATGTTAAACCTCACACTACTAGTTATGTGACTTGGACTGCCCTGGAGTTCCAAACCTAAATGAAGTATTGCTGGTAAAAGGCTTGACTGCTAATCTTATAAGTATCAGTCAATTATGTGATCTAGGATTCAAGGTCAACTTCACCAAGTCTGAATGTCTTGTAACTAATGAGAAACAAGAAGTTGTAATGAGAGGTGTCAGATCTAAAGACAACTGCTACTTATGGGAGTCTGAGAACACTAATTATTCTTCTGTGTGCTCTATTGCCAAAGAAGAAAAAGAAGTGAAACTGTGGCACCAAAAACTTGGTCATTTGCATCTAAGAGGAATGAAAAGGATTATATCCATGGAAGCAGTCAGAGGGATTCCAAGGTTGCAAATTGATGAAGGGAGAGTCTGTGGTGAATGTCAGGCTGGAAAGTAGACTAGAATGTCACATCCAATGTCAAGACATCTGACCACCTCTAAGGTGTTAGAACTTCTACATATGGATCTAATGGGACCAATGCAGGTAGAAAGTCTTGGTGGAAAAAGATATGCCTATGTTGTTGTGGATGATTTTTCCAGATTCACCTGGATTAACTTCATTAGAGAAAAGTCTGATGTATTTGAAGTATTTAAGGAACTGTGCAAAAGAATTCAAAGAGAGAAAGAAGGATGCATTGTCAGAATCAGAAGTGATCATGGCAAGGAATTTGAAAACAGTAAGTTTGATGAGTTCTACTCCTCAGAAGGAATTAATCATGAATTCTCTTCACCCATAACTCCTCAACAAAATGGAGTTGTGGAAAGGAAAAATAGGACTATACAAGAATCTGTCAGAGCAATGATACATGCCAAAAGACTTCCTATTCATTTTTGGGCTGAAGCTATGAATACAGCCTGTTATGTCCATAACAGGGTCACCTTGAGAAAGGGAACATCATCCACCATTTATGAACTTTGGAAAGGAAGAAAGCCTACAGTGAAGTACTTCCATGTATTTGGAAGCAAATGCTATATTCTGACAGATCGTGAACAAAGGAGAAAGATGGACCCTAAAAGTGATGAAGGAATATTCCTAGGATACTCTACCAACAACAGAGCTTATAGGATATTCAATTCCAGGACCAAAGTTATGATGGAATCTACAAATGTCATAGTTGATGATTACCATGAGGAAACAAATGTCCCATATGATGTTGAGACATTCTTTGAGACTTCAACTCAAAAGGATGATATTCCTAAAACTACTTCATCAGAATCTGAATCAAAGGAAGCTAACAAAGACCCTTCCATCAGAATTCAGAAAGATCATCCTAAGGAACTCATCATAGGAGATCCTAACAGTGGAATCATTACAAGATCTAGAGAAATCATCTCAAACTCTTGTTTTGTATCTAAGATTGAACCAAGAAATGTTAAGGAGGCCTTAACTGATGAATACTGGATTGGAGCAATGCAAGATGAATTGAACCAATTCAAGCAACATGAAGTATGGGAGTTAGTTCCTAGACCAGAAGGAACAAACATCATTGGCACAAAATGGATCTACAAGAACAAATCAGATGCTGAAGGAGTTGTCACCAGGAATAAGGCAAGACTTGTTGCTCAAGGATACACTCAAGTTGAAGGGGTTGATTTTGATGAGACGTTTGCTCCTGTAGCCAGACTGGAATCAATCAGACTCCTATTGGGAATTGCATGTCTCCTCAAGTTCAAGTTATTTCAGATGGATGTAATAAGTGCCTTCCTAAATAGATACTTAAATGAGGAAGTTTATGTGGAACAGCCTAAAGGATTTGTGGATCCAAACTGCCCTGATCTTGTCTACAAATTGAGGAAAGCTTTATATGGCCTGAAACAAGCTCCTAGAGCATGGTATGACAGGTTGACAAAATTCCTCTCTGACAAAGGATACAAGAAAGGAGGCTTGGATAAAACTCTTTTTGTCAAAAATGAAGGAGGAAAGATAATGGTAGCTCAAATCTATGTTGATGACAAAGTGTTTGGGGGAATGTCAGATAAAATGGTTAAACATTTTGCTGACCAGATGCAAGCTGAATTTGAAATGAGCCTCATGGGAGAATTGACCTACTTTCTTGGACTGCAAGTCACACAGATGGAAGACTCAATTTTTTTGTCTCAAAGCAAGTATGCAAAGAACATTGTCAAGAAGTTTGGGATGGAGAATGCCAGTCACAAAAGGACTCCTGCACCTACTCACTTAAAGTTGTCCAAAGATTTAAGTGGGGTCAAGGTGGACCAAAGCTTATACAGAAGCATGATAGGAAGTTTGCTATACTTAACAGCCAGCAGACCTGAAATTGCTTTTGCAGTTGGAGCATGTGCAAGATACCAGGCTGAACCCAAAGTAAGTCATATCAACCAAGTGAAGAGAATTATGAAGTATGTAAGTGGAACCCACAACTATGGCTTGCTATACTCTCATGGATGTGAACCAACTCTGACTGGTTACTGTGATGCTGATTGGGCTGGAAGTGCTGATGATAGAAAGAGCACCTCTGGAGGATGTTCTTCTTAGGAAATAATCTTGTCTCCTGGTTCAGTAAGAAACAGAACTGTGTGTCTCTATCTACTGCTGAAGCTGAATACATAGCAGCTGGTAGTAGCTATTCTCAAATGATCTGGATGAAACAGATGCTTACTGAGTATAATGTCACACAAGATGTTATGACATTGTACTGTGACAATCTGAGCACTATCAACATTTCCAAGAATCCTATTCAGCATAGCAGGACCAAGCATATTGACATTAGACATCACTTCATCAGAGAACTTGTAAAGGAGAAGACGATTAAACTGGAACATGTTGCCACAGAACTACAACTGGCTAACATTTTTACCAAGGCACTTGATGCAAATCAATTTGAAAATTTGAGGGGCAAGCTGGGTATTTGCCAACATGAAGATATGTAGCAATTAATTTTGCTCAAAACAAGGGATGAGAGAGATTTTTTTTGTTAAGTCTACTCTGATTGGGCTAATCATCTACTTCTTTATTTCTTTCCAAGATTTTAAGAAGTTGAATAGACATTCATATATCTCACTCCTCTCGCGTTTCTGCAACAATCTTCAATCTCTCAAACGAAGACTGCACTATTACTGCTACTTGTTTTCTAAAACTCTCAAAATGTCTCAACTATCCATGACATCATCCTCTTCAAAGGCGACTGCTTATTCCGCATCCTCTGATCGAGAACCTAGGGCAATCACAAACTGCATGGATTCTGATGTTCTGGAGATAACTCCTCTTCGTGAACTGGCAGCTGAGCCCACTAAAGTTAACAAGCTGCGAACCAGACATGCAAGAAGGTCACAAGCTTCTTCATCTGGTATACCCTCTCAACCATCATCTTTTGTTCCTTCAGAAATAGCAAATAGGGAAGGCTCAGTTTATGTTCATCAAGCTATAGCTAGACTTGTCACTAGGATTCTAAATGAGAATCACTTTGTACCTGGCATTTCTATACCCTTGAATCAAGAATCTGCTAGTCCAAATGTTAAAATAAATCCAGATGTCACTCAGAATGTTGAGACACCGGATGATAACATTAGGAAATCTCCTGAAAATCTTGATGATCACCAGAACCCTAATGAGAAGGATGTTGAACCCACGATTATTAATGTTGATGAAGAATACTCTGATAATGACTTAATTGCAAATATCAACCCTAGCATAGCTAGAAGGATGATGAACAGAAAAGGAAAGCAGGATGCTGCCAAAAGCCTCTCCAAAGAAAAGACTGCTGATATTGTTCATAAGAAAACCAGGTCTAAGAACAAGACTGGAGTAGAAACTGTGAAGGCTGGATTGTCAAAAGGGAAGGTGAAAACTCGAGTACCTGCTGGTAGTCTCTCAAAACCTGTGATATAACCAATAGCAAAGAAAAGGAAAGAGCCTGAACCCTCTGAAACTGATGAGGAATCAGAATTTGAATTTGATGTTGAAGACATTCCGCTCAAAAGGAAACTCTCCTCAAGCAAAATGCCTAAAGTCCCTGAAGTCCCCACTGACAACATTTCCTTTCACCATCCCGAGAATGCAAATAGGTGGAAGTATGTAAGTTTGAAAAGGATAGCCTTGGAAAGAGAACTGAACACCAGTGCCATGGAATGTAAAGAGATCATGGATCTAATCAAAACTGCTGGTCTAATAAATACTGTGGTAAAGTTTACCAACTGCTATGAAGTTCTTGTCAAAGAATTCATAGTGAATTTATCTAAAGGGTGTGCTAATGGAAAGTCAGCTGACTTTAAATGTGTATATGTGAGAGGAAGGAAGGTAAATTTCTATCCCTCTGAAATAAACAAATTCCTAGGAAGACCAGATGATGCTTTCCCTGAGCTAGAGGTTACTGACAACCAAGTGTGCCAAACCATCACTGCAAATCAAGTCAAGAGCTGGCCCTTAAAAGGGAAATGGAATGCAAGCAAGCTGAGCATGAAATTTGCCATTCTGCACAAAATTGGTGCATCTAACTGGGTTCCCACCAACCATAAATCAACCATCTCCACAGGCTTGGGAAGATTCATTTATGTTGTTGGAACCAGGACAAACCTTGACTATGGAAAGTATATCTTTGATCAAACATTAAAACATGCTGGGAGCTATGCTATTAAAGGCCCTATTGCCTTTCCCTCTCTCCTATCTGGTATAGTCCTTGCTCAGTATCCTGACATTCTAATTGAAAAAGATACTGTATGCAAAATATCCCCTGCTCTTGGGTTGCACTATAAGCTATTTCAGGGAACTCATGTTCCTGACATTGTCATGACATCAGCTGAGATATCAACTGTGAAATCTCATTCCAAGAAAACTGATGTTATAGTTGTGCTGAAGGAAACCTGCAAAGAGCTTGATACCAGGAAGAGGACTCTTGAGGACCTGATTGCTAGACTAGAACAAAAGGAGATTGAAGGACAAAGAAGGGAAGAGGATGCTGATGAAGACCAGCTTCATGCTGAAGATAGTGCCACCTCTGAAGATGACAGTGCTTGAAGATCATTGCAGTTGAAAAGTTTGCTGCTGGTACCTGATGCTGCAAATGACTTTTGATTTTTTTTGTGTTTTTATTATTCCTTTTGGATGACTGTATAACTTAAAAGTACAAGTATCTTTGGCCTATTTATGGCTAAAGAGGGGGAGAAGAATTTGTGATGATTTTGGTAGAATTAGACTTGGTGGATATTATTAATTCTGCTGCTTTCTAATCTCTGATTGTTTAGGGGTTTTAGCCAAAAAATTTCCAAAGGGGGAGTTTGTAAGTGTTTGGTTGTTGGCATGTTTTTTGGTAAAATCAGTTATGTGAATGTCATGACTGATGTCATAACATTCTGGGACACAAGGTACATTCTGCAAAAAAAGAATGTCATATAGGAGCTGCTCAATATGAGTGTTTAGTTGATCATTATGCAATGATCATATTTATTGCATTCTACCAAAATCAGTAAACATGATTCTTGTTGTCATAACCAATGTTAAGACATCCTGTACTGAACTAACACTTGTGCAGATTTATTATTTTCTGAGAAGTTTCAGGAATCTGGTTATTCAGTCCAGATCATATTCTCATGTGGACTTAGGTTAACTTTGCATAACCCTAATCTGGTTGATAAAGTCCTATGACCAAGCCTTGAGGTTAACCCTAATTAAACCTAGCTATTTTCGTGGAAGCCCTAACAGAAGAATAGCTGGCTATATATTCATCATGAAGACTGTTTGTGAAAGACACTTTTGGACAGAAGATCAATAAGGGACTGTATAGTTGTAACTACTGTAATCCAAGCAATTATCATTGTGATAAGTGACTTGGAGTAGGATTTGATTGTAAGTGTTTTGTATCACTCAAAGCTTTGAAGCACGAGTGTTTGTGTCACTTGATTAAAGCTTTGAAGCTAAGTCAAGTTAGGGTTGTGTATCACTCAAAGCTTTGAAGCACGAGTGTTTGTGTTACTTGATTAAAAGCTGTGAAGCAAAATCAAGTGTATGTTCTGAAGAGTTCCTTCATAATTTCATTAGTCAATTGTTTAGTATCACTGCTGTGATTGAGGGGGAGTGAGTAGGAACTCAGGTTTAAGTGTAACTTAGATTGAAGTTGCATTGGGTAGGTCTTAAGTGAAGGAGATAAACTGGTTGGTTTATTCCTGAATTAATATCTCTTATAGTGGATTTCCTCCCTGGCTTGGTAGCCCCCAGAGTAGGTGTTGTTACACACTGAACTGGGTAAACAATTGACTGTGTTATTTACTGCTTTTAGTTTTACTGTCTTGAAGAGTGTCAGATACGGTGTCATAACATTCACTGTGACATTAAGTATCTGCAGCCAAAATTTCAGCTCCCAACACCATCAATGTAGGGTTAATTGTAACAAAACCAGATGATGTCATATCGTATGTACTCGGTTTATTTATGGTCAACAAAGATACAGAAAAGTTGTTCTTTTTACCATATAATACTGGCAAGGGATTAGATTTTCATCCTAACTTCATATATTATAATTTTTCAATTTTTGACGTTGTGTAGAAACTTTCCATCAAACATTTGTTTAAATTTACAGTGGACATTGGTTGTTGCTTGTGATTAATCCTGTTAGAGAGATTGTATACTATCTGGATTCGATATACAATGATTGGACAACATACCCATATTTGAAGAAGACGATTGATACGTAAGTGAGATTCTTCTAAATATTCGTGTGTATATTTATTTATATATGTGAGATTGTTCTAAATAGTCGTTTATATTTTATTATAGCATTTTACAAGCTTTTCGATCAAAAAGAGGTATTCAAGTACCAAAGAGTAGAGCCAACAACATTACGTGGATCAGAGTGCAGGTATATTTTCACAATTTTGATTATATTATGTGTTGATACTTGATAAAACAAGGTAAGGGGTATATCCAGATATATATCTGTATTTTCTTTTCATGTGCAGTGTTCTCGTCAATGTAATGGTATAGATTACGGTTATTTCATGTTGAGGTTTATGAAATAAATGCTTATTTTGGACCGAATAGAGATTCCATCCATGGTATGAATTTCTAACTTATGAATTATTTTGATATTTATCATAAAATGGCATAGTGTTTTAACTAAATCACATACTATGTTATTTTACTATGTAGTACTTTGACGAATTCAATTGTGCTCATTACTCAAAAGATCAATTGGATGAACTTATGGAGGAATGGTGTCAATTCATTATGGAGTTGAGAATTTTATAAGGTATATTGTCTTTCTTTCATTGATGAGAATTTTGAGTACAACTTTTGAGTTTTAAGTATAAATTGGAATAAAGTTTTGTTTTATCATGGTATGAATTTCGATCTTTTGGTTTTGTTTTAGGTTATAGGTGTAGATGCAGAAGATAGAGCTAACAAGTTCTTTGTTGTTGTTTTTTAGAAATTCTCGAAGATAGTAATATGTAGATTAAACATCAATTTAAAATTTTTAAAATTTTCAAGTTGTTGTATATATCATCATTTATATATATGTAGATTTTTTGTATATGCAAATTTGATGCATATATATTGGATTGAAGCGACCAAATCAGGTGCAAAATATGGTGAAAACTTGGTGCAAAATGTGGTGAAAACCTGGTGCAAAAAATGGAGAAAGTATTTGACAGCACTTAAGGAGAAAATATGTCTAAAATTTTTAAAAAATTGTTAACATTAGACAATGCTTAAGGATAAAAGCGTTGTCTAAAGTAGGGAGAAAGCGCTACCTAAAATGGGAAAGTGTTGCCTAAGGTGGGGAACAGACAACGCTTTTAAGAAAAGCGCTGTCTAAAGTAGGGAGAAAGTGCTACCTAAAATGGGAAAGCGCTGCCTAAGGTGGGGAACAAACAACACTTTTAAAGAAAAGCGGTGTCTAAAGAGATGTAAGAAGCGCAGTCTAAAGTGTTGTCTAAAATGAGAAAGCGCTGCTAAAGGTGTACTTACCAAAGCGCGCTCTAAAGTAAAAGCGCTGCTAAAGGTCTTTATAAGAAAGCTCTCTTAAAGTAAAAGCACTGCTAAAGGGGACATATAGCAGCGCTTTTACATTAATCCAAAGCACTTCCTTTTCTTATAGCAATGCTAGTTTAGGCAGCGCTTTAAAGTGCTGTCTATGGCCAAAAAAAGTGTTGTCTATGCGCTAGTTTGGCATAGTGAGTCCTGCAACACTGTGTACTCCTTGCACCAAAATGGCATACAAACACTGCCCCTCGAAAGCTATAAATACATCATTCCTTTTTTGTTTAAGTCTTTTGTTTTCCCTCCTAAAACATCAACTCGTGCCATCTATAAATATGAGCCTCCACCACACATGTTGGGGGCGCCTGAAGAATTGCAAGAGAACTCTTGTGAAAATTCCTCAAAATCTAAAACATCCATCCTACGCTTTTCTTTAAAAATTCCCAACACTCATAAAAAACTAAACCCTCTTTGTACAGAAGATGAATCCTTCGATTCACCCCCAAGTGACCATCTAACTAGTCTTCAACCCACTTCACCAACTACCATACAATAACCCTTTGAGTCATTCCATTACTTGTTATAAAAAGAACCTTCGATCCATTCACACACCCTCCTTCGATTCAGTGACTGCTTGCATAAAGTGGTAACTGGATTAGTCTCAGGAAGGTCCCAACGAACTTCCGTTCTCCACCAAGGAAGACACTTGCAGTTTCCTTCGATTTAAGAACTTCAAGAGGTAAGTTCCCTTTAAAATTGAATATATTCTATTTAAATATCATGTGTACATTCCAATAAATAAAAATGTAGATATTTCATGTAGGGAGTTTGACCATGTCTTAGCTTTCGATTATGACTGGCCATACGTTGAGAATCTCAACTCTGACTAGTTAGGCTTTGGACTTTGAGACCCAATGATTTTTGTGCTAACCCTTGGCCTGTAGTTACACTTGAATGTTGCATTTTAAGAACTTAAGACAGGTTCATTTTACCTTTCGATTGGATAAATGCTCAAGCCTTTCGAATCTCAACCTGAGGGCCTAGCATACTTACAGTCGAAGGAGTCAGCAAGCAGCATGTGGCAAAGAATGCACCTCACACTGACTCCAGGCCTCAAACGAAAGAAGTAACCAGAAAGGTGGCCTTGCTGACTTCCAATTCCCAGTCGAAGGATAGAACTTTGTTGACTTCCAACTCCCAGTCGAAGGACAGAACCTTGTTGACTCCAGGCCTAAATTGAAGGAGGTCAAAAAGTGCAGAATCGAAGGATGCTTCTGCCTGAATCGAAAGAGCACATTTTTCTCCTTTTTATTTTATTTTATTTTGTATTTATATTTTATTGCTATTTCAATATGGTTGTAATAGTTTAGGATTTATTTTTTTTCATTTTTTATTTATTATTTTTTGTATAAATGTTAGTAACTAGGATGTACGGCAAGATAAAAAACAACAAGTAGATAACCTAAAATTCAAAAGAAAAAATGCATGCAATCAAACACACCATTCACACACATGCACCCCTAGGTTAATCCCACTTGTTGCCTCGGAAAAATAGTCATGTCCCTCGAGAATCATTACAAAGACATTTTTTCAAAATACTTTCAAAACCCACACCACAAGCACATTTTCAAACAAAAGCAAGTGATCTAGAATGCAACTAAGAGCCCGTAGATAACTACGGATGGAAAGGGTGCAAATACCTTCCCTTTTCATAATCTACCCCCCGAACTCAAGAAAATAATCTCAAAGGTCTTTCATGTTCTTTTCACCCTTTACTTATTGGATAAAAGAAAAGTCGGTCGCGACTCTTGCTATCCTCAACAATTGCGATCAAACGCAAAACATCCAAGTCAGTTCTTCCACCGTATTACACTCTTCCTCAAACTTAAAATATATCAAAATGTCATCGATAACAACCATCATGAAAGATTCGGTTCATGTATTCCATAAAAACACCTGGTGCATTAGACACGCCAAACGGCATTACAGTATATTCATAGTGACCATATTTTATTCTGAAAGCTGTCTTCGAAATATTGTTTGCCTTAACACGTATCTGATTCGAACCATAAATCAATATTCCTAAACACACGAGCACCTACCCACTAATCTTTCAAATCATCAATTCTTGGAAGTGGATACTTATTCTTAATAATTACCTTATTCAACTGCATGTAGTCCATACATAACCTCACACTACCATCATTCTTCTTAACCAACAACATAGGAGCACCCCATGGAAAAACACTCGGTTGAACAAACTTTTTCTCAAGAAACTCTTCCAATTGTTTCTTTAACTCACCCAACTCTGAAGCTTGTAAGAACAAGATTTGGTTCTTCATATAATCTCTGAGTTTTGATGATACCAATACATATATTTTATGTGTAACAATTTTGGGGGATAATAGTTCTTTAAGTGTACAGATAAAACATTCAAATTGAATCGGGATTGTTGTTTGAAGAATCATCAGAAATTTGTTTAGATCGCATTAGAAAGACTATCGCTTAAGATTTTGAAGAAACATCAGTCGTTCTGATGAATGCTGAATGTTTGCCAAAAATGGAACCACATGTAATTCTCTAGATAAGCTGTTGCTTTAGAAGTCTAGTGTATCCAGAAAGGAATCTACAGTAAAGATCATATAAAGCTTTTGCTTCAGCGATCAGATAAAGCTTTTTCTCCATTGATCAGAAAACAAGATAAAATGCTTCTCAAATAAAGCTTTTGCTTCAATGCTCAGATATCAAGAAACTATTTGTCAGATAAGTTGCTGCTACATATCTGAAGAATAGGTTATGGTTTTGAAGACTCTAATACCTTTGGGAACACTACAATGAAATATCTTTTAGAATATTCATCTCTTCATATCATAATCATTCCATCATAAGATTGAAGAACAAAGAAATGATCTCTTTTGTGCTCTCTTACTACTTCAGATCAGAAGTATCTCAAAAAGAAGAAAAGATCATAAACTTATGCAAGAAGTAAACATTATAACTGTACATCACATTTTTCGTTATTTGTGGCGAACAATTTACGGAAGAAGTTTTTGTGTGTTCCTTGTTTCGCATGTTCATTCACTACCATTGTAGCAGGCGGCTTGGTGAAAGTGACATTTTCCAACGGTCTTCTTTTCTCAACCTATATAAGGGGATTTCTACTTATTTGGAGAAAAAGATCAATAAACTAAATCATCAACCAAAAACTACTCAAAGAAAAGCATCAAAAGCATAAGAAAATAAAAGAGAGAAAATTTTCAAAGGAAAAACACAAAGAGTTGTTGTTCAGATTTGTGTTAACTTATATTCTGTAGAACACCAGAGTTGTTTCTCATTGTTGTGTTAGTTATATCATTGTTGTATACACAAGAGTTGTTGATCATATTTGTGTGTACACATTAGTTCTTCATTGTGGTGTTAAATATACTTTATAGAAGCATTCTTGTAAACATTGTTTGATTTTAAATCTTTCTAGATTTATTTCCTCAAGTGACTAAGTTGTAGTCATAATTACTTGACAGGGCTAAGGAGTTTTTCTAAACTCTTAGAGGTTATTGTAAATCTTTCTAGATTTATTTCCTTAAGTGACTAAGTTGTAGTCAGAATTACTTGAGAGGGCTAAGGTGTTTTATTAAACTCTTAGAAGTTGTTGTAATCTTTCTAGATGATCGGATTAAGTCCTTTTCTAAGGCAAAATCACCTTGGTGGATGGACAAGAGTATCCTTTTCTAAGGTGAACTTGTATAAACCAAATGTGTCACTTTTCTTTCTTGCTTAGATATCATTGTTTTTTGTGAGAAGCATTTGCAAAGGAAATAGTTTTTGATAACACCAATTCAAACCCCCTTTCTTTTGTTTTTCTCAACCTTCAATTGGTATCAGAGCTCCAGCTCTATTATTGATTATCAAATCAAACACTTAACCATGTAGAGAGATCGAGTGTGAGAAAAAACTTCCATGGTTGTTGCTCATACAAATAAAAGAGATGGTTACAGTACTAAGCCTCCTATTTTTGATGGAGAGAATTTTGACTATTTGAAAGATAGACTAGAAAGTTTCTTTCTAGGCTATGATGTTGATCTTTAGGGTCTTGACATTTTTGGTTACGAAGCACCTGTATCTACGATTGGTATTCCCATTCTCAGAAATAAAATGAATAATGATCAAAAGCGTGTGCTCAAGAATCATCATAAATTTAGAACTATTCTTCTCAGTGCTATATCTCACAATGAATATGTGAAGATCACAAATATAAAAATAACAAAAGATATTTTTAATTTGTTGAAAATGACACATGAAGGTAACACACAAGTTAAGGATACTAAGGCGCTTACCTTAATCCAAAGATATGAAGGCTTCAAGATGGAAAAAGATGAAATGTTGAAAATATGTTGTCAAGGTTTCAAACTTTGGTCACAGGAATTAAAGTTCTGGACAAGGGCTATTCTATAACTGATCATGTTAAAAAGATCATCAGAAGTCTTCCTAAGAAATGGAGACCTATGGTTACTTCTTTGAAGCTGTCTAAGGATCTAAACACTATGTCTCTCGAAGAGTTGGTTATCTCCCTTAGAAGTCATAAAATAGAGTTAGAGGAAGATGAGCCTCAGAAAGTAAGTAAGTCTGTTGCTCTAAGGTCAAGGTAAGAAAGGACCAAGTCAGAGAAATGAAAAGTGTTCCAAACTGAAGAAGTAGAAGATTCTAAAGATGAGCCTTCTGATGACGAAGATGAATTATCCCTTCTTTCCAAAAGAGTCAAACAACTCTGGAAGAAAAGGCAAAGCAACTTCAGGATACCCAGAAGTAGAGAATATCATTCAAAATCATCTGCAAGAGGTAAAGTAAGAAAATAAGTTACTTGCTACGAATACAAAGAGCCAGGACACTACAAAAATGAATTTCCAAAGCTTCAGAATGAAAGCACCAAAAAATAAAGCTTCAAGAAGAATGAATTCAATGGTGAGAAGAAAGGTCTCACGACAACATGGGATGAATCAGACTCTGAAGGACCAGATTCTGACGAAGAGCATGTGAATGTAGCACTCATGGCTACCACATCAGAAAAAGACTACACAAAAATGGAGTCTGACTCAGAAGAGGTATTTTTTGAACTCTCTTATGATGAACTATAATTATGTTTATCTGAATCTCTGAGTAGGTATGAGAAACTTCAACTAAAATTCAAAAACCTCCAAAAAGTATGAATGCGAAGTTGAAGAATATGGTTAGCTAGAGAAAGAAGTTTCTGAATAAAAAGGAGACATCTTTATTTTAGAAAAATAAAATGTTTTTCTGAACAAGAAATGTTTAAAACTTGAAGAAACTCTTTCTAAAGCACCTCCATCTTCTGAAACCGTATTATACAAATATGATAAGGCATTTCAAAAATTCTCGAACAACAACATAAATAGAAGCAAAATGGCTTCCATGATCTATGGTGTTAGTCATCATGGTAAAAAAAGGAAAGCCTGAAAAAAATAGGAAAGACCTTTGAGATTGTTTCTTGAGTTCGGGGGGTAGATTATGAAAAGGGAAGGTATTAGCACCCTTTTCATCCATATTTATCTATGGGCTCTTAGTTTCTTGATGGATCACTTGCTTTTGTTTGAAAATGTGCTTTGTGTGGTTTTTGAAAGTATTTTGAAAAGGCGCCATCGTTTAGGAAAACTTTGTAACAGTTCTCGTTCGTAAGAGCGTATACAAAGTGTTGAGCTTTTGAAAATATTTCATGTTTGGAAAATGTTTTGAAAGTGTTTGTGTTTGTTTTGAAGATAAGCACGGAGTGTTTGATTTGAAAATGAGCAAGCAACTAGGAACAATCTACCTACTCAAAAGTATTTGTTCATTTCTTCCTTTCCTTTGATATTTATATCTTACCATTGATTTGGTAAGAAGCCTTATCTTTGGATGTAAAGGGACGGTCGTGGGTCATCGTATAGCCATGATAGCAATGTTGTGAGATATCTTAGCATTTCTATTTGAGGGACTAAGATCATTTTGAAAGGCAACTTTTGACAACGTCATCGAGGGACTATGATCTTGTATTTTTGATTGCTTTTTGCTAAGATATCCCATATGCATAACATGACCATTTTGGTAAGGCAACAAAGTTGAATTACCCTAAGGGTGTAAGTGTGCAAGTGCGTTTGATTTACATGCTTGTTTATCTTGAATTAGGGTTTGCTAACTTGTTGATTTTAGTCTTTCTATACAAACCCTAATTACTAGCATTTATATAAAGCGATAAATTGTGGAAAGTAAAAATACTAAGCTATTACATCATTAGGGGAGGGGGTATACAAATTTACAAATGGGGATTTTGCAATAAAATTAAACCTAATTATCTATTACAACCATATTGAATATTATACAAAATTGAAAAGAAAATAATGCAAGAATGTAAATGGAAAAAGAGTAATTTTTGTTTGGTTTTCATGAAAGGGTTTTAGTCTTGACCTAATTAAGAAAAATGATTAATTAAAATTAAATAAAATTAACTTAAACTAATTAAGAAAAGAAATTAAGTAAAAAAAAGGATTTTTTAGGGTTTTTTATGAAATGGTTTTAAATTAATAATAATAATAATGAAAATTAATAAATTAAAAGAAAATCTAAGCTCTAAATTAACTTTAATTTACAAAAGGATAATATAATAATTAAACCTAATTATCTAGACATTAATTAAAAAAAATAAAATGATTTATTAAAAGAAAATGTTTTTTGTTCTTTTGTTTTATGAAGAAAATAAAATATATAATATGTAAATAATAAAATAAAAATATTTTTATATTTTTTAATAATAAAAAATAATAATGATAATAATAATAATAGTAATAAAAATAATAAAAGAAACTGAACTAAAATTAAAAATAAAATGATAAAAGAAAATAAATGGGCCAGGTGTGCAAAAGTAAATAGGGGTTAGCAAAAGAAAAAAAATGGAAGGCCCATCTGTTTGAAGGCGCGGCGCCTGTTTCAAACAAAAAAATGGAAGGAAAATGTGAAAAAGAGCAAAAGGGTACCACTGGGGCTCGAACCTAGGTCCCAAAGGTTAACAAACGCGCGTTTTACCACTATGGCGGCTATACATCCATTCTTATAAACAAAACAATAAATATATAATTGAAAACAAGTCAGGAGGCCAACTTCATCTTCTTCCTCGCGCTAACAAACTGAACATGATTTTTAAAACCTGTAACTTCTTCATCTCTCAACCAAAATGGAAAATGTAAACATGAAAGTTATTCCATTTTTTCTCACGAATCAAACCATATAAATAACTAAAGCTATTAATCAAAGATGAATGGGAATTTTTGAAAGTACCAAATTCTGACCTAAATATTTCAGAAAGTTCAAACTCAAAATTCTCCTAGCTCAATCAAAATAAATAAAATCTATGGACATGTATAGTTTCAGGGCAATGATGTCTACATTTAATCTTCACAAATACAAGTCTAACAATGTCTAAATAGTGAGATGAAAAGTCAGAAAATGTACCTCAAAAATGGAAATCACGAAATGAGTTTGAGCTTGATTCAAGGTGCTGCAATGATCAGGTTAGCTTCCTTGAGTCTCTAGTAAGCTAATGCAATGCTTAGCTTGAGTTGAGAGTGGCTGAAATGGCTTGGAGAAGTCAATATGCAACACTCTGTTTTTGGTTATGGAAGTTGATGAAGATGATGTTACAGTCGTGTAACATGGTATGGGATGGTTTGTATTTGATGTAAGGAAGCTTTAGGAACTAAAAGGCCAAAGAACGCACGAGGGAAATATGAGTTCGGAGTTCAAGGTTAAAAACTGTGCAACAATGGAGTTTTTGGGAAATTTCTGATTTTAGGGAGTTTGGGAGAGTTTCAGGGTGTTCAAGCTCGTGTGTTAGGTTGAATAATAGTGTCTTAATGTATAGGAAAAGGTTTTTGGAGCTTTTTCTGATTAGAGGTACAAGTTCACATGTTATGGTTTTTTGCTTGTTTTTGAAGCAAGCTTGACAAGCATTGTTCCAAGGCAAGGTACAAGGCTATCTAAAGCGGTTAGGCACTTTAAACATGCTTATATAATTGTGTAGAGGATGCTTTTTCAGAAAGAACAAATGCAAAGCTCAAGACAAGTTGACTTTGTAATTAAAGCCTCTTTACTAGAATGGCAATGTTACTTTGTGCCATTAATAGAAATGCAACTTGGATAATGGCTCAAATGCCTGGAAAATGACCCTATCAGTTGTGAAAAACATTAATTATGGAGTGAAAAACAAGTTTGAGGCCTGAAAAGCAAAGATTATGCAGTCTAGCATGGATTTGGTTCATGTGTTCTTCACAAAATGGCTTGTAATTCAAGTTTGAAAACCCTAACTTCTTGCCTTTGATTCTCCTTGCTCAAGTATGATCTCAATGAGTTCTTAGACATTTTGGAAAGCTTGTAACATCCTATACAAACTCTATGTTTCCATTTTTGAAGATTCATATTGGAAATATGTGAAAAATTTCCATGAAGTTAGGTCAAAATCCTGCCCAAATTAGGGCAAAATATCACTAAGTTTCCAAGTTTCATGAACATGTATTCACAAAATCATAACATGAAATCCATGAATTTCTAGGAGAAGTTGTGTTATACAATGTTTTAGATCTAATTGATATCTACAACTTTCATGTTGGGAGTTTCCTTTGAATCACCTTGTATCATGGTGTAAATTTGGCTCAAAGTTGTGAAAAAAATATGAATTTTCCAACACTTAGAAAATTTCTAAGTTTAGAAATTTTGACTTTTCAAAATGAAATCTTGAACTTTTGATTTCTTGATGAAGAAGTTTCACATTTTGACATGTTTTGATGAATTGTGATCTTTGAAATTTGATTTTGACCAAAAAGTTAAAGTTTGACTTTTTAGTGTACAATTGACTTTTGATCAGTTGACTAAAAATCAACTATCAATCAATTGATCTTGAGGAATGTTTTGATCCATGCCATTAGGTAAAAATGATTAATTTGCATCCTTTAGATCATAACTTAAACCAATCAAGTCATTTTCTAGGTCAAAAATCAAAAATTGCACCTTCTCAGTCAAAATCCAAATTTTGACCATTTTGCCCTTTTGATGATCTGATCAAATTTCTTGAGGAATTGTGATCCTAAATTGATAAAATGAAATATATGAGTTGATGATATTTATATGGATAAAAATTTATGAAGTTTGACTGTAAATTGACCGCAGTTGACTTTTTCCCCAATACAATTGATTTTAGGTCAACTGATCAATTGATTGAGCAAAAATGTGATCCAAGACTTGAAACATGACATGAGCAATATTGAGAGTTAAAAATGATCCATGAAAGTAATATGGGGCATTAAAAGTCCATTTGTCTTTGTGCAAACTCAAACCCTAATTTTCAATCATTAGTGCTTAAGGAGGTGTCTTGAGCTGATCAACCCTTGTGCAGTCTTGAACTAAAGGAGATCTTGTGAGAGATTACTTGAGAAATGAGAGGGAAAATTTTGGGGTACAACAGCTGCCCATGTTCAATCTTCTTAGACCTGAAGAGTTAGATTGGCGGATCCACCATTCGTGACTTGAAGGTGGAAGATGATTGAACACTAGAGTGCCCAGAAATTTGCACTCGAAGATGGATTGGGAATCGGCTTATAGATGCCATTTGGAGGAATGATGGTAAACACTGGAAGAAGTATCATCATAAATCTTTGGTCGATTTAATACTAAAACTCGATGTTTTACTTGTGGAAAAGGTTAGTAAAATGCAGATGTATGCATGACATTCACAAGATGAATGAGATCATGTTATACACATTTTGTATGTATATGCTATGATGTGTGAATGTGAGATGTATGTTTGTCTGGGAAAATAAATCCCTGACTGCTGCTGAGGAATTTTAGGAAGCTGAATCTCGGATCGTTGTTGGGGATGAAGAGTATACATATCTTCAAACTTTATTAAAAGGATACTTCCGCTGGGGAATATCTCTTGAATGTCAGCTGTTATTTGGTCGGATCCAGGCTTCACAGCTTGTTGAGGATAAGGAAGTCAACTGCTATCTGGTCGGATCCAGGCTTCACGATAACTTACCGGGGATGGATAAATTAACTATTATATGGTTGAATTCCAGGTTTTGTAGAAAATTTCTTGGGGAGAGTGAAGTTAGGTTGTTATCTGGTCGGATCTAGGCTTCACAACAACTTGCTGGGGTTAAGGAAGTTATTTGTTATCTGGTCGGGTCCAGGATTTGCAGTAACTTGCTAGAAAGGATGAAGTTGAACTTATATCTGGTCGGGTCCAGGCTTCATAGTAACTTGAAGTGATAACTGCTATCTGGTCGGGTCCAGGCTTCACAGGTTTTGAGGTGCATGAAGTTAATTGCTATTTGGTCAGGTCTAAACTGCACAAAAAACTTGTTTGAAAAGACAAAGTTGAACTGATATCTGGTCGGATCAAGACTTTACAGTAACTCGCTTGGGGAACTTAGTTGTTATTTGGTCGGATTCCAGGTTTCACAATGAACTTATGAGGGGGGATTGTTATCTGGTCGGATCCGGGCTTCACAATAACTTACTTGAAAAGATGAAGTCAAAAGCGGATATCTGGTCGGATCCAGACTTCACAGTAACTTGTTGGTGTCGTGGCAAACTCTACTAGGGAAAAGAAGTTAAACCCTGGTCTGGATGAGTCTAGGTTCTTCTATATCTCGGAGAGTTAAACTATTATCCGGTCGGGTCCAGATTTCATCGTATCTGAAAGTTGCACTAATATATGGTCGGGTCTAGGCTTCATAGCAGTTTTTGGATATAGTAAAGGTTTTGTTGACGACTTTACTAGGGATTAGGGGTTGTTGGCCCTATGATTTGCAATAGTCTGAAAGGTAAACTCAAGCTGGAGAGTGTGGACTGAGTCGAGGAAGACAGACTCAACTGGGGAGGATAGACTCTGTTTGGGGATAACAACCTCAGCTGGGGAAGATATACTCATCTTGGGGAGGATATACTCAGCTGGGGAATATCGACTATGTCGGGGAAATTTGAACTCGGTTGGGGAGTTATGCTACTCGTTATTTGTTGGGGAAATAAACCCTGTTGGGGAAATAAACCCTGTTGATGAGTATTCGATGAACTTCTGACGAGGTGAGTTCTTTGAGGAAGAGATCCACAAGGCTTTTAATTGTAGGATCAACTTAGCTGGGAGAGAAAGCTTCCAAGATATTGGGACTTTGGCTAGAGATCAATCTGGGCAAAGAAACATTGCGGGAAACTTTGTTGAGGATTGGTTTATTGTTGCCGTCTTATGGGGATAATGCTAATGAAATAACTCTGTGGGGATATTCCATATACATTAAAGAGATGCTTGTTACTTCTTAGCAGGACACATGTGGAAAATAGTTTTAATTATATTCATATGCATATGTTCGTTCAATTTTAGTCATTGGACAAGTTTGCATTCAAAACAAAAAACAGAAATTTTGCACTTCAAAGTATATTTGTATTGATATTTTGCCCATTAATAGACACTTTTGTACAAAGAGACAGAGATCCTAGTAAGAGGAAATCATCGAAAGGAAAACAAAGATTGAAAACAAAACAAATAGCCATGTGGAAATAATCTCATTGCATTCTAACTCTACTATTTCCCCAATGTCTTCGAATGCCCCTTGCCGTTGATAGAAATGGATTGGATTGATCTTGGACCGTTTGAACTCAGACCTTGGTGATAAAGTTAATTGTGGTGATTCCACGGGACATAGTCATGCGCTTTCAATCCTTAACTTTTTCCTGGACCGCCCTTTTGGGTTTTCAGCCCACCAGGATACCCATTTTTTCCCAAGTCACCCTTTCTGGTTTTCAACTTGCCGCATGTACAATCTTTTGCATATATCCCTAATTTTTTCCCAAACCTTTTGGTTTTCTGGGATGCCCTTATTTTTCCTAAGTGTGTCAACCTAGCGGGTCATTTACGTATAATATTTTTTAACTATGTCCGCGTTTATAGGATGTGGGAAGTCTTCACCATCCATGGTAGTCAGCATCATGGCAACGCCAGAGAAAACTCTCTTGACAACAAATGGCCCTTCGTAGGTGGGAGTCCATTTGCCTCTGGGGTCGCCTTGTGGCAGAATAATATGCTTTATCACCAAGTCTCCAGCTTGATATACTCTAGGATTGATCTTTTTGTTGAAATCCTTGATCATACGTTTTTGGTACGTCTGAACATGACAAACAGCAGCCAGTCGCTTTTCGTTGATTAAGTTCAATTGATCCAATCTCGTTTGAATCCACTTGTCTTCACCTAAGCCTGCTTCATTCATAATCCTTAGTGAGGGAATTTGAACTTCCACTGGCAAAACAACTTCCATGCCATAGACTAAAGAAATAGGAATTTCCCCAGTTGATGTCCTAGCTGAAGTGCGGTAGCCATGAAGAGCAAACGGTAACATCTCATGCTAGCCCTTATAGGTCACTACCATCTTCTTCACAATCTTCTTAATGTTTTTGTTGGCCTCTTTGACTGTGACATTCATTTTAGGTCTATACGGAGAAGAGTTGTGATGCTTGATCTTGAACTGAGTGCAAAGTTCGGTAATCATATCACTGTTGAGGTTAGTCCCATTGTCGGCGGTGATCCTTTCGGGGATGCCATATCGGAAGATGAGGTTGTGCTTGATGAATCTGGCTACCACATTCTTGGTGACTGAGGCGAATGAAGCGGCTTCGACCCACTTGGTGAAATAGTCGATAATGACAAGCCTGAAGTGATGTCCATTGGAAACGATTGGCTTGATCTCCCCAATAATTTCAATTCCCCACATTGCAAATGGCCACGTAGCGGTCATGACGTTCAAAGGGATATGAGGCACATGGACATTGTCAGCATAGATTTGGCATTTGTGACAAGTTCTAGAGTGTTGATGGAAATCGGTCTCCATTTTTAACTAATAGTAGCCAACCCTCAAGATCTTCTTGGCAATCGTGTGTCCGCTTGAATGAGTTCCAAAGAGACCATCGTGCATGTCTTCCATAATTTCCTCTCCCTCCTTCTTGTCTACACATCGGAGTAGAGTGGAGTCATGGTTGCGCTTGTACAATATTCCGTTTCTTAGGAAGAATTTGGCGGAAAATCTTTGTAAGAACTTTCTGTCATTGATGGATGATCCCTCGGGATACTCTTGTGCTTCAAGATATCTCATCACCTCATGGTACCATGGCTTTTATGTATTAATGTCAAGCTCACACCATTGTGAAGGTTCGTTGAATCTTTCAATTGTAATCATAGGGGCTTCGTTGTCCCATCTGACCTTGAACATTAAAGACATCATAGCTAAAGCGTCGACCAACTGATTTTCCTCCCTAGGAAAGTGCTCAAAGGTGACCTCTTCAAAGTAGGGAATCAGGGATAACACAAGTTCCTTGGAAGGGATGAGATTAGGGTGCTTAGTGTCCTAATCTCCTTTTATTGGTTGATCACTAGAGAGGAATCCTCAAACACATTCAAATGCTTTATCCTCAAGTCAATGGCATCTTTCAGACCCAAAATGCATGCTTCATATTCGGCCATGTTGTTTGTGCAATTGAAGCATAATCTGGCAGTGAAAGGAGTGTGGTAACCTTTAGGAGAGATGATCATATCACCAATTCCATTACCCAAGGCGTTGGAAGCCCCATCGAAGACCATAGTCCATCAGGATCCTTGTTCAGGTCCGTCATACGGTCCAGGTTTCCCATAATCAATCACCAACATGATGTTCTCATCAGGGAAGTCGAAGTTCATGGACTGATAATCATCCACAACTTGATGGGCCAAATGATATGCTAGTACGCTTCCTTTGATTGGCTTTTTTGTTGTGTATTAAATGTCGTACTCTGTCAAGATCATTTGCCACCTTGCTATCAGTCCGGAAAGGGCAGGTTTCTCGAAGATGTACTTGATTGGGTCCATCTTAGAAATCAACAGAGTGGTATGAGTCAACATATATTGTCTTAGCCGGCGAGTAGCCCATGCCAGAGCGCAACAAGTTTTCTCGAGCAGTGAATATTTGGTTTCACAGTTGGTAAACTTTTTGCTCAGGTAATAAATAGCATGCTCTTTTCGGCCAGACTCGTCATGTTGGCCCAAAACACACCCCATAGAGTTCTCTAGTACTGTCAAGTACATGATCAAGGGTCTTCCTTCAACTGGAGGCATGATAATAGGAGGTTCTTGTAGATATTCTTTGATTTTGTCGAAGTCATCTTGGCATTCATCATTCCATCTGACTACCTAATCTTTCTTCAAGAGTTTGAAGCTTGGCTCACAAGTAGCAGTCAAGTGAGATATGAAGCGGGCGATGTAATTGAGATGACCCAAGAATCCTATAACTTCCTTTTCAGAGTGAGGGACTGGCATTTCTTGGATGGCCTTTACCTTGGCAGGATCGACTTCAATGCCTTTACTGCTGACAACAAAACCTAAAATCTTTCCAGATCATACTCCAAATGTGCATTTGTTAGGGTTTAACCTTAACTTGTACTTTTTAAGCCTCTCGAGTAGCTTGTACAGGTTATCAATATGTTCCTCTTCAGTTTGTGATCTGGCAATCATATCATCCACATATACCTCTATTTCATGATGGATCATATCATGAAACAAAGATACCATAGCTCTTTGATATGTTGCCCCTGCATTCTTCAACCCGAATGGCACGACCTTGTAACAGAAGGTGCCCCATTGTGTAACGAAAGTTGTTTTCTCCATGTCTTCGGGAGCCATCCTTATCTGATTATAGCCAGAGAAACCATCCATGAAAGAGAAGACTTTATGCTAAGTATTATTATCGACCAAGACGTCAATGTGTGGTAGAGGGAAGTCATCCTTGGGGCTTTCCCTATTCAGATCCCTATAGTCTACGCACATGCGAACTTTTCCGTCTTTCTTTGGCACTAGAACCGCATTAGCAACCTGTGATATGGTGGCAGAACCGACGGTTACATACTGGTTTTGCATTTTTTGTTTGCAAATGTGTAGTAAGCAAGAGTTGCCATCGTTTTTTCTTTTATCCAAATTAAGGAAAGGGTGAAAAGAACAGAAAAAGACCTTTTTGAGAGTTTTCTGAGTAAGGGGGGTAGATTATGAAAAGGGAAGGTGTTAACACCCTTTCCATCCGTGGTTTTCCATGGGCTCTTAGAGGTTTGCTCATTTTTTCAAGATGCTTTTGTGCTTTGTGTTTGAAAATACTTTGCAAACGCCTTGGTACGATGAACTTTGTAATGTTTCTCGGGATAGTAGAGAAAATATATAAAGTGTTTTTAATTGTCTTTTTAAAAGTAGTTTTTGTGTGTAAGTGCAAAATATTTGAGAAAACTTTTAACAGCTATCTACTTTGTTACTCGAAAAGGGTCGTTCTTTTCCTATTTTCCTTTAGACAATGCTATCCTACTATTAGTGAGTAGGTAGCCTTGTCGTTGGATGTTAAAGGAAAATCGAAGGGACGTTATAGTCACGAAGGTAATTTATGGAGATGCTTTAGCAATTCTGTTTTAGGGACTAGATCATTTACCGAGAAGGCAACTGTAGGGTCATCGAGGGACTATGATCTTTTGATTTTACGGGACTTTGCTAAAGCATTTCTGTCCCATGACTGTTTTTTAAAGGAAACCAAAGTGGGCATACCTTAGAGGTGTATATGTGCAAGTGTGCTCAATTCAGTTATTTATCTTTAAAGTTTATGTGTTCTACCGTTTGATTTTAGATCTTGTCATGTAATCCTAGTTAGCATACATCTAGGCAGTTAATAAATGTACATGAATTTAAAGTGCGGGAATTGTAAATCCTACGCTATTACAATGCATCGGAGAGGGGATTTACATTATACAAGGATAAAGGGGGATAAAGCAGTAAATGTCCTAGTTTTATCTATTACACCTAGTAAACAGATACAATAATAGTAAAAATACGAAATTAAATAAACGCGTGCAAGGTAAAAGAAAATATTTGTGTTGTTTTTGGTATAAAAGAAAATAAGGCCTAAGTCTATTTAATTTTAATTTTAAGGAAAAAAGATGTTAAAATAATTAATTAATTTATTTACAAAATTAATTTAGTTGGAAAAACAACTAGCCTAATATTTTTGCAATTTATTATTTTAATATAAAAATAAAAAGAAGTCAATGAAAACAAAAATAAAATGCAAGGGACACCTTTCAATCCAGGGAGAGAAGGGGATCTTCGATCCAAGGAGAGTTATGGTCTTTTCGACTCAAAGGGAGAAACAACCTTTCGATCCATGAGAGATGGGTTTCCTTCGACCTAGGGAGAGATTGGTGTCCTTCGACCCAGGGAGAGATGATTGTATTTCAATCCAGGGGTGGATGCTATGAAGACAATGAATCTATAAAGGTATGCTAGCAAAAATGAAAAGCATGAGCTGGGTGCTAAACCCAGGTCTTTCGATCCTGCGCACTGTAGCCTTATTTATGTTGGATCTGCAACAATTGTTAGAAATGAAAGGAAACAAATACATGCCTGGGTAACACACCCAGGCCCTTTGATCATGAATGAAAATTGAATGACTATGATATGCAAAGAAAATATAGAATTTGATTCCTTAC
Organism: Vicia faba; assembly: GCA_948472305.1. Lineage (NCBI taxonomy): Eukaryota > Viridiplantae > Streptophyta > Magnoliopsida > Fabales > Fabaceae > Vicia > Vicia faba. The sequence continues at coordinate 749,860,050 of OX451740.1, read as the reverse complement.
ATTTTCCTTACCAACAGTGGTGTATGAATTTATGGTGATAGGTGTAGATACCCTTGTTAAGGATTTCTTCGATTTGGCTTCTGGATGTGGATTTGCTTAGGGGCTGGTGATGATTGGTGCAGTTTCAGGAGAAATCCAAGAGTATTTGCAAATTCGTGTAACCCTCTCTCTAGTTTTTTCGTCCCCCTTTGTAATATGTCCTTGGCCTCATATTTATAGAAGTGTAAGGGGACAAGAGAAGTAATGTTTGGTAACAGCCATTTGAATGCCATGAATACAAAAATGTAACCTCGGCCAAAGTTAAGTGATCTTGTCTATTTCTTGAATTTGGCATAATATGTAACTGGCCTTCGAATACTCTCTTTCGAATTGGTTAATGGCCTCCTTTGAATGGCTCTGATGGCCTCCTTCGAGTGAACCTTTACATGTTCTTCGAATGAGTCATTGTTACTTCTTCAAATGGCTTTCTTTGCCAGCTTCAAAGTCCAATTCGAATCTATTCATAACATTACCTATCAGACAACTTCGACCAGCCCTTGGCCTTGTGATGAGTCTAAGTTCTGATTCGAAGTGTTCAGAACTTCCTTCATCAGAGCATCTTAGATTAAGACAAACTCTACATTGAAATGCCATTCGAAGGTCATTTCATTCTGATGTTCTGATTGAGGGAAACTCTGAAGTTCCAGTCGAAGGACACTCTGAAGTTCTAGTCTAAGGACCTTTAAAGTTCTAGTCGAAGGAGCTTTTGGAATTCCAATCGAGGGGCCTTTATCCATACCAATCGAAGGCCTTGTTGAAATGTCAATCGAAGGATCTTGTTACAAGGACAATCGAAAGGTACTTGTTAAAATGACAATAGAAAGGCCTTGTTAACAAGCCAATCGAAGGACCTTTGTCCATGCCAATCGAATGGCGTTACATAGATACCAATCGAAAGGCATTTTGGAGATGTCAATCAAAAGGAATTTTGTAGATTCCAATCGAAATAAATTTAAAAAGAATCACTCACAAATTTTCATTTTCTTTAGGCAAAGGTTTATGACCAACCATGTAGGGGAAGACCTTGGAAAACATGAGAGGGAAAATTTTGGGGCTACAACAGCTGCCCCTGTTCAATCTTCTTAAACTTGAGGATATAGATTGGCTTGTCTGCCTTTCGTGATATGAAGGTGGAAGATGATTGAACACTAGAGTACCCAGAAATTTGCACTCGTCTGAAATGATACTTGACTGTGTAGGTAATATCAGGAATGAGCTTATAGATGCCATTTGGAAAAGATGATAGGAGACTGTCGGAGATGGGCTTAAAGATGCCATTGACAGAACAGGACGGAGAGTCATCGAAGATGGGCTTAGAGATGCCATCCAAAGTAGATGCTGACTCATAAGAAGTCTCATTTTGGGGAATAGAGTCTAGGAACTTTAGTTGTCCAAGGCTCTGCTGAAGAGTTATCTCTTGACTGAAAATGTATTAGGAAGAGCCTGTATAGGGCTGTTTCAGGATGAGTCCGTGTTAGACTGCCTCTGGAGGGTTACAATGAAGGAATCTTTGACGATTGCTACCTCAATAGATAATGAAGGAATATTTGATGATTGCTACCTCAATAAATAGTGAAGGAATCTTGACGATTGCTACCTCGACAGATAGTGAATGAATCTTTGATGATTGCTACCTCAACAAATAGTGAATGAATCTTTGACTATTTCTACCTCAATAGATAATGAAGGAATCTTTGACGATTGCTACTAATGTACCCCAAAATTTTCCCTCCCATATTCTTCAAGGTTTGTCAAGAATCATCTTCAAATGGTTCAAGATTTCTCAAGGGTTGCACAGTCAAAATACCTCCTAAGCCAGCTGAAATTAGGGTTTTGGTTCTTTCAAGGAATTTGAGGTTTTCAATGCTTCAATCAAGTCTCATAGGCCTATATACATTCTCAAGCACCTACATACCAAGTTTCAAAACTCACAGTCCCAAGTTGCACAGTCAAAAGCCCTATTTAACCTACAGTCAACTACAGGGGCAAAATGGTCATTTTGCAGTCAAAAGTCAGAATTTTTGATCAACATCTCATTTTGAGGTCATAATCATCATTTGATCAAGTCTTGATCATGATTCCACAAGAATGGCTCAAAAATCATCAAAGGTGCAAAAGTTACTATTTTTGGACAGTAGAAAAGTCAACTGTATCTTTACTAGGGCATTACTTTTCCATGGATTGTCAGAAAAATTCCATCCAATGCTCATTTTGAAGGGGATGACATTTCCTACAATTCATCTTCACATTCCAAGTCCAAGAAATGCTCTCATAAAAAGTTATCAATTTCTACATTATAGGTCAAATTCAAAAGTTAACAAAAAGGCACTTTAAGTCAAAGGCCATAACTTGAGATTGGTAAATCCAAATGACATGGGACCAAAGGCATTGGTTAGAGGACTTCAAGATCTTTCCAAAATGTCCAAGAACATGTTCATATGATCAAAATTGAGCAAGATATGCATTGGAGAAGTTGGGAAATTTTTGTGAATTTGCAAAAGTCAACTTTGCTCAAAACACCTTATTTTTGCTAATGGGCCTCAAATCTCTTCTTGAAACTTTATCCATGGCCTATGCACGACCCATCAAGCTTAATTGAATTATTTTCTTATTTTTTATTAATTAATTGGATTTTTAATCAATATTAATTCATTTAATTAATTTAAATTGTAGGAAATATAAAGATTTGATTTTTCAATCTTTTTGTGAAGCAAGAATGACCTAAAAAGGCTGGAAATTTCATGCACCAAGTCAAAGATGCAATATCTCCAAATTTGGCAACTTTTTCCAATCACGAAGATTCAAAAATATATGATTTCCAATCAAATATTCAAATCATCATTCCATGGATTTTTTTTCAAGATTCTGACCTAATTCTATTCCACTATAAATATGCAAGCCAACCCTAATCATGCACACGTGAACAAGCTGCAAACAAAGCCATAGCCATATTGAAATTTTCCAAGAAAACTTGAAAACTGACTTCTATATTCCAGGGAGATTCAAAGCAATTGGTTGATTCTAACACCTTGCAGGGGTTCCCAGGAACGTGTAGCAATTAAATTCACACGCTAAAGCTCAATAAATCATCACTTACAGTCGCACAATTTGACATTTTTTTTCATAATCGTAACTCATGATTCATAAACATTTGACATGATTTCTTGTTTGTTTTGTGTTGCTAGAGACCACATGAAGCTATTGGCATAGTTGAATTGGATTAAAACGCACAGAATCAAAAGTTTCCATGATTGAATTTTAGGGTTCATAAGCTTTCAAATTAGGGCTTTACAATCCAGGAACAATTAGGGTTCATAAGGCATATGGTTGGAATCGTCAAGACCAGACGAACACATTGGGCTATTCGCGAAATATTTATATTGACCACAGACCTAATCGCTATTATTCGTCATTGCATATTGTGGGGGTTAAAAACCCCCGCTATCTGTTTGTGTTTTACAGGAACGAAGGAAGAAGACGAGGACGTGTTGGTTCATGGTTGGATAATTCAAATAAGCGCGCGTTTTATTGGTTTTACAGCTTAGCGTTTTGTTTCTTAATATAATATTGTTTATTATTCTAATGGCGAATGAAGCGTGCAGTTGGAGTGGTTAAGGCATTAGCTTGGCAGCATAGGGACCTGGGTTCGAATCCCAGGTCCCCCAAAACGTTTCTATCTTTTTTCTTAACATGTTCTCATGCAGGCTTCTAAAAGTGGTCCATCATGTACCTCACGCCTCAACATGCCATGTGTCTCCAAGTCTGGATCCAGTGGCCAAAAGATGATGACTACCATGCTCCCAATCAATCAACGCCCTGGACAATCACCAAAGTCAAACAGGCTTACAACTTGATGGGCCTGAAATTGCTCCTTCACCTCCATAATGGGCCAGCATCCCCCCTGGTTTCTTTTTTCTCTTTATATTTTCTATTTTATTTATTTAACTATTTTATTAAGTATTATTATTATTATCACTAAAATTAACCAAATTAATCTTCATAATAAATCCAGAAAACTAAAATATTTTTATTATTATTATTATTATTATTATTAATTTCACCTTTAATTTATTATTTTTGTAAATACATGTGATTAATTAATTTAGTTGTTTTAATTAGGTTAACTTTAATTATTTTCATAACAAATAAAATAAATTAGAATTAGGGTTTTCTTGACAATTTTAATTTCTTTCCTTTTATTTTATTAAAACATTAAAAAACTCAAAAAAAATTCTTTTAATTAATTAATTAATTAGTTTTAGGATTAATTTGATTAAATGCAAAATAACCAAAAATTCATTCTTTTCTCAAAAATGGTCAAAACCCTAAGGACTTCTCCGATTCAATTTCTTTTCGCGCATAATATTTTTGATCATATTTATGTAATTGCTCCGAGGATGTAACAGCGTAATTAGGACTTTTTATCGCTTTCTTTTATTTTCTCGCATTTACTTTTCAAGGGTTGCTTTTGGCGATGTAAATACCCGACGCCTTGTAATAGCGTAGATTTACTTTCCGCAATTTACTTTCCGCAACTATTAAATGCTAGATGTATGTTAATTAGGCTATGCATGACAAGAATTGTTATCTGAAAATTAAAATCAAAACGTAGCTCACCATAATATGTGCAAAGATAATATTAACTGAACCTGACACACTCGCACATGCCACTCTTAGAGTACGCCTCACTTGGTTGCCTCGACGTGGTCATTGAGTATAAGGTGTTTTAGAGGTCGCCCTCTTGTCTAAAGATCCAAGTTGCCTCAAAACGGTTGCCTCGGATAAAAAGGATCTAGGACATTAGGGTTACCGCTAAGGCGTCCTACCATTGCTTTAGTGACCACATGTCCCATTAATCGAATTGACCCGAAAAACTCCAACGATGGTGCTACCTACTTCTTAATAGTGGGATAGTACTGTCTAAAGGACATTTACACAGCTTAATTTCTTTGAGTAGGTAGAGGTTCTAAGGTACTTGCTCTTTCAGAAAACAAAAACAACTTTTCGCACCTACACTTTTCTGACAAAAGTTTTCAAACAAATACTTCATACACTCTTGAGGACTGATACAAGAGTTAAACGAAGTTTTCAAACAAACTTTTTCAAAACCCACAAACACAAGAAAAGAAAACTCTTTTGAAAACATAGTGAGCAAGTACCTAAGAGCTTGTGGATAACCACAGATAGAAAGGGTGCTAACACCTTCTCTTTCTATAATCTACCTCCCGAACCGAGAAACATCTCGAAAAGGAATTTTGTTGTGATTTTGTCCTTTCCTGGTTGGAGAAAATAAAATACGGTGGCGACTCTTACTTACCGCAACATTTCGCGAACCAGCATTCCAAAACAGTCAGTTCTATTTCCACCGATCACAGCTACCTCAATAGATAATGAAGGAATCTTTGACGATTGCTACCTCAACAGATAATGAAGGAATCTTCTATGATTTCTACCTCAACGGATAATGAAGGAATCTTTAACGATTGCTACCTTAACAAATAGTGAAGGAATCTTGGACGATTGCTACCTCAATGGATAATGAAGGAATCTTTGACGATTTCTACCTCAACGGATAATGAAGGAATCTTTAACGATTTCTACCTCAACAGATAATGAAGGAATCTTGGATGATTGCTACCTCAATGGATAATAAAGGAATCTTTGACGATTGCTACCTCAACAGATAATGAAGGAATCTTTTACGATTGCTACCTCAATGGATAATAAAGGAATATTTGACGATTGCTACCTCAACAGATAATGAAGGAATCTTTGACGATTGCTACCTCAACGGATAATGAAGGAATATTTAACGATTTCTACCTCAACAGATAATGAAGGAATCTTGGATGATTGCTACCTCAATGGATAATAAAGGAATCTTTGACGATTGCTACCTCAACAGATAATGAAGGAATCTTTTACGATTGCTACCTCAATGGATAATAAAGGAATATTTGACGATTGCTACCTCAACAGATAATGAAGGAATCTTTGACGATTGCTACCTCAACGGATAATGAAGGAATCTTTAACGATTTCTACCTCAACAGATAATGAAGGAATCTTGGACGATTTCTACCTCAATGGATAATGAAGGAATCTTTAACGATTGCTACCTCAGTAGATGATGAAGGAATCTTGGAGGATTCCTACCTCAGTAGATGATGAAGGAATCTTTAACGATTTCTACCTCAGTAGATGATGAAGGAATATTGGATGATTGCTACCTCAATGGATCATGAAGGAATCTTTGACGATTGCTACCTCAACAGAGTATCACAAATTTGTCTGGTCATGTAAGTAGTTGACGATATTTGTCTTCTTATATACTTTTACCTGAAAAGATACAGGGTTAGCCGTATGTAATGTCATGATGCATGAAGTGTAAATGATGCTCTCAAAATAAATGAGATTGTAATATATGCATTTGTACTGCCTATGTTATGACATGTGTAAAATGATGCAATGTATGAACGTGTCAGTCATTCCATTGTTGTACTAGCGAAAATGAATCCCTGATTGTTGCTGGAGAGTACCAGGAAGCTGAATCCTGGACTGTTGTTGGTGAGTGAAGAAATTGATTCTTCAATTTCTGCTGGGGATAAGGAATGGAGATAGTTTTGTTGGCGGTTCCTTTTCTCTGCCGAGGATCCTCGACTTCTGTTTGAGAATGATTTCGCCGTGGGAAAGAGTTCTGTTGGGAGACTTCACCAATCTGGAGAACAAACTTTGTTGGGGGATGAACTTCCGCAGCTAGAGAAATAAACTCTATTGGGGAATTTGGAGCAGCAATTGAAGATTTTGCTCTGCTGAGGGTATGATAACACCTGGCATCAATAGGATACATTCTAAGAACATGGAAGTTACCTTGTAGTAGAATGCCCCCGTCTCGATACCTGTTTCAGAAAATATCAATCGGGGATTTTGTAGATGGTTTGACTATTATCCCAACTCTTGGATTCCTTGGTGAATGCAGACCATGGTAATAAACCTTCTACTGATTAAACAAGTGACGAGATGACGAGACATAGTCGTATGCTTTAATCCCTAACTTTTTCCTGGACTGTCTTTTTAGATTTTCAGTCCACTGGGATACCATTTTTTGCTCAAGCCGCCTTTTAGGTTTTCGACTTACCGGGTGTACAGATTTTTTGGTTTTTATACCTAATTTTTGCCCGAACCCTTTTGGTTCACCGGGATGCCCTTAATTTTGCCTAGGCCTGTCAACCTAGAGGGTCCTTTTCATGTGTAGTATTTTTCGACTATGTCCATGTTCACCGGGTATGGAGAATTGTCACTGTCCATAGTAGTAAGTGTTATCACACTTGCCAAAAGGTGTTTTGTTTGATCATACATGATTCGTTGCTGGAATTCATGTCCAATTCCCCAAGTGATTCAGATGGAGATCTTCCCCTGGCTATTTAGCATCTTCGTGAGATTCCTTGAATCTTGACTTGACTGCCCCAGATGATGGACAATGATCATGCCATGCCTCTTGGTTGGAATTGTTTTTCCACTTGAGGTGATTCTGCTTATTGAGATGATTTATGTTCATTGAATATTCGTCTACGAATTTCTCGGCTGTTGAATAAATAGTCATATGCAATCAATGGTATTTTAAGAATGCAAAGCTTATGTCTGTCTTGAAGTTTGAAAATTCATTTTTTAGTAAAACAAACAAACTTTGTAAAAGTGTGATGTCAACTCAGGATTTATAGCAAGTCCTATAGGAGTCAAGATACCTTTTGAAACAGTATGCTTTCAAACTAACCCATGCTTCAACTAGGACTTTTAAGGGTTATAGCGTGGCCTGGTTCACGGTTTAAGAAACAAAGGATAAAGGCTCAAAGTTTATTTGTACCCACCCGTTCTTCGTGATGTTCTTCGGTCCTAAGCTCAGTTGATTGTGCATTTTGAATCCCAGATGAGTTTTGAATCTTTGCTCTGATACTTGATGATGGTTTAGAAATTGAACGTTTGTTTGAGAAGGCAGTCATTTTTGTAACCTTTTCTTTTTGTTGAGGATTTGTAGGACCTCTTTATTTTTTTATTTTGCTATCCCTGTCTTTTTCTTGAACTGTTTCTTTTGTGATTACAGCCATCGGGATGCCCTAGTTTTTTTCTTAAGTCTCCCTCGTAGGTTTTGACTTAATGGGATTTTATTTTGAGAGATAATGACTTCATGTTCTTAATGATTATGCGAAACCATTAACGTCTTTTGATTTGGTATCTTCTACACTATTTTTCTTGTATGAAGGATGAGCTTGCGACTGAATGCGTCCCTGAATTAACTGAGAAAACTACCTTGCCTCAAGTTATGATTAAGGGTTTTAATTTGTATGAAAATAAAAATTCCTACTTCTTAGGCTCAAAGGGGTTGGATAGGGATTATCTTCCTTATAAATCCATTGTTTGGGATTTGAAACAACGCCTGTACATCGTGAGCAAGGTCTGTTCAAAATCATACTGTAGAGATTGTGGTATCGTTCTCGCCATCCTCCCTCTAAAGGCTTAGAGCTTTTTAACCAGGAGTTTGAATATCACAAAAAGGAAATGAAAACACAGTTTAAATATAATGAATACGAATGAAATAATTCAAGACAAACATATGAAATGTATTAATATGAATAACCAAAGTTTGACATAAAGACAAATATTTTAAGCAACAAAGGAATTACAACTGATAATTCAAATGCAATAAACGCTCTCAATTTTGTCCATGATTTGGCATGGGAGCAGTGGTCACACTGGGGTCTTATGAGAGTCCAATTTGATATCCTTGATGTCGATCAAATCCTGAATCTTGTTCTTCAAAGTCCAACAGATGTCGGTGTCGTGCCCATGGATATCAGAATGGTAAGCACATTTTACGTTAGGATTGTACTTAAGAGAAGAGGTATCAGGTTTTAGAGAAGGATCCTTTAGTGTAATCAGCTCCACTTTTAGCAATTGTTGTAATGCTTGAGACAAAGGCATATTAATATCAGTGTACTGCCTCTCTTTATATTTTATCCTACGCCTATTGCCCCATTGATGTTGAACAGGTTTAGGATCAGAGATTAACACTGCTCCCACGGGCTGATGGTGGTTATTTGTATTATGGCGCCTTTGACCATAGACAACATTAGTTTCTTTTCTACCACCAAATGGCTTCCTCTCAGCATTAGAGGATGCCGCCATTGGAATCTTCCCACTCTTGATATCGCTTTCAATCCTCTCCCCAGTCAGAACCATTTCTATAAAACCGAATGAGGAACTTCCAATCAGCAAATTGAAGAATGGGCCTATCAGAGTGCACATGAACATGTCCACCATTTCCCGATCAGTCAGAGGAGGTTGAACCCTGCCAGCTAGATCGCTCCATTTCTGTGCATATTACTTGAACCCTTCTCTTGAGCTCATGGACAAATTCTTCAGTTGCATTCTAGTTGGTGCCAGGTCAGCATTGTATTGGTACTTCTTGTAGAAAGAAGCAACCAAGTCTTCCCAGGTGTGGATTTCAGTTCCTTCTAGCTGATACAACCAATCCAGTTGAGTGCCAGCCAAACGTTATTGGAAGAAATGGACCCATAACTTTCGGGCAGTAGTGTGAGGTTGGATCTTCCTGACATAGGACCTTAAGTGCAACTTAGGGCAGGAGACACCGCCATACTGAGAAAACATTGGGACCTTGAATTTTTGTGGGATGACCACTCCAGGAACCAGCCCTAATTCTTCGAAATCCAGTCAGGGCACCCTTTAGATCTCCATGGCATTGATCTGATCCTCCATCCATTTGTATTTATCGTCAGCATGAGGGTATTTCTCCTTAGAGTAGTCAGGTTCATCTTCTTCAGACGTTGGATTGTTGTCTCCTTCACCTGATTCCTCATCTTCTTCCTCTTGATTATCCCCTCCCTTTTATGGGGTTGCGAAATCTAGAGCTCGGTTAGCTGGTCTTCTTCTTCCCACACTCAAAACATAAACTGGTTTGTTTTCCCCCTTAGCCTTCTTTTTGACGATCAGAGCTTTCAGGTCTTCTTGCCCTTGGGTCAGAGTCAGGAACATTTGTTGGAACTGAGCATTTTGAGCTTGAAGGTCTTTGATTGTTTGTTCAAGAGATATTTCTTTACTTGCTGAAATAAACAGCAAAGACGATGAGAAACCTACTTTGAAACCTGTTTATGCAATGACATGTATGATATGTGTATGCAATGTTTTCAAGGACTCGCGGGGAAAACAAGAAGATGTCAGCAGTTGAAATTTGTAGCTTTGAAGAACTTCGTATCGTAGAGTGTCCTTCTATGAGAGTCAAGCTCACCATATCAAGTGGGTCATAGCCCCTGACTCAAGTTATTGAGTTTTGATTTTCTGACGGCATTGGCTAGAGGAAAATAAATCCCCTTTTCCCCTTGCTAGACGTCGGATTTACAATAACTTGCATCACAAGCCCTTGAGATCCTTGAAATGGTTAAGGAGATGTTGTGGCATGATGTTATGATGTGTATGCTATGCGTTAAGAAAAAATGTAAGGTGATGTAAGAAGATAAACCCTGCAAGAAATTCAAGTTATTGGATAATGACTGTAAACAAATCCTGCAAGGAAATCATATTGTCAGATAATAAAACCCTGCAAGTAGTTCAAGTTAAAGGAAAACAAGTCACACAAGCAGACTTAAGTTTAGGCTTGCATGGGCTTTAAGGTAGTACCCTCTTGAAGTTGGATTGGCTCAACTTGTCCTATAAATAGTAATCGGGTTCTAAGGGATCTTAATATCACTAATATTTCCCACAAGCTTTATTCGATAGGCGACTGACTCATAACCAAACAAAACTCAAGAGTCAAATCTCAATGAGTGTAGCATCGAGTATCTTCCGACTTTGGGAATACACCAAAGACGGCCATGTCGCTACGTCCTAATGGCCAAGTTGTTCATTTAAAGGTTCTAAGGTCAGTTGACGCTTCATGACACCATGCAGTGGCCCCGTATTCTCCTTGATTAACTCAAGGGCTACCGGTACCAACCAAAGTGTCACTTCAACATAGCCATCGCTTCAACCGTGTCGATATACCCCACACAGTTTCCATGATCTATTGCTACTTATCTAAGAGGTGCCCCAGACCCGGGTTTAGGATCTACAGTAACCCAAACAAAGCCCTCAAAAGTAAAGAATTCAAAGCACACAAAGCAGTTAAATAATGAACTAACTCTAAGGTAACCCCACTTTTTTATATTCCCCAGCAGAGTCACCAGTTCTGTGATATGGTGGCAGAACCGACTGTTATATACTGGTTTTGCATTTTTTGTTCGCATATGTGCGGTAAGCAAGAGTTGCCACCGTCTTTTCTTTTATCCAAATTAAGGAAAGGGTGAAAAGAACAGAAAAAGACCTTTTCGAGAGTTTTCTGAGTAAGGGGGGTAGATTATGGAAAGAGAATGTGTTATCACCCTTTCTATCCGTGGTTTTCCACGGGCTCTTAGAGGTTTGCTCATGTTTTCAAGATGCTTTTGTGCTTTGTGTTTGAAAATGTTTTGAAAACGTCTTGGTATGACGAACTTTGTAATATTTCTCAGGATAGTAGAGAAAATATACAAAATGTTTTGAAATGTCTTTTGAAAAGTAGTTTTTGTGTGTAAGTGCAAAATATTTGAGCAAACTTCTAACAACTATCTACTTTGTTACTCGAAAAGGGTCAATCTTTTCCTCTTTTCCTTTATACAGTGATATCCTACTATTAGTGAGTAGGTATCCTTGTCGTTGGATGTTGAGGGACAATCAGAAGGACGTTACAGTCGCGAAGGCAATTTATGGAGATGCTTTAGCAATTCTGTTTTAGGGACTAGATCATTTACCGAGTAGGCAATTGTAGGGTCATCGAGGGACTATAATCTTTTGATTATACGGGTCTTTGCTAAAGCATTCCTGCCCCATGACGGTTTTTTAAAGGCAACCAAAGTGGGTATACCTTATAGGTGTATATGTGCAAGTGTGTTCAATTCAGTTATTTACCTTTAATCATTTAGGTGTTCTACCGTTTGTTTTTAGATCTTGTCATGTAATCCTAGTTAGCATACATCTAAGTAGTTAATATATGTACATGAATTTAAAGTGAGGGAATTGTAAATCATACGCTATTACAATGCTTCGGGGAGGGGATTTACATTATACAAGGATAAAGGGGGATAAAGCAGTAAATGTCCTAGTTTTATCTATTACACCCAGTAAACAGATACAATAATAGTGAAAATACGAAATTAAATAAATGCACGCAAAGTAAAAGAAAATCTTTTTGTTGTTTTTGGTATAAAAGAAAATAAAGCCTAAGTCTATTTAATTTAAATTTTAAGGAAAAAAGATGTTAAAATAATTAATTAATTTATTTACAAAATTAATTTAGGTGGAAAAATAACTAGCCTAATATTTTTGTGATTTTGATTTTAATGTAAAAATAAAAAGAAGTAAATGAAAAAAAAAATGCAAGGGACACCCTTCGATCCAGGGAGAGAAGGGGAGATTCGATCCAAGGAGAGTTATGGTCTTTTCGATTCAGAGGGAGAAACAACCTTTCAATCCGGAGATAGATGGAATTTTCGATCTAGGAGAGATAGGTGTCCTTCGACCTAGGGAGATATGGGTGTCCTTCGACCCAGGGAGAAATGTTTGACTTTCGATCCAGGGGTGGATGCTATAAGGATAATGAATCTGTAAAGGTATGCTAGCAAAAACGAAAAGCATGGCCTGGGTGATAAACCCCGGTCTTTCGATCCTGCACGTTGTATGCTTATTTATGCTGGATCTGCAACAAGTGTTAGAAACGACCCAGGGCCTTCGATCATGAATGAAAATTGAATGACTATGATATGTAAAGAAAGTATAGAATTTGATTTTCACATTTTCCTTACCAACAATGGTGTATGAATTTATGGGGATAGGTGTAGATACCCTTGTTAAGGATTGCTTCGATTTGGCTTCTGGATGTGGACTTGCTTAGGGGCTGGTGATGATTGGTGCAGTTTCAGGACAACTCCAAGAGTGTATTTGCAATTTCGTGTGACCCTCTCTCTGGTTTTTCGTCCCCATTTCTAATGTGTCCTTGGCCTCATATTTATAGAAGTGTGAGGGGACAAGAGAAGTAATGTTTGGTAACAACCATTTGAATGCCATGAATACCAAAATGTAACCTAGGCCAAAGTTAAGGGATCTTGTCTATTTTTTGAATTTGGCATAATATGTAACTGGCCTTCGAATGCCCTCTTTCGAATGGGTTGATGGCCTCCTTCGAATGGCTCTGATGGCTTCCTTCGAGTGAACCTTTACATGTTCTTCGAATGAGTCATTGTTACTTCCTTCGAATGGATTTCTTTTCCAGCTTCAAAGTCCAATTCGAATCTATTCAGAACATTCCCTATTAGACAACTTCGACCTGTCCTTGGCCTTGTGATGAGTCTAAGTTCTGATTCAAAGTGTTCAGAACTTTCGACATCAGAGCATCTTAGATTAAGACAAACTCTACACTGACATGCCATTCGAAGGTCATTTCATTCTAATGTTCTAATTGAGGGAAACTATGAAGTTCCAGTCGAAGGACACTCTGAAGTTCCAGCTGAAGGACCTTTGAAGTTCCAGTTGAAGGACCTTTTGGAATTCCAATCGAAGGGCCTTTGTCCATACCCATCGAAGGCCTTGTTGAAATGTCAATCGGAGGATCTTGTTACAAGGACAACCGGAAGGTACTTGTTAAAATGTCAATCGAAACGCCTTGTTAACAGGCCAATTGAAGGACCCTTGTCCATGCCAATCGAAGGGCGCTATGTAGATGCCAATCGAAAGGCATTTTTGAGATGCCAATCGAAAGGAATTTTGTAGATGTCAATCGAAAGAAATTTAAAAAGACTAACTCACAAATTTTCCTTTTCTTTAGGCAAATGGTTGTGACCAACCATCTATGGGAAGACCTTAGAAAACATGAGAGGGAAAATTTTAAGGTACAACACAAACCATTGAGGATACGATGTCATAACTAGGAACCCGGTGTCAAATTGTTTCATCACTTCAGCTTTTATCTTTTCAGACATGTCAGACCTCATGTGACGAACCTTTTGTTTGACAGGAGGCAAGTCTTCTTTTGTCGGCAGACGATGAACTACGTTGTCGGTATCCAACCCTGGCATATCTTCATAAGACCAAGAAAAAAATTACACATAATCATGCAACATCTGGACCGACCTGCTCTTGACACTATCTTCTAAGTTAGCACTGATCTTGATTTCCTTCTTGTCTGTCTCGGTACCCAGATTGATGACTTCAACTGACTCTTCGTGCGGCTGAATAACTTTTTCCTCTTGTAATAGAAGTCTGGATAGTTCTCCCGGTATATCACAATCTTCCTTTCCTTCGTCTTCGGCTTGGTTAATTGGACATTTGAAGTCATAGTAGGCAATAATAGAGTCATTGGCAATAGGATCCAGAGTGGATGAGGACCTGCAAGAGTGTGTGTGTGTGTGCATGTAAGATACATGGCTATTTTGAAAAATGTATTTGAAGGAAAAGAAAGACAATGAAAAACAAAGATTTGAATGCAAAAAGAGTCCAATGATTTGTATTGAATGATCATATGATTAGATGAACATAAATAAAACCCTTGACAAATGGACCATAGTGCCCCGGGTCAGGCACATGGCTTAAAAGTCATTGTTAAATATTACAGACAAAATGTTCTTGAATTCAATAAAAAGCAATAAACAAGTAGATTACTCCTCAATGAAGGAGATAGGCATGAAGTCCTTTACATGCCAATTCTTAAGCTCCATTGTAGTTGGATACACCCAATCTTCAAATGCAACTTCTTTATCAGAATCACCCACAGTGTTAACTTCATGGCTTCCAATGCGTAGGGTGGCTTTCCTACACGAGCACACCTCACTTCCTTCTGAGCTTTGATGGTGAAGCCCAAACCAAACTTGTCCGCTTTGAATGGGATATCGAGGAGTTGCCCCGAAGTATCACAACTTCCTTCTTCAATTGCAGCACGAGCATCTTTGACTGAAACCATCTTCGTCGCGACTTTAACAACTTTGGACTCATTAGAGGAACATTTGGTAGCAGCAACCATCGGTGGCACGACTTCAAAGGCTTGACATGGGATCTTAATGAATTCTCCATCCATCTCTACATATTTGAACGAGTTGAGGTGGCTCACCATAAACTCCTCCTCACCACATACGGTGACAATTCTTCCCTTGATAGGATATTTAAGATTTTGATGGAGAATTGAGGTTACTGACCCAACTTTATGGATCCACGGGTAACCCAACAAACAAAAATAGGCAGGACGAATATCCATGATGTAGAAGGTGGAATTGATAATTTGGGAACCCACCTTTATTGGAAGATCTACCTCTCCATACACAGTCCTTTTTGATCCATCGAAGGCCTTACAATGATATCACTGGGTTTCAAGACTAAACCTTCACAGTCTAGACAGTCTAATGCCCCCTTGGGAAGTACATTCAAAGAAGAACCAGTGTCGACTATAACATGTGCTAAGGTGGTCCCCTTGCACTCGACAGAAACATGTAGAACTTTATTGTGGTTCTTCCCAAGCGGTGTTAGGTCAGCATCTGAAAATCCCAAGCCATTATCAGCCGTCAGGCTAGCCACGCAATTCTCAAATTGTCTGTTATGGTCTCATGGGGGACATGAGCCTTTTTTCAAGAATTTGATTAATGTCCGAGCATGGGCATCGGAAAAGACTAGCAAAGACAACATAGAAATCTTAGAAGGGGTTTGCCCTAACTTCTCCACACTCTTGAAGTCGCTCCTTTTTATTATTTTCAAGATCTCGTCCATCTCACGAGCGGAGGGCTCTCCATCAGCAACGTCCTTTGCGGGTATTTCTGTCACGATTGGTTCAACAACTTTCTCTTTCCCTCTTAGATCAATACTTGGCTTGGCAGCAATAATGTGGACGGGTGCCTTTGGAACAACTAGTGGTGAGATATTGGGTGAAAAGATTTTCCCAGTTCGAGTTACCTTACTTGAGCCAGCTATGCTACCAACATCATCAACTTTTTCTTCTTCGATCCAAACGTCTTGTTTAATCCCATGGTAAAATACCTCAGCACGAAGGTTCCATGGTACCGCCTTGTTTTAAGAGTAGGGAATTGGTTTGGGATTGGTAATTATTAAGGGAGCAGTAGTGGGTTCATTTGAAATCCTAATAGGACCTTTGGAGGAGATCCTAAGAGGTTTGTTTGAGATGGTGATAATGGAGAGATCTTCACATTTATTAATCAAACTTTTGGCAAGAAGAGTCTTCTCAAATAGGATCTCGTGGCTATCCATCAGGCGTTATATGCCTTTCTTCAACCCTTCGCATCCATTGAGTTGTTTGGTACAACAAACATAATCTTTCATACAGCCAGGGAAAATCCAGGCTTTCAACAGATTCTCTTTGATGATATTCAACATAGTAGTCAAGTATTCAACAAAGGCAACACAAATTGTATCTTGAAAAGCATTAACACCCTTGTCATGCTTCGGCATAGGTGCGGTGATTACATTTGGAGTCGGCTGAGGGTCAAACTCAATAGTCTTATTATCAATCAAATCTTGGATTTTGTTCTTCAAGGCCCAACATTAGCCAGTCTCATGCCCGAGGCTACTTGAATGGTAAGCACATTTGGCATTCGGATTATACTTTTGTGAAGAGGTATCAGGGTTGGCAGGAGGATCGCACAATGTCACCAAATTATCCTTGAGCAAGTGTTGTAAGGCTTGAGATAATGACATGCCTAACCTCGTAAATTGTCTTCTTGGAGTTTCAAATAGTTGATGATTTGCAGATGGTCTTTGAGTAGGAGTTGGATTGGAGATTCGGACAACATTAACAGACGGATAATAATTTTTCTTGGTACGGGCCCTTTCCCCGTACACAGCATTGATTTCCTTCTTTGCAGTAAAAGGTTTCTTTACAGGATTTGAAGTGGAGGCAGATGCCATGGAAATCTTCCCACTTTTGATGCCGCTTTCAACTCTTTCACTGGTTAAGATTAACTCGATGAAACCAGAAGAAGATTAGCCAACCAATAGATTAAAGAATGGACCGGATAAAGTTCCCATGAACATGTCAATGTGCTCCCTATCAGTAAAAGGTGGTTGAACCCTACTGGCGAGGTCTCTCCACTTTTGTGCATATTCTTTAAACCCTTCATTTTTTCCCATGGTCATATCTTGCAACTGAACTCTCGTTGGCGCCAAGTCGGTGTTATACTGGTACTGATGGTAGAATGCGGTAGCTAAGTCTTCCCAAGTATTGATGCGGGAACCATCCAACTGGTAGAACCATTCTAGTTACGTTCTGGTCAAGCTTTCTTGGAAAAAGTGAACCCAGAGTTTCTTATCAGTAGTGTGCGGATGTATCTTGTGCACATACGATTTCAGGTGAAGTTTTGGACAAGAAACTCCATCGTACTTTGCAAAGACTGGTATTTTGATTTTGTGGGGAATAACAACCCTGGAGATCAAACCCAAATCATCAAAATCTAAACCGGGGATGGCTTGTATTTCAACAACGCTTAATCTGTCTTCTAACTGCTTGTACTTGACATCAGAGGGTGGATACTGCTCTTCAAAATAATCATTATCAGACGCTTGATTATTAACATAGTCAGCCTGGGTACTTTTAACCTCACCAATGTGGTTCTCGTCTTCTTCAGATGAATCTTCCACTACCAGGATTTGACGAACTTTCTCTTTGAACCTTCTGCCATGTTGACCAGGGCTCTCTTCTTGGGTTTCTTCTTAACTACCAGCAATGCCATCATATCTTTCTTCCCCTTGGCTAGGTCCAGTAGAGTCTCTTGGAATTGAGAGTTTTGTGCCTGAAGATCCTTCACAATTTTCTCTAGATCCATCTTGCTGAAATAAACAGCAGAAAGATAAGGAAACCTATTGTATGAAAACCTATCATGTTGTGATGCATGGAAGATGTATATGAAAATGATTTCAAGGATTCATGATATTTAAATTTGTATAGACAAGAATGAAAAAACGTCAATTTTCATTAATTAGTTCAAAATGAATACAACATGCCTCTTGGGCTTACAAAATAAATCTGTAAGATAGAAAGACTGAATGCATCCTCTTCGGCGAGGTAGGCATTGACACTTTTCTCTTCTTGTAGCTGCTTTGTAAGCTACAAGACTCTCTTCTCACTAGCATAGAATTGAGCTTCTAAAGCATCTCGTTCTTCCTTTAGCTGAATCCAACCTTTTTGAAAGTCTTCGAGAGAGGTAGGCATATCAGGATGGAGGACGGTGTACGGGACATCTCCTTCAACCACAGGTTCCATGATGACTGATAAGATGGAAGGATAGGGCATCACAAGTTTCTGAGCACGAGCTCGTACCCACCTAAGGTAAGGCTCAAGGGGAATGGAATTCTTGTGTCCCGGTGTCTTGCTATCCTCCTTGTTTACCATCCTCCAATCTCGTATAAACCTCTGACGGTAACCTTGATCATCGCTCTCGTAGTCGAATACCACTCCTTGGAAGAGCATCTCATGTGGACCATCCCTTCGGGCATAACCAAACTGTCGTAAAGATAAGCAGGGGTTATAGGTGATACCTCCTCTAATGCCAAGCAAAGGGACATTATGGAACTCCCCACAATGGTCGATGATAGTAACATTCTCCAAGGATCGAGAACACCAATGGATATCTGAATGTCTGAGCGTCATCAACCTATGGGACCACCTTAAACCTTGCTCGTTCTTCAACACAAATTGGGGAAGATGCAAAATAAACCATCTGGCCAAGAGAGGAGTGCAACATATTAGAGATCCTCTCTTCCTCATAGTGCGAGTGTGGAGATAATGTAGGATATCTCCCAACAAAGTAGGCACCGGATTGCGAGACATGAAGATTTTGATAGCATTGACATCTATGAGTTGATCAGGGTTTGGGAACAAAACCATCCCATAGATGAGAAGGTCCAAGATTTCTTAAAAAGCTTGTAATTCCAAAGAGTTCCAACAATATTGAGCTTTCTCAAACAAGAACTTGGCTAAGAAACCTTTAACACCACTCCTTGTTTCCCAATTAGTTGTGATATCAGATTGTTGCAAATGTAGTGCTCGGGAAATCTCTTCAGGTCTTGGATTTCTTTCCTTACCGTTGAAAGGTAGTTGATCGAGAATAGGAATCCTCAAGAGTTGAGAGAATTCCTCCATAGTAGGCACAAGTTGGTAGTCGGGAAAAGTGAAGCAATGGTGTAAAGGATCAAAGAATTGGAACAACACCTTCATCATATCTTCATCAGTGTTGGAGGTAACCAAGTTCAGGAAGCGACCATGTCTTTCGGTGAATGAAGAAATATCAGGGACCCTTGATGCTAACTCTTTGAGTTGAGGAGGAATCCTTACGAGATTGACTTGAATGGTTTTCCTGCGAATAGAAGCCATGTCCTACAAAACAGAACAAAGATAAATCCCAATAATCCTTGAAATAGTTAGTAAGAATGAGTATGATGTTATGAAGTTTATGATGTTATGTACAAGTAAGTATATACAAACAAGGCAAACAAGTCCTTAGGTTTAGGCTTGCGTGGAGTCTCATAGGTAAGTACCCTCTTGAAGTTTAGTTGTCTCAAACCTATCCTAGAAATAGTAACGAGGTTCTAAGGGATCTCAATGTTAATGATCAGTCTTATCGGGAATTATTTCAATGCAAGCCTCTTTCATGGCGACCGAAATAACCCGAGAAGTCAAATCTCAATGAGTGTAGTATCGAGTATCAACCAAATTCAGACTGCACCAAAGCCGGTTATCTCACTATTTCCTAATGGCCCAATTGGTCAAGTAAAGGTTCTAAAAGTCAGTTAGTGCTTCATGACACCACTCAGCGGCCCCGTATTCTCCTTGACTACTCAAGGGCAGTCAGTACCCACAAATGTGTCGCACTAACATAGATATTGCTTAGACCATATCGGTATACCCCGCACAATTTCCACAACACATTGCTACTTACCTATAAGGTATCCCAAATCCGGGTAGAGGATTTAAAACAAGCCCAAACAAGGAACCAAAATGTAAAGCATACAGGTCAAACAAAGAAAGAAAATAAATGTGATCTAGCCCTAAGGTAACCCCACTTTTAAGTTACTCCCCAGCAGAGTCTCCAGTTCTGTGATACGATGGGAGCCGTCACCGATTTATCACAAATGTTGTGGTTAGCAAGAGTCGTCACCGACTTTTCTTTTATCCAAAAGAAAAGGATGAAAAGAACAGGAAACACCTTTGAGATGGTTTCTTGAGTTTGGGGGGTAGATTATGAAAATGGAAGGTATTAGCACCCTTTTCATCCATAGTTATTTATGAGCTCTTAGTTTCTTTCTAGATCACTTGCTTTTGTTTTAAAACGTGTTTTGTGTGGTTTTTGAAAGTATTTTGAAAAAGCGCCATCGTGTAGGCAAACTTTGTAATAGTTCTCGTTCATAAGAACATATACAAAGTGTTGAGCTTTTAAAAATATTTCATGATTGGAAAATGTTTTGAAAGTGTTTTTGAAAGTGTTTGTGCTTGTTTTGAAGATAAGCAAGGAATGTTTGATTTGAAAATGAGCAAGCAACTAGTAAAAATCTACCTACTCAAAAGTCTTTGTTCATTTCTTCCTTTCCTTTGATATTACTATCTTACCATTGATTTGTTAAGAAGCCTTATCTTTGGATGTAAAGGGACGGGCGTGGGTCATCGTATAGCCATGATAGCAATGTTGTGAGATACCTTAGCATTTCTCTTTGAGGGACTAAGATCATTTTGAAAGGCAACTTTTGACAGCGTCATCGAGGGACTATGATCTTTGAGGGACTAAGATATCCCATATGCATAACATGGCCATTTTGGTAAGGCAACAAAGTTGAGTTACCCTAAGAGTGTAAGTGTGCAAGTGCGTTTGATTTACATGCTTGTTTATCTTGAATTAAGGTTTTCTAACTTGTTGATTTTAGTCTTTCCATACAAACCCTAATTACTAGCATTTATATAAAGCGATAAATTGCGGAAAGTAAAAATACTAAGCTATTACATCATTAGGGGAGGGGGTATACAAATTTACAAATGGGTATTTTGCAAGAAAATTAAACCTAATTATCTATTACAACCATAATGAATATTGTACAAAATTGAAAAGAAAATAATGCAAGAATGTAAATGGAGAAAGAGTAATTTTTGTTTGGTTTTCATGAAAGGGTTTTAGTCTTGACCTAATTAAGAAAAATGATAAGTTAAAATTAAATAAAACTAACTTAAACTAATTAAGAAAATAAATTAAGTAAAAAAAAGATTTTTTAGGGTTTTTTATGAAAAGGTTTTAAAATATTAATAATAATAATGAAAATTAATTAATTAAAAGAAAACCTAAGCTCTAAATTAATTTTAATTTACAAGAGGATAATATAATAATTAAACCTAATTATCTAAACATTAATTAAAAAAAGAAAATAATTTATTGAAAGAAAATGTTTTTTGTTCTTTTTTTTATGAAGAAAATAAAATATATAAGTGTAAATAATAAAATAAAAATATTTTTATATTTTTTAATAATAAAAAATAATAATGATAATAATAATAATAATAATAATAATAATAATAATAGTAATAAAAATAATAAAAGAAACTGAAATAAAATAAAAAATAAAATGATAAAAGAATAAAATGGGTCAAGTGTGCAAAAGTAAACAGGGGTTAGCAAAAGAAAAAAAATGGAAGGCCCATCTGTTTGGAGGCCCAGTGCCCGTTTCAAACAAAAAAAATGGAAGGAAAATGTGAAAAAGAGCAAAAGGGTGTCACTAGGGCTCGAACCCAGGTCCCAAAAGTTAACAGGTGCGCGCTTTACCACTGGGGTGACTTTACATCCGTTCATATAAAAAAAACAATAAATATATAATTGAAAACAAGTTAGGATGCCAACTTCATCTTCTTCCTCGCGCCAACAAACAGAACATGATTTTTAAAACCTGTAACTTCTTCATCTCTCAACCAAAATGGAAAATGTAAACATGAAAGTTGTTCCATTTTTCTCACGAATTCAACCATATAAATAACTAAAGCTATAAATCAAAGATAAATGAGAATTTTTGAAAGTACCAAATTCTGACCTAAATATTTCAGAAAGTTCAAACTCAAAATTCTCCTAGCTCAATCAAAATAAATAAAATCTATGGACATGTATAGTTTTAGGGCAATGATGTCTACATTTTATCTTCACAAATGCAAGCCCAACAATGCTAAATAATGAGATGAAAAGTCAGAAAATGTACCTCAAAAATGGAAATCGTGAAATGAGTTTGAGATTGATTCAAGGTGTTGTAATGATCAGGTTAGCTTCCTTGAGTCTCTAGGAAGCTAATGCAATGCTTAGCTTGAGTTGAGAGTGGCTGAAATGACTTGGAGAAGTCAATGTGTAATGCTATGTTTTTGGTTATGGAAGTTGATGAAGATGATGTTGTAGTCGTGTAACAGGGTGTGGGATGGTTTATGTTTGATGTAAGGAAGCTTTGGGAACTAAAAGGCCAAAGAACGCACGAGGGAAATATGAGTTTGGAGTTCAAGGTCAGAAACTATGCAACAGTGGAGTTTTTGGGAAATTTATGATTTTAGGGAGTTTGGGAGAGTTTTAGGGTGTCCAAGCTCGTGTGTTAGGTTGCATAATAGTGTCTCAATGTATAGGAACAGGTTTTTGGAGCTTTTTCTGATCATAGGTACAAGTTCACATGTTATGGTTTTTTGCTTGTTTTTGAAGCAAGCTTGACAAGCATTATTCCAAGGCAAGGTACAAGGCTCTCTAAAGTGGTTAGGCACTTTAAACATGCTTATCTGATTGTGTAGAGGATTCTTGTGCAGAAAAAAAATACAAAGCTCAAGACAAGTTAATTTTGTGATTAAAGCCTCTTTACTAGAATAACAATGTTACTTTGTGCCATTAATGGAAATGCAACTTGGATAATGGCTCAAATGATTGGACAATGACCCTATCAGTTGTGAAAAACATTAACTATGGAGGGAAAAACAAGTTTGAGGTCTGAAAAGCAAAGATTATGCAGCCTAGCATGGATTTGGTTCATGTGTTCTTCACAAAATAGCTTGTAACTCAAGTTTGAAAACCCTAACTTCTTGTCTTCGATTCTCCTTGATAAAGTATGATATCAATGAGTTCTTAGACATTTTGAAAAGCTTGTAACATACTCTACAACCTATATGTTGGACATTTTTGAATATTAATCTTGTAACTGTGTGAAAAATTTCCATGAAGTTAGGTCAAAATCCTGCCTAAACTAGGGCAAAATTTCACTAAGTTTCCAAGTTTCATGAACATGTATACACAAAATCATAACTTGAAATCCATGCATTGATATGAGAAGTTGTGTTATACAATTTTTTATATCTAATTGATATCTACAACTTTCATTTTGGAAGTTTCATTTGAATCATCTTGCATCATGGTGTAAATTTGGCTCAAAGTTGTGAAAAAAATAAGAATTTTCCAACACTTAGAAAATTTCTAAGTTTAGAAATTTTGACTTTTCAAAATTAAATCTTGACTTTTTGATTTCTTGATGAACAAGATTCACATTTTGACATGTTTTGATGAATTGTGATCTTTGACACTTGATTTTGACCAAAAAGTCAAAGTTTGACTTTTTAGTGTACAATTGACTTTTGATTAGTTGACTGGAAATCAACTATCAATCAATTGATCTTGAGGAATGTTTTAATACCTTCCATTTGGTAAAAATGATTTGGATCCTTGAGATCATAACTTAAACCAATCAAGTCATTTGCTAGGTCAAAAATCAGAAATTGCACCTTCTCAGTCAAAACCCTAATTTTGACCATTTTGCCCTTTTGATGATCTGATCAAATTTCTTGAGGAATTGTGATACAAACTTGATAAAATGACATATATGAGTTCATGATGTTGATATGGATCAAAAATTATGAAGTTTGACTGTAAATTGACCACATTTGACTTTTCCCCAATACAATTGATTTTAGGTCAATTACTCAATTGATTTAGCAAAAATGTGATCCAAGATTTGAAACTTGACATTAGAAATATTGAGAGTTAAAAATGATCCATGAAATTCATATGGGGCATTAAAAGTCCATTTGTCTTTGTGCAAACTCAAACCCTAATTTTTAGTCATCAATGCTTGAAGCGGTGTCTTGAGCTGATCAACCCTTGTGCAGTTTTGAACTAAAGGAGATCTTGTGAGATATTACTTGAGAAATGAGAGGGAAAATTTTAGGGTACAACACTAGACATGGAACCCGAACTCTGGTTGCTCAAAGTACATGATGGGAAGAAAGCATATGTTCCAAAGCCTTGAACTTAAAGATGCTTGAGTCAGTGGTTTCGGTGGAGATCAGAAAGGAAATAATAAAAGGATTCGGAGCAACTGGTTATGGGAAAAGGCTAAAGGATATGATAACAAGCACTTCATAAATATACTAATTCTTATCCAAAGAAGTATCTCTAAGAGTTAAAGGCAAACTTTTCCAAAACAAGATTCACACTCAAAAATTTCTGAGGGAAAGCTTCTAGGATTGCTGTCTTTATTAGAACAAACTTCCTATCAATAAACCTTTCTAATGTAAAATGGTTTCTAGATATACAAGAAAATTTAAAACAACTATCCAGAATTGATGATTCAATTGCCCTTGTTCTGAAGAACTTATGTCATCTAAATCTAATGATTCATCAGAAATGAAGCAAGAAATGTGATGTCTTCTAAAATATTACACAAAAGGTTAGAAATTATTACCCTTTTATCGTAACTATTTTTATTATTGAAATCCTTCTTGATACTTATACAACTTAGAATATGTCTAAATCAGGAACTATTATGTCAATAAAACATTTGGTATTCATGGATTTGTTTATATCAACTATTGTCTTTTCAAACGTATGGCTGTGATTCTCGTTTGACACTTATCTACTTAAAATCATAAATGCATCGTTTGATTGACACCTATAGCAATGAAAATTATTGAGATTAGGTTAAAATCATCATTACCTTTTTTCTTCCGCACGTTTTATATGCTTAAGTAATCATTTCAAAACGGATTTATAAACATTCACCTTTTCATCGTCATACAATTTTTCACTTTACTACCCATACTTTAAACAGTTCAAAACCCTAAAACCCTTCTCTTTATCTCGTCTTCATCCATGGATACTCAACAACAACAACTCCTTGCCTATGTTCAAGAATTGCTTCTTTCTCAAAAGTCATCTCAAAAGGACTCCAAACAGGTTCCTCGTCTTTTATCAACATCAAAGAAATCATTTGGGACAGGAAAAAAAGATATTCTAGAACAACTTTATGACATCCCTGAAATCACTCTTCCTACTGATGTGGATCATTTAAAAGTTATATGTGCACCTTTAGTTGATTTTTAAAATCTGAAGGATAATGGTTTTAAACTTCTGCATGATATAATAAGTCAAGGATGGGAAAAATACTTCAATCATCTCAACGAACCTGTTTATCCTTTTCTGGTAAAAGGCTTTTGGAATCATGCATAATCTTCCTACTATCAAGTGGTCTCATTTGTTAAAAGAAGAAAGATTGTGATGAATGACCGTTATTTTAAAACTTCTTAATCATGATGGAAAATGAACAAGCTTCTATCAGGCATTAGAAAGATGGTCTTATTTGATACAGATAACCCAAGTCATCTTCAAAGCAAAGAAAGATTCCAATACTGACAATCTTCATGATTATCTAAAAATTTGGGCCAAAATTCTCCTGACAACAATTCTTCAAGAATCTCCGAAAGACTAAAAAACCTACTTAACTAGAGATCAAAGTTACATCTTGTTTTTCATTACCTCAGGTAATCGAATCAATCTTCACTCTCTCCCCTTTTATCATATGAGAGATACTGTAAGAGAAAAAAGGAAAGGAAGCAATAAGAAGAAGTCTTGGATTCCTTTTGGAAGACTTATTTTAGACATCATCACTGAAAGCGATTTTCTTAAATATATGGTTGTTGAGGATCTTGAAAAGTTTTCTGGGGAATCTTTCAATGCCCTAAATCTGAATAAGACAGGGATTTTGAAAGAAGTAATTTACCCCGTGCAGAAGAGGCTGCAAAAGATAGTTCCTCAAGCAAAGTTTCAACCGAGAATCCTCTTATCCATAATCAAAATGAAGGTCTAAAGGAATTGATTCCATTTCTGAATGAATGTATTCAAGCTGATAGATCTGGAGAAAGGGCAAGAAAACAAAATAAAATAAATTCAGAAGTCCTTAGGTCTAATGAATATCTGTCAAGCAAGAAAAGACTGGATAAGGAGGCCATGTGTCAAAAATATATGTATTCTCTAAAAAGGAAGAAGCCGAAAAATAATGGTCCAAAGGCACTTAAAGTCACCTCTTATATAGTAAATTATATTGTTCTTAATTTACCTTCCTTAAGTAAGTCCTCTAACTCTCACTCAGTTGTTGCTTCCTCTGGTTCTGATTTTAAAATAATTACTTCATCCATTCCTTTACCAACCTCAATTTATTCCACAACAGTTACAACCCTACATGTTCCAAAAGTCAGAGTTTCATCCAACCTACCACTACAAACAACTACCGTCCAAACATTTTATGAAAATACAGTCTCTATTCTTTCAAAAATATCTTCACCCTCTCAAGAAACCATTCCTTCCTCATCCTCCTTCATCAGTCTAACACCTTTTAAATCACCAAAATCTTTAATAATTTCATCTCCTTCTCAAATAACACTTGTCCCTAAAACCTTCATCACCTCAACACCATTATCCATAATATCTCTATTTTCTTTTTCCATCTCATTCGCTTCTTACATCACCAACCCAACATAAATCCCTCCTAAAAAGTCTATATCCATCATACCATCTCAACCACAAACATCTCTGAACCGTTTGATCGTGTATCACCTAATCTTGTTAATGACCTCTCTCTCACCAATAATGCATTAATCCTATATGAATCTCTCTCTGTTGAGACTAGTTCTGATGAACACTTTTCTCTTGATCATTCGACCTCTGACCTTCCCTTTCCTAACCTTAACCTTGATGAAGTAATTTCTAAATTCAAAAACAATGTAACAAAGAGAGTTATGAAGTTCTATGAGGAGTCAATCTCTAGCCTTGATCCCTCCCGGCTTGATGCAAGCTGGAATCAATTCAATAGATGAATGGCTGTAGAGTTTTAGAGAATAAAAAATATCTCTATACAAACCAAATAAATTTTTTTTTAAAGAGGCTAAAGAAAGATATCTTGTCCTAGAGGCGAAGAAGATAGCTGAAAAAGAAGCAGCTGAAAGAGAAGTTGCTGAAAAAGAATTTGCAGATCAACGAAATACTTCTAACATATTTTCTCATGTGTTAAAAACACTTGAAAGCTTGCAGAAAGAACAACTATTTATGAGAAAAAGACTAGACAAACAAGAAATAGTTAAATACAATATTCAGAATATGCTAGCACACTTGGTGGCTCAGAAGAACTCTTCCTCCTCCAATCCTTAGGCACTTTAGGCTGCTTGTTTTAATGTTTGTTTTGTTTTCTGACTAGTTCTTCTTTGCTTTTCTGTACCTTGTTTACTATATCTCTGAAATATATTTTTCAATTGTATCCAGTTTTTTCATATTTTTTAATGAGTATCAATTATATGTTGTTCTCACAACTGAATTTTTTAAATCTTTTTTATTATGACAAAAAGGGGGTGAAAGATAGTGATGAATTTGATATATCTAATTCTCTATAATTCCATTGCTTACATTCTAACAACATACATATGCAAGATTGTTTTGAGAATGTTGTGTCAGGAACAAGCTAATAAGAAAATGAATCTATCACTTAGAAGGTTATGATAAAGAACTTCTGGTGTCTCAAGGATTCAAATCAATAAAGATCAAATATAGAACTTCTATCATTTAGAAGCTTCTAAGATAACCGATCTATTGAAAATAATTTCTGATAAAGTCAAGCTCTGATAAGCGTTAAAGAGGTTATTCTTTAATCAGGCGATAAGAAAGATAATAATGCTCAGAAATTTCTTTCATTTCTAAAATTACTCTAATACTTTGATTGATGTTACCTTGTAAAATTGTTTAATAAAAATACATGGTTTTGTCATCATCAAAAAGGGGAGATTGTAAGAACAAGAGTTGGTTCTGCATATAATTTCTGAGTTTTGACGATAATAATACATATATTTTATGTGTAACAATTTTGGTATCTATAGTTATTTAAGTGTGCAGATAAAACATTAAAATTGATTTGGGACTTTTTTCTAAAGAATCATTAGAAATGTGTTTAGCTCGCATCATAAAGACTATCGTTTAAAGTTATGAAGAAATGTCAACAGTTCTGGTGAATGCTGAATTTTTGCTTGAAACAGAACCACATGTACTTCTCCAGATAAGTAGTTGCTTCAGAAGTCTAGTGTGTCTAGAAAGGAATCTACAATAAATATCAGATAAAGCTTTTTCTTCATCGATCAGAAAACAAGATAAAGTGCTTCTAAGATAAAGATTTTGCTTTAATGCTTAGATATCAAGAAACTATTTGTCAGATAAGGTGATGCTACATATCTGAAGAATATGTTCTGGTTCGGAAGACTCTGATACCTCTGGGAACACTAAAAATAAACATCTTCTAGAATATTCACCTCTTCATATCAAAACATTCCATCAAAAGATTGAAGAACAAAGACATGATCTCTTTTGTTCTCTCTTACTACTTCAGATAAGAAGTATCTCAAAAAGATGAAAAGATCAAAAACTTATGCAAGAAGTAAACAATAAAACACACTTTTTATTATTTATGGTGAACACAGTGTATGGGAGAAGTTTTTGTGTGCTCCTTGTTTCCCATGTTCATATGCTACCATTGTAGCAGGCGGCTTGGTGAAACTGATGTTTTCCAACGGTCTTCTTTTCTCAGCCTATATAAGGGGATTGCTACTTCTTTGGAGAAAATAGATCAACAAACTGAATCATCAACCAAAAACTACTCAAAGAAAAGCATCAAAAGCATAAGAAAATAAAAGAGATAAAATATTCAAAGGAAAAACACAACGAGTTGTTTCTCAAATTTGTGTTAGCTTATATTCTCTAGAACACAAGAGTTGTTGCTCATTATTGTGTTAGTTCTATCATTGTTGTATACACAAGAGTTTTTGCTCATATTTGTGTGTAAAAATTAGTTCTTCATTTTGGTGTTAAATCTGTTTTATAGAAGCATCCTTGTAAACATTGTTTGATTGTAAATCTTTCTAGATTTATTTCCTTAAGTGACTAAGTTGTAGTCATAATTACTTGACAAGGCTAAGGCGTTTTTCTAAAATCTTAGAGGTTATTGTAAATCTTTCTAGATTTATTTCCTTGAGTGACTAAGTTGTAGTCAGAATTACTTGAGAGGGCTAAGGTGTTTTTCTAAACTCTTAGAAGTTGTTGTAATCTTTCTAGATTGTTGGATTAATTCCTTTTCTAAGGAAAAATCACTTTGGCGGGTGGACAAGAGTAGACTTTTATAAGGTGAACTTGTATAAACCAAATGTGTCACTTTTCTTTCTTGCTTAGTTATCATTGTTTGTTTGTGAGAAGCATTTCCAAAAGAAATAGGTTTGGAAAACCCCAATTCAAACCCCATTTTCTTGTGTTTTTCTCAACCTTCAATTGGTACCAGAGCTCCGTTAGTGTTATTGATTATCAAAGAAAACACCTAACCGTGTAGAGAGATCCAGTGTGAGAAAAAACTTCTATGGTTGTTTCTTATACAAACGAAGGAGATGGTTACAGTACTAAGCCTCCTATTTTTAATGGAGATAATTTTTACTATTTGAAAGATAGACTAGAAATTTTCTTTCTAGAATATGATGTTGATATTGGGGATCTTGTCTTTTTTTTTTTCGAAGCACCTGTATCAGCGATTGGTATTCCCATTGTCAGAAACAAAAATGAATAATGATCAAAAGCGTGTGCTCAAGAATCATCATAAAGCTAGAACTATTCTTCTCAACGCTATATCTCACAATCAATATGTGAAGGCCACTAATAGAGAAACAAGGAAAGATATTTTTGATTTGTAGAAAATGACACATGAAGGTAACACTCAAGTTAAGGAGACTAAGACGCTGGACTTAATCCAAAAATATGAAGCCTTCAAGATGGAATAAGATGAAATTGTTGAAACTATGTTTTCAAGGTTTCAAACTTTGGTCGCAAGACTTAAAGTTCTGGACAACAACTATTCATGTTAAAAAGATCATTAGAAGTCTTCCTAAGAAATGGAGACCTATGGTCTCTGCTTTGAAGTTGGTGGTTGGATCCCTTATAAGTCATGAAATAGAGCTAGAGGAAGATGAGCCTTAGAAAGGAAGTAAGTCTCTTACTCTAAGGTCAAGGTCAGAAAGGACCAAGTCAGAAAAATGCAAAGTGTTCCAAGATGAAGAAGTAGAAGATTCTGAAGATGAACCTTCTAATTACAAAGATGAGTTGTCCCTTCTTTCCAACTGATGGCTCAAGTTGGAACGTCTATTAAAAGGATCCCTCTAGAAGATGAAGCAGAAACAGATTCAGACACATAATAGGTTTTCTCCAAAGAGGTATTTTCTGACCTTTCTCATTATGAATTAACCTTCTTCTTACTTGAAATTATGGAAAAACATGAGTTTCTGAAGATTGAATTCAAGGAACTTACAAAATCCCATGAATCCATATCTCTTGAAAATAGTAAGCTTAAGGAAGATATCTCCATTTTAAATGAAGAAAACTTCTCTCTTAAAAATGAGAACTTTGCCCTAAAAGGCACAAAAACTCTTCCAGAAGATTCTGAGAGTACTGATGAGGTCATCATGAACTATGACAAAACTCTTCAGAAATTTTTAGCCAGAAGCATAAGGATAAGCATATTGGTTTCTATGATCCATGACGTAAGTAGAAATAGAACCAATGGTATTGGCTATATCTCCTATGATGAATTTAATTCTGATAAGGAAGTCAAACCTAATACTCTTCATTTTGTTTCTTCTGGGTTTATGTCTAAAGATAAAGGAAAAGAAAAAAAATCTAATTTTGAACTTAAGGCTAAACCTTCGGAGAAATCATCTAAGGTTAATTTTTACAAAAATAATTATTCAGCTGTTGAACCCAAAGTCGTCAAAAACTCAGGGAGATCTAACAAGAGAGGACCCAAGAAATCATGGGTATCCAATAATCAAATAATATGTTGCATATATTCTTAGCAATGTAGTTAAAACACCTGTTATGGTACCTAGACTCTGGATGATTGCAACACATGGAGGAAAGAAGGAACATGTTCTGTAATACGGTGGGAGAACTGACTTGGGATGTTTTGCGTTTGATCGCAATTGTTACGGTTAGCAAGAATTGCCACCGACTTTTATTTTATCCAAAAGGAAAGGTGGAAAAGAACAGGAAAGACCTTTGAGATTATTTCTTGAGTTCAGGGGGTAGATTATGAAAAGGGAAGGTATTAGCATCCTTTTCATCCATAGTTATCTATGGGATCTTAGTTTCTTGCTAGATCACTTGATTTGCTTGAAAATGTGCTTTGTGATTGTTTTTGAAAGTATTTTTGAAAAGGCGCATTCGTTTAGGCGAACTTTGTAATGGTTCTCGTGTTGTAATAACGTGTACAAAGTGTTGGACTTTTGAAATTATTTCATGTTTTGAAAGTGTTTGGTATTTGTTTTGAAAGTGTTTGGTGTGTGTTTGTTTTGAAAGTGAGCAATCAACTAAGAACGTCTCTACCTACTCAAAAGTCTTTTATTCATTTCTCTCCTTTCTTTTGATATTTCTATCTTACCATTGATTGGTAAGAAGCCTTATCTTTGGATGTAAAAGGGACGGGCGTGGGTCACCGTATAGTCATGATAGCAATGTTGTGAGATATCTTAGCATTTCTCTTGAGGGACTAAGATAATTTGAAAATGCAACATTCGTAGCGTCATCGAGGGACTATGATCTTGTATTTTAATTGTTTTTACGAAGACGTCTCACATGCATAACATGACCATTTTTAGGCAACAAGTGGAAGTAACCCTAGGGGTTCATGTGTGAATAGTGTGTTTGATTTGCATGCATTTAATATTTGATTAGGGGTGGCCTACTTGTTGTTTTTATCTTCCCATACAAATCCTACTTTACTAGCATTTATATGAAAGCGATAAATTGTGAAAAGTAAATATTATACGCTATTACAATCATTAGGGGGAGGGGGTGTACAAATTTACCAATGGGGATTGCAAGAAATTAAAGTCCTAATTATCTTTTACAACCATATTGAAATAACATACAAGAATTGTAAAATGAATTTGTTTTGTTTTTGTTAAGAGAAGAAAATAAGTTTGCTTAAGAAAATATTTTTGATCTTTTGGTTCTAAAATAAATAAAATAAAATATGTGAATATAAAATATTTTTGGTGTTTTTGATTAATGAAAATAGAATAATAATAAAAATGATAAGAGGAAAAATGGGTCAGAATCAGCGCGTGGCTGAAAGGGACCGAAATAAGAGGCAGAAACTCTGACTCTGATGCGCTGCAAAATCATAAATAACATGTTAGAAGAAATGGAGAAGGTCAGAAGTTTTGGGTTTGGGTACACTGAAGTTCTGAGGTTGCTGGGAACAAAGGAAAGCCTAGAAGTTCTAATTGTTGAAGGTGTTTAGAAGCTCTAGTGCAGCTGGGAATCTAGAAGTTCTAATATCACTGGCAAGTCAGAAGTTCTTGTTGTTTGAGAGAGTGAGGTGATAATGTTGTTGGGTGAGGATGTCTAGAAGTTCTGATCTAGGAATATTGTCTGACAGATAAATGGGTAAAAATGTCAATAAATGAACCTAAAAAAGATGCTTCTAGGTCTAGAACCCAAGATCCTTATCACTAATGTCTTATGCGCACGCTTTCTACCACTGAGGTGGCTATACATCTGGTATTAGAAGAAAAAGCATAAACATATATCACAAAGTACTTTGATGATGAACTTCGTCTCCTTCTCCATCCTAGTCAGAGCATCTGCAACTTAGTCATTTCTCAACAAAACAGAAAATGCGCACATAGCAGTTATGGTAGGTTTTAACAAGGTTTCAGAAATATAAAGCATCAAAATTGTAAACCAGCAGTAAGCGTGAATTTTGCTAATCCTAATTCTGAATCCTAATTTCCTCAAGAAGTTCTGATATGAAATTCTCTCTACTTAGGCCATATAAATGAAATCTATAAATATGTACAGAATCAGAGCCATGATATCTACATTGTGTTTTCGAAAATGCAAGCCTAACAATGCCTAAGTAATGTGATAAGAGTCAGCAGAAGCTTATCTTGCGGCTGGAAAAAGTTCTATAAACTAGAGCCTGGTTCTGATTACTGTGATGTTCTGATCAGCTTCCTCACGTGCTCAGAAGGATGAATCAACCTTTAACATTGGCTATGAATGGCGGGAAAATTTTGGAACAGCCAAGAAGCAAAGTTCTGACTTTTTGAGGTGGATATTGATGGAGAACATGTTACAGTCTGAAAACAGAAGTTAGGATGCCTTATAAATGTATATCAGAAGCTGTATGGATGATTTGGTCAAGAAACACTTGAGGGAAATTGGAGTTTGAATGCAAAAATAAAAAACTAGCAGGTTTTGTATTTGTGTTTGCAGTTTCGGATTCCTGGAATTTTTAGCAAGGTTTCAAGGATTTTTCTTTCCAATTTTTCGACCTCTTTACAGTTGCAAATGAAGTTCAATTTATAGGCAAGGATTTTGTATCTTGGAGAAGTCAAGAGTACATCCATCATGTTAAGGCGCTGACTTGTTCTTGAAGCAAGTTAAACAAGTATGGTGGTTAGCAGCTTTTAGCCGTGCCTAAGCTGGATTTGTAAGCATGAATTAAGGAAAAGTAACCTCAAAGGCAAAAGCAAAGCATGGGCCCAACATAAACTTGTACAAAAGTTTTCTTTTCAAGGACAGTAATGGTACTTCTATGCCACACGTGGGGAAATCCTTTGGACAAAGACTCAAAAGTAGGTGTCAACATTAAATGATGATGATATTTGTCAAAATAGAATCCTGCAATATGAGATTATGTGTCATTGCTTCATCTGGATCAGAAGTTCAGCATCAGCGTAACATAGAACAAGCATCCAACTTCTGATCTTTGAATCTCCCTGCTCCAGCATGTTCTGAAAGAGTTCTCATACTTTTCAGAAAGCTTGTAACACACTTTGTAGATTTTCTTTGAATTAATATCGTAAACTATGGTTGAAACTTTGTGAAAACTGGCCCAGAAGTTCTAACCAAACTCTGTCTTGGAAGTGTCCAGAATTTGCTGAGTGCTTCAGTTTCATAGACGTGCCTTCAAAGATTCATAACTTGAAATCCCAACAATTCTAGGAGAAATTATGTTCTACAATGTTTGAGATCTCATTGAGGTCTACAATTTTTGTGTCATAAGTTCTTCCAGAATCATCTTGTGTCATGGTGAAAATCTGGTTAGATGTTCTGAACTTATCATAGTTCTTAAACACTTAGAAAAATTTCTAAGTACTTGGAATTTTGACTTTTGATTTTCTTGATGAAACAAATTTCATATTCCAACATGTCTTGATGAAATATGATTCTTGACACTTGATTTTGATCCAAAAGTCAAAGTTTGAATTTTCAGCATGCAATTGACCATTTTGCCCTTGTGCTCATTCCAACTCAAGTTGATGTATTAGTGCTGCAAGCTTGATGTCATGGGAGATCTTGTGAGAATCTTGGAGAAATGAGAGGGAAAATATTGGGGTACAACATGTACTTAAGCCTGGAACTTAAGCCTGAAGGCAATATGGAAACAAAGTCACTATAGAAGAATGTAAAGTCAGATTCTCCAAAGACTGTCTCTTGAAGATGAAGTAGTATGTCTAAACAAAGATTGGTATCTGGCTATTTTTGATGAAAACTACAACACTCTAGAAAGACTATGTCGAATGAAGAAAGTTTTTACTCTCTGCACATCGTTCTTCAGAGAATCATATCAACTTCTAAGGTATGCAGCATTCTTGTCATTATATTTTGAGATATGGTAAGTCATTCTGGTGACGTTATCATATTATCAAAAGTATCCTATTTATAAATATTCTATTAACGAACAACTATGCATGCTGGTTACTAAAGAAATTTCTTCATTAATCATGTTGTCAGTAAAAGTGAAAAGTTAGTGATATAATATAAGACAAGTTTCTACTCGGAACCATGCCTCACATTTAATACAATACTTTGGGTAGTGAGATTATCTTGGGATTATAGTGATAAATATTTATTCTTTCCTCTCTGTCATATCAGTTTCTCTATTCTAGGATTAATATCTTTCATAGAAGTTCAACAAATTTTGTTAAGCACATTGATATAGATCACAAGTTCATGTTGTATAACTTGGCCTTGGGTGAATACATATACCTACCAGGATGTCTCATAAAATTATCTGCATGGTACTATCAGATTCTCCAAGAAGATCTCCAAAAATCAAAGGAATAGGATTCCTTATGGAAGGTTAATCTCTGCCATCTTAACCGAAGGTTATCAGAGATTTTGACTGGTAAACCCTTCAATGGTAAGAACTTTCTTGAAATGTCTTTAATCTCAAAAGTAGTCAAGTTACCTGAAAACAAATGCCCTATGGATTTCCTTCAGAAGATGGATGAAGATCAACTCCCATATCATGAAAATCATACGTCACTAAGAAACTAAGAGGAAGTATGAAAAATGGCTCAAAACCTTTTCAAACATTCCCTTAAATCTGCATGCTCCAGAGGTCCCAATGTCTAAACTTGTTCAACAAGATGTTACCTATGTCTATTCTTTAGAAAATCTACTGTTGATACTGCTTCAAGGTCCATGATGCCGTTAGTTAAGGGACAATCATCTGGCTCAAACGATAAACAAGTTGTGAATGCTGAGGACTAACCAATTTGGTTGAAGGTTTTTATGGAAAAACAACAGGAAGAGAATCGTCTCATCCATCAACGCTTGGATATCCAGGATGAAAGGATTGAAGCTCAATTTGATTCTTTCAAGGAAATTTTTGATGTGGTGATGAAGTTCATGGTAAAGTTGGACAAGAAGGACGATGCTTAGAGCCTTAGCCTTTTGTATTAGAACTTAAGAATTGTTTTTCTTTTGTTTCTTAAAAAATTGTATCTTTATCCCTTTGATTTTCAATGAAAATTTATTTTTCACGTTAAATCCTTTTTGATTTCTTACAAAGAGGGAGAAAGAATAAATTGTGAGACCACGACACATATCTAGAAGGAGGTGAACAAAGGCGCACAAAATTATTCTAGACACAAATCTATAATTTAATTTGTTTTTGAAAACTTTTTAGTGCCAAAGAAATTAACTGGATAAGTCATTTAAAAACAACATATTTGTGAAACAACCGGCCGAACCGTCATCGAATAATAAGAATCAATGAAGTCGCCACCGAACGTCTTTTATCCCGCCGAAAGGGAAAGGTAAACATCGAGAAAACCTGAGAAGGGAGAAATCAGGGTCTTGCGACCGAGAGATCGGGTAAGGGAGTATGTTACGTGAGGGGAAGGTATTAGCACCCCACACGCCCGTAGTACTCTACGGTATTCACTCTTGTTTATTCTAATCTAAGAGTGTGTTAGGATCTATATTTAGGTTGTACAGGGAATGCATGCAAAAGAAAGGAGAAAAGAATGTAGGGAAAATAAAAGTTGTGCTCGCTCGGGCCCTACCCTAATGCCTACGTATCCCTTTTAAGGAATCAGAGCAGCCGTAGTTTAACTCATATATTTTGGTTGGTTTGTGTTTTTTAGTTAAGAAGACAAAAGCAATAGTTAAGATGGCAAAACATCAGATAAAATTACAAAACATCAACAATGATGATAAAGCAACAAAAAGGATAACAAGACATCACATGGCAACAAAAACTCAGATAATATGATAAAACGTTAGCATGATAAAAAAATATCAGACAAGACGGCAAAACATTACACCTAACAATGATATTGAAAATCAAAGTAGGATGAAAAACATATGCGATGGAGAAACATCGGCAACAAACATATGCGATGGCGAAACGTCGGTGAAAAGATAGCAAGATAGCACGGCAAAGATGCTAGACATTAACAAATTGGATGATTAAACATCACACCTAACAATGATATTGAAAATCAAGGTAGGATAACAAACATGTGCGATGGAGAAAATCGGAAACAAACATATGCGATGGCGAAACATCGGCTAAAAGATGACAAAATAACAAAGAAAAGATTGCAAAACATCAATTATCCATATGGTAAAACATCACACCTAACAATGATATTGAAAACCAAGGTATGATAACAAACATGTGCGATGGAGAAACATCGGCTACAGACATATGCGACGGCGAAACATCGGCTAAAAGATAACAAAATAACATGGAAAAGATGGTGAAACATCAATAATCCGGATGATAGAACATCACACCTAACAATGATATTGAAAATCAAGGTAGGATAACAAACATGTGCGATGGAGAAACATCGGCTACAAACATATGCGATGGCGAAACATTGGCTAATAGATTGCAAAGTAACATAGCAAATATGGAAAAACATCAATTTGACAGGGTTTAAAATAAAGCCAAAAGGCACATAAACAATTAAGATTGGTTTGTATTTTTTACCTTGAAAAAGGATTTAAGTTTATTATAGATGATTTATGATTTTCCAAGAAGAAGTTTAAGTTTTAAAATGCAATATGCAAAGAAAGGAAAAATAACTAAGGGAGACTAGCCTAGAGCTACTCCTAATGTTATCATACAATGATTGACCCTAAGGTTGAGTATGAAATTGGAACTTATACCCTATGTTAGCATGCATAGATATCTATCCTAATGTGTAGCTCGAAAGCTACTCTAATCGAGTGGTGCTAAGGGGGAATGGTAAAAATGTCACAAACCCTATGATAAAAAAAATACAAATAAATAGATGGAAAAACATCTGGACAAACAACAGCTCGGGCATCACTCGAATATCAAACACCTATAAGGCGCAGACCTAGTAGCAGAAAGGGAGGTCCCGCCATAGACAAGAAACCATGCATCAGGCCAAGGGTCAAGCCAAAGCCAAGGGGAGCGTATAACCCCAGTCAACAAGCTATAGAATTATTGGAATACAAAAGGGTCCTTAACTGTGGTATCAATCACCAAGGCAAGAATGATCTAGGGGAAAAGATATAGTGCATGCGTACACTAAGCATCAGTGTTGGTCAACATGAGATAAAGAAATCATGGGGATACGATTGCGGGAACCCTTTTCACTTGCCTTTAAAGGACTGAAATTCATTGGGATCTTGGGCACATATTAAAAGTATCTACTTGTAGAAAGTGAGCATAGGAATGACATAAACTGGAATGTGCGGGGGTTGATTACGAACCCTTTCTGCTCGCCTCCTTTTAAGGACTTGTCATCGGTAATACAATGTGGGAACAAATATAAATACACGTGCATAATACCTACTCCAAAGATAGGATTTTAAACAATCACAATTAGCACACCGACATAATTGCCTTAAATAGGTCTTTAAATAAACCAGAGGGACTCCTGACATATATCAACAACGGGGGTCCCATCATGCAATAGAAAGCAATAAAGAGTGGAAACAGTAAAAAGAAATAGTGCAATACCAAACGGATAACTATCTGTAGAAACTGAGCAAGAAAAAAGAAACCCAGAGAACTTCAAGCAAGCTAGCATCAGCAAACAAATCAAGTCAGAAATCAGGCTATCAAATATAAGCACTGAGACTTCAAATATGAACATATCCCACAAGTGATGTATAGCAGTCATAATCACACACACACACACACACACACACACACACACACACACACACACACACACACACACACACACACACACACACATATATATATATCCTGCAAGAAAATAACAAATATACGAAGCACACGAGTGGTGCAAGCACAACCAATTGTGTTCCATAAATAAAATGGAACACTACAACATCAAGTCAAAATGGAAAACTTTCCTAAGAGTACCTCGCACATTCAACAGACAAATTAGTGATATCAAAGAGAAATGTTGAACCAATAAGGGATGGATGATGATATGAAAAAGCAATGGAAAAAAATGATAGAAAAACTTCTAAACAGTAGATGTAAGAAGCATCAAGTAGGCACATGTAACAATTAGGTCAAAACTAAAGAACTATTGCTCCTTTCTTGTCACCATGTTGAATTGACAAGTAAATATCAATCAAGGATCAAAGGAGCAAGAGAAGAACACAAACAAATACCTTTGAGGTCAGTAGAAAACACTGTACATCCATACTTATTCACTTCATTATGGTTCACAACAATAACAAAAGAGGGGTACCACAAAATGTATCACAAACTTGGATCACAAGTTAACAAGGAAATGAATTCAAAAAAAGACAACGTTAGAAGACTTAAACCATTAAAATACTTGAAGTCAAGCTTCTAACATGCTATGAGGACATGATCAAGAGTTTAAAATGTTGATTCTAAAGCATGTTGCACAAGTGCATTCAATGTACCTCAAAGATTTCAAAAGAAAAGAAAAGATTGAACATCAAATTCATAATAAGATGAAATGGTTCAAATATTAGAGGTCAAGTGATCTCAAGTCTTTATGAGACTATCCTTGATGTATAATTCCCCAACACGTCATCATTGGTCATTTGATGACCTCAAACTCTATGCAAAAAATTCAAAATTTAAAGCAAAATTCACACAAGAACATCACTTAGGAGGTAGGGATCAAAAAATGCTCATCAACCAATTATGAGAAGTCAAAAGGATTGACTTGAATTGATGTGAGAAAACAAAAGCAAAATTACCATTGAGTGCCAATTTATAACCCTCACACAAGTTCATTGGCCATCAAACAAATTGCAACAAAGAATGTAACATCAATTGGTCATTTTCACTTCAAAAATACATCAAAAATAGAAAAGCATTTCAAAAAATCAAACCAAAATTTGCATAACATCTATGAGATGTATAGAAGTCAGCAAACATGTTTTATGTTTGTGGTTGGATGAGGAAAGGATCAATCAAACTTCAAACATCAAAACTAGTTGGTGAAACCACAAATCTAGAGAAGTTTTCAAAATAAATCAATGGAAAATACCAAACCTTATTAATTAATTCAAGAAAGATATTTTTAAGATCCTCAATCCATCTATGAAATTCAAACAAGAGCTAAATTCAATCGAAACTCGAGGAAAGTTGGTTTTTGGAATTAAAACAAACAAGGGAATTATCAAAACCCTAATTATTTGGAAATTAATCTTAACAATTGATTAATTAAGATTAAAGCCCAAAAAACCAAAATAAAAATCACTAAGCCTAAGAAAACTCATAAGATCAGAAGGATCATTTTCCATATTTTTAAACCAAGAGGAAATTCAAAATTAGAAAACTATTTTTATTGATTAAATAATTAAGCAATTATTTAATCAACAAAATGGAATTATGATCAGAACACAAATTAATGGCAACCAAAATTATTTTAGGATTCTTCTGAACCAAACAAACTTCCATGAATTTTTTCATAATTTTTGCATCAAAGAAACAATTATTCAAAAATTAAATCAAATTAACCAATTAATTAAACTCAAGAATTTTCAAACCAATCAAACAATTTTCAAAAATTATAAGAAAAATACACAAGGTCAAAAAATAAAATCAGGAAAATAAAATCAGGAAATAAAATCAGGAAAATCAAGTTATAAAACAAAATTCAAATAAATGCAAAATTCAAATGGATCAATCAAGAGGTGACACGCTTCGTCTTCAACCTCTAGCCCTAACCAGAAACGCGTGCAAAACAGATCCAACACCTCATGTTTAGATCCTTCGCTCAATCTCAATTCTCAACCAATATTCATGAAATCAATCTCAAATTAAAGCAGAAATATCATACTACATTATGCAATTCGAATCAAACTCAGAGATCAAGCATAGATCAAGAAATCAAATCTCAAAAACTGGAAAAACAAACTGCAAACATTAAAACCAGGAGCACGAATTCACCAAATCTGCTTGAACCAAAGCTCAAATATACATCAATCCTAATGATTGGCCAGCTATAAACACAACACACATCATAAAGCACTTTAACTCAAGCTCAAATCAAGGTTCAGATTCAGTGAGCATACCTGCAAAAGTGAAAAGTAAATTCACTTGGTGCCTCTGATGTCTAACAAGAAACCCTTCTGGACAACTTCCTTGTGCTCCAACGAAGGTGTTTGAGGGAAGAAATGAGGACTAGAGCAAGAGAGTTCAGTTGCTCGATCCAAGTTGTAGAGCAAGAAAAATGAGAAAATTCTGAGATGCTTCCTTCGATGCAATGCGTGTGTGAGAGAATGGAAAGTTTGAGCCACTTATATAAAGTGATTATAGTGAGGTTAGAGTGGTAATTCAGGCCGAGATCCGTTGGAGGGAAAAAATGAATTTTCTGCCAAAACAAAGAAAGTGTGATGGCCAAATGCGTTTTGTGTTGCCTTGATGCATATTCTCTTGCCTTTTGATGAGCTCAGATGTTAATGAAATGAGGTGAGTGAAGCGTGAGGGGGTGAAGTGGCAGTATGAGCACATGGTGTGATTTTGCTTGAGGTGAATGATACCAATTTTGACAAAAAATGTAGAAGTCATGCGAAGGCAAGGAAAGTATGATTTCATGGCCAAAAGAAGTAAGAAATGAGGTGTTCAATTCGTTCCAAGCATGTGTAATATCAACTTAAAACCAAACAGAATCGAAGGGTGCACAAAAACTACAATTTGTAACCCATGCATGCACCAAAAATCAGCTGACTTCCAACTGAGGCCATAGAAAATTGGCTCGTGCATTCTCAAATTTTCCTTGAGCCAATTAAAGAACACGCCCTAAACAAGCTGAGGTTCGAAAGAAATGATGGAGCGATGAGAAAGATATGAGGCTCAGGATTCCTGGGCAACTCAAGCCAACTTGCCCAAGACTGCACGCGCGCTGGCCTGCCCATAAGGTAACACTTCAATTGGTATAAATTAAGGGAAATCGAAGAGAGCGGGAGGAAGCTTCGACCAGCCCACAAAGTCACTTTGATTGGTCCAAGATAAAGGAAATCGAAGAGAGCATGAGGAAGCTTCGACCAACCCACAAAGTTACTTCGATTGGTCCAAACTGAAGGAAATCAAAGAGAGCTATTTGAATTTCCAGTTTCGATACCCAACTTCCTCAAATAACAACTTCGATTTTAAACCAATTTGAGTGACTCCGATTTTAATGAGAAGCTTTCATAGCCCTCTTTAAAATGCACGAGGAACATTTTTGAATTATGCCTTGAATCAAAAATTATAGGCATGTCACCAACTGTTTGATGAATTGCCTAGGCCAAATGCCTTGCCTTGCCTGGCCAGATGCCCAAGATGCCTAAAAAAATGCCCAACTTGCCCTAAACTTCAAAGGCTCATAACTTTTGATTTTGAGTGAGAATTGCGTTTTTTGTCCCCTATGGGCTCTTGTAGATCTCTTTCCCCTCTTCAATTGGCAAAAATAAACACCAAACTCCCCTGAAAAATGAGAAAGTTATGCCCTTGCAATGTCAGGCCAAAATCAAGAATACTTAGTGAAATTTTTAATCACCAAGATAACTTCAAATATAATTAACCTCTCAATCTTGCAATTATCATCAAAATTAATCATCGATGATAATCCTACATGAAAATACATGTAAAATGCTTCATGTTGACCAAAATTTCACTTGGTCAACTTTGACTTTGTTGACATTTGATTAAAATGACTGTTTTTCCCCTTTGATTCAATTGAACCACTTCTCTTCAAAATTGGTGAACAAAACTTCAAACATATGATATTCCAAACACGTAGAGGCTATGGAAAGAGTTTCCACTCAAAATTCCAAAGAATCCCTGATTAAAACTCAAACCCTAGTTTTGCACTATGCATTAGGAGAAAGCTAATCAAGCTTCAAAACCCTAATTCCACTAGGCATCAAGAGAGAATCCTTAAACAAAATTGATTCCAATGATGATAAGAGAATGATGCTTTAATACTTGGCTCATATAGACCCCAATTACTCCAATTTGGACAAATCCCTAATTTTGACTGATGAATCAAAAGGATGTGATTCTCCTTAAAATCAACACAATCTTCTATCTTCTGATGATCCAATGAGGTGGATAGGATATCTTGAGATATGTGGAACCTTTGGGCTTGAAAGATCCAAAGTTTAAGATAATAAGGCTCTCCTTGAGCAACCTGTCAATACAATCAATCTTCCAAAGCTTGAGGAAGACTTTGATAACCAAAATACTTTGATCCCATCATAATGTATGAATGCAATGCAATATGATGTTTATGATGAAACATAAGCCTAAATCAAGAGGGTAAATTTTAGGGTGCAACAACTTCCCCTATTCAATTATCTTTAACCGGATAAGTGAGAAAAATGATAAAGTTCGAGCGTTCAGAGTTGAAGATGATTGAATACAAAAGAACCCGAAAATTTACACTCTTGAAAAAGAAGCATAACCCCCCAAAGATAAAGAATTCCAGCAGACGCGAGATTAAGAAGATACCAAACGAAATTGGATTTAGCAAAGAGAGGGTTTAATGAAAATTAGACCTCCCAAGACATGCGTCAGAATGAAGTTGTAACGCAAATTTTAACAAAATTGAAATAGAATTAAAACTTAGAAGAGTAGACGAAACTAAACTTCAGAATAAATGTGTCAGGATAAAACTAGACCACAAAAGGGGTGAGATAAGACTCAAACCACAAAGAATAGGCGAAACTAAACTCTGGAAAAGAATGCGGTGAAAAGTGGCTAGAGTGTGTGATTCTAGGAGCACCTGCTAATCTCAACCTAAGATAGACAGTATGAAGGAACCGAAAGAATCCCAGAAGTGAGGAATAAAATGAGACGAAACTCGACCCAATAACTAGTTAGACAAAACTAAACTAGATGAGTACCAGGACGAAACTAGATTTCACACACGGGTAACAAGGGGAAACTCGACCCAAAGCAAAGTGATGAGAGCGCATGTTTCTCATAGCACCTGCTGGTCTTAGATCAATGGTTAAACAGTAGTGAAAACTGATAGAAGAATCCAAGGAACAAAAGAGACTGATTTCAACCAGGGACGCAGTACGAACACTGCAAAGAGACTCGATAAATGAAAACTGATAAAGCGTCCAAGGTATGAAAACAAAATGAGACGAAACTCGACTTATTATAACTAGTTAGACGAAACTAAACTAGACCAGTACCAGGACGAAACTGGATTTCATGCACAGGCGACGAAACTCGACCCAAAGCAAAGTGATGAGAGCGCATGTTTCTCATAGCACCTGCTGGTCTTAGATCAGTGGATAAACAGTAGTGAAAACTGATAGAAGAATCCAAGGAACAAAAGAGACTGATTTCAACCAGGGATGCGGTACGAACACTGCAAAGAGACTCGGTAAACGAAAACTGATAAAAGGGTCCAAAGTATGAAAACAAAACGAGACGAAACTCGACTCATTATAACTAGTTAGACGAAATTAAACTAGATGAGTACCAGAATGAAACTAGATTTCACGCATGGGTAACAAGGCGAAACTCGACCCAAAGCAAAGTGATGAGAGCACATGTTTCTCAGAGCACCTGCTGGTCTCAGATCAATGGATAAATAGTAATGAAAACTGATAGAAGAATCCAAGGAACAAAAGAGACGGATTTCAACCAGGGACACAGTACGAACACTA
This sequence comes from Vicia faba, assembly GCA_948472305.1. NCBI lineage: Eukaryota > Viridiplantae > Streptophyta > Magnoliopsida > Fabales > Fabaceae > Vicia > Vicia faba. The sequence continues at coordinate 749,815,192 of OX451740.1, read as the reverse complement.
CAAAGAGACCCGATAAACGAAAACCGATAAAAGGGTCTAAGGTATGAAAACAAAACGAGACGAAACTCGACTCATTATAAATAGTTAGACGAAACTGAACTAGATGAGTACCAGGACGAAACTGGACTTCATGTGCGGGTGAGGAGACGAAACTCAAAGCTCGACCCAAAGCAAGATGATTAGGGAGTACAGCTAAAAATCCGTTGGAAGTGAATATTAGGATGAAATTGGTATTCGAAAGGTAAATCAATAGACATTGGAATGAACCAACGAGAGTAGTGAAAATAAGACCCGAGAAAATTGCGCCAGGGAAAAACTGAACTACAATCAAGAGTAGACACTCAACCATTCAGGAGATTAACATCAACAAGATATTTGTAAGGGGTGAACTTGAGATATTGAGGATGAAGACCTTGCTGGGGACATAATCCAAAGTATTGGAAAATTCATCGGGGAAAATAGAAACAGTAATGACTTATGTTATGATGCATGTTTAAATTTTTTTTATAGCATAATGCTCCATATAATGGAAATGCTACAAATTTTGGTAGATGCAATGTAATGATGCATGTTTAAAATGCTTCACCGGGGAATGGTTAATCGAGAAGCCAACAACCAATAAGTCAGAACCTGATAGGACTTGCAAAAATAAAAATGCAAAATCTGCTGGAGAAGAGTAGATATAAGGAACCGCGGGAGAGAAACCCTTGAAGAGATGAAACCCTGTTGGGAATAACAAAACAAATAACTGGTAGAAATAAGCTATAAATACTGAGTGGAGCTGCAAAAATAAATTGTGAACTCTGCTGGAGAAGATCGGGTCGAAAATGATCAACTTCAAGAAGGAATGCCAAATGAAGATTGGGCGTTGTGGGAGAAGATCAGGGTAAGGCTGTAGCTTATGAAGGAGAATGCTAAATAGAAATTGGCTGGTGTTGGAGAAGATCAGGGTAAGACTGTAATCTCTAGAAAAGACAGCGTGGAGACGTGTTGAGGATGATACCAAGATAAAAAACCAGATGTGGGAATCGAAACCCTCGCAGGGGAATCAGATAAACTTTGTCAAGGCCAACCTTGTCGGGGATGATATGTTCTTTGATAAGAAAAAACTCGATCAAACATATTAATGTTGGGAGTACACAAATCCTTGAACAGAAAATATAGTTAGAGCCACACTGATGGAGATTGACGATACTCTTAAAAAATGGCCAAACCTACTGGGGGAAATTTCATCGATAAGTCCTTTACCGATTGCCAAAGGTTAACAAAATATCAATTAATCAACCAACAACGACTACACTGAGGATAAGGAAAGATCCTTAAATAAGGATGCCCCAAGAAACCAATTAGCTGGGGAATGAGAGATCAAGAAGAGGAATCTTTAATTGGCAACTCCGCTGGGGAATTGAAACTTCTCCAGACTGTGGATTCTTATCTAAGAAACTCCACTGGGGACACGAGATGTCTTCAAACTTGAAGTCTCAGGACAAATCCTTTCTCTTGAAGAAGATTTATGGGCAACAAAACTCCGTTGAGGATACAAAACTCCATTGAGGATACAAAACTCTGTTGGGGAGTATTTTGCTGGGGATTCTGGAACCTCCGATATGTAACCATAAAATAGACTATGAAGATAGTCAAACATTATCAACTTTACTGGGGAAGTGGAAATTTCAACCAACATCAACTCTACTGAGGATGATAACGAATTATTTTGATAAAGAAATTCCCCAAGTCATAAATTAGACGGGAAAATGAGAACCTCTGAATGAAAACTTCAATGATAATTCAAATAGGAAGGCAAGCTCCGCTGGGAGTAGTATTGTTAAGGAACAAGATAATGCTCATCCAGACTTGGTTGGGGAATGAAGGTATCCAAAAAACCTTATCCGCCTCGAGAATCCCTCACATGACAATGCTGAGGAGAACTAACTTTGCAGGGAATTCCCTGTTCCAGAGTTCAAAAGTTAGAGGTAAGACTCTCACATGGGTGTTGACAAGATACAAATTGCAGAGTGAATGACAATTCCTCGAGAAGACTTCATGGGATTCGTACCATCGTTGACATGCTGCCCCAGAGTAGCGGAACTTTGAGAGATCAATCCTCAACTTGACTTCCCCAGATTGGTGGAACGAAAAAGACCAATAACCACAGGCCGAACCCTGATAAAACTTACAAAAATAAATTACAAATTCCGCTAGAGAAGATCAGATCAAAACTGTAACATCTATGAGGAAACTTCAAATGGATACCTAACGTTGCTGGAGAGAATATTAATAAAATGGGGTCTGGGGGAAGTTAAAGTCCACCTGACTTTTTGTTTGATAACTTGTCAATTTATCACTAGGGATAACTTCCTGGGGAGAATAATGCAAAAATAAATTGCAGTGCAGAAGAAAATCTTGAACTATGTTCTACCTCTTAACCTTGGAAAAGATCCAATATCTTCTTCCACGGATAAAGAGAAACTTGTTGGGAGCTGGGACCTTCTGATGTAAGTCCTTAGTGAAAGCGATTTCAATTGGGGAAATGTGGAAATTTTTAAACAAAAGGATTCTAACCAGACCACATCGGGGAGTAACAATCCTCACCTGGGGAAAATGATGGTATCTTTGAACTATAAGATTGAGGTTTTAAATTGCCTGAGGGAATATTTCAATCATACTCTATCATTAGGGATAAATAGCCCTTATACTACCAAGGATATGAAGATCCATGCTGGGGGTGAGCGACCTTACAAAAAGGACTCTTTTCGGGAATGAGATATTCTTCATATGAGAAACTCAATAAAATATGCTACTGTTGGAAATACGAGAATCTTCGGCTCCACTAGGGAATAAGAATGTGCTTCAACTAGAGCGAAATCCTATTATGATGCCCTATCTTGGGGCTAGCAATCACAATAGTGCACTCTTTTAGAGAAGTAACACTTATCAACATCCATGATTGAGATCTACCGGGAAAAGAGAGAATTATGTGAATAAGTACTTTTGATGAAACAACTCTATTGGAGAAATGAGAATTCCTGAACAGGAGATTTCTTGATATGGAAACTTCACAAGGGAGATGAGGATTTTTTAATAAGAGATTTCTGAAGGTAGCTCCGCTGGGGGAAAGGAGAAATTTGGCAAAGAGATATTAGACAAAGGTCTTCACTGGAGAGATGAAATAAACCTCAACACAAATCAGTTGGGGGAATGGAAATTCTTGAGAATGATATCTCCAATAAGGCAGCTCCATTGGGGAATAAGAAATCTTGGAAAAGAGATCCTCATAAACATCCTCCTCCGAGGAAGTGAGATGATGCTCCCATCTCTTTGCTAAGAAACATAACAGGCTTGAATAGTCTTTATTGGGGATGATAAAAGATTCTCAGCATAACGAACTTCAAACCATGCTTTTGCTATGGAGATTAGAGAATTATTGAACAAGAAATCTTTATGAAGTGACTTCACCGGGGAGCAGGAGAAATTTCCGAAGGAACTCTTAACTTCGGCTAGGGATGAGAACACTCCACTTCAGGGAATAGACATTCTCTTTTGCTAGGTGATGCTGGGGAGACAATACTTCAAGCACTTGGAGAATAAGACTCTCTTAATCTGAAATTCCAATTAGTCAATCATTAAAATTCTCGGGGAGATTTACTGGGGAGCAATAGAAATTTTAGATCTCTGTAGAAACCCATGACTAATCGCAAATAAAATTGTTCTTCATGAAGCGACTTCGTCGGGGAATAAGAAGATACTCAACTAAATCTTCATTCAGCATAATGACGCTCTGCTCCGAGGAATATATATTCTCTTACAAACACAAAACATGTTAGGTTTGCCGGTGAAATGTAAATCCATATCAAAAGATCACAACTTCCAGTCAAAAGACTTTCCGTTGGGAGATACCGGGAGATAAACTTTATGCATCCAGAGAAAGATACTCTTTTAATCTAGAATTCCAGTTGGTCAATCTTTAAATTTCTCAATTGAGAAGACTTTCTTGTGAGAAGTAGAAACTTCAGTGTTGCTCGGAGGAAACGACCCAAGTTAGGGACACTTTAATTATCCTAAAAGATGTTACTCTGGTAATGGAGAATTATGCAAATAAGTAAAGAAAATGATAATTTCTGCAAAACATACCACTGAACGTGCCCCATATAGTGTGACAACTTCGTTGGAAGAGGTCCTTTTGACCTGAGATAAATCTGCCCAGATTATTCGAGCTCTGGATAATTCAATGACACAACAGGTCCATGGAGAGATTCGTCGAATTTTGACGTATCTGCTTTGTGGTTGACTAACCTTTGAAGAGATTCTCCTCGAGAGGACTTCCCATGATCTGTGCTGAGAATGGCACTCCTGACTTTAGTTAGAGATAAAGTTCTCAGTTACTTATGAAGGAACAACAATTCATCGACTTTAAAATTCTGATGAGCTAAGGATAACAAATCTGACATTCCGTCAAGCTCTTCACATTCATAAGTTGTCTAGCCTACGACTGGGCTTAACCTGATCAACTCTAAGGTGGAGAAATTCTCCTGTATAATGTCTTGCCCCAGTCTATAGGGCTGTTAAAGAACGTTCCTTAAAAGGACTTCCTGAGATCTGTAGCATCCAGATAAACTGCCCAAGTGTTACCAACTTTAAAACAAAGCTTCCGACTAATCAAAATTAGAAGTGGATTCAATAAATATCAGGTAACGGACCCTAATCCCTCGGCACTTTGATAGATTTATCGAATCTCGACATAACTGCCTCAAATTGACAAAACTTTGAGAGTCAATAGATCTTGACTTGATTGCCCCCAAATTAGCAGAATCTTGGCAAACCATTTCCTTTTCTCATGCTCAGAGAGGAATAGAAATTCACGGAGTTTGGAAGATAACACCTTCTCAGGATAATTGACTTACGTCTTAGACATAAGCTAGTACACAACCATACTTATCATCTCAAACTACTTCGCGCGCAAACAGATGCTTGAAGAAAATTGTCCTTCAGGACCAACTGGAAACGATACACGATTGCTCAACAAAGACTTGTGGGCAGACAAAACTTCCACACAATCATCAAATAAAAAGTTCTTGATCAAAATATCAAACTATCCTTCTTCAATTCAAAGGAGTAGCTAGAAAGCATACCCCAAATTAAGATCATTCTTTTCAACAGATTCATGAAGCAATTCGTCCCTCGGGATAATCAAACTCTTCAATTTATTCTAATTATGCAAGCTCGCTTGATGTTTAAGAATTTTTCATATGCAAAGAATATTTTATCCTATGAATGATAAATTTAATGCATATCATATTACTTGTCTTGAAGTTAGAAAATTTTTATTGAAAAGATGCCGAAACATTGAAATTTTTTTTCAAAGAAAGTAAAAGGGGGAGTGATACCAACTCAAAAAGTTTTTAGCAAGTCTCCTAGGAGTCAAGTTACCGTATTCTCATAACATTTTTTCTTTCGATTTAACCCATGCTTCAATTAGGACTTTTAAGGGTTGTAGCGTGGCCTGGTTCAAAGTTTTAGAAGAAAAAAAGGATTTAAGGCTCAAAATTTTTGGTGCCCACCCATTCTCCATGATATTCTCCAGTCCTACATTCAGTTAACTTGATACGAGCACTCATCTCTCAAAAGAGTTTATGATGGTTGAGGAACCACAATAATTTTTTGGACACGACAGTCACTTAACCTTTGGTTTTTGGGTGTTCGATCACACGACTTTTCTTTTGATGAGGATTTTTATTAGATGATTCTTTTCTGCCTTTCGTGCTTTTCAAATTTCCTTTCGCTTTCCCTAACTTTTTCTTGGACAAATTTTTTGAATTTCAATTTGGGAGTCCAGCGGGATGCCCTAACTTTTGCCTAAGCGACTTGTTTTCAAGTTTCGACTTAGCGGGTATTTTTGTTTCTTTCTTATGCATACTTTCCATTTTGAACAAGTCGTGTGACCTTAAGTCTTTGAACTTTTCGGAGGAAATTGACTGCCTCATTCCTTGGTCAGCGAGGGATAACCATTGTTGTATCGATTCGATCTCGACCTCAGGATTTTCATGAGGAAATAACCATGGTGGTTTTGATATTTTCCCGACCTCATAATGTGAGGGATAAGGTATGGTGATCCTCAGATAGGACACTCCTTCTGAAATTTGAATGCTCGATCAAATTATCTGAACATCTACCCTGCCCCGGGTTAAGAATAAGGGTTTTTTCAAACAGAAAAGAAACACCTACTTTGAAGGCTCGGAGAGGTTAACGAGGGTCTATCTCCCTTATATCTCTGGTGTTTAGGGATTGAAACAAGGCATGTACATCGTCAGCAAGGTTTTTACTCGAAAGCATACCATTTGAGGTTCTAGGTAAATTTTCATCATCCTCCCTCCAGAGTTATTGCTTTATTAACAAAAGTTAGGTATCAAAAAGCATAGTAAAACAAATAAAAGTGATAATGAATGGATTAATTCAAGAAAAATATATTCAATACATTATGATTAACATTCAAAAATATAAGCAAGTTTGCATACAAGAAAGTACTAAACAAAATAATTAAGATTGCAAATGAAAATGCAAATGAAATTTGAAATTTCCATGCTAAGGAGACTAGTCTCCGTATGGACTGATTGCTTCAAATGATCTTCAGCAACCTTGAGGCTCATTTGGATAAGAGATTTCCCTCTGATATGGACACAACAGTCTCTGAATTGATCCAAGCTTGTAATTTATCTTCGGACGACAAACCGTCTTCAACTGAATAGCCGAGTGCCCCAAAATATACTTACAGAAGATTCTCTTAAAAGAGAAGGTGAATGATGTACCAAGCGAAAAGTTCGAAATTATCCGTCACCTTAGAAATTGGACTTTGAGAAAGACTCCAGGAAGGTGCTAGGTTTTATACTTCAACCCTTGAAATCTTTAACATCACAACCAAATGCCCCAGAATGAGACACATACCTATCATTTGCATCAAGAGAGAGAGAGAGAGATTAATCAACTGAATAGTCTCCAAAGCACGAAGCTTAATCAACTGAACTCTCAACATACAAGGAAGTTACAGGATGTAAGGCATTAAGATGGTATCAACATACTTCCCAGGCTTCTTCTGTCTTTGCTTAAAATCTTTGACCCATGCACTCACTTGGGAAACAAACACTGATTATTAAAGAGAAAATCAGGTGGCCCAAAGTTATAGAGAGTGCCTTTAACTGAATAATCGGGTGCCCGAGCATGGTAACCACATATGACGTTGATATCAGGATTTGGAAGGGGATTTGTAGACGGTAATAAAGTACGGAGCCTAACCCACTGAAGCTTCAAACGAGTGCGGAAAAAAATGAGAATAAATTATTGGGATGGGATCAAAACCGTTCTCCATACCTATTCCGCCTTTGCTGATAAAACATATCCCTTGAATTCAACTGGGAATTGGGAACCATCTGCTGATAAGACGTTCCAAGCACTCAAGATAGTGGATGAAATCTACAATGCACTCCATGGTTTTGAAAGAAATCCCAGACGAGGAGAAGCGAATAACTCATGTTTCAATAGTCGGTGTGGGATTGCTGACACTATCATCAAGACTTCCATGACCCGGCTCCACTGAGTCTTCAACTGATTATCTTCCTTCTTGAAGAGTTCCCGATCACGGGCCAAGGCTTGCACGTATACCACAAACAACCACATATGAATCTTCATCCCGACTAATAACCAACTAAGTTATGCCATAACTGATCTCTGAACACGTGACAACAAGAGTTCAAGTATGTATATCTGAAGAGAGCACCAAATCCGAATAAGAATTCCCAACTTTGAGTACATGTTATGAATGTATGAATATGCATGATGTGAATGAGTGAATGCAATTCCATGTTTGATCATTTCCAAGGAAACCGCATGCCTTTAATTTTGATTTTAAACCAGTAAAAGGTGGAGAAGTGCAACACAAAGCTCACAAGCATGGTTCCTTGGAAATGGAAAGAACATGTGTGTCAAAATGATGTTAACATATTATGTGTGCAAGAACACGGGATCAAGGTTCCATAAACATGGAAAATGGTTGCACTGTCTCTAAACTGAATAATGAATATCATTGGATCAAAGGTCCGACTCCACCTTGAAACACAAAAGAATCAAGTACCAAGTGGATCAGCAACTGCATGAGACCAAAATATCCCTGCCATAAAAGATAACTGTAGAACTACTGAAATAAACTTCCATCACAAGGTGAGAAGTCCTGAACAAAACCAGGAGATCAAGTAGTCACCAACAGGAACAAAGTCCCCAACAGAACTCAAGCCAACAACATAACCAGAGTCACCAACAGAACAAAGAGTCACCATCAGAACATAGTCATCGTCTGTACATGTGATAATCAAGTTCCTCCCCACTCACGGGTGAAAAATAGGTCAGGGTAAGGCCAAGGGTAACTCAAAATCATGGGTCACCCTGGAAGCATTATCGTCATTCCATAGATGTGGGGGACGATATTACCCCATTTGTACCTCATCTGAGCATAGACGACATGACCGCATAGTAAGACCTTCGTCCAGCAGTAGTCATGTTCCACTCTATTCCTAGGTTTCCTAGATAGTGTACTCTGGCCTGGGTACTGGGCGTTTTACCATAATAGTAACACTCACCCAACAAGAAGCAGATCCAGTACAGCAGTAGTATATGGAAAATAGTAAAATGCAATGCACACATATGCTCAGGTAATCATGTATGGATGAATAAACTTAAAGCATGTAAATGAACACCCAAAGAGAAGAAAACAAGAGCTAGGAGCGGCTCTGGGATGGACCAACATTTGGTCAATCTTTCCCCAGTCAAGTTGCCAGCTGAAACAACCGGCCAAACCGTCATCTGATAATGAAAATCAATGAAGTCGCCACCGAACGTCTTTTATCCCTCCAAAAGGGAAAGGTAAACATCGAGAAAACCTGATAAGGGAGAAATCACGGTCTTGAGACTGAGAGATCGGGTAAGGGAGTCCGTTACGCGAGGGGAAGGTATTAGCACCCCACGCGCCCGTAGTACTCTACGGTATCCACTCTTGTTTATTCTAATATAAGGGTGTGTTAGGATCTATATCTAGGCTGTACAGGGAATGCATGCAAAATAAAGGAGAAAAGAATGTAGGGAAAATAAAATTTATGCTCGCCCGGGCCTTACCCCAATGCTTAAGTATCCCTTTTAAGGAATCAGAGCAGCCGTAGTTCGGCTCAGATATTTTGGTTGGTTTGTGTTTTTTAGTTAATAAGACTAAAGCAATAGTCAAGATGGAAAAACATCAGATAAAATGACAAAACATCAACAATGATGATAAAGCAACAAAAAGGATGACAAGACATCACATGGCAATACAAACTCAGATAAGATGATAAAACATCAGCATGATAACAAAATATCAGACAAGACGACAAAACATTACACCTAACAATGATATTGAAAATTAAAGTAGGATGACAAACATACGCGTTGGTGAAACATCGGCAACGAACATATGCGATGGTGAAACATCGGTGAAAAGATAGCAAGATAGCATGGAAAAGATTGCGAGACATCAACAAATAGGATGATAAAACATCACACCTAACAATGATATTGAAAATCAAGGTAGGATAACAAACATGCGCGATGGCGAAACATCGGTAACAATCATATGCGATGGTGAAACATCGGCTAAAAGATAACAAAATAACATAAGATGGAAAAACATCAATTATCCATATGGTAAAACATCACACCTAACAATGATATTGAAAATCAAGGTAGGATAACAAACATGTGTTATGGCAAAACATCGGCTACAAACATATGCGATAGAGAAACATCGGCTAAAAGATAACAAAATTGCATGGCAAAGATGCCGAAACATCAATAATCTAGATGATAAAACATCACACCTAACAAAAATATTGAAAATCAAGGTAGGATAACAAACATGTGCGATGGCGAAACATCGGCTACAAACATATGCAATGGCGAAACATCGGCTAAAAGATAGCAAAGACGATAAAACATCAATTTGTCAGGGTTTAAAACAAAGCCAAAAGGCGCACAAAAAATTAAAATTGGTTTGTATTTTTTACTTTGAAGAAGGATTTAAGTTTATTAGAGATGACTTATGATTTTCCAAGAAGAAGTTTTAGTTTTAAGATGCAATATGCAAATAAAGGAAAAATAACTAAGGGAGACTAGCCTAGCGCTACTCCTAATGTTATCATCTAATGATTGACCCTAAGGTTGAGGATGAAAGGGGAACTTCTACACTATGTTAGCATGCATGGATATCTATCCTAATGTCTAGCTTAAAAGCTACTCTAATCGAGTGGTCCTAAGGGGGCATGGTAAAAATGTCACAGACCCTGTGACTGAAAAAACAAACAAATAGATGGCAAAACATCTGGACAAACAAGAACTCGAGCATCACTTGAATATCAAACACCTACAACGCGCATGCCTAGTAGTAGAAAGGGAGGTCCCTCCATATACAAGCAACCAAGCATCAGAGCAATGGTCAAGCCAAAGCCAAGGGGAGTGTATCACCCGAGTCAACAAGCTATAAAATTATAGGAATGCAAAAGGGTCCTTAACCGTGGTATCAATCACCAGGGCAAGAAATATCTGGGGGAAAATACATAGTGCATGCGTACACTAAGCATCAGTGTTGGTCAACATGAGATAAAGAAAGCATGGGGATACGATTGCGGGAATCCTTTTCACTTTCCTTTAAAGGGCTTAAATTCATTCGGATCTTGGGCAAATGTTCAGAGCATCTACTTGTAGAAAGTGAGCATAAGAACGACATAGACTGGAATGTGTGGGGGTCGATTATGAAACCTTTCTGCTTACCTCCTTTTGTGGAATTATCATCTGTAATACAATGCGGGCACAAATATAAACACACGTGCATAATACCTACTCTAAAGATAGGATTTTAAACAATCACAATTAGCACACCGACAGAATTTCCTTAAACATGTCTTTAAAAAACCAGAGGGACTCCTGACATATATCAGATGCAGAGCTCCCATCATGCAATAGAAAGCAATAAAGAGAGGAAATAGTAAAAAGAAATAGTGCAATACCAAACGGATAACTATCTGTAGCAACTGAGCAAGAAAAAAGAAACCCGGAGAACTTCAAGCAAGCTAGCATCAGCAAACAAATCAAGTCAGAAATCATGCCATCAAATATAAGCACTGAGACTACAAATATGAACATATCCCATAGGTGATGTATAGCAGTCACAATCCTACAAGAGAATAACAAATATACGAAGCACACGAGTGGTGCAAGCACAACCAATTGTGATCCACAAATAAAATGGAACACTACAACATCAAGTCAAAATGGAAAACTTTCCTCAGAGTACCTCGCACATTCAACAGACAAATTAGTGATTTCAAAGAGAAATGATGAAAAAATAAGGGATGGATGATTATATAACAAAGAAATGGAAGAACATGATAGCAAAACATCCAAACAGTAGATGTAAGAAGCATCAAGTAGGCACATGTAACAATTAGGTCAAAACTAATGAATTGTTGCTCCTTTCTTGTCACAATGTTGAATTGACAAGAAAATATCAATCAAGGCTCAAAGGAGGAAGAGAAGAACACAAAAAAGACCTTGGAGGTCAGTAGAAAACACTACACATCCATACTTATTCACTTCATTATGGTTCACAAGCATAACAAAAGAGGGGTACCACAAAATGTATCACAAAGCTTGGATCACAAGTTAGCAAGGAAAGTAATTCAAACAAAGACAAAGTTAGAAGACTTAAACCATTAAAAGACTTGAAATCAAGCTTCTAACATGCTATGAGGATATGATCAAGAATTTAAAATGTTGATTCTAAAGCATGTTGCACAAGTGCATTCAATGTACCTCAAAGATTTCAAAAGAAAAGAAAAGATTGAACATCAAATTCATAATAAGATGAAATGGTTCAAATATTAGAGGTCAAGTAATATCAAGTCTTTATGAGATTATCCTTGATGTATCATTCCCTAACATGTCATCATTGGTCATTTGATGACCTCAAACTCTAGGAAAAAAAATTCAAAATTTAAAGCAAAATTCACACAAGAACATCACTTAGGAGGTATGGATCAAAAAAGTGCTCGTCAACCAATTATGAGAAGTCAAAAGGATTTACTTTAATTGATTTGAGAAAACAGAAGAAAAATGATCATTAAGTGCCAACTTATAGGCCTCACACAAGTTCATTGGCCATCAAACAAATTGCAACAAAGAATGTAACATCAATTGGCCATTTTCACTTCAAAAATACATCAAAAACAGAAAAGGATTTCAAAAATTCAAACCAAAATTTTCATAACATATTTGAGATGTATAAAAGTCAGAAAACATGTTTTAAGTTCATGGATGGATGAGGAAAGGATCAATCAAACTTCAAACATCAAAACTAGTTGGTTAAACCACCAATCTAGACAAGTTTTCAAAACAAATCAATGGAAAATACCAAACCTTATCCATTAATTCAAGAAAAATATTTTTAAGATCCTCAATCCACCTATGAATTTCAAACAAGAGCTAAATTAACTTGAAACTCGAGGCAAGTTTGTTGTTGGAATCAAAACAATCAAGGGAATTATCAAAACCCTAATTATTTGGAAATTAATCTTAACAATTAATTAATTAAGATTAAATACCAAAAAATCCAAAATAAAAATTCACTAAGCTTGATAAAACTCATAAGACCAGAAGGATCATTTTCCATATTTTTAAACCTAGAGGAAATTTAAAATTAAAAAATCAATTTTTATTGATTAAATAATTAAGCAATTATTTAATCAACAAAACGGAATTATGATCAAATTACAAAATAAATGCCAACCAACATTATTTTATGATTCTTCTGATCCAAACAAACTTCCATGAATTTTCTCATAATTTTTGCATCAAATAAACAATTATTAAAAAATTAAATCAAATTAACCAATTAACTAAACACAAGAATTTTTTAAACCAATCAAACAATTTTCAAAAATTTATAAAAAAAAATACACAAGGTCAAAAATATAATTTCTGACCTCACGAATTTTTTTAGAAATTTTCAACCATTTTTGAGCAAGAAATAAAATCAGGAAAATTAAGTTATAAAACAAAATTCAAATAAATGCAAAATTCAAATGAACCAATCAGGAGGTGACACGCTTCGTCTTTAACCTCTAGCCCTAACCAGAAACGCGTGCAAAATAGATCCAACACCTCATGTTCAAATCCTTCGCTCAATCTTAATTCTCAACCAATATTCATGAAATCAAGCTCAAATTAAATCTGACACATCATACTACATCATGCAATTCGAATCAAACCCAGAGATCAAGCATAGATCAAGAAAGCAAATCTCAAAAACTGGAAATACAAACTACAAACATTAAAACCAAGAGCACGAATTCACCAAATCTTATTGAACCAAAGCTCAAATATACATCAATCCTAATGATTGGCCAGCTATAAACACAATGCACAACGTAAAACACTTTAACTCAAGCTCAAATAAGGGTTCAGATTCAGTGAGCATACCTGCAAAAGTAAAAAGTAAATTCACTTGGTGCCTCTGATGTCTAACAAGAAACCCTTCTGGACAACTTCCTTGTGCTCCAATGAATGTGTATGAGTGAAGAAATGAGGATTGGAGCAAGAGAGTTCAGCTGCTCAATTCAAGTTACAGAGCAAGAAAAATGAGAAAATTCTGAGATGCTTCCTTCGATACAGTGTGCGTGTGAGAGAATGGCAAGCTTGAGCCACTTATATAGAGTGTTTATAGTGAGGTTAGAGTGATAATTCAGGCTGAGAGTCGTTTGAGGGCAAAAATGAATTTTCTGCCAAAACAAAGAAAGTGTGATGGCCAAATGCGTTTTGTGTTTCCTTGATGCATATTCTCTTGCGTTTTGATGAGCTCAGAGGTTAATGAAATGAGGTGAGTGAAGTGTGAGGGGTGAGGTGGCAGTATGAGCACATGGTGTGATTTTTCTTGAGGTGAAAGTTATCAATTTTGGCAAAAAATGTAGAAATCATGGGAAGGCAAGGAAAGTGTGATTGCTTGGCCAAAAGAAGTAAGAAATGAGGTGTCTAATTTGTGCCAAGCATGTCCAATATCAACTTAAAACCAAACAGAATTGAAGGGTGCACAAAAACTGCAATTTGCAACCCATGCATGCACCAAAAGTCAGGTGACTTCCAACTGAGGCCATAGAAAATTAGCTCGTGCCTTCTCAAGTTTTCTTGAGCCAATTAAAGAACATACCCTAAGCTTCGAAACAAGTTGAGGTTTGAAAGGAATGATGGAGAGTTGAGTAAGATATGAGGTTTAGGATTCTTAAGCAACTCAAGCCAACTTTCCCAAGACTGCGCGCATGTTGGCCTGCCCATAAGGTAAGATTGGTCGTAATTGAGGGAAATCGAAGAGAGCAAGAGGAATCTTCGACCAGCCCACAAAGTCACTTCGATTGGTCCAAGCTGAAGGAAATCGAAGAGAGCATGAGGAAGCTTCGACCATCCCACAAAGTCACTTCGATTGGTCCAAACTGAAGGAAATCAAAGAGAGCCATTCAAATTTCCGGTTTTGATACCAAACTTCATCAAATCACAACTTCTTCAATTTAAACCAAATTGAGTGATTCCAAATTTAATGATAAGCTTTCATATCCATCTTTAAAATGCACGAGGCACATTTTTGAATTATGCCTTGAATCAACAATTACAGGCATGTCACCAACTGTTTGATGAATTGCCTAGGCCAAATTCCCTGCCTTGCCTTTCCAGATGCCCAAGATGCCTCAAAAAATGCCCAACTTTCCCTAAACTTCAAAGGCTCATAACTTTTGATTTTGAGTGAGAAGTGAGTTTTTCCCCCTGTGGGCCCTGTAGCGGTAGAAATGTTCAAGACTAAGCCATTGGATTAACTAGACTTTATACAAATTAAAATAAAAATCGCCACCACGCTTTATTGTTTCTAAAGGAATGGGAAAAGAGTGAATAACAAAAAAAAAGGGGAAAGATTCAAGGTAAGGGGGTTGGTTATGCAAAGGGAAGGTATTATCACCCTAAACATCTACGGTACTCCGCATGAGCCTCTTTGTAAAATCTGTATATTTTGGCTATAAAAATGTGTTGTATATAAAATGGATGGTGGAGGTGAGAAAAGAAATATATTTTTATGATTTTTACACCTGTCGTGATTGCAAACCATTAGTGCCTACTTACCACCTCTCGTGCAATAGGGGATCAGGGTACACGTAGTTCCTCTTTTAAAAATTTGAAACACAAGTGTAGTGGTTAATTTTATGAGATAAGACGTCATCGTCATTGTCCGTGTGGAAAACATACTTACTACCCACAATCATGAGAAAGTAGAATTTGCATTATCTCAAAGTGGAGGATATGGCTTGGATTTTAAAATCAACAATGCCTCACTTAACACCCAAGTGGAAAATATCTCTCTTCACTACATATTGTAGAAGTATAGTTGTTTGCATCACTACAAGGATTGACAAGAACCTAATCTTTTAAGAAAAGTTTAAAGGTAAAAGCCAAAGTGGAAAAATGATTTGAAATGAGATTGATTGACTTTTAGTCTTCTCACAAAAAAGTGTCAAAGTATTATTAAATTGATTGAAGTTTATTTATGAAAATGTTTTGAAAATGCATGGACCTAAGTCCAAGTTTATTATGAAAGTGTTTAAGTTTCAAAACAAGAAGAGTTTTCAAAAAGAGGGAGAAGATTTTTGAAATTAAAGAAGATGGGAGGAGAAGAAGAGACTATCCTAAAGCATAAGGTAAAAGCTAAGGATAAGAACCATCAAACCAACAAGAAGCCAAAAACTTGATATTATGAGTCAAGATAGAATTCCAATTCTTTGGATTTAAACCAAGCAAGCAAAGATACTAGACCTCTTCAAATTTATTAAGTCTTCACAAAAATTGGGCAGAGTAACGGCTGTATACGGGTGAATTCCAGATTACAAATCAAGGATGAAATCACAAAAAACCTGCATACAAAAAAAACAAGCAACCCAATGTCCTGAGGTAAACCTCAAGAGCTCCAGACAAAATAATCAGATAAGATCACAAGGTCTCCAAGATAGGCCAAGGTTTCTAATCCTAAGTCCAAAAAAGTCCACTGCTCCATAATGCCAAAGATAGTAACCAAATAGTCCAAGTACAATTAAGAGTTTTTTAGGGTTTATGTTGATTATTAAGTAACTTAGGAAAATAAAAGAAAAGTAAAGCTCAAGTGAGCAAAGTAAAAATGACAAGAATAAATAAATGCTCAAATGAGCAAAGATAAAATAAAATGGCATGAAATGAAAAATGCTTCAAAAATAAATAGTACATAAAGCATAAAAATAATAAAGCATAAAATAAACAAGTCAATAATTAGTGGTTAGTTGGATGACCATCTTGAAACTTGCATTTGGAACTCATTATAGGATTGGTAGAACCAAAGCCTCCACACAACAAGTTGCATTTGCTTTTTGTCAAGTATATCATCCGTTTTGGAATTCTCATAAGTACCATTTAATGATCAACGATGTTTAAGTGATCTGCGTTGACCAAAGGTGTTGTAGATCCATTAGAGAATTGGTAGAACCAAAGCCTCCACACAATGAATCTCAAGGTTATTGGATCAAAAAGATCAAATTAACATACTTGGGCTTGCAATCATAAGTTTGGGCCACGAATGATCATTTATTCGAATCGGGAAAAAATTTAGCGCTATGTTAAGCAATCGTAAGTGGACTCATATAGAAGTCGCACCTATTTTGAGGTCGGTCAATAGCAATCTATGCACCATTTATTTTGATACATGATATAGAGAGATCATGCTCCAACAACACTTAGTGCAATAAGAAGAGGATGAGATGAGGGGGAATTAGGGTAAAAAAGAAAACCACATTTGAATTAATATTTAATCAAACTATTATTAAAATCATTCATCCATTTTTATGGAGTTAGACTCAACACCATGGATCCAATGATGTTAATAAAGCCATGATAAAAAAATCAACCCAAGACAGCCAGAAAATATTCACAAAATAATAGTATATTTAATATATACATTAAAGGATTAAAAAAGAAAGTTTAAAATAGAAAATAATGAGAAAAATTCTGTGATACGGTGGGAGAACTGACTTGAGGTTTTGCGTTTGTTTTCGCAAATGTTTCGGTTGAGCAAGAGTCGCCACCGACTTTTTATTTTATCCTAAGGAAAGGTTAAAAATCACAGCAAAAACCTTTGAGATGTTTTCTTGGGTTCGGGGAGTAGATTATAGAAAGGAAAGGTATTAGCACCCTTTCTATCCATGGTTATCCATGGGCTCTTAGTTACTTGCTTAGATCAACTTGCCTTGATTTTCAATTGTTTGAAATGGTGCTTTGTGTGTGAGTTTTGAAAATGTTTTGAAAAGAGGCCAATGTGGTGGCAACCTTTGTAATGATCCATGTTGGGATGTATACAAAGGTGTACTTGTCTTTTGAAAAGTTTTCAATGTTTTTTGAAAGTTGTTTTGAAAGTGTGTTGTGATATGTGGTTTTGAAAAAAATAGGCAAGTGTTTTTGTTTTGCAAGTTGGCAAGTAACCAAGAGCTATCTACCCTAAATTTCTCAAAGATCTTTGCTATGTTTTAACCCTTTTAACAATTTTGTTCCACACTTGTATTTGGTGGACAATCTTGTGTTAGGATGTGAACGGGACGGGCGCGGGTCATCGTTTAGACCATGATTGCAATGGTGCCAAGTATCCTTGGGCAATTTTTCCTTTTAAGGGACTTGATCATTTTTAGGCAACTTTTGAAAGCGTCATCGAGGGACTATGATCATTTGAATTTGTTTTGTTTTTGCCCAAAGATACCTAACATGCAACATGGCCCATTATTGAAGGCAACAAGTGGAATAACCCTAGGGGGTGCAAGTGTGATTGGTGTTTGTTCATTTTCATGCTTTTATCTTGGAATTAGGTCAAACTATTCGTTTTGGTTGATTTTTGCATACAAACCCTAGATCTATCATGGCATATTTTAGAAAACTTTTAAAGTGCGGAATTTAAAGGTCCTAAATTATTACAACACAAATTATGGGATGGGGGGTACAAGTGTTCAAATGGGGATGAGACTTCATAGGAGAGTAGTGTCCAATATTTACAACCAAATCGAATTGCACAAATGTAAATATAAAGATGTATTAGAATAAAGCAATATATGTGTAAATATTTTTGTGTAAGTGTATGTTTTATTCATAAGTGAAATAAAAATAAAATAAATAAAAAGAGTTAATTTGGATATTTTCATGTTTAGGGCAAAAACGCTAATTTTCTAAGTAAGAAGTAATTATTATTTATTATATGCAATATTTATTAATTATGTATAAAAAATAAATAAATAAAAAGAAAGTATATTGTAAAAAAGTATTTTTGAGGTTAAATATTAATAAAAATAAAAAATGTATTATTTTGTATTTTTATCCTAAATATTCTAATAAATATATAAGTATTTATTATATTTACTAAATATATTAAATATGTACAAAAATAAAATATTTAATATTTACAAAAAAAAGTATATTTTTTAGAAAATGTTTTCAAGAGATAAAATAAAATAAAATCAGAAAATAAAAATGTATTTTGGATTATTTTTGGTATTTTGAATAAAAAGGATATTATGTTTATTTATGTACAAAATTCATATAAAACAAGCAAAAATCCAAATAAAATGCAAAAGTGGTTGAAAAAATATTTTTAATATTTTTAATATTTTGTCAAAAAATATCAAGTCAGAATAAAAAAGAAAAAGTCAAAAAAAGATAAAAATAAACACAATGGGCCAAGGGGGTGTGTGTGTGAAACAGTGGTGCAAAAAGGAAAAACAACACAGGCCCAGCCCAAAGAGGTTGTCTTCAACCTCCAGCAACAAATTTGTCAAAAATGCGCACCTTTCCCACCTTGTTCAAACATCCTGATTCCTGGACTTTTAGCACAAACTTATAACACAAAAAATGTCAAGCATCAAGCCACGAATCCATACATACAAAGAACTTGATCTAACTCTCAGAAATGAGAGAGAATTTGTTCTCCCCCAATTTCTGACCTAAGTTTTTGTCAATGTTCAGGTCTTAAATTCTCTCAGCATATGCAATATAAATGGAAAGTGAGGATATGAGTGGCTTCAGGGACATGAGTATGACACTTTTCATTCATAGATCTAAACCTAACTCTTCCTAGATTGAGAGATAGAAGTCCATGAACTTACCTGTTCAGCTTGGATCGTGTATGATAACGGAGGCACTTTCAAGGCAAGGTGATGACTTGTACAGCTTGCTTGAAGTTCAGGGATGCTTCTCCAATGCTTAGTGTGCTTTGAATCTTGCCGAATCACTCCATGGAAGTCAACCTGCAAGAGAGAAAAGTGAAAATGTCAAAATTGGTTAGAGGTGTTACAGTTCGTGTCCAATGCTTGGGATAGTTTGTATAGGTGGTATGGAGTGTGTATGAACTGGTTTTGGTCAAGGCGCACGAGTGGATTGAGTTGTGCCACTCAAACTGCAGGGATGCCCTGCTTTGTGCAGTTCAATGGTGTTTCTGTGAATGGGGAGGTATCAAGGGTTAAAGGCTCGTGTTTTAGGTCTTTTAGGGAGTATGGAAAGTGTGGAGAAAGTTTGTCTTGGCTTGTGGTTGCAGCAATGTGTGTTGTTGTAAGTTATGCAATGTTTCTTCTCATGTAAGCAAAAAATTGGCCAGTTGGTTTCTAGGCTTGTGCAGGCCCCTCAAGTATGCTGCCTCAATCCCTCTTGATCAGTATGATATCTCCATGAATCTTGTGTCCAAAGATATGCATTGTACCACTTGGATTGCAAATTTGACATAAAGTGTAACTTTACAAAAATGGATAAATTGCTTTTTCCAATTAAGGCTTAATTCTTTGTGTAATGACTATATGAACAAAACAAAGCTAGAACACAATGGATTGGCATTTAATTTTTGAGTGTAAATGAGATTAGAGGCCTGTAATGTAGCTTGCATATGCTGAATTTGAAAATGCACAAGTTATGAACATGGAAATGGCTCATGACAAAGTGACTTTTGCCCATATTGCCAAATTCGATTCTCCCTAACCACAAGGGTGTTTGAGAAGTTCTTGGACATTTTGGAAAGCTTGGAATGTGTACTACAATCCATCTTGGTAATGCAAGTTGAAATTACAAGTGGAAGCATGTGAAAAGTGGCCATGAAGTTAGGCAAAAATCCTGCCTAGAATAGGTCAAAATTTTTCTAAGTTAAGAATGGTTTGCACCCTTGTTCCAAAAATCATAACTTGAGGTACAAGCTTCTTTTGAAGAAACTTTGTGAATCAAAGTTGTATATTTTACAATGGACTAAAACTTTCATGTTTTGAGTTTTCCTTGAATCCAAATTCATCTTGATGAAAAAATGGGAAAAAGTTAGGAAAAAATTAGGGATTTTTATAACTTAGAAAAATTCTAAGTAATGAAAATTCTTCATTTCAAACCCTAATTTGCAATTTTTGATTTCTTGATGAACAAGTTTCATGATTTGACATGTCTTGATGAAAAATGAATCTTGACACCTGATTTTGACCAAAAGTCAAAGTTTGACTTTTCAGTATACAGTAAAAAATTGATCAATTTACTGGAAAATTCATCTGTCAATCTTGTGCATTTGGGATCTTTTGAATTTGTTGAACATGTCAAGACAATTCCATGGGGTCCTAGAGTCCATATGTGAGCTTGTTTTGCCATTGGCTAGGTCAAACAGTCAAAAGTTGCCTTTGTGCAGTCAAAACCTTAAAAATGACCATTTTGCCCTTTTGGTGATCTGATCAAATTTCTTGTGGAATTGTGATCCAAACTTGACCAAATGGTTCATATGAGTTCATAATGTTGATGTGGGTCAAAAATCATGAGGTTTGACTGTCAATTGACCACAGTTGACTTTTTCCCCAATACAGCTGATTTCTAGGTCAACTGTCCAATTGACTGGGCAAAGATTGGAATCAAGGCTTGAAACTTGGTATGGATAAACTTGGGAGTCCAATATGAAGCATGAAAGTCATTTTAGGAATTTTAGGTCAAAACATCTTTGTGCAAACACAAACACTAATTTGGGTCAACAGTGCAAGGAGAAGTCTTGAGCAGAGGAAACCCTAACTGGATCTTGAGCTCCAAGGGTCTTGTGATGAGAAAATGTTGAGGAAATGGGAGGGAAAATTTTGGGGTACAATAGTTGCCCCTGTTCAATCTTCTTGAACCTGAAGAGTTAGATTGGCAAGTTTTCCTTTCGCGACTCGAGGGTAAAAGGAGATTGGACACTAGAGTGCCCGGAAATTTGCACTCGCATGTTGGAGTGTCAGCAATGTGATGGCGGGAATGGGCTTATAGATGCCATTTGGAGGCGTGACAGAACCTTATCGGGAATGGGCTTATAGATTCCATTTGGAAGTGTTGATCGCATAAGAGATTCCTTAGCGAGAACTTGCGTACTTTGAGAAAGAAAGATGTTTTTCCTGGCTTGTTACAGGTGTTGATCTTCAGTCTCTTCATGCAGATATGCCCTGGCTAGATACAGGTATCGAATCTACAATTGGTTGCTCACAGATGTGCCCTGGCTAGATACAAGTATCGAATTTGGAATTGTCGTCTACAGATATGCCCTGGCTGGATACAGGTATCGAATCTGGAATCGTCGTCTACAGATATGCCCTGGCTGGATACAGGTATCGAATCTGGAATTGTCGTCTACAGATATGCCCTAGCTGGATACAGGAGTCGAATCCACAATCAAGTACTCACAGATATGCCCTGGCTGGATATAGGAATCGAATCTGGAAATTGTTGTCTTCCGATATGCCCTGGCTGGATACAGGTATCGAATCTGGAAGTTGTAAAAGGTTGGTAGAGATAGCTTTCCTGGCTGGATACAGGTGTAAGCCTCTGACCTGAGAATGAAAGATAATTTCCTGGCCTGTTACAGGGGTTGATCTTCAAACTCTTCATGCAGATATGCCCTGGCTAGATACAGGTATCGAATCTACAATCAAACGCTCACAGATATGCCCTGGCTAGATACAGGTATCGAATCTGGAATTGCGATAGTTGATAGTAATCATCTTTGGATTGACTTTTCCTGAAAAGGCAAAACATTAGTTGTATGCAATGTCATGATGTGCATGATGTCATGATGCTCAAAATGAGATAGTGTTGTATGCACTTTATCATGTATGTAAGCAGGATGTATGAAATGTGAAATGTTTATGAATGTATTTTCGTCTAGGAAAATAAATCCTTGACGAGTGTCGGGGATTTGTGGAATCCTGGGCTGATGTTGAAGAGTGGAATTCTTCGTTTCTGCTGGGGATAATGATTGCAAGAATAGACCGGTAGGAGAAGATGACTCCGCTGGGGAATAAATTTGTTGGAGAGATTACTCTGCGGGGAATTACTCAGTGGGAAGAGATGCTTCGCTGAGGTTTTAATGAGAACTCCGCTGGGGATTTCAACGATGAGTTATGTTGGGGAATTTGATGAACTCCACTGGGGGTAGGAAGAACCTTGCCGAGGACGAACTTTCCGTGGTAATTAGCTGAGGATAACCCAGTTATAAGCCCTGGTGGGAAAATAACCTTTGAATAAAGCTGGGAGATGCGTTTTTACTCTGCAGGGGATAAGCTTCCAGAATCTATTGGGCTAAGCCTCAAGACCTGCTGGGGATATGGATTCCACTCTCCTGGGGAAACTTTAGATTGTACTAGGGAATGGCTCCACTAGGGTGTCTTGTATTCCGCCGGGGAATGTTGAGATCTTCTGGGGACTTCCAATTTCCTTAAGGCTGACAGTAGACTAAGCTCTGCTTGGGGAGAGTATCACTGACTTGCTAGGGGAACAATGTGCCTTTTCAGGGCTGATGAGAGACCAACTCTGCCTGGGGGAGAGTATTGCTGAAATCTGGTCTTACTCTGTGGGGAGTTGAGGTAACTTGGTTACGTTCTTTAGCTGAACTTACCTTGGTACCCTGGCGGACAAAGCAACTAGATCGCTTAGACAATTCTAAACTGCCCCTGTTTCTGATGTCATCTGTAATTAGTCTTTTGTTTCGTATGCAAATATTCATGATTAGCAATTAATGTCAAATGAAAATATCAAAAATGAACATTGGACGTTCTTTTGCAAAACAAAACAGAAAAAAGGAAAAACGATGGGTAATTTGTCTGAAAAATTGAACTTGTATTGATTTTGAAATTTGCCTGTAAATAGGCGTTTTAGGTACAAGAGGCTGACGTCCTAGTAAGAGAACGCCCCCAAGCAAAATAGAGTTTATACAATTTGAAAAGGAAACAAAACAACTATGTGAAAAATAATCCCACTGGGTTCCAACTCTGCTATCGCCTTTATGTCTTCAAACATTTCATCACTTTGCTGCTTAGTTGAAGATGAAGCTGATTGATTGTAGCCGAATTCTGGATGCAAGGTGATCCAAAGAGACATAGTATTACGCTTTATCCCTAACTTTTTCCTGGACCACCCTTTCAGGTTTTCAGCCCACCGGGATACCCATTTTTTCCCAAGCCGCCTTTTCAGGTTTTCGACTTGCCGGGTGTACAGATTTTTTTCATTTTCATCCCTTATTTTTGCCCGAACCGTTTTGGTTCGCCGGGAAGCCCTTATTTTTGCCTAGGTGTGTCAACCTAGCGGGTCTTTAATCATGCGTAGTATCTTTTTACTATGTCTGCATTGGCGGGGTGAGGAAGGTCGTCACCATCCATGGTGGTTAGAATCATAGCTCCTCCTGAGAAGATATGTTTAACCACAAATGGCCCTTCGTACGTAGGGGTCCATTTTCCCCTGGGATCACTTTGAGGAAGAATGATGCACTTGATTACCAGGTCTCCGACTTGATAGTCTTGTCATTTGACCTTCTTGTTAAATGCCCTGATCATCCGTTTTTGATACGTTTGACCATGACAAATAGCTGTGAGTCTCTTTTCGTCGATTAGGTTTAACTGATCAAGCCGAGTCTGGATCCAGTCATCTTCGCTCAAGTCTGCATCCTTCATTATCCGGAGAGAGGGTATCTGGACTTCAATAGGCAAGACTGCCTCCATGCCATAGACCAAGGAAAAGGGAGTTGCCCCTGTCGACGTCCGTGCTGGGGTACGGTACCCATGAAGAGAAAACGGTAACATTTCGTGCCAATCTTTGTAGGTAACTGTCATCTTCTGCACAATCTTCTTGATGTTCTTATTCGCCGCTTCTACAGCCCCATTCATCTTCGGCCGGTAGGGAGAAGAATTGTGGTGCTGTATCTTGAATTGCTCGCAGAGCTCAGTGATCATCTTGTTGTTAAGATTGGTACCATTGTCCGTAATGATCCTTTCCGGGACGCCGTATCGACAGATCAGGTGGTGTCGAATGAACCGTGCCACGACGTTCTTGGTTACGGTAGCATAGGAAG
This sequence comes from Vicia faba, assembly GCA_948472305.1. Taxonomy (NCBI): domain Eukaryota; kingdom Viridiplantae; phylum Streptophyta; class Magnoliopsida; order Fabales; family Fabaceae; genus Vicia; species Vicia faba. The sequence continues at coordinate 749,790,708 of OX451740.1, read as the reverse complement.
CTGCTTCAACCCATTTCGTGAAGTAATCAATCGCTACCAAGATGAAGCGATGCCCGTTAGATGCCGTAGGTCGGATCTCGCCGATCATATCAATGCCCCACATTCCAAAAGGCCAAGGTGCCGTCAATACGTTCAGAGGAACCGGAGGAATGTGCACCTTATCAGCATAGATCTGGCATTTTTGACAAGTTCGAGAATGCTGATAACAGCCGGCTTCCATTATAGACCAGAAATATCCTGCCCGGAGGATCTTCTTTGCCATGGTATGTCCACTGGAATGTGTTTCGAATGTACCTTCATGTAGTTCTGCCATGATCTTTTCTGCTTCAGTCTTATCCACACAACGCAGTAAAGTTGAATCATGGTTTTGTTTGTAGAGAATGCCATTGCTGAGGAAGAACTTTGCCGCAAACCTTCTCAGGAATTTCTTGTCGTTAACGGATGCACCCTCGGGGTATTCTTGAGCTTCCAAGTACCTCTTCACTTCATGATACCAGGGTTTTTCTGTTACCTGCTCGGTCTCGAGATCGCAGCAATGTGCAGGTTCATCCAACTTCCAAATGATGATCCGGGGAGCCTCGTTATCCCATTTGACTTTGAACATAGAAGACATTGTAGCCAACGCGTCCGCCAACTGATTCTCCTCTCTTGGGAAGTGTTCAAAAGTTATCTCTTCGAAGTGGGGAAGCAATGTCAGCACATACTCCTTGTAAGGAATAAGATTTGGGTGTTTCGTATCCCACTCGCCTTTGACCTGATTGATCACGAGAGTGGAATCTCCGAAGACACTCAGAAACTTGATCCTTAAGTCAATTGCAGCTTGAAGACCCATGATACATGCCTCATACTCCGCCATGTTGTTGGTGCAGTTAAAACATAGCCGGGAAGTGAGTAGAGTATGGGTGCCTTTAGGGGATATGATCACAGCGCCAATACCATTACCCAAAGCGTTCGAGGCTCCGTCAAAGTGCATAGACCATCGGGATCCTTCCTCGGGTCCTTCATCCGGTCCAGGTACTTCACAATCAGTCACTACCATGATATCCTCGTCTGGAAATTCAAAGTTCAACGACTGGTAATCGTCTACTGGTTGGTGTGCCAAATGGTCTGCCAATACGCTTCCCTTGATTGCTTTTTGAGTTGTGTACTGGATGTCATATTCTATCAAGATCATTTGCCATCTTGCTATCCTTCCGGACAAGGCGGGCTTTTCGAATATGTACTTGATTGGATCCATTTTTGAAATCAACAGAGTAGTGTGAGTCAACATATACTGTCTCAGCCGGCGAGCAGCCCATACCAGAGCGCAGCAAGTTTCTCGATCAGTGAGTACCGAGTCTCACAGTCGGTAAACTTTTTGCTCAGGTAATAAATAGCGTGCTCTTTTAGGCCAGACTCGTCATGCTGCCCCATCACACACCCCATTGAGTTGTCAAGTACTGTCAAGTATAGTATTAGAGGTCTCCCTTCAACCGGTGGCATAAGAATGGGTGGTTCTTGGAGATACTCTTTGATCTTTTCGAAAGCGGCCTGACATTCATCATTCCAACGTACTACCTGATCTTTCTTCAGCAGCTTGAAGATTGGTTCACAGGTAGCAGTTAGATGCGAGATGAATCGGGAAATGTAGTTCAGCCATCCTAGAAAGCCTCTGACTTCTTTCTCTGTCTTGGGAGTTGGCATTTCTTGTATGGCTTTCACTTTGGCAGGGTCCACTTGAATGCCTTTGTTGCTTACGATGAAGCCTAGCAATTTTCTAGATCTCACCCCAAAGGTGCACTTGTTCGGGTTCAACCTCAGCTTGTACAACTTCAGACGGTCAAACAGCTTCCGTAGGTGGTCAAGGTGTTCCTCCTCAGTTTGGGACCTAGCAATCATATCGTCGACGTATACTTCTATCTCATGGTGGATGATATCATGAAATAAAGCAACCATGGCACGTTGGTATGTTGCTCCAGCATTTTTCAACCCAAAAGGCATGACCTTGTAGCAAAAGGTCCCCCACTAAGTAACAAAGGTGGTCTTCTCCATATCTTCAGGAGCCATCTTGATCTGATTATAACCGGAGAAGCCGTCCATGAAGGAGAAAACTTTATGCTGAGCAGTATTATCAACCAGAACATCAATATGAGGCAGAGGGAAATCATCCTTAGGGCTGGCCCTGTTCAAATCCTTGTAATCAACACACATTCGGACCTTACCATCTTTCTTCGGCACTGGAACCACGTTGGCAATCCACTGAGGGTAAGAAGTTACTGCTAGAAATCCGGCATCAAATTGTTTCATGACCTCGGCTTTGATTTTCTCGGACATTTCTGGGCGCATACGGAGGACCTTCTGTTTTACCGGAGGGCAGTCTTCCTTGGTAGGCAGGTGATGAACCACAATGTTGGTATCCAACCCAGGCATGTCTTCGTAAGACCAGGCAAAGATTTCCACATAATCATGCAGCATCTGAATCAATCGTTGCTTCACACTGAGCTCTAGATTGGCACCAATCTTGACTTCCTTTCTGTCTGTCTCAGTACCCAGATTTACCGTTTCCACTGGATCTTCATGTGGATGAATGGCCCTTTCTTCCTAGAGTAGAAGTCTTGCAAGTTCACCAGGCACTTCGCAATCATCTTCACCTTCGTCTTCGGCTAAGTTGATCGGATTTTTGAAATCATAATTGGAAGTAGCAGAGTCGTTACTAGTGAGATCCAGAGTGGATTGGAACCTGTATAAGTGAGTGTGTGTAAATATAGCTGTTTTTCAATATATGATAAAGAAAGAAAAGGAGCACGAGATTTTGAAATGCAACAAACGTCCAATGTTTTGATTAATGATATATGAAAATGACATACAAAAGCCCTCACAAATGAAGCCGCGGTGCCCTGGGTAGGACACCGAGCCATAAAAGTTTCAACATTTTGTTTGTTACGAATTGAAAACAAAAGATTTCATTACTGAGTGACAAAAGTAATAGGTGTAAAGTCTTTGGCAGTCCAGTTGCTTGGTCCACTGTCGATTGTTGGGTAGATCCAGCTGTCGAATTCAGATTCCTCCACTTCGTCTTCAATAGCATTCACTCCTTGGTTGGTGATGAACACAAGAGGTCTTCCAATCCTTGCTTTGCGAACAACCCTTTGAGCCTCTGCAGTGAAGCCCAAACCAAACTTGTCGGTCTTCGGAGTAAAGTCAGGGAGTCGACCCCATTTTGCACACTCACCCTTCTCAATCACAGCCCGGGCATCCTTTAAGGAAGCCATCTTCAAAGGAGGGTCTTCAATCACAGTTTCAGCTGATGCTAGTGTCTGAGGCACCTCTTCAAAGTGTTGAAAGGGCGTTTCAATGAATTCCCCATCCATTTCTATGTACCGGAACGAGTTTAGGTGGCTGACCACATATTCCTCCTCCCCTTGAACTGTGACAATCTTCCCTCTGACTGGGTATTTAAGCTTTTGATGTAGTGTGGAGGTCACAGCTCCGGCCTTGTGGATCCATGGACGACCCAACAAACAAGAATAGGAGGGACGGATGTCCATCACATAGAAAGTTGAATCAAAAACTTGAGAACCAACCCTGATTGGAATGTCAACTTCACCATGTACCATCCTTTTCGAACCATCAAAGGCTCGGACAACAATGTTACTGGGCTTGAGCTCCAAACCCTCACAATCTAACCTGTCTAGGGCCTTCTTGGGTAATATGTTCAATGAAGAACCGGTGTCTACCAACACATGGGCAAGAGTAGTGCCCCTGCATTCAATAGAGACATGCAGGGCGTCATTATGGTTCTTTCCTTTGGCAGTCAGATCGGCGTCAGAGAAGCCTAAACCATTATCAGCAGTCAAGTTGGCCATACAATCAGTAAATTGATCAGCAGACGTTTCTTGTGGCACATGGGCCGTCTTTAGGAAGGAGATCAGGGCCTTGGCATGGGCCTCTGAACACAACAACAGTGATAGCATAGAAACTTTTGATGGGGTGTGCCCCAATTGCTCAACTACATTGAAATCACTTTTCTTGATAATCTTGAGGATCTCCTCCATCTCTTGCTGGGAGGCTTCAACAGTGGTTGTCTTCGGCGCCTCCGTCAGGGCAGGCAAATCAGTAGAAATCCCTTTGCCCCGAGCGTCAGATGACTCGGCAGCAGGGGTAGAAACAGGAACTTGATTAGGAAGGGAAACATGCACACTTGCAGGTGTGATGATAAGAGGTTTCTGAATAGCTGGTGGCGCAATATCTGGCGAGAACAGCCTACCACTGCGAGTAATTTTGGCAGGCCCGGTGATGTTACTGACACCGGTGCTTGTATCAAACTCTTGCTTCACTCCAAGCACATAAACATTTGCCCCATAGTGCCACAGGACAGCTTTGTCGGACGTATAGGGGAGGGGCCCCGGAACAGTGATGATGATAGGAGCACTTTTCTGAGTGGACATGATTTTGACAGGCTTCTTTGAAGGAGCCTTGGGAGGTTAGTTGAAAATAGTGACAATAGAAACTTCTTCAGCAGGGACAGCAGGAACGGCAATCTTCTCGAACAAGATCTCTTTGCTATCCATCAGGCTTTGGATACCTGATTTCAGCAAAGGACAATCAACAGGCGAAACAGCACATAGAAGGCAATCTTCACCACATCCCGGAAATAAACCGGCTAGCAACAGATTCCTCTTGACGGTCAACAACGGAGTAACAATCTCTTCCACGGAGGCTACATACCGGCCTTCTTCCACAACATTCACTCCATGCTGGGGCATGGGAGCAGTCACAACATTGGGTCTTTCGGGCGCCTCAAACTGTATTTCTTTAGCATCAATAAGGTCTTGAACCTTATTCCTCAGAGCCCAACAATCGTCCGTAGTATGCCCCGGGCTATCAGAGTGATAAGCGCAACGGGCGTTGGGGTTGTACTTTGGAGAAGTTGTGTTCACTACCTTCGGAGCTTCTTTGATAGTTACCAGGTTGGTTGACAGTAGTTGCGGCAAAATCTGAGACAGGGTCATACTGAGCCGAGTGTACTGCCTCTTGGGCCTCTCACCCCTTTGTTGATTATACTGCTAAGGAGCAGCAGCAGGCTTTGAAATTACCAATGCATTGACAGCTTGGCGGCGTTCCGGCTTAATTTGTCTTCTGGGACCATAAACAGCACTGGCTTCCTTCTTAAAGGGCTTCTTCTCAGTACTCGCGGCGGCACCTTTCTGTATCTTCCCTGACTTGATACCAGCTTCTATCCTCTCACTAGTCAAGATCAAATCTGTAAACCCAGCAGAAGAATTACCAATCAGATGGTTGAAGAACGGACCAGACAGGGTCCCTAGGAACATGTCAACAAGTTCACGGTCAGTCAGCGGTGGCTGCACCCTGCCGGCCAGGTCTCTCCACTTTTACGCATACTCCTTGAATCCTTCGCCCGTTCCCAGTGACATACCCTGAAGCTGGGTACGTGTAGGAGCGAGGTCAGAATTGTACTGATATTGTTTATAAAATGCGGTAGCCAAATCTTCCCTGTTTCGAATACTGGCTCCATCTAGCTGATAGAACCATTCAAGTTGAGAACCCGAAAGGCTATCTTGAAAGAAATGAATCCATAGGTTCTTGTCTGCAGTGTAAGGTTAGATCTTCCTTACATATGATCTGAGATACAGCTTAGGATAGGAAGCCCCATCGTACTTCGCAAAGGCAGGTGCCTTGAACTTGTGTGGGATCACCACCCCAGAAGATAAACCTAGATCTCCAAAATCCAGCCCCGACACATTTTGAATCTCCATGGCACTTAAACGGTCCTCTAGTTGCTTGTATCTGTCTGCAGCAGGAGGGTACTGTTTATCATTGTAATCCGTCTCGTTGTCGGAGACTGCAGGACTAGGAGCCCTTCCCCCTTGGGGACTGTCTTTATCTGCAGAGGAAGTAGCCTGATCAGTCTCATTATGTAGTGGATTCCCAAACCTCCGTCCAGTGTTAAACAGCGCAGTCCTCTTCTTCTTCTTCTTCTTCTTCTTCTTCAAGAGCAGATTCTTCAACTCTTGTTGACCTTGGGCTAAGCTCATGACCAGCTCTTGAAACTGGGCGTTCTGGGCCTGGAGGGCCTTGATAGCTTGCTCATTGGATGATTCAGGATTCATGATGACTGTTCAAATAAACAGCGAAGAAGATTAAGCAACCTGTTGAAAAAGGGTACCTGTTATGCATATGATGCAATGAGATGCGTATGATTTATGTTTTTAAAGACAATCGGGATTCAACTTTGTAGACAAAAAGGAAACACACTTCATTAGATTTAAACTTTAAATTGTTCAACAACTTGCCCTTAGGCATTACAGGAATGAAAATACTGAAAATAAAAGCTGTAAAAGAAACATCCAAAGCCCATCAGTGCTCCCATGGCCTCCTCTTCTCAGTACGGCTGTAGTCATTCAAGATCCGCTCTTCCTCCAATTGCTTAGTCAGCTTCTGGATCTTTCGTTCCTGTTCGTTGAACTTTTCCCGGTAAAAATTCCGTTCTTCCTATAGCTGCGCCCAAGATCTCTTTAGTGTATCAACATCAGTGGGTATCTGAGGAGGGAGGACAGTTGGAAGAACCCCGTCTTCATCAGGAGATTCAAGAATGATAGGCCTGACAGCTTCGTATGGCATACCTAACTTCTGAGCATGAATGCGGACCCATATGCAGTAGGATTCCATTAGTAGGGAAGTCTTCGGTCCCAACTCATGTGGGTCAGCTTTGTGAATTCTGTCCCAAGCCTTAATGAATCCATGGCGCAGTTCGTCACTGCCTACCTGAAACTCAAAACTGAAGTGAGGAACCAACATCTCATGAGGCCCTGCTCTTCTGGGTACCGATCATTGGAACATTAGGATATTCTCCGCAATGATCAATAATGGCTACCTTATCCAAACCTCTGAGAGTCCAAATGATGTCATTGTCAGTGAGAGACATTAACCTATGAGCCCAGCCTTTTCCTTCTTCATTCTTCAGCACGAACTTAGGGAGGTGCGAAATAAACCACCTCACTAACAAAGGAGCACAACACCACAGAGTTCCCCGTCTTCGGGCAGTACGAGCATAGAGTTGTTGCAGGATGTCACCCAAGAGAGTGGGTACAGGGTTTAGAGACATGAAGATCCTTATGGCACAGATATTGATAAAGGTATCAGGATTTGGAAACAACACTAGACCATAAATTAAGAGAGCCAGAATGTCTTCGTACGCCTTGAAGTCTAAGTCATCCCAGAAACTATTAGCTTTGCCAACCAGAAACTTAGCCAAAAAGCCCTTAACTCCACTTCTAGTTTCCCAGTTAGCCATTACCTCTTCTTTGGTCAAGGGCAGGACTGCAGCAATCTCTTCAGGCCTAAGAGTCTTCTCCCAACCAGTGAATGGAGTCTGCTCCAAAACAGGGATACCAAGCAAATCATAGAATTCTTCCAGGGTAGGGACCAGCTGGAAGTCTTGAAAGGTGAAGCAATGATACAGGGGATCATAAAACTGGGTCAGGACACTTATCAGTTGTTGGTCCCACTTTGAAGTGACTAACCCAAGGAGAGAACCATGCCTCTTGATGAAGGAAGTAGTGTTTGGAATCCTATCAACCAATTCCTTGAGCAAAGTAGGTGGTTGAACAAAGTTGAGCCGGATAGTATTCCTACGCATGGGCATCATGATGTCCTACAAAACAGAGCAAAGATGAAACCCTCTTGTCTTTGAAATGGGTCAGTCCTTATGCAGGATGCATGCAATGGCATGATGGTATGATGTTATGATAAAGCACACCACAAGTATTCACAAAGGCAAACATGATAAGGCACACAAGTCACACCAGACAACCCTTAGGGTTTAGGCCAGCATGAAGTTTAGGTATTACCCTATTTCAGTTTTGTTGGTTAAGACCTGTCCTATCAAAAGTAACCGGGTTCTAGAGGATCTCAATATCATTGACTACCCTCAATCGGTCATAACTCCAGCATCGCAATCTTTTCTTGCAGCCAGAACCATCGCGAGAGTTTAGCCTCAATGAGTGTAGCATACTGCTACTGTTCTATAGCCAAGTTTGGTCAATTTAGGGTTCTAAGATCGGTTGGTGTTTAATGACTCCTTAGAAGACCCATATTCTCCTCGTTGCAACACAAGGGATATCGGTACAGACCAAGGTGTCACACCAACGTAGCCACTGCTTCACCCATATCGGTCTACGCCGGACAGGTCCCTCACAGATTATGCTACCTAAAAGGGTATTCCCCAGATCCGGGTTAGGATCTATGAAACTCCGATGCAAAGCCCACAAATATAAAAGCAAACAAAGCAAACAATTTGAAAACAAGAGTGATCTAAGCCCTAAGGTTACTCCACTTTTAAGTTCTCCCCAGCAGAGTCACCAGTTCTGTGATACGGTGGGAGAACTAACTTGAGGTTTTGCGTTTGTTTTCACAAATGTTTCGGTTGAGCAAGAGTTGCCACCGACTTTTTATTTTATCCTAAGGAAAGGTTAAAAAGCACAACAAAAACCTTTGAGATGTTTTCTTGGGTTCGGGGAGTAGATTATAGAAAGGGAAGGTATTAGCACCCTTTCTATCCATGGTTATCCATGGGCTCTTAGTTACTTGCTTAGATCAACTTGCCTTGATTTTCAATTGTTTGAAATGGTGCTTTGTGTGTGGGTTTTGAAAATGTTTTGAAAAGAGGCCAATGTGGTGGCAACCTTTGTAATGATCCATGTTGGGATGTATACAAAGGTGTACTTGTCTTTTGAAAAGTTTTCAATGTTTTTTGAAAGTTGTTTTGAAAGTGTGTTGTGATATGTGGTTTTGAAAAAAATAGGCAAGTGTTTTTGTTTTGCAAGTTGGCAAGTAACCAAGAGCTATCTACCCTAAATTTCTCAAAGATCTTTGCTATGTTTTAACCCTTTTAACAATTTTGTTCCACCATTGTATTTGGTGGACAATCTTGTGTTAGGATGTGAACGGGACGGGCGCGGGTCATCGTTTAGACCATGATTGCAATGATGCCAAGTATCCTTGGGCAATTTTTCCTTTTAAGGGACTTGATCATTTTTAGGCAACTTTTGAAAGCGTCATCGAGGGACTATGATCATTTGAATTTGTTTTGTTTTTGCCCAAAGATACCTAACATGCAACATGGCCCATTATTGAAGGCAACAAGTGGAATAACCCTAGGGGGTGAAAGTGTGATTGGTGTTTGTTCATTTTCATGCTTTTATCTTGGAATTAGGTCAAGCTATTCGTTTTGGTTGATTTTTGCATACAAACCCTAGGTCTATCATGGCATATTTTAGAAAGCTTTTAAAGTGCGGAATTTAAAGGTCCTAAATTATTACAACACAAATTATGGGATGGGGGGTACAAGTGTTCAAATGGGGATGAGACTTCATAGGAGAGTAGTGTCCAATATTTACAACCAAATCGAATTGCGCAAATGTAAATATAAAGATGTATAAGAATAAAGCAATATATGTGTAAATATTTTTGTGTAAGTGTATGTTTTATTCATAAGTGAAATAAAAATAAAATAAATAAAAAGAGTTAATTTGGATATTTTCATGTTTAGGGCAAAAACCCTAATTTTCTAAGTAAGAAGTAATTATTATTTATTATATGCAATATTTATTAATTATGTATAAAAAATAAATAAATAAAAAGAAAGTATATTGTAAAAAAGTATTTTTGAGGTTAAATATTAATAAAAATAAAAAATGTATTATTTTGTATTTTTATCCTAAATATTCTAATAAATATATAAGTATTTATTATATTTACTAAATATATTAAATATGTACAAAAATAAAATATTTAATATTTACAAAAAAAAAGTATATTTTTTAGAAAATGTTTTCAAGAGATAAAATAAAATAAAATCAGAAAATAAAAATGTATTTTGGATTATTTTTGGTATTTTGAATAAAAAGGATATTATGTTTATTTATGTACAAAATTCTAATAAAACAAGCAAAAATCCAAATAAAATGCAAAAGTGGTTGAAAAAATATTTTTAATATTTTTTATGTTTTGTCAAAAAATATCAAGTCAGAATAAAAAAGAAAAAGTCAAAAAAAGATAAAAATAAACACAATGGGCCAAGGGTGTGTGTGTGTGAAACAGTGGTGCAAAAAGGAAAAACAACACAGGCCCAACCCAAAGAGGTTGTCTTCAACCTCCAGCAACAAATTTGTCAAAAAACGCACGCCTTTCCCACCTTGTTCAAACATCCTGATTCCTGGACTTTTAGCACAAACTTATAACACAAAAAATGTCAAGCATCAAGCCACAAATCCATACATACCAAGAACTTGATCTAACTCTCAGAAATGAGAGGAATTTCTTCTCCCCCAATTTCTGACCTAAGTTTTTGTCAATGTTCAGGTCTTAAATTCTCTCAGCATATGCAATATAAATGGAAAGTGAGGATATGAGTGGCTTCAGGGACATGAGTATGACACTTTTCATTCATAGATCTAAACCTAACTCTTCCTAGATTGAGAGATAGAAGTCCATGAACTTACTTGTTCAGCTTGGATCGTGTATGACAATGGAGGCACTTTAAAGGCAAGGTGAGGACTTGTACAGCTTGCTTGAAGTTCAGGGATGTTTCTCCAATGCTTAGTGTGCTTTGAATTTTGCCGAATCACTCCATGGAAGTCAACCTGCAAGAGAGAAAAGTGAATATGGAAAAACTGGTTAGAGGTGTTACAGTTCGTGTCCAATGCTTGGGATAGTTTGTATAGGTGGTATGGAGTGTGTATGAACTGGTTTTGGTCAAGGCGCGTGAGTGGATTGAGTTGTGCCACTCAAACTGCAGGGATGCCCTGCTTTGTGCAGTTCAATGGTGTTTCTGTGAATGGGGAGGTATCAAGGGTTAAAGGCTCGTGTTTTAGGTCTGTTAGGGAGTATGGAAAGTGTGGAGAATGTTTGTCTTGGCTTGTGGTTGCAGCAATGTGTGTTGTTGTAAGTTATGCAATGTTTCTTCTCATGTAAGCAAAAAATTGGCCAGTTGGTTTCTAGGCTTGTGCAGTCCCCTCAAGTATGCTGCCTCAATCCCTCTTGATCACTGTGATATCTCCATGAATCTTGTGTCCAAATATATGCATTGTACCACTTGGATTGCAAATTTGACATAAAGTGTAACTTTACAAAAATGGATAAATTGCTTTTTCCAATTAAGGCTTAATTCTTTGTGTAATGACTATATGAACAAAACAAAGCTAGAACACAATGGATTGGCATTTAATTTTTGAGTGTAAATGAGATTAGAGGCCTGTAATGTAGCTTGCATATGCTGAATTTGAAAATGCACAAGTTATGAACATGGAAATGGCTCATGAACAAAGTGACTTTTGCCCATATTGCCAAATTCGATTCTCCCTAACCACAAGGGTGTTTGAGAAGTTCTTGGACATTTTGGAAATCTTGGAATGTGTACTACAATCCATATTTGTAATGCAAGTTGAAATTCCAAGTGCAAGCATGTGAAAAGTGGCCATGAAGTTAGGCAAAAATCCTGCCTAGAATAGGTCAAAATTTTTCTAAGTTAAGAATGTTTTGCACCCTTGTTCCAAAAATTATAACTTGAGCTACAAGCTTCTTTTGAAGAAACTTTGTGAATCAAAGTTGTAGATTTTGCAATGGACTACAACTTTCATGTTTTGAGTTTTCCTTGAATCCAAATGCATCTTGATGAAAAAATGGGACAAATTTAGGAAAAAATTAGGGATTTTTATAACTTAAAAAAATTCTAAGTTATGAAAATTCTTCATTTCAAACCCTAATTTGCAATTTTTGATTTCTTGATGAACAAGTTTCATGATTTGACATGTCTTGATGAAAAATGAATCTTGACACCTGATTTTGACCAAAAGTCAAAGTTTGACTTTTCAGTATACAGTCAAAAATTGATCAATTGACTGGAAAATTCATCTGTCAATCTTGTGCATTTGGGATCTTTTGAATTTGTTGAATATGTCAAGAAAATTCCATGGGGTCCTTGAGTCCATATGTGAGCTTGGTTTGCCATTGGCTAGGTCAAACAGTCAAAAGTTGCCTTTGTGCAGTCAAAACCCTAAAAATGACCATTTTGCCCTTTTGGTGATCTGATCAAATTTCTTGTGGAATTGTGATCCAAACTTGACCAAATGGTTCATATGAGTTCATAATGTTGATGTGGGTCAAAAATCATGAGGTTTGAATGTCAATTGACCACAGTTGACTTTTTCCCCAATACAGCTGATTTCTAGGTCAACTATCCAATTGACTGGGCAAAGATTGGAATCAAGGCTTGAAACTTGGTATGGATAAACTTGGGAGTCCAATATGAAGCATGAAAGTAATTTTAGGCATTTTTGGTCAAAACATCTTTGTGCAAACACAAACCCTAATTTGGGTCAACATTGCAAGGAGAAGTCTTGAGCAAAGGAAACCCTAACTGGATCTTGAGCTCCAAGGGTCTTGTGATGAGAAAATGTTGAGGAAATGGGAGGGAAAATTTTGGGGTACAACAAATTCCAACTATGTTCAAATTAATCAAGAAATAAAAATTAAAACCATAGAAAAATCAGAAATGGGTCCAAATAATTATACAATTTTTTTTGGAATTTTTAAAAGTTAGAAACTATTTTTTAAGATTAAAATAAATGGAAAATCTAGACAAAAATGGTGAAAAATAGTAAAGTTAGAAACAAAAATAAAATAAGGTCACCAATATTTGTCACAATGTCATTGGATCATTCCCTAATTTTTTAGAATTTAAAAATGTGTAAAAGTATTTTTAAACATTTTAAATAAATCAAATAAGTGGAAATTCATAAAAAAATATCAAAACACAAAATTAAATTGTGAAAAAATAAAAATCAGAAAGAAAATAATCAAAAATATTTTCCATAATTTTTTTTGGATTTGTTTGACTAAAAATGAACTTTCTATTATTTTTTGAAATTTAAAACAATAAAAATATAAAAATCAGAAAAAGAAAATAAAAGAAAAAGATGTGGACCATTGGATGAGAGTCAAAACGCGTTAGTAATCAAATCCAAGGGATATGACACATTGTGCATATCATGGTCTTTACTGAATAAAGTACTGAATCAAATGTAAAATCAAAAATTAAAAAAATACAAATGGCACGCTTTCATTGGTTCGAAGGTGACACGTTGGTCATCTTCAACCTCCAGCCTCACGAATTGCAGGTCTCTCAAACTGTAAAATCAGAAGCTCAGACCTATGCCATTCGTTTCGTCTCTTCAAGACGAAGATAACCATACCCTCGCGCCATGTTTATATAAACTGTAACTCAAGCAATTTGGAAAGAAAGTTCTGAAAGGGGATTTGAAAATTCATGGTCAAAACGTGTTTCCAGATAAAAGTAAGTGTTGCGACTAGAACCAGGGCAATGAGAGAAACACAATGGTACCAAAGTTTTGAAGAATTGATTAAGGAATCTACCTATTGAAGTTGAGTTGCATATCTCTGAAACTGGACTTCTATGGAGCAATATAGGGCACGATTCTTTAATGTAATGGTATGGTTAGCTTCAGGGAAGATTAAGGAAGGTGAATTGATGGAGAAAATGGATTGAAAAAGGCTTGAGAATAGGATTCGAAGTATCTGAATTCTGAGTTGTGAAGCAAGTTTGGCAGGGTGATTCTGGCTATCTAAGCTTGAGAAAATGAATGGGATAGCACATGTATTTATAGGAGAAGAAAATGGGATCAAAAGGAAGGGCGAATGATGCAATTTGGAGGGAATTCGTGCAAACCTGATGCACGAGTGAAGTGTGATCCAAACTTCACCAGAACTCATCCAATTCTTGCGTTTTGATGCACTAATCCACTTGGGAAAGTTGGCTAATCATGTTTAGACCCAAAACACGTGCTAATTTGAGGTTTAGAGGTTGTAACATGAAATTCAAATTCTGACTTGCAGGGAAACTTCAATTCCAAGTTACCACTTTTGAAACAATGGAATTTCCATCTCAGGGAGTCTTAAGGCATGATTCTTGATACTTTGAAAAGATGAGGTAACAATCTTTCCAATGGAAAAAAGAATGGAATAAATTGGAGGCTTGAGCTGAAAATTACATGAAGTCAAAGTTGGAGAAAAAGAGTTGACTTTCCATACTTGGAAATATTTCAAATTCTTCTTTAAAAATGACATATAATCTCTTTCTTCCAAACATGGCCTTGCACCTAGAATTTGCTCTTGACCTAAAAATATGGAATTAAGTAGACCTCTTGAATGACATTTTGCAATTTGAACCACTCAAAATCTCCAAGAATTGAGCAAGTTATAACTTGTTGAAGGTGGCCAAAAATCATGGAATGACCTATAATCTTTTGCATTCTTGAGGCAACTTCCATCCACTTTCTCACTTTGCACATAAAAGAAGGCATGCAATACACATCTTTAATATAATCATGGAAAAAGAATGGGCTCAAGGTGATAAAAAGTAACCAAGTTATGACCATTTGAAGTCACATATGGAAAATTGGGGATTCATCTTGATGACTTGTAATCTTTCTTCTTCACCAAGCTCCTTCCACATGAAAACTCTTTGGAACTTTTGAAGTGATTTGTTGGTAACTATTTGAAGAGGAGAATGTTTTTGGAATCACTCAAAAATAACAAAAGATGAGCAAGATATGCCTCTTTTAAGTCCAAAACCCTAACCTCTAGATCAAGAGAATGCTTGGTGGAACTTTGCCAAGTTTGAACAAACTTTTTGTGCCAATATTCTTCCTTTGTAAATAGAAATTGTTGAGAATGATGATGAGGACCTATGGCCACCAAAACCAATTTCATATCAACTTCAAAACAACTTCAATGGTGGGGTTTGAATCTATCAAGATTTTGAATAGGGCATGGAAATAAACTCATGAACCCATGAAGCAAGTTGCTAAACCTCATTGCTTTTACCTACATTATCAACAAGTAATACAAAACAATATTGCATTTTATTAATTAGTACAATATCTATGTTCACAAAAACAAACAAATCAAGGTTCTTGGTAACTTCTCAAAGAGCAAAGCTAAAGATAGGGAGAAGAACCAAAATCCCTAATGTGATTTTGTGGTGATTGAAACAATGTGGTATGATGAAGGGATCTTAGGGGCACAAATTGGGGTACAACAGCTGCCCTTATTTAAGTTTCTTCTATCCGGAGATACGAAGGTTAAATATCTTCGTGTCGACGTGATCGAAGACACTTAAATATAAAACAAACCTTGTTTTTGGCCCTAAGATGTCATGCAAATGTTTATGCATATGAATGAATATGAACAGAAGAGACACAAAGTAGCATTGGGGAGGCAACATGAAATGCAGAAGCAAAAGAGCAATCTCACCAGGAAAATAAATCACTGGTAAATCACGAGAATAGAATCAGAGAGGAGGATAACAAGCATCGACGTTCACTGCTGATGTACTACCAACATTCACTGAAGGTAGAAAGATAAAATATCATACCACCGCCGTTCACTGACGATGAACTATCAACGTTCACTGAAGATAGAAAAAAGGTAACAAACACCGACGTTCACTGCCGATGTACTACCAACGTTCACTGAAGGTAGAAAGAGAAAATATCATACCACCGCCGTTCACTGACGATGAACTATCAACGTTCACTGAAGATAGCAAAAAGATAACAAACACCGACGTTCACTACCGATGTACTACCAACGTTCATTGTAGGTAGAAAGAGAAGATATCATACCACCGCCGTTCACTGACGATGAACTATCAACGTTCACTGAAGATAGCAAACAGATAACAAACATCGACGTTCACTACCGATGTACTACCAAAGTTCACTGAAGGTAGAAAGGGAAGATATCATTGCCGTTCACTGACGATGAACTATCAACATTCACTGAAGATAGCAAAAAGATAACAAACACCGACGTTCACTGCCGATGTACTACCAACATTCACTGAAGGTAGAAAGAGAAAATATCATACCACCGCCGTTCACTGATGATGAACTATCAACGTTCACTGAAGATAGCAAAAAGATAACAAACACCGATGTTCACTACCGATGTACTACCAACGTTCACTGAAGGTAGAAAGAGAAGATATCATACCACCGTCGTTCACTGACGATGAACTATCAACGTTCACTGAAGATAGAAAAAAGATAACAAACACCGACGTTCACTGCCGATGTACTACCAACATTCACTGAAGGTAGAAAGAGAAGATATCATACCACCTCCATTCACTGACGATGAACTATCAACATTCACTGAAGATAGCAAAAAGATAACAAACACGAACGTTCAATGTCGATGTACTACCAACGTTCACTGAAGGTAGAAAGAGAAAATATCAAGTTTTCCCAGAATTCTGGTGTTCTGCCAAGAACGGGTCTCAACTTCTTCTTTAACCAAGGAGATATGTTTGGAAAGGGTAATATGTAACCTGTCTCAAATAAAGAGACTACCACTTATTACCAAAAGGGAGCTGTAATGAAAAACGGCTTTCCAAGGATAGAAATATGACTTCCCGGAGAAATGCCATGATATTCCCGCTGAGGAGATAAAGTCTCCTTGTGCAAAATAAATGCACAAGAAAAAATTCAAAGTTTTCAGAAATCCATAATACACGACATCGTCATGCAACCACAAATCCAATTCAAAAAAAAACAGAATGAGACGGCAAAAGCAGATTCATCCTTTGAGAAATAAACTCAAGAGGGAAGACCAAATTCAACCAAACAAAGAGCGCTGCAGTAAAGGTCAGAAACACAATGTCCATGAATGATGATTTTAGCAATGTATGATGCATGTATGAATGTACGAGTGCTATTGTGCATATCTTGATAAAAGGATACATAATCAATACAGTCAAACGAAACCGCCTCAGTTACTGACAACATTGGGCTAAGCCTCAATCAGAAAGATCAATCCAGGAAAGGTGAAAGAGACTGCGGAAACCAAACCTATTGTATTAACTTCACTGAGGAGAACATAATCTGACTGTAGCTTAAATCAAACAGACACCGGCATAGAACACCCTGCTTCTGGTTTCATCGGAGAAACAGTTTTCCAAAAGCAACATGCCTATTGGAGATTGCAAGATCAACCTTAAATAAAGAAGACTGACGTCGAAACAACCAAACCTCACTGGGGAATACAAGCCAACCTCCCAAGAGAAAAGAAACTGCCGGTTGAAAATTTTCACCACGAACCCTCATTCCAATAAGAGATGCCCTGGGATAACCCTCCCGGGAGATCAAGAAGTCAACACTAGCGCCGATACTATAAAAAGAGTGACACCTCAGCATACCAAGGGAATAAAACCATTCATCATATGAGGGAAGCCTTTGTTGGGGGAGCTGGGACGAAGGCTTCTTACCATGCAAACCCAAAATCAAAAGCGAATCAAGACTCGACTGGGGATGATGGGATCACCAACCTAAATATTGTACCTTGTACCCACTGATATCGTCCTTAAGTATCTGGGAAACACACAAAGATTGCGCACATACCAGCAAAATGACTTGAGAAAACCTTTATGAAGGAAGTAAATCTTCTTAAAGCAACCAGAATTTGTTCATCCTTGCGGTCACCATTTTTGTTGTCATTGTTTCATCACAAATCCCAAAGTAAATTGAATTGTAAAGATATCTTTCTTTTGAAAAGTCAATTTTTCTTTTTTATCTCTTTGCTTTAAAAGTTATTATCAGTAATAAATTAAGTCTTTGCCAGCTAAATAAGATTAAGAATACAAAGAATTGGGCAAAAGCTCGAATTTCATTAATAGAATGGTAGTCTGCGAATGGCGAGACTCCATGGATGATTACAAAATTTGGGAAATGGTAATACATAATGGAAAAGATACATTGAGATACAATGACCACTATCCCCCCTAACAACTTTTGAAATCCTGAGCAGCAACCTCCGTTGAAGTATGGTGAGGATCTGAAAAGATTGTTGCTTTGGTGATCAAGTTTCGTCTTACGTAGTTACTTGCCAAGAAAATCCCTAACTTTTTCCTAAGCTGCCCTTGCAGGTTTTCAACTTAGCGGGAAATTTATTCTATTTATGTCTCTAATTTTTGCCTAGACCGCCCTTTCGGGTTTTCGGCCTACCGAGACGCTCCTTTTTGCCAAAGTCGCCCTTTCGGATTTTTGACTTAGCGAGTTGTTCTTTTATTTCTTTAGGCGAAGTATTTATTGACTGCGTCAGCATTCATGGGACGTGGGAACTCCTCGCCATCCATAGTTTCAAGAATTAATGCACCACCAGAGAAGGCTTTCTTGACAACATACGGGCCTTCAAAATTGGGAGTCCACTTTCCCCTGAATCACCGTTGAAAGACATGATCTTTCTGAGAACAAGGTCACCTTTTCTGAATTCACGAGGTTTGACCTTTTTATCAAATGCTTTCTTCATTCTTTTCTGATATAACTGCCCATGACACAAAGTTGTCATTCTCTTCTCTTCAATCAGATTCAATTGGTCAAAACTATTCTGAACCCATTCAGCCTCTGTTAATTTGGCTTCCATTATCACACGTAGCGAGGGAATCTCTACCTCGACGGGGAGTACAACTTCCATTCCATACACTAGGGAAAACGGGGTCGCTCCTGTTGAAGTGCAAACAGATGTTCGATATCCATGCAGAGCAAAAGGGAGCATTTCATGCCAATCCTTATAACTGACAACCATTTTCTGGATAATTCTCTTGATATTCTTATTAGCAGCTTCAACAACCCCATTCATCTTTGGCCTGTATGGAGATGAATTATGATGGACAATCTTAAATTCTTCACATAATTCCGTCATCATCTTGTTGTTTAAATTAGAGCCATTGTCAATTATGATTCTTCTTGGCACATCGTATCGGCATATAAGATTTTTTTTGATGAAACACACCACCACTTGTTTGGTAACATTGGCATATGAAGCAGCCTCTACCCATTTGGTAAAGTAGTCAATTTCTACCAAGATGAAACGGTGTCCATTCGAAGCCTTGGGTTCTATCATCCCGATCATGTCAATACCCCACATAGAGAAAGGCCATGGGGAGGAAATCACATTGAGAAGTGTCGGAGGCACATGGATCTTATCTGCATAAATCGGGCACTTATGGCACTTCTTTGCAAATTTGTAACAATCAGATTCCATTGTCAACCAATAATATCCCGCCCTTAGCATCTTTTTAGCCATTGAATGTCCATTAGCATGAGTGCCAAATGAACCTTTATGAATCTCATGCATCAACATGTCTGCTTTGTGTCTATCCACGCATCTGAGTAAGACCATGTCAAAATTTCTCTTGTATAGCACATTTTCACTGAGGAAGAAACTGCCTGCCAATCTTCTCAGTGTTTTTCTATCTTTCTTTGATGCACCAAACGGGTATTCCTGAGTCTGAAGAAAATGTTTGATATCATAATACCAGGGTTTTTCATCTGCTACCTCCTCTGTCGTAAACACATGAGCGGGCCTATCTAGCCGTCAATTTGTAATTCGGGGTATATCATTCCAAGCATTTACTTGGTACATGGAAGCCAGAGTTGCCTGAACATCTTCCATTTGGTTTTCATCTCTAGGAATGTGATGGAATTCAACTTTATTGAAGAAGGGTAGTAATCTTCTAGCAGTATCTTTGTAAGGGATCAAGCTAGGGTGACGAGTGTCCCATTCTCCTTTAATAGGATTTATTACCAAAGCTGAATCACCATACACATCTAAAATCTTGATTCTGAGATCAATAGCTTCCTCAAGACCCATGATGCAAGCCTCATATTCTGCCATATTATTAGTGCAATTAAATGTTAACCTCGCGGTAAAAGGAATATGAGATCCATGGGGAGTGACAATCACAGCACCAATCCCTTTTCCATAAGCATTCACAGCTCCATCAAAAACCATACTCCAACGAGATTCAGGGTCGGGGCCCTCCTCAGGCAATAGTTCATCACAATCTTTCACTTTCAAGAACATCACATCTTCATCGGGGAATTCATATCCTGCAGACTGATAATCTTCCACTGGCTGGTGAGCAAGATAATCTGCCAACACACTACTTTTGATAGCTTTTTGAGTGCGGTATTCAATATCATATTCAGATAACAACATCTGCCAGTGGGCAATTCTCCCAGTAAGAGCAGGCTTTTCAAAAATATACTTGATTGGATCCATTTTGGAGATCAACCAAGTAGTATGATTTAACATATATTGCCGCAAACGCTTTTCTTCCCAGGCCAAAGCGCAACATGTTTTTTCTAGCATAGAATACCGCGACTCACAATCAGTGAACTTTTTATTGAGATAATAAATGGCAAACTATTCCTTTCATGTTTCATCCTGTTGTCCCAGAATACAACCCATGGATTTATCTAATACTGTCAGATACATAATCAACGGTCTTCCTTCTACAGGAGGGAGCAAGATAGGAGGTTCAAGCAGATACTCTTTAATACTTTCAAATGCCCTTTGGAAGTCATCTATCCACACACAATCTTGATCTTTCTTTAACAACTTAAAGATCCGTTCACATGTTGCAGTCATGTGGGAAATAAATTTGGAGATATAATTCAAACATCCGAGGAAACCCCTGACTTGCTTTTCAGTTCTTGGCGCTGGCATTTCTTGAATTGCCTTGACTTTGTCAGGGTCAACTTCAATTCATTTCTGGCTAACAATAAAACCCAACAATTTCCCCGATCTAACTCCAAAGGTGCATTTATTTGGATTCAGGCGGAGACGATACTTCCTCAAACGCCGAAACAACTTCAACAAATCTTCTATATGCCCTTCTTCAGTTTGGGATTTGGAAATCATATCATCAACATATACTTCGATTTCCTTGTGCAACAGATCATGGAATAGGGTTGTCATAGCCCTCTGGTACGTTGCACCAGCGTTCTTCAACTCGAAGGGCATCACTCTGTAACAGAATGTTCCCCAGGGTGTGATAAACGTTGTTTTTTCCATGTCCTCTGGAGCCATTTTTATTTGATTATACCCGGAAAATCCGTCCATGAACGAGAATACCTTGAATTTTTCTGTCCTATCCACTAACATATCAATGTGTGGCAATGGAAAATCATCTTTTGGACTAGCTTTATTTAGATCTCTATAATCTACGCACATGCGGACTTTTCCATCTTTTTTCGATACAGGGACAATATTGGCAATCCATTGAGGATACGCTGATGTCACAAGAAAACCAGCATTAATCTGCTTTAGGACCTCCTCCTTGATCTTTACTGCCATATTTGGATGGGTTCTTCTCAACTTTTGTTTAACTGGCGGACACTCTGGCTTCAAAGGTAAGCGATGCTCGACAATGTTTGTATCTAGACCAGGCATATCTTGATAAGTCCAAGAAAAAATATCCACGTACTCTTTCAACAGCTCAATCAACCCGCTCTTCACATCAGGATGCAACGATGCTCCAATCTTAACCTCCTTCGGATCTTCTTCTGAACCCAAATTAACCACTTCCAAAGGCTCCTTATATGGCTGAATGGTATTCTCCTCGTGCTCAAGCAACCGTGAGACCTCTTCTAGAATCTCATCATAATCTTCTTCTTCGGCTCCAAACACAGGACAATCAAAGTTGGGAGAGGGTGAAGGGTCATTGTATTCAACGGGTTTTTTAATTAATCTGCACATGTGATTTATGATTGCTTTTAAAAACTGACACATATAACAAGTGATCATTCAGATTAATTTTCAGTTATTATTTTTGAAAAGGGTTTTTTTTATTACCATTTCCTAAGAAAAAGGCAGAAAATAAAAGACATAATTTGGAAGTAAAGACAACTTTTATTAATGACCTTATCAATTATAGCAAATAGATAAGCCCTACAACATTAATACTTCCACCTTGGGCAGAGTGAAAGCTTTTTAAAAGAAAGAAACAGATTAACAAAACAAATTACTTTGAAACATGTATGCAAGAAGGAACATCAATGGTGACCCAGTTCTGAACTCGTACTCCATGCGTCACATAATTAGGTGCTTCCTGCTCTACTTCATCCTCTTCAACAACATTAATTCCAGACCCAATCGGATGGAGGTAGCCTCCGCTGCGGAAAACATCATGATAACTGTTCACAAAAGACTTTGATTTCTAACTTTCGCCTTTACCATTCCTCGAAGAGAAACTTAAACCAGCTCTGTTTTTGTTCACGGGTGGATCCACAAGTCATCCCCAAACAGTATTATGACCATTGTGCACAACCTGCTGTGCATCCTTCAGTGAGGCCACAAAATTCTCATTCTTCCTTATGTTGTCAATGGATAGGGCTTGGAGTTGGGTTCCAACAGCAGCCTCATCCGCTTCTACAATACTGAAAGAGGATAGATGGGATATCAACAACGCATGCTCCCCATTTATGATCACTACCTTCCCTTCACGCACAAATTTTAGCTTCTGATGCAGAGTTGAAGTGACAACCCCTGCTTCGTGTATCCATGGTCTTCCAAGCAAACAACTATACGCGGGAATAATATCCATTACCTGGAAAGTTATCAAGAACAAATGTGGTCCTATATGGATGGGCAAGTCTACTTCACCGATGACAGATTTCCTCGACCCATCAAAAGCCTTCACAATGATGCCACTCGGGCGCATAGGTGTTCCCTGATACTTTAACTTTATGAGGGTACTTCTTGGTATAACATTCAACGCAGATCCGTTATCAATTAGCACATTAGATAGTGAGTCATTCTTGCAGTTCATGGATATGTGGAGGGCCAGGTTGTGATTCCTCCCTTCATCTGGTAACTCATCATCGCAGAACCTCAGGTTGTTACATGACGTAATGTTTCCAATTATGATGCTGAATTGATCCAACGACATGTCATTCTCTACAAAAGCTTGGTCTAGTACTCTCATCAATGATTCCCTATGAGCGGAGGAATTCATCAGTAATTCCAGGATGGATATCTTTGAAGGAGTCTGCAATAGCTGATCTACAATTTTGTAGTCGCTCATCTTAATTACCTTCAGGATATCATCCACTTCTTTCTCTAATGTGGCTCCGCTAGTCTCTCATGCAGCCTTCTTAGGCTCATCGTTCTCAGCAGTTTTCTTTCCAGCAACAACGTCTTTTCGAATAATCAGCGCATACACATGACCACTACGGGTCACCCTGCTATTATCATCTATATTCCCAACATCTGGCATTGGCTGGATGGGAACTTCCACCACATCTTCCAAGATTGTAGCATTGTATTTGTAAGGCACCACCTTATCCGATTTATAGGGAACAGGACCTGGCAGACTAATTACCAATGGGGTAACAACTGGTTTGCTATGGTACTCCACCTCAAGATGAGCGGGTGCACCAAAACAAGTTAAAATGACGTTTACACCTTCCTTAACATAATCATCCCTCAAAAGGTCACTTACGGCAAACAAATCTTCGTTTGAAAAGAAATACTCATCCGCGGAGGCATATTCTTCCTCTGACTCTTCTTGCATCAAACAAACTTTAACCATATTAATATCGTGATAATTATCTCTCTATCATGTGATCTTAATAGTCCCATTGTCTGACAGCAGTTGAACACCCTCTCTCACAATAGAACATCCTCGGGGGTCTCGACAGTAAACTATGCAAGACCCATATTGGTGTTCCACCTGACCAGCAGTACGGCAAAAGGTAGCATGCAACTGCACGAGATCTTCATTCAAATGCTCTACTTCAAAAATTCTGAATTCACCGGGACATCCAGAAACCATATTCACTTCCTCCTCATGTTCTGCCCTAGGCCTGATTATATGGATTAAACCTTCATCCATCATTTCCTGCAAATCAACCTTTATCTTCTCGCAACCCTGGATGTTTGTACTAGAAATAGCACAATCGGCATGGTCATGCGTATAATAACTGAATTCAGAGGTCTGCGTGCATTTTCACCAAATCTCCTCTAACAAGATTAATGTCAAAAATTTGAAAGTCACATGGACAACCGGCCACCATATTTACAATATTCGCTTCCCCGTGCTTGGGTAGAGGATTGTCTTTCACATTAGGTCCCATGTCCTTGAAAGATAAAATTCCAGACTTCACCAACCTTTGCACTTCAGTCTTTAAAGGATAACAATTTTCAACACTATGCCCTGGTGCTCCCTGATGAAAGGCACACGTCTGGTCTTCTTTGTTATACCAAGGCAAAGGTGATGGTACTGTTGGAGGTGGTCGTGTCTGGACCAAATTCTTATGAATCAATGCTGGTAGTAGCTCTGCATAACTCATGGGAATATGGTCATAGTTCTCTCTTCTCTGATTATTCCCTTGGTTCCCCTGCTGGGATTGTCTTTGATAAGCAACGATAGTTGGAGCGACATTCATAACAGGATTCACTGAAGCAACTCGCTGGTGACGCTGAAAATTCCTTCTAGGAGCATTCACTCTTCTCTCTTGTATGACAGCATTGGTATCCCCCTCTTTCTTCTTTGTAAACCCATAAGCTGGCTTCTTCATACCTCCAGATCCTTCACCGTTTGTCGAACGGCCTCTTCTAGGCGGACACCCATTCCTACCATTTTTGTAAAATCACTCGGGGCACTTGCTACCATTCTTTCGTAGTAGAAGGCACTCAGTGTCTTCAGAAAAATTTTAGTCATTTCTTTTTCCTCCATGGGAGGAATCACTTGTGCTACCACTTTGTGCCATCTCTGCGCACTCTTTGAACGATTCTCTGTCTTTCTGAACCATGGCCCTAAGCTGGTCACGATCGGGTGCCATGTCCATATTGTACTTGTATTGTTTTATGAATGCTTATCCCAAATCATTAAAGGTATGTATGTTGGCGCTATCTAAACTCATGTACCACTTCAATGCTGCGCCGGTCAGACTATCCTGGAAAAAGTGAATCGGTAGATGCTGATCATTAGTGTGGGTTGACATTCTCCTTACATACATCACCAAATGAGCACGAGGGAAAGTGTTGCCCTTGTATTTCTCAAACTCAGGGACCTTGAACTTAGCAGGCACTTTAACATTTGGGACCAAACACAGCTCATTCACGTTCTTCCCAAATAACTCTTTTCCCCTAAGAGCTTTCATCTCTCTTTGCATTCTATCAAATTGCTCTTGGAAATCATCCATTCTGTCATAAAGACCCAAATCTTCACTCGGCGGAGGGAAAGGACGACATACATCTTCAAACGGAACCAAATTCACCGACGGAGGGGAAGTAGGAACAGTATGCACCACAGAAGGTGCTGGTGTAACAACATTTGGAACCACTTAAGCATCTTGGGGGCCCAAATTGAAACCTTCAAGTGAAAAATTCTCCGGCATTCCCCATGGATAACCCTGAGGCATACAGTTCTGAACAACAGTCGGAGTAGCAGATACAGGAATAGCAGGAACTTCAGCATTTTTCCTTGTTGGTTGAGGTTGAAAACTCAATGGCTAATTCTGAGCAGCCATCAGAGCTTCCATCAGAGTACTCAAATTGGCCAAGCCAGCCTTCAGAGTATAAACTTCTTCGTGCAACTCACGATTCTCCTGTTCCAAATTGTCCATCTTCTTTTTGAAGTTAGCCCGAGTGTTGTAGTGATGAGTTAGTTTGCTGAACGAAGCAAAGAAGCTGGGTAAGGCACCTGGGTATGCATAATAAATGCAAGAAATATATGCAATATGATGCATGTCATGCAATGCACATGATTATTTTTATTCCATCATTTTAATATTTCAATGGATTTAAGATCTATAGACATATTGCAAACATCAAAACAATAACGCATTTGAAATACTGAAAATTTTTTATTATAATAATTTCAAAATGGATTACAAGTTTCAATGATCCCAAGTACAAGATTAAAATACAATCTAAAAATCTCGAGAGAAAGAAACTAATAGAGATCAATCTATACGTTGGCGCTTCCCTGTGAGTCTGGCAATCTGAGCTCTCAACCTCTGGTTTTCTTCCACCTGTCTGATGGCAACCTTCTCCCAATCATCTGAAGCAGGAAGTGAGTAATCATCATCTGTTTGAGGCTTAGGGGAAAATAAATCCCCTTGCCTCTCTATAGACTCCACTGCTCGACTCTCAAGGATGTCGATCAAATCATCTTTCTCCTTCAAGTCTGCTTTGTAGGAACTCTCTAAAGTCTGGAACTTGTTCTTCCAAGCATCCCTTTCTTGTTGCATCCTAACAAAAGCGAGTTGTAGTTCTTCTAGATCATCTAATCAAAGGAGGAGCAGTCTTAACAAACAAATCAGGCATGGGTGTCTCCCGAGTATACCGCATTTTCAACTGAATGGCTCTCGATCGAACCCACTGAAGATATGGCTCTAAAGAAACAACACCCCTAGGCCCCAAATCCTTCCTACTATTCTTATGAATGTGACGCCAGGCCTTCGCAATCTGCTCCCTAGCTTCCTTGTGGTCTTCTCCCTCCTTCAGAAAGAAACTACTCAAATAAATACTGTTTGGTTTATCTCTCATTGGATATCCAAGTTGTCGCCATGCAAGAACATGGCTATATTTAATTCATCCCTTTGTACCAAGAAGAGGTACATTGGGGAAACTACCACAACTGTCAATTATCTTTATATCCTGGTAAGCTCGATGATACCAATCAATATCCGAGTGAGTAAGTGCCATGATCTTAGGAGCCCAACGAGGTTCCTTCTTGACATCCCAAAAGGTATCAGACTGAGGCATATGAGAGATGAACCAATGGTATAACAAAGGCGTGTAACAGATAATCATTCCTCAATGATAAGAACTCCGAAGATGAACAGAGTAATATGTATAACCCAACAGTGTAGGAACCGGGTTTCCAATCATGAAAATCCTGATAGCGTTAATGTCGACAAACTTTTCCACCTTAGGAAATAAGAATAATCCATAAGCAAGTAAAGAAAAGATGGCCTCAAAAGCAATCGTACTCTTCATTCTGGCAAAGTAATGAGCTTTCTCCAATAAGAACTGAGCTGGTAATCCTCTAATCCCTCCTTTAGTAGTCATATGGGCTTCCACCTTAGACTTTCCCAGATGAATCAAAGCAGCAATCTCATGTGGTTTTGGCTCACCCTTCAAACCAGTAAAAGGAACACGATCGGTAACGGGTAAATCCAATAGATAAGAATACTCCTCCAGTGTAGGCATCAGCTGATAATCGAGAAAAGTAAAGCAGTGATACACCGGATCATAGAACTGGACCAAGGTCGAGAGAATACCCTCCTTCATCTTCAGCTTCATGAGAGGAATAAGGGATCCATACTTCTTCCGAAAGTCTGCAGGACACTCAATCTCTGGAATCAGACTGATCAGCTCATCTATCTTGGGATCCTTGAAACTGTATTTCCTGGTCTTTCTCTTTCCAGAATCCATGGTTAAAAGTACCTGAGATATTCACAAATAGTTAACCTGTAAATCCCTTGAAATATTGTTTTCTTCAAAAGATGCTTATGAGTGCATGGATGCATGATGCAACAATCACACATAAGATCACACATATAGGGTTCATAGGTTCAATGTCACGAGCATGAGGTCGAAGGTACTACCTATAAGGTGTTGGTCTAAGAGTTATCACCTGCCGAACAAGGTTCTAGAGGTTCCCAGAGTCTACATCCTTCCTTCAGATGTTACCAACTTCCCGATTAACTCGATAATTAGTAATATTCTAAAGAAAGACTCGTCCGAGCGTAGTATCGTGTGACAACTATTTTCGGATTACTCCGTCATAGCTTCCGCACTACACCTAAAAGGCCAAGATGGGTTTGGTATTCTACACTCCTCAGTTTCAGCAGGCTCCCAGGTCAAAAGCAGTACGTCTTCCCAATTACTTGGTAAACAACACTACAGTCAAAGGGGCCTCCACTGAGTGGGGGATCTCATGCCTCATTTTTTGGGATTACTCCCTCAAAGTTAACATGACTATACCGCCCGTCCTATCTTAAAGTTTTCCCAAGTCTGGGTATAGGACTTATGAGTAATCACCAAGCACCCTGAAAACCAGGAAAATCCAAACAAATATATATACAAAATATAACACATAAACAACAATAGCACATGTACAGATATAAACAAAGATAGGCTTAACCCACTTAGGAATGGACCAGCAAGAGGTCAATGTGTCCCCAGTGAAGTCGCCATTTTTCTGTAGCGGTAGAAATGTTCAATACTAAGGCATTGGATTGACTAGACTTTATACAAATCAAAATAAAAATCGCCACCGCGCTTTATTGTTTCCAAAGGAATGCGAAAAGAGCGAATAACCCAAAAAAAAGGGGAAAGATTCAAGGTAAGAGGGTTTGTTATGCAAAGGGAAGGTATTAGCACCCTAAACATCTACGGTACTCCGCAGGAGCCTCTTTGTAAAATCTGTATATTTTGGCTATAAAAATGTGTTGTATATAAAATGGATGGTGGAGGTGAGAAAAGAAATATATTTTTATGATTTTTGCATCCGCCGCGGTTGCGAACCTTTAGTGCCTACGTACCACCTTTCATGCAATAGGGGATCAGGGTACACGTAGTTCCTCTTTTAAAAATTTATAACACAAGTGTGTTGGTTAATTTTATGAGATAAGACGTCATCGTCATTGTCCGTATGGAAAACATACTTACTACCCACAATCATGAGAAAGGAGAATTTGCATCATCTCAAAGTGGAGGATATGGCTTGGATTTTAAAATCAATAATGCCTCACTCAACACCCAAGTGGAAAATATCTCTCTTCACTACATATTGTAGAAGTATAGTTGTTTGCATCACTACAAGGATTGGCAAGAGACTAATCTTTTAAGAAAAGTTTAAAGGTAAAAGCCAAAGTGGAAAAATGATTTGAAATGAGATTGATTGACTTTTAGTCTTCTCACAAAAAAGTGTCAAAGTATTATTAAATTGATTGAAGTTTATTTATGAAAATGTTTTGAAAATGCATGGACCTAAGTACAAGTTTATTATGAAAGTGTTTAAGTTTCAAAACAAGAATAGTTTTCAAAAGGAAGGACAAGATTTTTGAAATTAAAGAAGATGGGAGGAGAAGAAGAGACTATCCTAAAGCATAAGGTAAAAGCTAAGGATAAGAACCATCAAACCAACAAGAAACCAAAAACTTGATATTATGAGTCAAGATAGAATTCCCATTCTTTGGATTTAAACCAAGCAAGCAAAGATACTAGACCTCTTCAAATTTATTAAGTCTTCACAAAAATTGCGCAGAGTAACGGCTGTACACGGGTGAATTCCATATTATAAATCAAGGATGCAATCACAAAAAACCTGCACACAAAAACAAACAAGCAACCCAATGTCTTGAGGTAAACCTCAAGAGCTCCAGAAAAAATAATCAGATAAGATCACAAGGTCTCCAAGATAGGCCAAGGTTTCTAATCCTAAGTCCAGAAAAGTCCATTGCTCCATAATGTCAAGGATAGTAACCAAATAGTCCAAGTACAATTAAGAGTTTTTTAGGGTTTATGTTGATTATTAAGTATATTAGGAAAAGAAAAGAAAAGAAAAGCTCAAGTGAGCAAAGTAAAAATGACAAGAATAAATAAGTTCTCAAATGAGAAAATATATAAAAAAATGGCATGAAATGTAAAATGCTTAAAAAATAAATAGTACATAAAGCATAAAATAAACAAGTCAATAATTAGTGGTTAGTTGGATGACCATCTTGAAACTTGCATTTGGAACTCATTAGAGGATTGGTAGAACCAAAGCCTCCACACAACAATTTGCATTTGCTTTTTGTCAAGTATATCATCCATTTTGGAATTCTCATAAGTAACATTTAATGATCAACGATGTTTAAGTGATTTGCGTTGACCAAAGGTGTTGTAGATCCATTAGAGGATTGGTAGAACCAAAGCCTCCACACGATGAATATCAATGTTATTGGATCAAAGAGATCAAATTTTAACATACTTGGGCTTGCAATTATAAGTTTGGGCCACGAATGATCATTTATTCGAATCAGGACAAAATTCAGCGCTTGTTAAGCAATCGTAAGTGGACTTATATAGAAGTTGCACCTATTTTGAGGCCGGTCAATAGCAATCTATGCACCATTTGTTTTGAGACATGATATAGAGATCATGCTCCAACAACACTTAGTGCAATAAGAAGGGGATGAGATGAAGGGGAATTAGGGTAAAAAAGAAAACCACATTTGAATTAATATTTAATCAAACTATTATTAAAATCATTCATCCGTTTTTTATGGAGTTAGACTCAACACCATGGATCCAATGATGTTAATAAAGCCATGATAAAAAAATCAACCCAAGACAGCCAGAAAATATTCATAAAATAATAGTATATTTAATATATACATTAAAGGATTAAAAAAGAAAGTTTAAAATAGAAAATAATGAGAAAAATTCCAATTATGTTCAATTTAATCAAGAAATAAAAAATAAAACCATAGAAAAATCAGAAATGGGTCCAAATAATTATACAATTTTTTTTGGAATTTTTAAAAGTCAAAAACTATTTTTTAAAATTAAAATAAATGGAAAAATTAGACAAAAATGGTGAAAATTAGTAAAGTTAGAAACAAAAATAAAATAAGGTCACCAATATTTGTCACAATGTCATTGGATCATTCCCTAATTTTTTTAGAATTTAAAAATGTGTAAAAGTATTTTTAAACATTTTAAATAAATCAAATAATTGGAAAATTCATAAAAAATATCAAAACACAAAATTAAATTGTGAAAAAATAAAAATCAGAAAGAGAATAATCAAAAATATTTTCCATAATTTTTTTGGATTTTTTTGACTAAAAATGGAGTTTCTATGATTTTTTGAAATTTAAAACAATAAAAATATAAAAATCAGAAAAAGAAAATAAAAGAAAAAGATGTGGACCATTGGATGAGAGTCAAAACGCGTTAGTAATCAAATCCAAGGGATCTGGCGCGCTGTGCATATCATGGTCTTTACTGAATAAAGTACTGAATCAAATGTAAAATCAAAAATTCAAAAAATACAAATGGCACGCTTTCTTTGATTAGAAGGTGACACGTTGGTCATCTTCAACCTCCAGCCTCACGAATTGCAGGTCTCTCGAACTGTAAAATCAGAAGCTCAGACCTATGCCATTCGTTTCCTCTCTTCAAGACGAAGATAACCATACCCTCGCGCCATGTTTATATAAACTGTAACTCAAGCAATTTGGAAAGAAATTTCTGAAAGGGGATTTGAAAATTCATGGTCAAAATGTGTTTCTAGATAAAAGTAAGTGTTACGACTAGAACCAGGGCAATGATAGAAACACAATGGTACCAAAGTTTTAAAGAATTGATTAAGGAATCTACCTATTGAAGTTGAGTTGCAGAGCCCTGAAACTGGACTTCTATGGAGCAATATAGGGCACGATTCTTTAATGTAATGGTATGGTTAGCTTCAGGGAAGATTAAGGAAGGTGAATTGATGGAGAAAATGGATTGAAAAAGGCTTGAGAATAGGATTCGAAGTAGCTGAATTCTGAGTTGTGAAGCAAGTTTGACAGGGTGATTCTGGCTATCTAAGCTTGAGAAAATGAATGGGATAGCACATGTATTTATAGGAGAAACAAATGGGATCAAAAGGAAGGGTGAATGGTGCAATTTGGAGGGAATTCATGCAAACCTGATGCACGAGTGAAGTGTGATCCAAACTTCACCAAAACTCATCCAATTCTTGTGTTTTGATGCACTAATCCACTTGGGAAAGTTGGATAATCATGTTTAGACCTAAAACGCGTGCTAATTTGAGGTTTAGAGGCTGTAACATGAAATTCAAATTCTGACTTGCAGGGAAACTTCAATTCCAAGTTACCACTTTTGAAACAATGGAATTTCCATCTCAGGGAATCTTAAGGCATGATTCTTGATACTTTGAAAAGATGAGGTAACAATCTTTCCAATGGAAAAAAGAATGGAATAAATTGGAGGCTTGAGCTGAAAATTACATGGAGTCAAAGTTGGAGAAAAAGAGTTGACTTTCCATACTTAGAAATATTTCAAGTTCTTCTTTAAAAATGACCTATAATCTCTTGCTTCCAAACATGGCCTTGCACCTAGAATTTGCTCTTGACCCAAAAAGATGGAATGAAGTAGACCTCTTGAATGACATTTTTCAATTTGAACCACTCAAAATCTCCAAGAATTGAGCAAGTTATAACTTGTTAAAGTTGGCCAAAAATCATGGAATGACCTATAATCTTTTGCATTATTGAGGCAACTTCCATCCATTTTCTCACTTTGCACATAAAAGAAGGCATGAAATACACATATTTAAGATCATCATGGAAAAATAATGGGCTCAAGGTGATAAAAAATGACAAAGTTATGAGCATTTGAAGTCACATATGGAAAATTGGGGATTCATCTGGATGACTTGTAATCTTTCTTCTTCACCAAGCTCCTTCCACATGAAAACTCTTTGGAACGTTTGAAGTGATTTGTTGGTAACTCTTTGAAGAGAAGAATATTTTTGGAATCACTCAAAAATAACAAAAGATGAGAAAGATATGCCTCTTTGAAGTCCAAAACCCTAGCCTCTAGATCAAGAGAATGCTTGGTGGAACTTTGCCAAGTTTGAACAAACTTTTTGTGCCAATATTCTTCCTTTGTGAATTGAAATTGTTGAGGATGATTATGAGGACCTATGGCCACCAAAACCAATTTCATATCAACTTCAAAACAACTTCAATGGTAAGGTTTGAATCTCTCAAGCTTTTGACTAGGGCATGGAAATAAACTCATGAACCCATGAAGCAACTTGTTAAACCTCATTGCTTTTACATAAATTATCAACAAGTAAGACAAACAAATATTTCATTTTATTAATTAGTACAATATCTATGATCACAAAAACAAACAAATCAAGGTGCTTGGTAACTTCTCAAAGAGCAAAGCTAAAGATAGGGAGAAGAACTAAAATCCCTAATGTGATTTTGTGGTGATTGAAACAATGTGGTATGATGAAGGGATCTTAGGGGGGAAAATTGGGGTACAAGAGGCCCTTGTATATCTCTTTCCCCTCTTCAATTGGAAAAAAGAACCACCAAACTCCCCTGAAAAATGAGAAAGTTATGCCCTTGCAAAGTCAGGCCAAAATCAAGAATACTTAGTGAAATTTTCAATCACCAAGATAAATTCAAATCCAAGTAACCTCTCAAACTTGAAATTATCATCAAAATCAATCATCAATGATCATCCTACATGAAAATACATGTCAAATGCTTCATGTGGAATAAAAGTTCACTTGGTCAACTTTGACTTTGTTGACTTTTGAGTAAAATGATTGTAAATGACTTTGGTGAATAAAACTTCAAACATATGATATTCCAAACACATAGAGGATATGGAAATATGTTCCACTCAAAATTCCAAAGAATCCCTGATTGAAACTCAAACCCTAGTTTTGCACTCTGCATTAGGAGATAACTAATCAAGCTTTAAAACCCTAATTCCATTGGGCATCATGAGGACTCCTTAAACAAAATTGATTCTAATGATGATAAGAGAATGTTGCTTCAATACTTGGCTCATCTAGACCCCAATTACTCCAATTTGGACAAAACCCTAATTTTGACTGATGAATCAAAAGGATGTGATTCTGCTTAGAATCAACACAATCTTCAATCTTTTGATGATCCAATGAGGTGGATCGGATATCTTGAGATATGTGGAACCTTTGGGCTTGAAAGATCCAGAGGTTAAGATGATAAGGTTATCCTTGATCAACCTGTCAATACAATCAATTTTCCAAAGCTTGAGGAAGACTTTGATAACCAAAATACTTTGATCCCATCACAATTTATGAATGCAATGTAATATGATGTTTATGATGAAATATAAACCTAAATAATGCTCCTTCTTCCAACCTTTGATCTTAAGCAAGATCAAATAAACTGATAGATGCAACCTATTCACCGCTTAAGCTACTTACTTAAAAGGATTTCAAACACCCCAAGGTTCCTTGAAAAGATTTCAAACACTCCAAGGAATTTTCACTCGATTAAATCTAATTGCAAACTATCAACACAAGATCACCGATTCTATCATCCAATTCTTGCTACTTCCTTAAAAATATTTTAACCACTCTAAGGTTCCTTGAAAAGATTTCAAATACTCCAAGGGATTTTTCACATGGACGATTCCTTCTCGCATGATCTTGCACGAAAACCCCCAATTCAGCAAATGATGTTGGAGGACAAACCCGATGGTTTTTCTGGATGAAGACCCTACAAATTCTCCACCCAAAAAAATTGGAAATCTACAATTCTTCGTCTAGATGGCACCCCGATGGAACATCATCACAATGTAATGTTAGTGTGTATCCATAAATTGGAAGGTTGAAGAAGAAGAGAGAAAGTAGGTTAATTTTATGGTATCATCAAGTTTCAAATGATGCATGAATGGGTATTTATAGTTTTGAACATTTAGGGTAAGGAGGGAAAATTTTGAATTAAAAGGAGTTGGAAATTTGGCCAAAACAGATTGTATATGTCAACCTCAAACTCGTATTTGTCGATACATACATTATAAAAATGATGCATGTGTCGACCTGAAGGACTCTATGTGTCGACCTGAGCAAGTCAGAAGCTACAGGATTTAAAACGTGAGTAAATGTGTTGACCTGAAATATGAATGTGTCAACACATCCAATAATAATTTCTACAATTTCAGAATTCTTTCAGTATGTGTCAACATGTATGAAGCATGTGTCAACCTGTAACTTACAGAAGCTTACAGGCTTTAAAACTGAGTTACATATGTCGACCTGAAACTCAGATGTGTCGACACATGCAAAAAAAATTGACTTAAAAACTTAGTTTTAAAGACATACATGATTCAACACACATTGTGATGACTTCCTAACCTTTAGCAAGTGGCCTAATACATTAAACCATCTAAAAGGCCATTTAGAGAGACACTTGCATTTTTGACATCATGCAAAACCATTGAAAGAGAGATTTCACTCATAAACTCCCCCCTTTTTAATGATGACAAAAATGCAATGATATGCCTTTCACTTCTTTTTCAATACTCCCCCTGAATATCTGCTTTCACTCTTGATCATAGCATGTACCTTCTCCCTCTTTGACAACATCAAAAAGAAACAAAGAATACTATGAGAAGTATCCTATTCTTCCACCCAAATGAGAATAAAAACTAATATATCAAACATAGGCCCTTTTGTACATAAGCTACATAAAGTAAAATAAGTCAAAATCATTCAACAAAGAATAACATTGATCAAACACATAATTCAAAATTAAAAAAACACATAAACCAAAAACACAACATTGTTCATGATATGAAAATGCATAAGATGATGACTAATGATAAAGGAGACATTTGAATTCCATTCACTAACGATCCCTTAGACCATCTCCATGTCTTTGATAAGTCCTTCCCCTTCTAAGAATTTAATCATAAAATAGAGTTGCTTCATCACCTTGGTGCATGCACAATGAATGGAGACTGTTGGATTTTCCTTCCAAAACTTCATCTGACTTCAAAATGTCTTCATGAAGAGATTGAAACTGTGCATCAACTCTAGAAGAGAATAATCCAGGTTCAATTCATGATTGTCCATCTTGGCATTCAACATTCTGAATTTCTCATCCTGTAAGGTTTGAAATTCATTACGCCACTCCACTTGAGCATTGAGCCATGCCACAATTTCTTCATAACAGAGATCTTGTTGAATTTTCATGCTTTGAAGAATTGTAAGAACTTCAGAGCTATTATTCACATTGCTGTTAGAACCATAGCCATAGGAATTTTGTCCACCTCATATGTATTCATCTCCTTATGCAATCCAACAGTTTTGTTGCCAATTTTCAGTCAAAGGTTACTCATAGTTGTGCTGTTGAGCAGCAGTTGCATTCAGCCAAATTGTATCTTCTTCATGGTTTGCATCAGCCATTGGAATATCACCTTGTGGAACTCCAATGATGTCTTCAGGACCATCATTATTCTCTTGATCCTCACCAAACACATACTTAGCAAGATCATCATAGTTGTAAATTCTTCTCTTTGTTTGGAGAGTTTTATAGTAGTACAACTCTCTAGTAGCATCCCAATGATACCTCAAATTATGCATTATTCTCTTAGTAAATTCTAAAATAGGACTTGGATAAGTCATGAAAAGATTGGGAAAGCCAATATTGAAGAAATTCAGAATTTTTGCTATCATTAATGGATAGAAAAAAGTAGTCCCTTTGTTGCACTCCTTGATTGTAAACATTCTAGTCATGAAGTAGTAGGGCTAATTGATCTTGATGTTGTTGAGCAGAACATACACAAGATGTATCTCATAATTGTCTACCTGTGAGAAACCACCACTCTTGGGAAGAAAAATGTGAGAAACAAACTAATGTAAAATGTGAGGCAACCTTTTGAGACATCCCGTACTAATTGCCGCATTATTTGCGTCATCACGCAATTCCTTCAATTGTTCATTTGAGTATATCCTCCACTTGAAATCTGGATGATAACTTGAATGCCTAACCCTTGGCTCGTTTCTTATTGTAATGTCAAAAACAGATGTCCACATTTCTTTAGTGAAGGTATAGAACTTACCTCCTATTTTAAAGGTGAATGCGACACCATCCCTTTTGAGAAGTCCCACATAAACGATGCAAACCAAGTCCTCATTGTACTTTTGAGTCAATTGAAGAAAGTAGTTGACCCCTTGATGATCAAGCCTGCTTCAAACCTCTGAAATGTGCAATTTATCTACAGTTCTCACCTTGTAGAAATATTGTTTGGTGATAATTCTCCCACGATAATTTTCATCAAAGAAGTCATATTTTGCTTCACTAACCAGACTGAACACGTTATCAGCAACATTTGATGATTACCCAACCTTTCCTTTACCATAACCTGAACCTTTTCCTCTTACAATCTTATGAAACATAGACAGTGTCACACCTTTTAAGCTTGCATATAAGGTGTTTGATGAAATTCCCAAACCAACACAATTTGAGTTTTAGAATGAAATGCTACTAGACTTTATAAATATGATAACATGTGAATGATAGATGCATAAAATCTAGAAATAACATTCAATTTATACTAATATGAGTGAAAATGAATGAGATTCCATAAATGAATGTAACTTGAAAGTGGACACCTTTGAATGGAAAATAAATTGGGAGTTTTGACCATAATGAAGACAAGATTTATTTATGGAATAGATTTGATGAATTTGCTTGGATATATAAGTGGAATTTTAACCGATTTTTCAAGAGGTGTGATGGTGATACGTTTGGCTTTAGGGTTTTGTTTGAACAATAAAGGAGGTGAGAGATAAAAAGATGAAGATATTAGATTTTCTCCTACCCAACGTACACGTGTCGACACGAAATAATCATGTGTCGACACATCTGACTTATGAGCCGACCTATACTGAACCGTTTGAGAGAAACCCAAAAGAATTAATTTATGTGTCGACCTCTACGAATTTTGGGTAGACATATACTGAAGAATTTGACCAGTTTTCCAATAACTCATGACACTTATGAACTCTCCTTAATGCCAATACTCATTTTTTGCTTATGCAATGTGATGCATGTATATGCCATGATGTATTGAATCATAATGAACAATGTGATTTGTATTTATGTTAAATAAGTATGAATATCACAATTGTGCTAAAAACAAATACACATAATAGGCATGCTAGTCATTAAATTCACTATAAACATGTATATTAAAATAATCACAGATTCAATTAGAAAGTTTTGGAATTGAAATTTAACTAAAGTACACATATTATGCAATGAACAAAAGATCAAATATTTTGCAACAAATTTTTAAAAGTGAAACGATACAACCTCACCGACCAAGAGGAGCTAAGCAAAATCATTTGCATGATACTCAAGAACATGAGAATCAACTTATAGCTAGGAGTGTAATGAAAATGCAAGAGTTCCAACTTATCATCACTTTATATTTCTTGTAGAATTGAAATCACTTGATCACAGAGTCACTTGTTGATGTTTTTATGGAACACATTTGATCACTTTTCCACAAAGTCAATATGACACAAATGTATTATCTCATAATTGTCTTGATGATGCATCTTCCGTGATGAAATATAAGTCCTTTTTCCAACCAACATAATTTTCCTGCAAACTTTTAACAAGATAAACTAGGTACCAAATTTTTATTGGGTCCTTGAGGGTGAGTAACATAATAATCACACTTAGGTTTCAATTGAGGGTAGCCATTTGATCTTAAGATTTTCTTAAGTTTTCACTCTTCAATTTTATGCCCCTTCATGTGACAATAATAACAAGTTATATTTAGAAAGACGTTCATTTTATTCTTAATTTTATTTTTAACAAAACTATGTGTAGCATAAGGAGGATTCAAGGATTTATCAAACTTAGTTATGTCTACAGCAAGAGTAACTTTTGGTTGAAGAGCTTTTGTGGTTTTAGTCTTAAAAGTTTTCACTTCTTTTTGCCAAATATGACAAGTATCACAACCAAAACTAAATGGATTGTCATCCATCCTATTTCTAACCGTTGGAATACCTATAAGGGAGTTATTTAGAGCTTCAATGTTATTTTCATTTTCTAAAATCTTTGTTTCCAAATACGATAAAATCTTTCTATTTGAAGATAACATTTTAAAAGCTTCAATAGCTCCCTTATGTAGTTTTTCAAAGGCGTCAAGTATATAAACATGCGATTTCTCATTTGATATGTTATTTTGAAAAAACTTTACCTCATGATTCTAACCCTTTTGATTATAAGGATTATGAACATAGTTTCTTGCAGAAGATGTTGTTCTTTCCTTGTAATATTCATGATAATAACCTGAGAGGCATATCTCATAATACTTGGATTGTTTGAGTCTTCTATTTTCTCTATCATTTGAATGAGTTGAGAGACAGACATTAACATATTAGAATTATCACTGGATTCTTCACCACTTGAGGATCCATCATCTCTTCCCCAAGACACATAGACTTTTTTAGATTTGCCATGATTCTTTGTTTTATCTTTCTTTTTCTTCTTATCAAGACTTGAATCTTTATTTTTGATTGTTTCTTTATTTGAAGTTGAACCATTTTCTTTTGTCTCAATGTTTCTCTTGTTGAGACTTTTCTCCTTTTTCTTTTCCATATACTTGTGATATCTTTTTACAAATAAGCTCATTTCTTCGTCTTCCGAAACATGAGAATTATTACCATCTCTTTTATAATTGTAGTACTCTTATTTTGAGGATTTAGAGCTAGAAGCTATAAGAGCTTTTGACTTCATAACTTCTCCCTTGTGACTTTCCTTATTGTTCTTTTTCTTCTCAAGCTTATTTTCATATTTATCTAAGCAATTGAGTTCTTGCTCATGTTCTTCAAGTTACCAAAAAGTGCGATGAGATCAAGTGTTTCAAGATTATTAGCTTCCTTGGTCACGGTGACCTTAGGTTGCCAACACCTAGTAAGACATATCAAAACATTATTAGTAGAAATAGAATTGGAAATAGGATTTCCTAATAAGTTCAAATGATTAATAAAATGAGATAATCTCTTTTTCATTTTCGCAATGGTTTCACCATTTTTCATGCGAATGAGTTCAAACTCTTGAGTGAGTGTATTAATCCTAGTTTGTTTGACCTCATTAGTTCCGTCATGGGCAACTTGTAGAGTGTCCCACATAGCCTTAGCGGTTTAACAATGGGAAATACGGTAGAACTAATCAAAACCAAGTGCAGATATGATGATGTTCTTAGCTTTCCAATCGTAAGACCACTTTTTATTAACATTCTCATCCCATAGATTTTCCGGCTTAGGCATTGCAATACCATCAACATCATATGTCACCAATGTTGGACCATTTTGAATGGCTTCCCATACACCTTTCTAATATAATTTGATATGAGTTTGCATACAAGTTTTCTAATAAGTATAACTTTCTCCCGTAAAAATTGGAGCTCTCTTGTGATGCCCCTTAGGTTCGTAAGCCATTTTCTGAAGAGTGTTCTTAAGATGGAATGAACCGGTCCCTTGATGCCACTTGTTAGACAACAACGCGTATCTAGAGGGGGGTGAATAGAGGCGCAAAAAATTATTCTAGACACAAATCTAGAATTTAATTTATTTTCAAAAACTTTTTAGTGCAGAAGCAATTAACTTGATAAGTCGTCTAAAAACAACTTATTGGAAACTCAGATATACAAATTGATAAAGATGAATCTTTGATACAAAATTAAATAATCGATTAACATAAACTTAATTCAATAATCCACTTATTTATTGTTTGAACACAATCACTTTGCCATGCAATTTCTAAGGCTAAATAATCAAAGAACTAACTTGACGATTTTATCAAACACTTGGCGTGCAAGTGAATTTTCCGAATTTCTCTTTGAGTGGTGTTGATATATAAAACCACTTATAATAAAAAATGATTATAAGCTATATCCACCCCTAATTCAAAAAAATATTTTGAGAGAAAAATTCTTACAATTCAATTACTATCACAGTGTATTTGTTAAAACGATTGATAAAATTGAAAGCAAGTAAAAGCGGAAAAGTAAAAACACACAAGCAATTTGTCTACATAGTTCCCCGCTGTCGTCCTTGCGTGTGGGTACGTCTGCGCATAATTCCAATGGAACTAGGATAATTCTTATATGCAAAATATTTAATACAATGGAAGAGTTAGAAACAACAATAGAAAATTCTCCAATTTAGTGTTGATGTTCCTTCTTCCAACCTTTAATCTTAAGCAAGATCAAATCAACCGATAGATGCAACTTATTCGCCGTTTAAGCTATTTCCTTAAAAGGATTTCAATCACCCCAAGGTTCCTTGCAAATATTTCAAACACTCCATGGTATTTTTAACTTGAGTAAATCCGATTGCAAACTATTAACACAAGATCACTGATTCTATCATCCAATTCTTGCTACTTACCTAACAATATTTCCACCACTCTAAGGTTCTTTGATGAGATTTCAAACACTCCAAGGGATTTTTCACATGGAAGATTCCTTCTTGCATGATCTTGCACGAAAACCCCCAATTCAACAAATTATGTTGGAGGACAAACCCGATGGTTTTTCTGGATGAAGACCCCTATAAATTCTCTACACAAACCAATTGGAAATCCACAATTCTTTGTCTAAATGGAACCTCGATGGAACATCATCACAATGTAATGTTGGTGTGTATGCATATATTGGAAGATTAAAGAAGAAGAGACAAAGTAGGCTAATTTTATGGTATCATCAAGTTTCAAAAGATGCATCAATGGGTATTTATAGTTTTGAAGATTTAGGGTAAGAAGGGAAAATTTGGAATTAAAAGGAGTTGGAAATTTGGCCAAAACAGATTGTATGTCTCGACCTCAAACTCATATATGTCGACACATGCATTATGAAAAGGATGCATGTGTCAACCTGAAGGACTATATGTGTCGACCTAAGCAAGTCATAAGCTACATGCTTTGAAATGTGAGTACATGTGTCGACCTGAAATATGAATGTGTCGACACATAAAATAAGAATTTCTGTAATTTCAGAATTCTTTCAGTATGTGTCGATCTATATGATGCGTGTGTCGACCCGTGACTTACAGTGACTTACAGAAGCTTACAAGATTTAAAACTGAGTTACATGTGTCGACCTGAAACTCAGATGTGTCGGCACATGCAACAAAAATTGACTTAAAAACATAGTTTTGAAGACACAAATGATTCAACACACATTATGATTACTTCCTAACCATTCTAAAGTGGCCTAATACATCAAACTATCTAAGAGGCCATTTAGAGAGACACTTGCATTTTTGACATCACGCAAAACCATTGAAAGAGAGATTTCACTCACATAAATGATTTTGATAGTACTTAATCTCTTATCTCAAACCCAAACATGATATAATGGTTTTATTGCTAACAATTTGTTTGATGTTTGACTCAGGAACTTTGCAAAAGTTCACTGGTTTTCATAAGACAAGTTAATTGGCTATCAGAAGATTATTATCTGCCAACAAGAAGATCAAGATCAAGATGCTCGAAGAATGCTCTGATGAGCTAACCATCTATGAACATGTATTCGTTAGAAGTTCTGAACTGTCTAAAAATGAATCATGAACTTGAACTATAATTTGGTCAGAAGGCTCTAACTAAGTTAAAGGCTGAAATAGACGTTGATATACCTATTGTTCATAAGGAGTGA
Organism: Vicia faba; assembly: GCA_948472305.1. NCBI lineage: Eukaryota > Viridiplantae > Streptophyta > Magnoliopsida > Fabales > Fabaceae > Vicia > Vicia faba. Next base: position 749,748,585 of record OX451740.1, on the reverse strand, counting down.
AATTTGTGAAAATATGGTTAAATCAAGCTATGATAATCCTACTATTCAAAAAGTTGCAAACTGACTGAAAGTAAGGAAATCAAGCATTGATCATACCTATTGTTGAGAAAGAGTGAACTTCGTGAAAATATGGTTAAATCAAGCTCTGATATTCCTGCTATTCAAAGAAGTTGTGAACATTTTGAAAGTAAGGAAATTATATGTTGAAAATACCTATTGTTAAGAAGTTATGAACTTTATGAAAATATGGTAATCAGACTTTGTTGCTTCAGAAGTTGTGAACTTTCTGGAAGCTTACAAAGATGTTATGTTACTTAGCATTCATTTCAAAATTCATGGACTATCTTAAAGAATGTCAACATGTGCTTCGATAATGTTTGATCCATTATCACAAGACTGTTCATAAGTTTTTAACTGTCTGAAAGTTTTTGTAACTAGGTTACATGTTATCATATTCTGATACTAGAGAAGTTGTAAATTGTCTAGAAGTATAATAATTTTGTTTTTAACCAAGTTGCCTCAAAAGTTATGAACCGTCAAAAGACATGGTCCTAAGACATGTTAGGAAGACATGATCTAAGATATGGTCCTAAGACATGTTCGGAAGACATGGTCTAAGACATGTTCAGAACACATGGTCTAAACACATGGTCTTAGACATGTTCTAAAGACATGATCTAAAAGACATGGTCTAAAAGACATGGTCTAAGACATGTTCTGAAGACATGGTTGGAAGACATGTTCAAAAGACATGGTCAATCGGGAAATAGTTCAGGTGCTAAACTCTCTAATGACATGATGTCGTGCGCCTTCTGGTGGCATAATTCTAGTTTCTGGAAGAACCACATATTAGTTATGATGTTTGATGCAAGTCATCAAGATAGTGACTAAACAGGTTTTAATGCCTCATAGTGTTCTGATACCAATCCAGGTTCTGAGATAAAGACCATGTTTTTCTAGTCAGACGCTGATGAGCCATCAATGGAGAAGCATTCCTTCTCTATGTTACTTTATGTATTACAAAATTCATTTTGTGAGTCTTGGGCTTAGGGGGAGACTCTGAACAAACTTTAATGGAATTTTGAGTATTAACAGAGTCAGGGGGAGCCTTCTAGCTCTGCTGAATTTGCGTTCCATGGTGATTACCTTGTATGTATTGTTCTATCAAAATACATTGTTTTATCATTGTAACATGGTGAAAGAACTGACTTGGGTGTTTTGCGTTTTATCACAAATGTTTCAGTTAGCAAGAGTCGCCACCGAATTTTCTTTTATCCAATAAAGGAAAGGGTGAAAAGAAAAGGAAATATCTTTCGAGATTTTCTTGAGTTCAGGGGCTAGGTTATGAAAAGGGAAGGTGTTAGCACCCTTTACATCCGTAGATATCTACGGGCTCTTAATTGCTAGCTCACTTTGAAATGATTTGTAAATGTGTTTGTGTAAGTTTGGAAATATTTTAAAAACGCCTTCGTTTCATAAAACTTTGTAATGATTCTCGTATCGTTGAGAATGTATACAAAGCGTTGGTTTTGAAAATAGTTTAAGAAAATGTTTGTATGTAGAAAGATGTTTGTTTTGAATAGTTTTTCGAAAGTGTGAGGTGTAAAAATGGTTTTAGTTTGTGAGCAAGCAATTACGAGCAATCTACCTACTCAAAAAGTATTTGTTCTTTTCCTCATCCTTTAGATAGTGCTATTTTACCATTAATTGGTAAGAAGCCATATCATTGGATGCGAAGGGACAGGCGTAGGTCATCGTACCGTCATAGAAGGCAACATGTAGGACACTTTAGTAATTGTCGTAAGGGACTAAGATCTTTTACCAAAGGCAACATTGAAGGGTCATCGAGGGACTACAATCTTGTAATCAAGGGTCTTTGCTAAAGTATCCCACGTTCGAGGGACATGATTGTCTTTATCCGAGGCAAAAAGTATGGGTTACCCTAGAGGTTCATGTGTGCAAAGTGTGTTTTATTCAAGTATTTTTCTGTATTTAGGTTGTCTAGTATTTATTTTAAGTCTTGACATACAAACCATAATTACTAGCAATAATAAGGAAAGCGATAAATTGCGGAATTTAAATGTCCTACGCTATTACAATACTTTGGGGATGGGGGATACAAATTTACAAATGGAGATGACAAATAAAGTAAACCCTAATTACTTATTACAAGGCTTTGACAGTTACATAAATTATAAATGCGAAATAATAAAAAGTACAAAAATGTAAAGATGAAGAAAAGATAAAAAAAATCGGTTTTAGGGCTCTTTATGGAAAAGGTTTCAACTAACCTAATTAAACTAATTAATTTACAAGAGAATTTAATTAGTTATATAACAAAACCTAAAGTCTAATTTAATTAAAAATAAATCCTAAGTCTAATTTAGTTGTCTAGAAAATAATAATTTTGTTAATGTTAATTTGGAAAAGAAAAAGTTTTGTAATGTCAAAATAGAAATCTAATTTAATTAACAAGAATGAAATAAGGTATTAAACTATTTTAATATAATTATTTAAGAAAATAATATTTTTTTTGTATTTTTTATTAAAATAAAAAATGAATAAAGAAAAAAAAAAGAAAAATATAATGAATATGGAAAATTGTGCTAGAGGTTAGAAAGTAGGAAGGGGTGTTAGAAAATAGAAAAAAGAGTTACACCCAAACAAGTTTTTGTTGAATCAGAAAAAAAATAAAAAATAATAGAAAGTGGGACTACGTTGTCATGAGTAATTAGGGGGTATGCTGAAGAAAAAGGGGGATTGGCCCAGCATGGGAGGCCCAACGCGTTTGGAAGCAAAAAGAACAAAAAAAAAAGTGAAAAATGTAAAAGGGTACCACTGGGACTCGAACCCAGGTCCCTATATACCAATGCCTTATAAGCGTGCGCTCTGCCACTGTGGTAGCTGTTTCATCCGATAATAATACAACTTGCACTAAATTTAAAATAAACTCCTTCCTGGTTGTACTTCGTCTTCTTCCTCGCGCCACATTTTGAACTTCTGAACTTACTCATTTCTCAACCATTTCAGAAATTATAAACATCAAACTTGTTAGAAATTTCATCACGATTTCAAATATGTAAATAACTTAAGCTAACACTCAAAGAAGAACACGAATTTCTGTTGGTACCAAATTCTGACCTAATTTTTCTGTAACTTCAACTTCCAAATTCGCATCACTCAGGCAAGATAAATGGAAACTAAGGGCATGGTTAGCTTCAGGGAAATGATGTCTACATTTTATATTTACAAAATAACTATTAATGATGCTTGTATGAGAAGTTCAAAGTTGAGAAAACTTACCTCAAAATTGGAAATCGTGTTTTGAGTTTGAACACTTATGGAAGTGTTTTTATGATCTTAATAGCTTCAGTTGACTCCTAGGAAGCTAATGCAAAGCTTACTTTATGCTGAGAGTGCTCGAATCTTCCTGGAGAAGTCAATGTGCAGAACTCTATTTTTGGAAATGGAGGATGCTGATGGAGGTGTTACAATTGTGTAATAGGATCTTGGATAGGTTCTAAATGATGTATGGAAGCTTTGTGATAGATTTAGAGTGAAAACACATGAGTGAAATGTGAGTTTGGAATTCAAAGTCAGAAATGGAAAGTTATGGAGCTTTTGGTGCAATTTTTGGCTTGAGGGAGTTTCAAGGCTTATGAATGCGTGTTTGGCTTGCAAAATAGTGCCTCTATTTGTAGGGAAAGGTTTGGAGACTTGAAGTGATCAGAATCACAAGATCACATGTTATGGTTTTTTGACTTATTTTTGAAGCAACCTTGACAAACATTGTTCCAATGCATAGTACAAGGCAATCTAGAGTGGTTAGGAAATTTAAACATGTTGCTTTTGGTCTTGTGTGTTGAGTGTGTGCATAGGGATCAAGTTATAGGCTCAATACAAGTTGACTTTGTGATTAAAGCAACTTTACAAGAATGAAAATGTTACTTTGTGCCAAAAATGGGTGAATCTCTTGGACAAAGGCTCAAATGCTTGGATCATAGCTCTAACAGTTGTGAAATAAATTAATTATGAAGTGATTTTAAAGTTAGAATTCCTTCAAACAAGATTATGAAGCATAGCTAAGAGATCAGGTTATGTGTTCATCATCAAAATGACTTGTAATTCAAGAATTGATGCGCAACTTCTTATCTTCAATTCTCCTAGCTCAAAAATGATCTCTTCAAGTTCTTGGACATTTTGGAAATCTTGAAACATTATCTACAACCTTCATGTTAATCATTTTGGATAAATCAACTTGGAACTAGGTGAAATATTGTCATGAAGTTGGGACAAAATCCTGACTAAACTTGTTGAAAATTTCACTAAGTGTTTTAGTAAAATGTCATGACTTCATGGGCCTATATCTCTAAAACCAAGAACTTTTTGGGCATAAACCCTTGAATACAAAGTTGTAGAATTAATCAAGATCTACAACTGTAATGTTGAAAGTTTTCCTTGAATCATCTTGCATCTTGGTGAAAAATTGTCATGAAGTAGTGAATTTATCAAGGTCAAAACACTTAGAATTTTTCTAAGTCTTAGAAATGTTGACTTTCTTGAATTTCTCGACTTTCTTGACTTTCTTGATTCTTGATGGTCAAGCTTCATATTTTTGAATGTCTTGATGAATCTTGATTTTTGAAATTTAATATTGACCAAAAAGTCAAAGTTTGACTTTAGTGTGATAGTTGACTTTTTCATCAGTTGATCAAATTTCAACTATCAATCCTTTGATCTTGAGAAATGATTTTTGCCATGAAATTAGGTCAAAATATTGTGCTTAAGTCCTTAAGATCATGCTTCAAGTTATTAAGTCATGTATTAGGTCAAAAGTCAATGATCATTCATTCTTAGTCAAAACCCTAATTTTGACCATTTTACCCCTTTGATGATTTGAATATTTTTCTTGAGGAATTGTGATCAACCATTGATAAATTGATGAATATGACTTCAAAATATTGATATTGGCCAAAAATCTTGAAGTTTGACTGTAAGTTGACCACAATTGACTTTTTACCCAACAAAGCTGATTTTTAGTCATTTGAGCAATTGACTGGGCAATTTTGAGATGCAAGACTTGAAACTTGGAATGAGCATTCTTGGAGACCTAAAATTAGCCATGAAAGTAATTTTAGGTATTATAAGTCCAACTTTCCTTGTGAAAACCAAAACCCTAAATTTGTGGTCTCAGTGCTTGAGAGGTGAGCTTGTCTGATCAAGTCTTGAGTATCCTTGAGCATTAGAGATCTTTTGTGAGAAATGTCTTGAGAAAAGAGAGGGAAACTTTTGGGGTACAACAGTTGCCCCTGTTCAATCTTCTTAAACCTGAAGAGTTAGATTGGCATGTCCGCCATTCGTGACTTGAAGGTAGAAGATGATTGAACACTTAAGTGCCCAGAAATTTGCACTTGTCGGTGCACAAAGTAATGTTGTTGGTTGATTATATCAAGAATGGGCTTAAAGATGCCATTTGGAGAGGTAATGAAGAGTTGTCGGAGATGGGCTTACAGATGCCATCCAAAATAACTGTTGATCGAATTTAGACTAAGACTAATTTTGACTTCAACAAGAAGAAGTATCAGAATAAATCTTTGGTCGATTTAATCTGAGCCAGAAAAGGTCTACTGAGAGAAGTATCAGAATAAATATTTGGTCGATTTAATCTGAGCCAACAGATGTCTTCAAATTTTTAATTGGGAGAAGTATCGGAATAAATCTTTGGTTGATTTAATATGAGCCAGAAAGCTCTACTGAGAGAAGTATCAAAATAAATCTTTGGTCGACTTAATATGAGCCAACAGATGTCTTTAAATTTTTAACTGGGTGAAGCATCAAAATAAATCTTTGGTCGATTTAATCTAAGCCAGAAAAGGTCTACCGAGAGAAGTATCAGAATAAATCTTTGGTCAAATGAATCTGAGCCAACAGATGTCTTCAAATCTTTAACTTAGAGAAGTATTAAAATAAATCATTGGTCGATTTAATATGAGCCAGAAAAGGTCTACTGAGAGAAGCATCAGAATAAATCTTTGGTCGATTTAATCTGAGCCAGCAGATGTCTTCAAATCTTTAACTGGGAGAAGTATCAGAATAAATCTTTGGTCGATTTAATTTGAGCCAGAAAAGGTCTACTGAGAGAAGTATCAAAATAAATCTTTGGTCGATTTAATCTAAGCCAGCAGATGTCTTCAAATCTTTAACTGGGAGAAGTATCATAATAAATCTTTGGTCGATTAAATCTGAGCCAGAAAAGGTTTTGAAAGAAGTGTCCATTATGTAGATATTTTCCCTGACTTGTTTCGAGAATTAATCTACAATTTGCTTCAGGAATTATTGATGATGTTCGTTTGTTGATAGATCTTTCCTGAAAAGAAAAAGATTTAACTGTATATAATGTCATGATGTATGAAATGTATTGTGTAATGATGTTCTCATAATAAATGAGATTGTGTTATATGTATTCTGTATGCATATGCTATGATGTATAAATGTGAAATGTTGTTGAAGTGTATCTTTGCCTAGGGAAATGAATCCCTGACTATTGTTGGGGATGAAGAGTATGTGTATCTTCAGCTTTGTCTAGAATGCTTCCGTTGGATATTCCTGCTTTCTTGTTTGAGGAAACTCCACTGGGGATGTTGACTTCTGCTTGGGGAGTAGAGCTTAGGATCTTTGGTTGTCCGTTGTTCTACTGGGGAATTTTAATTTCTTATATACCCTTACTGGGGATAAAGGAGATGGTTAAACTTCTGAATTGTATGGGGAGGATAGTTAACTGGTATCTAGTTGAATTCCAAACATTGCAGCAACTTTATGGGGAAAGTGGCAATTTTTTTGGGGAGAAGAATTTTGTCAATGAGGGATAGACTTGAGTTGGAGAATTTGTAGGTTGTTGGGGAAATAAACCCTGTTGGGGGAAATAAACCCTGGGAAAATTGAATTTGCTAAAGAGAAGAACTCTGTAAGGTTTCTTTTTCAGTTTTGGAGGACCAAACTCAGTTGGGGAAGAGTATTTCATTTTCTTTGATCTGCTAAAACAATCTGCTGGGGAAATGGTGGGGAATGTATCCTTATTGAAGATTATTCTGCGGGGATAATCTCATAGAAGTGGCTCTGTGAGGATTTATAGATAGCTTGAATGTTATCCCATTTCCTAGAGTCTTGAGTAAATGTTTATTCCTTTGTTAACAGTTAATCATGTTCATATGAATATGTTTATTCAATTTAGTTATTGGACGTTTTCACAAGCAAACAGAAAAAACAAAAAGTTTGAACTTTAAGATGTATTTTGTATTGATAATTTTCCTATAAACAAGCGATTTTGTACAAAGAGACGAAAATCCTAGTAAAAGGAGATCATCGTGAAATGAAAAGAGTACAAAGTGAAAACAAATATATATAGCCATGTGTTCCAGACTCTGCTATTGCCCCTATTTCTTCGAATATCTCGTCCCTTGATGTCGAAAGAAGTTGATTGAACCATTTGAACTTCCGACTTTGGTAATAAAGCTTGTAGGTAAGTGATCCAACAGGACATAGTCGTACATTTTTAATCCCTAATTTTTTCTTGGGCCGCCATTTCTGGCTTTCAGTCCACCAGGATACCCTTTTTTTGCCCAAGCCGCCTTTTCAGGTTTTCGACTTGTCGGGTATACAATCTTTTGTATATATCCCTTATTTTTCCCAAACCCCTTTGGATCGTCGGGATGCCCTTATTTTTGCCTATATATGTCAACCTAGCGGGTCATTCTTATTTTTGACTATATTCGTGTTTAAAGGGTGTGGGAAATCTTCACCGTCCATAGTGGTTAGCACCATAGCATCGCCCGAGAATACTTTCTTAACAACAAATGGCCCTTTGAAGTGGGAGTCCATTTTCCCCTGGGATCGCCTTGTGGAAGAATGACGCGCTTTATTACCATGTCTCCAGCCTAGTACACTCGATGCTTAATCTTCTTGTTGAAAGCCTTAATCATACGTTTTTGATACAGTTGACCATGATAAATAGCAGTCAGCCTCTTTTCATCAATCAAGTTCAACTGATCCAACCTAGTCTGAATCCACTCATTTTCCTCCAAGTATGCTTCTTTCATAATCCTTAGAGAAGGGATATAAACTTCGACAGGCAGGACAACTTCTATTCCATAGACCAAAAAGAATGGGGTTGCCCCAGTTGATGTTCACGCTGAGGTACAGTAGTCATGAAGAGCAAAAGGTAACATCTCATGCCAGTCTTTATAGGTTACAACCATCTTTTGCACAATCTTATTTATGTTTTTATTGGCAGCTTCTACTGCACCATTCATCTTAGGTATGTATGGAGAAGAGTTGTGATGTTTGATCTTGAACTGTGTGCAGAGTTTAGTGATCATGGCGATGTTGAGGTTGGTACCATTATCAATGATGATCCTTTCAGGGATGCCATATCGACAGATGAAGTTATGCTTGATGAACCGGGCTACAACATTCTTACTAACTGAGGCAAATGAAGTCGCTTCAACCCATTTTCTGAAATAGTCAATGTCGATGAGGATGAAACAATGTCCATTGGAGGCAGTAGGCTTGATTTCTCCGATCATGTCAATGCCCCACATTATGAATGGCCAAGGAGCAGTATTGACATTTAAAGGTATTGGAGGCACATGAACCTTATTTCATAAATCTGACATTTATGGAAAGTCCTCGAGTGGTAGTGACAATTAGTTTTCATAGTCGACTAATAGTAACCAACTCTAAGAATCTCCTTGGCCATAGTATGTCCACTGGAATGAGTTCCGAAGATACCTTCATGCATATCCTCCATGATCTTCTCTGCTTCCTTCTTGTCCATACAATGGAGCAGAGTTAAATCATGGTTGCGCTTGTACAAAATCCCATTGCTTAGAAAGAATTTGGCAGAGAACCTCCTTAGGAATTTCTTATCATTGATTGATTCCCCTTCATGGTATTCTTGTGTTTCAAGATACCTTTTTACTTTGTGAAACCAAGGCTTCTCCTCTACGCCATCAGTGTCAATCTCGAAGCAGTGTGATGGTTCATCAAATCTTTCGACAATAATTATGGGAGCTTCGTTGTCCCACTTGACCTTGAACATAGATTACATGGTAGCTAAGGCATCTACCAATTGATTTTCTTCCCTCGAGATGTGTTCAAAGGTAGTCTCTTCAAAGTATGGGATCAAAGTTAGCACAAGTTCTTTGTAAGGGATAAGATTTGGATGTTTAACATCCCATTATCCTTTAACTTGACTGACTACCAAGGCCGAATCTCCATATACACTTAATAATTTGATTCTCGGGTCAATAGCATCCTTAAGACCTAAGATACACGCTTCGTACTTGGCCAAGTTGTTGGTACAGTCAAAGCAAAGTATGGCAGTAAAGGGTGTATGGCAACCTTCGGGGGAAATGATCACAACACCAATTCTGTTACCCAATGCTTTCGAAGCTCCATCAAAAACCATAGTGTTAGACCCCAAAATTTGCCCTCTCATTTTATCAACATTTCTCATCACAAGGCTCTTTGAACTCAAGATCAAGCTAGGGTTTGCTCTACTCAAGACATCTTCTTGCACTGTTGACCTAAATTAGGGTTTGAGTTTACACAGAGATTTTAGGATTTGCAATGCTCAAAGTGACTTTCATACTTCATGTTGGACTTATAAGTTTGTCCATGCCAATTTTCAAGCCTTGAATCAAATTTTTGCCCAGTCAATTGGACAGTTGACCTAGGAATCAGCTGTATTGGGGAAAAAAAGTCAATTGTGGCCAATTTACAGTCAAACCTCATAATTTTTGACCCACATCAACATGATAAACTCATATGAACCATTTGATCAAGTTTGGACCACAACTCCACAAGAAATTTGATCAGATCACCAATAGGGCAAAATGGTCATTTTTAGAGTTTTGACTGCACAAAGCCAATTTCTGATTTTTGACCTATCCAATGGCAAATTGGGCTCAAGCATGGATTCAAGGACTCAATGGCATCATCTTGACCTATTTAACAAGTTCAAAAGATCTCAATTGCATTGGATTGATAGATGAATTTTTCAGTCAACTGATCAAAATTTGACTGTACACTAAAAAGTCAAACTTTGACTTTTTGGTCAAAATCAAGTGCCAAGGGTCATTTTTCATCAAGATGTGTCAAAACATGAAACGTTTTCATCAAGAAACCCATTTTTGCAAATTAGGGTTTAAAGTTGAAAAATTTCATAACTTAGAATTTTTCTAAGTTATGAAATTTTCTTAATTTTTCCAAATTTGCCCAACATTTTCACCATGATGCAATTGGATTCAAACAAAACATCCAACATGAAAGTTGTAGTCCTCCACAAATTCTAAAACTTTGATTCACAAAGTTTTCCAAAAAGAAGCTTGGATCTCAAGTTATGATTTTTGGAACAAGGGTCCCTAAAACTTTTAACTTAGTGAAATTTTGCCCTAGTTTAGGCAGGATTTTGACCTATCTTCATGGCCATTTTTCACATTGTTACACTTGGAATATCAAGTTTCATTTCAAAGATGGATTGTAGAGAATGTTACAAGCTTTCCAAAATGTCCAAGAACTCTCCAAACACATTTGTGGTTAGGGATAATCGAAGGCTTGAAGTTGGCAAAAACTCACTTTTCATCCATGGCATATTCATTGTGATACAAATTGCAATTTCAAGTCAGCTTGCTTTGCACTAGATTACAGGCCTCAAAACCATTTGACACTCAATAATTAAGTGCAAAACCATTGGTATAAGGCATTCTTTTGGTCATTAGAGCATTGCACCTTGGATTAATCCCTAAGTAGAAAAAACAAAATTTCCATTTTTGCTTAAATCATGCTTTATGTCAAAACTGATTTCTTGAGCATTGGTCCATATCTCATACAGCAAATCAAATCCACAAGTTGGAGGGGCCAAGGGAAAAGTGTGCAAGGTGGTGGATAGCCTTTACATGCCTGATACACATCATTTCTCATGTTGGCTTAAAATACAAGAAAGATATCCAAAACACTAGAACTTGAACATCAGCCAAAACTAACTTGTGCAAACATTTGAACCATCTTTCTCACACCTCTTTGAGCCAGAAACACGATCTCTTGAGCCTCCAAACATCCCATAGCAAGAAATCACCTTCCATTGGCGAAACAGGGCAGCATCTGCAACTTAACTTCCATAGCACAATTTGCTCGTGCGTTTTTCCCCAAACCTGTTCAAACACCTTCCATTCAATCCATCCAAGCTATCCCAAACCTTAAACACCAACTGTAACTCCATTTACAGGGGTTTCCATTTTCATTTTGAGCTTGTGCAGGTTGGGTTCTGTAGACTTGTTCAAGTACATTCAAGGTAAGCTAGACATTAGAGAAGGTCAAGTGAAGTTCAAGCAAGCTCCCAAACATCTCAAACCTTGTTGAAAAGCTCCACATTTCCCTACACGAAGTCAGCTGAAACATGTTTTTATCAACTTCCTATCTCTCTATTTAGGAACATTTAGACTTAGGTTTGTGAATAAGAAATGTAGTATTCATAGCCATGAAGTTGTACATATGCTCAGTTTTCATTTTTATTAAGCGTGCTAAGAGAATTTGATCCATGAACATACTGAAAAAATTAGGTTAGATTTTAGGGCCAGAGAAATTCTCTCTGGTCTTTGAGAGTTAAGACAAGTTGTTTATATGGTTGGATTCGTCTTGAAAAGTTCTACAACTTTGATGTTATGTGTTTTTGCAATAGAGCTCGTATACAGGATCTGGCAATTGTACAGGGTGCGCGAGTTTTTTGAAAGTCAGAGGTTGAAGATGAAGTGGTGGGCTGGGCTTGGTCCTGGCTCACTATTGACACCCCCATTTTACTTTTTGCACCCCTGGCCCAATTTCTTTATATTTTATATTTTTGTATTTCATTTTCATTTCTGATTTTATTTTATTATTTCCAAATATAAAAAATACTCAAAAATATTTTTATAAATTTTTCATATTTATTTTGTATTTTATTTTCATTTTTTCTAACATAAAATTAATTTATTGATTATATACTTTTATTTTATTTATTGAAACTTAAAAATAATATATAAATTATATTTTTATCTTATCCTTTATTTTATTCACACCAAAAAATATCATTCTAAATATGTTTTTTATTTTTTGTATATATTTTATTTTATTTTTATACATATTTAATATAATTAATATATGTACACACTTTTATTTTTATTTAATAAATACTTGAGAATAAAAAACATGAAAAAAATATACTTTTATTATTATTATTATTTATACTTAAAATAATACCTTTTTCTAAATATATTTAATTTTTTGTATATACATTATTTTATATTGTATATAAATAATGTAATTAATATATTTATTTTCTTAAAGAAAAATTAGGGTTTACCCTTAATAAAAAAAATAATAATCCTTTTTATTTTTCCTTTCTTTAAATATTTTTTACATACATAAACAAACAAAAACCTTTTTTGCATAATTCATATTATTTGGTATATTTATTTATTTTGCTTATTTAAATATTGTCCATTTCATATTTATGCCATTGGATTCAATTTGGATGTAATAGTAAATTAGGATTTATATTTCTTGTCAAATAATCCCCATTCAAAGATTGTACCCCCATCCCTATAACCATGTTGTAATAGCTTAGACTTTTAATTCTCACACTTTATGCTTTCAATTATGCCATGATTAGAGATTAGGGTTTGTATGCAAAAATCCAAATCAACAAGTAGCTTGACTAATACAAAGACAAAAATGCATGAAAATCAATATACAATGCACACTTGCACCCCTAGGGTTACATCCACTTGTTGCCTTAAAAATGGGCCATGTTACGCATGTTGGGTACTTTGGCAAAACAAAAACAAAACAAAAGATCATAGTCCCTCGATGACGCTATCTTGGTTGCCTATACAAAATGATCTAGTCCCTCGGAAAATTTGCCAAAAATACTTGACACAATTGCTATCATGGTCTCTGCGATGACCCGCGCCTGTCCCGTTTAACATCCTAATACAAGGTTGTTTACCAAATGCAATGGTAAAACAACACTGTCAAAAGGGTTAAAAACATATAGGAAAGATCTTTGAGTAAAATAGGGTAGACGACTCTTAGTTACTTGATCAAAACTTGCAAAACATCCTTGCTATTTTCAAACATACTTCACAACACAATTTCAAAACACTTCCCAAATAAAACTTTCAAACATTGAAATCTTTTCAAAAGACAAAAACACCTTTGTATACATTCAAACAAGAATCATTACAAAGGTTGCCACAACGATGGCTTATTTTCAAAACATCTTCCAAAACCACACACAAAGCACCATTTCAAACAATTAAAAAGCAAAAGCAAGTGATCTAAACAAGTAACTAAGAGCCCATGGATAACCATGGATGAAAAGGGTGCTTGCACCTTCCCTTTTCATAATCTACTCCCTGAACCCAAGAAAACATCTCAAAGGTCTTTCCTGTGCTTTTTGACCTTTCCTTAGGATAAAATAAAAAGTCGGTGGCGACTCTTGCTAAACCGAAACATTTGCGAACACAAAACTCAAAACCTCAAGTCAGTTCTCCCACCGTATCACAGAACTGGCGACTCTGCCAGGGAGATATTTAAAAGTGTAGTAACCTTAGGGTTTAGATCACCTTTGCATGCTTATCTTGTTTGCTTTGATTGTTTTACAATTGGTTCTATTGTTTGGGCTTGAAATCCTCTACCCGGATTTGGGGAAACATTCATAGGTAAATAGCAATACATTGTGGAAACTGTGCGGGGTATACCGACACGGTTGAAGCAATAGCTATATTAGTGCAACATATTTGTGGGTACTGGTAGCCTTTGATTCAATCAAAGAGAATACGGGGCCGCTGAGTGATGTCATGAAGCACTAATGAACTCTTATAACCTTACTTGATCATCTTGGCCTTATTAGGAGTACTGAGATGACCGGCTTTGGTACAGTCCGAAGTTGGTAGATACTCGATACTACACTCATTGAGGGATGTTTTCTTGGAATATTTCGGTCTCCAGTTAAGTGACTAAACTAAAACAATGAACACAGAAAATAATCCAGTGATATTGGGCTCCTTAGAACTCGGTTACTATTTATAGGACAGGTTGAGCCAACTAACTTCAAGAGGGTACTTACCTATGAAACCCCATGCAAGCCTGAAACTAGGATCTTGTGTGATTTGCTTGTACATATGCTTGTGCATACATCATGAACATCATAAGGCATCATATGCATCCACTAACCATTTCAAGGGTTTGGATCTTCACCTTTGTTTCTATTTTGTAGGTCATGGAATCTCTTCGCAGAAAAACAATCCAGGTCAACCTTGTGAGGATCCCTCCTCAACTCAAGGAGCTTACTTCCAAGATTCCCGAGAATTCTCCCTTCAGTGAAAGACATGGTAGACTTCTCAACTTGGTCAACTCCAACATTGAAGAAGACATGGTGAAAGTTCTCTTCCAGTTCTTTGACCCCCTACATCATTGCTTTACATTTCATGATTACCAACTAGTTCCTACTTTGGAGGAATTTTCTCAACTCCTGGGGATTCCTATTCTCCATCAACTACCCTACAACGGTATGGAAAGAGAACCAAAGCCTGAAGATGTTGCTCAAGCCTTACACTTGCAACCATCTGACATCAAAGGTCATTGGGAAACCAGAAGTGGTGTCAAGGGTTTCTTGGCAAAGTTTCTGTTTGAGAAGGCACGAGACTACTGGAATTCTCTAGATCTACAAGCCTTTGAGGAGATTGTAGCACTTCTTATCTATGGGTTGGTCTTGTTCCCAAACCCTGGTCAGCTTATAGATGTGAATGCTGTCAAGATTTTCATATCTCGGAATCCTGTGCCTACATTGCTTGGGGACATCCTACACTCATTTCACACACGAACAATGAGGAAAAGAGGTGTTCTCATGTGTTGTACTCCTCTTCTAGCAAGGTGGTTTATTTTTCACCTTCCCCAATCAATTTTGAAGAATGAGCAGGGTTTAAGATGGTCTCAACGATTGATGACCCTCACACATTCTGATGTTCATTGGTGTTCTCGATCCAGAGAAAATGTCATCATCATTGATCATTGCGGAGAATTCCCTAATGTCCCACTACTTGGCATTAGAGGAGGCATTACCTACAACCCCTGTTTAGCTTTGAGGAAATTTGGGTATGCCCGAAGTGATGGCCCTCATGATATGCTGATTCCTGACTTAGTTTTTGACTTCGACAATGACGCTCAAGGACTTCGACAAAGGTTTATCCGAGCTTGGAGGATGCCCAAGAAAGTGGATAGTAAGACACTGCTTATAGATGTGAGTGCTGTCAAGATTTTCATATCTCGGAATCCTGTGCCTACATTGCTTGGGGACATCCTACACTCATTTCACACACGAACAATGAGGAAAAGAGGTGTTCTCATGTGTTGTACTCCTCTTCTAGCAAGGTGGTTTATTTTTCACCTTCCCCAATCAATTTTGAAGAATGAGCAGGGTTTAAGATGGTCTCAACGATTGATGACCCTCACACATTCTGATGTTCATTGGTGTTCTCGATCCAGAGAAAATGTCATCATCATTGATCATTGCGGAGAATTCCCTAATGTCCCACTACTTGGCATTAGGGGAGGAATTACCTACAACCCCTGTTTAGCTTTGAGGAAATTTGGGTATGCCCGAAGTGATGGCCCTCATGATATGCTGATTCCTGACTTAGTTTTTGACTTCGACAATGACGCTCAAGGACTTCGACAAAGGTTTATCCGAGCTTGGAGGATGCCCAAGAAAGTGGATAGTAAGACACTGGGGCACAAGAATTCCATCCCCCTTGAGCCTTATCTCAAGTGGGTACGAACCCGCGCCCAAAATCTTATGATGCCTTACCCTCACATTCTCCCCGTGATCAAAGATCCTGTTATGGAAGGAGAGGTTCCATACACCCTCCTACATCCTGACATGCTAACATCATTAGAAGAGTTGCAAAAGAGTTAGATACAGCTCAAGGAAGAGCATAATACTTTTGAAGCCAGCTTCTATGCTAGTGAGAAGAAGGTTTTAGAACTTACCCGCCGACTTCATGAAGAGGAGACTCTCAACACTTACATCGCGCCAAAGAGGATGCGCAATGTCTTTTTACATTAAGAATTTTGTAATATTCTACCCATGGGGCATTTATGTACTAACAAATTTCTTCTTATTAATATGACGTGTGTTCTTTTTGTTTGCAACAAATTTGAATTTCTGAATCCTTGAATGCATTACATGAATAGCATATCATTCATCATATGCATAAACAGGTCTTCACACCAGGTTTCCTTATCTTTCTGTTGTTTATTTCAGCAAGATGGATATAGAGAAGAAGGTTAAAGACCTGCAAGCACAGAATTCACAATTCCAACAACTCCTCATAACCTTGGCAAAGGTTCAAGAGGATCTTAAAGCACTGTTAGAGAAAGAAACGGAACCAGAGAAGAAGAAAAGGAAAAGAATTGGTGTGGCCACTATGGGAAGAAGATTTGAGCATTAGGCTAGGAGAGTTCTGGAATTCCCCTCAACGTTTGACGAAGGGGTTGGTAAAGGAAAGGGAGTTGCAATGCCCTCTGAATCTGAGGCTGAAGAAGAAGAAGAGGAAGAGGATGAAGATTACTCCGAACAGCAGTACCCTCCGGCGGATGATAAGTATAAGAATCTTGAAGACCGGCTAGCAGCCATGGAGGTACAAAGGGTACCTGGTCTGGATTTCGAAGAACTAGGGTTGGTTGTGGGGATCGTCATTCATTCCAATTTCA
Source organism: Vicia faba (assembly GCA_948472305.1). Lineage (NCBI taxonomy): Eukaryota > Viridiplantae > Streptophyta > Magnoliopsida > Fabales > Fabaceae > Vicia > Vicia faba. The sequence goes on along the minus strand of OX451740.1, from coordinate 749,731,776 downwards.
AAGTGCCTACATTTTCCAAATACGACGGCTTGTCCTGTCCGAAGATGCATCTGCGGTCCTACTTCAGGAAGATCCAACCTCACTCTTCTGATAAGGATCTATGGGTCCACTTTTTTCAAGATAGTTTGTCGGGTACGCAACTGGACTGGTTCTATCAACTTGAGAGATCTGATGTTCATAACTGGGAAGATTTAGTTGTTGCATTCTACCGACAATACCAATACAACACGGATTTAGCGCCTACTCGTACTCAACTACAGAGTATGGGTATGGCCTCTAATGAAGGATTTAAGGAGTATGCCCAGAAGTGGCGGGATTTGGCTGGAAGGGTGCAGCCACCATTGTCGGATAGAGAGCTGGTTGATATGTTTTAGGGACCCTGTCAGGTCCATTCTTTAATCACTTGATCAGGAGCTCATTTGCAGGGTTCACCGAATTAATTCTGACGGGTGAAAGAGTCGAAGCTGGCATTAAGAGTGGTAAAATTCAGAAGGATACAACTGCTTCCACTGCTATCAAGAAGACCTTCCCAGCCAAGAAGGAAGTTTTTGCTGTTCATACCCAGAGAAATCAAGGGAGAATGGAGCGCCGACCAACAGTGGGGCTGTGATAATCCAGAACTCCTCAGCCGATCAACCTCGAAGCAGTCAACCTAGAGCTAACCAGCAAAGGGTAGAAAAGCCACAATGGTAATTCACCTGGATCAATATGACACCGGCTCAGGTCCTCCCTCATCTGTTAAAGTTAAACCTTACCAACTTGAAAGAAGCACCGAAAAACCCAAATACCTATTCTCCCTATTATCATTCAAATGCAAAATGTGCATACCATTCGGACAGTGTAGGGCATGACACCAACAACGGTTGGTCCCTTAAAAACAAGATCCAAGATTTGATAGATGCCAAGGACGTAGAGTTTGATGCTCCCAAAAAACCTAATGTGATATCCACTCCTATGCCAAAACATGGTCATAATGTCCATGCTATTGCAGAAGATCTTCATGTTACTGTCGTTGATGACTTAATGACTCCATTACCAATGATCAAGATGAATCTGTTGAAAGCCTGGATTTTCCCAGGCTGTGAAAAAGATTGTTATTTTTGCTCAACCTTGTAATCCGACTGTCCGTTGTTGAAATCAGGCATCCATCGCCTGATGGATACTCAAGAGATCCTCTTTCAGAAAACTCTTGTTGATACTATCACTCATGTTACTCTTGTTACTCCTGTTACTCCAATCAATGACATTACTATAATCACCATTTCTGACAATCTTTCCAAGACCTGCAAAAGGCCTGTTAAGATTACGCCTGATCCAAAGTTTGTACCGCTGAAGATTACCATGTCGGGGCCTATCCCATATAAGTCCAACAAGACGATACCATGGAATTATGGAGGAGAGATCTTCTACCATGGTGTTAAGCAGATCGAATCAGTCCAAGAGAATTCCAATGAAGAAACTCCTGACATAGGGAATATTGCAGGGACAAGTAAGATAACTCGTATCAGAAGAATCTTCTCTCTGGAGATTGCTCCTCCACGAGCAGTCTTCGTACCCTCGAGTGCTCCTGTGCCTGTCAAGATATTTGTGCAAAGTCCAGTGATCAAAGAATTGGTTACTCTCGAAGTTGTACCCTCTGCTGTTATTGCTGGTAAAGGTAAGGGAATCGAAGAAGCGCTCGTCAGGACGAGGGCTCAGACTTTGGTTATCCCCGAGACCACCCAAAAGGAGATGGAGGAGATTTTAAAGATAATTAAGAAGAGCGAATATGATGTCGTAGAACAGCTGGGGAAAACCCCTTCAAAAATCTCTATGCTGGCTCTATTACTCTGTTCCGAGGCTCATGCCAAAGCCTTGATCAAATTTCTGAAGACGGCACACGTGCCTTAAGAAACTTTTGCGGATCAGTTTCAAGAGTGCATGGCTAGCCTTACAGCCGATAATGGTCTGGGCTTTTCTGATGCCGATCTAACGTCCAAGGGAAGAAAGCATAATGATGCGCTGCATGTCTCGGTAGAATGTAGGGGGACCACGCTTGTTCATGTTCTGGTTGATACTGGTTCATCTTTAAATGTTCTACCAAAGAAAGCATTGGACAGGTTGGACTATGAAGGTTTGACCCTAAATCCCAATAATATCATTGTTAGAGCCTTCGATGGTTCTAAGCGGATGGTTCACGGAGAAGTGGACATACCAATCAAAGTGGGTACGGAAATTTTCAACTCTACATTTTATGTGATGGACATTCGTCCTTCATATTCATGCTTGTTAGGAAGGCCATGGATCCACAACGCTGGGGCAGTCACTTCTTCTCTACACCAGATGCTAAAATACCCAGTCCAGGGTAAGATCATAACAGTTTATGGTGAGGAGGAGTATATGATAAGCCACCTTAACTCTTTCTGCTACGTGGAGTTAGATGGCGAATTCATAGAAACACCTTTACAACACTTTGAAGAGGTTTCTCCTGAGGTTGCAGTAGCTAAGATAATGACTGATATGCCCATAATTACCAAGCCTGTGTCCCGGATGTCATCCCTTCAAGATACGGAGGTTGTGATCAAGGAGGGAGGAAGTACAGTGTGGGGTCAACTGCCATATTTTCCTTACAAGACAGATAAGTTCGGATTGGGTTTCACTGCTGCTAGCCAGAAAGCTGTGCGTCACTCCCGGGCTGGAGGACCGCCACTGAAAATCACTCACCATGGATTTCATGCTTTAGAAGATGATGATGAAGAAGGCAATTTTGAAGATTGGATCTTTCCAACCATTGAAGGGGGACTTAACAACTGGGAGGCAAAAGACTTTGTTCCCATTACTTTCATCAATCAGTAATTTATCTTTTGAACATTTCCTGTTTGGTCTGTAATAATTATTAAACAAATCAGTACACTCTTTTCGCCTTATACCTTACCCGAGGCATATAGGTCCATTTGTAAGGGTTTTGATTCTTTATTTTCATATGCCATTTTTAATGAATCATGGACGTTTTCATCTATAAACTTTTGTGTTCATTTTCTTTCCTTTTAATTTTGTTTAAGGATGGTTATCCCTTACACACACCCACACTCACAAAATGCAGGTACCCATCCACTCCGGATTCCATGGGTGACTATTATGCTTTGGCCTTCAGTGACTCTGAAGATTTGGTCAATCATGCCGAGTACAAAGGTGATGAAGACTGTGAAATGCCTGGAGAGTTAGATAGACTTTTGCAACAAGAAGAAAGGGTTATTCTGCCCCATGAAGAGTTGTTAGAGACTATCAACTTGGGTACTGCCGAAGACAGAAAAGAGGTTAAAGTGGGTGCCAACATGGAGCCAAGTGTTAAAGAGCGCTTAGTTCAGCTGTTGAATGAGTTTGTTGAGATCTTCGCCTGGTCCTATGAAGATATGTCGGGACTGGATACAGATATTGTGGTTCACCGTCTCCCTACAAGAGAAGACTGTCCACCAATCAAATAGAAAATCCGCCGAATGAGGCCCGACATGTCCGAAAAGATCAAAGCTGAGGTGATGAAGCAGTTTAATGCTGGCTTTCTGGATGTTACTTCCTATCCATAATGGGTTGCTAACATTGTGCCCGTGCCTAAGAAGGACGAAAAAGTCAGAATGTGTGTGGACTACAAAGACCTAAACAGGGCTAGCCCTAAAGATGATTTTCCACTACCACACATTGACATCTTAGTTGACAACACAGCTCAACACAAGGTATTTTCCTTCATGGATGGATTCTCGGGATACAACCAGATCAAAATGGTCCCCGAAGACATGGAGAAGACTACTTTTGTTACGCAGTGGGGAACCTTCTGCTATAAAGTGATGCCATTCGGACTGAAGAATGTCGGGGCAACCTATCAGCAAGCCATGGTAGCTTTGTTTCATGACATGATACATCATGAGATCGAAGTCTACGTAGACGACATGATAGCCCGTTCACAAACAGAAGAAGAACACCTCGACCATCTGCAAAAGCTGTTTGTTAGATTGAAGGAATATAAGCTCAGACTGAACCCTAGCAAGTTCACTTTCGGATTCAAGTCTGGTAAACTTTTGGGATTCATCATCAGCAACAAAGGCATTGAGGTTGATCCTGCCAAAGTCAAAGCTATACAAGAAATGCCTGCCCCCCACACCGAGAAGGAGGTTAGAGGTTTCTTGGGATGCCTAAACTATATTGCAAGTTTCATCTCTCACCTAACATCTACCTGTGAGCCAATCTTCAAGTTGTTGAAGAAAGATCAGGTGGTTGAATGGAATGACGACTGTCAAGCTACTTTTGATAAGATCAAGGAGTATTTGTTGGAACCTCCTATCTTGATGCCACCCGTCGAAGGAAGGCTGTTAATCATGTATCTGTCTGTTTTGGATAATTCAATGGGGTGCGTAATGGGCCAACATGACGAGTCTGGTCGAAAAGAGCACGCCATTTATTACCTTAGCAAAAAGTTTACCGACTGTGAGACTCGTCAATCATTGCTCGAGAAAACTTGTTGCACTTTGGTATGGGCGACTCGCCGACTAAGGGAGTATATGTTGACGCATACTACTCTGTTGATTTCTAAAATAGATCCGATCAAGTACATCTTCGAGAAGCCTGCTCTATCCGGAAGAATCGCTAGATGGCAGATGATCCTGACTGAGTATGATATCCAGTACACGACCCAAAAAGCTATAAAGGGGAGTGTACTAGCTGGCCATCTAGTTTATCAAGCCGTCGAAGATTACCAATCTATGAGGTTCGACTTCCCTGGCGAGGATATTATGACTTTGGACAACATTAAAGGTAACGGAATGTATGACGGACCTGAACAAGGATCCCGATGGACCCTGTACTTTGATGGTGCTTCAAATGCACTTGGCAACGGTATCGGCGCGGTACTTATCTCTCCAGAAGGTTGCCATACACCTTTCACTGCTAGACTCTACTTCAGCTGCACCAACAACATGGTCGAGTATGAAGCTTGTATCTTTGGTCTCAAGGCTTCTATTGACTTGGGAATCAAATCTCTGATTGTATTTGGGGACTCAGCTTTGGTTATCAGTTAAATCAAAGGAGAGTGAGATACTAAGCACCCTAACCTCATCCCTTACAAAGAACATGTCCTGACATTTTTACCACATTTTGAGCAGATTACCTTCGAGCACTTCCCGTGAGAAGAGAATCAATTGGCAGATGTGTTATCTACAATGTCATCCATGTTTAAACTTAACTGGGATAATGAGGCACCTCAAATCACCATTAAACGAATGGACGAACCAACACATTGTCACGAGATTAATACCGAAGAAGTGGTGGACCGACCTTGGTTTCATGACGTCAAAAGGTATGTCGAAGCACAAGAATTCCCTGAAGGAACTTCAGTCAACGACAAAAAGTTCTTAAAAAGGTTCGCTGCCAAGTTCTTTCTGAGCAATGCTATCCTGTACAAGCGCAATCTTGATTGTGTCCTACTCCGTTGTGTGGACAAGATTGAAGCTGAGCAGATCATGGCTGAACTGCATAATGGCACCTTTGGCACCCACTCGAGCGGTCATACGATGGCTAAAAAGATTCTACGGGCAGGCTATTACTGGTCTACCATAGAAGCTGATTGTCATCAACATTCTCGTACTTGTCACAAATGTCAAATCTATGCTGACAAGGTACATATACCTCCAATTCCTCTCAATGTCTTAACAGCTCCTTGGCCATTCGCGATGTGGGGAATCGACATGATTGGATAAATCAAGCCCACAACATCCAATGGACACCGTTTCATCCTGGTGGCCATTGATTACTTTACCAAGTGGGTTGAAGTTGCTTCATTCGCCTCCGTTACAAAGAATGTGGTTGCCCGCTTCATTAAGCAGAACCTCATATGCCGGTATGGTGTCCCCGATAGGATCATTACGGACTACGGTACAAATTTGAACAATACTATGATCACCGCTCTGTGCGAGCAGTTCAAGATTCAACATCACAATTCATCTCCCTATCGGCCAAAGATGAACGGTGCTGTTGAATCTGCGAACAAAAATATCAAGAAGATCATTCAAAAGATGACAGTCACCTACAAGGACTGGCATGAAATGTTACCGTTTGCTCTGCACGGGTATCGTACCACGACACGCACTTCAACAAGGGCAACACCCTTTTCTTTGGTATACGGCATGGAGGCTGTTTTACCTATGGAAGTTCAGATTCCTTCCTTAAGGATCTTGAAAGATGATGGCTTGAGTGAAGACGATTGGATTCAGACCCGGCTTGATCAACTTAACTTGATTGACAAAAAGCGACTTACTGCTGTTTGCCATGGTGAGGCGTATCAAAAACGTATGATCAAGGCCTTCAACAAGAAAGTCAAGAGACAAGTATATCAAGTCGGGGACCTTGTAATCAAGAGAATCATCTTGCCGTAAAGTGATCCCAGGGGCAAATGGACTCCTACTTATGAAGGACCTTTTGTGATCAAAAACATCTTTTCTGGTGGGGCAATGATTCTGACCACCATGGACGGTGACGACCTGCCGCACCCTGCGAACGCAGACATAGTCAAAAGATACTACGCATAAACGACCTGACAAGTCAAAAACCTGAAAAGGCGACTTGGGAAAAAAAGGGCATCCCGGTGAATCGAAAACCCGAAAGGGTGGTTCAGGAAAAAATTAGGGATAAATAAAAATCTGTACACCCGGCAAGTTGAAAACCCGAAAGGGCGACTTGGGAAAAAAAGGGTTTCTCGGTGGATCAGAAACCCGAAAGGGTGGTCCAGGCAAAAGTTAGGGAATTAAAGCGTATGACTATGTATCGTCGGATCACTTTAAGGACAATATCTTCACAGAAAAGCTCCAAGCTTCTGATCAATCCAATCATCTGCGAACGAAGCGACGAATGGACAAGATACTTAGAGTTGTGAAAGCTATAGCAGAATGGGAACCCCATGGAATTGTTACACATAGCCATCTTTCTTTGTGTAAATTTTTCTCATTTTTATGACAACATTCTCTTACTAGGATGTCTGTCTCCTTTGTACAAAAAACTTACAAAATTAATACAAAGATACTTCAAAGTGTATAAATTTGCTTGCCTTTTCTTTCTTTTTACACTTATGTTTTATTTGAAAACGTCCAATGATTTGTTAAATGAGCATATGCATTTGAATATAATCACTCCTTACAAATAAAACGAAATGAGAGAGGATAATTTCTGATAGTTTGAAAGTATAGGAAAACGTCTTTAGGCCATTCCAGAAGAAATCCCCTGCAATATGTCAGTCAGATCCTCAACAGAGCTAAAATCTTGAAATACATATCCCCGGCGGAGTTAAATACATATCACCATCAGAGCTAAATTTCCAAACTACAAATCCCCAGTGAAGATGAAGCTGGCTTCCCCCAACGGAGTCCAAAACTTCGACCTTTAAACCACAGTGGAAATCATCCGGTTTCTCCAAATTCCTCAGCAAGTTATCTTAAAACCTGAAAATCCATTGGGTAACAGTTAACTTTTATCCAATTCTCTCCATAAATCCTCAGTAGATTGGCATACGACCCAAGCTCTTGAGAATTCTCCAACAGGATAGGCAGTCCCCCACAGAGTTATTTCCCAATAGAACGAAGATTCTTGTTCTCACTTCTCCAAGTTGAAGCCTCTCAGGTTTTAATCCCCCAGTAGAGATCGTCAGGGTTTTCTTTATTCCCCGAGAAAGTCGTGAAGGATTCTCAAATCCCCACAAGTCACCAAGGATTTTCAATCTCCAACAGTAAGTCCAAAGGATTTCTCAGTCTCAGCAAACGAAGGTTTTGAATCTCCAGCAGCAGCCAAGGGTTTATTTTCCTCGGCAGCAGTCAAAGATTTCATTATCTCCAGTTATCAAGGATTTATTTTCCTCAGCAAGACAGCTAGTCAGCTTACATGCGCATACATTACATTCATACATCATAAACATTGAAAAACACATTTATTGCATCATACATTTCATGCAACATAACTTTGTGTTTTCAGCTAACATTTTACCCTTTTCAGGATAAGATTAAAAGCTACCTCTAACAAATGTTCAAAGATTTCAAATACACTACAGATACACCCCAGACACGGCGGTCATTCTACTACTTATTCAGACTTCTGTAATCAGATACAGATTAGATACGCTCTAGACACGGAAGCCATTCTATTTCTCATTCAGATTCAACTATCAACTTCAGGTTCAGATACATTCCAGATACGGAAGTCATTATGTCACTTGTCCAGATCCCAGTTACAGTACAGATACACTCCAGACACGGAAGTCATTCTGCTACTCATACAGATCTCAACTTCAGATACAGTCCAGATACGCTCCAGACACGGTTGCCATTCTGCCACTCATTTAAACCTATTCCCCAACCCAGAGATACTCCAGACACGGATATATTTCTGTCACTTATTCAGATTTCAGATTTCAGACACAATACAAATACACTCCAGACACGACAGTCATTCTGATATTCGTTCAAGAATCAAATACAGTTACAGCTTGGATACGCTCCAGACACGGACGCCATTCATTTGCTCATACAGATCCAATCTCCAGATACAACTCAGATACGTTCCAGATACAGATACCATTCTGATATTCATTCTACTAATATTCAACAAACACTTTGGACGGCATCTCTAAGCCCATCTCTAGAAAGATTCTATCATCTCCAAATGGAATCTTTAAGCCCATTTCCTCAACCTGCATTTTGACGAGTGCAAATTTACGGGCACTCTAGTGTCCAATCCTCTTTTACCTTCGAGTCACGAAAGGCAGATTTTCCAATCTGACTCTTCAGGTGCGAGAAGGTTGAACAGGGGAAACTGTTATACCCCAAAATTTGCCCTCTCATTTTATCAATATTTCTCATCACAAGGCTCTTTAAACTCAAGATCAAGATAGGGTTTGCTCTGCTCAAGACATCTCCTTGCACTGTTGACCTAAATTAGGGTTTGAGTTTGCACAGGGATTTTTGGACTTGCAATGCTCAAAGTGACTTCCATACTTCATGTTGGACTTATAAGTTTGTCCATGCCAATTTTCAAGCCTTGAATCAAATTTTTGCCCAATCAATTGGACAGTTGACCTAGGAATCAACTGTATTGGGGAAAAAAGTCAACTGTGGCCAATTTACAGTTAAACCTCATAATTTTTTACCCACATCAACATGATAAACTCATATGAACCATTTTATCAAGTTTGGACCATAACTCCACAAGAAATTTGATCAGATCACCAAAAGGGCAAAATGGTAATTTTTAGGGTTTTGACTGCACAAAGCCAATTTCTCATTTTTGACCTAGCCAATGGCAAATTGGGCTCAAGCATGGATTCAAGAACTAAATGGCATCATCTTGACCTATTCAACAAGTTTAAAAGATCTCAATTGCATTGGATTGACAGATGAATTTTTCAGTCAACTGATCAAAATTTGACTGTACACTGAAAAGTCAAACTTTGACTTTTCGTACAAAATCAAGTGCCAAGGGTCATTTTTCATCAAGATGTGTCACAACATGAAACTTTTTCATCAAGAAACCCATTTTTTCAAATTAGGGTTTAAACATGAAAATTTTCGTAACTTAGAATTTTTCTAAGTTATGAAATTTTCTTAATTTTTCCTAACTTTGCCCAACATTTTCACCATGATGCAATTGGATTCAAACAAAACTTCCAACATGAAAATTGTAGTCCTCCACAAAGTCTACAACTTTGATTCACAAAGTTTTCCAAAAAGAAGCTTGGATCTCAAGTTATTAATTTTGGAAGAAGGGTCCCTAAAACTTTTAAATTAGTCAAATTTTGCCCTAGTTTAGGCAGGATTTTGACCTATCTTCATGGCCATTTGTCACATAGTTCCACTTAGAATCTGAAGTTGAATTTCAAAGATGGATTGTAGAGCATGTTACAAGCTTTCCAAAATGTCCAATAACTCTCTAAACACATTTGTGGTTAGGGAGAATCGAAGGCTTGAAGTTGGCAAAAACCACTTTTCATCCATGGCATATTCATTGTGATACAAATTGCAATTTCAAGTCAGCTTGCTTTGCACTAGATTACAGGCCTCAAAACCATTTCACACTCAATAATTAAGTGCAAAACCATTGGTCTAAGGAATTGTTTTGGTCATTAGAGCATTGCACCTTAGATTAATCCCTAAGTAGAAAAAGCAAAATTTCCATTTTTGCTTAAATCATGCTTTATGTCAAAACTGATTTCTTGAGCATTGGTCCATATCTCATACAGAAAATATAATCCACAAGTTGGAGGGGCCAAGGGCAAAGTGTGAAAGGTGGTGGATAGCCTGTACAGGCCTGCTACACATCATTTCTCATGTTGGCTTAAAATACAAGAAAGATATCCAAAACACTAGAACTTGAACATCAGCCAAAATTAACTTGTGCAAACATTTGAACCATCTTTCTCACACCTCTCTGAGCTAGAAACACGATCTCTTGAGCCTCCAAACATCCCAGCAAGAAATCACCTTCCATTGGCAAAACAGGGCAACATCTGCAACTTGACTTCCATAGCACAATTTGCTCGTGCGTTTTGCCCCAAACCTGTTCAAACACCTTTCATTCAATCCATCCAAGCTATCCCAAACCTTAAACACCAACTGTAACTCCATTTACAGGGTTTGCCATTTTCATTTTGAGCTTGTGCAGGTTGGGTTCTGTAGACTTGTTCAAGTACATTCAAGGCAAGCTAGACATTTGAGAAGCTCAAGTGAAGTTCAAGCAAGCTCCCAAACATCTCAAGTCTTGTTGAAAAGCTCCACATTGCCCTACACGAAGTCAGATGAAACAGGTTTTTATCAACTTCCTATCTCTCTATTTAGGAACATTTAGATTTAGGTTTGTGAATAAGAAATGTAGTATTCATAGCCATGAAGTTGTACATATGCTCAGTTTTCATTTTTATTAAGCGTGCTAAGAGAATTTGATCCATGAACATACTGAAAAAATTAGGTTAGATTTTAGGGCCAGAGAAATTATCTCTGGTCTTTGAGAGTTAAGACAAGTTGTTTATATGGTTGGATTCGTCTTGAAAAGTTCTACAACTTTGATGTTATGTGTTTTTGCAATAGAGCTCATATACAGGATCTGGCAATTGTACAAGGCGCGCGTGTTTTTTGAAAGTCAGAGGTTGAAAATGAAGTGGTGGGCAAGGCTTGGTCCTGGCTCACTATTGACACCCCTCTTTTACTTTTTGCACCCCCCTGGCCCAATTTCTTTATATTTTATATTTTTGTATTTCATTTTCATTTCTGATTTTATTTTATTATTTCCAAATATAAAAAATACTAAAAAATATTTTTATAAATTTTTCATATTTATTTTATATTTTATTTTCATTTTTTCTAACATAAAATTAATTTATTGATTATATACTTTTATTTTATTTATTGAAACTTAAAAATAATATATAAATTATATTTTTATCTTATCCTTTATTTTATTCACACCAAAAAATATCATTCTAAATATGTTTTTATTTTTTGTATATATTTTATTTTATTTTTATACATATTTAATATAATTAATATATATACACACTTTTATTTTTATTTAATAAATACTTTAGAATAAAAAACATGAAAAAATATACTTTTTTTATTATTATTATTTATACTTAAAATAATACCTTTTTTCTAAATATATTTAATTTTTTGTATATACATTATTTTATATTGTATATAAATAATGTAATTAATATATTTATTTTCTTAAAGAAAAATTAGGGTTTACCCTTAATAAAAAAAATAATAATCCTTTTTATTTTTCCTTTCTTTAAATATTTTTTACATACATAAACAAACAAAAACCTTTTTTGCATAATTCATATTATTTGGTATATTTATTTATTTTGCTTATTTAAATATTGTCCATTTAATATTTATGCCATTGGATTCAATTTGGATGTAATAGTAAATTAGGATTTATATTTCTTGTCAAATAATCCCCATTCAAAGATTGTACCCCCATCCCTATAACCATGTTGTAATAGCTTAGACTTTTAATTCTCGCACTTTATGCTTTCAATTATGCCATGATTAGAGATTAGGGTTTGTATGCAAAAATCCAAATCAACAAGTAGCTTGACTAATACAAAGACAAAAATGCATGAAAATCAATACACAATGCACACTTGCACCCCTAGGGTTACATCCACTTGTTGCCTTAAAAATGGGCCATGTTACACATGTTGGGTACTTTGGCAAAACAAAAACAAAACAAAATATCATAGTCCCTTGATGGCTCTATCTTGGTTGCCTATACAAAATGATCTAGTCCCTCGGAAAATTTTCCAAAAATACTTGACACAATTGCTATCATGGTCTATGTGATGACCCACGTCTGTCCCGTTTAACATCCTAATACAAGGTTGTTTACCAAATGCAATGGTAAAACAACATTGTCAAAAGGGTTAAAAACATATAGGAAAGATCTTTGAGTAAAATAGGGTAGACGACTCTTAGTTACTTGATCAAAACTTGTAAAACATCCTTGCTATTTTCAAACATACTTCATAACACAATTTCAAAACACTTCCCAAATCAAACTTTCAAACATTGAAATCTTTTCAAAAGACAAAAACACCTTTGTATACATTCAAACAAGAATCATTACAAAGGTTGCCACAACGATGGCTTCTTTTCAAAACATCTTCCAAAACCACACACAAAGCACCATTTCAAACAATTGAAAAGCAAAAGAAAGTGATCTAAACAAGTAACTAAGAGCCCATGGATAACCATGGATGAAAAGGGTGCTTGCACCTTCCCTTTTCATAATCTACTCCCCGAACCCAAGAAAACATCTCAAAGGTCTTTCCTATGCTTTTTGACCTTTCCTTAGGATAAAATAAAAAGTCAGTGGCGACTCTTGCTAAACCGAAACATTTGCAAACACAAAACGCAAAACCTCAAGCCAGTTCTCCCACCGTATCACACATAGTCCATCAAGATCCTGGCTCCGGTCCTTCATACGGTCCAGGATTTTCACAATCTATTATCAACATTATATTCTCATCTGGGAATTCAAAGTTCATAGATTGGTAGTCATCTACAACTTGATGTGCCAAATGATCCGCCAATATACTTCCTTTGATTGATTTTTGTGTAGTATACTGGATGTCATATTCAGTCAAGATCATTTGCCATCTTGCTATTCTTTCGGAGAGAGCTGACTTTTCGAAGATGTACTTGATGGGATCCATCTTAGAGATCAATAAAGTGGTATGAGTTAACATATACTATCTTAGTCGGTGAGCTGCCCCTGCCAAAGCATAGAAAGTTTTCTCGAGTAGTGAATATCTTGTTTCACAGTCGGTAAACTTTTCGCTAAGGTAGTATATTGCATGCTCTTTTCGACCAGACTCGTCATGCTGCCCCAGCACACACCCCATTGAATTCTCTAATACAATCAAGTACATGATCATAGGTCTTCCTTCAACTAGTGGCATTAGAATTGGAGGTTCTTGTAAGTACTCCTTGATCTTGTCAAAATCTATTTGGCAGTCGTCATTCTATTTTACCACTTGATCTTTCTTTAGCAGCTTGAAGAGTGGCTCACAAGTAGTAAGCAGGTGAGAGATGAATCAGGAAATGTAGTTTAGTCGTCCTAGAAAACCTTTGACCTCCTTCTCAGTGCGAGGAGTTGGCATTTCTTGGATAGCTTTAACTTTTGCAGGGTCTACTTCAATACCTTTGCCACTGACGACATATCCTAGGAGTTTTTCTGATCTTACCCCAAAGGTGCATTTATTGGGATTCAACCTCAGCTTATATTTTTTCAACCTTTCAAATAGTTTGTGCAGATGATCAAGGTGCTCTTCCTCAGTTTGTGATCTTGCTATCATGTCATCAGCATAGACTTTTATTTCATGATGAATCATGTCATGAAACAAAGCCACTGTAGCCCGTTGAGAAGTTGCGCCTATATTCTTCAGCCCAAACGTCATGACCTTATAACAGAAGGTGCCTCGCTGTGTAAAAAAAGTGGTTTTATCCATGTCTTCAGGTGCCATTTTGATTTGGTTGTAACCTGAGAAACCATCCATGAATGAGAACACTTTGTGTTGAGCAGTGTTGTCAACCAAGACATCAATATATGGTAGTGGGAAATTATCTTTGGGGCTTTCCCTATTTAAATTCCTGTAGTCTACACACATTCAGACCTTACCGTCTTTCCTTGGTACTTGAACAACATTTGCAACCCATTAGGGATACGATGTCACTACCAAGAAACTTGCGTTAAACTGTTTCATTACCTCAGCCTTGATTTTCTCAAACATATCAGGCACATGTGAGATACCTTTTATTTGATCGGAGAACAACCTTCTTTCATTGGTAGACGCTGAACCACAATGTCAGTATCAAGCCCTGGAATGTCTTTATATGACCAAGCAAATACCTCAACATAGTCATGCAACATCTGAACCAATCTTCTCTTGACATTGTCTTCCAGGTTGGCCCAAATCTTGATTTCTTTCTTATCTGTCTTAGTACCCAAATTTATCACTTTGATCGGTTCTTCGTGCAGTTGGATAGCCTTTTCCTCTTGTAGAAGGAGTATGGAGAGTTCTCCAGGTATCTCACAATCTTGTTCACCTTCGTCTTCGGCTTGATAGATTGGATTTTCTAACTCATAAACGGCAATAGCAAAATTGTTGTCAATGAGATCCAGAGTAGATGTGGATCTGCAAATGTGTGTGTGCATGTAAGCTCACATGGCTATTTTGAAAATGCAGCAAACTAAAAGAAAGACAAGGAGCACAAAATTCGAATGCAAAATCGTCCAATGTTTTCATTAAATGATCATATGATATATGAAATGATAAACCCTTAACAAATGGACCATTGTGCCCTGGGCAAGGCACAAGTTTTAAAGTCATTGTTTTAATAGAAATTACAGACAAAGTTCTTAAAGCAAATAAAAACAGGAAATAGCAATTACTCCTGGCTGAAGGAGATTGGGATGAATTATTTGGCCTTCCAGTTGTTGAGTCCTCCGTCAGTAGTTGGGAATATCCAGTCTTCCAAGTCAACATCACTATCAGTGTCTTCCAGAGTGTTGACTTCATTGTTGCTAATACGGAGAGGTGGTCCTCCAGCACTAGCATGACGAACCTATTTCTGAGCCTTTTAAGTAAAAGCTAACCCAAATTTGTCAGATTTGTAGGGGATATCGGAAAGTTGTCCCCAGATTGTGCAACCTCCATCTTCTACAACAACCTGAGCATCCCTTTGAGAGGCCATTCTTGGTGCGTCCTTAGCAATTTTAGGAGTAGCAGGAGTATCTTTAGCAACAACAATCGTTGGAGGGACTACTTCAAATGCTTGGCTGAGGGTTTCAATGAATTCACCATCCATTTCAACATATTTGAAAGAATTCAAATGACTGACCATATACACTTCCTCTCCACAGACTGTGACAATCTTCCTTTTCACTGGGTATTTCAGCTTTTGATGCAATATAAAGGTAATCGCGCCTGCCCCATGAATCCATGGGAGTCTGAGCAAACAAGAATAGGCCGGGCAGATATCCATTACATAAAATATTGAATTGAAGACTTGAGACCCCACCTTGATCGAAAGATCAACTTCTCCGTGGACAATTCTTTTTGAACCATCAAAGGCTCTTACCACAATATCGCTAGGTTTCAAAACCAGCCCTTTACAGTCTAATCTATCCAGAGCACCTTTTGGCAATACATTCAGGGAGGAACCTGTGTCTACTAACATATGCGCCAGGGTAGTGCCTTTGCATTCTAGAGAGATGTGTAGATCCTTTTTATGATTATTTCCCACTGGAATTAAATCTGCATCAGAAAAGCCTAAACCATTGTCAACAGTTAGGCTTGCAGCACAATTTTCAAATTGATCGGCAGTGGTCTCTTGAGGTACAGGGGCATTCTTCAGGAATTTCAACAAAGCTTGAACATGAGCTTCGAAGCATGATAACAAGGACATCATGCATATTTTTGAGGATGTCTGTCCCAATTGTTCAACTATTTTGTAATCACTTTTTCGGATGATCTTTAGGATTTCTTCCATCTCTTGTCTTGAAGGTTCTTCAATTGTAACATCTTTTGAGGGTGCCTCCATCCGGGCAGGCTCAATCACTTTCTCTTTACCTTGGGCGTCAATAGTTGGCCCAGAAGTAGGAATACGAAAATGTGTTATAGTAGGTGTTGGAGGAGAGATCTCCGGAGAGAAGATCCTTCCTATCCTAGTGACCTTACTAGTTTCGGCAATGTTTGTAATTTCAAGATCTTTATTTTCAACTATCCATGGCTCTTGCTTGACACCATGATAATAAACTTTCGGCCCATAGTTCCAGGGCACCATTTTGTCAGAGGAATAGGGGATTTGCCCCGGTGTAGTGATAATTAGGGGAGCCACTCTTGGCTCAGCAGGAATCCCTATAGGGCCTTTAGAGGTGATCCTAATATGAGTATTTGAAATGATGATTAAGGAAACATCTTCAAGTCTCAGCTCTTGGGATATACTTTCAGGAAAACTCTTCATGGACGGAGTTTTCTCGAACAAAATTTCATGGCTATCAATTAGGCGTTGAATACCTTTCTTCAGCCACATACAACCATTAGTTTGGGAAGCACAATGGTAACAATTTTCAAGGTAGCCCAGAAATAAACCGGCCCTTAACAAATTCTTCTTAACAGTCATTAAGAGAGTAGTCAAATCACTGATGGTGGAGACAAATGATATATCATCAATAGCATTAACACCTTTATCATGACTGAGCATGGGAGAATTAATCACATTAGGGGTTTGTGGAGGTTCAAACTTAATCACTTTATTATCAATCAACTCTTGGATCTTGTTCTTCAACGCCCAACAATTTTTGTGTCATGCCAAGGGCTATTTGAGTGATAGGCGCATTTCATATTGGGATTATACTGGGAGAGGAGGTATTGGGATTTGTAGGAGGATCCCCCAATGTTACCAAATCTTCCTTCAATAGATGTTGTAAAGCTTGAGACAACGTCATGTTGATTCTAGTAAACTGCCTTCTCGGGGCATCTGGCCTTTGCTGATTGTTTTGTCGTTGTTGTTGTTGTGCCGGTGCAGGCTTAGAAATAAATATTGTTCCTACCGACTGATGATGTTCATTCTTGATACGGCTCCTTTGTACACAATCAACATTAGTCTCCTTCTTACCAACAAATGGTTTCTTTACAGCAGTAGAGGTTGAGGCCTTTAGGATCTTACCATTTTTTATACCACTTTCAATTCTTTCCCCAATTAGAATCATCTTCGTAAAGCCAGACGATGAACTTCCAATCAACAAATTGAAGAATGGACCAGTCAAGGTGCCCATGAACATGTCTACCATTTCTATGTTAGTCAAAGGGGGTTGTACTCTACCATCCAAATCCCTTCACTTTGGGGCATACTCCTTAAAGCCTTCGTTCGATCCCATAGCCATACTTTGTAATTGCATGGGAGTTGGTGCAAGATCAGCATTGTATTGGTATTGTTTGTAGAAGGAAGCAACCAGGTCTTCCCAAGTGTGGATATTAGTCCCCTCTACTTGATAGAAGCATTCCAACTGTGTTCCAGATAAGCTCTCTTGGAAGAAGTGGATCCATAACTTCCTATCGGCGGTGTGTGGTTGAATCTTATGGACATATGACCTTAAATGGAGTTTTAGACAGGAGACTCCATCATATTTGGAGAAGATAGGAACCTTGAATTTATGAGGAATGACCACCCCAGGGACCAAACCTAAATATTCAAAGTCCAAACCAGACACTGTTTGGATCTTTACAACCTTAAGTCGATCTTCTAGTTGTTTGTATTTGTCGCTCGTCGGTGGGTACTACTCTTCGGAGTAGTCTTCATCCTTAGAAACCTGGTTATTTCCACCCCTAGCCTGGGTTCTCCTAAAATCCTCAACTTTATTATCGTCTTCCTCGGAGGAGACATCTTCAGCTTGAGTCATAGATTTGAACCATCTTCCTATGTTGATAACAGCCCATTTCTTGGTCTTCTTCTTTGTGACGAGAAGCGCCATCATTTTTTGTTGACCTTTGGCTAGGTTCAGGATAGTCTCTTCGAACTGTGCTTGTTGAGTTTGCAGATCTTTGACGGTTTGCTATAGATCCATCTTATACTGAAATAAACAGTAAAAAGATGAGGAAACCTATATCGAAAAACCTGCTTATGATATGATGAATGATATGCAAATGCAATGTTTTCAAGGACCTTAGAAGATTTAAATTTTCTAAACAAAAGGAAAGAGAAACAAAAATTTCATTAATAAGTTTAAAAAATTACAATTGCTTCTTTGGGCTTATAATGAAAGTACAAAGGTCTCAAAGAGACAACAATAATATAAAATCCTAAAATTTAAGTCTCCTATGGGCGCTTCCTCTTTGGTGTGATGTATGCATTAAGGTTTTGCTCCTTGTGAAGTTTCTTTGTGAGCTCCAATAATTTCTTCTCACTTGCATAGAATCGAGCTTCAAAGGTGCCTTGTTCTCCCTTAAGTTGAACCCAGGACTTCTGTAATTCCTCGAGGTCAGTAGGCATGTTAGGATGGATAATGGTATAGGGAACACTCCCCTTAGTAGTAGGCTCCACAATTATTGGTAGGATGGCTGGATATGGCAATGAGATTTTTAGCGCGAGCTCACACCCATTTGAGATAAGGCTCCAAATTAATAGTGTTCTTATCCCCCAAAGTCTTTATTTTAACCTTGTTTACCATGCCCCAAGCTCGTACGAATCTTAGAAGATAACCTTGGACATTTTTCTCGTAGTCGAACATAATACCTTTGATAAGTGCTTCATGAGGACCATCCCTTCGAGCATAACCAAACTGTCATAGAGCCAAAGAAGGGTTATAATTAATACCTCCCCTAATGTCCAGGAGTGGGACATTAGGGAATTCTTCTCAACGGTCAATGATAATAACATCTCCTAGAGACTGGGAGCACCAAAAAATATCTGAATGAGAGAGCGACATCAACCTTTGAGACCACCTCAAGCCTTGTTCATTCTTCATTATTGATCGGGGAAGGTGCAAAATAAACCACCTAGATATCAAAGGTATGTAACACAAGAGAGTTCCCCATTTCCTCATAGTACGGGTATGAAGAGAATGTAGGATGTCCTTGAGTAAAGTAGGCACAGGGTTACGGGAGAGGAAAATTTTGATAGCATTCACATCTATGAGTTGGTCTGGATTAGGGAACAATACCAAACCATAGATTAGAAGATCCACGACTTCTTCAAAAGCTTGAAAATCCATATCATCCCAAAATAGTCGAGCCTTTTCTAACATAAACTTAGCTAGAAAACCCTTGACTCCACTCCTTGTTTCCCAATTAGCTACATTGTCAGACTACTTCAATTGTAAGGCTGATGCAATCTCTTCAAGTTGTGGATCTTTCTCTAGACCGGTGAAAGGTATTTAATCAAGAACATGTACTTCCAATAGTTGAGAGAATTCTTCCATTATGGGCACCAATTGATAATCAAGAAAGGTGAAACAATGATGCTTAGGGTCAAAGAACTGAAAGAGCACACTCATCATGTCTTCTTCAAAGTTTGAGGTAGTCAGATTGAGAACTCGACCATATCTTTTGGTGAACGGAAAATTCTCAGGAACCCTTGATGCTAACTCTTTGAGTTGAGGAGGTACTTTTATAAAGCTGATTCATACGGTATTTCTGCGAGCGGAAGCAATAATCTACAAAATAGAACAAAGATAAAGCTCTAGGTCCTTGAAATGGTTAGTGAAAATTCTATGGCATGATGTCATGATGTTATGAACAAATAATCATGTACAAACAAAACACGCGAGTCCTTAGGTTTAGGATTGCTTGGGGTTTTATAGGTAAGTACCCTCTTGAAGTTTTAATTGGTTCAACCTGTCCTAAAAGAAGTAACCGGGTTCTAAGGAATCTCAATATCATTAATCTTTGTTCATCGGGCATTGTTTCAGCAAAAGCATCAAACTACGACCGAAATATCCCAAAAGTCTGATCTCAATATGTGTAATATCGAGTTTCAACCAACTTCAGTTTGCACCAAATCCGGCTATCTCACTACTTTCTAATGGCCAAGTTGTTCAACTAAGGTGCTATGGTCTGTTAGTGCTTCATGACACCACACAGCGGCCTTGTATTCTCTTTGATCTAACACAAGGGACACCGGTACTAATAAATGTATCACACTAACATAACCATCTCTTCAACCATATCGGTCTATGCCGTACAGTTTCCACGATCTATTGCTAGTTACCTAAAACTCCCAGATACGGTTATATGATCTTTACATGAAGTAAACCCAAGCATAACCTAAAATATAAAGCAAACAAGGTAAACAAATAAAGAAAGAAATGTGATCTAGCTCTTAAGGTAACCCCACTTTTAAGTAATTCCCCAGCAGAGTCTCCAGTTCTCTAACACGGTGGGAGAACTGACTTAGGTATTTTGCGTTTTATCGCAAATGTTGCGGATAGCAAGAGTCGCCATCGAATTTTCTTTTATCCAATAAAGGAAAGGGTGAAAAGAACAAGAAATACCTTTCCAGAAATTTCTTGAGTTCGGGGGGTAGGTTATGAAAAGGGAAGGTGTTAGCACCCTTTTCATCCGTAGTTATCTACAGGCTCTTAATTGCTAGCTCACTTTGAAATGCTTTGTAAATGTGTTTATATAAGTTTGGAAATATTTTTTAAATGCCTTCGTTTCGATAAACTTTGTAATGATTCTCGTATCATTGAGAATTAATACAAAGTGTTGGTTTTGAAAATAGTTCAAGAAAATGTTTGTATATAGAAAGATGTTTGTTTTGAAGAGTGTTTCAAAAGTGTGAGGTGTAAAAATGGTTTTAGTTTGTGAGCAAGAAATTATGAGCAATCTACCTACTCAAAAAGTTTTTGTTCTTTTCCTCCTCCTTTAGATAGTGCTATTTTACTATTAATTGGTAAGAAGCCATATCATTGGATGTGAAGGGATAGACGTGGGTCATTGTACAGTTATAGAAGGAAACATGTAGGACACTTTAGTAATTATCATAAGGGACTAAGATTTTTTATCGAATACAGTATCGAAGGGTCATCGAGGGACTACGATCTTGTAATCGAGGGTCTTTGCTAAAGTATCCCACGTTTGAAGGACATGATTGTTTTTATCTGAGGCAACAAGTATGGGTTACCCTAGAGGTGCATGTGTGCAAAGTGTGTTTTATTCAAGTATTTTATCTTTTATTTAGGTTGTCTAGTATTAACTTTAAGTCTTTCTGTACAAACTCTAATTACTAGCAATAATAACGAAAGCGATAAATTGTGGAATTTAAATGTCCTATGTTATTACAATACTTTGAGGATGGGGGATACAAATTTACAAATGGGAATGACAAATAAAGTAAACCCAAATTATTACAAGGCTTTGACAGTTACATAAAATGTAAATGCGAAATAATAAAATGTACAAAAATGTAAAGATGAAGAAAAGTGAGGTTAGAAAGTAGGAAGAGGTGTTAGAAAATAGAAAAAAGAGTTAGGCCTAAACATGTTTTTGTTGAATCATAAAAATAAATAAAAAATAATAGAAAGTGGGCCTGCATTGTCATGGGTAATTAGAGGGTGTAATACGGTAGGAGAACTGACTTGGTTGTTTTGCGTTTTATCGTAATTGTTGCGGATACCAAGAGTCGCCATAAGGAAAGGGTGAAAAGAACAGGAAAGAACTTTGAGATATTTTCTTGAGTTCGGGGGGTAGATTATGAAAATGGAAGGTGTTAGCACCCTTTTTATCCATAGTTATCTATGAGCTCTTAGTTTCTTGTTAGATCACTTGAAAATGCTTTGTTTGAAAATGTGCTTGTGGTGGATTTTGAAAGTATTTTTGAAAAGCGCCTTCGCTTAAGAAAACTTTGTAATGATTCTCGTCTCTATAAGAATGCATACAAAGTGTTCTACTTTTTAAAAATATTTCATGTTTTGAAAGTGATTGATGTGTTTGAAAATATATTTTTGTAAGAAACCTTATCTTTGGATGTAAAGGGACGGGCATGGGTCATCGTATAGTCATGAATATTAATGTTGTGAGATATCTTATCATTTCTCTTTAGGGACTAAGACCATTTGTAAGGCAACATTCGAAGCGTCATCGAGGGACTATGATCTTGTATTTTTTTATTGTTTTTGTTAAGATGTCTCACATGCATATTATGACCATTTTTCATAAGGCAACAAGTAGAGTTAACCCTAGAGGTGCAAGTGTTTATTTTTCATGCGTTATTTTATCTTGAATTAGGGTTTTCTAAGCATTGACTTTATCTTTCCATACAAACCCTAATTACTAGAATTTATATGAAAGTGATAAATTGTGGAAAGTAAATTTACTATGCTATTACATCATTTGTGGATGGGGTGTACAAATTTACAAATGGGGATTGCAAGAAATTAAATTCTAATTATCTATTACAACCATAATGAACTTGAATAATATACAAGAATTAAAATGTATATGATGCACAAGGATAGAAATGGAAAGGGAATGGATTTTGGTTTTTTAAAATAAATATGAAAATAAAATATTTTTTGTGAATTTTTTTATATATTCATAAAATAGACATTGTAAATAAATAGTATGCAAAAAATCAACTCAAAAGGAGTTGTTTTGATTGGTTGGAAAAATGTTGAAGTTTGTTAAAAAAGATGAAAACAAACAAGTGATAAGAAATTGTTTTGGTCTTGCCAAGGTTTGAACCCAAGTTCTCCACACCTTCCATTCAAAACAGCCAACACTCAAATGTTATAAACCTGCATGTTAGTTTGAAAAAAAAAAGAATAAATACAAAAGGTCTCGCTGGGGCTTGAACCCAGGACCTTATACAAGGCAAGGCTTTAGCGCGTGCTGTTTGTACCACTGGGGTGGTATGTTTCATCTGTTTGTTATCCAACTTGCACTAAATATAAAATGAACTCATTTCTGAAAATATGAACATGGCTTCATCTTTTTCCTTCGCGCGCGTAGGGATTCATAACTCCATTGTTAAGCTTCGAAAAGCTTCATTTCTCAGCCAAACCAAAAGATGTAAATATCAAACCTGCCTAAAATTTGAATTAGAATCTAACCACATAATTTTCCAAAAGTTATGGATCGAAGGTTAGCATGAATTTTGTTCAGTACTAAAAATAAAACCTAACTGATCAGAGAAGACATTCTCAATGTACAAGCAAAGGTAATCAAAACCATGGACTTGGTCAGCTTCCTAAACATGATATCTACATATTTTGTTCACAATGTATATACAAATGATGCTTGAATAAAGAGTTCCAAGTTTGAAAAACTTACCATTTGTAGTGAAATTCGAAGGAATTCTACACGAATTCCAGAAATCACTTGATGATGGATTAAGCTGGAAGGGACCTTCCTTGAGCTAGTGGGATCACTACTTTGCTTTATAAATCATTGAATCAAAAGGCCGATATATGGAAGCTGGGAGTGAATCGAAAGGATGTTATATGGAAGATGGGAGTGATTCGAAAGGCTAGTATATGGAAGCTGGGAGTGAATCGAAAGGCTCACTAACGCATGAAGAGATTTGAGATTTTTGTGTGTAAAGTCAGGATGTGACAAGTTTTGTGCTTGTGTGCAGATTTTGAATTTTTGAGAGTTTGGGAGTGAATGAGGATTTTTCAACACAACAAGAATTTGGCCCCTTTAGCATGCAAATGGCCTCTCTATTTATAGAAAAAAGTTTGGGAAGTTGTAGTAACCAGATTTGTAAGATAACAAAAAATGGTTTGGTTCGAATGCAAATCCCAAGTTATATCAAGTTTTCCATAATCCCAAGATAAAGTACCAAAGTTGTTGGTACAGAGGGGCTACTTTCCATGAACAAAAGTAATCAATGTATGGGCTCAAGACAATTTTTTTACCAACAAGCTTACTTTATGGAAAGATATTTTGGAAAATGGCTTAATAACTTGGGTAAGAGCTTAATTCATTGTGTAAACAATTAATTATGGAGTGAAACACAAGCTTGAGGCCTGCAAAGCAAGTTCGTGTAGCATGGCCTATGGATTTCATCTTTTTCTTTACTCTGGTCGAATACTCCGTCCCTTCATTTTGATCACATAGATCCACCACTTTCGACCAGACTCATCAACAGACAAAGAAATATTTGTTTCCCCCAATTGTGTGTCCTTCGAATGGACCAACAATTGTATGTTCTTTGAATCCATCAATTGTATGTTCTTAGAATGGACCACCAATTGTATGTTCTTTGAATCCACCAATTATATGGTTTTCGAATCTAACAATTGTATGTTCTTCGAATAGACCATCAAATGTATGTTCTTCGAATGGACCACAATCATCTAAATGTACCACTTTGAGAATGCAATATGATCTCATTGGCATAGTCAAAACGAAAGAAATTCTAGATTGCTTTCCCACTTCACAAAGTTTTTCCAGACATCTCAAGACTTGGAAAAACATATCTTTAGTAATCAGTTGAAATTTCAAATGTCCAAACTTCAAATGCCACAACTAACTATCCTTGTGGTTCGAAGCAAGTATGAAGATACACTTGTAATTCATAGTGTCGAAACTATGTGTGTCGAAGGGTTTAGTATGTGGATCAAAGCAGGTTGAGAGGTGGATCGAAGCAAGCATGAAGGAAGCCATTACTTTGTGGGTCAAAGCAAGTATGAAGGAAGTCATTGCTTTGTGGATCAAAGCAAGCATGAAGGAATTCATTGTTGTGTTGATCGAAGCAAGCATGAAGGAAACCATTGCCTTCTGGATCGAAGCAAGCATGAAGGAAACCATTTCCTTTTGGATCGAAGCAAACATGAAGGAAGTCATTGCTTTGTGGATCGAAGAAAGCATGAAGGAAGTCATTGCTTTGTGGATCTAAGCAAGCATGAAGGAATTCATTTCTTTATAGATTGAAGCAGGTTTAAAGGTGGATCGAATCAGGTTGCTCGAAGGAAACAATTTCCCAATCAAAGCTTGTGGATCCAAGCAAGCTTTCTCTTTTTTGATTTGTCAAAATCTGTCCACCACTCCTTTTCGATCTGCTTTGCCCTTTCGACAGCTTCCTCTTCCTTCTTTCTTTGACCTGATGCTTAAGAGCCCAATATGATCCATGGAAACTATATGGGGCATTAAAAGTCCAACTGTACTTGTCCGAACCCATACCTTAATTTGATCCTAGTGTTGAGGAAGTGTCTTGAGCTGATCAAACCTTATGCAATTTTGAACAATAGAGATTTTGTAAGAGAATCTTTGAGAAATCGGAGAGGGAAAATTTTGGGGTACAACAGAGGGTATGCTGGAGACAAAGGGAGATTGGCCCAGGATGGGAGGCCAATCGCGTTTGGAAGCAAAAAGAACAAAAAGAAAATGTGAAAAATGTAAAAGGGTACCACTGGGGCTCGAACCCAGGTCCCTATATACCAATGCCTTATACGCGCACGCTCTGCCACTGGGGTGGCTGTTTCATCTGGTAATAATACAACTTGCACTAAATTTAAAATAAACTCATTCCTAGTTGTACTTCATATTCTTCCTTGTGCCACTTTTTGAAATTCTAAACTTACTCATTTCTCAACCATTTCAGAAATTATAAACATCAAACTTGTTAGAAATTTCATCATGATTTCAAATATGTAAGTAACTTAAGCTAACACTTAAAGATGAACACGAATTTCTATTGGTACCAAATTCTGACCTAATTTTTCTGTAACTTCAACTTCAAAATTTGCATCACTCAAGCAAGATAAATAAA
The DNA here is from genome assembly GCA_948472305.1 of Vicia faba. NCBI lineage: Eukaryota > Viridiplantae > Streptophyta > Magnoliopsida > Fabales > Fabaceae > Vicia > Vicia faba. Next base: position 749,705,992 of record OX451740.1, on the reverse strand, counting down.
AACTAAGGGCATGGTTAGTTTCAGGGCAACGATGTCTACATTTATCTTTACAAAATAACTATTAATGATGCTTGTATGAGAAGTTCAAAGTTGAGAAAACTTACCTCAAAACTGGAAATCGTGTTTTGAGTTTGAGCACTCTTGGAGGTGTTTTGATGATCTGAATAGCTTCAGTGGACTCCTAGGAAGCTAATGCAAAGCTTACTTTGTACTGAGAGTGCTTGAATCTTCCTGGAGAAGTCAATATGCATAACTCTATTTTTTGAAATGGAGGATGGTGATGGAGGTGTTACATTTGTGTAACAGGATCTTGGATAGGTTCTAAATTATGTATGGAAGCTTTGTGATTTATTTAGAGTGAAAACCCACGAGTCAAATGTGAGTGTGGAATTCAATGTCAGAAATGGAAAGTTATGGAGCTTTTGGTGCAATTTCTAGCTTGAGGGAGTTTTAGGGAGTTTCAAGGCTTGTGAATGCATGTTTGGCTTGCAAAATGGTGCCTCTATTTATAGTGGAAGGTTTGGAGACTGGAAGTGATCAGAATCACAAGATCACATGTTATGGTTTTTTGACTTGTTTTTGAAGCAACCTTGACAAACATTGTTCCAATGCATAGTACAAGGCAATCTAGAGTAGTTAGGCACTTTAAACATGTTGCTTCTGGTCTTCTATGTTGAGTGTGTGCAGAGGGAGAAAGTTAGAGGCTCAAGACAAGTTGACTTTGTGACTAAAGAAACTTTACAAGATTGACAATGTAACTTTGTGCCAAAAATGGATGAATCTCTTGGAAAAAGGCTCAAATGCTTGGATCATAGCTCTAAAAGTTATGTCATCAATTAACTATGGAGTGATTTTCAAGTTAGAAGGCCTGCAAAGCAAGATTACGCAGCATAGCTAAGAGATCAGGTTATGTGTTCATCATCAAAATGAGTTATAATTTAAGAATGGATGCTCAACTTATTCTCTTCAATTATCCTAGCTCAAAATGATCTCTTCATGTTCTTGGACATTTTGGAAAGCTTGAAACATTTTATACAACCTTCATGTTGATTATTTTGGCTAAATCAACTTGGAACTAGGTGAAATATTATCATCAAGTTAGGACAAAATCCTGACTAAACTTGTTGAAAATTTCACTAAGTGTTTTAGTAAAATGTCATTACTTCATGGGCCTATATCTCTAAATCCAAGCACTTTTTAGGAATCAACCCTTTAATACAAAATTTTAGAATTCATCAAGAACTACAACTTTCATGTTCAAAGTTTTCCTTGAATCATCTTGCATCTTGGTGAAAAAATTGGCATAAAGTAGTGAAATTATCAAGGTCAAAACACTTAGAATTTTTCTAAGTCTTAGAAATGTTGACTTTTTATTGACTTCCTTGACTTTCTATATTCTTGATGATTAAGCTTCATATTTTTGAATGTCTTGATGAATCTTTATTTTTGAAATTCAATGTTGACCAAAAAGTCAAAGTGTGACTTTTAGTGTGATAGTTGACTTTTTCATCAGTTAATCAAATTTTAACTATCAATACTTTGATCTTAAGAAATGATTTTTGCCATGAAATTAGGTCAAAATATTGTGCTTAAGTCCTTAAGATCATGCTTCAAGTCATTATGTCATGTATTAGGTTAAAAGTCAATGATCAGTCATTCTCAGCAAAACCCTAATTTTGACCATTTTACCCCTTTGATGATTTGAATATTTTTATTGAGGAATTATGACCAAACCTTGATCAATTGATGAATATGACTTCAAAATTTTGATATTGGCCAAAAATATTGAAGTTTGACTGTATGTTGACCACAATTGACTTTTTACCCAACATAGTTGATTTTCAGTCATTTGAGCAATTGACTGATCAATTTTGAGATGCAAGACTTTAAACTTGGCATGAGCATTCTTTGAGACCTAAAATGAGACATTAAAGTCAATTGCGGTATTAGAAGTCCAAATTTTCTTGTGAAAACCAAAACCCTAATTTGTGGTCTCAGTGCTTATGAGGTGAGCTTGTCTGATCCAGTCTGGAGTATCCTTGAGAATTGGAGATCTTTCATGAGAAACGTCTTGAGAAAAGAGATGAAAAATTTTGGGGTACAACAGTCATCCTAAAAAAGGGGTAGATTGTGAGAACAAAGTTTGTTCTACATTTGGCCTTATGTTTTGATGGTAACTTTACATGTTATCTTTAAGAACAATTGTGTAGTCTAACAGATTTCTGTCTAGTGAGTGGATTTTGTCATATAGGTTATGACTCTGGTAAGAAGGCGTGTGACGTCATCATGTTCTAAACTCAACACTCTAGAATAATACCTTTGATGTGTTGCAAGTTAAGTCAAGATCAAGGAACTCGTATTATGCAATGGTTCTAAGGAACGTTAGTAAAAGAGCTTCGATTGTGACTAATTCAAGGAAGCTTTGGAGGCCTTCTAAATCTTTAATTCTGATGTTCCAAGTTCTGAAGATGCTGAATACAAAGGTTCTGCTGAACGATGTTCTGAAGATCTAAAGACATTCTTCTGAAGACCATGTGCTGAAGAATTGATTAAGGAAAGAGTTCTTTAAACAAGCCTTGAAAGGTTTTAATGAATTACGTTATAAAAGATACTAGTTCTGATCCTTCTACAACATGCTTCATCAATAAATATATAATAAGCCTCTAAAGATATAGAAGACGAAGATAAAGACTAAAGGGATTGCGTGTGATGGTGATTATAAAAGTACAAAAGTACAATGTGACCTCTACTCTCTAGAGTGGCGCAAAGACATACCTTTTTGTACTATTGTCAACCGGTTTAACCATGATCATCGGGAACAATAAAATTGTATTTGTATTTCTTATTCTACCCCTTTAATGAATCTCTTCTTTTCAGCTATAAAAGAAATACTTAGAAGAATTTTAAATTAACGAATCAGTTCAACAAATCTATACTAAACCACTACACAAAAACTCTGTAGAGAAATAATTTGTGTAGTTTTGTAAATAAGAAAGGAGTTGTTGCTTGTATATTGTTATCAATACTTTTGTGTTGTTGTACTTAAACATTGTGTAATATTATTGTGTAAAAGCATCTCTGTATACACATCTTTGTAATCAACTATTATTTATAGGTTCCTTGAGAGACTCTATGTAGTCTGGATTCTCAAGAAGACTTTGGTTGCAGTCATAGTGTTTTGTAATAAGGATCAATAGACTTATTAGGGGTTCCAGTAGGGTTGCTTGGACTTATTGTGGTTGTCTGTAATATGTTTGATTATAGTGGATTAAGTCCTTGTTTATAAGGAAAATCACCTTGCGGGGTGTACTTGAGTAACTTAGTTAATAGTGAACCAGGATAAAAATAATTGTGTTCATCTACTTTTTATTCACTTTTTATATTTATGTTTTGAGTTACACAAATATTATATTTGGTGCAACCCAATTCAAACCCTCCCTTTTCTTGTGTTTCTCGCACCTTCAATATCATTCATAAAACAAGTCATACTCACACCTACAAGTCATAATAGCACATAGACATCTTTCATCATCAAACCATCATATAATCACATAGTCCACAATTATCATCACATCACAACTCATCAGCAACATTTATGCAATGTCACATAGAATGATAATGCAACAACACTGACTCAATGCATGTGGTATCAATTTTATGAACATCTGGTTCATCAACCTCCATGATCCCCACCATAGGATCAATTATATCATGGAACTGAAGCACAACATAAATTGCTACTGTCATTATTAGGTAAAGCTTCACTAAATCCCCGGACAAGGAATCTAGCAACTCACACCCAATCCGCACAATGAGATTGAGGTTTATCACAAGCGGACTAAAGTCCGAAAATGCTATGAATGTATGATGCACAACAACATTACATATAATTTCGACCAAGGCTAGTTAATTGCATCATCATTCATATAAATCATATTCATATAGCATGTATATACCTTTGAACATGCACATCATTAAGACAACATCATAATATCGACACTATAGAAATATCATCAACATCAACATCTTAGCAACATTGTTGTAACGACATAAACATAATAACATAATCAAACTTCATCACAACATATAGTTTTACTCATCATTCACAATAATCAACAACCAACATGAATAACAATAACTTACATTTTGACAAATGTATACACTCAATCATGTTACTTCATTATACCGTCAATATTTCATCATTATAACTCAACGATTCGCTAATCGATCATACAAACTTTAACAAACATCCATATAATATACACCTAAATATTAATCAAACATTTACCCAATAATTTTCATGTTATATTTATGTGTGTTAGCTTTCTAATGCTTCGAATGATACTCGATTTAGACTTACGGTTTAAAAGTTATGGACACAATGATTTTACAGTACAAAATCCTAAAAGCTGCTACGACCACCCGTAATGGTACTACGCCCTGTAATGCTCTCAGTCCAGAATTTCATTTTTCACATGTTTCTGGCATAAAAATATAGAGGTCTACTACGGTCTCCATAGCATCTACTACGGGCCATAGTAGAGCCCAAAAAACCTTATTTTTTCACGCGATTTTGTGCGGTCTTTCTTGATTTTCATCCTTTCAACAGACCCTAAACCCCAAGTTTTGACCTCTAACAATCCTAAAACATATCAGATCATATCATATGACACTTGAATCAAGGGAAATAAACACATTACAACATTAATTTATCATCTCTAAATCATCATTAATACACTTAAGGTCACAACCTTCAAACATCAAATCAATGGCATATCAAACCTCATAATCAACATATACATCATGTTATTCATCAATCAAACCCACACATACAACAAAAATACATCTACCTTAACCCCATATCAATCATAATAAACTTTATTACCCCCCTGTTGAAGCGGTAAAGCGGCAAGCAAAAGTAAGTATTTTATAGGTTATATCATATCGTCTCCATGGGGATTAGTGCTACTGAATTTTCGTTCAACAAGTCTTACGTTTATGAGTTTGGGTTTGAATGGGTTTAAAATGTAAGGTGCGGGAATTAAAGTTATTAACAAAAAATAAATTCATTCTTCAGAGGAGAAACTTATCAGGCATGCATATAATTCACTGTTCACAAACTTAAACCTATCGACCAGTTATACTAAACCTACAATACTCATCAATGTCATCACGTATCTCTCACACCATAAGTCATTTCTAACCCCAAGTAGAGATTCCGACTGTATCATCTCGGAGACGATCTCTAAAGCAACCTTAATAACACAGAAGACAATTGTGTTACTTGCATTGACGATCTCTCAGCCCAACACAACCTACACAGAGGCATTAAGCACAGACACCCAAGTGAATAATAGCTCTAAATATATATCTAGAATATATACTCTATTAGATAATCATCTTAGATCAGAATTCGAGCAGTATATGACTATAGCAACCCAAACCCCAAACACAGTAAAAATCTAGGATAATAATCAACAAAGATTTGAAAAGCAAGTTTTATATAATGTCATGGGAGACAAATATACATGAGTTCAAAGTAATTACATATACAAACCAAACAAATGAAGAATACACAAAGAAGAAGAGAAATGAGCCACAAATCTCCCGGTTTGTCAATGCCGATCAATGAGAAACCCACCCCGGATCATCTGTGTGCAAGCTGCATAGTTATTTTCTAAGCTAATCCTAATGAAAAATAAGGTTGATGGAGTTGGGAGAACAAAAGTCCACCCCTCAAAACCATAACCCTACCAAATGAAATGAAATGGAAATATAAACAAAATCTTCCCAGACATGCTCGCCCGACGAGCCAAATGCGTCGCTCGATGATGGCCTATTATTACACCACACAGCCTACGCCACATGAACAAGAATGGTAAAAATATCTACACTTCCATGACAAAGGGAATCTTCGTTTGATGACGCTCTTATTCCTTGCCCAGTGAGAAACTGGGGAGCCCAAGTTAATAGCCACTGGAAATTCTCAACTGTGCCCTCGCCCTAACGTCGCCCGGCGATGCATGATAGTCAGAACTTCTTTATTTCTCTTCCAGGAGCATAACTGTGGCTTTATTGCTTCTATCTTTCATCTTTGGAGCTTCCATTTGGCCATTTATTCCTCAATGCTTCAGACACACACAAATTCCTACAAAATAGGTACAAAACTATCAAACGGTACACTATGTACACAAAAACACACATATACATAAACTAAACGTATTTACAAACAAAGTTAGGTTTATTCTAAGGATATTAACAAAAAGCATCGATACGTGAAACAAAATGTATATACTTAAATAGCTACAATGTGCACTTATCAAACTCTTCCCAAATTGAAACATTGTTTGTCCTTAAACAAAGTCAAATAAACTCAAAGAAGCAAAAATGATCAACCAAAGAATCATGAATCAACAGGTTTTGAAAGCGGAAAGCAAATGTATGGTTCAAACAGACACACACACACAAGGAAAAACTTACCACAATCCTACAACGACAACATGTAAGTGAAACAAATCCTAAGTACAAAAATCATACTAAACATTCTAAAACAAAACATTCTTAATCATGAACCACACCTAGCAAAAATTCATTGGTAGATGAAGAACATACAAAGGTGAGGAACATTGACACTCATCTAACAATCTTTCAAACAAAAGACTAAATTATGCATTCATAAAAAAACTCATATTAAAAATATAAAGGCAAGAATAACAAGGGGTTTTCAAGATTGTAATGTGGATTGGTTAACAAACAAGGGATAATTCCTAAAGCTAATCGAAACAAAAACTTGCCTAAAGCTAAGGGAGTGATCAACTCACAAAAGTTCCAAGCACCATGTAAATCCCGGAAATAATAGGCCCGACCGGGTAGTTTAATCAAAGAGGAAAAAGGTTAAACCAGTAGTCGGCTCATGGCGAGGGTATCCAGGGTGCAACTCGGTTAAAGGAATATCAAATGACCCATTGACCCGGGTAGTAATTTGTCCTCATCATCGACTCGGATATGCTAGGTAGCCGAGAAGCACCTGTTCGTGACCGGTCACCATCTCGGCTCATAATGCTTGTAACCTCCGGTGGCGCAATCATCACAATGTTACACGGCCTTGATTCCTCCATTCATGGGGACTACAGAGGTTATAAGAGTTATGGAACTCAAGAGTCACTCATTAATTGAGGCTCTCGATGATGCAACGGTACACACTATATAAAGGGGCTCCCGGAAGAGGGATAAGCAAGACATTCATCTTGGGACACACACATCATTGTCGTAGCTCCCAAATCCCCCAATCATCCCATAAACTAACTCCGGTAGGCTCTCCCTAGTAACCTTTTGTGAAGTCGGGTGAATATTTATTCTACACAAGAACATTAGAGCCTACCGTAGGGCCTCGATAAAATTATTCCTAGGCCATACCTCAATTCACCTTTTGCAGAATGTCGCCACGTGGAGACCCCCAGACATGACGCGTCTACTAGCCATGGTGGAGTCCCTCATGCATCAAAACGAAACTTTGTAGTACAGCGTCATAGACCTACAATAAAGAAGCGTAGGGGCGACGGTCCAGAAGAAGACCTTCTGGAACCTCAACCTCTATCTCAAGCTATTTAGGACGACCAAGTCCCAGAGAACTTCAAATCACCATCATTGATAACGAGTGATGGCAGAACCGACCCTCATGAGCACGTTATTGCCATCAACAACCAAATGGAGATAATTGGCCCCACTGACTCATTGAATTATAAACGGATGACCAAATCCTTCAATGACGTGGCCCTGTGGTGGTATATGAGCCTTCCATGACTATCCTTGGAAAGCTACACGGACCTGGCATAGAAGTTAATCCAGCACTTCTTCGCCAACAAGCACGGCAAGGTGTCCACGACATCCTTGTTCAACATCTGGCAAGGTCAAGCAGAGTCTCTCCAGGTATACCTAGCCTGATTCAACGAAGAGACCATCAAAGTATATCATCCAAACCAAGATTTGTTCGTTAGAGCTTTCCAACATGGCCTCCGAGCAAAATAGTTTAACGAATCTTTAGCTCGGAAGTCCACATCCGACATGAACGAAATCATCATCAGAGCAAAATGCTACATAAAGGGTGAGGAGAGCAACCTAGATAAACACTCCAGGGACTCCCCAAAGAGAAAAAAGACCAAGGAGGAAGGGCGGGGAAGGAAACATGAATCTTCCCTGGAGACCTCGAGAGATAGGCCCTGGGAATGCGCCACTCAGAGACCTAATCAACGTCCCTTTGATTCATGTGACGCAGGAACAACCTTTAACACAAAGAGAGGAGAAATCTTGTAGGAGGTAGCACACCTAAACTTGATCCCGGAAGTTCCTCATAAATGGAATGTCAATGTTGTATTAGGGATTGATGTAGGGGCTTGGTGTCATTATCACCGGCTCTAGGGACATCATACTGACAATTGCCTCCAGTTAAAGAAAGAGATCCAGAAATTGATACAGAGGGGGAACTTGTTGACTTATGTCAAGGATGCAAAGCCCCAGTTGGAAAAAGAGACGCTCGACAAAAAGACACGAACCCAGAGGAACCTTTCTGAAAGAAGGGGAATGGTATTGAAGAAGTGCACGAGACCAGGACAACTCGCCACACCCTCAACACCATCATAGGAGGGTTTCCTGGTGGCGGAGAAACTAGCTCGGCCAGAAATAAATATGCCTGAGCCATGATGCACATGTCCGAGGACATGGCCAAGGTCCAGGAATAAGACCTTAACCCGGTTAGCTTCTCAAGAAAATATAAAATCAGTATTATGACCCGCGAAAATGATCTTATGGTCATCAAGGTACAAATTTGAGACTGGAGCGTGAAAAGGGTTCTAGTGCACCTCAGTAGCTCCATTGATGTACTCTAATGGGAAGCCTTTAAAGGAATGGAATTTGATACGCCTGAGCTATTTCCTTTCAACGACACCATGTTCGGGTTCTCCGGAGAACAAGTACAAGTATTGGGACACCTCCTGGTACTCTCTACCTTTGGAAGCGACACAAATGCTAAAACAGTCAGAGTAAGGTACTTGATCGTTAATGTTGTCTCACCCTATAACATCATTATAGAAAGACCCTCCTCAATTTCATTAGAAGTCGTTCTATCCACCATATACCTCAATATGAAGTACCCTTGGGGGACGACGGAGTTGGGGTGGTTAAAAGAGATCAAGGATTGGCCAGGAAATGCTATAAATATAGACTGAAGTTAAAGAAGAAGATACAATTTGAAGAGCCCAGACGATCCAATGAGTTGAAAATTAACATGATTAACATAGATCCTCAGAATGATATGCAGAAAGAAAGCCTTTCTCCCCACAATGAAATAAAGAGGGTCCAGATCGGCACCACTCCCTTCGAAATAAATTACATAGGATACAATCTTTCTCGGGAAGAAGAAATAGATATCGTGGAGCTGTTAAAAGAAAATGTAGACTTGTTTGCATGGGAGCCTTCAGATATGCCCAGGATAGACCCCAACTTCATGTGCCACCACTTAGCCTTGAATTCAGATACCAAATCGGTATCTCATAGAAAGAGAAAAGGTGGAGAAGAGAAGAAGAAGGCCATAAAAGACGAGGTCAAGAAGTTACTCGATGTCGGCTTCATCAAAGAAGTCAAATAACCTACTTGGCTAGCCAATGTGGTGATGGTCAAAAAGAAAACAGGAAAGTGGCGCATGTGCGTTGACTTCACAGATCTCAACAAAACATGCCCCAAGGATTTATACCCATCACCATAAATAGATTGACTCATCAACGAAACCTCTGGGTATAGACTCCTCAGTGTAAAATCAAGCTTCTCAAATGCACTTTTGTTTTGCTGAATACAAACCATGATTGACAAAGAAGGCAAAGATTATTGATCAAGCTAAAAGCATATGTGGATAAAGTCTTCAGTTCAAGCACTTAGAAAAATTTCAAGGTATAATGATAATCCTTACTTTGAACATAAGACATAGATGCTCAATGGTCAAAATAAATATTTTATATTTTCCAAATCCTTACTCAAGTTTTTCTAAGCTAAAAATCATTTTTCACTTGAGTGCAATCTATTTTCATATTAGTGCAATCGATTGCATGCTTCAATTTTTCAAAACATTTGCTACTATTTCTAAGTGAAATCGATTTGCATGTTTGTGCAATCGATTGCACTCAATCAATTTTTGCTACTGACTTCAAAAGCAATCGATTTACACTCTTGTGAAATCGATTGCACACTCAAAATATTTGAATTTCTAGCTGTTGAAACCCCGTGCAATCGATTTACACAAAGGGTGCAATCGATTGCATGCTGCACGATTTTGAAAAACAACAGCTTTACACATGCCTGTTCATAACACCATTTCATGGAAACCTTTCACTCAATCTTAGCAATTGTTCATGATTCATTTACATAACTTTATGTTGTTTCAAAAGGGTGCTATGAACATATAAATACTCATTTTCAAAATCATTTCAACACCTCTCCCAATTATATTTTCTGAATTTTCAAATATCAAACTCAAGCTTTTCTTCACTTTCATACACAAAGTTTTTCTGCACACTTTCACATATTGTTAACCAGAAAACTTTGAGCATTATATATCTTGAGTCATTGTATCTATTGTCATTGGAAGAAAAGATCAATTCATTGATAAAATCACTCATAGTGATTATTACACTCAAACTCACTTAAATCAAATATTGCTATATACTTGCTTATTTTTCACGATTGTTGGAAATAAGTTTAAGTGGTTTTATAAATCTTGTTTTTCCAGGATTGTTGGATACAAATGAAGTCACTTTGAGAGGATTGTTCTCATTGTTGACATAGTGAAAATCCAAGAGGATTTTTCTTGGTCCCAGAGGATTGTTCTTGGTTTTGGGTAGTTCTTGTTTAAGTTTGCCACAATAAGGAAATCTCTTTCATGTTGAAAGGGGACTGGAGTACTCTCGGACTGTGAGGGGAACCAGGATATATCGCTTGTGTCTCTTTATTTTTCTTCACTTTACTCTTTCATAAACTCACCATAATCCAGAAAAATAATATCCATCATCACTAAAACAGTAAAACTTTTAAAGTACCTAATTCACCCCCCCCCCCCTAGGCGCACTTCGTACTTACAATTGGCATCAGAGCAGGTTATAGGTAACCTGTTCCCAAAAGATCCAGAATGGCTTCCACAAATCAAAATCATGTTTTCAGAGATGGTGATAGTAACAACAAGCCTTCTCTATTTTATGGTGAATATTTTGACTTCTGGAAAATACGCGTGAAGGCACATCTAGAAGCACAAGGAGAAGAAATATGGGATGCAGTCGAGAATGGTCCATTTATTCCTATAATGGTGATCAATGGTGCTGGCTCATCAAAGCCTAAAGCTGCATGGGATGAAGATGATAAGAAAAAGGTCCTCTATGATAAAAAGGCAATCAATCTTCTTCAAGGTGCAATTAGCATGGATGAATTCTTCCATGTCTCGGCATGCAAAAAGGCGAAAGAAATATGGGATACCTTGGTAGAAACTCATGAAGGAACTGTTGAAGTTAAAAGATCGATATTAAATACATTGAGTTAAGAATACAAACTATTCAGAATGCAGCCCCGAGAATCAATCCTCGACTTACAGAAAAGATTTGTACACTTGACAAATCATTTGAAAGCACTCGGTAAGACTTTAACGAATGATGAACTTAATCTTCAAGTGCTTAGATCTTTATCAATGGAATGTCAACCAAAAGTGACAGCAATATCCGAGAAGAAGAATCTATCCACAATGACTTCCGCCACTTTGTTCAGAAAACTTCAAGAATATAAGACGGAACTTGCAAGACTTGAAAAGCATGAAATCCAAGTAAAAGATTCAAAAGACATTGCTTTAAATACAAAGATAAAAAATCATGATTGCAATCAAGAGGATGAATCCACTAGTAGTGAAGATGATGATCTCATCAGGAGGATTGAAAAGGTTCTACGAAAAGAAAGAAAAAGGGAAGCACCAACAAGGAAGGTTATATGCTTTGAATATGGAGAAAAGGGACATGTTAAAAGTGAATTTCCTACACTTGAAAATAAGAAGAAATATTTCAAGAGAAATAAAGATAAGAAGTCAAAGAAAGCATATATAGCATGGGAAAGTTCATCTTCCGATTCTGAAAACAATCAACGTGTTAATCTTACATTGATGGCCTCACACCATTCCGATAGTGAAGATGACGAGGTTAGTAATGAATTCTCTATTTATGATAGTGATGCATAAGGTATTATAGATGAACTATTAAATGAATGCAAAATTCTGTACAAAACTATTTCATCTCAAAATAAACAAATTTCATCCTTAGAAGTAAAATGTGAGTCTATGGAAAAAGATCTCAAAGATGAAAAACAAAATTTAGTGACAAAAACAGAATTTTGTATGCAAAAATTGTGAATCACTCTCTTTCCAAATTGTCCAATGAAAAAGAGTTATTGAAAGATATGAAAAAGGTTAAATTGGATTGGAAGGTGTTCTTAGCCAACAAAGATATTCCAATGATAAAAGTGGACTTGGATATTCAAAGTTTTCAAAACCAAGTTCTAATAAAACTATCTTTGTTAAGGCTAGTGATCAATCATCCAAAAAGAAAATGAATAAACCTAAAGTAGTTCATCAATATCCTAAAACGCAAAGATTTGTTAAGAAGAAATCTTACCCTTCTATATATAGAAGTAACTTTGAACCTACTTGTTTTTATTATGGTATTGTTGGCCATACACCTAATGCTTGCTATGTTAGAAATATTAGTGTAGCAAGTGGGAATTATGTGTGGCTTAAGAAGGGAACTAACTATGATGGACCCAAAGCACATTGGGTACCAAATCAAACTTAATTTGTCTTCTAGGTTTGCTTGAGGACCACTTTAAATCTATGATGTTTTGATAAGTGGTGGCTCTAAGCATTTGATGGAAGACTTACACTAACTTTCAAATCTACTTCAAGTCCAAGGATTATTTAACATATGGGAAATATCTTAAAGGAAGAATTCTTGGCATTGGCAAAGTTCATACACTAACTTTCATATCCATTGAAGATGTACTTTATTGTAGGTGTTTAGGTATTGGCTTGCATTTTTGGTAAATCCCAAGTGTATGTGTGAATGTCATGACTGATGTCATAACATTCTAGTTCAGTTTGTACTGACTCATTAGGTACCTTTGCAGAAAAATATTGTAATTGAAGTATTGATGTTTATAAGTGTGTATCTGAGCATTTTGCAAAATGATCACATTTTGCTAAATCAGTAGACAGGTTTTCTCAGATGTCATAACAGATGTTATGACATCCTGTTCTGAACTAACAGGTTTGCAGGATGGATAAGTCTGAGTTTTTTCAGGAAATAACTCAGTCTTTCCTGAACAGAATCCTGCGTTTTCTGAGGGGTAACCTAGCTCAACCCTAACCTGGTTAATAAAGTCCTATGACCTGGTCTTTAGGTCAAACGGAATTAACCCTAGGTTTTTGTGGAAACCCTAACTGAAGTTGCAGCTGCTATATATTCAACAGAGCTGCTGTTTTTCAACTGATCCCTTTTCATTGATCAGAAGATCATTTGTAATCTGTATAGATTTGATTATTGTACTCCAAGAAATTATCATTGTGATAAGTGCCTTGGAATAGGTTTCTAATTGTAAGGGTTGTGTAGCACTCAAAGCTTTGAAGCAAGAGTGTTTGAATGTTCCTTGACTAAAGTTGTGAAGCAGAGTCAAGTTAGTTGTGTGCATCACTCAAAGCTGTGAAGCACGAGTGATTGTGTTGCTTGATTAAAAAGCTGTGAAGCTTAATCAAGTGTTTGTTTTTGAAGAGTGTCTTCATCAATTCTTAAGTCAAATTGGTTTATGTATCACTGCTGTGATTGAGGGGGAGTGAGTAGGAACTCAGGTTTAAGTTGTACTTAGATTGGAATTGCATTGGGTAGGTCTTAAGTGAAGGAGATAAACTGGTTGGTTTATTCCTGAATTAAAATCTCTTATAGTGGATTTCCTCCCTGGCTTGGTAGCCCCCAGAGTAGGTGTTGTTGCACACTGAACTGGGTAAACAATTGACTGTGTTCTTTATTGCTTTTGTATTTACTGTCATATAGTAAGTTAGATACGGTGTCATAACATTGAACGTGAAATTGAGTATCTGCAGCCAGAATTTCAATTGGCATCAGAGCAGGCACCCTGCCTGTATTACTGGGGGAGATATAGGGATATCACTTTCTGGCACTATGGACAAAGAAGGAGTTTTTGGAAATAGACCACCCATTTTGGATGGAACTAATTATGACTACTGGAAACCTCGTATGATTGCCTTCCTAAAATCTCTGGAAAAAAAGGCTTGGAGAGCTGCTGACAAAGGATGGATTCATCCCACCATAACTGAGAAAGATGGGACAGTCAGTCTGAAGCCTGAGGAAGATTGGAGTAAAGAAGAAGATGAGTTAGCTCTGGGAAATTCAAAAGCTCTAAATGCCTTGTTCAATGGAATTGATAGAAACATTTTCAGACTAGTACATCAATATGAACTGGCCAAGGAAGTTTGGGACACTCTCAGAACTACTCATGAGGGCACTTCCAAAGTAAAAATGTCAAGGCTTCAGATGTTGACCACCAAGTTTGAGAATCTAAAAATGATGGAAGATGAAACCATTCATGAGTTTCACATGAACATCTTGGAGATTGCCAACACCTTAGGAGCACTGGGAGAAAAGATGTCAGAAGAAAAACTGGTGAGGAAGATTCTCAGATCCTTGCCTAAAAGATTTGCAATGAAGGTAACTGCCATAGAGGAAGCCCAGGACATTAGCAAGTTGAAAGTGGATGAACTTATTGGGTCTCTTCAGACTTTTGAGATGGGAATCACTGATAATGGTGTCAAGAAGAACAAGAGCATAGCACTTATGTCCAACACTGATGTTGAAGAAAACATTTCAGAAGCTGTAGCCATGCTTGGAAGACAGTTCAACAAACTAATCAAAAGAATAAATCCAAAGTCAAGGTCTAATGTTCATAACATTCCCTCTAACATTGACAGTTCCAGCAGAAGACCAAGGTCAGAAGAGAAGGGAATTCAAGGCAGAGGAATTCAATGCCATGGTTGTGAAGGATATGGGCATATTCGAGCTGAATGTCCTACCTTTCTTAAGAAACAAAAAGGAATGACAGTTACTTGGTCTGATTGTGATTCAGAAAGTAATTCTGAAGAAGAGACTGCCAAACGAGTTACTGCTTTAACTGGTGTTTGTACCTCTGAAAGTGACATCAGTGATGAAGAGGTGACTTTTGAAGAACTGGCTGATACTTACAAGGAATTGTGTATCAGAAGTACTGAAGTCTGTGTGCAGAATGAGAAACAATCAAAACTCATCATAAAGATGGAGGCTGAAAAAAGGGAAAACCTTGAAACTATAAGTCATCTAGAAGGAGAAGTTCAATTGCTGAACTCATAAATGAATCAAATGACCAAATTTGTCAAGATGTTGACAAATGGAACAGACAAATTGGAAGAGATCCTTCAGGTTGGACAAAATGTGGGAAATAAATCTGGACTAGGATTTATGGAAGCAACGAAATCTGGTTCTGGTAAGTAAATGTCAAAACAGATGTCTCAACACAACTCTCGACATCAGGAACAGAGACATATGAGGAAAAGGTACCAAAGATGGAAATGTCATCATTGTGGTAGATATGGCCACATAAAGCCTTTCTACTTCAGATTACATGGATACCCTAATCAGAACTCAGGTGTTAAACCTAAGTCTAAAAAGGTACCACATGCTCCTCAATGGAAGAAAAAGGCTACTGCACTGATAGCTCACACTTCCCTGAGGGTCTCTGCAAAGGAAGACTAGTACTTTGACAGTGGATGTTCCAGACATATGACTGGAATCAAGAACCTCCTCAATAATGTTAAGCCTCACACCACCAGTTTTGTGACCTTTGGAGATGGGGCTAAAGGTGAAATCAAAGGAGTTGGTGATTTGGACTGCCCTGGAGTTCCAAGTCTGAATGAAGTACTGCTGGTGAAAGGGCTGACCGCTAATCTCATTAGTATCAGTCAACTGTGTGATCTAGGATTCAAGGTCAATTTCTCAAAATCTGAATGCCTTGTAATCAATGACAAACAAGAGATAGTAATGAAAGGAGTCAGATCCAAAGACAACTGTTACTTGTGGGAGGCTGAGAACACTAATTTCTCATCTGTGTGTTCCATTGCAAAAGAAGAAAAAGAGGTGAAACTGTGGCACCAAAAACTTGGCCATCTTCATCTAAGGGGTATGAAGAGGATTATCTCCTTGGAGGCAGTCAGAGGGATTCCAAAATTGCAAATTGATGAAGGAAGAGTTTGTGGTGAATGTCAGGTTGGTAAGCAGACTAGGATGTCACATCCAAAGTCAAGACATCTGACCACCTCTAAGGTTCTAGAACTCCTCCATATGGATCTGATGGGACCAATGCAAGTAGAGAGTCTTGGTGGTAAAAGATATGCCTATGTGGTTGTGGATGATTTTTCCAGATTCACCTGGATTAATTTCATTAGGGAAAAATCAGATGCATTTGAAGTTTTTAGAGAACTGTGCAAGAGAATTCAAAGAGAGAAGGAAGGATGTATTGTCAGAATCAGAAGTGGTCATGGCAAGGAATTTGAAAACAGCAAGTTTGATGACTTCTGTTCTTCAGAAGGAATCAGTCATGAGTTTTCTTCTCCTATAACACCTCAGCAAAATGGAGTTGTGGAAAGAAAAAACAGGACCATACAAGAATCTGCCAGAGCAATGTTACATGCCAAAAGACTTCCTATGCATTTTTGGGCTGAAGCTATGAATACAGCTTGCTATGTTCATAACAGGGTCACCTTGAGAAAGGGAACCTCATCCACCATATATGAACTCTGGAAAGGAAGAAAACCAACTGTGAAGTACTTCCATGTGTTTGGCAGCAAATGCTATATTCTGTCTGATCGTGAACAAAGAAGAAAACTGGACCCCAAAAGTGATGAAGGCATATTTCTAGGATACTCCTCAAACAGCAGAGCTTATAGAGTATTCAACTCCAGAACCAAAACCATGATGGAATCAATAAATGTTATAATTGATGACTATCATGAAGAAATAGATGTTCCTTGTACTGTTGAGACATTCTTTGAGACTTCAACCCAACAGAATGACCTACCCAACTCCACCACAACAGAATCTGAATCAAAGGAAGCTAGCAAGATCCCTTCCATCAGAATTCAGAAGGATCATCCAAAAGAGCTCATCATAGGAGATCCCAATAGTGGAGTCATCACAAGATCTAGAGAAATCATCTCAAACTCTTGTTTTGTGTCCAAAATGGAACCAAGAAATGTCAAGGAAGCCTTAACTGATGAATATTGGATTGGTGCAATGCAAGATGAACTGAACCAATTCAAGCAACATGAAGTTTGGGAACTGGTTCCTAGACCTGAAGGAACTAACATCATTGGGACAAAATGGATATTCAAGAACAAGTCAGATGCTGAAGGAGTTGTCACCAGAAATAAGGCAAGACTTGTTGCTCAAGGATACACCCAGGTTGAAGGGGTTGATTTTGATGAAACCTTTGCACCTGTAGCCAGGTTGGAATCAATCAGACTCTTGTTGTCAATTGCTTGTCTTCTGAAGTTCAAGTTATTTCAGATGGATGTGAAAAGTGCCTTTCTAAATGGGTACTTAAATGAGGAAGCTTATGTGGAACAACCTAAAGGTTTTGTGGATCCAACCCATCCTGATCATGTCTACAAATTGAGAAAAGCTCTATATGGCCTGAAACAAGCTCCTAGAGCATGGTATGACATGTTAACAAAGTTTCTCTCAGACAAAGGCTACAGAAAAGGAGGCTTGGACAAAACTCTCTTTGTCAAAACTGAAGGAGGGAAGTTGATGGTTGCCCAAATATATGTTGATGACATAGTGTTTGGAGGAATGTCAGAACATATGGTTAAACACTTTGCTGACCAGATGCAGGCTGAATTTGAAATGAGTCTCATGGGAGAACTAACTTATTTTCTTGGACTACAAGTCTCACAGATGGAGGACTCAATCTTCTTATCTCAAAGCAAGTATGCTAAGAATATTGTAAAGAAGTTTGGTATGGAGAATGCAAGTCACAAAAGGACTCCTGCTCCTACTCATCTAAAGCTTTCCAAAGATTCAAGTGGGGTTAAGGTGGATCAAAGTCTGTACAGAAGCATGATAGGAAGCTTGTTGTACTTAACTGCCAGCAGACCTGATATTGCCTTTGCAGTTGGAGTTTGTGCTAGATACCAAGTTGATCCCAAAGTCAGTCATATCAATCAAGTGAAGAGAATTTTGAAGTATGTAAGTGGTACTTACAACTATGGATTGATGTATACTCATGGCTGTGAACCAGCTCTGACTGGCTACTGTGATGCTGATTGGGCTGGTAGTGCTGATGATAGAAAAAGCACCTCTGGAGGATGTTTCTTCTTGGGAAGTAATCTGGTTTCCTGGTTCAGCAAGAAACAGAATTGTGTGTCTCTTTCCACTGCTGAAGCTGAATACATTGCAACTGGTAGTAGCTGCTTTCAAATGATATGGATGAAACAGATGCTCACTGAGTATAATGTCACACAAGATGTTATGACATTGTACTGTGACAATCTGAGTACAATCAACATATCCAAGAATCCCATTCAGCATAGCAGGACCAAACATATTGACATACGACATCATTTTATCAAAGACCTTGTAGAAGAGAAGACAATCAAATTGGAACATGTTGCCACTGAGCTACAGCTGGCTGACATTTTTACCAAGGCTCTGGATGCAAATCAATTTGAAAACTTAAGGGGTAAGCTGGGTATTTGCCAACATGAGGAATTGTAGCAATTAATTTTGCTTAAAACAAGGATCAAAGGAGTTATGCCTGTTCTGATTGGTTTAAAATTGTATTTTCTCATTTCCTACAATTCTTTTAAGAAGTTGAATAGACACTCCCTTGCTTCCTTCCTCTCTCGTCTCCTCATCAAAACCCAGTCTCTCAATCAGAAATTTCTCCTCAGTTGCTGTTGGTCCTCTAAAACTGTCAAAATGTCTCAAACACCATCATCATCCAATACGACTATTTCAACCTCTTCCTCTGATCAAGATTCTGGGACAATCTCTTCTTGTCTGGACTCTGACGTTCTGGAGATCTCTTCTCGTAGAAAAGTGGGAACTAACCCCACCAAGGTCAAAGAGTTGAGAACAAGACATGCAGGAAAGCCCCAAGCTTCTGCCTCTAGTAATCCATCTCATCCTTCTTCTTCAGTTCCCCCTGAAATTGCAAATAGGGAAGGGACAACCTATGTTAATCAAGCAATAGCAAAAATTGTTTCAAGAATTCTGAACGAGAACCACTCAGTTCCTGGCATTTATGTTCCTCTGAACCAAGAAAGCTCAAATGCTGAAACAAATCCAGATGTCTCTAAGAATGTTGAGACATCAAACAAAGAGAAGAATGCTGACATTGCTCACAAGAAAAGAAAGAATCCCGAATCCTCTGGATCTGATGACAGTGCTTGAAGGTTGGTTGCTGATATCTGGTGGAGTTTGGAAGTGTATTTAGTTGTTTTCTGCTGCTGCTCTTATTATTTTGTTTTGGATAACTGTATAATTTTATGAACATGTATCTTTGGCCCATTTGTGGCTAAAGAGGGGGAGATTATTTTGGTACTTACTTAATTAGTACTTGACATTCTATTTTTCTGCTGTCACTTATTCTGCTGCTATCTATCTCTGATTGCTTAGGGTCTTTAGCCAAAAATATGCCAAAGGGGGAGTTTGTAGGTGTTTAGGTATTGGCTTGCATTTTTGGTAAATCCCAAGTGTATGTGTGAATGTCATGACTGATGTCATAACATTCTAGTTCAGTTTGTACTGACTCATTAGGTACCTTTGCAGAAAAATATTGTAATTGAAGTACCGATGTTTATAAGTGTGTATCTGAGCATTTTGCAAAATGATCAC
This sequence comes from Vicia faba, assembly GCA_948472305.1. Lineage (NCBI taxonomy): Eukaryota > Viridiplantae > Streptophyta > Magnoliopsida > Fabales > Fabaceae > Vicia > Vicia faba. Next base: position 749,685,980 of record OX451740.1, on the reverse strand, counting down.
ATTTTGCTAAATCAGTAGACAGGTTTTCTCAGATGTCATAACAGATGTTATGACATCCTGTTCTGAACTAACAGGTTTGCAGGATGGATAAGTCTGAGTTTTTTCAGGAAATAACTCAGTCTTTCCTGAACAGAATCCTGCGTTTTCTGAGGGGTAACCTAGCTCAACCCTAACCTGGTTAATAAAGTCATGTGACCTGGTCTTTAGGTCAAACGGAATTAACCCTAGGTTTTTGTGGAAACCCTAACTGAAGTTGCAGCTGCTATATATTCAACAGAGCTGCTGTTTTTCAACTGATCCCTTTTCATTGATCAGAAGATCATTTGTAATCTGTATAGATTTGATTATTGTACTCCAAGCAATTATCATTGTGATAAGTGCCTTGGAATAGGTTTCTAATTGTAAGGGTTGTGTAGCACTCAAAGCTTTGAAGCAAGAGTGTTTGAATGTTCCTTGACTAAAGCTGTGAAGCAGAGTCAAGTTAGTTGTGTGCATCACTCAAAGCTGTGAAGCACGAGTGATTGTGTTGCTTGATTAAAAAGTTGTGAAGCTTAATCAAGTGTTTGTTTTTGAAGAGTGTCTTCATCAATTCTTAAGTCAAATTGGTTTATGTATCACTGCTGTGATTGTGGGGGAGTGAGTAGGAACTCGGGTTTAAGTTGTACTTAGATTGGAATTGCATTGGGTAGGTCTTAAGTGAAGGAGATAAACTGGTTGGTTTATTCCTGAATTAAAATCTCTTATAGTGGATTTCCTCCCTGGCTTGGTAGCCCCCAGAGTAGGTGTTGTTGCACACTGAACTGGGTAAACAATTGACTGTGTTCTTTATTGCTTTTGTATTTACTGTCATATAGTAAGTCAGATACGGTGTCATAACATTGAACGTGACATTGAGTATCTGCAGCCAGAATTTCATTTATGTTGAAGAGCAAAAGACAACTTCTAAGTAAAAGACAACTTTGTTGAAAAGGCTTCAAATTTATCAAGGATGAATGGTTTATGAAGTCACTCTTGAGGTGAAACTCATTTCCCAAAGAAAGTTGCAAATTCTCTATGCTTCAAGGGAGAACTTTGATCAAGAGGGGGTTATCAAAGATAGGGGGAGGATTCACATAAAAGTTTATCATTCTTTCTAAAAAAACGTCAAGCATTTTCAACATTATGTTTTAAAGAAGACAACTACTATGTGCATTTATCAAAGGATGAGAAAAAGCATCATGAAGCAATATGGATATGGTTAAGCTTTCAATATTATTATATGTATTTTGTCCATTTTTATGCATCTTTCCCTTCTTTTTAATAATGTCAAAGGGGGAGAAGGATGTGGCACTTTATGCTTGTATAATTCCTTGTCTTAAATTTTAAGGTACTCTTCAACCAAGATGAACAAATTCAAAGGAGTCCAACCTTATCATACAAAGGGGGAGTTATGCATCTTAGGGGGAGAAACTCTTTCCAGAAATTACAATGCATAAAGCAAGATTGTTTGTCATCATCAAAAATGGGGAGAATGTAAAATCAAGCTTCTCAAATGCACTTTTGTTTTGATGAAGACAAACCATGATTGACAAAGAAGGCAATGATTATTGATCAAGCTAAAAGCATCTGTGGATAAAGTCTTCAGTTCAAGCACTTAGCAAAATTTCAAGGTATAATGATAATCCTTACTTTAGACTTAAGACATAGATGTTCAATGGTCAAAAGAAATATTTTATATTTTCCAAATCCTTACTGAAGTTTTTCTAAGCTAAAAATAATTTTTCACTTGAGTGCAATCGATTTCCATATTAGTGCAATCGATTGCATGCTTCAATTTTTCAAAACATTTGCTACTGTTTCTAAGTGCAATCAATTTGCATGTTTGTGCGGTCATCCACATGTGTAACCCGTCTTCAAAAAAGGAGGTACACCAACTAACAAGAAGGTTATCCGCTTTGTCTCTATTACTATCATGCTCCAGGGATAGGGAGATCAATTTCTTCGCAACCCACAGGAAGTCAGAAGAAATTGAATGGACGGCAACATGCGAGGAAGCCTTTCAAGGAGTAAAACACTTCTTGTCCTCTCCACCAATCCTGGCAAGATCGGAAGAGAATGCACCTTTAATCCTATATCTGACAGTTTCTGAGAAAGCCATGAGCTCAATACTCATCCAGGAAGGGGAAGAGGGGGGAAGGTCGGTGTACTTCGTTAGCATGGTTCTGAAAGGAGTCGGCCTACGATACCATAAGATTGAGAAGTTGGCGCTAACATTGATAATAATAGCCAGAAAATTAAGACATTACTTCCAGGGTCATCCAATAGCCGTGAGGACTAATTACGCCATCAAACATATACTGCAGAAGCCAGATCTAGCTGGAAGGATGGTTACCTAGGTTATGGAGTTTTCAGAATATTATATCAAATTCAATCAAGAAACAGCATCAAATCAAACACACTAGCCAACTTCGTGGTGGAATTGAGTGACCCGATACCCATATAAAATATGATCAAGTGGACTCTTCATGTTGACGGTTCATCCAACCTTAAAGGAAACGGGGGAAAGGTCGTCCTTGAAGGACACCATAACTTTGTATTGGATTACTCCTTGAGCTTCAACTTTCAGGCTAGGAATAATCAGGAAGAATACGAAGCCCTCATAGCAGGAATGAAATTGGCTAAGGAGGTTGGAATCACCCATTTAGACGCAAACACTGATTCACAATTGATTGTAGGGTAGATGAAAGGATAGTACCAAACAAGGGACTCAACATTGTTGAAATATCTTCAAATAGCGCAGGGGATGTCAAAAACCTTCACAGAATTTGAGTTTAATCACATTCCTAGGGAAGTGAATGTACGAGCGGATGTACTAGCCCAACTCTCTATTACCAAGGGACCAGGACTAAATAAAACAGTCATACAGGAGATCTTGGAAAGGCCAAGTATCAAGAAGAAAGATGCCATGTCAATCGAGCACATCACTGGCTAGATGGCCCCGATAATATAATACGTAACGCAGGGAATCCTGCCCAAAGACACCAACAAAGCCAGATGCATAAAAATGTATCCACTCGCTATTTGATAATATCAGACAAACTATACAAAATGGGGAGTTCCACACCCATGCTGAGATGCATGACAAAAGCAAAGGTTACCTTAGTAATGAAGGAGGTCCACGAAGGGGTGTGCAGAAGCCACATTGGAGGGAGAGCCCTGTCTTGGAAGATACTCTGAGTCGAGTACTATTGGCCTTGAATGTTATAAGATTGTGTCGAGTTAGTGAGCAAGTGTGAAAAATTCCAGGTATACTCACTGATTATACATTCCCCATCAGAGTTACTACACTCCATCTTTTCCCCATGACCATTTTACCAATAGGCAGCAGACATACTGGGAACATTCCCCACAACACCCGAACAGTTAAAATTCCTCATTATGGTCATTGACTACTTCACAAAATGGGTAGAAGTTAAGGCTGTAGCATGCATTACCGCCAAAAGAGTACGTCAATTCTATTGGAAAAATATCATTTACAGGTTCAAGTTTCCCAGAATCATAGTCTCCGACAACGGGACGCAATTTGCAAGCTCGGTCGTGGTAGAATTCTACAGTGACATGAGTATCCAAAATAGATTCAAATCAGTGGAACACCCTCAAGCCAATGGTCAAGCCGAAGCGGCTAACAAGATCATCTTAACAGGAATGAATAAGAAGCTGGACGATGCAAAAGGATTGTGGGCCAAATACGTGTCGAAGATCCTTTGGTCATACCATACAACCCCTCACTCCAATAATCGAGAAACACCTTTCCAAATGGAGTACGGGGAAGACGCCATGATACCAGTCGAGATCAATACCCCTACTTGGAGAAGGGATAACTTTGAAGAAGAAACAAATAAGGACGACTTGAACAGTTCAACCGATACAGTGGATAAAATTCGAGAAACAACACATATCAGCGAGATTGTAGTCAAGAGCAGGTTGGCTAAGAAGTTCAACTTGAAAGTCAGGCAAAAAGGTTTCTAACTAGGAGAACTAGTCCTCAAAAATATTATCGATCATAAGAACAAAGGGAATTTGTCTCTGAATTGGGAGGGCCCATACCGAGTACTTCATAAGCTAAACAATAGGGCTTACAAATTTGAAACTCTGGATGGGGTAGAAATTCCTAGGACATGGAATGTATCCAACCTCAGGATTTGTTTTAGCTAAAAACAATGTTATCAAATCATTAAATAAATGTACAGGATACACTCTTTTCCCTTGCAAGGGAAAGGGTTTTTAATGAGGCGCCCAAAGTAAAAATAAATTATTTGTAACTGAATGCCTCTTGCAAACTCGGTCACCCTAACTAGGCTCTGATCCGACAAAAAGTCGAAGCACACTTAACGCCTCTTGCAAACTCGGTCACCCTCACTAGGATCTGATCTAACAAAAAGTCAGAGCGCACTTAACAGCTCTCGCAAACTCAGTTACCCTCCCTAGGCTTTGATCCGGCAAAAAGTAGAAGCACAGTTAACGCCTCTCACAAACTTTGTTCAATACTCCCTTCATCAGGATCGAGTTCTATAACTCACTCCCCTTATCAGGGTCGAGTTTTATAACTTACTCCCCTCATATGGGTCGAGTTCTATACTAACTCCCCTCATCAGGGTCGAGTTCTACAACTTACTTCCCTCATTAGGGTCGAGTTCTATAACTTACTCCCCTCATCTGGGTCGATTTCTATAATAACTCCCCTCATTTGGGTCGAGTTATATACTAACTCCCCTCATCAGGGTCGAGTTCATAAACGCCAAAGTGTCAAATTGGGTGTGACCGTGTTTTAAATGGTACCCCTAAATGGCATAAAATGACATGGAAAATGACTAAGGACACGCATAAGATAATTTCCTACACTACATGATCGAACACGTTCATCCCAATGGACTTTGTATCCGAGAGGCTTACACATATACCAAATTATCTTCAAAATAATGCATAAAAAGTTAAGATGCAGATAAACAAAAAACAATGATTACATAAAAGTCACAAAAGGGAAATCAGAAATACAAATCCCGCATGAGATAGTTCAAAAAAGTAACAAAAAGGATGGCGAACCACTCCTTACAAAACATTACATAAGCGCATCCTTATCGGATGACTAACATAAACACAAAATAAATCATCATTCAATAGGGTCCTCTTTCCCAGTGTCGTCATTGTTAACATTCTCCGTAATAGAAGGATCTTTAGGATTCGACTGAGGAGAGGGAGTTCTTTCCATGTCTTCGAGATCAACTAGGATGCCATCCTACACCACCCTAAAGAAGTCCATCTCTAATATGACCAGGCCGAGATGAAGGCACAATATATGATCCTTGGCCCACTCAATAGCTTCATCACCAGCATAAAAAACATCCACCTGAGACTTCTTAAGAACTTCCATTAACTCCGCAGTAGTGTCCTTCAACTCGTCTTTGATGGCCTTCTCTACCTTCAACCTCTTATTGAGTTGGGTAAGAGTGACCTTATTTTCAGACTCCAGAGTCTCTCGATGCTCTTTCTCCTTAACCAAGGCTTTCTCCATGTTGGAAAGCTTCTCGGACTGAGCCTTATAGGCCTCCTTCAACTGAGTTATATCTTCCTTCAGTTTCGATTTCGTCTCCTCGTGATCATCAACAGATTCAAAAACACCACAAGTCAGAACTGCACACCTTATAAGATAGGAACTGGGATTCTGCGTCATTTTCTATCGACCAACAGACTTAACCTTGTTGACATCCTCAGTGGTGTTGAGATGATCATAGAGAAAGCAGAGCCCATCGAAGCTACTAGACCAAAACATGAACTCCTAGAAGCATGGCTATCCCCGGGTTCTCCCATCAAAGAGGTGATTTCCATGTCAACTCGGCAAACCTCGTCGCTCATTAGGGTCTTGATCCTTTTGGGAGCACCTTGCTGGACCTCCTCTTGGATAGCTGGAACAGAAACTTGGGGCTCGTCCATGCTAGAAGTAGCCTTAGAGCCTTCCCCTTTACGCTTCTTCGAAGCCCGAGTCTCAAACCCAGACAGGTCCAACTTGATTGTGGAGGGCCCACTTGCACCCCTTCGGGCAGCCCTTGCCTCCACCATCAATCTCTTCTGCTCAGCCGCAAAAATACTTGTCATCTTATCTTCAAAGAAAGAAAAAGTTGGTGTAAGTATTGTATAAGAGTGTGTGATGGTTAAAAAAAAAAAAAGACTATTACCATGGAAGTCGGGAATTTGTTCAACAGTTAGAGACCATAAATCTTTGACCTTCATCATACGAAAGGAATCAAGAACATTTAGAGCTTGGACTTCCAAGTCTCTCAACTTCTCAAATGTAAACACAGATATAGGATAAGGGTCTCGGGTCCAGTAGTAGCGAAAGCGGAGCTTCCCACCCAAAGAGTATAATACTTGGGGGCACCTCGTCCCATATTTAACCTTTAGGAACCACTCGTTAAAACCCTTATAGTTGGAGGTATACACCTGGAGGAAACTTTTGTGAGGAAGACCATTAACTTGGATCCATGAAAGCTTCTCGACCCCTTTTACCTCATAAATGAGAAGAACAAACTGAATGTGGGAACAATATCCATCGCCTCGAAGACTATCTCAAAGGCCTTTATAAAGCCCCAACTGTTGGGGCAAAGTTATGAGGGCGCGACATTCATGGCCTTCAAAACATCGGCCTCGAACTTAGAGAAGGGTATGTGAACTCTTCAATCATGCAAGACCCCAACATAGAAGTAAAAGAAGTCCTCATTCGTGGAATTTCGGCAAAGCACACATATACGGTCCCCAGAAACGCATGCCTTCAGGATAACGTCACCATCTTCATAGGTGGAAGATACCGCCATCAAAGACCAAAGTTTAGCAATCTTCGTGTCATCTAGAACACTATTCTTGTAACCCATGACTTCAAGGTCGAAAAGGGCATAAGCCTCCATCCGAAATTCTATGGAACCTGCGGAGGAAGATTCGCGGTCATAATCACTCAAAGAATCAAGGGTGAAACCATAAACTTCCCTTGTGATTCGATCAAACCCCTTCTTACCTAGAACACCTTGAACCTCTTGCATGCATTGATCTCACAACTCTCTCCTCTCCTCAGCGTTAGAGGATTTTACGATATTTCCTTCGTCATCACACTCCCTTAGGGTAACCATAATCTAAAAGGCAAAAACGAAAATGAAAGGATAAGAGAAAATACTTGGAAAATGGAGAACACTTGAAGCTGATTTGAACGTCTTTGGAAAATGTAACTCCTTCTACAGTATTAGAGATAAAAAGGAAAAGAGGAAAAGTAGGGCTTTAATAGAGTCCAATAAACAATGCACTAGGGGAGGGAAAGTCACCCAATGAGCAAAGGTTTAGATGAAAGTCATCATTACTTTAGGAAAGAAAAAGTGGTGACTCTTCACTCCATGACACGTGGGTCAGAATAGAGCAATAACCCGGCAGCGCCTGCATTACCTTCTGTGACTACATGACTAAATATGGCTTCTTTATAAGAAATTACTTGAACTCGGGGGGCTTACGTACATCCCTGAAATAATAGGCCCGACCGGGTAGTGTAATTGGAGAGGAAAAAGGTTAAACCAGTAGTCGGCTCAGGGTGAGGGTATCTGGGGTGCAACTCGGTTAAGGGAGTATCAGATGACCCATTGACCTGGGTAGCAATTTGTCTTCATCATCGACCAGAATATGGTAGGTAGCCAGGAAGCACCTGTCCGTGACCGGTCACCATCTCGGCTCATTAATGCTTGTAACCTCCGGCGGCACAATCATCACAACGTTACACAACCTAGATTACTCCATTCATGGGGACGACAGAGGTTATAAGAGTTATGAAACTCAATAGTCACTCATTAACTAAGGCTCTTGATGACATAAAGGTACACACTATATATAGGGGCTCCCGCAAGAGGGATAAGCAAGATATCCATCTTGGGACACACACATCACTGTCGTAGCTCCCAAATCCCCCAATCATCCCATAAACTCATTGTGGTAGGCTCTTCCTAGTAATCTCCTGGGAAGTTGGCAGAATATTTGTTCTACATAAGAACACACCAAAACTCCAATCAAACTTATTCATAATCCCAAATTTTACAAACCAATCATAATACTTATTAACACAACATTATTTCATAACCTTTTTGTTTTCTTTTTCAAAGCTTTTTCAATTTTTTTCTTTTTTTCTTTTCATGTATTTTTCTCTTCTTTTTTTCTTTTCTTATTGCACTACCTCGTAGCAACCAACAACATAAGTGAGCAAACATTGCTCTCCCCAACTTTAATTCAACCAACATAAATGTGTGAATACTCCCTAGTTTCTAAGGCAAGACAAAAATTCAAACCATAAATCATGGCTGAGGGTTCACCAAAACAAAGAACCAACATCCATCCAAAAAGGTGAACTAAACACTCATAGACAAGCATCAAGTTCAAAAAAAATGGACATTGACAGAAAAGCTCAAAGAAGGGTTAATAAAAGTTCACATACTCACAAAGTTAATTGACTACTTGGTTAGGTAGTTTTGCTCAAAATGAAACAAAATACCTTGATCATTTTCATGTTTCATAAAATCAACACAAATAAAATAGTTAACATAATAAAATCCAGTTACAATAAGAATTGTGGCCACCAACATATATGAACAATGGAAAACTTCCTCACATTTGGGGTAAAAAGGGAACTAAAGTGATTCAATTAAAAACAAGTAATGCAAAAATAAATGAATGGTATGGAATTTTTACAAATTATAGGTTTCCTAAACATGTTATGCTATAGAAAACTATAAACAAGTACTTGGCATGTACTAACTTCAAAACAATATCAATACCATACATCCGCAAGTTGAATCAATCAAAATCGGAAAATCACCTCAAAATTATTTAAGTTGCCGGACCAAAATTGGAGTCCAAACAACAAATGAAAATTATTAGAAAAATAATACTATTATTATTAACTAATATAAAGCCTTGGTGAAAGTTGGAAAAAGGAGGGATAAGTGAAACAAAAAGAATTCACTGGCGCAATGCAGTAGAGCACGTTAAGCAAGCTCTACCGTGCTAAGCAGGCTACATTATAACCAGAAAAACAGGACAACAACAGAGCAGTTCTAGTGCAAGCCTCCACTGATCACCTATGCATTCTCAATTATAAAACTAAACAAAATTTATAACACATATACATTTCCTCAAGCTAAATAAAAGCAAGCTTTTGGAAAAACCATGCGAAAATGAATAAACAAGTTGAAAAGTGAAGATTTGAGATTTTAGAAAAGGCCCAATTTCAATTTATTTAAACAACATTCAACACACTACCTAAACTAACAAAATGAAAAACAATAAAACATGTTTGTTTTACGTTGTAAGCTCGACGCCTTTTACCAACATATTGCTTCAAATGAGCCAAATGCTTTCACTCCCGCCTTTTCTCTCATCTATTTGAGCTCTAACAAGAACTACACATCTAACCACACCTTTGGCAAACATGAAGAGAAAAAAAATATACACTATATTCTCATGTATGCAAAACATGTAAAATTCACAAGTATGTAAACAAATACAAGTATCAATATAATGAAGTTTCTATTTACACATTATAGACAATATGGACATTATGTGCAAAAATCAAAAACAAAGAAACTATCGCAATATGATCCATTAAAAACACCAATCCCTGGAAATAGCGCCATTTTGTTGAAGCGGTAAAATGACAAGCAAAAGTAAGTATTTTTATATGTTCTATCATATAGTCTCCACAAGGATTAATGTTATTGAATTGTTGTTCGATAAGTCTCAAGTTTATGAGTTTGGGTTTGAATGGGTTTAAAGTGTAAGGTGTGGGAATTAATGTTATTAATATAAAATAAATTCATTCTTCAGAGGAGAAACTTATCATGCATATAATTCACTCCTCAAAAACTTAAACCTATCGACCAGTTATACTCAACCTACAATACTCATTGTAATACGGTAGGAGAACTAACTTTTTGGTTTTATCCAAATGTACGGATAGCTAGAGTCGCCACTGTCTTTTCTTTTATCCAATATTTAGGAAAGGTAAAAAGAAAAAGAAAGACCTTTGATAGATTTAGAGTTCGGGGGGGGGGGGGGGGTTAAGATATGAAAAGGGAAGGTGTTAGCACACTTTTCACCCATAGTTATCTACAGACTCATAATTACTTATCTCACTTTTGAAAAACTTTCTTTGTGTGTGTCATTTGTTTAGAAATATTTTGAAATGCCAATGTAAGGCTGACTTTGTAATAATTCTTATATTAGTCCTCAAGAATGTAGTGTGAAAATGTTTTGAAAAGGTTCTGAGCAAGTAATTAAGTGTTTCTTACCCACTAAAGTCTTTCTTGTTCTTATCCTTCTCCTTTAGAGATAGTATTATCCATACCATTAGTTGTTAGGTAGCCCTATCTATTGAATGTGAAAGGACATGTGAAGGGTCATCGAATGGTCATTGAAGGAAACATGTAGAGATACTTTAGCAATTGTATCAGAGGGACTAGATCATTTTTTATAGGCAACGTCGAAGGTTCATCGAGGGACTATGATCTTTATTCGAGGGTCTTTTCCTAAAGTATCCCTACTTTCGAGGGACATGACCAATATTCGTAAGGCAACAAAAGAGGTTACCCTAAAGGTGCAAGTTTGTGAAGTGTATTGATTCAGATATTTTATCTTGAAATTAGGGTTTTCTAAGTTTGTTTTTAGTCTTTCCATACAAACCCTAGTTACTAGCAGTTGAATATGTACCGAAAAATAAAGTGCAGAATGTAAAGTCCTAAGCTATTACATGGCTTTGGGAGAGGTACAAAAGAATAAAAATATGGAAAGGTAAACCTACGCTATTACATCCTGTGAGCAGTTATATAATAGGAAAAAAAATGCGAGAAAAGTAAATCTAAGCTATTTACATTGGAGAGTACGACCTATACACTTGATCTAGGAAAATTAAATAGAAATAAGAAAAAGAAATAAGAAAATAGAAAGATGTTTTTGTGATTTTTTGTAGAAAAATAATTTAAATAATAATAATTAAATAAGCCTAAATTCTAATTGATTTTATTGTTTAAAAAAAAGGTTAATTAATTAATTATCAAGAATATTAAATATTAATTTTAAAAAAAACTAATCTTAACTTATTAGAAAAAATTAGGTTAAGTTAATTTGATGAGTGGTTAATAAAAATTTGGTTTAGGGTTAGAAAAATCAATGAAATTAGGTTAAATAAAAAAAGAATAAAACTTCATGGGGTGGGTGTTGAACCCACTCCCTCTAGCCTTCATGTTGCTTCTCTTGCCATTGAGCCAAGTGCTTGTTGGTGTTAAGAAACAGGCGCAGCATATTATATGTGAATCCTGCATAAATTGGAAAAATAACAAAAAAAATGTTGCAAAAGACAGGGATCGAACCCACGCCCTTAACATCATAAACCTTCGCCTTGACCAGCAGTCCTATGCTCTCATCCAGTAATATAATAAAACAACATAATACAATATAATCATGGACCAGAGAGACACCAGAGCCCTAGCTCCGGTCGTCTTCTCCGTGAGAGGATTTCTTCACTTGCAAATATAGCACGCATTAGTGAACAAATAGGACCCTACTCCCCTAAATTACCATTGTGAATCCAATGGTGGCCTTAGTTTTGGATAATTCTTCCTGCACAAAAAGATATGAACAAAGTAATGTAACATGGTTCAAACACGGTGATGTACGATTCTAGCATCAAGGGCCTCATGCAAGGGATTAAACATTCTTTAATTTGTCTCAAGAACACAATGAAAATGGTACTTCAAGTCAAAGCATTGTAAACATAAAAAATATGAATTTCATGAAAAACATGTAATCGGCCATATATGGAATGCACGTTTCAGGCTTCTTTGATCATCAAGAATGATCGAGACTTACTCTATAACACCTCAGGAGTTGATTTGAACGAATGGTTTGCTTTGAGAAGGGATGGAAATTAGATTTCGAATTGCCCTAGTTTTAGACAAAATTTTGAGATTTTGAGAGAGTGTTCTTGAGCAGGTTTTTTCGTGGTCCTTTTTGTGAATGTGATGAGCATATATATAGGAAGATATTAGGTTAAAAGATATGGGCTTGGACATCATGTAACCTATCTTTTATTTTGTTTGAAAAATAGATAGAAATCTTGCAAAACATGAAGATTTGTTTCGCAAAATAGGTTCACACGGATTCTACGTGATCTTGGGCCCCCAAACAAAATCAAATCTCGAGTCTTTTGTACCTTATCCATTTATTTGAGTTAATTTTGAATTTAAATGAATAAAATAAAAAATATAAGAAATAAATATCACAAAAATAAATGAATAGACTTAGGACTCTCTTATGAGGTCAGGAACACGTTTTGACCTTAAAAGATAGGCCCATTAGCCCAAAAATTCAAATTTTCTTAAATTGAACTTCATGCATTTTCTCAAAATTATCCAACTTGCACAAATCATATCTCACACAATTTTTATCATATGAAGGTGATCTTGGACTTTTTGGAAGCCTCAAGATGTCACCTACAATCTTCATGTTGGTCATTTTTTAATTTGAAGATTTATCTTGATGTAAATTGCTTTGACAAAAAGTGTCTTTTTGTTGACTTTTAAAATGACTTATAATATTTTGACCCATGTCTCTCAAATGAAGCATTTTTGGTCTTGAGCTTAGAGAGACAAAGTTGTAGAGAATTGAATTTCCTTCAAAATAAGCTTTGGTTGAGAAATTTATGATAAAGTGTGTGAAAGTTATGCTTGGTCAAAGTTCAGTTGACTTCTCCTTAAGAAAACCCTAATTTAGTAACTTTTGACTTTTGATGAATCTTGAGTTTCTTAATGAATCATGATCAACCCTTTATCAAATTATGAATGTGACTTCAAAATGTTGATGGTGACCAAAAATCTTGAAGTTTGACTGTAAATTGGTTAAAGTTGACTTTTTGTCCAATATAATTGATTTTCAATCATCTGACTAATTGACTGAGCAAACTTGTGCTGCAAGGCTTGGAATTTGACACGGGGATTCTTTAAGACACGTGAGAAACCATGAAATCCACTTGAGGCATTATAAGTCCAATTTTCCTTGATAAAAGAAAAACCCTAGTTGTAGGTCAACTGCTTAGGAGGAGGGTTTGTCTGATCAAATTGAGAACCCTAGGAGCATAAGGAGGTAATTTGTCTTGAAAAATGGGAGGGAAAATTTTGGGGTATAACAATTGCCACTGTTCAATCTTATTAAACCTGAAGAGTTAGATTGACATGCTCGCCATTCATGATCTGAAGGTTGAAGAGGATTGAACACTTAAGTGCCCAGAAATTTGCACTCACATGTGCACGAAGTAACACTGTTGGTTGATTGTATTGCTTGAATGGGCTTAAAGATGCCATTTAGAGAGGTGATAGAGTGTCGTCGAAGATGGGCTTATAGATGCCATCCAAAGTGACAGTTGATAGGAGTATCAGAATGAGTCTACGCTTGACTGTATCTGAGGAGTATACTAGAATGAGCATGTGTATGACTGTGTCTAGCAGATATGCTAGGGAGTGTCGGAATGAATCTTATGTCTCGATTGTATTTGAGTGATGTTCTAGAATGAGTATATGTCTTGAATGTATCTATAAGAGGATCAGAATGAGTCTTCGCCTGACTGTATCTGAGATCTGTATTAGAATGAGTCTACGCCTTACTGTATCTAAAAGATGTATTGGAATGAGTATCATAATGAATCTATATCTCGATCATATCCAAACTGTATCTGGAAGATGTACTAGAATGAGTATCATAATGAATTTATATCTCGATCGTATCTGAACTATATCTGGAAGATGTACTATAATGAGTCTACTTTTGACTGTATCCAAAGGAGTATCAGAATGAATCGTTAATTGATTGTATCTGAAGGATGATAAACTTTTGATAATATCTATTTGTTTATGAACTAATCTGAAAAAGGAAAAGTTAGTTTTATGCAATAATAGGATGTATGTAATGTATTGTGTAATGATGCTCTCAAAACAAATGAGAATAATATATGTGTTTCGTATGCATATGCTATGATATTTTGTAAATGATGTATGGATGTAAGATGTTGCTGACAACAATGGTGGCTTTGTATAGCAGTGTTGGATGGGGGAAATAAATCATTGGCCGTTGCTGGGGAATAAAGAATATCAATCTTCAATTTTCGCTAGGGACAATTTTGCTGGGGATCTCTGCTTTCTGTTTTGAGGACACTCCATTGAAGAAGTTTGACTTCTGCTTGGGAGTAGAAGAGTTCCCAGAAATTTGGTCGTTCATCGTTCTTTTACTGGGGAATTTGATTTTTATATACACTGACTGGGGATAAAAGAGATGGATAGTTCTCTGATGTATTATCTGACCAGGTTTCAGATACGGGTGTTGATTCTTCTAGGGAGGACAAAGTTGAATGACATATGGCTGGGGAAGATAATCATGTCGGGGAATCGCAATATCGTAGAAATAAAATTCGTTAGGGAAATAAACCCTTCTGGAGAATTAAATTCCTGTAAACTGTATTGAGGCAATACACTTTGATGGGGATCAAGATTTCATAGGCTGTGTTAAAGAAGTTTCCACCGTATGTTGGGGAAATGATCAAACTTCCTTATCTACTAGGCAGCCTATTAGGGAAGATGATCATGTCGAGCTATCCATCAGGGATATAAAGGTGAACCGCTGGAAGATGCCTTAATTTCGGTCTGATGGCATATTAGCTTTTCTAGGGAATATATCTCTGTTGTGTATGAGCTTGTGAAGATAGCTCTGTAGATATAGTTCCGTCGAGATTGCTCTATGGAGATTGATGGATGACTTTGAACATTAACCTAACTCCTAGAGTCTTTAGTAAATGCTAATCATGTTTTTATGCATATATTTTTTTAATAGTTATCATGTTCAAATGCATATGTTCATTCAATGTAATCAATGGATATTTTTGCTAACAAAACAGATTAAGTAAAACAATTTTGAATTTTGAAATATAATTGCATTGATTCTGAAAGTTTGCCTATAAGCAGGATGTTTTATACAAAGAGACAGAAATCCTAGTAAGAGGAAATCGTTGTAAGAATGAAGAAAGGGTACAAAGAAAAACAGTTATATGGAAACGATCCCATCGAGTTTCAACTCAGCTATTGCCCCTATGTCTTCAAGCATCTCATCACTTGTTGTTGGAAGAAGATGATTGAATTGTTTTGTACTATTTGAACTTACGACTAGTAATGAAGCTGCCTGTAAGTAGCTGGGTGATCCAACAGGACATAGTCGTACGTTTTAATCCCTAACTTTTTCCTGGACCACCCTTTCGGGTTTTCAGTCCATCGGGATATCCTTTTTTGCCCAAGCCGCCTTTTCATGTTTTCGACTTTCCCGATGTACAATTTTTTATATATATCCCTAATTTTGCTTGAAGCCTTTTGGTTCGCCGGGATGCGCTTACTTTTTCCTAGGCAGTCAACCTAGCAAGTCTCTTTTATGCGTAGTATTTTTTGATTATGTTCGTGTTCACAGGGTGTGGAAAATCTTCACTGTCCATGGTAGTAAGTATCATAGCACCACCAGAAAATATATTTTTGATCACAAATAGCCCTTCGTATGTGGGAGTCCATTTTCCCCTGGGATCACCTTGTGGTAGGATAATGCGCTTTATTACCAAATCATCAGCCTGGTATACCCGATGTTTAACTTTCATGTTAAAGGCCTTGATCATGCTTTTTTGATACATCTGAACATGACAAACAACCGCAAGCCTTTTTTCAACGGTCAAATTTATCTAGTCAAGTCGAGTTTGAATCCATTTGTCTTCATCTAAACTTGCGTCTTTCATAATCCTCAGGGAAGAAATCTGGACTTCAACAGGTAAGACAACCTCCATACCATAGACTAGAGAGAATGGGGCTGCTCTAGTTGATATACATATTGAACTGCGATAACCATGGAGCATAAATGGTAACATCTCATGCCAATCTTTGTATGTCACTTTCATCTTCTGCAAGATCTTCTTGATTTTCTTGTTAGCGGCTTCCACTGTGTCATTCATCTTTGGTCAGTACAGAGAAGAATTGTGATGCTTAATCCCATACTGCATGCAGAGTTCTGTAATCATAATATTGTTAATATTGGTACCATTATCCGTGATGATCCTTTCAGGGATTCCATATCAATAGATAAGGTTGTATTTAATGAACCGAGCCACAACATTCTTAGCAATGGAAGCAAACAAGCCTTCTTCAACCCACTTCGTGAAATAATGAATAGCGACCAGGATGAAACGATTCCCATTGGAAGAAGTAGCCTTAATCTCTCCAATAATATCAATGCCCCATATTGCAAATGACCAAGGAGAGGTCAAGACATTCAAAGGAACTAGAGGCACATGCACTTTGTCAGCATAAATTTGGAATTTGTGACAAGTTATGGAATTATGATGGCAATCAGTTTCCATGGTAGACCAGTAATAACCTGCTCTCAGAATCTTCTTAGCCATTGTATGCCCACTGGAGTGAGTACCAAAGACTCCTTCGTGCATTTCTTCCATAATTTTCTCAACTTCCTTCTTGTCTATACAATGAAGCAAAGTCGAATCGTGGTTGCACTTGTACAAGATTCCATTACTCAGAAAGAACTTGGCAGAGAACCTCCTTAGAAATTTCTTATCATTGATAGATGCTCATTCCATATATTCTCGAGTTTCGAGGTATCTTTTTAATTCGTGATACCAAGGCTTTTCCTCTACTCCATCAGTATCAACTTCATAGCAATGCACCAGTTCGTCTAGTCTCTGAATAGTAATTCGAGGAGCTTCATTATCCCATCTGACTTTGAACTTAGATGACATGGTAGCTAATGCGTCTTCTAATTGATTCTCTTCTCGTGGAATATGTTCAAAAGTGATTTCCTCAAAGTACGGAATTAATGTCAGCACATGCTCTCGATAAGGAATGAGATTTGGATGCTTCGTATCCCATTATCCCTTAATCTGACTGATCACTAGGGATGAGTCCCCATATACATTCAAGAATTTAATTCTGATATTGGTGGCAGCTTTGATACCCATGATACATGCTTCGTACTCGGCCATGTTGTTGGTACAGTCAAAACACAACCTGGTGGTGAAGGGCGTATAGCAACCCCTGGGAGAGATAATCAAAACACCAATTCCATTACCAAGCGCATTGGAGGCTCCATCAAAAATCATAGTCCATCAGGATCCCAATTCAGGTCCTTCACACGGTCTAGGTTCTTCAAAATCAGTGACTAGCATAATATTCTCATATGGGAACTCAAAATTCATAGACTGATAGTTATCTAAAGCTTGATGAGAAAATGATATTCTAGTATACTTCCTTTGATTGCCTTTTGAGTAGTATACTGAATGTCATATTCTGTCAAGACCATTTGCCATCTTCCTATTCTTCCGGAGAGAGCGGGTTTCTCGAATATGTATTTTATTGGATCCATCTTAGAGATCAATAAAGTAGTATGAGTCAACATATACTGTCTTAGTCGGCGAGCATCCCATGCCAAAGCGCATCAAGTTTTCTCGAGCAGTGAGTATCTTATTTCACAGTCAGTAAACTTTTTGCTAAGGTAGTATATTGCATGCTCTTTTCGACCAGACTCGTCATGTTGCCCCAATACACACCCCCATTGAGTTCTCTAACACCGTTAAGTACATGATATGGGGTCTTCCTTCAACTAGCGACGTCATAATTGGAGGTTCTTAGAGGTACTCCTTAACTTTACCAAGCTCTATCTGACGGTCGTCATTCCACTTCACTACTTGGTCTTTCTTCAGTAACTTGAAGATTGGCTCACAAGTGGTAGTCAAATGGGAAATAAATCTAGAAATATAATTCAAACGTCCCAAGAAACCTCAGACTTCCTTCTCATTATAGGGAACTGTCATTTCTTGAACATCTTTAACCTTGGCAGGATCAACTTCAATACCTTTACCACCGATGATGAAACCTAGGACTTTATCAGATCTTACTACAAAGGTGCACTTATTTAGATTCAGCCTCAACTTATACTTTTTCAACCTCTCGAACAACTTGTGCATGTAGTCAAGATGTTCTTCTTCGGTCTGAGACCTGACTATCATGTCATCAACGTAATCCTTTATCTCATGGTGGATCATATCATGGAACCAAGCTACCCTAGCATACTGATATGTTACATTGGCGTTCTTCAAACCAAAAGGCATAACTTTGTAACAAAAAGTGCCACACTGTGTGACAAAGATAGTCTTCTCCATGTCTTCAGGTGCAATTTTGATTTGATTATAACCAGAGAAGCCATCCATGAAGGAAAATATTTTATGTTGAGCGGTGTTGTCAACCGGAACATCAATATGCGGAAGCGGAAAGTCATATTTGGGGCTTTCCCTATTCAGATCCCTGTAGTCTATAAACATACACACCTTACCATCCTTCTTAGGTACTAGAACCACATTTGCAAACCACTGAGGATAGGACGTTACAACTAAGAAACCTACATTGAACTGCTTCATAACCTCAACTTTGATCTTTTAAGACATCTCGGGACGCATACGAAAATGTATCATGATTTGAAGAAATTGTTTTGGTGGCCGGGAATGAAAAAGGAAATAGCTGAATTTGTGTATGCATGTTTAATCTGTCAGAAATCGAAGATTGAGCATCAGAAGCCGTCTGGATTTATGCAACCAATGTTTATTCCAGAATGGAAGTGGGATAGTATTTCTATGGATTTTGTATCTGGGTTGCCGAGGACTCCTATGAATTGTGAAGCGATATGGGTCATTGTGGATAGACAGACTAAGTCTGCTCATTTTATACCGGTGCGAATGGATTACTCAATGGAGAGATTGGCACAGTTATATATTGAGAAAATAGTGAGTTTGCATGGAGTTCCTTCTAGTATTGTGTCGGATAGAGATCTGAGATTCACTTCGAAATTTTGGGAAGGATTGCAGAAAGCTTTGGGTACTAAATTGAGGTTGAGTTCAACTTACCATCCTCAGACTGATGGACAGACGGAGAGGACGATTCAATCGTTAGAAGATTTGTTGCGTGCGTGTGTTTTAGAGAAGGGTGGAGCTTGGGATAGCTATTTTCCATTGATTGAATTTACTTATAACAATAGTTACCATTCGAGTATTGGTATGGCTCCGTTCGAGGCATTGTATGGTAGACGGTGTAGAACACCTCTGTGTTGGTATGAATCTGGAGAGAGTTCGGTAATTGGGCCAGAGATTGTTCAGCAGACTACTGAAAAGATCAAATTGATTCAAGAGAAGATGAGAGCTTCTCAGAGTCGTCAGAAAAGTTATCATGATAAGAGGAGAAAGAATTTAGAATTCAGTGCTGGAGATCATGTGTTTATGAGAGTTACTCCGATGACGGGTATTGGTCGAGCGTTGAAATCTAAGAAGTTGACTCCGCGTTTTATTGGTCCGTTTCAGATTACGGAAAGAGTTGGAGAAGTTGCTTATCGTATTGCTTTACCTCCGAGACTTGCGAATTTGCACGATGTTTTTCATGTTTCTCAGTTGAGGAGATACATTCCAGACCCATCTCATGTAATCCAAATAGATGATGTACAGGTGAGAGATAACCTGACAGTAGAAACATTGCCTATGAGGATAGAAGATCGGGAAGTGAAACAGTTAAGAGGTAAAGAGATAGCATTAGTGAAGGTTGCTTGGGGAGGTCCAGCAGATGGAAATATCACTTGGGAGCTGGAGAGCCAAATGAAAGAGGCTTATCCGGAACTGTTCGTCTAAGGTATGTTTTCGAGGACGAAAACTCTTTTAGTGGGGGAGAGTTGTAACACCCCAGTTTCAATTATTTGATTTATTTAAATTTGGGAAATTATTTTATTAGAATTAATAAAATAAAAAGGAATTATTTATTTTGAAATATGGAGGAAAATAAAAGAAATAAGAAAATGCTGAGTTTTTAAGTTATTGGGCTTGGATGTTGATAGTAAAGAGTGGGGGTGAAAAAGAAGTAAGGATATGTTTTGGAACTCAAGTTATTTTTCTCATTTTTCACGATAAACAGATTTGGGAGTTATTGGGGAAATAGAGCTCTGAAGGTGAGAAGAACGAAGAACATCGCTCAAGAACTCAAGCTGCTAATTGATAAGGTAAGGGGGGCTATTACTCGATTTACCTTTGTTTATGGGTTTATGTACGGTTGATTTGGGTAATCGTAGGGAAAAACCCAATTGTTAGATGTTATTAGGGATCGATACCCTTAGGATTGAACTTTGTTAAAGAGGGTTTAGGTTCTCAATTTTATGAAATCAATTAACGATTTTAGGTTCCTAATGGTGGATTGGAAGTATATCTGCATGATCGTGAATTTACCTTAGAAGTTGTAGGGATAACCCCAATGTTAGCAGATTTCCCCAAAATGAACGACTAATCACTTCTAAGGTTACTATAATGATTGTTGGTAATTAGGAAATTGAGGTGTTGTTTTGAATTATACAAACTCGATGTCGTTAGGTACCGAAATGCGCGTTTAGCTGGCATTTTTCCGCGTTTGGATGCTATTCTGAGCTGCTGCAGGTACAGGAAAATTCTGTACGCGCTCAGCAACACGGGCCGTGTTGCACAACACGGGCACCCGTGTTGTTCTTCTGTGTTGGTGAGATAATGTGTTTTCTGGACACATTACAACACGGGCCGTGTTGCACAACACGGGCACCCGTGTTGGTCCCCTGTAATGAGAAAAAAAGTGTGTTTTCTGGACACGTTACAACACGGGCCGTGTTGTTTAACACGGGCACCCGTGTTGATGCTACTGTGTTGATTTTCTGAACTTTGTTTTCAGTGCTTGATTGTGGATTTTATTGCCATGCTTTTGGATAATGTTATCAAGCATGAATTATGATATAACTTGATGTGATTGATGTTAAATAGTATGCTGAGTGATTACATGCTATCCATATCCTGTTATGATTGATGTTGTTGATGTTGCATGATATGTTGATTGATGTTCATAGTATGCTGAGTGTTACATACTTTACATATCATGTTGCATTTGTTAATTGCCATTGTGTGGAATTAACATGGTGGCCAATATACGTGTCCGCGATTTAATGGAACGTTGAGGTGGTAGCCGTGTCCGCGATATAATGGAACGGTGAGTTATCCGTGACCCGAGATTTAATGGGGCGGTAAAGTGGTACCACATGCATGGGTGTGTTGCATTACCTTGAATATAACATGAATGGATGATTTTTCCAATGTTGTATTTGATTGTTTGTATGCACGTATGGTTGCTAAACTGTTGACGATGTTTGATGTTAATTGCAAACATGAAAAGTAATATATTATGGGTATATGAATTGTAAAGGTTTTTCTGTAAACTATGAAATATGCTAATTGTTGGGTGATGCTTATGGTTTCCTGAATTGATTGTTATGAACGTATAATCAAATGTATAATTGAGATGATCACCCTTACTGTTGAATATTTCAGATTGAGGAGCTTCGTTCAGGTGCTTGGCGAAGGCTCGTCGTTTCTAGTTTATTTTCGTTTTAGTATTGTCCGGGTCATGCTCTGATAGTTGTAACTCCGGGAACGTTTGTTTGTCGAGCTGTTTTAGTCAGACTCGTTTAATTCCTTATGTTTTGTTATAATATGATGTTGGCATTTTCCAGGTGTTAATCCCTGATGATTTTGAAAATATTATAACATTGATTTTATTAATTAAATTATTCCGCTGTGTAAACATGTATGAGTTACTACTACGTTATGCATGACAGGAATTTGTTTTATTAAAAGAGAATTGTAGCATCCTCGATTATACATGTACTCTGAAATTATGATTTTAATATTTGCGAAAATTTATTCGGGGTTTTAGAGGGTGTTACAATAGTTGGTATCAGAGCATAGTCGATCGTTGCGACCAGAGTCTTGAGTCAGTCATCCCTTTTGTATGCGATTAGTGTAAGGTAACACTGTCGATACTGTATTCTGATGAAGAGTATGTTTTGATTCTCAGGAACATGGCTGGAAGAGGTAACGGACGAAATGATGCTGCACTAGCTGAGGCTTTGGGGATGTTAGCTGGTGTACTTGCTGGAAACCCAACTGGAGGCGTGATTGGTGCTGATAGGCAATTGGGAAATTTCCAAAGGAACAATCCTCCGTTGTTCAAAGGTACACATGACCCTGAAGGTGCTCAGAAGTGGCTGAAGGAAATCGAAAGGATTTTCCGTGTGATTGATTGTGCTGAAGATCTGAAGGTCAGATATGGTACGCATATGTTGGCAGAAGAGGCCGACGACTGGTGGGTTGCCACAAGGACCGAGATGGTTCAAGATGGAGAGGCACTGACTTGGGCTAACTTCAGAAGAGCTTTTCTGAGGAGGTA
Source organism: Vicia faba (assembly GCA_948472305.1). Classification (NCBI taxonomy): domain Eukaryota; kingdom Viridiplantae; phylum Streptophyta; class Magnoliopsida; order Fabales; family Fabaceae; genus Vicia; species Vicia faba. Next base: position 749,663,562 of record OX451740.1, on the reverse strand, counting down.
CTTTCCTGAAGATGTTCGGGGAAGAAAGGAAATTGAGTTTTTGGAGCTTAAGCAGGGCAATCTGACTGTTAGTGAGTATGCTACTAAGTTCACTGAGCTGCCAAAGTATTATGCTCACTACAACAATGATGAGGCTGGAGAATTCTCTAAATGTATCAAATTTTAGAATGGTCTCCGAGATGAGATTAAGCAGGGAATCAGGTACCAGCGTATTCGTAGATTTTCTGATCTGGTGGATTGTAGCAGAATCCTGGAAGAAGATATTACCAAGAATAGGTCGTCTCACTCTCGTGGGGCTGTTGATAAAAGAGGAAAGCAACATATGGACCGTGGCAAGCCATATGGTAGAGATAACCAGAAATCAGGTGGATGGAAAAGGCCTAGTGGGGGAGATTCTAAGGCTCCTATCAGATGCTACAGGTGTGGTGAGTCTGGTCATCACATTCGAGATTGCAAGAGTGATGAGAAGAAGTGCTATAAATGTGGAAAGGCTGGTCATTTGTCTATTGATTGCAAAGGGAAGTCTGTTACTTGTTACAATTATGGCGAAGAAGGTCACATTCGTCCGCAGTGTCCTAAGCCTATGAAGGATCAGTCAGGTGGAAAAGTGTTTGCTTTGTCTGGATCTGAGACTACCCCAGAGGATCGATTGATTAAAGGTACGTGTTTTATTCATGGCACGCCTTTAGTTGCAATTATTGATACTGGTGCAACTCATTCTTTCATTTCTTTGGATTGTGCTGAGAGGTTGAAACTGGACATATCTGGTATGCAAGGTAGCATGATTGTTGATACTCCTGCATCGGGTTCAGTGACAACTTCACTTGTATGTAGGAATTGTCCTATTGAGATTTTTGGTAGAGGTTTCGGTATGGATTTAGTGTGCCTACCGCTTGAACAAATTGATATTATCCTTGGGATGAACTGGTTGGAATTCAACCGGGTTCATCTGAACTGCTTTGCTAAGACGGTGATTTTTCCAGAAGCAGTTGGTGTCGAGAATTTGACTATGACTGCTAGGCAGGTACAAGAAGCAATGGAAGACGGTGCTAATGTGTTTATGTTACTTGCTTCGTTAGATGCAACAGGAAAGGTCAGGAGTGGGGAATTGCCAGTGGTGTGTGAATTTCCAGAAGTCTTTCCTGATGATGTTGGTGAGTTACCTCCAGAGAGAGAAGTGGAATTTTCTATAGATTTGATTCCTGGTACGAGACCGGTGTCGATGGCGCCATATCGTATGTCTGCGTCTGAGTTGGCTGAATTTAAGAGTCAGTTGGAAGATTTACTGGAGAAGAAGTTTATTCGTCCAAGTGTTTCGCCTTGGGGTGCTCCGGTATTGTTGGTTAAGAAGAAAGAAGGTTCTATGAGACTGTGTGTTGATTACAGGCAATTGAACAAGGTAACCATTAAGAATCGGTACCCGTTACCGAGGATTGATGATTTAATGGATCAGCTAATTGGAGCCAGTGTATTCAGTAAGATTGACTTGAGATCTAGATATCATCAGATTCGTGTGAAAGCGGAAGATATTCAAAAGACTGCTTTTCGAACGAGGTATGGGCATTATGAATATTTTGTTATGCCGTTCGGAGTTACTAATGCACCTGGTGTTTTCATGGAATATATGAATAGGATTTTTCATCCGTATCTGGATAAATTTGTTGTGGTTTTTATTGATGACATTCTGATTTATTCCAAGAACGACAAAGAGCATGCGGAACATCTCAGAATTGTGTTAGAGTTGTTGAAAGATAGGAAGTTGTATGCAAAGTTGTCCAAATGTGAGTTCTGGCTGAATGAAGTTAGTTTTCTTGGACATGTGATTTCTAAGAATGGTATTGCCGTGGATCCTACAAAAGTAGAAGCAGTATCTCAGTGGGAAGCGCCGAAGACTGTTTCTGAAATCAGAAGTTTTCTTGGTCTTGCAGGTTATTACAGAAAGTTTATCGAAGGATTCTCAAAGTTAGCTTTACCGTTGACGAAGTTGACTCGTAAAGGACAAGCGTTTATTTGGGATTCGGAATGTGAGAAAGGTTTCCAAGAATTGAAGCGGAGATTGACTAGTGCTCCTATTCTGATTTTGCCGAATCCAGTGGAATCTTTTGTGGTCTATTGCGATGCATCTCTGTTGGGTTTAGGTGGTGTTTTAATGCAGAATCAGCAGGTAGTTGCGTATGCTTCGAGACAGTTGAAGGTTCATGAAAGGAACTATCCTACTCATGATTTAGAGTTGGCAGCAGTTGTGTTTGTCTTGAAATTGTGGAGACATTATCTGTATGGTTCGAGATTTGAAGTGTATAGCGATCATAAGAGTTTGAAGTATCTTTTAGATCAGAAAGAGCTCAATATGAGGCAAAGAAGGTGGTTGGAATTTCTCAAAGATTATGATTTTGGTTTGAATTACCATCCTGGTAAGGCAAATGTGGTTGCAGATGCTTTGAGCAGGAAATCCTTGCATATGTCTATGATGATGGTTCGTGAATTGGATTTAATTGAACAATTCCGAGATTTGAGTTTAGTTTGTGAAAGTACTCCGAAGTGTGTTCGTTTGGGTATGTTGAAACTTACTAGTGGTATTCTAGAAGAGATCAGGATCGGGCAGAAATCTGATGTTAATTTAGTTGATAAATTGACATTGATCAACCAAGATCAAGGTGGTGAATTTAGAATTGATGAAAATGATGTTATGAGATTTGGCGATAGAGTTTGTGTTCCTGATGTCGCAGAAATCAAGAAGAGTATATTAGAGGAAGGACATCGCAGTGGGATGAGTATTCATCCGGGTGCCACGAAAATGTATCATGATTTGAAGAAATTGTTTTGGTGGCCGGGAATGAAAAAGGAAATAGATGAATTTGTGTATGCATGTTTAATCTGTCAGAAATCGAAGATTGAGCATCAGAAGCCGTCTGGATTTATGCAACCAATGTTTATTCCAGAATGGAAGTGGGATAGTATTTCTATGGATTTTGTATCTGGGTTGCCGAGGACTCCTATGAATTGTGAAGCGATATGGGTCGTTGTGGATAGACTGACTAAGTCTGCTCATTTTATACTGGTGCGAATGGATTACTCAATGGAGAGATTGGCACAGTTATATATTGAGAAAATAGTGAGTTTGCATGGAGTTCCTTCTAGTATTGTGTCGGATAGAGATCCGAGATTCACTTCGAAATTTTGGGAAGGATTGCAGAAAGCTTTGGGTACTAAATTGAGGTTGAGTTCAGCTTACCATCCTCAGACTGATGGACAGACGGAGAGGACGATTCAATCGTTAGAAGATTTGTTGCGTGCGTGTGTTTTAGAGAAGGGTGGAGCTTGGGATAGCTATTTGCCATTGATTGAATTTACTTATAACAATAGTTACCATTCGAGTATTGGTATGGCTCCGTTCGAGGCATTGTATGGTAGACGGTGTAGAACACCTCTGTGTTGGTATGAATCTGGAGAGAGTTCGGTAATTGGGCCAGAGATTGTTCAGCAGACTACTGAAAAGATCAAATTGATTCAAGAGAAGATGAGAGCTTCTCAGAGTCGTCAGAAAAGTTATCATGATAAGAGGAGAAAGAATTTAGAATTCAGTGCTGGAGATCATGTGTTTATGAGAGTTACTCCGATGACGGGTATTGGTCGAGCGTTGAAATCTAAGAAGTTGACTCCGCGTTTTATTGGTCCGTTTCAGATTACGGAAAGAGTTGGAGAAGTTGCTTATCGTATTGCTTTACCTCCGAGACTTGCGAATTTGCACGATGTTTTTCATGTTTCTCAGTTGAGGAGATACATTCCAGACCCATCTCATGTAATCCAAATAGATGATGTACAGGTGAGAGATAACCTGACAGTAGAAACATTGCCTATGAGGATAGAAGATCGGGAAGTGAAACAGTTAAGAGGTAAAGAGATAGCATTAGTGAAGGTTGCTTGGGGAGGTCCAGCAGATGGAAATATCACTTGGGAGCTGGAGAGCCAAATGAAAGAGGCTTATCCGGAACTGTTCGTCTAAGGTATGTTTTCGAGGACGAAAACTCTTTTAGTGGGGGAGAGTTGTAACACCCCAGTTTCAATTATTTGATTTATTTAAATTTGGGAAATTATTTTATTAGAATTAATAAAATAAAAAGGAATTATTTATTTTGAAATATGGAGGAAAATAAAAGAAATAAGAAAATGCTGAGTTTTTAAGTTATTGGGCTTGGATGTTGATAGTAAAGAGTGGGGGTGAAAAAGAAGTAAGGATATGTTTTGGAACTCAAGTTATTTTTCTCATTTTTCACGATAAACAGATTTGGGAGTTATTGGGGAAATAGAGCTCTGAAGGTGAGAAGAACGAAGAACATCGCTCAAGAACTCAAGCTGCTAATTGATAAGGTAAGGGGGGCTATTACTCGATTTACCTTTGTTTATGGGTTTATGTACGGTTGATTTGGGTAATCGTAGGGAAAAACCCAATTGTTAGATGTTATTAGGGATCGATACCCTTAGGATTGAACTTTGTTAAAGAGGGTTTAGGTTCTCAATTTTATGAAATCAATTAACGATTTTAGGTTCCTAATGGTGGATTGGAAGTATATCTGCATGATCGTGAATTTACCTTAGAAGTTGTAGGGATAACCCCAATGTTAGCAGATTTCCCCAAAATGAACGAATAATCACTTCTAAGGTTACTATAATGATTGTTGGTAATTAGGAAATTGAGGTGTTGTTTTGAATTATACAAACTCGATGTCGTTAGGTACCGAAATGCGCGTTTAGCTGGCATTTTTCCGCGTTTGGCTGCTATTCTGAGCTGCTGCAGGTACAGGAAAATTATGTATGCGCTCAGCAACACGGGCCGTGTTGCACAACACGGGCACCCGTGTTGTTCTTCTGTGTTGGTGAGATAATGTGTTTTCTGGACACATTACAACACGGGCCGTGTTGCACAACACGGGCACCCGTGTTGGTCCCCTGTAATGAGAAAAAAAGTGTGTTTTCTGGACACGTTACAACACGGGCCGTGTTGTTTAACACGGGCACCCGTGTTGATGCTACTGTGTTGATTTTCTGAACTTTGTTTTCAGTGCTTGATTGTGGATTTTATTGCCATGCTTTTGGATAATGTTATCAAGCATGAATTATGATATAACTTGATGTGATTGATGTTAAATAGTATGCTGAGTGATTACATGCTATCCATATCCTGTTATGATTGATGTTGTTGATGTTGCATGATATGTTGATTGATGTTCATAGTATGCTGAGTGTTACATACTTTACATATCATGTTGCATTTGTTAATTGCCATTGTGTGGAATTAACATGGTGGCCAATATACGTGTCCGCGATTTAATGGAACGTTGAGGTGGTAGCCGTGTCCGCGATATAATGGAACGGTGAGTTATCCGTGACCCGAGATTTAATGGGGCGGTAAAGTGGTACCACATGCATGGGTGTGTTGCATTACCTTGAATATAACATGAATGGATGATTTTTCCAATGTTGTATTTGATTGTTTGTATGCACGTATGGTTGCTAAACTGTTGACGATGTTTGATGTTAATTGCAAACATGAAAAGTAATATATTATGGGTATATGAATTGTAAAGGTTTTTCTGTAAACTATGAAATATGCTAATTGTTGGGTGATGCTTATGGTTTCCTGAATTGATTGTTATGAACGTATAATCAAATGTATAATTGAGATGCTCACCCTTACTGTTGAATATTTCAGATTGAGGAGCTTCGTTCAGGTGCTTGGCGAAGGCTCGTCGTTTCTAGTTTATTTTCGTTTTAGTATTGTCCGGGTCATGCTCTGATAGTTGTAACTCCGGGAACGTTTGTTTGTCGAGCTGTTTTAGTCAGACTCGTTTAATTCCTTATGTTTTGTTATAATATGATGTTGGCATTTTCCAGGTGTTAATCCCTGATGATTTTGAAAATATTATAACATTGATTTTATTAATTAAATTATTCAGCTGTGTAAACATGTATGAGTTACTACTACGTTATGCATGACAGGAATTTGTTTTATTAAAAGAGAATTGTAGCATCCTCGATTATACATGTACTCTGAAATTATGATTTTAATATTTGCGAAAATTTATTCGGGGTTTTAGAGGGTGTTACATTAGGAACGGAGAAGTACCTTTGTCAACAGGGGTTATCTGAAGAATAAATCCAAAGGTCTGGCAAGGAGTCTCAAAGAATTCACCATCCATATCAATATACTTGAAGGAATTCAAATGACTCACCATGTATTCTTCTTCTCCGCAAACTGTGACGATTGTTCCTTTTACGAGATACTTCAAATTTTGGTGTAAAATAGAAGTAACAACGCCTTCCCCATGAATCCAAAGGCATCCAAGCAAACATGAATAGGCTGGACAAATGTCCATCACATAGAAAGTAGATTCAAAGACCTGGGAACCCACTTTGATTGGAAGATCAACCTCTCCATGCACCATTCTCTTTGAACCATCAAAAGCTCTTACCATAGTGTCACTGGGTTTTAGCACAATCCTTTCACAGTCAAGTTTGTCTAAAGCAACATTTGGCAATACATTCAATGAGGAACCTGTGTCCCCCAATACATGATATAAGGTAGTGCCCCTACACTCAATAGAGACATGCATGGCCTTATTATGGTTCCTTCCTGCGAGAGTTAAGTCAGCGTCAAAAAAGCCTAGCCCATTATTAATTGTCAGGCTAGCAACATGATTCTCAAACTGATCAACAGAGATTTCCTGCAGCATGTGAGCAGATTTCAAAAATATTAACCAAACCTGAGCATAGGCTTCAGAACGCAACAACAGAGATAACATAGATATCTTGGAGGAAGTTTGCCTCAACTGTTCAACAATCTTGTAGTCACTCTTTAGAATAATTTTCAACACTTCTTCCATCTCTTGCTTGGAGGTATCTTCAGCAATAACATCTTTTGATGCCCTAGTCTGGGAAGGCTCAGTCATCCGTTCTTTTCCTCGAGTCTCATTAGTTGACTCAGTAGCAGGGATACGAACTGGTGTAGTAACAACCTTTGAAGAGATCTCTGGAGAGAAGACCCTTCCACTTCTGGTAACTTTACTAGTCCCAACAATATTGCCAATATCAGGATCAGTAACTCCAGTATTTTCAGTTTCAACATCCAGTCGTTTTTGCTTGATGCCATGGTAGTAGACATCAGCTCCATAATTCTAAGGGATACCCTTGTCAGAGGAATATGGAATTGGCCCAGGCGTGGTAATGATCAAAGGAGCAACCCTAGGTTCGGCAGTAATCTTCACAGGGCCCTTAGAAGTGATCCTTATAGGAGTACCAGAAATTGCAGACACGTCTTCAAGCTTCGGGTCTTGAGATATACTTTCCGCAAAAGGATTCTTCTTAAATAGAATTACACGGTCATCCATCAAACACTGAACACCTTCTTTCAGCAGTGCAAAACCATTGGATTAGGACGTACAGTAGTAGCACCTTTCAATGCAACCCTGAAATAAACCAGCTTGCACCACCTTCTTCTTAACAATCATCAGAGGAGTAGTCAAGTCATTCGCAGCAGAAACATAAGAAACTTCATCAATAGCATTAATTCCCTTGTCATGATTAGGCATAGGTTAATTAATCATATTATGGGTCTCAAGAGGATCAAATTCAATCTCCTTAGTGTTAATCATGTCTTGGATCTTATTCTTCAGAGCCCAATAGTTATTAGTGTTATTTCTGAGACTGTTGGAGTGATATGCACACCTTGCATTGGGATTGTAACTGGGAGAAGAAGTATTAGGATTCTGAGGAGGATCCTTCAATATAATCAGCTCTTCCTTCAACATGTGTTGCAATGCTTGAGACAATGACATGTTGATTCTTATGAACTGTCTCCTAGGTGCGACCTACCTATGCTGATTATTCTGTTGTTGTATTGACGCGTGATTAGAGATCAGAACTTCCCCCACAGATTAGTTGCAGTCACTCTTATTACGACCTTTCTGGATGTACACAACATTGGATTCTTTCTTACCATTATAATACTTCTTCACAGTAATCGAAGATGTAGCCACCTTAATTTTACCGCTTCTAATTCTGCTCTCAACATGTTCTCCTGTCAATATTTGTTCAGTGAAACAGACAAAAGAAATCCCAAATAGGTGATTATAATAAGGACCTGTTAGAATGCTCATGAACATGTCAACCAAAGGAGGTTAAACTCTGCCTACAAGATCTCTCCATTTATGTGCGTACTCTTTAAAGCCTTCCTTAGAATCCATGGAAATAATTTGTAGTTACACGCGGGTTAGTGCAAAATCATAATTGTATTGATACAGTTTCTAGAAATTTGTAGCCAAATCTTCCCAGGTATGGATATTGGTACCTTCAAGTTGATAATACCATTCTAGTTGTGTTCTAGACAGACTCTCTTGAAAGAAATGCAACCATAATTTCTTGTCAATAGTGTGTGGTTGAATTTTCCGAACATATGATCTTAAATGCAGTTTCGGGAAAGAAACACCGTCATACTTGGCAAAGGTAGGAGTTTTGAACTTAGGAGGAATGATAACTCCTGAGACTAAACCCAATTCTTCAATGTTCAAGCCAGGTACCTTCTGGATCTCCATAGCTTTCAAATGCTCTTCTAACAACTTATACTTCTCGTCAGTAAGGGGATATTGTTCATGCGGATAATCTTCTTCCTCTTCATCAGAACATTTATCAGAACCATGTTTACCATTTTCCTCAGCTTTAACACTCTTACCATCTTCATCCTGGTTGTCATATTTTTCCGATGGGATATTGTGATACGGTGGGAGAACTGACTATGAGTTTTGCGTTTGTATTCGCACTTGTTCGGGTGAGCAAGAGTCGCCACCGACTTTTTATTTTATCCTAAAGGAAAGGTTAAAAAAGCACAGCAAAAACCTTTTGAGATATTTTGTGGGTTCGGGGGGTAGATTATGAAAAGGGAAGGTATTAGCACCCTTTTCATCCATGGTTATCCATGGGCTCTTAGTTACTTGGTTTTTTAGATCACTTGCCTTGATTTGCGATTGCTTGAAAATGTGGTGTGTGTGAGTGTTTTTTTGAAAATGTTTTTTGAAGAAGATGCCTTGTCTTAGGCTACCCTTGTAACAATTCTTTACTCGAATGTTTTACAAAGGTGTGTATCTTTTCGAAAAGATGTTTCAAATGTTTTTGAGAGTTTTTTTTGAAAGTGTTTGTGGAATGTGGTTTTTGAAAAGAAGGCAAGTGTTTTTGCAAGTTGATCTCAAGTAACTAAGAGTTTTGTCTACCCTATTGTACTCAAAGGTTTTCTCTATGTTTTCAACCCTTTTTAACAATTTTGTTCCACCATTGAATTTGGTGGACAATCTTGCGTTTAGGACGTTTAACGGGACGGGCGCGGGTCATCGTATGGACCATGAATGCAATGATGCCAAGTGTCTTTGGGCAATTTGCTTTGAAGGGACTATGATCATTCCATTTAGGAAACTTTCGAAAGCGTCATCGAGGGACTTATGATCATTTGAATTTGTTTTGCCAAAGATACTCGACGTGCAAGCATGGCCCATTTTGGAAGGAGACATGTGGGATTACCCTAGAGGGTGCAAGTGTGATTGTGTATTGTTTTCATGTATTTGTCTTGTATTAGGTTATCTAGCGTTTGATTTTATGTATATGCAAACCCTAGGTCTAACCATGGTATAATTCGAAAGCGGTAAATTGCAAGAATTTAAAGTCTACGCTATTACAAAATAAGTATCCGGGAGTGGGGGTACAAATTTACGAATGGGGATGAGACTTAGGAATGTAATGTCCAATAGATTACAACCAAATCGAATTTGCGATCAAATGTAAATGTAACGAATATACAAAATAAGCAAATGTATAATGTATCAAATATAAGTATATTGTGTAAGTGTATGTGTATATGCATATGTAATTATTTGTATATGTAATTATTTACAGGTGCGACAATGTGAATTTAAATGTGTATTATTTAAGGTATGGTTAACTTAAAGAAAAGAATTGGATATTTATTAATCTTTGATTTGTGATCTTGTATTTTCTTTAATATGTACAAAAAAAGAATGTTTTGATTAAATGTTTTAAGTTCTAATTATGTATATAAAAAAAGTATTTTTATTTGTTATGTACAAAGAGAATATTTTAATTAAAAGAAAAAGGTGTTTTCAATTTTAATTATATTGTGTAATAAAAAATGTATCTTTATATTTTTGTGTTATATATATACAAAATAATATTAATTAAATGTTAAGAATTTAAATTATGCATAAAAATGTATCTTTCAAATATTATATACAAGTGGTATTTCAAGAGTTATTCTTATGCATTTGTATTTTATTTAATTATGTTAGTATAAAAGAAGTATTGTTAGTGTAAAAAAAAATGAAATGAAATTAGTATTAAGTAAATTATAAAAAAGTGGTTAATTAATGTAAAATGTTTAAAAGATGTTAGTAAGAAATGAATGGGCTCAGTGTTTGAAACGGGCAAGGCCCAGCAAGCTTGACAAACGTTTTAGGGTTAATTGGCTTGTGTTCAGTTGGGAACACGTTAGGGTTTGTGAGCAGCGGCGGCGTTCGTCTTCTATCCTCTTCGTCTTCGTTCATCTTTCGCCATGGATTTGACTCTCCCCTTTGCCCAGCCACCAGCGCCTCCGCCTCCTTCGCCCTTCCTTCTTCCTTGGTTCAGTGAAGCGCAATTTAAAGGTAATCCTCTTGCTCTGCCTTTTGTCTAGCGTGTCTAGGGTTTGAATCCCTTTTACATGTTATGAATTACTGCCTTTTTTGATTAACTGTTTGATTTGATTTCTTATGTTGTGTTCATTATTGATTTTGTTGGAGGTACGTGAGAAGGGATGAAAGAAAATGTATTACCTTTACTGAAGAGGGGAAGGAGTGGTGGAGGCGCTTAGGAGGCTCGATGGTGAATGGGTACGCGCGATGAAGCTAGCTTAGCAAGGACTCCTGGTACTTCTGTATTCTTCTTTAGGCTTTGTGGTGTTCGCCTGAAAGCTTAATACCTATATCTTCTTTTCTTCTTCTCCTTCTTGTGTTGTCTTTTACTCGAAAGCTTATTCTGAGTTGTGATATGATTATGCTTGCTTGCTTTTTCTGCCCTGTGATGTCTCTACTGAGGGCCCTGTTTACATGTTTATGTTGCCTTTGTTGCCTGTGTTGGATGCCTGTGTTGCCTTGCTTTGAGTTGCCTCAGTATTTCTTTATCTCTTCCTTCTATTGCCTTGAATGTTTGCCTTTTTTTTTACTGCCCAATGATGAGCTTTCTGAGGGCCTTGAGGGTTTGATTTTGGATGCTTTTTGAGTAGTAAGGCTTTACCTTTTTCGTGTGAGGCCTGAAGCCTGTGAGGCTTGAAGGCTTCAAGCAGGTTTTGGCATATGCTTAGCAGGTTTGAGTCTTGACAGGGTTTTGAATGGTAAGGCTTTTGGTGTTGAAACTGGCTTTTAGCTTTGACAGTGGTTTAATGGTAAGGCTTTTGGTGTTGAAACTGGCTTTTAGCTTTGACAGTGGTTTAATGGTTTATGGCCTTTTGAGGTTTCTACTGGTTTATGGCTTTAGGTTTGTGCTGCTTCTGTAGAGGTTTTATGTTTTTACAGGTTGTGAGGCTTTAAGGCTCAGGCTTCAGGCTAGGCTTGTTGGTTTAAGGCTGGAAGGTTTTGGTTATGAACTTGGGTGAGTGTTCTGGTTTGGTGATGGTTTTAGAGTTTACAAGCTTGTGTTGGCTTTTGGATAGTTTGTTCTATCTTGTTTTACAGGTTCAGCAGGCTTGGCCTTGACAAGTTATGCTTGTTTTTGGTTTTATATCTCCTTTTACTGTTTTCAAGAAACTTTATATTTTCTTTCCTCCTCTTTATCCATTGTGCTATTGCAGTTTGTTGTATATACCTTTCTTGCCTAAAGCCTCAAAGCCAGTAAGCCTAAACATTTCTTCCCTCTTCTCTCTCTCCAGTACACTTAAAAATATTGAAATATGTTTTATGTGTGTACTTTTCTGAAAGGGCCATTTTTTGGGAAATGATGACAAGAATATGTTGCTTGCATATCATGCTTTTCTCTGCATTTTTTATCTCTTCTTGACAGCTTCTTGTACTTTGTATCTTTTGATATCCTTCCAAATCTTCTTTTTGACAGCTTTGGTAGCTTTGTAAAGTTTGACAGAAAGTTTGAATTTGGACTTTTTAGTTTGAACTTCTAGTTTGGTTTGAACTTGTGCAGTGCTGTTTGAGATTTGAACTATGCATTTTGGCAATTTTTGAATTGTGCAATTTTGACTTTTGTGCATTCATTTTTAGCAAATAAATATTCGTCCCTCTTTGTGAACCGGGAGAAATCCCGTGATTTGCAGAGAGGGTTAACTGATCCCAATCGGTGGCCCTTAATGATGAACTGTAATTTTATCTGTCTCTTTATTTATTTATCTGCTATTTGACTTTTCTTCCTTTCTTTTGCAGATAAAAAATTGAGTGGAGAGGGGTATTAAATGAAGAATGAAGAATTGGAGACTTAGAAAAAATAGGATAGTTTTATTTTTATTTAAATTTAAATTAATGTAAAATCATTGTTGTAAAGAACAAAACAATTGTACAATTAATTTAAAAATTAATAAAAGTTTCTTCATCCAATTAATTATTTTTCCTCCTTTTTCAATTATTTATTTATTATTTATAGTTCTTTCAATTAAAATAACTGAAAATTAAATTCCAGCTATTTAATCTTTAGAATAATAAATAATTAACTAAGCGTTGGTTCAACGTTGATCAAAATAATAAACTTGGCGCTTCCAACATCAAAAGCAAAGCACAGTCAAACACAATAACTGATCAGACGCATTCCCCCTTTTACTGATTTTTTTACCAAACACTGCAAACCCAAACTGAATGTATCCTTTGACTGGTTCAATCAAACAAACGTGAATTCAATCCAAATGTATTCTTTTACTGATTAAGTCAAACAAAGCGTATTCAAACCAAATCCCGGAACAACTTGCAAAGCACCGTACAATTAAATCTTTCTGAAGAACCGCGTATGAACAACCTTAATTCCTGATTAAATGCCGAAGAACGTTCGCCTGATCAAACCTGAGCCAAAATCAACCAAAACCCTAAGCCAATTGTTTGAAACATTCTAGAGCCCTGAAAATCAGTAAAACCCTAATTGCGTCTGACTGGCGAGAAAAAGTCTGTTTGACCGATTCTTGAGCCAATCTGAAAAATCAGGAAACGCCTGAAGCTGTGATTTCTTGTGGAAAAATGCGAGGGAAAATTTTGGGGTACAACAGTTGCCCCTGTTCAATCTTCTTGAACCTGAAGAGTTAGATTGGCAAGTTTTCCTTTCGCGACTTGAAGGTAAAAGAAGATTGGACACTAAAGTGCCCAAAAAATTTGCACTCGACGAAGTGATAGTAGAGGTGAATGGGCTTAAAGATGCCATTTGGCGATGGGCTTAAAGATGCCATTTGGCGGCTGCTGATAGGAGGATGGGCTTAAAGATGCCATCTGGTAATGTTGAACTGTATGTCAATGGTGAGTGGACGAGTATCAGAAAGGCACCCATGTTTTGGAACATCTCTGAATTGGGGGTCCGAATAAGCAATAGATTGACATCCATGTCTGGAGAATTCGTGAACTGTTTTCAGGAGTTGAGATTGAATAAGCAATAGAGCAGCATCCGTTGTTGGGAAGCGTCCGTAAACTGTTTTCAAAAGTTGAGAAGAGTCTGAACAAGTGATAGGTTAACATCCGTTACTGGAGAACCCGTGAACTGTTTTCAGAAGTCTTGAGAAGAATCTGAACAAGTGATAGGTTAACATCCGTTACTGGAGAACCCGTGAACTGTTTTCAGAAATCTTGAAGTTGAATAAGCAATAGAGCAGCATCCGTTGTTGGGAAGCGTCCGTAAACTGTTTTCAAAAATTGCATCTGAACAAGTTGGTAGATTAACATCCGTTGTTGGGAAGAATCTGTAAACTGTTTTCAGAAGTCTTGAGAAGAATCTGAACAAGTGATAGGTTAACATCCGTTACTGGAGAACCCGTGAACTGTTTTCAGAAATCTTGAAGTTGAATAAGCAATAGAGCAGCATCCGTTGTTGGGAAGCGTCCGTAAACTGTTTTCAAAAATTGCATCTGAACAAGTTGGTAGATTAACATCCGTTGTTGGGAAGAATCCGTAAACTGTTTTCAGAAGGTTGCATCTGAACAAGTTGGTAGATTAACATCCGTTGTTGGGAAGAATTCGTAAACTGTTTTCAGAAGTCTTGAAAAGAATCTGAACAAGTGATAGGTTAACATCCGTTACTGGAGAACCCGTGAACTGTTTTCAGAAGTCTTGAGGTTGAATAAGCAATAGAGAAGCATCCGTTGTTAGGAAGCGTCCGTAAACTGTTTTCAAAAAATTGCATCTGAACAAGTTGGTAGATTAACATCCATTGTTGGGAAGAATCCGTAAACTGTTTTCAGAAGTCTTGAGAAGAATCTGAACAAGTGATAGGTTAACATCCGTTACAGGAGAACCCGTGAACTATTTTCAGATGTCTTGAAGAGGAACCGGTGTAGGGCTTCCTGATGATGAGCTCGTGTAAAACTGCATCTGGATGAATCTGGAATAAGTATCAGAATGTCGCCGTGTCTGGGTCACATCTGAACTATTTCTGGATGAATCTCGGAAGATAATGATTTTTGTCTGTCGACTGATTTTACGTGAAAAGGTAAAGGGTTAGTTGTATGCAATGTCATGATGCATGATGCAATGTATGTGACATCAATGTTTATGACATGAATGTGATGAATGCGCATGTAAGCTGATGAGCTATCTTGCTGAGGATAGATGGATCCTGGATGACTGAAGATAAAAGAATCTTGACTGCTTCCGGGGAGAACAACTCTTGGGCTGCTGCTGTGGAGGGCAAGAATCTTCAACTGTTAAAAACGAGAAGTCTTGGGACCACTGTTGGAGGAAATCAGAAGCTTGGGTTGTATGCCAAACTACTGGGGTCTTCCTGTCTTTAAGAGATCTGTGTAGGATTTCCTGATGATGAGTTCGTGTAAAACTGCATCGGGTTTTTGAATACTTTTGACATTCGAATTCCCCAAGTGGTGATGTAGATAATTTCCTGGCTAGTTACAGGTGTTGGTCTACAATCGGTCGTCCACAGATGTTTCCTGGCTTGTTACAGGTGTTGATCTGGAACTCTTCAGACGTGCCCTGGCTAGATACAGGAATCGAGTCTGGAAATAGTCGTCAACAGATATGCCCTGGCTGGATACAGGAATCGAATCTTCGAACTCTTCAGACGTGCCCTGGCTAGATACAGGAATCGAGTCTGGAACTGTGATAGTTAACAGATATGCCCTGGCTGGATACAGGAATCGAATCTTCGAACTCTTCAGACGTGCCCTGGCTAGATACAGGAATCGAGTCTGGAAATGTGGTCAACAGATATGCCCTGGCTGGATACAGGAATCGAATCTGGAAATAGTCGTCAACAGATATGCCCTGGCTGGATACAGGAATCGAATCTTCGAACTCTTCAGACGTGCCCTGGCTAGATACAGGAATCGAGTCTGGAAATGTGATAGTTGATTTGTTGAACACTTTTGACATTCGTATGCCCCAAGTGGTGATGAAGGAGTCTTGAATCAGATTACTCTGCATATTGAGAGATTTCTTGAAATCTTGACTGGACTGCCCCAGGTTAATTGGATTTTGAAAGATCTACTGGACCTTGACTGGACTGCCCCAGGTTAATTGGATTTTGAAAGATCTGTTGGACCTTGACTGGACTGCCCCAGGTTAACTGGACTGTGCTATGTCATGCCCCTTGTTGATAGGAAATTTGTAAAGGAAGTGTCGTCCTTTTGAAGTGATTTTGCTCACTGAGAGAGTTTTCGTTCCTCCGAACATTCGCTGTATGAATTTCTTCGCTGTCAAACAAAAAGCGAAATGCAGACAGTGATATTCAAGCAATGCAAAGTTTATGTTTGTCTCGAAGTTTTGAAAAATGCATTTTTAGCAGAAAACTTTTCATAAGACAAGTCAACACAAGATTTAGAGTAAAGCCCTACAGGAGTCAGGATACCTTTTGTAACAGTATGCTTTCGAACTAACCCATGCTTCAATTAGGACTTTTGAAGGGTTGTAACGTGGCTTGGTTCACGGTTTAAGAAACAAAGGATAAAGGCTCAAAGTATATTTGTACCCACCCGCTCTTCGTGATGTTCTTCAAACCTAAGCTCAGTTAATTGTGCGTCACACTCTGTTTTGAGTTTGGAACGACTTTTGGGTGATGGTTCACTAGTTGAATTTGGGGAGACAGTCATCATCTCCTTTTCCTTTTCAACATTTTTTCATGTTGTTGAGGATTTCGTAATGACCTCACTATTTTGATTTTGATTTGTTATCCCTAACTTTTGTCTGACCGTTCCCGTTTTTCGAGATTATAGTCAGCGGGATGCCCCAGCTTTCTTAAGCCTCCTTTATAGGTTTTGGATTGGTGGGCTTTTCTCTTTTGAGAGATTGACTGTCTATGTGATAGGGAACCACCCTTGTCTTTTGATTCCAAAGGAATGCTTTCTTTTTCGACGTCGTTCGTTGTATTACAAACTGAGAGTTTGCGACTTCAATGCGCATTTTCTTTTGAATTAACTGAGATACTACCCTGCCCCGGGTTTATATCAAAGGTTTTGATTGTTTAGAACAGAAAACTCCTACTTCTTTGGCTCGAAGGGGTTGACTAGGGATTATCTTCCTTATGACTCCCGTGTTTGGGATTTGAAAGAAATGCATGTACATCATCAGCAAGGTCTGTTCAAAAGCATACTGTATAAGATCATGGTATTGTTTCGTCATCCTCCCTCTAAAGGCTTGCAGCTTTTTATCAAGAGTCAAATATCATAAAGAAAAGCATAAGAGTAGTGAAACGAATGGATGAATTCAAGACAAACATATGCAATACATTAATGAAAACAGAGTTTAACATCAACAAATAATTGTTTGACAGCAAAAGAAATTACAACTTTGAAAATTCAAAAAAAGAAGCAAAAGTCTTTCAGCTTGAGCTTCGTCACTTCAAGTGGAGAACCCTTTAACAGAAGATTTTCATCTCACCGTATGGCATGAATTCTAGCACCCCAATGTCGATCAGATCTTGAATCTTGTTCTTCAAGGCCCAACAGTCGTTGGTGTCGTGTCCCGGGCTGTAGGAATGGTAAACACAAAATGCATCGGGACGGTAGTTAGGAGAGGAGGTATTGAGCTTCTGAGGAGGGTCCTTTAGGGTAAGCAGGTTGACCTCCATCAGGCGCTTCAGTATAAAGAATGATGGTATTTCAGTCTCCGTGAACTGTCTTGCCGACGTTTCTTGCTTACGCCGATTACCCCGTTGACGCTGGCGAGGTTGTTGATGGGCTTGTGACCCTGAAGCAAGCAAAGGAGCTTTCCCCTTGTTTTCTTGAGTGACTGGAGGCTGAGTGGTGACTTGCTCTTCAACCTCATATGTTTGCCCCAGTTGGTTGTTTGGAAGCAATTGGCGGACAAGAACTCTGAGTTCCTCTTGTCTTTGAGATAGGTCTTGGATGAGAGCCATCTGGCCCACCAACTGTCCCATCACTTGGGTCCTCAATGTTGTCAGATCAAACTGCAGCTCTGCAAGCTGATCACTCCTGGCATTGTTGGAATTCTCCAAGCCCTTTGTGAGGAGAGCTTTCATTTCTTCTTTCCCCAGAGACAAGTTCAGGAACACTTCCTGCAGCTGAGCAGTCTGGTCTTGGATGTCTTCGACAGACCTTTCTAGAGCCATCTCTTACTGAAATAAACAGCAGGAGAGTAAGGAAACCTGAAAAAGGAAAGACTGTCAAAATGCAATGCATGATATGTGGATGCATGCTTTCAAGGATCTCTTAGGGTAAACACAAGAAAATGTTAGAGGTTGAACTTCGCTCTTGGATTGGAGAACTTTGCACCGGCGGATGCCTTTCCACGAGAATCAAGCTCACCATGTCGAGTGGGTCATAGCCACTGATTCAAGTTGGTGCACTTGAACTTTGACTGGAGAACTTTGTATCGGTGGATGTCTTTCCACGAGAATCAAGCTCACCATGTCAAGTGGGTCATAGCCACTGATTCAAGTTGTTGCACTTGAACTTTGACTGGAGAACTTTGTATCGGTGGATGTCTTTCCACGAGAATCAAGCTCACCATGTCAAGTGGGTCATATCCACTGATTCAAGTTGTTGCACTTGAACTTTGGTTGGCATTGGTTAGAGGATAAACCTCTTGCCCCTTGGTAGACGTTTGGTTCAACGTAACCCTGCATCAAAAGAACCCTCGAGATCCTTGAGATGGTTATTGAAAATGCTATGGTATGATGTCATGATGTTATGTACATGTATGCAAAAAGCAAGTGAGTGTATATACAGACAAACATATTCACACAAAGCAAACAAGTCCTTAGGCTTAGGCTTGCATGGGGTTCAGGTACTACCCTCTTTCAGTTTCGTTGGTTAAAACTTGTCCTATCAAAAGTAATCGGGTTCTAGAGGATCTCAAATCATTGGCTACCCTCAATCGGTCATAACTCCAGCATCGCTATCTTTTCTTGCGGCCGGAACCATCGCGGGAGTTTAGCCTCAATGAGTGTAGCATACTGCTACTGTTCTAATGGCCAAGTTGGGTCAATTTAGGGTTCTAAGGTCGGTTGGTGCTTAATGACTCCTTGGAAGACCCATATTCTCCCTGTTTCAACACGAGGGATATCGGTACAGACCAAGGCGCCACACCAACGTAGCCACTGCTTCACCCATATCGGTATACGCCGGACAGGTCCCTCACAAATTATGCTACCTAAAAGGGTATTCCCCAGATCCGGGTTAGGATCTATGAAACTCCGATACAAAGCCCACAAATGTAAAAGCAAACAAAGCAATCAATTGAAAACAAAGGTGATCTAAACCCTAAGGTAACCCCACTTTGAGTAGTTATCCCCAGCAGAGTCGCCAGTTCTGTGATACGGTGGGAGAACTGACTGTGAGTTTTGCGTTTGTATTCGCACTTGTTCGGTTGAGCAAGATTCGCCACCGACTTTTTATTTTATCCTAAAGGAAAGGTTAAAAAAGCACAGCAAAAACCTTTTGAGATATTTCGTGGGTTCGGGGGGTAGATTATGAAAAGGGAAGGTATTAGCACCCTTTTCATCCATGGTTATCCATGGGCTCTTAGTTACTTGGTTTTTTAGATCACTTGCCTTGATTTGCGATTGCTTGAAAATGTGGTGTGTGTGAGTGTTTTTTAGAAAATGTTTTTTGAAGAAGATGCCTTGTCTTAGGCTACCCTTGTAACAATTCTTTACTCGAATGTTTTACAAAGGTGTGTATCTTTTCGAAAAGATGTTTCAAATGTTTTTGAGAGTTTGTTTTGAAAGTGTTTGTGGAATGTGGTTTTTGAAAAGAAGGCAAGTGTTTTTGCAAGTTGATCTCAAGTAACTAAGAGTTTTGTCTACCCTATTTTACTCAAAGGTTTTCTCTATGTTTTCAACCCTTTTAACAATTTTGTTCCACCATTGAATTTGGTGGACAACCTTGCGTTTAGGACGTTTAACGGGACGGGCGCGGGTCATCGTATGGACCATGAATGCAATGATGCCAAGTGTCTTTGGGCAATTTGCTTTGAAGGGACTATGATCATTCCATTTAGGCAACTTTCGAAAGCGTCATCGAGGGACTTATGATCATTTGAATTTGTTTTGCCAAAGATACTCGACGTGCAAGCATGGCCCATTTTGGAAGGCAACATGTGGGATTACCCTAGAGGGTGAAAGTGTGATTGTGTATTGATTTCATGTATTTGTCTTGTATTAGGTTATCTAGCGTTTGATTTTATGTACATGCAAACCCTAGGTCTAACCATGGTATAATTCGAAAGCGGTAAATTGCAAGAATTTAAAGTCTACGCTATTACAAAATAAGTATCCGGGAGTGGGGGTACAAATTTACGAATGGGGATGAGACTTAGGAATGTAATGTCCAATAGATTACAACCAAATCGAATTTGCGATCAAATGTAAATGTAACGAATATACAAAATAAGCAAATGTATAATGTATCAAATATAAGTATATTGTGTAAGTGTATGTGTATATGCGTATGTAATTATTTGTATATGTAATTATTTACAGGTGCGACAATGTGAATTTAAATGTGTATTATTTAAGGTATGGTTAACTTAAAGAAAAGAATTGGATATTTATTAATCTTTGATTTGTGATCTTGTATTTTCTTTAATATGTACAAAAAAAGAATGTTTTGATTAAATGTTTTAAGTTCTAATTATGTACATAAAAAAAGTATTTTTATTTGTTATGTACAAAGAGAATATTTTAATTAAAAGAAAAAGGTGTTTTCAATTTTAATTATATTGTGTAATAAAAAATGTATCTTTATATTTTTATGTTATATATATACAAAATAATATTAATTAAATGTTAAGAATTTAAATTATGCATAAAAATGTATCTTTCAAATATTATATACAAGTGGTATTTCAAGAGTTATTCTTATGCATTTGTATTTTATTTAATTATGTTAGTATAAAAGAAGTATTGTTAGTGTAAAAAAAATGAAATGAAATTAGTATTAAGTAAATTATAAAAAAGTGGTTAATTAATGTAAAATGTTTAAAAGATGTTAGTAAAAAATGAATGGGCTCAGTGTTTGAAACGGGCAAGGCCCAGCAAGCTTGACAAACGTTTTAGGGTTAATTGGCTTGTGTTCATTTGGGAACACGTTAGGGTTTGTGAGCAGCGGCGGCGTTCGTCTTCTATCCTCTTCGTCTTCGTTCATCTTTCGCCATGGATTTGACTCTCCCCTTTGCCCAGCCATCAGCGCCTCCGCCTCCTTCGCCCTTCCTTCTTCCTTGGTTCAGTGAAGCGCAATTTAAAGGTAATCCTCTTGCTCTGCCTTTTGTCTAGCGCGTCTAGGGTTTGAATCCCTTTTACATGTTATGAATTACTGCCTTTTTTGATTAACTGTTTGATTTGATTTCTTATGTTGTGTTCATTATTGATTTTGTTGGAGGTACGTGAGAAGGGATGAAAGAAAATGTATTACCTTTACTGAAGAGGGGAAGGAGTGGTGGAGGCGCTTAGGGGGCTCGATGGTGAATGGGTACGCGCGATGAAGCTAGCTTAGCAAGGACTCCTGGTACTTCTGTATTCTTCTTTAGGCTTTGTGATGTTCGCCTGAAAGCTTAATACCTATATCTTCTTTTCTTCTTCTCCTTCTTGTGTTGTCTTTTACTCGAAAGCTTATTCTGAGTTGTGATATGATTATGCTTGCTTGCTTTTTCTGCCCTGTGATGTCTCTACTGAGGGCCCTGTTTACATGTTTATGTTGCCTTTGTTTCCTGTGTTGGATGCCTGTGTTGCCTTGCTTTGAGTTGCCTCAGTATTTCTTTATCTCTTCCTTCTATTGCCTTGAATGTTTGCCTTTTTTTTACTGCCCAATGATGAGCTTTCTGAGGGCCTTGAGGGTTTGATTTTGGATGCTTTTTGAGTAGTAAGGCTTTACCTTTTTCGCGTGAGGCCTGAAGCCTGTGAGGCTTGAAGGCTTCAAGCAGGTTTTGGCATATGCTTAGCAGCTTTGAGTCTTGACAGGGTTTTGAATGGTAAGGCTTTTGGTGTTGAAACTGGCTTTTAGCTTTGACAGTGGTTTAACGGTAAGGCTTTTGGTGTTGAAACTGGCTTTTAGCTTTGACAGTGGTTTAATGGTTTATGGCCTTTTGAGGTTTCTACTGGTTTATGGCTTTAGGTTTGTGCTGCTTCTATAGAGGTTTTATGTTTTTACAGGTTGTGAGGCTTTGAGGCTCAGGCTTCAGGTTAGGCTTGTTGGTTTAAGGCTGGAAGGCTTTGGTTATGAACTTGGGTGAGTGTTCTGGTTTGGTGATGGTTTTAGAGTTTACAAGCTTGTGTTGGCATTTGGATAGTTTGTTCTATCTTGTTTTACAGGTTCAGCAGGCTTGGCCTTGACAGGTTATGCTTGTTTTTGGTTTTATATCTCCTTTTACTGTTTTCAAGAAACTTTATATTTTCTTTCCTCCTCTTTATCCACTGTGCTATTGCAGTTTGTTGTATATACCTTTCTTGCCTAAAGCCTCAAAGCCAGTAAGCCTAAACATTTCTTCCCTCTTCTCTCTCTCCAGTACACTTAAAAATATTGAAATATGTTTTATGTGTGTACTTTTCTGAAAGGGCCATTTTTTGGGAAATGATGACAAGAATATGTTGCTTGCATATCATGCTTTTCTCTGCATTTTTTATCTCTTCTTGACAGCTTCTTGTACTTTGTATCTTTTGATATCCTTCCAAATCTTCTTTTTGACAGCTTTGGTAGCTTTGTACAGTTTGACAGAAAGTTTGAATTTGGAATTTTTAGTTTGAACTTCTAGTTTGGTTTGAACTTGTGCAGTGCTGTTTGAGATTTGAACTATGCATTTTGGCAATTTTTGAATTGTGCAATTTTGACTTTTGTGCATTCATTTTTAGCAAATAAATATTCGTCCCTCTTTGTGAACCGGGAGAAATCCCGTGATTTGCAGAGAGGGTTAACTGATCCCAATCGGTGGCCCTTAATGATGAACTGTAATTTTATCTGTCTCTTTATTTATTTATCTGCTATTTGACTTTTCTTCCTTTCTTTTGCAGATAAAAAATTGAGTGGAGAGGGGTATTAAATGAAGAATGAAGAATTGGAGACTTAGAAAAAATAGGATAGTTTTATTTTTATTTAAATTTAAATTAATGTAAAATCATTGTTGTACAGAACAAAACAATTGTACAATTAATTTAAAAATTAATAAAAGTTTCTTCATCCAATTAATTCTTTTTCCTCCTTTTTCAATTATTTATTTATTATTTATAGTTCTTTCAATTAAAATAACTGAAAATTAAATTCCAGCTATTTAATCTTTAGAATAATAAATAATTAACTAAACATTGGTTCAACGTTGATCAAAATAATAAACTTGGCGCTTCCAACATCAAAAGCAAAGCACATTCAAACACAATAACTGATCAGACGCATTCCCCCTTTTACTGATTTTTTTACCAAACACTGCAAACCCAAACTGAATGTATCCTTTGACTGGTTCAATCAAACAAACGTGAATTCAATCCAAATGTATTCTTTTACTGATTAAGTCAAACAAAGCGTATTCAAACCAAATCCCGGAACAACTTGCAAAGCACCGTAGAATTAAATCTTTCTGAAGAACCCCATATGAACAACCCTAATTCCTGATTAAATGCCGAAGAACGTTCGCCTGATCAAAGCTGAGCCAAAATCAACCAAAACCCTAAGCCAATTGTTTGAAACATTCTAGAGCCCTGAAAATCAGTAAAACCCTAATTGCGTCTGACTGACGAGAAAAAGTCTGTTTGACCGATTCTTGAGCCAATCTGAAAAATCAGGAAACGCCTGAAGCTGTGATTTCTTGTGGAAAAATGCGAGGGAAAATTTTGGGGTACAACAGATATCAAGATCTCGAGCTCGCTTGACTGGACCTCTGAACCTCCTCCCCATGTTAAGGATACCGGTTGTTTTCTTTGTCTTCTTCTTCTTCTCTTTAGTGATGAGCCACTTTAGCTCTTCTTGCCCTTTGGTTAAGTTTAAGAACATCTGTTGGAACTGGGCATTTTGAGTCGGGAGATCTTTGATTGTTTGTTCAAGAGCCATTTTATGTCTTTTATGAAATAAACAACAAGAAGATGAGAAAACCTGTCTTGGAAACCTGTTATGTAATGATATGTATGGTATGTGGAGGCATATGAAATGTTTTCAAGGACCTCGTGGGATTTAAATTTGTTAATAAAAAAGGAAACAACAACAAATATTCTTGTTAGTAAGTTCAGATTATAAACGCCTTTTAGGCTTACAATGAAAACAAAATGAAGAGTTACAAAGGAATAAATTATGACTCAAGTCTCCTATGGATGCTTCCTCTTTGTGTTGACATATTCATTAAGGCTCTGCTCTTTGTGAAGGTGTTTGGTCAGCTCCAATACTTTCTTCTCGCTAGCATAGAACTGAGTCTCAAAGGTGTCCCTTTCTTCTTTTTGTTGAATCCAAGACTTATGTAGCTCTTCAAGTTCAGTAGGCATATCTGGATGAAAAATGGTCTGAGGAACATCTTCTTCAACAACAAGATCCACTATTATTTGTAGGATAACATGATATGGCATTATAAGATTTTGAGCACGAGATCGCACCCATTTGAGGTAGGGCTCCAGAGGGATGGATTTTTTTATCCCAAAGTCTTGCTATCAATCTTATTCACCATGCCCCAAGCACGTATAAACCTTTAACGGTAACCTTGAGGATTTTTCTCATAATCGAATATAATACCTTGGATGAGCATATCATGAGGACCCTCTCTTCGAGCATATACAAATTGAAATAGATCCAAGGAGTGGCACATTAGGGAATTCCCCACAGCGGTCAATAATAGTTATATCCTCTTGAGATCGGGAACACCAATGGATATCTGAATAAGAGAGTGACATCATCCTTTGAGACCACCTCAAACCTTGTTCATTCTTCATCACTGATCGGGGAAGGTGCGAAATAAACCACCTGGATAGTAAAGGTATGTAACACATAAGAGTCCCTCGCTTCCTCATAGTACGAGTGTGAAGAGAATGCAAAATATCTCCAAGCAAAGTGGGCACATGATTATGAGTAAGAAATATTTTGATGGCGTTCATATCTATGAGTTGGTATGGATTAGGGAATAATAGCAAACCATAGATCAACAGAGCCAAGATCTCCTCAAAAGCATGAAAAATAATAGCATCTAGAAACAACTGAGCTTTCTCTATCATAAATCTAGCAAGAAGACCCCTGACTCCACTTCTTGTTTCCCAATTAGATAGAATGTCAGACCGCTTCAGATGTAAAGTTGCTACAATATCTTCAGGTTTCAGAACTTTCTCTAAACTGGTGAAGGGTGTCTGATAAAGAATAGGTACTCTGAGTAGCTTATAGAACTCTTCCATTATGGGTACCAACTAATAATCTGGAAAGGTAAAACAATTATGTTCAGGATCAAAGAACTGGAACATAACACTCATCATGTCTTCTTCAAAACCCGAGGTAACCAAACTGAGTAGATAACCATGCCTTTTGGTGAATTGAGAGTTTTCAGGACCTTTGAGACTAACTCATTAAGCTGGGAAGGTACCCTTACAAAGATGATCCAGATAGTATTTCTACGAGCGGAGGCCATAACCTACCACAAAGAACAAAGATAAATCTTTAGATCCTTGAAATGGTTAGTGAAAATGTTATGTTATGATGATATGATGTCATGATGTCATGTTCATGTTAGATAAGTAGAAAACACACATAAGTCACACAAGAGCCTTAGGTTTAAAGGCTTGCATGAAGTCTGTTGTACCCCAAAATTTGCCCTCCCTTTTTCACAAGAAATCACAACCCCAGGGTTTTCTCTGATTTTCGAGATTGGCTCAAGAATCGGTCAAACAGACTTTTCTTTATCAGTCAATCCAGAATTAGGGTTTTCTCTGATTTTTGTTGAGATTGGCTCAGGAATTGATCAAGCAGACTTTTCTTTGACAACAAATCTGGGATTAGGGTTTTCACTCGTATTTCTAAAAAGAAACTGAATCCTCGGAAATTCAGTTAACTGTTACATTGTTTTCACGCTTGCTTCTCAAGGCCTGATTATCTGGGATAAAAGTTGAGACTTTTGGTTGGAACATTAAGGCATCTGCTTGATTAAGTGGAGTGAAAGGTTTACCGTTTAATGGAATGCTTTGTTTGTTTAACTGTACAATGCATATGTTAATTGGAATACCATGCGTATTGTGAGTAATGCAAGGTTACGAGACTGCAAAGTTTAGTGATTATTTATTTTATCTGGATTAAAATTATTGGGATACAGTTCCAATTATTTTGATTTAAGAGTCTTAAATAATTAAGTAAATAATGCAAGGAAAGATTGGAAGATATTTGAAAGTAGAAATTTCTTTTGGATAAAGACTTTTTTATTCGTTTCAAATGTTGTTACAAAAGTTATTTGAATATTGTAAATTTACAACTTACAGTATTTACAATAATAATGGTTTACAACAAATGGAAAAAATCTATCTATTTCTAATCCTAAACTCCTAAGCTCCAATGCTCCCATGCTCAAGGAATTCTTTGACTTCTACTGCTTCCTCTATTGCCTAGGATGCATTCACCTGAAAAGAAGAAAGGAAAGAAATTAACACAATTAACTGAAAAGAATTTTCAAGCAGAAGAAAAGAAATCATCATTAAAGTCTTCCGGCCGGAATCAGAAATGCTATGTTCATCATATTTTATTTTCCTCTCTGCAAATCACAAGAAGATTGCTCTTCTCGGTTCACAGAGAGAAAAATAAAAGATATAAATTGCAACCATACAATTAACTCAAAATGCAAAAACATAGGCAAGTTGCAAGGCAAACTGTACTGCAGACTGAATTTCAAACTGCAATAGCAAAGCAAATTGCAAGGCAAACATAAGCAGGTCAGCATAAGCAAACTGAGTTACAAGCCAACTAATTGCAAAAAGCAAAAGTACAATGCAGAAGCATAGCAACTAAAGCATACAAGTACAGAAAGCACACAGTACAGAAATGCAGCAAGCACATAATGTAGAGAGATAAACCAAATTACAAGCAAGAGGCTTGTAATAGCCAACATCATTTTCCAGCCTAGACAAAACTTTTCAGAATTAAAATAATAAGCAAAAATGCTTAGAGAGAGAGAAAGAGAGGACCTTTTAGTGAAAAGAGTTTCCAGTTTTGGCAAGGGGGCAGGCTATTTTCAAGACAGTAAAAGAAAACAAAAAGATATAAAAAGAGAAGACTGTATAACAGTCCAGGGGAGGGGGAGAAGACATAGAGCAAAAATCTGCATAAGCTGCAAATCAAGCAAGTCAAAACCTATAAAAACCAAACTCCTCAACCTGCTTTCCATACTGCAAACCTGCAGTAAACACAAACAACCTTCAAACCTGCCTGCACAAAACACAAGCAAACCTGCTAGCAAACCTGCTAGCCAAAACAACTCAAACCTGACCAAACTTACAAGCCTGTAAGCCTGCAAAACCAAAACTTACAGCCTGCAACTCAAACAATCTCAAACCTGCTTACTCAGCTTACAAACCTGCATAAACTGCAACTTACCAAAACTGCAAGCTAAAACCCAAACCTGTTAACTCACAGTAACAAGACTGAAATACCAACTGCAAATCAAATCACAAACTGCAAACTTGCTTGCAAAACTGCAAACTTGCTTGCAAAACTGCAACTTACTCAAGCTCACCAAAACTATCACCAACAAGCTCAAGCCAACAAAAAGATAGTTTCAGAAATTCTTTCATCATTAACATACAAAGAGAAAGGAAGAGTTTTCAGAAGCAAACCCAAGCGTAGTTTCAGAAATTCTTTCATCATTAACAAACACTCAGAGGAAGGAAGAGAATCAACAAAATCAAATCAACGAGCAAGTTTCAGAAACGTGTTCATCAGCAACAAACTCAAAGCAGAACAAATAGTTTTTCAGAATCATTCATCATCAAAACATCAGTAACAAAGAGAGAGAAAGAGCATTCAGAAGCATCAACAATAAACATTATTTCAGAAATACGTTCATCATCAAAAAAAGGATGATTTTCAGAAATAGAAGCAAGTTTTCAGAAAGTACTCATCATCAAACAAGTCAACGAAACAGAGATACCAGAAAAGCAATCATCATCATGTTCTTCCTCCGCCTAGCCTTCTGGGAGCGCCACCGGCCGGTCTCACATCCTTCTCCTTCAGTTTTACAGAACAAAATGCTCAAGGTACGTCCCTCAAATCCTTACTACATGTAAACATCAAAAAACCATAGATTAAAACATGCATGTAATAATCAAGCAAAACGAAAACAAACCGTAAAAAACCCTAAAAATGTGAATGAACAATTCGTACTGTTCAAACCCAAAAAATGTGGGCCACTGTGAGAAGGAAGGGAGTCAGATAGGGCGGCGCTCCGGCGGCTTAAGACTAGAGAAAATCAACGCTTCGCCTGAGAGAGATGAGATAAACGAGGAAGAAAAGCAAGAGCGGCACCGCTGAAGACAAGCTTGAAAACCCTAAACTGAGTGAAACCCTAACAAAAATAATGCAGATTGGATAATGGGCCTTCACCCAGACAAATATGCTAAGCCCACAGCGCTTCTGCCAACGAACCCCCCCCCCCCCCCCCCCCTCTTCTTCCTAATTTTTGTTCTTCGTCATTTTTTATTTGGGCCATAAATCCTAGGCCCATTATCTTTGTTTCTTTTTTTGTAAAACTAATACTTCTCTTTATTTTCATTTTTAATGATTTGTTTCTTTTTTTAAAACTAAAAATATATTTTGTTTAAATTTTCTTAATATAGTTTTCTTTAACATTTGTTACATTTAATAAAATACATAAATAATAGAAACTTTAATTTAAATAATTTTTCTTTCTTTTAAAATTTTTCCTTTACACAATTAATAAAAACACAAAAGATAATAATAATCATACTTAAATCTTTATTAGGTTAAAATTTTATTTATTTGTAAATAAATACATGCATCTCATAGTTCTTTGATTTTCCTTAATTTGTTATAATTTTACATTGAATTGCGACGGTTCGATTTGGTTGTAACGCATAATATTTGGACATTATTATTCATGTGAGATTCATCCCCATTTGTAAATAATTGTACCCCCATCCCCGGATACTTTTTTTGTAATAACTTAGACTTTAAATTCCCGCAATTTATTTCTTTCAATATACTATATAGTAATTAGGGTTTGTATGCAAAGATCTAAAATCAATCGCTAGATAACCTAATACAAGGATAAATGCATGAAAATCAATACACAAATCACACTTGCACCTCTAGGGTAACCTCGCATGTTGCCTCGGAAACACAATCATGTCCCTCGAATATGAGACACTCTAGCAAATGCCCCATTCGATAGACAAAGATCGTAGTCCCTCGATGACCCTCGATGTTGCCTTCGATAAAACGATCTCGTCCCTTACAAAATTGCTAGAGCGTCTCACAAGTTGCTTTCAATGATTGTATACGATGACTCGCGCCTGTCCCGTTTAACATCCTAACACAAGGTTGTTCACCAAACACAATGGTGAAATAACATTGTCAAAAGGGTTGAAAACATAAGAAAGATCTTTGAGTAAAATAGGGTAGACAACTCTTAGTTACTTGATCAAAAGCTTGCAAAACATCCTTGCCATTTTCAAACACACTTCACAACACAAACTCAAAACAATTTCCAAATAACGTTCAAAACATTGAAATATCTTTTCAAAAAGACATACACCTTTGTATATATTCAAACAAGAATCATTACAAAGGTTGCCTAGACAAGGCCTATTTTTCAAAGCGTTTTCAAAACCACACACAAAGCACCATTTCAAACAATGGAAAAGTAAAGGCAAGTGATCTAAAACAAGTAACTAAGAGCCCATGATAAACCATGGATGAAAAGGGTGCTAACACCTTCCCTTTTCATAATCTACCCCCCGAACCCAAGAAAACATCTCAAAGGTATTTCCTGTGCTTTTTGACCTTTCCTTAGGATAAAATAAAAAGTCGTTGGCAACTCTTGCTAAACCGCACAAGTGCGAACACAAACACAAAACCTCAAGTCAGTTATCCCACCGTATCACAGAACTGGCGACTCTGCTGGGGAGATAATTCTAAAAGTGGAGTTACCTTAGGGTTTTAGATCACCTTTACATGCTTACCTTGATTGCTTTGATTGCTTTACTTTTTTGGGTTCCTTGTTTGGGTTTGTTTTAAATCCTACACCCGGATTTGGGGACACCTTTTAGGTAAGTAGCAATAAACTGTGAGGGAACTGTGCGGGGTATACCGACATGGTTGAAGCAGTGGCTACGTTAGTGCGACATATTTGTGGGTACCGGTAGCCTTTGAGTCAATCAAAGAGAATACAGGGCCGCTAAGTGATGTCATGAAGCACTAACGAACTCTTAGAACCTTACTTGACCATCTTGGCCTTTTTTAGGGGTAGTGAGGTGACCGACATTGGTGCAGTCCGAAGTTGGTAGACACTCGATACTACACTCATTGAGGGTTGTTTTCTTGGAATATTTTGGTCGCCAGTTAAGTGGCTAGGCCAAAACAATGAACATAGAAAATAATCCAGTGATATTGAGCTCCTTAGAACCCGGTTACTATTTATAGGACAGGTTGAGCCAACTAACTTCAAGAGGGTACTTTACCTATAAACCCCATGCAAGCCTAAACCTAAGGACTTGTCTGCTTTGTGTGAATATGATTACCTGTATATACACTTGCTTACTTTTGCATACCTGTACATAACATCATAGCATCATACCATAGCATTTTCAATAACCATTTCAAGGATCTCGAGGGTCTTTGATGCAGGGTCACGTTGAACCAGACGTCTACCAAGGGGCAAGAGAATTCATTTTCCTCTAAACAAACACCGTCAAAGATCAAGTACAACAACTTGAATCAAGGGCTATGACCCACTTGACATGGTGAGCTTGATTCTCATGGAAAGACATCCATCGATACAAAGTTCTCCAATAAAAGATATTGATCAAAGTTCAACCTCTAACACTTTCTTGTGTTTACCCCGCAAGATTCTTGAAAACATGCATCCACATATCATGCATTGTATCATAACAAGTTTTCCCTTTCAGGTTTCCTTATTCTCCTATTGTTTATTTCAGTAGAGATGGCTCTAGAGAGGACTGTCGAAGATATCCAGGCTCAAAACGCTCAACTTCAAGAAATATTCTTGAACCTGTCCCAGGGGAAATAAGAAGTGAAAGCTCTCCTCACAAGGGGCATGGTCCTAGGGAATCCATGTGGCATCAGGAATGATCAATTGGAAGGGTTACAGATTGAGCTGGCAACAATGAAGATCCAGATGATGGGACAACTGGTGGGCCAGATAGCTCTCATTCAAGACCTGGATCAAAGGCAAGAGGAGCTCAGGGTCCTCGTCAACAAACCGCTTCAAGATAACCAAGTGGGGCAAGCAACTAGGGTTGAAGATCAAGTCATCATTCAACCTCCTTTGAGGCAAGAAGACAAGGGAAAGGCTCTTCAGCTTGCTTTAGGGTCACAAGCCCAACAACCACCTCGCCAGCGTCAACGGGGTAATCGGCGTAAGCAAAATACGTCTGGAAGACAGTTCACTGAGACTGACATACCATCATCTCTAATACTAAAACGCTTGTTGGAGGTCAATCTGCTTGCTTTAAAGGATCCTCTTCGGAATCCCAATACCTCTGCTCCTGGCTATCACCCCGACGCATTTTGTGTATACCACTCCTATAGTCCTGGACATGACACCGACGACTGTTGGGCTTTGAAAAACAAAATCCAAGATATGATTGACAGAGGAGTGCTGAAATTCATGCCGGATGGCGAGATGAAAATCTTCCGCTGAGGTTTCTCCACCTGAAATGACAAAGTTCGAACTAAGAGACTTTTGTTTCATTTGAATTTATAAGTTGTAATTTCTTTTGTTATTCAAACAATTATTTGTTAATGTCAAACTATGTTTCATTAATGCGTTGCATATGTTTGTCTTGAATTCATCCATTCGTTTTAACTATTCTTGAATTATGCTTCCTACTTTCTTTGTGATATTTAACTCTTGATAAAAGTTATGAGTCTTTAGAGGGAGGATGACGAAAACAATGCCATAATCTCATACGGTATGCTTTTGAACAGACCTTGCTGACGATATACAGGCGTTTCTTTCAAATCCTAAACACTGGAGTTATAAGGAAGATAATACCTAGTCAACCCCTTCGAGCCAAAGAAGTAGAAGTTTTCTGTTTTAAACACAAATTGAAACCTTTAATCAAACCTGGGGCAGGGTAGTCTCTCAGTTAATTCAAAAGATGCGCATTGAAGTCGCCAACTCTCAGTTCGTAATACAACGAACGACATCAAAAACATTCCTTTGGAACCAAAAGACAGTGATGGTTCCTTATCTCATAGGCAGCCATCATCTCTCAAAAGAGAAAATCCCACTGGGCCAAAACCTACAAAGGAAGCTTAAGAAAGTTGGGGCATCCCGCTGACTGTAATCTCGAAAACAGGAACAATCAGGCAAAAGTTAGGGATAACAAAATCAAAAGAAAGAGGTCATTACAAATCTTCAACAACACGAAAGATGTTGTCAAAAAAAATGATAACTGCCTTCCAAAATCCAACTTGTGTGAACCATCACCAAAACGTCGTTCCAAACTCGAATAGAGTTCGACGCACAATTAACTGAGTTTAGGATTAAAGAACATCACGAAGAGCGGGTGGGTACAAATATACTTTGAGCCTTTATCCTTTGTTTCTTAAACCCTGAACCAAGCCACGTTACAACCCTTCAAAAGTCCTAATTGAAGCATGGGTTAGTTCGAAAGCATACTGTTACAAAAGGTATCCTGACTCCTGTAAGGCTTT
Organism: Vicia faba; assembly: GCA_948472305.1. Taxonomy (NCBI): domain Eukaryota; kingdom Viridiplantae; phylum Streptophyta; class Magnoliopsida; order Fabales; family Fabaceae; genus Vicia; species Vicia faba. The sequence continues at coordinate 749,631,011 of OX451740.1, read as the reverse complement.
GCTCTAAATCTTGGGCTGAATTTTTCTTATAAAAAGTTTTCTGCTAAAAAACTCATTTTTCAAAATTTCAAGACAAGCATGAACTTTGTATTATTTGAATATCGTTGTTTGCACATGGTTATTTGTTTGACAGCGAAGAAATTCACACAGTGAATGATCGGATGAATGAAAGCTCTCTCAGTGAACAGAATCACTTCAAGTGGGATGACACTCCCGTTGCAAAAATCTCCTATCAACAAAAGGGGACCTGACATGGAAAACCTGGGGCAGTCCAGTCAAGATTTCAACAAATCTTTCAAAGTCCATTAAACCTGGGGCAGTCCAGTCAAGATTTCAAGAAATCTCTCAATTGCAGATTAACCTGGGGCAAGCCTCCTTCACCATCACTTGGGGCATTTAAAACGTCAATATCATCAAAGGTTACGTACAGTCCAAGTTTCCTGGCAATGCCACAAACATTTGATACTAGGGGCAGTGACGAATCTCTCCAAAGTCCTTCTGAAAAGGAATTCAAGCATCCTCGAGAAGTTTATCACCTCTCTAGCGGACCAGCAGTCATGGGTTTATTTCCCCAACATTTGTCAAGGATTTATTCTCCAAAACAAAATTACATTTCAACAACATTCATGACATATGCATATTTATCAGCGGGTAAAGATCCCTTTATCACCTGTTGGAAGTTACGGTCGTCGAAGATTCTTTCATCACCTGTTGGAGTTACAGTCGTCAAAGATTCCTCCATCATCCGGTTGAGTCAAAGTTAACTCAAAACCCTCTCTGTTTTGGTCAGATCGACACTAAGATCTCCCTGATTCTTATACTAGTGGAAGATATTCCGAGTTTTGATGTTTCAGATAAATCTCTCAGCAAGTTATTCTGATTTTTCTTCACTATCAGAGATGAAGAATCCAACTCCTTCACCAGTTTGGGATTTATTTTCCCCAGTGAAAGGTCATCTTGAAAAATATTACACCTCCGTACATCAGGCCATCATATGACGTAATCTCATTTATTTTGAGAACATCATTGTTTGATTCATGCCACTAACCTTTACCTTTCAGGAAAGGTACAATCAAATTCAAGCGACAAAGCTTTTCTTCAGTCGAATTACGGACAAGTTCCTAAATTTCGTCAAAGCTTTTACTTCAGTTGAATTCCGGACAAGTTCCTAAATCTCAACGGAAACAACCCACCAGCAGAATAATGGACAAATGAAGCTCCTAAAATTCTATTTCTCTCAAGAATGAAGATTCTCATCCTTGAAACCTTAGAAGATTGGTATATTCCCAAGCTCCTGATACCCTCGACAGAATGAAGATTCTCATCCTTGAAACCTCATAAGTTTGGTATACTCCCAAGCTCCTGATACCGTTAACAGAATGAAGATTCTCATCCTTGAAACCTCAGAAGATTGGTATACTCCCAAGCTCCTGATACCGTTAACAGAATGACGATTCTCATCCTTGAAACCTCAAAAGTTTGGTATACTACCAAGCTCCTGATATCGTTAACAGAATGAAGATTCTCATCCTTGAAACCTCAGAAGATTGGTATACTCCCAAGCTCCTGATAACCACCAACAGAATAACGGGCAACTGAAGCTCCTAAAAATCTATTTCTCTCAAGAATGAAGATTCTCATCCTTGAAACCTCATAAGATTGGTATACTCCCAAACTCCTGATACCGTTTACAGAATGAAGATTCTCATCCTTGAAACCTCATAAGATTGGTATACTCCCATGCTCCTGATACCCACCAACAGAATAACGGGCAACTGAAGCTCCGAAAAATTTGTTTCTCTCAAGAATGAAGATTTTCATCCTTGAAACCTCAGAAGATTGGTATACTCCCAAGCTCCTGACACCGTTAACAAAATGAAGATTCTCATCCTTGAAACCTCAGAAGATTGGTATACTCCCAAGCTCTTGATACCATTAACAGAATGAAGATTCTCATCCTTGAAACCACAGAAGATTGGTATACTCCCAAGCTCCTGATACCGTTAACAGAATGAAGATTCTCATCCTTAAAACCCCAGTAGATTGGCATACACCCAACCTCCTGATTTTCCCCGACAGAATGAAGATTCTCATTCTCAAAGTGGCGTATTACCTGAATTACTTATATTCCCGACAGAATGAAGATTCTCATTCTCAAAGTGGTATACAATTTAAGTTCCTGATTTTCCCCGACAAAATGAAGATTCTCATTCTCAAAGTGGCGTATTACCTGAATTTCTGATATTCCCGACAGAATGAAGATTCTCATTCTCAAAGTGGTATACAACTTGAGTTCCTGATATTCCTTACAGAATGAAGATTCTCATTCTCAAAGGGGCATACGACTTGACTTCTGAACTTCTTCCAAACAGGAATAAGCCCATCCAACAGGATAGCTACTTTTCAACAGTATGGCTATTCCCCACAGAGTTCTTACTCTCCAACAAAATCAAGATTCTCGTCCTTGATTCTCCAGAGTTCTCTTTACTCTCAGCATGAATTTGTCAGAATTTTTAATCCCATGTAGATCGAAGATTCTCGTTCTCGGCTCCTTAGTACAAATTCCCCTAGTAGAATGAAGATTCTCATTCTCATTTCTCCACAAACTTTTCAGATATTCCCCAGCGAAGTTCTCCTCAAAACAGGAATCCCCAGTAGACTGGCATACAACCCAAACTCCTGAATTTCCCCAAGCAGCATAACTTCTCCCCACAGAGGTTGTCAAAAAGTTTGAAGACACGCATACTCTTCAACAGCGGTCCCAGGACTTCTCATTCTCAATGATCAAAAGATTTTCAATCCCAAGCAGCAGTCAAGGATTTATTTCCCCGACAGTGGTCAAAGATTTTATTATCTCAAGCTATACAGGATTTATCTTCCTCAGCAAGACGGCTAATCAAGCTCACATGCGCATTCATTGCATTCATATATCATAAACATTGATATAACACATATATTGCATCATACATCTCATGCAACATAATTTTGTGTTTCAGCTAATATTTTACCCGTCGCAAGATAAGTTTAGCAAGTTTCAAACTTCAAGGATTTCTGAAAACAGTTTATGGATGCCTCCCGACACGGATGCTAATCTATTGCTTATTCATACTCCCAACTCAGAGATTTTCCAAAAAAATGGATACCTTTCTGATACTCATTCTTTCACCTATAACGTACAGTTCAACCAACATTCTTGGATGGCATCTTTAAGCCCATCTACGACAAGATTCTGTCACATCTCCAAATGGCATCTTTAAGCCCATTCCCTCACTATGCTTTGACGAGTGCAAATTTATGGGCACTCTAGTGTCCAATCATCTTTTACCTTCGAGTCACGAATGGCAAAATTGCCAATCTAACTCTTCAGGTTCAAGAAGATTGAACAGGGGCAACTGTTGTACCCCAAAATTTGCCCTCCCTTTTTCACAAAAATAACAACCCCAGGGTTTTCTCTGATTTTCGAGATTGGCTCAAGAATCGGTCAAACAGACTTTTCTTTATCAGTCAATCCAGAATTAGGGTTTTCTCTGATTTTTGTTGAGATTGGCTCAAAAATTGATCAAGCAGACTTTTCTTTGACAACAAATCCGGGATTAGGGTTTTCACTCGTATTTCTCAAAAGAAACTGAATCCTCAGAAATTCAGTTAATTGTTACGTTGTTTTCACGCTTGCTTCTCAAGGCCTGATTATCTGGGATAAAAGTTGAGACTTTTGGTTGGAACATTAAGGCATCTGCTTGATTAAGTGGAGTGAAAGGTTTACCGTTTAATGGAATGCTTTGTTTGTTTAACTGTACAATGCATATGTTAATTGGAATACCATGCGTATTGTGAGTAATGCAAGGTTACGAGACTGCAAAGTTTAGTGATTATTTATTTTATCTGGATTAAAATTATTGGGATACATTTCCAATTATTTTGATTTAAGAGTCTTAAATAATTAAATAAACAATGCAAGGAAAGATTGGAAGATATTTGACAGTAGAAATTTCTTTTGGATAAAGACTTTTTTATTCGTTTCAAATGTTGTTACAAAAGTTATTTGAATATTGTAAATTTACAACTTACAGTATTTACAATAATAATGGTTTACAACAAATGGAAAAAATCTATCTATTTCTAAGCCTAAACTCCTAAGCTCCAATGCTCCCATTCTCAAGGAATTCTTTGACTTCTACTGCTTCCTCTATTGCCTAGGATGCATTCACCTGAAAAAGAAGAAAGGAAAGAAATTAACACAATTAACTAAAAAGAATTTTCAAGCAGAAGAAAAGAAGTCATCATTAAAGTCTGTCGGCCGGAATCAGAAATGCTATGTTCATCATATTTTATTTTCCTCTCTGCAAATCACAAGAGGATTGCTCTTCTCGGTTCACAGAGAGAAAAATAAAAGATATAAATTGCAACCACACAATTAACTCAAAATGCAAAAACATAGGCAAGTTGCAAGGCAAACTGTACTGCAAACTGAATTTCAAACTACAATAGCAAAGCAAATTGCAAGGCAAACATAAGCAGGTCGGCATAAGCAAACTGAGTTACAAGCCAACTAAATGAAAAAAGAAAAAGTACAATGCAGAAGCATAGCAACTAAAGCATACAAGTACAGAAAGCACACAGTACAGAAATGCAGCAAGCACACAATGCAGAGAGATAAACCAAATTACAAGCAAGAGGCTTGTAATAGCCATCGTCATTTTCCAGCCTAGACAAAACTTTTCAGAATTAAAATAATAAGCAAAAATGCTTAGAGAGAGAGAGAGAAAGAGAGGACCTTTTAGTGAAAAGAGTTTGCAGTTTTGGCAAGGGGAAGGCTATTTTCAAGACAGTAAAAGAAAACAAAAAGATATAAAGAGAGAAGACTGTATAACAGTCCAGGGGAGGGGGAGAAGACATAGAGCAAAAATCTGCATAAGCTGCAAATCAAGCAAGTCAAAACCTGTAAAAACCAAACTCCTCAATCTGCTTTCCATACTGCAAACCTGCAGTAAACACAAACAACCTTCAAACCTGCCTGCACAAAACACAAGCAAACCTGCTAGCAAACCTGCTAGCCAAAACAACTCAAGCCTGTCCAAACTTACAAGCCTGTAAGCCTGCAAAACCAAAACTTACAGCCTGCAACTCAAACAAGCTCAAAACTGCTTACTCGGCTTACAAACCTGCATAAACTGCAACTTACGAAAACTGCAAGCTACAACCCAAACCTGTTAACTCACAGTAACAAGCCTGAAATACCAACTGCAAATCAAATCACAAACTGCAAACTTGCTTGAAAAACTGCAACTTACTCAAGCTCACCAAAACTATCACCAACAAGCTCAAGCCAACAAAAAGACAGTTTCAGAAATTCTTTCATCATTAACATACAAAGAGAAAGGAAGAGTTTTCAAAAGCAAACCCAAGCGTAGTTTCAGAAATTCTTTCATCATTAACAAACACTCAGAGGAAGGAAGAGAATCAACAAAATCAAATTAACGAGCAAGTTTTAGAAACGTGTTCATCAGCAACAAATTCAAAGCAGAACAAATAGTTTTTCAGAATCATTCATCATCAAAACATCAGTAACAAGGAGAGAGGAAGAGCATTCAGAAGCATCAACAATAAACATTATTTCATAAATACGTTCGTCATCAAAAAAAGGATGATTTTCAGAAATAGAAGCAAGTTTTTAGAAAGTACTCATCATCAAACAAGTCAAGGAAACAGAGATACCGGAAAAGCAATCATCATCACGTTCTTCCTTCGCCTAGCCTTCTGGGAGCGCCACCGGCCGGCCTCACATCCTTCTCCTTCAGTTTTACTGAACAAAACGCTCAAGTTACGTCCCTCAAATCCTTACTACATGTAAACATCAAAAAACCATAGATTAAAACATGCATGTAATAATCAAGCAAAACGAAAACAAACCGTAAAAAACCCTAAAAACGTGAATGAACAATTCGTACCGTTCAAACCCAAAAAATGTGGGCCACTGTGAGAAGGAAGGGAGTGAGATAGGGCGGAGCTCCGGCGGCTCAAGACTAGAGAGAATCAACGCTTCGCCTGAGAGAGATGAGAGAAACGAGGAAGAAAAGCAAGAGCGGCGCCGCTGAAGACAAGCTTGCAAACCCTAAACTGAGTGAAACCCTAACAAAAATTATGCAAATTGGATAATGGGCCTTCGCCCAGACAAATATGCTAAGCCCACATCCCTTCTGCCAACGAACCCCCCCCCCCCCCCCCCCCTCCTTCTTCTTCCTAATTTTTGTTCTTCGTCATTTTTTATTTGGGCCACAAATCCTAGGCCCATTATCTTTGTTTCTTTTTTTTTAAAACTAATACTTCTCTTTATTTTCATTTTTAATAATTTGTTTCTTTTTTTAAAACTAAAAATATATTTTGTTTAAATTTTCTTAATATAGTTTTCTTTAACGTTAGTTACATTTAATAAAATACATAAATAATAGAAACTTTAATTTAAATAGTTTTTCTTTCTTTTAAAATTTTTCCTTTACACAATTAATAAAAACACAAAAGATAATAATAATCATACTTAAATCTTTATTAGGTTAAAATTTTATTTATTTGTAAATAAATACATGCATCTCATAGTTCTTTGATTTTCCTTAATTTGTTATAATTTTACATTGAATTGCGACGGTTCGATTTGGTTGTAACGCATAATATTTGGACTTTATTATTCATGTGAGATTCATCCCCATTTGTAAATAATTGTACCCCCATCCCCGGATACTTTTTTGTAATAACTTAGACTTTAAATTACCGCAATTTATTGCTTTCAATATACTGTATAGTAATTAGGGTTTGTATGCGAAGATCTAAAATCAATCGCTAGATAACCTAATACAAGGATAAATGCATGAAAATCAATACACAAATCACACTTGCACCTCTAGGGTAACCTCGCCTGTTGCCTCGGAAACACAATCATGTCCCTCGAATATGAGACACTCTAGCAAATGCCCCTTCGATAAACAAAGATCGTAGTCCCTCGATGACCCTCGATGTTGCCTTCGATAAAACGATCTCGTCCCTTACAAAATTGCTAGAGCGTCTCACAATTTGCTTTCAATGATTGTATACAATGACCCGCGCCTGTCCCGTTTAACATCCTAACACAAGGTTGTTGACCAAACACAATGGTGAAATAACACTGTCAAAAGGGTTGAAAACATAAGAAAGATCTTTGAGTAAAATAGGGTAGACAACTCTTAGTTACTTGATCAAAAGCCTGCAAAACATCCTTGCCATTTTCAAACACACTTCACAACACAAAGTCAAAACAATTTCCAAACAACTTTCAAAACATTGAAATATCTTTTCAAAAAGACATACACTTTTTTATATATTCAAACAAGAATCATTACAAAGGTTGCCTAGACAAGGCCTATTTTTCAAAGCGTTTTCAAAACCACACACAAAGCACCATTTCAAACAATTGAAAAGCAAAGGCAAGTGATCTAAAACAAGTAACTAAGAGCCCATGGAAAACCATGGATGAAAAGGGTGCTAACACCTTCCCTTTTCATAATCTACCCCCCGAACCCAAGAAAACATCTCAAAGGTCTTTCCTGTGCTTTTTGACCTTTCCTTAGGATAAAATAAAAAGTCGGTGGCGACTCTTGCTAAACCTCACAAGTGCAAACACAAACGCAAAACCTCAAGTCAGTTCTCCAACCGTATCACAAATTCCATAGGTAAGTACCCTTCCCCATAAAAGTTAAGTTAGCTCAACCTGTCCTAAAATAGTAACCGGGTTCTAGGAATCTCACATCACTGATCTTTCTTGCAAGCTTTATTTTAGCGCGGCAATTGGCATGCCACCAAAACATCTCGAAAGTCAAATCTCAATTAGCATAGTTTCGATTATCAACCAACCTTGGACTGTACCAAATCCGGCTATCTCACTACCTTCTAATGGCCAAGATGGGTCAATTAAGGTTCTAAAAGTCAGTTAGTGTTAATGACACTATGCGGAAGCCTAATGTTATCCTTGACTGACTCAAGGAACATCAGTACAAACTAAAGTGTCACACTAATGTAGCCATCATATTATCCATGTTGGTCTACGCTGTGCAACCTTCATGATCTATTGCTACTTACCTAGTGCATCTCTAGATCCGGGTGTAGGATCTTACAAGCAAGTAATACCTAAACAAGCCCTTGAATTTAAAGCAAAAAATTTAAATAATTAAGGCAAGTGAAATTGATCTAAACTATAAGGTAACCCTTCTTTTTTAAGATGTTCCCCAGCATAGTTGCCAGTTTTGTAATATGGTGGGAGAATTGACTTTTTGGATTTATCCAAATGTGCGGATAGCTAGAGTTGCCACCTAATTTTCTTTTATCCAATATTTAGGAAAGGTGAAAAGAACAAGAAAGATCTTTGATAGATTTTGAGTTCGGGGGGGGGGGGGGGGTAAGATATGAAAAGGGAATGTGTTAACATCCTTTTCACCCATAGTTATCTACGGACTCTTAATTACTTAGCTCACTTTTTAAAAACTTGCTTTGTGTGAGTGGTTTGTTTGAAAATATTTTGAAATGCCAATGTAAGGCTGACTTTGTAATAATTCTTGTATCAGTCCTCAATATTGTACCCCAATTTTTTCCCATAAGATCCCTTCATCATACCATTTTGATTCAATCACAACAAGATCACATTAGGGCTTGTGGTTCTTCTCCCTATCTTTAGCTTTTCTCTTTGAGGAATCCCCAAGCACCTTGACTTGTTTTATTTTGTGATCATGAATATTTTTCCTTGATTCTCCTTATAATTAATAAAATGCAATATTGGTTTATCTTACTTGTTAATAATGTAGGTAAAGACAATGAGGTCAGCAAGTTGCTCCATGGGTCCATGAGTCTATTTCCATGCCCTAGTCAATAAAGCTTGATAAAATTCAAACCTCACCATTGAAGTTATTTTGGAAGAAATGGCATGGCAAGGTTTATTTTTGTTCACTACATTTCAAAGTTATCAAATTGATTCAAGAGTACAAGGGGTTGATTGAAGAAGTTGTCATGGTTAGACAGGGTCTTATTCCCATTGGTCACAAGTGCATATTTCTCTCAATTCTCAAGATATGGAAGTGGTTTTGGTTTCTACGAGTTCTCATTATCATCCTCAACAACTTCTATTTACAAAGCAAGAGTGTTGGTACAAGAATGTTGTTCAAAATTGTCAAAGTTCCTCGAAGCATTTTCTTGTTTTAGGAGTTAGGGTTTTGAACTTCAAAGAAGTATATCTTGCTCATCTTTTGGTATTTTTGAATGATTCCAAAGACATCCTTCTCTTCAAAGTGTTATTAATAAATAACTTCAAAAATATCAAGGAGTTTTCATGTGGAAGAAACTTGATGATGAAGAAAGATTACAAGTCCTCCAAATGAACCCCCAATTTCTCATGTATGAATTCAAATGATCATAACTTGGTCAATTTTTATCACCTTCAGCCCACTCTTTTTCCATAATGATCTTGAGGATGTGAACTTAATTCCTTCTTTTATATTCAAAGTGAGAAAATGGATAGAAGATCCCCTAAGGATACAAAATATTATAGGTCATTTCATGATTTTTTTCCAACTTCAACAATTCATAACTCTCTCAATTTTTGGATATTTGGAATGGTCCAAGTTTAACAATGTCATTAAAGATGTCTATTTCATTCCATCTTTTTTGGTCAAGAGCAAATTCCAAATGGAAGGGCATGTTTGGATGCAAAACATTATAGGTCACTTTTGAAGAAAAATTTGAAATATTTCTAAGTATGGAAAGTCAACCTTTTTTCCCCAACTTTGACTCAATGCAACTTTTAGCTCAAGAATCCATTTGATTCCGTTCTTTTTCCATTGCAAATATTGTAACCTCATATTTCTAAAGCATCAAGAATCATTCCCTAAGACCCCTTGAGTTGAAAATGCCATTGTTTTGAAATTGGTAACTTGGAACTGAATTTCTCACCAAGTCAGAATTTTGAAATCCATAATGTGGCCTCTAATCATAAGATTTATGCGTGTTTTTTATTTAAACTTGATTAAAAAACTTGTCAGAAGTGTCTAGCACCTCAAGATGCAAAGATTGGATAAGTTTTGGTGAAAATGAGATCACACTTCACTCGTGCATCAGGTTCACATGAATTCCCTCTAAAATGCATCATTCACTCTTCCTTTCGATCCTATTTGCTTCTCCTATAAATACATGAGCTATCCCATTTATTTTCTCAAGCTTGAATAGCCAGAATCACCCTGTCAAGCATGCTCCATAACTCAATTTTCTATAACTTCGTAATCAGTGTTCAAGCCTTTTTCAATCCAATTTTTCTATCAATTCACCTTCCTTGATCTTTCCTAAAGCTAACCATACAATTACCTTCAAGAATCATGCCCTATATTTCTCCATAGAAGTCCAGTTTCAGAGCTCTACAACTCAACTTCAATAGGTAAATTTCTTCATCAATTCTTCAAAACTTTGATATCATTATGATGCTCTCATTGCCCTGGTTCTAGTCGCAACACTTGCTCTTATCTGGAAACACGTTTTGACCATGGAATTTCAAATCCCTTTTCAAAACATTCCTTCCAAATTGCTTGAGCTATAGTTTATATAAATTTATCGTGAAGGTGTGGTTGTCTTCGTCTTGAAGAGAAGAAGCGAATGGCATAGGTCTGAGCTTCTGATTTTACAGTTTGAGAGACCTGCAATTCACGTTAGCTGGAGGTTGAAGATGACCAACGTGTCATCTTCCAAACAATGATGGCGCGCCACTTATTTTTTTGAATTTTTGATTTAATAAGTGATCCATTGTTTTATTCACTAATGACAAAGATATGCACAGCACGCCAGATCCCTTGAATTTAACTACTGACGGGTTTTGACTCTCATCCAATGATCCACATATTTTTGACTTTATTTTTTATTTCTGATTTTTATATTTAATTGCTTTAAATTTCAAAAAGTCATAGAAAATTTATTTTTAGTCCAAAAAATCTGAAAAAATTATGAAAAATATTTTTTTATTTTTCTCTTTCTGATTTTTATTTTTTCACAATTTTATTTTGGTTTTTGATATTTTTTATAAGTTTTCACTTTATTTGAATTGTTTTAAATGTTTAAAAATACTTTTATGCATTTTTAAATTCTGAAAAAATTATGAAATGATCCAATGATATTGTGACAAATATGGGTGACCTAATTTATTTTTTATTTCTGAATTTGTTATTTTTTTTATCATTTTTGGTTTATTTTACCTATTTCTTTTAATTTTAAAAATAGTTTCTGACTTTAAAAAATTACCAAAATTTTTGTAATAATATTTGAGTCCTTTTATAATTTTTCTATGGTCTTACTTTTTATTTCTTGATTAATTTGATCATAGTTGATATTGTTCTCTTTTATTTCTATTTTAAAACATTTTAAAACCTTTTTTAATGTATATATTAAATGCAATATTATTTTGTGATTATCTTCTGGCTGATCTTGGGTTGAATTTTTGATTATAAACTTTGTTAACATCATTGGATCCATGGTGTTGAGTTTAACTCCATAAAAATGGGTGAATGGTTTTAATAATTGTTTAATTAAAATTTAATTCAAATGTGGTTTGTATTCTTTCCCACCCCTCTTCATCTCATTCCTTTCTTATTTCACTAAGTGTTATTGGAGCATGATCTCTATATCATGTCTCAAAACAAATGGTGTATAGATTGCTATTGACCGGCCTCAAAATAGCTGCGACTTCTATATAAGTCCACTTACGATTGCTTAACATAGCGCTAAATTTTGTCCCGATTAAAATAAATGATGATTTGTGGCTCAAACCTATGTTTGCAAGCCCAAGTATGTTAATTTGATCCCTTTGATCCAATAACTTTGAGATTCACTGTGTGGAGGCTTTGGTTCTAAAAATCCTCTAATGGATCTACAACACTTTTGGTCAACACGGATCACTTAAACATCGTTGATCATTAAATGGTACTTGTGAGGATTCCAAACGGATGATATACTTGACAAAAAGTAAATTCAACTTGTTGTGTGGAGGCTTTGGTTCTACCAATCCTCTAATGAGTTCCGAATGCAAGTTTCAAGATGGTCATTCAACTAACCACTAATTATTGATAATTAACTTTATTTTGTGCTTTTATTTTTATGCTTTTTATTTTATGCACCATTTACTTTAGCATTACATTTCATGCCATTTTCATTTTTCTCACTTGAGCATTTATATTCTTGTTATTTTTATTTTGCTCACTTGAGCTTTTATTTTCTCTTTTAAGAAACCTAATAATCAACATGAACCATAAAATACTTTAATGATGCTTGGACTATTTGGTTACTATCCTTGGCATTATGGAGTATTAGACTTCTTGGACTTAGGATTAGGAACCTTGACCTATGTTGGAGACCTTGTAACCTTAATTGATATCTTGTCTGGAGTTCTTTAGGTTTACCTCAGGACATTGGGTTGTTTGTTTTGTGTGCAGGTTATTGTGATTACATTCTTTGTTTGTAATTTGGAATTCACCCGAATACAACTGTTACTCTGCCCAATTTTTGTGAAGACTTAATACACTTGAAGTTTGGTTCTCTCAAGAGATCTAGTATCTTTACTTGTTTGGTTCCAATCCAAGGAATAAGAATTCTATCTTGACTCATAATGTTAAGTATTGGCTTCTTGTTCGTTAGATGGTTCTTATCCTTAGCTTTTTACCTTATGCTTTAGGATAGTCTCTTCTTATCCTCCCATCTTCTTTAATTTCAAAAATCTTCCTCCTCCTTTTGAAAACTCTTCTTGTTTTTAAACTTGAATCACTTTCATAATAAACTTGGACTTATCTCCATGCATTTTCAAAACCTTTTCATAAACAAACATCAATTAACTTAATAATACTTTGACTTTTTTTGTGAGAAGACTAAAAGTCAATCAATCTCATTTCAAACCATTTTTGCCACTTTGGCTTTCTACTTCAAAACCTTTCTCCAAATATTGGACTCTTGTCAATCCTTGTAGTGATGCAAACAACTATACTTCTACAATATATAGTGAAGTGAGATATTCTCCACTTGGGTGTTGAGTGAGGCATTGTTGATTTTAAAATCCAAGCCATATCTTTCACTTTGAGATGATGCAAATTCTCCTTCCTCATGATTGTGGGTAGTAAGTATGTTTTCCACATAGACAATGACGGTGATGTCTCATCTCATAAAATTAACCAACACATTTGTGTTTTAAAATTTTTAAAAGGTGAACTATGTGTACCCTGATTCCCTATTGCATGGAAGGTGGTACGTAGGCACTAAAGGTTCGCAACCGCGGCGAGTGCAAAAATCATAAAAAGATATACTTCTTTTCTTACCTCCACCATCTATTTTACATACAACATTTTATAGCCAAAATACACAGATTTTTACAAAAAGGTTCCTGCGGAGTACTGTAGATGTTTAGGGTGCTAATACCTTCCCTTTACATAACCAACCCCCTTACCTTGAATCTTTCCCCTTCTTTTTGGGTTACTCGCTCTTTTCCAATTCCGTTGGAAACAATAAAGCACGGTGACGATTTTTATTTTGATCTGTACAAGTCTAGTAAATCCAATGGCTTAGTCTTAAACATTTCTACCGCTACACTCAAGAATGTATACAAAGTGTTTAAGAAAATATTTCGTTTAAAAGTGTAATGTAAAAATGTTTTGAAAAGGTTGTGAGCAAGTAGTTAAGCGTTTCTTACCCACTAAAGTCTTTCTTGTTCTTATCCTCATCCTTTAGAGATATTACTATTTATACCATTAGTTGGTAGGTAGCCTTATCTATTAGATGTGAAGGGACAGGCAAAGGATCATCGAATGGTCATTGAAGGCAACACGTAGAGATACTTTAGCAATTGTATCGGAGGGACTATATTATTTTTGGTAGGCAACATCGAAGGGTCATCGAGGGACTATGATATTTATTTGAGGGTCTTTTGGTAAAGTATCCCTACTTTCGAGGAACATGACCAATATTCGTAAGGCAATAAGAGAGGTTACCCTAAAGGTGCAAGTGTGTTCAGTGTATTGATTCATATATTTTATCTTGAAATTAGGGTTTTCTAAGTTTGTTTTTAGTCTTGCCATAAAAACCCTAGTTACTAGCAGTTGAATATGTACAGAAAAATAAAGTGCGGAATGTAAAGTTCTAAGCTATTACATGGCTTTGGGAGAGATACATAAGTATAAAAATGCGGAAAGGTAAACATACGTTATTACATCCTGTGAGTAGTTACATAATAGGAAAAAAATGCGAGAAAAGTAAATCTAAACTATTTACATTGGAGAGTGCAACCTTTACACTTGATCTAGGAAAATTAAATAGAAATAAGAAAAAGAAATAAGAAAATAGAAAGATGTTTTTGTGATTTTTTGTAGAAAAATAATTTAAATGATAATAATTAAATAAGCCTAAATTCTAATTGATTTTAATGTTTAAGAAAAAGGTTAATTAATTAATTATCAAGAAGATTAAATATTAATTAAAAAAACTAATGTTAATTTATTAGAAAAAATTAGGTTAAGTTAATTTTATGAGTGGTTAATAAAAATTAGGTTTAGGGTTAGAAAAATATATGAAATTAGGTTAAATAAAAAAAAGAATAAAACCACACGGGGTGGGTGTTTAACCCACGCCCTCTAGCCTTTATGTTGCTTCGCTTGCCACTGAGCCAAGCGCTTGTTGGTGTTAGGAAACAGGCGCAACATATTATATGTGAATCCTGCATAAATTGGAAAAATAACAAAAAAATGTTACAAAAGGCAGGGATCGAACCCACGCCCTTAACATCATAAACCTTCACCTTGACCAGCGATACTACGCTCTCATCCAGTAATATAATGAAACAACATAAATATAATATAATCATAGATCGGAGAGGCGTCGGAGCCGTAGCTCTGGTCATATTCTTCGGCGAGAGGATTTCTTCACCTGCAAAAATAGCATGCGTTAGTGATCAAATAGGACCCTACCCTCCCCCCCCTAAATTGACCCTTACAAATCCAATTGTGGCCTTAGTTTTAGCTAATTCTTCCTGCACAAAGAGATACGAACAAAGTAATGTAACACGATTCAAACATGGTGATGTCCAGTTATAGAATCATGGGCCTCATGCAAGGGATTAAACCTATGTTAATTTGTCTCAAGAACACAATGAAAATGTTAGTTCAAGTCAAAGCATCGTAAAAATAAAAAATATGAATTTCATGAAAAAACATGTAACCCTCCATGTATGGAATGCACGTTTTAGACTTCTTTGATCATCAATAACGATCAAGAATTACTATATAAAACCTCAAGAGTTGATTTGAACGACTAGTTTACTTTGAGAAGGGCTAGAAATTAGATTTCGAATTGCCCTAGTTTTTGACAAAATTTTGAGATTTTGAGAGAGTGTTCTTGAGCATGTTTTTTCATGGTCCTTTTGTCTGAATATGATGAGCATATATATAGGAAGAGATTAGGTTAAAAGATGTGGGCTTGGACATCATGTAACATATCTTTGATTTTGTTTGAAAAATAGATAGAAATCTTATAAAAACATGAATATTTGTTTCACAAAATAGGTTCACACGGTTTCTACATGATCTTAGGCGCCCAAACAAAATCAAATTCCAAGCCTTTTGTACCTTATCCATTTATTTGATATTTATTTGATTTAATATTGAATTTAAATGAATAAAATAAAAAATAAAAGAAATAAATATCACAAAAATAAATGAATGGACTTAGGAGTCTCTTATGAGGTCAGGAACATGTTTGGACCTTAAAAGATAGGCCCATTAGCCCAAAAATTCAAATTTGCTCAAATTGAACTTCATGCATTTTCTCAAAATTTCCCAACTTGCACAAATCATATCTCACTCAATTTTTATCATATGAAGGTGATCTTTTACTTTTTGGAAGCCTTAAGATGTCCCCTATAATATTCATGTTTGTCATTTTTTTCATTTGAAGACTTTATCTTGATGTAAATTGCTTTGACAAAAAGTGTCTTTTTGTTGACTTTTAAAATGACCTGTAATGTTTTGGTCCATATCTCTCAAATGAAGCATTTTTGGCCTTGAGCTTAGAGAGTCAAAGTTGTAAAGAGTTAACTTTATTTCAAAATGTTCTTTGGTTGAGAAATTTCTGATTAAGTATGTGAAAGTCATGCTTGGTTAAAGTTCAGTTAACTTCTCCTTAAGAAAACCCTAATTTAGTAACTTTTTGACTTTTGATGAATCTTGAGTTTTCTTGATGAATCATGATCAACCATTGATAAAATGATGAATTTGACTTCAAAATAATTTTGTTAAACATAAATCTTGAAGTTTGACTGTAAATTGGTAAAAGTTGACTTTTTGTCCAATATAGTTGATTTTCAATCATCTGACTAATTGACTGAGCAAACTTGTGCCGCAAGGCTTGGAATTTGGCATGGAGATTATTTGAGACATATGAGAAACCATGAAATCCACTTGAGGCATTAAAATACCAATTTTCCTTGAGAAAAGAAAAACCCTAGTTGTAGGTTAACTGCTTAGGAGGAGGGTTTGTTTGATCAAATTGAGAACCCTAGGAGCATAAGGAAGTAATTTGTCTTGAAAAAATGGGAGGGAAAATTTTTGGGTACAACACTCATCAATGTCATCACATATCACCCACAAAATAAGTCATTTCTAACCCAAAGTAGAGAGTTTGGTTGTATCATCTCGGAGGAGATCTGTCAACCAACCTTAACAACACCGAAGACAATTGTGTTACTCGCGTTGATGATCTCTGAGCATAACACAACCAACATAGAGGAATTAAGCACAGACACCCAAGTGAATAATAACTATAAATCTATCTCTAGAATCTAGACACTATTAGATAATAATCTTATATAAGAATTCGAGCAGTATATGTCTATAGTAACCCAAACCCCAAAAACAGAGTAAAAATACAGGATAATAATTGACAAAGATTTGTAAAGCTAGTTTTATATAATGCCGTAGGTGAAAAATATACATGAGTTCAAAGTAAATACATATAAAAACCCAACAAATTAAGAATACACAAAGAATAAGAGAAATGAGCCACAAATCTCTCGGTTTGTCAGCGTCAATCAATGAGAAATCCACCTTGGATCATCCGCGTGCAAGCTTCATAGTTGTTTTCTAAGCTAATCTTAATGAAAAATTAGGTTGATGGAGTTGGGAGGACAAAAACGTCTCCCCAAAAACATAACCCTAACAAATGAAATGAAATGGAAATATAAACAAAATCTGCCTAGACACGCTCGTTCGGCGAGCCAAATACGTCGCCCAACGACGACCTATTATTACACCACGCAACCTACGCCACATGGACAAGAATGATAAAAATATCAACACTCACCTGATGAAGGGAAGCTTCACCAATCGACGCTCTTATTCCTTTCCGAATGAGCAACTGACAAGCCCAAGTCAGTAGCCATTAGAAATTCTCAATTATGCACTCGCCCTAGCATCGCCTGGCGATGCATGACAATTATAACTTCTTTATTTCTCTTCCAGGAGCACTCTATATTGCATATTTGGACATTCCATTTGGCTATTTATTCCTTATTGCTCAACACACACACACACACACACACACACACACACACACACAAATTCCTACAAAATAGATACAAAACTATCAAATGATACACTATGTACACAAAAACGCACATATACACAAACTAACGTATTTACAAACAAAGTCGTGTTTATTCAAACGATATTAACAAAAAGCATTGATAAGTGCAACAAAACTTATATACTAAAATAGATACAATTTGCACTTATCACTCCCCTTACCTCAAATTCTTAGTAGCTTTGATCTCTTCGAACTCTAAGGGATGAATCTCCTATTCTCTTCTCTATGTGCCCTAGCCTATTCTCAACTTCTCTAACTTTTTACGATCCTATATAATGATTCTATTTTCCTTATTTTCTCTATTAAAATAGACCCTTCCTATGGTTTACCCATCACACCCTCACTTACAAACATACACTTATCATTATGCCCTTATTCTCCTTTTCACCTTAATATCCTATTTTAATTATTAATATAATTATAAATAATATAAACTCACAACATATCATCACACATCATACAATATAAATAATAAATCACAAATAATTGGTAAAATAAAGAATTCTAGATTTTGGGGTGTTATAGGTTTAACTTCCATGATATCCACGATGACATGTTTAGGCATGATGACGTCATGTAATAAATGCCTATAAAGGTGTGTCTTGGATGGCTCAACCTTGGGGTGGCCTATATGGAGTATATGCTTGTTGCAGGATCAAATATGTTTCACGCCTAGATCCGACCCAACCCCTACCTGCCAATTTTTTGGATGTATACAATCCCTCGGGTAAACGGGGGCGAAGTGCTTAAAGGTAAAACTATCAGGCTAACCCAACTACGTTAACTGACCAGATTTCTAATTAGGTTCCCACCAGTTCTGGGATGTACGCAGTCCCCCAAACATGAGGCCCTATGGGGAAATGCTTAAGGATAAAGTCGTCGGGATAATTCAACAATGTTAACTGACCATATTTCTAGTTAGGTTCCAACTAATTCTAAGATATACACAATCCCCAAGGAGGAGGCCGAACGAGGGAAAATGCTTAAGGATAAAGCTATCGAGCTAATGTAACTATGTTAATAGACCAGGTTTCTATTTTGGATCTTGTAAATTTCGAGATGTACACATACCCCTAGGCATGAGGCCCTATGGAGAGAAATGCTTAAGGATAAAGTTATCGGGCTAATCTAACTAAGTTAACAGACCATGTTTCTAATCAGGTTCTCGCCAAATACAAGATGCACTCATTCTCCTAAGCATGAGGCCCAATGAGGTTAAGTGCTTAAGGATAAAGTTACAAAGCTAATACAACTACGTTAATTGACCAGATGTTTAATTAGGTTCTCGCTAATTCTAGGTTGTACACAGTCCCCAAGCACGAGGCCTGACATGGCAAAGTGCTTAAGTATAAAGATGTCGGGCTAATTCGATTACGTCTACCGACTAGGTTCTAATTAAGTTTCCTACAATTCTGAGATGTACCCTTGACATAGAGAAGTACTTAAGGGTGGTGTCGTTGGACCAACCTGATCACGTTACTTTCGTGCGACTATGGATATGGTCATCATGATTATTTAATTTGTCATGTTATCGCTCAAAGTTCTCTATTGTTAATATTTTCAGTATAAAGTTATAAAAACATAAAGTTACATATTGTCCTTAGGAAATCATATATTCATTGCTTAATGATATATCTTTTTCTAATCCTCCTTTCATTCTCAGCGAGAACAACTTAGGTATGAAGTCAACTCCTGTCACAAGAACCTCTAGTTTAGATTTCCATCTATATGGTCTTGTGGGCGACATGTCTGCTCTAATAGGATACATGTCTATCATTGAATCCTTGGACTTATATTCCTCAATAAATCTCTCAATGTCTCATGATTACTTTAATTGGGACTCATAACTCCCCAATTATCACCATTTACCCATCTTACTATGTTTTTAGCGTAATATCTCTGAGACCTTTGGCGTCCCCAAAATCTTGCTTAAATTGTGGTTTTCCCTTTTTTCTCAACCCCCTAACTTTTTAGAAAACATCTTTGGCCCTCTCTCTCTCTCTCTCGCTCTCTCTCTCTCTCTCTCTCTGGTTAAAATCTTCAAAACCCTTTGTATTTAAGGCTACCTTTTTCCATCTCCATCTAGGTATAGATATACTTTCCTTTTCCTTTTATTCTTCACTTAATCAATTTTAGTGGGGTTGATTTGCGAGGGAAACAAGAGTGAGAATTTTATTTTTCCAAAAAATATAACTAAGAGGTGTGCATTATAAGATGATTAACAATTGGGGAATATGCAATGACTTTGTCAGCAGAGGAAGGTGCAAAAGGTTTAGGGGGAGATGTAACAAATCAACCATCAGGAACATGTTTGGTTCCCTGAGTCAAGGCAATAAAGAAAACCATTTGCAATTTATATGTGCTATCTGCAAGACATAACAAAACATGTCATAAAAAAACTCAAGGAATCCACCCTCACCAAAGATTTCCTTCCACTCTGCACGATTGGCTGCAATCACAATAACATGGGTGTCAATTAATTTATTCTTTTGCAAGGAAGACAACACTTTGCTGAGGATGAACCCCTCATTTTAGCAATGTACTTGATATAGGGATTTCAAATCCTCCATCTTCTTAACCTCTTTAGAAGATATAGAGAGATTCCAACTTGATGTAGTAGAAAGAAGGTGCAGAGCAGAAGCGAGGCCAGGACCAATATTTCACAAACTACTTTTACAATAATATGAAGATCAATGTTTTAAAAACCAGATCAGTCATTAAACATGTGAGGGTACTGGGTCACTGGTCGAACCACATGACTAAACCAGATTAAACTGGATAACTCGGGTTGAATAGACCTGTCATTATAACAAAACTATATAGGTATAAAATTGGTTAAACCAGATCATTCAGTCTCTAAAAAAATATAACTAGCATTTAATTTTTTTTTGAAAATATCATCTCCTAAATTCACAAGTTCATAATTTAAATTCAAATTTTAAACACAGGTATCATACAATAAAATAGTACAAAATTTAAAAGTCTAATTGCAAATAAAGTCTAATTGCAACATAATCTAATTGAATAGCTTATAACAAAATAACTCCAATGTCTACTAATTTTAGTTTCAAGGAAGTAAAATCATTTCAATGTTGGGATCTCCTTCTTCAGTATCAACTTTAAACAAGACACCCCATAGCCCGGTAGAGATATCCCATCGTCGGTTTATTTTCATGAACTTTAAACAAGATACCTAAAAAGTCTACTCATAAAATAAAACAACAACCATGAATTCATCATGAATTGATAATTTAAACTAGGGTTAAATGCCTTCTACCCCTGTAATAGTAGTGAGATTTGATTTACCCTCTTTTAAAAAAAATTATTTTCGCCCCTGTGGCTTTTTTTAATATTTTATTTAATTATATAAAATATTTGCATTGTTAAAAAATATTCATCAAGTGAGTTTTGATCCATACAACCTCTACTTGCAAGTCCTGCACTCAACCACTACACTAATTGTTTCAATTTGTATGTTACTCGCTTTGAATGTTACTTTAATTGTATAATATTATTTTAAATGAATAATTATACAATATTTTTATTAACAGTATTTAATGATATATTACATTATTACATTATTATATATAAAAAATGTTAAAAACTATATATTACATTATTCTAAATGAATTATTATATAAAAACTGTATAATAATTTTAAACGATATATAACAAATATTTAAAATGTATAATATATTGGAAATATATCATTAACCAACAAATATATTTGAAATGTATATCAAATATTTATATCATTATTTCAAATAATTATATAACAAACGTATAATTATTTTAAATGATAAAAAACTATATATATATAACTTATTTATATATATAATTACATATTTATAACTATAACTTAAAAATATATTTATAACTATAAAATATATAATTATATATTTTTATAAATATAACTTAAATATTTTTGGTATATAAATGTTTGATATATATAACTTAAATAAATATTATTAAATACTGTTAATAAAAATACTATATAATTATTCATATAAAATACTGTTATATAATTAAAGTAGCCTTCAAAACGAGTAATGTATAAATTGAAACAATTAGTGCATTAGTTGAGTGAAAGGACCGCAAGTAAATGGTGCAGGGTTTGAAATCCATCTGATGCATATTTTTTAAAATAGCAAAGATTTTATACAGTTAAATAAAAAATTAAAAAATATTTATAAAAAAAGCCACGATGGCATACATGACCCAGTCAAATGAAATCTTGGATTAAAAAATTTTTGATTATGGAATCTATATTATGGAATCAAATCTCGCTACAAGGCATTTAACCCTTTAAACTAAAGCCGCAAATCAGATTCATCATAATTTAAAATGCATCATGTTGTTGTTTTAAACTACATTTTATAATTTCTACATGAAAAATTAGAAACTACTCTATAATTTCTTTAAGAAACTACTCTATAGAGCTTACTAATCAAAACCCAACCAACTGATTTAAAAGGGTCCAAAATCAAAACAAAACATTTTCAAAAGACAAGAATTGATATACACTTTTACAAGTCCATGCATATAAATTTATTTCAAATGTTTATATATACGACACACAGTGATCTGATGATGAAAGACACAATAAACCAATCACAATTTATTTGTCTATAATTGCAACAAAGAATCAATACAACCAAATATAGCATATCAATTTTCAAAAGAACAACACAACTAAATATTGAAAGTTAGAAACGAGTTATAGAATAAGCAATTTCAAAGGAATAACATAACCAAATATTGAATCAATCCCAATTGTTCCCTGGTTACAAATACAATATATAGAAATGATACATCATACCTAACCAATTTTAAAAGAACAACACAAGAAAATATTGAAAGTTTGATCACATACCCTAATCTTTAACTAACCCTAATTTAATCTTCAACAATTTAATCCCAACAGTTTAATCTTCAACAATTTCAACAGAACAGAGATAAATGGAAATAGAGGTGAAGAGTATTGAATCTGGAAGACGCTGAAACCAAAATCAGAATGTAGAGGACAAACTTGGGATTGGTGGTGTGGAGGAGAGAACGACGGGGGTGCGACGGGGAGAACGGCAGCGACACATTGGTGGGGGATGAAACGAAACGGTCGGTGGTTATATTGTCAATAATACATGGTCTTTGCATCAGAATCATCTCTTAGATTTTCCTGACATGATAAACATTATTGCTAAGTGAACCATTCCTCTTGAAGCCACAAATGATACCAGAATATGGAAGCACACTGAGAATGGAGTCATGACATTGAAGCAGTCCTATCGTTTTTGTCAAAGTCATAGTAACAATGTCCATCGGAGTAATATGACTTGGCACAACTCTATACCATCTTCAAAAACTCTCATCCTTTGGAGAATTTTACACAATTCCATACCAACTAATGAAAATATGAACAAGAGATGCATCACCTTCCCATCTCAATGCACTATGTGTCACAATCAAGAAGAAACCATTCCTCATCTCTTCTTCAATTATAGCTTTGCCTCCAAAATTTGGAACTGGATCTCTAGCAGCCTCAACATTCATTTTTCCATTTCCAACATTGTTGATTGTTGGAAATTCATTGATAAAGGATGGTATTTGCATTGCAAAGTAGTGATCATGGTTGGAATCTAATTTGTTTTTGCTGAAATCTGGCTTGCAATGAGCAAATCCAGATTTGATGGAATTGCTACTTATTGGAAAATTTGCATCATTAACATGGCTAGTTTTGTGAGATTGATGGGTAGTAATTCTAGTATCAAAAGTGCAATAAACATTGTTGATTTCTCTATCCTCAAGAATCTCAATATAAATATAATACCTCCTAAGATAAAACGAAACATTGATGTTCTTTCGCACTCTCCTCCTCCTCTTGGTTGGATCAAAGGAAATACATATGAGGTGGCTAAGGGAACTCCCTCTCTTTGTGCTCGAGGTGCTATGTTCAGGAGTGCTAATGGTGATCAAGTAGGCTTCTTTTCCTTCTTCATCGGGGGAAGGTAATTCTTTACAAGTTGAATTCATGGGAGTGATTATGGCATTCAAAGTGGAAATTGACTAGAATTTGGACAACATTTGGATTGAGTTAGATTCAATAACTGTGGTTAGAGCGCTCCATAATACAAACCTTGTCCATTGGTTTATCAAAAGCGGTTGGTTGAACTGCCTGCATTATCAAAAGCGGTTGGTTGAACTGCCTGCATAATTTGAGGAATCTTGGTCTTTTGATAACTCATATTTTTTGGGAAGGTAACACTTGTGCTGATAATCTTTCTAGCTTAGGTTTAAAGAATATATATGCTATTTGTTATAATCATGTAGTTAGAGAAGCTTGAGAATATTTCTGGAACAACAAGCTTGGATTTCTCAAGCTTAAGTTGATGTCTGTTTGAGAGGTTTTGGTTTTGGTCTCCTTTCTTTCTTTGTTTTCTTTTTCCATCTTTTATGATATTTTAAGTTAAAAAAATAATTTAATAATTTATCATGACAAAAAAAATAAGTTAATTGATTAATAAGATTTTTCTTTTAAAAAGAAAAGACAAGTTAATATGCATATTGAAAATTTTGACAAAAGTTATTATTATCAACATTAAAGGTTTATTCGTTTAATCACGGTGAGACAGAGCACTAGAGGTTTTACTGTGGGACATGTAGTTCTCAAAGCTGATTCAAATAAAGGTCCAAGCATGAGAAAATATGTTCCGACAATCAACATACTTTTATACCATTTGCCTTTAATACTTTTGATTTTCTAACATCAGAAGTGATGGATCTTTTACAGAGAGTGTAAAGGTTCATGCATAACTATGTTGTCACCTAAGACTATGAATGTTATTTTTAAAAAGATTAATTTTACCATCTAAAAAAGAATAGCAATATAATTTATTGTCCGTTTGTCTGTTATTTATGTATAAACTTTCAATAATTAAACAAAGAGTTATTAAAATAAAATTTTAATTCATTTTTTATGTATTAAAAAATTAATTTTTAAATCATATAAGGAAAGTATATATTATTGAAGATTAAAATATAGTTGAAATTATAGTTTTTCGAAAAAGATATATTTTTAAATTTTTTTTATAAAAATATTTGAAATAGTATTTTATAATAATGATATAAATTAATTTTTCATTTAAAATATTTTTTAAACAAAAATGTATAACATAATAAAAATAATTCTAATAAAAAAGCTGCATCAAACAAAACTTAACTAAAAAGGAGGAATTTATTCAGGAACAAATGGAATTCTTTGTACTTCATAAGCAACTAATTAGAAAAAATTGAATAAAAATTTCAACCTCTAAAATTCTTATATAAAGTCTTCTTAAATAATAATAAAAAAAGAGGAAATTCACAATATATTTTCCTGAAATGTAGGGTAGAGAAAAGAAAGAGATGGCAACACAGAAAAAAAGAAGAAAGGGTCGATGCTGAGTTGTATAAGCAGGCGGCGCGTAAACACACGGCACCACAGGAACGGGTGGAAATCCAAATGCTATCAGGTATGTGACTTCCAATTGCAATTTTATTTTATTTTATTAAATAAATAAGTAATAAAATAAAAACAATATTTCAACTGTGTATTGGTTTTTTTCTTCTTTCAAATGAAATATTTTGAAATATACATTTAAAAATGAGTTAAAAGGTAAGATAAAACGAAACATTGATGTTCTTTCGCACCCTCCTCCTCCTCTTGGTTGGATAAAAGGAAATACATATGAGGTGGCTAAGGGAACTCCCTCTCTTTGTCCTCGCGGTGTTATGTTCAGGAGTGCTAATGGTGATCAAGTAGGCTTCTTTTCCTTCTTCATTGCGGGAAGGTAATGCTTTACAAGTTGAATTCATGGGAGTGACTATGGCATTCGGAGTGGCCATTGACAAGAATTTGGACAACATTTGAATTGAGTTAGATTCAATAATTGGGGTTAGAGCA
The DNA here is from genome assembly GCA_948472305.1 of Vicia faba. Lineage (NCBI taxonomy): Eukaryota > Viridiplantae > Streptophyta > Magnoliopsida > Fabales > Fabaceae > Vicia > Vicia faba. The sequence goes on along the minus strand of OX451740.1, from coordinate 749,605,402 downwards.
CTACGCAATACAAACCTTGTCCATTGGTTTATCAAAAGCCGTTGGTTGAACTACCTGCATAATTTGAGGAATCTTGGTCTTTTGATAACTCATATTTTTTGGGAAGGTAACACTTGTGCTGATAATCTTTCTAGCTTAGGTTTAAAGAATATATATGCTATTTGGTATAATCATGTAGTTAGAGAAGCTTGACAAGATTTCTTGAACAACAAGCTTGGATTTCTCAAGCTTAAGTTGATGTCTGTTTGAGAGGTTTTGGTTTTGGTCTCCTTTCTTTCTTTGTTTTCTTTTTCCTTCTTTAATGATATTTTAAGTTAAAAAAATAATTAAATAATTTATCATGACAAAAAAATAAGTTAATTAATTAATAAGATTTTTAATTTAAAAACAAAAGACAAGTTAATATTCATATTGAAAATTTTGACAAAAGTCATTATTATCAACATTTAAGGTTTATTTGTTTCATCACTGGTGAGACAGAACACTAGACGTTTTACTGTGGGACATGCAGTTCTCAAAGCTGATTCAAATAAAATGGCCAAGCATGAGAAAATTTATTCCGACAATAAACATATTTTTATTCCATTTGCCTTTAATATTTTTTATTTTCTAACACGAGAAGTGATGGATCTTTTACAGAGAGTGTAAAGGTTCATGCATAACTATGTTGTGTCACCTAAGACTATGAATGTTATTTTTAAAAAGATTAATTTTACCATCTAAAAAAGAATAGCGATATTATTTATTGTCCGTTTGTCTATTATTTATGTATAAACTTCCAATAATTAAACAAAGAGTTATTAAAATAAAATTTTAATTCATTTTTTATGTATTAAAAAATTAATTTTTAAATCATAAAAGGAAAGTATATATTATTGAAGATTCAAATATAGTTGAAATTATAGTTTTTCGAAAAAGATATATTTTTAAATTTTTTTTATAAAAATATTTGAAATATTATTTTATAATAATGATATAAATTAATATTTTATTTAAAATATTTTTTAAACAAAAATGTATAACATAATAAAAAAATTCTAACCAAAAAGGTGCATCAAACAAAACTTAACTAAAAAGGAGGAATTTATTCAGGAACAAATGGAATTCTTTGTACTTCATAAGCAACTAATTAGAAAAAATTGAATAAAAATTTCAACATTTAAAATTCTTATATAAAGTCTTCTTAAATAATAATTAAAAAAAAGAAGAGGAAATTCACAATATATTATCCTGAAATGTAGGGTAGAGAAAAGAAAGATATGGCAAAACGGAAAAAAAGAAGAAAGGGTCGATGCTGAGTTGTATAAGCAGGCGGCGCGTGAACACACGGCACCACAGGAACGGGTGGAAACCCAATTGCTACCAGGTATGTGACTTCCAATTTTATTTTATTTTATTTTATTAAATAAATAAGTAATAATATAAAAACAATATTTCAACCGTGTATTGGTTTTTTTCTTCTTTCAAATGAAATATTTTGAAATATACATTTAAAAATGAGTTAAAAGGCAAGATAAAACGAAACATTGATGTTCTTTCGCACCCTCCTCGTCCTCCTGCTTGGATCAAAGGAAATACATATGAGGTGGCTAAGGGAACTCCCTCTCTTTGTGCTCGCGGTGCTATGTTCAGGAGTGTTAATGGTGATCAAGTAGGCTTCTTTTCCTTCTTCATTGGGGGAAGGTAATGCTTTACAAGTTGAATTCATTGGAGTGATGATGGCATTCGAAGTGGCAATTGACAAGAATTTGGACAACATTTGGATTGAGTTAGATTCAATAACTGTGGTTAGAGCGCTACACAATACAAACCTTGTTCATTGGTTTATCAAAAGCCGTTGGTTGAACTGCCTGCATAATTTGAGGAATCTTAGTCTTTTGATAACTCATCTTTTTTGGGAAGGTAACACTTGTGCTGATAATCTTTTCTAGCTTAGGTTTAAAGAATATATATGCTATTTGTTATAATCATGTAGTTAGAGAAGCTTGAGAAGATTTCTTGAACAACAAGCTTGGATTTCTCAAGCTTAAGTTGATGTCTATTTGAAAGGTTTTGGTTTTGGTCTCCTTTCTTTGTTTTATTTTTCCTTCTTTAATGATATTTTAAGTTAAAAAAATAATTTAATAATTTATCATGACAAAAAAATAAGTTAATTGATTAATAAGATTTTTCTTTTGAAAAGAAAAGACAACTTAATATGCATATTGAAAATTTTGACAAAAGTTATTATTATCAACATTAAAGGTTTATTTGTTTCATCACTGGTGAGACAGAGCGCTGGAGGTTTTACTGTGGGACATGCAGTTCTCAAAGCTGATTCAAATAAAATGGCCAAGCATAAGAAAATATATTCCGACAATCAACATACTTTTATACCATTTGCCTTTAATACTTTTGATTTTCTAACACCAGAAGTGATGGATCTTTTACAGAGAGTGTAAAGGTTCATGCATAACTATGTTGTGTCACCTAAGACTATGAATGTTATTTTTGAAAAGATTAATTTTACCATCTAAAAAAGAATAGCGATATAATTTTTTTTTTCCGTTTGCCTGTTATTTATTTATAAACGTTCAATAATTAAACAAAGAGTTATTAAAATAAAATTTTAATTCATTTTTTATGTATTAAAAAATTAATTTTTAAATCATATAACGAAAGTATATATTATTGAAGATTAAAATATAGTTGAAATTACAGTTTTGAGAAAAAGATATATTTTTAATTTTTTTTTATAAAAATATTTGAAATAGTATTTTATAATAATGATATAAATTAATATTTTATTTAAAATATTTTTTAAACAAAAATGTATAACATAAAAAAAATTCTAAAATAAAAGGTGCATCAAACAAAACTTAACTAAAAAGGAGGAATTTATTCAGGAACAAATGGAATTCTTTGTACTTCATAAGCAACTAATTAGAAAAAAATTGAATAAAAATTTCAACATTTAAAATTCTTATATAAAGTCTTCTTAAATAATAATAAATAAAAAGAGGAAATTCACAATATATTTTCCTGAAATGTAGGGTAGAGAAAAGAAAGAGATGACAACACAGAAAAAAAGAAGAAAGGGTCGATGCTGAGTTGTATAAGCAGGCGACGCGTGAACACACCGCACCACAGGAACGGGTGGAAACCCAAATGCTACCAGGCATGTGACTTCCAATTGCAATTTTATTTTATTTTATTAAATAAATAAATAATAATATAAAAACAATATTTTAACCGTGTATTGTTTTTTTTCTTTTTTCAAATGAAATATTTTGAAATATACATTTAAAAATAAGTTAAAAGGTAAGATAAAACGAAACATTGATGTTCTTTCGCACCCTCATCCTCCTCTTGGTTGGATCAAAGGAAATACATATGAAGTGGCTAAGGGAACTCCCTCTCTTTGTGCTCACGGTGCTATGTTCAGGAGTGCTAATGGTGATCAAGTAAGCTTCTTTTCCTTCTTCATTGGGGGAAGGTAATGCTTTACAAGTTGAATTCATGGGAGTGATTATGGCATTCGAAGTGGCAATTGACAAGAATTTGGACAACATTTGGATTGAGTTAGATTCAATAAATGTGGTTAGAGCGCTACACAATACAAACCTTGTCCATTGGTTTATCAAAAGCCGTTGGTTGAACTGCCTGCTTAATTTGAGGAATCTTGGTCTTTTGATAACTCATATTTTTTGGGAAGGTAACACTTGTGCTGATAATCTTTCTAGCTTAGGTTTAAAGAATATATATGCTATTTGTTATAATCATGTAGTTAGAGAAGCTTGAGAAGATTTCTTGAACAACAAGCTTGGATTTCTCAAGCTTAAGTTGATGTCTGTTTGAAAGGTTTTGGTTTTGGTCTCCTTTATTTCTTTGTTTTCTTTTTCCTTCTTTAATGATATTTTAAGTTAAAAAAATAATTTAATAATTTATCATGACAAAAAAATAAGTTAATTCACTATGCCAAACAAGGGATTAGACAGCGCTTTTTTAGGCCTTTAACAGCGCTTAAAAGCGCTGCTAAACCTCCGCTGCTAAAGGTATAGACAGCGCTTTTAATGTGGAACTTTAGACAGCGCTTTTATCAAGCGCTGTCTATTCCCCCCCTTTAGCAGCGCTTATCCTTATAATTGTTTAATATTTTTTTTTCAATCACTTTAGACAGCGCTTTGTAAAAGCGCTGTCTATTACCCCCCCTTTAGCAGCGCTTTTCCTTATTTTTTTATAAAAAAAAAATTTCAATCATTTTAGACAGCGCTTTCATGAAAAGCGTTGTCTATTACCCCCCCTTTAGCAGCGCTTTTCCTTTTTTTTTTCAATCACTTTAGGCAGCGCTTTCATGAAAAGCGCTGTCTATTACCCTCCCCCCCTTTAGCAGCACTTTTCCTTTTTTTTTCAATCACTTTAGACAGCGCTTTCATGAAAAGCGTTGTCTATTACCCCCCCTTTAGCAGCGCTTTTCCTTATTTTTTTTTTTAAAAAAAATTTTCAATCAATTTAGACAGCGCTTTCATGAAAAGCGCTGTCTATTACCCCCCCCCCCCCTTTAGCAGCACTTTTCTTTATTTATTTTTTTCAATCACTTTAGACAGCGCTTTCATTTAAAACAAAACGCTGCCTATCAAATTTATTCTCACCGTTTTTGCACCAGAAATTATAGCTTCATTATAACATTTTAAACAACAACAACATTAATATATACCACAATGAAACAATATTATAACATCAATATTCATCTCTTAAATCCTTTTTGCACAATATACACAACAACAAGATTAATATATACCACAATGAAACAATATTATAACAACATCAATATTCATCTCTTCAATCCTTTTTGCACAATATACACAACAACAACAATAGTATATACAACAATGAAACAATATTATAACTACATCAATATTCATCTCTTCAGTCATTTTTGCACAATTTACACAACAACAACATTAGTATATACAACAATGAAACAAAATCCACGATGAATATATAACTCTATCTTCTACATCGAGCTGCACCTATATAACCGAAAACAAAATCAAAAAAATCAAAATTCATACAAGTTACCAAATAACAACAACAAAAACAATAATATTGTAACACAACTATAACGACATATATTATATTCTCAAAACTCAAAGTTATACCTTATAATAAAACTCTCAACTCCATAACAAATTGGCACCAATCCTCCATAAGTTCATCCAATTGATCTTTTGAGTATGAAGCACACTTGAATTCATCAAAGTACTACATAATAATGTAACATAGTATGATTTAATTAAAATACTAAGTCATTTTATGAGAAATATGAAAATAATTCCTAAGTTAGAAATTCATACCGTGGATGGAATCTCTAATCGGTCCAAAAGAATAGTTTCTTTCATAAACCTCAACATAAAATAACCGCAATCTACACCATTATGCTGACGAGGACACTACACATGGAAAGAAAATACAGATATACATCAAGATATACACCTTAACTTGTTTTATCAAGTATCATCGCTATATAATCAAAACTGTGAAAATCTATACCTCCACTTTGATCCAAGAAATATTGTTGACTCTACTCCTTGGTACTTGAATATCTCTTTGTGCTCGAAACCTTTGTAGAATGCTATAATAAAATAATAACGAATATTTAGAACTATTGCACATAAATAATTAAATATACACAGTAATATTTTGGAACAATGTCACTTACGTGTCAATCGTCTTCTTCATATCTGAGTATGTTGTCCAATCATTGCCCAATGAATCCAGATAATATACAATTTCTCTCACAGGATTAATTGCAACCAATAATCAGTGTCCACTAGAATATTAAACAAAGGTTAGATGGAAATTTTCTGCACAACGTTAAAAAACGAAAAATTATAATAGAGGTAATTTAGAATGAAAATCTTACTTGGGGCCAGTATTATATGGTAAAAAGAACAATTTTTCTATATCTTTGTTGGCCATAAATAAACTGAGCACAAATGCTATTACTTCATCTGGTTTTGAGATTATTGACCCTGCGTGGACAATGTTGGGATTTATGAAAGCGAATCTGGACTCCAATCCACGCGGGCGAATCAACTTGTCATACAGAAACCTTAAATAAAAACATCATTAACATTAATTATTCATTGAAATGAGTAAATAAATTCTGCAATTAATTAAACAAAGTTGATTGGAGTATACCTGATGTATGTATTGATAACAGCCATGCCTAATGTAAAGTGTCCAAAAACTTGTTCCAAATCCTCCTTACCAATTGTTGTCATGCCTTCAGAACCATAAATCCCTTCATGCAGGGGTATAAGAGAAGTACCACCTTGTGAAATAGTTGTGAAGCTTATAAATGTCTGAAGGCACGACCTATATTGTGAAGTAGTTTTCTTTCTAGCCCCAGACCTCTTAGCAACACTCTTTGTTTCTGTGGGAATGTTGCTAATTACAGGCTCTTTACCCCTACTTACAGCTTCAATCTCTTTAGAAGGAATAATCTAAATATCATAAAATTAGAGTGGTCAAGTATAGGACGACAAATTAACATTATCTAAGCATAAATATCATATAACTTTGTTGTACCTGTTTTTTTGCTGTCACTGACTCCTCTGGCCGCGTAATCCCTTTATCTTTTGGTTTGGGTTTTGTAGGAGTCTAACATTACCATGCAAAAAAAATGTAAGTAAAACGAACGTAAAAAATTTGAGTACTAAAAGGTTCATAACGGTTTTAATTATACCTCATCATCTATGCGAACAAGCCTTGACGGCCATGCAACAAACGCTCCTATTGCCTCTCCCACCAATGTTGCATCTGAAACTTCATCTGGGATTGGTAATAACGCACCCTCCTCTAAAGCAATATCAATCGACACTTTCAAATATCCAGAAGGGAGCGGTTTATGATGAAGTACTTCTCCCAGAGTGTTATGGACTTTTCCCTTGCCAACCATGCGATAAGTTGGTGTCTCTAAAAAGAGTTGACAAGGTGAAATGCCCTAAAATCAATAATAAATATGACATCGTTAATGTGTATATATGTCAGTTAAATAAATTACACTAATTTAATTTCATAATAATATATGTAAGTACCTCGGGAATACTCGGTTGAGCTGCACAATTGACACTAGCTATGTCACTAGCTTCTTTAACACCCGAAGCTTCCCTTTCTGATTGGTATTGTCTTGCTTTTTCCTTCCTCAATTCAAGAACTTCGGCTTCTAATGCATCCAACCTGGCCTGCAGTTCTTTATTGCTAGCAGATTTTGTCTTTGGATTGTTCTTTTTCAAGGAGGTTGGAGTAACCCCATGTCCTTTACCCCTCACCCGACCAGAATACTCACGAACATCTAATGCTCGACTAAGTATGCTCCTGCAATCATCTGGTGGAGATGTAGACTGAGACAGACTCTCCTGAAATTCATATGAATATTGGAAAAACATGAATACTATATGTTAATAAAATTTTGATTTAATTAGAATTAATGTTATACTTACGCATTTTTCAAAAATTTGTTGTACATCTTCTTTGAGAACTCCATCCTTACCCACACGGGCAGCCTTCCACAAAACATGCTCCGAAAGAGATGTTTCTGAACTACTCTCCTCTTTTAACTACACATTAACACAAAAAACAAGCTCAGTTATAACTATTGATGAACAAGTATATCATTGCAATTTGTAAATACTTACTATTTTTTGTTCTAATCGTGCATATCCTAAACGCCCTTTTTTGTATGGATATGCGGGAGATGATGCTCTTAGAAGATTTACTTCACTAACACTCTGAAATTTTGGGGTTTTCCGTTTGGCTTTAAAAACATCCCATTCTTTAACTGAAATCACATCCGCATATTCTGCTGGACGCTCTGCATCAACAAAAAAATTTTCGGCATCTCTAAGATATTTTCTGTTTAAATATGTTCAAAGCCCTCTCAGTATTTTGCCGGCCAATCCAAGACAATAATCTTTTCTTTTGTCATCAATGTTGAAAGACCTCTACAAAAAACATACACAAAGTGCATTAGTATAAGTAATTTAAAGACATAATTTAAAGTACATAATCGTAATTTAAAGACATAATTTAAAGTACCTGTATCTCACTCCAGATTTTGTTTTTAGCATCATTCAGCTTATCATCTCTCCACTCATCACAAGTTATTGGAATTTCTCTCCTTACAAGTGTGCCAATGTAACTTGTCAATTTAGAATCGTTAGGCTCAATTAATTGGTCATTTGGACTCCAATGCACATCATATTTTATACCCCTGTCTCTATCACGAATGATATTCTTCATAATAGTTTTTCCTCTTTTTATTTCTTTTTCCACTCCCTTACTGGATTTTCCTCCATCATTAATAGAATCATCGTGAGGGTGCTCCTCGTTACTAGCCATCTATTCTGGTGAAGATTCTAGCAAGAGCAGAAGAAGCAATCAATGCTAGTAGAATTCTCTTATTCAAATTCTGGTGATGCACTATTCTAACATCTTGATTTCCTGTACCATCCATTGTAAAAACAATACATCAAACTCATTAGTCTCGTTAAACCAACTCAGTTAATTGCTGTGCAGAAATATAAGATATATTAAAATTGACATATGGGTTTGCATGATGCATATTTTCCAGTTTTGTATGATGCATTTTTTTTCTTTGATTTGTCCAGTCAAAGGTGTTGTGTTATGAACTTTGTCCTTGGACTCAAAATATAATATAATACAACTAAAAACAATCTTACTTACTGCTAATTGGCTCCATTAACCATTAAATATGACAAAATGACTTAATAAAATAGAAAGAAAAACCAGACCTTTAGTAATACTAGTAATTACAATACCATTATTATTATTATTAATAGTAATACTAATAATAATACCATCAAGCCATATCAAAGCAATCATGCACCTCATTCAATTCACCAAATGCAGCCCTAGGCATGGTCAAACCAGTTCCAATTCATGATAATTGCTAGCTCAGTTCATACAAGCATAAATGCAAATGCACAAACAATACAAAACAATACATACTGACTATCACCTGCAGAAATCAAGTTAGCTATTCCCTGTCGAGATAACGGTCGGAGCGGCCGTGTTTAATAACATAGAGCCCCACAATAGTTACTATTTGACCGGCCGAGTTTAATAACAGAGAGTGCCACAATAGTTGCTATTTGACAACACTTTCTACTAAATAACATATCAGAGAACAATAGCGGTTTGATCGTTATTTGACAACAATGCAGTATATTTGTCATAAAAGTTTTGTCGTATATTTGTTTAGAGATAATATACAAAGGAGACAAGAGATATATAATATAAGGTCACATGGATTGTCTTAGAGAAAAGTTTAATTGACCTTGTTACTAATTATTTAGCATGGAAGGGACCACAAAGTTCTGTTCTGGTATGCAAAATTCATGTAGTTTGTCATGCAAAAATATAAAATATGGTTAGTTATCTTGTATTCAATATTGGTTCTCTTCTTGTCTCCAAACACTGTTTCTGAGCTGCTATCAATCATATATCAAGCTAAAATTGCACATAAATCTGATATATATTAGATGGATTGTCAATTCGACGAAACATGTGAAGTGATATGTCTAAACCATGTCTACCATTGGATTAGCTATAACAACATACATCAGGTTTCATTCACCATTGCATTGTCTTAAATTTCCTAATCCCTGAAAATGACCTCTGTTAGACAATACCATGTGATCCCTTCTCCCTCAATTGGCCCTATTACAACTATATATACACACTACTCCATGATTTCACAAGCAACACAAGTCTCGTTACATACTAAAATATCACAACTCAATATCTATTTCTCATCTAATCTTTTAACATAAAAAAGCAATGGGTTTCCGTATAACAAGTATAATCAGAAGAGCATCATTTTCAAGAACCCAAGGATCTACCAAGGGATTTGAAGTCCCTAAAGGCTATCTCGCCGTCTATGTTGGAGATAAAATGAGGTGTTTCGTGATTCCAATTTCATACTTGAACCAATCATTGTTTCAAGTATTATTAAACGAAGCTGAAGAAGAATTTGGATATGATCATCCCATGGATGGTCTCACAATTCCATGCAGTAAAGATGAATTCCTAAACCTCACTTCACGCTTGAATTGAATTAGTTTGTATAAATCATGCAAATGGAGATTTAGATAGATTAGTTTAAGCTAATTTTGACAGAGGGCGTCTTTTTCCATTTTGTTTGTTCCATGTATATCAATCATTCCTACGGAAACATAAAATATTCCCCCAATGAGAATATTATGACAAGATTCTTAAAACATTTTTAGCTTGTTTCAGATCTCAACAAATTATAATATATTACAGCAGTATCATTTCTTTCATATTTTGAAGCACATAAAAAAAGTTATTTGTTAACATCTGCAATATAAAGCATGGAAAGAAACGGCTTTAGTTTTAAGAATCTCTAATAACAAACCGCTTAACTTATCCGGTAAATAAAAGTAGGATTTTACTATTGAATCTGAAATATGAACTTCTATGTTACATAAGTAACTAAGGAAAAATATCAATATTAGACTATGAAAGGACATCTTTTATTAAAGATGAAGAAATTATGTCTATGATCTAGAACTCTCAATCATTTTCTATGGTTAGTAATTGTTACAGTATACACATTGAGAGGCAATGATCTTACAACTGTGAAGTTATCCTTTTGTTGCTTAATTCACTTGAACCCTCTCCTTTTTCTACCAATTTTTTCCTTATACAGTTTTGGCGTCAAGTAACATCATATTTTCTAGTCTCAATATCCCAACAAATATTTAAGTTTTGGGTTGCTTTTTGAACTAGTATTCATAAATGTGTCTCCATCAACGGATGAAACCCTAGAGTTAGGAAACTCAAGATATTCTAATGACCTCTGTGTATGTATCCATGCTGGAAACTTAGGACCTAGAATTGTATGACTTAAAATTAATCCATTCAATTGAAATGGAGGAATCCATTTAGAATCCAGATCAAATGAAAATGTTGCATCTAAGAATAGAGTTTCTAAATGCAAAATCGAGTAAATAAATCACTGTAACGAATCCAAAATTTAGAAGGATGAAGAAATTTTACCTTATAGTGGAGATGGTGGTAACGAATCCGAACGAAGCGAGTTGGAGAAGAAGATGAACCACGCCCATGGTGAGGAGGGAGGAGACGAGTTAGACGAAGATGAACAGTGGTGTGTATAAAGTGGGGTTTTGTATAAAGTGGGGTTTCTGATAACCAATTTAGGGATTTAGAAATTTTTTAATTACCTTAGACAGCGCTTTCAAGAAGGGCTGCTAAAGGTATTACCTTTAGCAACGCTTTAAGGCTTTAGCAGCGCTTTAGTGTAATGCCTTTAGCAGCGCTTCTTGAAAGCGCTGTCTAAGGTATACCTTTTATCACACCTTTAGCAGCTCTTTTGGTAAGCGTTGTCTAAGGTATACCCTTTAGCAGCGCTTATTCTTAATTTTTTTTTATTGAAAACCTATAGCAGCGCTTAGGGAAAGGAAGCGCTGGCTATGATAAAGCCTTTAGCAGCGCTTTTAGTAAGCGTTGTCTAAGGTATACCCTTTAGCAGCGCTTATTCTTTTTTTTTTATTTTTTTATTGAAAACCTATAGCAGCGCTTAGGGAAAGGAAGCGATGTCTATGGTAAGGCCTTTAGCAACGCTTTTAGTAAGCGTTGTCTAAGGTATACCTTAGCAACAATTACTCTAATTTTTTTAATTTTTTTTTAAAACCTATAGCAGCGCTTATGGCATAAGCGTTGTCTATGTGGCACTGTCTAAATTCAATTTTGGCAAAGTGATTGATAAATAAGATTTTTCTTTTAAAAAGAAAAGACAAGTTAATATGCATATTGAAAATTTTGACAAAAGTTATTATTATCAACATTAAAGGTTTATTTGTTTCATCACTGGTGAGACAGAGCACTGGAGGTTTTACTGTGGGACGTGCAGTTCTCAAAGTTGATTCAAATAAAATGGCCAAGCATGAGAAAATATATTCCGATAATCAACATACTTTTATACCATTTGCCTTTAATACTTTTGATTTTCTAACACCAGAAGTGATGGATCTTTTACAGAGAGTGTAAAGGTTCATGCATAACTATGTTGTGTCACCTAAGACTATGAATGTTATTTTTAAAAAGATTAATTTTACCATCTAAAAAAGAATAGCGATATAATTTGTTGTTCGTTTGTCTGTTATTTATGTATAAACTTTCAATAATTAAACAAAGAGTTATTAAAATAAAATTTTAATTCATTTTTTTTGTATTAAAAAATTAATTTTTAAATCATATAACGAAAGTATATATTATTGAAGATTAAAATATAGTTGAAATTATAGTTTTTCGAAAAAATATATTTTTAAAAAAAATTTATCAAAATATTTGAAATAGTATTTTATAATAATGATATAAATTTATATTTTATTTAAAATATTTTTTAAACAAAAATGTATAAGATAATAAAAAAAATCTAATAAAAAAGGTGCATCAAACAAAACTTAACTAAAAAGGAGGAATTTATTCAGGAACAAATGGAATTCTTTGTACTTCATAAGCAACTAATTAGAAAAAATTTAATAAAAATTTCAACCTTTAAAATTCTTATATAAAGTCTTCTTAAATAATAGTAAAAAAAAGAGGAAATTCACAATATATTTTCCTGAAATGTAGGGTAGAGAAAAGAAAGAGATGGCAACACGGAAAAAAAGAAGAAAGGGTCGATGCTGAGTTGTATAAGCAGGCGGCGCGTGAACACACCGCACCACAGGAACGGGTGGAAACCCAAATGCTACCAGGTATGTGACTTCCAATTGCAATTTTATTTTATTTTATTAAATAAATAAGTAATAATATAAAAACAATATTTCAACCGTGTATTGGTTTTTTTCTTCTTTCAAATGAAATATTTTGAAATATACATTTAAAAATAAGTTAAAAGGTAAGATAAAACGAAACATTGTTGTTCTTTCGCACCCTCCTCCTCCTCTTGGTTGGATCAAAGGAAATACATATGAGGTGGCTAAGGGAACTCCCTCTCTTTGTGCTCGCGGTGCTATGTTCAGGAGTGCTAATGGTGATCAAGTAGGCTTCTTTTCCTTCTTCATTGGGGGAAGGTAATGCTTTACAAGTTGAATTCATGGGAGTGGTTATGGCATTCGAAGTGGCAATTGACAAGAATTTGGACAACATTTGGATTGAGTTAGATTCAATAACTGTGGTTAGAGCGTTACACAATACAAACCTTGTCCATTGGTTTATCAAAATCCGTTGGTTGAACTGCCTGCATAATTTGAGGAATCTTGGTCTTTTGATAACTCATATTTTTTAGGAAGGTAACACTTGTGCTGATAATCTTTCTAGCTTAGGTTTAAAGAATATATATGCTATTTGTTATAATCATGTAGTTAGAGAAGCTTGAGAAGATTTCTTGAACAAAAAGCTTGGATTTCTCAATCTTAAGTTGATGTCTGTTTGAGAGGTTTTGGTTTTGGTCTCCTTTCTTTCTTTGTTTTCTTTTTCCTTCTTTAATGATATTTTAAGTTAAAAAAATAATTTAATAATTCATCATGACTAAAAAATAAGTTAATTGATTAATAATATTTTTCTTTTAAAAAGAAAAGACAAGTTAATATGCATATTGAAAATTTTGACAAAAGTTATTATTATCAACATTAAAGGTTTATTTGTTTCATCACTGGTGAGACAGAGCACTGGAGGTTTTACTGTGGGACATGCAGTTCTCAAAGCTGATTCAAATAAAATGGCCAAGCATGAGAAAATATATTCCGACAATGAACATACTTTTATACCATTTGCCTTTAATACTTTTGATTTTCTAACACCAGAAGTGATGGATCTTTTACAGAGAGTGTAAAGGTTCATGCATAACTATGTTGTGTCACCTAAGACTATGAATGTTATTTTTAAAAAGATTAATTTTACCATCTAAAAAAGAATAGCGATATAATTTATTATCCGTTTGTCTGTTATTTATGTATAAACTTTCAATAATCAAACAAAGAGTTATTAAAATAAAATTTTAATTCATTTTTTATGTATTAAAAAATTAATTTTTAAATCATATAACGAAAGTATATATTATTGAAGATTAAAGTATAGTTGAAATTATAGTTTTTCGAAAAAGATATATTTTTAAATTTTTTTTATAAAAATATTTGAAATAGTATTTTATAATAATGATATAAATTAATATTTTATTTAAAATATTTTTAAACAAAAATGTATAACATAATAAAAAAAATTCTAATAAAAAAGTTGCATCAAACAAAACTTAACTAAAAAGGAGGAATTTATTCAGGAACAAATGGAATTCTTTGTACTTCATAAGCAACTAATTAGAAAAAATTGAATAAAAATTTCAACCTTTAAAATTCTTATATAAAGTCTTCTTAAATAATAATAAATAAAAAAAGAGGAAATTCACAATATATTTTCCTGAAATGTAGGGTAGAGAAAAGAAAGAGATGGCAACACAAAAAAAGAAGAAAGGGTCGATGCTGAGTTGTATAAGCAGGCGGCGCGTGAACACACCGCACCACAGGAACGGGTGGAAACCCAAATGCTACCAGGTATGTGACTTCCAATTGCAATTTTATTTTATTTTATTAAATAAATAAGTAATAATATAAAAACAATATTTTAACCGTGTATTGGTTTTTTTGTTCTTTCAAATGAAATATTTTGAAATATACATTTAAAAATGAGTTAAAAGGTATTAGAGTGATAATGTAAAATATTTTTATACTTTTATAATGAAAATTTATTCTTTAGTCATATCATATAATTTATTTAAAAATAATAGTATAACTTGTCATTTAATATGGTTGTGATTGATTCACAATGTAAAATTATTTTACAATGTTAGTACATATTCTTTTTCTCTTTATATATCAGAGGATTTTTAATTTTTTTTTTTAAGAAGTTGATCTTTTAAAAAAAATTATGCAATTTAAGAAAGACAAAATAAATAAAAGTTCTATATAATCACAATTTAATCTAAAACATATTCCGCGATGTCTAATTTAATCTTAAGTTAACTTTGAAAATTTCGATGTCCTGTGCAATAAACTGTCTTACACGTTTTCAAAGACGGTATTGTTTACATGTATATAGATAAAATTGGTTTTGATGTTTGAAAAAAAAACAAAAAATATTTTATTTATTTATTTATATTTAAAATAGAAAAGTTTGTTTGTTTAAAAATAAACAAACTAATAAGAAAGTATATTCTCTTCAAAAAATTAGGATACTTCTTTCTTTATAAAAAGAATATTTTTGTGGACATTCTGTTTTAGAATGAAAAATAAAATTAGGGTTAGTCGGCTTTATATAAACGGAACAGGTTCATAGAGGTTAGTCGGCTTTATATAAACGGAATTAGGGTGAGGTTTCAATTCATAAAGTGGAATAGTTCTCTTGAAAAGGAAAAGAATAGTTCTCTTGAAAAGGAAAAGGTACATCTCCTTCAAAAATATTTATTATTTCTTTTTAAATTTTTTATATATTATTTCAAAAATCAGGTTATATTATTGCTTGGAGTTTTTTAAGAATTTAGATGATGACTTCAATTCAAACAACTTCTCCTTCAAAGGAATCACAAAACAATGAAAATCTGCCACAAATAAAACCAACAAGTTCTTGTCAGTATGTTACTTCTTCGTCATGTTCTGAAACTCAACAAAGTGTTGAGAGCATGGAACAAAGGGTCAAGAACAATGACGAGGAAGTTCCCGAAGAAAATATTAATTCAAATGGCTTTACTACACCAAAGGCTAAGAGATTTAGAATACCAAAGATAATGTTAGATAATTGCCCTCCAGCTCCAAAGAGAGGTATGATAAAAAGGGATTGATATTGTTATGTGTATGATTTTATTCAAAGTTTTTGTATCATCTAGAATAAATTCATTCGGTTTTATTCAAAAAATTTCTTCACGTAGAATACATTTATTCTTATCTGCATCAAAAATTGTTTTTGTAGTTTAATTTTAAGAGTTTATTAGTTCATTCATTAAATTTGTTTTAGAGGTGACAATGACTTTAAAGAAGTAGTTATTTTCTATTTTTACATTATGCAATTAGTAATCTATTGTTATACATGTTTATTTTAATTCATAAATCTTGGTTAACTTTTTTTGTTTCTTAGTTATTAATATGAATGTGATGCAATAGAATCTTAATTTACCAATCCTATAATAATGTAACCTGTAAACTACCTCCTTAAACTTCTCCTCTCATCCAATCTAAACTACCTCCTTAAACTTCTCCTCTCACCCAACCTAAACTATAGAGAATTTGGGGATATACACGGACTTTTTTTGTAGATTTAAAACAATATTTTAGCTTTTCTGTTTTTCTTTTTGGTTGGATATGGATATTATATGTTGTTGTATTCTCCTACTGAATAAATAAAAATCATACTAGTTTTTTTTTGTTGTAAAAGTTGTATATTCTTCTACTGAATTAAAAAAGTCATTATAACATGTGTATTACATGCTAAGTGACTTAATTAGGGTTTCATTTATTAGAATATTCTAAAACTCTTTTTACTATATAATAACCTTAATATATATATATATATATATATATATATATATATATATATATATATATATATATATATATATATATATATATATATATATATATATATATATATATATATATATATATATATATATATATGAAAAATCTTTCAAGTTGAAAACTATGATCTTTGAAATAACTTTTCAGTGGTTAAATTTTTTTTCTCATCTGCGCCTATAAAGATTATGGGTTAGATTAACGATGTCTTAAAAAAATAGTATTTTTACTATAGATAGGACTATTTTTAAAATGCAATTAGTAATCTAACTATAAGGTTTTTTTTTTAATTCATAAACCTTTTTCGTTTTTCCTTTTATTTGTTAGTCTACGTAAAGTGCAATTAAATATAAATTTATTAATCCATCAAAAAAATAATATGAATTTAATAACTATAGAACATGATAAAATTTGTTCTTCAATAGTCCTATCTAAGCCAAACTTCAACAATTGACAGATTCTAACTGGGAAAAATCTGATTAGATAAACTATAGAAAATTTAGGTGTACACGTATTTTCTGAAAAACTGTATATTTGAAACAAGATTTGAAATATTATTGGCGAAAAACTGCATCTTTACTTTGAAAAACATGTGTTTTATATGTAGAACTAAGAAGAAACCTATGCTATCGTACGGTCTTGTCTGAATTTATATTATATGTATATTTGATTATTATTTATAAAATATAAATTTATTCAATTGATATTCACATAGTTATGAATATAAGCTAATAATATATACCAACTTTTAAACATTGATTCGTAAATATAGGATAATAATATACACTAAATTTTAAGTATTGATTCGTTCTTATAATAAACACTATCACACAGATCCGTTCCGTTTGGATTCATATTATACTATGAGATATCTTATTTATTAGTTTAGAAATTTGTTTTACCGATTATAAACATTTATATAATCTTAAATATAAACTAACAATATATACGATCTTTATGGATCGACCCAAATAGTATTTTCAAATATTTGTAAAAACAATACACTTATTTGATATAATATAAGTGCTTAGAACTCGTTTGCGCGTTTATAAAAATACTTTTCCATTTATAATAATATTTGTAATTTATTTTCGTTTATAAAAATAACTGTAACAACAATAGACTTTTACCGTTTATAAAAATATTTGTAACTTGTTTCTGTTTATTAAAATAATTATTGTTGGAAACTCACTAAAGTCTATGATGAATTTCTACCACAATGACAATTAATTATGAGACAAACAAAGAAAGTAGACAAGACAAATAATTTATGTAGAATTTCTCTCTGCTCACAAACTGTGAAAATTTTCTTATTCACTTTGCAACTGCAAAATACTGTGAATGACTTGATTGACTTGCTTACAAAAATAGGGGTCACTCCCTCTATTTATAACTGAGCTTGCACCCTAAGCTCAAAGCCTAAAATATCTATTTTATTACTAAATCAAATCTAATCTATTCTAGACTTAAATCAAATCTATTTAAATCTAAAACAAATCTAGCTTGCTTCGATCCACAAGCTAACCCTTCGACACATAGTTTCGACACACTGAATTACAATTTAACACACCACTTAATTCACTGTGCCTAAACTATCTATGTTCATCATGGCTCTTAGTCTTCTGAATACTTCGACTTGCACTCCCTTCGTCATGACATCTGCAATCTGATTTTCAGTTCTACAGTGTTCTAAATTCATCTTCCCATCTGCTACCTGCTCTCGAAGATAATGGAACCTCATTTCGATGTGCTTACTTCTATCATGTGCTATTGGGTTCTTTGCCAGATTGATAGCTGACATACTGTCGATCTTCATGGTAATTTCTCCATGATTTTTCCCCGTTATCTCTTCGACCATGTTCACCATCCAAGTTGCTTGACATGCACAAAGAGAAGCATATATGTATTCTGCTTCGCATGATGATAATGTCACTAATGGTTCCTTTCTTGAACTCCAAGCAACTGGTGCACCGCCTAGCATAAACACATATCTGTTGTACCCCAATATTTTCTCCTAAGATCCCTTCATCATACCATGTTGAGTCATTCAGAATAAGATCACATTAAGATTCTTGGTTCCCTCCCTATATTTAGCTTTTCTCTTTAAGGAATCATCAAGCACCTTGACTTGTGTTCTTTTGTGATCATGAATATTTTTGTCTTGATTTCTCCTCTTAATTAATAAAATGAAATGTTGGTTTGTCTTGCTTGCTACTAATATAGGTAAAGACAATGAGATTTAACAAGTTGCTCAATGGGTTCATGAGTTTATTTCCATGCCCTAGTCAATAAAACTTGAGAAGTTCAAACCTCACCATTGGATTTCTTTTGGAAGAAATGGCATGGCAAGGTTATTTTGGTTCACCACATTTTAAGGTTATCAAATTTGGTTCAAAAGCACAAGGGGTTGATTGGAGAAGTTGTCATGCTTGGACAAGGCTTTGTTCCCATTGGTCACAAATGCATATTTCTCTTAATTCTCAATATATGGAAGTGTTTGTGGTTGCTATGATTTCTCTTTATCATCCTCAACAACTTATATTTACAAAGCATTTGTGTTGGTACAAGAAGTTTGTTCAAAATTGTCAAAGTTCCTCAAGGAATTTTTCTTGATCTAGGAGCTAGGGTTTTGAACTTCAAAGGAGTATATCTTGCTCATCTTTTGGTATTTTTGAGTGATTCCAAAGACATCCTTCTCTTCAAAGGGTTATCAATAAATCACTTCAAAAGTTCCAAGGATTTTTCATGTGGAAGAAACTTGATGAAGAAGAAAGATTACAAGTCCTCCAGATAAATCCCCAATTTTCCATGTGTGACTTCAAATGATCATAACTTGGTCAATTTTTAACACCTTGATCCTATTATTTTTCCATAATGATCTTAAGGATGTGAACTTTATTCCTTCTTTTATGTGCAAAGTGAGAAAATGGATGGAAGTTGCCTTAAGGATACAAAATATTATAGGTCATTTCATGATTTTTTGCCAACTTCAGCATAACTCTCAATTTTTGGAGATTTTGAATGATTCAAGTCCCAAAATGTCATTCAAGAGGTCTATTTCATGCCATGTTTTTTGGTCAAGAGCAAATTCCAAGAGGAAGGCCATGTTTGAATGCAAAACATTATAGGTCACTTTTGAAGAAAAATTTGAAATATTTCTAAGTATGGAAAGTCAACCCTTTTTCTCCAACTTTGACTCAATGCAACTTTCAGCTCAAGCATCCATTTGATCCCATTCTTTTTCCATTGAAAATCTTGTAACCTCATCTTTCTAAAGCATCAAGAATCATGCCCTAAGATCCCTTGAGCTGAGAATGCCATGAAGTTTCATCTCAAGTAAGATTTTGAAATCTTTGTTTTGGCTTCTAATCACAAGTTTTCCACGTGTTTATGCCTCTAAACATGTTTAATGAAGTTCCAGAATTGTTTAGCACAACAAAACACGCGTTTTGATCAAATTAGAAGTCTCACTTTTCTTGTTTGCAACTTCACACGATTTCCCTCCAAACTTCATCATTTCACGCGCTTGAACATTCCATTTGATTCCCTATAAATAGAGGGTCATCCCCCATTCATTTCCCCAAGCTTGGATAACCAGAATCACCCTTCCAAACTTCTTCCATAACTCAAAATTCAGCAACTTCGAAATCCATTCTCAAGCCTTTTTCAATCTAAATTTTCCATCAATTCACCTTCCTTGATCTTCCCTGAAGCTAACCATATAATTACATTCAAGAATCGTGCCCTATATTGCTCCATAGAAGTCCAGTTTCAGAGCTCTGCATCTCAACTTCAATAGGTGGATTCCTTCATC
Source organism: Vicia faba (assembly GCA_948472305.1). Classification (NCBI taxonomy): domain Eukaryota; kingdom Viridiplantae; phylum Streptophyta; class Magnoliopsida; order Fabales; family Fabaceae; genus Vicia; species Vicia faba. Next base: position 749,584,969 of record OX451740.1, on the reverse strand, counting down.
ACTTCTTCAAAACATTGATATCATTGTGATGCTCTCATTGCCCTGGTTCTAGTCACAACACTTGTTTTTTTACTGGAAACACGTTTTGACCACGAAATTTCAAATCCCTTTTCAGTACTTTCCTTCCAAATTGCTTGAGCTACAGTTTATATAAATTTGTCGCGAAAGTGTGGTTGTCTTCGTCTTGAAGAGACGAAGCGAATGGCATAGGTCTCATGCTCTAATTTTACAGATTGAGCAACCTGGTTTTGGGACTGGCTGGAGGTTGAAGATGACCAACGTGTCATCTTTCAACCAATGAAGGCGCGTCATCTGTGTTTTTCAAAAATCTGATTTAATTAATGATCATATGCATTATTCACTAAAGTCCATAATATGCACAGCGCACCAGGTCCACTTGATTTGTTTAATAACGCATTTTGACATTGATCAGATGGCCCATATTTTTTTGGTTTTTATTTTCTTTTCTGATTTTTATATTTAATTGTTTTAAACTTCAAAAAATCATAGAAAATTCATTTTTACTCCAAAAATTCTGAAAAAATTATGAAAAATATTTTTGATTATTCTCTTTCTAAGTTTTATTTTTTCACAATTTAATTTTGTGTTTTGGTATTTTTTTTAATAAATTTTCACTTTATTTGAATTGTTTTAAATGTTTAAAAATACTTTTATGCATTTTTAAATTCTGGAAAAAATTATGGAATGGTCCAATGATAATGTGTCAAATATTAGTGACCTCACTTATTTTTTATTTCTAACTTGGTATTTTTTATCATTTTTAGTTTATTTTATTCATTTCTTTTAATTTTAAAAATAGTTTCTGACTTTAAAAAATTAACAAAAATTTTATAAAATCATTAGAGTCATTTTCTGATTTTTCTATGGACTTACTTTTTATTTCTTGATCAATTTGAACATAGTTGATATTTTTCTCTTTTATTTCTATTTTAAAACCTTTTTTAAACCTTTTTTGTATATATTAAATGTAATATTATTTTATGACTATTTTCTGGCTGATCTTGGGTTAAATTTTTTATCATAAACTTTATTAACATCATTGAATCCATGGTGTTGAGTCTAACTCCACAAAAATGGATGAATGATTTTAATAATAGTTTGATTAAATTTAATTCAAAAGTGGTTTGTATATTCTCTCCCACCCCTCTTCATCTCATCCCTTTCTTATTGCACTAAGTGTTATTGGAGCATGATCTCTATATCATGTCTCAAAACAAATGGTGCATAGATTGTTATTGACTGGCCTCAAAATAGGTGCGACTTCTATATAAGTTCATTTACGATTGCTTAACATAGCGCTAAATTTTGTCCCAATTTGAATAAATGATCATTCGTGGCTCAAACTTATGTTTGCAAGCCCAAGTATGTTAATTTGATCTTTTTTATCCAATAAACTTGAGATTCATTGTGTGGAGGCTTTGGTTCTATCAATCCTCTAATGGATCTACAACACCTTTGGTCAACGCGAATCACTTAAACATCGTTGATCATTAAATGGCACTCATGAGGATTCTAAATGGATGATATACTTGAAAAAAAGCAAATGCAACTTGTTGTATGGAGGATTTGGTTCTACCAATCCTCTAATGAGTTCAAAATGCAAGTTTCAAGATGATCATCCAACTAACCACTAATCACTAATAATTGATTTTATCCTTTATTTTTATTATATGCCCCTTTTATTTTATGCACTATCTATTTTTAGCATTTACATTTCATGTCATTTTCATCTTTGCTCTTTTGAGTATTTACTTTCTTGTCATTTTTATTTTTACTCACTTGAGCTTCACTTTTCTTTTTCAAAACACCTAATAATCAACATAAACTCTAAAAATCTTTAATGATACTTGGACTATTTGGTTACTATCCTTGGCATTATGGAGTATTGGACTTTTTGGACTTATGATTAGAAACCTTGGCCTATGACTGGAGACCTTGTGACCTTATCTGATTATTTTGTCTGGAGCTCTTGAGGTTTACCTCAAGGAATTGGGTTGTTTGTTTGTTTTGTGTGCAGGTTATTATGATTACACTCTTTGTTTGTAATCTGGAATTCACCCGTATACAATCGTTACTCTGCCCAATTTTTGTGAAGACTTAATACACTTGAAGTTTGGTTCTTTCAAGAGGTCTAGTATCATTGCTTGTTTGGTTTCAATCCAAAAAATGGGAATTCTATCTTGGCTCATGGTGTCAAGTATTGGCTTCTTGTTGGTTAGATGGTTCTTATCCCTAGCTTTTACCTTATCCTTTAGGATAGTCCCTTCTTCTCCTCCCATCTTCTTTAATTTCAAAAATCTTCTCTCTCCTTTTGAAAAACTCTTCTTGTTTTTTTTAACTTGAACCACTTTCATAATAAACTTAGACTTAGGTCCATGCATTTTCAAAATATTTTCATAAATAAACTTCAATAAACTTAATAATACTTTGACATTTTTTTGCGAGAAGACTAAAAGTCAATTAATCTCATTTCAAACCATTCTGCCACTTTGGCTTTTATATTTAAACTTTTCTCAAAAAGATTGGACTCTTGTCAATCCTTGTAGTGACGCAAACAACTATACTTCTACAATATGTAATGAAGAGAGATATTTTCCACTTGGGTGTTGAGTGAGGCATTGTTGATTTTAAAATCCAAGCCATATCCTCCACTTTGAGATGATGCAAATTCTCTTTTCTCATGATTGTGAGTAGTAAGTATGTTTTCCACACGGACAATGACAATGATGTCTTATCTCATAAAATTAACCAACACACTTGTATTTTAAAATTTTTAAAAGAGGAACTACGTGTACCCTGATCCCCTATTGCACGGAAGGTGGTACATAGGAACTAAAGGTTCGCAACCGCGGCGGGTGCAAAAACCATAAAAATATATTTCTTTTCTCACCTCCACCATCCATATTTTATACAACATTTTTATAGCCAAAATATACAGATTTTACAAAGAGGTTCCTGCGGAGTACTGTAGATGTTTAGGGTGCTAATAACTTCCCTTTGCATAACCAACCCCCTTACCTTGAATCTTTCCCCCCTTTTTTAGGTTATTCGCTCTTTTCCCATTCCTTTGGAAACAATAAAGTGCGGTGGCGATTTTATTTTGATTTGTACAAGTCTAGTCAATCCCATGGCTTAGTCTTAAACATTTCTACTTCTACAGAAAAATGGCGACTTCACTGGGTAAAGATTGACCTCTTGCTGGTCCATCCCTAAGTGGGTTGAGCCTATCCTTGTTTATATCTGTGTATGTGCTATTGATGTTTATGTGTTATATGTTGTATATATGTTTATCTGGATTTTCCGAGTTTTCGGGATGCTTGGTGATTGCTTATAAGTCCTATACCCGGACTTTGGCAAACTTTAAGATAGGACGGGAGGTATAGTCATGTTAACTTTTAGGGAGTAATCCCAAAAAAGGAGGCATGAGATCCCCCACTCAGTGGAGGCCCCTTTGACTGTAGTGTTGTTTACCGAGTAATCAAGAAGACGTACTACTTTCGACCTGGGAGCCTGCTGAAACTGAGGACCATAGAATACCAAACCCATCTTGGAATTTTAGGTGTAGTGTGGAAGCTATGACGGAGTAATCCAGAAATAGTTGTCACGCGATACTACGCTCGGACGAGTTTTTCTTGAGAATATTACTAATTACCGAGTTAATCGGGAAGTTGGTAATATCCGAAGGAAGGATGTAGACTCTAAGAACCTTTAGAACCTTGTTCGGCAGGTGATAATTTTTAGACCAATACCTTATGGGTAGTACCTTTGACCTCATGCTCGTGATGTTGAACCTATGAACCCTATATGTGTGATCTTATGTGTGATTGTTGCATCATGCATCCATAAGCATCTTTTGAAGAGATCTTATTTCAAGGGATTTAAAAATTGACAATTTGTGAATATCTCAGGTACTTTTTAACCATGGATTCTGGAAAGAGAAAGACCGGGAAGTACAGTTTCAAGGATCCCAAGATAGATAAGTTGATCAGTCTAATCCCTGAGATCGAGTGTTTTGTAGACTTTCGGAAGAAGTAGGATCCATCATTCCTCTCACGAAGCTGAAGATGAAGGAGGGTATTCTCACGACCTTGGTCCAGTTCTATGATCTGATGTATCATTGCTTTACTTTTCTCGACTATCAATTGATGCCTACACTAGAGGAGTATTCTTATTTGTTGGATTTACCCGTTACCAATTGTGTTCCTTTTACTGGTTTAGAGGGTGAGCCAAAACCACATGAGATTTCTGCTTTGATTCATCTGGGTAAGTTTGAGGTGGAAGCCCATATGACTACCAAAGGAGGGATTAGAGGATTACCAGCTCAGTTCTTATTGGAGAAAGCTTGCTACTTTTCCAGGATGAAGAGTACAGTCGCTTTTGAGGCCATCTTTGCTCTACTTGCTTACAGGTTATTCTTATTTCCTAATATGGACAGGTTTGTTGACATTAATGCTATCAGGATCTTCATGATAGGAAACCCAGTTCCTACCTTGTTGGGTGATGCTTATTACTCTATTCGTCTTCGAAATTCTTATCATGGGGGGATGATTATCTGTTGCACACCCCTGTTGTACCGGTGGTTTATCTCTCATATGCCTCAGTCTGATGCTTTTTGGGATGACAAGAAGGAACCCTGTTGGGCTCCTGAGATCATGGCACTTACTCACTCGGATATTGATTGGTATCATCGAGCTTACCAGGATATGGAGATTATTGACAGTTGTGGTAGTTTCCTCAATGTACCTCTTCTTGGTACAAAGGGAGGAATTAACTATAACCATGTTCTTGCACGACGACAACTCGGTTATCCGATGAGGAATAAATCAAATAGTATTCATTTGAGTAGTTTCTTTCTGAAGGAGGGAGAACACCATAGGGAAGCTAGGGAGCAGATTGTGAAGGCCTTGCGTCACATTCATAAGAAGAGTAGGAAGGATTTGGGACCTAGGGGTGCTGTTTCTTTGGAGCCATATCTTCAGTGGGTCCAAACGAGAGCTATTCAGTTGAAGATGTCATATTCCCAAGAAACACCTATGCCTGATCTATTTGTGAAGACTACTCCTCCCTTATTAGATGATCTAGAAGATCTGCAGCTTGCTTTGGTCAGGATGCAATAGGAAAAGGATGCTTGGAAGAACAAGTGCCAAACTTTAGAGATTTCTTATAGAGCATACTTGAAGGAGAAAGACGACTTGATTGAGATCCTTGAGATTCGAGCGGTAGAGACTATGGAGAGGCAAGGGGATTTATTTTCTCCTAAGCCTCAATCAGACGCTGATTACTCACTTCCTAATTCAGGTGATTGGAAGAAGGTTGCCACCAGGTACGCGGAAGAAAATCAGAGGTTGAAGGCTCAGATTGCCAGGCTCACAGGGAAGCACCAACGTATAGAGTGATCTCCATCAGCTTTACTTCTCAGGGTTTTAGATTTTATTTTCATCTTGTACTTGGGATCATTGAAACTTGTAATCCATTTTGGAGTTGTTATAATAAAAAATTCCAGTATTTAAATTGCGTTATTACTTTGATATTTGCAATATGTCCATAAATTTTAAATCCCTTGAAATATTAAATAATAAAATAAAATCATGTACATTGCATACCATGCATCATATTGCACATATTTCTTGCATTTTTTATGCATATCCAGGTGTCTTACCAAGCTTCTTTACTTCGTTCAGCAAGATGACTCACCACTACAACACTCGGGATAACTTCAGAAAGAAGATGGACAACTTAGAACAAGAGAATCACGAGTTGTGCGAGGAGGTTTCTACTTTGAAGGCCGGCATGTCCAATCTTACTGCTCTGATGGAACCTCTGGTGGCTACTCAGAATCAGCCACCGAGTGTCCAACCTCAACCAACAAGGGCAACTACTGAAGCTTTGACTGTTATCGTATCTTCTACTCCAGTTGTTGTTCAAAACTGCATGCCTCAAGGTTATCCATGGGGAATGCCAGAGAATTTTACACCTAAAGGTTTCAATCTTGGTCCTCAAGATACTCCAATTATTCAGACTATTATTGCTCTGGCACCTCCTGTGGTGCATGCTGCTCCTGATGCGCCTCCTTCGGTGAATATGGTTCTATTTTTTAATGATGATGTGTGTCGTCCTTTCCCTCCACCGAGTGAAGACTTGGGTCTTTATGACAGAATGGATGATTTTCAAGAGCAGTTTGACAAGATGCGAAGAGAGATGAAGGCCCTCAGGGGAAAAGAGCTATTTGGGCAGAATGTGAATGAATTATGCTTGGTCCCGAATGTTAAGATACCTGTGAAGTTTAAGGTCCCGAAGTTCGAGAAGTACAAGGGAAACACTTGCCCTCATGCTCATTTGGTGATGTATGTAAGGAGAATATCTACCTATACTGATGACCAGCGTCTGCTGATTCACTTTTTTCAGGATAGTTTGATCGGTGTTGCGCTGAAGTGGTATATGAGTTTGGAGATGTTAACATCCATACTTTAAATGACTTGGGAGAAGCATTTATCAGACAATACAAGTACAACATGGATATGGCACCTGACCATGATCAACTCAGGGCCATGGTTCAGAAAGACAAGGAATCGTTCAAAGAATATGCACAGAGATGTCGTGAAGTAGCCTCCCAAGTGATTCCTCTCATGGAAGAGAAGAAGATGACTAATATTTTTTTGAAAATGCTGGGTGCTTTCTACTACGAGTGTATGGTAGCAAGTGCGCCAAGTGACTTTACTGAAATGGTAGGAATGGGTATTCGCTTAGAAGAGGTTGTAAGAGAGGGCCGTTTAACGAGAAGTGAAAGCTCTGGAGGTGTGAAGAAGCCATCTTATGGGTTTACCAAGAAAAATGAAGGGGATGCAAATGTTGTTATGCAACAGAGGAGGGTTAATACTCCTAGAAGGAATTATTAGCGTCATCAGCAATTCGTCTCAGTTACTCCAATTGTGGGTGCAGCTCTAACTACCGTTGCTTATTAGAGATCGTCCCAGCAGGGGAATCAAGGGTATAATCAGAGAATGGAGAGCTATGACCTTATTCCTATGAGCTATACAGAGTTACTACCGGCATTGATTCATAAGAAGCTGGTTCAGACCTGACCACCTCCCGTTGTACCATCACCATTGCCTTGGTATTACAAGGCAGACCAAACATGTGCTTTTCATCAGGGAGCACCAGGACATAATGTAGAGAATTGTTATCCTTTGAAGACTGAGGTGCAGAAATTGGTGAAGTCTGGTATTCTATATTTCAAGGATGTGGGACCTAATATGAAAGAAAATCCTCTACCCAAGCATGGAGGAGTAAATGCTGCGAATATGGTGGCCGGTTGTCCAGGCGACTTCCGGTGGTTAGAGAAGATTTGGTGAAAATGCATGCAGACCTCTGTAAATTTAGCTACTACACGCATGACCATTCTGGTTGTGCTATTTGCAGTACATACATACAGGGTTGTGATAAGATAAAGGCTGATTTACAAGAGATCATGGATGAGGGCCTCATCCACATAATCAGGCCTAGGGAAGAGTATGAAGAGGAGGTGAATATGGTTTCTGGGTGTCCTGGAGAATTCAGAATTTTTGATGTAGAGTATATGAATGAGGACCTTGTGCAATTGCATGCTACTTTCTACCATATGGCTGGTCAGGTAGAACACCAATATGGATCTTGCCGAATTTGTTGCCAGGACTCCCGAGGATGTTCAATCATGAAGAAGGGTGTTCAATTATTGTTAGATAATGGAGTTATCAAGGTTACAGGTCAAAGGGATGATTACCATGAAGTTGATTTGATTGAGGTTTGCTTGACTGAAGAAGAGTCGGATGAAGAGTATGCCTCTGCAGATGAGTATTTCTCCTCAGATGAGGATTTATTTTCCAAAAATGACTCAATAATGACTGATTATGTTGAAGAAGGGGTAAACATCATTGTACCTTGTTTTGGGGAACCCGCCCATCTTGAAGTTGAATATTATAGCAAGCCAGCTATTACCCCATTGGTGGTTAGTTTTCTGGGTCCTATCCCCTACAAGTCAGATAAGGCGGTGCCCTACAAATACAATGCTACAATCTTAGAGGATGGAGTGGAATTTCCCATCCAGCCGATGCTTGATGTTGGGAATATTGCTGAAAATAGCAGGGTGACCCACAACGGTCGTGTGTTTGCACTAGCTTTTCGAGGAGATGTTAGTGCTGGAAAGAAAATTGCTGAGAATGTTGAACCCAAGAAGGCTATGGGTGAGACTAGTGAGGCTATGTTATAGAAAAAAAATGGATGATATTTTGAAGACAATCAAGATGAGCGACTACAGAATTGTAGATCAGCTACTGCAGACTCCTTCAAAAATATCTATCTTGGATTTATTGATGAACTCATCTGCTCACAGAGAATCCTTGATGAGTGTATTGGACCAAGATTTTGTGGAGAATGATATAGGACTTTGTTCCTCTGTTGATGCTTACCCTCTCATGGAATCTAATATTCGTTCTGCTTGTGACTTAGCCGAGTGTTGTCTTCACCCAAGATTAGATTTGTCAGGTTATCCTCAGTGTATTATGGTTATTTTGTCAGCATGCACATGATAACATCCATACATTCATACACGTCATGTATAGATGAATTTAAAATTCATCACTCATTTGCATTCATTGATGTTTTGTCAGCATATTATCCTCTTTGCAAAGTATTGTTACTCTCTCTCCATTAGAGTTATCAATGTTAAACAGAAAGTGTATATCCTTTCAATTCCCCCCACTGAGTTATCCCTCGTGGTAGTTTTTTGCTGCAACTGTCCTATTCAGTTCATTATCTGGATGGAGTATGATCCCCTTTTGATTTTATTTCTCATCGGGTGCTGTCTTGGTTGATTATTTCATTCCAGTTTATTTCTGGTTTGAATCTGTAGTCCTCGAAAATATTGTTGTTCTGATTTCTGTAGGCTTCGAGCCTTGATTTGAGAATGTGTATTTATTTTGCACGCAAATACTTTTTCTCCTTAACAGGAATGTATTGGTATTCCCCCAGGAAATCGAGCTTCATTTCCCGCCAATCTTGTTATAATTCCTTCTTAAACAACAGGCGGCAGTTCTCTTTATTTGAGCAACATGTTCCTTCCCAGTAAGTCTGTTAACGTAAGAAGATGTTTTTCTCCCAATGAATAGTAGCCTTGTCATTATGGAAGGTAGTTAGTTGATGAAAATTTGTTACTCCAATGAATGGTAGCCTTGTCATTATGGAAGGTAGTTCATTGATGAAAATTTGTTATCCCAATGAATGGTAGCCTTGTCATTATGGAAGGTAGTTCATTGATGAAAATTTGTTATCCCAATGAATGGTAGCCTTGTCATTATGGAAGGTAGTTCGTTGATGAAGATTGTTCTCCAATGAATGGTAGCCTCGTCATTATGGGAGGTAGTTCGTTGCTGAGATGTTATTACTCCAATGAATGGTAGCCTCGTCATTATGGGAGGTAGTTTGTTGTTAAGATTTATATTTCGATGAATGGTAGTCTCGTCATTAGGGGAGATAGTTCGTTGATGAAGTTTGTTATCCCAATGAATGGTAGCCTTGTCATTATGGAAGGTAGTTCGTTGATGAAATTTTTTTACTTTCAATGAATGGTAGTCTCGTCATTATGGGAGATAGTTCATTGTTGAGTTTGGTTGTATTTCAATGATAAAAACATTCGTTGAAAGATTCCTACAGTTGTATTTTTACCCTTTCCAGGTGAAATATCTTGGTTAAAGAAGAAACTGAGACCAGTTCGTGGCGTATAGTCAGGATCGAGGGGAATTTTATCTGATTCTCCATCAAATGGTATCTCTTCGAGGAAGTTTCACAAGAGAAGTTTGTTGTGAAATCTTTACAAGTGGTAGTCTCTTTATTTGAGATAGCTTGTATTTTTACCCTTTCCAGGTGAAATATCTTGGTTAAAGAAGAAACTGAGACCAGTTCGTGGCGTATAGTCAGGATCGAGGCGAAGTTTATCTGATTCTCCATCAAATGGTATCTCTTCGAGGAAGTTTCGCAAGATAAGTTTGCTGTGAAATCTTTACAAGTGGTAGTCTCTTTATTTGAGATAGCTTGTATGTTTACCCTTTCCAGGTGAAATATCTTGGTTAAAGAAGAAACTGAGACCAGTTTGTGGCGTATAGTCATGATCAGGGGAAGTTTATCTGATTCTCCATCAAATGGTATCTCTTCGAGGAAGTTTTGCAAGAGAAGTTTGTTGTGAAGTCTTTACAAGTGGTAGTCTCTTTATTTGAGATAGCTTGTATTTTTACCCTTTCCAGGTGAAATATCTTGGTTAAAGAAGAAACTGAGACCAGTTCGTGGCTTATAGTCAGGATCGAGGCGAAGTTTATCTGATTCTCCATCAAATGGTATCTCTTCGAGGAAGTTTTGCAAGAGAAGTTTGTTGAGAAATCTTTACAAGTGGTAGTCTCTTTATTTGAGATAACTTGTATTTTTACTCGTTCTAGGAAGAACGCTAGAATTTTGGGAAGTTTGTTATTACTCTTTGAGACATCACCTTCAGTAAAAGCTAGTGCATTCTCTTTTCTCCACCTTCAGCAAACGTCAGTGTATCTTTTGTTTCTTGACCTTTAATAAAAGTCAGTATTGTCCTATGTTTTTTTTACTTTCATTCTTGAGCGTTTAGTTCATTACCATTCTTAGGTAAGATTGATCTTTTCTGGTTAGCGATTGCCGATCCTCTGTGTTGATGTTACTCTCTTTTTGCTATCTCCTCTATGAGTGGATAGTTCGCAGCTATTGGTTAATTGTTGTCATCCATTACTTTTCCCTCAGTTTTTGAGCCTATGTTATTTTTTCTCCTCTCTGGATCTTACCCCAGTAAAGTTGAGTTTTTTTCCCCAGCAGAGCCAATTTGTCTCTAATAGATTCAAATTTCTATCCTCGGAGTCGTGTTGTTCTCCGGAGATTTAGTGTCCTGGTTGAATTCTTTTGTCAATTTATAGATTCTACTTTTGCTTCTCCAGTGTGTGTCTTTCCCATCTGCATGAAATTCATACGTTACATCCATAATCATAAGCACCGCATGGTATCTTAGGGCAAAAAATAGGGCTTGTTTTATATTTAAGTATCTTCAATCACGTCGAAACGAAGATTTTGATCTCCGTATCTTCGGATATAAGACACTTAAATAAGGGTAGCTGTTGTACCCCAATTTTTGCCCCTAATATCCCTCATCACACTTTATACATTTCGCATATAGCATTGGTCTCGTGGTTATAAGATCGAAGAGCTTTGGCATTATGGTTTCTCTCTCTGGATGGAGGCTGTCGTCTTACTCAAAATTGATTCAGCTGGCGCTCTCATTTTTCTTGGTATGAGATTAGGGTTTTGGATCTCAAGCAACATAGATGTCTCTGTTATCATATTTCCTCAAGATACAACTTTTTCTTCATCAGATTCCTTTCAAAGAATAAAGGCATTAGGGCCTAACTCAGCCAGAGAATCAGGATTTCTCTTCATGTTGTTTGAGCTTGGTGGTGATTCTTCTATGGAGATTTACTGGATTAAAGTCTCACTTCAAGGCTACATTGAGCTCATTTTAGGAGTTCATTCAGCTCGTTTTATCAAATGGGAGTTGGTCGCTTCAAATGCAAGGTGGCTAGAATCTGTGGATTTAATTGAGATTGAGATACATAACCTTCATTAGGTCATCTGACGCATCATGCATCATTAGTCAATAGTTTGACTTGGGATCAGGGATTTCGAGGAATTAGGTTTGTTGTATGGCTTTAAGGCTCTTATCTTTGCACAAGCTTGTTTCGGTTGATTTCTCCATCAATCATTTGTTTGAACTAGGACTTTATTTCCTGAACTTCTTTACCATCAAACTACAGGGATATTCTCTCTCCTCAGCATCAAGTTGCAATCTTTCTTCAATGCTTAAGAATTAGGGTTTTCTTTTGTTATGCTTCAACTGGAGATCATTGGATTAGGGCTCGATCTTGTGGTTATCTTGAGCTTCTCCTTCTTCAACATTGTGGACTTGTTTTGAATGATACAGTTTTTGGTTCTCATCAAATACCTGTTACTTCAATTGTGAGTTAACTTGGACTACTGAGAGAAATGACTAGTGACTTAGATTCGTTTAAACTTCTAATCGTGGTCGGAGTTAATATTGATTCAAGGGTTATTAAGTTCATGACTTTGTTAACGGTTGATTCAAGATAGGGCCAGGAGCTTATTTAGCTCATTTTATGAAAGATGATTGTTTCAAATGCAAGATGACTAGAATTTATGGATTCAATTGAGATTAAGGTTCATTGACCAAGCATGCCATTCGAAGTCAACTGAGTTTTGATTTGTCATGAACGCTCGAGTTACATTAAGAATCGATTTAAGATAAACGTGGAATAGAAGTTTTTAATGTGATTCAAGGATAAGTCATTTAATTTACTTGAAGAACAAGATATATGCGAGAGATGTTACAGGGCTTGTGGATAATTTTCTTGGTTTTCTTGTAATCACAATATAAGGGATTCATCAATTGGCTTTGCTTAGAATTTGGATTATGTTTGAGATACAAAAAGAAGATTTTGAACTTGAGGTTAAAGAAGGGATCGCGATTCATTCAAGATACATTTTGAGAAGATGTAAGCGTAAGAGAATAAATTTAAAGACAAGTGAATTAATTCAAAGTATCTTTTCTTAATTCAACCATGGCTGTTACAAAATCAAGAACTAAGAACATATACATTTTCAACCATTTAAAATTACATAAAAATGACGATTTCAATCCAACTTATGAATATATTACATCAAAGTCCATAAACCAAAATCCTTTTGCATTTGATGAGCATGAATATATTACATCAAAGTCCATAAACCAAAATCCTTTTGCATTTGATGAGCATGACAGTGGTTTCCCAAAGAGTTCGCACAGTAAAAATACACAACCCATAAAGTTCCAGGAAGAATATTCCGTTTACGAAAGGTACCCCAGTGGTAATCTTGGAAGATGGCGAAGATCCATTTGCATTTGATCAGGATTACAGTGGCTTATCAAAGAGTTCAAATTGTCAAAAATCTATGACCCTAAATAGCTCAGAAAAGAATGTTCACATTACGGAACGTACCCCAACTGTAATTTTGGAGGATAACCATGACCAGTTTGCATTTGATGAGGATGACATTGAGCCCTCTCAGTGGGACCTACAATTCGCAGAAACACAAACCATCTCATTCTAAAAAAACATAAGGTAAAAATTGAAAATAAACGGCAATCAAAAACCAAAATGAGTCAAGAAAATGAACTAATTGAATCGCAATTGTTTCCTAACAGCCCTGTAACCATCTCCTAACAACCTATAACCTCCATATCAGAATACTCTAACAGAATTTTCTAACCTCCCATTAACCACCTCTAACTAACCTAACCGTTTCTGACCCTCAAAACAAACTGAGCATAACAGAATTCATTCCCAACCAAATTCCACCTCAAGACTAACCATAACTACCCTAACAGGATGTCTACAAATCCCAAATTTCTACTGACATTTTATAACTGTCCTCGCAGATCCGTAACTCCATATAACTAACTCAAACTTCTATAACAGAAAGAGGGAGAAAATATTAAATCAGAAACTTATAACCAAAACTCAGAATAACAAACTTTCAAAGAATTTGATCCTCACCTTTAGTTTCTTTAAAAGAAACTTCAATCCAAGGGTTGAGGGCTCTCGATCTGTAACTAACTTCCCAAGCCTATACCTACCTCAAAGCACTTCTCTGCTCTGCATCTTCTTCAACAAACCGCACCATCTTCTCATCATCCTTACATCAACTCTGCAAATCCTTCATCATCTTCACCAAGCCTTCAACACTCATCATTCCTAGCATCTCAGATCCTCCATCATCATCATTTACATGCTCTATTCATCAAAGTTCACAAGAAGCTCCGTCACGCCATCATCACTCTCCTCCGCCAGAAACACGACAATCACTTATCGGCAACGCACAAATTTTGGAAAAGAAGTAGACAGAAGCAGGATCGGACGGAGAAGTAGGAGGAGTTAAGAGCAATACGAGTTTCTTGAAGAGTTTGCATCTTGGAGCGGGGTTTTTGGTTCTTTATTGTCACTAGGGAGTCATCGTCGGAGCGTCTCCGATAAGTAGGTGATGCTTATTCCGTTCTTCATCTTTTCTCTATCTTTTTGATACCAACGTGTAGCCTGAGACCTCCTGAGTTATTTCCCCAAGGTCTCGGAACTTCGATTTGCTTCCATGATGATTTATTTCACATTTAGCCATCCTAGGGTTTGCGATTTCGTATTGAAATTGGGAGTATTAAGACAAATTTGAAGAAAAATGATGGTATATTTGGGATCAAGGTTAGATATCAGGTAGTATTGGTCTTTAGAATTTCGAGATTAGAGGCGTTTTGGCTGTTGATCTGGGTGGTGTTGTTTGCGGCCACCATGAGAATGCAAGAGAAGAAGTTGAAGAGGCAAAGCTTCTAACCCTACTAGTTAACCAAAACGCACCGCTTTTTCTCTCATTTTGTTTTTATTAGGAATTGATAAAATTCATAAAAATCTGAACGTGGGTTTGAGTTGGAAATGGTTGGGCTTGAAGATGAGGCCATGCGTTGGGTTTCTGAAGCCCGTTACTCTTTTTTTCCGGAAGCTAAGTGCCTAGCAACAAAAAAATCTTGGGCTTATCACATACTTGGGCCTCTACGCCTGATTTTACTGCAGCACCCCCTAAAATCAAACTTCCACCCCTCTAACTCTTTTCTAATTTCTTGTTTTTTTTTTTTTTACTTTTATTTTAGTTTAAATTTCTTCCAATTTTATTAATAAAAATAGTAAAAAAAATACATATAATAAAAAGTAATAATAATAAAAAAAATAATAAATAAAATTTAGGACTTTCTTTTTTATAATAAAAAACTACAAAAATCAATAAAAAAATTTTAGGCTTTTATTTGATTTTAGGAAATTAATTCATAATCTTTCGATTACTTGAAAATTGCGATTCACCTTTGTTTGTTGAGTTAAGTCTTATGCAGGTTCATTATTTGATATGCGGATGTGTTTTGGATTCTGATTGTGATTTATTTTCACATCGACGAAGTTGCGACACTTATTCCAAATATTCGAACTCTGACAGTTTGTTTGTTGATGCCATCTCGCACGAAGTATCTCAGATTTCTTTACTTTGGTTGCACTTTTTGCGGACGTCATTGTTGGTTTGGTATTACACTGCTTCCAAGTTATATTTCCGTATTTATCGCTTTTCTAGATATCATGAGAAGAAGGAAATAAAGAGCGTGCATTCTTTCTAGATATCATGAGAAGTAGGAAATAAAGAGCTCTGATTCCTCAAAAAGGACACGTAGGCATTGGGATAGGGCCCAAGCGAGTACAATTTTATTTTCCCTACATTCTTTCTCTTTTCTTTGCATGCATTCTCTCTTAGTTTATAACCTTTAAGCATTAGATTGAACACACCCTTTGATTAGAATAATGAGAGTGGATCCCGTAGAGTACTATGGACGTGTGGGGTGCTAATACCTTCCCCTCGCGTAATCGAATCCCTTACCCAATCTCTCGGTTACAAGATCTTGATTTCCCCGTTTAGGTTTTTCTTCGATGATTTTCCTTTCCCTTTCATATGGGATAAATAAATACTCTGTGGCGACTTCATTGATTTTACCGCTACACCCGCTTATAGTTGTTTGCTAGGAAGGCCATGGATACATGAGGCAGGGGCTGTCACTTCAACTTTACACCAGAAATTGAAATTTGTACGTGAAGGGAAATTGGTAATCATAAATGGGGAACGGGCATTATTGATATCTCATTTATCCTCTTTCAGCATTATGGAGGCGAATGAAGCTGTTGTTGGAACCCAGTTCCAAGCCTTATCCATTGACAACATAAGAGGAAATGAGAATTCTATGGTTTCGCTTAAGGATGTGCAGCAAGTTGTGTGAAAGGGTCATAGCGAGGTATGGGGACAGATTATGGATCAACCTGTGAACAAGAACAGAGCCGGCTTGAGGTTCTCTTTGAAGAATGACAAAGGTAAGAGCATGAAGTTTAAGTCTGCGACGATCAAGTATCAAGACATCTTCTGTAGCAGGGGTTATCTTCATCCAATTGTTTCCAGGATTAATGTCATTGTGGAAGATGAAGTAGAGCAGGAAATGCCGAATTATGTGACGCACAAAGTTAGGGTTCAGAATTGGATCACCATTGATGTTCCCTCTTGCATACATGTTTCAAAGTAATTTGTTTTATTAATCTTTTTGAAAAGCTTTCACTCTGCCCAAGGTGGAAGTATTAATGTTGTAGGGCTTATCTGTTTGCTATGACTTTTAAAATCAATAATAAAAGTTGTCTTTGTTTCCCAAATTGTGTCTTTATTTTCTGCTTTTTTTTTCTTGGAAAATGGTAATCAGAAAAAACCTTTCAAAATAAATAATAACTGAAATTCAATCTGCATGATCACTTATTATATGTGTCAGTTTCTAAAAGCAATCATAAATCATATGTGCATATTAATTAAAAAACTCGTTGAATACAATGACCCTGCATCCTCTCCCAACTTTGAATGTCCTGTGTATGGGGCCGAAGAAGAAGATTATGATGAGATTCCAGAAGAGGTCTCACAGTTGCTTGAGCACGAGGAAAATACCATTCCTTTAATACTTTTGATTTTCTAACACCAGAAGTGATGGATCTTTTACAGAGAGTGTAATGGTTCATGCATAACTATATTGTGTCACCTAAGACAATGAATGTTATTTTTAAAAAGATTAATTTTACCATCTAAAAAAGAATAGCGATATGATTTATTGTCCGTTTGTCTGTTATTTATGTATAAACTTTCAACAATTAAACAAAGAGTTATTAAAATAAAATTTTAATTCATTTTAATGTATTAAAAATTAATTTTTAAATCATATAACGAAAGTATATATTATTGAAGATTAAAATATAGTTGAAATTATAGTTTTTCAAAAAAGATATATTTTTAAATGTTTTTTATAAAAATATTTGAAATAGTATTTTATAATAATGATATAAATTAATATTTTATTTAAAATATTTTTTAAACAAAAATGTATAACATAATAAAAAAAATTCTAATAAAAAAGGTGCATCAAACAAAACTTAACTAAAATGGAGGAATTTATTCAGGAATAAATGGAATTCTTTGTACTTCATAAGCAACTAATTAGAAAAAATTGAATAAAAATTTCAACCTTTAAAATTCTTATATAAAGTCTTCTTAAATAATTTTAAAAAAAAGAAGAAGAAGAAATTCACAATATATTTTCCTTAAATGTAGGGTAAAGAAAAGAAAGAGATGGCAACACAAAAAAAAAGAAGAAAGGGTCGACGCTGAGTTGTATAAGCAGGCCGCGCGTGAACACACCGCACCACAGGAACGGGTGGAAACCCAAATGTTACCAGGTATGTGACTTCCAATTGCAATTTTATTTTATTAAATAAATAAGTAGTAATATAAAAATAATATTTCAACCGTGTATTGATTTTTTTCTTCTTTCAAATGAAATATTTTGAAATATACATTTAAAAATGAGTTAAAAGGTAAGATAAAACGAAACATTGATGTTCTTTCGCACCCTCCTCCTCCTCTTGGTTGGATCAAAGGAAATACATATGAGGTGGCTAAGGGAACTCCCTCTCTTTGTGCTCGCAGTGCTATGTTCAGGAGTGCTAATGGTGATCAAGTAGGCTTCTTTTCCTTCTTCATTGGGGGAAGGTAATGCTTTACAAGTTGAACTCATGGGAGTGATTATGGCATTCGAAGTGGCAATTGACAAGAATTTGGACAACATTTGGATTGAGTTAGATTCAATAACTGTGGTTAGAGCGCTACACAATACAAACCTTGTCCATTGGTTTATCAAAAGCCGTTGGTTGAACTGCCTGCATAATTTGAGGAATCTTGGTCTTTTGATAACTCATATTTTTTGGGAAGGTAACACTTGTGCTGATAATCTTTCTAGCTTAGGTTTAAAGAATATATATATATATGCTATTTGTTATAATCATGTAGTTAGAGAAGCTTGAGAAGATTTATTGAACAACAAGCTTGGATTTCTCAAGCTTAAGTTGATGTCTATTTGAGAGGTTTTGGTTTTGGTCTCCTTTCTTTCTTTGTTTTCTTTTTCCTTCTTTAATGATATTTTAAGTTAAAAAAATAATTTAATAATTTATCATGACAAAAAAATAAGTTAATTGAGTAATAAGATTTTTCTTTTAAAAAGAAAAGACAAGTTAATATGCATATTGAAAATTTTGACAAAAGTTATTATTATCAACATTAAAGGTTTATTTGTTTCATCACTGGTGAGACAGAGCACCAGAGATTTTACTGTGGGACATGCAGTTCTCAAAGCTGATTCAAATAAAATGGCTAAACATGAGAAAATATATTCAGACAATCAACGTACTTTTATACCATTTGCCTTTAATACTTTTGATTTTCTAACACCAGAAGTGATGGATCTTTTACAGAGAGTGTAAAGGTTCATGCATAACTATATTGTGTCACCTAAGACTATGAATGTTATTTTTAAAAAGATTAATTTTCCCATCTAAAAAATAATAGCGATATGATTAATTGTCCGTTTGTCTGTTATTTATGTATAAACTTTCAATAGTTAAACAAAGAGTTATTAAAATAAAATTTTAATTCATTTTTTATGTATTAAAAAATTAATTTTTAAATCATATAACGAAAATATATATTATTGAAGATTAAAATATAGTTGAAATTATAGTTTTTCGAAAAAGATATAATTTTAAATTTTTATATAAAAATATTTGAAATAGTATTTTATAATAATGATATAAATTAATATTTTATTTAAAATATTTTTTAAACAAAAATGTATAACATAATAAAAAAAATTCTAATAAAAAAGGTGCATCAAACAAAACTTAACTAAAAAGGAGGAATTTATTCAGGAACAAATGGAATTCTTTGTACTTCATAAGCAACTAATTAGAAAAAGTTGAATAAAAATTTCAACCTTTAAAATTCTTATATAAAGTCTTCTTAAATAATAAAAAAGTAAAAAAAAAAGAGGAAATTCACAATATATTTTTCTGAAATGTAGGGTAGAGAAAAGAAAGAGATGGCAACACAGAAAAAAAGAAGAAATGGTCGATGTTGAGTTGTATAAGCAGGCGGCGCGTGAACACACCGCACCACAGGAACGGGTGGAAACCCAAATGCTACCAGGTATGTGACTTCCAATTGCAATTTTATTTTATTAAATAAATAAGTAATAATATAAAAACAATAATAAAATTAGGGTTACTCGGCTTTATATAAATGGAACAGGTTCATAGAGGTTAAGTTTTCGGTGAGTTTTCAATTCATAAAGTGGAATAGTTCTCTTGAAAAGGAAAAGGTACATCTCCTTAAAAAATATTTATTATTTCTTTTCAAATTTTTTATATATTATTTCAAAAATCAGGTTATATTATTGCTTGGAGTTTTTTAAGAATTTAGATGATGGCTTCAATTCAAACAACTTCTCCTTCAAAGGAATCACAAAACAATGAAAATCTGCCACAAATAAAACCAACAAGTTCTTGTCAGTATGTTACTTCTTCGTCATGTTCTGAAACTCAACAAAGTGTTGAGAGCATGGAGCAAAGGGTCAAGAACAATGACGAGGAAGTTCCTGAAGAAAATATTAATTCAAATGGCTTTACTACACCAAAGGCTAAGAGATTTAGAATACCAAAGATAATGTTAGATAATTGTCCTCCAGCTCCAAAGAGAGGTATGGTAAAAAGGGATTGATATTGTTATGTGTATGGTTTTATTCAAAGTTTTTGTATCATCTAGAATAAATTCATTCGGTTTTATTTAAAGTTTTTCTTCACGTAGAATACATTTATTCTTATCTGCATCAAAAATTGTTTTTGTAGTTTAATTTTAAGAGTTTATTAGTTCATTCATTAAATTTGTTTTAGAGCTGACAATGACTTTAAAGAAGTAGTTCTTTTCTATTTTTACATTATGCAATTAGTAATCTATTGTTATACATGTTTATTTTAATTCATAAATCTTGGTTAACTTTTTTTGTTTGTTAGTTATTAGTATGAATGTGATGCAATAGAATCTTAATTTACCAATCCTATAATAATGTAACCTGTAAACTACCTTCTTAAACTTCTCCTCTCACCTAACCTAAACTACCTCCTTAAACTTCTCCTCTCACCCAACCTAAACTATAGAGAATTTAGGGATATACAGGGACTTTTTTTTGTAGATTTAAAACAATATTTTAGCTTTTCTATTTTTCTTTTTGGTTGGATATGGATATTATATGTTGTTGTATTCTCCTACTGAATAAATAAAAATCATACTAGTTTTTTTTTTGTAAAAGTTGTATATTCTTCTACTGAATTAAAAAAGTCATTATAACATGTATATTACATGCTAAGTGACTTAATTAGGGTTTCATTTATTAGAATATTCTAAAACTCTTTTTACTATACTATAACCTTAATATATATATATATATATATATATATATATATATATATATATATATATATATATATATATATATATATATATATATATATATATATATATATATATATATATATATATATATAGATGAAAAATCTTTCAAGTTGAAAACTATGATCGTTGAAATAACTTTTTAGTGGTTAAATTTTTTTTCTCATCTGCGCCTATAAAGATTATGAGTTAGATTAACGATGTCTTAAAAAAATAGTATTTTTACTATAGATAGGACTATTTTTAAAATGCAATTAGTAATCTAACTATAAGGTTTTTTTTTTAATTCATAAACCTTTTTCGTTTTTCCTTTTATTTGTTAGTCTACGTATAGTGCAATTAAATATAAATTTATTAATCCATCAAAAAAATAATATGAATTTAATAACTATAGAACATGATAAAATTTGTTCTTCAATAGTCCTATCTAAGCCAAACTTCAACAATTGACGAATTCTAACTGGGAAAAATCTGATTAGATAAACTATAGAAAATTTAGGTGTACACGTATTTTCTGAAAAACAGTATATTTGAAACAAGATTTGAAACATTATTGGCGAAAAACTGCATCTTTACTTTGAAAAACATGTGTTTTATATGTAGAACTAAGAAGAAACCTATGCTATCGTACGGTCTTGTCTGAATTTATATTATATGTATATTTGATTATTATTTATAAAATATAAATTTATTCAATTGATATTCACATAGTTATGAATATAAGCTAATAATATATACCAACTTTTAAACATTGATTCGTAAATATAGGATAATAATATACACTAAATTTTAAGTATTGATTCGTAAATAATTTAGTGTATATTATACCAACTTTTATACAGAAATTATTTGTCTTGTCTTAACGAATCAATACTTAAAATTTAGTGTATATTATTATCCTATATTTACGAATCAATGTTTAAAAGTTGGTATATATTATTAGCTTATATTCATAACTATGTGAATATCAATTGAATAAATTTATATTTTATAAATAATAATCAAATATACATATAATATAAATTCAGACCAGACCGTACGATAGCATAGGTTTCTTCTTAGTTCTACATATAAAACACATGTTTTTCAAAGTAAAGATGCAGTTTTTCGCCAATAATGTTTCAAATCTTGTTTCAAATATACAGTTTTTCAGAAAATACGTGTACACCTAAATTTTCTATAGTTTATCTAATCAGATTTTTCCCAGTTAGAATTCGTCAATTGTTGAAGTTTGGCTTAGATAGGACTATTGAAGAACAAATTTTATCATGTTCTATAGTTATTAAATTCATATTATTTTTTTGATGGATTAATAAATTTATATTTAATTGCACTATACGTAGACTAACAAATAAAAGGAAAAAGAAAAAAGGTTTATGAATTAAAAAAAAAAAACCTTATAGTTAGATTACTAATTGCATTTTAAAAATAGTCCTATCTATAGTAAAAATACTATTTTTTTAAGACATCGTTAATCTAACCCATAATCTTTATAGGCGCAGATGAGAAAAAAATTTAACCACTAAAAAGTTATTTCAACGATCATAGTTTTCAACTTGAAAGATTTTTCATCTATATATATATATATATATATATATATATATATATATATATATATATATATATATATATATATATATATATATATATATATATATATATATATATATATATATATATATATATATATATATATATATATATATATATATATATATATATATATATATATATATATATATATATATATATATATATATATATATTAAGGTTATAGTATAGTAAAAAGAGTTTTAAAATATTCTAATAAATGAAACCCTAATTAAGTCACTTAGCATGTAATACACATGTTATAATGACTTTTTTAATTCAGTAGAAGAATATACAACTTTTACAAAAAAAAAAACTAGTATGATTTTTATTTATTCAATAGGAGAATTAGGGATGTCAGTTTGGACCTGTTAATGGGGATCCCCGCGGGGAACGCCCCGTTCGGGCCCCAAAGATGGGGAATTTTCCCCCGTGGGGGCGGGGATGGGGAGAAAAATTCCCCCGAGAGTATTTCGGGGACGGGGACGGGGAATACACCCCCCGCCTATTATTTTAATATAGTTAATTTAATATATATATTTTAGATTAGGTTTTTTAGTCATTTCCTTTATGTTTAATATATATATAGTTAATTTAATATATTATTATTTTGTGTTCCATTAGTATTTTTAATAAAAAATAATAAATGTCAAATACTAGTATTTTTTAATAACATAATAAATATGTGAATTCTTTGTGCTTTTTATTTTTATAGAAAATATAAACATTTTAAAAAAATAAAATATTAATGAATAAATGTAGGATCTATGGGGATCCCCGCGGGGAACGGGGATCTGCGGGGAACGGGGATGGGGATAGAAATTCCCCCGTGACGGAGATCGGGGACGGGGACGGGGAATGAATTTGATGGCGGGGAAAAAGATGGGGAAGTGTCCCCCCGGCCCCGCCCCGCCCCATTGACATCCCTAAGGAGAATACAACAACATATAATATCCATATCCAACCAAAAAGAAAAACAGAAAAGCTAAAATATTATTTTAAATCTACAAAAAAAGTCCCTGTATATCCCTAAATTCTCTATAGTTTAGGTTGGGTGAGAGGAGAAGTTTAAGGAGGTAGTTTAGGTTGGGTGAGAGGAGAAGTTTAAGGAGGTAGTTTACAGGTTACATTATTATAGGATTGGTAAATTAAGATTCTATTGCATCACATTCATACTAATAACTAACAAACAAAAAAAGTTAACCAAGATTTATGAATTAAAATAAACATGTATAACAATAGATTACTAATTGCATAATGTAAAAATAGAAAAGAACTACTTCTTTAAAGTCATTGTCACCTCTAAAACAAATTTAATGAATGAACTAATAAACTCTTAAAATTAAACTACAAAAACAATTTTTGGTGCAGATAAGAATAAATGTATTCTACGTGAAGAAAAACTTTAAATAAAACCGAATGAATTTATTCTAGATGATACAAAAACTTTGAATAAAACCATACACATAACAATATCAATCCCTTTTTACCATACCTCTCTTTGGAGCTGGAGGGCAATTATCTAACATTATCTTTGGTATTCTAAATCTCTTAGCCTTTGGTGTAGTAAAGCCATTTGAATTAATATTTTCTTCGGGAACTTCCTCGTCATTGTTCTTGACCCTTTGTTCCATGCTCTCAACACTTTGTTGAGTTTCAGAATATGACGAAGAAGTAACATACTGACAAGAACTTGTTGGTTTTATTTGTGGCAGATTTTCATTGTTTTGTGATTCCTTTGAAGGAGAAGTTGTTTGAATTGAAGCCATCATCTAAATTCTTAAAAAACTCCAAGCAATAATATAACCTGATTTTTGAAATAATATATAAAAAATTTGAAAAGAAATAATAAATATTTTTTTAAGGAGATGTACCTTTTCCTTTTCAAGAGAACTATTCCACTTTATGAATTGAAAACTCACCGAAAACTTAACCTCTATGAACCTGTTCCATTTATATAAAGCCGAGTAACCCTAATTTTATTATTGTTTTTATATTATTACTTATTTATTTAATAAAATAAAATTGCAATTGGAAGTCACATACCTGGTAGCATTTGGGTTTCCACCCGTTCCTGTGGTGCGGTGTGTTCACGCGCCGCCTGCTTATACAACTCAACATCGACCATTTCTTCTTTTTTTCTGTGTTGCCATCTCTTTCTTTTCTCTACCTTACATTTCAGAAAAATATATGGTGAATTTCCTCTTTTTTTTTATTTTTTTTTATTTAAGAAGACTTTATATAAGAATTTTAAAGGTTGAAATTTTTATTCAACTTTTTCTAATTAGTTGCTTATGAAGTACAAAGAATTCCATTTGTTCCTGAATAAATTCCTCCTTTTTAGTTAAGTTTTGTTTGATGCACCTTTTTTATTAGAATTTTTTTTATTATGTTATACATTTTTGTTTAAAAAATATTTTAAATAAAATATTAATTTATATCATTATTATAAAATACTATTTCAAATATTTTTATAAAAAAATTTAAAAATATATCTTTTTCGAAAAACTATAATTTCAACTATATTTTAATCTTCAATAATATATATTTTCGTTATATGATTTAAAAATTAATTTTTTAATACATAAAAAATGAATTAAAATTTTATTTTAATAACTCTTTGTTTAACTAATGAAAGTTTATACATAAATAACAGACAAACGGACAATAAATCATATCGCTATTATTTTTTAGATGGTAAAATTAATCTTTTTAAAAATAACATTCATAGTCTTAGGTGACACAATATAGTTATGCATGAACCTTTACACTCTCTGTAAAAGATCCATCACTTCTGGTGTTAGAAAATCAAAAGTATTAAAGGCAAATGGTATAAAAGTATGTTGATTGTCTGAATATATTTTCTCATGTTTAGCCATTTTATTTGAATCAGCTTTGAGAACTGCATGTCCCACAGTAAAATCTCTGGTGCTCTGTCTCACCAGTGATGAAACAAATAAACCTTTAATGTTGATAATAATAACTGTTGTCAAAATTTTCAATATGCATATTAACTTGTCTTTTATTTTTAAAAGAAAAATCTTATTACTCAATTAACTTATTTTTTTGTCATGATAAATTATTAAATTATTTTTTTAACTTAAAATATCATTAAAGAAGGAAAAAGAAAACAAAGAAAGAAAGGAGACCAAAACCAAAACCTCTCAAATAGACATCAACTTAAGCTTGAGAAATCAAAGCTTGTTGTTCAATAAATCTTCTCAAGCTTCTCTAACTACATGATTATAACAAATAGCATATATATATTCTTTAAACCTAAGCTAGAAATATTATCAGCACAAGTGTTACCTGTTAGAACAAAGTTTGAATCTACTACCCTATATTTAAGTTTTGATGATAACAAAGTGAAAAGATATATTATTTATAATATTCGTGTATGAACTATCTGCTGCCTAAAATTATTATGTTCTGACTTGCAGATACTCTGATTGATATAAGCAAAATCACATCTATTCAGTATCAGAATTTGGTTCTTGACACCAGCATCAGAAGTTGCCATATCAGAATGTCAGAATCAGATGATCAACTCACATACATGCTGAAGCCTGATGAACAAGACTGCGCTCAACACTCTGATAAAGAAACACAACAGTTCATCAGCAGCTAAGCAGAGTCAGAATGAGCCAAGCCAGAACTTGCATTAAGTAAGCAACGGTACTGTGCATTGAAAGCAAATTAATACCAACGGCCTCATTCCAGACAAGATCTGCTCGATAAGGAAAGTTTGTTATTAGCATTGAATCAAGAATATTGCATCCAACGTTCATCATCTCAGTGCTATATAAACAAGACTTTGAAGATTGAAATGGCTAATGCTCTCCAAATCTCTACACGCATAAAAGCTGATCAAAATCTTCTTTCTCTCAGTTTTGCTAAACCACACATTCTGATATTCTATCATTGTTTAGCAATCTAGTTTCTAAGCTTTAATTTGTGTATACATCACAGTTGTGATACAGTTTTGTAGAAAACATTCACACACTTAGTTTTATCTTTTTGTAAGAAAGTGTTTCCTTGACAAACCGGGTTGTGGTTTGGATCAAGAAGGCTTTAGCAGTTGTTAAAGCAGTCTGTAATATTCAGTTGAATATAGTGGATTAAGACCTCGTTGGAGAGAGGCGAAATCACCTTAACGGGTGGACTGGAGTAGTTTGAGATCAAACGAACCAGGATAAAAATATCTTGTTCATTGCATTAGATTTCAGTTTTACAATTCAACCCCCCCTTCTTGTGTTTTTCACCCCTTCAATTGGCATCAGAGCGCCTGGTTCTGAGCTAAAACACTTAACCGTGTCAGTACAAGATCCAGCGTCAGAAAAACACAATGGCAGGAAATAATTCTCACATCAGCAATGACAACAATGAGGACAGAGACAGATTCAGCGGCAAACCTCCAGTCTTTGATGGAGAAAACTTTGATTACTAGAAAGACAGAATTGAAAGCTTCTTTCTGGCACATGATGCTGATCTGTGGGATATGGTGACAGATGGATACACGCACCCTGTGAATGCAAGCGGTCAGAAGATTGATAGAAAAACAATGTCTGATCAACAAAAGCGTGACTTCAAGAATCACCACAAGGCCATAACCATCCTCCTCAGCGCCATCTCCTATACTGAGTATGAAAAGATCTCCAACAGAGACACAGCAAAGAATATTTTTGACTCACTCAGAATGACGCATGAGGGCAACGTTCAGGTCAAAGAAACAAAAGCTCTGGCGCTCATTCAGAAGTATGAGGCGTTCAAAATGGAAGAATCTGAATCCATTGAAACCATGTTCTCTAGATTCCAGATTCTGGTAGCTGGTCTCAAAGTTCTGGACAAAGGATACTCTACTGCTGACCATGTCAAGAAAATCATCAGAAG
This sequence comes from Vicia faba, assembly GCA_948472305.1. Lineage (NCBI taxonomy): Eukaryota > Viridiplantae > Streptophyta > Magnoliopsida > Fabales > Fabaceae > Vicia > Vicia faba. The sequence goes on along the minus strand of OX451740.1, from coordinate 749,557,930 downwards.
TTTACCCAAGCAGTGGAGACCTATGGTTACAGCTCTGAAGCTAGCTAAAGATCTCAACAAAATCACTCTGGAGGAACTTATCAGCTCCCTCAGAAGTCATGAGATAGAGCTAGAAGCTGATGAGCCTCAGAAGCAAGGTAAGCCTTTAGCATTAAAATCTAACAAAAAATTTGAGTCTAAAGTTTTGCAGGAAGTTGAAGAAACATCTGATGGATCCTCATCAGAAGAAGACGAACTCTCCCTCCTCTCCAGAAGAGTAAATCAACTGTGGAAGCAAAGACAAAGGAAGTTCAGGAATCCTAGAAGATCTGATCAGAACGAGTCTTCTTCCAGATACAGAAGGACAGATTCTTCCTCTGGATACAGAAGATCTGAAGGCTCCTCCAGTAGCAAAAAGCCAAACACCAAAGACATCATCTGCTATGAGTGCAATGAGCAAGGACACTATAAGAGTGACTGCCCAAAGCTTCAGAGGGAAAAGCCCAAAAAGAAGTTTGGAAGAGAGAAGAAGAAAAGTCTCATGGCTACATGGGATGACTCTGACTCGTCTGAAGCTGACTCAGAATCAGATGATGAGAGGGCAAACATGGCTCTCATGGCTAACATCTCAGAAGATAGTGAAGCTTCTGAATCAGAATCAGATACTGAAGAGGTATTTCCTAACTTTGTTGTTAACTTTACAAAGGCTGAACTTGCTGAAAGCCTTAATGAGATTCTGGAACGTTATCAGCAAATTAGAGCTAAATTCAGAGACCTGAAAAGGAATCTTGAATCTGACTCTAATAAGACTGAGAGTCTCAAATTGGAAAATTCTGAGCTGAGAAATAAGATTTCAAAATTAGAAAACACTTTACAAAACTCTCAGAAGGAACCAATTTCTGAAACTCCCAGCAACGCTGATGAGATCATCAAGGAGTATGATCACAGTTTCCAGAAGTTCCTAGCTAAAAGCATAGATAGAAGCAGAATGGCTTCAATGATCTACGGAGTTAGCAGAAACGGCAGGAAAGGAATAGGATACCAAGGTAAGGTTCCTACACCAAAGAATGTCATGGACTTAACAATTAAACACACTCCTTTAAATTCACATTTTGTGTATGGTCACACACATGATATTAAATACACTAGCAGTAAGCACTCTGTGAAACCAAAATTCAACCAGAGTTTTGGTAAAACTAACAAATCAGGACCCAAGAAAATCTGGGTACCTAAGGATAAAATAATACATGTTGCAGATATCTTTAGCAGCAAGTCAGAAACACCAGTCATGGTACCTGGACTCTGGCTGCTCACGACACATGACGGGAAGAAGGCATATGTTCCAAAGCCTGGAACTTAAGCCTGGAGGCCACGTTGGTTTTGGAGGCAATCAGAGGGGAAAGATAATTGGCTCTGGAACTGTAGGTAATGGAAATCTTCCCTCTATTAATAATGTTCTGCTAGTAGATGGATTGATGCATAATCTGTTATCCATAAGTCAATTAAGTGATAACGGTTATGATATAATCTTTAATCAAAAATCATGTAAAGTTGTTAGTCAGAAAGATGGGACTATCCTGTTTAATGGTAAGAGGAAAAACAACATTTACAAAATCAAACTTTCTGAACTAAAGAGTCAGAATGTAAAATGTCTTCTGTCTATTAACAACGAGCAGTGGATCTGGCACAGAAGATTGGGGCATGTTAGTATGAGAAGAATATCTCAGATTAACAAACTCAATCTGGTCAGAGGACTTCCTAACTTGAAGTTCAATTCAGATGCTCTGTGTGAAGCATGTCAGAAAGGCAAATTTGCAAAACCTTCTTTTAAATCCAAAAATGTTGTTTCTACCTCTAAGCCATTAGAACTTCTGCACATTGACTTATTTGGACCAGTTAAAACTGCTTCAGTCAGTGGCAAGAAGTATGGGTTAGTAATCGTAGATGACTATAGCAGATGGACATGGGTAAAGTTCTTAAGACACAAGGACGAGTCACACTCTGTGTTTGTTACCTTCTGTAACCAAGTTCAGAATGAAAAGGATCTTAGAATCGTTAAAGTCAGAAGTGATCATGGTGGAGAATTTGAAAACAAAGATTTTGAGTCATTCTTTAATGACAGAGGCATTCTGCATGATTTCTCTTGTCCTAGAACTCCCCAACAAAATGGAGTTGTAGAACGAAAGAACAGAACATTGCAAGAAATGGCCAGAACCATGATCAATGAGACAAACGTTGCTAAGACCTTCTGGGCAGAAGCAATAAACACAGCGTGCTACATTCAGAATAAAATCTCAATAAGACCTATTCTGGAAAAGACTCCATATGAATTGTGGAAGAACAGAAAGCCCAACATTTCATATTTTCATCCATTTGGATGTACTTGCTTTATATTAAATACAAAGAATTATTTGAACAAGTTTGACTCTAAAGCACAGAAGTGTATTATGTTAGGATACTCTGAACGCTCAAGAGGGTACAGAGTATACAATACAGAAACACAGATTGTGGAAGAATCAATCAGTGTTCGTTTTGATGATAAGCTTGACTCTGAAAAGTCAAAGCAGAATGAAGTTTTTGCAGGTATAGAAATTGAATTTGCAGGTTCTAAAGACAAGTCATCAGAAGCTCTCAACACAGACATTCCTTCAACGTCTGAAAGGAGCACTGCTAGCAATCCTACAACAGCTGCTGATCAACCTCAGAAGAGATTACCCAGAAGCAGCTTGGATCACCCAGAAGAGACTATCCTAGGAAGAAAAGAAGATCCAATCAGAACAAGAGCAAGCTTCAGAAACTCTGAAGAAACTCTTATGGGACTTGTGTCTCTGATTGAACCTTCTTCTATTGATGAAGCACTTCTGGATAATGACTGGATTCTAGCAATGCAAGAAGAGCTGAATCAATTCACCAGAAACGACGTATGGGATCTCGTTCCCAGACCAAAAGGATTCAACGTCATTGGAACAAGATGGGTGTTCAGAAACAAGCTAAATGAACAAGGTGAAGTCATCAGAAACAAGGCACGACTGGTTGCACAAGGTTATAGTCAGCAAGAGGGGATAGACTATACAGAAACCTTTACCCCAGTCGCCAGGTTAGAATCTATCAGACTTTTAATTTCATTTGCTGTTAATAGAGGCATCACTCTGTATCAGATGGATGTCAAAAGTGCATTCTTAAATGGTTATATAGAAGAAGAAGTTTATGTACACCAACCCCCAGGTTTTGAAAATACAAAACATCCAGAACATGTTTTCAAACTAAAGAAGTCACTGTATGGTCTGAAACAAGCTCCACGAGCTTGGTATGAAAGGCTAAGTAACTTTCTGTTAGAAAATGAATTCACCAGAGGGAAAGTGGACACTACTCTATTCTGTAAATCAGTTAAGAATGACATCTTAGTCTGTCAAATTTATGTTGATGATATTATTTTTGGTTCTACTAATCCTTCTCTTGGAAGAAAATTTGCTAAGTGTATGCAGGCAGAATTTGAGATGAGCCTCATGGGGGAACTGAAATTCTTTCTAGGAATTCAGATCAATCAAACTCCAGAGGGAACTTACATTCATCAGAGCAAATACATCAGAGATCTTCTGAAGAAATTTGACCTCTCAGAATGTAAGCCATCAAAGATTCCAATGCATCCCACGTGCATTCTGGAAAGAGAAGAGGTAAGCAAAAATGTAGAACAGAAAGTCTACAGAGGTATGATTGGTTCTCTCCTCTATCTGACTGCTTCAAGACCTGACATATTATTCAGTGTTTGTATCTGTGCTAGATTCCAATCAGATCCTAGAGAATCTCACTTAACAGCTGTTAAGCGAATTTTCAAATATCTGAAAGGTACTACTAATCTGGGTTTGTTTTATAGAAAATCTAGTGATTACAGCTTAGTAGGCTACTGCAATGCTGATTTTGCTGGAGACAGAGTAGAACGAAAAAGTACTTCTGGAAGCTGCCAGTTTCTGGGAGAAAATCTGATCTCTTGGTCCAGCAAAAGGCAATCAACAATTGCACTATCAACAGCAGAAGCTGAGTACATAGCAGCAGCAGGATGTAGCACACAAATGCTCTGGATGAAAAGTCAGCTTGAAGACTTCCAGATTTTTGAGAGTAACATTCCTATACTCTGTGATAATACTTCTGCTATTTGCTTAAGTAAGAATCCCATTTTACATTCTAGAGCTAAGCATATAGAAATAAAACATCACTTCATTAGGGACTATATTCAGAAAGGTATTTTGAACTTAAAATTTATAGATACAGACCATCAATGGGCTGATATCTTTACTAAACCCCTTTCAGAAGATAGGTTTAATTTCATTCTGAAACATCTCAGCATGAAAATCTGTCCAGAGTGAAAATGTTTTAATTCCATATATTTACCTTCAGAATGTAATTGTTTTACTGTGAACTTCTGATCAATCTTCTTTCAGAAAGATAGAACATGCAGATTGTATCAGATGCAAGTCTAAAGATCTGAGAGTCTAAGCTCAAAGACAGACGTGCTGATCACTACATCAAACAAGTGTCATCCAATCATCAGCATATCTCTGAAGCAGAACGCGTGCACGCTTCTGAGAAGGCAAAGCGCTGATTGGGTGCATTGAGACACATGTCTGGTAACCGTTTTTAAGTATCTTTCTCAAATCCCCCAAAATCAGCAAGCATTTAATGAAAAGTAATCATGCTTTTAAAATGCAATCATGATTTTTCTCTTTCTTAAAAACATTTATCTTTTCAAAATATTTTTGAAACTCTATTTAAACACATTAATCTCTCATTCTCATTCTTTACGTTTTCTCACTAATACTCAAGCATTTTCTGCATATTTCTGTGTTCATCTCTTGCAAAACCTATTTTCCTCAGTTTATTCTCAAAACCTTTTTAGTGTGAACATGGCAACCTCCAGCAGTGCTTATGCAGGTCCTCAGAAGAAAGCATCATCTGAGCAATATCAAGTGCCATTCAGAACACTCCTCACTCATGTGAAGAATCTTGAAGTGCTTTCTGAATTAATCATTGATTTTGGAAGCTTGAAGGAGAACGGTTTTGACCTAACTGAAGAAGTTAGGGCACAGAAGTGGGAAAGGTATTTTGACAGGTTGGTTGGACCAACATTCCCTATGCTTGTCAAGGAATTCTGGATTCACGCCAAGGCTTCAACACATCTAGTCACCTCCCTTGTTATGGGGAAGAAGATTGTGATCACTGAGGATCACATTGCAAGGCTAATCGGTTACAGTGGCGGTGGCGTTCGTTGTGTGGACATGGCTGAAAGATATGCTGATGTGGGTGTGATAGCTGCAAGGATTTTCACTCATGGGGTGCCCAGCAGCAAGATCAAAGATCTGAAGGATCATTACAGAGTTTGGGCTAAGATAATTCTGGGGTGCTTCAACCACAGGAAACCAACCAGTTCACCTGATTACATAAATGTGGATCAGCAGTTTCTGATCTACTTTATTGATTAGAAGGTAAAAATCAATCTGGCTCATTTTCTGTTCAACCACCTCAGAACAAGTGTGAAGGAAACCAGGGAAGAAGAAAGAACCAAGAGGGATTGGATACCCTTTGGAAGGTTGATATCAGATATTCTGACAGAGAATAGGCTGATAGAGCATCTGATAGAAGCTCAAGAGCTAAGCACTATTGAACCAATAGTTAGGAAACCTCTGAATGCAAAGAACTTGAAGAAGATGAAGCTGATAGAGAATATTCAGAAGGAACCCAGAGCTACTCCTATTGCTGATATCACCAGCAGAAGAGTGCCTCTGAGTGACTTTCCGTTATTTTCTGAAATAGAATCCAAACCAGAGGTGGTTCTCAGATACTTGGATGCGTGCAAGGCAGATGGATCAGATCCAAATCTGATTATCAAAGCTCTGCATCAACCTCAGCAAGAAGTGACTCTGAAGAAGACGAAGAAGAGGAAGGCACCATCAGAAGGATCATCCCAGCAGACACCCAGGAAAAGAGGTAATTCATCTGCTGCCTCTGTTTTAAATTCTTCTACTATTCCAGCATCTATTCCTCCTCAAACCTCTCATAGAATCTCAATTCCCATCCCTACCATAGATGAAACTGTACCAGAAGAGGACCCTTCTGAGGCATTAAAACTCAGAAGACCCAGAACCAAACATCCCAAACAACCAACAATCTCAACAACATCAGCAATTGACCAAGTGCTGTCTGACATTGATCAACACACCTCTGATCAACCAAACTCTGAACCACAAATTGTTCCTCCTCCATAACCAGAACAACAGCAATCTGCTGAAGAACCAGAACAACAACAACAGCCACTTTCACCAATTCCAGAAGAACCCCTTATCCCTGAACAATCAGAAATTCCAACAACTTCTCCTCAACCAGAAATTAATCCACCATCACCTCAACCAGAGTTTCATCACTCTAAAACTCCTTCTCCTCAACCATCTGAACCTCATTCACCTCAACCATCACCTTTGGCAATCCAGCTGCCAGGTGGAACAACAATCACCCTAGCACAATTGCCATCCTCATCAGAATCTACACCACTAAATACTCCCAAAACACCACCCAGTCCAATCATAATTTCTGATTCTGAAACTCCCTCTCCAAAACAAACAGCTGCCCAGAAAACCTCTGAAAACCCCAGCAGGACTTTCATAGACTTAACCAGTCTTGACCGTCTTGCTGATCTGAAACATAAAATTGCCATCCCAAAACCAAAACAACCAGATGTTGGCTCTGGTATTATGAATTTTGAAACAGGTGTGCTGCAATGGATTGCTTCTTTGAAGCAAGTCTGTCCTGGAATGATTGACCCAGCTGCTTCTGATCAGCTCTGGTCACAATTCAGACTTTGGGTACGTGCTGAAGCCCTCAAGTTGCAGGATATCAACTATGAGCAGGCACAACAGAATTTCAGCAAGCTTCTGAATGAAGTTGGAAGTCAGCTTCTGAAAGAAGACGTGCTCCCTCTGGATAGTGAACCTTGGTCTGAGAAACAACAAGCTTCAAAGGTGCAATCACAAGAAGACAAGACCATTCAAGCTGAAGAAAGTCAAGCAGAAGATGTTGCTGAAAGCTCTCAGAAGCTTCCTGCTTCTGATGCTTCTCAAGCTGCCTTGGACAGGCAGACTCTGGAAGAACTAAGGCTGAATGACACGCGTCTGCAGCAGCGGATGGATGAAAACAACCAGAAGATGAAAGAAAGAATGGATGTGCAGGATAGCAAGATTGACACTGTTGTCAGCATGGTGCACAAGCAGAATGAGACTGCTGAAAAGATCCAAGCCATGCTAGAGAACCTGTTCACACGCTTGCCTCCTCAACCTTAGTCTTTTTTCATTCATATTCTTTTCATGTTTTCTTTGATTTTCTGATGTACTATTTGAATATGTTTTGTACTATTTTCATGTTTTGATTCTGAACTTCTCAATATGACTAGTTTTTCTGATCTTAACTATTTTAGCACTCACCTACACTTTTTGATTGCTGACAAAAAGGGGGAGAACAAGAATGATATTTTAAACAATAACGTCTAACTAGACAGAAATTCTTAAACATTCTAACTCTATTACTTGAAAATGTTTTTTCTGTTTTGCTTAAAGTCTACAGGTACAAGGAAGCTCCTGGACACTCTGAAGACTAGAAGCTCTGACCACTATGAAGCTCTGATCCGCTCTGATACTCTGATCCAAAGCAAAGCTCTGACAAGAAAAGCTCTGAAGCTCTGCTCTAACATAAAGCTTCTGATAGTCAAAGACTCTGATACTCTGATGTTCAAAGAAAGGCAAAAAGATCTGATCCTGAAGAACACGTGTAATCAAAGGGAAGTAATAAACTCAGGGGGAGTATCTCTTAACTCTGATATCCTTTTACTCCTTATCCTTTTTACTTCTTACTCTGATGCATATCTCTGATACCTTTTCACGTTATTTTCATTTAAAAATATCTAGTTTTTGTCATCATCAAAAAGGGGGAGATTGTTAGAACAAAGTTTGAATCTACTACCCTATATTTAAGTTTTGATGATAACAAAGTGAAAAGATATATTATTTATAATATTCGTGTATGAACTATCTGCTGCCTAAAATTATTATGTTCTGACTTGCAGATACTCTGATTGATATAAGCAAAATCACATCTATTCAGCATCAGAATTTGGTTCTTAACACCAGCATCAGAAGTTGCCATATCAGAATGTCAGAATCAGATGATCAACTCACGTACATGCTGAAGCCTGATGAACAAGACTGCGCTCAACACTCTGATAAAGAAACACAACAGTTCATCAGCAGCTAAGCAGAGTCAGAATGAGCCAAGCCAGAACTTGCATTAAGTAAGCAACGGTACTGTGTATTGAAAGCAAATTAATACCAACGGCCTCATTCCAGACAAGATCTGCTCGATAAGGAAAGTTTGTTATTAGCATTGAATCAAGAATATTGCATCCAACGTTCATCATCTCAGTGCTATATAAACAAGACTTTGAAGATTGAAATGGATAATGCTCTCCAAATCTCTACACGCATAAAAGCTGATCAAAATCTTCTTTCTCTCAGTTTTGCTAAACCACACATTCTGATATTCTATCATTGTTTAGCAATCTAGTTTCTAAGCTTTAATTTGTGTATACATCACAGTTGTGATACAGTTTTGTAGAAAACATTCACACACTTAGTTTTATCTTTTTGTAAGAAAGTGTTTCCTTGACAAACCGGGTTGTGGTTTGGATCAAGAAGGCTTTAGCAGTTGTTAAAGCAGTCTGTAATATTCAGTTGAATATAGTGGATTAAGACCTCGTTGGAGAGAGGCGAAATCATCTTGACGGGTGGACTGGAGTAGTTTGAGATCAAACGAACCAGGATAAAAATATCTTGTTCATTGCATTAGATTTCAGTTTTACAATTCAACCCCCCCTTCTTGTGTTTTTCACCCCTTCATTACCTTCCCAAAAAATATGAGTTATCAAAAGACCAAGATTCCTCAAATTATGCAGGCAGTTCAACCAACGGCTTTTGATAAACCAATGGACAAGGTTTGTATTGTATAGCGCTCTAACCACAGTTATTGAATCTAACTCAATCCAAATGTTGTCCAAATTCTTGTCAATTGCCACTTCGAATGCCATAATCACTCCCATGAGTTCAACTTGTAAAGCATTACCTTCCCCCAATGAAGAAGGAAAAGAAGCCTACTTGATCACCATTAGCACTCCTGAACATAGCACTGCGAGCACAAAGAGAGGGAGTTCCCTTAGCCACCTCATATGTATTTCCTTTGATCCAACCAAGAGGAGGAGGAGGGTGCGAAAGAACATCAATGTTTCGTTTTATCTTACCTTTTAACTCATTTTTAAATGTATATTTAAAAATATTTCATTTGAAAGAAGAAAAAAATCAATACACGGTTGAAATATTATTTTTATATTACTACTTATTTATTTAATAAAATAAAATTGCAATTGGAAGTCACATACCTGGTAACATTTGGGTTTCCACCCGTTTTTGTGGTGCGGTGTGTTCACGCGCGGCCTGCTTATACAACTCAGCATCGACCCTTTCTTCTTTTTTTGTGTGTTGCCATCTCTTTCTTTTCTTTACCCTACATTTCAGGAAAATATATTGTGAATTTCTTCTTCTTTTTTTTTTTAATTATTTAAGAAGACTTTATATAAGAATTTTAAAGGTTGAAATTTTTATTCAATTTTTTCTAATTAGTTGCTTATGAAGTACAAAGAATTCCATTTATTCCTGAATAAATTCCTCCTTTTTAGTTAAGTTTTGTTTGATGCACCTTTTTTATTAGAATTTTTTTATATTATGTTATACATTTTTGTTTAAAAAATATTTTAAATAAAATATTAATTTATATCATTATTATAAAATACTATTTCAAATATTTTTATAAAAAACATTTAAAAATATATCTTTTTCGAAAAACTATAATTTCAACTATATTTTAATCTTCAATAATATATACTTTCGTTATATGATTTAAAAATTAATTTTTTAATACATAAAAATGAATTAAAATTTTATTTTAATAACTCTTTGTTTAATTATTGAAAGTTTATACATAAATAACAGACAAACGGACAATAAATCATATCGCTATTCTTTTTTAGATGGTAAAATTAATCTTTTTAAAAATAACATTCATTGTCTTAGGTGACACAATATAGTTATGCATGAACCATTACACTCTCTGTAAAAGATCCATCACTTCTGGTGTTAGAAAATCAAAAGTATTAAAGGAATGGTATTTTCCTCATGCTCAAGCAACTGTGAGACCTCTTCTGGAATCTCATCATAATATTCTTCTTCGGCCCCATACACAGGACATTCAAAGTTGGAAGAGGATGCAGGGTCATTGTATTTAACGAGTTTTTTTAATTAATATGCACATATGATTTATGATTGCTTTTAGAAACTGACACATATAATAAGTGATCATGCAGATTGAATTTCAGTTATTATTTATTTTGAAAGGTTTTTTCTAATTACCATTTTCCAAGAAAAAAAAAGCAGAAAATAAAGACACAATTTGGGAAACAAAGACAACTTTTATTATTGATTTTAAAAGTCATAGCAAACAGATAAGCCCTACAACATTAATACTTCCACCTTGGGCAGAGTGAAAGCTTTTCAAAAAGATTAACAAAACAAATTACTTTGAAACATGTATGCAAGAGGGAACATCAATGGTGATCCAATTCTGAACCCTAACTTTGTGCGTCACATAATTCGGCATTTCCTGCTCTACTTCATCTTCCACAATGACATTAATCCTGGAAACAATTGGATGAAGATAACCCCTGCTACGGAAGATGTCTTGATACTTGATCGTCGCAGACTTAAACTTCATGCTCTTACCTTTGTCATTCTTTAAAGAGAACCTCAAGCCGGCTCTGTTCTTGTTCACAGGTTGATCCACAATCTGTCCCCATACCTCGCTATGACCCTTTCGCACAACTTGTTGCGCATCCTTAAGCGAAACCATAGAATTCTCATTTCCTCTTATGTTGTCAATGGATAAGGCTTGGAACTGGGTTCCAACAGCAGCTTCATTCGCCTCCATAATGCTGAAAGAGGACAAATGAGATATCAATAATGCATGTTCCCCATTTATGATTACCAATTTCCCTTCACGTACAAATTTCAATTTCTGGTGTAAAGTTAAAGTGACAGCCCCTGCCTCATGTATCCATGGCCTTCCTAGCAAACAACTATAAGCGGGTGTAGCGGTAAAATCAATGAAGTCGCCACAGAGTATTTATTTATCCCATATGAAAGGGAAAGGAAAATCATTGAAGAAAAACCTAAAGGGGGAAATCAAGATCTTGTAACCGAGAGATTGGGTAAGGGATTCGATTACGTGAGGGGAAGGTATTAGCACCCCACACGTCCATAGTACTCTACGGGATCCACTCTCATTATTCTAATCAAAGGGTGTGTTCAATCTAATGCTTAAAGGTTATAAACTAAGAGAGAATGCATGCAAAGAAAAGAGAAAGAATGTAGGGAAAATAAAATTGTACTCGCTTGGGCCCTATCCCAATGCCTACGTGTCCTTTTTGAGGAATCAGAGCTCTTTATTTCCTACTTCTCATGATCTATTTGTGAAGACTACTCCTCCCTTATTAGATGATCTAGAAGATCTGCAGCTTACTTTGGTCAGGATGCAATAGGAAAAGGATGCTTGGAAGAACAAGTGCCAAACTTTAGAGATTTCTTATAGAGCATACTTGAAGGAGAAAGACGACTTGATTGAGATCCTTGAGAGTCGAGCGGTAGAGACTATGGAGAGGCAAAGGGATTTATTTTCTCCTAAGCCTCAATCAGATGTTGATTACTCACTTCCTAATTCAGGTGATTGGAAGAAGGTTGCCATCAGGTACGCGGAAGAAAACCAGAGGTTGAAGGCTCAGATTGCCAGGCTTACAGGGAAGCACCAACGTATAGAGTGATCTCCATCAGCTTTACTTCTCAGGGTTTTAGATTTTATTTTCATCTTGTACTTGGGATCATTGAAACTTGTAATCCATTTTGGAGTTGTTATAATAAAAAATTCCAATATTTAAATTGCGTTATTACTTTGATATTTGCAATACGTCCATAAATTTTAAATCCCTTGAAATATTAAATAATAAAATAAAATCATGTATATTGCATACCATGCATCATATTGCACATATTTCTTGCATTTTTATGCATATCCAGGTGTCTTACCAAGCTTCTTTACTTCGTTCAGCAAGATGACTCACCACTACAACACTCGGGATAATTTCAGAAAGAAGATGGATAACTTAGAACAAGAGAATCACGAGTTGTGCGAGGAGGTTTCTACTTTGAAGGCCGGCATGTCCAATCTTACTGCTCTGATGGAACCTCTGGTGGCTACTCAGAATCAGCCATCGTCCAACCTCAACCAACAAGGGCAACTACTGAAGCTCCGACTGTTCTCGTATCTTCTACTCCAGTTATTGTTCAAACCTGCATGCCTCAAGGTTATCCATGGGGAATGCCAGAGAATTTTACACCTGAAGGTTTCAATCTTGGTCCTCAAGATACTCCAATTATTCAGACTATTATTGCTCTGGAACCTCCTATGGTGCATGCTGCTTGTGATCGGTGGAAATAGAATTGACTGTTTAAAGATGGTTCGCGAAATGTCGTGGTAAGCAAGAGTCGCCACCGTCTTTTATTTTCTCTAACATGGAAAGGACAAAAGCACAACAAAATTCCTTATCGAGAATGTTTCTCGGTTCGGGAGGTAGATTTATAGAAAGGGAATGTGTTAGCACCCTTTCTATCCTTGGTTATCCACGGGCTCTTAGGTACTTGCTCTTATGTTTTCAAAAATTTATTTGCTTTTCAAGTGTGTGTGGGTTTTGAAAAAGTTTCTTTGAAAGATTTCTGAATGACTCTTGTATCTGTCCTCAAGAGTGTTTGAAAAATTTGTTTTGAAAGCTTTTGAAAGTGTCAGTGTGAAAAGGTTTTTGTGTGTTTTTGAAGAGAGCAAGTACCCATGAGTCATCTACCTACCCTAAGGAATTAGGCTGTGTAAAAGTCCTTTAGGTAGTGCCGTCCCACCATTGAGAGGTAGGTAGCACCACCGTTGGAGGTGTTCGGGTCAATTCGATTGTAGGGACAGTGTGGTCACCGAAGCAATAGTAGGACACCTTAGAAGTAACCCTAATGTCCTATATCCTTTTTAATCCGAGGCAACCGTTTCGAGGCAACTGGATCTTGGACATAAGAGCGACCGCTAAAACATCCTATACTTGACGACCACTTTCGAAGGCAACGAGTGAGGCGTACCCTAGAAGTGGCAGGTGCATTGTGTGTTGTTTTCAATTTATATTTATCTTGGATTAGGCAATCGTGAGCTACGCGTTGTTTTTAATTAACATACATTCTTTCATGCAATTAGCAGTTAGGAGTGCGGAAAACTAAAAGACGGAAAGGTAAAAGCTACGCTATTACAAGGCGCGGGTCTATACATCGTCAAAATAGAAAGACCCGTTTTTGATAAAGATGCAGAAAGTAAAAATAATAAACCTAATTACTATTACATCCGGAAGCAGTTACATAATAATCAAATAAGAAAATAGTGCGCGAATAAATTAAACTGGACGTCCGAGGGTGTTGGACCCTTTTGAGAAATTAAATTAAGACCTAATTATTTAATTAAAGAAAGTGTTTTTTATGTTTTTTGTGTTTATTATGGAAATAAAGAAAAAAAGAATTAAAATTAAAGTTAGTAAAACCCTAGTTCTAGGTTTATTTTACTTATTAATAAAAATGTTAAAGTTAACTAATTTAAACTAATTAATTAATTTACATGTTTATGTACAAAAATAATAGTAATTAATAATGATAATAATAATAAATAATGATAATAATAATTAATTAAGAAAAAGGTAAAAAGTGTCAAAACCTAATTCTATGTAATTTTTACTTATTAAGAAAGAGATTGAATTTTAACCCTAAATTAACCTAGATTAGTTATTAGAATTTATTTACAAAAATAAATTAGTGATGAAATTAATAAATAATTAAATATATTTACAATTTTGATTTTCTGTTTTTATTATGGAAAAATTAATTTGTGGTGAATTAAGAAAAAATAGTTAAAACAATTAAAAGTATTAAAAAGAAAAGAAAAGAAAATTTAAATATGCAAACCAAAGGGGTGTGATGGCCCAAAGTGGAGGTTTTTGTGAAGCAATTCAGGCCCATTAAGACAAAGCCTGGTTGACTTTCCTGATTGTGTGCGTGCTGTTTGACTGGAGCATACCATGGATTCCATCTCCTAGCCTTCAGATTGTTCATCAAGGCCACTTGGCAAGCTTAGGCGTGAGAGTGCATGATGGACCTTTGAATGAACATTGCATGTGAACGCTTTGTGAAAAAATAGAAAGAATTATATGGGGGACCTGGGAATCGAACCCAAGTCCCAACGCTTGCCAGCAATGTCTCCAACCACTACGCCATTCAAACGCGTTTGTAAACATAATGACCAATAAAAATATTATATGAAAAGCAATAACCATGCTGGAAAACACGCGCAGATTTGAATTCACCAACCAGGAGATGCCACGCCCTTCGTCTTCTTCTTTCTTCTGCAAAATATAAAACAAGATAGCGGGGGTTTTAAACCCCCACTAACTATAACAGTGAAAAATAGCGAATAGAGTTAGGGGCAATATAAAAAAGGCGCGATGATTCCATCTTGATCGTCTCATCCAGACGGTTTCAACCATGGGCATTATGGTCTCTAATTTTACTCATGCTGAAAAGCCCCAATCTAAAAGCTTGGAAACCCTAAATCTCTCCCATGGCAACTGGCATTTCAGGGCATATTAACGAAATTAAATCATACCAGAAGCTTCACCTGAATGCTATGAACACAAAACAATCAACCAAATGTGTTAAAAAATGCATGAATCAAAGTTTACAGTTTTGAAAAAAAAGTGATCAACCGTGAATTTGTTAGAGCGTTTTCTTGAGCTTTAAGGCTTGCTCTCAATGGCAACAACTTCCTGGAAGGTCCAGCAATATATTGGAAACAAGAAAAATGCTCGAATTGGCCTGCAAGTGGGAATTCAGTTTCCAAAATTCTTGACTTTTTTTCAATTTGGCAATGGTGTTTTTGTGGCAGCTTTTTCGTGTGTAGCCTTAGGGTTTGCTTCAGCACATATATGTGAATGAATTTAGGTTAGAATAAGGCCCATGAATCCATTGCATTATGACTTGAATATGTGATTGCCAATCATATCTTTTTCAATCTTTTCTTTCATGAAACTTTGCCAATCATGGATATTTTGCCTTGTTGATTGAGAAACGAGTTGCCAGCTTGCCTAGCCTTATTTCCTTCATAAAAAGATTTAAAAAGCACATCTTTTGAATTTTCTTATAATTAAAACCAATTAAATGAATTAATATTAATATAAATTCAATTAATTAATTAAAAATAAGAAAATAAGTCAAATTAAGCTTAATGGGTCGTGCATAGGCTTTGGGTAAAGATTCAAGAAGGAATTTGAGGCCCATTAGCAAAATTGAAGTGTTTTAGGCAAAGTTGACTTTTGAAAGTTCCCAAAAATTTCCCAACTTCTCCAATGCATATCTTGCTCAATTTTGAAGCTATGCATATGTTCTTGGACATTTTGGAAAGTTCGTGAAGTCCTCTAACCAATGCCTTTGGTCCCATGTCATTTTGATTTACCAATCTCAAGTTATGGTCTTTGACTTAAAGTGCCTTTTGTTGACTTTTGAAAATGGCCTATAATGTTGAAATTGATAACTTTTTATGAGAGCATTTCTTGGACTTGGAGTGTGAAGATGAGTTGTAGGAAATGTCATCCCCTTCAAAATGAGAATTGGATGGGATTTTTCTGATAAACCATGAAGAAGTTATGCCCTGGTCAATTTGCAGTTGACTTTTCAACTGTCCAAAAATAGAAACTTTTGCATCTTGAGACTTTTTGAGCCATGCTTGTGGAATCATGATCAAGAATTTATCAAATGATTATTGTGGCTTCAAAATAAGATGTTGACCAAAATTTTTGACTTTTGACTGTCAAATGACCATTTTGCCCCTGCAGTTGACTGTGAGGCAATTAGGGTTTTTGACTGTGCAACTTTATGATGTGAGTCTTGAAATTTGACATATGGATGCTTGACAATGTATATAGGCATATGGGACTTGATTGGACCCTTGAAAACCTCAATTTCTTTGCAAGAACCAAAACCCTAATTTTGACTGTGTTAGGAGGCAATTGGACTGTGCAACCCTTGAGAGATTTTGAACCATTTGGAGATTGATCTTGACAAATCTTGAAGAATATGGGAGGGCAAATTTTGGGGTACAACAGTTGCCCCTGTTCAATCTTCTTAGACCTAAGGATGTAGATTGGTTGGCGTGCCTTTCGTAATCCGAAGGTGGAAGATGATTGAACACTAGAGTGCCCAGAAATTTGCACTCACATAGTAGAGTATCAGCAGCGTGATGTAGGGAATGGGCTTACAGATGCCATTTGGAGATTGTTGGTAGGAGGATGGGCTTATAGATGCCATCTGCAGATGTGACAGAACCTTGTCGGGAATGGGCTTATAGATGCCATTTGGAACTGTAATGGTAGTTGTGGAGATGGGCTTATAGATGCCATCTGGAGGTTGTCGATCGCGTAAGAGATTCCTTAGTGAGAACTTGCGTACCTGAGAAGAAAGATAATTACCTGGCCTGTTACAGGGGTTGATCTTCAAACTCTTCATGCAGACATGCCCTGGTTGGATGCAGGCGTCGAATCTACAATTAGTTGCTCACAGATGTGCCCTGGCTAGATACAGGAATCGAATCTGGAAATAGTCGTCAACAGATTTTCCCTGGCTGGATACAGGTATCGAATCTTCAAACTCTTCAGACGTGCCCTGGCTGGATACAGGAATCGAATCTGGAATTAGTCGTCAACAGATTTGCCCTGGCTGGATACAGGTATCGAATCTTCAAACTCTTCAGACGTGCCCTGGCTGGATACAGGAATCGAATCTGGAATTAGTCGTCAACAGATTTACCCTGGCTGGATACAAGTATCGAATCTTCAAACTCTTCAGACGTGCCCTGGCTGGATACAAGAATCGAATCTGGAATTAGTCGTCAACAGATTTACCCTGGCTGGATACAGGTATCGAATCTTTAAACTCTTCAGACGTGCCCTGGCTGGATACAGGAATCGAATCTGGAATTAGTCGTCAACAGATTTACCCTGGCTGGATACAGGTATCGAATCTTCAAACTCTTCAGACGTGCCCTGGCTGGATACAGGAATCGAATATGGAATTAGTCGTCAACAGATTTACCCTGGCTGGATACAGGTATCGAATCTTCAAACTCTTCAGACGTGCCCTGGCTGGATACAGGAATCGAATTTGGAATTAGTCGTCAACAGATTTGCCCTGGCTGGATACAGGTATCGAATCTTCAAACTATTCAGACGTGCCCTGGCTAGATACAGGAATCGAATCTGGAATTAGTCGTCAACAGATTTGCCCTGGCTGGATACAGGTATCGAATCTTCAAACTCTTCAGACGTGCCCTGGCTGGATACAGGAATCGAATCTGGAATTAGTCGTCAACAGATTTGCCCTGGCTGGATACAGGTATCGAATCTTCAAACTCTTCAGACGTGCCCTGGCTGGATACAAGAATCGAATCTGGAATTTCTTTATGCAGATATACCCTGGCTAGATACAGGTGTCAAATCCACAAATAATCGCTCATAGATATGCCCTGGCTAGATACAGGTATCGAATCTGGAATTGCGACAGTTGATAGTAATCATCTTTGTATTGACCTTTTTCCTGAAAAGGCGAAACATTAGTTGTATGCAATATCATGATGTATGAGATGCGTGATGTTCTCAAAATAAATGAGATTGTATGTTCATGATACGTATATGCATGCTATAATGTATGAATATGTGATGTTTATGAATGTATTTTTGTCTCGGAAAATAAATCCTTGACGAATGCCGGGAGTTTGTTGAATCCTGGGATGATGTTTGAAGAGGAGAGTTCTTCATTTCCGCTGGGGATGTTAATTGCAAGAATAAACCGGTAGGAGAAGATGACTCCGTTGGGGAATAAACTTGTTGGAGAGATTACTCTGCGGGGAATTGCTCTATGGGAAGAGATACTTCGCTGAGGTTTTGATGATAACTCCGCTGGGGATTCCGTTGATAAGCTCTGTTGGAAGATTTGATGAACTCCGCTGGGGGATAGGAAGAACTTCGTCGGGGACGATCTTTCCATTGTAATTAGCTGAGGATAACCCAGTTATAAGCTCTGGTGAGGAATAACCTTCTGGATAAAGCCGGGGAGAGGCGTGCGTACCCTGCGGGTGATAAGCTTCCAGAGTCTACTGGGGATAAGCTTCCTACTGGGGAGATTGATTCAACTCTCCTGGGGAGACTTTGGACTGCACTGGGGAATGGCTCCACTGGATGTCTGGTATTCCGCCGGGGAACAATCTTAGATCAAGACTGCCGGGGATGCTTGCTTAGGAATAACTGTATACTCCACTGGGGAATATTGAGATTTTCTGGGGGTACCCAATTTCCTTAAGACTGACAGTAGACTAACTCTGCTTGGGGAGAGTGTTGCTGACTCTTGTCTTACTCTGGGGGAGTGGAGGTAACTTGGCCATGTTCTTCAGCTGAACTTACCTTGGCACCTTGGTGGACAGAGCAACCAGATCGCTTAGACGATTCTTATTGCCCCAATTTCTGCGGGAGAAGGTATCTGTGGAGGTGCTTGATAACTGCCGATTTGACCAATCTTCTTCTGGTAGGCAAGTGACGAAATGACGGGACATAGTCGTACGCTATTGATCCCTAAATTTTGCCTGGACCGCCCTTTCGGGTTTTCAGTCCACCGGGATGCCCTTTTTTGCCCAAGCCGCCTTTTCAGGTTTTCGACTTGCCGGGTGTACAGATTCTTTCATTTTCATCCCTTGTTTTTGCCCGAACCCTTTTGGTTCGCCGGGAAGCCCTTATTTTTGCCTAGGTGTGTCAACCTAGCGGGTCTTTGATTGTGCGTAGTATTTTTTCGACTATGTCCGTGCTCTCAGGATGCAGGGAGTTGTCACTGTCGGCAGTGTTGTGTTGCCATACTACCAGAAGATCTTCGTTTGATCATGCAGGATTTGTAGCTGGGATTCATGTCCACTGCCCCAGGTGACTCAGATGGTGATTTGCCCCAAGTTGATTGGCCTTTTGAGAGATTCTCTGAATCTTGACTGGACTGCCCCAGATGATGGACAATGATCGTGTCTGCCCCTTGGTTGGAAGTGCTTTTGTTCATTAGACATTCATCGTGCGAACTTCTATGCTGTTCAAACAAATAGTCATATGCAAGCAATGTTATATCAGAAATGCAAAGCTTATGGCTGTCTTGAAGTTTTTGAAAATGCATTTTTTTAGTAAAACAAGCAGATTTTGTAAAATGTGATGTCAACTCGTTATTTTACCGCAAGCCTTAAGGAGTCAGGATACCTTTGGTAACAGTATGCTTTCGAACTAACCCATGCTTCAGCTAGGACTTTTAAGGGTTGTAACGTGGCCTGGTTCACAGTTTAAGAAACAAAGGATAAAGGCTCAAATTTTATTTGTACCCACCTGTTCTTCGTAATGTTCTTCGATCCTGAACTCAGCTGATCATGCATTAGACCTTGTTTGAGTCTTTGTCCTGATATTCTGGTGATGGTTCGGATATTGATAATTTATTTTGAATAGGCAGTCATTTCTTTTTTGTTGAGGGTTTGTAGGACCTCTTTCTTTTTTTGATTTTGTTATCCCTGTTTTTTGCCTGAACTATTTCTTTTGTGATTACAGTCAGCGGGATGCCCCAGTTTTGTAAGTCTCCTTCATAGGTTTTGACTTATTGGGCTTTAGTTTTTTTTTGGTAATGACTGCCTGTCTTTATGATTATTCAGAACCATCGCTGTCTTTTGCTTTATAAGGACTCCTTTGATGCCATTCATTGTGCACCTGGATCAACTGAGAGAAACTACCCTGCCCCAGGTTATGATTAAGGATTTTAATTTTGTGCGAAAAGAAAAACTCCTACTTCTTTGGCTCGAAGGGGTTGACGAGGGATTATCTTCCTTATAACTCCAGCGTTTAGGAATTGAAACAATGCATGTACCTCATCAGCGGGGTCTGTTCAAAAGCATACTGTAGATTGTGGTATCGTTTTCGTCATCCTCCCTCAAGAGGCTTAGGATTTTCAATCACGAGTTGATCATCACAAAAATATGAAAACAATTTACATATAGCGAATGCGAATATATTGATTCAAAACAGACATATGCGATGCATTGATAAAGTAATAACGTTTGCCATGACAATAATTGTTTGAACAATCAAAAGAAAATTACAGCTTGAAAATTCTAATGGACAAAAATTCTTCTCGTCTCAGGACTTGTCACTTCAAATGGTGAATCCTGCAGGGATGGTAGAAGAACTCAGCTTGACCCTCTTGGGTGAAATCCACTACTCCTTCATTAATCAGGTCCTGGACTTTGTTCTTCAGAGCCCAGCAGTCGGCAGTGTCATGTCCAGGACTATCAGAGTGGTATGCACATCTTTTGTTGGGATGATAGTTAGGAGCAGAGATGTTGGGGTTCCAGGGAGGAGCCCTTAGTGTAATCAGATTCAAACTCAATAGGTGTTGTAAAGCTTGAAACAGCGACACGTTGAACTGGGTGAATTTCCTCCTGGGCTTGTTTGGCTTACTCTGATCAACCTGTTGCTCTGGGCGAGGTTGTGGTTGGACATGTGAAGCGGTAGTAATTTAGAAAGGTCTATTCCTTACCATACCAGACTCTTGTCCTCTTGGAAGCTGATCAATGACCTGGTCCCTGACTTGGACTGGTTGCTTCATGTTGTATCTGTCTTGATGAAGTTGACTGATCATGGTCCTCAACTCTTCTTGCTCCCGAGCTAAGCCTTGAATGAGAGCCATTTGCCCCAGCATCTGGGTTCTCATTGTATCTACCTCAACTTGCAGACGTTTCAGCCATTCGTCCTTATCATCTTCGGGACTTTTCTTGGCCAAATTCCCCATGAGGAGTGTCCTCAACTCTTCCTGCCCCTTGGATAGGCTTAGGAAGATCTCCCTGAACTGAGTCTCTTGAGCATGAAGACCCTGGTTATCTTGTTGGGAAGCCATTGCTGAAATAAACAGCGAAAAAGGTAAGTGACCTGCAACAAGGGTACCTGTAATGCAATGATATGTATGATATGCATGCAATGTTTTCAAGGACCTTGTGGGGTAAACAAGAAGATTGTTAGAATTGGAATCTGGTAGCTTGATTGAAGGAACTTCATGTTGTTGAGAGTCCTTCTTCAAGGGTCAAAGGCTCACCATATCCCGTGGGTCATAGCCCCTGACAACCTTGGCTAGAGGAAAATAAATTCTCTTTTGCCCCTTGCTGGACAGTTGGTTCATCATGACCTGCATCACAAGCCCTTGAAATCCTTGAAATGGGTTAGTCCTTATGCAGGATGCCTGCAATGGTATGATGTTATGCTATGCATGGAGTGATATAAGTAGGCCCTGTAATGAGTCCTAATTAAGGACTGTAAACAAAACCTGCAAAGAACCCGTGTTGTTAGATAACAAGTATGCAAGTAGTTCAAGTACGAAGGCACACAAGTCACACAAGACGGCCCTTAGAGTTTAGGCCAGCATGAAGTTTGGGGTACTACCCTCTTGAATTTGGTGGGCTCAAAACCTGTCCTATCAAAAGTAACCGGGATCTAAGGAGCTCAACATCATAAGGTTGTTTTCTGTGTTCATTGTTTTGATTTAGCCACTGAACTGGCGATCAAAATATTCCAAGAAAACAACCCTCAATGAGTGTAGTATCGAGTATCAACCAACTTCAGACTGCACCAAAGTTAGTCATCTCACTACCCTAAAGAGGCCAGGATGGTCAAGTAAGGTTCCTAAGGTCAGTTTATGCTTCACGACACCACGCGACGGCCCCGTACTCTCCTTGACTTGACTCAAGGGTTACCGGTACTCACCAAAGTGCCACATCAACGTAGCAGACTGCTTCAACCGTGTCGATATACCCCGCACAATTCCCTCACAGTCTTGTTGCTACTTTCTAAGAAGGTATCCCCCAGATCCGGGTTAGGATCTATGAAACTCCTAAAACAGGCCCACAATATTAGATCAAGCAAAGCAAGCAATTGAAAACATGATGATGAACTATTCCTAAGGTACACCCCACTTATTAATATCCCCAGCAGAGTCGCCAGTTCTGTGATCGGTGGAAATAGAACTGACTGTTTAAAGCTGGTTCGCGAAATGTCGCGGTAAGCAAGAGTCGCCACCGTCTTTTATTTTCTCCAACATGGAAAGGACAAAAGCACAGCAAAATTCCTTATAGAGAATGTTTCTCGGTTCGGGAGGTAGATTTATAGAAAGGGAAGGTGTTAGCACCCTTTCTATCTGTGGTTATCCACGGGCTCTTAGGTACTTGCTCTTATGTTTTCAAAAATTTATTTGCTTTTCAAGTGTGTGTGGGTTTTGAAAAAGTTTCTTTGAAAGATTTCTGAATGACTCTTGTATCTGTCCTCAAGAGTGTTTGAAAAATTTGTTTTGAAAGCTTTTGAAAGTGTCAGTGTGAAAAGGTTTTTGTGTGTTTTTGAAGAGAGCAAGTACCCATGAGTCATCTACCTACCCTAAGGAATTAGGCTGTGTAAAAGTCCTTTAGGTAGTGTCGTCCCACCATTGAGAGGTAGGTAGCACCACCGTTGGAGGTGTTCGGGTCAATTCGATTGTAGGGACAGTGTGGTCACCGAAGCAATAGTAGGACACCTTAGAAGTAACCCTAATGTCCTAGATCCTTTTTAATCCAAGGCAACCGTTTCGAGGCAACTGGATCTTGGACATAAGAGCGACCGCTAAAACATCCTATACTTGACGACCACTTTCGAAGGCAACGAGTGAGGCGTACCCTAGAAGTGGCAGGTGCATTGTGTGTTGTTTTCAATTTATATTTATCTTGGATTAGGCAATCGTGAGCTACGCGTTGTTTTTAATTAACATACATTCTTTCATGCAATTAGCAGTTAGGAGTGCGGAAAATTAAAAGACGGAAAGGTAAAAGCTACGCTATTACAAGGCGCGGGTCTATACATCGCCAAAATACAAAGACCCGTTTTTGATAAAGATGCGGAAAGTAAAAATAATAAACCTAATTACTATTATATCTGGAAGCAGTTACATAATAATCAAATAAGAAAATAATGCGCGAATAAATTAAACTGGACGTCCGAGGGTGTTGGACCCTTTTGAGAAATTAAATTAAATTAAGACCTAATTATTTAATTAAAGAAAGTGTTTTTTATGTTTTTTGTGTTTATTATGGAAATAAAGAAAAAAAGAATTAAAATTAAAGTTAGTGAAACCCTAGTTCTAGGTTTATTTTACTTATTAATAAAAATGTTAAAGTTAACTAATTTAAACTAATGAATTAATTTACATGTTTATGTACAAAAATAATAATAATTAATAATGATAATAATAATAAATAATGATAATAATAATTAATTAAGAAAAAGGTAAAAAGTGTCAAAACCTAATTCTATGTAATTTTTACTTATTAAGAAAAAGATTGAATTTTAACCCTAAATTAACCTAGATTAGTTATTAGAATTTATTTACAAAAATAAATTAGTGATGAAATTAATAAATAATTAAATATATTTACAATTTTGATTTTCTGTTTTTATTATGGAAAAATTAATTTGTGGTGAATTAAGAAAAAATAGTTAAAATAATTAAAAGTATTAAAAAGAAAATAAAAGAAAATTTAAATATGCAAACCAAAGGGGTGTGATGGCCCAAAGTGAAGGTTTTTGTGAAGCAATTCAGGCCCATTAAGACAAAGCCTGGTTGACTTTCCTGATTGTGTGCGTGCTGTTTGACTGGAGCATACCATGGATTCCATCTCCTAGCCTTCAGATTGTTCATCAAGGCCACTTGGCAAGCTTAGGCGTGAGAGTGCATGATGGACCTTTGAATGAACATTGCATGTGAACGCTTTGTGAAAAAATAGAAAGAATTATATGGGGGACCTGGGAATCGAACCCAAGTCCCAGCGCTTGCCAGCAATCTCTCCAACCACTACGCCATTCAAACGCGTTTGTAAACATAATGACCAATAAAAATATTATATGAAAAGCAATAACCATGCTGGAAAACGCGCGCAGATTTGAATTCACCAACCAGGAGATGCCACGCCCTTCGTCTTCTTCTTTCTTCTGCAAAATATAAAACAAGATAGCGGGGGTTTTAAACCCCCACTGTGATCGGTGGATTTAGAACTGATTGTTTAACGCTGGTTCGCGAAATGTCGCGGAAGCAAGAGTCGCCACCGTCTTTTATTTTCTCCAACATGGACAGGACAAAAGCACAACAAAATTCCTTATGAGATAGTTTCTCGGTTCGGGAGGTAGATTTATGAAAAGGGAAGGTGTTAGCACCCTTTCTATCCATGGTTATCCATGGGCTCTTAGATACTTGCTCATTGTGTTTTCAAAAGTGTTTGCTTTTCAAAGTGTGAGTGGGTTAAAAAAAGTTTCTTTGAAGTTTTCTGAATAACTCTTGTATCAGTCCTCAAGAGTGTTTGAAAAATTGTTTCGAAAGCTTTTTTGAAAGTGTCAGTGTGAAAAGAGTTTTGATTGGTTTTTGAGTAGAGCAAGTATCTATGAGTCATCTACCTACCCTAAGGAATTAGGCTGTGTAAATGTCCTTAAAGTAGTGCCATCCCACCATTGAGAGGTAGGTAGCACCACCGTTGGAGGTGTTCGGGTCAATTCGATTGTTAGGGACAGTGTGGTCACCAGAGCAACAATAGGACACCTTAGAAGCTACCCTTATGCCATAGGTCATGGACATAAGGACTTACTAAAACGTCCTATACTCGACGACCACGTTTCGAGGGCAAGGCAACAATGAGGCGTACCCTAAGAGTGGTGTGTGAATTTGTGTATTGTTTTCAGTTTAGCATTTATCTTGTACATGTATCATGGTGATCTACGCTTGTTTTTAATTTAGGCCATACATTCTTTCATGCAAAGTTAGCAGTTAAGAGTGCGGAAATTTAAATGCGGAAAATAAAGTCCTACGCTATTACAAGGCGCGGGTCTATACATCGCCAAATTAACAAAGACCCGTTTTGAATAAAAATGCGGAAAGTAAATAAATTCCTAATTACTATTACAAGGCTCGAGCAATTACATAATATTCACATAATAAGAATAAACGGGCGAAAAAAAATAAAAATAGGATGTTCGAGGGCGTTGGACCCTTTTGAAATTAAATTGAAATTAAATGTTAATTAATTATTAATTAAGAAAAGGAATTGTTTTTATGTTTTTTTGGTTTTTATGAAATAAAGAAAATTAAAATTAAAAGAAACCCTAATTCTAAGTTATTTTTAATTATTAATGAAAAAATGTTAAAGTTTAACCTAATTTATGCTAATTAATCAGTTACATATTTATTTACAAAAAAATATTTAATAATTGATAATAATAGCAATAAGAAAATTATTTATTAAAAAAGATAAAAAAAGCTAGAAACCCTAATTCTACATATTTTAATTTGTTAAGAAAAAATATTAAAGTTTTGAAACCTAAATTAATCTAATTAATTGTTTAAAGTTTATTTACAAAAATAATAGTGAAATTAATATTAATAAAACAAGCTTTTTTTTTCTTCTGTATTTTATATTTATTGTGAAAATTATTTTGTGGAATTAAAAGAAAACAATTAAAAAAACAATAAAAGAATAAAAAGGAAAAAAACAAATAAAAATTAAAAAATTGAGCAAACCATGGGGGTGTCTGACCCCAAAAAGAGGTAAATTGGAAGCAATTTGGCCCAAGAATGCAAGAAGCCCGTTTGACTTTTCAGCGTGTGTGTACGTGGTTGACTGAGTGTGCATCATGGACTGCTCTTGTGGCCATTGGATTGATCCCTCAGATCATGTAGCAAACTAGCGCTTGAGGATGTATGATGAGCCCTGGGACGTGCACTGCATGGAAGCATGTTATAAAAAAATCATGAAATATGATATGGGACCTGGGAATCGAACCCAGGTCCCAGCGTTTACCAAACGAATGTCCAACCATCTGAGCCAACGCGCGCTTTTGTTAATAATATGGAACATAATCATTATGATAGAAAACAAGCGTTAGTAGTGTAAAGCACAAAATCACGCGCCAATATTTAAACTATCCAGTAATATCAAGCCACGCTAGCATCTTCTTCGTCTTTGTCCCTGTAATACAAGCAATTAGCGGGGGTTTTAAACCCCCACAAAAACGAATGCCATAAAATAGCGATTAGCACATAGATAAACATAAAAAGGGCGCGAGGTAATCAAATGATTCGTCTTCATGTCACGAATTCAATGGTACCAGTTTGAGGATCCAATTTTGCCATATGTGTAAACCCCTAAGTCAAAGCTTCTGAAACCCTAGAGGACGTTAATGGTGGATTCTTATTTAGGCAGCCATACTTCAATTGAATGGTACCATTAGCTTCAGAATGTCATTGTTAGTATAAATCAACAGTTAAAAATCATGAACAATGCATGGAAATTGAAACACGATAATGGAAAATTTTGTGAAAAGTGAGACTTCGTTCTACCAATTCTTGAGGTCTGGAGATCAGCTCTTGATGGTAACACGTTCCTGGATGTCTTGGCAAGGTTTTGGAATGCTTTTGAAGCTTTGAAATGCCTTCTAACTAGCTTTTCAGTTTTCAATATTTTGTGAAAAAATGCAATGTTGTTTTATGGTTTTGAGCGCAGCTTTTGTGTCTAATGCCTTAGGTTTCAGTCTTGCCTATGTATGTGGATGGAATTAGGTTAAAAAACCAGCCCAAAGTCCATTGATTTAATGATTCAAATATTTGATTTTGTTACATCTTTTTTCAAATCTTTTTGCCATGGAAACTTGCCAAATTTAGATGATTTTGTCCCCTTGAGAAGGTGCACGAAATCTCTTACATGTGAGGAGGATATTTGTTGCATAAAAAGATTTAAAACCATTGATTTAGTTTTTTTCTTATATTTAAATTTAATTAAATGAATTAATGATAATAAAAATTCAAATAATTAATTAAAAAAATGAGAAAATAACTCCCTTTGAGCTTAGTGGGTCGTGCATAGCCTTTGGGTAATGATTCATGAAAGAAATTGAGGCCCATTAGCATTTTTGAAGCCTTTTGTGCAAAGTTGACTTTTCAAAATTCCCAAAAATTTCCCAAATTCTACAAGGCATATCTTGCTCAATTTTTAAGCTTTGATCATGTTTTTTGACATTTTGGAAAGGTCTTGAAGTCCTCTAACCAATGTCTTTGGTCCCATGTCATTTTGATTTACAAATCTAAAGTTATGGTCTTTGACTTAAAGTGCCTTTTTGTTGACTTTTGAAAATGACCTATAATGTTGAAATTGATAACTTTTTGTGAGAGCATTTCTTGGACTTGAAGTGTGAAGATGAGTTGTAGGAAATGTCATTCTCTTCAAAATGAGCTTTGGATGGAATTTTTCTGATAAACCATGTAGAAGTTATGCCCTGGTCAATTTGCAGTTGACTTTTTCAACTGTCCAAAAATAGAAACTTTTGCATCTTGAGACTTTTTGAGCCATGCTTTGAGAATCATGATCAAGAATTGATCAAATGATGTTTGTGGCTTCAAAATAAGATGTTGACCAAATTTTTTGACTTTTGACTGTCAAATGACCATTTTGCCCCTGCAGTTGACTGTGAAGCATTTAGGGTTTTTGACTGTGCAATTTGATGCTGTGAGTCTTAAAACTTGGCATATGGATGCTTGACAATGTATGTAGGCATGTGGGACTTGATTGGACCCTTGGAAACTTCAATTTCTTTGCAAGAACCAAAACCCTAATTTTGACTGTGTTAGGAGGCCATTGGACTGTGCAACCCTTGAGAGATTTTGAAGTTTGATTTTGCCAACTCTTGAAGAATATGGGAGGGAAAATTTTGGGGTACAACACCCACTAACTATAACAGTGAAAAATAGAGAATAGAGTTAGGGGCAATATAAAAAAGGCGTGATGATTCCATCTTGATCGTCTCATCCAGACGGTTTCAGCCATGGGCATTATGGTCTCTAATTTTACTCATGCTGAAAAGCCCCAATCTAAAAGCTTGGAAACCCTAAATCTCTCCCATGGCAACTGGCGTTTCAGGGCATATTAACGAAATTAAATCATACCAGAAGCTTCACCTGAATGCTATGAACACAAAACAATCAACCAAATGTGTTAAAATGCATGAATCGAAGTTTACAGTTTTGAAAAAAAAAGTGATCAACCGTGAATTTGTTAGAGCGTTTTCTTGAGCTTTAAGGCTTGCTCTCAATGGCAACAGCTTTCTGGAAGGTCCAACAATATATTGGAAACAAGAAAAAGGCTCGAATTGGCCTGCAAGTGGGAATTCAGTTTCCAAAATTCTTGACTTTTTTTCAATTTGGCAATGGTGTTTTTGTGGCAGCTTTTTCGTGTGTAGCCTTAGGGTTTGCTTCAGCACATATATGTGAATGGATTTAGGTTAGAATAAGGCCCATGAATCCATTGCATTATGACTTGAATATGTGATTGCCAATCATATACTTTTCAATCTTTTCTTTCATGAAACTTTGCCAATCATGGATATTTTGCCTTGTTGATTGAGAAACGAGTTGCCAGCTTGCCCTAGCCTTATTTCCTTCACAAAAAGATTTAAAAAGCACATCTTTTGAATTTTCTTATAATTAAAACCAATTAAATTAATTAATATTAATATAAATTCAATTAATTAATTAAAAATAAGAAAATAAGTCAAATTAAGCTTAATGGGTCGTGCATAGGCTTTGGGTAAAGATTCAAGAAGGAATTTGAGGCCCATTAGCAAAATTGAAGTGTTTTAGGCAAAGTTGACTTTTGAAAGTTCCCAAAAATTTCCCAACTTCTCCAATGCATATCTTGCTCAATTTTGAAGCTATGCATATGTTCTTGGACATTTTGGAAAGGTCTTGAAGTCCTATAACCAATGCCTTTGGTCCCATGTCATTTTTATTTACCAATCTCAAGTTATGGTCTTTGACTTAAAGTGTCTTTTGTTGACTTTTGAAAATGACCTATAATGTTGAAATTGATAACTTTTTGTGAGAGCATTTCTTGGACTTGGAGTGTGAAGATGAGTTGTAGGAAATTTCATCCCCTTAAAAATGAGCATTGGATGTGATTTTTCTGATAAACCATAAAGAAGTTATGCCCTGGTCAATTTGCAGTTGACTTTTCAGCTGTCCAAAAATAGAAACTTTTGCATCTTGAGACTTTTTGAGCCATGCTTGTGGAATCATGATCAAGAAATGATCAAATGATGATTGTGGCTTCAAAATAAGATGTTGACCAAAATTTTTGACTTTTGACTGTCAAATGACCATTTTGCCCCTGCAGTTGACTGTGAGGCAATTAGGGTTTTTGACTGTGCAACTTGATGCTGTGAGTCTTGAAATTTGACATATGGATGCTTGACAATGTATATAGGTATATGGGACTTGATTGGACCCTTGAAAACCTCAATTTCTTTGCAAGAACCAAAACCCTAATTTTGACTGTGTTAGGAGGCAATTGGACTGTGCAACCCTTGAGAGATTTTGAACCATTTGGAGATTGATCTTGACAAATCTTGAAGAATATGGGAGGGCAAATTTTGGGGTACAACACTACTCCTGATGCGCCTCCTTCGGTGAATATGGTTCTATTTTTTAACGATGATGTGTGTCATCCTTTCCCTCCACCGAGTGAAGACTTGGGTCTTTATGACAGAATGGATGATTTTCAAGAGCAGTTTGACAAGATGCGAAGAGAGATGAAGGCCCTCAGGGGAAAAGAGCTATTTGGGCAGAATGTGAATGAATTATGCTTGGTCCCGAATGTTAAGATACCTGTGAAGTTTAAGGTCCCGAAGTTCGAGAAGTACAAGGGAAACACTTGCCCTCATGCTCATTTGGTGATGTATGTAAGGATAATGTCTACCTATACTGATGACAAGCGTCTGCTGATTCACTTTTTTCAGGATAGTTTGATCGGTGCTACGTTGAAGTGGTATATGAGTTTGGACATGTTAACATCCATACTTTAAATGACTTGGGAGAAGCATTTATCAGACAATACAAGTACAACATGGACATGGCACCTGACCGTGATCAACTCAGGGCCATGGTTCAGAAAGACAGGGAATCGTTCAAAGAATATGCACAGAGATGCCGTGAGGTAGCCTCCCAAGTGATTCCTCTCATGGAAGAGAAGGAGATGACTGATATTTTCTTGAAAATGCTGGGTGCTTTCTACTACGAGTGGATGGTAGCAAGTGCGCCAAGTGACTTTACTGAAATGGTAGGTATTCGCTTAGAAGAGGTTGTAAGAGAGGGCCGTTTAACGAGAAGTGAAAGCTTTGGAGGCGTGAAGAAGCCATCTTATGGGTTTACCAAGAAAAATGAAGGGGATGCAAATGTTGTTATGCAACAGAGGAGGGTTAATACTCCTAGAAGGAATTATTAGCGTCATCAGCAATTCGTCTCAGTTACTCCAATTGTGGGTGCAGCTCCAACTACCGTTGCTTATCAGAGATCGTCCCAGCAGGGGAATCAAGGGTATAATCAGAGAATGGAGAGCTATGACCTTATTCCTATGAGCTATACAGAGTTAATACCGGCATTGATTCATAAGAAGCTGGTGCATACCTGACCACCTCCCGCTGTACCATCACCATTGCCTTGGTATTACAAGGCAGACCAAACATGTGGTTTTCATCAGGGAGCACCAGGACATAATGTTGAGAATTGTTATCCTTTGAAGACTGAGGTGCAGAAATTGGTGAAGTCTGGTATTCTATATTTCAAGGATGTGGGACCTAATGTGAAAGAAAATCCTCTACCCAAGCATGGAGGAGTAAATTCTGTGAATATGGTGGCCGGTTTTCCAGGCGACTTCCGGTGGTTAGAGAAGATTTGGTGAAAATGCATGCAGACCTCTGTAAATTTAGCTACTACACGCATGACCATTCCGGTTGTGCTATTTGCAGTACATACATACAGTGTTGCGATAAGATAAAGGCTGATTTACAAGAGATCATGGATGAGGGCCTCATCCACATAATTAGGCCTAGGGAAGAGTATGAAGAGGAGGTGAATATGGTTTCTGGGTGTCCTGGAGAATTCAGAATTTTTGATGTAGAGTATATGAATGAGGACCTTGTGCAATTGCATGCTACTTTCTACCATATGGCTGGTCAGGTAGAACACCAGTATGGATCTTGCCGAATTTGTTGCCAGGACTCCCGAGGATGTTCAATCATGAAGAAGGGTGTTCAATTATTGTTAGATAATGGAGTTATCAAGGTTACAGGTCAAAGGGATGATTACCATGAAGTTGATTTGATTGAGGTTTGCTTGACTGAAGAAGAGTCAGATGAAGAGTATGCCTCTGCAGATGAGTATTTCTCCTCAGATGAGGATTTGTTTTCCAAAAATGACTCAATAATGACTGATTATGTTGAAGAAGGGGTAAACATCATTGTACCTTGTTTTGGGGAACCCGTCCATCTTGAAGTTGAATATTATAGCAAGCCAGCTATTACCCCATTGGTGGTTAGTTTTCTGGGTCCTATCCCCTACAAGTCAGATAAGGCGGTGCCCTACAAATACAACACTACAATCTTAGAGGATGGAGTGGAAGTTCCCATCCTGCCGATGCTTGATGATGGGAATATTGCTGAAAATAGCAGGGTGACCCACAGCGGTCGTGTGTTTGCACTAGCTTTTCGAGGAGATGTTAGTGCTAGAAAGAAAATTGCTGAGAATGTTGAACCCAAGAAGGCTATGGGTGAGACTAGTGGGGCTATGTTAGAGGAAAAAATGGATGATATTTTGAAGATAATCAAGATGAGCGACTACAGAATTGTAGATCAGCTACTGCAGACTCCTTCAAAAATATCTATCTTGGCTTTATTGATGAACTCATCTGCTCATAGAGAATCCTTGATGAGTGTATTGGACCAAGATTTTATGGAGAATGATATAGGACTTTGTTCCTCTGTTGATGCTTACCCTCTCATGGAATCTAATATTCGTTCTGCTTGTGACTTAGCCGAGTGTTGTTTTCACCCGAGATTAGATTTGTCTGGTTATCCTCAGTGTATTATGGTTATTTTGTCAGCATGCGCATGATAACATCCATACATTCATACACGTCATGTCTAGATGAATTTAAAATTCATCACTCATTTGTATTCATTGATGTTTTGTCAGCATATTATCCTCTTTGCAAAGTATTGTTACTCTCTCTCCATTAGAGTTATCAATGTTAAACAGAAAGTGTATATCCTTTCAATTCCCCCCACTGAGTTATCCCTCGTGGTAGTTTTTTGCTTCAACTGTCCTATTCAGTTCATTATCTGGATGGAGTATGATCCCCTTTTGATTTTATTTCTCATCGAGTGCTGTCTTGGTTGATTATTTCATTCCAGTTTATTTCTGGTTTGAATCTGTAGTCCCCGACAATATTGTTGTTCTGATTTCTGCAGGCTTCGAGCCTTGATTTGAGAATGTGTATTTATTTTGCACGCAAATACTTTTTCTCCTTAACAGGAATGTATTGGTATTCCCCCAGGAAATCGAGCTTCATTTCCCGCCAATCTTGTTATAATTCCTTCTTAAACAGCAGGCGGCAGTTCTCTTTATTTGAGCAACCTGTTCCTTCCCAGTAAGTCTGTTAACGTAAGAAGATGTTTTTCTCCCAATGAATAGTAGCCTTGTCATTATGGAAGGTAGTTCGTTGATGAAAATTTGTTACTCCAATGAATGGTAGCCTTGTCATTATGGAAGGTAGTTCGTTGATGAAAATTTGTTATCCCAATGAATGGTAGCCTTGTCATTATGGAAGGTAGTTCATTGATGAAAATTTGTTATCCCAATGAATGGTAGCCTTGTCATTATGGAAGGTAGTTCGTGTTAGAACAATGTTTGAATCTACTACCATATATTTAAGTTTTGATGATAACAAAGTGAAAAGATATAGTATTTATAAGTGTCATGAATGAACTATCTGCTGCCTAAAATTATTATGTTCTGACTTGCAGATACTCTGATTGAAATAAGCAAGATCACGTTTATTCAGCATCAGAATTTGATTTCATACACCAGCATCAGAAGTTGCTACATCAGAACGTCAAGATCAGATGATCAACTCACGTACATGCTAAAGCTTGATGAACAAGACTACGCTCAAACACTCTGATACAGAAACACAATAGTTCATCAGCAGCGAAGCAGAATCAGAATGAGCCAAGCCAGAACTTGCGTTAAAGAAGCAACGGTACTGTGCATTGAAAGCTAATTAATTCCAACGGCCTCATTCTAGACAAGATCTGCTAAAAAAGGAAAGCTTGTTATTAGCATTGAATCAAGAATATTGCATTCAACGTTCATCTTCTCAAGTGCTATATAAACAAGGCTTCGAAGATTATAATGGCTAATGCTCTCAAAATCTCTACACGCACAAAGCTGAACCATAATCTTCGTTCTACCAGTTTTGCTAAACCACATACTCTGATATTCCATTACCGTTTAGCAATCTAGTTTCTAAGCTTCATTTTGTGTATACATCACAGTTGTGATAAAGTTTTGTAGAAAACATCCACACACATTGTTTTATACCTTTGTAAGAAAGTGTTGCCTTGACAAACCGGGTTGTGGTTTGAATCAAGAAGGCTTTAGCAGTTGTTAAAGCAGTCTGTAATATTCAATTGAATATAGTGAATTAAGACCTCGTTGGAGAGAGGCGAAATCACCTTGACGGGTGGACTGGAGTAGTTTGAGATCAAACGAACCAGGATAAAAATATCTTGTCAATTGCTTTAAGATTTCAGTTTTACAATTCAACCCCCCCCCCCCCCCCCTTCTTGTGTTTTTCACCACTTCAATTGGCATCAGAGCGCCTGGTTCTGAGCTAAAACACTTAACCGTGTCAGTACAAGATCCAGCGTCAGAAAAACACAATGGCAGGAAACAATTCTCACTTCAGCAATGACAATAATGAGGACAAAGACAGATTCAGTGGCAAACCTCCAGTCTTTGATGGAGAAAACTTTGATTACTGGAAAGACAGAATTGAAAGCTTCTTTCTAGCACATGATGCTGATCTGTGGGATATGGTGACAGATGGATACACGCACCCTGTGAATGCAAGTGGTCAGAAGATTGATAGAAAATCAATGACTGATCAACAAAAGCGTGACTTCAAGAATCACCATAAGGCCAGAACCATCCTCCTCAGTGCCATCTCCTATACTGAGTATGAAAAGATCTCCAACAGAGACACAGCGAAGAACATCTTTGATTCTCTCAGAATGACGCATGAGGGCAACGTTCAAGTCAAAGAAACAAAAGCTCTGGCGCTCATTCAGAAGTATGAGGCGTTCAAAATGGAAGAATCTGAATCCATTGAAACTATGTTCTCTAGATTCCAGATTCTGGTAGCTGGTCTCAAAGTTCTGGACAAAGGATACTCTACTGTTGACCATGTCAAGAAAATAATCAGAAGTTTACCCAAGCAGTGGAGGCCTATGGTTACTGCTCTGAAGCTAGCTAAAGATCTCAACAAAATCACTCTGGAGGAACTTATAAGCTCCCTCAGAAGTCATGAGATAGAGCTAGAAGCTGATGAACCTCAGAAGCAAGAAGAAGACGAACTTTCCCTTCTCTCCAGAAGAGTAAATCAACTGTGGAAGCAAAGACAAAGGAAGTTCAGGAATCCCAGAAGATCTGATCAGAACGAGTCTTCTTCCAGATACAGAAGGACAGACTCTTCCACTGGATACAGAAGATCTGAAGGCTCCTCCAGTAGCAAGAAGCCAAACACCAAAGACATCATCTGCTACGAGTGCAATGAGCAAGGGCACTACAAGAGTGACTGCCCAAAGCTTCAGAGGGAAAAGCCCAAAAAGAAGTTTGGAAGAGAGAAGAAGAAAAGTCTCATGGCCACATGGGATGACTCTGACTCGTCTGAAGCTGACTCAGAATCAGATGATGAAAGGGCAAACATAGCTCTCATGGCTAACATTCCAGATGATAGTGAAGCTTTTGAATTAGACTCAGAATCAGACACAGAAGAGGTATTTCCTAACTTCGCTGTTAACTTTACAAAGGCTGAACTTGCTGAAAGCCTTAATGAGATTCTGGAACGTTATCAGCAGATTAGAGCTAAATTCAGAGACCTGAAAAGGAATCTTGAATCTGACTCTAATAAGTCTGAGAGTCTCAAATTGGAAAATTCTGAGCTGAGAGATAAAATTTCAAAATTAGAAAACACTTTACAAAACTCTCAGAAGGAACCAATTTCTGAAACTCCCAGCAACGCTGATGAGATCATCAAGGAGTATGATCACAGTTTCCAGAAGTTCCTAGCTAAAAGCATAGATAGAAGCAGAATGGCTTCAATGATCTATGGAGTTAGCAGAAACGGCAGGAAAGGAATAGGATACCAAGGTAAGGTTCCTACACCAAAGAATGTCATGGACTTAACCATTAAACACACTCCTCTAAATTCACACTTTGTGTATGGTCACACACACGACATCAAATATACTAGCAGTAAGCACTCTGTGAAACCAAAATTCAACCAGAGTTTTGGTAAAACTAACAAGTCAGGACCCAAGAAAATCTGGGTACCTAAGGATAAAATAATACATGTTGCATATATCTTTAGCAGCAAGTCAGAAACACCAGTCATGGTACCTGGACTCTGGCTGCTCACGACACATGACGGGAAGAAGGCATATGTTCCAAAGCCTGGAACTTAAGCCTGGAGGCCACGTTGGCTTTGGAGGCAATCAGAGGGGAAAGATCATTGGCTCTGGAACTGTAGGTAATGGAAATCTTCCCTCTATTAATAATGTTCTGCTAGTAGATGGATTGATGCATAATCTGTTATCCATAAGTCAATTAAGTGATAACGGTTATGATATAATCTTTAATCAAAAATCATGTAAAGCTGTTAGTCAGAAAGATGGGACTATCCTGTTTAATGGTAAGAGGAAAAACAACATTTACAAAATCAAACTTTCTGAACTAAAGAGTCAGAATGTAAAATGTCTTCTGTCTGTTAACAATGAGCAGTGGATCTGGCACAGAAGATTGGGGCATGTTAGTATGAGAAGAATATCTCAGATTAACAAACTCAATCTGGTCAGAGGACTTCCTAATTTGAAGTTCAATTCAGATGCTCTGTGTGAAGCATGTCAGAAAGGCAAATTTGCAAAACCTTCTTTTAAATCCAAAAATGTTGTTTCCACCTCTAAGCCATTAGAACTTCTGCACATTGACTTATTTGGACCAGTTAAAACTGCTTCAATCAGTGGTAAGAAGTATGGGTTAGTAATCGTAGATGACTATAGCAGATGGACATGGGTAAAGTTCTTAAGACACAAGGACGAGTCACACTCTGTGTTTGTTACCTTCTGTAACCAAGTTCAGAATGAAAAAGATCTTAGAATCGTTAAAGTCAGAAGTGATCATGGTGGAGAATTTGAAAATAAAGACTTTGAGTCATTCTTTAATGACAGAGGCATTCTGCATGATTTCTCTTGTCCTAAAACTCCCCAACAAAATGGAGTTGTAGAACGAAAGAACAGAACATTGCAAGAAATGGCCAGAACCATGATCAATGAGACAAACGTTGCTAAGACTTTCTGGGCAGAGGCAATAAACACAACGTGCTACATTCAGAATAGAATCTCAATAAGACCTATTCTGGAAAAGACTCCATATGAATTGTGGAAGAACAGAAAGCCCAACATTTCATATTTTCATCCATTTGGATGTACTTGCTTTATATTGAATACAAAGAATTATTTGAACAAGTTTGACTCTAAGGCACAGAAGTGTATTATGTTAGGATACTCTGAACGCTCAAGAGGGTACAGAGTATACAATACAGAAACACAGATTGTGGAAGAATCAATCAGTGTTCGTTTTGATGATAAGCTTGACTCTGAAAAGTCAAAGCAGAATGAAACTTTTGCAGGTATAGAAATTGAATTTGCAGGTTCTGAAGACAAGTCATCAGAAGCTCTCAACACAGACATTCCTTCAACGTCTGAAAGGAGCACTGCTAGAAATCCTTCAACAGCTGCTGATCAACCTCAGAAGAGATTACCCAGAAGCAGCTTGGATCACCCAGAAGAGACTATCCTAGGAAGAAAGGAAGATCCAATCAGAACAAGAGCAAGCTTCAGAAACTCTGAAGAAACTCTTATGGGACTTGTGTCTCTGATTGAACCTTCTTCTATTGATGAAGCACTTCTGGACAATGACTGGATTCTGGCAATGCAAGAAGAGCTGAATCAATTCACCAGAAACGACGTATGGGATCTCGTTCCCAGACCAAAAGGATTCAACGTCATTGGAACAAGATGGGTGTTCAGAAACAAGCTAAATGAACAAGGTGAAGTCATCAGAAACAAGGCACGACTGGTTGCACAAGGTTATAGTCAGCAAGAGGGGATAGACTATACAGAAACCTTTGCCCCAGTCGCCAGGTTAGAATCTATCAGACTTTTAATTTCATTTGCTGTTAATAGAGGCATCACTCTGTATCAGATGGATGTCAAAAGTGCATTCTTAAATGGTTATATAGAAGAAGAAGTTTATGTTCACCAACCCCCAGGTTTTGAAAATACAAAACATCCAGAACATGTTTTCAAACTAAAGAAGTCACTGTATGGTCTGAAACAAGCTCCCAGAGCTTGGTATGAAAGGCTAAGTAACTTTCTGCTTGAAAATGAATTCACCAGAGGGAAAGTGGACAGTACTCTATTCTGTAAAACAGTTAAGAGTGACATCTTAGTCTGTCAAATTTATGTTGATGATATCATTTTTGGTTCTACTAATCCTTCTCTTGGAAGAAAATTTGCTAAGTGTATGCAGGCAGAATTTGAGATGAGCCTCATGGGGGAACTGAAATTCTTTATAGGAATTCAGATCAATCAAACTCCAGAAGGAACTTACATTCATCAGAGCAAATACATCAGAGATCTTCTGAAGAAATTTGACCTCTCAGAATGTAAGCCATCAAAGATTCCAATGCATCCCACGTGCATTCTGGAAAGAGAAGAGGTAAGCAAAAGTGTAGAACAGAAAGTCTACAGAGGTATGATTGGTTCTCTCCTCTATCTGACTGCTTCAAGACCTGACATATTATTCAGTGTTTGTATCTGTGCTAGATTCCAATCAGATCCTAGAGAATCTCACTTAACAGCTGTTAAGCGAATTTTCAAGTATCTGAAAGGTACTACTAATCTGGGTTTGTTTTATAGAAAATCTAGTGATTACAACTTAGTAGGCTACTGTGATGCTGATTTTGCTGGAGACAGAGTGGAACATAAAAGTACTTCTGGAAGCTTCCAGTTTCTGGGAGAAAATCTGATCTCTTGGTCCAGCAAAAGGCAATCAACAATTGCTCTGTCAACAGCAGAAGCTGAGTACATAGCAGCAGCAGGATGTAGCACACAAATGCTCTGGATGAAAAGTCAGCTTGAAGACTTCCAGATTTTTGAGAGTAACATTCCTATACTTTGTGATAATACTTCTGCTATTTGCTTAAGTAAGAATCCTATTTTACATTCTAGGGCTAAGCATATAGAAATACAACATCATTTCATTAGGGACTATATTCAGAAAGGTATTTTGAACTTAAAATTTATAGATACAGACCATCAATGGGCTGATATCTTTACTAAACCCCTTTCAGAAGATAGGTTTAATTTCATTCTGAAACATCTCAGCATGAAAGTGTGCCCAGAGTGAAAATGTTTTAATTCCATATATTTACCTTCAGAATGTAATTATTTTACTGTGAACCTCTGATCAATCTTCCTTCAGAAAGATAGAACATGCAGATTGTATCAGATGCAAGTCTAAAGATCTGAGAGTCTAATCTCAAAGGCAGACGTGCTGATCACTACATCAAACAAGTGTCATCCAATCATCAGCATATCTCTGAAGCAGAACGCGTGCACGCTTCTGAGAAGGCAAAGCGCTGATTGGGTGCATTGAGACACATGTCTGGTAACCATTTTTAAGTATCTTTCTCAAATCCCCCAAAATCAGCAAGCATTTAATGAAAAGTAATCATGCTTATAAATGGCAATCATGATTTTTTCTCTCTCTTAAAAACGTTTATCTTTTCAAAATAATTTTGAAAACTCTATTTAAGCACATTAATCTCTCATTCTTATTCTTTACGCTTTCTCACTATCACCCAAGCATTTTCTGCATATTTCTGAGTTCATCTCCTACAAACCTTTTTTCTCAATTCATTCTCAAAGCTTTTTTAGTGTGAACAATGGCATCCTCCAGCATTTCTGCAGGCAATCAGAAGAAAGCAACTTCTGAGCAATATCAGGTGCCACTCAGAACTCTCCTCACTCCGGTGAAGAACCTTGAAGTGCTCTCTGAGTTAATCATCGATTTTGAAAGCTTGAAGGAAAATGGTTTTGACCTAACTGAAGAAATTAGGGCTCAAAAGTGGGAAAGGTACTTCGATAGGTTGGTTGGACCAACATTCCCAGCGCTAGTCAAGGAATTTTGGATTCACGCCAAGGTTTCAAAACATCTAGTCATCTCCTCTGTCATGGGGAAGAAGATTGTGATTTCTGAAGATCTCATTGCAAGGCTAATCAGTCAAAGTGGTGGTGGAGTCCGTTGTGTGGACATGGCTGAAAGATGCGCTGATGTAGGTGTGGTAGCCAACAGGATTTTCACTCTTGGAATGCCCAGCAGCAAGATTAAGGATCTGAAGGATCACTGCAGAGTATGGGCTAAGATTGTTCTGGGATGCTTCAACCACAGGAAACCAACAAGTTCTCCTGATTATATAAATGTGGATCAGCAGTTTCTGATCTACTTTATTGATCAGAAGATAAAGATAAATCTGGCTCACTTCCTGTTCAACCATCTCAAAACCAGTGTGAAAGAAACAAGGGAAGAAGAAAGAACCAAGAGGGACTGGATACCGTTTGGAAGGCTAATATCAGATATTCTGACAGAGAATAGGCTGATTGAACATTTGATAGAAGCTCAGGAGCTGAGCACTATTGAACCAACTATTGGGAAACCTCTGAACGCAAAGAACCTGAAGAAGATGAAGCTGATAGAAAATATTCAGAAGGAACCCAGAGCTACTTCCACTGCTGATATCTCCAGCAGAAGAGTGCCTCTGAGTGATTTTCCGGTATTTTCTGAAATGGAATCCAAACCAGAGATGTTTCTCAGGTACCCAGATGCGTACAAGGCAGAAGATACAGGTTCAAAGCTGAAGATCAAAGATCTGAGTCAACCCCAACCAGAAGTGACTCTGAAGAAGACAAAGAAGAGGAAAGCGCCATCAGAAGGATCATCTCATCAGACTCCAAAGAAAAGAGGTATTTCATCTGCTGCCCCTATTTCAAAATCTTTTACTATTCCAGCATCTGCTGCTCCTCAAACCTCCCATAGAATATCAATCCCAATCCCTACCATTGATGAAACCATACCAGAAGACCCTTCTGAGGCCTTACTACTCAGAAGACCTAGAACCAAACAACCCAAACAACCAACAATTTCAACAACAACAGCACTTGACCAAGTGCTGGCTGATATTGAGCGTGAACATGCCTCTGCTAAACCAAACTCTGAACCACTAAATGTTCTTCCTCCACAACCAGAACCACAACAACAACAACCACTCTCAGAAGAACCTCTGATCCCTGAGCAATCAGAGATTCCACCTCCCTCTCCCCAACCAGAAATAAATCCACCTTCACCACAAACAGAGTTTCACCATTCTGAAACCCCTTCTCCTCATAAATCTGACCCTCACTCACCTCAACCTTCACCGCTGGCAATCCAGTTGCCATGTGGAACCACTATTGTCATGCCCCAGTTACCATCTTCAGAAGAATCAACACCACCAAAAACTCCCAAAACACCACCCACTCCAATTGAAATATCTGATTCTGATACCCCTCCTCCAAAACAAACAGCCTCTCAGAAATCCGCTGAAAACCCCAGCAGGACTTTCATTGACTTAACCAGTCTTGAACGTCTTGCTGATTTAAGACACAAAATTGCCATCCCAAAACCAAAGCAACCAGATGTTGGCTCTGGTATTTTGAATTTTGAAACAGGTGTGCTGCAATGGATTGCTTCTTTGAAGCAAGTCTGTCCTGGGATGATTGACCCAGCTGCTTCTGATCAGCTCTGGTCACAGTTCAGACTATGGGTACGTGCTGAAGCCCTCAAGTTGCAGGATATCAACTATGAGCAGGCTCAACAGAACTTCAGCAAGCTGCTGAAGGAAGTTGAAAGTCAGCTGCCTCAGGAAGTTGTGCTCCCTCTGGACAGTGAATCTTGGTCTGAGAAACAGCAAGCTGCAAAGGTGCAACCATCAGAAGAAGACAAGACCATTCAGGCTGAAGAAAATCAAGCAGAAGATGTCGCTGAAAGTTCTGAGAAGCCTCCTGCTTCTGATGCTTCTCAAGCTGCCTTGGACAGGCAGACTCTGGAAGAACTAAGGCTGAATGACTTGCGTCTACAGCAGCGGATGGAAGAAAATGATCAGAAGATGAAAGCAAGAATGGATGTGCAGGACAGCAAGATTGACTCTGTTGTCAGCATGGTGCAGAAGCAAAATGAAACTTCTGAAAAGATTCAAGCGATGCTGGAGAGCCTGTTCACACGCTTGCCTCCTCAACCTTAAATCTTTTTTTCATGCATGACCTTTTCCATACTTTCTTGATTTTTTGATGTACTGTTTTGACTATGTTTTGTAATATTTTCTTGCTCTGATTCTGAACTATCCTAATATAATTAGTTTTTCTGATCTTAATTGTTTTAGCACATCACCAACACTTTTTGATTGCTGACAAAAAGGGGGAGAACAAGAATGATATTTAAATTTAAATCAATAACGGCTAACTAGACAGAAATTCTCAAACATTCTAACTTTATTACTTGAAATGTTTTTTTCTGTTTTGTTTAAAGTCTCCAGGCACAAGGAAGCTCCTGGACACTCTGAAGACTAGAAACTCTTATCAATGTTGCTCTGATCAATATGAAGTTCTGATCGTCCTAATACTCTGATCCAAAGCAAAGCTCTGACAAGAAAAGCTCTGAAGCTCTGCTCTCTGATGTTCAAAGAAAGAAAAAGATCTGATCCTGAAGAACACGTATAATCAAAGGGAAGTAATCAACTCAGGGGGAGTATCTCTTAACTCTGACTTCTCCGTACTTCTTACTCTGATACATTTTCCAGATACCTTTTCACGTTATTTTTCATTTAAAATATCTAGTTTTTGTCATCATCAAAAAGGGGGAGATTGTTAGAACAATGTTTGAATCTACTACCCTATATTTAAGTTTTGATGATAACAAAGTGAAAAGATATAGTATTTATAAGTGTCATGAATGAACTATCTGCTGCCTAAAATTATTATGTTCTGACTTGTAGATACTCTGATTGAAATAAGCAAGATCACGTTTATTCAGCATCAGAATTTGATTTCATACACCAGCATCAGAAGTTGCTACATCAGAACGTCAAGATCAGATGATCAACTCACGTACATGCTAAAGCTTGATGAACAAGACTGCGCTCAAACACTCTGATACAGAAACACAATAGTTCATCAGCAGCGAAGCAGAATCAGAATGAGCCAAGCCAGAACTTGCGTTAAAGAAGCAACGGTACTGTGCATTGAAAGCTAATTAATTCCAACGGCCTCATTCTAGACAAGATCTGCTCAAAAAGGAAATCTTGTTATTAGCATTGAATCAAGAATATTGCATTCAACGTTCATCTTCTCAAGTGCTATATAAACAAGGCTTCGAAGATTATAATGGCTAATGCTCTCAAAATCTCTACACGCACAAAGCTGAACCATAATCTTCGTTCTACCAGTTTTGCTAAACCACATACTCTGATATTCCATTACCGTTTAGCAATCTAGTTTCTAAGCTTCATTTTGTGTATACATCACAGTTGTGATAAAGTTTTGTAGAAAACATCCATACACATTGTTTTATACCTTTGTAAGAAAGTGTTGCCTTGACAAACCGGGTTGTGGTTTGAATCAAGAAGGCTTTAGCAGTTGTTAAAGCAGTCTGTAATATTCAGTTGAATATAGTGAATTAAGACCTCGTTGGAGAGAGGCGAAATCACCTTGACGGGTGGACTGGAGTAGTTTGAGATCAAACGAACCAGGATAAAAATATCTTGTCAATTGCTTTAAGATTTCAGTTTTACAATTCAACCCCCCCCCCCCCCCCCCTTCTTGTGTTTTTCACCACTTCAGTTCGTTGATGAGGATTGTTCTCCAATGAATGATAGCCTCGTCATTATGGGAGGTAGTTCGTTGCTGAGATGTCATTACTCCAATGAATGGTAGCCTCGTCATTATGGGAGGTAGTTTGTTGTTAAGATTTATATTTCGATGAATGGTAGTCTCATCATTAGGGGAGATAGTTCGTTGATGAAGTTTGTTATCCCAATGAATGGTAGCCTTGTCATTATGGAAGGTAGTTCGTTGATGAAATTTTTTTACTTTCAATGAATGGTAGTCTCGTCATTATGGGAGATAGTTCATTGTTGAGTTTGGTTGTATTTCAATGATAAAAACATTCGTTGAAAGATTCCTACAGTTGTATTTTTACCCTTTCCAGGTGAAATATCTTGGTTAAAGAAGAAACTGAGACCAGTTCGTGGCGTATAGTCAGGATCGAGGGGAATTTTATCTGATTCTCCATCAAATGGTATCTCTTCGAGGAAGTTTCACAAGAGAAGTTTGTTATGAAATCTTTACAAGTGGTAGTCTCTTTATTTGAGATAGCTTGTATTTTTACCCTTTCCAGGTGAAATATCTTGGTTAAAGAAGAAACTGAGACCAGTTCGTGGCGTATAGTCAGGATCGAGACGAAGTTTATCTGATTCTCCATCAAATGGTATCTCTTCGAGGAAGTTTCGCAAGATAAGTTTGTTGTGAAATCTTTACAAGTGGTAGTCTCTTTATTTGAGATAGCTTGTATGTTTACCCTTTCCAGGTGAAATGTCTTGGTTAAAGAAGAAACTGAGACCAGTTTGTAGTGTATAGTCATGATCAGGGGAAGTTTATCTGATTCTCCATCAAATGGTATCTCTTCGAGGAAGTTTTGCAAGAGAAGATTGATGTGAAGTCTTTACAAGTGGTAGTCTCTTTATTTGAGATAGCTTGTATTTTTATCCTTTCCAGGTGAAATATCTTGGTTAAAGAAGAAACTGAGACCTGTTCGTGGCTTATAATCAGGATCGAGGCGAAGTTTATCTGATTCTCCATCAAATGGTATCTCTTCGAGGAAGTTTTGCAAGAGAAGTTTGTTGAGAAATCTTTACAAGTGGTAGTCTCTTTATTTGAGATAATTTGTATTTTTACTCATTCTAGGAAGAACGCTAGAATTTTGGGAAGTTTGTTATTACTCTTTGAGACATCACCTTTAGTAAAAGCTAGTGCATTCTCTTTTCTCCACCTTCAGCAA
This sequence comes from Vicia faba, assembly GCA_948472305.1. Lineage (NCBI taxonomy): Eukaryota > Viridiplantae > Streptophyta > Magnoliopsida > Fabales > Fabaceae > Vicia > Vicia faba. The sequence goes on along the minus strand of OX451740.1, from coordinate 749,513,243 downwards.
ACGTCAGTGTATCTTTTGTTTCTTTACCTGCAATAAAAGTCAGTAATGTCCTATGTTTTTTTTACTTTCGCTCTTGAGCGTTTAGTTCATTACCATTCTTAGGTAAGATTGATCTTTTCTGGTTAGATATTGCCGATCCTCTGTGTTGATGTTACTCTCTTTTTGCTATCTCCTCTATGAGTGGATAGTTCGCAGCTATTGGTTAATTGTTGTCATCCATTACTTTTCCCTCAGTTTTTGAGGCTATGTTATTTTTTCTCCTCTCTGGATCTTACCCCAGTAAAGTTGAGTTTTTTTCCCCAGCAGAGCCAATTCGTCTCTAATAGATTCAAATTTCTATCCTCGGAGTCGTGTTGTTCTCCGGAGATTTAGTGTCCTGGTTGAATTCATTTGTCAATTTATAGATTCTACTTTTGCTTCTCCAGTGTGTGTCTTTCCCATTTGCATGAAATTCATACATTACATCCATAATCATAAGCATCGCATGGTATCTTAGGGCCAAAAATAGGGCTTGTTTTATATTTAAGTATCTTCAATCACGTTGAAACGAAGATTTTGATCTCCGTATCTTTGGATATAAGACACTTAAATAAGGGTAGCTGTTGTACCCCAATTTTTGCCCCTAATATCCCTCATCACACTTTGTACATTTCACATATAGCATTGGTCTCGTGGTTATAAGATCGAAGAGCTTTGGCATTATGGTTTCTCTCTCTGGATGGAGGCTGTCGTCTTACTCAAAATTGATTCAGCTGGCGCTCTCATTTTTCTTGGTATGAGATTAGGGTTTTGGATCTCAAGCAACATAGATGTCTCTGTTATCATATTTCCTCAAGATACAACTTTTTCTTCATCAGATTCCTTTCAAAGAATAAAGGCATTAGGGCCTAACTCAGCCAGAGAATCAGGATTTCTCTTCATGTTGTTTGAGCTTGGTGGTGATTCTTCTATGGAGATTTACTGGATTAAAGTCTCACTTCAAGGCTACATTGAGCTCCTTTAGGAGTTCATTCAGCTCGTTTTATCAAATGGGAGTTGGTCGCTTCAAATGCAAGGTGGCTAGAATCTGTGGATTTAATTGAGATTGAGATACATAACCTTCATTAGGTCATCTGACGCATCATGCATCATTAGTCAATAGTTTGACTTGGGATCAGGGATTTCGAGGAATTAGGTTTGTTGTATGGCTTTAAGGCTCTTATCTTTGCACAAGCTTGTTTCGGTTGATTTCTCCATCAATCATTTGTTTGAACTAGGACTTTATTTCCTGGACTTCTTTACCATCAAACTACATGGATATTCTCTCTCCTCAGCATCAAGTTGCAATCTTTCTTCAATGCTTAAGAATTAGGGTTTTCTTTTGTTATGCTTCAACTGGAGATCATTGGATTAGGGCTCGATCTTGTAGTTATCTTGAGCTTCTCCTTCTTCAACATTGTGGACTTGTTTTGAATGATACAGTTTTTGGTTCTCATCAAATACTTGTTACTTCAATTGCGAGTTAACTTGGACTACTGAGAGAAATGACTAGTGACTTGGATTCGTTTAAACTTCTAATCATGGTCGGAGTTAATATTGATTCAAGGGTTATTAAGTTCATGACTTTGTTAACGGTTGATTCAAGATAGGGCCAGGAGCTTATTTAGCTCATTTTATGAAAGATGATTGTTTCAAATGCAAGATGACTAGAATTTATGGATTCAATTGAGATTAAGGTTCATTGACCAAGCATGCCATTCGAAGTCAACTGAGTTTCAATTTGTCATGAACGCTCGAGTTACATTAAGGATCGATTTAAGATAAAAGTGGAATAGAAGTTTTTAATGTGATTCAAGGATAAGTCATTTAACTTACTTGAAGAACAAGATATATGCGAGAGATGTTACAGGGCTTGTGGATAATTTTCTTGGTTTTCTTGTACTTACAATATAAGGGATTCATCAATTGGCTTTGCTTAGAATTTGGATTATGTTTGAGATACAAAAATAAGATTTTGAACTTGAGGTTAAAGAAGGGATTGCGATTCATTCATGATACATTTTGAGAAGATGTAAGCGTAAGAGAATAAATTTAAAGACAAGTGAATTAATTCAAAGTATCTTTTCTTAATTCAACCATGGCTGTTACAAAATCAAGAACTAAGAACATATATATTTTCAACCATTTAAAATTACATAAAAATGACGATTTCAATCCAACTTATGAATATATTACATCAAAGTCCATAAACCAAAATCCTTTTGCATTTGATGAGCATGACAGTGGTTTCCCAAAGAGTTCGCACAGTAAAAATACACAACCCATAAAGTTCCAGGAAGAATATTCCGTTTACGAAAGGTACCCCAGTGGTAATCTTGGAAGATAGCGAAGATCCATTTGCATTTGATCAGGATTACAGTGGCTTATCAAAGAGTTCAAACTGTCAAAAATCTATGACCCTAAAGAGCTCAGAGAAGAATGTTCACATTACGGAACGTACCCCAACTGTAATTTTGGAGGATAACCATGACCACTTTGCATTTGATGAGGATGACATTGAGCCCTCTCAGTGGGACCTACAATTCGCAGAAACACAAACCATCTCATTCTAAAAAAACATAAGGTAGCAAATATCCCTAGCTTGAGGTATCCCTAGCAAATATCCCTTTCAAGAGGTCTAGTATCATTGCTTGTTTGGTTTCAATCCAAAAAATGGGAATTCTATCTTGGCTCATGGTGTCAAGTATTGGCTTCTTGTTGGTTAGATGGTTCTTATCCCTAGCTTTTACCTTGTGCTTTAGGATAGTCCCTTCTTCTCCTCCCATCTTCTTTAATTTCAAAAATCTTCTCTCTCCTTTTGAAAAACTCTTCTTGTTTTTTTTAACTTGAACCACTTTCATAATAAACTTGGACTTAGGTCCATGCATTTTCAAAACATTTTCATAAATAAACTTCAATAAACTTAATAATACTTTGACATTTTTTTGCGAGGAGACTAAAAGTCAATTAATCTCATTTCAAACCATTCTGCCACTTTGGCTTTTATCTTTAAACTTTTCTCAAAAAGATTGGACTCTTGTCAATCTTTGTAGTGACGCAAACAACTATACTTATACAATATGTAATGAAGAGAGATATTTTCCACTTGGGTCTTGAGTGAGGCATTGTTGATTTTAAAATCCAAGCCATATCCTCCACTTTGAGATGATGCAAATTCTCTTTTCTCATGATTGTGAGTAGTAAGTATGTTTTCCACACGGACAATGACAATGATGTCTTATCTCATAAAACTAACCAACACACTTGTATTTTAAAATTTTTAAAAGAGGAACTACGTGTACCCTGATCCCCTATTGCACGGAAGATGGTACATAGGAACTAAAGGTTCGCAACCGCGGCGGGTGCAAAAACCATAAAAATATATTTCTTTTCTCACCTCCACCATCCATATTTTATACAACATTTTTATAGCCAAAATATACAGATTTTACAAAGAGGTTCCTGCGGAGTACCGTAGATGTTTAGGGTGCTAATAACTTCTCTTTGCATAACCAACCCCCTTACCTTGAATCTTTCCCCCCTTTTTTAGGTTATTCACTCTTTTCCCATTCCTTTGGAAACAATAAAGTGCGGTGGCGATTTTATTTTGATTTGTACAAGTCTAGTCAATCCCATGACTTAGTCTTAAACATTTCTACTTCTACAGAAAAATGGCGACTTCACTGGGTAAAGATTGACCTCTTGCTGGTCCATCCCTAAGTGGGTTGAGCCTATCCTTGTTTATATCTGTGTATGTGCTATTGTTGTTTATGTGTTATATGTTGTATATATGTTTATCTGGATTTTCCTAGTTTTCGGGATGCTTGGTGATTGCTTATAAGTCCTATACCTGGACTTTGGAAAACTTTATGATAGGACGGGCGGTATAGTCATGTTAACTTTTAGGGAGTAATCCCAAAAAAGGAGGCATGAGATCCCCCACTCAGTGGAGGCCCCTTTGACTGTAGTGTTGTTTACTGAGTAATCGAGAAGACGTACTACTTTCTACCTGGGAGCCTGCTGAAACTGAGGACCGTAGAATACCAAACCCATCTTGGACTTTTAGGTGTAGTGTGGAAGCTATGACGGAGTAATCCAGAAATAGTTGTCACGCAATACTACGCTCGGACGAGTTTTTCTTGAGAATATTACTAATTACCGAGTTAATCGGGAAGTTGGTAATATCCGAAAGAAGGATGTAGACTCTAGGAACCTTTAGAACCTTGTTCGGCAGGTGATAATTTTTAGACCAATACCTTATGGGTAGTACCTTTGACCTCATGCTCGTGATGTTGAACCTATGAACCATATATGTGTGATCTTATGTGTGATTGTTGCATCATGCATCCATGCATCCATAAGCATCTTTTGAAGAGATCTTATTTCAAGGGATTTAAAAATTGACAATTTGTGAATATCTCAGGTACTTTTTAACCATGGATTCTGGAAAGAGAAAGACCGGGAAGTACAGTTTCAAGGATCCAAAGATAGATGAGTTGATCAGTCTAATCCCTGAGATCGAGTGTTTTGTAGACTTTCGGAAGAAGTAGGATCCATCATTGCTCTCATGAAGATGAAGATGAAGGAGGGTATTCTCTCGACCTTGGTCCAGTTCTATGATCTGATGTATCATTGCTTTACTTTTCCCGACTATCAATTGATGCCTACACTAGAGGAGTATTCTTATCTGTTGGATTTACCCATTACTGGTTGTGTTCCTTTTACTGGTTTAGATGGTGAGCCAAAACCACATGAGATTTCTGCTTTGATTCATCTGGGGAAGTCTGAGGTGGAAGCCCATATGACTACCAAAGGAGGGATTAAAGGATTACCAGCTCAGTTCTTATTGGAGAAAGCTTGCTACTTTTCCAGGATGAAGAGTACATTCGCTTTTGAGGCCATCTTTGCTCTACTTGCTTACAGGTTATTCTTATTTCCTAATGTGGACAGGTTTGTTGACATTAATGCTATCAGGATCTTCATGATCGGAAACCCAGTTCCTACCTTGTTGGGTGATGCTTATTACTCTATTCATCTTCGGAATTCTTATCATGGGGGGATAATTATCTGTTGCACACCCCTGTTGTACCGGTGGTTTATCTCTCATATGCCTCAGTCTGATGCTTTTTGGGATGACAAGAAGGAACCCTGTTGGGATCCTAAGATCATGGCACTTACTCACTCGGATATTGATTGGTATCATCGAGCTTACCAGGATATGGAGATTATTGACAGTTGTGGTAGTTTCCTCAATGTACCTCTTCTTGGTACAAAGGGAGGAATTAACTATAACCATGTTCTTGCACGACGACAACTCGGTTATCCGATGAGGAATAAATCATATAGTATTCATTTGAGTAGTTTCTTTCTGAAGGAGGGAGAACACCATAGGGAAGCTAGGGAGAAGATTGTGAAGGCCTTGCGTCACATTCATAAAAAGAGTAGGAAGGATTTGGGACCTAGGGGTGTTGTTTCATTGGAGCCATATCTTCAGTGGGTCCAAACGAGAGCTATTCAGTTGAAGATGTCGTATTCCCAAGAAACACCTATGTCTAATCTATTTGTGAAGACTACTCCTCCCTTATTAGATGATCTAGAAGATCTGCAGCTTGCTTTGGTCAGGATGCAATAGGAAAAGGATGCTTGGAAGAACAAGTGCCAAACTTTAGAGATTTCTTATAGAGCATACTTGAAGGAGAAAGACGACTTGATTGAGATCCTTGAGAGTCGAGCGGTAGAGACTATGGAGAGGCAAGGGGATTTATTTTCTCCTAAGCCTCAATCAGATGCTGATTACTCACTTCCTAATTCAGGTGATTGGAAGAAGGTTGCCACCAGGTACGCGGAAGAAAACCAGAGGTTGAAGGCTCAGATTGCCAGGCTCACAGGGAAGCACCAACGTATAGAGTGATCTCCATCAGCTTTACTTCTCAGGGTTTTAGATTTTATTTTCATCTTGTACTTGGGATCATTGAAACTTGTAATCCATTTTGGAGTTGTTATAATAAAAAATTCCAGTATTTAAATTGCGTTATTACTTTAATATTTGCAATATGTCCATAAATTTTAAATCCCTTGAAATATTAAATAATAAAATAAAATCATGTACATTGCATACCATGCATCATATTGCACATATTTCTTGCATTTTTTATGCATATCCAGGTGTCTTACCAAGCTTCTTTACTTTGTTCAGCAAGATGACTCACCACTACAACACTCGGGATAATTTCAGAAAGAAGATGGATAACTTAGAACAAGAGAATCACGAGTTGTGCGAGGAGGTTTCTACTTTGAAGGCCGGCATGTCCAATCTTACTGCTCTGATGGAACCTCTGGTGGCTACTCAGAATCAGCCACCGAGTGTCCAACCTCAACCAACAAGGGCAACTACTGAAGCTCCGACTGTTCTCGTATCTTCTACTCCAGTTGTTGTTCAAAACTGCATGCCTCAAGGTTATCCATGGGGAATGCCAGAGAATTTTACACCTGAAGGTTTCAATCTTGGTCCTCAAGATACTCCAATTATTCAGACTATTATTTCTCTGGCACCTCCTATGGTGCATGCTGCTCCTGATGCGCCTCCTTCGGTGAATATGGTTATATTTTTTAACGATGATGTGTGTCGTCCTTTCCCTCCAGCGAGTGAAGACTTGGGTCTTTATGACAGAATGGATGATTTTCAAGAGCAGTTTGACAAGATGTGAAGAGAGATGAAGACCCTCAGGGGAAAAGAGCTATTTGGGCAGAATGTGAATGAATTATGCTTGGTCCTGAATGTTAAGATACTTGTGAACTTTAAGGTCCCGAAGTTCGAGAAGTACAAGGGAAACACTTGCCCTCATGCTCATTTGGTGATGTATGTAAGGAGAATTTCTACCTATACTGATGACAAGCGTCTGCTGATTCACTTTTTTCAGGATAGTTTGATCGGTGTTGCGCTGAAGTGGTATATGAGTTTGGACATGTTAACATCCATACTTTAAATGACTTGGGAGAAGCATTTATCAGACAATACAAGTACAACATGGACATGGCACCTGACCGTGATCAACTCAGGGCCATGGTTCATAAAGACAGGGAATCGTTCAAAGAATATGCACAAAGATGCCGTGAGGTAGCCTCCCAAGTGATTCCTCTCATGGAAGAGAAGGAGATGACTAATATTTTCTTGAAAATGCTGGGTGCTTTCTACTACGAGTGGATGGTAGCAAGTGCGCCAAGTGACTTTACTGAAATGGTAGGAATGGGTATTCGCTTAGAAGAGGTTGTAAGAGAGGGCCGTTTAACGAGAAGTGAAAGCTTTGGAGGCGTGAAGAAGCCATCTTATGGGTTTACCAAGAAAAATGAAGGGGATGCAAATGTTGTTATGCAACAGAGGAGGGTTAATACTCCTATAAGGAATTATTAGCGTCATCAGCAATTCGTCTCAGTTACTCCAATTGTGGGTGCAGCTCCAACTACCGTTGCTTATCAGAGATCGTCCCAGCAGGGGAATCAAGGGTATAATCATAGAATGGAGAGCTATGACCTTATTCCTATGAGCTATACAGAGTTACTACCGGCATTGATTCATAAGAAGCTGGTTCAGACCTGACCACCTCCCGCTGTACCATCACCATTGCCTTGGTATTACAAGGCAGACCAAACATGTGCTTTTCATCAGGGAGCACCAGGACATAATGTTGAGAATTGTTATCCTTTGAAGACTGAGGTGCAGAAATTGGTGAAGTCTGGTATCCTATATTTCAAGGATGTGGGACCTAATGTGAAAGAAAATCCTCTACCCAAGCATGGAGGAGTAAATGCTGTGAATATGGTGGCCGGTTTTCCAGGCGACTTCCGGTGGTTAGAGAAGATTTGGTGAAAATGCATGCAGACCTCTGTAAATTTAGCTACTACACGCATGACCATTCCGGTTGTGCTATTTGCAGTACATACATACAGTGTTGCGATAAGACAAAGGTTGATTTACAAGAGATCATGGATGAGGGCCTCATCCACATAATCAGGCCTAGGGAAGAGTATGAAGAGGAGGTGAATATGGTTTCTGGGTGTCCTGGAGAATTCAGAATTTTTGATGTAGAGTATATGAATGAGGACCTTGTGCAATTGCATGCTACTTTCTACCATATGGCTGGTCAGGTAGAACACTAGTATGGATCTTGCCGAATTTGTTGCCAGGACTCCCGAGGATGTTCAATCATGAAGAAGGGTGTTCAATTATTGTTAGATAATGGAGTTATCAAGGTTACAGGTCAAAGGGATGATTACCATGAAGTTGATTTGATTGAGGTTTGCTTGACTGAAGAAGAGTCAGATGAAGAGTATGCCTCTGCAGATGAGTATTTCTCCTCAGATGAGGATTTGTTTTCCAAAAATGACTCAATAATGACTGATTATGTTGAAGAAGGGGTAAACATCATTGTACCTTGTTTTGGGGAACCCGTCCATCTTGAAGTTGAATATTATAGCAAGCCAGCTATTACCCCATTGGTGGTTAGTTTTCTGGGTCCTATCCCCTACAAGTCAGATAAGGCGGTGCCCTACAAATACAACACTACAATCTTAGAGGATGGAGTGGAAGTTCCCATCCTGCCGATGCTTGATGATGGGAATATTGCTGAAAATAGCAGGGTGACCCACAGCGGTCGTGTGTTTGCACTAGCTTTTCGAGGAGATGTTAGTGCTAGAAAGAAAATTGCTGAGAATGTTGAACCCAAGAAGGCTATGGGTGAGACTAGTGGGGCTATGTTAGAGGAAAAAATGGATGATATTTTGAAGATAATCAAGATGAGCGACTACAGAATTGTAGATCAGCTACTGCAGACTCCTTCAAAAATATCTATCTTGGCTTTATTGATGAACTCATCTGCTCATAGAGAATCCTTGATGAGTGTATTGGACCAAGATTTTATGGAGAATGATATAGGACTTTGTTCCTCTGTTGATGCTTACCCTCTCATGGAATCTAATATTCGTTCTGCTTGTGACTTAGCCGAGTGTTGTTTTCACCCAAGATTAGATTTGTCTGGTTATCCTCAGTGTATTATGGTTATTTTGTCAGCATGCGCATGATAACATCCATACATTCATACACGTCATGTCTAGATGAATTTAAAATTCATCACTCATTTGTATTCATTGATGTTTTGTCAGCATATTATCCTCTTTGCAAAGTATTGTTACTCTCTCTCCATTAGAGTTATCAATGTTAAACAGAAAGTGTATATCCTTTCAATTCCCCCCACTGAGTTATCCCTCGTGGTAGTTTTTTGCTTCAACTGTCCTATTCAGTTCATTATCTGGATGGAGTATGATCCCCTTTTGATTTTATTTCTCATCGGGTGCTGTCTTGGTTGATTATTTCATTCCAGTTTATTTCTGGTTTGAATCTGTAGTCCCCGACAATATTGTTGTTCTGATTTCTGCAGGCTTCGAGCCTTGATTTGAGAATGTGTATTTATTTTGCACGCAAATACTTTTTCTCCTTAACAGGAATGTATTGGTATTCCCCCAGGAAATCGAGCTTCATTTCCCGCCAATCTTGTTATAATTCCTTCTTAAACAGCAGGCGGCAGTTCTCTTTATTTGAGCAACCTGTTCCTTCCCAGTAAGTCTGTTAACGTAAGAAGATGTTTTTCTCCCAATGAATAGTAGCCTTGTCATTATGGAAGGTAGTTCGTTGATGAAAATTTGTTACTCCAATGAATGGTAGCCTTGTCATTATGGAAGGTAGTTCGTTGATGAAAATTTGTTATCCCAATGAATGGTAGCCTTGTCATTATGGAAGGTAGTTCATTGATGAAAATTTGTTATCCCAATGAATGGTAGCCTTGTCATTATGGAAGGTAGTTCGTTGATGAGGATTGTTCTCCAATGAATGGTAGCCTCATCATTATGGGAGGTAGTTCGTTGCTGAGATGTTATTACTCCAATGAATGGTAGCCTCGTCATTATGGGAGGTAGTTTGTTGTTAAGATTTATATTTCGATGAATGGTAGTCTCATCATTAGGGGAGATAGTTCATTGATGAAGTTTGTTATCCCAATGAATGGTAGCCTTGTCATTATGGAAGGTAGTTCGTTGATGAAATTTTTTTACTTTCAATGAATGGTAGTCTCGTCATTATGGGAGATAGTTCATTGTTGAGTTTGGTTGTATTTCAATGATAAAAACATTCGTTGAAAGATTCCTATAGTTGTATTTTTACCCTTTCCAGGTGAAATATCTTGGTTAAAGAAGAAACTGAGACCAGTTCGTGGCGTATAGTCAGGATCGAGGGGAATTTTATCTGATTCTCCATCAAATGGTATCTCTTCGAGGAAGTTTCACAAGAGAAGTTTGTTGTGAAATCTTTACAAGTGGTAGTCTCTTTATTTGAGATAGCTTGTATTTTTACCCTTTCCAGGTGAAATATCTTGGTTAAAGAAGAAACTGAGACCATTTCGTGGCGTATAGTCAGGATCGAGGCGAAGTTTATCTGATTCTCCATCAAATGGTATCTCTTCGAGGAAGTTTCGCAAGATAAGTTTGTTGTGAAATCTTTACAAGTGGTAGTCTCTTTATTTGAGATAGCTTGTATGTTTACCCTTTCCAGGTGAAATATCTTGGTTAAAGAAGAAACTGAGACCAGTTTGTGGCGTATAGTCATGATCAGGGGAAGTTTATCTGATTCTCCATCAAATGGTATCTCTTCGAGGAAGTTTTGCAAGAGAAGTTTGTTGTGAAGTCTTTACAAGTGGTAGTCTCTTTATTTGAGATAACTTGTATTTTTATCCTTTCCAGGTGAAATATCTTGGTTAAAGAAGAAACTGAGACCAGTTCGTGGCTTATAGTCAGGATCGAGGCGAAGTTTATCTGATTCTCCATCAAATGGTATCTCTTCGAGGAAGTTTTGCAAGATAAGTTTGTTGAGAAATCTTTATAAGTGGTAGTCTCTTTATTTGAGATAATTTGTATTTTTACTCGTTCTAGAAAGAACGCTAGAATTTTGGGAAGTTTGTTATTACTCTTTGAGACATCACCTTCAGTAAAAGCCAGTGCATTCTCTTTTCTCCACCTTCAGCAAACGTCGGTGTATCTTTTGTTTCTTTACCTTCAATAAAAGTCAGTAATGTCCTATGTTTTTTTTTACTTTCGTTCTTGAGCGTTTAGTTCATTACCATTCTTAGGTAAGATTGATCTTTTCTGGTTAGCGATTGTCGATCCTCTGTGTTGATGTTACTCTCTTTTTGCTATCTCCTCTATGAGTGGATAGTTCGCAGCTATTGGTTAATTATTGTCATCCATTACTTTTCCCTCAGTTGGCTATGTTATTTTTTCTCCTCTCTGGATCTTACCCCAGTAAAGTTGAGTTTTTTTCCCCAGCAGAGCCAATTCGTCTCTAATAGATTCAAATTTCTATCCTCGGAGTCATGTTGTTCTCCGGAGATTTAGTGTCCTGGTTGAATTCTTTTGTCAATTTATAGATTCTACTTTTGCTTCTCCAGTGTGTGTCTTTCCCATCTGCATGAAATTCATACATTACATCCATAATCATAAGCATCACATGGTATCTTAGGGCCAAAAATAGGGCTTGTTTTATATTTAAGTATCTTCAATCACGTCGAAACGAAGATTTTGATCTCCGTATCTTCGGATATAAGACACTTAAATAAGGGTAGCTGTTGTACCCCAATTTTTGCCCCTAATATCCCTCATCACACTTTGTACATTTCACATATAGCATTGGTCTCGTGGTTATAAGATCGAAGAGCTTTAGCATTATGGTTTCTCTCTCTGGATGGAGGCTGTCGTCTTACTCAAAATTGATTCAGCTGGCGCTCTCATTTTTCTTGGTATGAGATTAGGGTTTTGGATCTCAAGCAACATAGATGTCTCTGTTATCATATTTCCTCAAGATACAACTTTTTCTTCATCAGATTCCTTTCAAAGAATAAAGGTATTAGGGCCTAACTCAGCCAGAGAATCAGGATTTCTCTTCATGTTGTTTGAGCTTGGTGGTGATTCTTCTATGGAGATTTACTGGATTAAAGTCTCACTTCAAGGCTACATTGAGCTCATTTTAGGAGTTCATTCAGCTCGTTTTATCAAATGGGAGTTGGTCGCTTCAAATGCAAGGTGGCTAGAATCTGTGGATTTAATTGAGATTGAGATACATAACCTTCATTAGGTCATCTAACGCATCATGCATCATTAGTCAATAGTTTGACTTGGGATAAGGGATTTCGAGGAATTAGGTTTGTTGTATGGCTTTAAGGCTCTTATCTTTGCACAAGCTTGTTTCGGTTGATTTCTCCATCAATCATTTGTTTGAACTAGGGCTTTATTTCCTGGACTTCTTTACCATCAAACTACAGGGATATTCTCTCTCCTCAGCATCAGGTTGTAATCTTTCTTCAATGCTTAAGAATTAGGGTTTTCTTTTGTTATGCTTCAACTGGGGATCATTGGATTAAGGCTCGATCTTGTGGTTATCTTGAGCTTCTCCTTCTTCAACATTGTGGACTTGTTTTGAATGATACAGTTTTTGGTTCTCATCAAATACTTGTTACTTCAATTGCGAGTTAACTTGGACTACTGAGAGAAATGACTTGTGACTTGGATTCGTTTAAACTTCTAATCGTGGTCGGAGTTAATATTGATTCAAGGGTTATTAAGTTCATGACTTTGTTAACGGGTGATTCAAGATAGGGCCAGGAGCTTATTTAGATTATTTTATGAAAGATGATTGTTTCAAATGCAAGATGACTAGAATTTATGGATTCAATTGAGATTAAGGTTCATTGACCAAGCATGCCATTCGAAGTCAACTGAGTTTTGATTTGTCATGAACGCTCGAGTTACATTAAGGATCGATTTAAGATAAACGTGGAATAGAAGTTTTTAATGTGATTCAAGGATAAGTCATTTAACTTACTTGAAGAACAAGATATATGCGAGAGATGTTACAGGGCTTGTGGATAATTTTCTTGGTTTTCTTGTAATCACAATATAAGGGATTCATCAATTGGCTTTGCTTAGAATTTGGATTATGTTTGAGATACAAAAAGAAGATTTTGAACTTGAGGTTAAAGAAGGGATCGCGATTCATTCAAGATACATTTTGAGAAGATGTAAGCGTAAGAGAATAAATTTAAAGACAAGTGAATTAATTCAAAGTATCTTTTCTTAATTCAACCATGGCTGTTACAAAATCAAGAACTAAGAACATATACATTTTCAACCATTTAAAATTACATAAAAATGACGATTTCAATCCAACTTATGAATATATTACATCAAAGTCCATAAACCAAAATCCTTTTGCATTTGATGAGCATGAATATATTACATCAAAGTCCATAAACCAAAATCCTTTTGCATTTGATGAGCATGACAGTGGTTTCCTAAAGAGTTCGCACAGTAAAAATACACAACCCATAAAGTTCCAGGAAGAATATTCCGTTTACGAAAGGTACCCCAGTGGTAATCTTGGAAGATGGCGAATATCCATTTGCATTTGATCAGGATTACAGTGGCTTATCAAAGAGTTCAAACTGTCAAAAATCTATGACCCTAAATAGCTCAGAGAAGAATGTTCACATTACGGAACGTACCCCAACTGTAATTTTGGAGGATAACCATGACCAGTTTGCATTTGATGAGGATGACATTGAGCCCTCTCAGTGGGACCTACAATTCGCAGAAACACAAACCATCTCATTCTAAAAAAACATAAGGTAAAAATTGAAAATAAACGGCAATCAAAAACCAAAATGAGTCAAGAAAATGAACTAATTGAATCGCAATTGTTTCCTAACAGCCCTGTAACCATCTCCTAACAACCTATAACCTCCATATCAGAATACTCTAACAGAATTTTCTAACCTCCCATTAACCACCTCTAACTAACCTAACCGTTTCTGACCCTCAAAACAAACTGAGCATAACAGAATTCATTCCCAACCAAATTCCACCTCAAGACTAACCATAACTACCCTAACAGGATGTCTACAAATCCCAAATTTCTACTGACATTTTATAACTGTCCTCGCAGATCCGTAACTCCATATAACTAACTCAAACTTCTATAACAGAAAGAGGGAGAAAATATTAAATCAGAAACTTATAACCAAAACTCAGAATAACAAACTTTCAAAGAATTTGATCCTCACCTTTAGTTTCTTTAAAAGAAACTTCAATCCAAGGGTTGAGGGCTCTCGATCTGTAACTAACTTCCCAAGCCTATACCTACCTCAAAGCACTTCTCTGCTCTGCATCTTCTTCAACAAACCGCACCATCTTCTCATCATCCTCACATCAACTCTGCAAATCCTTCATCATCTTCACCAAGCCTTCAACACTCATCATTCCTAGCATCTCAGATCCTCCATCATCATCATTTACATGCTCTATTCATCAAAGTTCACAAGAAGCTCTGTCACGCCATCATCACTCTCCTCCGCCAGAAACACGACAATCACTTATCGGCAACACACAAATTTTGGAAAAGAAGTAGACAGAAGCAGGATCGGACGGAGAAGTAGGAGGAGTTAAGAGCAATACGAGTTTCTTGAAGAGTTTGCATCTTGGAGCGGGGTTTTTGGTTCTTTATTGTCACTAGGGAGTCATCGTCGGAGCGTCTCCGATAAGTAGGTGATGCTTATTCCGTTCTTCATCTTTTCTCTATCTTTTTGATACCAACGTGTAGCCTGAGACCTCCTGAGTTATTTCCCCAAGGTCTCGGAACTTCGATTTGCTTCCATGATGATTTATTTCACATTTAGTCATCCTAGGGTTTGCGATTTCGTATTGAAATTGGGAGTATTAAGACAAATTTGAAGAAAAATGATGGTATATTTGGGATCAAGGTTAGATATCAGGTAGTATTGGTCTTTAGAATTTCGAGATTAGAGGCGTTTTGGCTTTTGATCTGGGTGGTGTTGTTTGCGGCCACCATGAGAATGCAAGAGAAGAAGTTGAAGAGGCAAAGCTTCTAACCCTACTAGTTAACCAAAACGCACCGCTTTTTCTCTCATTTTGTTTTTATTAGGAATTGATAAAATTCATAAAAATCTGAACGTGGGTTTGAGTTGGAAATGGTTGGGCTTGAAGATGAGGCCATGCGTTGGGTTTCTGAAGCCCGTTACTCTTTTTTTTCGGAAGCTAAGTGCCTAGCAACAAAAAAATCTTGGGCTTATCACATACTTGGGCCTCTACGCCTGATTTTACTGCAGCACCCCCTGAAATCAAACTTCCACCCCTCTAACTCTTTTCTAATTTCTTGTTTTTTTTTTACTTTTATTTTAGTTTAAATTTCTTCCAATTTTATTAATAAAAATAGTAAAAAAAATACATATAATAAAAAGTAATAATAATAAAAAAAATAATAAATAAAATTTAGGACTTTCTTTTTTATAATAAAAAACTACAAAAATCAATAAAAAAATTTTAGGCTTTTATTTGATTTTAGGAAATTAATTCATAATCTTTCGATTACTTGAAAATTGCGATTCACCTTTGTTTGTTGAGTTAAGTCTTATGCAGGTTCATTATTTGATATGCGGATGTGTTTTGGATTCTGATTGTGATTTATTTTCACATCGACGAAGTTGTGACACTTATTCCAAATATTCGAACTCTGACAGTTTGTTTGTTGATGCCATCTCGCACGAAGTATCTCAGATTTCTTTACTTTGGTTGCACTTTTTGCGGACGTCATTGTTGGTTTGGTATTACACTGCTTCCAAGTTATATTTCCGCATTTATCGCTTTTCTAGATATCATGAGAAGTAGGAAATAAAGAGCGTGCATTCGAAGTCTCTATTTAAAGACCTGTAGCAGGCATTCTGCACTTCATTTCTTATATGTGTTATGCTTGTGTTTGTTTTCTTTCTTGTTGATCAATGAGTCACTCAATTTAGAAATTGAGATCACGACTTCGCTCTCAGTGCATGCTCCCTATAGGATTTTATCGCTTTCCTTTATTTCTTATTGATCGACGAGTCACTCAATTTTGAAATTGAGATCACAACTTCGCTCTCAGTGCATGCTTCCTATAGGATTTTATCGCTTTCCTTTATTTCTTGTTGATCGATGAGTCACTCAATTTAGAAATTAAGATCACGACTTCGCTCTCAGTGTATGGTCCCTATAGGATAGTTTGTTAGACTTTCTTTGGCATGCTAATTTAGACAGGACCCCTCATCGTATGTTAACATTAGATTAGAGATAGGTTAGTCTCCCTTAGATGTTTTCTTCCCGTTTTTGCATAATTGCATTTAAAACTAAAACTTTTTTTTTCTTGGCAAATGTATAAAAAATGCTAATCATACAAAAATTCTTTTCATGGTAAAAAATACCAACCAATCCATTTCTTTTTGCCGTTCGGCTTTTCTCTTCTAAGAGCATGTTAGCTCCTTTCCACTACAGGTCGTAAGTCTCCAAAGGTCGAGCAGTGGTGGAATGATCAAATGCAACATTGTTCATTTAAAAAATACAAACAAACAAAACATATGAGCCGAACTACGGTAGCTCTGATTCCTCAAAAAGGACACGTAGGCATTGGGATAGGGCCCAAGCGAGTACAATTTTATTTTCCCTATATTCTTTCTCTTTTCTTTGCATGCATTCTCTCTTAGTTTATAACCTTTAAGCATTAGATTGAACATACCCTTTGATTAGAATAATGAGAGTGGATCCCGTAGAGTACTATGGACGTGTGGGGTGCTAATACCTTTCCCTCGCGTAATCGAATCCCTTACCTAATCTCTCGGTTGCAAGACCTTGATTTCCCCCTTTAGGTTTTTCTTCGATGATTTTCCTTTCCCTTTCATATGGGATAAATAAATACTCTGTGGCGACTTCATTGATTTTACCGCTACACCCGCTTATAGTTGTTTGCTAGGAAGGACATGGGTACATGAGGCATGGGCTGTCACTTCAACTTTACACCAGAAACTGAAATTTGTACGTGAAGGGAAATTGGTAATCATAAATGGGGAACAAGCATTATTGATATCTCATTTGTCCTCTTTCAGCATTATGGAGGTGAATGAAGCTGCTGTTGGAACCCAGTTCCAAGCCTTATCCATTGACAACATAAGAGGAAATGAGAATTATATGGTTTCGCTTAAGGATGCGCAGCAAGTTGTGCGAAAGGGTCATAACGAGGTATGGGGACAGATTGTGGATCAACCTGTGAACAAGAACAGAGCCGGCTTGAGGTTCTCTTTGAAGAATGACAAATGTAAGAGCATGAAGTTTAAGTCTGCGGCGAGCAAGTATCAAGACATCTTCCGTAGCAGGGGTTATCTTCATCCAACTGTTTCCAGGATTAATGTCATTGTGGAAGATGAAGTAGAGCAGGAAATGCCGAATTATGTGACGCACAAAGTTAGGGTTCAGAATTGGATCACCATTGATGTTCCCTCTTGCATACATGTTTCAAAGTAATTTGTTTTGTTAATATTTTTGAAAAGCTTTCACTCTGCCCAAGGTGGAAGTATTAATGTTGTAGGGCTTATCTGTTTGCTATGACTTTTAAAATCAATAATAAAAGTTGTATTTGTTTCCCAAATTGTGTCTTTATTTTCTGCTTTTTTTTTCTTGGAAAATGGTAATCAGAAAAAACCTTTCAAAATAAATAATAACTGAAATTCAGTCTGCATGATCACTTATTATATGTGTCAGTTTCTAAAAGCAATCATAAATCATATGTGCATATTAATTAAAAAACTCATTGAATACAATGACCCTGCATCCTCTCCCAACTTTGAATGTCCTGTGTATGGGGCCGAAGAAGAAGATTATGATGAGATTCCAGAAGAGGTCTCACAATTGCTTGAGCACGAGGAAAATACCATTCCTTTAATACTTTTGATTTTCTAACACCAGAAGTGATGGATCTTTTACAGAGAGTGTAAAGGTTCATGCATAACTATATTGTGTCACCTAAGACAATGAATGTTATTTTTAAAAAGATTAATTTTACCATCTAAAAAAGAATAGCGATATGATTTATTGTCCGTTTGTCTGTTATTTATGTATAAACTTTCAATAATTAAACAAAGAGTTATTAAAATAAAATTTTAATTCATTTTTATTTATTAAAAAAATAATTTTTAAATCATATAACGAAAGTATATATTATTGAAGATTAAAATATAGTTGAAATTATAGTTTTTCGAAAAAGATATATTTTTAAATGTTTTTTATAAAAATATTTGAAATAGTATTTTATAATAATGATATAAATTAATATTTTATTTAAAATATTTTTTAAACAAAAATGTATAACATAATAAAAAAAATTCTAATAAAAAAGGTGCATCAAACAAAACTTAACTAAAAAGGAGGAATTTATTCAGGAATAAATGAAATTCTTTGTACTTCATAAGCAACTAATTAGAAAAAATTGAATAAAAATTTCAACCTTTAAAATTCTTATATAAAGTCTTCTTAAATAATTAAAAAAAAAAAGAAGAAGAAATTCACAATATATTTTCCTGAAATGTAGGGTAAAGAAAAGAAAGAGATGGCAACACACAAAAAAAGAAGAAAGGGTCGATGCTGAGTTGTATAAGCAGGCCGCGCGTGAACACACCGCACCACAGGAACGGGTGGAAACCCAAATATTACCAGGTATGTGACTTCCAATTGCAATTTTATTTTATTAAATAAATAAGTAGTAATATAAAAATAATATTTCAACCGTGTATTGATTTTTTTCTTCTTTCAAATGAAATATTTTGAAATATACATTTAAAAATGAGTTAAAAGGTAAGATAAAACGAAACATTGATGTTCTTTCGCACCCTCCTCCTCCTCTTGGTTGGATCAAAGGAAATACATATGAGGTGGCTAAGGGAACTCCCTCTCTCTGTGCTCGCAGTGCTATGTTCAGGAGTTCTAATGGTGATCAAGTAGGCTTATTTTCCTTCTTCATTGGGGGAAGGTAATGCTTTACAAGTTGAACTCATGGGAGTGATTATGGCATTCGAAGTGGTAATTGACAAGAATTTGGACAACATTTGGATTGAGTTAGATTCAATAACTGTGGTTAGAGCGCTACACAATACAAACCTTGTCCATTGGTTTATCAAAATCCGTTGGTTAAACTGCCTGCATAATTTGAGGAATCTTGGTCTTTTGATAACTCATATTTTTTGGGAAGGTAACACTTGTGCTGATAATCTTTCTAGCTTAGGTTTAAAGAATATATATATGCTATTTGTTATAATCATGTAGTTAGAGAAGCTTGAGAAGATTTATTGAACAACAAGCTTGGATTTCTCAAGCTTAAGTTGATGTCTATTTGAGAGGTTTTGGTTTTGGTCTCCTTTCTTTCTTTGTTTTCTTTTTCCTTCTTTAATGATATTTTAAGTTAAAAAAATAATTTAATAATTTATCATGACAAAAAAATAAGTTAATTGAGTAATAAGATTTTTCTTTTAAAAAGAAAAGACAAGTTAATATGCATATTGAAAATTTTGACAAAAGTTATTATTATCAACATTAAAGGTTTATTTGTTTCATCACTGGTGAGACAGAGCACCAGAGATTTTACTGTGGGACATGCAGTTCTCAAAGCTGATTCAAATAAAATGGCTAAACATGAGAAAATATATTCAGACAATCAACATACTTTTATACCATTTGCCTTTAATACTTTTGATTTTCTAACACCAGAAGTGATGGATCTTTTACAGAGAGTGTAAAGGTTCATGCATAACTATATTGTGTCACCTAAGACTATGAATGTTATTTTTAAAAAGATTAATTTTACCATCTAAAAAATAATAGCGATATGATTTATTGTCCGTTTGTCTGTTATTTATGTATAAACTTTCAATAGTTAAACAAAGAGTTATTAAAATAAAATTTTAATTCATTTTTTATGTATTAAAAAAATTAATTTTTAAATCATATAACGAAAATATATATTATTGAAGATTAAAATATAGTTGAAATTATAGTTTTTCGAAAAAGATATATTTTTAAATTTTTTTATAAAAATATTTGAAATAGTATTTTATAATAATGATATAAATTAATATTTTATTTAAAATATTTTTTAAACAAAAATGTATAACATAATAAAAAAAAAATTATAATAAAAAAGGTGCATCAAACAAAACTTAACTAAAAAGGAGGAATTTATTCAGGAACAAATGGAATTCTTTGTACTTCATAAGCAACTAATTAGAAAAAGTTGAATAAAAATTTCAACCTTTAAAATTCTTATATAAAGTCTTCTTAAATAATAAAAAATAAAAAAAAGGAAATTCACAATATATTTTTCTGAAATGTAGGGTAGAGAAAAGAAAGAGATGGCAACACAGAAAAAAAGAAGAAATGGTCGATGTTGAGTTGTATAAGCAGGCGGCGCGTGAACACACCGCACCACAGGAACGGGTGGAAACCCAAATGCTACCAGGTATGTGACTTCCAATTGCAATTTTATTTTATTAAATAAATAAGTAATAATATAAAAACAATAATAAAATTAGGGTTACTCGGCTTTATATAAATGGAACAGGTTCATAGAGGTTAAGTTTTCGGTGAGTTTTCAATTCATAAAGTGGAATAGTTCTCTTGAAAAGGAAAAGGTACATCTCCTTAAAAAATATTTATTTTTTCTTTTCAAATTTTTTATATATTATTTCAAAAATCAGGTTATATTATTGCTTGGAGTTTTTTAAGAATTTAGATGATGGCTTCAATTCAAACAACTTCTCCTTCAAAGGAATCACAAAACAATGAAAATCTGCCACAAATAAAACCAACAAGTTCTTGTCAGTATGTTACTTCTTCGTCATGTTCTGAAACTCAACAAAGTGTTGAGAGCATGGAACAAAGGGTCAAGAACAATGACGAGGAAGTTCCTGAAGAAAATATTAATTCAAATGGCTTTACTACACCAAAGGCTAAGAGATTTAGAATACCAAAGATAATGTTAGATAATTGCCCTCCAGCTCCAAAGAGAGGTATGGTAAAAATGGATTGATATTGTTATGTGTATGGTTTTATTCAAAGTTTTTGTATCATCTAGAATAAATTCATTCGGTTTTATTTAAAGTTTTTCTTCACGTAGAATACATTTATTCTTATCTGCACCAAAAATTGTTTTTGTAGTTTAATTTTAAGAGTTTATTAGTTCATTCATTAAATTTGTTTTAGAGGTGACAATGACTTTAAAGAAGTAGTTTTTTTTCTATTTTTACATTATGCAATTAGTAATCTATTGTTATACATGTTTATTTTAATTCATAAATCTTGGTTAACTTTTTTTGTTTGTTAGTTATTAGTATGAATGTGATGCAATAGAATCTTAATTTACCAATCCTATAATAATGTAACCTGTAAACTACCTCCTTAAACTTCTCCTCTCACCCAACCTAAACTACCTCCTTAAACTTCTCCTCTCACCCAACCTAAACTACCTCCTTAAACTTCTCCTCTCACCCAACCTAAACTATAGAGAATTTAGGGATATACAGGGACTTTTTTTGTAGATTTAAAACAATATTTTAGCTTTTCTGTTTTTCTTTTTGGTTGGATATGGATATTATATGTTGTTGTATTCTCCTACAGAATAAATAAAAATCATACTAGTTTTTTTTTTTTGTAAAAGTTGTATATTCTTCTACTGAATTAAAAAAGTCATTATAACATGTGTATTACATGCTAAGTGACTTAATTAGGGTTTCATTTATTAGAATATTCTAAAACTCTTTTTACTATACTATAACCTTAATATATATATAGATGAAAAATCTTTCAAGTTGAAAACTATGATCGTTGAAATAACTTTTTAGTGGTTAAATTTTTTTTCTCATATGCGCCTATAAAGATTATGGGTTAGATTAACGATGTCTTAAAAAAATAGTATTTTTACTATAGATAAGACTATTTTTAAAATGCAATTAGTAATCTAACTATAAGGTTTTTTTTTTTTAATTCATAAACCTTTTTCGTTTTTCCTTTTATTTGTTAGTCTACGTATAGTGCAATTAAAAATAAATTTATTAATCCATCAAAAAAATAATATGAATTTAATAACTATAGAACATGATAAAATTTGTTCTTCAATAGTCC
The DNA here is from genome assembly GCA_948472305.1 of Vicia faba. Lineage (NCBI taxonomy): Eukaryota > Viridiplantae > Streptophyta > Magnoliopsida > Fabales > Fabaceae > Vicia > Vicia faba. Next base: position 749,491,142 of record OX451740.1, on the reverse strand, counting down.
TATCTAAGCTAAACTTCAACAATTGACGGATTCTAACTGGGAAAAATCTGATTAGATAAACTATAGAAAATTTAGGTGTACACGTATTTTCTGAAAAACTGTATATTTGAAACAAGATTTGAAACATTATTGGCGAAAAACTGCATCTTTACTTTGAAAAACATGTGTTTTATATGTAGAACTAAGAAGAAACCTATGCTATCGTACGGTCTTGTCTGAATTTATATTATATGTATATTTGATTATTATTTATAAAATATAAATTTATTCAATTGATATTCACATAGTTATGAATATAAGCTAATAATATATACCAACTTTTAAACATTGATTCGTAAATATAGGATAATAATATACACTAAATTTTAAGTATTGATTCGTTCTTATAATAAACACTATCACACAGTTCCGTTCCGTTTGGATTCATATTACACTATGAGATATCTCATTTATTAGTTTAGAAATTTGTTTTACCGATTATAAACATTTATATAATATTAAATATAAACTAACAATATATACGATCTTTATGGATCGATCCAAATAGTATTTTCAAATATTTGTAAAAACAATACACTTATTTGATATAATATAAGTGCTTAGAACCCGTTTGCGCGTTTATAAAAATACTTTTCCATTTATAATAATATTTGTAATTTATTTTCATTTATAAAAATAACTGTAACAACAATAGACTTTTACCGTTTATAAAAATATTTGTAACTTGTTTCTGTTTATTAAAATAATTGTTGTTGGAAACTCACTAAAGTCTATGATGAATTTCTACCACAATGACAATTAATTATGAGACAAACAAAGAAAGAAGACAAGACAAATAATTTCTGTAGAATTTCTCTCTGCTCACAAACTGTGAAAATTTTCTTATTCACTTTGCAACTTCAAAATACTGTGAATGACTTGATTGACTTGCTTATAAAAATAGGGGTTACTCCCTCTATTTATAACTGAGCTTGCACCCTAAGCTCAAAGCCTAAAATATCTATTTTATTACTAAATCAAATCTAATCTATTCTAGACTTAAATCAAATCTATTTAAATCTAAAATAAATCTAGCTTGCTTCGATCCACAAGTTAACCCTTCGACACACTGAATTACAATTTAACACACCACTTAATTCACTGTGCCTAAACTATCTATGTTCATCATGGCTCTTAGTCTTCTGAATACTTCGACTTGCACTCCCTTCGTCATGATATCTACAATCTGATTTTCAGTTCTACAGTGTTCCAAATTCATCTTCTCATCTGCTACCTGCTCTCGAAGATAATGGAACCTCATTTCGATGTGCTTACTTCTATCATGTGCTATTGGGTTCTTTGCCAGATTGATAGCTGAAATACTGTCGATCTTCATGGTAATTTCTCCATGATTTTTCCCCGTTATCTCTTCGACCAAGTTCACCATCCAAGTTGCTTGACATGCACAAAGAGAAACATCTATGTATTCTGCTTCGCATGATGATAATGTCACTACTGGTTCCTTTCTTGAACTCCAAGCAACTGGTGCACCGTCTAGCATAAACACATATCTGTTGTACCCTAATATTTTCTCCTAAGATCCCTTCATCATACCATGTTGAGTCATTCAGAATAAGATCACATTAAGATTCTTGGTTCCCTCCCTATATTTATCTTTTCTCTTTAAGGAATCATCAAGCACCTTGACTTGTGTTCTTTTGTGATCATGAATATTTTTGTCTTGATTTATCCTCTTAATTAATAAAATGAAATGTTGGTTTGTCTTGCTTGTTACTAATATAGGTAAAGACAATGAGATTTAACAAGTTGCTTCATGGGTTCATGAGTTTATTTCCATGCCCTAGTCAATAAAGCTTTAGAAGTTCAAACCTCACCATTGGATTTCTTTTGGAAGAAATGGCATGGCAAGGTTATTTTGGTTCACCACATTTCAAGGTTATCAAATTTGGTTCAAAAGCACAAGGGGTTGATTGGAGAAGTTGTCATGCTTGGACAAGGCTTTGTTCCCATTGGTCACAAATGCATATTTCTCTTAATTCTCAATATATGGAAGTGGTTTTTGTTGCTATGATATCTATTTATCATCCTCAACAACTTATATTTACAAAGCATTTGTGTTGGTACAAGAAGTTTGTTCAAAATTGTCAAAGTTCCTCAAGGAATTTTTCTTGATCTAGGAGCTAGGGTTTTGAAATTCAAAAGAGTATATCTTGCTCATCTTTTGGTATTTTTGAGTGATTCCAAAGACATCCTTCTCTTCAAATGGTTATCAATAAATCACTTCAAAAGTTCCAAGGAGTTTTCATGTGGAAGAAACTAGATGAAGAAGAAAGATTACAAGTCCTCTAGATAAATCCCCAATTTTCCATGTGTGACTTCAAATGATCATAACTTGGTAAATTTTTAACACCTTGATCCTATTATTTTTCCATAATGATCTTGAGGATGTGAACTTTATGCCTTCTTTTATGTGCAAAGTGAGAAAATAGACGGAAGTTGCCTTAAGGATACAAAATATTATAGGTCATTTCATGATTATTTGCCAACTTCAACAATTCATAACTCTCAATTTTTGGAGATTTTGAATGATTCAAGTCCCAAAATGTCATTCAAGAGGTCTATTTCATGCCATGTTTTTTGGTCAAGAGCAAATTCCAAGAGGAAGGCCATGTTTGGATACAAAACATTATAGGTCACTTTTAAAGAAAAATTTGAAATATTTCTAAGTATGGAAAGTCAACCCTTTTTCTCCAACTTTGACTCAATATAACTTTTAGCTCAAGCATCCATTTGATCCCATTCTTTTTCTGTTGAAAATCTTGTAACCTCGTCTTTCTAAAGCATCAAGAATCATGCCCTAAGATCCCTTGAGCTGAGAATGCCATGAAGTTTCATCTCAAGTAAGATTTTGAAATCTTTGTTTTGGCTTCTAATCACAAGTTTTCCACGCGTTTATGCCTCTAAACATGTTTAATGAAGTTCCAGAATTGTTTAGCACAACAAAAAACACGTTTTGATCAAATTAGACGTCTCACTTTTCTTGTTTGCAAATTCACACGATTTCCCTCCAAACTTCATCATTTCACGCGCTTGGACATTCCATTTGATTCCCTATAAATAGAGGGTCATCCCCCATTCATTTCCCCAAGCTTGGATAACCAGAATCACCCTTCCAAACTTGTTCCATAACTCAAAATTCAGCAACTTCGAAATCCATTATCAAGCCTTTTTCAATCCAATTTTTCCATCAATTCACCTTCCTTGATCTTCCTTGAAGCTAACCATATAATTACATTCAAGAATCGTGCCCTATATTGCTCCATAGAAGTCCAGTTTCAGAGCTCTGCATCTCAACTTCAGTAGGTGGATTCCTTCATCACTTCTTCAAAACATTGATATCATTATGATGCTCCCATTGCCCTGGTTCTAGTCACAACACTTGTTTTTTTACTGGAAACACGTTTTGACCACGAAATTTCAAATCCCTTTTCAGTACTTTCCTTCCAAACTGCTTGAGCTACAATTTATATAAATTTGTCGCGAAGGTGTGGTTGTCTTAGTCTTGAAGAGACGAAGCGAATGGCATAGGTCTCGTGCTCTAATTTTACAGATTGAGCAACCTGGTTTTGAGACTGGCTGGAGGTTGAAGATGACCAACGTGTCATCTTCTAACCAATGAAGGCGCGTCATCTGTGTTTTTCAAAAATCTGATTTAATTAATGATCATATGCATTATTCACTAAAGTCCATAACATGTACAGCGCACCAGGTCCACTTGATTTGTTTAATAACATATTTTGACATTGATCAGATGGCCTATATTTTTTTGGTTTTTATTTTCTTTTCTGATTTTTATATTTAATTGTTTTAAACTTCAAAAAATCATAGAAAATTCATTTTTACTCCAAAAATTCTGAAAAAATTCTGAAAAATATTTTTGATTATTCTCTTTCTGAGTTTTATTTTTTCACAATTTAATTTTGTGTTTTGGTATTTTTTTTTTAAATTTTCACTTTATTTGAATTGTTTTAAATGTTTAAAAATACTTTTATGCATTTTTAAATTCTGAAAAAAATTATGGAATGGTCCAATGATATTGTGACAAATATTAGTGACCTCACTTATTTTTTATTTCTGACTTGGTATTTTTTATCATTTTTAGTTTATTTTATTCATTTCTTTTAATTTTAAAAATAGTTTCTGACTTTAAAAAATTAACAAAAAATTTATAAAATCATTAGAGTCATTTTTTGATTTTTCTATGGACTTACTTTTTATTTCTTGATCAATTTGAACATAGTTGATATTTTTCTCTTTTATTTCTATTTTAAAACATTTTTTAAACCTTTTTTGTATATATTAATGTAATATTATTTTGTGACTATTTTCTGGCTGATCTTGGGTTAAAATTTTTATCATGAACTTTATTAACATCATTGAATCCATGGTGTTGAGTCTAACTCCACAAAAATGGATGAATTATTTTAATAATAGTTTGATTAAATTTAATTCAAAAGTGGTTTGTATATTCTCTCCCACCCCTCTTCATCTCATCCCTTTCTTATTGCACTAAGTGTTATTGGAGCATGATCTCTATATCATGTCTCGAAACAAATGGTGCATAGATTGTTATTGACTGGCCTCAAAATAGGTGCGACTTCTATATAAATTCACTTACGATTGCTTAACATAGTGCTAAATTTTGTCCCGATTTGAATAAATGATCATTCGTGGCCCAAACTTATGTTTGCAAGCCCAAGTATGTTAATGTGATCTCTTTGATCCAATAAACTTGAGATTCATTGTGTGGAGGCTTTGGTTCTACCAATCCTTTAATGGATCTACAACACCTTTGGTCAACGCGGATCACTTAAACATTGTTGATCATTAAATGGCACTCATGAGGATTCTAAATGGATGATATACTTGAAAAAAAGAAAATGCAACTTGTTGTTTGGAGGATTTGGTTCTACCAATCCTCTAATGAGTTCAAAATGCAAGTTTCAAGATGATCATCCAACTAACCACTAATCACTAATAATTGATTTTATCCTTTATTTTTATTATATGCCCCTTTTATTTTATGCACTATCTACTTTTAGCATTTACATTTCATGTCATTTTCATCTTTGCTCTTTTGAGTATTTACTTTCTTGTCATTTTTATTTTTACTCACTTGAGCTTCACTTTTCTTTTTCAAAACACCTAATAATCAACATAAACCCTAAAAATCTTTAATGATACTTGGACTATTTGGTTACTATCCTTGGCATTATGAAGTATTGGACTTTTTGGACTTATGATTAGAAACCTTGGCCTATGACTGGAGACCTTGTAACCTTATCTGATTATTTTGTCTGGAGCTCTTGAGGTTTACCTTAAGGAATTGGGTTGTTTGTTTGTTTTGTGTGCAGGTTATTATGATTACACTCTTTGTTTGTAATCTGGAATTCACCCGTATACAATCGTTACTCTGCCCAATTTTTGTGAAGACTTAATACACTTGAAGTTTGGTTCTTTCAAGAGGTCTAGTATCATTGCTTGTTTGGTTTCAATCCAAAAAATGGGAATTCTATCTTGGCTCATGGTGTCAAGTATTAGCTTCTTGTTGGTTAGATGGTTCTTATCCCTAGCTTTTACCTTGTGCTTTAGGATAGTCCCTTCTTCTCCTCCCATCTTCTTTAATTTCAAAAATCTTCTCTCTCCTTTTGAAAAACTCTTCTTGTTTTTTTTAACTTGAACCACTTTCATAATAAACTTGGACTTAGGTCCATGCATTTTCAAAACATTTTCATAAATAAACTTCAATAAACTTAATAATACTTTGACATTTTTTTGCGAGAAGACTAAAAGTCAATTAATCTCATTTCAAACCATTCTGCCACTTTGGCTTTTATCTTTAAACTTTTCTCAAAAAGATTGGACTCTTGTCAATCCTAGTAGTGACGCAAACAACTATACTTATACAATATGTAATGAAGAGAGATATTTTCCACTTGGGTGTTGAGTGAGGCATTGTTGATTTTAAAATCCAAGCCATATCCTCCACTTTGAGATGATGCAAATTCTCTTTTCTCATGATTGTGAGTAGTAAGTATGTTTTCCACACGGACAATGACGTCTTATCTCATAAAATTAACCAACACACTTGTATTTTAAAATTTTTAAAAGAGGAACTACGTGTACCCTGATCCCCTATTGCACGGAAGATGGTACATATGAACTAAAGGTTCACAACCGCGGTGGGTGCAAAAACCATAAAAATATATTTCTTTTCTCACCTCCACCATCCATATTTTATACGACATTTTTATAGCCAAAATATACAGATTTTACAAAGAGGTTCTTGCGGAGTACCGTAGATGTTTAGGGTGCTAATAACTTCCCTTTGCATAACCAACCCCCTTACCTTGAATATTTCCACCCTTTTTTAGGTTATTCTCTCTTTTCCCATTCCTTTGGAAACAATAAAGTGCGGTGGCGATTTTATTTTGATTTGTACAAGTCTAGTCAATCCCATGGCTTAGTCTTAAACATTTCTACTTCTACAGAAAAATGGCGACTTCACTGGGTAAAGATTGACCTCTTACTGGTCCATCCCTAAGTGGGTTGAGCCTATCCTTGTTTATATCTGTGTATGTGCTATTGTTGTTTATGTGTTATATGTTGTATATATGTTTATCTGGATTTTCCTAGTTTTCTGGATGCTTGGTGATTGCTTATAATTCATATACCTGGACTTTGGAAAAATTTAATATAGGACGGGCGGTATAGTCATGTTAACTTTTAGGGAGTAATCCCAAAAAAGGAGGCATGAGATCCCCCACTCAGTGGAGGCCCCTTTGACTGTAGTGTTGTTTACCGAGTAATCGGGAAGACGTACTACTTTCGACCTGGGAGCCTGCTGAAACTGAGGACCGTAGAATACCAAACCCATCTTGGACTTTTAGGTGTAGTGTGGAAGCTATGACGGAGTAATCCAGAAATAGTTGTCACGCGATACTACGCTCGGACGAGTTTTTCTTGAGAATATTACTAATTACCGAGTTAATCGGGAAGTTGGTAATATCCGAAGGAAGGATGTAGACTCTAAGAACCTTTAGAACCTTGTTCGGCAGGTGATAATTTTTAGACCAATACCTTATGGGTAGTACCTTTGACCTCATGCTCGTGATGTTGAACCTATGAACCCTATATGTGTGATCTTATGTGTGATTGTTGCATCATGCATCCATGCATCCATAAGCATCTTTTGAAGAGATCTTATTTCAAGGGATTTAAAAATTGACAATTTGTGAATATCTCAGGTACTTTTTAACCATGGATTCTGGAAAGAGAAAGACCGGGAAGTACAGTTTCAAGGATCCAAAGATAGATGAGTTGATCAGTCTAATCCCTGAGATCGAGTGTTTTGTAGACTTTCGGAAGAAGTAGGATCCATCATTGCTCTCATGAAGATGAAGATGAAGGAGGGTATTCTCTCGACCTTGGTCCAGTTCTATGATCTGATGTATCATTGCTTTACTTTTCCCGACTATCAATTGATGCCTACACTAGAGGAGTATTCTTATCTGTTGGATTTACCTGTTACTGATTGTGTTCCTTTTACTGGTTTAGAGGGTGAGCCAAAACCACATGAGATTTCTGCTTTGATTCATCTGGGGAAGTCTGAGGTGGAAGCCCATATGACTACCAAAGGAGGGATTAAAGGATTACCAGCTCAGTTCTTATTGGAGAAAGCTTGCTACTTTTCCAGGATGAAGAGTACATTCGCTTTTGAGGCCATCTTTGCTCTACTTGCTTACAGGTTATTCTTATTTCCTAATGTGGACAGGTTTGTTGACATTAATGCTATCAGGATCTTCATGATCGGAAACCCAGTTCCTACCTTGTTGGGTGATGCTTATTACTCTATTCATCTTTGGAATTCTTATCATGGGGGGATGATTATCTGTTGCACACCCCTATTGTACCGGTGGTTTATCTCTCATATGCCTCAGTCTGATGCTTTTTGGGATGACAAGAAGGAACCATGTTGGGCTCCTAAGATCATGGCACTTACTCACTCGGATATTGATTGGTATCATCGAGCTTACCAGGATATGGAGATTATTGACAGTTGTGGTAGTTTCCTCAATGTACCTCTTCTTGGTACAAAGGGAGGAATTAACTATAACCATGTTCTTGCACGACGACAACTCGGTTATCCGATGAGGAATAAATCAAATAGTATTCATTTGAGTAGTTTCTTTCTGAAGGAGGGAGAACACCATAGGGAAGCTAGGGAGCAGATTGTGAAGGCCTTGCGTCACATTCATAAGAAGAGTAGGAAGGATTTGGGACCTAGGGGTGTTGTTTCATTGGAGCCATATCTTCAGTGGGTCCAAACGAGAGCTATTCAGTTGAAGATGTCGTATTCCCAAGAAACACCTATGCCTGATCTATTTGTGAAGACTACTCCTCCCTTATTAGATGATCTAGAAGATCTGCAGCTTGCTTTGGTCAGGATGCAATAGGAAAAGGATGCTTGAAAGAACAAGTGCCAAACTTTAGAGATTTCTTATAGAGCATACTTGAAGGAGAAAGACGACTTGATTGAGATCCTTGAGAGTCGAGCGGTAGAGACTATGGAGAGGCAAGGGGATTTATTTTCTCCTAAGCCTCAATCAGATGTTGATTACTCACTTCCTAATTCAGGTGATTGGAAGAAGGTTGCCACCAGGTACGCGGAAGAAAACCAGAGGTTGAAGGCTCAGATTGCCAGGCTCATAGGGAAGCACCAACGTATAGAGTGATCTCCATCAGCTTTACTTCTCAGGGTTTTAGATTTTATTTTCATCTTGTACTTGGGATCATTGAAACTTGTAATCCATTTTGGAGTTGTTATAATAAAAAATTCCAGTATTTAAATTGTGTTATTACTTTGATATTTGCAATATGTCCATAAATTTTAAATCCCTTGAAATATTAAATAATAAAATAAAATCATGTACATTGCATACCATGAATCATATTGCACATATTTCTTGGATTTTTTATGCATATCCAGGTGTCTTACCAAGCTTCTTTACTTCGTTCAGCAAGATGACTCACCACTACAACACTCGGGATAATTTCAGAAAGAAGATGGATAACTTAGAACAAGAGAATCACGAGTTGTGCGAGGAGGTTTCTACTTTGAAGGCCGGCATGTCCAATCTTACTGCTCTGATGGAACCTCTGGTGGCTACTCAGAATCAGCCACCGAGTGTCCAACCTCAACCAACAAGGGCAACTACTGAAGCTCCGACTGTTCTCGTATCTTATACTCCAGTTGTTGTTCAAAACTGCATGCCTCAAGGTTATCCATGGGGAATGCCAGAGAATTTTACACCTGAAGGTTTCAATCTTGGTCCTCAAGATACTCCAATTATTCAGACTATAATTGCTCTGGCACCTCCTATGGTGCATGCTGCTTGTGATCGGGTGAAATAGAACTGACTGTTTAAAGCTGGTTCGCGAAATGTCGCGGTAAGCAAGAGTCGCCACCGTCTTTTATTTTCTCCAACATGGAAAGGACAAAAGCACAGCAAAATTCCTTATCGAGAATGTTTCTCGGTTCGGGAGGTAGATTTATAGAAAGGGAAGGTGTTAGCACCCTTTCTATCCATGGTTATCCACGGGCTCTTAGGTACTTGCTCTTATGTTTTCAAAAATTTATTTGCTTTTCAAGTGTGTGTGGGTTTTGAAAAAGTTTCTTTGAAAGATTTCTGAATGACTCTTGTATCTGTCCTCAAGAGTGTTTGAAAAATTTGTTTTGAAAGCTTTTGAAAGTGTCAGTGTGAAAAGGTTTTTGTGTGTTTTTGAAGAGAGCAAGTACCCATGAGTCATCTACCTACCCTAAGGAATTAGGCTGTGTAAAAGTCCTTTAGGTAGTGTCGTCCCACCATTGAGAGGTAGGTAGCACCACCGTTGGAGGTGTTCGGGTCAATTCGATTGTAGGGACAGTGTGGTCACCGAAGCAATAGTAGGACACCTTAGAAGTAACCCTAATGTCCTAGATCCTTTTTAATCTAAGGCAACTGTTTCGAGGCAACTGGATCTTGGACATAAGAGCGACCGCTAAAACATCCTATACTTGACGGCCACTTTCGAAGGCAACGAGTGAGGCGTACCCTAGAAGTGGCAGGTGCATTGTGTGTTGTTTTCAGTTTATATTTATCTTGGATTAGGAAATCGTGAGCTACGCGTTGTTTTTAATTAACATACATTCTTTCATGCAATTAGCAGTTAGGAGTGCGGAAAATTAAAAGACGGAAAGGTAAAAGCTACGCTATTACAAGGCACGGGTCTATACATCGCCAAAATACAAAGACCCGTTTTTGATAAAGATGCGGAAAGTAAAAATAATAAACCTAATTACTATTACATCCGGAAGCAGTTACATAATAATCAAATAAGAAAATAGTGCGCGAATAAATTAAACTGGACGTCCGAGGGTGTTGGACCCTTTTGAGAAATTAAATTAAATTAAGACCTAATTATTTAATTAAAGAAAGTGTTTTTTATGTTTTTTGTGTTTATTATGGAAATAAAGAAAAAAGAATTAAAATTAAAGTTAGTAAAACCCTAGTTCTAGGTTTATTTTACTTATTAATAAAAATGTTAAAGTTAACTAATTTAAACTAATTAATTAATTTACATGTTTATGTACAAAAATAATAGTAATTAATAATGATAATAATAATAAATAATGATAATAATAATAAATAATGATAATAATAATTAATTAAGAAAAAGGTAAAAAGTGTCAAAACCTAATTCTATGTAATTTTTACTTATTAAGAAAAAGATTGAATTTTAACCCTAAATTAACCTAGATTAGTTATTAGAATTTATTTACAAAAATAAATTAGTGATGAAATTAATAAATAATTAAATATATTTACAATTTTGATTTTCTGTTTTTATTATGGAAAAATTAATTTGTGGTGAATTAAGAAAAAATACTTAAAACAATTAAAAGTATTAAAAAGAAAAGAAAATAAAATTTAAATATGCAAACCAAAGGGGTGTGATGGCCCAAAGTGGAGGTTTTTGTGAAGCAATTCAGGCCCATTAAGACAAAGCCTGGTTGACTTTCCTGATTGTGTGCGTGCTGTTTGACTGGAGCATACCATGGATTCCATCTCCTAGCCTTCAGATTGTTCATCAAGGCCACTTGGCAAGCTTAGGCGTGAGTGTGCATGATGGACCTTTGAATGAACATTGCATGTGAACGCTTTGTGAAAAAATAGAAAGAATTATATGGGGGACCTGGGAATCGAACCCAAGTCCCAGCGCTTGCCAGCAATGTCTCCAACCACTACGCCATTCAAACGCGTTTGTAAACATAATGACCAATAAAAATATTATATGAAAAGCAATAACCATGCTGGAAAACGCGCGCAGATTTGAATTCACCAACCAGGAGATGCCACGCCCTTCGTCTTCTTCTTTCTTCTGCAAAATATAAAACAAGATAGAGGGGGTTTTAAACCCCCACTAACTATAACAGTGAAAAATAGCGAATAGAGTTAGGGGCAATATAAAAAAGGCGCGATGATTCCATCTTGATCGTCTCATCCAGACGGTTTCAGCCATGGGCATTATGGTCTCTAATTTTACTCATGCTGAAAAGCCCCAATCTAAAAGCTTGGAAACCCTAAATCTCTCCCATGGCAACTGGCGTTTCAGGGCATATTAACGAAATTAAATCATACCAGAAGCTTCACCTGAATGCTATGAACACAAAACAATCAACCAAATGTGTTAAAAATGCATGAATCGAAGTTTACAGTTTTGAAAAAAAAGTGATCAACCGTGAATTTGTTAGAGCGTTTTCTTGAGCTTTAAGGCTTGCTCTCAATGGCAACAACTTCCTGGAAGGTCCAGCAATATATTGGAAACAAGAAAAAGGCTCGAATTGGCCTGCAAGTGGGAATTCAGTTTCTAAAATTCTTGACTTTTTTTCAATTTGGCAATGGTGTTTTTGTGGCAGCTTTTTCGTGTGTAGCCTTAGGGTTTGCTTCAGCACATATATGTGAATGAATTTAGGTTAGAATAAGGCCCATGAATCCATTGCATTATGACTTGAATATGTGATTGCCAATCATATCTTTTTCAATCTTTTCTTTCATGAAACTTTGCCAATCATGGATATTTTGCCTTGTTGATTGAGAAACGAGTTGCCAGCTTGCCCTAGCCTTATTTCCTTCATAAAAAGATTTAAAAAGCACATCTTTTGAATTTTCTTATAATTAAAACCAATTAAATGAATTAATATTAATATAAATTCACTTAATTAATTAAAAATAAGAAAATAAGTCAAATTAAGCTTAATGGGTCGTGCATAGGCTTTGGGTAAAGATTCAAGAAGGAATTTGAGGCCCATTAGCAAAATTGAAGTGTTTTAGGCAAAGTTGACTTTTGAAAGTTCCCAAAAATTTCCCAACTTCTCCAATGCATATCTTGCTTAATTTTGAAGCTATGCATATGTTCTAGGACATTTTGGAAAGTTCTTGAAGTCCTCTAACCAATGCCTTTGGTCTCATGTCATTTTGATTTACCAATCTCAAGTTATGGTCTTTGACTTAAAGTGCCTTTTGTTGACTTTTGAAAATGACCTATAATGTTGAAATTGATAACTTTTTGTGAGAGCATTTCTTGGACTTGGAGTGTGAAGATGAGTTGTAGGAAATGTCATCCCCTTCAAAATGAGAATTGGATGGGATTTTTCTGATAAACCATGAAGAAGTTATGCCCTGGTCAATTTGCAGTTGACTTTTCAACTGTCCAAAAATAGAAACTTTTGCATCTTGAGACTTTTTGAGCCATGTGTTGTACCCCAAGATTTTCCCTCCCATATTCTCCAAGAAATTGCCAAGTCAAGCTGCAAAATTCCCCAAGGGTTGCACAATGCAAAGGTCTCCCATACAGTCAAAACTAGGGTTTATGTTCTGATCAAGAAAATGAAGTGTCCAAAGGTCCTATCAAGTCTCATATGCCTACAAATGTTGTCAAGCATCCTCATATCAAGTTTCAAGGCATTCAGCTCAAAATTGCACAGTCAAGAACCCTAATTGCACTACAGTCAACTATAGGGGCAAAATGGTCATTTGACAGTCAAAAGTTCAAATTTTTGGTCAACATATCATTTTGAAGCCACAAACATCATTTGATCAATGCTTGATCATGATTCCCAAAATTTGGCTCAGAAATCATCAAAATGCAAAAGTTTCCTTATTTGGACAGGTGAAAAAGTCAACTGAAATTGACTAGGGCATAACTTTCACATGGATTATCAGAAAAATTCCATCCAAAGCTCATTTTGAAGAGAAAGACATTTCCTACAACTCATCTTCATACTTCAAGTCCAAGAAATGCTCTCACAAAAAGTTATCAATTTCAACATTATAGGTCATTTTCAAAAGTCAACAAAAAGGGACTTTAAGTCAAAGGCCATAACTTGAGATTGGTAAATCAAAATGACATGGGACCAAAGGCATTGGTTAGAGGACTCAAATACCTTTCCCAAATGTCCAAGAACATGAGAAAAGCTTAAAAATTGAGCAAGTTATGCCTTGTGGAAGTTGGGAAATTTTTGGATATTTTGAAAAGTCAATATTGATTCAAATGACCTAAAATTGCTAATGGGCCCATTTTTCTTCCACAATCCATCATTCCAAGCATGTGCACGACCACTTGGCCCAAAGGGAAGTTTTTATTCATTTTTTATTTATTTATTTGAATTTTTTATTTATATTAATTCATTTAAATCAATTAAATATGTGAAAAATACTTAACTTAACCTAACAAATATTTTTGTACATGTTTTAGTCTCAATAATTCGTGCATATGCAAATAAGGAAAGATTTGGAGAGATTGGAGCTGATTTGAACCAAAAACACATGGAAAAAGATATGAAAATAAGGCTTGAAAATCAAATCTTCAAATCAATGAATGCAATGGATTTGATTGATTTTTCTTGACCTAATATGCTCAGTACATAAGCCTAAAGGAAACCCTAATGCTCATACACACGCACAACTGCTCCAGAAAGCCATTATCAAACTTGAAAAAAATTTGCAAAAAAGTCAATTCTGAAAACAACATTCCAGGGCGATTCAAGACCTAATTCTTGTTCCATTAGCTTCCTTGAAGGTCACTGGACATATTCCAATCAAGAACAGCCATCCAAACGCAAGGAATTGGTATACAGCATTCAAGATACCTCGTGAAAAATTCATAATCGTGTTTTAAAATTTATGCATCTTCATAACATTTTATTCATTGATTCATATTCCTGATGAAATTCTGAAGCTAACCAATATAATTAATTGTATTTTTATGTGCTATATACGGTTTCGCCATTGATGATATTTAGGGTTCAGGAAGCTTGGAATTAGGGCTTTTGAAATTAAGAAAAATTAGCCTTCAAGACCTGTGCCATTAGATTCAGCAGGTTTGGACGAAGAAGATACCATGCTCGCGCCTAATTTATGGACTCTCTAGACCTATTCGCTATTTTCTCAAAACTGGCCTAAGAGAACACTTGCAAAACCGTGGCCATTGTTTTTACATTTTCAGGAACATGAAGAAGATGAGTCCGTGGCACACGATGATAGGTTGATTCAAAAATTCGCGCGCGTTGGTGGACCCTGGTCATTATTTCTTTTATCATATTTATTTGCTATTATATATTAAATGTATTTGGGATGGCACTACTTTAAGGACATTTACACAGACGAATTCCTTAGGGTAGGTAGACGACTCTAGATACTTGCTCTAATTTCAAAACAAATTCAAAAATACTTTTCACACCGACACCTTTTCAAAAAGCTTTCGAAAGCAAATTTTTCAAACACTCTTGAGGACCGATACAAGAGTCGAACTGGAATTTTCAAAGAAACTTTTTAAAACCCACATTGAAAAGCAAACAAACCATTTTTTGAAAACACAATGAGCAAGTATCTAAGAGCCCATGGATAACCATGGATAGAAAGGGTGCTAACACCTTCCCTTTCTATAATCTACCTCCCGAACCGAGAGCAATCTCTACAAGGAATTTTTCTGTGCTTTTGTCCTTTCCATTTGGAGAAAATAAAAGACGGTGGCGACTCTTGCTTCCGCGACATTTCGCGAACCAGCTTTAAACAGTCAGTTCCAGATCCACCGATCACAGAACTGGCGACTCTGCTGGGGACCAAACTTAAAGTGAGGTGTACCTTAGGGATAGCTCATAACTGTGTTTTCTCTTGTATTGATTTGCTTGCTTTACTATTGTGGGTTGCATGGGAGTTACATAGATCCTAACCCGGATCTGGGGATACCCTGTTTAGGTAGCATAAGCTGTGAGGGACCTGTCCGGCGTAGACCGACACGGGTGAAACAGTGGCTACGTTGGTGTGGCACCTTGGTTTGTACCGATATCCCTTGTGTTGCAACGAGGAGAATATGGGTCTTCTAAGGAGTCATTAAGCACCAACAACCTTAGAACCTTAATTGACACAACTTGGCCTTTAGAATTGTAGCAGTATGCTACGCCCATTGAGGCTAAACTCTCGTGATGGTTCTGGCCGCAAGAAAAGATTGCGATGCTGGAGTTATGACCGATTGAGGGTAGTCAATGATATTGGGATCCTCTAAGAACCCGGTTACTTTGATAGGACAGGTATGAACCAACAAACTGAAAGAGGGTAGTACCTAGACCCCATGTTGGCCTTAAACCCTAAGGACTTGTCTTGTGTGACTTGTGTGCCTCCCAACTTGACTATTTGCATGCTCGTTATCTGACACATGAACTACTTGCAGGTTTTGTTTTAGTCCTTAATTGGGACCCATGACAGGGCTTACTAAGTTTCTTGCAGGTTTTGTTTTAGTCCTTAATTGGGACCCATGACAGGGCTTACTAAGTTTCTTGCAAGTTTTGTTTATAGTCCTTAATTAGGATTCATAACAGAGTGTACTGAGTTTCTTGCAGACTAGTTTCTTGCAGGTTTTGTTTATAGTCCTTGATGGGGACTCATAACAGGGTTACTTACATTACCCCATGCATACCATAACATCATACCATTACATACATCCTAACCCATTTCAAGGATCTCAAGGGCTTGTGATGCAGGTCATGGTGAATCAACTATCCCAGCAAGGGGCAAAGAGGATTTATTTTCCTCTAGACAAGGTTGTCAAGGGCTATGACCCACTTGATATGGTGAGCTTTGACCCTTGAAGAAGGTTCCCCTAACCAAGGTTGTCTGGAAACCAAAACCAGACATGATGACTAAAGTCAAAGGCTATGACCCATTTGATATGGTGAGCCTTTGACCCTTGGAAGAAAGACTCTCAACAAATATGAAGTTCTTTCAATCAAGCTACTGGATCCAGATGCTAACCAATTTTCTTGTTTACCCCGCGAGGTCCTTGAAAACATTGCATGCATGTCATACACATCATTACATAACAGGTATCTTTGTTGCAGGTCACTTACCTTTCTCGCTGTTTATTTCAGCAATGGCCTTCCAACCAGATAACCAGGACCTTCTCGCTCAAGAGACTCAGTTCAGGGAAATCCTCCTGAATCTATCCAAGGGGCAGGAGGAGCTAAGGACACTTCTCATGGAGACTTTTGTTAGGAACAGTGCTGAGGATGAAAGGCTAAAACACCTACAAGCTGAGGTGGATGCATTGAAGGTCCAGATGCTGGGGCAGGTGACTGCCATTCAAGGGTTAGCTCAAAGACAAGATGAGCTCTGGTTTCTCGTCAACCAATTGCTTCAGGGCAACCAACTGGGGCAAAAGTCTAAGGGCAAAAAGCCAGTCATCGTTCAACCACCTTTGAGACAAGGAGGTAAGGGGAGAGCTCCTCAAATGGCTCCAGTATCACAAATTCAACATCACAGCCAACAAAAGAGCGAGAGAAGGCAGTTCACTCGACTCAGCATGACCTTATCTCAGATATTGCCACAGTTGCTGGAGACCAAGCTGGTAACTCTAAAAGAAGCTCCGAAGAGCCAAAATACAACATCACCTAAGTATAACCCCAACGCCCGCTGCGCTTATCACTCTGACAGCCCGGGGCATACTACAGATGATTGTTGGAGCTTGAAAAATAAGATCCAAGACATGATCGACGCTGGAGAGATTCAGTATAAAGTACCCAAGACTCCCCACGTGATCACTGCTCCCTTGCCAAATCATGGCTAGGATTGAGAAATTTTTGTTCATTCGAATTTCGAGTTGCAATTTTCTTTTGTTCAAACATTTACTCATGTTAAACATTGTTATTTCATTGATGCATCGCATATGTCTGTTCTGAAACAATATATTCGTATTCACTAAATGCAAATTATCTTCATATTTTTTCTGATGTCAACTCTCAATCAATAATTCTAAGCCTCTTGAGGGAGGATGACGAAAACGATACCACAATCTACAGTATGCTTTTGAACAGACCCCGCTGATGAGGTACAGGCATTGTTTCAATCCCTAAACACTGGAGTTATAAGGATGATAATCCCTCGTCAACCCCTCTGAGCCAAAGAAGTAGGAGTTTTTCTTTTCGAAATTTAAAAACCCTTAATCATAACCGGGGGCAGGGTAGTCTCTCAGTTGATGCAAGTGCATAACGAATGGCACTAAAGAGGTCCTTACAAAAAAGAAAGACAATGATGGTTCCGAATAATCAATAAAGAAAGGCAGTCATTATCTCCCAAAGAATAAAAACCCATTAAGTCAAAACCCATGAAGGAGACTTACAAAAGTGGGGCATCCCGCTGACTGTAATTCCAAAGAAGGAAACAGTTCAGGCAAAAAAAGAAAGGGATAACAAAAAAATCAGACAAGAAAGAGGTCTTACCAACCCTCAACAAGAAAGGAATGACTGCCTATTCAAAATAAGTTATCAACATCCGAATCATCACCGGAAAATCAGAGCAAAGACTCAAACAAGGTCTAACGTATGATCGACTGAGTTTAGGTTTGGAGAACATCACGAAGAGCGGGTGGGTACAAATAATTTGAGCCTTTATCCTTTGTTTCTTAAACCGTGAACCAAGCCACGTTATAACCCTTAAAAGTCCTAGCTGAAGCATGGATTAGTTCGAAAGCATACTGTGACGAAAGGTATCCTGACTCCTTAAGGCTTACTATAAAGAAGGAGTTGACATCACGTTTACAAACATTCATTTGTTTTATGAAAAAAGGAATGCATTTTCAAAATCTTCAAGACAGACATAGGCTTTGCATTTTAACATAACTTTGTTTGCATATGACTTTTTGTTTGAACAACATAGAAGTTCGCACGACGAATGCCTAATGAACAGAAGTACCTCTAATCAAGGGGCACGGCATGATCTTGGTCTATCATCTGGGGCAGTCCAGTCAAGATTCGGAGAATCTCTCAAGATGCCAAGATAGCCTGGGGCAAATCTCCGCCTAGGTCACTTGGGGCATTCCGACAACGAATCTTGCCTGATCAAACACCTTCTGGTAGCATGACAACACACTTCTAACAGGGGTAACTCCCTACATTCCAAGAGCATGGACATAGTCGGAAAAATACTACGCAAAAACAAAGACCCGCTAGGCTGACATGCCTAGGCAAAAATTAGGGCTTCCCGGCGAACCAAAAGGGTTCGGGAAAAAATAAGGGATGAAATGAAAAAACTGTACACCCGACAAGTCGAAAACCTGAAAGGGCGGCTTGGGCAAAAATGGGTATCCCGGTGGACTGAAAACCCGAAAGGGCGGTCCAGGAAAAAGTTAGGGATCAAAGCGTACAACTATGTCCTGTTATCTTGTCACCTGCCTACCAAAAAAAGGTTTTGTCCATCAACAACTATCAGCACCCCACATGTGCCTCCCCCATAGAAACAGGGGCAATAACGGGTGGTTTAAGCAATCTAATCGCTCTGTCCACCAAGGTATCAAGGTGAGTTCAGCTAAAGAACATGACCAGTACATCTTAATTCCCCAGAGAGTGATTCAGCAAAAAAGTACATTCTTCTCCAGGCAGAGTTATCAAATCTCAAGGAAATTGAGTATCCTCCCATAGATCTCAATACTTCCCCAGCAACATATATTCTTAACAAGCATCCCCGGCAATCTTGGTCTGAAGATTGTTCCCCGGCGGCATATCAACATTCCAAGGAATCACTTCCCCAGGAGATTCCAATCCGGCTTCCCCAGGAAAGATGGAATTCATATCCCCAAACAATAAGCATATCCCCAGTAGATTCTGGAAGCTTATCCCCTCGCAAGACACGAACGCGTCGTCCGGTTTGATTTAAAGAGTTATTTCCTTAACAGAATATAACTGGGTTATCCTCAGCCGAAAGCCACGGAAAGAGCATCCTCGACGAAGCCTTCTTACCCCAGCGAAGTCTATCAGCACTTCCAATACAGCAGAAATACCCTCAGCAAGTTACTATCAACAATTCAGCAAAGCATATCTATCCCCACAGAGTATTGCTTCCCAGCATAGTCACTAGAGTATCTTTTCTCCCCGCAGAATCTTCCATTTGCCAAGTTTATTCCGCAACGGAGTCATCTTCTCCTACCGGTATTCTTGCAACTATCATCCCCAGCGGAAGCAAAAATCTGTTCTTCAACATCAGCTCAGGAGCGACTTCCCGGCACCCGTCAAGGATTTATTTTCCTCAGACGAAAACATATATTCATAAAACATCACATACATCATTATAGCATGCATAGACGCATTATATCATACAAATCGCATTTATATTGAGAACATCATTGCTTGATCCATATCATGCATTGCATATGACTGACCTTTACCTTTCAGGAAAGATGCAGTTGAAATTCTCAATCATATTTCAAGACCTAGACCGGTTCAGTTAATCGACTCCAAAGATTTCTTATCCAGTCCCAGGCCCTCTCTAGTCCAGCTGAATCGACTCCCAACAGATTTTCCTGATAAGGACTCAGTAGAAGTCATCCCAGATTATAATTTCCTATTGGTTCTCTCTCCGACGGCGCATGAGATTTCCATTTTAGGGTTTTCTTTTGAGGGTGATAATCTCCTATGGTTCCCTCTCCGACGGTGAGTGAGGTGGTAAGTCCTTTTCAGATGTTTCCCTCTCCGACGGTGAGTGAGGTGATAATCTCCTATGGTTCCCTCTCCGACGGTGAGTGAGGTGGTAAGTCCTTTTCAGATGTTTCCCTCTCTGACGGTGAGTGAGGTGATAGTCTCCTATGGTTCCCTCTCCGACGGTGAGTGAGGTGGTAAGTCCTTTTCAGATGTTTCCCTCTCCGACGGTGAGTGAGGTGATAGTCTCATATGGTTCCCTCTCCGACGGTGAGTGAGGTGATAGTCTCCTATGGTTCCCTCTCCGACGGTGAGTGAGGTAGTAAGTCCTTTTCAGATGTTTCCCTATCCGACGGTGAGTGAGGTGATAGTCTCCTATGGTTCCCTCTCCGACGGTGAGTGAGGTGGTAAGTCCTTTTCAGATGTTTCCCTCTCCGACGGTGAGTGAGGTGATAGTCTCCTATGGTTCCCTCTCCGACGGTGAGTGAGGTGGTAAGTCCTTTTCAGATGTTTCCCTCTCCGACGGTGAGTGAGGTGATAGTCTCCTATGGTTCCCTCTCCGACGGTGAGTGAGGTGGTAAGTCCTTTTCAGATGTTTCCCTCTCCGACGGTGAGTGAGGTGATAGTCTCCTATGGTTCCCTCTCCGACGGTG
The DNA here is from genome assembly GCA_948472305.1 of Vicia faba. Taxonomy (NCBI): domain Eukaryota; kingdom Viridiplantae; phylum Streptophyta; class Magnoliopsida; order Fabales; family Fabaceae; genus Vicia; species Vicia faba. Next base: position 749,470,424 of record OX451740.1, on the reverse strand, counting down.
AGTGAGGTGGTAAGTCCTTTTCAGATGTTTCCCTCTCCGACGGTGAGTGAGGTGATAGTCTCCTATGGTTCCCTCTCCGACGGTGAGTGAGGTAATAATTCCTTTTCTATGGTCCCCTCTCCGACGGTGACTGAGGCGATAATTCCTTTTCAGATGGTTCCCTCTCTGACGGTGACTGAGGTGATAATTCCTTTCAGATTATAATTGCCTATGGTTCTCTTCCCGATACTGCAAAGATGGTAATTCCCGCTAAGATTTTTCTCAACGAGCGTTGTTGAAGTTAAAGTCGCCCAAGGTTCTCTTACCATTCATACTAAGGTGGTAACCATCCCTGGTTCATTCATCATCTTGTGAAGCTCCAAACTCAACTCCTATAACCAGTCAGGACATATCTATACCAAGCATCTGAAATCAGCTCCTGCAACGTGTCAGGTACTCATTTCTCTTTTGCAGGTATGCAGGTTCTCGCTAAGGAATCTCTTACGCGATCAACATCCAGATGGCATCTATAAGCCCATCACCCTATTCATCAATCCCCAAATGGCATCTATAAGCCCATTCCCACTATGTGAGCGCAAATTTTTGGGCACTCTAGTGTTCAATCATCTTCCACCCTCGGATTGCGAAAGGCACGTCAGCCAATCTGCATCCTCAGGTCTAAGAAGATTGAACAGGGGCAACTGTTGTACCCCAAAATTTTCCCTCCCATATTCTCCAAGAAATTGCCAAGTCAAGCTGCAAAATTCCCCAAGGGTTGCACAATGCAAAGGTCTCCCATACAGTCAAAACTAGGGTTTATGTTCTGATCAAGAAAATGAAGTGTCCAAAGGTCCTATCAAGTCTCATATGCCTACAAATGTGGTCAAGCATCCTCATATCAAGTTTCAAGGCATTCAGCTCAAAATTGCACAGTCAAGAACCCTAATTGCACTACAGTCAACTGTAGGGGCAAAATGGTCATTTGACATTCAAAAGTTCAAATTTTTGGTCAACATATCATTTTGAAGCCACAAACATCATTTGATCAATGCTTGATCATGATTCCCAAAATTTGGCTCAGAAATCATCAAAATGCAAAAGTTTCCTTATTTGGACAGTTGAAAAAGTCAACTGAAATTGACCAGGGCATAACTTTCACATGGATTATCAGAAAAATTCCATCCAAAGCTCATTTTGAAGAGAAAGACATTTCCTACAACTCATCTTCATACTTCAAGTCCAAGAAATGCTCTCACAAAAAGTTATCAATTTCAACATTATAGGTCATTTTCAAAAGTCAACAAAAAGGGACTTTAAGTCAAAGGCCATAACTTGAGATTGGTAAATCAAAATGACATGGGACCAAAGGCATTGGTTAGAGGACTCAAAGACCTTTCCAAAATGTCCAAGAACATGAGAAAAGCTTAAAAATTGAGCAAGTTATGCCTTGTGGAAGTTGGGAAATTTTTGGATATTTTGAAAAGTCAATATTGATTCAAATGACCTAAAATTGCTAATGGGCCCATTTTTCTTCCACAATCCATCATTACAAGCATGTGCACGACCACTTGGCCCAAAGGGAAGTTTTTATTCATTTTTTATTTATTTATTTGAATTTTTTATTTATATTAATTCATTTAAATCAATTAAATATGTGAAAAATACTTAACTTAACCTAACAAATCTTTTTGTACATGTTTTAGTCTCAATAATTCGTGCATATGCAAATAAGGAAAGATTTGGAGAGATTGGAGCTGATTTGAACCAAAAACACATGGAAAAAGATATGAAAATAAGGCTTGAAAATCAAATCTTCAAATCAATGAATGCAATGGATTTGATTGATTTTTCTTGACCTAATATGCTCAGTACATAAGCCTAAAGGAAACCCTAATGCTCATACACACGCACAACTGCTCCAGAAAGCCATTATCAAACTTGAAAAAAAATTGCAAAAAAGTCAATTCTGAAAACATCCTTCCAGGGCGATTCAAGACCTAATTCTTGTTCCATTAGCTTCCTTGAAGGTCACTGGACATATTCCAATCAAGAACAGCCATCCAAACGCAAGGAATTGGTATACAACATTCAAGATACCTCGTGAAAAATTCATAATCGTGTTTTAAAATTTATGCATCTTCATAACATTTTATTCATTGATTCATATTCCTGATGAAATTCTGAAGCTAACCAATATAATTAATTGTATTTTTATGTGCTATATACGGTTTCGCCATTGATGATATTTAGGGTTCAGGAAGCTTGGAATTAGGGCTTTTGAAATTAAGAAAAATTAGCCTTCAAGACCTGTGCCATTAGATTCAGCAGGTTTGGACGAAGAAGATACCATGCTCGCGCCTAATTTATGGACTCTCTAGACCTATTCGCTATTTTCTCAAAACTGGCCTAAGAGAACACTTGCAAAACCGTGGCCATTGTTTTTACATTTTCAGGAACATGAAGAAGATGAGTCTGTGGCACACGCTGATAGGTTGATTCAAAAATTCGCGCGCGTTGGTGGACCCTGGTCATTATTTCTTTTATCATATTTATTTTCTATTATATATTAAATGTATTTGGGATGGCACTACTTTAAGGACATTTACACAGACGAATTCCTTAGGGTAGGTAGACGACTCTAGATACTTGCTCTAATTTCAAAACAAATTCAAAAATACTTTTCACACCGACACCTTTTCAAAAAGCTTTCGAAAGCAAATTTTTCAAACACTCTTGAGGACCGATACAAGAGTCGAACTGGAATTTTCAAAGAAACTTTTTAAAACCCACATTGAAAAGCAAACAAACCATTTTTTGAAAACACAATGAGCAAGTATCTAAGAGCCCATGGATAACCATGGATAGAAAGGGTGCTAACACCTTCCCTTTCTATAATCTACCTCCCGAACCGAGAGCAATCTCTACAAGGAATTTTTCTGTGCTTTTGTCCTTTCCATTTGGAGAAAATAAAAGACGGTGGCGACTCTTGCTTCCGCGACATTTCGCGAACCAGCTTTAAACAGTCAGTTCCAGATCCACCGATCATACCATGCTTGTGGAATCATGATCAAGAATTGATCAAATGATTATTGTGGCTTCAAAATAAGATGTTGACCAAATTTTTTGACTTTTGACTGTCAAATGACCATTTTGCCCCTGCAGTTGACTGTGAGGCAATTAGGGTTTTTGACTGTGCAACTTGATGCCGTGAGTCTTGAAATTTGACATATGGATGCTTGACAATGTATATAGGCATATGGGACTTGATTGGACCCTTGAAAACCTCAATTTCTTTGCAAGAACCAAAACCCTAATTTTGACTGTGTTAGGAGGCAATTGGACTGTGCAACCCTTGAGAGATTTTGAACCATTTGGAGATTGATCTTGACAAATCTTGAAGAATATGGGAGGGAAAATTTTGGGGTACAACAGTTGCCCCTGTTCAATCTTCTTAGACCTGAGGATGTAGATTGGCTGGCGTGCCTTTCGTAATCCGAAGGTGGAAGATGATTGAACACTAGAGTGCCCAGAAATTTGCACTCACATAGTAGAGTATCAGCAGCGTGATGTAGGGAATGGGCTTACAGATGCCATTTAGAGATTGTTGGTAGGAGAATGGGCATATAGATGCCATCTGCAGATGTGACAGAACCTTGTCGGGAATGGGCTTATAGATTCCATTTGGAACTGTAATGGTAGTTGTGGAGATGGGCTTATAGATGCCATCGGGAGGTTGTCGATCGCGTAAGAGATTCCTTAGCGAGAACTTGCGTACCTGAGAAGAAAGATAATTACCTGGCCTGTTACAGGGGTTGATCTTCAAACTCTTCATGCAGACATGCCCTGGTTGGATGCAGGCGTCGAATCTACAATTAGTTGCTCACAGATGTGCCCTGGCTAGATACAGGAATCGAATCTGGAAATAGTCGTCAACAGATTTGCCCTGGCTGGATATAGGTATCGAATCTTCAAACTCTTCAGACGTGCCCTGGCTGGATACAGGAATCGAATCTGGAATTAGTCGTCAACAGATTTGCCCTGGCTGGATATAGGTATCGAATCTTCAAACTCTTCAGACGTGCCCTGGCTGGATACAGGAATCGAATCTGGAATTAGTCGTCAACAGATTTACCCTGGCTGGATACAGGTATCGAATCTTCAAACTCTTCAGACGTGCCTTGGCTAGATACAGGAATCGAATCTGGAATTAGTCATCAACAGATTTACCTTGGCTGGATACAGGTATCGAATCTTCAAACTCTTCAGACGTGCCCTGGCTGGATACAGGAATCGAATCTGGAATTAGTCGTCAATAGATTTACCCTGGCTGGATACAGGTATTGAATCTTTAAACTCTTCAGACGTGCCCTGGCTGGATACAGGAATTGAATCTGGAATTAGTCGTCAACAGATTTACCCTGGCTGGATACAGGTATCGAATCTTCAAACTCTTCAGACGTGCCCTGGCTGGATACAGGAATCGAATCTGGAATTAGTCGTCAACAGATTTGCCCTGGTTGGATACAGGTATCGAATCTTCAAACTCTTCAGACGTGCCCTGGCTGGATACAGGAATCGAATCTGGAATTAGTCGTCAACAGATTTTCCCTGGCTGGATACAGGTATCGAATCTTCAAACTCTTCAGACGTGCCCTGGCTGGATACAGGAATCGAATATGGAATTAGTCGTCAACAGATTTGCCCTGGCTGGATACAGGTATCGAATCTTCAAACTCTTCAGACGTGCCCTGGCTGGATACAGGAATCGAATCTGGAATTTCTTTATGCAGATATGCCCTGGCTAGATACAGGTGTCGAATCCACAAATAATCGCTCATAGATATGCCCTGGCTAGATACAGGTATCGAATCTGGAATTGCGACAATTGATAGTAATCATCTTTGTATTGACCTTTTTCCTGAAAAGGCGAAACATTAGTTGTATGCAATATCATGATGTATGAGATGCGTGATGTTCTCAAAATAAATGAGATTGTATGTTCATGATACGTATATGCATGCTATAATGTATGAAGATGTGATGTTTATGAATGTATTTTTGTCTCGGAAAATAAATCCTTGACGAATGCCGGGAGTTTGTTGAATCCTGGGCTGATGTTTGAAGAGGAGAGTTCTTCATTTCCGCTGGGGATATTGATTGCAAGAATAAACCGGTAGGAGAAGATGACTCCGTTGGGGAATAAACTTGTTGGAGAGATTACTCTGCAGGGAATTGCTCTGTGGGAAGAGATACTTCGCTGAGGTTTTGATGATAACTCCGCTGGGGATTCCGTTGATAAGCTCTGTTGGAAGATTTGATGAACTCCGCTGGGGGATAGGAAGAACTTCGTCGGGGACGATCTTTCCGTTGTAATTAGCTGAGGATAACCCAGTTATAAGCTCTGGTGAGGAATAACCTTCTGGATAAAGCCGGGGAGAGGCGTGCGTACCCTGCAGGTGATAAGCTTCCAGAGTCTACTGGGGATAAGCTTCCTACTGGGGAGATTGATTCAACTCTCCTGGGGAGACTTTGGACTGCACTGGGGAATGGCTCCACTGGATGTCTGGTATTCCGCCGGGGAACAATCTTAGATCAAGACTGCCGGGGATGCTTGCTTAGGAATAACTGTATACTTCACTGGGGAATATTGAGATCTTCTGGGGGTACCCAATTTCCTTAAGACTGACAGTAGACTAACTCTGCTTGGGGAGAGTGTTGCTGACTCTTGTCTTACTCTGGGGGAGTGGAGGTAACTTGGCCATGTTCTTCAGCTGAACTTACCTTGGCACCTCGGTGGACAGAGCAACCAGATCGCTTAGACGATTCTTATTGCCCCAGTTTCTGCGGGAGAAGGTACCTGTGGAGGTGCTTGATAACTGCCGATTTGACCAATCTTCTTCTGGTAGGCAAGTGACGAGATGACGAGACATAATCGTACGCTGTTGCTTCCTAAATTTTGCCTGGACCGCCCCTTCGGGTTTTCAGTCCACCGGGATGCCCTTTTTTGCCCAAGCCGCCTTTTCAGGTTTTCGACTTGTCGGGTGTACAGATTCTTTCATTTTCATCCCTTGTTTTTGCCCGAACCCTTTTGGTTCGCCGGGAAGCCCTTATTTTTGCCTAGGTGTGTCAACCTAGCGGGTCTTTGATTGTGCGTAGTATTTTTTCGACTATGTCCGTGCTCTCAGGATGTAGGGAGTTGTCACTGTCGGCAGTGTTGTGTTGCCATACTACCAGAAGATCTTCGTTTGATCATGCAGGATTCGTAGCTGGGATTCATGTCCACTGCCCCAGGTGACTCAGATGGTGATTTGCCCCAAGTTGATTGGCCTTTTGAGAGATTCTCTGAATCTTGACTGGACTGCCCCAGATGATGGACAATGATCGTGTCTGCCCCTTGGTTGGAAGTGCTTTTGTTCATTAGACATTCATCGTGCGAACTTCTATGCTGTTCAAACAAATAGTCATATGCAAGTAATGTTATATCAGAAATGCAAAGCTTATGGCTATCTTGAAGTTTTTGAAAATGCATTTTTTTTTAGTAAAACAAGCAGATTTTGTAAAATGTGATGTCAACTCGTTATTTTACCGCAAGCCTTAAGGAGTCAGGATACCTTTGGTAACAATATGCTTTCGAACTAACCCATGCTTCAGCTAGGACTTTTAAGGGTTGTAACGTGGCCTGGTTCACGGTTTAAGAAACAAAGGATAAAGGCTCAAATTTTATTTGTACCCACCCGTTCTTCGTAATGTTCTTCGATCCTGAACTCAGCTGATCATGCATTAGACCTTGTTTGAGTCTTTGTCCTGATATTCTGGTGATGGTTCGGATATTGATAATTTATTTTGAATAGGCAGTCATTTCTTTTTTGTTGAGGGTTTGTAGGACCTCTTTCTTTTTTTGATTTTGTTATCCCTGTTTTTTGCCTGAACTGTTTCTTTTGTGATTACAGTCAGCGGGATGCCCCAGTTTTGTAAGTCTCCTTCATAGGTTTTGACTTATTGGGCTTTAGTTTTTTTTGGTAATGACTGCCTGTCTTTATGATTATTCAGAACCATCGCTGTCTTTTGCTTTGTAAGGACTCCTTTGATGCCATTCATTGTGCACCTGGATCAACTGAGAGAAACTACCCTGCCCCAGGTTATGATTAAGGATTTTAATTTTGTGCGAAAAGAAAAACTCCTACTTCTTTGGCTCGAAGGGGTTGACGAGGGATTATCTTCCTTATAACTCCAGCGTTTAGGAATTGAAACAATGCTTGTACCTCATCAGTAGGGTCTGTTCAAAAGCATATTGTAGATTGTGGTATCTTTTTCGTCATCCTCCCTCAAGAGGCTTAGGATTTTCAATCACGAGTTGATCATCACAAAAATATGAAAACAATTTACATATAGCGAATGCGAATATATTGATTCAAAACAGACATATGCGATGCATTGATAAAGTAATAACGTTTGCCATGACAATAATTGTTTGAACAATCAAAAGAAAATTACAGCTTGAAAATTCTAATGGACAAAAAGTCTTCTCGTCTCAGGACTTATCACTTCAAATGGTGAATCCTGCATGGATGGTAGAAGAACTCAGCTTGACCCTCTTGGGTGAAATCCACTACTCCTTCATTAATCAGGTCCTGGACTTTGTTCTTCAGAGCCCAGCAGTCGGCAGTGTCATGTCCAGGACTATCAGAGTGGTATGCACATCTTTTGTTGGGATGATAGTTAGGAGCAGAGATGTTGGGGTTCCGGGGAGGAGCCCTTAGTGTAATTAGATTCAAACTCAATAGGTGTTGTAAAGCTTGAAACAGCGACACGTTGAGCTGGGTGAATTGCCTCCTGGGCTTGTTTGGCTTACTCTGATCAACCTGTTGCTCTGGGCGAGGTTATGGTTGGACCTGTGAAGCGGTAGTAATTTGGAGAGGTCTATTCCTTACCATACCAGACTCTTGTCCTCTTGGAAGTTGATCAATGACCTGGTCCCTGACTTGGACTGGTTGCTTCATGTTGTATCTGTCTTGATGAAGTTGACTGATCATGGTCCTCAACTCTTCTTGCTCCTAAGATAAGCCTTGAATGAGAGCCATTTGCCCCAGCATCTGGGTTCTCATTGTATCTACCTCAGCTTGCAGACGTTTCAGCCGTTCGTCCTTATCATCTTCCGGACTTTTCTTGGACAAATTCCCCATGAGGAGTGTCCTCAACTCTTCCTGCCCCTTGGATAGGCTTAGGAAGATCTCCCTGAACTGAGTCTCTTGAGCATGAAGACCCTGGTTATCTTGTTGGGAAGCCATTGCTGAAATAAACAGCGAAAAAGGTAAGTGACCTGCAACAAGGGTACCTGTAATGCAATGATATGTATGATATGCATGCGACCTCGCGGGGTAAACAAGAAGATTGTTAGAATTGGAATCCGATAGCTTGATTGAAGGAACTTCATGTTGTTGAGAGTCCTTCTTCAAGGGTCAAAGGCTCACCATATCCCGTGGGTCATAGCCCCTGACAACCTTGGCTAGAGGAAAATAAATTCTCTTTTGCCCCTTGCTGGACAGTTGGTTCATCATGACCTGCATCACAAGCCCTTGAAATCCTTGAAATGGGTTAGTCCTTATGCAGGATGCCTGCAATGGTATGATGTTATGCTATGCATGGAGTGATATAAGTAGGCCCTGTAATGAGTCCTAATTAAGGACTGTAAACAAAACCTGCAAAGAACTCGTGTTGTTAGATAACAAGTATGCAAGTAGTTCAAGTACGAAGGCACACAAGTCACACAAGACGACCCTTAGAGTTTAGGCCAGCATGAAGTTTGGGGTACTACCCTCTTGAAGTTGGTGGGATCAAAACCTGTCCTATCAAAAGTAACCGGGATCTAAGGAGCTCAACATCATAGGGTTGTTTTCTGTGTTCATTGTTTTGATTTAGCCACTGAACTGGCGATCAAAATATTCCAAGAAAACAACCCTCAATGAGTGTAGTATCGAGTATCAACCAACTTTGGACTGCACCAAAGTCAGTCATCTCACTACCCTAAAGAGGCCAGGATGGTCAAGTAAGGTTCCTAAGGTCAGTTGATGCTTCACGACACCACGCGGCGGCCCCGTACTCTCCTTGACTTGACTCAAGGGTTACCGGTACTCACCAAAGTGCCACATCAACGTAGCAGACTGCTTCAACCGTGTCGATATACCCCGCACAATTCCCTCACAGTCTTGTTGCTACTTTCTAAGAAGGTATCCCCCAGATCTGGGTTAGGATCTATGAAACTCCCAAAACAGGCCCACAATATTAGATCAAGCAAAGCAAGCAATTGAAAACATGATGATGAACTATTCCTAAGGTACACCCCACTTATTAATATCCCCAGCAGAGTCGCCAGTTCTGTGATCGGTGGAAATAGAACTGACTGTTTAAAGCTGGTTCGCGAAATGTCGCAGTAAGCAAGAGTCGCCACCGTCTTTTATTTTCTCCAACATGGAAAGGACAAAAGCACAACAAAATTCCTTATCGAGAATGTTTCTGGGTTCGGGAGGTAGATTTATAGAAAGGGAAGGTGTTAGCACCCTTTCTATCCGTGGTTATCCACGGGCTCTTAGGTACTTGCTCTTATGTTTTCAAAAATTTATTTGCTTTTCAAGTGTGTGTGGGTTTTGAAAAAGTTTCTTTGAAAGATTTCTGAATGACTCTTGTATCTGTCCTCAAGAGTGTTTGAAAAATTTGTTTTGAAAGCTTTTGAAAGTGTCAGTGTGAAAAGGTTTTTGTGTGTTTTTGAAGAGAGCAAGTACCCATGAGTCATCTACCTACCCTAAGGAATTAGGCTGTGTAAAAGTCCTTTAGGTAGTGTCGTCCCACCATTGAGAGGTAGGTAGCACCACCATTGGAGGTGTTCGGGTCAATTCGATTGTAGGGACAGTGTGGTCACCGAAGCAATAGTAGGACACCTTAGAAGTAACCCTAATATCCTAGATCCTTTTTAATCTGAGGCAACCGTTTCGAGGCAACTGGATCTTGGACATAAGAGCGACCGCTAAAACATCCTATACTTGACGACCACTTTCGAAGGCAACGAGTGAGGCGTACCCTAGAAGTGGCAGGTGCATTGTGTGTTGTTTTCAATTTATATTTATCTTGGATTAGGCAATCGTGAGCTACGCGTTGTTTTTAATTAACATACATTCTTTCATGCAATTAGCAGTTAGGAGTGCGGAAAATTAAAAGACGGAAAGGTAAAAGCTACGCTATTACAAGGCGCGGGTCTATACATCGCCAAAATACAAAGACCCGTTTTTGATAAAGATGCGGAAAGTAAAAATAATAAACCTAATTACTATTACATCCGGAAGCAGTTACATAATAATCAAATAAGAAAATAATGTGCGAATAAATTAAACTGGACGTCCGAGGGTGTTGGACCCTTTTGAGAAATTAAATTAAATTAAGACCTAATTATTTAATTAAAGAAAGTGTTTTTTATGTTTTTTGTGTTTATTATGGAAATAAAGAAAAAAAGAATTAAAATTAAAGTTAGTGAAACCCTAGTTCTAGGTTTATTTTACTTATTAATAAAAATGTTAAAGTTAACTAATTTAAACTAATTAATTAATTTACATGTTTATGTACAAAAATAATAGTAATTAATAATGATAATAATAATAAATAATGATAATAATAATTAATTAAGAAAAAGGTAAAAAGTGTCAAAACCTAATTCTATGTAATTTTTACTTATTAAGAAAAAGATTGAATTTTAACCCTAAATTAACCTAGATTAGTTATTAGAATTTATTTACAAAAATAAATTAGTGATGAAATTAATAAATAATTAAATATATTTACAATTTTGATTTTCTGTTTTTATTATGGAAAAATTAATTTGTGGTGAATTAAGAAAAAATAGTTAAAACAATTAAAAGTATTAAAAAGAAAAGAAAATAAAATTTAAATATGCAAACCAAAGGGGTGTGATGGCCCAAAGTGGAGGTTTTTGTGAAGCAATTCAGGCCCATTAAGACAAAGCCTGGTTGACTTTCCTAATTGTGTGCGTGCTGTTTGACTGGAGCATACCATGGATTCCATCTCCTAGCCTTCAGATTGTTCATCAAGGCCACTTGGCAAGCTTAGGCGTGAGAGTGCATGATGGACCTTTGAATGAACATTGCATGTGAACGCTTTGTGAAAAAATAGAAAGAATTATATGGGGGACCTGGGAATCGAACCCAAGTCCCAGCGCTTGCCAGCAATATCTCCAACCACTACGCCATTCAAACGCGTTTGTAAACATAATGACCAATAAAAATATTATATGAAAAGTAATAACCATGCTGGAAAACGCGCGCAGATTTGAATTCACCAACCAGGAGATGCCACGCCCTTCGTCTTCTTCTTTCTTCTACAAAATATAAAACAAGATAGCGGGGGTTTTAAACCCCCACTGTGATCGGTGGATTTAGAACTGACTGTTTAACGCTGGTTCTCGAAATGTCGCGGAAGCAAGAGTCGCCACCGTCTTTTATTTTCTCCAACATGGACAGGACAAAAGCACAGCAAAATTCCTTATGAGATAGTTTCTCGGTTTGGGAGGTAGATTTATAGAAAGGGAAGGTGTTAGCACCCTTTCTATCCATGGTTATCCATGGGCTCTTAGATACTTGCTCATTGTGTTTTCAAAAGTGTTTGCTTTTCAAAGTGTGAGTGGGTTAAAAAAAGTTTCTTTGAAGTTTTCTGAATAACTCTTGTATCAGTCCTCAAGAGTGTTTGAAAAATTGTTTCGAAAGCTTTTTTGAAAGTGTCGGTGTGAAAAGAGTTTTGATTGGTTTTTGAGTAGAGCAAGTATCTATGAGTCATCTACCTACCCTAAGGAATTAGGCTGTGTAAATGTCCTTAAAGTAGTGCCATCCCACCATTGAGAGGTAGGTAGCACCACCGTTGGAGGTGTTCGGGTCAATTCGATTGTTAGGGACAGTGTGGTCACCAGAGCAACAATAGGACACCTTAGAAGCTATCCTTATTTTTAATTATTAATGAAAAAATGTTAAAGTTTAACCTAATTTATGCTAATTAATCAGTTACATATTTATTTACAAAAAAATATTTAATAATTGATAATAATAGCAATAAGAAAATTATTTATTAAAAAAGATAAAAAAGCTAGAAACCCTAATTCTACATATTTTAATTTGTTAAGAAAAAATATTAAAGTTTTGAAACCTAAATTAATCTAATTAATTGTTTAAAGTTTATTTACAAAAATAATAGTGAAATTAATATTAATAAAACAAGCTTTTTTTTCTTCTGTATTTTATATTTATTGTGAAAATTATTTTGTGGAATTAAAAGAAAACAATTAAAAAAACAATAAAAGAATAAAAAGGAAAAAAACAAATAAAAATTAAAAAATTGAGCAAACCATGGGGGTGTCTGGCCCCAAAAAGAGGTAAATTGGAAGCAATTTGGCCCAAGAATGCAAGAAGCCCGTTTGACTTTTCAGCGTGTGTGTACGTGGTTGACTGAGTGTGCATCATGGACTGCTCTTGTGGCCATTGGATTGATCCCTCAGATCATGTAGCAAACTAGCGCTTGAGGATGTATGATGAGCCCTGGGACGTGCACTGCATGGAAGCATGTTATAGAAAAAATCATGAAATATGATAGGGGACCTGGGAATCGAACCCAGGTCCCAACGTTTACCAAACGAATGTCCAACCATCTGAGCTAACGCGCGCTTTTGTTAATAATATGGAACATAATCATTATGATAGAAAACAAGCATTAGTAGTGTAAAGCACAAAATCACGCGCCAATATTTAAACTATCCAGTAATATTAAGCCACGCTAGCATCTTCTTCGTCTTTGTCCCTGTAATACAAGCAATTAGCGGGGGTTTTAAACCCCCACAAAAACGAATGCCAGAAAATAGCGATTAGCACATAGATAAACATAAAAAGGGCGCGAGGTAATCAAATGATTCGTCTTCATGTCACGAATTCAATGGTACCAGTTTGAGGATCCAATTTTGCCATATGTGTAAACCCCTAAATCAAAGCTTCTGAAACCCTAGAGGACGTTAATGGTGGATTCTTATTTAGGCAGCCATACTTCAATTGAATGGTACCATTAGCTTCAGAATGTCATTGTTAGTATAAATCAACAGTTAAAAATCATGAACAATGCATGGAAATTGAAACACGATAATGGAAAATTTTGTGAAAAGTGAGACTTCGTTCTACCAATTCTTGAGGTCTGGAGATCAGCTCTTGATGGTAACACGTTCCTGGATGTCTTGGCAAGGTTTTGGAATTCTTTTGAAGCTTTGAAACGCCTTCTAACTAGGTTTTCAGTTTTCAATATTTTGTGAAAAAATGCAATGTTGTTCTATGGTTTTGAGCGCAGCTTTTGTGTCTAATGCCTTAGGTTTTAGTCTTGCCTATGTATGTGGATGGAATTAGGTTAAAAAACCAGCCCAAAGTCCATTGATTTAATGATTCAAATATTTGATTTTGTTACATCTTTTTTCAAATCTTTTTGCCATGGAAACTTGCCAAATTTAGATGATTTTGTCCCCTTGAGAAGGTGCACGAAATCTCTTACGTGTGAGGAGGATATTTGTTGCATAAAAAGATTTAAAACCATTGATTTAGTATTTTTCTTATATTTAAATTTAATTAAATGAATTAATGATAATAAAAATTCAAATAATTAATTAAAAAAATGAGAAAATAACTCCCTTTGAGCTTAGTGGGTCGTGCATAGCCTTTGGGTAATGATTCATGAAATAAATTGAGGCCCATTAGCATTTTTGAAGCCTTTTGTGCAAAGTTGACTTTTCAAAATTCCCAAACATTTCCCAACTTCTACAAGGCATATCTTGCTCAATTTTTAAGCTTTGATCATGTTTTTGGACATTTTGGAAAGGTCTTGAAGTCCTCTAACCAATGTCTTTGGTCCCATGTCATTTTGATTTACCAATCTCAAGTTATGGTCTTTGACTTGAAGTGCCTTTTTGTTGACTTTTGAAAATGACCTATAATGTTGAAATTGATAACTTTTTGTGAGAGCATTTCTTGGACTTTAAGTGTGAAGATGAGTTGTAGGAAATGTCATTCTCTTCAAAATGAGATTTGGATGGAATTTTTCTGATAAACCATGTAGAAGTTATGCCCTGGTCAATTTGCAGTTGACTTTTTCAGCTGTCCAAAAATAGAAACTTTTGCATCTTGAGACTTTTTGAGCCATGCTTTGAGAATCATGATCAAGAATTGATCAAATGATGTTTTTGGCTTCAAAATAAGATGTTGACCAAAAATTTTGACTTTTGACTGTCAAATGACCATTTTGCCCCTGCAGTTGACTGTGAAGCATTTAGGGTTTTTGACTGTGCAATTTGATGTTGTGAGTCTTAAAACTTGGCATATGGATGCTTGAAAATGTATGTAGGCATGTGGGACTTGATTGGACCCTTGGAAACTTCAATTTCTTTGCAAGAACCAAAACCCTAATTTTGACTGTGTTAGGAGGCCATTGGACTGTGCAACCCTTGAGAGATTTTGAAGTTTGATTTTGCCAACTCTTGAAGAATATGGGAGGGCAAATTTTGGGGTACAACACCCACTAACTATAACAGTGAAAAATAGCGAATAGAGTTAGGGGCAATATAAAAAAGGCGCGATGATTTCATCTTGATCGTCTCATCCAGACGGTTTCAGCCATGGGCATTATGGTCTCTAATTTTACTCATGCTGAAAAGCCCCAATCTAAAAGCTTGGAAACCCTAAATCTCTCCCATGGAAACTGGCGTTTCAGGGCATATTAACGAAATTAAATCATACCAGAAGCTTCACCTGAATGCTATGAACACAAAACAATCAACCAAATGTGTTAAAATGCATGAATCGAAGTTTACAGTTTTGAAAAAAAAGTGATCAACCGTGAATTTGTTAGAGCGTTTTCTTGAGCTTTAAGGCTTTCTCTCAATGGCAACAGCTTCCTGGAAGGTCCAGCAATATATTGGAAACAAGAAAAAGGCTCGAATTGGCCTGCAAATGGGAATTCAGTTTCCAAAATTCTTGACTTTTTTTCAATTTGGCAATGGTGTTTTTGTGGCAGCTTTTTCGTGTGTAGCCTTAGGGTTTGCTTCAGCACATATATGTGAATGAATTTAGGTTAGAATAAGGCCCATGAATCCATTGCATTATGACTTGAATATGTGATTGCCAATCATATATTTTTCAATCTTTTCTTTCATGAAACTTTGCCAATCATGGATATTTTGCCTTGTTGATTGAGAAACGAGTTGCCAGCTTGCCCTAGCCTTATTTCCTTCACAAAAAGATTTAAAAAGCACATCTTTTGAATTTTCTTATAATTAAAACCAATTAAATGAATTAATATTAATATAAATTCAATTAATTAATTAAAAATAAGAAAATAAGTCAAATTAAGCTTAATGGGTCGTGCATAGGCTTTGGGTAAAGATTCAAGAAGGAATTTGAGGCCCATTAGCAAAATTTAAGTGTTTTAGGCAAAGTTGACTTTTGAAAGTTCCCAAAAATTTCCCAACTTCTCCAATGCATATCTTGCTCAATTTTGAAGTTATGCATATGTTCTTGGACATTTTGGAAAGGTCTTGAAGTCCTCTAACCAATGCCTTTCTTCCCATGTCATTTTTATTTACCAATCTCAAGTTATGGTCTTTGACTTAAAGTGTCTTTTGTTGACTTTTGAAAATAACCTATAATGTTGAAATTGATAACTTTTTGTGAGAGCATTTCTTGGACTTGGAGTGTGAAGATGAGTTGTATGAAATTTCATCCCCTTCAAAATGAGAATTGGATTTGATTTTTCTGATAAACCATGAAGAAGTTATGCCCTGGTCAATTTGCAGTTGACTTTTTAGCTGTCCAAAAATAGAAACTTTTGCATCTTGAGACTTTTTGAGCAATGCTTGTGGAATCATGATCAAGAAATGATCAAATGATGATTGTGGCTTCAAAATAAGATGTTGACCAAAATTTTTGACTTTTGACTGTCAAATGACCATTTTGCCCCTGTAGTTGACTGTGAGGCAATTAGGGTTTTTGACTGTGCAACTTGATGTTGTGAGTCTTGAAATTTGACATATGGATGCTTGACAATGTATATAGGCATATGGGACTTGATTGGACCCTTGAAAACCTCAATTTCTTTGCAAGAATCAAAACCCTAATTTTGACTGTGTTAGGAGGCAATTGGACTGTGCAACCCTTGAGAGATTTTGAACCATTTGGAGATTGATCTTGACAAATCTTGAAGAATATGGGAGGGCAAATTTTGGGGTACAACACTGCTCCTGATGCGCCTCCTTCGGTGAATATGGTTCTATTTTTTAACGATGATGTGTGTCATCCTTTCCCTCCACCGAGTGAAGACTTGGGTCTTTATGATAGAATGGATGATTTTCAAGAGCAGTTTGACAAGATGCGAAGAGAGATGAAGGCCCTTAGGGGAAAAGAGCTATTTGGGCAGAATGTGAATGAATTATGCTTGGTCCCGAATGTTAAGATACCTGTGAAGTTTAAGGTCCCGAAGTTCGATAAGTACAAGGGAAACACTTGCCCTCATGCTCATTTGGTGATGTATGTAAGGAGAATGTCTACCTATACTGATGACAAGCATCTGCTAATTCACTTTTTTCAGGATAGTTTGATCGGTGCTGCACTGAAGTGGTATATGAGTTTGGACATGTTAACATCCATACTTTAAATGACTTGGGAGAAGCATTTATCAGACAATACAAGTACAACATGGACATGGCACCTGACCGTGATCAACTCAGGGCCATGGTTCAAAAAGACAGGGAATCATTCAAAGAATATGCACAGAGATGCCGTGAGGTAGCCTCCCAAGTGATTCCTCTCATGGAAGAGAAGGAGATGACTAATATTTTCTTGAAAATGCTGGGTGCTTTCTACTACGAATGGATGGTAGCAAGTGCGCCAAGTGACTTTACTGAAATGGTAGGAATGGGTATTCGCTTAGAAGAGGTTGTAAGAGAGGGTCGTTTAACGAGAAGTGAAAGCTTTGGAGGCGTGAAGAAGCCATCTTATGGGTTTACCAAGAAAAATGAAGGGGATGCAAATGTTTTTATGCAACAGAGGAGGGTTAATACTCCTAGAAGGAATTATTAGCGTCATCAGCAATTCGTCTCAGTTACTCCAATTGTGGGTGCAGCTCCAACTACCGTTGCTTATCAGAGATCGTCCCAGCAGGGGAATCAAGGGTATAATCAGAGAATGGAGAGCTATGACCTTATTCCTATGAGATATACAGAGTTACTACCGGCATTGATTCATAAGAAGCTGGTTCAGACCTGACCACCTCCCGCTGTACCATCACCATTGCCTTGGTATTACAAGGCAGACCAAACATGTGTTTTTCATCAGGGAGCACCAGGACATAATGTTGAGAATTGTTATCCTTTGAAGACTGAGGTGCAGAAATTGGTGAAGTCTGGTATTCTATATTTCAAGGATGTGGGACCTAATGTGAAAGAAAATCCTCTACCCAAGCATGGAGGAGTAAATGCTGTGAATATGGTGGCCGGTTTTCCAGGCGACTTCCGGTGGTTAGAGAAGATTTGGTGAAAATTCATGCAGACCTCTGTAAATTTAGCTACTACACGCATGACCATTCTGGTTGTGCTATTTGAAGTACATACATACAGTGTTGCGATAAGATAAAGGCTGATTTACAAGAGATCATGGATGAGGGCCTCATCCACATAATCAGGCCTAGGTAAGAGTATGAAGAGGAGGTGAATATGGTTTCTGGGTGTCCTGGAGAATTCAGAATTTTTGATGTAGAGTATATGAATGAGGACCTTGTGCAATTGCATGCTACTTTCTACCATATGGCTGGTCAGGTAGAACACCAGTATGGATCTTGCCGAATTTGTTGCCAGGACTCTCGAGGATGTTCAATCATGAAGAAGGGTGTTCAATTATTGTTAGATAATGGAGTTATCAAGGTTACAGGTCAAAGGGATGATTACCATGAAGTTGATTTGATTGAGGTTTGCTTGACTGAAGAAGAGTCGGATGAAGAGTATGCCTCTGCAGATGAGGATTTGTTTTCCAAAAATGACTCAATAATGACTGATTATGTTGAAGAAGGGGTAAACATCATTGTACCTTGTTTTGGGGAACCCGTCCATCTTGAAGTTGAATATTATAGCAATCCAGCTATTACCCCATTGGTGGTTAGTTTTCTGGGTCCTATCCCCTACAAGTCAGATAAGGCGGTGCCCTACAAATACAACGCTACAATCTTAGAGGATGGAGTGGAAGTTCCCATCCTGCCGATGCTTGATGTTGGGAATATTGCTGAAAATAGCAGGGTGACCCACAGCGGTCGTGTGTTTGCACTAGCTTTTCGAAGAGATGTTAGTGCTAGAAAGAAAATTGCTGAGAATGTTGAACCCAAGAAGGCTATGGGTGAGACTAGTGGGGCTATGTTAGAGGAAAAAATGGATGATATTTTGAAGATAATCAAGATGAGCGACTACAGAATTGTAGATCAGCTACTACAGACTCCTTCAAAAATATCTATCTTGGCTTTATTGATGAACTCATCTGCTCATAGAGAATCCTTGATGAGTGTATTAGACCAAGATTTTATGGAGAATGATATAGGACTTTGTTCCTCTGTTGATGCTTACCCTCTCATGGAATCTAATATTCGTTCTGCTTGTGACTTAGCCGAGTGTTGTTTTCACCCAAGATTAGATTTGTATGGTTATCCTCAGTGTATTATGGTTATTTTGTCAGCATGTGCATGATAACATCCATACATTCATACACGTCATGTATAGATGAATTTAAAATCCATCACTCATTTTCATTCATTGATGTTTTGTCAGCATATTATCCTCTTTGCAAAGTATTGTTACACTCTCTCCATTAGAGTTATCAATGTTAAACAGAAAGTGTATATCCTTTCAATTCCCCCCACTGAGTTATCCCTCGTGGTAGTTTTTTGCTTCAACTATCCTATTCAGTTCATTATCTGGATGGAGTATGATCCCCTTTTGATTTTATTTCTCATCGGGTGCTGTCTTGGTTGATTATTTCATTCCAGTTTATTTATGGTTTGAATCTGTAGTCCCCGACAATATTGTTGTTCTGATTTATGCAGGCTTTGAGCCTTGATTTGAGAATGTGTATTTATTTTGCACGCAAATAATTTTTCTCCTTAACAGGAATGTATTGGTATTCCCCCAGGAAATCGAGCTTCATTTCCCGCCAATCTTGTTATAATTCCTTCTTAAACAGCAGGCGACAGTTCTCTTTATTTGAGCAACCTGTTCCTTCCCAGTAAGTCTGTTAATGTAAGAAGATGTTTTTCTCCCAATGAACAGTAGCCTTGTCATTATGGAAGGTAGTTCGTTGATAAAAATTTGTTACTCCAATGAATGGTAGCCTTGTCATTACGGAAGGTAGTTCGGTGATGAAAATTTGTTATCCCAATGAATGGTAGCCTTGTCATTATGGAAGGTAGTTCATTGATGAAAATTTGTTATCCCAATGAATGGTAGCCTTGTCATTATGGAAGGTAGTTCGTTGATGAGGATTATTCTCCAATGAATGGTAGCCTCGTCATTATGGGAGGTAGTTCGTTGCTGAGATGTCATTACTCCAATGAATGGTAGCCTCGTCATTATGGGAGGTAGTTTGTTGTTAAGATTTATATTTCGATGAATGGTAGTCTCATCATTAGGGGAGATAGTTCATTGATGAAGTTTGTTATCCCAATGAATGGTAGCCTTGTCATTATGGAAGGTAGTTTGTTGATGAAATTTTTTTACTTTCAATGAATGGTAGTCTCGTCATTATGGGAGATAGTTCATTGTTGAGTTTGGTTGTATTTCAATTATAAAAACATTCGTTGAAAGATTCCTACAGTTGTATTTTTACCCTTTCCAGGTGAAATATCTTGGTTAAAGAAGAAACTGAGACCAGTTCGTGGCGTATAGTCAGGATCGAGGGGAATTTTATCTGATTCTCCATCAAATGGTATCTCTTCGAGGAAGTTTCACAAGAGAAGTTTGTTATGAAATCTTTACAAGTGGTAGTCTCTTTATTTGAGATAGCTTGTATTTTTACCCTTTCCAGGTGAAATATCTTGGTTAAAGAAGAAACTGAGACCAGTTCGTGGCGTATAGTCAGGATCGAGGCGAAGTTTATCTGATTCTCCATCAAATGGTATCTCTTCGAGGAAGTTTCGCAAGATAAGTTTGTTGTGAAATCTTTACAAGTGGTAGTCTCTTTATTTGAGATAGCTTGTATGTTTACCCTTTCCAGGTGAAATATCTTGGTTAAAGAAGAAACTGAGACCAGTTTGTGGTGTATAGTCATGATCAGGGGAAGTTTATCTGATTCTCCATCAAATGGTATCTCTTCGAGGAAGTTTTGCAAGAGAAGATTGATATGAAGTCTTTACAAGTGGTAGTCTCTTTATTTGAGATAGCTTGTATTTTTATCCTTTCTAGGTGAAATATCTTGGTTAAAGAAGAAACTGAGACCAGTTCGTGGCTTATAGTCAGGATCGAGGAGAAGTTTATCTGATTCTCCATCAAATGGTATCTCTTCGA
This sequence comes from Vicia faba, assembly GCA_948472305.1. NCBI lineage: Eukaryota > Viridiplantae > Streptophyta > Magnoliopsida > Fabales > Fabaceae > Vicia > Vicia faba. The sequence continues at coordinate 749,449,828 of OX451740.1, read as the reverse complement.
GGAAGTTTTGCAAGAGAAGTTTGTTGAGAAATATTTACAAGTGGTAGTCTCTTTATTTGAGATAATTTGTATTTTTACTCATTCTAGGAAGAACGCTAGAATTTTGGGGAAGTTTGTTATTACTCTTTGAGACATCACCTTCAGTAAAAGCTAGTGCATTCTCTTTTCTCCACCTTCAGCAAACGTCGGTGTATCTTTTGTTTCTTTACCTTCAATAAAAGTCAGTAATGTCCTATGTTTTTTTTACTTTCGTTCTTGAGCGTTTAGTTCATTACCATTCGTAGGTAAGATTGATCTTTTCTGGTTAGTGATTGCCGATCCTCTGTGTTGATGTTACTCTCTTTTTGCTATCTCCTCTATGAGTGGATAGTTCGCAGCTATTAGTTAATTGTTGTCATCCATTACTTTTCCCTCAGTTTTTGAGGCTATGTTATTTTTTCTCCTCTTTGGATCTTACCCCAGTAAAGTTGAGTTTTTTTCCCCAGCAGAGCCAATTCATCTCTAATAGATTCAAATTTCTATCCTCGGAGTCGTGTTGTTCTCCGGAGATTTAGTGTCCTGGTTGAATTCTTTTGTCAATTTATAGATTCTACTTTTGCTTCTCCAGTGTGTGTCTTTCCCATTTGCATGAAATTCATACATTACATCCATAATCATAAGCATCGCATGGTATCTTAGGGCCAAAAATAGGGCTTGTTTTATATTTAAGTATCTTCAATCACGTCGAAACGAAGATTTTGATCTCCGTATCTTCGGATATAAGACACTTAAATAAGGGTAGCTGTTGTACCCCAATTGTTTCCCCTAATATCCCTCATCACACTTTGTACATTTCGCATATAGCATTGGTCTCGTGGTTATAAGATCGAAGAGCTTTGGCATTATGGTTTCTCTCTCTGGATGGAGGATGTCGTCTTACTCAAAATTGATTCAGCTGGCGCTCTCATTTTTCTTGGTATGAGATTAGGGTTTTGGATCTCAAGCAACTAAGATGTCTCTGTTATCATATTTCCTCAAGATACAACTTTTTCTTCATCAAATTCCTTTCAAAGAATAAAGGCATTAGGGCCTAACTCAGCCAGAGAATCAGGATTTCTCTTCATGTTGTTTGAGCTTGGTGGTGATTCTTCTATGGAGATTTACTGGATTAAAGTCTCACTTCAAGGCTACATTGAGCTCATTTTAGGAGTTCATTCAGCTCGTTTTATCAAATGGGAGTTGGTCGCTTCAAATGCAAGGTGGCTAGAATCTGTGGATTTAATTGAGATTGAGATACATAACCTTCATTAGGTCATCTGACGCATCATGCATCATTAGTCAATAGTTTGACTTGGGATCAGGGATTTCGAGGAATTAGGTTTGTTGTATGGCTTTAAGGCTCTTATCTTTGCACAAGCTTGTTTCGGTTGATTTCTCCATCAATCATTTGTTTGAACTAGGACTTTATTTCCTGGACTTCTTTACCATCAAACTACAGGGATATTCTCTCTCCTCAGCATCAAGTTGCAATCTTTCTTCAATGCTTAAGAATTAGGGTTTTCTTTTGTTATGCTTCAACTGGAGATCATTGGATTAGGGCTCGATCTTGTGGTTATCTTGAGCTTCTCCTTCTTCAACATTGTGGACTTGTTTTGAATGATACAGTTTTTGGTTCTCATCAAATACTTGTTACTTCAATTGCGAGTTAACTTGGACTACTGAGAGAAATGACTAGTGACTTGGATTCGTTTAAACTTCTAATCATGGTCGGAGTTAATATTGATTCAAGGGTTATTAAGTTCATGACTTTGTTAACGGTTGATTCAAGATAGGGCCAGGAGCTTATTTAGCTCATTTTATGAAAGATGATTGTTTCAAATGCAAGATGAATAGAATTTATGGATTCAATTGAGATTAAGGTTCATTGACCAAGCATGCCATTCGAAGTCAACTGAGTTTCAATTTGTCATGAACGCTCGAGTTACATTAAGGATCGATTTAAGATAAAAGTGGAATAGAAGTTTTTAATGTGATTCAAGGATAAGTCATTTAACTTACTTGAAGAACAAGATATATGCGAGAGATGTTACAGGGCTTGTGGATAATTTTCTTGGTTTTCTTGTACTTACAATATAAGGGATTCATCAATTGGCTTTGCTTAGAATTTGGATTATGTTTGAGATACAAAAAGAAGATTTTGAACTTGAGGTTAAAGAAGGGATCGCGATTCATTCATGATACATTTTGAGAAGATGTAAGCGTAAGAGAATAAATTTAAAGACAAGTGAATTAATTCAAAGTATCTTTTCTTAATTCAACCATGGCTGTTACAAAATCAAGAACTAAGAACATATACATTTTCAACCATTTAAAATTACATAAAAATGACGATTTCAATCCAACTTATGAATATATTACATCAAAGTCCATAAACCAAAATCCTTTTGCATTTGATGAGCATGACAGTGGTTTCCCAAAGAGTTCGCACAGTAAAAATACACAACCCATAAAGTTCCAGAAAGAATATTCCGTTTACGAAAGGTACCCCAGTGGTAATCTTGGAAGATAGCGAAGATCCATTTGCATTTGATCAGGATTACAGTGGCTTATCAAAGAGTTCAAACTGTCAAAAATCTATGACCCTAAAGAGCTCAGAGAAGAATGTTCACATTACGGAACGTACCCCAACTGTAATTTTGGAGGATAACCATGACCACTTTGCATTTGATGAGGATGACATTGAGCCCTCTCAGTGGGACCTACAATTCGCAGAAACACAAACCATCTCATTCTAAAAAAACATAAGGTAGCAAATAGAAAAATTGAAAATAAACGGCAATCAAAAACCAAAATGAGTCAAGAAAATGAACTAATTGAATCGCAATTATTTCCTAACAACCCTGTAACCATCTCCTAACAACCTATAACCTCCATAACAGAATACTCTAACAGAATTTTCTAACCTCCCATTAACCACCTCTAACTAACCTAATCGTTTCTGACCCTCAAAACAAACTGAGCATAACAGAATTCATTCCCAACCAAATTCCACCTCAAGACTAACCGTAACTACCCTAACAGGATGTCTACAAATCCCAAATTTCTACTGACATTTTATAACTATCCTTGCAGATCCGTAACTCCATATAACTAACTCAAACTTCTATAACAGAAAGAGGGAGAAAATATTAAATCAGAAACTTATAACCAAAACTCAGAATAACAAACTTTCAAAGAATTTGATCCTCACCTTTAGTTTCTTTAAAAGAAACTTCAATCCAAGGGTTGAGGGCTCTCGATATGTAACTAACTTCCCAAGCCTATACCTACCTCAAAGCACTTCTCTGCTCTGCATCTTCTTCAACAAACCGCACCATCTTCTCATCATCCTCACATCAACTCTGCAAATCCTTCATCATCTTCACCAAGCCTTCAACACTCATCATTCCTAGCATCTCAGATCCTCCATCATCATTATTTACATGCTCTATTCATCAAAGTTCACAAGAAGCTCTGTCACGCCATCATCACTCTCCTCCGCCAGAAACACGACAATCACTTATCGGCAACGCACAAATTTTGGAAAAGAAGTAGACAGAAGCAGGATCGGACGGAGAAGTAGGAGGAGTTAAGAGCAATACGAGTTTCTTGAAGAGTTTGCATCTTGGAGCGGGGTTTTTGGTTCTTTATTGTCATTAGGGAGTCATCGTCGGAGCGTCTCCGATAAGTAGGTGATGCTTATTCCGTTCTTCATCTTTTCTCTATCTTTTTGATACCAACGTGTAGCCTGAGACCTCCTGAGTTATTTCCCCAAGGTCTCGGAACTTCGATTTGCTTCCATGATGATTTATTTCACATTTAGCCATCCTAGGGTTTGCGATTTCGTATTGAAATTGGGAGTATTAAGACAAATTTGAAGAAAAATGATGGTATATTTGGGATCAAGGTTAGATATCAGGTAGTATTGGTCTTTAGAATTTCGAGATTAGAGGCGTTTTGGCTGTTGATCTGGGTGGTGTTGTTTGAGGCCACCATGAGAATGCAAGAGAAGAAGTTGAATAGGCAAAGCTTCTAACCCTACTAGTTAACCAAAACGCACCGCTTTTTCTCTCATTTTGTTTTTATTAGGAATTGATAAAATTCATAAAAATCTGAACGTGGGTTTGAGTTGGAAATGCTAATCATACAAAAATTCTTTTCATGGTAAAAAATACCAACCAATCCATTTCTTTTTGTCGTTCGGCTTTTCTCTTCTAAGAGCATGTTAGCTCCTTTCCACTACAAGTCGTAAGTCTCCAAAGGTCGAGCAGTGGTGGAATGATCAAATGCAACATTGTTCATTTAAAAAATACAAACAAACAAAACATATGAGCCGAACTACGGTAGCTCTGATTCCTCAAAAAGGACACGTAGGCATTGGGATAGGGCCCAAGCGAGTACAATTTTATTTTCCCTACATTCTTTCTCTTTTCTTTGCATGCATTCTCTCTTAGTTTATAACCTTTAAGCATTAGATTGAACACACCCTTTGATTAGAATAATGAGAGTGGATCCCGTAGAGTACTATGGACGTGTGGGGTGCTAATACCTTCCCCTCGCGTAATCGAATCCCTTACCCAATCTCTCGGTTGCAAGACCTTGATTTCCCCCTTTAGGTTTTTCTTCGATGATTTTCCTTTCCCTTTCATATGGGATAAATAAATACTCTGTGGCGACTTCATTGATTTTACCGCTACACCCGCTTATAGTTGTTTGCTAGGAAGGCCATGGATACATGAGGCAGGGGCTGTCACTTCAACTTTACACCAGAAACTAAAATTTGTACGTGAAGGGAAATTGGTAATCATAAATGGGGACCAGGCATTATTGATATCTCATTTGTCCTCTTTCAGCATTATGGAGGCGAATGAAGCTGCTGTTGGAACCCAGTTCCAAGCCTTATCCATTGACAACATAAGAGGAAATGAGAATTATATGGTTTCGCTTAAGGATGCGCAGCAAGTTGTGCAAAAGGGTCATAGCGAGGTATGGGAACAGATTGTGGATCAACTTGTGAACAAGAACAAATCCGACTTGAGGTTCTCTTTGAAGAATGACAAAGGTAAGAGCATGAAGTTTAAGTCTACGGCGAGCAAGTATCAAGACATCTTCCGTAGCAGGGGTTATTTTCATCCAACTGTTTCCAGGATTAATGTCATTGTGGAAGATGAAGTAGAGCAGGAAATGCCGAATTATGTGACGCACAGAGTTAGGGTTCAGAATTGGATCACCATTGATGTTCCCTCTTGCATACATGTTTCAAAGTAATTTGTTTTGTTAATCTTTTTGAAAAGCTTTCACTCTGCCCAAGGTGGAAGTATTAATGTTGTAGGGCTTATCTGTTTGCTATGACTTTTAAAATCAATAATAAAAGTTGTCTTTGTTTCCCAAATTGTGTCTTTATTTTCTGCTTTTTTTTCTTGGAAAATGGTAATCAGAAAAAAACTTTCAAAATAAATAATAACTGAAATTCAATCTGCATGATCACTTATTATATGTGTCAGTTTCTAAAAGCAATCATAAATCATATGTGCATATTAATTAAAAAACTCGTTGAATACAATGACCCTGCATCCTCTCCCAACTTTGAATGTCCTGTGTATGGGGCCGAAGAAGAATATTATGATGAGATTCCAGAAGAGGTCTCACAGTTGCTTGAGCACGAGGAAAATACCATTCCTTTAATACTTTTGATTTTCTAACACCAGAAGTGATGGATCTTTTACAGAGAGTGTAAAGGTTCATGCATAACTATATTGTGTCACCTAAGACAATGAATGTTATTTTTAAAAATATTAATTTTACCATCTAAAAAAGAATATCGATATGATTTATTGTCCGTTTGTCTGTTATTTATGTATAAACTTTCAATAATTAAACAAAGAGTTATTAAAATAAAATTTTAATTCATTTTTATGTATTAAAAAATTAATTTTTAAATCATATAACGGAAGTATATATTATTGAAGATTAAAATATAGTTGAAATTATAGTTTTTCGAAAAAGATATATTTTTAAATGTTTTTTATAAAAATATTTGAAATAGTATCCTATAATAATGATATAAATTAATATTTTATTTAAAATATTTTTTAAACAAAAATGTATAACATAATAAAAAAAATTCTAATAAAAAAGGTGCATCAAACAAAACTTAACTAAAAAGGAGGAATTTATTCAGGAATAAATGGAATTCTTTGTACTTCATAAGCAACTAATTAGAAAAAATTGAATAAAAATTTAAACCTTTAAAATTCTTATATAAAGTCTTCTTAAATAATTTAAAAAAAAAAGAAGAAGAAATTCACAATATATTTTCCTGAAATGTAGGGTAAAGAAAAGAAAGAGATGGCAACACACTAAAAAAGAAGAAAGGGTCGATGCTGAGTTGTATAAGCAGGCCTCTCGTGAACACACCGCACCACAGGAACGGGTGGAAACCCAAATGTTACCAGGTATGTGACTTCCAATTGCAATTTTATTTTATTAAATAAATAAGTAGTAATATAAAAATAATATTTCAACCGTGTATTGATTTTTTTCTTCTTTCAAATGAAATATTTTGAAATATACATTTAAAAATGAGTTAAAAGGTAAGATAAAACGAAACATTGATGTTCTTTCGCACCCTCCTCCTCCTCTTGGTTGGATCAAAGGAAATACATATTAGGTGGCTAAGGGAACTCCCTCTCTTTGTGCTCGCAGTGCTATGTTCAGGAGTGCTAATGGTGATCAAGTAGGCTTCTTTTCCTTCTTCATTGGGGGAAGGTAATGCTTTACAAGTTGAACTCATGGGAGTGATTATGGCATTCGAAGTGGCAATTGACAAGAATTTGGACAACATTTGGATTGAGTTAGATTCAATAACTGTGGTTAGAGCGCTACACAATACAAACCTTGTCCATTGGTTTATCAAAAGCCGTTGGTTGAACTGCCTGCATAATTTGAGGAATCTTGGTCTTTTGATAACTCATATTTTTTGGGAAGGTAACACTTGTGCTGATAATCTTTCTAGCTTAGGTTTAAAGAATATATATATGCTATTTGTTATAATCATGTAGTTAGAGAAGCTTGAGAAGATTTATTGAACAACAAGCTTGGATTTCTCAAGCTTAAGTTGATGTCTATTTGAGAGGTTTTGGTTTTGATCTCCTTTCTTTCTTTGTTTTCTTTTTCCTTCTTTAATGATATTTTAAATTAAAAAAATAATTTAATAATTTATCATGACAAAAAAATAAGTTAATTGAGTAATAAGATTTTTCTTTTAAAAAGAAAAGACAAGTTAATGTGCATATTGAAAATTTTGACAAAAGTTATTATTATCAACATTAAAGGTTTATTTGTTTCATCACTGGTGAGACAGAGCACCAGAGATTTTACTGTGGGACATGCAGTTCTCAAAGCTGATTCAAATAAAATGGCTAAACATGAGAAAATATATTCCGACAATCAACATACTTTTATACAATTTGCCTTTAATACTTTTGATTTTCTAACACCAGAAGTGATGGATCTTTTACAGAGAGTGTAAAGGTTCATGCATAACTATATTGTGTCACCTAAGACTATGAATGTTATTTTTAAAAAAGATTAATTTTACCATCTAAAAAATAATAGCGATATGATTTATTGTCCGTTTATCTGTTATTTATGTATATACTTTCAATAGTTAAACAAAGAGTTATTAAAATAAAATTTTAATTCATTTTTTATGTATTAAAAAATTAATTTTTAAATCATATAACGAAAATATATATTATTGAATATTAAAATATAGTTGAAATTATAGTTTTTCGAAAAAGATATATTTTTAAATTTTTTTATAAAAAATATTTGAAATAGTATTTTATAATAATGATATAAATTAATATTTTATTTAAAATATTTTTTAAACAAAAATGTATAACATAATAAAAAAAATTCTAATAAAAAAGGTGCATCAAACAAAACTTAACTAAAAAGGAGGAATTTATTCAGGAACAAATGGAATTCTTTGTACTTCATAAGCAACTAATTAGAAAAAGTTGAATAAAAATTTCAACCTTTAAAATTCTTATATAAAGTCTTCTTAAATAATAAAAAATAAAAAAAGAAGAAATTCACAATATATTTTTCTGAAATGTAGGGTAGAGAAAAGAAAGAGATGGCAACACAGAAAAAAAGAAGAAAGGGTCGATGTTGAGTTGTATAAGCAGGCGGCGCGTGAACACACCGCACCACAGGAACGGGTGGAAACTCAAATGCTACCAGGTATGTGACTTCCAATTGCAATTTTATTTTATTTTATTAAATAAATAAGTAATAATATAAAAACAATAATAAAATTAGGGTTACTCGACTTTATATAAATGGAACAGGTTCATAGAGGTTAAGTTTTCGGTGAGTTTTCAATTCATAAAGTGGAATAGTTCTCTTGAAAAGGAAAAGGTACATCTCCTTAAAAAATATTTATTATTTCTTTTCAAATTTTTTATATATTATTTCAAAAATCAGGTTATATTATTGCTTGGAGTTTTTTAAGAATTTAGATGATGGCTTCAATTCAAACAACTTCTCCTTCAAAGGAATCACAAAACAATGAAAATCTGCCACAAATAAAACCAACAAGTTCTTGTCAGTATGTTACTTCTTCGTCATGTTCTGAAACTCAACAAAGTGTTGAGATCATGGAACAAAGGGTCAAGAACAATGACGAGGAAGTTCCTGAAGAAAATATTAATTCAAATGGCTTTACTACACCAAAGGCTAAGAGATTTAGAATACCAAAGATAATGTTAGATAATTGCCCTCCAGCTCCAAAGAGAGGTATGGTAAAAAGGGATTGATATTGTTATGTGTATGGTTTTATTCAAAGTTTTTGTATCATCTAGAATAAATTCATTCGGTTTTATTTAAAGTTTCTCTTCACGTAGAATACATTTATTCTTATCTGCATCAAAAATTGTTTTTGTAGTTTAATTTTAAGAGTTTATTAGTTCATTCATTAAATTTGTTTTAGAGGTGACAATGACTTTAAAGAAGTAGTTATTTTCTATTTTTACATTATGCAATTAGTAATCTATTGTTATACATGTTTATTTTAATTCATAAATCTTGGTTAACTTTTTTTGTTTGTTAGTTATTAGTATGAATGTGATGCAATAGAATCTTAATTTACCAATCCTATAATAATGTAACCTATAAACTACCTCCTTAAACTTCTCCTCTCACCCAACCTAAACTACCTCCTTAAACTTCTCCTCTCACCCAACCTAAACTATAGAGAATTTAGGGATATACACAGACTTTTTTTGTAGATTTAAAACAATATTTTAGCTTTTTTGTTTTTCTTTTTGGTTGGATATGGATATTATATGTTGTTGTATTCTCCTCCTGAATAAATAAAAATCATATTAGTTTTTTTTTTGTAAAAGTTGTATATTCTTCTACTGAATTAAAAAAGTTATTATAACATGTGTATTACATGCTAAGTGACTTAATTAGGGTTTCATTTATTAGAATATTCTATAACTCTTTTTACTATACAATAACCTTAATATATATATATATATATATATATATATATATATATATATATATATATATATATATATATATATATATATATATATATATATATATATATATATATATATATATATATATATATATATATATAGATGAAAAATCTTTCAAGTTGAAAACTATGATCGTTGAAATAACTTTTTAGTGGTTAAATTTTTTTTCTCATCTGCGCCTATAAAGATTATGGATTAGATTAATGATGTCTTAAAAAATGGTATTTTTACTATAGATAGGACTATTTTTAAAATGCAATTAGTAATCTAACTATAAGGTTTTTTTTTTTAATTCATAAACCTTTTTCGTTTTTCCTTTTATTTGTTAGTCTACGTATAGTGCAATTAAATATAAATTTATTAATCCATCAAAAAAATAATATGAATTTAATAACTATAGAACATGATAAAATTTGTTCTTCAATAGTCCTATCTAAGCCAAACTTCAACAATTGACGGATTCTAACCGGGAAAATTCTGATTAGATAAACTATAGAAAATTTAGGTGTACACGTATTTTCTGAAAAACTGTATATTTGAAACAAGATTTGAAACATTATTGGCGAAAAACTCCATCTTTACTTTGAAAAACATGTGTTTTATATGTAGAACTAAGAAGAAACCTATGCTATCGTACGGTCTTGTCTGAATTTATATTATATGTATATTTGATTATTATTTATAAAATATAAATTTATTCAATTGATATTCACATAGTTATGAATATAAGCTAATAATATATACCAACTTTTAAACATTGATTCGTAAATATAGGATAATAATATACACTAAATTTTAAGTATTGATTCGTTCTTATAATAAACACTATCACACAGTTCCGTTCCGTTTGGATTCATATTACACTATGAGATATCTCATTTATTAGTTTAGAAATTTGTTTTACCGATTATAAACATTTATATAATATTAAATATAAACTAGCAATATATACGATCTTTATGGATCGATCCAAATAGTATTTTCAAATATTTGTAAAAACAATACACTTATTTGATATAATATAAGTGCTTAGAACCCGTTTGCGCGTTTATAAAAATACTTTTCCATTTATAATAATATTTGTAATTCATTTTCGTTTATAAAAATAACTGTAACAACAATAGACTTTTACCGTTTGTAAAAATATTTGTAACTTGTTTCTGTTTATTAAAATAATTGTTGTTGGAAACTCACTAAAGTCTATGATGAATTTCTACCACAATGACAATTAATTATGAGACAAACAAAGAAAGAAGACAAGACAAATAATTTCTGTAGAATTTCTCTCTGCTCACAAACTGTGAAAATTTTCTTATTCACTTTGCAACTGCAAAATACTGTGAATGACTTGATTGACTTGCTTACAAAAATAGGGGTTACTCCCTCTATTTATAACTGAGCTTGTACCCTAAGCTCAAAGCCTAAAATATCTATTTTATTACTAAATCAAATCTAATCTATTCTAGACTTAAATCAAATCTATTTAAATCTAAAACAAATCTAGCTTGCTTCGATCCACAAGTTAACCCTTCGACACATAGTTTCGACACACTGAATTACAATTTAACACACCACTTAATTTACTGTGCCTAAACTATCTATGTTCATCATGGCTCTTAGTCTTCTGAATACTTCGACTTGCACTCCCTTCGTCATGATATCTGCAATCTGATTTTCAGTTCTACAGTGTTCCAAATTCATCTTCCCATCTGCTACCTGCTCTCGAAGATAATGGAACCTCATTTCGATGTGCTTACTTCTATCATGTGCTATTGGGTTCTTTACCAGATTGATAACTGACATATTGTCGATCTTCATGGTAATTTCTCCATGATTTTCCCCTTTATCTCTTCGACCAAGTTCACCATCCAAGTTGCTTGACATGCACAAAGAGAAGCATCTATGTATTCTGCTTCGCATGAGGATAATGTCACTACTGGTTCCTTTCTTGAACTCCAAGCAACTGGTGCACCGCCTAGCATAAACACGTATCTGTTGTACCCTAATATTTTCTCCTAAGATCCCTTCATCATACCATGTTGAGTCATTCAGAATAAGATCACATTAAGATTCTTGGTTCCCTCCCTATATTTATCTTTTCTCTTTAAGGAATCATCAAGCACCTTGACTTGTGTTCTTTTGTGATCATGAATATTTTTGTCTTGATTTCTCCTCTTAATTAATAAAATGAAATGTTGGTTTGTCTTGCTTGTTACTAATATAGGTAAAGACAATGAGATTTAACAAGTTGCTTCATGGGTTCATGAGTTTATTTCCATGCCCTAGTCAATAAAGCTTGAGAAGTTCAAACCTCACCATTGGATTTCTTTTGGAAGAAATGGCATGGCAAGGTTATTTTGGTTCACCACATTTCAAGGTTATCAAATTTGGTTCAAAAGCACAAGGGGTTGATTGGAGAAGTTGTCATGCTTGGACAAGGCTTTGTTCCCATTGGTCACAAATGCATATTTCTCTTAATTCTCAATATATGGAAGTGGTTTTGGTTGCTATTATTTCTCTTTATCATCCTCAACAACTTATATTTACAAATCATTTGTGTTGGTACAAGAAGTTTGTTCAAAATTGTCAAAGTTCCTCAAGGAATTTTTCTTGATCTAGGAGCTAGGGTTTTGAACTTCAAAAGAGTATATCTTGCTCATCTTTTGGTATTTTTGAGTGATTCCAAAGACATCCTTCTCTTCAAATGGTTATCAACAAATCACTTCAAAAGTTCCAAGGAGTTTTCATGTGGAAGAAAATTGATGAAGAAGAAAGATTACAAGTCCTCTAGATAAATCCCCAATTTTCCATGTGTGACTTCAAATGATCATAACTTGGTCAATTTTTAACACCTTGATCCTATTATTTTTCCATAATGATCTTGAGGATGTGAACTTTATGCCTTATTTTATGTGCAAAGTGACAAAATGGACGGAAGTTGCCTTAAGGATACAAAATATTATAGGTCATTTCATGATTTTTTGCCAACTTCAACAATTCATAACTCTCAATTTTTGGAGATTTTGAATGATTCAAGTCCCAAAATGTCATTCAAGAGGTCTATTTCATGCCATGTTTTTTGGTCAAGAGCAAATTCCAAGAGGAAGGCCATGTTTGGATGCAAAACATTATAGGTCACTTTTGAAGAAAAATTTGAAATATTTCTAAGTATGGAAAGTCAACCCTTTTTCTCCAACTTTGACTCAATGCAACTTTCAGCTCAAGCATCCATTTGATCCCATTCTTTTTCTGTTGAAAATCTTGTAACCTCGTCTTTCTAAAGAATCAAGAATCATGCCCTAAGATCCCTTGAGCTGAGAATGCCATGAAGTTTCATCTCAAGTAAGATTTTGAAATCTTTGTTTTGGCTTCTAATCACAAGTTTTCCACGCGTTTATGCCTCTAAACATGTTTAATGAAGTTCCAGAATTGTTTAGCACAACAAAACACATGTTTTGATCAAATTAGAAGTCTCACTTTTCTTGTTTGCAAATTCACACGATTTCCCTCCAAACTTCATCATTTCACGCGCTTGGACATTCCATTTGATTCCCTATAAATAGAGGGTCATCCCCCATTCATTTCCCCAAGCTTGGATAACCAGAATCACCCTTCCAAACTTGTTCCATAACTCAAAATTCAGCAACTTTGAAATCCATTCTCAAGACTTTTTCAATCCAATTTTTCCATCAATTCACCTTCCTTGATCTTCCCTGAAGCTAACCATATAATTACATTCAAGAATCGTGCCCTATATTGCTCCATAGAAGTCCAGTTTCAGAGCTCTGCATCTCAACTTCAGTAGGTGGATTCCTTCATCACTTCTTCAAAACATTGATATCATTGTGATGCTCTCATTGCCCTGGTTCTAGTCACAACACTTGTTTTTTACTGGAAACATGTTTTGACCACGAAATTTCAAATCCCTTTTCAGTACTTTCCTTCCAAATTGCTTGAGCTACAATTTATATAAATTTGTCGCGAAGGTGTGGTTGTCTTCATCTTGAAGAGACGAAGCGAATGGCATAGGTCTCGTGCTCTAATTTTACAGATTGAGCAACCTGGTTTTGGGACTGGCTGGAGGTTGAAGATGACCAACGTGTCATCTTCTAACCAATGAAGGCGCGTCATCTGTGTTTTTCAAAAATCTGATTTAATTAATGATCATATGCATTATTCACTAAAGTCCATAACATGCACAGCGCACCAGGTCCACTTGATTTGTTTAATAACACATTTTGACATTGATCAGATGGCCCATATTTTTTTGGTTTTTATTTTCTTTTCTGATTTTTATATTTAATTTTTTTAAACTTCAAAAAATCATAGAAAATTCATTTTTACTCCAAAAATTCTGAAAAAATTCTGAAAAATATTTTTGATTATTCTCTTTCTGAGTTTTATTTTTTCACAATTTAATTTTGTGTTTTGGTATTTTTTATTATAAATTTTCACTTTATTTGAATTGTTTTAAATGTTTAAAAATACTTTTATGCATTTTTAAATTCTGAAAAAAATTATGGAATGGTCCAATGATATTGTGACAAATATTAGTGACCTCACTTATTTTTTATTTCTGACTTGGTATTTTTTATCATTTTTAGTTTATTTTATTCATTTCTTTTAATTTTAAAAATAGTTTCTGACTTTAAAAAATTAACAAAAAATTTATAAAATCATTAGAGTCATTTTCTGATTTTTCTATGGACTTACTTTTTATTTCTTGATCAATTTGAACATAGTTGATATTTTTCTCTTTTATTTCTATTTTAAAACATTTTTTAAACCTTTTTTGTATATATTAACGTAATATTATTTTGTGACTATTTTCTGGCTGATCTTGGGTTAAAATTTTTATCATGAACTTTATTAACATCATTGAATCCATGGTGTTGAGTCTAACTCCACAAAAATGGATGAATGATTTTAATAATAGTTTGATTAAATTTAATTCAAAAGTGGTTTGTATATTCTCTCCCACCCCTCTTCATCTCATCCCTTTCTTATTGCACTAAGTGTTATTGGAGCATGATCTCTATATCATGTCTCGAAACAAATGGTGCATAGATTGTTATTGACTGGCCTCAAAATAGGTACGACTTCTATATAAGTTCACTTACGATTGCTTAACATAGTGCTAGATTTTGTCCCGATTTGAATAAATGATCATTCGTGGCCCAAACTTATGTTTGCAAGCCCAAGTATGTTAATGTGATCTCTTTGATCCAATAAACTTGAGATTCATTGTGTGGAGGCTTTGGTTCTACCAATCCTTTAATGGATCTACAACACCTTTGGTCAACGCGGATCACTTAAACATTGTTGATCATTAAATGGCACTCATGAGGATTCTAAATGGATGATATACTTGAAAAAAAGCAAATGCAACTTGTTGTATGGAGGATTTGGTTCTACCAATCCTCTAATGAGTTCAAAATGCAAGTTTCAAGATGATCATCCAACTAACCACTAATCACTAATAATTGATTTTATCCTTTACTTTTATTATATGCCCCTTTTATTTTATGCACTATCTACTTTTAGCATTTACATTTCATGTCATTTTCATCTTTGCTCTTTTGAGTATTTACTTTCTTGTCATTTTTATTTTTACTCACTTGAGCTTCACTTTTCTTTTTCAAAACACCTAATAATCAACATAAACCCTAAAAATCTTTAATGATACTTGGACTATTTGGTTACTATCCTTGGCATTATGAAGTATTGGACTTTTTGGACTTATGATTAGAAACCTTGGCCTATGACTGGAGACCTTGTGACCTTATCTGATTATTTTCTCTGGAGCTCTTGAGGTTTACCTTAAGGAATTGGGTTGTTTGTTTGTTTTGTGTGCAGGTTATTATGATTACACTCTTTGTTTGTAATCTGGAATTCACCCGTATACAATCGTTACTCTGCCCAATTTTTGTGAAGACTTAATACACTTGAAGTTTGGTTCTTTCAAGAGGTCTAGTATCATTTCTTGTTTGGTTTCAATCCAAAAAATGGGAATTCTATCTTGGCTCATGGTGTCAAGTATTGGCTTCTTGTTAGTTAGATGGTTCTTATCCCTAGCTTTTACCTTGTGCTTTAGGATAGTCCCTTCTTCTCCTCCCATCTTCTTTAATTTCAAAAATCTTCTCTCTCCTTTTGAAAAACTCTTCTTGTTTTTTTTAACTTGAACCACTTTCATAATAAACTTGGACTTAGGTCCATGCATTTTCAAAACATTTTCATAAATAAACTTCAATAAACTTAATAATACTTTGACATTTTTTTGCGAGAAGACTAAAAGTCAATTAATCTCATTTCAAACCATTCTGCCACTTTGGCTTTTATCTTTAAACTTTTCTCAAAAAGATTGGACTCTTGTCAATCCTTGTAGTGACGCAAACAACTATACTTATACAATATGTAATGAAGAGAGATATTTTCCACTTGGGTGTTGAGTGAGGCATTGTTGATTTTAAAATCCAAGCCATATCCTCCACTTTGAGATGATGCAAATTCTCTTTTCTCATGATTGTGAGTAGTAAGTATGTTTTCCACACGGACAATGACAATGATGTCTTATCTCATAAAATTAACCAACACACTTGTATTTTAAAATTTTTAAAAGAGGAACTACGTGTACCCTAATCCCCTATTGCACGGAAGATGGTACATAGGAATTAAAGGTTCGCAACCGCGGCGGGTGCAAAAACCATAAAAATATATTTCTTTTCTCACCTCCACCATTCATATTTTATACAACATTTTTATAGCCAAAATATATAGATTTTACAAAGAGGTTCCTGCGGAGTACCGTAGATGTTTAGGGTGCTAATAACTTCCCTTTGCATAACCAACCCCCTTACCTTGAATCTTTCCCCCCTTTTTTAGGTTATTCGCTCTTTTCCCATTCCTTTGGAAACAATAAAGTGCGGTGGCGATTTTATTTTGATTTGTACAAGTCTAGTCAATCCCATGGCTTAGTCTTAAACATTTCTACTTCTACAGAAAAATGGCGACTTCACTGGGTAAAGATTGACCTCTTGCTGGT
The DNA here is from genome assembly GCA_948472305.1 of Vicia faba. Classification (NCBI taxonomy): domain Eukaryota; kingdom Viridiplantae; phylum Streptophyta; class Magnoliopsida; order Fabales; family Fabaceae; genus Vicia; species Vicia faba. The sequence continues at coordinate 749,433,211 of OX451740.1, read as the reverse complement.
CCATCCCTAAGTGGGTTGAGCCTATCCTTGTTTATATCTGTGTATGTGCTATTGTTGTTTATGTGTTATATGTTGTATATATGTTTATCTGGATTTTCCTAGTTTTCGGGATGCTTGGTGATTGCTTATAATTCCTATACCTGGACTTTGGAAAAATTTAAGATAGGACGGGCGGTATAGTCATGTTAACTTTTAGGGAGTAATCCCAAAAAAGGAGGCATGAGATCCCCCACTCAGTGGAGGCCCCTTTGACTGTAGTGTTGTTTACCGAGTAATCGGGAAGACGTACTACTTTCGACCTGGGAGCCTGCTGAAACTGAGGACCGTAGAATACCAAACCCATCTTGGACTTTTAGGTGTAGTGTGGAAGCTATGACGGAGTAATCCAGAAATAGTTGTCACGCGATACTACGCTCGGATGAGTTTTTCTTGAGAATATTACTAATTACCGAGTTAATCGGGAAGTTGGTAATATCCGAAAGAAGGATGTAGACTCTAGGAACCTTTAGAACCTTGTTCGGCAGGTGATAATTTTTAGACCAATACCTTATGGGTAGTACCTTTGACCTCATGCTCGTGATGTTGAACCTATGAACCCTATATGTGTGATCTTATGTCTGATTGTTGCATCATGCATCCATGCATCCATAAGCATCTTTTGAAGAGATCTTATTTCAAGGGATTTAAAAATTGACAATTTGTGAATATCTCAGGTACTTTTTAACCATGGATTTTGGAAAGAGAAAGACCGGGAAGTACAGTTTCAAGGATCCAAAGATAGATGAGTTGATCAGTCTAATCCCTGAGATCGAGTGTTTTATAGACTTTCGGAAGAAGTAGGATCCATCATTGCTCTCATGAAGATGAAGATGAAGGAGGGTATTCTCTCGACCTTGGTCCAGTTCTATGATCTGATGTATCATTGCTTTACTTTTCCCGACTATCAATTGATGCCTACACTAGAGGAGTATTCTTATCTGTTGGATTTACCCGTTACTGATTGTGTTCCTTTTACTGGTTTAGAGGGTGAGCCAAAACCACATGAGATTTCTGCTTTGATTCATCTGGGGAAGTCTGAGGTGGAAGCCCATATGACTACCAAAGGAGGGATTAAAGGATTACCAGCTCAGTTCTTATTGGAGAAAGCTTGCTACTTTTCCAGGATGAAGAGTACATTCGCTTTTGAGGCCATCTTTGCTCTACTTGCTTACAGGTTATTCTTATTTCCTAATGTGGACAGGTTTGTTGACATTAATGATATCAGGATCTTCATGATCGGAAACCCAGTTCCTACCTTGTTGGGTGATGCTTATTACTCTATTCATCTTCAGAATTCTTATCATGGGGGGATAATTATCTGTTGCACACCCCTGTTGTACCGGTGGTTTATCTCTCATATGCCTCAGTCTGATGCTTTTTGGGATGACAAGAAGGAACCCTGTTGGGCTCCTAAGATCATGGCACTTACTCACTCGGATATTGATTGGTATCATCGAGCTTACCAGGATATGGAGATTATTGACAGTTGTGGTAGTTTCCTCAATGTACCTCTTCTTGGTACAAAGGGAGGAATTAACTATAACCATGTTCTTGCACGACGACAACTCGGTTATCCGATGAGGAATAAATCAAATAGTATTCATTTGAGTAGTTTCTTTCTGAAGGAGGGAGAACACCATAGGGAAGCTAGGGAGAAGATTGTGAAGGTCTTGCGTCACATTCATAAGAAGAGTAGGAAGGATTTGGGACCTAGGGGTGTTGTTTCATTGGAGCCATATCTTCAGTGGGTCCAAACGAGAGCTATTCAGTTGAAGATGTCGTATTCCCAAGAAACACCTATGTCTGATCTATTTGTGAAGACTACTCCTCCCTTATTAGATGATCTAGAAGATCTGCAGCTTGCTTTGGTCAGGATGCAATAGGAAAAGGATGCTTGGAAGAACAAGTGCCAAACTTTAGAGATTTCTTATAGAGCATACTTGAAGGAGAAAGACGACTTGATTGAGATCCTTGAGAGTCGAGCGGTAGAGACTATGGAGAGGCAAGGGGATTTATTTTCTCCTAAGCCTCAATCAGATGCTGATTACTCACTTCCTAATTCAGGTGATTGGAAGAAGGTTGCCACCAGGTACGCGGAAGAAAACCAGAGGTTGAAGGCTCAGATTGCCAGGCTCACAGGGAAGCACCAACATATAGAGTGATCTCCATCAGCTTTACTTCTCAGGGTTTTAGATTTTATTTTCATCTTGTACTTGGGATCATTGAAACTTGTAATCTATTTTGGAGTTGTTATAATAAAAAATTCCAGTATTTAAATTGCGTTATTACTTTAATATTTGCAATATGTCCATAAATTTTAAATCCCTTGAAATATTAAATAATAAAATAAAATCATGTACATTGCATACCATGCATCATATTGCACATATTTCTTGCATTTTTTATGCATATCCAGGTGTCTTACCAAGCTTCTTTACTTCGTTCAGCAAGATGACTCACCACTACAACACTCGGGATAATTTCAGAAAGAAGATGGATAACTTAGAATAAGAGAATCACGAGTTGTGCGAGGAGGTTTCTACTTTGAAGGCCGGCATGTCCAATCTTACTGCTCTGATGGAACCTCTGGTGGCTACTCAGAATCAGCCACCGAGTGTCCAACCTCAACCAACAAGGGCAACTACTGAAGCTCCGACTGTTCTCGTATCTTCTACTCCAGTTGTTGTTCAAAACTGCATGCCTCAAGGTTATCCATGGGGAATGCCAGAGAATTTTACACCTGAAGGTTTCAATCTTGGTCCTCAAGATACTCCAATTATTCAGACTATTATTGCTCTGGCACCTCCTATGGTGCATGTTGCTCCTGATGCGCCTCCTTCGGTGAATATGGTTCTATTTTTTAACGATGATGTGTGTCGTCCTTTCCCTCCAGCGAGTGAAGACTTGGGTCTTTATGACAGAATGGATGATTTTCAAGAGCAGTTTGACAAGATGCAAAGAGAGATGAAGACCCTCAGGGGAAAAGAGCTATTTGGGCAGAATGTGAATGAATTATGCTTGGTCCCGAATGTTAAGATACTTGTGAAGTTTAAGGTCCCGAAGTTCGAGAAGTACAAGGGAAACACTTGCCCTCATGCTCATTTGGTGATGTATGTAAGGAGAATGTCTACCTATACTGATGACAAGCGTCTGCTGATTCACTTTTTTCAGGATAGTTTGATCGGTGCTGCGCTGAAGTGGTATATGAGTTTGGACATGTTAACATCCATACTTTAAATGACTTGGGAGAAGCACTTATCAGACAATACAAGTACAACATGGACATGGCACCTGACCGTGATCAACTCAGGGCCATGGTTCATAAAGACAGGGAATCGTTCAAAGAATATGCACAGAGATGGCGTGAGGTAGCCTCCCAAGTGATTCCTCTCATGGAAGAGAAGGAGATGACTAATATTTTCTTGAAAATGCTGGGTGCTTTCTACTACGAGTGGATGGTAGCAAGTGCGCCAAGTGACTTTACTGAAATGGTAGGAATGGGTATTCGCTTAGAAGAGGTTGTAAGAGAGGGCCGTTTAACGAGAAGTGAAAGCTTTGGAGGCGTGAAGAAGCCATCTTATGGGTTTACCAAGAAAAATGAAGGGGATGCAAATGTTGTTATGCAACAGAGGAGGGTTAATACTCCTAGAAGGAATTATTAGCGTCATCAGCAATTCGTCTCAGTTACTCCAATTGTGGGTGCAGCTCCAACTATCGTTGCTTATCAGAGATCGTCCCAGCAGGGGAATCAAGGGTATAATCATAGAATGGAGAGCTATGACCTTATTCCTATGAGCTATACAGAGTTACTACCGGCATTGATTCATAAGAAGCTGGTTCAGACCTGACCACCTCCCGTTGAACCATCACCATTGCCTTGGTATTACAAGGCAGACCAAACATGTGCTTTTCATCAGGGAGCACCAGGACATAATGTTGAGAATTGTTATCCTTTGAAGACTGAGGTGCAGAAATTGGTGAAGTTTGGTATCCTATATTTCAAGGATGTGGGACCTAATGTGAAAGAAAATCCTCTACCCAAGCATGGAGGAGTAAATGCTGTGAATATGGTGGCCGGTTTTCCAGGCGACTTCCGGTGGTTAGAGAAGATTTGGTGAAAATGCATGCAGACCTCTGTAAATTTAGCTACTACACGCATGACCATTCCGGTTGTGCTATTTGCAGTACATACATACAGTGTTGCGATAAGACAAAGGCTGATTTACAAGAGATCATAGATGAGGGCCTCATCCACATAATCAGGCCTAGGGAAGAGTATGAAGAGGAGGTGAATATGGTTTCTGGGTGTCCTGGAGAAGTCAGAATTTTTGATGTAGAGTATATGAATGAGGACCTTGTGCAATTGCATGCTACTTTCTACCATATGGCTGGTCAGGTAGAACACCAGTATGGATCTTGCCGAATTTGTTGCCATAACTCCCGAGGATGTTCAATCATGAAGAAGGGTGTTCAAATATTGTTAGATAATGGAGTTATCAAGGTTACAGGTCAAAGGGATGATTACCATGAAGTTGATTTGATTGAGGTTTGCTTGACTGAAGAAGAGTCAGATGAAGAGTATGCCTCTGCAGATGAGTATTTCTCCTCAGATGAGGATTTGTTTTCCAAAAATGACTCAATAATGACTGATTATGTTGAAGAAGGGGTAGACATCATTGTACCTTGTTTTGGGGAATTCGCCCATCTTGAAGTTGAATATTATAGCAAGCCAGCTATTACCCCATTGGTGGTTAGTTTTCTGGGTCCTATCCCCTACAAGTCAGATAAGGCGGTGCCCTACAAATACAACGCTACAATCTTAGAGGATGGAGTGGAAGTTCCCATCCAGTCGATGCTTGATGTTGGGAATATTGCTGAAAATAGCAGGGTGACCCACATCGGTCGTGTGTTTGCACTAGCTTTTCGAGGAGATGTTAGTGCTGGAAAGAAAATTGCTGAGAATGTTGAACCCAAGAAGGCTATGGGTGAGACTAGTGGGGCTATGTTAGAGAAAAAAATGGATGATATTTTGAAGATAATCAAGATGAGCGACTACAGAATTGTAGATCAGCTACTGCAGACTCCTTCAAAAATATATATCTTGGCTTTATTGATGAACTCATCTGCTCACAGAGAATCCTTGATGAGTGTATTGGACCAAGATTTTATGGAGAATGATATAGGACTTTGTTCCTCTGTTGATGCTTACCCTCTCATGGAATCTAATATTCGTTCTGCTTGTGACTTAGCCGAGTGTTGTCTTCACCCAAGATTAGATTTGTCTGGTTATCCTCAGTGTATTATGGTTATTTTGTTAGCATGTGCATGATAACATCCATACATTCATACACGTCATGTATAGATGAATTTAAAATTCATCACTCATTTGCATTCATTGATGTTTTGTCAGCATATTATCCTCTTTGCAAAGTATTGTTACTCTCTCTCCATTAGAGTTATCAATGTTAAACAGAAAGTGTATATCGTTTCAATTCCCCCCACTGAGTTATCCCTCGTGGTAGTTTTTTGCTTCAACTGTCCTATTCAGTTCATTATCTGGATGGAGTATGATCCCCTTTTGATTTTATTTCTCATCGGGTGCTGTCTTGGTTGATTATTTCATTCCAGTTTATTTCTGGTTTGAATCTGTAGTCCCCGACAATATTGTTGTTCTGATTTCTGCAGGCTTCGAGCCTTGATTTGAGAATGTGTATTTATTTTGCACGCAAATACTTTTTCTCCTTAACAGGAATGTATTGGTATTCCCCCAGGAAATCGAGCTTCATTTCCCGCCAATCTTGTTATAATTCCTTCTTAAACAGCAGGCGACAGTTCTCTTTATTTGAGCAACCTGTTCCTTCCCAGTAAGTCTGTTAACGTAAAAAGATGTTTTTATCCCAATGAATAGTAGCCTTGTCATTATGGAAGGTAGTTCGTTGATGAAAATTTGTTACTCCAATGAATGGTAGCCTTGTCATTATGGAAGGTAGTTCGTTGATGAAAATTTGTTATCCCAATGAATGGTAGCCTTGTCATTATGGAAGGTAGTTCATTGATGAAAATTTGTTATCCCAATGAATGGTAGCCTTGTCATTATGGAAGGTAGTTCGTTGATGAGGATTGTTCTCCAATGAATGGTAGCCTCGTCATTATGGGAGGTAGTTCGTTGCTGAGATGTTATTACTCCAATGAATGGTAGCCTCATCATTATGGGAGGTAGTTTGTTGTTAAGATTTATATTTCGATGAATGGTAGTCTCATCATTAGGGGAGATAGTTCGTTGATGAAGTTTGTTATCCCAATGAATGGTAGCCTTGTCATTATGGAAGGTAGTTTGTTGATGAAATTTTTTTACTTTCAATGAATGGTAGTCTCGTCATTATGGGAGATAGTTCATTGTTGAGTTTGGTTGTATTTCAATGATAAAAACATTCGTTGAAAGATTCCTACAGTTGTATTTTTACCCTTTCCAGGTGAAATATCTTGGTTAAAGAAGAAACTGAGACCAGTTCGTGGCGTATAGTCAGGATCGAGGGGAATTTTATCTGATTCTCCATCAAATGGTATCTCTTCGAGGAAGTTTCACAAGAGAAGTTTGTTGTGAAATCTTTACAAGTGGTAGTCTCTTTATTTGAGATAGCTTGTATTTTTACCCTTTCCAGGTGAAATATCTTGGTTAAAGAAGAAACTGAGACCAGTTCGTGGCGTATAGTCAGGATCGAGGCGAAGTTTATCTGATTCTCCATCAAATGGTATCTCTTCGAGGAAGTTTCGCAAGATAAGTTTGTTGTGAAATCTTTACAAGTGGTAGTCTCTTTATTTGAGATAGCTTGTATGTTTACCCTTTCCAGGTGAAATATCTTGGTTAAAGAAGAAACTGAGACCAGTTTGTGGCGTATAGTCATGATCAGGAGAAGTTTATCTGATTCTCCATCAAATAGTATCTCTTCGAGGAAGTTTTGCAAGAGAAGTTTGTTGTGAAGTCTTTACAATTGGTAGTCTCTTTATTTGAGATAGCTTGTATTTTTATCCTTTCCAGGTGAAATATCTTGGTTAAAGAAGAAACTGAGACCAGTTCGTGGCTTATAGTCAGGATCGAGGCGAAGTTTATCTGATTCTCCATCAAATGGTATCTCTTCGAGGAAGTTTTGCAAGATAAGTTTGTTGAGAAATCTTTATAAGTGGTAGTCTCTTTATTTGAGATAATTTGTATTTTTACTCGTTCTAGGAAGAACGCTAGAATTTTGGGAAGTTTGTTATTACTCTTTGAGACATCACCTTCAGTAAAAGCTAGTGCATTCTCTTTTCTCCACCTTCAGCAAACATCGGTGTATCTTTTGTTTCTTTACCTTCAATAAAAGTCAGTAATGTCCTATGTTTTTTTTACTTTCGTTCTTGAGCGTTTAGTTCATTACCATTCTTAGGTAAGATTGATCTTTTCTGGTTAGCGATTGCCGATCCTCTGTGTTGATGTTACTCTCTTTTTTCTATCTCCTCTATGAGTGGATAGTTCGCAGCTATTGGTTAATTATTGTCATCCATTACTTTTCCCTCAGTTTTTGAGGCTATGTTATTTTTTCTCCTCTCTGGATCTTACCCCAGTAAAGTTGAGTTTTTTTCCCCAGCAGAGCCAATTCGTCTCTAATAGATTCAAATTTCTATCCTCGGAGTCGTGTTGTTCTCCGGAGATTTAGTGTCCTGGTTGAATTCTTTTGTCAATTTATAGATTCTACTTTTGCTTCTCCAGTGTGTGTCTTTCCCATCTGCATGAAATTCATACATTACATCCATAATCATAAGCATCGCATGGTATCTTAGGGCCAAAAATAGGGCTTGTTTTATATTTAAGTATCTTCAATCACGTCGAAACGAAGATTTTGATCTCCGTATCTTCGGATATAAGACACTTAAATAAGGGTAGCTGTTGTACCCCAATTTTTGCCCCTAATATCCCTCATCATACTTTGTACATTTCGCATATAGCATTGGTCTCGTGGTTATAAGATCGAAGAGCTTTAGCATTATGGTTTCTCTCTCTGGATGGAGGCTGTCGTCTTACTCAAAATTGATTCAGCTGGCGCTCCCATTTTTCTTGGTATGAGATTAGGGTGTTGGATCTCAAGCAACATAGATGTCTCTGTTATCATATTTCCTCAAGATACAACTTTTTCTTCATCAGATTCCTTTCAAAGAATAAAGGTATTAGGGCCTAACTCAGCCAGAGAATCAGGATTTCTCTTCATGTTGTTTGAGCTTGGTGGTGATTCTTCTATGGAGATTTACTGGATTAAAGTCTCACTTCCAGGCTACATTGAGCTCATTTTAGGAGTTCATTCAGCTCGTTTTATCAAATGGGAGTTGGTCGCTTCAAATGCAAGGTGGCTAGAATCTGTGGATTTAATTGAGATTGAGATACATAACCTTCATTAGGTCATCTGACGCATCATGCATCATTAGTCAATAGTTTGACTTGGGATCAGGGATTTCGAGGAATTAGGTTTGTTGTATGGCTTTAAGGCTCTTATCTTTGCACAAGCTTGTTTCGGTTGATTTCTCCATCAATCATTTGTTTGAACTAGGGCTTTATTTCCTGGACTTCTTTACCATCAAACTACAGGGATATTCTCTCTCCTCAGCATCAGGTTGCAATCTTTCTTCAATGCTTAAGAATTAGGGTTTTCTTTTGTTATGCTTCAACTGGGGATCATTGGATTAGGGCTCGATCTTGTGGTTATCTTGAGCTTCTCCTTCTTCAACATTGTGGACTTGTTTTGAATGATACAGTTTTTGGTTCTCATCAAATACTTGTTACTTCAATTGCGAGTTAACTTGGACTACTGAGAGAAATGACTTGTGACTTGGATTCGTTTAAACTTCTAATCGTGGTCGGAGTTAATATTGATTCAAGGGTTATTAAGTTCATGACTTTGTTAACGGGTGATTCAAGATAGGGCCAGGAGCTTATTTAGATCATTTTATGAAAGATGATTGTTTCAAATGCAAGATGACTAGAATTTATGGATTCAATTGAGATTAAAGTTCATTGACCAAGCATGCCATTCGAAGTCAACTGAGTTTCAATTTGTCATGAACGCTCGAGTTACATTAAGGATCGATTTAAGATAAAAGTGGAATAGAAGTTTTTAATGTGATTCAAGGATAAGTCATTTAACTTACTTGAAGAACAAGATATATGCGAGAGATGTTACAGGGCTTGTGGATAATTTTCTTGGTTTTCTTGTACTTACAATATAAGGGATTCATCAATTGGCTTTGCTTAGAATTTGGATTATGTTTGAGATACAAAAAGAAGATTTTGAACTTGAGGTTAAAGAAGGGATCGCGATTCATTCATGACATTTTGAGAAGATGTAAGCGTAAGAGAATAAATTTAAAGACAAGTGAATTAATTCAAAGTATCTTTTCTTAATTCAACCATGGCTGTTACAAAATCAAGAACTAAGAACATATACATTTTCAACCATTTAAAATTACATAAAAATGACGATTTCAATCCAACTTATGAATATATTACATCAAAGTCCATAAACCAAAATCCTTTTGCATTTGATGAGCATGACAGTGGTTTCCCAAAGAGTTCGCACAGTAAAAATACACAACCCATAAAGTTCCAGGAAGAATATTCCGTTTACGAAAGGTACCCCAGTGGTAATCTTGGAAGATGGCGAAGATCCATTTGCATTTGATCAGGATTACAGTGGCTTATCAAAGAGTTCAAACTGTCAAAAATCTATGACCCTAAATAGCTCAGAGAAGAATGTTCACATTACGGAACGTACCCCAACTGTAATTTTGGAGGATAACCATGACCAGTTTGCATTTGATGAGGATGACATTGAGCCCTCTCAGTGGGACCTACAATTCTCAGAAACACAAACCATCTCATTCTAAAAAAACATAAGGTAAAAATTGAAAATAAACGGCAATCAAAAACCAAAATGAGTCAAGAAAATGAACTAATTGAATCGCAATTGTTTCCTAACAGCCCTGTAACCATCTCCTAACAACCTATAACCTCCATATCAGAATACTCTAACAGAATTTTCTAACCTCCCATTAACCACCTCTAACTAACCTAACCGTTTCTGACCCTCAAAACAAACTGAGCATAACATAATTCATTCCCAACCAAATTCCACCTCAAGACTAACCATAACTACCCTAACAGGATGTCTACAAATCCCAAATTTCTACTGACATTTTATAACTGTCCTCGCAGATCCGTAAATCCATATAACTAACTCAAACTTCTATAACAGAAAGAGGGAGAAAATATTAAATCAGAAACTTATAACCAAAACTCAGAATAACAAACTTTCAAAGAATTTGATCCTCACCTTTAGTTTCTTTAAAAGAAACTTCAATCCAAGGGTTGAGGGCTCTCGATCTGTAACTAACTTCCCAAGCCTATACCTACCTCAAAGCACTTCTCTGCTCTGCATCTTCTTCAACAAACCGCACCATCTTCTCATCATCCTCACATCAACTCTGCAAATCCTTCATCATCTTCACCAAGCCTTCAACACTCATCATTCCTAGCATCTCAGATCCTCCATCATCATCATTTACATGCTCTATTCATCAAAGTTCACAAGAAGCTCCGTCACGCCATCATCACTCTCCTCCGCCAGAAACACGACAATCACTTATCGGCAACGCACAAATTTTGGAAAAGAAGTAGACAGAAGCAGGATCGGACGGAGAAGTAGGAGGAGTTAAGAGCAATACGAGTTTCTTGAAGAGTTTGCATCTTGGAGCGGGGTTTTTGGTTCTTTATTGTCACTAGGGAGTCATCGTCGGAGCGTCTCCGATAAGTAGGTGATGCTTATTCCGTTCTTCATCTTTTCTCTATCTTTTTGATACCAACGTGTAGCCTGAGACCTCCTGAGTTATTTCCCCAAGGTCTCGGAACTTCGATTTGCTTCCATGATGATTTATTTCACATTTAGCCATCCTAGGGTTTGCGATTTCGTATTGAAATTGGGAGTATTAAGACAAATTTGAAGAAAAATGATGGTATATTTGGGATCAAGGTTAGATATCAGGTAGTATTGGTCTTTAGAATTTCGAGATTAGAGGCGTTTTGGCTGTTGATCTGGGTGGTGTTGTTTGCGGCCACCATGAGAATGCAAGAGAAGAAGTTGAAGAGGCAAAGCTTCTAACCCTACTAGTTAACCAAAACGCACCGCTTTTTCTCTCATTTTGTTATTATTAGGAATTGATAAAATTCATAAAAATCTGAACGTGGGTTTGAGTTGGAAATGGTTGGGCTTAAAGATGAGGCCATGTGTTGGGTTTCTGAAGCCCGTTACTCTTTTTTTTCGGAAGCTAAGTGCCTAGCAACAAAAAAATCTTGGGCTTATCACATGCTTTGGCCTCTACGCCTGATTTTACTGCAGCACCCCCTGAAATCAAACTTCCACCCCTCTAACTCTTTTCTAATTTCTTGTTTTTTTTTTACTTTTATTTTAGTTTAAATTTCTTCCAATTTTATTAATAAAAGTAGTAAAAAATATACATATGATAAAAAGTAGTAATAATAAAAAAATAATAAATAAAATTTAGGACTTTCTTTTTTATAATAAAAAACTACAAAAATCAATAAAAAAATTTTAGGCTTTTATTTGATTTTAGGAAATTAATTCATAATCTTTCGATTACTTGAAAATTGCGATTCACCTTTGTTTGTTGAGTTAAGTCTTATGCAGGTTCATTATTTGATATGTGAATGTGTTTTGGATTCTGATTGTGATTTATTTTCACATCGACGAAGTTGCGACACTTATTCCAAATATTCGAACTCTGACAGTTTGTTTGTTGATGCCATCTCGCACGAAGTATCTCGGATTACTTTACTTTGGTTGCACTTTTTGCGGACGTCATTGTTGGTTTGGTATTACACTACTTCCAAGTTATATTTCCGCATTTATCGCTTTTCTAGATATCATGAGAAGTAGGAAATAAAGAGCGTGCATTCGAAGTCGCTATTTAAAGACCTGTAGCAGGCATTCTGCACTTCATTTCTTATATGTGTTATGCTTGTGTTTGTTTTCTTTCTTGTTGATCGATGAGTCACTCAATTTAGAAATTGAGATCACGACTTCGCTCTCAGTGCATGCTCCCTATAGGATTTTATCGCTTTCATTTATTTCTTATTGATCGACGAGTCACTCAATTTAGAAATTGAGATCACGACTTCGCTCTCAGTGCATGCTTCCTATAGGATTTTATCGCTTTCCTTTATTTCTTGTTGATCGATGAGTCACTCAATTTAGAAATTAAGATCACGACTTCGCTCTCAGTGTATGGTCCCTATAGGATAGTTTGTTAGACTTTCTTTGGCATGCTAATTTAGACAGGACCCCTCATCGTATGTTAACATTAGGTTAGAGATAGGTTAGTCTCCCTTAGATGTTTTCTTCCTGTTTTTTCATAATTGCATTTAAAACTAAAACTTCTTTTTTCTTGGCAAATGTATAAAAAATGCTAATCATACAAAAATTCTTTTCATGGTAAAAAATACCAACCAATCCATTTCTTTTTGTTGTTCGGCTTTTCTCTTCTAAGAGCATGTTAGCTCCTTTCCACTACAGGTCGTAAGTCTCCAAAGGTCGAGCAGTGGTGGAATGATCAAATGCAACATTGTTCATTTAAAAAATACAAACAAACAAAACATATGAGCCGAACTACGGTAGCTCTGATTCCTCAAAAAGGACATGTAGGCATTGGGATAGGGCCCAAGCGAGTACAATTTTATTTTCCCTCATTCTTTCTCTTTTCTTTGCATGCATTCTCTCTTAGTTTATAACCTTTAAGCATTAGATTGAACACACCCTTTGATTAGAATAATGAGAGTGGATCCCGTAGAGTACTATAGACGTGTGGGGTGCCAATACCTTCCCCTCGCGTAATCGAATCCCTTACCCAATCTCTCGGTTGCAAGACCTTGATTTTCCCCTTTAGGTTTTTCTTCGATGATTTTCCTTTCCCTTTCATATGGGATAAATAAATACTCTGTGGCGACTTCATTGATTTTACCGCTACACCCGCTTATAGTTGTTTGCTAGGAAGGCCATGGATACATGAGGCAGGGGCTGTCACTTCAAATTTACACCAGAAACTGAAATTTGTATGTGAAGGGAAATTGGTAATCATAAATGGGGAACAGGCATTATTGATATCTCATTTGTCCTCTTTTAGCATTATGGAGGCGAATGAAGCTGCTGTTGGAACCCAGTTCAAAGCCTTATCCATTGACAACATAAGAGGAAATGAGAATTCTATGGTTTCGCTTAAGGATGCGCAGCAAGTTGTGCGAAAGGGTCATAACGAGGTATGGGGACAGATTGTGGATCATCCTGTGAACAAGAACAGAGTCGGCTTGAGGTTCTCTTTGAAGAATGACAAAGGTAAGAGCATGAAGTTAAAGTCTGCGGCGAGCAAGTATCAAGACATCTTCCGTAGCAGGGGTTATCTTCATCCAACTGTTTCCAGGATTAATGTCATTGTGGAAGATGAAGTAGAGCAGGAAATGTCGAATTATGTGACGCACAGAGTTAGGGTTCAGAATTGGATCACCATTGATGTTCCCTCTTGCATACATGTTTCAAAGTAATTTGTTTTGTTAATATTTTTGAAAAGCTTTCACTCTGCCCAAGCTGGAAGTATTAATGTTGTAGGGCTTATCTGTTTGCTATGACTTTTAAAATCAATAATAAAAGTTGTCTTTGTTTCCCAAATTGTGTCTTTATTTTCTGCTTTTTTTTCTTGGAAAATGGTAATCAGAAAAAACCTTTCAAAATAAATAATAACTGAAATTCAAACTGCATGATCACTTATTATATGTGTCAGTTTCTAAAAGCAATCATAAATCATATGTGCATATTAATTAAAAAACTCGTTGAATACAATGACCCTGCATCCTCTCTCAACTTTGAATGTCCTGTGTATGGGGCCGAAGAAGAAGATTATGATGAGATTCCAGAAGAGGTCTCACAGTTGCTTGAGCACGAGGAAAATACCATTCCTTTAATACTTTTGATTTTCTAACACCAGAAGTGATGGATCTTTTACAGAGAGTGTAATGGTTCATGCATAACTATATTGTGTCACCTAAGACAATGAATGTTATTTTTAAAAAGATTAATTTTACCATCTAAAAAAGAATAGAGATATGATTTATTGTCCGTTTGTCTGTTATTTATGTATAAACTTTCAACAATTAAACAAAGAGTTATTAAAATAAAATTTTAATTCATTTTAATGTATTAAAAAATTAATTTTTAAATCATATAACGAAAGTATATATTATTGAAGATTAAAATATAGTTGAAATTATAGTTTTTCGAAAAAGATATATTTTTAAATGTTTTTTATAAAAATATTTGAAATAGTATTTTATAATAATGATATAAATTAATATTTTATTTAAAACATTTTTTAAACAAAAATGTATAACATAATAAAAAAAATTCTAATAAAAAAGGTGCATCAAACAAAACTTAACTAAAATGGAGGAATTTATTCAGGAATAAATGGAATTCTTTGTACTTCATAAGCAACTAATTAGAAAAAATTGAATAAAAATTTCAACCTTTAAAATTCTTATATAAAGTCTTCTTAAATAATTTTAAAAAAAAGAAGAAGAAGAAATTCACAATATATTTTCCTTAAATCTAGGGTAAAGAAAAGAAAGAGATGGCAACACAAAAAAAAAGAAGAAAGGGTCGACGCTGAGTTGTATAAGCAGGCCGCGCGTGAACACACCGCACCACAGGAACGGGTGGAAACCCAAATGTTACCAGGTATGTGACTTCCAATTGCAATTTTATTTTATTAAATAAATAAGTAGTAATATAAAAATAATATTTCAACCGTGTATTGATTTTTTTCTTCTTTCAAATGAAATATTTTGAAATATACATTTAAAAATGAGTTAAAAGGTAAGATAAAACGAAACATTGATGTTCTTTCGCACCCTCCTCCTCCTCTTGGTTGGATCAAAGGAAATACATATGAGGTGGCTAAGGGAACTCCCTCTCTTTGTGCTCGCAGTGCTATGTTCAGGAGTGCTAATGGTGATCAAGTAGGCTTCTTTTCCTTCTTCATTGGGGGAAGGTAATGCTTTACAAGTTGAACTCATGGGAGTGATTATGGCATTCGAAGTGGCAATTGACAAGAATTTGGACAACATTTGGATTGAGTTAGATTCAATAACTGTGGTTAGAGCGCTACACAATACAAACCTTGTCCATTGGTTTATCAAAAGCCATTGGTTGAACTGCCTGCATAATTTGAGGAATCTTGGTCTTTTGATAACTCATATTTTTTGGGAAGGTAACACTTGTGCTGATAATCTTTCTAGCTTAGGTTTAAAGAATATATATATGCTATTTGTTATAATCATGTAGTTAGAGAAGCTTGAGAAGATTTATTGAACAACAAGCTTGGATTTCTCAAGCTTAAGTTGATGTCTATTTGAGAGGTTTTGGTTTTGGTCTCCTTTCTTTCTTTGTTTTCTTTTTCCTTCTTTAATGATATTTTAAGTTAAAAAAATAATTTAATAATTTATCATGACAAAAAAATAAGTTAATTGAGTAATAAGATTTTTCTTTTAAAAAGAAAAGACAAGTTAATATGCATATTGAAAATTTTGACAAAAGTTATTATTATCAACATTAAAGGTTTATTTGTTTCATCACTGGTGAGACAAAGCACCAGAGATTTTACTGTGGGACATGCAGTTCTCAAAGCTGATTCAAATAAAATGGCTAAACATGAGAAAATATATTCAGACAATCAACATACTTTTATACCATTTGCCTTTAATACTTTTGATTTTCTAACACCAGAAGTGATGGATCTTTTACAGAGAGTGTAAAGGTTCATGCATAACTATATTGTGTCACCTAAGACTATGAATGTTATTTTTAAAAAGATTAATTTTACCATCTAAAAAATAATAGCGATATGATTTATTGTCCGTTTATCTGTTATTTATGTATAAACTTTCAATAGTTAAACAAAGAGTTATTAAAATAAAATTTTAATTCATTTTTTATGTATTAAAAAATTAATTTTTAAATCATATAACGAAAATATATATTATTGAAGATTAAAATATAGTTGAAATTATAGTTTTTCGAAAAAGATATATTTTTAAATTTTTTTAAAAAAATATTTGAAATAGTATTTTATAATAATGATATAAATTAATATTTTATTTAAAATATTTTTTAAACAAAAATGTATAACATAATAAAAAAAATTCTAATAAAAAAGGTGCATCAAACAAAACTTAACTAAAAAGGAGGAATTTATTCAGGAACAAATGGAATTCTTTGTACTTCATAAGCAACTAATTAGAAAAAGTTGAATAAAAATTTCAACCTTTAAAATTCTTATATAAAGTCTTCTTAAATAAAAAAAAAGTAAAAAAAAAAAGAGGAAATTCACAATATATTTTTCTGAAATGTAGGGTAGAGAAAAGAAAGAGATGGCAACACAGAAAAAAAGAAGAAATGGTCGATGTTGAGTTGTATAAGCAGGCGGCGCGTGAACACACCGCACCACAGGAACGGGTGGAAACCCAAATGCTACCAGGTATGTGACTTCCAATTGCAATTTTATTTTATTAAATAAATAAGTAATAATATAAAAACAATAATAAAATTAGGGTTACTCGGCTTTATATAAATGGAACAGGTTCATAGAGGTTAAGTTTTCGGTGAGTTTTCAATTCATAAAGTGGAATAGTTCTCTTGAAAAGGAAAAGGTACATCTCCTTAAAAAATATTTATTATTTCTTTTCAAATTTTTTATATATTATTTCAAAAATCAGGTTATATTATTGCTTGGAGTTTTTTAAGAATTTAGATGATGGCTTCAATTCAAACAACTTCTCCTTCAAAGGAATCACAAAACAATGAAAATCTGCCACAAATAAAACAAACAAGTTCTTGTCAGTATGTTACTTCTTCGTCATGTTCTGAAACTCAACAAAGTGTTGAGAGCATGGAGCAAAGGGTCAAGAACAATGACGAGGAAGTTCCTGAAGAAAATATTAATTCAAATGGCTTTACTACACCAAAGGCTAAGAGATTTAGAATACCAAAGATAATATTAGATAATTGCCCTCCAGCTCCAAAGAGAGGTATGGTAAAAAGGGATTGATATTGTTATGTGTATGGTTTTATTCAAAGTTTTTGTATCATCTAGAATAAATTCATTCGGTTTTATTTAAAGTTTTTTTTTACGTAGAATACATTTATTCTTATCTGCATCAAAAATTGTTTTTGTAGTTTAATTTTAAGAGTTTATTAGTTCATTCATTAAATTTGTTTTAGAGGTGACAATGACTTTAAAGAAGTAGTTCTTTTCTATTTTTACATTATGCAATTAGTAATCTATTGTTATACATGTTTATTTTAATTCATAAATCTTGGTTAACTTTTTTTGTTTGTTAGTTATTAGTATGAATGTGATGCAATAGAATCTTAATTTACCAATCCTATAATAATGTAACCTGGAAACTACCTCCTTAAACTTCTCCTCTCACCTAACCTAAACTACCTCCTTAAACTTCTCCTCTCACCCAACCTAAACTATAGAGAATTTAGGGATATACAGAGACTTTTTTTGTAGATTTAAAACAATATTTTAGCTTTTCTATTTTTCTTTTTGGTTGGATATGGATATTATATGTTGTTGAATTCTCCTACTGAATAAATAAAAATCATACTAGTTTTTTTTTTGTAAAAGTTGTATATTCTTCTACTGAATTAAAAAAGTCATTATAACATGTGTATTACATGCTAAGTGACTTAATTAGGGTTTCATTTATTAGAATATTCTAAAACTCTTTTTACTATACTATAACCTTAATATATATATATATATATATATATATATATATATATATATATATATATATATATATATATATATATATATATATATATATATATATATATATATATATATATATATATATATATATATATATATATATATATGTATATATATATATATATATATATATATATATATATATATATATATAGATGAAAAATCTTTCAAGTTGAAAACTATGATCGTTGAAATAACTTTTTAGTGGTTAAATTTTTTTTCTCATCTGCGCCTATAAAGATTATGGGTTAGATTAACGATGTCTTAAAAAAATAGTATTTTTACTATAGATAGGACTATTTTTAAAATGCAATTAGTAATCTAACTATAAGGTTTTTTTTTTTTAATTCATAAACCTTTTTCGTTTTTCCTTTTATGTATAGTGCAATTAAATATAAATTTATTAATCCATCAAAAAAATAATATGAATTTAATAACTATAGAACATGATAAAATTTGTTCTTCAATAGTCCTATCTAAGCCAAACTTCAACAATTGACGAATTCTAACTGGGAAAAATCTGATTAGATAAACTATAGAAAATTTAGGTGTACACGTATTTTCTGAAAAACTGTATATTTGAAACAAGATTTGAAACATTATTGGCGAAAAACTGCATCTTTACTTTGAAAAACATGTGTTTTATATGTAGAACTAAGAAGAAACCTATGCTATCGTACGGTCTTGTCTGAATTTATATTATATGTATATTTGATTATTATTTATAAAATATAAATTTATTCAATTGATATTCACATAGTTATGAATATAAGCTAATAATATATACCAACTTTTAAACATTGATTCGTAAATATAGGATAATAATATACACTAAATTTTAAGTATTAATTCGTTCTTATAATAAACACTATCACACAGTTCCGTTTGGATTCATATTACACTATCGGGGACGGGGACGGGGAATGAATTTGATGGCGGGGAAAAAGATGGGGAAGTGTCCCCCCGGCCCCACCCCGGGGCCGGGGGGACACTTCAGTAGGAGAATACAACAACATATAATATCCATATCCAACCAAAAAGAAAAACAGAAAAGCTAAAATATTGTTTTAAATCTACAAAAAAAGTCCCTGTATATCCCTAAATTCTCTATAGTTTAGGTTGGGTGAGAGGAGAAGTTTAAGGAGGTAGTTTAGGTTGGGTGAGAGGAGAAGTTTAAGGAGGTATTTTACAAGGTTACATTATTATAGGATTGGTAAATTAAGATTCTATTGCATCACATTCATACTAATAACTAACAAACAAAAAAAGTTAACCAAGATTTATGAATTAAAATAAACATGTATAACAATAGATTACTAATTGCATAATGTAAAAATAGAAAAGAACTACTTCTTTAAAGTCATTGTCACCTCTAAAACAAATTTAATGAATGAACTAATAAACTCTTAAAATTAAACTACAAAAACAATTTTTGGTGCTGATAAGAATAAATGTATTCTACGTGAAAAAAAACTTTAAATAAAACCGAATGAATTTATTCTAGATGATACAAAAACTTTGAATAAAACCATACACATAACAATATCAATCCCTTTTTACCATACCTCTCTTTGGAGCTGGAGGGCAATTATCTAACATTATCTTTGGTATTCTAAATCTCTTAGCCTTTGGTGTAGTAAAGCCATTTGAATTAGTATTTTCTTCAGGAACTTCCTCGTCATTGTTCTTGACCCTTTGTTCCATGCTCTCAACACTTTGTTGAGTTTCAGAACATGACGAAGAAGTAACATACTGACAAGAACTTGTTGGTTTTATTTGTGGCAGATTTTCATTGTTTTGTGATTCCTTTGAAGGAGAAGTTGTTTGAATTGAAGCCATCATCTAAATTCTTAAAAAACTCCAAGCAATAATATAACCTGATTTTTGAAATAATATATAAAAAATTTGAAAAGAAATAATAAATATTTTTTAAGGAGATGTACCTTTTCCTTTTCAAGAGAACTATTCCACTTTATGAATTGAAAACTCACCGAAAACTTAACCTCTATGAACCTGTTCCATTTATATAAAGCCGAGTAACCCTAATTTTATTATTGTTTTTATATTATTACTTATTTATTTAATAAAATAAAATTGCAATTGGAAGTCACATACCTGGTAGCATTTGGGTTTCCACCCGTTCCTGTGGTGCGGTGTGTTCACGCGCCGCCTGCTTATACAACTCAACATCGACCATTTCTTCTTTTTTTCTGTGTTGCCATCTCTTTCTTTTCTCTACCATACATTTCAGAAAAATATATGGTGAATTTCCTCTTTTTTTTTATTTTTTTTTATTTAAGAAGACTTTATATAAGAATTTTAAAGGTTGAAATTTTTATTCAACTTTTTCTAATTACTTGCTTATGAAGTACAAAGAATTCCATTTGTTCCTGAATAAATTCCTCCTTTTTAGTTAAGTTTTGTTTGATGCACCTTTTTTATTAGAATTTTTTTTATTATGTTATACATTTTTGTTTAAAAAATATTTTAAATAAAATATTAATTTATATCATTATTATAAAATACTATTTCAAATATTTTTATAAAAAAATTTAAAAATATATCTTTTTCGAAAAACTATAATTTCAACTATATTTTAATCTTCAATAATATATATTTTCGTTATATGATTTAAAAATTAATTTTTTAATACATAAAAAATGAATTAAAATTTTATTTTAATAACTCTTTGTTTAACTAATGAAAGTTTATACATAAATAACAGACAAACGGACAATAAATCATATCGCTATTATTTTTTAGATGGTAAAATTAATCTTTTTAAAAATAACATTCATAGTCTTAGGTGACACAATATAGTTATGCATGAACCTTTACACTCTCTGTAAAAGATCCATCACTTCTGGTGTTAGAAAATCAAAAGTATTAAAGGCAAATGGTATAAAAGTATGTTGATTGTCTGAATATATTTTCTCATGTTTAGCCATTTTATTTGAATCAGCTTTGAGAACTGCATGTCCCACAGTAAAATCTCTGGTGCTCTGTCTCACCAGTGATGAAACAAATAAACCTTTAATGTTGATAATAATAACTGTTGTCAAAATTTTCAATATGCATATTAACTTGTCTTTTATTTTTAAAAGAAAAATCTTATTACTCAATTAACTTATTTTTTTTTCATGATAAATTATTAAATTATTTTTTTAACTTAAAATATCATTAAAGAAGGAAAAAGAAAACAAAGAAAGAAAGGAGACCAAAACCAAAACCTCTCAAATAGACATCAACTTAAGCTTGAGAAATCCAAGCTTGTTGTTCAATAAATCTTCTCAAGCTTCTCTAACTACATGATTATAACAAATAGCATATATATATTCTTTAAACCTAAGCTAGAAATATTATCAGCACAAGTGTTACCTGTTAGAACAAAGTTTGAATCTACTACCCTATATTTAAGTTTTGATGATAACAAAGTGAAAAGATATATTATTTATAATATTCGTGTATGAACTATCTGCTGCCTAAAATTATTATGTTCAGACTTGCAGATACTCTGATTGATATAAGCAAAATCACATCTATTCAGTATCAGAATTTGGTTCTTGACACCAACATCAGAAGTTGCCATATCAGAATGTCAGAATCAGATGATCAACTCACGTACATGCTGAAGCCTGATGAACAAGACTGCGCTCAACACTCTGATAAAGAAACACAACAGTTCATCAGCAGCTAAGCAGAGTCAGAATGAGCCAAGCCAGAACTTGCATTAAGTAAGCAACGGTACTGTGCATTGAAAGCAAATTAATACCAACGGCCTCATTCCAGACAAGATCTGCTCGATAAGGAAAGTTTGTTATTAGCATTGAATCAAGAATATTGCATCCAACGTTCATCATCTCAGTGCTATATAAACAAGACTTTGAAGATTGAAATGGCTAATGCTCTCCAAATCTCTACACGCATAAAAGCTGATCAAAATCTTCTTTCTCTCAGTTTTGCTAAACCACACATTCTGATATTCTATCATTGTTTAGCAATCTAGTTTCTAAGCTTTAATTTGTGTATACATTACAGTTGTGATACAGTTTTGTAGAAAACATTCACACACTTAGTTTTATCTTTTTGTAAGAAAGTGTTTCCTTGACAAACCGGGTTGTGGTTTGGATCAAGAAGGCTTTAGCAGTTGTTAAAGCAATCTGTAATATTCAGTTGAATATAGTGGATTAAGACCTCGTTGGAGAGAGGCGAAATCACCTTGACGGGTGGACTGGAGTAGTTTGAGATCAAACGAACCAGGATAAAAATATCTTGTTCATTGCATTAGATTTTAGTTTTACAATTCAACCCCCCCTTCTTGTGTTTTTCACCCCTTCAATTGGCATCAGAGCGCCTGGTTCTGAGCTAAAACACTTAACCGTGTCAGTACAAGATCCAGCGTCAGAAAAACACAATGGCAGGAAACAATTCTCACATCAGCAATGACAACAATGAGGACAGAGACAGATTCAGCGGAAAACCTCCAGTCTTTGATGGAGAAAACTTTGATTACTGGAAAGACAGAATTGAAAGCTTCTTTTTGGCACATGATGCTGATCTGTGGGATATGGTGACAGATGGATACACGCACCCTGTGAATGCAAGCGGTCAGAAGATTGATAGAAAAACAATGTCTGATCAACAAAAGCGTGACTTCAAGAATCACCACAAGGCCAGAACCATCCTCCTCAGCGCCATCTCCTATACTGAGTATGAAAAGATCTCCAACAGAGACACATCAAAGAATATTTTTGACTCACTCAGAATGACGCATGAGGGCAACGTTCAGGTCAAAGAAACAAAAGCTCTGGCGCTCATTCAGAAGTATGAGGCGTTCAAAATGGAAGAATCTGAATCCATTGAAACCATGTTCTCTAGATTCCAGATTCTGGTAGCTGGTCTCAAAGTTCTGGACAAAGGATACTCTACTACTGACCATGTCAAGAAAATCATCAGAAGTTTACCCAAGCAGTGGAGACCTATGGTTACAGCTCTGAAGCTAGCTAAAGATCTCAACAAAATCACTCTGGAGGAACTTATCAGCTCCCTCAGAAGTCATGAGATAGAGCTAGAAGCTAATGAGCCTCAGAAGCAAGGTAAGCCTTTAGCATTAAAATCTAACAAAAAATTTGAGTCTAAAGTTTTGCAGGCAGTTGAAGAAACATCTGATGGATCCTCATCAGAAGAAGACGAACTCTCCCTCCTCTCCAGAAGAGTAAATCAACTGTGGAAGCAAAGACAAAGGAAGTTCAGGAATCCCAGAAGATCTGATCAGAACGAGTCTTCTTCCAGATACAGAAGGACAAATTCTTCCTCTGGATACAGAAGATCTGAAGGCTCCTCCAGTAGCAAAAAGCCAAACACCAAAGACATCATCTGCTATGAGTGCAATGAGCAAGGACACTATAAGAGTGACTGCCCAAAGCTTCAGAGGGAAAAGCCCAAAAAGAAGTTTGGAAGAGAGAAGAAGAAAAGTCTCATGGCTACATGGGATGACTCTGACTCGTCTGAAGCTGACTCAGAATCAGATGATGAGAGGGCAAACATGGCTCTCATGGCTAACATCTCAGAAGATAGTGAAGCTTCTGAATCAGAATCAGATACTGAAGAGGTATTTCCTAACTTTGCTGTTAACTTTACAAAGGCTGAACTTGCTGAAAGCCTTAATGAGATTCTGGAACGTTATCAGCAAATTAGAGCTAAATTCAGAGACCTGAAAATGAATCTTGAATCTGACTCTAATAAGACTGAGAGTCTCAAATTGGAAAATTCTGAGCTGAGAAATAAGATTTCAAAATTAGAAAACACTTTACAAAACTCTCAGAAGGAACCAATTTCTGAAACTCCCAGCAACGCTGATGAGATCATCAAGGAGTATGATCACAGTTTCCAGAAGTTCCTAGATAAAAGCATAGATAGAAGCAGAATGGCTTCAATGATCTATGGAGTTAGCAGAAACGGCAGGAAAGGAATAGGATACCAAGGTAAGGTTCCTACACCAAAGAATGTCATGGACTTAACAATTAAACACACTCCTTTAAATTCACATTTTGTGTATGGTCACACACATGATATTAAATACACTAGCAGTAAGCACTCTGTGAAACCAAAATTCAACCAGAGTTTTGGTAAAACTAACAAATCAGGACCCAAGAAAATCTGGGTACCTAAGGATAAAATAATACATGTTGCAGATATCTTTAGCAGCAAGTCAGAAACACCAGTCATGGTACCTGGACTCTGGCTGCTCACGACACATGACGGGAAGAAGGCATATGTTCCAAAGCCTGGAACTTAAGCCTGGAGGCCACGTTGGTTTTGGAGGCAGTCAGAGGGGAAAGATAATTGGCTCTGGAACTGTAGGTAATGGAAATCTTCCCTCTATTAATAATGTTCTGCTAGTAGATGGATTGATGCATAATCTGTTATCCATAAGTCAATTAAGTGATAACGGTTATGATATAATCTTTAATCAAAAATCATGTAAAGCTGTTAGTCAGAAAGATGGGACTATCCTGTTTAATGGTAAGAGGAAAAACAACATTTACAAAATCAAACTTTCTGAACTAAAGAGTCAGAATGTAAAATGTCTTCTGTCTGTTAACAACGAGTAGTGGATCTGGCACATAAGATTGGGGCATGTTAGTATGAGAAGAATATCTCAGATTAACAAACTCAATCTGGTCAGAGGACTTCCTAACTTGAAGTTCAATTCAGATGCTCTGTGTGAAGCATGTCAGAAAGGCAAATTTGCAAAACCTTCTTTTAAATCCAAAAATGTTGTTTCTACCTCTAAGCCATTAGAACTTCTGCACATTGACTTATTTGGACCAGTTAAAACTGCTTCAGTCAGTGGCAAGAAGTATGGGTTAGTAATCGTAGATGACTATAGCAGATGGACATGGGTAAAGTTCTTAAGACACAAGGAAGAGTCACACTCTGTGTTTGTTACCTTCTGTAACCAAGTTCAGAATGAAAAGGATCTTAGAATCGTTAAAGTCAGAAGTGATCATGGTGGAGAATTTGAAAACAAAGATTTTGAGTCATTCTTTAATGACAGAGGCATTCTGCATGATTTCTCTTGTCCTAGAACTCCCCAACAAAATGGAGTTGTAGAACGAAAGAACAGAACATTGCAAGAAATGGCCAGAACCATGATCAATGAGACAAACGTTGCTAAGACCTTCTGGGCAGAAGCAATAAACACAGCGTGCTACATTCAGAATAGAATCTCAATAAGACCTATTCTGGAAAAGACTCCATATGAATTGTGGAAGAACAGAAAGCCCAACATTTCATATTTTCATCCACTTGGATGTACTTGCTTTATATTAAATACAAAGAATTATTTGAACAAGTTTGACTCTAAAGCACAGAAGTGTATTATGTTAGGATACTCTGAACGCTCAAGAGGGTACAGAGTATACAATACAGAAACACAGATTGTGGAAGAATCAATCAGTGTTCGTTTTGATGATAAGCTTGACTCTGAAAAGTCAAAGCAGAATGAAGTTTTTGCAGGTATAGAAATTGAATTTGCAGGTTCTGAAGACAAGTCATCAGAAGCTCTCAACACAGACATTCCTTCAACGTCTGAAAGGAGCACTGCTAGCAATCCTACAACAACTGCTGATCAACTTCAGAAGAGATTACCCAGAAGCAACTTGGATCACCCAGAAGAGACTATCCTAGGAAGAAAGGAAGATCCAATCAGAACAAGAGCAAGCTTCAGAAACTCTGAAGAAACTCTTATGGGACTTGTGTCTCTGATTGAACCTTCTTCTATTGATGAAGCACTTCTGGATAATGACTGGATTCTGGCAATGCAAGAAGAGCTGAATCAATTCACCAGAAACGACGTATGGGATCTCGTTCCCAGACCAAAAGGATTCAACGTCATTGGAACAAGATGGGTGTTCAGAAACAAGCTAAATGAACAAGGTGAAGTCATCAGAAACAAGGCACGACTGGTTGCACAAGGTTATAGTCAGCAAGAGGGGATAGACTATACAGAAACCTTTGCC
Organism: Vicia faba; assembly: GCA_948472305.1. Taxonomy (NCBI): domain Eukaryota; kingdom Viridiplantae; phylum Streptophyta; class Magnoliopsida; order Fabales; family Fabaceae; genus Vicia; species Vicia faba. The sequence goes on along the minus strand of OX451740.1, from coordinate 749,407,220 downwards.
CCAGTCGCCAGGTTAGAATCTATCAGACTTTTAATTTCATTTGTTGTTAATAGAGGCATCACTCTATATCAGATGGATGTCAAAAGTGCATTCTTAAATGGTTATATAGAAGAAGAAGTGTATGTACACCAACCCCCAGGTTTTGAAAATACAAAACATCCAGAACATGTTTTCAAACTAAAGAAGTCACTGTATGGTCTGAAACAAGCTCCCAGAGCTTGGTATGAAAGGCTAAGTAACTTTCTGTTAGAAAATGAATTCACCAGAGGGAAAGTGGACACTACTCTATTCTGTAAATCAGTTAAGAATGACATCTTAGTCTGTCAAATTTATGTTGATGATATTATTTTTGGTTCTACTAATCCTTCTCTTGGAAGAAAATTTGCTAAGTGTATGCAGGCAGAATTTGAGATGAGCCTCATGGGGGAACTGAAATTCTTTCTAGGAATTCAGATCAATCAAACTCCAGAGGGAACTTACATTCATCAGAGCAAATACATCAGAGATCTTCTGAAGAAATTTGACCTCTCAGAATGTAAGCCATCAAAGATTCCAATGCATCCCACGTGCATTCTGGAAAGAGAAGAGGTAAGCAAAAATGTAGAACAGAAAGTCTACAGAGGTATGATTGGTTCTCTCCTCTATCTGACTGCTTCAAGATCTGACATATTATTCAGTGTTTGTATCTGTGCTAGATTCCAATCAGATCCTAGAGAATCTCACTTAACAGCTGTTAAGCGAATTTTCAAATATCTGAAAGGTACTACTAATCTGGGTTTGTTTTATAGAAAATCTAGTGATTACAGCTTAGTAGGCTACTGCGATGCTGATTTTGCTGGAGACAGAGTAGAACGAAAAAGTACTTCTGGAAGCTGCCAGTTTCTGGGAGAAAATCTGATCTCTTGGTCCAGCAAAAGGCAATCAACAATTGCACTATCAACAGCAGAAGCTGAGTACATAGCAGCAGCAGGATGTAGCACACAAATGCTCTGGATGAAAAGTCAGCTTGAAGACTTCCAGATTTTTGAGAGTAACATTCCTATACTCTGTGATAATACTTCTGCTATTTGCTTAAGTAAGAATCCCATTTTACATTCTAGAGCTAAGCATATAGAAATAAAACATCACTTCATTAGGGACTATATTCAGAAAGGTATTTTGAACTTAAAATTTATAGATACAGACCATCAATGGGCTGATATCTTTACTAAACCCCTTTCAGAAGATAGGTTTAATTTCATTCTGAAACATCTCAGCATGAAAATCTGTCCAAAGTGAAAATGTTTTAATTCCATATATTTACCTTCAGAATGTAATTGTTTTACTGTGAACTTCTGATCAATCTTCTTTCAGAAAGATAGAACATGCAGATTGTATCAGATGCAAGTCTAAAGATCTGAGAGTCTAAGCTCAAAGACAGACGTGCTGATCACTACATCAAACAAGTGTCATCCAATCATCAGCATATCTCTGAAGTAGAACGCGTGCACGCTTCTGAGAAGGCAAAGCGCTGATTGGGTGCATTGAGACACATGTCTGGTAACCGTTTTTAAGTATCTTTCTCAAATCCCCCAAAATCAGCAAGCATTTAATGAAAAGTAATCATGCTTTTAAAATGCAATCATGATTTTTCTATTTCTTAAAAACGTTTATCTTTTCAAAATATTTTTGAAACTCTATTTAAACACATTAATCTCTCATTCTCATTCTTTACGTTTTCTCACTAATACTCAAGCATTTTCTGCATATTTCTGTGTTCATCTCTTGCAAAACCTATTTTCCTCAGTTTATTCTCAAAACCTTTTTAGTGTGAACATGGCAACCTCCAGCAGTGCTTCTGCAGGTCCTCAGAAGAAAGCATCATCTGAGCAATATCAAGTGCCATTCAGAACACTCCTCACTCCTGTGAAGAATCTTGAAGTGCTTTCTGAATTAATCATTGATTTTGGAAGCTTGAAGGAGAACGGTTTTGACCTAACTGAAGAAGTTAGGGCACAGAAGTGGGAAAGGTATTTTGACAGGTTGGTTGGACCAACATTCCCTATGCTTGTCAAGGAATTCTGGATTCACGCCAAGGCTTCAACACATCTAGTCACCTCCTTTGTTATGGGGAAGAAGATTGTGATCACTGAGGATCACATTGCAAGGTTAATCGGTTACAGTGGCGGTGGCGTCCGTTGTGTGGACATGGCTGAAAGATGTGCTGATGTGGGTGTGATAGCTGCAAGGATTTTCACTCATGGGGTGCCCAGCAGCAAGATCAAAGATCTGAAGGATCATTACAGAGTTTGGGCTAAGATAATTCTGGGGTGCTTCAACCACAGGAAACCAACCAGTTCACCTGATTACATAAATGTGGATCAGCAGTTTCTGATCTACTTTATTGATCAGAAGGTAAAAATCAATCTGGCTCATTTTCTGTTCAACCACCTCAGAACAAGTGTGAAGGAAACCAGGGAAGAAGAAAGAACCAAGAGGGATTGGGTACCCTTTGGAAGGTTGATATCATATATTCTGACAGAGAATAGGCTGATAGAGCATCTGATAGAAGCTCAAGAGCTAAGCACTATTGAACCAACAGTTGGGAAACCTCTGAATGCAAAGAACTTGAAGAAGATGAAGCTGATAGAGAATATTCAGAAGGAACCCAGAGCTACTCCTATTGCTGATATCACCAGCAGAAGAGTGCCTCTGAGTGACTTTCCGTTATTTTCTAAAATAGAATCCAAACCAGAGGTGGTTCTCAGATACTTGGATGCGTGCAAGGCAGATGGTTCAGATCCAAATCTGATTATCAAAGCTCTGCATCAACCTCAGCAAGAAGTGACTCTGAAGAAGACGAAGAAGAGGAAGGCACCATCAGAAGGATCATCCCAGCAGACACCCAGGAAAAGAGGTAATTCATCTGCTGCCTATGTTTTAAATTCTTCTACTATTCCAGCATCTATTCCTCCTCAAACCTCTCATAGAATCTCAATTCCCATCCCTACCATAGATGAAACTGTACCAGAAGAGGACCCTTCTGAGGCATTAAAACTCAGAAGACCCAGAACCAAACATCCCAAACAACCAACAATCTCAACAACATCAGCAATTGACCAAGTGTTGTCTGACATTGATCAACACACCTCTGATCAACCAAACTCTGAACCACAAATTGTTCCTCCTCCACAACCAGAACAACAGCAATCTGCTGAAGAACCAGAACAACAACAACAACCACTTTCACCAATTCCAGAAGAACCCCTTATCCCTGAACAATCAGAAATTCCAACAACTTCTCCTCAACCAGAAATTAATCCACCATCACCTCAACCAGAGTTTCATCACTCTGAAACTCCTTCTCCTCAACTATCTGAACCTCATTCACCTCAACCATCACCTTTGGCAATCCAGCTGCCAGGTGGAACAACAATCACCCTAGCACAATTGCCATCCTCATCAGAATCTACACCACCAAATACTCCCAAAACACCACCCAGTCCAATCATAATTTCTGATTCTGAAACTCCCTCTCCAAAACAAACAGCTGCCCAGAAAACCTCTGAAAACCCCAGCAGGACTTTCATAGACTTAACCAGTCTTGACCGTCTTGCTGATCTGAAACATAAAATTGCCATCCCAAAACCAAAACAACCAGATGTTGGCTCTGGTATTATGAATTTTGAAACAGGTGTGCTGCAATGGATTGCTTCTTTGAAGCAAGTCTGTCCTGGAATGATTGACCCAGCTGCTTCTGATCAGCTCTGGTCACAATTCAGACTTTGGGTACGTGCTGAAGCCCTCAAGTTGCAGGATATCAACTATGAGCAGGCACAACAGAATTTCAGCAAGCTTCTGAATGAAGTTGGAAGTCAGCTTCTGAAAGAAGACGTGCTCCCTCTGGATAGTGAACCTTGGTCTGAGAAACAACAAGCTTCAAAGGTGCAATCAGAAGAAGACAAGACCATTCAAGCTGAAGAAAGTCAAGCAGAAGATGTTGCTGAAAGCTCTCAGAAGCTTCCTGCTTCTGATGCTTCTCAAGCTGCCTTGGACAGGCAGACTCTGGAAGAACTAAGGCTGAATGACATGCGTCTGCAGCAGCGGATGGATGAAAGCAACCCGAAGATGAAAGAAAGAATGGATGTGCAGGATAGCAAGATTGACACTGTTGTCAGCATGGTGCACAAGCAGAATGAGACTGCTGAAAAGATCCAAGCCATGCTAGAGAACCTGTTCACACGCTTGCCTCCTCAACCTTAGTCTTTTTTCATTCATGTTCTTTTCATGTTTTCTTTGATTTTCTGATGTACTATTTGAATATGTTTTGTACTATTTTCATGTTTTGATTCTGAACTTCTCAATATGACTAGTTTTTCTGATCTTAACTATTTTAGCACTCACCTACACTTTTTGATTGCTGACAAAAAGGGGGAGAACAAGAATGATATTTTAAACAATAACGTCTAACTAGACAGAAATTCTCAAACATTCTAACTCTATTACTTGAAAATGTTTTTTCTGTTTTGCTTAAAGTCTACAGGTACAAGGAAGCTCCTGGACACTCTGAAGACTAGAAGCTCTGACCACTATGAAGCTCTGATCCGCTCTGATACTCTGATCCAAAGCAAAGCTCTGACAAGAAAAGCTCTGAAGCTCTGCTCTGACATAAAGCTTCTGATAGTCAAAGACTCTGATACTCTGATGTTCAAAGAAAGGCAAAAAGATTTGATCCTGAAGAACACGTGTAATCAAAGGGAAGTAATAAACTCAGGGGGAGTATCTCTTAACTCTGATATCCTTTTACTCCTTATCCTTTTTACTTCTTACTCTGATTCATATCTCTGATACCTTTTCACGTTATTTTCATTTAAAAATATCTAGTTTTTGTCATCATCAAAAAGGGGGAGATTGTTAGAACAAAGTTTGAATCTACTACCCTATATTTAAGTTTTGATGATAACAAAGTGAAAAGATATATTATTTATAATATTCGTGTATGAACTATCTGCTGCCTAAAATTATTATGTTCTGACTTGCAGATACTCTGATTGATATAAGCAAAATCACATCTATTCAGCATCAAAATTTGGTTCTTGACACCAGCATCAGAAGTTGCCATATCAGAATGTCAGAATCAGATGATCAACTCACGTACATGCTGAAGCCTGATGAACAAGACTGCGCTTAACACTCTGATAAAGAAACACAACAGTTCATCAGCAGCTAAGCAGAGTCAGAATGAGCCAAGCCAGAACTTGCAATAAGTAAGCAACGGTACTGTGCATTGAAAGCAAATTAATACCAACGGCCTCATTCCAGACAAGATCTGCTCGATAAGGAAAGTTTGTTATTAGCATTGAATCAAGAATATTGCATCCAACGTTCATCATCTCAGTTCTATATAAACAAGACTTTGAAGATTGAAATGGCTAATGCTCTCCAAATCTCTACACGCATAAAAGCTGATCAAAATCTTCTTTCTCTCAGTTTTGCTAAACCACACATTCTGATATTCTATCATTGTTTAGCAATCTAGTTTCTAAGCTTTAATTTGTGTATACATCACAGTTGTGATACAGTTTTGTAGAAAACATTCACACACTTAGTTTTATCTTTTTGTAAGAAAGTGTTTCCTTGACAAACCGGGTTGTGGTTTGGATCAAGAAGGCTTTAGCAGTTGTTAAAGCAGTCTGTAATATTCAGTTGAATATAGTGGATTAAGACCTCGTTGGAGAGAGGCGAAATCACCTTGACGGATGGACTGGAGTAGTTTGAGATCAAACGAACCAGGATAAAAATATCTTGTTCATTGCATTAGATTTCAGTTTTACAATTCAACCCCCCCTTCTTGTGTTTTTCACCCCTTCATTACCTTCCCAAAATATATGAGTTATCAAAAGACCAAGATTCCTCAAATTATGCAGGCAGTTCAACCAACGGCTTTTGATAAACCAATGGACAAGGTTTGTATTGTGTAGCGCTCTAACCACAGTTATTGAATCTAACTCAATCCAAATGTTGTCCAAATTCTTGTCAATTGCCACTTCAAATGCCATAATCACTCCCATGAGTTCAACTTGTAAAGCATTACCTTCCCCCAATGAAGAAGGAAAAGAAGCCTACTTGATCACCATTAGCACTCCTGAACATAGCACTGCGAGCACAAAGAGAGGGAGTTCCCTTAGCCACCTCATATGTATTTCCTTTGATCCAACCAAGAGGAGGAGGAGGGTGCAAAAGAACATCAATGTTTCGTTTTATCTTACCTTTTAACTCATTTTTAAATGTATATTTCAAAATATTTCATTTGAAAGAAGAAAAAAATCAATACACGGTTGAAATATTATTTTTATATTACTACTTATTTATTTAATAAAATAAAATTGCAATTGGAAGTCACATACCTGGTAACATTTGGGTTTCCACCCGTTTTTGTGGTGCGGTGTGTTCACGCGCGGCCTGCTTATACAACTCAGCATCGACCCTTTCTTCTTTTTTTGTGTGTTGCCATCTCTTTCTTTTCTTTACCCTACATTTTAGGAAAATATATTGTGAATTTCTTCTTCTTTTTTTTTTTTAATTATTTAAGAAGACTTTATATAAGAATTTTAAAGGTTGAAATTTTTATTCAATTTTTTCTAATTAGTTGCTTATGAAGTACAAAGAATTCCATTTATTCCTGAATAAATTCCTCCTTTTTAGTTAAGTTTTGTTTGATGCACCTTTTTTATTAGAATTTTTTTATATTATGTTATACATTTTTGTTTAAAAAATATTTTAAATAAAATATTAATTTATATCATTATTATAAAATACTATTTCAAATATTTTTATAAAAAACATTTAAAAATATATCTTTTTCGAAAAACTATAATTTCAACTATATTTTAATCTTCAATAATATATACTTTTGTTATATGATTTAAAAATTAATTTTTTAATACATAAAAATGAATTAAAATTTTATTTTAATAACTCTTTGTTTAATTATTGAAAGTTTATACATAAATAACAGACAAACGGACAATAAATCATATCGCTATTCTTTTTTAGATGGTAAAATTAATCTTTTTAAAAATAACATTCATTGTCTTAGGTGACACAGTATAGTTATGCATGAACCATTACACTCTCTGTAAAAGATCCATCACTTCTGGTGTTAGAAAATCAAAAGTATTAAAGGAATGGTATTTTCCTCGTGCTCAAGCAACTGTGAGACCTCTTATGGAATCTCATCATAATATTCTTCTTCGGCCCCATACACAGGACATTCAAAGTTGGGAGAGGATGCAGGGTCATTGTATTCAACGAGTTTTTTTAATTAATATGCACATATGATTTATGATTGCTTTTAGAAACTGACACATATAATAAGTGATCATGCAGATTGAATTTCAGTTATTATTTATTTTGAAAGGTTTTTTCTAATTACCATTTTCCAAGAAAAAAAAAGCAGAAAATAAAGACACAATTTGGGAAACAAAGACAACTTTTATTATTGATTTTAAAAGTCATAGCAAACAGATAAGCCCTACAACATTAATACTTCCACCTTGGGCAGAGTGAAAGCTTTTCAAAAAGATTAACAAAACAAATTACTTTGAAACATGTATGCAAGAGGGAACATCAATGGTGATCCAATTCTGAACCCTAACTTTGTGCGTCACATAATTCGGCATTTCCTGCTCTACTTCATCTTCCACAATGACATTAATCCTGGAAACAATTGGATGAAGATAACCCCTGCTACGGAAGATGTCTTGATACTTGATCGTCGCAGACTTAAACTTCATGCTCTTACCTTTGTCATTCTTCAAAGAGAACCTCAAGCTGGCTCTGTTCTTGTTCACATGTTGATCCACAATATGTCCCCATACCTCGCTATGACCCTTTCGCACAACTTGTTGCGCATCCTTAAGCGAAACCATAGAATTCTCATTTCCTCTTATGTTGTCAATGGATAATGCTTGGAACTGGGTTCTAACAGCAGCTTCATTCGCCTCCATAATGCTGAAAGAGGACAAATGAGATATCAATAATGCCTGTTCCCCATTTATGATTACCAATTTCCCTTCACGTACAAATTTCAATTTCTGGTGTAAAGTTGAAGTGACAGCCCCTGCCTCATGTATCCATGGCCTTCCTAGCAAACAACTATAAGCGGGTGTAGCGGTAAAATCAATGAAGTCGCCACAGAGTATTTATTTATCCCATATGAAAGGGAAAGGAAAATCATTGAAGAAAAACCTAAAGGGGGAAATCAAGATCTTGTAACCGAGAGATTGGGTAAGGGATTCGATTACGTGAGGGGAAGGTATTAGCACCCCACACGTCCATAGTACTCTACGGGATCCACTCTCATTATTCTAATCAAAGGGTGTGTTCAATCTAATGCTTAAAGGTTATAAACTAAGAGAGAATGCATGCAAAGAAAAGAGAAAGAATGTAGGGAAAATAAAATTGTACTCGCTTGGGCCCTATCCCAATGCCTACGTGTCCTTTTTGAGGAATCAGAGCTCTTTATTTCCTACTTCTCATGATCTATTTGTGAAGACTACTTGTGATACGGTGGGAGAACTGACTAGTGTTTTGCGTTCGTATTCGCACTTGTGCGGTTGAGCAAGAGTCGCCACCGACTTTTTATTTTATCCTAAAGGAAAGGTTAAAAAAGCACATCAAAAACCTTTTGAGATATTTCTTGGGTTCGGGGGGTAGATTATGAAAAGGGAAGGTATTAGCACCCTTTCCATCCATGGTTATCCATGGGCTCTTAGTTACTTGGTTTTTTAGATCACTTGCCTTGTTTTTTGGATTGCTTGAAAATGGTGTGTGTGTGGGTGCTTTTTGAAAATGTTTTAGAAAAAGATGCCTTGTCTTAGGCAACTAATGTATTTGACTCGTGATTGAGTGTTTTACAAAAGTGTGGATCTTTTCGAAAAGATGTTTCAAATGTTTTTGAGAGTTTGTTTGAAAGTGTTGTGGATTGTGGTTTTTGAAAAGAAGGCAAGTGTTTTTGCAAGTTTGATCTCAAGTAACTAAGAGTTTTGTCTACCCTATTGTACTCAAAGGTTTTTGTTATGTTTTAATCCCTTTTAACAATTTTGTTCCACCATTGAAATTGGTGGACAATCTTGCGTTTAGGAAGTTTATTCGGGACGGGCGCGGGTCATCGTATGGACCATGAATGCAATGGTGCCAAGTGTCTTTGGCAATTTGCTTTGAAGGGACTATGATCATTCCGTTTAGGCAACACTTTGAGACTTATGATCATTTGATTTTGTTTTGCCAAAGATACTCGACGTGCAAGCATGGCCCATTTTGGAAGGCAACATGTGGGATTACCCTAGAGGGTGCAAGTGTGATTGTGCATTGATTACATGTATTTGTCTTTGTATTAGGTTATCTAGCGTTTGATTTTATGTACATACAAACCCTAGGTCTAACCATGGTATAATTGGAAAACTGTAAATTGCGGAAATGTAAAATCTACGCTATTACAAAATAGTGTCCGGGAGTGGGGGTATAAATGTACAAAAGGGGATGAGACTTATAGTATCCAATAAGTTACAACCAAATCGAATTCGCAATCAAATGTAAATATCGAATATACAAATATAAGATAAACAAATGTGTATAGGGCAATGTGAATGTATTTGTGTAAGTGTACATGTATATGAGTATGTGTAATTATTTACAGGCGAAATGTGAAATTGAAGCGTATTAGGGTTTTTGACCTAGATATGTATTTTAATGAATCTTTGATTTGTATATTTAATTATGTATAAAAGAAAAATGTTTTAACTTAAATGTTCAAGTTTTAATTAAGAAATGTATCTTTATTTGTTTATATACAAAAAGTATTTTAATCAAATGTTTGTGAATTTTAATATTAGAGAAAAAATGTATTTCTATTATTATGTACAAATATGTATGTTAATTAAAAAGTTTTCAATTTTAATTATATGATAAAAAAATGATATGTACAAATGTATTTTAATCAAGTATTTAGAAATTAAATTATGCAAAAAGTTTATTTACTTATTATGTGCAAAATATATTTTAATTAAAAGAGTAAAAAGTCATTTTTTCAATTTTAAGTATATGATATAAAAGTATTTTATTATTTTATGTACAAATTAAAGGAGAAGTGTTTTTTTAATATTTATTGAATCAAGTATAGAAAAGAAAGTTTTAATTAGATAAAATATGTTTTTTCTTTTTTAAGTATTAGTATTAACATGGTATTTGTAATATGATAGGTTAAAAATAATGTATGGTTTGTAAAAAAGAAAAGGGTTAGTATTAATCAAGTGTTTGTATAAAACAATGTTAGTGATTTTGGTGGGCTTTGGGGGAAATCAGAAACGGGTCAGGCCCATGGTTTGAAACGATTTTCTTTAGGGTTAGGCGTTTTGTCGTTCAGTGAGACGCGTTAGGGTTTGAGCGCGCCGTTCGTATGTTCATTCAACGTTCTTCTCCATCTTCATCTTCCTGAGCAACTCATCCCTCCGGCCACCAGTGTCACCCTCAAACCTCTCTTCCCTCCATGGCATGAACTCAGCGTCCTCTTGATACAAGGTTTGTTTCAACGTTTATGTTCTTATCTCTTTTTTACGAATTTGCGTGTGTTGTTTTAATTTGAGTTTTGATTCTTAAATTTGTACTATTATGAGGTGGTGAAGAAGAAAGGGAGAGAAGATTGGCTACCTTCGTTCTTTGGAGATGGAGGAGAGGCGGAGGACTGGCGCTCAGGAGGCCGGAACGAGCGGAGGGAGCGTGACGAATCTTTGCTTCTTGATGACCCTGGTTAGGTTTTATGATGTTCCTTAGGGTTTTGATGATGATTGACTTGTGCTGAGAACCCCTTTTTAATTCACTTCTTTATCTCTTCTACTGCATGTTGCCTTTGGGAATAAATGCTTTTGAATATGCTTCCTTGCCTATGATGAAGCTTGCTTCTGAGGCTCTCTTTCCTCTTCTCTACTGCTCATTTTGTCTTTGGATATGTTGGGATATGCTTAAGGGATTTTGTTTGGATACGCTTGAGGGGTGATGTTGGTTATGCTCGAGGGGTGAGGTTTTTTGACAACAACAGGTATGGTTTGACAGGGGTTTTGGTGGTTAAGGCTTGACAGGCCTGTAGAGGTTTTTATTCCTTCTTTTGAACTGTGTTGTGTTTAGTTTTGGTGGCAGGCTGGTGCTGTCTTTGATTAATTGTTGATGTTCTTTGAATGGTTTTGCTAATGCAGTTTTTGTGTCAAGGCATCAGGTATGAACTTGGTAGCAGGCCATGCTTGCCTTGTTTCAGGTTATGGTGGGTTTTGTGAGGTTATGACAGTAAGTTTTTGGGCTTTGCAGATTATTGTTGTTTGATGTTTAAGCTTTGACAGGTTTATGTGGTTAGGCCGGTTGTTTGGATATGGTTGCCTATGCTGGTGCAGGTTCACAGTTTTAAGCTTGGTTTTGTGACTTTAACAGGGTTATGTGATTTTAGGCTTGAGGTTGTGTTTTTTTGTAAAGGATGATGCAGGTTTTGTGCCTTGACCACAAAAATGAGGCTTCAGGCTTTCTGAGTTTGTATATTTTTCCTCTCCTCTGCTGAACTGAGTTCTCTTGGGTTATATCTTTTCTTGTTATCTACTGCCTAAGCCTGAAAACCCGCATATGCTTACTTTATCTCTCTCTCTCTTTCTCTCCATAGTACAGTTTTAAGAATTTTTAAATGTTTATGTTGTACTTTGTTCTGAAGGGGCCCCTTGGGAAATGATGATTTAGAGTTTAGTTGCTTGCATAACACATTTTTCTCTGCATCTTTTTCTTTCTTTTGACAGCTTTGTGTGCTTTGTGATATCTTCCATATCTTTCTTTGACAGCTTGGGTAGATTTTGTATTTTGACAGTAAATTGCCTTTTTGCTTTTGATAGAAAGTGGAATTGGATTTTCAGTTTGACTTGGATTTGAACTATACAGTTTGAACTTTGGAATTTATGCATTTGACATTTTTAAAAAAATATGCATTTTGACATTTTCCATTTATGATAAAAATCTTCCCTCTTTGTGAACCGGGAGAAATCCCGTGATTTGCAGAGAGGGTCAACTGATCCCAGTCAGTGGCCTCTAATGATGAGCAAATTTTATCAGCCTTTTTTAATTCAACTGCTTTCTGACTTTCTCTTTTCTTTTGCAGATGAATAATGGAACACCGGAGCGGAGTGAAGAATGAAGAAATTAGAAAATGTTTAGAAAAAATAGGATAGTTTTTATTTTCAATTTAATTATTTGTAAACCATTATTATTTTAAATACTTCGTAATAAATACTTGTATCAAATAATAATTGTAACAAACATTAAATATGAAATAAAAATTCTATTGATTCAATTAAATCTTTTCAATTCCTTTTCTTTAATTATTTACTTGTTATTTATAATCCCTTGAATTAAATAAAATGAAAGTTAAATTTCAAATATTTAATTCTTAGAACCATAAATAATCAACTAAACCTCGTTGATAAAAATAAATGAATTCGACGTCTCCATCATTCAAAGCAACGCACAGTCGAACACAAAAACTGATCAGACGCAATCCTCTCTTACTGATTCTTTGCCAAGCACTGTAATTCCAAACTGCACATATCTTTTGACTGGCCCAAACAAAACAAACTGAATTCAAACCACTGTCTCTTTTACTGATTAAATCAAAACAACGCTAATTCAATCCGAATCTCGGGATAACTTGCAAAGTGCTGTGGAATTTTAATTTTGCTGAGAATATGCCCATAAAACCTTAATTCCTGATTAAATGCCAAATAACGTTCGCCTGCTCAAAATGCGCCAGAATCAACCAAAACCCTAAGCCCATTGTTTGAAACAAATCCAGAGCCCAGAAAACCAGTAAAAACCCTAATTTTGCTTGACTGTCAAGAAAAGTCCGTTTGTCCGATTCTTGAGCCAGTTTGAAAAGTCAGGAAAGGCTTGAAGCTGAGATTTCTTGTGGAAAAACGCGAGGGCAAATTTTGGGGTACAACAGTTGCCCCTGTTCAATCTTCTTTGACCTGAAGAGTTAGATTGGCAAGTTTGCCTTTCGCGACTCGAAGGTAAAAGGAGATTGGACACTACAGTGCCCAGAAAATTTGCACTCGGCGATGCGATGGTGGAGGTGAATGGGCTTAAAGATGCCATTTGGTGATGGGCTTAAAGATGCCATCTGGTGCGATAGAATTTTGTCGGGGGATGGGCTTAGAGATGCCATCTGAGAATGGGCTTAAAGATGCCATTTGGTGACTGCTGGTAGGAGGATGGGCTTATAGATGCCATCTGGACATATTGAACTGTATGTCAATGGTGAGTGGACAAGTATCAGAAGGGCCTCCATGTTTTGGGACATCTCTGAATCAGGGGTCCGAATAAGCAACAGATTGACGTCCATGTCTGGAGAATCTGTAAACTATTTCAGGAGTTGAGATTTGAATGAGCAACAGAGCAACATCCGTTGTTGGGAAGCGTCCGTAAACTATTTTCAAAAATTGAGAAGAGTCTGAATCAGTTAGTAGATTGACATCCGTTGTTGGGAAGAATCTGTAAACTGTCTTCAAAGGTTGAGAATAAGTCTGAACAAATCGGTAGATTGACATCCGTTGTAGGGAAGAATCCGTAAACTGTTGTCAGAAGTTGAGAAGAGTCTGAACAAGTCGGTAGATTGACATCCGTTGTTGGGAAGAATCCGTAAACTGTTTTGAGAAGTCTTGAAGTTGAAGAGGAACCGGTGTAGGGTTTCTTGATGATGCGTCTGAATGAATCTGGAATAAGTATCAGAATGTCGCCGTGTCCGGGTCACATCTGAACTATCTCTGGATGAATCTTGGGAGTTGATCTGTGTCTGTCGACTGATCTTTCCTGAAAAGGCAAAGGGTTATTTGTATGCAATGTTATGATGCATGATGCAATGCATGTGACATTAATGTTTATGATATGAATGTAATGAATGCGCATGTAAGCTGATGAGCTAATCTTGCCGAGGATACATGAATCCGAGATGGCTGAAGATAAAAGCCTCTTGACCGCTGCCGGGGAAAATAAATCCTTGGCTGTTGCTGGGGAAGAGAATTCCTGACTACCTCTACTGGGGAGCTCCAAACTAGTAGACTCATGCTGGGGAGGTCAGATTGAGAATCTTCGGCTTGATGGGAAGTAACTCTGGCGACTTCACTGGGGAACTCAAGGTTTGTCCCCCCAAAACTCTGTGGGGAGAAGGTTCAATGGTCTGGCTCCGCTGGGGATACTGAAGCTTAAACTCTGAGGGGAATTGAATTCTGGAATATTCTCTGGCTGGGGATTTGTAAAGATAAGTTACTGCTGGGGAATTTTGATGAACTCCGCTGGGTATAGGGAGAATTTTGGCGAGCGCGATCTTCCGTGGTTGTTAGCTTGAGAAGAATCTGAACAAGCGATAGGTTAACATCCGTTTACTTGGAGAACCCGTGAACTATTTTCAGAAATCTTGAAGTTCAATCAACAATAGAGCCGCATCCGTTGTTGGGAAGCGTCCGTAAACTAATTTCAAAGGTTGAGAAGAGTCTGAACAAGTTGGTAGATTGACATCCGTTGTAGGGAAGAATCCGTAAACTGTTTCAGAAGTCTTGAAGAGGAACCGGTGTAGGGCTTCCTGATGATGAGCTTGTGTAAAACTGCATCGGTTTTGAACACTTTTGACATTCGAATGCCCCAAGTGGTAATGTAGATAAATTCCTGGCTTATTACAGGTGTTGGTCTACAATCGGTCGTTCACAGATGTTTCCTGGGTTGTTACAGGTGTTGATCTGGAATTCTTCAAACATGCCCTGGCTGGATACAGGAATCGAATCTGGAAAGGTGATAGTTGATAGATATGCCCTGGCTGGATACAGGAATCGAATCTTCAAACTCTTCAGACGTGCCCTGGCTAGATACAGGAATCGAGTCTGGAAACGTGGTCAACAGATATGCCCTGGCTGGATACAGGAATCGAATCTGGAAATGTGATAGTTGATAGATATGCCCTGGCTGGATACAGGAATCGAATCTTCAAACTCTTCAGACATGCCCTGGCTAGATACAGGAATCGAATCTGGGAACGTGGTCAACAGATATGCCCTGGCTGGATACAGGAGTCGAATCTGGAAATGTGATAGTTGATAGATATGCCCTGGCTGGATACAGGAATCGAATCTTCAAACTCTTCAGACGTGCCCTGGCTAGGTACAGGAATCGAGTCTGGAAATGTTGTAATTGATTTGTTGAACACTTTTGACATTCGAATGCCCCAAGTGGTGATGAAGGAATCTTGAATCAGATTACTCTGCATATTGAGAGATTTCCTGAAATCTTGACTGGACTGCCCCAGGTTAATTGGATTTTGAAAGATCTGTTGGACCTTGACTGGACTGCCCTAGGTTAATTGAATGGTGACATGTCATGCCCCTTGTTGATAGGAGATTTGATGGAAGTGTTATCCTCTTGAAGTGATTTTGACTTACTGAGAGAGTTTTCGTTCCTCCGAACATTCGCTGTATGAATTTCTTCGTTGTCAAACAAAAGGGTCAAATGCAGACAGTGATATTCGAATAATGCAAAGTTTATGTTTGTCTCGAAGTTTTTTCGTTTTGAAAAATGCGTTTTTAGCAGAAAACTTTTCATAAGACAAGTCAACACGAGATTTAGAGTAAGCCCTACAGGAGTCAGGATACCTTTTGTAACAGTATGCTTTCGAACTAACCCATACTTCAATTAGGACTTTTGATGGGTTGTAACGTGGCCTGGTTCACGGTTTAAGAAACAAAGGATAAAGGCTCAAAGTATATTTGTACCCACCCGCTCTTCGTGATGTCCTTCAACCTAAGCTCAGTTAATTGCGCGTCACACTCTGTTTCGAGTTTCGAACGACTTTCGGGCGATGGTTCACCAGTTGAATTTGGGGAGACAGTCATCATCTCCTTTTCTTTTTAAACATTTTTTCATGTTGTTGAGGATTTTGTAATGACCTCACTATTTTGATTTTGATTTGTTATCCCTAACTTTTGCCTGACTGTTACCGTTTTCCGGGATTACAGTCAGCGGGATGCCCCAGCTTTCTTAAGCCTCCTTTATAGGTTTTGGCTCGGTGGGCTTTTTCTCTTTTTGAGAGATTGATTGTCTATATGATAGGGAACCACCCTTGTCTTTTTTATTCCAAGGGAATACTTTCTTTTTTGATGTCGTTCGTTGTGTTACGAACTGAGAGTTTGCGACTTTAATGCGCACTTTCTTTTGAATTAACTGAGAGACTACCCTGCCCCAGGTTTATATCAAGGGTTTTGATTGTATCAGAACAGGAAACTCCTACTTCTTTGGCTCGAAGGGGTTGACTAGGGATTAACTTCCTTATAACTCCAGTGTTTGGGAATTGAAAGAAATGCCTGTACATCATCAGCAAGGTCTGTTCAAAAGCATACTGTATAAGATCACGGTATTGTTTCGTCATCCTCCCTCTAAAGGCTTACAGCTTTTTATCAAGAGTTGAATATCATAAAGAAAAGCATAAGAGTAGTGAAACGAATGGATGAATTCAAGACAAACATATGCAATGCATTAATGAAAACAGAGTTTAACATCAACAGATAATTGTTTGACAGCAAAAGAAATTACAACTTTGAAAATTCAAAAAGAAGCAAAAGTCTTTCAGCTTGAACTTCGTCACTTCAGGTGGAGAACCCTTTAACGGAAGATCTTCATCTCGCCGTCTGGCATGAATTCCAGCACCCCAATGTCGATCAGATCTTGAATCTTGTTCTTCAAGGCCCAACAGTCGTTGGTGCCGTGTCCCGGGCTGTAGGAGTGGTAAACACAGAATGCGTCGGGATTATAGTGAGGAGAGGAGATATTGAGCTTCTGAGGAGGATCCTTTACGGTAAGCAAATTGACCTCCAACAGGCGCTTCAGTATAAAGAATGATGGTATTTCAGTCTCTGTGAACTGTCTTCCCGACTTTTCTTGTTTACGCCGATTCCCCCGTTGACGCTGGCGAGGTTGTTGATGGGTTTGTGATCCCGAAGCTAGCAAAGGAGCTTTCCCCTTGTCTTCTTGAGTGGATGGAGGCTGAGCGGTGACTTGCTCCTCAACCTCAGATGTTTGCCCCAGTTGGTTGTTTGGAAGCAGTTGGCGGACAAGAACTCTGAGTTCCTCTTGTCTTTGAGATAGGTCTTGGATGAGAGCCATCTGGCCCACCAACTGTCCCATCATTTGAGTCCTCAGTGTTGTCAGATCAAACTGCAGCTCCGCAATCTGATTACTCCTGGCATTGTTGGAACTCCCCAAGCCTTTGGTGAGGAGAGCTTTCATCTCTTCTTGCCCTAGAGACAAGTTCAGGAACATCTCCTGCAGCTGAGCAGTCTGGTCTTGGATGTCTTTGACAGACCGCTCTAGAGCCATCTCTTGCTGAAATAAACAGCAGGAGAGTAAGGAAACCTGAAAAAGGAAAGATTGTCAAAATGAAATGCATGATATGTGGATGCATGCTTTCAAGGATCTCTTGGGGTAAACACAAGAAAATGTTAGAGGTTGGACTCTGCTCTTGGATTGGAGATCTCTGCACCAATGGACGTCCTCCCACGAGAATCAAGCTCACCATGTCGAGTGGGTCATAGCCGCTGATTCAAGTTGTTGTACTTGAACTTTGATTGGGGAGCTTTGTGTCGGTGGATGTCTTTCCACGAGAATCCAGCTCACCATGTCGAGTGGGTCATAGCCACTGATTCAAGTTGTTGTACTTGAACTTTGATTGGAGAGCTTTGTGTCGGTGGATGTCTTTCCACGAGAATCAAGATCACCATGTCGAGTGGGTCATAGCCACTGATTCAAGTTGTTGTACTTGATCTTTGACTGGATTGGTTAGAGGAGAGACCTCTTGCCCCTTGATAGACGTCTGGTTCAACGTAACCCTGCATCAAAAGAACCCTCGAGATCCTTGAAATGGTTATTGAAAATGCTTATGGTATGATGTCATGATGTTATGTACATGTAGGCACAAACAAGTGAGTGTATATACAGGCAAACATATTCACACAAAGCACACAAATCCTTAGGTTTAGGCTTGCGCGAGGTTCAGGTACTACCCTCTTTCAGTTTGTTGGTTAAAACCTGTCCTACCAAAAGTAACCGGGTTCTAAGGATCCCAATATCACTGGATTGCTTTCATTGTTCATCGTTTCGATTTAGCCACTGAACTGGCGACCGAAATATTCCAGGAAAGCAACCCTCAATTGGGTGTAGTATCGAGTATCAACCAACCTCGGACTGCACCAAAGTCAGTTATCTCACTACCCTAAAAAGGCCAAGATGGTTCAATTAAGGTTCCTAAGGTCAGTTGATGCTTCACGACACCACGCGGCGGCCCCGTACTCTCCTTGACTGAACTCAAGGGTTACCGGTACACACCAAAGTGCCACATCAACGTAGCAGACTGCTTCAACCATGTCGGTATACCCCGCACAGTTCCCTCACAGCCTTGTTGCTACCTAAAAGGGTTTCCCCAGATCCGGGTTAGGATCTATAAAACTCCGATACAGAGCCCACAAATGTAAAGCAAACAAAGCAATCAATTGAAAATAAAGGTGATCTAAACCCTAAGGTAACCCCACTTCAGTGTCCCCAGCAGAGTCGCCAGTTCTGTGATACGGTGGGAGAACTGACTAGTGTTTTGCGTTCGTATTCGCACTTGTGCGGTTGAGCAAGAGTCGCCACCGACTTTTTATTTTATCCTAAAGGAAAGGTTAAAAAAGCACAGCAAAAACCTTTTGAGATATTTCTTGGGTTCGGGGGGTAGATTATGAAAAGGGAAGGTATTAGCACCCTTTCCATCCATGGTTATCCATGGGCTCTTAGTTACTTGGTTTTTTAGATCACTTGCCTTGTTTTTTCGATTGCTTGAAAATGGTGTGTGTGTGGGTGCTTTTTGAAAATGTTTTGGAAAAAGATGCCTTGTCTTAGGCAACTAATGTATTTGACTCGTGATTGAGTGTTTTACAAAAGTGTGGATCTTTTCGAAAAGATGTTTCAAATGTTTTTGAGAGTTTGTTTGAAAGTGTTGTGGATTGTGGTTTTTGAAAAGAAGGCAAGTGTTTTTGCAAGTTTGATCTCAAGTAACTAAGAGTTTTGTCTACCCTATTGTACTCAAAGGTTTTTGTTATGTTTTAATCCCTTTTAACAATTTTGTTCCACCATTGAAATTGGTGGACAATCTTGCGTTTAGGAAGTTTATTCGGGACGGGCGCGGGTCATCGTATGGACCATGAATGCAATGGTGCCAAGTGTCTTTGGCAATTTGCTTTGAAGGGACTATGATCATTCCGTTTAGGCAACACTTTGAGACTTATGATCATTTGATTTTGTTTTGCCAAAGATACTCGACGTGCAAGCATGGCCCATTTTGGAAGGCAACATGTGGGATTACCCTAGAGGGTGCAAGTGTGATTGTGCATTGATTACATGTATTTGTCTTTGTATTAGGTTATCTAGCGTTTGATTTTATGTACATACAAACCCTAGGTCTAACCATGGTATAATTGGAAAACTGTAAATTGCGGAAATGTAAAATCTACGCTATTACAAAATAGTGTCCGGGAGTGGGGGTATAAATGTACAAAAGGGGATGAGACTTATAGTATCCAATAAGTTACAACCAAATCGAATTCGCAATCAAATGTAAATATCGAATATACAAATATAAGATAAACAAATGTGTATAGGGCAATGTGAATGTATTTGTGTAAGTGTACATGTATATGAGTATGTGTAATTATTTACAGGCGAAATGTGAAATTGAAGCGTATTAGGGTTTTTGACCTAGATATGTATTTTAATGAATCTTTGATTTGTATATTTAATTATGTATAAAAGAAAAATGTTTTAACTTAAATGTTCAAGTTTTAATTAAGAAATGTATCTTTATTTGTTTATATACAAAAAGTATTTTAATCAAATGTTTGTGAATTTTAATATTAGAGAAAAAATGTATTTCTATTATTATGTACAAATATGTATGTTAATTAAAAAGTTTTCAATTTTAATTATATGATAAAAAAATGATATGTACAAATGTATTTTAATCAAGTATTTAGAAATTAAATTATGCAAAAAGTTTATTTACTTATTATGTGCAAAATATATTTTAATTAAAAGAGTAAAAAGTC
Source organism: Vicia faba (assembly GCA_948472305.1). Taxonomy (NCBI): domain Eukaryota; kingdom Viridiplantae; phylum Streptophyta; class Magnoliopsida; order Fabales; family Fabaceae; genus Vicia; species Vicia faba. Next base: position 749,387,037 of record OX451740.1, on the reverse strand, counting down.
ATTTTTTCAATTTTAAGTATATGATATAAAAGTATTTTATTATTTTATGTACAAATTAAAGGAGAAGTGTTTTTTTAATATTTATTGAATCAAGTATAGAAAAGAAAGTTTTAATTAGATAAAATATGTTTTTTCTTTTTTAAGTATTAGTATTAACATGGTATTTGTAATATGATAGGTTAAAAATAATGTATGGTTTGTAAAAAAGAAAAGGGTTAGTATTAATCAAGTGTTTGTATAAAACAATGTTAGTGATTTTGGTGGGCTTTGGGGGAAATCAGAAACGGGTCAGGCCCATGGTTTGAAACGATTTTCTTTAGGGTTAGGCGTTTTGTCGTTCAGTGAGACGCGTTAGGGTTTGAGCGCGCCGTTCGTATGTTCATTCAACGTTCTTCTCCATCTTCATCTTCCTGAGCAACTCATCCCTCTGGCCACCAGTGTCACCCTCAAACCTCTCTTCCCTCCATGGCATGAACTCAGCGTCCTCTTGATACAAGGTTTGTTTCAACGTTTATGTTCTTATCTCTTTTTTACGAATTTGCGTGTGTTGTTTTAATTTGAGTTTTGATTCTTAAATTTGTACTATTATGAGGTGGTGAAGAAGAAAGGGAGAGAAGATTGGCTACCTTCGTTCTTTGGAGATGGAGGAGAGGCGGAGGACTGGCGCTCAGGAGGCCGGAACGAGCGGAGGGAGCGTGACGAATCTTTGCTTCTTGATGACCCTGGTTAGGTTTTATGATGTTCCTTAGGGTTTTGATGATGATTGACTTGTGCTGAGAACCCCTTTTTAATTCACTTCTTTATCTCTTCTACTGCATGTTGCCTTTGGGAATTTATGCTTTTGAATATGCTTCCTTGCCTATGATGAAGCTTGCTTCTGAGGCTCTCTTTCCTCTTCTCTACTGCTCATTTTGTCTTTGGATATGTTGGGATATGCTTAAGGGATTTTGTTTGGATACGCTTGAGGGGTGATGTTGGTTATGCTCGAGGGGTGAGGTTTTTTGACAACAGCAGGTATGGTTTGACAGGGGTTTTGGTGGTTAAGGCTTGACAGGCCTGTAGAGGTTTTTATTCCTTCTTTTGAACTGTGTTGTGTTTAGTTTTGGTGGCAGGCTGGTGCTGTCTTTGATTAATTGTTGATGTTCTTTGAATGGTTTTGCTAATGCAGTTTTTGTGTCAAGGCATCAGGTATGAACTTGGTAGCAGGCCATGCTTGCCTTGTTTCAGGTTATGGTGGGTTTTGTGAGGTTATGATAGTAAGTTTTTGGGCTTTGCAGATTATTGTTGTTTGATGTTTAAGCTTTGACAGGTTTATGTGGTTAGGCCGGTTGTTTGGATATGGTTGCCTATGCTGGTGCAGGTTCACAGTTTTAAGCTTGGTTTTGTGACTTTAACAGGGTTATGTGATTTTAGGCTTGAGGTTGTGTTTTTTTGTAAAGGATGATGCAGGTTTTGTGCCTTGACCACAAAAATGAGGCTTCAGGCTTTCTGAGTTTGTATATTTTTCCTCTCCTCTGCTGAACTGAGTTCTCTTGGGTTATATCTTTTCTTGTTATCTACTGCCTAAGCCTGAAAACCCGCATATGCTTACTTTATCTCTCTCTCTCTTTCTCTCCATAGTACAGTTTTAAGAATTTTTAAATGTTTATGCTGTACTTTGTTCTGAAGGGGCCCCTTGGGAAATGATGATTTAGAGTTTAGTTGCTTGCATAACACATTTTTCTCTGCATCTTTTTCTTTCTTTTGACAGCTTTGTGTGCTTTGTGATATCTTCCATATCTTTCTTTGACAGCTTGGGTAGATTTTGTATTTTGACAGTAAATTGCCTTTTTGCTTTTGATAGAAAGTGGAATTGGATTTTCAGTTTGACTTGGATTTGAACTATACAGTTTGAACTTTGGAATTTATGCATTTGACATTTTTAAAAAAATATGCATTTTGACATTTTCCATTTATGATAAAAATCTTCCCTCTTTGTGAACCGGGAGAAATCCCGTGATTTGCAGAGAGGGTCAACTGATCCCAGTCAGTGGCCTCTAATGATGAGCAAATTTTATCAGCCTTTTTTAATTCAACTGCTTTCTGACTTTCTCTTTTCTTTTGCAGATGAATAATGGAACACCGGAGCGAAGTGAAGAATGAAGAAATTAGAAAATGTTTAGAAAAAATAGGATAGTTTTTATTTTCAATTTAATTATTTGTAAACCATTATTATTTTAAATACTTCGTAATAAATACTTGTATCAAATAATAATTGTAACAAACATTAAATATGAAATAAAAATTCTATTGATTCAATTAAATCTTTTCAATTCCTTTTCTTTAATTATTTACTTGTTATTTATAATCCCTTGAATTAAATAAAATGAAAGTTAAATTTCAAATATTTAATTCTTAGAACCATAAATAATCAACTAAACCTCGTTGATAAAAATAAATGAATTCGACGTCTCCATCATTCAAAGCAACGCACAGTCGAACACAAAAACTGATCAGACGCAATCCTCTCTTACTGATTCTTTGCCAAGCACTGTAATTCCAAACTGCACATATCTTTTGACTGGCCCAAACAAAACAAACTGAATTCAAACCACTGTCTCTTTTACTGATTAAATCAAAACAACGCTAATTCAATCCGAATCTCGGGATAACTTGCAAAGTGCTGTGGAATTTTAATTTTGTTGAGAATATGCCCATAAAACCTTAATTCCTGATTAAATGCCAAATAACGTTCGCCTGCTCAAAATGCGCCAGAATCAACCAAAACCCTAAGCCCATTGTTTGAAACAAATCCAGAGCCCAGAAAACAAGTAAAAACCCTAATTTTGCTTGACTGTCAAGAAAAGTCCGTTTGTCCGATTCTTGAGCCAGTTTGAAAAGTCAGGAAAGGCTTGAAGCTGAGATTTCTTGTGGAAAAACGCGAGGGCAAATTTTGGGGTACAACAATTGCCCCTGTTCAATCTTCTTTGACCTGAAGAGTTAGATTGGCAAGTTTGCCTTTCGTGACTCGAAGGTAAAAGGAGATTGGACACTACAGTGCCCAGAAAATTTGCACTCGGCGATGCGATGGTGGAGGTGAATGGGCTTAAAGATGCCATTTGGTGATGGGCTTAAAGATGCCATCTGGTGCGATAGAATTTTGTCGGGGGATGGGCTTAGAGATGCCATCTGAGAATGGGCTTAAAGATGCCATTTGGTGACTGCTGGTAGGAGGATGGGCTTATAGATGCCATCTGGACATATTGAACTGTATGTCAATGGTGAGTGGACAAGTATCAGAAGGGCCTCCATGTTTTGGGACATCTCTGAATCAGGGGTCCGAATAAGCAACAGATTGACGTCTATGTCTGGAGAATCTGTAAACTATTTCAGGAGTTGAGATTTGAATGAGCAACAGAGCAACATCCGTTGTTGGGAAGCGTCCGTAAACTATTTTCAAAAATTGAGAAGAGTCTGAATCAGTTAGTAGATTGACATCCGTTGTTGGGAAGAATCTGTAAACTGTCTTCAAAGGTTGAGAATAAGTCTGAACAAATCGGTAGATTGACATCCGTTGTAGGGAAGAATCCGTAAACTGTTGTCAGAAGTTGAGAAGAGTCTGAACAAGTCGGTAGATTGACATCCGTTGTTGGGAAGAATCTGTAAACTGTTTTGAGAAGTCTTGAAGTTGAAGAGGAACCGGTGTAGGGTTTCTTGATGATGCGTCTGAATGAATCTGGAATAAGTATCAGAATATCGCCGTGTCCGGGTCACATCTGAACTATCTCTGGATGAATCTTGGGAGTTGATCTGTGTCTGTCGACTGATCTTTTCTGAAAAGGCAAAGGGTTAGTTGTATGCAATGTTATGATGCATGATGCAATGCATGTGACATTAATGTTTATGATATGAATGTAATGAATGCGCATGTAAGCTGATGAGCTAATCTTGCCGAGGATACATGAATCCGAGATGGCTGAAGATAAAAGCCTCTTGACCGCTGCCGGGGAAAATAAATCCTTGGCTGTTGCTGGGGAAGAGAATTCCTGACTACCTCTACTGGGGAGCTCCAAACTAGTAGACTCATGCTGGGGAGGTCAGATTGAGAATCTTCGGCTTGATGGGAAGTAACTCTGGCGACTTCACTGGGGAACTCAAGGTTTGTCCCCCCAAAACTCTGTGGGGAGAAGGTTCAATGGTCTGGCTCCGCTGGGGATACTGAAGCTTAAACTCTGAGGGGAATTGAATTCTGGAATATTCTCTGGCTGGGGATTTGTAAAGATAAGTTACTGCTGGGGAATTTTGATGAACTCCGCTGGGTATAGGGAGAATTTTGGCGAGCGCGATCTTCCGTGGTTGTTAGCTTGAGAAGAATCTGAACAAGCGATAGGTTAACATCCGTTTACTTGGAGAACCCGTGAACTATTTTCAGAAATCTTGAAGTTCAATCAGCAATAGAGCCGCATCCGTTGTTGGGAAGCGTCCGTAAACTAATTTCAAAGGTTGAGAAGAGTCTGAACAAGTTGGTAGATTGACATCCGTTGTAGGGAAGAATCCGTAAACTGTTTCAGAAGTCTTGAAGAGGAACCGGTGTAGGGCTTCCTGATGATGAGCTTGTGTAAAACTGCATCGGTTTTGAACACTTTTGACATTCGAATGCCCCAAGTGGTGATGTAGATAAATTCCTGGCTTATTACAGGTGTTGGTCTACAATCGGTCGTTCACAGATGTTTCCTGGGTTGTTACAGGTGTTGATCTGGAATTCTTCAGACATGCCCTGGCTGGATACAGGAATCGAATCTGGAAAGGTGATAGTTGATAGATATGCCCTGGCTGGATATAGGAATCGAATCTTCAAACTCTTCAGACGTGCCCTGGCTAGATACAGGAATCGAGTCTGGAAACGTGGTCAACAGATATGCCCTGGCTGGATACAGGAATCGAATCTGGAAATGTGATAGTTGATAGATATGCCCTGGCTGGATACAGGAATCGAATCTTCAAACTCTTCAGACATGCCCTGGCTAGATACAGGAATCGAATCTGGGAACGTGGTCAACAGATATGCCCTGGCTGGATACAGGAGTCGAATCTGGAAATGTGATAGTTGATAGATATGCCCTGGCTGGATACAGGAATCGAATCTTCAAACTCTTCAGACGTGCCCTGGCTAGGTACAGGAATCGAGTCTGGAAATGTTGTAATTGATTTGTTGAACACTTTTGACATTCGAATGCCCCAAGTGGTGATGAAGGAATCTTGAATCAGATTACTCTGCATATTGAGAGATTTCCTGAAATCTTGACTGGACTGCCCCAGGTTAATTGGATTTTGAAAGATCTGTTGGACCTTGACTGGACTGCCCTAGGTTAATTGAATGGTGACATGTCATGCCCCTTGTTGATAGGAGATTTGATGGAAGTGTTATCCTCTTGAAGTGATTTTGACTTACTGAGAGAGTTTTCGTTCCTCCGAACATTCGCTGTATGAATTTCTTCGTTGTCAAACAAAAGGGTCAAATGCAGACAGTGATATTCGAATAATGCAAAGTTTATGTTTGTCTCGAAGTTTTTTCGTTTTGAAAAATGCGTTTTTAGCAGAAAACTTTTCATAAGACAAGTCAACACGAGATTTAGAGTAAGCCCTACAGGAGTCAGGATACCTTTTGTAACAGTATGCTTTCGAACTAACCCATACTTCAATTAGGACTTTTGATGGGTTGTAACGTGGCCTGGTTCACGGTTTAAGAAACAAAGGATAAAGGCTCAAAGTATATTTGTACCCACCCGCTCTTCGTGATGTCCTTCAACCTAAGCTCAGTTAATTGCGCGTCACACTCTGTTTCGAGTTTCGAACGACTTTCGGGCGATGGTTCACCATTTGAATTTGGGGAGACAGTCATCATCTCCTTTTCTTTTTCAACATTTTTTCATGTTGTTGAGGATTTTGTAATGACCTCACTATTTTGATTTTGATTTGTTATCCCTAACTTTTGCCTGACTGTTACCGTTTTCCGGGATTACAGTCAGCGGGATGCCCCAGCTTTCTTAAGCCTCCTTTATAGGTTTTGGCTCGGTGGGCTTTTTCTCTTTTTGAGAGATTGACTGTCTATATGATAGGGAACCACCCTTGTCTTTTTGATTCCAAGGGAATACTTTCTTTTTTGATGTCGTTCGTTGTGTTACGAACTGAGAGTTTGCGACTTCAATGCGCACTTTCTTTTGAATTAACTGAGAGACTACCCTGCCCCAGGTTTATATCAAGGGTTTTGATTGTATCAGAACAGGAAACTCCTACTTCTTTGGCTCGAAGGGGTTGACTAGGGATTAACTTCCTTATAACTCCAGTGTTTGGGAATTGAAAGAAATGCCTGTACATCATCAACAAGGTCTGTTTAAAAGCATACTGTATAAGATCACGGTATTGTTTCGTCATCCTCCCTCTAAAGGCTTACAGCTTTTTATCAAGAGTTGAATATCATAAAGAAAAGCATAAGAGTAGTGAAACGAATGGATGAATTCAAGACAAACATATGCAATGCATTAATGAAAACAGAGTTTAACATCAACAGATAATTGTTTGACAGCAAAAGAAATTACAACTTTGAAAATTCAAAAAGAAGCAAAAGTCTTTCAGCTTGAACTTCGTCACTTCAGGTGGAGAACCCTTTAACGGAAGATCTTCATCTCGCCGTCTGGCATGAATTCCAGCACCCCAATGTCGATCAGATCTTGAATCTTGTTCTTCAAGGCCCAACAGTCGTTGGTGCCGTGTCCCGGGCTGTAGGAGTGGTAAACACAGAATGCGTCGGGATTATAGTGAGGAGAGGAGATATTGAGCTTCTGAGGAGGATCCTTTACGGTAAGCAAATTGACCTCCAACAGGCGCTTCAGTATAAAGAATGATGGTATTTCAGTCTCTGTGAACTGTCTTCCTGACTTTTCTTGTTTACGCCGATTCCCCCGTTGACGCTGGCGAGGTTGTTGATGGGTTTGTGATCCCGAAGCTAGAAAAGGAGCTTTCCCCTTGTCTTCTTGAGTGGATGGAGGCTGAGCGGTGACTTGCTCCTCAACCTCAGATGTTTGCCCCAGTTGGTTGTTTGGAAGCAGTTGGCGGACAAGAACTCTGAGTTCCTCTTGTCTTTGAGATAGGTCTTGGATGAGAGCCATCTGGCCCACCAACTGTCCCATCATTTGAGTCCTCAGTGTTGTCAGATCAAACTGCAGCTCCGCAATCTGATCACTCCTGGCATTGTTGGAACTCCCCAAGCCTTTGGTGAGGAGAGCTTTCATCTCTTCTTGCCCTAGAGACAAGTTCAGGAACATCTCCTGCAGCTGAGCAGTCTGGTCTTGGATGTCTTTGACAGACCGTTCTAGAGCCATCTCTTGCTGAAATAAACAGCAGGAGAGTAAGGAAACCTGAAAAAGGAAAGATTGTCAAAATGAAATGCATGATATATGGATGCATGCTTTCAAGGATCTCTTGGGGTAAACACAAGAAAATGTTAGAGGTTGGACTCTGCTCTTGGATTGGAGATCTCTGCACCAATGGACGTCCTCCCACGAGAATCAAGCTCACCATGTCGAGTGGGTCATAGCCGCTGATTCAAGTTGTTGTACTTGAACTTTGATTGGGGAGCTTTGTGTCGGTGGATGTCTTTCCACGAGAATCCAGCTCACCATGTCGAGTGGGTCATAGCCACTGATTCAAGTTGTTGTACTTGAACTTTGATTGGAGAGCTTTGTGTCGGTGGATGTCTTTCCACGAGAATCAAGCTCACCATGTCGAGTGGGTCATAGCCACTGATTCAAGTTGTTGTACTTGATCTTTGACTGGATTGGTTAGAGGAGAGACCTCTTGCCCCTTGATAGACGTCTGGTTCAACGTAACCCTGCATCAAAAGAACCCTCGAGATCCTTGAAATGGTTATTGAAAATGCTTATGGTATGATGTCATGATGTTATGTACATGTAGGCACAAACAAGTGAGTGTATATACAGGCAAACATATTCACACAAAGCACACAAATCCTTAGGTTTAGGCTTGCGCGAGGTTCAGGTACTACCCTCTTTCAGTTTGTTGGTTAAAACCTGTCCTACCAAAAGTAACCGGGTTCTAAGGATCCCAATATCACTGGATTGCTTTCATTGTTCATCGTTTCGATTTAGCCACTGAACTGGCGACCGAAATATTCCAGGAAAGCAACCCTCAATTGGGTGTAGTATCGAGTATCAACCAACCTCGGACTGCACCAAAGTCAGTTATCTCACTACCCTAAAAAGGCCAAGATGGTTCAATTAAGGTTCCTAAGGTCAGTTGATGCTTCACGACACCACGCGGCGGCCCCGTACTCTCCTTGACTGAACTCAAGGGTTACCGGTACACACCAAAGTGCCACATCAACGTAGCAGACTGCTTCAACCATGTCGGTATACCCCGCACAGTTCCCTCACAGCCTTGTTGCTACCTAAAAGGGTTTCCCCAGATCCGGGTTAGGATCTATAAAACTCCGATACAGAGCCCACAAATGTAAAGCAAACAAAGCAATCAATTGAAAATAAAGGTGATCTAAACCCTAAGGTAACCCCACTTCAGTGTCCCCAGCAGAGTCGCCAGTTCTGTGATACGGTGGGAGAACTGACTAGTGTTTTGCGTTCGTATTCGCACTTGTGCGGTTGAGCAAGAGTCGCCACCGACTTTTTATTTTATCCTAAAGGAAAGGTTAAAAAAGCACAGCAAAAACCTTTTGAGATATTTCTTGGGTTCGGGGGGTAGATTATGAAAAGGGAAGGTATTAGCACCCTTTCCATCCATGGTTATCCATGGGCTCTTAGTTACTTGGTTTTTTAGATCACTTGCCTTGTTTTTTCGATTGCTTGAAAATGGTGTGTGTGTGGGTGCTTTTTGAAAATGTTTTGGAAAAAGATGCCTTGTCTTAGGCAACTAATGTATTTGACTCGTGATTGAGTGTTTTACAAAAGTGTGGATCTTTTCGAAAAGATGTTTCAAATGTTTTTGAGAGTTTGTTTGAAAGTGTTGTGGATTGTGGTTTTTGAAAAGAAGGCAAGTGTTTTTGCAAGTTTGATCTCAAGTAACTAAGAGTTTTGTCTACCCTATTGTACTCAAAGGTTTTTGTTATGTTTTAATCCCTTTTAACAATTTTGTTCCACCATTGAAATTGGTGGACAATCTTGCGTTTAGGAAGTTTATTCGGGACGGGCGCGGGTCATCGTATGGACCATGAATGCAATGGTTCCAAGTGTCTTTGGCAATTTGCTTTGAAGGGACTATGATCATTCCGTTTAGGCAACACTTTGAGACTTATGATCATTTGATTTTGTTTTGCCAAAGATACTCGACGTGCAAGCATGGCCCATTTTGGAAGGCAACATGTGGGATTACCCTAGAGGGTGCAAGTGTGATTGTGCATTGATTACATGTATTTGTCTTTGTATTAGGTTATCTAGCGTTTGATTTTATGTACATACAAACCCTAGGTCTAACCATGGTATAATTGGAAAACTGTAAATTGCGGAAATGTAAAATCTACGCTATTACAAAATAGTGTCCGGGAGTGGGGGTATAAATGTACAAAAGGGGATGAGACTTATAGTATCCAATAAGTTACAACCAAATCGAATTCGCAATCAAATGTAAATATCGAATATACAAATATAAGATAAACAAATGTGTATAGGGCAATGTGAATGTATTTGTGTAAGTGTACATGTATATGAGTATGTGTAATTATTTACAGGTGAAATGTGAAATTGAAGCGTATTAGGGTTTTTGACCTAGATATGTATTTTAATGAATCTTTGATTTGTATATTTAATTATGTATAAAAGAAAAATATTTTAACTTAAATGTTCAAGTTTTAATTAAGAAATGTATCTTTATTTGTTTATATACAAAAAGTATTTTAATCAAATGTTTGTGAATTTTAATATTAGAGAAAAAATGTATTTCTATTATTATGTACAAATATGTATGTTAATTAAAAAGTTTTCAATTTTAATTATATGATAAAAAAATGATATGTACAAATGTATTTTAATCAAGTATTTAGAAATTAAATTATGCAAAAAGTTTATTTACTTATTATGTGCAAAATATATTTTAATTAAAAGAGTAAAAAGTCATTTTTTCAATTTTAAGTATATGATATAAAAGTATTTTATTATTTTATGTACAAATTAAAGGAGAAGTGTTTTTTTAATATTTATTGAATCAAGTATAGAAAAGAAAGTTTTAATTAGATAAAATATGTTTTTTCTTTTTTAAGTATTAGTATTAACATGGTATTTGTAATATGATAGGTTAAAAATAATGTATGGTTTGTAAAAAAGAAAAGGGTTAGTATTAATCAAGTGTTTGTATAAAACAATGTTAGTGATTTTGGTGGGCTTTGGGGGAAATCAGAAACGGGTCAGGCCCATGGTTTGAAACGATTTTCTTTAGGGTTAGGCGTTTTGTCGTTCAGTGAGACGCGTTAGGGTTTGAGCGCGCCGTTCGTATGTTCATTCAACGTTCTTCTCCATCTTCATCTTCCTGAGCAACTCATCCCTCCGGCCACCAGTGTCACCCTCAAACCTCTCTTCCCTCCATGGCATGAACTCAGCGTCCTCTTGATACAAGGTTTGTTTCAACGTTTATGTTCTTATCTCTTTTTTACGAATTTGCGTGTGTTGTTTTAATTTGAGTTTTGATTCTTAAATTTGTACTATTATGAGGTGGTGAAGAAGAAAGGGAGAGAAGATTGGCTACCTTCGTTCTTTGGAGATGGAGGAGAGGCGGAGGACTGGCGCTCAGGAGGCCGGAACGAGCGGAGGGAGCGTGACGAATCTTTGCTTCTTGATGACCCTGGTTAGGTTTTATGATGTTCCTTAGGGTTTTGATGATGATTGACTTGTGTTGAGAACCCCTTTTTAATTCACTTCTTTATCTCTTCTACTGCATGTTGCCTTTGGGAATTTATGCTTTTGAATATGCTTCCTTGCCTATGATGAAGCTTGCTTCTGAGGCTCTCTTTCCTCTTCTCTACTGCTCATTTTGTCTTTGGATATGTTGGGATATGCTTAAGGGATTTTGTTTGGATACGCTTGAGGGGTGATGTTGGTTATGCTCGAGGGGTGAGGTTCTTTGACAACAGCAGGTATGGTTTGACAGGGGTTTTGGTGGTTAAGGCTTGACAGGCCTGTAGAGGTTTTTATTCCTTCTTTTGAACTGTGTTGTGTTTAGTTTTGGTGGCAGGCTGGTGCTGTCTTTGATTAATTGTTGATGTTCTTTGAATGGTTTTGCTAATGCAGTTTTTGTGTCAAGGCATTAGGTATGAACTTGGTAGCAGGCCATGCTTGCCTTGTTTCAGGTTATGGTGGGTTTTGTGAGGTTATGACAGTAAGTTTTTGGGCTTTGCAGATTATTGTTGTTTGATGTTTAAGCTTTGACAGGTTTATGTGGTTAGGCCGGTTGTTTGGATATGGTTGCCTATGCTGGTGCAGGTTCACAGTTTTAAGCTTGGTTTTGTGACTTTAACAGGGTTATGTGATTTTAGGCTTGAGGTTGTGTTTTTTTGTAAAGGATGATGCAGGTTTTGTGCCTTGACCACAAAAATGAGGCTTCAGGCTTTCTGAGTTTGTATATTTTTCCTCTCCTCTGCTGAACTGAGTTCTCTTGGGTTATATCTTTTCTTGTTATCTACTGCCTAAGCCTGAAAACCCGCATATGCTTACTTTATCTCTCTCTCTTTCTCTCCATAGTACAGTTTTAAGAATTTTTAAATGTTTATGCTGTACTTTGTTCTGAAGGGGCCCCTTGGGAAATGATGATTTAGAGTTTAGTTGCTTGCATAACACATTTTTCTCTGCATCTTTTTCTTTCTTTTGACAGCTTTGTGTGCTTTGTGATATCTTCCATATCTTTCTTTGACAGCTTGGGTAGATTTTGTATTTTGACAGTAAATTGCCTTTTTGCTTTTGATAGAAAGTGGAATTGGATTTTCAGTTTGACTTGGATTTGAACTATACAGTTTGAACTTTGGAATTTATGCATTTGACATTTTTAAAAAAATATGCATTTTGACATTTTCCATTTATGATAAAAATCTTCCCTCTTTGTGAACCGGGAGAAATCCCGTGATTTGCAGAGAGGGTCAACTGATCCCAGTCAGTGGCCTCTAATGATGAGCAAATTTTATCAGCCTTTTTTAATTCAACTGCTTTCTGACTTTCTCTTTTCTTTTGCAGATGAATAATGGAACACCGGAGCGGAGTGAAGAATGAAGAAATTAGAAAATGTTTAGAAAAAATAGGATAGTTTTTATTTTCAATTTAATTATTTGTAAACCATTATTATTTTAAATACTTCGTAATAAATACTTGTATCAAATAATAATTGTAACAAACATTAAATATGAAATAAAAATTCTATTGATTCAATTAAATCTTTTCAATTCCTTTTCTTTAATTATTTACTTGTTATTTATAATCCCTTGAATTAAATAAAATGAAAGTTAAATTTCAAATATTTAATTCTTAGAACCATAAATAATCAACTAAACCTCGTTGATAAAAATAAATGAATTCGACGTCTCCATCATTCAAAGCAACGCACAGTCGAACACAAAAACTGATCAGACGCAATCCTCTCTTACTGATTCTTTGCCAAGCACTGTAATTCCAAACTGCACATATCTTTTGACTGGCCCAAACAAAACAAACTGAATTCAAACCACTGTCTCTTTTACTGATTAAATCAAAACAACGCTAATTCAATCCGAATCTCGGGATAACTTGCAAAGTGCTGTGGAATTTTAATTTTGCTGAGAATATGCCCATAAAACCTTAATTCCTGATTAAATGCAAAATAACGTTCGCCTGCTCAAAATGCGCCAGAATCAACCAAAACCCTAAGCCCATTGTTTGAAACAAATCCAGAGCCCAGAAAACCAGTAAAAACCCTAATTTTGCTTGACTGTCAAGAAAAGTCCGTTTGTCCGATTCTTGAGCCAGTTTGAAAAGTCAGGAAAGGCTTGAAGCTGAGATTTCTTGTGGAAAAACGCGAGGGCAAATTTTGGGGTACAACAGTTGCCCCTGTTCAATCTTCTTTGACCTGAAGAGTTAGATTGGCAAGTTTGCCTTTCGCGACTCGAAGGTAAAAGGAGATTGGACACTACAGTGCCCAGAAAATTTGCACTCGGCGATGCGATGGTGGAGGTGAATGGGCTTAAAGATGCCATTTGGTGATGGGCTTAAAGATGCCATCTGGTGCGATAGAATTTTGTCGGGGGATGGGCTTAGAGATGCCATCTGAGAATGGGCTTAAAGATGCCATTTGGTGACTGCTGGTAGGAGGATGGGCTTATAGATGCCATCTGGACATATTGAACTGTATGTCAATGGTGAGTGGACAAGTATCAGAAGGGCCTCCATGTTTTGGGACATCTCTGAATCAGGGGTCCGAATAAGCAACAGATTGACGTCCATGTCTGGAGAATCTGTAAACTATTTCAGGAGTTGAGATTTGAATGAGCAACAGAGCAACATCCGTTGTTGGGAAGCGTCCGTAAACTATTTTCAAAAATTGAGAAGAGTCTGAATCAGTTAGTAGATTGACATCCGTTGTTGGGAAGAATCTGTAAACTGTCTTCAAAGGTTGAGAATAAGTCTGAACAAATCGGTAGATTGACATCCGTTGTAGGGAAGAATCCGTAAACTGTTGTCAGAAGTTGAGAAGAGTCTGAACAAGTCGGTAGATTGACATCCGTTGTTGGGAAGAATCCGTAAACTGTTTTGAGAAGTCTTGAAGTTGAAGAGGAACCGGTGTAGGGTTTCTTGATGATGCGTCTGAATGAATCTGGAATAAGTATCAGAATGTCGCCGTGTCCGGGTCACATCTGAACTATCTCTGGATGAATCTTGGGAGTTGATCTGTGTCTGTCGACTGATCTTTCCTGAAAAGGCAAAGGGTTAGTTGTATGCAATGTTATGATGCATGATGCAATGCATGTGACATTAATGTTTATGATATGAATGTAATGAATGCGCATGTAAGCTGATGAGCTAATCTTGCCGAGGATACATGAATCCGAGATGGCTGAAGATAAAAGCCTCTTGACCGCTGCCGGGGAAAATAAATCCTTGGCTGTTGCTGGGGAAGAGAATTCCTGACTACCTCTACTGGGGAGCTCCAAACTAGTAGACTCATGCTGGGGAGGTCAGATTGAGAATCTTCGGCTTGATGGGAAGTAACTCTGGCGACTTCACTGGGGAACTCAAGGTTTGTCCCCCCAAAACTCTGTGGGGAGAAGGTTCAATGGTCTGGCTCCGCTGGGGATACTGAAGCTTAAACTCTGAGGGGAATTGAATTCTGGAATATTCTCTGGCTGGGGATTTGTAAAGATAAGTTACTGCTGGGGAATTTTGATGAACTCCGCTGGGTATAGGGAGAATTTTGGCGAGCGCGATCTTCCGTGGTTGTTAGCTTGAGAAGAATCTGAACAAGCGATAGGTTAACATCCGTTTACTTGGAGAACCCGTGAACTATTTTCAGAAATCTTGAAGTTCAATCAGCAATAGAGCCGCATCCGTTGTTGGGAAGCGTCCGTAAACTAATTTCAAAGGTTGAGAAGAGTCTGAACAAGTTGGTAGATTGACATCCGTTGTAGGGAAGAATCCGTAAACTGTTTCAGAAGTCTTGAAGAGGAACCGGTGTAGGGCTTCCTGATGATGAGCTTGTGTAAAACTGCATCGGTTTTGAACACTTTTGACATTCGAATGCCCCAAGTGGTGATGTAGATAAATTCCTGGCTTATTACAGGTGTTGGTCTACAATCGGTCGTTCACAGATGTTTCCTGGGTTGTTACAGGTGTTGATCTGGAATTCTTCAGACATGCCCTGGCTGGATACAGGAATCGAATCTGGAAAGGTGATAGTTGATAGATATGCCCTGGCTGGATATAGGAATCGAATCTTCAAACTCTTCAGACGTGCCCTGGCTAGATACAGGAATCGAGTCTGGAAACGTGGTCAACAGATATGCCCTGGCTGGATACAGGAATCGAATCTGGAAATGTGATAGTTGATAGATATGCCCTGGCTGGATACAGGAATCGAATCTTCAAACTCTTCAGACATGCCCTGGCTAGATACAGGAATCGAATCTGGGAACGTGGTCAACAGATATGCCCTGGCTGGATACAGGAGTCGAATCTGGAAATGTGATAGTTGATAGATATGCCCTGGCTGGATACAGGAATCGAATCTTAAAACTCTTCAGACGTGCCCTGGCTAGGTACAGGAATCGAGTCTGGAAATGTTGTAATTGATTTGTTGAACACTTTTGACATTCGAATGCCCCAAGTGGTGATGAAGGAATCTTGAATCAGATTACTCTGCATATTGAGAGATTTCCTGAAATCTTGACTGGACTGCCCCAGGTTAATTGGATTTTGAAAGATCTGTTGGACCTTGACTGGACTGCCCCAGGTTAATTGAATGGTGACATGTCATGCCCCTTGTTGATAGGAGATTTGATGGAAGTGTTATCCTCTTGAAGTGATTTTGACTTACTGAGAGAGTTTTCGTTCCTCCGAACATTCGCTGTATGAATTTCTTCGCTGTCAAACAAAAGGGTCAAATGCAGACAGTGATATTCGAATAATGCAAAGTTTATGTTTGTCTCGAAGTTTTTTCGTTTTGAAAAATGCGTTTTTAGCAGAAAACTTTTCATAAGACAAGTCAACACGAGATTTAGAGTAAGCCCTACAGGAGTCAGGATACCTTTTGTAACAGTATGCTTTCGAACTAACCCATACTTCAATTAGGACTTTTGATGGGTTGTAACGTGGCCTGGTTCACGGTTTAAGAAACAAAGGATAAAGGCTCAAAGTATATTTGTACCCACCCGCTCTTCGTGATGTCCTTCAACCTAAGCTCAGTTAATTGCGCGTCACACTCTGTTTCGAGTTTCGAACGACTTTCGGGCGATGGTTCACCAGTTGAATTTGGGGAGACAGTCATCATCTCCTTTTCTTTTTCAACATTTTTTCATGTTGTTGAGGATTTTGTAATGACCTCACTATTTTGATTTTGATTTGTTATCCCTAACTTTTGCCTGACTGTTACCGTTTTCCGGGATTACAGTCAGCGGGATGCCCCAGCTTTCTTAAGCCTCCTTTATAGGTTTTGGCTCGGTGGGCTTTTTCTCTTTTTGAGAGATTGACTGTCTATATGATAGGGAACCACCCTTGTCTTTTTGATTCCAAGGGAATACTTTCTTTTTTGATGTCGTTCGTTGTGTTACGAACTGAGAGTTTGCAACTTCAATGCGCACTTTCTTTTGAATTAACTGAGAGACTACCCTGCCCCAGGTTTATATCAAGGGTTTTGATTGTATCAGAACAGGAAACTCCTACTTCTTTGGCTCGAAGGGGTTGACTAGGGATTAACTTCCTTATAACTCCAGTGTTTGGGAATTGAAAGAAATGCTTGTACATCATCAGCAAGGTCTGTTCAAAAGCATACTGTATAAGATCACGGTATTGTTTCGTCATCCTCCCTCTAAAGGCTTACAGCTTTTTATCAAGAGTTGAATATCATAAAGAAAAGCATAAGAGTAGTGAAACGAATGGATGAATTCAAGACAAACATATGCAATGCATTAATGAAAACAGAGTTTAAAATCAACAGATAATTGTTTGACAGCAAAAGAAATTACAACTTTGAAAATTCAAAAAGAAGCAAAAGTCTTTCAGCTTGAACTTCGTCACTTCAGGTGGAGAACCCTTTAACGGAAGATCTTCATCTCGCCGTCTGGCATGAATTCCAGCACCCCAATGTCGATCAGATCTTGAATCTTGTTCTTCAAGGCCCAACAGTCGTTGGTGCCGTGTCCCGGGCTGTAGGAGTGGTAAACACAGAATGCATCGGGATTATAGTGAGGAGAGGAGATATTGAGCTTCTGAGGAGGATCCTTTACGGTAAGCAAATTGACCTCCAACAGGCGCTTCAGTATAAAGAATGATGGTATTTCAGTCTCTGTGAACTGTCTTCCCGACTTTTCTTGTTTACGCCGATTCCCCCGTTGACGCTGGCGAGGTTGTTGATGGGTTTGTGATCCCGAAGCTAGCAAAGGAGCTTTCCCCTTGTCTTCTTGAGTGGATGGAGGCTGAGCGGTGACTTGCTCCTCAACCTCAGATGTTTGCCCCAGTTGGTTGTTTGGAAGCAGTTGGCGGACAAGAACTCTGAGTTCCTCTTGTCTTTGAGATAGGTCTTGGATGAGAGCCATCTGGCCCACCAACTGTCCCATCATTTGAGTCCTCAGTGTTGTCAGATCAAACTGCAGCTCCGCAATCTGATCACTCCTGGCATTGTTGGAACTCCCCAAGCCTTTGGTGAGGAGAGCTTTCATCTCTTCTTGCCCTAGAGACAAGTTCAGGAACATCTCCTGCAGCTGAGCAGTCTGGTCTTGGATGTCTTTGACAGACCGTTCTAGAGCCATCTCTTGCTGAAATAAACAGCAGGAGAGTAAGGAAACCTGAAAAAGGAAAGATTGTCAAAATGAAATGCATGATATGTGGATGCATGCTTTCAAGGATCTCTTGGGGTAAACACAAGAAAATGTTAGAGGTTGGACTCTGCTCTTGGATTGGAGATCTCTGCACCAATGGACGTCCTCCCACGAGAATCAAGCTCACCATGTCGAGTGGGTCATAGCCGCTGATTCAAGTTGTTGTACTTGAACTTTGATTGGGGAGCTTTGTGTCGGTGGATGTCTTTCCACGAGAATCCAGCTCACCATGTCGAGTGGGTCATAGCCACTGATTCAAGTTGTTGTACTTGAACTTTGATTGGAGAGCTTTGTGTCGGTGGATGTATTTCCACGAGAATCAAGCTCACCATGTCGAGTGGGTCATAGCCACTGATTCAAGTTGTTGTACTTGATCTTTGACTGGATTGGTTAGAGGAGAGACCTCTTGCCCCTTGATAGACGTCTGGTTCAACGTAACCCTGCATCAAAAGAACCCTCGAGATCCTTGAAATGGTTATTGAAAATGCTTATGGTATGATGTCATGATGTTATGTACATGTAGGCACAAACAAGTGAGTGTATATACAGGCAAACATATTCACACAAAGCACACAAATCCTTAGGTTTAGGCTTGCGCGAGGTTCAGGTACTACCCTCTTTCAGTTTGTTGGTTAAAACCTGTCCTACCAAAAGTAACCGGGTTCTAAGGATCCCAATATCACTGGATTGCTTTCATTGTTCATCGTTTCGATTTAGCCACTGAACTGGCGACCGAAATATTCCAGGAAAGCAACCCTCAATTGGGTGTAGTATCGAGTATCAACCAACCTCGGACTGCACCAAAGTCAGTTATCTCACTACCCTAAAAAGGCCAAGATGGTTCAATTAAGGTTCCTAAGGTCAGTTGATGCTTCACGACACCACGCGGCGGCCCCGTACTCTCCTTGACTGAACTCAAGGGTTACCGGTACACACCAAAGTGCCACATCAACGTAGCAGACTGCTTCAACCATGTCGGTATACCCCGCACAGTTCCCTCACAGCCTTGTTGCTACCTAAAAGGGTTTCCCCAGATCCGGGTTAGGATCTATAAAACTCCGATACAGAGCCCACAAATGTAAAGCAAACAAAGCAATCAATTGAAAATAAAGGTGATCTAAACCCTAAGGTAACCCGACTTCAGTGTCCCCAGCAGAGTCGCCAGTTCTGTGATACGGTGGGAGAACTGACTAGTGTTTTGCGTTCGTATTCGCACTTGTGCGGTTGAGCAAGAGTCGCCACCGACTTTTTATTTTATCCTAAAGGAAAGGTTAAAAAAGCACAGCAAAAACCTTTTGAGATATTTCTTGGGTTCGGGGGGTAGATTATGAAAAGGGAAGGTATTAGCACCCTTTCCATCCATGGTTATCCATGGGCTCTTAGTTACTTGGTTTTTTAGATCACTTGCCTTGTTTTTTCGATTGCTTGAAAATGGTGTGTGTGTGGGTGCTTTTTGAAAATGTTTTGGAAAAAGATGCCTTGTCTTAGGCAACTAATGTATTTGACTCGTGATTGAGTGTTTTACAAAAGTGTGGATCTTTTCGAAAAGATGTTTCAAATGTTTTTGAGAGTTTGTTTGAAAGTGTTGTGGATTGTGGTTTTTGAAAAGAAGGCAAGTGTTTTTGCAAGTTTGATCTCAAGTAACTAAGAGTTTTGTCTACCCTATTGTACTCAAAGGTTTTTGTTATGTTTTAATCCCTTTTAACAATTTTGTTCCACCATTGAAATTGGTGGACAATCTTGCGTTTAGGAAGTTTATTCGGGACGGGCGCGGGTCATCGTATGGACCATGAATGCAATGGTGCCAAGTGTCTTTGGCAATTTGCTTTGAAGGGACTATGATCATTCCGTTTAGGCAACACTTTGAGACTTATGATCATTTGATTTTGTTTTGCCAAAGATACTCGACGTGCAAGCATGGCCCATTTTGGAAGGCAACATGTGGGATTACCCTAGAGGGTGCAAGTGTGATTGTGCATTGATTACATGTATTTGTCTTTGTATTAGGTTATCTAGCGTTTGATTTTATGTACATACAAACCCTAGGTCTAACCATGGTATAATTGGAAAACTGTAAATTGCGGAAATGTAAAATCTACGCTATTACAAAATAGTGTCCGGGAGTGGGGGTATAAATGTACAAAAGGGGATGAGACTTATAGTATCCAATAAGTTACAACCAAATCGAATTCGCAATCAAATGTAAATATCGAATATACAAATATAAGATAAACAAATGTGTATAGGGCAATGTGAATGTATTTGTGTAAGTGTACATGTATATGAGTATGTGTAATTATTTACAGGCGAAATGTGAAATTGAAGCGTATTAGGGTTTTTGACCTAGATATGTATTTTAATGAATCTTTGATTTGTATATTTAATTATGTATAAAAGAAAAATGTTTTAACTTAAATGTTCAAGTTTTAATTAAGAAATGTATCTTTATTTGTTTATATACAAAAAGTATTTTAATCAAATGTTTGTGAATTTTAATATTAGAGAAAAAATGTATTTCTATTATTATGTACAAATATGTATGTTAATTAAAAAGTTTTCAATTTTAATTATATGATAAAAAAATGATATGTACAAATGTATTTTAATCAAGTATTTAGAAATTAAATTATGCAAAAAGTTTATTTACTTATTATGTGCAAAATATATTTTAATTAAAAGAGTAAAAAGTCATTTTTTCAATTTTAAGTATATGATATAAAAGTATTTTATTATTTTATGTACAAATTAAAGGAGAAGTGTTTTTTTAATATTTATTGAATCAAGTATATAAAAGAAAGTTTTAATTAGATAAAATATGTTTTTTCTTTTTTAAGTATTAGTATTAACATGGTATTTGTAATATGATAGGTTAAAAATAATGTATGGTTTGTAAAAAAGAAAAGGGTTAGTATTAATCAAGTGTTTGTATAAAACAATGTTAGTGATTTTGGTGGGCTTTGGGGGAAATCAGAAACGGGTCAGGCCCATGGTTTGAAACGATTTTCTTTAGGGTTAGGCGTTTTGTCGTTCAGTGAGACGCGTTAGGGTTTGAGCGCGCCGTTCGTATGTTCATTCAACGTTCTTCTCCATCTTCATCTTCCTGAGCAACTCATCCCTCCGGCCACCAGTGTCACCCTCAAACCTCTCTTCCCTCCATGGCATGAACTCAGCGTCCTCTTGATACAAGGTTTGTTTCAACGTTTATGTTCTTATCTCTTTTTTACGAATTTGCGTGTGTTGTTTTAATTTGAGTTTTGATTCTTAAATTTGTACTATTATGAGGTGGTGAAGAAGAAAGGGAGAGAAGATTGGCTACCTTCGTTCTTTGGAGATGGAGGAGAGGCGGAGGACTGACGCTCAGGAGGCCGGAACGAGCGGAGGGAGCGTGACGAATCTTTGCTTCTTGATGACCCTGGTTAGGTTTTATGATGTTCCTTAGGGTTTTGATGATGATTGACTTGTGCTGAGAACCCCTTTTTAATTCACTTCTTTATCTCTTCTACTGCATGTTGCCTTTGGGAATTTATGCTTTTGAATATGCTTCCTTGCCTATGATGAAGCTTGCTTCTGAGGCTCTCTTTCCTCTTCTCTACTGCTCATTTTGTCTTTGGATATGTTGGGATATGCTTAAGGGATTTTGTTTGGATACGCTTGAGGGGTGATGTTGGTTATGCTCGAGGGGTGAGGTTTTTTGACAACAGCAGGTATGGTTTGACAGGGGTTTTGGTGGTTAAGGCTTGACAGGCCTGTAGAGGTTTTTATTCCTTCTTTTGAACTGTGTTGTGTTTAGTTTTGGTGGCAGGCTGGTGCTGTCTTTGATTAATTGTTGATGTTCTTTGAATGGTTTTGCTAATGCAGTTTTTGTGTCAAGGCATCAGGTATGAACTTGGTAGCAGGCCATGCTTGCCTTGTTTCAGGTTATGGTGGGTTTTGTGAGGTTATGACAGTAAGTTTTTGGGCTTTGCGGATTATTGTTGTTTGATGTTTAAGCTTTGACAGGTTTATGTGGTTAGGCCGGTTGTTTGGATATGGTTGCCTATGCTGGTGCAGGTTCACAGTTTTAAGCTTGGTTTTGTGACTTTAACAGGGTTATGTGATTTTAGGCTTGAGGTTGTGTTGTTTTGTAAAGGATGATGCAGGTTTTGTGC
The DNA here is from genome assembly GCA_948472305.1 of Vicia faba. Taxonomy (NCBI): domain Eukaryota; kingdom Viridiplantae; phylum Streptophyta; class Magnoliopsida; order Fabales; family Fabaceae; genus Vicia; species Vicia faba. The sequence goes on along the minus strand of OX451740.1, from coordinate 749,365,341 downwards.
CTTGACCACAAAAATGAGGCTTCAGGCTTTCTGAGTTTGTATATTTTTCCTCTCCTCTGCTGAACTGAGTTCTCTTGGGTTATATCTTTTCTTGTTATCTACTGCCTAAGCCTGAAAACCCGCATATGCTTACTTTATCTCTCTCTCTTTCTCTCCATAGTACAGTTTTAAGAATTTTTAAATGTTTATGCTGTACTTTGTTCTGAAGGGGCCCCTTGGGAAATGATGATTTAGAGTTTAGTTGCTTGCATAACACATTTTTCTCTGCATCTTTTTCTTTCTTTTGACAGCTTTGTGTGCTTTGTGATATCTTCCATATCTTTCTTTGACAGCTTGGGTAGATTTTGTATTTTGACAGTAAATTGCCTTTTTGCTTTTGATAGAAAGTGGAATTGGATTTTCAGTTTGACTTGGATTTGAACTATACAGTTTGAACTTTGGAATTTATGCATTTGACATTTTTAAAAAAATATGCATTTTGACATTTTCCATTTATGATAAAAATCTTCCCTCTTTGTGAACCGGGAGAAATCCCGTGATTTGCAGAGAGGGTCAACTGATCCCAGTCAGTGGCCTCTAATGATGAGCAAATTTTATCAGTCTTTTTTAATTCAACTGCTTTCTGACTTTCTCTTTTCTTTTGCAGATGAATAATGGAACACCGGAGCGGAGTGAAGAATGAAGAAATTAGAAAATGTTTAGAAAAAATAGGATAGTTTTTATTTTCAATTTAATTATTTGTAAACCATTATTATTTTAAATACTTCGTAATAAATACTTGTATCAAATAATAATTGTAACAAACATTAAATATGAAATAAAAATTCTATTGATTCAATTAAATCTTTTCAATTCCTTTTCTTTAATTATTTACTTGTTATTTATAATCCCTTGAATTAAATAAAATGAAAGTTAAATTTCAAATATTTAATTCTTAGAACCATAAATAATCAACTAAACCTCGTTGATAAAAATAAATGAATTCGACGTCTCCATCATTCAAAGCAACGCACAGTCGAACACAAAAACTGATCAGACGCAATCCTCTCTTACTGATTCTTTGCCAAGCACTGTAATTCCAAACTGCACATATCTTTTGACTGGCCCAAACAAAACAAACTGAATTCAAACCACTGTCTCTTTTACTGATTAAATCAAAACAACGCTAATTCAATCCGAATCTCGGGATAACTTGCAAAGTGCTGTGGAATTTTAATTTTGCTGAGAATATGCCCATAAAACCTTAATTCCTGATTAAATGCCAAATAACGTTCGCCTGCTCAAAATGCGCCAGAATCAACCAAAACCCTAAGCCCATTGTTTGAAACAAATCCAAAGCCCAGAAAACCAGTAAAAACCCTAATTTTGCTTGACTGTCAAGAAAAGTCCGTTTGTCCGATTCTTGAGCCAGTTTGAAAAGTCAGGAAAGGCTTGAAGCTGAGATTTCTTGTGGAAAAACGCGAGGGCAAATTTTGGGGTACAACACTACTCCTCCCTTATTAGATGATCTAGAAGATCTGCAGCTTGCTTTGGTCAGGATGCAATAGGAAAAGGATGCTTGGAAGAACAAGTGCCAAACTTTAGAGATTTCTTATAGAGCATACTTGAAGGAGAAAGACGACTTGATTGAGACCCTTGAGAGTCGAGCGGTAGAGACTATGGAGAGGCAAGGGGATTTATTTTCTCCTAAGCCTCAATCAGATGTTGATTACTCACTTCCTAATTCAGGTGATTGGAAGAAGGTTGCCATCAGGTACGCGGAAGAAAACCAGAGGTTGAAGGCTCAGATTGCCAGGCTTACAGGGAAACACCAACATATAGAGTGATCTCCATCAGCTTTACTTCTCAGGGTTTTAGATTTTATTTTCATCTTGTACTTGGGATCATTGAAACTTGTAATCCATTGGAGTTGTTATAATAAAAAATTCCAATATTTAAATTGCGTTATTACTTTGATATTTGCAATATGTCCATAAATTTTAAATCCCTTGAAATATTAAATAATAAAATAAAATCATGTATATTGCATACCATGCATCATATTGCACATATTTCTTGCATTTTTTTATGCATATCCAGGTGTCTTACCAAGCTTCTTTACTTCGTTCAGCAAGATGACTCACCACTACAACACTCGGGATAATTTCAGAAAGAAGATGGATAACTTAGAACAAGAGAATCACGAGTTGTGCGAGGAGGTTTCTACTTTGAAGGCCGGCATGTCCAATCTTACTGCTCTGATGGAACCTCTGGTGGCTACTCAGAATCAGCCACCGAGTGTCCAACCTCAACCAACAAGGGCAACTACTGAAGCTCCGACTGTTCTCGTATCTTCTACTCCAGTTGTTGTTCAAAACTGCATGCCTCAAGGTTATCCATGGGGAATGCCAGAGAATTTTACACCTGAAGGTTTCAATCTTGGTCCTCAAGATACTCCAATTATTCAGACTATTATTGCTCTGGCACCTCCTATGGTGCATGCTGCTTGTGATCGGTGGAAATATAACTGACTGTTTAAAGATGGTTCGCGAAATGTCGCGGTAAGCAAGAGTCGCCACCGTCTTTTATTTTCTCTAACATGGAAAGGACAAAAGCACAGCAAAATTCCTTATCGAGAATGTTTCTCGGTTCGGGAGGTAGATTTATAGAAAGGGAAGGTGTTAGCACCCTTTCTATCCGTGGTTATCCACAGGCTCTTAGATACTTGCTATTATGTTTTCAAAAATTTATTTGCTTTTCAAGTGTGTGTGGGTTTTGAAAAAGTTTCTTTGAAAGATTTCTGAATGACTCTTGTATCTGTCCTCAAGAGTGTTTGAAAAATTTGTTTTGAAAGCTTTTGAAAGTGTCAGTGTGAAAAGGTTTTTGTGTGTTTTTGAAGAGAGCAAGTACCCATGATTCATCTACCTACCCTAAGGAATTAGGCTGTGTAAAAGTCCTTTAGGTAGTGCCGTCCCACCATTGAGAGGTAGGTAGCACCACCGTTGGAGGTGTTCGGGTCAATTCGATTGTAGGGACAGTGTGGTCACCGGAGCAATAGTAGGATACCTTAGAAGTAACCCTAATGTCCTAGATCCTTTTTAATCCGAGGCAACCGTTTCGAGGCAACTGGATCTTGGACATAAGAGCGACCGCTAAAACATCCTATACTTGACGACCACTTTCGAAGGCAACGAGTGAGGCGTACCCTAGAAGTGGCAGGTGCATTGTGTGTTGTTTTCAGTTTATATTTATCTTGGATTAGGCAATCGTGAGCTACGCGTTGTTTTTAATTAACATACATTCTTTCATGCAATTAGCAGTTAGGAGTGCGGAAAATTAAAAGACGGAAAGGTAAAAGCTACGCTATTACAAGGCGCGGGTCTGTACATCGCCAAAATACAAAGACCCATTTTTGATAAAGATGCAGAAAGTAAAAATAATAAACCTAATTACTATTACATCCGGAAGCAGTTACATAATAATCAAATAAGAAAATAGTGCGCGAATAAATTAAACTGGACGTCCGAGGGTGTTGGACCCTTTTGAGAAATTAAATTAAGACCTAATTATTTAATTAAAGAAAGTGTTTTTTATGTTTTGTATGTTTATTATGGAAATAAAGAAAAAAAGATTTAAAATTAAAGTTAGTAAAACCCTAGTTCTAGGTTTATTTTACTTATTAATAAAAATGTTAAAGTTAACTAATTTAAACTAATTAATTAATTTACATGTTTATGTACAAAAATAATAGTAATTTATAATGATAATAATAATAAATAATGATAATAATAATTAATTAAGAAAAAGGTAAAAAGTGTCAAAACCTAATTCTATGTAATTTTTACTTATTAAGAAAAAGATTGAATTTTAACCCTAAATTAACCTAGATTAGTTATTAGAATTTATTTACAAAAATAAATTAGTGATGAAATTAATAAATAATTAAATATATTTAGAATTTTGATTTTCTGTTTTTATTATGGAAAAATTAATTTGTGGTGAATTAAGAAAAAATAGTTAAAACAATTAAAAGTATTAAAAAGAAAAGAAAAGAAAATTTAAATATGCAAACCAAAGGGGTGTGATGGCCCAAAGTGGAGGTTTTTGTGAAGCAATTCAGGCCCATTAAGACAAAGCCTGGTTGACTTTCCTGATTGTGTGCGTGCTGTTTGACTGGAGCATACCATGGATTCCATCTCCTAGCCTTCAGATTGTTCATCAAGGCCACTTGGCAAGCTTAGGCGTGAGAGTGCATGATGGACCTTTGAATGAACATTGCATGTGAACGCTTTGTGAAAAAATAGAAAGAATTATATGGGGGACCTGGGAATCGAACCCAAGTCCCAACGCTTGCCAGCAATGTCTCCAACCTCTACGCCATTCAAACGCGTTTGTAAACATAATGAACAATAAAAATATTATATGAAAAGCAATAACCATGCTGGAAAACGCGCGCAGATTTGAATTCACCAACCAGGAGATGCCACGCCCTTCGTCTTCTTCTTTCTTCTGCAAAATATAAAACAAGATAGCGGGAGTTTTAAACCCCCACTAACTATAACAGTGAAAAATAGCGAATAGAGTTAGGGGCAATATAAAAAAGGCGCGATAATTCCATCTTGATCGTCTCATCCAGACGATTTCAGCCATGGGCATTATGGTCTCTAATTTTACTCATGCTGAAAAGCCCCAATCTAAAAGCTTGGAAACCCTAAATCTCTCCCATGGCAACTGGCGTTTCAGGGCATATTAACGAAATTAAATCATACCAGAAGCTTCACCTGAATGCTATGAACACAAAACAATCAACCAAATGTGTTAAAAATGCATGAATCGAAGTTTACAGTTTTGAAAAAAAAGTGATCAACCGTGAATTTGTTAGAGCGTTTTCTTGAGCTTTAAGGCTTGCTCTCAATGGCAACAGCTTCCTGGAAGGTCCAGCAATATATTGGAAACAAGAAAAATGCTCGAATTGGCCTGCAAGTGGGAATTCAGTTTCCAAAATTCTTGACTTTTTTTCAATTTGGCAATGGTGTTTTTGTGGCAGCTTTTTCGTGTGTAGCCTTAGGGTTTGCTTCAGCACATATATGTGAATGAATTTAGGTTAGAATAAGGCCCATGAATCCATTGCATTATGAATTGAATATGTGATTGCCAATCATATCTTTTTCAATCTTTTCTTTCATGAAACTTTGCCAATCATGGATATTTTGCCTTGTTGATTGAGAAACGAGTTGCCAGCTTGCCTAGCCTTATTTCCTTCATAAAAAGATTTAAAAAGCACATCTTTTGAATTTTCTTATAATTAAAACCAATTAAATGAATTAATATTAATATAAATTCAATTAATTAATTAAAAATAAGAAAATAAGTCAAATTAAGCTTAATGGGTCGTGCATAGGCTTTGGGTAAAGATTCAAGAAGGAATTTGAGGCCCATTAGCAAAATTGAAGTGTTTTAGGCAAAGTTGACTTTTGAAAGTTCCCAAAAACTTCCCAACTTCTCCAATGCATATCTTGCTCAATTTTGAAGCTATGCATATGTTCTTGGACATTTTGGAAAGTTCTTGAAGTCCTCTAACCAATGCCTTTGGTCCCATGTCATTTTGATTTACCAATCTCAAGTTATGGTCTTTGACTTAAAGTGCCTTTTGTTGACTTTTGAAAATGACCTATAATGTTGAAATTGATAACTTTTTGTGAGAGCATTTCTTGGACTTGGAGTGTGAAGATGAGTTGTAGGAAATGTAATCCCCTTCAAAATGAGCATTGGATGGGATTTTTCTGATAAACCATGAAGAAGTTATGCCCTGGTCAATTTGCAGTTGACTTTTCAACTGTCCAAAAATAGAAACTTTTGCATCTTGAGACTTTTTGAGCCATGCTTGTGGAATCATGATCAAGAATTGATCAAATGATTATTGTGGCTTCAAAATAAGATGTTGACCAAAATTTTTGACTTTTGACTGTCAAATGACCATTTTGCCCCTGCAGTTGACTGTGAGGCAATTAGGGTTTTTGACTGTGCAACTTGATGCCGTGAGTCTTGAAATTTGACATATGGATGCTTGACAATGTATATAGGCATATGGGACTTGATTGGACCCTTGAAAACCTCAATTTCTTTGCAAGAACCAAAACCCTAATTTTGACTGTGTTAGGAGGCAATTGGACTGTGCAACCCTTGAGAGATTTTGAACCATTTGGAGATTGATCTTGACAAATCTTGAAGAATATGGGAGGGCAAATTTTGGGGTACAACAGTTGCCCCTGTTCAATCTTATTAGACCTAAGGATGTAGATTGGCTGGCGTGCCTTTCGTAATCCGAAGGTGGAAGATGATTGGACACTAGAGTGCCCAGAAATTTGCACTCACATAGTAGAGTATCAGCAGCGTGATGTAGGGAATGGGCTTACAGATGCCATTTGGAGATTGTTGGTAGGAGGATGGGCTTATAGATGCCATCTGCAGATGTGACAGAACCTTGTCGGGAATGGGCTTATAGATGCCATTTGGAACTGTAATGGTAGTTGTGGAGATGGGCTTATAGATGCCATCGGGAGGTTGTCGATCGCGTAAGAGATTCCTTAGCGAGAACTTGCGTACCTGAGAAGAAAGATAATTACCTGGCCTGTTACAGGGGTTGATCTTCAAACTCTTCATGCAGACATGCCCTGGTTGGATGCAGGCGTCGAATCTACAATTAGTTGCTCACAGATGTGCCCTGGCTAGATACAGGAATCGAATCTGGAAATAGTCATCAACAGATTTTCCCTGGCTGGATACAGGTATCGAATCTTCAAACTCTTCAGACGTGCCCTGGCTGGATACAAGAATCGAATCTGGAATTAGTCGTCAACAGATTTGCCCTGGCTGGATACAGGTATCGAATCTTCAAACTCTTCAGACGTGCCCTGGCTGGATACAGGAATCGAATATGGAATTAGTCGTCAACAAATTTACCCTGGCTGGATACAGGTATCGAATCTTCAAACTCTTCAGACGTGCCCTGGTTGGATACAGGAATCGAATCTGGAATTAGTGGTCAACAGATTTACCCTGGCTGGATACAGGTATCGAATCTTCAAACTCTTCAGACGTGCCCTGGTTGGATACAGGAATCGAATCTGGAATTAGTTGTCAACAGATTTACCCTGGCTGGATACAGGTATCGAATCTTCAAACTCTTCAGACGTGCCCTGGCTGGATACAGGAATCGAATATGGAATTAGTCGTCAACAGATTTACCCTGGCTGGATACAGGTATCGAATCTTCAAACTCTTCAGACGTACCCTGGCTGGATACAGGAATCGAATCTGGAATTAGTCGTCAACAGATTTTCCCTGGCTGGATACAAGTATCGAATCTTCAAACTCTTCAGACGTGCCCTGGCTGGATACAGGAATCGAATCTGGAATTAGTCGTCAACAGATTTGCCCTGGCTGGATACAGGTATCGAATCTTCAAACTCTTCAGACGTGCCCTGGCTGGATACAGGAATCGAATCTGGAATTAGTCGTCAACAGATTTGCCCTGGCTGGATACAGGTATCGAATCTTCAAACTCTTCAGACGTGCCCTGGCTGGATACAGGAATCGAATCTGGAATTTCTTTATGCAGATATGCCCTGGCTAGATACAGGTGTCAAATCCACAAATAATCGCTCATAGATATGCCCTGGCTAGATACAGGTATTGAATCTGGAATTGCGACAGTTGATAGTAATCATCTTTGTATTGACCTTTTTCCTGAAAAGGCGAAACATTAGTTGTATGCAATATCATGATGTATGAGATGCGTGATGTTCTCAAAATAAATGAGATTGTATGTTCATGATACGTATATGCATGCTATAATGTATGAAGATGTGATGTTTATGAATGTATTTTTGTCTCGGAAAATAAATCCTTGACAAATGCCGGGAGTTTGTTGAATCCTGGGCTGATGTTTGAAGAGGAGAGTTCTTCATTTCCGCTGGGGATGTTAATTGCAAGAATAAACCGGTAGGAGAAGATGACTCCGTTGGGGAATAAACTTGTTGGAGAGATTACTCTGCGGGGAATTGCTTTGTGGGAAGAGATACTTCGCTGAGGTTTTGATGATAACTCCGCTGGGGATTCCGTTGATAAGCTCTGTTGGAAGATTTGATGAACTCCGCTGGGGGATAGGAAGAACTTCGTCGGGGACGATCTTTCCGTTGTAATTAGCTGAGGATAACCCAGTTATAAGCTCTGGTGAGGAATAACCTTCTGGATAAAGCCGGGGAGAGGCGTGCGTACCCTGCGGGTGATAAGCTTCCAGAGTCTACTGGGGATAAGCTTCCTACTGGGGAGATTGATTCAACTCTCCTGGGGAGACTTTGGACTGCACTGGGGAATGGCTCCACTGGATGTCTGGTATTCCGCCGGGGAACAATCTTAGATTAAGACTGCCGGGGATGCTTGCTTAGGAATAACTGTATACTCCACTGGGGAATATTGAGATTTTCTGGGGGTACCCAATTTCCTTAAGACTGACAGTAGACTAACTCTGCTTGGGGAGAGTGTTGCTGACTCTTGTCTTACTCTGGGGGAGTGGAGGTAACTTGGCCATGTTCTTCAGCTGAACTTACCTTGGCACCTTGGTGGACAGAGCAACCAGATCGCTTAGACGATTCTTATTGCCCCAGTTTCTGCGGGAGAAGGTACCTGTGGAGGTGCTTGATAACTGCCGATTTGACCAATCTTCTTCTAGTAGGCAAGTGACGAGATGACGGGACATAGTCGTACGCTATTGATCCCTAAATTTTTCCTGGACCGCCCTTTCGGGTTTTCAGTCCACCGGGATGCCCTTTTTTGCCCAAGCCGCCTTTTCAGGTTTTCGACTTGCCGGGTGTACAGATTCTTTCATTTTCATCCCTTGTTTTTGCCCGAACCCTTTTGGTTCACCGGGAAGCCCTTATTTTTTCCTAGGTGTGTCAACCTAGCGGGTCTTTGATTGTGCGTAGTATTTTTTTCGACTATGTCCGTGCTCTCAGGATGCAGGGAGTTGTCACTGTCGGCAGTGTTGTGTTGCCATACTACCAGAAGATCTTCGTTTGATCATGCAGGATTCGTAGCTGGGATTCATGTCCACTGCCCCAGGTGACTCAGATGGTGATTTGCCCCAAGTTGATTGGCCTTTTGAGAGATTCTCTGAATCTTGACTGGACTGCCCCAGATGATGGACAATGATCGTGTCTGCCCCTTGGTTGGAAGTGCTTTTGTTCATTAGACATTCATCGTGCGAACTTCTATGCTGTTCAAACAAATAGTCATATGCAAGCAATGTTATATCAGAAATGCAAAGCTTATGGCTGTCTTGAAGTTTTTGAAAATGCATTTTTTTAGTAAAACAAGCAGATTTTGTAAAATGTGATGTCAACTCGTTATTTTACCGCAAGCCTTAAGGAGTCAGGATACCTTTGGTAACAGTATGCTTTCGAACTAACCCATGCTTCAGCTAGGACTTTTAAGGGTTGTAACGTGGCCTGGTTCACAGTTTAAGAAACAAAGGATAAAGGCTCAAATTTTATTTGTACCCACCCGTTCTTCGTAATGTTCTTCGATCCTGAACTCAGCTGATCATGCATTAGACCTTGTTTGAGTCTTTGTCCTGATATTCTGGTGATGGTTCGGATATTGATAATTTATTTTGAATAGGCAGTCATTTCTTTTTTGTTGAGGGTTTGTAGGACCTCTTTCTTTTTTTGATTTTGTTATCCCTGTTTTTTGCCTGAACTATTTCTTTTGTGATTACAGTCAGCGGGATGCCCCAGTTTTGTAAGTCTCCTTCATAGGTTTTGACTTATTGGGCTTTAGTTTTTTTTTGGTAATGACTGCCTGTCTTTATGATTATTCAGAACCATCGCTGTCTTTTTCTTTATAAGGACTCCTTTGATGCCATTCATTGTGCACCTGGATCAACTGAGAGAAACTACCCTGCCCCAGGTTATGATTAAGGATTTTAATTTTGTGCGAAAAGAAAAACTCCTACTTCTTTGGCTCGAAGGGGTTGACGAGGGATTATCTTCCTTATAACTCCAGCGTTTAGGAATTGAAACAATGCATGTACCTCATCAGTGGGGTCTGTTCAAAAGCATACTGTAGATTGTGGTATCGTTTTCGTCATCCTCCCTCAAGAGGCTTAGGATTTTCAATCACGAGTTGATCATCATAAAAATATGAAAACAATTTACATATAGCGAATACGAATATATTGATTCAAAACAGACATATGCGATGCATTGATAAAGTAATAACGTTTGCCATGACAATAATTGTTTGAACAATCAAAAGAAAATTACAGCTTGAAAATTCTAATGGACAAAAAGTCTTCTCGTCTCAGGACTTGTCACTTCAAATGGTGAATCCTGCAGGGATGGTAGAAGAACTCAGCTTGACCCTCTTGGGTGAAATCCACTACTCCTTCATTAATCAGGTCCTGGACTTTGTTCTTCAGAGCCCAGCAGTCGGCAGTGTCATGTCCAGGACTATCAGAGTGGTATGCACATCTTTTGTTGGGATGATAGTTAGGAGCAGAGATGTTGGGGTTCCAGGGAGGAGCCCTTAGTGTAATCAGATTCAAACTCAATAGGTGTTGTAAAGCTTGAAACAGCGACACGTTGAACTGGGTGAATTGCCTCCTGGGCTTGTTTGGCTTACTCTGATCAACCTGTTGCTCTGGGCGAGGTTGTGGTTGGACCTGTGAAGCGGTAGTAATTTAGAAAGGTCTATTCCTTACCATACCATACTCTTGTCCTCTTGGAAGCTGATCAATGACCTGGTCCCTGACTTGGACTGGTTTCTTCATGTTGTATCTGTCTTGATGAAGTTGACTGATCATGGTCCTCAACTCTTCTTGCTCCCGAGCTAAGCCTTGAATGAGAGCCATTTGCCCCAGCATCTGGGTTCTCATTGTATCTACCTCAACTTGCAGACGTTTCAGCCATTCGTCCTTATCATCTTCGGGACTTTTCTTGGCCAAATTCCCCATGAGGAGTGTCCTCAACTCTTCCTGCCCCTTGGATAGGCTTAGGAAGATCTCCCTGAACTGAGTCTCTTGAGCATGAAGACCCTGGTTATCTTGTTGGGAAGCCATTGCTGAAATAAACAGCGAAAAAGGTAAGTGACCTGCAACAAGGGTACCTGTAATGCAATGATATGTATGATATGCATGCAATGTTTTCAAGGACCTTGCGGGGTAAACAAGAAGATTGTTAGAATTGGAATCCGGTAGCTTGATTGAAGGAACTTCATGTTGTTGAGAGTCCTTCTTCAAGGGTCAAAGGCTCACCATATCCCGTGGGTCATAGCCCCTGACAACCTTGGCTAGAGGAAAATAAATTCTCTTTTGCCCCTTGCTGGACAGTTGGTTCATCATGACCTGCATCACAAGCCCTTGAAATCCTTGAAATGGGTTAGTCCTTATGCAGGATGCCTGCAATGGTATGATGTTATGCTATGCATGGAGTGATATAAGTAGGCCCTGTAATGAGTCCTAATTAAGGACTCTAAACAAAACCTGCAAAGAACCCGTGTTGTTAGATAACAAGTATGCAAGTAGTTCAAGTACGAAGGCACACAAGTCACACAAGACGGCCCTTAGAGTTTAGGCCAGCATGAAGTTTGGGGTACTACCCTCTTGAAGTTGGTGGGCTCAAAACCTGTCCTATCAAAAGTAACCGGGATCTAAGGAGCTCAACATCATAAGGTTGTTTTCTGTGTTCATTGTTTTGATTTAGCCACTGAACTGGCGATCAAAATATTCCAAGAAAACAACCCTCAATGAGTGTAGTATCGAGTATCAACCAACTTCGGACTGCACCAAAGTCAGTCATCTCACTACCCTAAAGAGGCCAGGATGGTCAAGTAAGGTTCCTAAGGTCAGTTGATGCTTCACGACACCACGCGGAGGCCCCGTACTCTCCTTGACTTGACTCAAGGGTTACCGATACTCACCAAAGTGCCACATCAACGTAGCAGACTGCTTCAACCGTGTCGATATACCCCGCACAATTCCCTCACAGTCTTGTTGCTACTTTCTAAGAAGGTATCCCCCAGATCCGGGTTAGGATCTATGAAACTCCCAAAACAGGCCCACAATATTAGATCAAGCAAAGCAAGCAATTGAAAACATGATGATGAACTATTCCTAAGGTACACCCCACTTATTAATATCCCCAGCAGAGTCGCCAGTTCTGTGATCGGTGGAAATAGAACTGTCTGTTTAAAGCTGGTTCGCGAAATGTCGCGGTAAGCAAGAGTCGCCACCGTCTTTTATTTTCTCCAACATGGAAAGGACAAAAGCACAGCAAAATTCCTTATAGAGAATGTTTCTCGGTTCGGGAGGTAGATTTATAGAAAGGGAAGGTGTTAGCACCCTTTCTATCTGTGGTTATCCATGGGCTCTTAGGTACTTGCTCTTATGTTTTCAAAAATTTATTTGCTTTTCAAGTGTGTGTGGGTTTTGAAAAAGTTTCTTTGAAAGATTTCTGAATGACTCTTGTATCTGTCCTCAAGAGTGTTTGAAAAATTTGTTTTTGAAAGCTTTTGAAAGTGTCAGTGTGAAAAGGTTTTTGTGTGTTTTTGAAGAGAGCAAGTACCCATGAGTCATCTACCTACCCTAAGGAATTAGGCTGTGTAAAAGTCCTTTAGGTAGTGCCGTCCCACCATTGAGAGGTAGGTAGCACCACCGTCGGAGGTGTTCGGGTCAATTCGATTGTAGGGACAGTGTGGTCACCGAAGCAATAGTAGGACACCTTAGAAGTAACCCTAATATCCTAGATCCTTTTTAATCCAAGGCAACCGTTTTGAGGCAACTGGATCTTGGACATAAGAGCGACCGCTAAAACATCCTATACTTGACGACCACTTTCGAAGGCAACGAGTGAGGCGTACCCTAGAAGTGGCAGGTGCATTGTGTGTTGTTTTCAATTTATATTTATCTTGGATTAGGCAATCGTGAGCTACGCGTTGTTTTTAATTAACATACATTCTTTCATGCAATTAGCAGTTAGGAGTGCGGAAAATTAAAAGACGGAAAGGTAAAAGCTACGCTATTACAAGGCGCGGGTCTATACATCGCCAAAATACAAAGACCCGTTTTTGATAAAGATGCGGAAAGTAAAAATAATAAACCTAATTACTATTACATCCGGAAGTAGTTACATAATAATCAAATAAGAAAATAATGCGCGAATAAATTAAACTGGACGTCCGAGGGTGTTGGACCCTTTTGAGAAATTAAATTAAATTAAGACCTAATTATTTAATTAAAGAAAGTGTTTTTTATGTTTTTTGTGTTTATTATGGAAATAAAGAAAAAAAGAATTAAAATTAAAGTTAGTGAAACCCTAGTTCTAGGTTTATTTTACTTATTAATAAAAATGTTAAAGTTAACTAATTTAAACTAATTAATTAATTTACATGTTTATGTACAAAAATAATAATAATTAATAATGATAATAATAATAAATAATGATAATAATAATTAATTAAGAAAAAGGTAAAAAGTGTCAAAACCTAATTCTATGTAATTTTTACTTATTAAGAAAAAGATTGAATTTTAACCCTAAATTAACCTAGATTACTTATTAGAATTTATTTACAAAAATAAATTAGTGATGAAATTAATAAATAATTAAATATATTTACAATTTTGATTTTCTGTTTTTATTATGGAAAAATTAATTTGTGGTGAATTAAGAAAAAATAGTTAAAACAATTAAAAGTATTAAAAAGAAAATAAAAGAAAATTTAAATATGCAAACCAAAGGGGTGTGATGGCCCAAAGTGGAGGTTTTTGTGAAGCAATTCAGGCCCATTAAGACAAAGCCTGGTTGACTTTCCTGATTGTGTGCGTGCTGTTTGACTGGAGCATACCATGGATTCCATCTCCTAGCCTTCAGATTGTTCATCAAGGCCACTTGGCAAGCTTAGGCGTGAGAGTGCATGATGGACCTTTGAATGAACATTGCATGTGAACGCTTTGTGAAAAAATAGAAAGAATTATATGGGGGACCTGGGAATCGAACCCAAGTCCCAGCGCTTGCCAGCAATGTCTCCAACCACTACGCCATTCAAACGCGTTTGTAAACATAATGACCAATAAAAATATTATATGAAAAGCAATAACCATGCTGGAAAACACGCGCAGATTTGAATTCACCAACCAGGAGATGCCACGCCCTTCGTCTTCTTCTTTCTTCTGCAAAATATAAAACAAGATAGCGGGGGTTTTAAACCCCCACTGTGATCGGTGGATTTAGAACTGACTGTTTAACGCTGGTTCGCGAAATGTCGCGGAAGCAAGAGTCGCCACCGTCTTTTATTTTCTCCAACATGGACAGGACAAAAGCACATCAAAATTCCTTATGAGATAGTTTCTCGGTTCGGGAGGTAGATTTATAGAAAGGGAAGGTGTTAGCACCCTTTCTATCCATGGTTATCCATGGGCTCTTAGATACTTGCTCATTGTGTTTTCAAAAGTGTTTGCTTTTCAAAGTGTGAGTGGGTTAAAAAAAGTTTCTTTGAAGTTTTCTGAATAACTCTTGTATCAGTCCTCAAGAGTGTTTGAAAAATTGTTTCGAAAGCTTTTTTGAAAGTGTCGGTGTGAAAAGAGTTTTGATTGGTTTTTGAGTAGAGCAAGTATCTATGAGTCATCTACCTACCCTAAGGAATTAGGCTGTGTAAATGTCCTTAAAGTAGTGTCATCCCACCATTGAGAGGTAGGTAGCACCACCGTTGGAGGTGTTCGGGTCAATTCGATTGTTAGGGACAGTGTGGTCACTAGAGCAACAATAGGACACCTTAGAAGCTACCCTTATGCCATAGGTCATGGACATAAGGACTTACTAAAACGTCCTATACTCGACGACCACGTTTCGAGGGCAAGGCAACAATGAGGCGTACCCTAAGAGTGGTGTGTGAATTTGTGTATTGTTTTCAGTTTAGCATTTATCTTGTACATGTATCATGGTGATCTACGCTTGTTTTTAATTTAGGCCATACATTCTTTCATGCAAAGTTAGCAGTTAAGAGTGCGGAAATTTAAATGCGGAAAATAAAGTCCTACGCTATTACAAGGCGCGGGTCTATACATCGCCAAATTAACAAAGACCCGTTTTGAATAAAAATGCGGAAAGTAAATAAATTCCTAATTACTATTACAAGGCTCGAGCAATTACATAATATTCACATAATAAGAATAAACGCGCGAAAAAAATAAAAATAGGATGTTCGAGGGCGTTGGACCCTTTTGAAATTAAATTGAAATTAAATGTTAATTAATTATTAATTAAGAAAAGGAATTGTTTTTATGTTTTTTTGGTTTTTATGAAATAAAGAAAATTAAAATTAAAAGAAACCCTAATTCTAAGTTATTTTTAATTATTAATGAAAAAATGTTAAAGTTTAACCTAATTTATGCTAATTAATCAGTTACATATTTATTTACAAAAAAATATTTAATAATTGATAATAATAGCAATAAGAAAATTATTTATTAAAAAAGATAAAAAAGCTAGAAACCCTAATTCTACATATTTTAATTTGTTAAGAAAAAATATTAAAGTTTTGAAACCTAAATTAATCTAATTAATTGTTTAAAGTTTATTTACAAAAATAATAGTGAAATTAATATTAATAAAACAAGCTTTTTTTTCTTCTGTATTTTATATTTATTGTGAAAATTATTTTGTGGAATTAAAAGAAAACAATTAAAAAAACAATAAAAGAATAAAAAGGAAAAAAACAAATAAAAATTAAAAAATTGAGCAAACCATGGGGGTGTCTGGCCCCAAAAAGAGGTAAATTGGAAGCAATTTGGCCCAAGAATGCAAGAAGCCCGTTTGACTTTTCAGCGTGTGTGTACGTGGTTGACTGAGTGTGCATCATGGACTGCTCTTGTGGCCATTGGATTGATCCCTCAGATCATGTAGCAAACTAGCGCTTGAGGATGTATGATGAGCCCTGGGACGTGCACTGCATGGAAGCATGTTATAGAAAAAATCATGAAATATGATAGGGGACCTGGGAATCGAACCCAGGTCCCAGCGTTTACCAAACGAATGTCCAACCATCTGAGCCAACGCGCGCTTTTGTTAATAATATGGAACATAATCATTATGATAGAAAACAAGCGTTAGTAGTGTAAAGCACAAAATCACGCGCCAATATTTAAACTATCCAGTAATATCAAGCCACGCTAGCATCTTCTTCGTCTTTGTCCCTGTAATACAAGCAATTAGCGGGGGTTTTAAACCCCCACAAAAACGAATGCCAGAAAATAGCGATTAGCACATAGATAAACATAAAAAGGGCGCGAGGTAATCAAATGATTCGTCTTCATGTCACGAATTCAATGGTACCAGTTTGAGGATCCAATTTTGCCATATGTGTAAACCCCTAAGTCAAAGCTTCTGAAACCCTAGAGGACGTTAATGGTGGATTCTTATTTAGGCAGCCATACTTCAATTGAATGGTACCATTAGCTTCAGAATGTCATTGTTAGTATAAATCAACAGTTAAAAATCATGAACAATGCATGGAAATTGAAACACGATAATGGAAAATTTTGTGAAAAGTGAGACTTCGTTCTACCAATTCTTGAGGTCTGGAGATCAGCTCTTGATGGTAACACGTTCCTGGATGTCTTGGCAAGGTTTTGGAATGCTTTTGAAGCTTTGAAATGCCTTCTAACTAGCTTTTCAGTTTTCAATATTTTGTGAAAAAATGCAATGTTGTTCTATGGTTTTGAGCGCAGCTTTTGTGTCTAATGCCTTAGGTTTCAGTCTTGCCTATGTATGTGGATGGAATTAGGTTAAAAAACCAGCCCAAAGTCCATTGATTTAATGATTCAAATATTTGATTTTGTTACATCTTTTTTCAAATCTTTTTGCCATGGAAACTTGCCAAATTTAGATGATTTTGTCCCCTTGAGAAGGTGCACGAAATCTCTTACATGTGAGGAGGATATTTGTTGCATAAAAAGATTTAAAACCATTGATTTAGTTTTTTTCTTATATTTAAATTTAATTAAATGAATTAATGATAATAAAAATTCAAATAATTAATTAAAAAAAATGAGAAAATAACTCCCTTTGAGCTTAGTGGGTCGTGCATAGCCTTTGGGTAATGATTCATGAAAGAAATTGAGGCCCATTAGCATTTCTGAAGCCTTTTGTGCAAAGTTGACTTTTCAAAATTCCCAAAAATTTCCCAACTTCTACAAGGCATATCTTGCTCAATTTTTAAGCTTTGATCATGTTTTTTGACATTTTGGAAAGGTCTTAAAGTCCTCTAACCAATGTCTTTGGTACCATGTCATTTTGATTTACCAATCTAAAGTTATGGTCTTTGACTTAAAGTGCCTTTTTGTTGACTTTTGAAAATGACCTATAATGTTGAAATTGATAACTTTTTGTGAGAGCATTTCTTGGACTTGAAGTGTGAAGATGAGTTGTAGGAAATGTCATTCTCTTCAAAATGAGCTTTGGATGGAATTTTTCTGATAAACCATGTAGAAGTTATGCCCTGGTCAATTTGCAGTTGACTTTTTCAGCTGTCCAAAAATAGAAACTTTTGCATCTTGAGACTTTTTGAGCCATGCTTTGAGAATCATGATCAAGAATTGATCAAATGATGTTTGTGGCTTCAAAATAAGATGTTGACCAAAATTTTTGACTTTTGACTGTCAAATGACCATTTTGCCCCTGTCGTTGACTGTGAAGCATTTAGGGTTTTTGACTGTGCAATTTGATGTTGTGAGTCTTAAAACTTGGCATATGGATGCTTGACAATGTATGTAGGCATGTGGGACTTGATTGGACCCTTGTAAACTTCAATTTCTTTGCAAGAACCAAAACCCTAATTTTGACTGTGTTAGGAGGCCATTGGACTGTGCAACCCTTGAGAGATTTTGAAGTTTGATTTTGCCAACTCTTGAAGAATATGGGAGGTCAAATTTTGGGGTACAACACCCACTAACTATAACAGTGAAAAATAGAGAATAGAGTTAGGGGCAATATAAAAAAGGCGCGATGATTCCATCTTGATCGTCTCATCCAGACGGTTTCAGCCATGGGCATTATGGTCTCTAATTTTACTCATGCTGAAAAGCCCCAATCTAAAAGCTTGGAAACCCTAAATCTCTCCCATGGCAACTGGCGTTTCAGGGCATATTAACGAAATTAAATCATACCAGAAGCTTCACCTGAATGCTATGAACACAAAACAATCAACCAAATGTGTTAAAATGCATGAATCGAAGTTTACAGTTTTGAAAAAAAAGTGATCAACCGTGAATTTGTTAGAGCGTTTTCTTGAGCTTTAAGGCTTGCTCTCAATGGCAACAGCTTTCTGGAAGGTCCAACAATATATTGGAAACAAGAAAAAGGCTCGAATTGGCCTGCAAGTGGGAATTCATTTTCCAAAATTCTTGACTTTTTTTCAATTTGGCAATGGTGTTTTTGTGGCAGCTTTTTCGTGTGTAGCCTTAGGGTTTGCTTCAGCACATATATGTGAATGGATTTAGGTTAGAATAAGGCCCATGAATCCATTGCATTATGACTTGAATATGTGATTGCCAATCATATACTTTCCAATCTTTTCTTTCATGAAACTTTGCCAATCATGGATATTTTGCCTTGTTGATTGAGAAACGAGTTGCCAGCTTGCCCTAGCCTTATTTCCTTCACAAAAAGATTTAAAAATCACATCTTTTGAATTTTCTTATAATTAAAACCAATTAAATGAATTAATATTAATATAAATTCAATTAATTAATTAAAAATAAGAAAATAAGTCAAATTAAGCTTAATGGGTCGTGCATAGGCTTTGGGTAAAGATTCAAGAAGGAATTTGAGGCCCATTAGCAAAATTGAAGTGTTTTAGGCAAAGTTGACTTTTGAAAGTTCCCAAAAATTTCCCAACTTCTCCAATGCATATCTTGCTCAATTTTGAAGCTATGCATATGTTCTTGGACATTTTGGAAAGGTCTTGAAGTCCTCTAACCAATGCCTTTGGTCCCATGTCATTTTTATTTACCAATCTCAAGTTATGGTCTTTGACTTAAAGTGTCTTTTGTTGACTTTTGAAAATGACCTATAATGTTGAAATTGATAACTTTTTGTGAGAGCATTTCTTGGACTTGGAGTGTGAAGATGAGTTGTAGGAAATTTCATCCCCTTAAAAATGAGCATTGGATGTGATTTTTCTTATAAACCATAAAGAAGTTATGCCCTGGTCAATTTGCAGTTGACTTTTCAGCTGTCCAAAAATAGAAACTTTTGCATCTTGAGACTTTTTGAGCCATGCTTATGGAATCATGATCAAGAAATGATCAAATGATGATTGTGGCTTCAAAATAAGATGTTGACCAAATTTTTTGACTTTTGACTGTCAAATGACCATTTTGCCCCTGCAGTTGACTGTGAGGCAATTAGGGTTTTTGATTGTGCAACTTGATGCTGTGAGTCTTGAAATTTGACATATGGATGCTTGACAATGTATATAGGCATATGGGACTTGATTGGACCCTTGAAAACCTCAATTTCTTTGCAAGAACTAAAACCCTAATTTTGACTGTGTTAGGAGGCAATTGGACTGTGCAACCCTTGAGAGATTTTGAACCATTTGGAGATTGATCTTGACAAATCTTGAAGAATATGGGAGGGAAAATTTTGGGGTACAACACTACTCCTGATGCGCCTCCTTCGGTGAATATGGTTCTATTTTTTAACGATGATGTGTGTCATCCTTTCCCTCCACCGAGTGAAGACTTGGCTCTTTATGACAGAATGTATGATTTTCAAGAGCAGTTTGACAAGATGCGAAGAGAGATGAAGGCCCTCAGGGGAAAAGAGCTATTTGGGCAGAATGTGAATGAATTATGCTTGGTCCCGAATGTTAAGATACCTGTGAAGTTTAAGGTCCCGAAGTTCGAGAAGTACAAGGGAAACACTTGCCCTCATGCTCATTTGGTGATGTATGTAAGGATAATGTCTACCTATACTGATGACAAGCGTCTGCTGATTCACTTTTTTCAGGATAGTTTGATCGGTGCTGCATTGAAGTGGTATATGAGTTTGGACATGTTAACATCCATACTTTAAATGACTTGGGAGAAGCATTTATCAGACAATACAAGTACAACATGGACATGGCACCTGACCGTGATCAACTCAGGGCCATGGTTCAGAAAGACAGGGAATCATTCAAAGAATATGCACAGAGATGCCGTGAGGTAGCCTCCCAAGTGATTCCTCTCATGGAAGAGAAGGAGATGACTGATATTTTCTTGAAAATGCTGGGTGCTTTCTACTACGAGTGGATGGTAGCAAGTGCGCCAAGTGACTTTACTGAAATGGTAGGAATGGGTATTCGCTTAGAAGAGGTTGTAAGAGAGGGCCGTTTAACGAGAAGTGAAAGCTTTGGAGGCGTGAAGAAGCCATCTTATGGGTTTACCAAGAAAAATGAAGGGGATGCAAATGTTGTTATGCAACAGACGAGGGTTAATACTCCTAGAAGGAATTATTAGCGTCATCAGCAATTCGTCTCAGTTACTCCAATTGTGGGTGCAGCTCCAACTACCGTTGCTTATCAGAGATCGTCCCAGCAGGGGAATCAAGGGTATAATCAGAGAATGGAGAGCTATGACCTTATTCCTATGAGCTATACAGAGTTACTACCGGCATTGATTCATAAGAAGCTGGTTCAGACCTGACCACCTCCCGCTGTACCATCACCATTGCCTTGGTATTACAAGGCAGACCAAACATGTGCTTTTCATCAGGGAGCACCAGGACATAATGTTGAGAATTGTTATCCTTTGAAGACTGAGGTGCAGAAATTGGTGAAGTCTGGTATTCTATATTTCAAGGATGTGGGACCTAATGTGAAAGAAAATCCTCTACCCAAGCATGGAGGAGTAAATTCTGTGAATATGGTGGCCGGTTTTCCAGGCGACTTCCGGTGGTTAGAGAAGATTTGGTGAAAATGCATGCAGACCTCTGTAAATTTAGCTACTACACACATGACCATTCCGGTTGTGCTATTTGCAGTACATACATACAGTGTTGCGATAAGATAAAGGCTGATTTACAAGAGATCACGGATGAGGGCCTCATCCACATAATTAGGCCTAGGGAAGAGTATGAAGAGGAGGTGAATATGGTTTCTGGGTGTCCTGGAGAATTCAGAATTTTTGATGTAGAGTATATGAATGAGGACCTTGTGCAATTGCATGCTACTTTCTACCATATGGCTGGTCAGGTAGAACACCAGTATGGATCTTGCCGAATTTGTTGCCAGGACTCCCGAGGATGTTCAATCATGAAGAAGGGTGTTCAATTATTGTTAGATAATGGAGTTATCAAGGTTACAGGTCAAAGGGATGATTACCATGAAGTTGATTTGATTGAGGTTTGCTTGACTGAAGAAGAGTCGGATGAAGAGTATGCTTCTGCAGATGAGTATTTCTCCTTAGATGAGGATTTGTTTTCCAAAAATGACTCAATAATGACTGATTATGTTGAAGAAGGGGTAAACATCATTGTACCTTGTTTTGGGGAACCCGTCCATCTTGAAGTTGAATATTATAGCAAGCCAGCTATTACCCCATTGGTGGTTAGTTTTCTGGGTCCTATCCCCTACAAGTCAGATAAGGCGGTGCCCTACAAATACAACACTACAATCTTAGAGGATGGAGTGGAAGTTCCCATCCTGCCGATGCTTGATGATGGGAATATTGCTGAAAATAGCAGGGTGACCCACAACGGTCGTGTGTTTGCACTAGCTTTTCGAGGAGATGTTAGTGCTAGAAAGAAAATTGCTGAGAATGTTGAACCCAAGAAGGCTATGGGTGAGACTAGTGGGGCTATGTTAGAGGAAAAAATGGATGATATTTTGAAGATAATCAAGATGAGCGACTACAGAATTGTAGATCAGCTACTGCAGACTCCTTCAAAAATATCTATCTTGGCTTTATTGATGAACTCATCTGCTCATAGAGAATCCTTGATGAGTGTATTGGACCAAGATTTTATGGAGAATGATATAGGACTTTGTTCCTCTGTTGATGCTTACCCTCTCATGGAATCTAATATTCATTCTGCTTGTGACTTAGCCGAGTGTTGTTTTCACCCAAGATTAGATTTGTCTGGTTATCCTCAGTGTATTATGGTTATTTTGTCAGCATGCGCATGATAACATCCATACATTCATACACGTCATGTATAGATGAATTTAAAATCCATCACTCATTTTCATTCATTGATGTTTTGTCAGCATATTATCCTCTTTGCAAAGTATTGTTACACTCTCTCCATTAGAGTTATCAATGTTAAACAGAAAGTGTATATCCTTTCAATTCCCCCCACTGAGTTATCCCTCGTGGTAGTTTTTTGCTTCAACTGTCCTATTCAGTTCATTATCTGGATGGAGTATGATCCCCTTTTGATTTTATTTCTCATCGGGTGCTGTCTTGGTTGATTATTTCATTCCAGTTTATTTCTTGTTTGAATCTGTAGTCCCCGACAATATTGTTGTTCTGATTTATGCAGGCTTTGAGCCTTGATTTGAGAATGTGTATTTATTTTGCACGCAAATAATTTTTCTCCTTAACAGGAATGTATTGGTATTCCCCCAGGAAATCGAGCTTCATTTCCCGCCAATCTTGTTATAATTCCTTCTTAAACAGCAGGCGACAGTTCTCTTTATTTGAGCAACCTGTTCCTTCCCAGTAAGTCTGTTAATGTAAGAAGATGTTTTTCTCCCAATGAATAGTAGCCTTGTCATTATGGAAGGTAGTTCGTTGATGAAAATTTGTTACTCCAATGAATGGTAGCCTTGTCATTATGGAAGGTAGTTCATTGATGAAAATTTGTTATCCCAATGAATGGTAGCCTTGTCATTATGGAAGGTAGTTCATTGATAAAAATTTGTTATCCCAATGAATGGTAGCCTTGTCATTATGGAAGGTAGTTCGTTGATGAGGATTGTTCTCCAATGAATGGTAGCCTCGTCATTATGGGAGGTAGTTCGTTGCTGAGATGTCATTACTCCAATGAATGGTAGCCTCGTCATTATGGGAGGTAGTTTGTTGTTAAGATTTATATTTCGATGAATGGTAGTCTCATCATTAGGGGAGATAGTTCGTTGATGAAGTTTGTTATCCCAATGAATGGTAGCCTTGTCATTATGGAAGGTAGTTCGTTGATGAAATTTTTTTACTTTCAATGAATGGTAGTCTCGTCATTATGGGAGATAGTTCATTGTTGAGTTTGGTTGTATTTCAATGATAAAAACATTCGTTGAAAGATTCCTACAGTTGTATTTTTACCCTTTCCAGGTGAAATATCTTGGTTAAAGAAGAAACTGAGACCAGTTCGTGGCGTATAGTCAGGATAGAGGGGAATTTTATCTGATTCTCCATCAAATGGTATCTCTTCGAGGAAGTTTCACAAGAGAAGTTTGTTATGAAATCTTTACAAGTGGTAGTCTCTTTATTTGAGATAGCTTGTATTTTTACCCTTTCCAGGTGAAATATCTTGGTTAAAGAAGAAACTGAGACCAGTTCGTGGCGTATAGTCAGGATCGAGGCGAAGTTTATCTGATTCTCCATCAAATGGTATCTCTTCGAGGAAGTTTCGCAAGATAAGTTTGTTGTGAAATCTTTACAAGTGGTAGTCTCTTTATTTGAGATAGCTTGTATGTTTACCCTTTCCAGGTGAAATATCTTGGTTAAAGAAGAAAATGAGACCAGTTTGTAGTGTATAGTCATGATCAGGGGAAGTTTATCTGATTCTCCATCAAATGGTATCTCTTCGAGGGAGTTTTGCAAGAGAAGATTGATGTGAAGTCTTTACAAGTGGTAGTCTCTTTATTTGAGATAGCTTGTATTTTTATCCTTTCCAGGTGAAATATCTTGGTTAAAGAAGAAACTGAGACCAGTTCGTGGCTTATAATCAGGATCGAGGCGAAGTTTATCTGATTCTCCATCAAATGGTATCTCTTCGAGGAAGTTTTGCAAGAGAAGTTTGTTGAGAAATCTTTACAAGTGGTAGTCTCTTTATTTGAGATAATTTGTATTTTTACTCATTCTAGGAAGAACGCTAGAATTTTGGGAAGTTTGTTATTACTCTTTGAGACATCACCTTCAGTAAAAGCTAGTGCATTCTCTTTTCTCCACCTTCAGCAAACATCGGTGTATCTTTTGTTTTTTTACCTTCAATAAAAGTCAGTAATGTCCTATGTTTTTTTTACTTTCGCTCTTGAGCGTTTAGTTCATTACCATTCTTAGGTAAGATTGATCTTTTCTGGTTAGAGATTGCCGATCCTCTGTGTTGATGTTACTCTCTTTTTGCTATCTCCTCTATGAGTGGATAGTTCGCAGCTATTGGTTAATTGTTGTCATCCATTACTTTTCCCTCAGTTTTTTAGGCTATGTTATTTTTTCTCCTCTCTGGATCTTACCCCAGTAAAGTTGAGTTTTTTTCCCCAGCAGAGCCAATTCGTCTCTAATAGATTCAAATTTCTATCCTCGGAGTCGTGTTGTTCTCCGGAGATTTAGTGTCCTGGTTGAATTCTTTTGTCAATTTATAGATTCTACTTTTGCTTTTCCAGTGTGTGTCTTTCCCATTTGCATGAAATTCATACATTACATCCATAATCATAAGCATCGCATGGTATCTTAGGGCCAAAAATAGGGCTTGTTTTATATTTAAGTATCTTCAATCACGTTGAAACGAAGATTTTGATCTCCGTATCTTCGGATATAAGACACTTAAATAAGGGTAGCTGTTGTACCCCAATTTTTGCCCCTAATATCCCTCATCACACTTTGTACATTTCGCATATAGCATTGGTCTCGTGGTTATAAGATCGAAGAGCTTTGGCATTATGGTTTCTCTCTCTGGATGGAGGCTGTCGTCTTACTCAAAATTGATTCAGCTGGCGCTCTCATTTTTCTTGGTATGAGATTAGGGTTTTGGATCTCAAGCAACATAAATGTCTCTGTTATCATATTTCCTCAAGATACAACTTTTTCTTCATCAGATTCCTTTCAAAGAATAAAGGCATTAGGGCCTAACTCAGCCAGAGAATCAGGATTTCTCTTCATGTTGTTTGAGCTTGGTGGTGATTCTTCTATGGAGATTTACTAGATTAAAGTCTCACTTCAAGGCTACATTGAGCTCCTTTAGGAGTTCATTCAGCTCGTTTTATCAAATGGGAGTTGGTCGCTTCAAATGCAAGGTGGCTAGAATCTGTGGATTTAATTGAGATTGAGATACATAACCTTCATTAGGTCATCTGACGCATCATGCATCATTAGTCAATAGTTTGACTTGGGATCAGGGATTTCGAGGAATTAGGTTTGTTGTATGGCTTTAAGGCTCTTATCTTTGCACAAGCTTGTTTCGGTTGATTTCTCCATCAATCATTTGTTTGAACTAGGACTTTATTTCCTGGACTTCTTTACCATCAAACTACAGGGATATTCTCTCTCCTCAGCATCAAGTTGCAATCTTTCTTCAATGCTTAAGAATTAGGGTTTTCTTTTGTTATGCTTCAACTGGAGATCATTGGATTAGGGCTCGATCTTGTGGTTATCTTGAGCTTCTCCTTCTTCAACATTGTGGACTTGTTTTGAATGATACAGTTTTTGGTTCTCATCAAATACTTGTTACTTCAATTGCGAGTTAACTTGGACTACTGAGAGAAATGACTAGTGACTTGGATTCGTTTAAACTTCTAATCATGGTCGGAGTTAATATTGATTCAAGGGTTATTAAGTTCATGACTTTGTTAACGGTTGATTCAAGATAGGGCCAGGAGCTTATTTAGCTCATTTTATGAAAGATGATTGTTTCAAATGCAAGATGACTAGAATTTATGGATTCAATTGAGATTAAGGTTCATTGACCAAGCATGCCATTCGAAGTCAATTGAGTTTCAATTTGTCATGAACGCTCGAGTTACATTAAGGATCGATTTAAGATAAAAGTGGAATAGAAGTTTTTAATGTGATTCAAGGATAAGTCATTTATCTTACTTGAAGAACAAGATATATGCGAGAGATGTTACAGGGCTTGTGGATAATTTTCTTGGTTTTCTTGTACTTACAATATAAGGGATTCATCAATTGGCTTTGCTTAGAATTTGGATTATGTTTGAGATACAAAAATAAGATTTTGAACTTGAGGTTAAAGAAGGGATCGCGATTCATTCATGATACATTTTGAGAAGATGTAAGCGTAAGAGAATAAATTTAAAGACAAGTGAATTAATTCAAAGTATCTTTTCTTAATTCAACCATGGCTGTTACAAAATCAAGAACTAAGAACATATATATTTTCAACCATTTAAAATTACATAAAAATGACGATTTCAATCCAACTTATGAATATATTACATCAAAGTCCATAAACCAAAATCCTTTTGCATTTGATGAGCATGACAGTGGTTTCCCAAAGAGTTCGCACAGTAAAAATACACAACCCATAAAGTTCTAGGAAGAATATTCCGTTTACGAAAGGTACCCCAGTGGTAATCTTGGAAGATAGCGAAGATCCATTTGCATTTGATCAGGATTACAGTGGCTTATCAAAGAGTTCAAACTGTCAAAAATCTATGACCCTAAAGAGCTCAGAGAAGAATGTTCACATTACGGAACGTACCCCAACTGTAATTTTGGAGGATAACCATGACCAGTTTGCATTTGATGAGGATGACATTGAGCCCTCTCAGTGGGACCTACAATTCGCAGAAACACAAACCATCTCATTCTAAAAAAACATAAGGTAGCAAATAGAAAAATTGAAAATAAACGGCAATCAAAAACCAAAATGAGTCAAGAAAATGAACTAATTGAATCGCAATTGTTTCCTAACAGCCCTGTAACCATCTCCTAACAACCTATAACCTCCATAACAGAATACTCTAACAGAATTTTCTAACCTCCCATTAACCACCTCTAACTAACCTAACCGTTTCTGACCCTCAAAACAAACTGAGCATAACAGAATTCATTCCCAACCAAATTCCACCTCAAGACTAACCATAACTACCCTAAAGGATGTCTACAAATCCCAAATTTCTACTGACATTTTATAATTGTCCTCGCAGATCCGTAACTCCATATAACTAACTCAAACTTCTATAACAGAAAGAGGGAGAAAATATTAAATCAGAAACTTATAACCAAAACTCAGAATAACAAACTTTCAAAGAATTTGATCCTCACCTTTAGTTTCTTTAAAAGAAACTTCAATCCAAGGGTTGAGGGCTCTCGATCTGTAACTAACTTCCCAAGCCTATACCTACCTCAAAGCACTTCTCTGCTCTGCATCTTCTTCAACAAACCGCACCATCTTCTCATCATCCTCACATCAACTCTGCAAATCCTTCATCATCTTCACCAAGCCTTCAACACTCATCATTCCTAGCATCTCAGATCCTCCATCATCATCATTTACATGCTCTATTCATCAAAGTTCACAAGAAGCTCCGTCACGCCATCATCACTCTCCTCCGCCAGAAACACGACAATCACTTATCGGCAACGCACAAATTTTGGAAAAGAAGTAGACAGAAGCAGGATCGGACGGAGAAGTAGGAGGAGTTAAGAGCAATACGAGTTTCTTGAAGAGTTTGCATCTTGGAGCGGGGTTTTTGGTTCTTTATTGTCACTAGGGAGTCATCGTCGGAGCGTCTCCGATAAGTAGGTGATGCTTATTCCGTTCTTCATCTTTTCTCTATCTTTTTGATACCAACGTGTAGCCTGAGACCTCCTGAGTTATTTCCCCAAGGTCTCGGAACTTCGATTTGCTTCCATGATGATTTATTTCACATTTAGCCATCCTAGGGTTTGCGATTTCGTATTGAAATTGGGAGTATTAAGACAAATTTGAAGAAAAATGATGGTATATTTGGGATCAAGGTTAGATATCAGGTAGTATTGGTCTTTAGAATTTCGAGATTAGAGGCGTTTTGGCTGTTGATCTGGGTGGTGTTGTTTGCGGCCACCATGAGAATGCAAGAGAAGAAGTTGAAGAGGCAAAGCTTCTAACCCTACTAGTTAACCAAAACGCACCGCTTTTTCTCTCATTTTGTTTTTATTAGGAATTGATAAAATTCATAAAAATCTGAACGTGGGTTTGAGTTGGAAATGGTTGGGCTTAAAGATGAGGCCATGCGTTGGGTTTCTGAAGCCCGTTACTCTTTTTTTTCGGAAGCTAAGTGCCTAGCAACAAAAAAATCTTGGGCTTATCACATGCTTGGGCCTCTACGCCTGATTTTACTGCAGCACCCCCTGAAATCAAACTTCCACCCCTCTAACTCTTTTCTAATTTCTTGTTTTTTTTTTACTTTTATTTTAGTTTAAATTTCTTCCAATTTTATTAATAAAAGTAGTAAAAAATATACATATGATAAAAAGTAATAATAATAAAAAAATAATAAATAAAATTTAGGACTTTCTTTTTTATAATAAAAAACTACAAAAATCAATAAAAAAATTTTAGGCTTTTATTTGATTTTAGGAAATTAATTCATAATCTTTCGATTACTTGAAAATTGCGATTCACCTTTGTTTGTTGAGTTAAGTCTTATGCAGGTTCATTATTTGATATGTGAATGTGTTTTGGATTCTGATTGTGATTTATTTTCACATCGACGAAGTTGCGACACTTATTCCAAATATTCGAACTCTGACAGTTTGTTTGTTGATGCCATCTCGCACGAAGTATCTCGGATTACTTTACTTTGGTTGCACTTTTTGCGGACGTCATTGTTGGTTTGGTATTACACTACTTCCAATTTATATTTCCGCATTTATCGCTTTTCTAGATATCATGAGAAGTAGGAAATAAAGAGCGTGCATTCGAAGTCGCTATTTAAAGACCTGTAGCAGGCATTCTGCACTTCATTTCTTATATGTGTTATGCTTGTGTTTGTTTTCTTTCTTGTTGATCGATGAGTCACTCAATTTAGAAATTGAGATCACGACTTCGCTCTCAGTGCATGCTCCCTATAGGATTTTATCGCTTTCATTTATTTCTTATTGATCGACGAGTCACTCAATTTAGAAATTGAGATCACGACTTCGCTCTCAGTGCATGCTTCCTATAGGATTTTATCGCTTTCCTTTATTTCTTGTTGATCGATGAGTCACTCAATTTAGAAATTAAGATCACGACTTCGCTCTCAGTGTATGGTCCCTATAGGATAGTTTGTTAGACTTTCTTTGGCATGCTAATTTAGACAGGACCCCTCATCGTATGTTAACATTAGGTTAGAGATAGGTTAGTCTCCCTTAGATGTTTTCTTCCTGTTTTTTCATAATTGCATTTAAAACTAAAACTTCTTTTTTCTTGGCAAATGTATAAAAAATGCTAATCATACAAAAATTCTTTTCATGGTAAAAAATACCAACCAATCCATTTCTTTTTGTTGTTCGGCTTTTCTCTTCTAAGAGCATGTTAGCTCCTTTCCACTACAGGTCGTAAGTCTCCAAAGGTCGAGCAGTGGTGGAATGATCAAATGCAACATTGTTCATTTAAAAAATACAAACAAACAAAACATATGAGCCAACTACGGTAGCTCTGATTCTTCAAAAAGGACATGTAGGCATTGGGATAGGGCCCAAGCGAGTACAATTTTATTTTCCCTCATTCTTTCTCTTTTCTTTGCATGCATTCTCTCTTAGTTTATAACCTTTAAGCATTAGATTGAACACACCCTTTGATTAGAATAATGAGAGTGGATCCCGTAGAGTACTATAGACGTGTGGGGTGCCAATACCTTCCCCTCGTGTAATCGAATCCCTTACCCAATCTCTCGGTTGCAAGACCTTGATTTTCCCCTTTAGGTTTTTCTTCGATGATTTTCCTTTCCCTTTCATATGGGATAAATAAATACTCTGTGGCGACTTCATTGATTTTACCGCTACACCCGCTTATAGTTGTTTGCTAGGAAGGCCATGGATACATGAGGCAGGGGCTGTCACTTCAAATTTACACCAGAAACTGAAATTTGTATGTGAAGGGAAATTGGTAATCATAAATGGGGAACAGGCATTATGAAGTAGAGCAGGAAATGCCGAATTATGTGACGCACAGAGTTAGGGTTCAGAATTGGATCACCATTGATGTTCCCTCTTGCATACATGTTTCAAAGTAATTTGTTTTGTTAATATTTTTGAAAAGCTTTCACTCTGCCCAAGCTGGAAGTATTAATGTTGTAGGGCTTATCTGTTTGCTATGACTTTTAAAATCAATAATAAAAGTTGTCTTTGTTTCCCAAATTGTGTCTTTATTTTCTGCTTTTTTTTTCTTGGAAAATGGTAATCAGAAAAAACCTTTCAAAATAAATAATAACTGAAATTCAATCTGCATGATCACTTATTATATGTGTCAGTTTCTAAAAGCAATCATAAATCATATGTGCATATTAATTAAAAAACTCGTTGAATACAATGACCCTGCATCCTCTCCCAACTTTGAATGTCCTGTGTATGGGGCCGAAGAAGAAGATTATGATGAGATTCCAGAAGAGGTCTCACAGTTGCTTGAGCACGAGGAAAATACCATTCCTTTAATACTTTTGATTTTCTAACACCAGAAGTGATGGATCTTTTACAGAGAGTGTAATGGTTCATGCATAACTATATTGTGTCACCTAAGACAATGAATGTTATTTTTAAAAAGATTAATTTTACCATCTAAAAAAGAATAGCGATATGATTTATTGTCCGTTTGTCTGTTATTTATGTATAAACTTTCAACAATTAAACAAAGAGTTATTAAAATAAAATTTTAATTCATTTTAATGTATTAAAAAATTAATTTTTAAATCATATAACGAAAGTATATATTATTGAAGATTAAAATATAGTTGAAATTATAGTTTTTCGAAAAAGATATATTTTTAAATGTTTTTTATAAAAATATTTGAAATAGTATTTTATAATAATGATATAAATTAATATTTTATTTAAAATATTTTTTAAACAAAAATGTATAACATAATAAAAAAAATTCTAATAAAAAAGGTGCATCAAACAAAACTTAACTAAAATGGAGGAATTTATTCAGGAATAAATGGAATTCTTTGTACTTCATAAGCAACTAATTAGAAAAAATTGAATAAAAATTTCAACCTTTAAAATTCTTATATAAAGTCTTCTTAAATAATTTTAAAAAAAAGAAGAAGAAGAAATTCACAATATATTTTCCTTAAATGTAGGGTAAAGAAAAGAAAGAGATGGCAACACAAAAAAGAAGAAGAAAGGGTCGACGCTGAGTTGTATAAGCAGGCCGCGCGTGAACACACCGCACCACAGGAACGGGTGGAAACCCAAATGTTACCAGGTATGTGACTTCCAATTGCAATTTTATTTTATTAAATAAATAAGTAGTAATATAAAAATAATATTTCAACAGTGTATTGATTTTTTTCTTCTTTCAAATGAAATATTTTGAAATATACATTTAAAAATGAGTTAAAAGGTAAGATAAAACGAAACATTGATGTTCTTTCGCACCCTCCTCCTCCTCTTGGTTGGATCAAAGGAAATACATATGAGGTGGCTAAGGGAACTCCCTCTCTTTGTGCTCGCAGTGCTATGTTCAGGAGTGCTAATGGTGATCAAGTAGGCTTCTTTTCCTTCTTCATTGGGGGAAGGTAATGCTTTACAAGTTGAACTCATGGGAGTGATTATGGCATTCGAAGTGGCAATTGACAAGAATTTGGACAACATTTGGATTGAGTTAGATTCAATAACTTTGGTTAGAGCGCTACACAATACAAACCTTGTCCATTGGTTTATCAAAAGCCATTGGTTGAACTGCCTGCATAATTTGAGGAATCTTGGTCTTTTGATAACTCTTTTTTTTTGGGAAGGTAACACTTGTGCTGATAATCTTTCTAGCTTAGGTTTAAAGAATATATATATGCTATTTGTTATAATCATGTAGTTAGAGAAGCTTGAGAAGATTTATTGAACAACAAGCTTGGATTTCTCAAGCTTAAGTTGATGTCTATTTGAGAGGTTTTGGTTTTGGTCTCCTTTCTTTCTTTGTTTTCTTTTTCCTTCTTTAATGATATTTTAAGTTAAAAAAATAATTTAATAATTTATCATGACAAAAAAATAAGTTAATTGAGTAATAAGATTTTTCTTTTAAAAAGAAAAGACAAGTTAATATGCATATTGAAAATTTTGACAAAAGTTATTATTATCAACATTAAAGGTTTATTTGTTTCATCACTGGTGAGACAGAGCACCAGAGATTTTACTGTGGGACATGCAGTTCTCAAAGCTGATTCAAATAAAATGGCTAAACATGAGAAAATATATTCAGACAATCAACATACTTTTATACCATTTGCCTTTAATACTTTTGATTTTCTAACACCAGAAGTGATGGATCTTTTACAGAGAGTGTAAAGGTTCATGCATAATTATATTGTGTCACCTAAGACTATGAATGTTATTTTTAAAAAGATTAATTTTACCATCTAAAAAATAATAGCGATATGATTTATTGTCCGTTTATCTGTTATTTATGTATAAACTTTCAATAGTTAAACAAAGAGTTATTAAAATAAAATTTTAATTCATTTTTTATGTATTAAAAAATTAATTTTTAAATCATATAACGAAAATATATATTATTGAAGATTAAAATATAGTTGAAATTATAGTTTTTCGAAAAAGATATATTTTTAAATTTTTTTATAAAAATATTTGAAATAGTATTTTATAATAATGATATAAATTAATATTTTATTTAAAATATTTTTTAAACAAAAATGTATAACATAATAAAAAAAATTCTAATAAAAAAGGTGCATCAAACAAAACTTAACTAAAAAGGAGGAATTTATTCAGGAACAAATGGAATTCTTTGTACTTCATAAGCAACTAATTAGAAAAAGTTGAATAAAAATTTCAACCTTTAAAATTCTTATATAAAGTCTTCTTAAATAAAAAAAAAGTAAAAAAAAAAAGAGGAAATTCACAATATATTTTTCTGAAATGTAGGGTAGAGAAAAGAAAGAGATGGCAACACAGAAAAAAAGAAGAAATGGTCGATGTTGAGTTGTATAAGCAGGCGGCGCGTGAACACACCGCACCACAGGAACGGGTGGAAACCCAAATGCTACCAGGTATGTGACTTCCAATTGCAATTTTATTTTATTAAATAAATAAGTAATAATATAAAAACAATAATAAAATTAGGGTTACTCGGCTTTATATAAATGGAACAGGTTCATAGAGGTTAAGTTTTCGGTGAGTTTTCAATTCATAAAGTGGAATAGTTCTCTTGAAAAGGAAAAGGTACATCTCCTTAAAAAATATTTATTATTTCTTTTCAAATTTTTTATATATTATTTCAAAAATCAGGTTATATTATTGCTTGGAGTTTTTTAAGAATTTAGATGATGGCTTCAATTCAAACAACTTCTCCTTCAAAGGAATCACAAAACAATGAAAATCTGCCACAAATAAAACCAACAAGTTCTTGTCAGTATGTTACTTCTTCGTCATGTTCTGAAACTCAACAAAGTGTTGAGAGCATGGAGCAAAGGGTCAAGAACAATGACGAGGAAGTTCCTGAAGAAAATATTAATTCAAATGGCTTTACTACACCAAAGGCTAAGAGATTTAGAATACCAAAGATAATATTAGATAATTGCCCTCCAGCTCCAAAGAGAGGTATGGTAAAAAGGGATTGATATTGTTATGTGTATGGTTTTATTCAAAGTTTTTGTATCATCTAGAATAAATTCATTCGGTTTTATTTAAAGTTTTTCTTCACGTAGAATACATTTATTCTTATCTGCATCAAAAATTGTTTTTGTAGTTTAATTTTAAGAGTTTATTAGTTCATTCATTAAATTTGTTTTAGAGGTGACAATGACTTTAAAGAAGTAGTTCTTTTCTATTTTTACATTATGCAATTAGTAATCTATTGTTATACATGTTTATTTTAATTCATAAATCTTGGTTAACTTTTTTTGTTTGTTAGTTATTAGTATGAATGTGATGCAATAGAATCTTAATTTACCAATCCTATAATAATGTAACCTGTAAACTACCTCCTTAAACTTCTCCTCTCACCTAACCTAAACTACCTCCTTAAACTTCTCCTCTCACCCAACCTAAACTATAGAGAATTTAGGGATATACAGAGACTTTTTTTGTAGATTTAAAACAATATTTTAGCTTTTCTATTTTTCTTTTTGGTTGGATATGGATATTATATGTTGTTGTATTCTCCTACTGAATAAATAAAAATCATACTAGTTTTTTTTTTTGTAAAAGTTGTATATTCTTCTACTGAATTAAAAAAGTCATTATAACATGTGTATTACATGCTAAGTGACTTAATTAGGGTTTCATTTATTAGAATATTCTAAAACTCTTTTTACTATACTATAACCTTAATATATATATATATATATATATATATATATATATATATATATATATATATATATATATATATATATATATATATATATATAGATGAAAAATCTTTCAAGTTGAAAACTATGACCGTTGAAATAACTTTTTAGTGGTTAAATTTTTTTTCTCATCTGCGCCTATAAAGATTATGGGTTAGATTAACGATGTCTTAAAAAAATAGTATTTTTACTATAGATAGGACTATTTTTAAAATGCAATTAGTAATCTAACTATAAGGTTTTTTTTTTTTAATTCATAAACCTTTTTCGTTTTTCCTTTTATTTGTTAGTCTACGTATAGTGCAATTAAATATAAATTTATTAATCCATCAAAAAAATAATATGAATTTAATAACTATAGAACATGATAAAATTTGTTCTTCAATAGTCCTATCTAAGCCAAACTTCAACAATTGACGAATTCTAACTGGGAAAAATCTGATTAGATAAACTATAGAAAATTTAGGTGTACACGTATTTTCTGAAAAACTGTATATTTGAAACAAGATTTGAAACATTATTGGCGAAAAACTGCATCTTTACTTTGAAAAACATGTGTTTTATATGTAGAACTAAGAAGAAACCTATGCTATCGTACGGTCTTGTCTGAATTTATATTATATGTATATTTGATTATTATTTATAAAATATAAATTTATTCAATTGATATTCACATAGTTATGAATATAAGCTAATAATATATACCAACTTTTAAACATTGATTCGTAAATATAGGATAATAATATACACTAAATTTTAAGTATTGATTCGTTCTTATAATAAACACTATCACACAGTTCCGTTCCGTTTGGATTCATATTACACTATTGGGGACGGGGACGGGGAATGAATTTGATGGCGGGGAAAAAGATGGGGAAGTGTCCCCCCGGCCCCACCCCGGGGCCGGGGGGACACTTCAGTAGGAGAATACAACAACATATAATATCCATATCCAACCAAAAAGAAAAACAGAAAAGCTAAAATATTGTTTTAAATCTACAAAAAAAGTCCATGTATATCCCTAAATTCTCTATAGTTTAGGTTGGGTGAGAGGAGAAGTTTAAGGAGGTAGTTTAGGTTGGGTGAGAGGAGAAGTTTAAGGAGGTAGTTTACAAGGTTACATTATTATAGGATTGATAAATTAAGATTCTATTGCATCACATTCATACTAATAACTAACAAACAAAAAAAGTTAACCAAGATTTATGAATTAAAATAAACATGTATAACAATAGATTACTAATTGCATAATGTAAAAATAGAAAAGAACTACTTCTTTAAAGTCATTGTCACCTCTAAAACAAAT
The DNA here is from genome assembly GCA_948472305.1 of Vicia faba. Classification (NCBI taxonomy): domain Eukaryota; kingdom Viridiplantae; phylum Streptophyta; class Magnoliopsida; order Fabales; family Fabaceae; genus Vicia; species Vicia faba. Next base: position 749,329,568 of record OX451740.1, on the reverse strand, counting down.
TTAATGAATGAACTAATAAACTCTTAAAATTAAACTACAAAAACAATTTTTGGTGCAGATAAGAATAAATGTATTCTACGTGAAAAAAAACTTTAAATAAAACCGAATGAATTTATTCTAGATGATACAAAAACTTTGAATAAAACCATACACATAACAATATCAATCCGTTTTTACCATACCTCTCTTTGGAGCTGGAGGGCAATTATCTAAGATTATCTTTGGTATTCTAAATCTCTTAGCCTTTGGTGTAGTAAAGCCATTTGAATTAATATTTTCTTCAGGAACTTCCTCGTCATTGTTCTTGACCCTTTGTTCCATGCTCTCAACACTTTGTTGAGTTTCAGAACATGACGAAGAAGTAACATACTGACAAGAACTTGTTGGTTTTATTTGTGGCAGATTTTCATTGTTTTGTGATTCCTTTGAAGGAGAAGTTGTTTGAATTGAAGCCATCATCTAAATTCTTAAAAAACTCCAAGCAATAATATAACCTGATTTTTGAAATAATATATAAAAAATTTGAAAAGAAATAATAAATATTTTTTAAGGAGATGTACCTTTTCCTTTTCAAGAGAACTATTCCACTTTATGAATTGAAAACTCACCGAAAACTTAACCTCTATGAACCTGTTCCATTTATATAAAGCCGAGTAACCCTAATTTTATTATTGTTTTTATATTATTACTTATTTATTTAATAAAATAAAATTGCAATTGGAAGTCACATACCTGGTAGCATTTGGGTTTCCACCCGTTCCTGTGGTGCGGTGTGTTCACGCGCCGCCTGCTTATACAACTCAACATCGACCATTTCTTCTTTTTTTCTGTGTTGCCATCTCTTTCTTTTCTCTACCATACATTTCAGAAAAATATATGGTGAATTTCCTCTTTTTTTTTATTTTTTTTTATTTAAGAAGACTTTATATAAGAATTTTAAAGGTTGAAATTTTTATTCAACTTTTTCTAATTAGTTGCTTATGAAGTACAAAGAATTCCATTTGTTTCTGAATAAATTCCTCCTTTTTAGTTAAGTTTTGTTTGATGCACCTTTTTTATTAGAATTTTTTTTATTATGTTATACATTTTTGTTTAAAAAATATTTTAAATAAAATATTAATTTATATCATTATTATAAAATACTATTTCAAATATTTTTATAAAAAAATTTAAAAATATATCTTTTTCGAAAAACTATAATTTCAACTATATTTTAATCTTCAATAATATATATTTTCGTTATATGATTTAAAAATTAATTTTTTAATACATAAAAAATGAATTAAAATTTTATTTTAATAACTCTTTGTTTAACTAATGAAAGTTTATACATAAATAACAGACAAACTGACAATAAATCATATCGCTATTATTTTTTAGATGGTAAAATTAATCTTTTTAAAAATAACATTCATAGTCTTAGGTGACACAATATAGTTATGCATGAACCTTTACACTCTCTGTAAAAGATCCATCACTTCTGGTGTTAGAAAATCAAAAGTATTAAAGGCAAATGGTATAAAAGTATGTTGATTGTCTGAATATATTTTCTCATGTTTAGCCATTTTATTTGAATCAGCTTTGAGAACTGCATGTCCCACAGTAAAATCTCTGGTGCTCTGTCTCACCAGTGATGAAACAAATAAACCTTTAATGTTGATAATAATAACTGTTGTCAAAATTTTCAATATGCATATTAACTTGTCTTTTATTTTTAAAAGAAAAATCTTATTACTCAATTAACTTATTTTTTTGTCATGATAAATTATTAAATTATTTTTTTAACTTAAAATATCATTAAAGAAGGAAAAAGAAAACAAAGAAAGAAAGGAGACCAAAACCAAAACCTCTCAAATAGACATCAACTTAAGCTTGAGAAATCCAAGCTTGTTGTTCAATAAATCTTCTCAAGCTTCTCTAACTACATGATTATAACAAATAGCATATATATATTCTTTAAACCTAAGCTAGAAATATTATCAGCACAAGTGTTACCTGTTAGAACAAAGTTTGAATCTACTACCCTATATTTAAGTTTTGATGATAACAAAGTGAAAAGATATATTATTTATAATATTCGTGTATGAACTATCTGCTGCCTAAAATTATTATGTTCTGACTTGCAGATACTCTGATTGATATAAGCAAAATCACATCTATTCAGTATCAAAATTTGGTTCTTGACACCAGCATCAGAAGTTGCCATATCAGAATGTCAGAATCAGATGATCAACTCACGTACATGCTGAAGCCTGATGAACAAGACTGCGCTCAACACTCTGATAAAGAAACACAACAGTTCATCAACAGCTAAGCAGAGTCAGAATGAGCCAAGCCAGAACTTGCATTAACTAAGCAACGATACTGTGCATTGAAAGCAAATTAATACCAACGGCCTCATTCCAGACAAGATCTGCTTGATAAGGAAAGTTTGTTATTAGCATTGAATCAAGAATATTGCATCCAACGTTCATCATCTCAGTGCTATATAAACAAGACTTTGAAGATTGAAATGGCTAATGCTCTCCAAATCTCTACACGCATAAAAGCTGATCAAAATCTTCTTTCTCTCAGTTTTGCTAAACCACACATTCTGATATTCTATCATTGTTTAGCAATCTAGTTTCTAAGCTTTAATTTGTGTATACATCACAGTTGTGATACCGTTTTGTAGAAAACATTCACACACTTAGTTTTATCTTTTTGTAAGAAAGTGTTTCCTTGACAAACCGGGTTGTGGTTTGGATCAAGAAGGCTTTAGCAGTTGTTAAAGCAGTCTGTAATATTCAGTTGAATATAGTGGATTAAGACCTCGTTGGAGAGAGGCGAAATCACCTTGACGGGTGGACTGGAGTAGTTTGAGATCAAACGAACCAGAATAAAAATATCTTGTTCATTGCATTAGATTTTAGTTTTACAATTCAACCCCCCCTTCTTGTGTTTTTCACCCCTTCAATTGGCATCAGAGCGCCTGGTTCTGAGCTAAAACACTTAACCGTGTCAGTACAAGATCCAGCGTCAGAAAAACACAATGGCAGGAAACAATTCTCACATCAGCAATGACAACAATGAGGACAAAGACAGATTCAGCGGCAAACCTCCAGTCTTTGATGGAGAAAACTTTGATTACTGGAAAGACAGAATTGAAAGCTTCTTTCTGGCACATGATGCTGATCTGTGGGATATGGTGACAGATGGATACACGCACCCTGTGAATGCAAGCGGTCAGAAGATTGATAGAAAAACAATGTCTGATCAACAAAAGCGTGACTTCAAGAATCACCACAAGGCCAGAACCATCCTCCTCAGCGCCATCTCCTATACTGAGTATGAAAAGATCTCCAACAGAGACACAGCAAAGAATATTTTTGACTCACTCAGAATGACGCATGAGGGCAACGTTCAGGTCAAAGAAACAAAAGCTCTGGCGCTCATTCAGAAGTATGAGGCGTTCAAAATGGAAGAATCTGAATCCATTGAAACCATGTTCTCTAGATTCCAGATTCTGGTAGCTGGTCTCAAAGTTCTGGACAAAGGATACTCTACTGCTGACCATGTCAAGAAAATCATCAGAAGTTTACCCAAGCAGTGGAGACCTATGGTTACAGCTCTGAAGCTAGCTAAAGATCTCAACAAAATCACTCTGGAGGAACTTATCAGCTCCCTCAGAAGTCATGAGATAGAGCTAGAAGCTAATGAGCCTCAGAAGCAAGGTAAGCCTTTAGCATTAAAATCTAACAAAAAATTTGAGTCTAAAGTTTTGCAGGCAGTTGAAGAAACATCTGATGGATCCTCATCAGAAGAAGACGAACTCTCCCTCCTCTCCAGAAGAGTAAATCAACTGTGGAAGCAAAGACAAAGGAAGTTCAGGAATCCCAGAAGATCTGATCAGAACGAGTCTTCTTCCAGATACAGAAGGACAGATTCTTCCTCTGGATACAGAAGATCTGAAGGCTCCTCCAGTAGCAAAAAGCCAAACACCAAAGACATCATCTGCTATGAGTGCAATGAGCAAGGACACTATAAGAGTGACTGCCCAAAGCTTCAGAGGGAAAAGCCCAAAAAGAAGTTTGGAAGAGAGAAGAAGAAAAGTCTCATGGCTACATGGGATGACTCTGACTCGTCTGAAGCTGACTCAGAATCAGATGATGAGAGGGCAAACATGGCTCTCATGGCTAACATCTCAGAAGATAGTGAAGCTTCTGAATCAGAATCAGATACTGAAGAGGTATTTCCTAACTTTGCTGTTAACTTTACAAAGGCTGAACTTGCTGAAAGCCTTAATGAGATTCTGGAACGTTATCAGCAAATTAGAGCTAAATTCAGAGACCTGAAAAGGAATCTTGAATCTGACTCTAATAAGACTGAGAGTCTCAAATTGGAAAATTCTGAGCTGAGAAATAAGATTTCAAAATTAGAAAACACTTTACAAAACTCTCAGAAGGAACCAATTTCTGAAACTCCCAGCAACGCTGATGAGATCATCAAGGAGTATGATCACAGTTTCCAGAAGTTCCTAGCTAAAAGCATAGATAGAAGCAGAATGGCTTCAATGATCTATGGAGTTAACAGAAACGGCAGGAAAGGAATAGGATACCAAGGTAAGGTTCCTACACCAAAGAATGTCATGGACTTAACAATTAAACACACTCCTTTAAATTCACATTTTGTGTATGGTCACACACATGATATTAAATACACTAGCAGTAAGCACTCTGTGAAACCAAAATTCAACCAGAGTTTTGGTAAAACTAACAAATCAGGACCCAAGAAAATCTGGGTACCTAAGGATAAAATAATACATGTTGCAGATATCTTTAGCAGCAAGTCAGAAACACCAGTCATGGTACCTGGACTCTGGCTGCTCACGACACATGACGGGAAGAAGGCATATGTTCCAAATCCTGGAACTTAAGCCTGGAGGCCACGTTGGTTTTGGAGGCAATCAGAGGGGAAAGATAATTGGCTCTGGAACTGTAGGTAATGGAAATCTTCCCTCTATTAATAATGTTCTGCTAGTAGATGGATTGATGCATAATCTGTTATCCATAAGTCAATTAAGTGATAACGGTTATGATATAATCTTTAATCAAAAATCATGTAAAGCTGTTAGTCAGAAAGATGGGACTATCCTGTTTAATGGTAAGAGGAAAAACAACATTTACAAAATCAAACTTTCTGAACTAAAGAGTCAGAATGTAAAATGTCTTCTGTCTGTTAACAACGAGCAGTGGATCTGGCACAGAAGATTGGGGCATGTTAGTATGAGAAGAATATCTCAGATTAACAAACTCAATCTGGTCAGAGGACTTCCTAACTTGAAGTTCAATTCAGATGCTCTGTGTGAAGCATGTCAGAAAGGCAAATTTGCAAAACCTTCTTTTAAATCCAAAAATGTTGTTTCTACCTCTAAGCCATTAGAACTTCTGCACATTGACTTATTTGGACCAGTTAAAACTGCTTCAGTCAGTGGCAAGAAGTATGGGTTAGTAATCGTAGATGACTATAGCAGATGGACATGGGTAAAGTTCTTAAGACACAAGGAAGAGTCACACTCTGTGTTTGTTACCTTCTGTAACCAAGTTCAGAATGAAAAGGATCTTAGAATCGTTAAAGTCAGAAGTGATCATGGTGGAGAATTTGAAAACAAAGATTTTGAGTCATTCTTTAATGACAGAGGCATTCTGCATGATTTCTCTTGTCTTAGAACTCCCTAACAAAATGGAGTTGTAGAACGAAAGAACAAAACATTGCAAGAAATGGCCAGAACCATGATCAATGAGACAAACGTTGCTAAGACCTTCTGGGCAGAAGCAATAAACACAGCGTGCTACATTCAGAATAGAATCTCAATAAGACCTATTCTGGAAAAGACTCCATATGAATTGTGGAAGAACAGAAAGCCCAACATTTCATATTTTCATCCATTTGGATGTACTTGCTTTATATTAAATACAAATAATTATTTGAACAAGTTTGACTCTAAAGCACAGAAGTGTATTATGTTAGGATACTCTGAACGCTCAAGAGGGTACAGAGTATACAATACAGAAACACAGATTGTGGAAGAATCAATCAGTGTTCGTTTTGATGATAAGCTTGACTCTGAAAAGTCAAAGCAGAATGAAGTTTTTGCAGGTATAGAAATTGAATTTGCAGGTTCTGAAGACAAGTCATCAGAAGCTCTCAACACAGACATTCCTTCAACGTCTGAAAGGAGCACTGCTAGCAATCCTACAACAGCTGCTATCAACTTCAGAAGAGATTACCCAGAAGCAGCTTGGATCACCCAGAAGAGACTATCCTAGGAAGAAAGGAAGATCCAATCAGAACAAGAGCAAGCTTCAGAAACTCTGAAGAAACTCTTATGGGACTTGTGTCTCTGATTGAACCTTCTTCTATTGATGAAGCACTTCTGGATAATGACTGGATTCTGGCAATGCAAGAAGAGCTGAATCAATTCACCAGAAACGACGTATGGGATCTCGTTCCCAGACCAAAAGGATTCAACGTCATTGGAACAAGATGGGTGTTCAGAAACAAGCTAAATGAACAAGGTGAAGTCATCAGAAACAAGGCACGACTGGTTGCACAAGGTTATAGTCAGCAATAGGGGATAGACTATACAGAAACCTTTGCCCCAGTCGCCAGGTTAGAATCTATCAGACTTTTAATTTCATTTGCTGTTAATAGAGGCATCACTCTGTATCAGATGGATGTCAAAAGTGCATTCTTAAATGGCTATATAGAAGAAGAAGTTTATGTACACCAACCCCCAGGTTTTGAAAATACAAAACATCCAGAACATGTTTTCAAACTAAAGAAGTCACTGTATGGTCTGAAACAAGCTCCCAGAGCTTGGTATGAAAGGCTAAGTAACTTTCTGTTAGAAAATGAATTCACCAGAGGGAAAGTGGACACTACTCTATTCTGTAAATCAGTTAAGAATGACATCTTAGTCTGTCAAATTTATGTTGATGATATTATTTTTGGTTCTACTAATCCTTCTCTTGGAAGAAAATTTGCTAAGTGTATGCAGGCAGAATTTGAGATGAGCCTCATGGGGGAACTGAAATTCTTTCTAGGAATTCAGATCAATCAAACTCCAGAGGGAAGTTACATTCATCAGAGCAAATACATCAGAGATCTTCTGAAGAAATTTGACCTCTCAGAATGTAAGCCATCAAAGATTCCAATGCATCCCACGTGCATTCTGGAAAGAGAAGAGGTAAGCAAAAATGTAGAACAGAAAGTCTACAGAGGTATGATTGGTTCTCTCCTCTATCTGACTGCTTCAAGACCTGACATATTATTCAGTGTTTGTATCTGTGCTAGATTCCAATCAGATCCTAGAGAATCTCACTTAACAGCTGTTAAGCGAATTTTCAAATATCTGAAAGGTACTACTAATCTGGGTTTGTTTTATAGAAAATCTAGTGATTACAGCTTAGTAGGCTACTGCGATGCTGATTTTGCTGGAGACAGAGTAGAACGAAAAAGTACTTCTGGAAGCTGCCAGTTTCTGGGAGAAAATCTGATCTCTTGGTCCAGCAAAAGGCAATCAACAATTGCACTATCAACAGCAGAAGCTGAGTACATAGCAGCAGCAGGATGTAGCACACAAATACTCTGGATGAAAAGTCAGCTTGAAGACTTCCAGATTTTTGAGAGTAACATTCTTATACTCTGTGATAATACTTCTGCTATTTGCTTAAGTAAGAATCCCATTTTACATTCTAGAGCTAAGCATATAGAAATAAAACATCACTTCATTAGGGACTATATTCAGAAAGGTATTTTGAACTTAAAATTTATAGATACAGACCATCAATGGGCTGATATCTTTACTAAACCCCTTTCAGAAGATAGGTTTAATTTCATTCTGAAACATCTCAGCATGAAAATCTGTCCAGAGTGAAAATGTTTTAATTCCATATATTTACCTTCAGAATGTAATTGTTTTACTGTGAACTTCTGATCAATCTTCTTTCAGAAAGATAGAACATGCAGATTATATCAGATGCAAGTCTAAAGATCTGAGAGTCTAAGCTCAAAGACAGACGTGCTGATCACTACATCAAACAAGTGTCATCCAATCATCAGCATATCTCTGAAGCAGAACGCGTGCACGCTTCTGAGAAGGCAAAGCGCTGATTGGGTGCATTGAGACACATGTCTGGTAACCGTTTTTAAGTATCTTTCTCAAATCCCCCAAAATCAGCAAGCATTTAATGAAAAGTAATCATGCTTTTAAAATGCAATCATGATTTTTCTCTTTCTTAAAAACGTTTATCTTTTCAAAATATTTTTGAAACTCTATTTAAACACATTAATCTCTCATTCTCATTCTTTACGTTTTCTCACTAATACTCAAGCATTTTCTGCATATTTCTGTGTTCATCTCTTGCAAAACCTATTTTCCTCAGTTTATTCTCAAAACCTTTTTAGTGTGAACATGGCAACCTCCAGCAGTGCTTCTGCAGGTCCTCAGAAGAAAGCATCATCTGAGCAATATCAAGTGCCATTCAGAACACTCCTCACTCCTGTGAAGAATCTTGAAGTGCTTTCTGAATTAATCATTGATTTTGGAAGCTTGAAGGAGAACGGTTTTGACCTAACTGAAGAAGTTAGGGCACAGAAGTGGGAAAGGTATTTTGACAGGTTGGTTGGACCAACATTCCCTATGCTTGTCAAGGAATTCTGGATTCACGCCAAGGCTTCAACACATCTAGTCACCTCCTTTGTTATGGGGAAGAAGATTGTGATCACTGAGGATCACATTGCAAGGCTAATCGGTTACAGTGGCGGTGGCGTCCGTTGTGTGGACATGGCTGAAAGATGTGCTGATGTGGGTGTGATAGCTGCAAGGATTTTCACTCATGGGGTGCCCAGCAGCAAGATCAAAGATCTGAAGGATCATTACAGAGTTTGGGCTAAGATAATTCTGGGGTGCTTCAACCACAGGAAACCAACCAGTTCACCTGATTACATAAATGTGGATCAGCAGTTTCTGATCTACTTTATTGATCAGAAGGTAAAAATCAATCTGGCTCATTTTCTGTTCAACCACCTCAGAACAAGTGTGAAGGAAACCAGGGAAGAAGAAAGAACCAAGAGGGATTGGATACCCTTTGGAAGGTTGATATCAGATATTCTGACAGAGAATAGGCTGATAGAGCATCTGATAGAAGCTCAAGAGCTAAGCACTATTGAACCAACAGTTGGGAAACCTCTGAATGCAAAGAACTTGAAGAAGATGAAGCTGATAGAGAATATTCAGAAGGAACCCAGAGCTACTCCTATTGCTGATATCACCAGCAGAAGAGTGCCTCTGAGTGAATTTCCGTTATTTTCTAAAATAGAATCCAAACCAGAGGTGGTTCTCAGATACTTGGATGCGTGCAAGGCAGATGGTTCAGATCCAAATCTGATTATCAAAGCTCTGCATCAACCTCAGCAAGAAGTGACTCTGAAGAAGACGAAGAAGAGGAAGGCACCATCAGAAGGATCATCCCAGCAGACACCCAGGAAAAGAGGTAATTCATCTGCTGCCTCTGTTTTAAATTCTTCTACTATTCCAGCATCTATTCCTCCTCAAACCTCTCATAGAATCTCAATTCCCATCCCTACCATAGATGAAACTGTACCAGAAGAGGACCCTTCTGAGGCATTAAAACTCAGAAGACCCAGAACCAAACATCCCAAACAACCAACAATCTCAACAACATTAGCAATTGACCAAGTGTTGTCTGACATTGATCAACACACCTCTGATCAACCAAACTCTGAACCACAAATTGTTCCTCCTCCACAACCAGAACAACAGCAATCTGCTGAAGAACCAGAACAACAACAACAACCACTTTCACCAATTCCAGAAGAACCCCTTATCCCTGAACAATCAGAAATTCCAACAACTTCTCCTCAACCAGAAATTAATCCACCATCACCTCAACCAGAGTTTCATCACTCTGAAACTCCTTCTCCTCAACCATCTGAACCTCATTCACCTCAACCATCACCTTTGGCAATCCAGCTGCCAGGTGGAACAACAATCACCCTAGCACAATTGCCATCCTCATCAGAATCTACACCACCAAATACTCCCAAAACACCACCCAGTCCAATCATAATTTCTGATTCTGAAACTCCCTCTCCAAAATAAACAGCTGCCCAGAAAACCTCTGAAAACCCCAGCAGGACTTTCATAGACTTAACCAGTCTTGACCGTCTTGCTGATCTGAAACATAAAATTGCCATCCCAAAACCAAAACAACCAGATGTTGGCTCTGGTATTATGAATTTTGAAACAGGTGTGCTGCAATGGATTGCTTCTTTGAAGCAAGTATGTCCTGGAATGATTGACCCAGCTGCTTCTGATCAGCTCTGGTCACAATTCAGACTTTGGGTACGTGCTGAAGCCCTCAAGTTGCAGGATATCAACTATGAGCAGGCACAACAGAATTTCAGCAAGCTTCTGAATGAAGTTGGAAGTTAGCTTCTAAAAGAAGACGTGCTCCCTCTAGATAGTGAACCTTGGTCTGAGAAACAACAAGCTTCAAAGGTGCAATCAGAAGAAGACAAGACCATTCAAGCTGAAGAAAGTCAAGCAGAAGATGTTGCTGAAAGCTCTCAGAAGCTTCCTGCTTCTGATGCTTCTCAAGCTGCCTTGGACAGGTAGACTCTGGAAGAACTAAGGCTGAATGACATGCGTCTGCAGCAGCGGATGGATGAAAGCAACCAGAAGATGAAAGAAAGAATGGATGTGCAGGATAGCAAGATTGACACTGTTGTCAGCATGGTGCACAAGCAGAATGAGACTGCTGAAAAGATCCAAGCCATGCTAGAGAACCTGTTCACACGCTTGCCTCCTCAACCTTAGTCTTTTTTCATTCATGTTCTTTTCATGTTTTCTTTGATTTTCTGATGTACTATTTGAATATGTTTTGTACTATTTTCATGTTTTGATTCTGAACTTCTCAATATGACTAGTTTTTATGATCTTAACTATTTTAGCACTCACCTACACTTTTTGATTGCTGACAAAAAGGGGGAGAACAAGAATGATATTTTAAACTATAACGTCTAACTAGACAGAAATTCTCAAACATTCTAACTCTATTACTTGAAAATGTTTTTTCTGTTTTGCTTAAAGTCTACAGGTACAAGGAAGCTCCTGGACACTCTGAAGACTAGAAGCTCTGACCACTATGAAGCTCTGATCCGCTCTGATACTCTGATCCAAAGCAAAGCTCTGACAAGAAAAGCTCTGAAGCTCTGCTCTGACATAAAGCTTCTGATAGTCAAAGACTCTGATACTCTGATGTTCAAAGAAAGGCAAAAAGATCTGATCCTGAAGAACACGTGTAATCAAAGGGAAGTAATAAACTCAGGGGGAGTATCTCTTAACTCTGATATCCTTTTACTCCTTATCCTTTTTACTTCTTACTCTGATTCATATCTCTGATACCTTTTCACGTTATTTTCATTTAAAAATATCTAGTTTTTGTCATCATCAAAAAGGGGGAGATTGTTAGAACAAAGTTTGAATCTACTACCCTATATTTAAGTTTTGATGATAACAAAGTGAAAAGATATATTATTTATAATATTTGTGTATGAACTATCTGCTGCCTAAAATTATTATGTTCTGACTTGCAGATACTCTGATTGATATAAGCAAAATCACATCTATTCAGCATCAGAATTTGGTTCTTGACACCAGCATCAGAAGTTGCCATATCAGAATGTCAGAATCAGATGATCAACTCACGTACATGCTGAAGCCTGATGAACAAGACTGCGCTCAACACTCTGATAAAGAAACACAACAGTTCATCAGCAGCTAAGCAGAGTCAGAATGAGCCAAGCCAGTACTTGCATTAAGTAAGCAACGGTACTGTGCATTGAAAGCAAATTAATACCAACGGCCTCATTCCAGACAAGATCTGCTCGATAAGGAAAGTTTGTTATTAGCATTGAATCAAGAATATTGCATCCAACGTTCATCATCTCAGTGCTATATAAACAACACTTTGAAGATTGAAATGGCTAATGCTCTCCAAATCTCTACACGCATAAAAGCTGATCAAAATCTTCTTTCTCTCAATTTTGCTAAACCACACATTCTGATATTCTATCATTGTTTAGCAATCTAGTTTCTAAGCTTTAATTTGTGTATACATCACAGTTGTGATACAGTTTTGTAGAAAACATTCACACACTTAGTTTTATCTTTTTGTAAGAAAGTGTTTCCTTGACAAACCGGGTTGTGGTTTGGATCAAGAAGGCTTTAGCAGTTGTTAAAGCAGTCTGTAATATTCAGTTGAATATAGTGGATTAAGACCTCGTTGGAGAGAGGCGAAATCACCTTGACGGGTGGACTGGAGTAGTTTGAGATCAAACGAACCAGGATAAAAATATCTTGTTCATTGCATTAGATTTCAGTTTTACAATTCAACCCCCCCTTCTTGTGTTTTTCACCCCTTCATTACCTTCCCAAAAAATATGAGTTATCAAAAGACCAAGATTCCTCAAATTATGCAGGCAGTTCAACCAACGGCTTTTGATAAACCAATGGACAAGGTTTGTATTGTGTAGCGCTCTAACCACAGTTATTGAATCTAACTCAATCCAAATGTTGTCCAAATTCTTGTCAATTGCCACTTCAAATGCCATAATCACTCCCATGAGTTCAACTTGTAAAGCATTACCTTCCCCCAATGAAGAAGGAAAAGAAGCCTACTTGATCACCATTAGCACTCCTGAACATAGCACTGCGAGCACAAAGAGAGGGAGTTCCCTTAGCCACCTCATATGTATTTCCTTTGATCCAACCAAGAGGAGGAGGAGGGTGCGAAAGAACATCAATGTTTCGTTTTATCTTACTTTTTAACTCATTTTTAAATGTATATTTAAAAATATTTCATTTGAAAGAAGAAAAAAATCAATACACGGTTGAAATATTATTTTTATATTACTACTTATTTATTTAATAAAATAAAATTGCAATTGGAAGTCACATACCTGGTAACATTTGGGTTTCCACCCGTTTTTGTGGTGCGGTGTGTTCACGCGCGGCCTGCTTATACAACTCAGCATCGACCCTTTCTTCTTTTTTTGTGTGTTGCCATCTCTTTCTTTTCTTTACCCTACATTTCAGGAAAATATATTGTGAATTTCTTCTTCTTTTTTTTTTTTTAATTATTTAAGAAGACTTTATATAAGAATTTTAAAGGTTGAAATTTTTATTCAATTTTTTCTAATTAGTTGCTTATGAAGTACAAAGAATTCCATTTATTCCTGAATAAATTCCTCCTTTTTAGTTAAGTTTTGTTTGATGCACCTTTTTTATTAGAATTTTTTTATATTATGTTATACATTTTTGTTTAAAAAATATTTTAAATAAAATATTAATTTATATCATTATTATAAAATACTATTTCAAATATTTTTATAAAAAACATTTAAAAATATATCTTTTTCGAAAAACTATAATTTCAACTATATTTTAATCTTCAATAATATATACTTTCGTTATATGATTTAAAAATTAATTTTTTAATACATAAAAATGAATTAAAATTTTATTTTAATAACTCTTTGTTTAATTATTGAAAGTTTATACATAAATAACAGACAAACGGACAATAAATCATATCGCTATTCTTTTTTAGATGGTAAAATTAATCTTTTTAAAAATAACATTCATTGTCTTAGGTGACACAGTATAGTTATGCATGAACCATTACACTCTCTGTAAAAGATCCATCACTTCTGGTGTTAGAAAATCAAAAGTATTAAAGGAATGGTATTTTCCTCGTGCTCAAGCAACTGTGAGACCTCTTATGGAATCTCATCATAATATTCTTCTTCGGCCCCATACACAGGACATTCAAAGTTGGGAGAGGATGCAGGGTCATTGTATTCAACGAGTTTTTTTAATTAATATGCACATATGATTTATGATTGCTTTTAGAAACTGACACATATAATAAGTGATCATGTAGATTGAATTTCAGTTATTATTTGTTTTGAAAGGTTTTTTCTAATTACCATTTTCCAAGAAGAAGAAAAGCAGAAAATAAAGACACAATTTGGGAAACAAAGACAACTTTTATTATTGATTTTAAAAGTCATAGCAAACAGATAAGCCCTACAACATTAATACTTCCACCTTGGGCAGAGTGAAAGCTTTTCAAAAAGATTAACAAAACAAATTACTTTGAAACATGTATGCAAGAGGGAACATCAATGGTGATCCAATTCTGAACCCTAACTTTGTGCGTCACATAATTCGGCATTTCCTGCTCTACTTCATCTTCCACAATGACATTAATCCTGGAAACAATTGGATGAAGATAACCCCTGCTACGGAAGATGTCTTGATACTTGATCGTCGCAGACTTAAACTTCATGCTCTTACCTTTGTCATTCTTCAAAGAGAACCTCAAGCCGGCTCTGTTCTTGTTCACAGGTTGATCCACAATCTGTCCCCATACCTCGCTATGACCCTTTCGCACAACTTGTTGCGCATCCTTAAGCGAAACCATAGAATTCTCATTTCCTCTTATGTTGTCAATGGATAAGGCTTGGAACTGGGTTCCAACAGCAGCTTCATTCGCCTCTATAATGCTGAAAGAGGACAAATGAGATATCAATAATGCATGTTCCCCATTTATGATTACCAATTTCCCTTCACGTACAAATTTCAATTTCTGGTGTAAAGTTGAAGTGACAGCCCCTGCCTCATGTATCCATGGCCTTCCTAGCAAACAACTATAAGCGGGTGTAGCGGTAAAATCAATGAAGTCGCCACAGAGTATTTATTTATCCCATATGAAAGGGAAAGGAAAATCATTGAAGAAAAACCTAAAGGGGGAAATCAAGATCTTGTAACCGAGAGATTGGGTAAGGGATTCGATTACGTGAGGGGAAGGTATTAGCACCCCACACGTCCATAGTACTCTACGGGATCCACTCTCATTATTCTAATCAAAGGGTGTGTTCAATCTAATGCTTAAAGGTTATAAACTAAGAGAGAATGCATGCAAAGAAAAGAGAAAGAATGTAGGGAAAATAAAATTGTACTCGCTTGGGCCCTATCCCAATGCCTACGTGTCCTTTTTGAGGAATCAGAGCTCTTTATTTCCTACTTCTCATGATCTATTTGTGAAGACTACTTGTGATACGGTGGGAGAACTGACTAGTGTTTTGCGTTCGTATTCGCACTTGTGCGGTTGAGCAAGAGTCGCCACCGACTTTTTATTTTATCCTAAAGGAAAGGTTAAAAAAGCACAGCAAAAACCTTTTGAGATATTTCTTGGGTTCGGGGGGTAGATTATGAAAAGGGAAGGTATTAGCACCCTTTCCATCCATGGTTATCCATGGGCTCTTAGTTACTTGGTTTTTTAGATCACTTGCCTTGTTTTTTCGATTGCTTGAAAATGGTGTGTGTGTGGGTGCTTTTTGAAAATGTTTTGGAAAAAGATGCCTTGTCTTAGGCAACTAATGTATTTGACTCGTGATTGAGTGTTTTACAAAAGTGTGGATCTTTTCGAAAAGATGTTTCAAATGTTTTTGAGAGTTTGTTTGAAAGTGTTGTGGATTGTGGTTTTTGAAAAGAAGGCAAGTGTTTTTGCAAGTTTGATCTCAAGTAACTAAGAGTTTTGTCTACCCTATTGTACTCAAAGGTTTTTGTTATGTTTTAATCCCTTTTAATAATTTTGTTCCACCATTGAAATTGGTGGACAATCTTGCGTTTAGGAAGTTTATTCGGGACGGGCGCAGGTCATCGTATGGACCATGAATGCAATGGTGCCAAGTGTCTTTGGCAATTTGCTTTGAAGGGACTATGATCATTCCGTTTAGGCAATGCTTTGAGACTTATGATCATTTGATTTTGTTTTGCCAAAGATACTCGACGTGCAAGCATGGCCCATTTTGGAAGGCAACATGTGGGATTACCCTAGAGGGTGCAAGTGTGATTGTGCATTGATTACATGTATTTGTCTTTGTATTAGGTTATCTAGCGTTTGATTTTATGTACATACAAACCCTAGGTCTAACCATGGTATAATTGGAAAACTGTAAATTGCGGAAATGTAAAATCTACGCTATTACAAAATAGTGTCCGGGAGTGGGGGTATAAATGTACAAAAGGGGATGAGACTTATAGTATCCAATAAGTTACAACCAAATCGAATTCGCAATCAAATGTAAATATCGAATATACAAATATAAGATAAACAAATGTGTATAGGGCAATATGAATGTATTTGTGTAAGTGTACATGTATATGAGTATGTGTAATTATTTACAGGTGAAATGTGAAATTGAAGCGTATTAGGGTTTTTGACCTAGATATGTATTTTAATGAATCTTTGATTTGTATATTTAATTATGTATAAAAGAAAAATGTTTTAACTTAAATGTTCAAGTTTTAATTAAGAAATGTATCTTTATTTGTTTATATACAAAAAGTATTTTAATCAAATGTTTGTGAATTTTAATATTAGAGAAAAAATGTATTTCTATTATTATGTACAAATATGTATGTTAATTAAAAAGTTTTCAATTTTAATTATATGATAAAAAAATGATATGTACAAATGTATTTTAATCAAGTATTTAGAAATTAAATTATGCAAAAAGTTTATTTACTTATTATGTGCAAAATATATTTTAATTAAAAGAGTAAAAAGTCATTTTTTCAATTTTAAGTATATGATATAAAAGTATTTTATTATTTTATGTACAAATTAAAGGAGAAGTGTTTTTTTAATATTTATTGAATCAAGTATAGAAAAGAAAGTTTTAATTAGATAAAATATGTTTTTTCTTTTTTAAGTATTAGTATTAACATGGTATTTGTAATATGATAGGTTAAAAATAATGTATGGTTTGTAAAAAAGAAAAGGGTTAGTATTAATCAAGTGTTTGTATAAAACAATGTTAGTGATTTTGGTGGGCTTTGGGGGAAATCAGAAACGGGTCAGGCCCATGGTTTGAAACGATTTTCTTTAGGGTTAGGCGTTTTGTCGTTCAGTGAGACGCGTTAGGGTTTGAGCGCGCCGTTCGTATGTTCATTCAACGTTCTTCTCCATCTTCATCTTCCTGAGCAACTCATCCCTCCGGCCACCAGTGTCACCCTCAAACCTCTCTTCCCTCCATGGCATGAACTCAGCGTCCTCTTGATACAAGGTTTGTTTCAATGTTTATGTTCTTATCTCTTTTTTACGAATTTGCGTGTGTTGTTTTAATTTGAGTTTTGATTCTTAAATTTGTACTATTATGAGGTGGTGAAGAAGAAAGGGAGAGAAGATTGGCTACCTTCGTTCTTTGGAGATGGAGGAGAGGCGGAGGACTGGCGCTCAGGAGGCCGGAACGAGCGGAGGGAGCGTGACGAATCTTTGCTTCTTGATGACCCTGGTTAGGTTTTATGATGTTCCTTAGGGTTTTGATGATGATTGACTTGTGCTGAGAACCCCTTTTTAATTCACTTCTTTATCTCTTCTACTGCATGTTGCCTTTGGGAATTTATGCTTTTGAATATGCTTCCTTGCCTATGATGAAGCTTGCTTCTGAGGCTCTCTTTCCTCTTCTCTACTGCTCATTTTGTCTTTGGATATGTTGGGATATGCTTAAGGGATTTTGTTTGGATACGCTTGAGGGGTGATGTTGGTTATGCTCGAGGGGTGAGGTTTTTTGACAACAGCAGGTATGGTTTGACAGGGGTTTTGGTGGTTAAGGCTTGACAGGCCTGTAGAGGTTTTTATTCCTTCTTTTGAACTGTGTTGTGTTTAGTTTTGGTGGCAGGCTGGTGTTGTCTTTGATTAATTGTTGATGTTCTTTGAATGGTTTTGCTAATGCAGTTTTTGTGTCAAGGCATCAGGTATGAACTTGGTAGCAGGCCATGCTTGCCTTGTTTCAGGTTATGGTGGGTTTTGTGAGGTTATGACAGTAAGTTTTTGGGCTTTGCAGATTATTGTTGTTTGATGTTTAAGCTTTGACAGGTTTATGTGGTTAGGCCGGTTGTTTGGATATGGTTGCCTATGCTGGCGCAGGTTCACAGTTTTAAGCTTGGTTTTGTGACTTTAACAGGGTTATGTGATTTTAGGCTTGAGGTTGTGTTTTTTTGTAAAGGATGATGCAGGTTTTGTGCCTTGACCACAAAAATGAGGCTTCAGGCTTTCTGAGTTTGTATATTTTTCCTCTCCTCTGCTGAACTGAGTTCTCTTGGGTTATATCTTTTCTTGTTATCTACTGCCTAAGCCTGAAAACCCGCATATGCTTACTTTATCTCTCTCTCTTTCTCTCCATAGTACAGTTTTAAGAATTTTTAAATGTTTATGCTGTACTTTGTTCTGAAGGGGCCCCTTGGGAAATGATGATTTAGAGTTTAGTTGCTTGCATAACACATTTTTCTCTGCATCTTTTTCTTTCTTTTGACAGCTTTGTGTGCTTTGTGATATCTTCCATATCTTTCTTTGACAGCTTGGGTAGATTTTGTATTTTGACAGTAAATTGCCTTTTTGCTTTTGATAGAAAGTGGAATTGGATTTTCAGTTTGACTTGGATTTGAACTATACAGTTTGAACTTTGGAATTTATGCATTTGACATTTTTAAAAAAATATGCATTTTGACATTTTCCATTTATGATAAAAATCTTCCCTCTTTGTGAACCGGGAGAAATCCCGTGATTTGCAGAGAGGGTCAACTGATCCCAGTCAGTGGCCTCTAATGATGAGCAAATTTTATCAGTCTTTTTTAATTCAACTGCTTTCTGACTTTCTCTTTTCTTTTGCAGATGAATAATGGAACACCGGAGCGGAGTGAAGAATGAAGAAATTAGAAAATGTTTAGAAAAAATAGGATAGTTTTTATTTTCAATTTAATTATTTGTAAACCATTATTATTTTAAATACTTCGTAATAAATACTTGTATCAAATAATAATTGTAACAAACATTAAATATGAAATAAAAATTCTATTGATTCAATTAAATCTTTTCAATTCCTTTTCTTTAATTATTTACTTGTTATTTATAATCCCTTGAATTAAATAAAATGAAAGTTAAATTTCAAATATTTAATTCTTAGAACCATAAATAATCAACTAAACCTCGTTGATAAAAATAAATGAATTCGACGTCTCCATCATTCAAAGCAACGCACAGTCGAACACAAAAACTGATCAGACGCAATCCTCTCTTACTGATTCTTTGCCAAGCACTGTAATTCCAAACTGCACATATCTTTTGACTGGCCCAAACAAAACAAACTGAATTCAAACCATTGTCTCTTTTACTGATTAAATCAGAACAACGCTAATTCAATCCGAATCTCGGGATAACTTGCAAAGTGCTGTGGAATTTTAATTTTGCTGAGAATATGCCCATAAAACCTTAATTCCTGATTAAATGCCAAATAACGTTCGCCTGCTCAAAATGCGCCAGAATCAACCAAAACCCTAAGCCCATTGTTTGAAACAAATCCAGAGCCCAGAAAACAAGTAAAAACCCTAATTTTGCTTGACTGTCAAGAAAAGTCCGTTTGTCCGATTCTTGAGCCAGTTTGAAAAGTCAGGAAAGGCTTGAAGCTGAGATTTCTTGTGGAAAAACGCGAGGGCAAATTTTGGGGTACAACACTACTCCTCCCTTATTAGATGATCTAGAAGATCTGCAGCTTGCTTTGGTCAGGATGCAATAGGAAAAGGATGCTTGGAAGAACAAGTGCCAAACTTTAGAGATTTCTTATAGAGCATAGTTGAAGGAGAAAGACGACTTGATTGAGATCCTTGAGAGTCGAGCGGTAGAGACTATGGAGAGGCAAGGGGATTTATTTTCTCCTAAGCCTCAATCAGATGTTGATTACTCACTTCCTAATTCAGGTGATTGGAAGAAGGTTGCCATCAGGTACGCGGAAGAAAACCAGAGGTTGAAGGCTCAGATTGCCAGGCTTACAGGGAAGCAACAACATATAGAGTGATCTCCATCAGCTTTACTTCTCAGGGTTTTAGATTTTATTTTCATCTTGTACTTGGGATCATTGAAACTTGTAATCCATTGGAGTTGTTATAATAAAAAATTCCAATATTTAAATTGCGTTATTACTTTGATATTTGCAATATGTCCATAAATTTTAAATCCCTTGAAATATTAAATAATAAAATAAAATCATGTATATTGCATACCATGCATCATATTGCACATATTTCTTGCATTTTTTTATGCATATCCAGGTGTCTTACCAAGCTTCTTTACTTCGTTCAGCAAGATGACTCACCACTACAACACTCGGGATAATTTCAGAAAGAAGATGGATAACTTAGAACAAGAGAATCACGAGTTGTGCGAGGAGGTTTCTACTTTGAAGGCCGGCATGTCCAATCTTACTGCTCTGATGGAACCTCTGGTGGCTACTCAGAATCAGCCACCGAGTGTCCAACCTCAACCAACAAGGGCAACTACTGAAGCTCCAACTGTTCTCGTATCTTCTACTCCAGTTGTTGTTCAAAACTGCATGCCTCAAGGTTATCCATGGGGAATGCCAGAGAATTTTACACCTGAAGGTTTCAATCTTGGTCCTCAAGATACTCCAATTATTCAGACTATTATTGCTCTGGCACCTCCTATGGTGCATGCTGCTTGTGATCGGTGGAAATATAACTGACTGTTTAAAGATGGTTCGCGAAATGTCGCGGTAAGCAAGAGTCGCCACCGTCTTTTATTTTCTCTAACATGGAAAGGACAAAAGCACAGCAAAATTCCTTATCGAGAATGTTTCTCGGTTCGGGAGGTAGATTTATAGAAAGGGAAGGTGTTAGCACCCTTTCTATCCGTGGTTATCCACAGGCTCTTAGATACTTGCTATTATGTTTTCAAAAATTTATTTGCTTTTCAAGTGTGTGTGGGTTTTGAAAAAGTTTCTTTGAAAGATTTCTGAATGACTCTTGTATCTGTCCTCAAGAGTGTTTGAAAAATTTGTTTTGAAAGCTTTTGAAAGTGTCAGTGTGAAAAGGTTTTTGTGTGTTTTTGAAGAGAGCAAGTACCCATGATTCATCTACCTACCCTAAGGAATTAGGTTGTGTAAAAGTCCTTTAGGTAGTGCCGTCCCACCATTGAGAGGTAGGTAGCACCACCGTTGGAGGTGTTCGGGTCAATTCGATTGTAGGGACAGTGTGGTCACCGAAGCAATAGTAGGACACCTTAGAAGTAACCCTAATGTCCTAGATCCTTTTTAATCCGAGGCAACCGTTTCGAGGCAACTGGATCTTGGACATAAGAGTGACCGCTAAAACATCCTATACTTGACGACCACTTTCGAAGGCAACGAGTGAGGCGTACCCTAGAAGTGGCAGGTGCATTGTGTGTTGTTTTCAGTTTATATTTATCTTGGATTAGGCAATCGTGAGCTACGCGTTGTTTTTAATTAACATACATTCTTTCATGCAATTAGCAGTTAGGAGTGCGGAAAATTAAAAGACGGAAAGGTAAAAGCTACGCTATTACAAGGCGCGGGTCTATACATCGCCAAAATACAAAGACCCGTTTTTGATAAAGATGCAGAAAGTAAAAATAATAAACCTAATTACTATTACATCCGGAAGCAGTTACATAATAATCAAATAAGAAAATAGTGCGCGAATAAATTAAACTGGACGTCCGAGGGTGTTGGACCCTTTTGAGAAATTAAATTAAGACCTAATTATTTAATTAAAGAAAGTGTTTTTTATGTTTTTTGTGTTTATTATGGAAATAAAGAAAAAAAGATTTAAAATTAAAGTTAGTAAAACCCTAGTTCTAGGTTTATTTTACTTATTAATAAAAATGTTAAAGTTAACTAATTTAAACTAATTAATTAATTTACATGTTTATGTACAAAAATAATAGTAATTAATAATGATAATAATAATAAATAATGATAATAATAATTAATTAAGAAAAAGGTAAAAAGTGTCAAAACCTAATTCTATGTAATTTTTACTTATTAAGAAAAAGATTGAATTTTAACCCTAAATTAACCTAGATTAGTTATTAGAATTTATTTACAAAAATAAATTAGTGATGAAATTAATAAATAATTAAATATATTTACAATTTTGATTTTCTGTTTTTATTATGGAAAAATTAATTTGTGGTGAATTAAGAAAAAATAGTTAAAACAATTAAAAGTATTAAAAAGAAAAGAAAAGAAAATTTAAATATGCAAACCAAAGGGGTGTGATGGCCCAAAGTGGAGGTTTTTGTGAAGCAATTCAGGCCCATTAAGACAAAGCCTGATTGACTTTCCTGATTGTGTGCGTGCTGTTTGACTGGAGCATACCATGGATTCCATCTCCTAGCCTTCAGATTGTTCATCAAGGCCACTTGGCAAGCTTAGGCGTGAGAGTGCATGATGGACCTTTGAATGAACATTGCATGTGAACGCTTTGTGAAAAAATAGAAAGAATTATATGGGGGACCTGGGAATCGAACCCAAGTCCCAACGCTTGCCAGCAATGTCTCCAACCACTACGCCATTCAAACGCGTTTGTAAACATAATGAACAATAAAAATATTATATGAAAAGCAATAACCATGCTGGAAAACGCACGCAGATTTGTATTCACCAACCAGGAGATGCCACGCCCTTCGTCTTCTTCTTTCTTCTGCAAAATATAAAACAAGATAGCGGGGGTTTTAAACCCCCACTAACTATAACAGTGAAAAATAGCGAATAGAGTTAGGGGCAATATAAAAAAGGCGCGATGATTCCATCTTGATCGTCTCATCCAGACGGTTTCAGCCATGGGCATTATGGTCTCTAATTTTACTCATGCTGAAAAGCCCCAATCTAAAAGCTTGGAAACCCTAAATCTCTCCCATGGCAACTGGCGTTTCAGGGCATATTAACGAAATTAAATAATACCAGAAGCTTCACCTGAATGCTATGAACACAAAACAATCAACCAAATGTGTTAAAAATGCATGAATCGAAGTTTACAGTTTTGAAAAAAAAGTGATCAACCGTGAATTTGTTAGAGCGTTTTCTTGAGCTTTAAGGCTTGCTCTCAATGGCAACAGCTTCCTGGAAGGTCCAGCAATATATTGGAAACAAGAAAAATGCTCGAATTGGCCTGCAAGTGGGAATTCAGTTTCCAAAATTCTTGACTTTTTTTCAATTTGGCAATGGTGTTTTTGTGGCAGCTTTTTCGTGTGTAGCCTTAGGGTTTGCTTCAGCACATATATGTGAATGAATTTAGGTTAGAATAAGGCCCATGAATCCATTGCATTATGAATTGAATATGTGATTGCCAATCATATCTTTTTCAATCTTTTCTTTCATGAAACTTTGCCAATCATGGATATTTTTCCTTGTTGATTGAGAAACGAGTTGCCAGCTTGCCTAGCCTTATTTCCTTCATAAAAAGATTTAAAAAGCACATCTTTTGAATTTTCTTATAATTAAAACCAATTAAATGAATTAATATTAATATAAATTCAATTAATTAATTAAAAATAAGAAAATAAGTCAAATTAAGCTTAATGGGTCGTGCATAGGCTTTGGGTAAAGATTCAAGAAGGAATTTGAGGCCCATTAGCAAAATTGAAGTGTTTTAGGCAAAGTTGACTTTTGAAAGTTCCCAAAAATTTCCCAACTTCCCCAATGCATATCTTGCTCAATTTTGAAGCTATGCATATGTTCTTGGACATTTTGGAAAGTTCTTGAAGTCCTCTAACCAATGCCTTTGGTCCCATGTCATTTTGATTTACCAATCTCAAGTTATGGTCTTTGACTTAAAGTGCCTTTTGTTGACTTTTGAAAATGACCTATAATGTTGAAATTGATAACTTTTTGTGAGAGCATTTCTTGGACTTGGAGTGTGAAGATGAGTTGTAGGAAATGTCATCCCCTTCAAAATGAACATTGGATGGGATTTTTCTGATAAACCATGAAGAAGTTATGCCCTGGTCAATTTGCAGTTGACTTTTCAGCTGTCCAAAAATAGAAACTTTTGCATCTTGAGACTTTTTGAGCCATGCTTGTGGAATCATGATCAAGAATTGATCAAATGATTATTGTGGCTTCAAAATAAGATGTTGACCAAATTTTTTGACTTTTGACTGTCAAATGACCATTTTGCCCCTGCAGTTGACTGTGAGGCAATTAGGGTTTTTGACTGTGCAACTTGATGCCGTGAGTCTTGAAATTTGACATATGGATGCTTGACAATGTATATAGGCATATGGGACTTGATTGGACCCTTGAAAACCTCAATTTCTTTGCAAGAACCAAAACCCTAATTTTGACTGTGTTAGGAGGCAATTGGACTGTGCAACCCTTGAGAGATTTTGAACCATTTGGAGATTGATCTTGACAAATCTTGAAGAATATGGGAGGGCAAATTTTGGGGTACAACAGTTGCCCCTGTTCAATCTTATTAGACCTAAGGATGTAGATTGGCTGGCGTGCCTTTCGTAATCCGAAGGTGGAAGATGATTGAACACTAGAGTGCCCAGAAATTTGCACTCACATAGTAGAGTATCAGCAGCGTGATGTAGGGAATGGGCTTACAGATGCCATTTGGAGATTGTTGGTAGGAGGATGGGCTTATAGATGCCATCTGCAGATGTGACAGAACCTTGTCGAGAATGGGCTTATAGATGCCATTTGGAACTGTAATGGTAGTTGTGGAGATGGGCTTATAGATGCCATCGGGAGGTTGTCGATCGCGTAAGAGATTCCTTAGTGAGAACTTGCGTACCTGAGAAGAAAGATAATTACCTGGCCTGTTACAGGGGTTGATCTTCAAACTCTTCATGCAGACATGCCCTGGTTGGATGCAGGCGTCGAATCTACAATTAGTTGCTCACAGATGTGCCCTGGCTAGATACAGGAATCGAATCTGGAAATAGTCGTCAACAGATTTTCCCTGGCTGGATACAGGTATCGAATCTTCAAACTCTTCAGACGTGCCCTGGCTGGATACAGGAATCGAATCTGGAATTAGTCGTCAACAGATTTGCCCTGGCTGGATACAGGTATCGAATCTTCAAACTCTTCAGACGTGCCCTGGCTGGATACAGGAATCGAATATGGAATTAGTCGTCAACAGATTTACCCTGGCTGGATACAGGTATCGAATCTTCAAACTCTTCAGACGTGCCCTGGTTGGATACAGGAATCGAATCTGGAATTAGTCGTCAACAGATTTACCCTGGCTGGATACAGGTATCGAATCTTCAAACTCTTCAGACGTGCCCTGGCTGGATACAGGAATCGAATCTGGAATTAGTCGTCAACAGATTTACCCTGGCTGGATACAGGTATCGAATCTTCAAACTCTTCAGACGTGCCCTGGCTGGATACAGGAATCGAATATGGAATTAGTCGTCAACAGATTTACCCTGGCTGGATACAGGTATCGAATCTTCAAACTCTTCAGACGTACCCTGGCTGGATACAGGAATCGAATCTGGAATTAGTCGTCAACAGATTTTCCCTGGCTGGATACAGGTATCGAATCTTTAAACTCTTCAGACGTGCCCTGGCTGGATACAGGAATCGAATCTGGAATTAGTCGTCAACAGATTTGCCCTGGCTGGATACAGGTATCGAATCTTCAAACTCTTCAGACGTGCCCTGGCTGGATACAGGAATCGAATCTGGAATTAGTCATCAACAGATTTGCCCTGGCTGGATACAGGTATCGAATCTTCAAACTCTTCAGACGTGCCCTGGCTGGATACAGGAATCGAATCTGGAATTTCTTTATGCAGATATGCCCTGGCTAGATACAGGTGTCAAATCCACAAATAATCGCTCATAGATATGCCTTGGCTAGATACAGGTATCGAATCTGGAATTGCGACAGTTGATAGTAATCATCTTTGTATTGACCTTTTTCCTGAAAAGGCGAAACATTAGTTGTATGCAATATCATGATGTATGAGATGCGTGATGTTCTCAAAATAAATGAGATTGTATGTTCATGATACGTATATGCATGCTATAATGTATGAAGATGTGATGTTTATGAATGTATTTTTGTCTCGGAAAATAAATCCTTGACAAATGCCGGGAGTTTGTTGAATCCTGGGCTGATGTTTGAAGAGGAGAGTTCTTCATTTCCGTTGGGGATGTTAATTGCAAGAATAAACCGGTAGGAGAAGATGACTCTGTTGGGGAATAAACTTGTTGGAGAGATTACTCTGCGGGGAATTGCTCTGTGGGAAGAGATACTTCGCTGAGGTTTTGATGATAACTCCGCTGGGGATTCCGTTGATAAGCTCTGTTGGAAGATTTGATGAACTCCGCTGGGGGATAGGAAGAACTTCGTCGGGGACGATCTTTCCGTTGTAATTAGCTGAGGATAACCCAGTTATAAGCTCTGGTGAGGAATAACCTTCTGGATAAAGCCGGGGAGAGGCGTGCGTACCCTGCGGGTGATAAGCTTCCAGAGTCTACTGGGGATAAGCTTCCTACTGGGGAGATTGATTCAACTCTCCTGGGGAGACTTTGGACTGCACTGGGGAATGGCTCCACTGGATGTCTGGTATTCCGCCGGGGAACAATCTTAGATTAAGACTGCCGGGGATGCTTGCTTAGGAATAATTGTATACTCCACTGGGGAATATTGAGATTTTCTGGGGGTACCCAATTTCCTTAAGACTGACAGTAGACTAACTCTGCTTGGGGAGAGTGTTGCTGACTCTTGTCTTACTCTGGGGGAGTGGAGGTAACTTGGCCATGTTCTTCAGCTGAACTTACCTTGGCACCTTGGTGGACAGAGCAACCACATCGCTTAGACGATTCTTATTGCCCCAGTTTCTGCGGGAGAAGGTACCTGTGGAGGTGCTTGATAACTGCCGATTTGACCAATCTTCTTCTGGTAGGCAAGTGACGAGATGACGGGACATAGTCGTACGCTATTGATCCCTAAATTTTGCCTGGACCGCCCTTTCGGGTTTTCAGTCCACCGGGATGCCCTTTTTTGCCCAAGCCGCCTTTTCAGGTTTTCGACTTGCCGGGTGTACAGATTCTTTCATTTTCATCCCTTGTTTTTGCCCGAACCCTTTTAGTTCGCCGGGAAGCCCTTATTTTTGCCTAGGTGTGTCAACCTAGCGGGTCTTTGATTGTGCGTAGTATTTTTTCGACTATGTCCGTGCTCTCAGGATGCAGGGAGTTGTCACTGTCGGCAGTGTTGTGTTGCCATACTACCAGAAGATCTTCGTTTGATCATGCAGGATTCGTAGCTGGGATTCATGTCCACTGCCCCAGGTGACTCAGATGGTGATTTGCCCCAAGTTGATTGGCTTTTTGAGAGATTCTCTGAATCTTGACTGGACTGCCCCAGATGATGGACAATGATCGTGTCTGCCCCTTGGTTGGAAGTACTTTTGTTCATTAGACATTCATCGTGCGAACTTCTATGCTGTTCAAACAAATAGTCATATGCAAGCAATGTTATATCAGAAATGCAAAGCTTATGGCTGTCTTGAAGTTTTTGAAAATGCATTTTTTTAGTAAAACAAGCAGATTTTGTAAAATGTGATGTCAACTCGTTATTTTACCGCAAGCCTTAAGGAGTCAGGATACCTTTGGTAACAGTATGCTTTCGAACTAACCCATGCTTCAGCTAGGACTTTTAAGGGTTGTAACGTGGCCTGGTTCACAGTTTAAGAAACAAAGGATAAAGGCTCAAATTTTATTTGTACCCACCCGTTCTTCGTAATGTTCTTCGATCCTGAACTCAGCTAATCATGCATTAGACCTTGTTTGAGTCTTTGTCCTGATATTCTGGTGATGGTTCGGATATTGATAATTTATTTTGAATAGGCAGTCATTTCTTTTTTGTTGAGGGTTTGTAGGACCTCTTTCTTTTTTTGATTTTGTTATCCCTGTTTTTTTCCTGAACTATTTCTTTTGTGATCACAGTCAGCGGGATGCCCCAGTTTTGTAAGTCTCCTTCATAGGTTTTGACTTATTGGGCTTTAGTTTTTTTTTGGTAATGACTGCCTGTCTTTATGATTATTCAGAACCATCGCTCTCTTTTGCTTTATAAGGACTCCTTTGATGCCATTCATTGTGCACCTGGATCAACTGAGAGAAACTACCCTGCCCCAGGTTATGATTAAGGATTTTAATTTTGTGCGAAAAGAAAAACTCCTACTTCTTTGGCTCGAAGGGGTTGACGAGGGATTATCTTCCTTATAACTCCAGCGTTTAGGAATTGAAACAATGCATGTACCTCATCAGCGGGGTCTGTTCAAAAGCATACAGTAGATTGTGGTATCGTTTTCGTCATCCTCCCTCAAGAGGCTTAGGATTTTCAATCACGAGTTGATCATCACAAAAATATGAAAACAATTTACATATAGCGAATACGAATATATTGATTCAAAACAGACATATGCGATGCATTGATAAAGTAATAACGTTTGCCATGACAATAATTGTTTGAACAATCAAAAGAAAATTACAGCTTGAAAATTCTAATGGACAAAAAGTCTTCTCGTCTCAGGACTTGTCACTTCAAATGGTGAATCCTGCAGGGATGGTAGAAGAACTCAGCTTGACCCTCTTGGGTGAAATCCACTACTCCTTCATTAATCAGGTCCTGGACTTTGTTCTTCAGAGCCCAGCAGTCGGCAGTGTCATGTCCAGGACTATCAGAGTGGTATGCACATCTTTTGTTGGGATGATAGTTAGGAGCAGAGATGTTGGGGTTCCAGGGAGGAGCCCTTAGTGTAATCAGATTCAAACTCAATAGGTGTTGTAAAGCTTGAAACAGCGACACGTTGAACTGGGTGAATTGCCTCCTGGGCTTGTTTGGCTTACTCTGATCAACCTGTTGCTCTGGGCGAGGTTGTGGTTGGACCTGTGAAGCGGTAGTAATTTAGAAAGGTCTATTCCTTACCATACCAGACTCTTGTCCTCTTGGAAGCTGATCAATGACCTGGTCCCTGACTTGGACTGGTTGCTTCATGTTGTATCTATCTTGATGAAGTTGACTGATCATGGTCCTCAACTCTTCTTGCTCCCGAGCTAAGCCTTGAATGAGAGCCATTTGCCCCAGCATCTGGGTTCTCATTGTATCTACCTCAACTTGCAGACGTTTCAGCCATTCGTCCTTATCATCTTCGGGACTTTTCTTGGCCAAATTCCCCATGAGGAGTGTCCTCAACTCTTCCTGCCCCTTGGATAGGCTTAGGAAGATCTTCCTGAACTGAGTCTCTTGAGCATGAAGACCCTGGTTATCTTGTTGGGAAGCCATTGCTGAAATAAACAGCGAAAAAGGTAAGTGACCTGCAACAAGGGTACCTGTAATGCAATGATATGTATGATATGCATGCAATGTTTTCAAGGACCTTGCGGGGTAAACAAGAAGATTGTTAGAATTGGAATCCGGTAGCTTGATTGAAGGAACTTCATGTTGTTGAGAGTCCTTCTTCAAGGGTCAAAGGCTCACCATATCCCGTGGGCCATAGCCCCTGACAACCTTGGCTAGAGGAAAATAAATTCTCTTTTGCCCCTTGCTGGACAGTTGGTTCATCATGACCTGCATCACAAGCCCTTGAAATCCTTGAAATGGGTTAGTCCTTATGCAGGATGCCTGCAATGGTATGATGTTATGCTATGCATGGAGTGATATAAGTAGGCCCTGTAATGAGTCCTAATTAAGGACTCTAAACAAAACCTGCAAAGAACCCGTGTTGTTAGATAACAAGTATGCAAGTAGTTCAAGTACGAAGGCACACATGTCACACAAGACGGCCCTTAGAGTTTAGGCCAGCATGAAGTTTGGGGTACTACCCTCTTGAAGTTGGTGGGCTCAAAACCTGTCCTATCAAAAGTAACCGGGATCTAAGGAGCTCAACATCATAAGGTTGTTTTCTGTGTTCATTGTTTTGATTTAGCCACTGAACTGGCGATCAAAATATTCCAAGAAAACAACCCTCAATGAGTGTAGTATCGAGTATCAACCAACTTCGGACTGCACCAAAGTCAGTCATCTCACTACCCTAAAGAGGCCAGGATGGTCAAGTAAGGTTCCTAAGGTCAGTTGATGCTTCACGACACCACGCGGCGGCCCCGTACTCTCCTTGACTTGACTCAAGGGTTACCGGTACTCACCAAAGTGCCACATCAACGTAGCAGACTGCTTCAACCGTGTCGATATACCCCGCACAATTCCCTCACAGTCTTGTTGCTACTTTCTAAGAAGGTATCCCCCAGATCCGGGTTAGGATCTATGAAACTCCCAAAACAGGCCCACAATATTAGATCAAGCAAAGCAAGCAATTGAAAACATGATGATGAACTATTCCTAAGGTACACCCCACTTATTAATATCCCCAGCAGAGTCGCCAGTTCTGTGATCGGTGGAAATAGAACTGACTGTTTAAAGCTGGTTCGCGAAATGTCGCGGTAAGCAAGAGTCGCCACCGTCTTTTATTTTCTCCAACATGGAAAGGACAAAAGCACAGCAAAATTCCTTATAGAGAATGTTTCTCGGTTCGGGAGGTAGATTTATAGAAAGGGAAGGTGTTAGCACCCTTTCTATCTGTGGTTATCCACGGGCTCTTAGGTACTTGCTCTTATGTTTTCAAAAATTTATTTTCTTTTCAAGTGTGTGTGGGTTTTGAAAAAGTTTCTTTGAAAGATTTCTGAATGACTCTTGTATCTGTCCTCAAGAGTGTTTGAAAAATTTGTTTTTGAAAGCTTTTGAAAGTGTCAGTGTGAAAAGGTTTTTATGTGTTTTTGAAGAGAGCAAGTACCCATGAGTCATCTACCTACCCTAAGGAATTAGGCTGTGTAAAAGTCCTTTAGGTAGTGCCGTCCCACCATTGAGAGGTAGGTAGCACCACCGTCGGAGGTGTTCGGGTCAATTCGATTGTAGGGACAATGTGGTCACCGAAGCAATAGTAGGACACCTTAGAAGTAACCCTAATGTCCTAGATCCTTTTTAATCCAAGGCAACCGTTTTGAGGCAACTGGATCTTGGACATAAGAGCGACCGCTAAAACATCCTATACTTGACGACCACTTTCGAAGGCAACGAGTGAGGCGTACCCTAGAAGTGGCAGGTGCATTGTGTGTTGTTTTCAATTTATATTTATCTTGGATTAGGCAATCGTGAGCTACGCGTTGTTTTTAATTAACATACATTCTTTCATGCAATTAGCAGTTAGGAGTGCGGAAAATTAAAAGACGGAAAGGTAAAAGCTACGCTATTACAAGGCGCGGGTCTATACATCGCCAAAATACAAAGACCCGTTTTTGATAAAGATGCGGAAAGTAAAAATAATAAACCTAATTACTATTACATCCGGAAGCAGTTACATAATAATCAAATAAGAAAATAATGCGCGAATAAATTAAACTGGACGTCCGAGGGTGTTGGACCCTTTTGAGAAATTAAATTAAATTAAGACCTAATTATTTAATTAAAGAAAGTGTTTTTTATGTTTTTTGTGTTTATTATGGAAATAAAGAAAAAAAGAATTAAAATTAAAGTTAGTGAAACCCTAGTTCTAGGTTTATTTTACTTATTAATAAAAATGTTAAAGTTAACTAATTTAAACTAATTAATTAATTTACATGTTTATGTACAAAAATAATAATAATTAATAATGATAATAATAATAAATAATGATAATAATAATTAATTAAGAAAAAGGTAAAAAGTGTCAAAACCTAATTCTATGTAATTTTTACTTATTAAGAAAAAGATTGAATTTTAACCCTAAATTAACCTAGATTAGTTATTAGAATTTATTTACAAAAATAAATTAGTGATGAAATTAATAAATAATTAAATATATTTACAATTTTGATTTTCTGTTTTTATTATGGAAAAATTAATTTGTGGTGAATTAAGAAAAAATAGTTAAAACAATTAAAAGTATTAAAAAGAAAATAAAAGAAAATTTAAATATGCAAACCAAAGGGGTGTGATGGCCCAAAGTGGAGGTTTTTGTGAAGCAATTCAGGCCTATTAAGACAAAGCCTGGTTGACTTTCCTGATTGTGTGCGTGCTGTTTGACTGGAGCATACCATGGATTCCATCTCCTAGCCTTCAGATTGTTCATCAAGGCCACTTGGCAAGCTTAGGCGTGAGAGTGCATGATGGACCTTTGAATGAACATTGCATGTGAACGCTTTGTGAAAAAATAGA
This sequence comes from Vicia faba, assembly GCA_948472305.1. Taxonomy (NCBI): domain Eukaryota; kingdom Viridiplantae; phylum Streptophyta; class Magnoliopsida; order Fabales; family Fabaceae; genus Vicia; species Vicia faba. Next base: position 749,297,404 of record OX451740.1, on the reverse strand, counting down.
AAGAATTATATGGGGGACCTGGGAATCGAACCCAAGTCCCAGCGCTTGCCAGCAATGTCTCCAACCACTACGCCATTCAAACGCGTTTGTAAACATAATGACCAATAAAAATATTATATGAAAAGCAACAACCATGCTGGAAAACGCGCGCAGATTTGAATTCACCAACCAGGAGATGCCACGCCCTTCGTCTTCTTCTTTCTTCTGCAAAATATAAAACAAGATAGCGGGGGTTTTAAACCCCCACTGTGATCGGTGGATTTAGAACTGACTGTTTAACGCTGGTTCGCAAAATGTCGCGGAAGCAAGAGTCGCCACCGTCTTTTATTTTCTCCAACATGGACAGGACAAAAGCACAGCAAAATTCCTTATGAGATAGTTTCTCGGTTCGGGAGGTAGATTTATAGAAAGGGAAGGTGTTAGCACCCTTTCTATCCATGGTTATCCATGGGCTCTTAGATACTTGCTCATTGTGTTTTCAAAAGTGTTTGCTTTTCAAAGTGTGAGTGGGTTAAAAAAAGTTTCTTTGAAGTTTTCTGAATAACTCTTGTATCAGTCCTCAAGAGTGTTTGAAAAATTGTTTCGAAAGCTTTTTTGAAAGTGTCGGTGTGAAAAGAGTTTTGATTGGTTTTTGAGTAGAGCAAGTATCTATGAGTCATCTACCTACCCTAAGGAATTAGGCTGTGTAAATGTCCTTAAAGTAGTGCCATCCCACCATTGAGAGGTAGGTAGCACCACCGTTGGAGGTGTTCGGGTCAATTCGATTATTAGGGACAGTGTGGTCACTAGAGCAACAATAGGACACCTTAGAAGCTACCCTTATGCCATAGGTCATGGACATAAGGACTTACTAAAACGTCCTATACTCGACGACCACGTTTCGAGGGCAAGGCAACAATGAGGCGTACCCTAAGAGTGGTGTGTGAATTTGTGTATTGTTTTCAGTTTAGCATTTATCTTGTACATGTATCATGGTGATCTACGCTTGTTTTTAATTTAGGCCATACATTCTTTCATGCAAAGTTAGCAGTTAAGAGTGCGGAAATTTAAATGCGGAAAATAAAGTCCTACGCTATTACAAGGCGCGGGTCTATACATCGCCAAATTAACAAAGACCCGTTTTGAATAAAAATGCGTAAAGTAAATAAATTCCTAATTACTATTACAAGGCTCGAGCAATTACATAATATTCACATAATAAGAATAAACGCGCGAAAAAAATAAAAATAGGATGTTCGAGGGCGTTGGACCCTTTTGAAATTAAATTGAAATTAAATGTTAATTAATTATTAATTAAGAAAAGGAATTGTTTTTATGTTTTTTTGGTTTTTATGAAATAAAGAAAATTAAAATTAAAAGAAACCCTAATTCTAAGTTATTTTTAATTATTAATGAAAAAATGTTAAAGTTTAACCTAATTTATGCTAATTAATCAGTTACATATTTATTTACAAAAAAAATATTTAATAATTGATAATAATAGCAATAAGAAAATTATTTATTAAAAAAGATAAAAAAGCTAGAAACCCTAATTCTACATATTTTAATTTGTTAAGAAAAAATATTAAAGTTTTGAAACCTAAATTAATCTAATTAATTGTTTAAAGTTTATTTACAAAAATAATAGTGAAATTAATATTAATAAAACAAGCTTTTTTTTCTTCTGTATTTTATATTTATTGTGAAAATTATTTTGTGGAATTAAAAGAAAACAATTAAAAAAACAATAAAAGAATAAAAAGGAAAAAAACAAATAAAAATTAAAAAATTGAGCAAACCATGGGGGTGTCTGGCCCCAAAAAGAGGTAAATTGGAAGCAATTTGGCCCAAGAATGCAAGAAGCCCGTTTGACTTTTCAGCGTGTGTGTACGTGGTTGACTGAGTGTGCATCATGGACTGCTCTTGTGGCCATTGGATTGATCCCTCAGATCATGTAGCAAACTAGCGCTTGAGGATGTATGATGAGCCCTGGGACGTGCACTGCATGGAAGCATGTTATAGAAAAAATCATGAAATATGATAGGGGACCTGGGAATCGAACCCAGGTCCCAGCGTTTACCCAACGAATGTCCAACCATCTGAGCCAACGCGCGCTTTTGTTAATAATATGGAACATAATCATTATGATAGAAAACAAGCGTTAGTAGTGTAAAGCACAAAATCACGCGCCAATATTTAAACTATCCAGTAATATCAAGCCACGCTAGCATCTTCTTCGTCTTTGTCCCTGTAATACAAGCAATTAGCGGGGGTTTTAAACCCCCACAAAAACGAATGCCAGAAAATAGCGATTAGCACATAGATAAACATAAAAAGGGCGCGAGGTAATCAAATGATTCGTCTTCATGTCACGAATTCAATGGTACCAGTTTGAGGATCCAATTTTGCCATATGTGTAAACCCCTAAGTCAAAGCTTCTGAAACCCTAGAGGACGTTAATGGTGGATTCTTATTTAGGCAGCCATACTTCAATTGAATGGTACCATTAGCTTCAGAATGTCATTGTTAGTATAAATCAACAGTTAAAAATCATGAACAATGCATGGAAATTGAAACACGATAATGGAAAATTTTGTGAAAAGTGAGACTTCGTTCTACCAATTCTTGAGGTCTGGAGATCAGCTCTTGATGGTAACACGTTCCTGGATGTCTTGGCAAGGTTTTGGAATGCTTTTGAAGCTTTGAAATGCCTTCTAACTAGCTTTTCAGTTTTCAATATTTTGTGAAAAAATGCAATGTTGTTCTATGGTTTTGAGCGCAGCTTTTGTGTCTAATGCCTTAGGTTTCAGTCTTGCCTATGTATGTGGATGGAATTAGGTTAAAAAACCAGCCCAAAGTCCATTGATTTAATGATTCAAATATTTGATTTTCTTACATCTTTTTTCAAATCTTTTTGCCATGGAAACTTGCCAAATTTAGATGATTTTGTCCCCTTGAGAAGGTGCACGAAATCTCTTACATGTGAGGAGGATATTTGTTGCATAAAAAGATTTAAAACCATTGATTTAGTTTTTTTCTTATATTTAAATTTAATTAAATGAATTAATGATAATAAAAATTCAAATAATTAATTTAAAAAATGAGAAAATAACTCCCTTTGAGCTTAGTGGGTCGTGCATAGCCTTTGGGTAATGATTCATGAAAGAAATTGAGGCCCATTAGCATTTCTGAAGCCTTTTGTGCAAAGTTGACTTTTCAAAATTCCCAAAAATTTCCCAACTTCTACAAGGCATATCTTGCTCAATTTTTAAGCTTTGATCATGTTTTTTGACATTTTGGAAAGGTCTTAAAGTCCTATAACCAATGTCTTTGGTACCATGTCATTTTGATTTACCAATCTAAAGTTATGGTCTTTGACTTAAAGTGCCTTTTTGTTGACTTTTGAAAATGACCTATAATGTTGAAATTGATAACTTTTTGTGAGAGCATTTCTTGGACTTGAAGTGTGAAGATGAGTTGTAGGAAATGTCATTCTCTTCAAAATGAGCTTTGGATGGAATTTTTCTGATAAACCATGTAGAAGTTATGCCCTGGTCAATTTGCAGTTGACTTTTTCAACTGTCCAAAAATAGAAACTTTTGCATCTTGAGACTTTTTGAGCCATGCTTTGAGAATCATGATCAAGAATTGATCAAATGATGTTTGTGGCTTCAAAATAAGATGTTGACCAAAATTTTTGACTTTTGACTGTCAAATGACCATTTTGCCCCTGCAGTTGACTGTGAAGCATTTAGGGTTTTTGACTGTGCAATTTGATGCTGTGAGTCTTAAAACTTGGCATATGGATGCTTGACAATGTATGTAGGCATGTGGGACTTGATTGGACCCTTGGAAACTTCAATTTCTTTGCAAGAACCAAAACCCTAATTTTGACTGTGTTAGGAGGCCATTGGACTGTGCAACCCTTGAGAGATTTTGAAGTTTGATTTTGCCAACTCTTGAAGAATATGGGAGGTCAAATTTTGGGGTACAACACCCACTAACTATAACAGTGAAAAATAGAGAATAGAGTTAGGGGCAATATAAAAAAGGCGCGATGATTCCATCTTGATCGTCTCATCCAGACGGTTTCAGCCATGGGCATTATGGTCTCTAATTTTACTCATGCTGAAAAGCCCCAATCTAAAAGCTTGGAAACCCTAAATCTCTCCCATGGCAACTGGCGTTTCAGGGCATATTAACGAAATTAAATCATACCAGAAGCTTCACCTGAATGCTATGAACACAAAACAATCAACCAAATGTGTTAAAATGCATGAATCGAAGTTTACAGTTTTGAAAAAAAAGTGATCAACCGTGAATTTGTTAGAGCGTTTTCTTGAGCTTTAAGGCTTGCTCTCAATGGCAACAACTTTCTGGAAGGTCCAACAATATATTGGAAACAAGAAAAAGGCTCGAATTGGCCTGCAAGTGGGAATTCAGTTTCCAAAATTCTTGACTTTTTTTTCAATTTGGCAATGGTGTTTTTGTGGCAGCTTTTTCGTGTGTAGCCTTAGGGTTTGCTTCAGCACATATATGTGAATGGATTTAGGTTAGAATAAGGCCCATGAATCCATTGCATTATGACTTGAATATGTGATTGCCAATCATATACTTTTCAATCTTTTCTTTCATGAAACTTTGCCAATCATGGATATTTTGCCTTGTTGATTGAGAAACGAGTTGCCAGCTTGCCCTAGCCTTATTTCCTTCACAAAAAGATTTAAAAAGCACATCTTTTGAATTTTCTTATAATTAAAACCAATTAAATGAATTAATATTAATATAAATTCAATTAATTAATTAAAAATAAGAAAATAAGTCAAATTAAGCTTAATGGGTCGTGCATAGGCTTTGGGTAAAGATTCAAGAAGGAATTTGAGGCCCATTAGCAAAATTGAAGTGTTTTAGGCAAAGTTGACTTTTGAAAGTTCCCAAAAATTTCCCAACTTCTCCAATGCATATCTTGCTCAATTTTGAAGCTATGCATATGTTCTTGGACATTTTGGAAAGGTCTTGAAGTCCTCTAACCAATGCCTTTGGTCCCATGTCATTTTTATTTACCAATCTCAAGTTATGGTCTTTGACTTAAAGTGTCTTTTGTTGACTTTTGAAAATGACCTATAATGTTGAAATTGATAACTTTTTGTGAGAGCATTTCTTGGACTTGGAGTGTGAAGATGAGTTGTAGGAAATTTCATCCCCTTAAAAATGAGCATTGGATGTGATTTTTCTGATAAACCATAAAGAAGTTATGCCCTGGTCAATTTGCAGTTGACTTTTCAACTGTACAAAAATAGAAACTTTTGCATCTTGAGACTTTTTGAGCCATGCTTGTGGAATCATGATCAAGAAATGATCAAATGATGATTGTGGCTTCAAAATAAGATGTTGACCAAATTTTTTGACTTTTGACTGTCAAATGACCATTTTGCCCCTGCAGTTGACTGTGAGGCAATTAGGGTTTTTGACTGTGCAACTTGATGTTGTGAGTCTTGAAATTTGACATATGGATGCTTGACAATGTATATAGGCATATGGGACTTGATTGGACCCTTGAAAACCTCAATTTCTTTGCAAGAACCAAAACCCTAATTTTGACTGTGTTAGGAGGCAATTGGACTGTGCAACCCTTGAGAGATTTTGAACCATTTGGAGATTGATCTTGACAAATCTTGAAGAATATGGGAGGGAAAATTTTGGGGTACAACACTACTCCTGATGCGCCTCCTTCGGTGAATATGGTTCTATTTTTTAACGATGATGTGTGTCATCCTTTCCCTCCACCGAGTGAAGACTTGGCTCTTTATGACAGAATGTATGATTTTCAAGAGCAGTTTGACAAGATGCGAAGAGAGATGAAGGCCCTCAGGGGAAAAGAGCTATTTGGGCAGAATGTGAATGAATTATGCTTGGTCCCGAATGTTAAGATACCTGTGAAGTTTAAGGTCCCGAAGTTCGAGAAGTACAAGGGAAACACTTGCCCTCATGCTCATTTGGTGATGTATGTAAGGATAATGTCTACCTATACTGATGACAAGCGTCTGCTGATTCACTTTTTTCAGGATAGTTTGATCGGTGCTGCATTGAAGTGGTATATGAGTTTGGACATGTTAACATCCATACTTTAAATGACTTGGGAGAAGCATTTATCAGACAATACAAGTACAACATGGACATGGCACCTGACCGTGATCAACTCAGGGCCATGGTTCAGAAAGACAGGGAATCGTTCAAAGAATATGCACAGAGATGCCGTGAGGTAGCCTCCCAAGTGATTCCTCTCATGGAAGAGAAGGAGATGACTGATATTTTCTTGAAAATGCTGGGTGCTTTCTACTATGAGTGGATGGTAGCAAGTGCGCCAAGTGACTTTACTGAAATGGTAGGAATGGGTATTCGCTTAGAAGAGGTTGTAAGAGAGGGCCGTTTAACGAGAAGTGAAAGCTTTGGAGGCGTGAAGAAGCCATCTTATGGGTTTACCAAGAAAAATGAAGGGGATGCAAATGTTGTTATGCAATAGACGAGGGTTAATACTCCTAGAAGGAATTATTAGCGTCATCAGCAATTCGTCTCAGTTACTCCAATTGTGGGTGCAGCTCCAACTACCGTTGCTTATCAGAGATCGTCCCAGCAGGGGAATCAAGGGTATAATCAGAGAATGGAGAGCTATGACCTTATTCCTATGAGCTATACAGAGTTACTACCGGCATTGATTCATAAGAAGCTGGTTCAGACCTGACCACCTCCCGCTGTACCATCACCATTGCCTTGGTATTACAAGGCAGACCAAACATGTGCTTTTCATCAGGGAGCACCAGGACATAATGTTGAGAATTGTTATCCTTTGAAGACTGAGGTGCAGAAATTGGTGAAGTCTGGTATTCTATATTTCAAGGATGTGGGACCTAATGTGAAAGAAAATCCTCTACCCAAGCATGGAGGATTAAATTCTGTGAATATGGTGGCCGGTTTTCCAGGCGACTTCCGGTGGTTAGAGAAGATTTGGTGAAAATGCATGCAGACCTCTGTAAATTTAGCTACTACACGCATGACCATTCTGGTTGTGCTATTTGCAGTACATACATACAGTGTTGCGATAAGATAAAGGCTGATTTACAAGAGATCACGGATGAGGGCCTCATCCACATAATTAGGCCTAGGGAAGAGTATGAAGAGGAGGTGAATATGGTTTCTGGGTGTCCTGGAGAATTCAGAATTTTTGATGTAGAGTATATGAATGAGGACCTTGTGCAATTGCATGCTACTTTCTACCATATGGCTGGTCAGGTAGAACACCAGTATGGATCTTGCCGAATTTGTTGCCAGGACTCCCGAGGATGTTCAATCATGAAGAAGGGTGTTCAATTATTGTTAGATAATGGAGTTATCAAGGTTACAGGTCAAAGGGATGATTACCATGAAGTTGATTTGATTGAGGTTTGCTTGACTGAAGAAGAGTCGGATGAAGAGTATGCTTCTGCAGATGAGTATTTCTCCTCAGATGAGGATTTGTTTTCCAAAAATGACTCAATAATGACTGATTATGTTGAAGAAGGGGTAAACATCATTGTACCTTGTTTTGGGGAACCCGTCCATCTTGAAGTTGAATATTATAGCAAGCCAGCTATTACCCCATTGGTGGTTAGTTTTCTGGGTCCTATCCTCTACAAGTCAGATAAGGCGGTGCCCTACAAATACAACACTACAATCTTAGAGGATGGAGTGGAAGTTCCCATCATGCCGATGCTTGATGATGGGAATATTGCTGAAAATAGCAGGGTGACCCACAGCGGTCGTGTGTTTGCACTAGCTTTTCGAGGAGATGTTAGTGCTAGAAAGAAAATTGCTGAGAATGTTGAACCCAAGAAGGCTATGGGTGAGACTAGTGGGGCTATGTTAGAGGAAAAAATGGATGATATTTTGAAGATAATCAAGATGAGCGACTACAGAATTGTAGATCAGCTACTGCAGACTCCTTCAAAAATATCTATCTTGGCTTTATTGATGAACTCATCTGCTCATAGAGAATCCTTGATGAGTGTATTGGACCAAGATTTTATGGAGAATGATATAGGACTTTGTTCCTCTGTTGATGCTTACCCTCTCATGGAATCTAATATTCGTTCTGCTTGTGACTTAGCCGAGTGTTGTTTTCATCCAAGATTAGATTTGTCTGGTTATCCTCAGTGTATTATGGTTATTTTGTCAGCATGCGCATGATAACATCCATACATTCATACACGTCATGTATAGATGAATTTAAAATCCATCACTCATTTTCATTCATTGATGTTTTGTCAGCATATTATCCTCTTTGCAAAGTATTGTTACACTCTCTCCATTAGAGTTATCAATGTTAAACAGAAAGTGTATATCCTTTCAATTCCCCCCACTGAGTTATCCCTCGTGGTAGTTTTTTGCTTCAACTGTCCTATTCAGTTCATTATCTGGATGGAGTATGATCCCCTTTTGATTTTATTTCTCATCGGGTGCTGTCTTGGTTGATTATTTCATTCCAGTTTATTTCTTGTTTGAATCTGTAGTCCCCGACAATATTGTTGTTCTGATTTATGCAGGCTTTGAGCCTTGATTTGAGAATGTGTATTTATTTTGCACGCAAATAATTTTTCTCCTTAACAGGAATGTATTGGTATTCCCCCAGGAAATCGAGCTTCATTTCCCGCCAATCTTGTTATAATTCCTTCTTAAACAGCAGGCGACAGTTCTCTTTATTTGAGCAACCTGTTCCTTCCCAATAAGTCTGTTAATGTAAGAAGATGTTTTTCTCCCAATGAATAGTAGCCTTGTCATTATGGAAGGTAGTTCGTTGATGAAAATTTGTTACTCCAATGAATGGTAGCCTTGTCATTATGGAAGGTAGTTCATTGATGAAAATTTGTTATCCCAATGAATGGTAGCCTTGTCATTATGGAAGGTAGTTCATTGATGAAAATTTGTTATCCCAATGAATGGTAGCCTTGTCATTATGGAAGGTAGTTCGTTGATGAGGATTGTTCTCCAATGAATGGTAGCCTCATCATTATGGGAGGTAGTTCGTTGCTGAGATGTCATTACTCCAATGAATGGTAGCCTCGTCATTATGGGAGGTAGTTTGTTGTTAAGATTTATATTTCGATGAATGGTAGTCTCATCATTAGGGGAGATAGTTCATTGATGAAGTTTGTTATCCCAATGAATGGTAGCCTTGTCATTATGGAAGGTAGTTCGTTGATGAAATTTTTTTACTTTCAATGAATGGTAGTCTCGTCATTATGGGAGATAGTTCATTGTTGAGTTTGGTTGTATTTCAATGATAAAAACATTCGTTGAAAGATTCCTACAGTTGTATTTTTACCCTTTCCAGGTGAAATATCTTGGTTAAAGAAGAAACTGAGACCAGTTCGTGGCGTATAGTCAGGATAGAGGGGAATTTTATCTGATTCTCCATCAAATGGTATCTCTTCGAGGAAGTTTCACAAGAGAAGTTTGTTATGAAATCTTTACAAGTGGTAGTCTCTTTATTTGAGATAGCTTGTATTTTTACCCTTTCCAGGTGAAATATCTTGGTTAAAGAAGAAACTGAGACCAGTTCGTGGCGTATAGTCAGGATCGAGGCGAAGTTTATCTGATTCTCCATCAAATGGTATCTCTTCGAGGAAGTTTCGCAAGATAAGTTTGTTGTGAAATCTTTACAAGTGGTAGTCTCTTTATTTGAGATAGCTTGTATGTTTACCCTTTCCAGGTGAAATATCTTGGTTAAAGAAGAAACTGAGACCAGTTTGTAGTGTATAGTCATGATCAGGGGAAGTTTATCTGATTCTCCATCAAATGGTATCTCTTCGAGGAAGTTTTGCAAGAGAAGATTGATGTGAAGTCTTTACAAGTGGTAGTCTCTTTATTTGAGGTAGCTTGTATTTTTATCCTTTCCAGGTGAAATATCTTGGTTAAAGAAGAAACTGAGACCAGTTCGTGGCTTATAATCAGGATCGAGGCGAAGTTTATCTGATTCTCCATCAAATGGTATCTCTTCGAGGAAGTTTTGCAAGAGAAGTTTGTTGAGAAATCTTTACAAGTGGTAGTCTCTTTATTTGAGATAATTTGTATTTTTACTCATTCTAGGAAGAACGCTAGAATTTTGGGAAGTTTGTTATTACTCTTTGAGACATCACCTTCAGTAAAAGCTAGTGCATTCTCTTTTCTCCACCTTCAGCAAACGTCGGTGTATCTTTTGTTTTTTTACCTTCAATAAAAGTCAGTAATGTCCTATGTTTTTTTACTTTCGCTCTTGAGCGTTTAGTTCATTACCATTCTTAGGTAAGATTGATCTTTTCTGGTTAGAGATTGCCGATCCTCTGTGTTGATGTTACTCTCTTTTTGCTATCTCCTCTATGAGTGGATAGTTCGCAGCTATTGGTTAATTATTGTCATCCATTACTTTTCCCTCAGTTTTTGAGGCTATGTTATTTTTTCTCCTCTCTGGATCTTACCCCAGTAAAGTTGAGTTTTTTTCCCCAGCAGAGCCAATTCGTCTCTAATAGATTCAAATTTCTATCCTCGGAGTCGTGTTGTTCTCCGGAGATTTAGTGTCCTGGTTGAATTCTTTTGTCAATTTATAGATTCTACTTTTGCTTCTCCAGTGTGTGTCTTTCCCATTTGCATGAAATTCATACATTACATCCATAATCATAAGCATCGCATGGTATCTTAGGGCCAAAAATAGGGCTTGTTTTATATTTAAGTATCTTCAATCACGTTGAAACGAAGATTTTGATCTCCGTATCTTCGGATATAAGACACTTAAATAAGGGTAGCTGTTGTACCCCAATTTTTGCCCCTAATATCCCTCATCACACTTTGTACATTTCGCATATAGCATTGGTCTCGTGGTTATAAGATCGAAGAGCTTTGGCATTATGGTTTCTCTCTCTGGATGGAGGCTGTCGTCTTACTCAAAATTGATTCAGCAGGCGCTCTCATTTTTCTTGGAATGAGATTAGGGTTTTGGATCTCAAGCAACATAGATGTCTCTGTTATCATATTTCCTCAAGATACAACTTTTTCTTCATCAGATTCCTTTCAAAGAATAAAGGCATTAGGGCCTAACTCAGCCAGAGAATCAGGATTTCTCTTCATGTTGTTTGAGCTTGGTGGTGATTCTTCTATGGAGATTTACTGGATTAAAGTCTCACTTCAAGGCTACATTGAGCTCCTTTAGGAGTTCATTCAGCTCGTTTTATCAAATGGGAGTTGGTCGCTTCAAATGCAAGGTGGCTAGAATCTGTGGATTTAATTGAGATTGAGATACATAACCTTCATTAGGTCATCTGACGCATCATGCATCATTAGTCAATAGTTTGACTTGGGATCAGGGATTTCGAGGAATTAGGTTTGTTGTATGGCTTTAAGGCTCTTATCTTTGCACAAGCTTGTTTCGGTTGATTTCTCCATCAATCATTTGTTTGAACTAGGACTTTATTTCCTGGACTTCTTTACCATCAAACTACAGGGATATTTTCTCTCCTCAGCATCAAGTTGCAATCTTTCTTCAATGCTTAAGAATTAGGGTTTTCTTTTGTTATGCTTCAACTGGAGATCATTGGATTAGGGCTCGATCTTGTGGTTATCTTGAGCTTCTCCTTCTTCAACATTGTGGACTTGTTTTGAATGATACAGTTTTTGGTTCTCATCAAATACTTGTTACTTCAATTGCGAGTTAACTTGGACTACTGAGAGAAATGACTAGTGACTTGGATTCGTTTAAACTTCTAATCATGGTCGGAGTTAATATTGATTCAAGGGTTATTAAGTTCATGACTTTGTTAACGGTTGATTCAAGATAGGGCCAGGAGCTTATTTAGCTCATTTTATGAAAGATGATTGTTTCAAATGCAAGATGACTAGAATTTATAGATTCAATTGAGATTAAGGTTCATTGACCAAGCATGCCATTCGAAGTCAACTGAGTTTCAATTTGTCATGAACGCTCGAGTTACATTAAGGATCGATTTAAGATAAAAGTGGAATAGAAGTTTTTAATGTGATTCAAGGATAAGTCATTTAACTTACTTGAAGAACAAGATATATGCGAGAGATGTTACAGGGCTTGTGGATAATTTTCTTGGTTTTCTTGTACTTACAATATAAGGGATTCATCAATTGGCTTTGCTTAGAATTTGGATTATGTTTGAGATACAAAAATAAGATTTTGAACTTGAGGTTAAAGAAGGGATCGCGATTCATTCATGATACATTTTGAGAAGATGTAAGCGTAAGAGAATAAATTTAAAGACAAGTGAATTAATTCAAAGTATCTTTTCTTAATTCAACCATGGTTGTTACAAAATCAAGAACTAAGAACATATATATTTTCAACCATTTAAAATTACATAAAAATGACGATTTCAATCCAACTTATGAATATATTACATCAAAGTCCATAAACCAAAATCCTTTTGCATTTGATGAGCATGACAGTGGTTTCCCAAAGAGTTCGCACAGTAAAAATACACAACCCATAAAGTTCCAGGAAGAATATTCCGTTTACGAAAGGTACCCCAGTGGTAATCTTGGAAGATAGCGAAGATCCATTTGCATTTGATCAGGATTACAGTGGCTTATCAAAGAGTTCAAACTGTCAAAAATCTATGACCCTAAAGAGCTCAGAGAAGAATGTTCACATTACGGAACGTACCCCAACTGTAATTTTGGAGGATAACCATAACCACTTTGCATTTGATGAGGATGACATTGAGCCCTCTCAGTGGGACCTACAATTCGCAGAAACACAAACCATCTCATTCTAAAAAAACATAAGGTAGCAAATAGAAAAATTGAAAATAAACGGCAATCAAAAACCAAAATGAGTCAAGAAAATGAACTAATTGAATCGCAATTGTTTCCTAACAGCCCTGTAACCATCTCCTAACAACCTATAACCTCCATAACAGAATACTCTAACAGAATTTTCTAACCTCCCATTAACCACCTCTAACTAACCTAACCGTTTCTGACCCTCAAAACAAACTGAGCATAACAGAATTCATTCCCAACCAAATTCCACCTCAAGACTAACCGTAACTACCCTAAAGGATGTCTACAAATCCCAAATTTCTACTGACATTTTATAACTGTCCTTGCAGATCCGTAACTCCATATAACTAACTCAAACTTCTATAACAGAAAGAGGGAGAAAATATTAAATCAGAAACTTATAACCAAAACTCAGAATAACAAACTTTCAAAGAATTTGATCCTCACCTTTAGTTTCTTTAAAAGAAACTTCAATCCAAGGGTTGAGGGCTCTCGATCTGTAACTAACTTCCCAAGCCTATACCTACCTCAAAGCACTTCTCTGCTCTGCATCTTCTTCAACAAACCGCACCATCTTCTCATCATCCTCACATCAACTCTGAAAATCCTTCATCATCTTCACCAAGCCTTCAACACTCATCATTCCTAGCATCTCAGATCCTCCATCAACATCATTTACATGATCTATTCATCAAAGTTCACAAGAAGCTCCGTCACGCCATCATCACTCTCCTCCGCCAAAAACACGACAATCACTTATCGGCAACGCACAAATTTTGGAAAATAAGTAGACAGAAGCAGGATCGGACGGAGAAGTAGGAGGAGTTAAGAGCAATACGAGATTCTTGAAGAGTTTGCATCTTGGAGCGGGGTTTTTGGTTCTTTATTGTCACTAGGGAGTCATCGTCGGAGCGTCTCCGATAAGTAGGTGATGCTTATTCCGTTCTTCATATTTTCTCTATCTTTTTGATACCAACGTGTAGCCTGAGACCTCCTGAGTTATTTCCCCAAGGTCTCAGAACTTCGATTTGCTTCCATGATGATTTATTTCACATTTAGCCATCCTAGGGTTTGCGATTTCGTATTGAAATTGGGAGTATTAAGACAAATTTGAAGAAAAATGATGGTATATTTGGGATCAAGGTTAGATATCAGGTAGTATTGGTCTTTAGAATTTCGAGATTAGAGGCGTTTTGGCTGTTGATCTGGGTGGTGTTGTTTGCGGCCACCATGAGAATGCAAGAGAAGAAGTTGAAGAGGCAAAGCTTCTAACCCTACTAGTTAACCAAAACGCATCGATTTTTCTCTCATTTTGTTTTTATTAGGAATTGATAAAATTCATAAAAATCTGAACGTGGGTTTGAGTTGGAAATGCTAATCATACAAAAATTCTTTTCATGGTAAAAAATACCAACCAATCCATTTCTTTTTGCCGTTCGGCTTTTCTCTTCTAAGAGCATGTTAGCTCCTTTCCACTACAGGTCGTAAGTCTCCAAAGGTCGAGCAGTGGTGGAATGATCAAATGCAACATTGTTCATTTAAAAAATACAAACAAACAAAACATATGAGCCGAACTACGGTAGCTCTGATTCCTCAAAAAGGACACGTAGGCATTGGGATAGGGCCCAAGCGAGTACAATTTTATTTTCCCTACATTCTTTCTCTTTTCTTTGCATGCATTCTCTCTTAGTTTATAACCTTTAAGCATTAGATTGAACACACCCTTTGATTAGAATAATGAGAGTGTATCCCGTAGAGTACAATGGACGTGTGGGGTGCTAATACCTTCCCCTCGTGTAATCGAATCCCTTACCCAATCTCTCGGTTGCAAGACCTTGATTTCCCCCTTTAGGTTTTTCTTCGATGATTTTCCTTTCCCTTTCATATGGGATAAATAAATACTCTGTGGCGACTTCATTGATTTTACCGCTACACCCGCTTATAGTTGTTTGCTAGGAAGGCCATGGATACATGAGGCAAGGGCTGTCACTTCTAGGGATGTCAGTTTGGACCTGTTAATGGGGATCCCCGCGGGGAACGCCCCGTTCAGGGCCCCAAAGATGGGGAATTTTCCCCCGTGGGGGCGGGGATGGGGAGAAAAATTCCCCCGAGAGCATTTCGGGGACGGGGACGGGGAATACACCCCCCGCCCCGCGGGGACCCCGCCCCGCCTATTATTTTAATATAGTTAATTTAATATATATATTTTAGATTAGGTTTTTTAGTCATTTTCTTTATGTTTATTTATAAAAATAAATAAATAAATATTCATGTATTTATTAAGAGAGAGAAATGTAAATATTAGAATTTTTTAATAACATAATAAATATGTGAATTCTTTGTGCTTTTTATTTTTATAGAAAATATAAACATTTTAAAAAAATAAAATATTAATGAATAAATGTAGGATCTATGGGGATCCCCGCGGGGAACGGGGATCCGCGGGGAACGGGGATGGGGATAGAAATTCCCCCGTGACGGAGATCGGGGACGGGGACAGGGAATGAATTTGATGGCGGGGAAAAAGATGGGGAAGTGTCCCCCCGGCCCCGCCCCGCCCCATTGACATCCCTAGTCACTTCAACTTTACACCAGAAACTAAAATTTGTACGTGAAGGGAAATTGGTAATCATAAATGGGGAACAGGCATTATTGATATCTCATTTGTCCTCTTTCAGCATTATGGAGGCGAATGAAGCTGCTGTTGGAACCCAGTTCCAAGCCTTATCCATTGACAACATAAGAGGAAATGAGAATTATATGGTTTCGCTTAAGGATGCGCAGCAAGTTGTGCGAAAGGGTCATAGCGAGGTATGGGGACAGATTGTGGATCAACTTGTGAACAAGAACAGAGCCGACTTGAGGTTCTCTTTGAAGAATGACAAAGGTAAGAGCATGAAGTTTAAGTCTACGACAAGCAAGTATCAAGACATCTTCCGTAGCAGGGGTTATCTTCATCCAACTGTTTCCAGGATTAATGTCATTGTGGAAGATGAAGTAGAGCAGGAAATGCCGAATTATGTGACGCACAGAGTTAGGGTTCAGAATTGGATCACCATTGATGTTCCCTCTTGCATACATGTTTCAAAGTAATTTGTTTTGTTAATCTTTTTGAAAAGCTTTCACTCTGCCCAAGGTGGAAGTATTAATGTTGTAGGGCTTATCTGTTTGCTATGACTTTTAAAATCAATAATAAAAGTTGTCTTTGTTTCCCAAATTGTGTCTTTATTTTCTGCTTTTTTTTCTTGGAAAATGGTAATCAGAAAAAAACTTTCAAAATAAATAATAACTGAAATTCAATCTGCATGATCACTTATTATATGTGTCAGTTTCTAAAAGCAATCATAAATCATATGTGCATATTAATTAAAAAACTCGTTGAATACAATGACCCTGCATCCTCTCCCAACTTTGAATGTCCTGTGTATGGGGCCGAAGAAGAATATTATGATGAGATTCCAGAAGAGGTCTCACAGTTGCTTGAGCACGAGAAAAATACCATTCCTTTAATACTTTTGATTTTCTAACACCAGAAGTGATGGATCTTTTACAGAGAGTGTAAAGGTTCATGCATAACTATATTGTGTCACCTAAGACAATGAATGTTATTTTTAAAAAGATTAATTTTACCATCTAAAAAAGAATATCGATATGATTTATTGTCCGTTTGTCTGTTATTTATGTATAAACTTTCAATAATTAAACAAAGAGTTATTAAAATAAAATTTTAATTCATTTTTATGTATTAAAAAATTAATTTTTAAATCATATAACGAAAGTATATATTATTGAAGATTAAAATATAGTTGAAATTATAGTTTTTCGAAAAAGATATATTTTTAAATGTTTTTTATAAAAATATTTGAAATAGTATTTTATAATAATGATATAAATTAATATTTTATTTAAAATATTTTTTAAACAAAAATGTATAACATAATTAAAAAAATTCTAATAAAAAAGGTGCATCAAACAAAACTTAACTAAAAAGGAGGAATTTATTCAGGAATAAATGGAATTCTTTGTACTTCATAAGCAACTAATAAGAAAAAATTGAATAAAAATTTAAACCTTTAAAATTCTTATATAAAGTCTTCTTAAATAATTTAAAAAAAAAGAAGAAGAAATTCACAATATATTTTCCTGAAATGTAGGGTAAAGAAAAGAAAGAGATGGCAACACAAAAAAAAAGAAGAAAGGGTCGATGCTGAGTTGTATAAGCAGGCCGCTCGTGAACACACCGCACCACAGGAACGGGTGGAAACCCAAATGTTACCAGGTATGTGACTTCCAATTGCAATTTTATTTTATTAAATAAATAAGTAGTAATATAAAAATAATATTTCAACCGTGTATTGATTTTTTTCTTCTTTCAAATGAAATATTTTGAAATATACATTTAAAAATGAGTTAAAAGGTAAGATAAAACGAAACATTGATGTTCTTTCGCACCCTCCTCCTCCTCTTGGTTGGATCAAAGGAAATACATATTAGGTGGCTAAGGGAACTCCCTCTCTTTGTGCTCGCAGTGCTATGTTCAGGAGTGCTAATGGTGATCAAGTAGGCTTCTTTTCCTTCTTCATTGGGGGAAGGTAATGCTTTACAAGTTGAACTCATGGGAGTGATTATGGCTTCGAAGTGGCAATTGACAAGAATTTGGACAACATTTGGATTGAGTTAGATTCAATAACTGTGGTTAGAGCGCTACACAATACAAACCTTGTCCATTGGTTTATCAAAAGCCGTTGGTTGAACTGCCTGCATAATTTGAGGAATCTTGGTCTTTTGATAACTCATATTTTTTGGGAAGGTAACACTTGTCCTGATAATCTTTCTAGCTTAGGTTTAAAGAATATATATATGTTATTTGTTATAATCATGTAGTTAGAGAAGCTTGAGAAGATTTATTAAACAACAAGCTTGGATTTCTCAAGCTTAAGTTGATGTCTATTTGAGAGGTTTTGGTTTTGATCTCCTTTCTTTCTTTGTTTTCTTTTTCCTTCTTTAATGATATTTTAAGTTAAAAAAATAATTTAATAATTTATCATGACAAAAAAATAAGTTAATTGAGTAATAAGATTTTTCTTTTAAAAAGAAAAGACAAGTTAATGTGCATATTGAAAATTTTGACAAAAGTTATTATTATCAACATTAAAGGTTTATTTGTTTCATCACTGGTGAGACAGAGCACCAGAGATTTTACTGTAGGACATGCAGTTCTCAAAGCTGATTCAAATAAAATGGCTAAACATGAGAAAATATATTCCGACAATCAACATACTTTTATACCATTTGCCTTTAATACTTTTGATTTTCTAACACCAGAAGTGATGGATCTTTTACAGAGAGTGTAAAGGTTCATGCATAACTATATTGTGTCACCTAAGACTATGAATGTTATTTTTAAAAAGATTAATTTTACCATCTAAAAAATAATAGCGATATGATTTATTGTCCGTTTATCTGTTATTTATGTATAAACTTTCAATAGTTAAACAAAGAGTTATTAAAATAAAATTTTAATTCATTTTTTATGTATTAAAAAATTAATTTTTAAATCATATAACGAAAATATATATTATTGAATATTAAAATATAGTTGAAATTATAGTTTTTCGAAAAAGATATATTTTTAAATTTTTTTATAAAAATATTTGAAATAGTATTTTATAATAATGATATAAATTAATATTTTATTTAAAATATTTTTTAAACAAAAATGTATAACATAATAAAAAAAATTCTAATAAAAAAGGTGCATCAAACAAAACTTAACTAAAAAGGAGGAATTTATTCAGGAACAAATGGAATTCTTTGTACTTCATAAGCAACTAATTAGAAAAAGTTGAATAAAAATTTCAACCTTTAAAATTCTTATATAAAGTCTTCTTAAATAATAAAAAATAAAAAAAGAGGAAATTCACAATATATTTTTCTGAAATGTAGGGTAGAGAAAAGAAAGAGATGGCAACACAGAAAAAAAGAAGAAAGGGTCGATGTTGAGTTGTATAAGCAGGCGGCGCGTGAACACACCGCACCACAGGAACGGGTGGAAACCCAAATGCTACCAGGTATGTGACTTCCAATTGCAATTTTATTTTATTTTATTAAATAAATAAGTAATAATATAAAAACAATAATAAAATTAGGGTTACTCGGCTTTATATAAATGGAACAGGTTCATAGAGGTTAAGTTTTCGGTGAGTTTTCAATTCATAAAGTGGAATAGTTCTCTTGAAAAGGAAAAGGTACATCTCCTTAAAAAATATTTATTATTTCTTTTCAAATTTTTTATATATTATTTCAAAAATCAGGTTATATTATTGCTTGGAGTTTTTTAAGAATTTAGATGATGGCTTCAATTCAAACAACTTCTCCTTCAAAGGAATCACAAAACAATGAAAATCTGCCACAAATAAAACCAACAAGTTCTTGTCAGTATGTTACTTCTTCGTCATGTTCTGAAACTCAACAAAGTGTTGAGATCATGGAACAAAGGGTCAAGAACAATGACGAGGAAGTTCCTGAAGAAAATATTAATTCAAATGGCTTTACTACACCAAAGGCTAAGAGATTTAGAATACCAAAGATAATGTTAGATAATTTCCCTCCAGCTCCAAAGAGAGTTATGGTAAAAAGGGATTGATATTGTTATGTGTATGATTTTATTCAAAGTTTTTGTATCATCTAGAATAAATTCATTCGGTTTTATTTAAAGTTTTTCTTCACGTAGAATACATTTATTCTTATCTGCACCAAAAATTATTTTTGTAGTTTAATTGTTTTTGTAGTTTAATTTTAAGAGTTTATTAATTCTTCTACTGTATTAAAAAAGTCATTATAACATGTGTATTACATGCTAAGTGACTTAATTAGGGTTTCATTTATTAGAATATTTTAAAACTCTTTTTACTATACTATAACCTTAATATATATATATATATATATATATATATATATATATATATATATATATATATATATATATATATATATATATATATATATATATATATATATAGATGAAAAATCTTTCAAGTTGAAAACTATGATCGTTGAAATAACTTTTTAGTGGTTAAATTTTTTTTCTCATCTGCGCCTATAAAGATTATGGGTTAGATTAACGATGTCTTAAAAAATGGTATTTTTACTATAGATAGGACTATTTTTAAAATGCAATTAGTAATCTAACTATAAGGTTTTTTTTTTAATTCATAAACCTTTTTCGTTTTTCCTTTTATTTGTTAGTCTACGTATAGTGCAATTAAATATAAATTTATTAATCCATCAAAAAAATAATATGAATTTAATAACTATAGAACATGATAAAATTTGTTCTTCAATAGTCCTATCTAAGCCAAACTTCAACAATTGACGGATTCTAACTGGGAAAAATCTGATTAGATAAACTATAGAAAATTTAGGTGTACACGTATTTTCTAAAAAACTGTATATTTGAAACAAGATTTGAAACATTATTGGCGAAAAACTGCATCTTTACTTTGAAAAACATGTGTTTTATATGTAGAACTAAGAAGAAACCTATGCTATCGTACGGTCTTGTCTGAATTTATATTATATGTATATTTGATTATTATTTATAAAATATAAATTTATTCAATTGATATTCACATAGTTATGAATATAAGCTAATAATATATACCAACTTTTAAACATTGATTCGTAAATATAGGATAATAATATACACTAAATTTTAAGTATTGATTCGTTCTTATAATAAACACTATCACACAGTTCCGTTCCGTTTGGATTCATATTACACTATGAGATATCTCATTTATTAGTTTAGAAATTTGTTTTACCGATTATAAACATTTATATAATATTAAATATAAACTAACAATATATACGATCTTTATGGATCGATCCAAATAGTATTTTCAAATATTTGTAAAAACAATACACTTATTTGATATAATATAAGTGCTTAGAACCCGTTTGCGCGTTTATAAAAATACTTTTCCATTTATAATAATATTTGTAATTTATTTTCGTTTATAAAAATAACTGTAACAACAATAGACTTTTACCGTTTATAAAAATATTTGTAACTTGTTTCTGTTTATTAAAATAATTGTTGTTGGAAACTCACTAAAGTCTATGATGAATTTCTACCATAATGACAATTAGTTATGAGACAAACAAAGAAAGAAGACAAGACAAATAATTTCTGTAGATTTTCTCTCTGCTCACAAACTGTGAAAATTTTCTTATTCACTTTGCAACTGCAAAATACTGTGAATGACTTGATTGACTTGCTTATAAAAATAGGGGTTACTCCCTCTATTTATAACTGAGCTTGCACCCTAAGTTCAAAGCCTAAAATATCTATTTTATTACTAAATCAAATCTAATCTATTCTAGACTTAAATCAAATCTATTTAAATCTAAAACAAATCTAGCTTGCTTCGATCCACAAGTTAACCCTTCGACACATAGTTTCGATACACTGAATTACAATTTAACACACCACTTAATTCACTGTGCCTAAACTATCTATGTTCATCATGGCTCTTAGTCTTCTGAATACTTCGACTTGCACTCCCTTCGTCATGATATCTGCAATCTGATTTTCAGTTCTACAGTGTTCCAAATTCATCTTCCCATCTGCTACCTGCTCTCAAAGATAATGGAACCTCATTTCGATGTGCTTACTTCTATCATGTGCTATTGGGTTCTTTACCAGATTGATAGCTGACATACTTTCGATCTTCATGGTAATTTCTCCATGATTTTTCCCCGTTATCTCTTCGACCAAGTTCACCATCCAAGTTGCTTGACATGCACAAAGAGAAGCATCTATGTATTCTGCTTCACATGATGATAATGTCACTACTGGTTCCTTTCTTGAACTCCAAGCAACTGGTGCACCGCCTAGCATAAACACATATCTGTTGTACCCTAATATTTTCTCCTAAGATCCCTTCATCATACCATGTTGAGTCATTCAGAATAAGATCACATTAAGATTCTTGGTTCCCTCCCTATATTTATCTTTTCTCTTTAAGGAATCATCAAGCACCTTGACTTGTGTTCTTTTGTGATCATGAATATTTTTGTCTTGATTTCTCCTCTTAATTAATAAAATGAAATGTTGGTTTGTCTTGCTTGTTACTAATATAGGTAAAGACAATGAGATTTAACAAGTTGCTTCATGGGTTCATGAGTTTATTTCCATGCCCTAGTCAATAAAGCTTGAGAAGTTCAAACCTCACCATTGGATTTCTTTTGTAAGAAATGGCATGGCAAGGTTATTTTGGTTCACCACATTTCAAGGTTATCAAATTTGGTTCAAAAGCACAAGGGGTTGATTGGAGAAGTTGTCATGCTTGGACAAGGCTTTGTTCCCATTGGTCACAAATGCATATTTCTCTTAATTCTCAATATATGGAAGTGGTTTTGGTTGCTATTATTTCTCTTTATCATCCTCAACAACTTATATTTATAAATCATTTGTGTTGGTACAAGAAGTTTATTCAAAATTGTCAAATTTCCTCAAGGAATTTTTCTTGATCTAGGAGCTAGGGTTTTGAACTTCAAAAGAGTATATCTTGCTCATCTTTTGGTATTTTTGAGTGATTCCAAAGACATCCTTCTCTTCAAATGGTTATCAACAAATCACTTCAAAAGTTCCAAGGAGTTTTCATGTGGAAGAAAATTGATGAAGAAGAAAGATTACAAGTCCTCTAGATAAATCCCCAATTTTCCATGTGTGACTTCAAATGATCATAACTTGGTCAATTTTTAACACCTTGATCCTATTATTTTTCCATAATGATCTTGAGGATGTGAACTTTATGCCTTCTTTTATGTGCAAATTGAGAAAATGGACGGAAGTTGCCTTAAGGATACAAAATATTATAGGTCATTTCATGATTTTTTGCCAACTTCAACAATTCATAACTCTCAATTTTTGGAGATTTTGAATGATTCAAGTCCCAAAATGTTATTCAAGAGGTCTATTTCATGCCATGTTTTTTGGTCAAGAGGAAGGCCATGTTTGGATGCAAAACATTATAGGTCACTTTTGAAGAAAAATTTGAAATATTTCTAAGTATGGAAAGTCAACCCTTTTTCTCCAACTTTGACTCAATGCAACTTTCAGCTCAAGCATCCATTTGATCCCATTCTTTTTCTGTTGAAAATCTTGTAACCTCGTCTTTCTAAAGCATCAAGAATCATGCCCTAAGATCCCTTGAGCTGAGAATGCCATGAAGTTTCATCTCAAGTAAGATTTTGAAATCTTTGTTTTGGTTTCTAATCACAAGTTTTCCACGCGTTTATGCCTCTAAACATGTTTAATGAAGTTCCAGAATTGTTTAGCACAACAAAACACACGTTTTGATCAAATTAGAAGTCTCACTTTTCTTGTTTGCAAATTCACACGATTTCCCTCCAAACTTCATCATTTCACGCGCTTGGACATTCCATTTGATTCCCTATAAATAGAGGGTCATCCCCCATTCATTTCCCCAAGCTTGGATAACCAGAATCACCCTTCCAAACTTGTTCCATAACTCAAAATTCAGCAACTTTGAAATCCATTCTCAAGACTTTTTCAATCCAATTTTTCCATCAATTCACCTTCCTTGATCTTCCCTGAAGCTAACCATATAATTACATTCAAGAATCGTGCCCTATATTGCTCCATAGAAGTCCAGTTTCAGAGCTCTGCATCTCAACTTCAGTAGGTGGATTCCTTCATCACTTCTTCAAAACATTGATATCATTGTGATGCTCTCATTGCCCTGGTTCTAGTCACAACACTTGTTTTTTTACTGGAAACATGTTTTGACCACGAAATTTCAAATCCCTTTTCAGTACTTTCCTTCCAAATTGCTTGAGCTACAATTTATATAAATTTGTCGCGAAGGTGTGGTTGTCTTCGTCTTGAAGAGACGGAGCGAATGGCATAGGTCTCGTGCTCTAATTTTACAGATTGAGCAACCTGGTTTTGGGACTGGCTGGAGGTTGAAGATGACCAACGTGTCATCTTCTAACCAATGAAGGCGCGTCATCTGTGTTTTTCAAAAATCTAATTTAATTAATGATCATATGCATTATTCACTAAAGTCCATAACATGCACAACGCACCAGGTCCACTTGATTTGTTTAATAACGCATTTTGACATTGATCAGATGGCCCATATTTTTTTGGTTTTTATTTTCTTTTCTGATTTTTATATTTAATTTTTTTAAACTTCAAAAAATCATAGAAAATTCATTTTTACTCCAAAAATTATGAAAAATATTTTTGATTATTCTCTTTCTGAGTTTTATTTTTTCACAATTTAATTTTGTGTTTTGGTATTTTTTTTAAAAAATTTTCACTTTATTTGAATTGTTTTAAATGTTTAAAAATACTTTTATGCATTTTTAAATTCTGAAAAAAATTATGGAATAGTCCAATGATATTGTGACAAATATTAGTGACCTCACTTATTTTTTATTTCTGACTTGGTATTTTTTATCATTTTTAGTTTATTTTATTCATTTCTTTTAATTTTAAAAATAGTTTCTGACTTTAAAAAATTAACAAAAGATTTATAAAATCATTAGAGTCATTTTCTGATTTTTCTATGGACTTACTTTTTATTTCTTGATCAATTTGAACATAGTTGATATTTTTCTCTTTTATTTCTATTTTAAAACATTTTTTAAACCTTTTTTGTATATATTAATGTAATATTATTTTGTGACTATTTTCTGGCTGATCTTGGGTTAAAATTTTTATCATGAACTTTATTAACATCATTGAATCCATGGTGTTGAGTCTAACTCCACAAAAATGGATGAATGATTTTAATAATAGTTTGATTAAATTTAATTCAAAAGTGGTTTGTATATTCTCTCCCACCCCTCTTCATCTCATCCCTTTCTTATTGCACTAAGTGTTATTGGAGCATGATCTCTATATCATGTCTCAAAATAAATGGTGCATAGATTGTTATTGACTGGACTCAAAATAGGTGCGACTTCTATATAAGTTCACTTACGATTGCTTAACATAGTGCTAAATTTTGTCCCGATTTGAATAAATGATCATTCGTGGCCCAAACTTATGTTTGCAAGCCCAAGTATGTTAATGTGATCTCTTTGATCCAATAAACTTGAGATTCATTGTGTGGAGGCTTTGGTTCTACCAATCCTTTAATGGATCTACAACATCTTTGGTCAATGCGGATCACTTAAACATTGTTGATCATTAAATGGCACTCATGAGGATTCTAAATGGATGATATACTTGAAAAAAAGCAAATGCAACTTGTTGTATAGAGGATTTGGTTCTACCAATCCTCTAATGAGTTCAAAATGCAAGTTTCAAGATGATCATCCAACTAACCACTAATCACTAATAATTGATTTTATCCTTTATTTTTATTATATTCCCCTTTTATTTTATGCACTATCTACTTTTAGCATTTACATTTCATGTCATTTTCATCTTTGCTCTTTTGAGTATTTACTTTCTTGTCATTTTTATTTTTACTCACTTGAGCTTCACTTTTCTTTTTCAAAACACCTAATAATCAACATAAACCCTAAAAATCTTTAATGATACTTGGACTATTTGGTTACTATCCTTGGCATTATGAAGTATTGGACTTTTTGGATTATGATTAGAAACCTTGGCCTATGACTGGAGACCTTGTGACCTTATCTGATTATTTTGTCTGGAGCTCTTGAGGTTTACCTTAAGGAATTGGGTTGTTTGTTTGTTTTGTGTGCAGGTTATTATGATTACACTCTTTGTTTGTAATCTGGAATTCACCCGTATACAATTGTTACTCTGCCCAATTTTTGTGAAGACTTAATACACTTGAAGTTTGGTTCTTTCAAGAGGTCTAGTATCATTGCTTGTTTGGTTTCAATCCAAAAAATGGGAATTCTATCTTGGCTCATGGTGTCAAGTATTGGCTTCTTGTTGGTTAGATGGTTCTTATCCCTAGCTTTTACCTTGTGCTTTAGGATAGTCCCTTCTTCTCCTCCCATCTTCTTTAATTTCAAAAATCTTCTCTCTCCTTTTGAAAAACTCTTCTTGTTTTTTTTAACTTGAACCACTTTCATAATAAACTTGGACTTAGGTCCATGCATTTTCAAAACATTTTCATAAATAAACTTCAATAAACTTAATAGTACTTTGACATTTTTTTGCGAGAAGACTAAAAGTCAATTAATCTCATTTCAAACCATTCTGCCACTTTGGCTTTTATCTTTAAACTTTTCTCAAAAAGATTGGACTCTTGTCAATCCTTGTAGTGACGCAAACAACTATACTTATACAATATGTAATGAAGAGAGATATTTTCCACTTGGGTCTTGAGTGAGGCATTGTTGATTTTAAAATCCAAGCCATATCCTCCACTTTGAGATGATGCAAATTCTCTTTTCTCATGATTGTGAGTAGTAAGTATGTTTTCCACACGGACAATGACAATGATGTCTTATCTCATAAAACTAACCAACACACTTGTATTTTAAAATTTTTAAAAGAGGAACTACGTGTACCCTGATCCCCTATTGCACGGAAGATGGTACATAGGAACTAAAGGTTCGTAACCGCGACGGGTGCAAAAACCATAAAAATATATTTCTTTTCTCACCTCCACCATCCATATTTTATACAACATTTTTATATCCAAAATATACAGATTTTACAAAGAGGTTCCTGCGGAGTACCGTAGATGTTTAGGGTTCTAATAACTTCTCTTTGCATAACCAACCCCCTTACCTTGAATCTTTCCCCCCTTTTTTAGGTTATTCACTCTTTTCCCATTCCTTTGGAAACAATAAAGTGCGGTGGCGATTTTATTTTGATTTGTACAAGTCTAGTCAATCCCATGGCTTAGTCTTAAACATTTCTACTTCTACAGAAAAATGGCGACTTCACTGGGTAAAGATTGACCTCTTGCTGGTCCATCCCTAAGTGGGTTGAGCCTATCCTTGTTTATATCTGTGTATGTGCTATTGTTGTTTATGTGTTATATGTTGTATATATGTTTATCTGGATTTTCCTAGTTTTCGGGATGCTTGGTGATTGCTTATAAGTCCTATACCTGGACTTTGGAAAACTTTATGATAGGACGGGCGGTATAGTCATGTTAACTTTTAGGGAGTAATCCCAAAAAAGGAGGCATGAGATCCCCCACTCAGTGGAGGCCCCTTTGACTGTAGTGTTGTTTACCGAGTAATCGAGAAGACGTACTACTTTCTACCTGGGAGCCTGCTGAAACTGAGGACCGTAGAATACCAAACCCATCTTGGACTTTTAGGTGTAGTGTGGAAGCTATGACGGAGTAATCCAGAAATAGTTGTCACGCGATACTACGCTCGGACGAGTTTTTCTTGAGAATATTACTAATTACCGAGTTAATCGGGAAGTTGGTAATATCCGAAAGAAGGATGTAGACTCTAGGAACCTTTAGAACCTTGTTCGGCAGGTGATAATTTTTAGACCAATACCTTATGGGTAGTACCTTTGACCTCATGCTCGTGATGTTGAACCTATGAACCCTATATGTGTGATCTTATGTGTGATTGTTGCATCATGCATCCATGCATCCATAAGCATCTTTTGAAGAGATCTTATTTCAAGGGATTTAAAAATTGACAATTTGTGAATATCTCAGGTACTTTTTAACCATGGATTCTGGAAAGAGAAAGACCGGGAAGTACAGTTTCAAGGATCCAAAGATAGATGAGTTGATCAGTCTAATCCCTGAGATCGAGTGTTTTGTAGACTTTCGGAAGAAGTAGGATCCATCATTGCTCTCATGAAGATGAAGATGAAGGAGGGTATTCTCTCGACCTTGGTCCAGTTCTATGATCTGATGTATCATTGCTTTACTTTTCCCGACTATCAATTGATGCCTACACTAGAGGAGTATTCTTATCTGTTGGATTTACCCATTACTGGTTGTGTTCCTTTTACTGGTTTAGAGGGTGAGCCAAAACCACATGAGATTTCTGCTTTGATTCATCTGGGGAAGTCTGAGGTGGAAGCCCATATGACTACCAAAGGAGGGATTAAAGGATTACCAGCTCAGTTCTTATTGGAGAAAGCTTGCTACTTTTCCAGGATGAAGAGTACATTCGCTTTTGAGGCCATCTTTGCTCTACTTGCTTACAGGTTATTCTTATTTCCTAATGTGGACAGGTTTGTTGACATTAATGCTATCAGGATCTTCATGATCGGAAACCCAGTTCCTACCTTGTTGGGTGATGCTTATTACTCTATTCATCTTCAGAATTCTTATCATGGGGGGATAATTATCTGTTGCACACCCCTGTTGTACCGGTGGTTTATCTCTCATATGCCTCAGTCTGATGCTTTTTGGGATGACAAGAAGGAACCCTGTTGGGCTCCTAAGATCATGGCACTTACTCACTCGGATATTGATTGGTATCATCGAGCTTACCAGGATATGGAGATTATTGACAGTTGTGGTAGTTTCCTCAATGTACCTCTTCTTGGTACAAAGGGAGGAATTAACTATAACCATGTTCTTGCACGACGACAACTCGGTTATCCGATGAGGAATAAATCAAATAGTATTCATTTGAGTAGTTTCTTTCTGAAGGAGGGAGAACACCATAGGGAAGCTAGGGAGAAGATTGTGAAGGCCTTGCGTCACATTCATAAGAAGAGTAGGAAGGATTTGGGACCTAGGGGTGTTGTTTCATTGGAGCCATATCTTCAGTGGGTCCAAACGAGAGCTATTCAGTTGAAGATGTCGTATTCCCAAGAAACACCTATGTCTGATCTATTTGTGAAGACTACTCCTCCCTTATTAGATGATCTAGAAGATCTGCAGCTTGCTTTGGTCAGGATGCAATAGGAAAAGGATGCTTGGAAGAACAAGTGCCAAACTTTAGAGATTTCTTATAGAGCATACTTGAAGGAGAAAGACGACTTGATTGAGATCCTTGAGAGTCGAGCGGTAGAGACTATGGAGAGGCAAGGGGATTTATTTTCTCCTAAGCCTCAATCAGATGCTGATTACTCACTTCCTAATTCAGGTGATTGGAAGAAGGTTGCCACCAGGTACGCGGAAGAAAACCAGAGGTTGAAGGCTCAGATTTCCAGGCTCACAGGGAAGCACCAACGTATAGAGTGATCTCCATCAGCTTTACTTCTCAGGGTTTTATATTTTATTTTCATCTTGTACTTGGGATCATTGAAACTTGTAATCCATTTTGGAGTTGTTATAATAAAAAATTCCAGTATTTAAATTGCGTTATTACTTTAATATTTGCAATATGTCCATAAATTTTAAATCCCTTGAAATATTAAATAATAAAATAAAATCATGTACATTGCATACCATGCATCATATTGCACATATTTCTTGCATTTTTTATGCATATCCAGGTGTCTTACCAAGCTTCTTTACTTCGTTCAGCAAGATGACTCACCACTACAACACTCGGGATAATTTCAGAAAGAAGATGGATAACTTAGAACAAGAGAATCACGAGTTGTGCGAGGAGGTTTCTACTTTGAAGGCCGGCATGTCCAATCTTACTGCTCTGATGGAACCTCTGGTGGCTACTCAGAATCAGCCACCGAGTGTCCAACCTCAACCAACAAGGGCAACTACTGAAGCTCCGACTGTTCTCGTATCTTCTACTCCAGTTGTTGTTCAAAACTGCATGCCTCAAGGTTATCCATGGGGAATGCCAGAGAATTTTACACCTGAAGGTTTCAATCTTGGTCCTCAAGATGCTCCAATTATTCAGACTATTATTGCTCTGGCACCTCCTATGGTGCATGCTGCTCCTGATGCGCCTCCTTCGGTGAATATGGTTATATTTTTTAACGATGATGTGTGTCGTCCTTTCCCTCCAGCGAGTGAAGACTTGGGTCTTTATGACAGAATGGATGATTTTCAAGAGCAGTTTGACAAGATGCGAAGAGAGATGAAGACCCTAAGGGGAAAAGAGCTATTTGGGCAGAATGTGAATGAATTATGCTTAGTCCTGAATGTTAAGATACTTGTGAAGTTTAAGGTCCCGAAGTTCGAGAAGTACAAGGGAAACACTTGCCCTCATGCTCATTTGGTGATGTATGTAAGGAGAATGTCTACCTATACTGATGACAAGCGTCTGCTGATTCACTTTTTTCAGGATAGTTTGATCGGTGCTGCGCTGAAGTGGTATATGAGTTTGGACATGTTAACATCCATACTTTAAATGACTTGGGAGAAGCATTTATCAGACAATACAAGTACAACATGGACATGGCACCTGACCATGATCAACTCAGGGCCATGGTTCATAAAGACAGGGAATCGTTCAAAGAATATGCACAGAGATGCCGTGAGGTAGCCTCCCAAGTGATTCCTCTCATGGAAGAGAAGGAGATGACTAATATTTTCTTGAAAATGCTGGGTGCTTTCTACTACGAGTGGATGGTAGCAAGTGCGCCAAGTGACTTTACTGAAATGGTAGGAATGGGTATTCGCTTAGAAGAGGTTGTAAGAGAGGGCTGTTTAACGAGAAGTGAAAGCTTTGGAGGCGTGAAGAAGCCATCTTATGGGTTTACCAAGAAAAATGAAGGGGATGCAAATGTTGTTATGCAACAGAGGAGGGTTAATACTCCTAGAAGGAATTATTAGCGTCATCAGCAATTCGTCTCAGTTACTCCAATTGTGGGTGCAGCTCCAACTACCGTTGCTTATCAGAGATCGTCCCAGCAGGGGAATCAAGGGTATAATCATAGAATGGAGAGCTATGACCTTATTCCTATGAGCTATACAGAGTTACTACCGGCATTGATTCATAAGAAGCTGGTTCAGACCTGACCACCTCCCGCTGTACCATCACCATTGCCTTGGTATTACAAGGCAGACCAAACATGTGCTTTTCATCAGGGAGCACCAGGACATAATGTTGAGAATTGTTATCCTTTGAAGACTGAGGTGCAGAAATTGGTGAAGTCTGGTATCCTATATTTCAAGGATGTGGGACCTAATGTGAAAGAAAATCCTCTACCCAAGCATGGAGGAGTAAATGCTGTGAATATGGTGGCCGGTTTTCCAGGCGACTTCCGGTGGTTAGAGAAGATTTGGTGAAAATGCATGCAGACCTCTGTAAATTTAGCTACTAGACGCATGACCATTCCGGTTGTGCTATTTGCAGTACATACATACAGTGTTGCGATAAGACAAAGGCTGATTTACAAGAGATCATGGATGAGGGCCTCATCCACATAATCAGGCCTAGGGAAGAGTATGAAGAGGAGGTGAATATGGTTTCTGGGTGTCCTGGAGAATTCAGAATTTTTGATGTAGAGTATATGAATGAGGACCTTGTGCAATTGCATGCTACTTTCTACCATATGGCTGGTCAGGTAGAACACCAGTATGGATCTTGCCGAATTTGTTGCCAGGACTCTCGAGGATGTTCAATCATGAAGAAGGGTGTTCAATTATTGTTAGATAATGGAGTTATCAAGGTTACAGGTCAAAGGGATGATTACCATGAAGTTGATTTGATTGAGGTTTGCTTGACTGAAGAAGAGTCAGATGAAGAGTATGCCTCTGCAGATGAGTAATTCTCCTCAGATGAGGATTTGTTTTCCAAAAATGACTCAATAATGACTGATTATGTTGAAGAAGGGGTAGACATCATTGTACCTTGTTTTGGGGAACCCGCCCATCTTGAAGTTGAATATTATAGCAAGCCAGCTATTACCCCATTGGTGGTTAGTTTTCTGGGTCATATCCCCTACAAGTCAGATAAGGCGGTGCCCTACAAATACAACGCTACAATCTTAGAGGATGGAGTGGAAGTTCCCATCCAGCCGATGCTTGATGTTGGGAATATTGCTGAAAATAGCAGGGTGACCCACAGCGGTCGTGTGTTTGCACTAGCTTTTCGAGGAGATGTTAGTGCTGGAAAGAAAATTGCTGAGAATGTTGAACCCAAGAAGGCTATGGGTGAGACTAGTGGGGCTATGTTAGAGAAAAAAATGGATGATATTTTGAAGATAATCAAGATGAGCGACTACAGAATTGTAGATCAGCTACTGCAGACTCCTTCAAAAATATATATCTTGGCTTTATTGATGAACTCATCTGCTCACAGAGAATCCTTGATGAGTGTATTGGACCAAGATTTTATGGAGAATGATATAGGACTTTGTTCCTCTGTTGATGCTTACCCTCTCATGGAATCTAATATCCGTTCTGCTTGTGACTTAGCCGAGTGTTGTCTTCACCCAAGATTAGATTTGTCTGGTTATCCTCAGTGTATTATGGTTATTTTGTTAGCATGCGCATGATAACATCCATACATTCATACACGTCATGTATAGATGAATTTAAAATTCATCACTCATTTGTATTCATTGATGTTTTGTCAGCATATTATCCTCTTTGCAAAGTATTGTTACTCTCTCTCCATTAGAGTTATCAATGTTAAACAGAAAGTGTATATCCTTTCAATTCCCCCCACTGAGTTATCCCTCGTGGTAGTTTTTTGCTTCAACTGTCCTATTCAGTTCATTATCTGGATGGAGTATGATCCCCTTTTGATTTTATTTCTCATCGGGTGCTGTCTTGGTTGATTATTTCATTCCAGTTTATTTCTGGTTTGAATCTGTAGTCCCCGACAATATTGTTGTTCTGATTTCTGCAGGCTTCGAGCCTTGATTTGAGAATGTGTATTTATTTTGCACGCAAATACTTTTTCTCCTTAACAGGAATGTATTGGTATTCCCCCAGGAAATCGAGCTTCATTTCCCGCCAATCTTGTTATAATTCCTTCTTAAACAGCAGGCGGCAGTTCTCTTTATTTGAGCAACCTGTTCCTTCCCAGTAAGTTTGTTAACGTAAGAAGATGTTTTTCTCCCAATGAATAGTAGCCTTGTCATTATGGAAGGTAGTTCGTTGATGAAAATTTGTTACTCCAATGAATGGTAGCCTTGTCATTATGGAAGGTAGTTCGTTGATGAAAATTTGTTATCCCAATGAATGGTAGCCTTGTCATTATGGAAGGTAGTTCATTGATGAAAATTCGTTATCCCAATGAATGGTAGCCTTGTCATTATGGAAGGTAGTTCGTTGATGAGGATTGTTCTCCAATGAATGGTAGCCTCGTCATTATGGGAGGTAGTTCGTTGCTGAGATGTTATTACTCCAATGAATGGTAGCCTCGTCATTATGGGAGGTAGTTTGTTGTTAAGATTTATATTTCGATGAATGGTAGTCTCATCATTAGGGGAGATAGTTCGTTGATGAAGTTTGTTATCCCAATGAATGGTAGCCTTATCATTATGGAAGGTAGTTCGTTGATGAAATTTTTTTACTTTCAATGAATGGTAGTCTCGTCATTATGGGAGATAGTTCATTGTTGAGTTTGGTTGTATTTCAATGATAAAAACATTCGTTGAAAGATTCCTACAGTTGTATTTTTACCCTTTCCAGGTGAAATATTTTGGTTAAAGAAGAAACTGAGACCAGTTCGTGGCGTATAGTCAGGATCGAGGGGAATTTTATCTGATTCTCCATCAAATGGTATCTCTTCGAGGAAGTTTCACAAGAGAGGTTTGTTGTGAAATCTTTACAAGTGGTAGTCTCTTTATTTGAGATAGCTTGTATTTTTACCCTTTCCAGGTGAAATATCTTGGTTAAAGAAGAAACTGAGACCATTTCGTGGCGTATAGTCAGGATCGAGGCGAAGTTTATCTGATTCTCCATCAAATGGTATCTCTTCGAGGAAGTTTCGCAAGATAAGTTTGTTGTGAAATCTTTACAAGTGGTAGTCTCTTTATTTGAGATAGCTTGTATGTTTACCCTTTCCAGGTGAAATATCTTGGTTAAAGAAGAAACTGAGACCAGTTTGTGGCGTATAGTCATGATCAGGGGAAGTTTATCTGATTCTCCATCAAATGGTATCTCTTCGAGGAAGTTTTGCAAGAGAAGTTTGTTGTGAAGTCTTTACAAGTGGTAGTCTCTTTATTTGAGATAACTTGTATTTTTATCCTTTCCAGGTGAAATATCTTGGTTAAAGAAGAAACTGAGACTAGTTCGTGGCTTATAGTCAGGATCGAGGCGAAGTTTATCTGATTCTCCATCAAATGGTATCTCTTCGAGGAAGTTTTGCAAGATAAGTTTGTTGAGAAATCTTTATAAGTGGTAGTCTCTTTATTTGAGATAATTTGTATTTTTACTCGTTCTAGAAAGAACGCTAGAATTTTGGGAAGTTTGTTATTACTCTTTGAGACATCACCTTCAGTAAAAGCCAGTGCATTCTCTTTTCTCCACCTTCAGCAAACGTCAGTGTATCTTTTGTTTCTTTACCTTCAATAAAAGTCAGTAATGTCCTATGTTTTTTTTACTTTCGTTCTTGAGCGTTTAGTTCATTACCATTCTTAGGTAAGATTGATCTTTTCTGGTTAGCGATTGCCGATCCTCTGTGTTGATGTTACTCTCTTTTTGCTATCTCCTCTATGAGTGGATAGTTCGCAGCTATTGGTTAATTATTGTCATCCATTACTTTTCCCTCAGTTTTTGAGGCTATGTTATTTTTTCTCCTCTCTTGATCTTACCCCAGTAAAGTTGAGTTTTTTTCCCCAGCAGAGCCAATTCGTCTCTAATAGATTCAAATTTCTATCCTCGGAGTCGTGTTGTTCTCCGGAGATTTAGTGTCCTGGTTGAATTCTTTTGTCAATTTATAGATTCTACTTTTGCTTCTCCAGTGTGTGTCTTTCCCATCTGCATGAAATTCATACGTTACATCCATAATCATAAGCATCGCATGGTATCTTAGGGCCAAAAATAGGGCTTGTTTTATATTTAAGTATCTTCAATCACGTCGAAATGAAGATTTTGATCTCCGTATCTTCGGATATAAGACACTTAAATAAGGGTAGCTGTTGTACCCCAATTTTTGCCCCTAATATCCCTCATCACACTTTGTACATTTCACAAATAGCATTGGTCTCGTGGTTATAAGATCGAAGAGCTTTAGCATTATGGTTTCTCTCTCTGGATGGAGGCTGTCGTCTTACTCAAAATTGATTCAGCTGGCGCTCTCATTTTTCTTGGTATGAGATTAGGGTTTTGGATCTCAAGCAACATAGATGTCTCTGTTATCATATTTCCTCAAGATACAACTTTTTCTTCATCAGATTCCTTTCAAAGAATAAAGGTATTAGGGCCTAACTCAGCCAGAGAATCAGGATTTCTTTTCATGTTGTTTGAGCTTGATGGTGATTCTTCTATGGAGATTTACTGGATTAAAGTCTCACTTCAAGGATACATTGAGCTCACTTTAGGAGTTCATTCAGCTCGTTTTATCAAATGGGAGTTGGTCGCTTCAAATGCAAGGTGGCTAGAATCTGTGGATTTAATTGAGATTGAGATACATAACCTTTATTAGGTCATCTGACGCATCATGCATCATTAGTCAATAGTTTGACTTGGGATCAGGGATTTCGAGGAATTAGGTTTGTTGTATGGCTTTAAGGCTCTTATCTTGGCACAAGCTTGTTTCGGTTGATTTCTCCATCAATCATTTGTTTGAACTAGGGCTTTATTTCCTGGACTTCTTTACCATCAAACTACAGGGATATTCTCTCTCCTCAGCATCAGGTTGCAATCTTTCTTCAATGCTTAAGAATTAGGGTTTTCTTTTGTTATGCTTCAACTGGGGATCATTGGATTAAGGCTCGATCTTGTGGTTATCTTGAGCTTCTCCTTCTTCAACATTGTGGACTTGTTTTGAATGATACAATTTTTGGTTCTCATCAAATACTTGTTACTTCAATTGCGAGTTAACTTGGACTACTGAGAGAAATGACTTGTGACTTGGATTCGTTTAAACTTCTAATCGTGGTCGGAGTTAATATTGATTCAAGGGTTATTAAGTTCATGACTTTGTTAACGGGTGATTCAAGATAGGGCCAGGAGCTTATTTAGATTATTTTATGAAAGATGATTGTTTCAAATGCAAGATGACTAGAATTTATGGATTCAATTGAGATTACCAAGCATGCCATTCGAAGTCAACTGAGTTTTGATTTGTCATGAACGCTCGAGTTACATTAAGGATCGATTTAAGATAAACGTGGAATAGAAGTTTTTAATGTGATTCAAGGATAAGTCATTTAACTTACTTGAAGAACAAGATATATGCGAGAGATGTTACAGGGCTTGTGGATAATTTTCTTGGTTTTCTTGTAATCACAATATAAGGGATTCATCAATTGGCTTTGCTTAGAATTTGGATTATGTTTGAGATACAAAAAGAAGATTTTGAACTTGAGGTTAAAAAAGGGATCGCGATTCATTCAAGATACATTTTGAGAAGATGTAAGCGTAAGAGAATAAATTTAAAGACAAGTGAATTAATTCAAAGTATATTTTCTTAATTCAACCATGGCTGTTACAAAATCAAGAATTAAGAACATATACATTTTCAACCATTTAAAATTACATAAAAATGACGATTTCAATCCAACTTATGAATATATTACATCAAAGTCCATAAACCAAAATCCTTTTGCATTTGATGAGCATGACAGTGGTTTCCCAAAGAGTTCGCACAGTAAAAATACACAACCCATAAAGTTCCAGGAAGAATATTTCGTTTACGAAAGGTACCCCAGTGGTAATCTTGGAAGATGGCGAAGATCCATTTGCATTTGATCAGGATTACAGTGGCTTATCAAAGAGTTCAAACTTTCAAAAATCTATGACCCTAAATAGCTCAGAGAAGAATGTTCACATTACGGAACGTACCCCAACTGTAATTTTGGAGGATAACCATGACCAGTTTGCATTTGATGAGGATGACATTGAGCCCTCTCAGTGGGACCTACAATTCGCAGAAACACAAACCATCTCATTCTAAAAAAACATAAGGTAAAAATTGAAAATAAACGGCAATCAAAAACCAAAATGAGTCAAGAAAATGAACTAATTGAATCGCAATTGTTTCCTAACAGCCCTGTAACCATCTCCTAACAACCTATAACCTCCATATCAGAATACTCTAACAGAATTTTCTAACCTCCCATTAACCACCTCTAACTAACCTAACCGTTTCTGACCCTCAAAACAAACTGAGCATAACAGAATTCATTCCCAACCAAATTCCACCTCAAGACTAACCATAACTACCCTAACAGGATGTCTACAAATCCCAAATTTCTACTGACATTTTATAACTGTCCTCGCAGATCCGTAACTCCATATAACTAACTCAAACTTCTATAACAGAAAGAGGGAGAAAATATTAAATCAGAAACTTATAACCAAAACTCAGAATAACAAACTTTCAAAGAATTTGATCCTCACCTTTAGTTTCTTTAAAAGAAACTTCAATCCAAGGGTTGAGGGCTCTCGATCTGTAACTAACTTCCCAAGCCTATACCTACCTCAAAGCACTTCTCTGCTCTGCATCTTCTTCAACAAACCGCACCATCTTCTCATCATCCTCACATCAACTCTGCAAATCCTTCATCATCTTCACCAAGCCTTCAACACTCATCATTCCTAGCATCTCAGATCCTCCATCATCATCATTTACATGCTCTATTCATAAAAGTTCACAAGAAGCTCCGTCACGCCATCATCACTCTCCTCCGCCAGAAACACGACAATCACTTATCGGCAACGCACAAATTTTGGAAAAGAAGTAGACAGAAGCAGGATCGGACGGAGAAGTAGGAGGAGTTAAGAGCAATACGAGTTTCTTGAAGAGTTTGCATCTTGGAGCGGGGTTTTTGGTTCTTTATTGTCACTAGGGAGTCATCGTCGGAGCGTCTCCGATAAGTAGGTGATGCTTATTCCGTTCTTCATCTTTTCTCTATCTTTTTGATACCAACGTGTAGCCTGAGACCTCCTGAGTTATTTCCCCAAGGTCTCGGAACTTCGATTTGCTTCCATGATGATTTATTTCACATTTAGCCATCCTAGGGTTTGCGATTTCGTATTGAAATTGGGAGTATTAAGACAAATTTGAAGAAAAATGATGGTATATTTGGGATCAAGGTTAGATATCAGGTAGTATTGGTCTTTAGAATTTCGAGATTAGAGGCGTTTTGGCTGTTGATCTGGGTGGTGTTGTTTGCGGCCACCATGAGAATGCAAGAGAAGAAGTTGAAGAGGCAAAGCTTCTAACCCTACTAGTTAACCAAAACGCACCGCTTTTTCTCTCATTTTGTTTTTATTAGGAATTGATAAAATTCATAAAAATCTGAACGTGGGTTTGAGTTGGAAATGGTTGGGCTTAAAGATGAGGCCATGCGTTGGGTTTCTGAAGCCCGTTACTCTTTTTTTTCGGAAGCTAAGTGCCTAGCAACAAAAAAATCTTGGGCTTATCACATGCTTGGGCCTCTACGCCTGATTTTACTGCAGCACCCCCTGAAATCAAACTTCCACCCCTCTAACTCTTTTCTAATTTCTTGTTTTTTTTTTTACTTTTATTTTAGTTTAAATTTCTTCCAATTTTATTAATAAAAGTAGTAAAAAATATACATATGATAAAAATTAATAATAATAAAAAAATAATAAATAAAATTTAGGACTTTCTTTTTTATAATAAAAAACTACAAAAATCAATAAAAAAATTTTAGGCTTTTATTTGATTTTAGGAAATTAATTCATAATCTTTCGATTACTTGAAAATTGCGATTCACCTTTGTTTGTTGAGTTAAGTCTTATGCAGGTTCATTATTTGATATGTGAATGTGTTTTGGATTCTGATTGTGATTTATTTTCACATCGACGAAGTTGCGACACTTATTCCAAATATTCGAACTTTGACAGTTTGTTTGTTGATGCCATCTCGCACGAAGTATCTCGGATTACTTTACTTTGGTTGCACTTTTTGCGGACGTCATTGTTGGTTTGGTATTACACTACTTCCAAGTTATATTTCCGCATTTATCGCTTTTCTAGATATCATGAGAAGTAGGAAATAAAGAGCGTGCATTCGAAGTCGCTATTTAAAGACCTGTAGCAGGCATTCTGCACTTCATTTCTTATATGTGTTATGCTTGTGTTTGTTTTCTTTCTTGTTGATCGATGAGTCACTCAATTTAGAAATTGAGATCACGACTTCGCTCTCAGTGCATGCTCCCTATAGGATTTTATCGCTTTCATTTATTTCTTATTGATCGACGAGTCACTCAATTTAGAAATTGAGATCACGACTTCGCTCTCAGTGCATGCTTCCTATAGGATTTTATCGCTTTCCTTTATTTCTTGTTGATCGATGAGTCACTCAATTTAGAAATTAAGATCACGACTTCGCTCTCAGTGTATGGTCCCTATAGGATAGTTTGTTAGACTTTCTTTGGCATGCTAATTTAGACAGGACCCCTCATCATATGTTAACATTAGGTTAGAGATAGGTTAGTCTCCCTTAGATATTTTCTTCCTGTTTTTTCATAATTGCATTTAAAACTAAAACTTCTTTTTTCTTGGCAAATGTATAAAAAATGCTAATCATACAAAAATTCTTTTCATGGTAAAAAATACCAACCAATCCATTTCTTTTTGTTGTTCGGCTTTTCTCTTCTAAGAGCATGTTAGCTCCTTTCCACTACAGGTCGTAAGTCTCCAAAGGTCGAGCAGTGGTGGAATGATCAAATGCAACATTGTTCATTTAAAAAATACAAACAAACAAAACATATGAGCCGAACTACGGTAGCTCTGATTCCTCAAAAAGGACATGTAGGCATTGGGATAGGGCCCAAGCGAGTACAATTTTATTTTCTCTCATTCTTTCTCTTTTCTTTGCATGCATTCTCTCTTAGTTTATAACCTTTAAGCATTAGATTGAACACACCCTTTGATTAGAATAATGAGAGTGGATCCCGTAGAGTACTATAGACGTGTGGGGTGCCAATACCTTCCCCTCGCGTAATCGAATCCCTTACCCAATCTCTCGGTTGCAAGACCTTGATTTTCCCCTTTAGGTTTTTCTTTGATGATTTTCCTTTCCCTTTCATATGGGATAAATAAATACTCTGTGGCGACTTCATTGATTTTACCGCTACACCCGCTTATAGTTGTTTGCTAGGAAGGCCATGGATACATGAGGCAGGGGCTGTCACTTCAAATTTACACCAGAAACTGAAATTTGTATGTGAAGGGAAATTGGTAATCATAAATGGGGAATAGGCATTATTGATATCTCATTTGTCCTCTTTTAGCATTATGGAGGCGAATGAAGCTGCTGTTGGAACCCAGTTCAAAGCCTTATCCATTGATAACATAAGAGGAAATGAGAATTCTATGGTTTCGCTTAAGGATGCGCAGCAAGTTGTGCGAAAGGGTCATAACTAGGTATGGGGACAGATTGTGGATCATCCTGTGAACAAGAACAGGGTCGGCTTGAGGTTCTCTTTGAAGAATGACAAAGGTAAGAGCATGAAGTTTAAGTCTGCGGCGAGCAAGTATCAAGACATCTTCCGTAGCAGGGGTTATCTTCATCCAACTGTTTCCAGGATTAATGTCATTGTGGAAGATGAAGTAGAGCAGGAAATGCCGAATTATGTGACGCACAGAGTTAGGGTTCAGAATTGGATCACCATTGATGTTCCCTCTTGCATACATGTTTCAAAGTAATTTGTTTTGTTAATATTTTTGAAAAGCTTTCACTCTGCCCAAGCTGGAAGTATTAATGTTGTAGGGCTTATCTGTTTGCTATGACTTTTAAAATCAATAATAAAAGTTGTCTTTGTTTCCCAAATTGTGTCTTTATTTTCTTCTTTTTTTTCTTGGAAAATGGTAATCAGAAAAAACCTTTCAAAATAAATAATAACTGAAATTCAATCTGCATGATCACTTATTATATGTGTCAGTTTCTAAAAGCAATCATAAATCATATGTGCATATTAATTAAAAAACTCGTTGAATACAATGACCCTGCATCCTCTCCCAACTTTGAATGTCCTGTGTATGGGGCCGAAGAAGAAGATTATGATGAGATTCCAGAAGAGGTCTCACAGTTGCTTGAGCACGAGGAAAATACCATTCCTTTAATACTTTTGATTTTCTAACACCAGAAGTGATGGATCTTTTACAGAGAGTGTAAAGGTCCATGCATAACTATATTGTGTCACCTAAGACAATGAATGTTATTTTTAAAAAGATTAATTTTACCATCTAAAAAAGAATAGCGATATGATTTATTGTCCGTTTGTCTGTTATTTATGTATAAACTTTCAATAATTAAACAAAGAGTTATTAAAATAAAATTTTAATTCATTTTTATGTATTAAAAAATTAATTTTTAAATCATATAACGAAAGTATATATTATTGAAGATTAAAATATAGTTGAAATTATAGTTTTTCGAAAAAGATATATTTTTAAATTTTTTTATAAAAATATTTCAAATAGTATTTTATAATAATGATATAAATTAATATTTTATTTAAAATATTTTTTAAACAAAAATGTATAACATAATAAAAAAAATTCTATTAAAAAAGGTGCATCAAACAAAACTTAACTAAAAAGGAGGAATATATTCAGGAACAAATGGAATTCTTTGTACTTCATAAGCAACTAATTAGAAAAAGTTGAATAAAAATTTCAACCTTTAAAATTCTTATATAAAGTCTTCTTAAATAATAAAAAATAAAAAAAAGAGGAAATTCACAATATATTTTTCTGAAATGTAGGGTAGAGAAAAGAAAGAGATGGCAACACAGAAAAAAAGAAGAAAGGGTCGATGTTGAGTTGTATAAGCAGGCGGCGCGTGAACACACCGCACCACAGGAACGGGTGGAAACCCAAATGCTACCAGGTATGTGACTTCCAATTGCAATTTTATTTTATTTTATTAAATAAATAAGTAATAATATAAAAACAATAATAAAATTAGGGTTACTAGGCTTTATATAAATGGAACAGGTTCATAGAGGTTAAGTGTTCGGTGAGTTTTCAATTCATAAAGTGGAATAGTTCTCTTGAAAAGGAAAAGGTACATCTCCTTAAAAAATATTTATTATTTCTTTTCAAATTTTTGATATATTATTTCAAAAATCAGGTTATATTATTGCTTGGAGTTTTTTAAGAATTTAGATGATGACTTCAATTCAAACAACTTCTCCTTCAAAGGAATCACAAAACAATGAAAATCTGCCACAAATAAAACCAACAAGTTCTTGTCAGTATATTACTTCTTCGTCATGTTCTGAAACTCAACAAAGTGTTGAGAGCATGGAACAAAGGGTCAAGAACAATGACGAGGAAGTTCCTGAAGAAAATATTAATTCAAATGGCTTTACTACACCAAAGGCTAAGAGATTTAGAATACCAAATATAATGTTAGATAATTGCCCTCCAGCTCCAAAGAGAGGTATGGTAAAAAGGGATTGATATTGTTATGTGTATGGTTTTATTCAAAGTTTTTGTATCATCTAGAATAAATTCATTCGGTTTTATTCAAAGTTTTTCTTCACGTAGAATACATTTATTCTTATATGCACCAAAAATTATTTTTGTAGTTTAATTTTAAGAGTTTATTAGTTCATTCATTAAATTTGTTTTAGAGGTGACAATGACTTTAAAGAAGTAGTTCTTTTCTATTTTTATATTATGCAATTAGTACTCTATTGTTATACATGTTTATTTTAATTCATAAATCTTGGTTAACTTTTTTTGTTTGTTAGTTATTAGTATGAATATGATGCAATAGAATCTTAATTTACCAATCCTATAATAATGTAACCTGTAAACTACCTCCTTAAACTTCTCCTCTCATCCAACCTAAACTACCTCCTTAAACTTCTCCTCTCATCCAACCTAAACTACCTCCTTAAACTTCTCCTCTCACCCAACCTAAACTATAGAGAATTTAGGGATATACACAGACTTTTTTTGTAGATTTAAAACAATATTTTAGCTTTTTTGTTTTTCTTTTTGGTTGGATATGGATATTATATGTTGTTGTATTCTCCTACTGAATAAATAAAAATCATACTAGTTTTTTTTTGTAAAAGTTGTATATTCTTCTTCTGAATTAAAAAAATCATTATAACATGTGTATTACATGCTAAGTGACTTAATTAGGGTTTCATTTATTAGAATATTCTAAAACTCTTTTTACTATACAATAACCTTAATATATATATATATATATATATATATATATATATATATATATATATATATATATATATATATATATATATATATATATATATATATATATATATATATATATATATATATATATATATATATATATATATATATATATATATATATATATATATATATATATATATATATATATATATATATATATATATATATATATATATATATATATATATATATATATATATATATATATATATATATATATATATATATATGAAAAAAATTTCAAGTTGAAAACTATGATAGTTGAAATAACTTTTTAGTGGTTAAATTTTTTTTCTCATCTGCGCCTATAAAGATTATGGGTTAGATTAACGATGTCTTAAATAAATGGTATTTTTACTATAGATAGGACTATTTTTAAAATGCAATTAGTAATCTAACTATAAGGTTGTTTTTTTTAATTCATAAACCTTTTTCGTTTTTTCTTTTATTTGTTAGTCTACGTATAGTGCAATTAAATATAAATTTATTAATCCATCAAAAAAATAATATGAATTTAATAACTATAGAACATGATAAAATTTGTTCTTCAATAGTCCTATATAAGCCAAACTTCAACAATTGACGAATTCTAACTGCGAAAAATCTGATTAGATAAACTATAGAAAATTTAGGTGTACACGTATTTTCAGAAAAACTGTATATTTGAAACAAGATTTGAAACATTATTGGCGAAAAACTGTATCTTTACTTTGAAAAACATGTGTTTTATATGTAGAACTAAGAAGAAACCTATGCTATCGTACGGTCTTGTCTGAATTTATATTATAGGTATATTTGATTATTATTTATAAAATATAAATTTATTCAATTGATATTCACATAGTTATGAATATAAGCTAATAATATATACCAACTTTTAAACATTGATTCATAAATATAGGATAATAATATACACTAAATTTTAAGTATTGATTCATTCTTATAATAAACACTATCACACAGTTCCGTTCCGTTTGGATTCATATTACACTATGAGATATCTCATTTATTAGTTTAGAAATTTGTTTTACCGATTATAAACATTTATATAATATTAAATATAAACTAACAATATATACGATCTTTATGGATCGATCCAAATAGTATTTTCAAATATTTGTAAAAACAATACACTTATTTGATATAATATAAGTGCTTAGAACCCGTTTGCGCGTTTATAAAAATACTTTTCCATTTATAATAATATTTTTAATTTATTTTCGTTTATAAAAATAACTGTAACAACAATAGACTTTTACCGTTTATAAAAATATTTGTAACTTGTTTCTGTTTATTAAAATAATTGTTGTTGGAAACTCACTAAAGTCTATGATGAATTTCTACCACAATGACAATTAATTATGAGACAAACAAAGAAAGAAGACAAGACAAATAATTTCTGTAGAATTTCTCTCTGCTCACAAACTGTGAAAATTTTCTTATTCACTTTGCAACTGCAAAATACTGTGAATGACTTGATTGACTTGCTTACAAAAATAGGGGTTACTCCCTCTATTTATAACTGAGCTTGCACCCTAAGCTCAAAGCCTAAAATATCTATTTTATTACTAAATCAAATCTAATCTATTCTAGACTTAAATCAAATCTATTTAAATCTAAAACAAATCTAGCTTGCTTTGATCCACAAGCTAACCCTTCGACACATAGTTTCGACACACTGAATTACAATTTAATACACCACTTAATTCACTGTGCCTAAACTATCTATGTTCATCATGGCTCTTAGTCTTCTGAATACTTCGACTTGCACTCCCTTCGTCATGATATCTGCAATTTGATTTTCAGTTCTACAGTGTTCCAAATTCATCTTCCCATCTGCTACCTACTCTCGAAGATAATGGAACCTCATTTCGATGTGCTTACTTCTATGATGTGCTATTGGGTTCTTTGCCAGATTGATAGCTGACATACTGTCGATCTTCATGGTAATTTCTCCATG
The DNA here is from genome assembly GCA_948472305.1 of Vicia faba. Classification (NCBI taxonomy): domain Eukaryota; kingdom Viridiplantae; phylum Streptophyta; class Magnoliopsida; order Fabales; family Fabaceae; genus Vicia; species Vicia faba. The sequence continues at coordinate 749,252,515 of OX451740.1, read as the reverse complement.
ATTTTTCCCCTATATCTCTTCGACCAAGTTCACCATCCATGTTGCTTGACATGCACAAAGAGAAGCATCTATGTATTCTGCTTCGCATGATGATAATGTCACTACTGGTTCCTTTCTTGAACTCCAAGCAACTGGTGCACCGCCTAGCATAAACACATATCTGTTGTACCCTAATATTTTCTCTTAAGATCCCTTCATCATACCATGTTGAGTCATTCAGAATAAGATCACATTAAGATTCTTGGTTCCCTCCCTATATTTATCTTTTCTCTTTAAGGAATCATCAAGCACCTTGACTTGTGTTCTTTTGTGATCATGAATATTTTTGTCTTGATTTCTCCTCTTAATTAATAAAATGAAATGTTGGTTTGTCTTGCTTGTTACTAATATAGGTAAAGACAATGAGATTTAACAAGTTACTTCATGGGTTCATGAGTTTATTTCCATGCCCTAGTCAATAAAGCTTGAGAAGTTCAAACCTCACCATTGGATTTCTTTTGTAAGAAATGGCATGGCAAGGTTATTTTGGTTCACCACATTTCAAGGTTATCAAATTTGGTTCAAAAGCACAAGGGGTTGATTGGAGAAGTTGTCATGCTTGGACAAGGCTTTGTTCCCATTGGTCACAAATGCATATTTCTCTTAATTCTCAATATATGGAAGTGGTTGTGGTTGCTATGATTTCTCTTTATCATCCTCAACAACTTATATTTACAAAGCATTTGTGTTGGTACAAGAAGTTTGTTCAAAATTATCAAAGTTCCTCAAGGAATTTTTCTTGATCTAGGAGCTAGGGTTTTGAACTTCAAAAGAGTATATCTTGCTCATCTTTTGGTATTTTTGAGTGATTCCAAAGACATCCTTCTCTTCAAAGGGTTATCAACAAATCACTTCAAAAGTTCCAAGGAGTTTTCATGTGGAAGAAACTTGATGAAGAAGAAAGATTACAAGTCCTCTAGATAAATCCCCAATTTTCGATGTGTGACTTCAAATGATCATAACTTGGTCAATTTTTAACACCTTGATCCTATTATTTTTCCATAATGATCTTGAGGATGTGCACTTTATTCCTTCTTTTATGTGCAAAGTGAGAAAATGGACGGAAGTTGCCTTAAGGATACAAAATATTATAGGTCATTTCATGATTTTTTGCCAACTTCAACAATTCATAACTCTCAATTTTTGGAGATTTTGAATGATTCAAGTCCCAAAATGTCATTCAAGAGGTCTATTTCATGCCATGTTTTTTGGTCAAGAGCAAATTCCAAGAGGAAGGCCATGTTTGGATGCAAAACATTATAGGTCACTTTTGAAGAAAAATTTGAAATATTTCTAAGTATGGAAAGTCAACCCTTTTTCTCCAACTTTGACTCAATGCAACTTTCAGCTCAAGCATCCATTTGATCCCATTCTTTTTCCGTTGAAAATCTTGTAACCTCGTCTTTCTAAAGCATCAAGAATCATGCCCTAAGATCCCTTGAGCTGAGAATGCCATGAAGTTTCATCTCAAGTAAGATTTTGAAATCTTTGTTTTGGCTTCTAATCACAAGTTTTCCACGCGTTTATGCCTCTAAACATGTTTAATGAAGTTCCAGAATTGTTTAGCACAACAAAACACGCGTTTTGATCAAATTAGAAGTCTCACTTTTCTTCTTTGCAACTTCACACGATTTCCCTCCAAACTTCATCATTTCACGCGCTTGGACATTCCATTTGATTCCCTATAAATAGAGGGTCATCCCCCATTCATTTCCCCAAGCTTGGATAACCAGAATCACCCTTCCAAACTTGTTCCATAACTCAAAATTCAGCAACTTCGAAATCCATTCTCAAGCCTTTTTCAATCCAATTTTTCCATCAATTCACCTTCCTTGATCTTCCCTGAAGCTAACCATATAATTACATTCAAGAACCGTGCCCTATATTGCTCCATAGAAGTCCAGTTTCAGAGCTCTGCATCTCAACTTCAGTAGGTGGATTCCTTCATCACTTCTTCAAAACATTGATATCATTGTGATGCTCTCATTGCCCTGGTTCTAGTCACAACACTTGTTTTTTACTGGAAACACGTTTTGACCATGAAATTTCAAATCCCTTTTCAGTACTTTTCTTCCAAATTGCTTGAGCCACAGTTTATATAAATTTGTCGCGAAGGTGTGATTGTCTTCGTCTTGAAGAGACGAAGCGGATGGCATAGGTCTCGTGCTCTAATTTTACAGATTGAGCAACCTGGTTTTGGGACTGGCTGGAGGTTGAAGATGACCAACGTGTCATCTTCTAACCAATGAAGGCGCGTCATCTGTGTTTTTCAAAAATCTGATTTAATTAATGATCATATACATTATTCACTAAAGTCCATAACATGCACAGCGCACCAGGTCCACTTGATTTGTTTAATAACGCGTTTTGACATTGATCAGATGGCCCATATTTTTTTGGTTTTTATTTTCTTTTCTGATTTTTATATTTAATTGTTTTAAACTTCAAAAAATCATAGAAAATTCATTTTTACTCCAAAAATTCTGAAAAATATTTTTGCTTATTCTCTTTCTGAGTTTTATTTTTTCACAATTTAATTTTGTGTTTTGGTATTTTTTTTTTATAAATTTTCACTTTATTTGAATTGTTTTAAATGTTTAAAAATACTTTTATGCATTTTTAAATTCTGAAAAAAATTATGGAATGGTCCAATGATATTGTGACAAATATTAGTGACCTCACTTATTTTTTATTTCTGACTTGGTATTTTTTATCATTTTTAGTTTATTTTATTCATTTCTTTTAATTTTAAAAATAGTTTCTGACTTTAAAAAATTAACAAAAAATTTATAAAATCATTAGAGTCATTTTCTGATTTTTCTATGGACTTACTTTTTATTTCTTGATCAATTTGAACATAGTTGATATTTTCTCTTTTATTTCTATTTTAAAACATTTTTTAAACCTTTTTTGTATATATTAAATGTAATATTATTTTGTGACTATTTTTTGGCTGATCTTGGGTTAAAATTTTTATCATGAACTTTATTAACATCATTGAATCCATGGTGTTGAGTCTAACTCCACAAAAATGGATGAATGATTTTAATAATAGTTTGATTAAATTTAATTCAAAAGTGGTTTGTATATTCTCTCCCACCCCTCTTCATCTTATCCCTTTCTTATTGCACTAAGTGTTATTGGAGCATGATCTCTATATCATGTCTCAAAACAGATGGTGCATAGATTGTTATTGACTGGCCTCAAAATAGGTGCGACTTCTATATAAGTTCACTTACGATTGCTTAACATAGCGCTAAATTTTGTCCCGATTTGAATAAATGATCATTCGTGGCCCAAACTTATGTTTGCAAGCCCAAGTATGTTAATGTGATCTCTTTGATCCAATAAACTTGAGATTCATTGTGTGGAGGCTTTGGTTCTACCAATCCTCTAATGGATCTACAACACCTTTGGTCAACGCGGATCACTTAAACATCGTTGATCATTAAATGGCACTCATGAGGATTCTAAATGGATGATATACTTGAAAAAAAGCAAATGCAACTTGTTGTATGGAGGATTTGGTTCTACCAATCCTCTAATGAGTTCAAAATGCAAGTTTCAAGATGATCATCCAACTAACCACTAATCACTAATAATTGATTTTATCCTTTATTTTTATTATATGCCCCTTTTATTTTATGCATTTACATTTCATGTCATTTTCATCTTTGCTCTTTTGAGTATTTACTTTCTTGTCATTTTTATTTTTACTCACTTGAGCTTCACTTTTCTTTTTCAAAACACCTAATAATCAACATAAACCCTAAAAATCTTTAACGATACTTGGACTATTTGGTTACTATCCTTGGCATTATGGATTATTGGACTTTTTGGACTTATGATTAGAAACCTTGGCCTATGACTGGAGACCTTGTGACCTTATCTGATTATTTTGTCTGGAGCTCTTGAGGTTTACCTCAAGGAATTGGGTTGTTTGTTTGTTTTGTGTGCAGGTTATTATGATTACACTCTTTGTTTGTAATCTGGAATTCACCCGTATACAATCGTTACTCTGCCCAATTTTTGTGAAGACTTAATACACTTGAAGTTTGGTTCTTTCAAGAGGTCTAGTGTCATTGCTTGTTTGGTTTCAATCCAAAAAATGGGAATTCTATCTTGGCTCATGGTGTCAAGTATTGGCTTCTTCTTGGTTAGATGGTTCTTATCCCTAGCTTTTACCTTGTGCTTTAGGATAGTCCCTTCTTCTCCTCCCATCTTCTTTAATTTCAAAAATCTTCTCTCTCCTTTTGAAAAACTCTTCTTATTTTTTTTAACTTGAACCACTTTCATAATAAACTTGGACTTAGGTCCATGCATTTTCAAAACATTTTCATAAATAAACTTCAATAAACTTAATAATACTTTGACATTTTTTTGCGAGAAGACTAAAAGTCAATTAATCTCATTTCAAACCATTCTGCCACTTTGACTTTTATCTTTAAACTTTTCTCAAAAAGATTGGACTCTTGTCAATCCTTGTAGTGACGCAAACAACTATACTTCTACAATATGTAATGAAGAGAGATATTTTCCACTTGGGTGTTGAGTGAGGCATTGTTGATTTTAAAATCCAAGCCATATCCTCCACTTTGAGATGATGCAAATTCTCTTTTCTCATGATTGTGAGTAGTAAGTATGTTTTCCACACGGACAATGACAATGATGTCTTATCTCATAAAATTAACCAACACACTTGTATTTTAAAATTTTTAAAAGAGGAACTACGTGTACCCTGATCCCCTATTGCACGGAAGGTGGTACATAGGAACTAAAGGTTCACAACCGCGGCGGGTGCAAAAACCATAAAAATATATTTCTTTTCTCACCTCCACCATCCATATTTTATACAACATTTTTATAGCCAAAATATATAGATTTTACAAAGAGGTTCCTGCGGAGTACCGTAGATGTTTAGGGTGCTAATAACTTCCCTTTGCATAACCAACCCCATTACCTTGAATCTTTCCCCCCTTTTTTAGGTTATTCGCTCTTTTCCCATTCCTTTGGAAATAATAAAGTGCGGTGGCGATTTTATTTTGATTTGTACAAGTCTAGTCAATCCCATGGCTTAGTCTTAAACATTTATACTTCTACAGAAAAATGGCGACTTCACTGGGTAAAGATTGACCTCTTGCTGGTCCATCCCTAAGTGGGTTGAGCCTATCCTTGTTTATATCTGTGTATGTGCTATTGTTGTTTATGTGTTATATGTTGTATATATGTTTATCTGGATTTTCCTAGTTTTCGGGATGCTTGGTGATTGCTTATAAGTCCTATACCCGGACTTTGGCAAACTTTAAGATAGGACGGGCGGTATAGGCATGTTAACTTTTAGGGAGTAATCCCAAAAAAGGAGGCATGAGATCCCCCACTCAGTGGAGGCCCCTTTGACTGTAGTGTTGTTTACCGAGTAATCGGGAAGACGTACTACTTTCGACCTGGGAGCCTGCTGAAACTGAGGACCGTAGAATACCAAACCCATCTTGGACTTTTAGGTGTAGTGTGGAAGCTATGACGGAGCAATCCAGAAATAGTTGTCACGCGATACTACGCTCGGACGAGTTTTTCTTGAGAATATTACTAATTACCGAGTTAATCAGGAAGTTGGTAATATCCGAAGGAAGGATGTAGACTCTAGGAACCTTTAGAACCTTGTTCGGCAGGTGATAATTTTTAGACCAATACCTTATGGGTAGTACCTTTGACCTCATGCTCGTGATGTTGAACCTATGAACCCTATATGTGTAATCTTATGTGTGATTGTTGCATCATGCATCCATGCATCCATAAGCATCTTTTGAAGAGATCTTATTTCAAGGGATTTAAAAATTGACAATTTGTGAATATCTCAGGTACTTTTTAACCATGGATTCTGGAAAGAGAAAGACCGGGAAGTACAGTTTCAAGGATCCAAAGATAGATGAGTTGATCAGTCTAATCCCTGAGATCGAGTGTTTTATAGACTTTCAGAAGAAGTAGGATCCATCATTCCTCTCATGAAGCTGAAGATGAAGGAGGGTATTCTCTCGACCTTGGTCCAGTTCTATGATCCGAAGTATCATTGCTTTACTTTTCCCGACTATCAATTGATGCCTACACTAGAGGAGTATTCTTATCTGTTGGATTTACCCGTTACCGATTGTGTTCCTTTTACTGGTTTAGAGGGTGAGCCAAAACCACATGAGATTTCTGCTTTGATTCATCTGGGGAAGTCTGAGGTGGAAGCCCATATGACTACCAAAGGAGGGATTAGAGGATTACCAGCTCAGTTCTTATTGGAGAGTACAGTCGCTTTTGAGGCCATCTTTGCTCTACTTGCTTACAGGTTATTCTTATTTCCTAATGTGGACAGGTTTGTTGACATTAATGCTATCAGGATCTTCATGATCGGAAACCCAGTTCCTACCTTGTTGGGTGATGCTTATTACTCTATTCATCTTCGGAATTCTTATCATGGGGGGATGATTATCTGTTGCACACCCCTGTTGTACCGGTGGTTTATCTCTCATATGCCTCAGTCTGATGCTTTTTGGGATGACAAGAAGGAACCCTGTTGGGCTCCTAAGATCATGGCACTTACTCACTCGGATATTGATTGGTATCATCGAGCTTACCAGGATATGGAGATTATTGACAGTTGTGGTAGTTTCCTCAATGTACCTCTTCTTGGTACAAAGGGAGGAATTAACTATAACCATGTTCTTGCACGACGACAACTCGGTTATCCGATGAGGAATAAATCAAATAGTATTCATTTGAGTAGTTTCTTTCTGAAGGATGGAAAACACCATAGGGAAGCTAGGGAGCAGATTGTGAAGGCCTTGCGTCACATTCATAAGAAGAGTAGGAAGGATTTGGGACCTAGGGGTGCCGTTTCATTGGAGCCATATCTTCAGTGGGTCCAAACGAGAGTTATTCAGTTGAAGATGTCGTATTCCCAAGAAACACCTATGCCTGATCTATTTGTGAAGACTACTCCTCCCTTATTAGATGATCTAGAAGATCTGCAGCTTGCTTTGGTCAGGATGCAATAAGAAAAGGATGCTTGGAAGAACAAGTGCCAAACTTTAGAGATTTCTTATAGAGCATACTTGAAGGAGAAAGATGACTTGATTGAGATCCTTGAGAGTCGAGCGGTAGAGAGTATGGAGAGGCAAGGGGATTTATTTTCTCCTAAGCCTCAATCATATGCTGATTACTCACTTCCTAATTCAGGTGATTGGAAGAAGGTTGCCACCAGGTACGCGGAAGAAAACCAGAGGTTGAAGGCTCAGATTGCCAGGCTCACAGGGAAGCACCAACGTATAAAGTGATCTCCATCAGCTTTACTTCTCAGGGTTTTAGATTTTATTTTCATCTTGTACTTGGGATCATTGAAACTTGTAATCCATTTTGGAGTTGTTATAATAAAAAATTCCAGTATTTAAATTGCGTTATTACTTTGATATTTGCAATATGTCCATAAATTTTAAATCCCTTGAAATATTAAATAATAAAATAAAATCATGTACATTGCATACCATGCATCATATTGCACATATTTCTTGCATTTTTTATGCATATCCAGGTGTCTTACCAAGCTTCTTTACTTCGTTCAGCAAGATGACACACCACTACAACACTCGGGATAATTTCAGAAAGAAGATGGACAACTTAGAACAAGAGAATCACGAGTTGTGCGAGGAGGTTTCTACTTTGAAGGCCGGCATGTCCAATCTTACTGCTCTGATGGAACCTCTGGTGGCTACTCAGAATCAGCCACCGAGTGTCCAACCTCAACCAACAAGGGCAACTACTGAAGCTCCGACTGTTCTCGTATCTACTACTCCAGTTGTTGTTCAAAACTGCATGCCTCAAGGTTATCCATGGGGAATGCCAGAGAATTTTACACCTGAAGGTTTCAATCTTGGTCCTCAAGATACTCCAATTATTCAGACTATTATTGCTCTGGCACCTCCTATGGTGCATGCTGCTCCTGATGCGCCTCCTTCGGTGAATATGGTTCTATTTTTTAACGATGATGTGTGTTGTCCTTTCCCTCCACCGAGTGAAGAATTGGGTCTTTATGACAGAATGGATGATTTTCAAGAGCAGTTTGACAAGATGCGAAGAGAGATGAAGGCCCTCAGGGGAAAAGAGCTATTTGGGCAGAATGTGAATGAATTATGCTTGGTCCCGAATGTTAAGATACCTGTGAAGTTTAAGGTCCCGAAGTTCGAGAAGTACAAGGGAAACACTTGCCCTCATGCTCATTTGGTGATGTATGTAAGGAGAATGTCTACCTATACTGATGACAAGCGTCTGCTGATTCACTTTTTTCAGGATAGTTTGATCGGTGTTGCGCTGAAGTGGTATATGAGTTTGGACATGTTAACATCCATACTTTAAATGACTTGGGAGAAGCATTTATCAGATAATACAAGTACAACATGGACATGGCACCTGACCGTGATCAACTCAGGGCCATGGTTCAAAAAGACAGGGAATCGTTCAAAGAATATGCACAGAGATGCCGTGAGGTATCCTCCCAAGTGATTCGTCTCATTGAAGAGAAGGAGATGACTAATATTTTCTTGAAAATGTTGGGTGCTTTCTACTACGAGTGGATGGTAGCAAGTGCGCCAAGTGACTTTACTGAAATGGTAGGAATGGGTATTCGCTTAGAAGAGGTTGTAAGAGAGGGCCGTTTAATGAGAAGTGAAAGCTTTGGAGGTGTGAAGAAGCCATCTTATGGGTTTACCAAGAAAAATGAAGGGGATGCAAATGTTTTTATGCAACAGAGGAGGGTTAATACTCCTAGAAGGAATTATTAGCGTCATCAGCAATTCGTCTCAGTTACTCTAATTGTGGGTGCAGCTCCAACTACCGTTGCTTATCAGAGATCGTCCCAGCAGGGGAATAAAGGGTATAATCAGAGAATGGAGAGCTATGACCTTATTCCTATGAGCTATACAGAGTTACTACCGGCATTGATTCACAAGAAGCTGGTTCAGACCTGACCACCTCCCGCTGTACCATCACCATTGCCTTGGTTTTACAAGGCAGACCAAACATGTGCTTTTCATCAGGGAGCACCAGGACATAATGTTGATAATTGTTATCCTTTGAAGACTGAGGTGCAGAAATTGGTGAAGTCTGGTATTCTATATTTCAAGGATGTGGGACCTAATGTGAAAGAAAATCCTCTACCCAAGCATGGAGGAGTAAATGCTATGAATATGGTGGCCGGTTGTCCAGGCGACTTCCGATGGTTAGAGAAGATTTGGTGAAATGCATGCAGACCTCTGTAAATTTAGCTACTACACGCATGACCATTCCGGTTGTGCTATTTGCAGTACATACATACAGTGTTGCGATAAGATAAAGGCTGATTTACAAGAGATCATGGATGAGGGCCTCATCCACATAATCAGGCCTAGGGAAGAGTATGAAGAGGAGGTGAATATGGTTTTTGGGTGTCCTGGAGAATTCAGAATTTTTGATGTAGAGTATATGAATGAGAACCTTGTGCAATTGCATGCTACTTTCTACCATATGGCTGGTCAGGTAGAACACCAGTATGGATCTTGCCGAATTTGTTGCCAGGACTCCCGAGGATGTTCAATCATGAAGAAGGGTGTTCAATTATTGTTAGATAATGGAGTTATCAAGGTTACAGGTCAAAGGGATGATTACCATGAAGTTGATTTGATTGAGGTTTGCTTGACTGAAGAAGAGTCGAATGAAGAGTATGCCTCTGCAGATGAATATTTCTCCTCGGATGAGGATTTGTTTTCCAAAAATGACTCAATAATGACTGATTATGTTGAAGAAGGGGTAAACATCATTGTACCTTGTTTTGGGGAACCCGCCTATCTTGAAGTTGAATATTATAGCAAGCCAGCTATTACCCCATTGGTGGTTAGTTTTCTGGGTCCTATCCCCTACAAGTCAGATAAGGCAGTGCCCTACAAATACAACGCTACAATCTTAGAGGATGGAGTGGAAGTTCCCATCCAGCCGATGCTTGATGTTGGGAATATTGCTGAAAATAACAGGGTGACCCACAACGGTCGTGTGTTTGCACTAGCTTTTCGAGGAGATGTTAGTGCTGGAAAGAAAATTACTGAGAATGTTGAACCCAAGAAGGCTATGGGTGAGACTAGTGGGGCTATGTTAGAGAAAAAATGGATGATATTTTGAATATAATCAAGATGAGCGACTACAGAATTGTAGATCAGCTACTGCAGACTCCTTCAAAAATATCTATCTTGGCTTTATTGATGAACTCATCTGCTCACAAAGAATCCTTGATGAGTGTATTGGACCAAGATTTTATGGAGAATGATATAGGACTTTGTTCCTCTGTTGATTCTTACCCTCTCATAGAATCTAATATCCGTTATGCTTGTGACTTAGTCGAGTGTTGTCTTCACCCAAGATTAGATTTGTCTGGTTATCCTCAGTGTATTATGGTTATTTTGTTAGCATGCGCATGATAACATCCATACATTCATACACGTCATGTATAGATGAATTTAAATTTCATCACTCATTTTCATTCATTGATGTTTTATCAGCATATTATCCTCTTTGCAAAGTATTGTTACTCTCTCTCCATTAGAGTTATCAATGTTAAACAAAAAGTGTATATCCTTTCAATTCCCCCCACTGAGTTATCCCTCGTGGTAGTTTTTTGCTTCAACTGTCCTATTCAGTTCATTATCTGGATGGAGTATGATCCCCTTTTGATTTTATTTCTCATCGGGTGCTGTCTTGGTTGATTATTTCATTCCAGTTTATTTCTGGTTTGAATCTGTAGTCCCCGACAATATTGTTGTTCTGATTTCTGCAGGCTTCGAGCCTTGATTTGAGAATGTGTATTTATTTTGCACGCAAATACTTTTTCTCCTTAACAGGAATGTATTGGTATTCCCCCAGGAAATCGAGCTTCATTTCCCGCCAATCTTATTATAATTCCTTCTTAAACAGCAGGCGGCAGTTCTCTTTATTTGAGAAACCTGTTCCTTCCCAGTAAGTCTGTTAACGTAAGAAGATGTTTTTCTCCCAATGAATAGTAGCCTTGTCATTATGGAAGGTAGTTCGTTGATGAAAATTTGTTACTCCAATGAATGGTAGCCTTGTCATTATGGAAGGTAGTTCGTTGATGAAAATTTGTTATCCCAATGAATGGTAGCCTTGTCATTATGGAAGGTAGTTCATTGATGAAAATTTGTTATCCCAATGAATGGTAGCCTTGTCATTATGGAAGGTAGTTCGTTGATGAGGATTGTTCTCCAATGAATGGTAGCCTCGTCATTATGGGAGGTAGTTCGTTGCTGAGATGTTATTACTCCAATGAATGGTAGCCTCGTCATTATGGGAGGTAGTTTGTTGTTAAGATTTATATTTCGATGAATGGTAGTCTCATCATTAGGGGAGATAGTTCGTTGATGAAGTTTGTTATCCCAATGAATGGTAGCCTTGTCATTATGGAAGGTAGTTCGTTGATGAATTTTTTTTACTTTCAATGAATGGTAGTCTCGTCATTATGGGAGATAGTTCATTGTTGAGTTTGGTTGTATTTCAATGATAAAAACATCCGTTGAAAGTTTCCTACAGTTGTATTTTTACCCTTTCCAGGTGAAATATCTTGGTTAAAGAAGAAACTGTGACCAGTTCGTGGCGTATAGTCAGGATCGAGGGGAATTTTATCTGATTCTCCATCAAATGGTATCTCTTCGAGGAAGTTTCACAAGAGAAGTTTGTTGTGAAATCTTTACAAGTGGTAGTATCTTTATTTGAGATAGCTTGTATTTTTATCCTTTCCAGGTGAAATATCTTGGTTAAAGAAGAAACTGAGACCAGTTCGTGGCGTATAGTTAGGATCGAGGCGAAGTTTATCTGATTCTCCATCAAATGGTATCTCTTCAAGGAAGTTTCGCAAGATAAGTTTGTTGTGAAATCTTTACAAGTAGTAGTCTCTTTATTTGAGATAGCTTGTATGTTTACCCTTTCCAGGTGAAATATCTTGGTTAAAGAAGAAACTGAGACCAATTTGTGGCGTATAGTCATGATCAGGGGAAGTTTATCTGATTCTCCATCAAATGGTATCTCTTCGAGGAAGTTTTGCAAGAGAAGTTTGTTGTGAAGTCTTTACAAGTGGTAGTCTCTTTATTTGAGATAGCTTGTATTTTTACCCTTTCCAGGTGAAATATCTTGGTTAAAGAAGAAACTGAGACCAGTTCGTGGCTTATAGTCAGGATCGAGGCGAAGTTTATCTGATTCTCCATCAAATGGTATCTCTTCGAGGAAGTTTTACAAGAGAAATTTGTTGAGAAATCTTTACAAGTGGTAGTCTCTTTATTTGAGATAACTTGTATTTTTACTCGTTTTAGGAAGAACGCTAGAATTTTGGGAAGTTTGTTATTACTCTTTGAGACATCACCTTCAGTAAAAGCTAATGCATTCTCTTTTCTCCACCTTCAGCAAACGTCGGTGTATCTTTTGTTTCTTTACCTTCAATAAAAGTCAGTATTGTCCTATGTTTTTTTTACTTTCGTTCTTGAGCGTTTAGTTCATTACCATTCTTAGGTAAGATTGATCTTTTCTGGTTAGCGATTGCCGATCCTCTGTGTTGATGTTACTCTCTTTTTGTTATCTCCTCTATGAGTGGATAGTTCGCAGCTATTGGTTAATTGTTGTCATCCATTACTTTTCCCTCAGTTTTTGAGGCTATGTTATTTTTTCTCCTCTCTGGATCTTACCCCAGTAAAGTTGAGTTTTTTCCCCAGCAGAGCCAATTCGTCTCTAATATATTCAAATTTCTATCCTCAGAGTCGTGTTGTTCTCCGGAGATTTAGTGTCCTGGTTGAATTCTTTTGTCAATTTATAGATTCTACTTTTGCTTCTCCAGTGTGTGTCTTTCCCATTTGCATGAAATTCATTCATTACATCCATAATCATAAGCATCACATGGTATCTTAGGGCCAAAAATAGGGCTTATTTTATATTTAAGTATCTTCAATCACGTCGAAACAAAGATTTTGATCTCCGTATCTTTGGATATAAGACACTTAAATAAGGGTAGCTGTTGTACCCCAATTTTTGCCCCTAATATCCCTCATCACACTTTGTACATTTTGCATATAGCATTGGTCTCGTGGTTATAAGATCGAAGAGCTTTGGCATTATGGTTTCTCTCTCTGGATGGAGGCTGTCGTCTTACTCAAAATTGATTCAGCTGGCGCTCTCATTTTTCTTGGTATGAGATTAGGGTTTTGGATCTCAAGCAACATAGATGTCTCTGTTATCATATTTCCTCAAGATACAACTTTTTCTTCATCAGATTCCTTTCAAAGAATAAAGGCATTATGGCCTAACTCAGCCAGAGAATCAGGATTTCTCTTCATGTTGTTTGAGCTTGGTGGTGATTCTTCTATGGAGATTTACTGGATTAAAGTCTCACTTCAAGGCTACATTGAGCTCATTTTAGGAGTTCATTCAGCTCGTTTTATCAAATGGGAGTTGGTCGCTTCAAATGCAAGGTGGCTAGAATCTGTGGATTTAATTGAGATTGAGATACATAACCTTCATTAGGTCATCTGACGCATCAAGCATCATTAGTCAATAGTTTGACTTGGGGTCAGGGATTTCGAGGAATTAGGTTTGTTGTATGGCTTTAAGGCTCTTATCTTTGCACAAGCTTGTTTCGGTTGATTTCTCCATCAATCATTTGTTTGAACTAGGACTTTATTTCCTGGACTTCTTTACCATCAAACTACAGGGATATTCTCTCTCCTCAGCATCAAGTTGCAATCTTTCTTCAATGCTTAAGAATTAGGGTTTTCTTTTGTTATGCTTCAACTGGGGATCATTGGATTAGGGCTCGATCTTGTGGTTATCTTGAGCTTCTCCTTCTTCAACATTGTGGACTTGTTTTGAATGATACGGTTTTTGGTTCTCATCAAATACTTGTTACTTCAATTGCGAGTTAACTTGGACTATTGAGAGAAATGACTAGTGACTTGGATTCGTTTAAACTTCTAATCGTGGTCGGAGTTAATATTGATTCAAGGGTTATTAAGTTCATGACTTTGTTAACGGTTGATTCAAGATAGGGTCGGGAGCTTATTTAGCTCATTTTATGAAAGATGATTGTTTCAAATGCAAGATGACTAGAATTTATGGATTCAATTGAGATTAAGGTTCATTGACCAAGCATGCCATTCGAAGTCAACTGAGTTTCGATTTGTCATGAATGCTCGAGTTACATTAAGGATCGATTTAAGATAAACGTGGAATAGAAGTTTTTAATGTGATTCAAGGATAAGTCATTTAACTTACTTGAAGAACAAGATATATGCGAGAGATGTTACAGGGCTTGTGGATAATTTTCTTGGTTTTCTTGTACTCACAATATAAGGGATTCATCAATTAGCTTTGCTTAGAATTTGGATTATGTTTGAGATACAAAAAGAAGATTTTGAACTTGAGGTTAAAGAAGGGATCGCGATTCATTCAAGATACATTTTGAGAAGATGTAAGCGTAAGAGAATAAATTTAAAGACAAGTGAATTAATTCAAAGTATCTTTTCTTAATTCAACCATGGCTATTACAAAATCAAGAACTAAGAAGATATACATTTTCAACCACTTAAAATTACATAAAATTGACGATTTCAATCCAACTTATGAATATATTACATCAAAGTCCATAAACCAAAATCCTTTTGCATTTGATGAGCATGACAGTGGTTTCCCAAAGAGTTCGTACAGTAAAAATACACAACCCATAAAGTTTTACGAAAGGTACCCCAGTGGTAATATTGGAAGATAGCGAAGATCCATTTGAATTTGATCAGGATTACAGTGGCTTATCAAAGAGTTAAAACTGTCAAAAATCTATGACCCTAAATAGCTCAGAGAAGAATGTTCACATTACGGAACGTACCCCAATTGTAATTTTAGAGGATAACCATGACCACTTTGCATTTGATGAGGATGACATTGAGCCCTCTCAGTAGGACCTACAATTCGCAGAAACACAAACCATCTCATTCTAAAAAAACATAAGGTAGCAAATAGAAAAATTGAAAATAAACGGCAATCAAAAACCAAAATGAGTCATGAAAATGAACTAATTGAATCGCAATTGTTTCCTAACAACCCTGTAACCATCTCCTAACAACCTATAACCTCCATAACAGAATACTCTAACAAAATTTTCTAACCTCCCATTAACCACCTCTAACTAACCTAACTAACTGTTTCTGACCCTCAAAACAAACTGAGCATAACAGAATTCATTCCCAACCAAATTCCACCTCAAGACTAACCGTAACTACCCTAACAGGATGTCTACAAATCCCAAATTTCTACTGACATTTTATAACTGTCCTCGCAGATCCGTAACTCCATATAACTAACTCAAACTTCTATAACAGAAAGAGGGAGAAAATATTAAATCAGAAACTTATAACCAAAACTCAGAATAACAAACTTTCAAAGAATTTGATCCTCACCTTTAGTTTCTTTAAAAGAAACTTCAATCCAAGGGTTGAGGGCTCTCGATCTGTAACTAACTTCCCAAGCCTATACCTACCTCAAAGCACTTCTCTGCTCTGCATCTTCTTCAACAAACCGCACCATCTTCTCATCATCCTCACATCAACTCTGCAAATCCTTCATCATCTTCACCAAGCCTTCAACACTCATCATTCCTAGCATCTCAGATCCTCCATCATCATCATTTACATGCTCTATTCATCAAAGTTCACAAGAAGCTCCGTCACGCCATCATCACTCTCCTCCGCCAGAAACACGACAATCACTTATCGGCAACGCACAAATTTTGGAAAAGAAGTAGACAGAAGCAGGATCGGACGGAGAAGTAGGAGGAGTTAAGAGCAATACGAGTTTCTTGAAGAGTTTGCATCTTGGAGCGGGGTTTTTGGTTCTTTATTGTCACTAGGGAGTCATCGTCGGAGCGTCTCCGATAAGTAGGTGATGCTTATTCCGTTCTTCATCTTTTCTCTATCTTTTTGATACCAACGTGTAGCCTGAGACCTCCTGAGTTATTTCCCCAAGGTCTCGGAACTTCGATTTGCTTCCATGATGATTTATTTCACATTTAGCCATCCTAGGGTTTGCGATTTCGTATTGAAATTGGGAGTATTAAGACAAATTTGAAGAAAAATGATGGTATATTTGGGATCAAGGTTAGATATCAGGTAGTATTGGTCTTTAGAATTTCGAGATTAGAGGCGTTTTGGCTGTTGATCTGGGTGGTGTTGTTTGCGGCCACCATGAGAATGCAAGAGAAGAAGTTGAAGAGGCAAAGCTTCTAACCCTACTAGTTAACCAAAAGGCACCGCTTTTTCTCTCATTTTGTTTTTATTAGGAATTGATAAAATTCATAAAAATCTGAACGTGGGTTTGAGTTGGAAATGGTTGGGCTTGAAGATGAGGCCATGCGTTGGGTTTCTGAAGCCCGTTACTCTTTTTTTTCGGAAGCTAAGTGCCTAGCAACAAAAACATCTTGGGCTTATCACATGCTTGGGCCTCTACGCCTGATTTTACTGCAGCACCCCCTGAAATCAAACTTCCACCCCTCTAACTCTTTTCTAATATCTTGTTTTTTTTTTACTTTTATTTTAGTTTAAATTTCTTCCAATTTTATTAATAAAAGTAGTAAAAAATATACATATGATAAAAAGTAATAATAATAAAAAAATAATAAATAAAATTTAGGACTTTCTTTTTTATAATAAAAAACTACAAAAATCAATAAAAAAATTTTAGGCTTTTATTTGATTTTAGGAAATTAATTCATAATCTTTCGATTACTTGAAAATTGCGATTCACCTTTGTTTGTTGAGTTAAGTCTTATGCAGGTTCATTATTTGATATGTGAATGTGTTTTGGATTCTGATTGTGATTTATTTTCACATCGACGAAGTTGCGACACTTATTCCAAATATTCGAACTCTGACAGTTTGTTTGTTGATGCCATCTCGCACGAAGTATCTCGGATTAGTTTACTTTGGTTGCACTTTTTGCGGACGTCATTGTTGGTTTGGTATTACACTACTTCCAAGTTATATTTCCGCATTTATCGCTTTTCTAGATATCATGAGAAGTAGGAAATAAAGAGCGTGCATTCGAAGTCGCTATTTAAAGACCTGTAGCAGGCATTCTGCACTTCATTTCTTATATGTGTTATGCTTGTGTTTGTTTTCTTTCTTGTTGATCGATGAGTCACTCAATTTAGAAATTGAGATCACGACTTCGCTCTCAGTGCATGCTCCCTATAGGATTTTATCGCTTTCATTTATTTCTTATTGATCGACGAGTCACTCAATTTAGAAATTGAGATCACGACTTCGCTCTCAGTGCATGCTTCCTATAGGATTTTATCGCTTTCCTTTATTTCTTGTTGATCGATGAGTCACTCAATTTAGAAATTAAGATCACGACTTCGCTCTCAGTGTATGGTCCCTATAGGATAGTTTGTTAGACTTTCTTTGGCATGCTAATTTAGACAGGACCCCTCATCGTATGTTAATATTAGGTTAGAGATAGGTTAGTCTCCCTTAGATGTTTTCTTCCTGTTTTTTCATAATTGCATTTAAAACTAAAACTTCTTTTTTCTTGGCAAATGTATAAAAAATGCTAATCATACAAAAATTCTTTTCATGGTAAAAAATACCAACCAATCCATTTCTTTTTGCTGTTCGGCTTTTCTCTTCTAAGAGCATGTTAGCTCCTTTCCACTACAGGTCGTAAGTCTCCAAAGGTCGAGCAGTGGTGGAATGATCAAATGCAACATTGTTCATTTAAAAAATACAAATAAACAAAACATATGAGCCGAACTACGGTAGCTCTGATTCCTTAAAAAGGACATGTAGGCATTGGGATAGGGCCCAAGCGAGTACAATTTTATTTTCCCTCATTCTTTCTCTTTTCTTTGCATGCATTCTCTCTTAGTTTATAACCTTTAAGCATTAGATTGAACACACCCTTTGATTAGAATTATGAGAGTGGATCCCGTAGAGTACTATAGACGTGTGGGGTGCCAATACCTTCCCCTCGCGTAATCGAATCCCTTACCCAATGTCTCGGTTGCAAGACCTTGATTTCCCCCTTTAGGTTTTTCTTCGATGATTTTCCTTTCCCTTTCATATGGGATAAATAAATACTCTGTGGCGACTTCATTGATTTTACCGCTACACCCGCTTATAGTTGTTTGCTAGGAAGGCCATGGATACATGGGGCAGGGGCTGTCACTTCAAATTTACACCAGAAACTGAAATTTATACGTGAAGGGAAATTGGTAATCATAAATGGGGAACAGGCATTATTGATATCTCATTTGTCCTCTTTTAGCATTATGGAGGCGAATGAAGCTGCTGTTGGAACCCAGTTCAAAGCCTTATCCATTGATAACATAAGAGGAAATGAGAATTCTATGGTTTCGCTTAAGGATGCGCAGCAAGTTGTGCGAAAGGGTCATAGCGAGGTATGGGGACTGATTGTGGATCATCCTGTGAACAAGAACAGAGCCGGCTTGAGGTTCTCTTTGAAGAATGACAAAGGTAAGAGCATGAAGTTTAAGTCTGCGGCGAGCAAGTATCAAGACATCTTCCGTAGCAGGGGTTATCTTCATCCAACTGTTTCCAGGATTAATGTCATTGTGGAAGATGAAGTAGAGCAGGAAATGCCGAATTATGTGACACACAGAGTTAGGGTTCAGAATTGGATCACCATTGATGTTCCCTCTTGCATACATGTTTCAAAGTAATTTGTTTTGTTAATCTTTTTGAAAAGCTTTCACTCTGCCCAAGGTGGAAGTATTAATGTTGTAGGGCTTATCTGTTTGCTATGACTTTTAAAATCAATAATAAAAGTTGTCTTTGTTTCCCAAATTGTGTCTTTATTTTCTGCTTTTTTTTCTTGGAAAATGGTAATCAGAAAAAACCTTTCAAAATAAATAATAACTGAAATTCAATCTGCATGATCACTTATTATATGTGTCAGTTTCTAAAAGCAATCATAAATCATATGTGCATATTAATTAAAAAACTCATTGAATACAATGACCCTGCATCCTCTCCCAACTTTGAATGTCCTGTGTATGGGGCCGAAGAAGAAGATTATGATGAGATTCCAGAAGAGGTCTCACAGTTGCTTGAGCACGAGGAAAATACTATTCCTTTAATACTTTTGATTTTCTAACACCATAAGTGATGGATCTTTTACAGAGAGTGTAAAGGTTCATGCATAACTATATTGTGTCACCTAAGACAATGAATGTTATTTTTAAAAAGATTAATTTTACCATCTAAAAAAGAATAGCGATATGATTTATTGTCCGTTTGTCTGTTATTTATGTATAAACTTTCAATAATTAAACAAAGAGTTATTAAAATAAAATTTTAATTCATTTTTATGTATTAAAAAATTAATTTTTAAATCATATAACGAAAATATATATTATTGAAGATTAAAATATAGTTGAAATTATAGTTTTTCGAAAAAGATATATTTTTAAATTTTTTTATAAAAATATTTGAAATAGTATTTTATAATAATGATATAAATTAATATTTTATTTAAAATATTTTTTAAACAAAAATGTATAACATAATAAAAAAAATTCTAATAAAAAAGGTGCATCAAACAAAACTTAACTAAAAAGGAGGAATTTATTCAGGAACAAATGGAATTCTTTGTACTTCATAAGCAACTAATTAGAAAAAGTTGAATAAAAATTTCAACCTTTAAAATTCTTATATAAAGTCTTCTTAAATAAAAAAAAATAAAAAAAAGAGGAAATTCACAATATATTTTTCTGAAATGTAGGGTAGAGAAAATAAAGAGATGGCAACACAGAAAAAAAGAAGAAAGGGTCGATGTTGAGTTGTATAAGCAGGCGGCGCGTGAACACACCGCACCACAGGAACGGGTGGAAACCCAAATGCTACCAGGTATGTGACTTCCAATTGCAATTTTATTTTATTTTATTAAATAAATAAGTAATAATATAAAAACAATAATAAAATTAGGGTTACTCGGCTTTATATAAATGGAACAGGTTCATAGAGGTTAAGTTTTCGGTGAGTTTTCAATTCATAAAGTGGAATAGTTCTCTTGAAAAGGAAAAGGTACATCTCCTTCAAAAATATTTATTATTTCTTTTCAAATTTTTGATTTATTATTTCAAAAATCAGGTTATATTATTGCTTGGAGTTTTTTAAGAATTTAGATGATGACTTCAATTCAAACAACTTCTCCTTCAAAGGAATCACAAAACAATGAAAATCTGCCACAAATAAAACCAACAATTTCTTGTCAGTATATTACTTCTTCGTCATGTTCTGAAACTCAACAAAGTGTTGAGAGCATGGAACAAATGGTCAAGAACAATGACGAGGAAGTTCCTGAAGAAAATATTAATTCAAATGACTTTACTACACCAAAGGCTAAGAGATTTAGAATACCAAATATAATGTTAGATAATTGCCCTCCAGCTCCAAAGAGAGGTATGGTAAAAAGGGATTGATATTGTTATGTGTATGATTTTATTCAAAGTTTTTGTATCATCTAGAATAAATTCATTCGGTTTTATTCAAAGTTTTTCTTCACGTAGAATACATTTATTCTTATATGCACCAAAAATTGTTTTTGTAGTTTAATTTTAAGAGTTTATTAGTTCATTCATTAAATTTGTTTTAGAGGTGACAATGACTTTAAAGAAGTAGTTCTTTTCTATTTTTACATTATGCAATTAGTAATCTATTGTTATACATGTTTATTTTAATTCATAAATCTTGGTTAACTTTTTTTGTTTGTTAGTTATTAGTATGAATGTGATGCAATAGAATCTTAATTTAACAATCCTATAATAATGTAACCTGTAAACTACCTCCTTAAACTTCTCCTCTCATCCAACCTAAACTACCTCCTTAAACTTCTCCTCTCACCCAACCTAAACTATAGAGAATTTGGGGATATACACAGACTTTTTTTGTAGATTTAAAACAATATTTTAGCTTTTTTGTTTTTCTTTTTGGTTGGATATGGATATTATATGTTGTTGTATTCTCCTACTGAATAAATAAAAATCATACTATTTTTTTTTTGTAAAAGTTGTATATTCTTCTACTGAATTAAAAAAATCATTATAACATGTGTATTACATGCTAAGTGACTTAATTAGGGTTTCATTTATTAGAATATTCTAAAACTCTTTTTACTATACAATAACCTTAATATATATATATATATATATATATATATATATATATATATATATATATATATATATATATATATATATATATATATATATATATATATATATATATATATATATATATATATATATATATATATATATATAGACGAAAAATCTTTCAAGTTGAAAACTATGATCGTTGAAATAACTTTTCAGTGGTTAAATTTTTTTTCTCATCTACGCCTATAAAGATTATGGGTTAGATTAACGATGTCTTAAAAAAATGGTTTTTTTACTATAGATAGGACTATTTTTAAAATGCAATTAGTAATCTAACTATAAGGTTTTTTTTTTAATTCATAAACCTTTTTCGTTTTTCCTTTTATTTGTTAGTCTACGTATAGTGCAATTAAATATAAATTTATTAATCCATCAAAAAAATAATATGAATTTAATAACTATAGAACATGATAAAATTTGTTCTTCAATAGTCCTATCTAAGCCAAACTTCAACAATTGACGGATTCTAACTGGGAAAAATCTGATTAGATAAACTATAGAAAATCTAGGTGTACACGTATTTTCTGAAAAACTGTATATTTGAAACAAGATTTGAAACATTATTGGCGAAAAACTGTATCTTTACTTAGAAAAACATGTGTTTTATATGTAGAACTAAGAAGAAACCTATGCTATCGTACGGTCTTGTCTGAATTTATATTATAGGTATATTTGATTATTATTTATAAAATATAAATTTATTCAATTGATATTCACATAGTTATGAATATAAGCTAATAATATATACCAACTTTTAAACATTGATTCATAAATATAGGATAATAATATACACTAAATTTTAAGTATTGATTCGTTCTTATAATAAACACTATCACACAGTTCCGTTCCGTTTGGATTCATATTACACTATGAGATATCTCATTTATTAGTTTAGAAATTTGTTTTACCGATTATAAACATTTATATAATATTAAATATAAACTAACAATATATACGATCTTTATGGATCGATCCAAATAGTATTTTCAAATATTTGTAAAAACAATACACTTATTTGATATAATATAAGTGCTTAGAACCCGTTTGCGCGTTTATAAAAATACTTTTCCATTTATAATAATATTTGTAATTTATTTTCGTTTATAAAAATAACTGTAACAACAATAGACTTTTACCGTTTATAAAAATATTTGTAACTTGTTTCTGTTTATTAAAATAATTGTTGTTGGAAACTCACTAAAGTCTATGATGAATTTCTACCACAATGACAATTAATTATGAGACAAACAAAGAAAGAAGACAAGACAAATAATTTCAATAGAATTTCTCTCTGCTCAAAAACTGTGAAAATTTTCTTGTTCACTTTGCAACTGCAAAATACTGTGAATGACTTGATTGACTTGCTTACAAAAATAGGGGTTACTCCCTCTATTTATAACTGAGCTTGCACCCTAAGCTCAAAGCCTAAAATATCTATTTTATTACTAAATCAAATCTAATCTATTCTAGACTTAAATCAAATCTATTTAAATCTAAAACAAATCTAGCTTGCTTTGATCCACAAGCTAACCCTTCGACACATAGTTTCGACACACTGAATTACAATTTAATACACCATTTAATTCACTGTGCCTAAACTATCTATGTTCATCATGGCTCTTAGTCTTCTGAATACTTCGACTTGCACTCCCTTCGTCATGATATCTGCAATTTGATTTTCAGTTCTACAGTGTTCCAAATTCATCTTCCCATCTGCTACCTACTCTCGAAGATAATGGAACCTCATTTCGATGTGCTTACTTCTATGATGTGCTATTGGGTTCTTTGCCAGATTGATAGCTGACATACTGTCGATCTTCATGGTAATTTCTCCATGATTTTTCCCCGTTATCTCTTCGACCAAGTTCACCATCCATGTTGCTTGACATGCACAAAGAGAAGCATCTATGTATTCTGCTTCACATGATGATAATGTCACTACTGGTTCCTTTCTTGAACTCCAAGCAACTGGTGCACCGCCTAGCATAAACACATATCTGTTGTACCCTAATATTTTCTCCTAAGATCCCTTCATCATACCATGTTGAGTCATTCAGAATAAGATCACATTAAGATTCTTGGTTCCCTCCCTATATTTATCTTTTCTCTTTAAGGAATCATCAAGCACCTTGACTTGTGTTCTTTTGTGATCATGAATATTTTTGTCTTGATTTCTCCTCTTAATTAATAAAATGAAATGTTGGTTTGTCTTGCTTGTTACTAATATAGGTAAAGACAATGAGATTTAACAAGTTGCTTCATGGGTTCATGAGTTTATTTCCATGCCCTAGTCAATAAAGCTTGAGAAGTTCAAACCTCACCATTGGATTTCTTTTGGAAGAAATGGCATGGCAAGGTTATTTTGGTTCACCACATTTCAAGGTTATCAAATTTGGTTCAAAAGCACAAGGGGTTGATTGGAGAAGTTGTCATGCTTGGACAAGGCTCTGTTCCCATTGGTCACAAATGCATATTTCTCTTAATTCTCAATATATGGAAGTGGTTGTGGTTGCTATGATTTCTCTTTATCATCCTTAACAACTTATATTTACAAAGCATTTGTGTTGGTACAAGAAGTTTGTTCAAAATTGTCAAAGTTCCTCAAGGAATTTTTCTTGATCTAGGAGCTAGGGTTTTGAACTTCAAAAGAGTATATCTTGCTCATATTTTGGTATTTTTGAGTGATTCCAAAGACATCCTTCTCTTCAAAGGGTTATCAACAAATCACTTCAAAAGTTCCAAGGAGTTTTCATGTGGAAGAAACTTGATGAAGAAGAAAGATTACAAGTCCTCTAGATAAATCCCCAATTTTCCATGTGTGACTTCAAATGATCATAACTTGGTCAATTTTTAACACCTTGATCCTATTATTTTTCCATAATGATCTCGAGGATGTGAACTTTATGCCTTCTTGTATGTGCAAAGTGAGAAAATGGACGGAAGTTGCCTTAAGGATACAAAATATTATAGGTCATTTCATGATTTTTTGCCAACTTCAACAATTCATAACTCTCAATTTTTGGAGATTTTGAATGATTCAAGTCCCAAAATGTCATTCAAGAGGTCTATTTCATGCCATGTTTTTTTGGTCAAGAGCAAATTCCAAGAGGAAGGCCATGTTTGGATGCAAAACATTATAAGTCACTTTTGAAGAAAAATTTGAAATATTTCTAAGTATGGAAAGTCAACCCTTTTTCTCCAACTTTGACTCAATGCAACTTTCAGCTCAAGCATCCATTTGATCCCATTCTTTTTCCGTTGAAAATCTTGTAACCTCGTCTTTCTAAAGCATCAAGAATCATGCCCTAAGATCCCTTGAGCTGAGAATGCCATGAAGTTTCATCTCAAGTAAGATTTTGAAATCTTTGTTTTGGCTTCTAATCACAAGTTTTCCACGTGTTTATGCCTCTAAACATGTTTAATGAAGTTCCAGAATTGTTTAGCACAACAAAACACGCGTTTTGATCAAATTAGAAGTCTCACTTTTCTTGTTTGCAACTTCACACGATTTCTATCCAAACTTCATCATTTCACGCGCTTGGACATTCCATTTGATTCCCTATAAATAGAGGGTCATCCCCCATTCATTTCCCCAAGCTTGGATAACCAGAATTACCCTTCCAAACTTGTTCCATAACTCAAAATTCAGCAACTTCGAAATCCATTCTCAAGCCTTTTTCAATCCAATTTTTCCATCAATTCACCTTCCTTGATCTTCCCTGAAGCTAACCATATAATTACATTCAAGAACCATGCCCTATATTGCTCCATAGAAGTCCAGTTTCAGAGCTCTGCATCTCAACTTCAGTAGGTGGATTCCTTCATCACTTCTTCAAAACATTGATATCATTGTGATGCTCTCATTGCTCTGGTTCTAGTCACAACACTTGTTTTTTACTGGAAACACGTTTTGACCATGAAAATTCAAATCCCTTTTCAGTACTTTCCTTCCAAATTGCTTGAGCTACAGTTTATATAAATTTGTCGCGAAGGTGTGATTGTCTTCGTCTTGAAGAGACGAAGCGGATGGCATAGGTCTCGTGCTCTAATTTTACAGATTGAGCAACCTGGTTTTGGGACTGGCTGGAGGTTGAACATGACCAACGTGTCATCTTCTAACCAATGAAGGCGCGTCATCTGTGTTTTTCAAAAATCTGATTTAATTAATGATCATATGCATTATTCACTAAAGTCCATAACATGCACAGCGCACCAGGTCCACTTGATTTGTTTAATAACGCGTTTTGACATTGATCAGATGGCCCATATTTTTTTGGTTTTTATTTTCTTTTCTGATTTTTATATTTAATTGTTTTAAACTTCAAAAAATCATAGAAAATTCATTTTTACTCCAAAAATTCTGAAAAAATTCTGAAAAATATTTTTGCTTATTCTCTTTGAGTTTTATTTTTTCACAATTTAATTTTGTGTTTTGGTATTTTTTTTATAAATTTTCACTTTATTTAAATTGTTTTAAATGTTTAAAAATACTTTTATGCATTTTTAAATTCTGAAAAAAATTATGGAATGGTCCAATGATATTGTGACAAATATTAGTGACCTCACTTATTTTTTATTTCTGACTTGGTATTTTTTATCATTTTTAGTTTATTTTATTCATTTCTTTTAATTTTAAAAATAGTTTCTGACTTTAAAAAATTAACAAAAAATTTATAAAATCATTAGAGTCATTTTCTGATTTTTCTATGGACTTACTTTTTATTTCTTGATCAATTTGAACATAGTTGATATTTTTCTCTTTTATTTCTATTTTAAAACATTTTTTAAACCTTTTTTGTATATATTAAATGTAATATTATTTTGTGACTATTTTCTGGCTGATCTTGAGTTAAAATTTTTATCATGAACTTTATTAACATCATTGAATCCATGGTGTTGAGTCTAACTCCACAAAAATGGATGAATGATTTTAATAATAGTTTGATTAAATTTAATTCAAAAGTGGTTTGTATATTCTCTCCCACCCCTCTTCATCTCATCCCTTTCTTATTGCACTAAGTGTTATTGGAGCATGATCTCTATATCATGTCTCAAAACAAATGGTGCATAGATTGTTATTGACTGGCCTCAAAATAGGTGCGACTTCTATATAAGTTCACTTACGATTGCTTAACATAGCGCTAAATTTTGTCCCGATTTGAATAAATGATCATTCGTGGCCCAAACTTATGTTTGCAAGCCCAAGTATGTTAATGTGATCTCTTTGATCCAATAAACTTGAGATTCATTGTGTGGAGGCTTTGGTTATACCAATCCTCTAATGGATCTACAACACCTTTGGTCAACGCGGATCACTTAAACATTGTTGATCATTAAATGGCACTCATGAGGATTCTAAATGGATGATATACTTGAAAAAAAGCAAATGCAACTTGTTGTATGGAGGATTTGGTTCTACCAATCCTCTAATGAGTTCAAAATACAAGTTTCAAGATGATCATCCAACTAACCACTAATCACTAATAATTGATTTTATCCTTTATTTTTATTATATGCCCCTTTTATTTTATGCACTATCTACTTTTAGCATTTACATTTCATGTCATTTTCATCTCTGCTCTTTTGAGTATTTACTTTCTTGTCATTTTTATTTTTACTCACTTGAGCTTCACTTTTCTTTTTTAAAACACCTAATAATCAACATAAACCCTAAAAATCTTTAATGATACTTGGACTATTTGTTTACTATCCTTGGTATTATGGAGTATTAGACTTTTTGGACTTATGATTAGAAACCTTGGCCTATGACTGGAGACCTTGTGACCTTATCTGATTATTTTGTCTGGAGTTCTTGAGGTTTACCTCAAGGAATTGGGTTGTTTGTTTGTTTTGTGTGCAGGTTATTATGATTACACTCTTTGTTTGTAATCTGGAATTCACCCGTATACAATCGTTACTCTGCCCAATTTTTGTGAAGACTTAATACACTTGAAGTTTGGTTCTTTCAAGAGGTCTAGTATCATTGCTTGTTTGGTTTCAATCTAAAAAATGGGAATTCTATCTTGGCTCATGGTGTCAAGTATTGGCTTCTTGTTGGTTAGATGGTTCTTATCCCTAGCTTTTACCTTGTGCTTTAGGATAGTCCCTTCTTCTCCTCCCATCTTCTTTAATTTCAAAAATCTTCTCTCTCCTTTTGAAAAACTCTTCTTGTTTTTTTTAACTTGAACCACTTTCATAATAAACTTGGACTTAGGTCCATGCATTTTCAAAACATTTTCATAAATAAACTTCAATAAACTTAATAATACTTTGACATTTTTTTGCAAGAAGACTAAAAGTCAATTAATCTCATTTCAAACCATTCTGCCACTATGGCTTTTATCTTTAAACTTTTCTCAAAAAGATTGGGCTCTTGCCAATCCTTGTAATGACGCAAACAACTATACTTCTACAATATGTAATGAAGAGAGATATTTTCCACTTGGGTGTTGAGTGAGGCATTGTTTATTTTAAAATCCAAGCCATATCCTCCACTTTGAGATGATGCAAATTCTCTTTTCTCATGATTGTGAGTAGTAAGTATGTTTTCCACACGGACAATGACAATGATGTCTTATCTCATAAAATTAACCAACACACTTGTATTTTAAATTTTTTAAAAGAGGAACTACGTGCACCCTGATCCCCTATTGCACGGAAGGTGGTACATAGAAACTAAAGGTTCGCAACCGCGGCGGGTGCAAAAACCATAAAAATATATTTTTTTTCTCACCTCCACCATCCATATTTTATACAACATTTTTATAGCCAAAATATACAGATTTTACAAAGAGGTTCCTGCGGAGTACCGTAGATGTTCAGGGTGCTAATAACTTCCCTTTGCATAACCAACCCCCTTACCTTGAATCTTTCCCCCCTTTTTTAGGTTATTCGCTATTTTCCCATTCCTTTGGAAACAATAAAGTACGGTGGCGATTTTATTTTGATTTGTACAAGTCTAGTCAATCCCATGGCTTAGTCTTAAACATTTCTACTTCTACAGAAAAATGGCGACTTCACTGGGTAAAGATTGACCTCTTGTTGGTCCATCCCTAAGTGGGTTGAGCCTATCCTTGTTTATATATGTGTATGTGCTATTGTTGTTTATTTGTTATATGTTATATATATGTTTATCTGGATTTTCCTAGTTTTCGGGATGCTTGGTGATTGCTTATAAGTCCTATACCCGGACTTTGGAAAACTTTAAAATAGGACGGGCGGTATAGTCATGTTAACTTTTAGGGAGTAATCCCAAAAAAGGAGGCATGAGATCCCCCACTCAGTGGAGGCCCCTTTGACTGTAGTGTTGTTTACCGAGTAATCGGAAAGACGTACTACTTTCGACCTGGGAGCCTGCTGAAACTGAGGACCGTAGAATACCAAACCCATCTTGGACTTTTAGGTGTAGTGTGGAAGCTATGACAGAGTAATCCAGAAATAGTTGTCACGCGATACTACGCTCGGACGAGTTTTTCTTGAGAATATTACTAATTACCGAGTTAATCGGGAAGTTGGTAATATCCGAAGGAAGGATGTAGACTCTAGGAACCTTTAGAACCTTGTTCGGCAGGTGATAATTTTTAGACCAATACCTTATGGGTAGTACCTTTGACCTCATGCTCGTGATGTTGAACCTATGAACCTTATATGTGTGATCTTATGTGTGATTGTTGCATCATGCATCCATGCATCCATAAGCATCTTTTGAAGAGATCTTATTTCAAGGGATTTAAAAATTGACAATTTGTGAATATCTCAGGTACTTTTTAACCATGGATTCTGGAAAGAGAAAGACCAGGAAGTACAGTTTCAAGGATCCAAAGATAGATGAGTTGATCAGTCTAATCCCTGAGATCGAGTGTTTTGTAGACTTTCGGAAGAAGTAGGATCCATCATTCCTCTCATGAAGCTGAAGACGAAGGAGGGTATTCTCTCGACCTTGGTCCAGTTCTATGATCTGATGTATCATTGCTTTACTTTTCCCGACTATCAATTGATGCCTACACTAGAGGAGTATTCTTATCTATTGGATTTACCCGTTACCGATTGTGTTCCTTTTACTGGTTTAAAGGGTGAGCCAAAACCACATGAGATTTCTGCTTTGATTCATTTGGGGAAGTCTGAGGTGGAAGCCCATATGACTACCAAAGGAGGGATTAGAGGATTACCAGCTCAGTTCTTATTGGAGAAAGCTTGCTACTTTTCCAGGATGAAGAGTACAGTCGCTTTTGAGGCCATCTTTGCTCTACTTGCTTACAGGATATTCTTATTTCCTAATGTGGACAGGTTTGTTGACATTAATGCTATCAGGATCTTCATGATCGGAAACCCAGTTCCTACCTTGTTGGGTGATGCTTATTACTCTATTCATCTTCGGAATTCTTATCATGGGGGGATGATTATCTGTTGCACACCCCTGTTGTACCGGTGGTTTATCTCTCATATGCCTCAGTCTGATGCTTTTTGGGATGACAAGAAGGAACCCTGTTGGGCTCCTAAGATCATGGCACTTACTCACTCGGATATTGATTGGTATCATCGAGCTTACCAGGATATGGAGATTATTGACAATTGTGGTAGTTTCCTCAATGTACCTCTTCTTGGTACAAAGGGAGGAATTAACTATAACCATGTTCTTGCACGACGACAACTCGGTTATCCGATGAGGAATAAATCAAATAGTATTCATTTGAGTAGTTTCTTTCTGAAGGAGGGAGAACACCATAGGGAAGCTAGGGAGCAGATTGTGAAGGCCTTGCGTCACATTCATAAGAAGAGTAGGAAGGATTTGGGACCTAGGGGTGCAGTTTCATTGGAGCCATATCTTCAGTGGGTCCAAACGAGAGCTATTCAGTTGAAGATGTCGTATTCCCAAGAAACACCTATGCCTGATCTATTTGTGAAGACTACTCCTCCCTTATTAGATGATCTAGAAGATCTGCAGCTTGCTTTGGTCAGGATGCAATAGGAAAAGGATGCTTGGAAGAACAAGTGCCAAACTTTAGAGATTTCTTATAGAGCATACTTGAAGGAGAAAGATGACTTGATTGAGATCCTTGAGAGTCGAGCGGTAGAGACTATGGAGAGGCAAGGGGATTTATTTTCTCCTAAGCCTCAATCAGATGCTGATTACTCACTTCCTAATTCAGGTGATTGGAAGAAGGTTGCCACCAGGTACGCGGAAGAAAACCAGAAGTTGAAGGCTCAGATTGCCAGGCTCACAGGGAAGCACCAACGTATAGAGTGATCTCCATCAGCTTTACTTCTGAGGGTTTTAGATTTTATTTTCATCTTTTACTTGGGATCATTGAAACTTGTAATCCATTTTGGAGTTGTTATAATAAAAAATTCCAGTATTTAAATTGCGTTATTACTTTGATATTTGCAATATGTCCATAAATTTTAAATCCCTTGAAATATTAAATAATAAAATAAAATCATGTACATTACATACCATGCATCATATTGCACATATTTCTTGCATTTTTTATGCATATCCAGGTGTCTTACCAAGCTTCTTTACTTCGTTCAGCAAGATGACTCACCACTACAACACTCGGGATAATTTCAGAAAGAAGATGGACAACTTAGAACAAGAGAATCACGAGTTGTGCGAGGAGGTTTCTACTTTGAAAGCCGGCATGTCCAATCTTACTGCTCTGATGGAACCTCTGGTGGCTACTCAGAATCAGCCACCGAGTGTCCAACCTCAACCAACAAGGGCAACTACTGAAGCTCCGACTGTTCTCCTATCTTCTACTTCAGTTGTTGTTCAAAACTGCATGCCTCAAGGTTATCCATGGGGAATGCCAGAGAATTTTACACCTGAAGGTTTCAATCTTGGTCCTCAAGATACTCCAATTATTCAGACTATTATTGCTCTGGCACCTCCTATGGTGCATGTTGCTCCTGATGCGCCTCCTTCGGTGAATATGGTTCTATTTTTTAACAATGATGTGTCTCGTCCTTTCCCTCCACCGAGTGAAGACTTGGGTCTTTATGACAGAATGGATGATTTTCAAGATCAGTTTGACAAGATGCAAAGAGAGATGAAGGCCCTCAGGGGAAAAGAGCTATTTGGGCAGAATGTGAATGAATTATCCTTGGTCCCGAATGTTAAGATACATGTGAAGTTTAAGGTCCTGAAGTTCGAGAAGTACAAGGGAAACACTTGCCCTCATGCTCATTTGGTGATGTATGTAAGGAGAATGTCTACCTATACTGATGACAAGCGTCTGCTGATTCACTTTTTTCAGGATAGTTTGATCGGTGTTGCGCTGAAGTGGTATATGAGTTTGGACATGTTAACATCCATACTTTAAATGACTTGGGAGAAGCATTTATCAGATAATACAAGTACAACATGGACATGGCACCTGACCGTGATCAACTCAGGGCCATGGTTCAAAAAGACAGGGAATCGTTCAAAGAATATGCACAGAGATGCCGTGAGGTAGCCTCCCAAGTGATTCCTCTCATTGAAGAGAAGGAGATGACTAATATTTTCTTGAAAATGCTGGGTGCTTTCTACTACGAGTGGATGGTAGCAAGTGCACCAAGAGACTTTACTGAAATGGTAGGAATGGGTATTCGCTTAGAAGAGGTTGTAAGAGAGGGCCGTTTAATGAGAAGTGAAAGCTTTGGAGGTGTGAAGAAGCCATCTTATGGGTTTACCAAGAAAAATGAAGGGGATGCAAATGTTGTTATGCAACAGATGAGGGTTAATACTCCTAGAAGGAATTATTAGCGTCATCAGCAATTCGTGTCAGTTACTCCAATTGTGGGTGCAGCTCCAACTACCGTTGCTTATCAGAGATCGTCCCTGCAGGGGAATCAAGGGTATAATCAGAGAATGGAGAGCTATGACCTTATTCCTATGAGCTATACAGAGTTACTACCGACATTGATTCATAAGAAGCTGGTTCAGACCTGACCACCTCCCGTTGTACCATCACCATTGCCTTGGTATTACAAGGCAGACCAAACATGTGCTTTTCATCAGGGAGCACCAGGACATAATGTTGAGAATTGTTATCCTTTGAAGACTGAGGTGCAGAAATTGGTGAAGTCTGGTATTCTATATTTCAAGGATGTGGGACCTAATGTGAAAGAAAATCCTCTACCCAAGCATGGAGGAGTAAATGTTGTGAATATGGTGGCCGATTGTCCAGGCGACTTCCGGTGGTTAGAGAAGATTTGGTAAAAATGCATGCAGACCTCTGTAAATTTAGCTACTACACGCATGACCATTCCGGTTGTGCTATTTGCAGTACATACATACAGTGTTGCGATAAGATAAAGGCTGATTTACAAGAGATCATGGATGAGGGCCTCATCCACATAATCAGGCCTAGGGAAGAGTATGAAGAGGAGGTGAATATGGTTTCTGGGTGTCCTGGAGAATTCATAATTTTTGATGTAGAGTATATGAATGAGGACCTTGTGCAATTGCATGCTACTTTCTACCATATGGCTGGTCAGGTAGAACACCAGTATGGATCTTGCCGAATTTGTTTCCAGGACTCCCGAGGATGTTCAATCATGAAGAAGGGTGTTCAATTATTGTTAGATAATGGAGTTATCAAGGTTACAGGTCAAAGGGATAATTACCATGAAGTTGATTTGATTGAGGTTTGCTTGACTGAAGAAGAGTCGGATGAAGAGTATGCCTCTGCAGATGAATATTTCTCCTCAGATGAGGATTTGTTTTCCAAAAATGACTCAATAATGACTGATTATGTTGAAGAAGGGGTAAACATCATTGTACCTTGTTTTGGGGAACCCGCCTATCTCGAAGTTGAATATTATAGCAAGCTAGCTATTACCCCATTGGTGGTTAGTTTTCTGGGTCCTATCCCCTACAAGTCAGATAAGGCGGTGCCCTACAAATACAACGTTACAATCTTAGAGGATGGAGTGGAAGTTCCCATCCATCCGATGCTTGATGTTGGGAATATTGCTGAAAATAGCAGGGTGACCCACAACGGTCGTGTGTTTGCACTAGCTTTTCGAGGAGATGTTAGTGCTGGAAAGAAAATTACTGAGAATGTTGAACCCAAGAAGGCTATGGGTGAGACTAGTGGGGCTATGTTAGAGAAAAAAAATGGATGATATTTTGAATATAATCAAGATGAGCGACTACAGAATTGTAGATCAGCTACTGCAGACTCCTTCAAAAATATCTATCTTGGCTTTATTGATGAACTCATCTGCTCACAGAGAATCCTTGATGAGTGTATTGGACCAAGATTTTATGGAGAATGATATAGGACTTTGTTCCTCTGTTGATTCTTCCCCTCTCATGGAATCTAATATCCGTTCTGCTTGGGACTTAGTCGAGTGTTGTCTTCACCCAAGATTAGATTTGTCTAATTATCCTTAGTGTATTATGGTTATTTTGTTAGCATGCGCATGATAACATCCATACATTCATACACGTCATGTATAGATGAATTTAAAATTCATCACTCATTTGCATTCATTGATGTTTTGTCAGCATATTATCCTCTTTGCAAAGTATTGTTACTCTCTCTCCATTAGAGTTATCAATGTTAAACAAAAAGTGTATATCCTTTCAATTCCCCCCACTGAGTTATCCCTCGTGGTAGTTTTTTGCTTCAACTGTCCTATTCAATTCATTATCTGGATGGAGTATGATCCCCTTTTGATTTTATTTCTCATCGGGTGCTGTCTTGGTTGATTATTTCATTCCAGTTTATTTCTGGTTTGAATCTGTAGTCCCCGACAATATTGTTGTTCTGATTTCTGCAGGCTTCGAACCTTGATTTGAGAATGTGTATTTATTTTGCACGCAAATACTTTTTCTCCTTAACAGGAATGTATTGGTATTCCCCCAGGAAATCAAGCTTCATTTCCCGCCAATCTTGTTATAATTCCTTCTTAAACAGCAGGCGGCAGTTCTTTTTATTTGAGCAACCTGTTCCTTCCCAGTAAGTTTGTTAACGTAAGAAGATGTTTTTCTCCCAATGAATAGTAGCCTTGTCATTATAGAAGGTAGTTCGTTGATGAAAATTTGTTACTCCAATGAATGGTAGCCTTGTCATTATGGAAGGTAGTTCGTTGATGAAAATTTGTTATCCTAATGAATGGTAGCCTTGTCATTATGGAAGGTAGTTCATTGATGAAAATTTGTTATCCCAATGAATGGTAGAGTTGTCATTATGGAAGGTAGTTCATTGATGAGGATTGTTCTCCAATGAATGGTAGCCTCGTCATTATGGGAAGTAGTTCGTTGCTGAGATGTTATTACTCCAATGAATGGTAGCCTCGTCATTATGGGAGGTAGTTTGTTGTTAAGATTTATATTTCGATGAATGGTAGTCTCATCATTAGGGGAGATAGTTCGTTGATGAAGTTTGTTATCCCAATGAATGGTAGCCTTGTCATTATGGAAGGTAGTTTGTTGATGAATTTTTTTTACTTTCAATGAATGGTAGTCTCGTCATTATGGGAGATAGTTCATTGTTGAGTTTGGTTGTATTTCAATGATAAAAACATTCGTTGAAAGATTCCTACAGTTGTATTTTTACCCTTTCCAGGTGAAATATCTTGGTTAAAGAAGAAACTGAGACCAGTTCGTGGCGTATAGTCAGTATCGAGGGGAATTTTATCTGATTCTCCATCAAATGGTATCTCTTCGAGGAAGTTTCACAAGAGAAGTTTGTTGTGAAATCTTTACAAGTGGTAGTCTCTTTATTTGAGATAGCTTGTATTTTTACCCTTTCCAGGTGAAATATCTTGGTTAAAGAAGAAACTGAGACCAGTTCGTGGCGTATAGTCAGGATTGAGGCGAAGTTTATCTGATTCTCCATCAAATGGTATCTCTTCGAGGAAGTTTCGCAAGATAAGTTTGTTGTGAAATCTTTACAAGTAGTAGTCTCTTTATTTGAGATAGCTTGTATGTTTACCCTTTCCAGGTGAAATATCTTGGCTAAAGAAGAAATTGAGACCAATTTGTGGCGTATAGTCATGATCAGGGGAAGTTTATCTGATTCTCCATCAAATGGTATCTCTTCGAGGAAGTTTTGCAAGAGAAGTTTGTTGTGAAGTCTTTACAAGTGGTAGTCTCTTTATTTGAGATAGCTTGTATTTTTACCCTTTCCAGGTGAAATATCTTGGTTAAAGAAGAAACTGAGACCAGTTCGTGGCTTATAGTCAGGATCGAGGCGAAGTTTATCTGATTCTCCATCAAATGGTATCTCTTCGAGGAAGTTTTGCAAGAGAAGTTTGTTGAGAAATCTTTACAAGTGGTAGTCTCTTTATTTGAGATAACTTGTATTTTTACTCGTTTTAGGAAGAACGCTAGAATTTTGGGAAGTTTGTTATTACTCTTTGAGACATCACCTTCAGTAAAAGCTAGTGCATTCTCTTTTCTCCACCTTCAGCAAACGTCGGTGTATCTTTTATTTCTTTACCTTCAATAAAAGTCAGTATTGTCCTATGTTTTTTTTACTTTCGTTCTTGAGCGTTTAGTTCATTACCATTCTTAGGTAAGATTGATCTTTTCTGGTTAGCGATTGCCGATCCTCTATGTTGATGTTACTCTCTTTTTTCTATCTCCTCTATGACTGGATAGTTCGCAGCTATTGGTTGATTGTTGCCATCCATTACTTTTCCCTCAATTTTTGAGGCTATGTTATTTTTTCTCCTCTCTGGATCTTACCCCAGTAAAGTTGAGTTTTTTTCCCCAGCAGAGTCAATTCGTCTCTAATAAATTCAAATTTCTATCCTCGGAGTCGTGTTGTTCTCCGGAGATTTAGTGTCCTGGTTGAATTCTTTTGTCAATTTATAGATTCTACTTTTGCTTCTCCAGTGTGTGTCTTTCCCATCTGCATGAAATTCATACATTACATCCATAATCATAAGCATCGCATGGTATCTTAGGGCCAAAAATAGGGCTTGT
Source organism: Vicia faba (assembly GCA_948472305.1). NCBI lineage: Eukaryota > Viridiplantae > Streptophyta > Magnoliopsida > Fabales > Fabaceae > Vicia > Vicia faba. The sequence goes on along the minus strand of OX451740.1, from coordinate 749,216,270 downwards.
TTTATATTTAAGTATCTTCAATCACGTCGAAACAAAGATTTTGATCTCCGTATCTTTGGATATAAGACACTTAAATAAGGGTAGCTGTTGTACCCCAATTTTTGCCCCTAATATCCCTCATCACACTTTGTACATTTCGCATATAGCATTGGTCTCGTGGTTATAAGATCGAAGAGCTTTGGCATTATGGTTTCTCTCTCTGGATGGAGGCTGTCGTCTTACTCAAAATTGATTCAGCTGGCGCTCTCATTTTTCTTGGTATGAAATTAGGGTTTTGGATCTCAAGCAACATAGATGTCTCTGTTATCATATTTCCTCAAGATACAACTTTTTCTTCATCAGATTCCTTTCAAAGAATAAAGGCATTAGGGCCTAACTCAGCCAGAGAATCAGGATTTCTCTTCATGTTGTTTGAGCTTGGTGGTGATTCTTCTATGGAGATTTACTGGATTAAAGTCTCACTTCAAGGCTACATTGAGCTCATTTTAGGAGTTCATTCAGCTCGTTTTATCAAATGGGAGTTGGTCGCTTCAAATGCAAGGTGGCTAGAATCTGTGGATTTAATTGAGATTGAGATACATAACCTTCATTAGGTCATCTGACGCATCATGCATCATTAGTCAATAGTTTGACTTGGGATCAGGGATTTCGAGGAATTAGGTTTGTTGTATGGCTTTAAGGCTCTTATCTTTACACAAGCTTGTTTCAGTTGATTTCTCCATCAATCATTTGTTTGAACTAGGACTTTATTTCCTGGACTTCTTTACCATCAAACTACAGGGATATTCTCTCTCCTCAGCATCAAGTTGCAATCTTTCTTCAATGCTTAAGAATTAGGGTTTTCTTTTGTTATGCTTCAACTGGAGATCATTGGATTAGGGCTCGATCTTGTGGTTATCTTGAGCTTCTCCTTCTTCAACATTGTGGACTTGTTTTGAATGATACAGTTTTTGGTTCTCATCAAATACTTGTTACTTCAATTGCGAGTTAACTTGGACTACTGAGAGAAATGACTAGTGAATTGGATTCGTTTAAACTTCTAATCGTGGTCGGAGTTAATATTGATTCAAGGGTTATTAAGTTCATGACTTTGTTAACGGTTGATTCAAGATAGGGCCAGAAGCTTATTTAGCTCATTTTATGAAAGATGATTGTTTCAAATGCAAGATGACTAGAATTTATGGATTCAATTGAGATTAAGGTTCATTGACCAAGCATGCCATTCGAAGTCAACTGAGTTTCGATTTGTCATGAATGCTCGAGTTACATTAAGGATCGATGTAAGATAAACGTGGAATAGAAGTTTTTAATGTGATTCAAGGATAAGTCATTTAACTTACTTGAAGAACAAGATATATGCGAGAGATGTTACAGGGCTTGTGCATAATTTTCTTGGTTTTCTTGTACTCACAATATAAGGGATTCATCAATTAGCTTTGCTTAGAATTTGGATTATGTTTGAGATTAAAAAAGAAGATTTTGAACTTGAGGTTAAAGAAGGGATCGCGATTCATTCAAGATACATTTTGAGAAGATGTAAGCGTAAGAGAATAAATTTAAAGACAAGTGAATTAATTCAAAGTATCTTTTCTTAATTCAACCATGGCTATTACAAAATCAAGAACTAAGAAGATATACATTTTCAACCATTTAAAATTACATAAAATTGACGATTTCAATCCAACTTATGAATATATTACATCAAAGTCCATAAACCAAAATCCTTTTGCATTTGATGAGCATGACAGTGGTTTCCCAAAGAGTTCGTACAGTAAAAATACACAACCCATAAAGTTTTACGAAAGGTACCCCAGTGGTAATATTGGAAGATAGCGAAGATCCATTTGCATTTGATCAGGATTACAGTGGCTTATCAAAGAGTTCAAACTGTCAAAAATCTATGACCCTAAATAGCTCAGAGAAGAATGTTCACATTACGGAACGTACCCCAATTGTAATTTTGGAGGATAACCATGACCACTTTGCATTTGATGAGGATGACATTGAGCCCTCTCAGTAGGACCTACAATTCGCAGAAACACAAACCATCTCATTCTAAAAAAACATAAGGTAGCAAATAGAAAAATTGAAAATAAACGGCAATCAAAAACCAAAATGAGTCATGAAAATGAACTAATTGAATCGCAATTGTTTCCTAACAACCCTGTAACCATCTCCTAACAACCTATAACCTCCATAACAGAATACTCTAACAAAATTTTCTAACCTCCCATTAACCACCTCTAACTAACCTAACTAACTGTTTCTGACCCTCAAAACAAACTGAGCATAACAGAATTCATTCCCAACCAAATTCCACCTCAAGACTAACCGTAACTACCCTAACAGGATGTCTACAAATCCCAAATTTCTACTGACATTTTATAACTGTCCTCGCAGATCCGTAACTCCATATAACTAACTCAAACTTCTATAACAGAAAGAGGGAGAAAATATTAAATCAGAAACTTATAACCAAAACTCAGAATAACAAACTTTCAAAGAATTTGATCCTCACCTTTAGTTTCTTTAAAAGAAACTTCAATCCAAGGGTTGAGGGCTCTCGATCTGTAACTAACTTCCCAAGCCTATACCTACCTCAAAGCACTTCTCTGCTCTCCATCTTCTTCAACAAACGGCACCATCTTCTCATCATCCTCACATCAACTCTGCAAATCCTTCATCATCTTCACCAAGCCTTCAACACTCATCATTCCTAGCATCTCAGATCCTCCATCATCATCATTTACATGCTCTATTCATCAAAGTTCACAAGAAGCTCCGTCACGCCATCATCACTCTCCTCCGCCAGAAACACGACAATCACTTATCGGCAACGCATAAATTTTGGAAAAGAAGTAGACAGAAGCAGGATCGGACGGAGAAGTAGGAGGAGTTAAGAGCAATACGAGTTTCTTGAAGAGTTTGCATCTTGGAGCGGGGTTTTTGGTTCTTTATTGTCACTAGGGAGTCATCGTCGGAGCGTCTCCGATAAGTAGGTGATGCTTATTCCGTTCTTCATCTTTTCTCTATCTTTTTGATACCAACGTGTAGCCTGAGACCTCCTGAGTTATTTCCCCAAGGTCTCGGAACTTCGATTTGCTTCCATGATGATTTATTTCACATTTAGCCATCCTAGGGTTTGCGATTTCGTATTGAAATTGGGAGTATTAAGACAAATTTGAAGAAAAATGATGGTATATTTGGGATCAAGGTTAGATATCAGGTAGTATTGGTCTTTAGAATTTCGAGATTAGAGGCGTTTTGGCTGTTGATCTGGGTGGTGTTGTTTGCGGCCACCATGAGAATGCAAGAGAAGAAGTTGAAGAGGCAAAGCTTCTAACCCTACTAGTTAACCAAAACGCACCGCTTTTTCTCTCATTTTGTTTTTATTAGGAATTGATAAAATTCATAAAAATCTGAACGTGGGTTTGAGTTGGAAATGGTTGGGCTTAAAGATGAGGCCATGCGTTGGGTTTCTGAAGCCCGTTACTCTTTTTTTCGGAAGCTAAGTGCCTAGCAACAAAAAAATCTTGGGCTTATCACATGCTTGGGCCTCTACGCCTGATTTTACTGCAGCACCCCCTGAAATCAAACTTCCACCCCTCTAACTCTTTTCTAATTTCTTGTTTTTTTTTTACTTTTATTTTAGTTTAAATTTCTTCCAATTTTATTAATAAAAGTAGTAAAAAAAATACATATAATAAAAAGTAATAATAATAAAAAAATAATAAATAAAATTTAGGACTTTCTTTTTTATAATAAAAAACTACAAAAATCAATAAAATTTTTTTAGGCTTTTATTTGATTTTAGGAAATTAATTCATAATCTTTCGATTACTTGAAAATTGCGATTCACCTTTGTTTGTTGAGTTAAGTCTTATGCAGGTTCATTATTTGATATGCGGATGTGTTTTGGATTCTGATTGTGATTTATTTTCACATCGACGAAGTTGCGACACTTATTCCAAATATTCGAACTCTGACAGTTTGTTTGTTGATGCCATCTCGCACGAAGTATCTCGGATTTCTTTACTTTGGTTGCACTTTTTGCGGACGTCATTGTTGGTTTGGTATTACACTGATTCCAAGTTATATTTCCGCATTTATCGCTTTTCTAGATATCATGAGAAGTAGGAAATAAAGAGCGTGCATTCGAAGTCGCTATTTAAAGACCTGTAGCAGGCATTCTGCACTTCATTTCTTATATGTGTTATGCTTGTGTTTGTTTTCTTTCTTGTTGATCGATGAGTCACTCAATTTAGAAATTGAGATCACGACTTCGCTCTCAGTGCATGCTCCCTATAGGATTTTATCGCTTTCCTTTATTTCTTATTGATCGACGAGTCACTCAATTTAGAAATTGAGATCACGACTTCGCTCTCAGTGCATGCTTCCTATAGGATTTTATCGCTTTCCTTTATTTCTTGTTGATCGATGAGTCACTCAATTTAGAAATTAAGATCACGACTTCGCTCTCAGTGTATGGTCCCTATAGGATAGTTTGTTAGACTTTCTTTGGCATGCTAATTTAGACAGGACCCCTCATCGTATGTTAACATTAGGTTAGAGATAAGTTAGTCTCTCTTAGATGTTTTCTTCCTGTTTTTGCATAATTGCATTTAAAACTAAAACTTCTTTTTTCTTGGCAAATGTATAAAAAATGCTAATCATACAAAAATTCTTTTCATGGTAAAAAATACCAACCAATCCATTTCTTTTTGCCGTTCGGCTTTTCTCTTCTAAGAGCATGTTAGCTCCTTTCCACTACAGGTCGTAAGTCTCCAAAGGTCGAGCAGTGGTGGAATGATCAAATGCAACATTGTTCATTTAAAAAATACAAACAAACAAAACATATGAGCCGAACTACGGTAGCTCTGATTCCTCAAAAAGGACACGTAGGCATTGGGATAGGCCCCAAGCGAGTACAATTTTATTTTCCCTACATTCTTTCTCTTTTCTTTGCATGCATTCTCTCTTAGTTTATAACCTTTAAGCATTAGATTGAACACACCCTTTGATTAGAATAATGAGAGTGGATCCCGTAGAGTACTATAGACGTGTGGGGTGCTAATACCTTCCCCTCGCGTAATCGAATCCCTTACCCAATCTCTCAGTTGCAAGACCTTGATTTCCCCCTTTAGGTTTTTCTTCGATGATTTTCCTTTCCCTTTCATATGGGATAAATAAATACTCTGTGGCGACTTCATTGATTTTACCGCTACACCCGCTTATAGTTATTTGCTAGGAAGGCCATGGATACATGAGGCAGGGGCTCTCACTTCAACTTTACACCAGAAACTGAAATTTGTACGTGAAGGGAAATTGGTAATCATAAATGGGGAACAGGCATTATTGATATCTCATTTGTCCTCTTTCAGCATTATGGAGGCGAATGAAGCTGCTGTTGGAACCCAGTTCCAAGCCTTATCCATTGACAACATAAGAGGAAATGAGAATTATATGGTTTCGCTTAAGGATGCGCAGCAAGTTGTGCGAAAGGGTCATAGCGAGGTATGGGGACAGATTGTGGATCAACCTGTGAACAAGAACAGAGCCGGCTTGAGGTTCTCTTTGAAGAATGACAAAGGTAAGAGCATGAAGTTTAAGTCTGCAGCGAGCAAGTATCAAGACATCTTTCGTAGCAGGGGTTATCTTCATCCAACTGTTTCCAGGATTAATGTCATTGTGGAAGATGAAGTAGAGCAGGAAATGCCGAATTATGTGACGCACAGAGTTAGGGTCAGAATTGGATCACCATTGATGTTCTCTCTTGCATACATGTTTCAAAGTAATTTGTTTTGTTAATCTTTTTGAAAAGCTTCCACTCTGCCCAAGGTGGAAGTATTAATGTTGTAGGACTTATCTGTTTGCTATAACTTTTAAAATCAATAATAAAAGTTGTCTTTGTTTCCCAAATTGTGTCTTTATTTTCTGCTTTTTTTTCTTGGAAAATGGTAATCAGAAAAAACCTTTCAAAATAAATAATAACTGAAATTCAATCTGCATGATCACTTATTATATGTGTCAGTTTCTAAAAGCAATCATAAATCATATGTGCATATTAATTAAAAAACTCGTTGAATACAATGACCCTGCATCCTCTCCCAACTTTGAATGTCCTGTGTATGGGGCCGAAGAAGAAGATTATGATGAGATTCCAGAAGAGGTCCCACAGTTGCTTGAGCACGAGGAAAATAACATTCCTTTAATACTTTTGATTTTCTAACACCAGAAGTGATGGATCTTTTACAGAGAGTGTAAAGGTTCATGCATAACTATATTGTGTCACCTAAGACAATGAATGTTATTTTTAAAAAGATTAATTTTACCATCTAAAAAAGAATAGCGATATGATTTATTGTCCGTTTGTCTGTTATTTATGTATAAACTTTCAATAATTAAACAAAGAGTTATTAAAATAAAATTTTAATTCATTTTTATGTATTAAAAAATTAATTTTTAAATCATATAACGAAAGTATATATTATTGAAGATTAAAATATAGTTGAAATTATAGTTTTTCGAAAAAGATATATTTTTAAATGTTTTTTAAAAAAATATTTGAAATAGTATTTTATAATAATGATATAAATTAATATTTTATTTAAAATATTTTTTAAACAAAAATGTATAACATAATATAAAAAAATTCTAATAAAAAAGGTGCATCAAACAAAACTTAACTAAAAAGGAGGAATTTATTCAGGAATAAATGGAATTCTTTGTACTTCATAAGCAACTAATTAGAAAAAATTGAATAAAAATTTCAACCTTTAAAATTCTTATATAAAGTCTTCTTAAATAATTAAAAAAAAAAAGAAGAAGAAATTCATAATATATTTTCCTGAAATGTAGGGTAAAGAAAAGAAAGAGATGGCAACACAAAAAAAGAAGAAAGGGTCGATGCTGAGTTGTATAAGCAGGCCGCGCGTGAACACACCGCACCATAAAAACGGGTGGAAACCCAAATGTTACCAGGTATGTGACTTCCAATTGCAATTTTATTTTATTAAATAAATAAGTAGTAATATAAAAATAATATTTCAACCGTGTATTGATTTTTTTTCTTTTTTCAAATGAAATATTTTGAAATATACATTTAAAAATGAGTTAAAAGGTAAGATAAAACGAAACATTGATGTTCTTTCGCACCCTCCTCCTCCTCTTGGTTGGATCAAAGGAAATACATATGAGGTGGCTAAGGGAACTCCCTCTCTTTGTGCTCGCAGTGCTATGTTCAGGAGTGCTAATGGTGATCAAGTAGGCTTCTTTTCCTTCTTCATTGGGGGAAGGTAATGCTTTACAAGTTGAACTCATGGGAGTGATTATGGCATTCGAAGTGGCAATTGACAAGAATTTGGACAACATTTGGATTGAGTTAGATTCAATAACTGTGGTTAGAGCGCTACACAATACAAACCTTGTCCATTGGTTTATCAAAAGCCGTTGGTTGAACTGCCTGCATAATTTGAGGAATCTTGGTCTTTTGATAACTCATATTTTTTGGGAAGGTAACACTTGTGCTGATAATCTTTCTAGCTTAGGTTTAAAGAATATATATATGCTATTTGTTATAATCATGTAGTTAGAGAAGCTTGAGAAGATTTATTGAACAACAAGCTTGGATTTCTCAAGCTTAAGTTGATGTCTATTTGAGAGGTTTTGGTTTTGGTCTCCTTTCTTTCTTTGTTTTCTTTTTCCTTCTTTAATGATATTTTAAGTTAAAAAAATAATTTAATAATTTATCATGACAAAAAAATAAGTTAATTGAGTAATAAGATTTTTCTTTTAAAAAGAAAAGACAAGTTAATATGCATATTGAAAATTTTGACAAAAGTTATTATTATCAACATTAAAGGTTTATTTGTTTCATCACTGGTGAGACAGAGCACCAGAGATTTTACTGTGGGACATGCAGTTCTCAAAGCTGATTCAAATAAAATGGCTAAACATGAGAAAATATATTCAGACAATCAACATACTTTTATACCATTTGCCTTTAATACTTTTGATTTTCTAACACCAGAAGTGATGGATCTTTTACAGAGAGTTTAAAGGTTCATGCATAACTATATTGTGTCACCTAAGACTATGAATGTTATTTTTAAAAAGATTAATTTTACCATCTAAAAAATAATAGCGATATGATTTATTGTCCGTTTGTCTGTTATTTATGTATAAACTTTCAATAGTTAAACAAAGAGTTATTAAAATAAAATTTTAATTCATTTTTTATGTATTAAAAAATTAATTTTTAAATCATATAACGAAAATATATATTATTGAAGATTAAAATATAGTTGAAATTATAGTTTTTCGAAAAAGATATATTTTTAAATTTTTTTATAAAAATATTTGAAATAGTATTTTATAATAATGATATAAATTAATATTTTATTTAAAATATTTTTTAAACAAAAATGTATAACATAATAAAAAAATTCTAATAAAAAAGGTGCATCAAACAAAACTTAACTAAAAAGGAGGAATTTATTCAGGAACAAATGGAATTCTTTGTACTTCATAAGCAACTAATTAGAAAAAGTTGAATAAAAATTTCAACCTTTAAAATTCTTATATAAAGTCTTCTTAAATAAATAAATAAAAAAAAAAGAGGAAATTCACAATATATTTTTCTGAAATGTAGGGTAGAGAAAAGAAAGAGATGGCAACACAGAAAAAAAGAAGAAATGGTCGATGTTGAGTTGTATAAGCAGGCGGCGCGTGAACACACCGCACCACAGGAACGGGTGGAAACCCAAATGCTACCAGGTATGTGACTTTCAATTGCAATTTTATTTTATTAAATAAATAAGTAATAATATAAAAACAATAATAAAATTAGGGTTACTCGGCTTTATATAAATGGAACAGGTTCATAGAGGTTAAGTTTTCGGTGAGTTTTCAATTCATAAAGTGGAATAGTTCTCTTGAAAAGGAAAAGGTACATCTCCTTAAAAAATATTTATTATTTCTTTTCAAATTTTTTATATATTATTTCAAAAATCAGGTTATATTATTGCTTGGAGTTTTTTAAGAATTTAGATGATGGCTTCAATTCAAACAACTTCTCCTTCAAAGGAATCACAAAACAATGAAAATCTGCCACAAATAAAACCAACAAGTTCTTGTCAGTATGTTACTTCTTCGTCATGTTCTGAAACTCAACAAAGTGTTGAGAGCATGGAGCAAAGGGTCAAGAACAATGACGAGGAAGTTCCTGAAGAAAATATTAATTCAAATGGCTTTACTACACCAAAGGCTAAGAGATTTAGAATACCAAAGATAATGTTAGATAATTGCCCTCCAGCTCCAAAGAGAGGTATGGTAAAAAGGGATTGATATTGTTATGTGTATGGTTTTATTCAAAGTTTTTGTATCATCTAGAATAAATTCATTCGGTTTTATTTAAAGTTTTTCTTCACGTAAAATACATTTATTCTTATCTGCACCAAAAATTGTTTTTGTAGTTTAATTTTAAGAGTTTATTAGTTCATTCATTAAATTTGTTTTAGAGGTGACAATGACTTTAAAGAAGTAGTTCTTTTCTATTTTTACATTATGCAATTAGTAATCTATTGTTATACATGTTTATTTTAATTCATAAATCTTGGTTAACTTTTTTTGTTTGTTAGTTATTAGTATGAATGTGATGCAATAGAATCTTAATTTACCAATCCTATAATAATGTAACCTGTAAACTACCTCCTTAAACTTCTCCTCTCACCCAACCTAAACTACCTCCTTAAACTTCTCCTCTCACCCAACCTAAACTACCTCCTTAAACTTCTCCTCTCACCCAACCTAAACTATAGAGAATTTAGGGATATACAGGGACTTTTTTTGTAGATTTAAAACAATATTTTAGCTTTTCTATTTTATAAACAAATATCGGTAAAACAAATTTCTAAACTAATAAATGAGATATCTCATAGTGTAATATGAATCCAAACGGAACGGAACTGTGTGATAGTGTTTATTATAAGAACGAATCAATACTTAAAATTTAGTGTATATTATTATCCTATATTTACGAATCAATGTTTAAAAGTTGGTATATATTATTAGCTTATATTCATAACTATGTGAATATCAATTGAATAAATTTATATTTTATAAATAATAATCAAATATACATATAATATAAATTCAGACAAGACCGTACGATAGCATAGGTTTCTTCTTAGTTCTACATATAAAACACATGTTTTTCAAAGTAAAGATGCAGTTTTTCGCCAATAATGTTTCAAATCTTGTTTCAAATATACAGTTTTTCAGAAAATACGTGTACACCTAAATTTTCTATAGTTTATCTAATCAGATTTTTCCCAGTTAGAATTCGTCAATTGTTGAAGTTTGGCTTAGATAGGACTATTGAAGAACAAATTTTATCATGTTCTATAGTTATTAAATTCATATTATTTTTTTGATGGATTAATAAATTTATATTTAATTGCACTATACGTAGACTAACAAATAAAAGGAAAAACGAAAAAGGTTTATGAATTAAAAAAAAAAAACCTTATAGTTAGATTAATAATTGCATTTTAAAAATAGTCCTATCTATAGTAAAAATACTATTTTTTTAAGACATCGTTAATCTAACCCATAATCTTTATAGGCGCAGATGAGAAAAAAAATTTAACCACTAAAAAGTTATTTCAACGATCATAGTTTTCAACTTGAAAGATTTTTCATCTATATATATATATATATATATATATATATATATATATATATATATATATATATATATATATATATATATATATATATATATATATATATATATATATATATATATATATATATATATATATATATATATATATATATATATATATATATATATATATATATATATATATATATATATATATATATATATATATATATATATATATATTAAGGTTATAGTATAGTAAAAAGAGTTTTAGAATATTCTAATAAATGAAACCCTAATTAAGTCACTTAGCATGTAATACACATGTTATAATGACTTTTTTAATTCAGTAGAAGAATATACAACTTTTACAAAAAAAAAACTAGTATGATTTTTATTTATTCAGTAGGAGAATACAACAACATATAATATCCTTATCCAACCAAAAAGAAAAACAGAAAAGCTAAAATATTGTTTTAAATCTACAAAAAAAGTCCTTGTATATCCCTAAATTCTCTATAGTTTAGGTTGGGTGAGAGGAGAAGTTTAAGGAGGTAGTTTAGGTTGGGTGAGAGGAGAAGTTTAAGGAGGTAGTTTACAGGTTACATTATTATAGGATTGGTAAATTAAGATTCTATTGCATCACATTCATACTAATAACTAACAAACAAAAAAAGTTAACCAAGATTTATGAATTAAAATAAACATGTATAACAATAGATTACTAATTGCATAATGTAAAAATAGAAAAGAACTACTTCTTTAAAGTCATTGTCACCTCTAAAACAAATTTAATGAATGAACTAATAAACTCTTAAAATTAAACTACAAAAACAATTTTTGGTGCAGATAAGAATAAATGTATTCTACGTGAAGAAAAACTTTAAATAAAACCGAATGAATTTATTCTAGATGATACAAAAACTTTGAATAAAACCATACACATAACAATATCAATCCCTTTTTACCATACCTCTCTTTGGAGCTGGAGGGCAATTATCTAACATTATCTTTGGTATTCTAAATCTCTTAGCCTTTGGTGTAGTAAAGCCATTTGAATTAATATTTTCTTCAGGAACTTCCTCGTCATTGTTCTTGACCCTTTGTTCCATGCTCTCAACACTTTGTTGAGTTTCAGAACATGACGAAGAAGTAACATACTGACAAGAACTTGTTGGTTTTATTTGTGGCAGATTTTCATTGTTTTGTGATTCCTTTGAAGGAGAAGTTGTTTGAATTGAAGCCATCATCTAAATTCTTAAAAAACTCCAAGCAATAATATAACCTGATTTTTGAAATAATATATAAAAAATTTGAAAAGAAATAATAAATATTTTTTAAGGAGATGTACCTTTTCCTTTTCAAGAGAACTATTCCACTTTATGAATTGAAAACTCACCGAAAACTTAACCTCTATGAACCTGTTCCATTTATATAAAGTCGAGTAATCCTAATTTTATTATTGTTTTTATATTATTACTTATTTATTTAATAAAATAAAATTGCAATTGGAAGTCACATACCTGGTAGCATTTGGGTTTCCACCCGTTCCTGTGGTGCGGTGTGTTCACGCGCCGCCTGCTTATACAACTCAACATCGACCATTTCTTCTTTTTTTCTGTGTTGCCATCTCTTTCTTTTCTCTACCCTACATTTCAGAAAAATATATTGTGAATTTCCTCTTTCTTTTTTTTTTTTATTTATTTAAGAAGACTTTATATAAGAATTTTAAAGGTTGAAATTTTTATTCAACTTTTTCTAATTAGTTGCTTATGAAGTACAAAGAATTCCATTTGTTCCTGAATAAATTCCTCCTTTTTAGTTAAGTTTAGTTTGATGCACCTTTTTTATTAGAATTTTTTTTATTATGTTATACATTTTTGTTTAAAAAATATTTTAAATAAAATATTAATTTATATCATTATTATAAAATACTATTTCAAATATTTTTATAAAAAAATTTAAAATTATATCTTTTTCGAAAAACTATAATTTCAACTATATTTTAATCTTCAATAATATATATTTTCGTTATATGATTTAAAAATTAATTTTTTAATACATAAAAAATGAATTAAAATTTTATTTTAATAACTCTTTGTTTAACTATTGAAAGTTTATACATAAATAACAGACAAACGGACAATAAATCATATCGCTATTATTTTTTAGATGGTAAAATTAATCTTTTTAAAAATAACATTCATAGTCTTAGGTGACACAATATAGTTATGCATGAACCTTTACACTCTCTGTAAAAGATCCATCACTTCTGGTGTTAGAAAATCAAAAGTATTAAAGGCAAATGGTATAAAAGTATGTTGATTGTCTGAATATATTTTCTCATGTTTAGCCATTTTATTTGAATCAGCTTTGAGAACTGCATGTCCCACAGTAAAATCTCTGGTGCTCTGTCTCACCAGTGATGAAACAAATAAACCTTTAATGTTGATAATAATAACTTTTGTCAAAATTTTCAATATGCATATTAACTTGTCTTTTCTTTTTAAAAGAAAAATCTTATTACTCAATTAACTTATTTTTTTGTCATGATAAATTATTAAATTATTTTTTTAACTTAAAATATCATTAAAGAAGGAAAAAGAAAACAAAGAAAGAAAGGAGACCAAAACCAAAACCTCTCAAATAGACATCAACTTAAGCTTGAGAAATCCAAGCTTGTTGTTCAATAAATCTTCTCAAGCTTCTCTAACTACATGATTATAACAAATAGCATATATATATTCTTTAAACCTAAGCTAGAAAGATTATCAGCACAAGTGTTACCTTCCCAAAAAATATGAGTTATCAAAAGACCAAGATTCCTCAAATTATGCAGGCAGTTCAACCAACGGCTTTTGATAAACCAATGGACAAGGTTTGTATTGTGTAGCGCTCTAACCACAGTTATTGAATCTAACTCAATCCAAATGTTGTCCAAATTCTTGTCAATTGCCACTTCGAATGCCATAATCACTCCCATGAGTTCAACTTGTAAAGCATTACCTTCCCCCAATGAAGAAAGAAAAGAAGCCTACTTGATCACCATTAGCACTCCTGAACATAGCACTGCGAGCACAAAGAGAGGGAGTTCCCTTAGCCACCTCATATGTATTTCCTTTGATCCAACCAAGAGGAGGAGGAGGGTGCGAAAGAACATCAATGCTTCGTTTTATCTTACCTTTTAACTCATTTTTAAATGTATATTTCAAAATATTTCATTTGAAAGAAGAAAAAAATCAATACACGGTTGAAATATTATTTTTATATTACTACTTATTTATTTAATAAAATAAAATTGCAATTGGAAGTCACATACCTGGTAACATTTGGGTTTCCACCCGTTTTTGTGGTGCGGTGTGTTCACGCGCGGCCTGCTTATACAACTCAGCATCGACCCTTTCTTCTTTTTTTGTATGTTGCCATCTCTTTCTTTTCTTTACCCTACATTTCAGGAAAATATATTGTGAATTTCTTCTTCTTTTTTTTTTTAATTATTTAAGAAGACTTTATATAAGAATTTTAAAGGTTGAAATTTTTATTCAATTTTTTCTAATTAGTTGCTTATGAAGTACAAAGAATTCCATTTATTCCTGAATAAATTCCTCCTTTTTAGTTAAGTTTTGTTTGATGCACCTTTTTTATTAGAATTTTTTTATATTATGTTATACATTTTTGTTTAAAAAATATTTTAAATAAAATATTAATTTATATCATTATTATAAAATACTATTTCAAATATTTTTATAAAAAACATTTAAAAATATATCTTTTTCGAAAAACTATAATTTCAACTATATTTTAATCTTCAATAATATATACTTTCGTTATATGATTTAAAAATTAATTTTTTAATACATAAAAATGAATTAAAATTTTATTTTAATAACTCTTTGTTTAATTATTGAAAGTTTATACATAAATAACAGACAAACGGACAATAAATCATATCGCTATTCTTTTTTAGATGGTAAAATTAATCTTTTTAAAAATAACATTCATTGTCTTAGGTGACACAATATAGTTATGCATGAACCATTACACTCTCTGTAAAAGATCCATCACTTCTGGTGTTAGAAAATCAAAAGTATTAAAGGAATGGTATTTTCCTCGTGCTCAAGCAACTGTGAGACCTCTTCTGGAATCTCATCATAATATTCTTCTTCGGCCCCATACACAGGACATTCAAAGTTGGGAGAGGATGCAGGGTCATTGTATTCAACGAGTTTTTTAATTAATATGCACATATGATTTATGATTGCTTTTAGAAACTGACACATATAATAAGTGATCATGCAGATTGAATTTCAGTTATTATTTATTTTGAAAGGTTTTTTCTAATTACCATTTTCCAAGAAAAAAAAGCAGAAAATAAAGACACAATTTGGGAAACAAAGACAACTTTTATTATTGATTTTAAAAGTCATAGCAAACAGATAAGCCCTACAACATTAATACTTCCACCTTGGGCAGAGTGAAAGCTTTTCAAAAAGATTAACAAAACAAATTACTTTGAAACATGTATGCAAGAGGGAACATCAATGGTGATCCAATTCTGAACCCTAACTTTGTGCGTCACATAATTCGGCATTTCCTGCTCTACTTCATCTTCCACAATGACATTAATCCTGGAAACAATTGGATGAAGATAACCCCTGCTACGGAAGATGTCTTGATACTTGATCGTCGCAGACTTAAACTTCGTGCTCTTACCTTTGTCATTCTTCAAAGAGAACCTCAAGCCGGCTCTGTTCTTGTTCACAGGTTGATCCACAATCTGTCCCCATACCTCGCTATGACCCTTTCGCACAACTTGCTGCGCATCCTTAAGCGAAACCATAGAATTCTCATTTCCTCTTATGTTGTCAATGGATAAGGCTTGGAACTGGGTTCCAACAGCAGCTTCATTCGCCTCCATAATGCTGAAAGAGGACAAATGAGATATCAATAATGCATGTTCCCCATTTATGATTACCAATTTCCCTTCACGTACAAATTTCAATTTCTGGTGTAAAGTTGAAGTGACAGCCCCTGCCTCATGTATCCATGGCCTTCCTAGCAAACAACTATAAGCGGGTGTAGCGGTAAAATCAATGAAGTCGCCACAGAGTATTTATTTATCCCATATGAAAGGGAAAGGAAAATCATCGAAGAAAAACCTAAAGGGGGAAATCAAGATCTTGTAACCGAGAGATTAGGTAAGGGATTCGATTACGCGAGGGGAAGGTATTAGCACCCCACACGTCCATAGTACTCTACGGGATCCACTCTCATTATTCTAATCAAAGGATGTGTTCAATCTAATGCTTAAAGGTTATAAACTAAGAGAGAATGCATGCAAAGAAAAGAGAAAGAATGTAGGGAAAATAAAATTGTACTTGCTTGGGCCCTATCCCAATGCCTACATGTCCTTTTTGAGGAATCAGAGCTCTTTATTTCCTACTTCTCATGATCTATTTCTGAAGACTACTCCTCCCTTATTAGATGATCTAGAAGATCTGCAGCTTGCTTTGGTCAGGATGCAATAGGAAAAGGATGCTTGGAAGAACAAGTGCCAAACTTTAGAGATTTCTTATAGAGCATACTTGAAGGAGAAAGACGACTTGATTGAGATCCTTGAGAGTCGAGCGGTAGAGACTATGGAGAGGCAAGGGGATTTATTTTCTCCTAAGCCTCAATCAGATGTTGATTACTCACTTCCTAATTCAGGTGATTGGAAGAAGGTTGCCACCAGGTACGCGGAAGAAAACCAGAGGTTGAAGGCTCAGATTGCCAGGCTTACAGGGAAGCACCAACGTATAGAGTGATCTCCATCAGCTTTACTTCTCAGGGTTTTAGATTTTATTTTCATCTTGTACTTGGGATCATTGAAACTTGTAATCCATTTTGGAGTTGTTATAATAAAAAATTCCAATATTTAAATTGCGTTATTACTTTGATTTTTGCAATATGTCCATAAATTTTAAATCCCTTGAAATATTAAATAATAAAATAAAATCATGTATATTGCATACCATGCATCATATTGCACATATTTCTTGCAATTTTTATGCATATCCAGGTGTCTTACCAAGCTTCTTTACTTCGTTCAGCAAGATGACTCACCACTACAACACTCGGGATAATTTCAGAAAGAAGATGGATAACTTAGAACAAGAGAATCACAAGTTGTGCGAGGAGGTTTCTACTTTGAAGGCCGGCATGTCCAATCTTACTGCTCTGATGGAACCTCTGGTGGCTACTCAGAATCAGCCACCAAGTGTCCAACCTCAACCAACAAGGGCAACTACTGAAGCTCCGACTGTTCTCATATCTTCTACTCCAGTTGTTGTTCAAAACTGCATGCCTCAAGGTTATCCATGGGGAATGCCAGAGAATTTTACACCTGAAGGTTTCAATCTTGGTCCTCAAGATACTCCAATTATTCAGACTATTATTGCTCTGGCACCTCCTATGGTGCATGCTGCTTGTGATCGGTGGAAATAGAACTGACTGTTTAAAGATGGTTCGCGAAATGTCGCGGTAAGCAAGAGTCGCCACCGTCTTTTATTTTCTCTAACATTGAAAGGACAAAAGCACAGCAAAATTCCTTATCGAGAATGTTTCTCGGTTCGGGAGGTAGATTTATAGAAAGGGAAGGTGTTAGCACCCTTTCTATCAGTGGTTATCCACGGGCTCTTAGGTACTTGCTCTTATGTTTTCAAAAATTTATTTGCTTTTCAAGTGTGTGTGGGTTTTGAAAAAGTTTCTTTGAAAGATTTCTGAATGACTCTTGTATCTGTCCTCAAGAGTGTTTGAAAAATTTGTTTTGAAAGCTTTTGAAAGTGTTAGTGTGAAAAGGTTTTTGTGTGTTTTTGAAGAGAGCAAGTACCCATGAGTCATCTACCTACCCTAAGGAATTAGGCTGTGTAAAAGTCCTTTAGGTAGTGCCTTCCCACCATTGAGAGGTAGGTAGAACCACCGTTGGAGGTGTTCGGCTCAATTCGATTGTAGGGACAGTGTGGTCACCGAAGCAATATTAGGACACCTTAGAAGTAACCCTAATGTCCTAGATCCTTTTTAATCCGAGGCAACCGTTTTGAGGCAACTGGATCTTGGACATAAGAGCGACCGTTAAAACATCCTATACTTGACGACCACTTTCGAAGGCAACGAGTGAGGCGTACCCTCGAAGTGGCAGGTGCATTGTGTGTTGTTTTCAGTTTATATTTATCTTGGATTAGGCAATCGTGAGCTATGCGTTGTTTTTAATTAACATACATTCTTTCATGCAATTAGCAGTTAGGAGTGCGGAAAATTAAAAGACGGAAAGGTAAAAGCTACGCTATTACAAGGCGCGGGTCTATACATCGCCAAAATACAAAGACCCGTTTTTGATAAAGATGCAGAAAGTAAAAATAATAAACCTAATTACTATTACATCCGGAAGCAGTTACATAATAATCAAATAAGAAAATAGTGCGCGAATAAATTAAACTGGACGTCCGAGGGTGTTGGACCCTTTTGAGAAATTAAATTAAATTAAGACCTAATTATTTAATTAAAGAAAGTGTTTTTTATGTTTTTTGTGTTTATTATGGAAAAAAAGAAAAAAAGAATTAAAATTAAAGTTAGTAAAACCCTAGTTCTAGGTTTATTTTACTTATTAATAAAAATGTTAAAGTTAACTAATTTAAACTAATTAATTAATTTACATGTTTATGTACAAAAATAATAGTAATTAATAATGATAATAATAATAAATAATGATAATAATAATTAATTAAGAAAAAGGTAAAAAGTGTCAAAACCTAATTCTATGTAATTTTTACTTATTAAGAAAAAGATTGAATTTTAACCCTAAATTAACCTAGATTAGTTATTAGAATTTATTTACAAAAATAAATTAGTGATGAAATTAATAAATAATTAAATATATTTACAATTTTGATTTTCTGTTTTTATTATGGAAAAATTAATTTGTGGTGAATTAAGAAAAAATAGTTAAAACAATTAAAAGTATTAAAAAGAAAAGAAAAGAAAATTTAAATATGCAAACCAAAGGGGTGTGATGGCCCAAAGTGGAGGTTTTTGTGAAGCAATTCAGGCCCATTAAGACAAAGCCTGGTTGACTTTCCTGATTGTGTGCGTGCTGTTTGACTGGAGCATACCATGGATTCCATCTCCTAGCCTTCAGATTGTTCATCAAGGCCACTTGGCAAGCTTAGGCGTGAGAGTGCATGATGGACCTTTGAATGAACATTGCATGTGAACGCTTTGTGAAAAAATAGAAAGAATTATATGGGGGACCTGGGAATCGAACCCAAGTCCCAACGCTTGCCAGCAATGTCTCCAACCACTACGCCATTCAAACGCGTTTGTAAACATAATGACCAATAAAAATATTATATGAAAAGCAATAACCATGCTGGAAAACTCGCGCAGATTTGATTTCACCAACCAGGAGATGCCACGCCCTTCGTCTTCTTCTTTCTTCTGCAAAATATAAAACAAGATAGCGGGGGTTTTAAACCCCCACTAACTATAACAGTGAAAAATAGCGAATAGAGTTAGGGGCAATATAAAAAGGCGCGATGATTCCATCTTGATCGTCTCATCCAGACGGTTTCAGCCATGGGCATTATGGTCTCTAATTTTACTCATGCTGAAAAGCCCCAATCTAAAAGCTTGGAAACCCTAAATCTCTCCCATGGCAACTGGCGTTTCAGGGCATATTAACGAAATTAAATCATACCAGAAGCTTCACCTGAATGCTATGAACACAAAACAATCAACCAAATGTGTTAAAAATGCATGAATCGAAGTTTACAGTTTTGAAAAAAAAAGTGATCAACCGTGAATTTGTTAGAGCGTTTTCTTGAGCTTTAAGGCTTGCTCTCAATGGCAACAGCTTCCTGGAAGGTCCAGCAATATATTGGAAACAAGAAAAATGCTCGAATTGGCCTGCAAGTGGGAATTCAGTTTCCAAAATTCTTGACTTTTTTTCAATTTGGAAATGGTGTTTTTGTGGCAGCTTTTTCGTGTGTAGCCTTAGGGTTTGCTTCAGCACATATATGTGAATGAATTTAGGTTAGAATAAGGCCCATGAATCCATTGCATTATGACTTGAATATGTGATTGCCAATCATATCTTTTTCAATCTTTTCTTTCATGAAACTTTGCCAATTATGGATATTTTGCCTTGTTGATTGAGAAACGAGTTTCCAGCTTGCCCTAGCCTTATTTCCTTCATAAAAAGATTTAAAAAGCACATCTTTTGAATTTTCTTATAATTAAAACCAATTAAATGAATTAATATTAATATAAATTCAATTAATTAATTAAAAAATAAGAAAATAAGTCAAATTAAGCTTAATGGGTCGTGCATAGGCTTTGGGTAAAGATTCAAGAAGGAATTTGAGGCCCATTAGCAAAATTGAAGTGTTTTAGGCAAAGTTGACTTTTGAAAGTTCCCAAAAATTTCCCAACTTCTCCAATGCATATCTTGCTCAATTTTGAAGCTATGCATATGTTCTTGGACATTTTGGAAAGTTCTTGAAGTCCTCTAACCAATGCCTTTGGTCCCATGTCATTTTGATTTACCAATCTCAAGTTATGGTCTTTGACTTAAAGTGCCTTTTGTTGACTTTTGAAAATGACCTATAATGTTGAAATTGATAACTTTTTGTGAGAGCATTTCTTTGACTTGGAGTGTGAAGATGAGTTGTAGGAAATGTCATCCCCTTCAAAATGAGCATTGGATGGGATTTTTCTGATAAACCATGAAGAAGTTATGCCCTGGTCAATTTGCAGTTGACTTTTCAGCTGTCCAAAAATAGAAACTTTTGCATCTTGAGACTTTTTGAGCCATGCTTGTGGAATCATGATCAAGAATTGATCAAATGATTATTGTGGCTTCAAAATAAGATGTTGACCAAAATTTTTGACTTTTGACTATCAAATGACCATTTTGCCCCTGCAGTTGACTGTGAGGCAATTAGGGTTTTTGATTGTGCAACTTGATGTCGTGAGTCTTGAAATTTGACATATGGATGCTTGAAAATGTATATAGGCATATGGGACTTGATTGGACCCTTGAAAACCTCAATTTCTTTGCAAGAACCAAAACCCTAATTTTGACTGTGTTAGGAGGCAATTGGACTGTGCAACCCTTGAGAGATTTTGAACCATTTGGAGATTGATCTTGACAAATCTTGAAGAATATGGGAGGGCAAATTTTGGGGTACAACAGTTGCCCCTGTTCAATCTTCTTAGACCTGAGGATGTAGATTGGATGGCGTGCCTTTCGTAATCCGAAGGTGGAAGATGATTGAACACTAGAGTGCCCAGAAATTTCACATAGTAGAGTATCAGCAGCGTGATGTAGGGAATGGGCTTACAGATGCCATTTGGAGATTGTTGGTAGGAGGATGGGCTTATAGATGCCATCTGCAGATGTGACAGAACCTTGTCGGGAATGGGCTTATAGATGCCATTTGGAACTGTAATGGTAGTTGTGGAGATGGGCTTATAGATGCCATCGGGAGGTTATCGATCATGTAAGAGATTCCTTAGCGAGAACTTGCGAACCTGAGAAGAAAGATAATTACCTGGCCTGTTACAGGGGTTGATCTTCAAACTCTTCATGCAGACATGCCCTGGTTGGATGCAGGCGTCGAATCTACAATTAGTTGCTCACAGATGTGCCCTGGCTAGATACAGGAGTCGAATCTGGAAATAGTCGTCAACAAATTTTCCCTGGCTGGATACAGGTATCGAATCTTCAAACTCTTCAGACGTGCCCTGGCTGGATACAGGAATCGAATCTGGAATTAGTCGTCAACAGATTTGCCCTGGCTGGATACAGGTATCGAATCTTCAAACTCTTCAGACGTGCCCTGGCTGGATACAAGAATCGAATCTGGAATTAGTCGTCAACAGATTTACCCTGGCTGGATACAGGTATCGAATCTTCAAACTCTTCAGACGTGCCCTGGCTGGATACAGGAATCGAATCTGGAATTAGTCGTCAACAGATTTACCCTGGCTGGATACAGGTATCGAATCTTCAAACTCTTCAGACGTGCCCTGGCTGGATACAGGAATCGAATCTGGAATTAGTCGTCAACAGATTTACCCTGGCTGGATACAGGTATCGAATCTTCAAACTCTTCAGACGTGCCCTGGCTGGATACAGGAATCGAATATGGAATTAGTCGTCAACAGATTTACCCTGGCTGGATACAGGTATCGAATCTTCAAACTCTTCAGACGTGCCCTGGCTGGATACAGGAATCGAATCTGGAATTAGTCGTCAACAGATTTGCCCTGGCTGGATACAGGTATCGAATCTTCAAACTCTTCAGACGTGCCCTGGCTGGATACAGGAATCGAATCTGGAATTAGTCGTCAACAGATTTGCCCTGGCTGGATACAGGTATCGAATCTTCAAACTCTTCAGACGTGCCCTGGCTGGATACAGGAATCGAATATGGAATTAGTCGTCAACAGATTTGCCCTGGTTGGATACAGGTATCGAATCTTCAAACTCTTCAGACGTGCCCTGGCTGGATACAGGAATCGAATCTGGAATTTCTTTATGCAGATATGCCCTGGCTAGATACAGGTGTCGAATCCACAAATAATCGCTCATAGATATGCCCTGGCTAGATACAGGTATCGAATCTGGAATTGCGACAGTTGATAGTAATCATCTTTGTATTGACCTTTTTCTTGAAAAGGCGAAACATTAGTTGTATGCAATATCATCATGTATGAGATGCGTGATGTTCTCAAAATAAATGAGATTGTATGTTCATGATACGTATATGCATGCTATAATGTATGAAGATGTGATGTTTATGAATGTATTTTTGTCTCGGAAAATAAATCCTTGACGAATGCCGGGAGTTTGTTGAATCCTGGGCTGATGTTTGAAGAGGAGAGTTCTTCATTTCCGCTGGGGATGTTGATTGCAAGAATAAACCGGTAGGAGAAGATGACTCCGTTGGGGAATAAACTTGTTGGAGAGATTACTCTGCGGGGAATTGCTCTGTGGGAAGAGATACTTCGCTGAGGTTTTGATGATAACTCCGCTGGGGATTCCGTTGATAAGCTCTGTTGGAAGATTTGATGAACTCCGTTGGGGGATAGGAAGAACTTCGTCGGGGACGATCTTTCCGTTGTAATTAGCTGAGGATAACCCAGTTATAAGCTCTGGTGAGGAATAACCTTCTGGATAAAGCCGGGGAGAGGCGTGCGTACCATGCGGGTGATAAGCTTCCAGAGTCTACTGGGGAAAAGCTTCCTACTGGGGAGATTGATTCAACTCTCCTGGGGAGACTTTGGACTGCACTGGGGAATGGCTCCACTGGATGTCTGGTATTCCTCCGGGGAACAATCTTAGATCAAGACTGCCGGGGATGCTTGCTTAGGAATAACTGTATACTCCACTGGGGAATATTGAGATTTTCTGGGGGTACCCAATTTCCTTAAGACTGACAGTAGACTAACTCTGCTTGGGGAGAGTGTTACTGACTCTTGTCTTACTCTGTGGGAGTGAAGGTAACTTGGCCATGTTCTTCAGCTGAACTTACCTTGGCACCTCGATGGACAGAGCAACCAGATCGCTTAGACGATTCTTATTGCCCCAGTTTCTGCGGGAGAAGGTACCTGTGGAGGTGCTTGATAACTGCCGATTTGACCAATCTTCTTCTGGTAGGCAAGTGACGAGATAACGGGACATAGTCGTACGCTGTTGATCCCTAAATTTTGCCTGGACCGCCCTTTCGGGTTTTCAGTCCACCGGGATGCCCTTTTTTGCCCAAGCCGCCTTTTCAGGTTTTCGACTTGCCGGGTGTACAGATTCTTTCATTTTCATCCCTTGTTTTTGCCCGAACCCTTTTGGTTCGCCGGGAAGCCCTTATTTTTGCCTAGGTGTGTCAACCTAGCGGGTCTTTGATTGTGCATAGTATTTTTTCGACTATGTCCGTGCTCTCAGGATGCAGGGAGTTGTCAATGTCGGCAGTGTTGTGTTGCCATAATACCAGAAGATCTTCGTTTGATCATACAGGATTCGTAGCTGGGATTCATGTCCACTGCCCCAGGTGACTCAGATGGTGATTTGCCCCAAGTTGATTGGCCTTTTGAGAGATTCTCTAAATCTTGACTGGACTGCCCCAGATGATGGATAATGATCGTGTCTGCCCCTTGGTTGGAAGTGCTTTTGTTCATTAGATATTCATCGTGCGAACTTCTATGTTGTTCAAACAAATAGTCATATGCAAGCAATGTTATATCAGAAATGCAAAGCTTATGGCTGTCTTGAAGTTTTTGAAAATGCATTTTTTTAGTAAAACAAGCAGATTTTGTAAAATGTGATGTCAACTCGTTATTTTACCGCAAGCCTTAAGGATTCAGGATACCTTTGGTAACAGTATGCTTTCGAACTAACCCATGCTTCAGCTAGGACTTTTAAGGGTTGTAACGTGGCCTGGTTCACAGTTTAAGAAACAAAGGATAAAGGCTCAAATTTTATTTGTACCCACCCGTTCTTCGTAATGTTCTTCGATCCTGAACTCAGCTGATCATGCATTAGACCTTGTTTGAGTCTTTGTCCTGATATTCTGGTGATGGTTCGGATATTGATAATTTATTTTGAATAGGCAGTCATTTCTTTTTTGTTGAGGGTTTGTAGGACCTCTTTATTTTTTTGATTTTGTTATCCCTGTTTTTTGCCTGAACTGTTTCTTTTGTGATTACAGTCAGCGGGATGCCCCAGTTTTGTAAGTCTCCTTCATAGGTTTTGACTTATTGGGCTTTAGTTTTTTTTTGGTAATGACTGCCTGTCTTTATGATTATTCAGAACCATCGCTGTCTTTTGCTTTGTAAGGACTCCTTTGATGCCATTCATTGTGCACCTGGATCAACTGAGAGAAACTACCCTGCCCCAGGTTATGATTAAGGATTTTAATTTTGTGCGAAAAGAAAAACTCCTACTTCTTTGGCTCGAAGGGGTTGACGAGGGATTATCTTCCTTATAACTCCAGCGTTTAGGAATTGAAACAATGCCTGTACCTCATCAGCGGGGTCTGTTCAAAAGCATACTGTAGATTGTGGTATCGTTTTCGTCATCCTCCCTCAAGAGGCTTAGGATTTTCAATCACGAGTTGATCATCACAAAAATATGAAAACAATTTACATATAGCGAATGTGAATATATTGATTCAAAACAGACATATGCGATTCATTGATAAAGTAATAACGTTTGCCATGACAATAATTGTTTGAACAATCAAAAGAAAATTACAGCTTGAAAATTCTAATGGACAAAAAGTCTTCTCGTCTCAGGACTTGTCACTTCAAATGGTGAATCCTGCAGGGATGGTAGAAGAACTCAGCTTGACCCTCTTGGGTGAAATCCACTACTCCTTCATTAATCAGGTCATGGACTTTGTTCTTCAGAGCCCAGCAGTCGGTAGTGTCATGTCCAGGACTATCAGAGTGGTATGCACATCTTTTGTTGGGATGATAGTTAGGAGCAGAGATGTTGGGGTTCCTGGGAGGAGCCCTTAGTGTAATCATATTCAAACTCAATAGGTGTTGTAAAGCTTGAAACAACGACACGTTGAGCTGGGTGAATTGCCTCCTGGGCTTGTTTGGCTTACTCTGATCAACCTGTTGCTCTGGGCGAGGTTGTGGTTGGACCTGTGAAGCGGTAGTAATTTGGAAAGGTCTATTCCTTACCATACCAGACTCTTGTCCTCTTGGAAGCTGATCAATGACCTGGTCCCTGACTTGGACTGGTTGCTTCATGTTGTATCTGTCTTGATGAAGTTGACTGATCATGGTCCTCAACTCTTCTTGCTCCCGAGCTAAGCCTTGAATGAGAGCCATTTGCCCCAGCATCTGGGTTCTCATTGTATCTACCTCAACTTGCAGACGTTTCAGCCGTTCGTCCTTATCATCTTCGGGACTTTTCTTGGCCAAATTCCCCATGAGGAGTGTCCTCAACCCTTCCTGCCCCTTGGATAGGCTTAGGAAGATCTCCCTGAACTGAGTCTCTTGAGCATGAAGACCCTGGTTATCTTGTTGGGAAGCCATTGTTGAAATAAACAGCGAAAAAGGTAAGTGACCTGCAACAAGGGTACCTGTAATGCAATGATATGTATGATATGCATGCAATGTTTTCAAGGACCTCGCGGGGTAAACAAGAAGATTGTTAGAATTGGAATCTGGTAGCTTGATTGAAGGAACTTCATGTTGTTGAGAGTCCTTCTTCAAGGGTCAAAGGCTCACCATATCCCGTGGGTCATAGCCCCTGACAACCTTGGCTAGAGGAAAATAAATTCTCTTTTGCCCCTTGCTGGACAGTTGGTTCATCATGACCTGCATCACAAGCCCTTGAAATCCTTGAAATGGGTTAGTCCTTATGCAGGATGCCTGCAATGGTATGATGTTATGCTATGCATGGAGTGATATAAGTAGGCCCTGTAATGAGTCCTAATTAAGGACTGTAAACAAAACCTGCAAAGAACCCGTGTTGTTAGATAACAAGTATGCAAGTAGTTCAAGTACGAAGGCACACAAGTCACACAAGACGGCCCTTAGAGTTTAGGCCAGCATGAAGTTTGGGGTACTACCCTCTTGAAGTTGGTGGGCTCAAAACCTGTCCTATCAAAAGTAACCGGGATCTAAGGAGCTCAACATCATAGGGTTGTTTTCTGTGTTCATTGTTTTGATTTAGCCACTGAACTGGCGATCAAAATATTCCAAGAAAACAACCCTCAATGAGTGTAGTATCGAGTATCAACCAACTTCGGACTGCACCAAAGTCAGTCATCTCACTACCCTAAAGAGGCCAGGATGGTCAAGTAAGGTTCCTAAGGTCAGTTGATGCTTCACGACACCACGCAGCGGCCGCGTACTCTCCTTGACTTGACTCAAGGGTTACCAGTACTCACCAAAGTGCCACATCAACGTAGCAGACTGCTTCAACCATGTCGATATACCCCGCACAATTCCCTCACAGTCTTGTTGCTACTTTCTAAGAAGGTATCCCCCAGATCCGGGTTAGGATCTATGAAACTCCCAAAACAGGCCCACAATATTAGATCAAGCAAAGCAAGCAATTGAAAACATGATGATGAACTATTCCTAAGGTACACCCCACTTATTAATATCCCCAGCAGAGCCGCCAGTTCTGTGATCGGTGGAAATAGAACTGACTGTTTAAAGTTGGTTCACAAAATGTCGCGGTAAGCAAGAGTCTCCGCCGTCTTTTATTTTCTCCAACATGGAAAGGACAAAAGCACAGCAAAATTCCTTATCGAGAATGTTTCTCGGTTCGGGAGGTAGATTTATAGAAAGGGAAGGTGTTAGCACCCTTTCTATCCGTGGTTATACACGGGCTCTTAGGTACTTGCTCTTATGTTTTCAAAAATTTATTTGCTTTTCAAGTGTGTGTGGGTTTTGAAAAAGTTTCTTTGAAAGATTTCTGAATGACTCTTGTATCTGTCCTCAAGAGTGTTTGAAAAATTTGTTTTGAAAGCTTTTGAAAGTGTCAGTGTGAAAAGGTTTTTGTGTGTTTTTGAAGAGAGCAAGTACCCATGAGTCATCTACCTACCCTAAGGAATTAGGCTGTGTAAAAGTCCTTTAGGTAGTGCCGTCCCACCATTGAGAGGTAGGTAGCACCACCGTTGGAGGTGTTCGGGTCAATTCGATTGTAGGGACAATGTGGTCACCGAAGCAATAGTAGGACACCTTAGAAGTAACCCTAATGTCCTAGATCCTTTTTAATCCAAGGCAACCGTTTCGAGGCAACTGGATCTTGGACATAAGAGCGACCGCTAAAACATCTTATACTTGACGACCACTTTCGAAGGCAACGAGTGAGGCGTACCCTAGAAGTGGCAGGTGCATTGTGTGTTGTTTTCAATTTATATTTATCTTGGATTAGGCAATCGTGAGCTACGCGTTATTTTTAATTAACATACATTCTTTCATGCAATTAACAGTTAGGAGTGTGGAAAATTAAAAGACGGAAAGGTAAAAGCTACGCTATTACAAGGCGCGGGTCTATACATCGCCAAAATACAAAGACCCGTTTTTGATAAAGATGCGGAAAGTAAAAATAATAAACCTAATTACTATTACATCCGGAAGCGGTTACATAATAATCAAATAAGAAAATAGTGCGCGAATAAATTAAACTGGACGTCCGAGGGTGTTGGACCCTTTTGAGAAATTAAATTAAATTAAGACCTAATTATTTAATTAAAGAAAGTGTTTTTTATGTTTTTTGTGTTTATTATGGAAATAAAGAAAAAAAGAATTAAAATTAAAGTTAGTAAAACCCTAGTTCTAGGTTTATTTTACTTATTAATAAAAATGTTAAAGTTAACTAATTTAAACTAATTAATTAATTTACATGTTTATGTACAAAAATAATAGTAATTAATAATGATAATAATAATAAATAATGATAATAATAATTAATTAAGAAAAAGGTAAAAAGTGTCAAAACCTAATTCTATGTAATTTTTACTTATTAAGAAAAAGATTGAATTTTAACCCTAAATTAACCTAGATTAGTTATTAGAATTTATTTACAAAAATAAATTAGTGATGAAATTAATAAATAATTAAATATATTTACAATTTTGATTTTCTGTTTTTATTATGGAAAAATTAATTTATGGTGAATTAAGAAAAAATAGTTAAAACAATTAAAAGTATTAAAAAGAAAAGAAAAGAAAATTTAAATATGCAAACCAAAGGGGTGTGATGGCCCAAAGTGGAGGTTTTTGTGAAGCAATTCAGGCCCATTAAGACAAAGCCTGGTTGACTTTCCTGATTGTGTGCGTGCTGTTTGACTGGAGCATACCATGGATTCCATCTCCTAGCCTTCAGATTGTTCATCAAGGCCACTTGGCAAGCTTAGGCGTGAGAGTGCATGATGGACCTTTGAATGAACATTGCATGTGAACGCTTTGTGAAAAAATAGAAAGAATTATATGGGGGACCTGGGAATCGAACCCAAGTCCCAACGCTTTCCAGCAATGTCTCCAACCACTACGCCATTCAAACGCGTTTGTAAACATAATGACCAATAAAAATATTATATGAAAAGCAATAACCATGCTGGAAAACGCGCGCAGATTTGAATTCACCAACCAGGAGATGCCACGCCCTTCATCTTCTTCTTTCTTCTGCAAAATATAAAACAAGATAGCGGGGGTTTTAAACCCCCACTAACTATAACAGTGAAAAATAGCGAATAGAGTTAGGGGCAATATAAAAAAGGCGCGATGATTCCATCTTGATCGTCTCATCCAGACGGTTTCAGCCATGGGCATTATGGTCTCTAATTTTACTCATGCTGAAAAGCCCCAATCTAAAAGCTTGGAAACCCTAAATCTCTCCCATGGCAACTGGCGTTTCAGGGCATATTAACGAAATTAAATCATACCAGAAGCTTCACCTGAATGCTATGAACACAAAACAATCAACCAAATGTGTTAAAAATGCATGAATTGAAGTTTACAGTTTTGAAAAAAAAGTGATCAACCGTGAATTTGTTAGAGCGTTTTCTTGAGCTTTAAGGCTTGCTCTCAATGGCAACAGCTTCCTGGAAGGTCCAACAATATATTGGAAACAAGAAAAATGCTCGAATTGGCCTGCAAGTGGGAATTCAGTTTCCAAAATTCTTGACTTTTTTTCAATTTGGAAATGGTGTTTTTGTGGCAGCTTTTTCGTGTGTAGCCTCAGGGTTTGCTTCAGCACATATATGTGAATGAATTTAGGTTAGAATAAGGCCCATGAATCCATTGCATTATGACTTGAATATGTGATTTCCAATCATATCTTTTTCAATCTTTTCTTTCATGAAACTTTGCCAATCATGGATATTTTGCCTTGTTGATTGAGAAACGAGTTGCCAGCTTTCCCTAGCCTTATTTCCTTCATAAAAATATTTAAAAAGCACATCTTTTGAATTTTCTTATAATTAAAACCAATTAAATGAATTAATATTAATATAAATTCAATTAATTAATTAAAAATAAGAAAATAAGTCAAATTAAGCTTAATGGGTCGTGCATAGGCTTTGGGTAAAGATTCAAGAAGGAATTTGAGGCCCATTAGCAAAATTGAAGTGTTTTAGGCAAAGTTGACTTTTGAAAGTTCCCAAAAATTTCCCAACTTCTCCAATGCATATCTTGCTCAATTTTGAAGCTATGCATATGTTCTTGGACATTTTGGAAAGTTCTTGAAGTCCTCTAACCAATGCCTTTGGTCCCATGTCATTTTGATTTACCAATCTCAAGTTATGGTCTTTGACTTAAAGTGCCTTTTGTTGACTTTTGAAAATGACCTATAATGTTGAAATTGATAACTTTTTGTGAGAGCATTTCTTGGACTTGGAGTGTGAAGATGAGTTTTAGGAAATGTCATCCCCTTCAAAATGAGCATTGGATGGGCTTTTTCTGATAAACCATGAAGAAGTTATGCCCTGGTCAATTTGCAGTTGACTTTTCAGCTGTCCAAAAATAGAAACTTTTGCATCTTGAGACTTTTTGAGCCATGCTTGTGGAATCATGATCAAGAATTGATCAAATGATTACTGTGGCTTCAAAATAAGATGTTGACCAAAAATGTTGACTTTTGACTGTCAAATGACCATTTTGCCACTGCAGTTGACTGTGAGGCAATTAGGGTTTTTGACTGTGCAACTTGATGCCGTGAGTCTTGAAATTTGACATATGGATGCTTAACAATGTATATAGGCATATGGGACTTGACTGGACCCTTGAAAACCTCAATTTCTTTGCAAGAACCAAAACCCTAATTTTGACGGTGTTAGGAGGCAATTGGACTGTGCAACCCTTGAGAGATTTTGAACCATTTGGAGATTGATCTTGACAAATCTTGAAGAATATGGGAGGGCAAATTTTGGGGTGCAACAGTTGCCCCTGTTCAATCTTCTTAGACCTGAGGATGTAGATTGGCTGGCGTGCCTTTCGTAATCCGAAGGTGGAAGATGATTCAACACTAGAGTGCCCAGAAATTTGCACTCACATTGTAGAGTATCAGCAGCGTGATGTAGGGAATGGGCTTACAGATGCCATTTGGAGATTGTTGGTAGGAGGATGGGCTTATAGATTCCATCTGCAGATGTGACAGAACCTTGTCGGGAATGGGCTTATAGATGCCATTTGGAACTGTAATGGTAGTTGTGGAGATGGGCTTATAGATGCCATCGGGAGGTTGTCGATCGCGTAAGAGATTCCTTAGCGAGAACTTGCGTACCTGAGAAGAAAGATAATTACATGGCCTGTTACAGGGGTTGATCTTCAAACTCTTCATGCAGACATGCCCTGGTTGGATGCAGGTGTCGAATCTACAATTAGTTGCTCACAGATGTGCCCTGGCTAGATACAGGAATCGAATCTGGAAATAGTCGTCAACAGATTTGCCCTGGCTGGATACAGGTATCGAATCTTCAAACTCTTCAGACGTGCCCTGGCTAGATACAGGAATCGAATCTGGAATTAGTCGTCAACAGATTTGCCCTGGCTGGATACAGGTATCGAATCTTCAAACTCTTCAGACGTGCCCTGGCTGGATACAGGAATCGAATCTGGAATTAGTCGTCAACAGATTTACCCTGGCTGGATACAGGTATCGAATCTTCAAACTCTTCAGACGTGCCCTGGCTGGATACAGGAATCGAATCTGGAATTAGTCGTCAACAGATTTACCCTGGTTGGATACAGTTATCGAATCTTCAAACTCTTCAGACGTGCCCTGGCTGGATACAGGAATCGAATCTGGAATTAGTCGGCAACAGATTTACCCTGGCTGGATACAGGTATCGAATCTTCAAACTCTTCAGACGTACCCTGGCTGGATACAGGAATCGAATATGGAATTAGTCGTCAACAGATTTACCCTGGCTGGATACAGGTATCGAATCTTCAAACTCTTCAGACGTGCCCTGGCTGGATACAGGAATCGAATCTGGAATTAGTCGTCAACAGATTTGCCCTGGATGGATACATGTATCGAATCTTCAAACTCTTCAGACGTGCCCTGGCTGGATACAGGAATCGAATCTGGAATTAGTCGTCAACAGATTTGCCCTGGCTGGATACAGGTATCGAATCTTCAAACTCTTCAGACGTGCCCTGGCTGGATACAGGAATCGAATTTGGAATTAGTCGTCAACAGATTTACCCTGGCTGGATACAGGTATCGAATCTTCAAACTCTTCAGACGTGCCCTGGCTAGATACAGGAATCGAATCTAGAATTAGTCGTCAACAGATTTACCCTGGCTGGATACAGGTATCGAATCTTCAAACTCTTCAGACGTGCCCTGGCTGGATACAGGAATCGAATCTAGAATTAGTTGTCAACAGATTTACCCTGGCTGGATACAGGTATCGAATCTTCAAACTCTTCAGACGTGCCCTGGCTGGATACAAGAATCGAATATGGAATTAGTCGTCAACAGATTTACCCTGGCTGGATACAGGTATCGAATCTTCAAACTCTTCAGACGTGCCCTGGCTGGATACAGGAATCGAATCTGGAATTAGTCGTCAACAGATTTGCCCTGGCTGGATACAGGTATCGAATCTTCAAACTCTTCAGACGTGCCCTGGCTGGATACAGGAATCGAATATGGAATTAGTCGTCAACAGATTTGCCCTGGCTGGATACATGTATCGAATCTTCAAACTCTTCAGACGTGCCCTGGCTGGATACAGGAATCGAATCTGGAATTAGTCGTCAACAGATTTGCCCTGGCTGGATACAGGTATCGAATCTTCAAACTCTTCAGACGTGTCCTGGCTGGATACATGAATCGAATCTGGAATTTCTTTATGCAGATATGCCCTGGCTAGATACAGGTGTCGAATCCACAAATAATCGCTCATAGATATGCCCTGGCTAGATACAGGTATCGAATCTGGAATTGCGACAGTTGATAGTAATCATCTTTGTATTGACCTTTTTCCTGAAAAGGCGAAACATTAGTTGTATGCAATATCATGATGTATGAGATGCGTGATATTCTCAAAATAAATGAGATTGTATGTTCATGATACGTATATGCATGCTATAATGTATGAAGATGTGATGTTTATGAATGTATTTTTGTCTCGGAAAATAAATCCTTGACGAATGTCGGGAGTTTGTTGAATCCTGGGCTGATGTTTGAAGAGGAGAGTTCTTCATTTCCGCTGGGGATGTTGATTGCAAGAATAAACCGGTAGGAGAAGATGACTCCGTTGGGGAATAAACTTGTTGGAGAGATTACTCTGCGGGGAATTGCTCTGTGGGAAGAGATACTTCGCTGAGGTTTTGATGATAACTCCGCTGGGGATTCCGTTGATAAGCTCTGTTGGAAGATTTGATGAACTCCGCTGGGGGATAGGAAGAACTTTGTCGGGGACGATCTTTCCGTTGTAATTAGCTGAGGATAACCCAGTTATAAGCTCTGGTGAGGAATAACCTTCTGGATAAAGCCGGGGAGAGGCGTGCGTACCCTGCGGGTGATAAGCTTCCAGAGTCTACTGGGGATAAGCTTCCTACTGGGGAGATTGATTCAACTCTCCTGAGGAGACTTTGGACTGCACTGGGGAATGGCTCCACTGGATGTCTGGTATTCCGCCGGGGAACAATCTTAGATCAAGACTGCCAGGGATGCTTGCTTAGGAATAACTGTATACTCCACTGGGGAATATTGAGATTTTCTGGGGGTACCCAATTTCCTTAAGACTGACAGTAGACTAACTCTGCTTGGGGAGAGTGTTGTTGACTCTTGTCTTACTCTGGGGGAGTGGAGGTAACTTGGCCATGTTCTTCAGCTGAACTTACCTTGGCACCTCGGTGGACAGAGCAACCAGATCGCTTAGACGATTCTTATTGCCCCAGTTTCTGCGGGAGAAGGTACCTGTGGAGGTGCTTGATAACTGCCGATTTGACCAATCTTCTTCTGGTAGGTAAGTGACGAGATGACGGGACATAGTCGTACGCTGTTGATCCCAAAATTTTGCCTGGACCGCCCTTTCGGGTTTTCAGTCCACCGGGATGCCCTTTTTTGCCCAAGCCGCCTTTTCAGGTTTTCGACTTGCCGGGTGTACAGATTCTTTCATTTTCATCCCTTGTTTTTGCCCGAACCCTTTTGGTTCGCCGGGAAGCCCTTATTTTTGCCTAGGTGTGTCAACCTAGCGGGTCTTTGATTGTGCGTAGTATTTTTTCGACTATGTCCGTGCTCTCAGGATGCAGGGAGTTGTCACTATCGGCAGTGTTGTGTTGCCATACTACCAGAAGATTTTCGTTTGATCATGCAGGATTCGTAGCTGGGATTCATGTCCACTGCCCTAGGTGACTCAGATGGTGATTTGCCCCAAGTTGATTGGCCTTTTGAGAGATTCTCTGAATCTTGACTGGACTGCCCCAGATGATGGACAATGATCGTGTCTGCCCCTTGGTTGGAAGTGCTTTTGTTCATTAGACATTCATCGTGCGAACTTCTATGCTGTTCAAACAAATAGTCATATGCAAGCAATGTTATATCAGAAATGCAAAGCTTATGGCTGTCTTGAAGTTTTTGAAAATGCATTTTTTTAGTAAAACAAGCAGATTTTGTAAAATGTGATGTCAACTCGTTATTTTACCGCAAGCCTTAAGGAGTCAGGATACCTTTGGTAACAGTATGCTTTCGAACTAACCCATGCTTCAGCTAGGACTTTTAAGGGTTATAACGTGGCCTGGTTCACAGTTTAAGAAACAAAGGATAAAGGCTCAAATTTTATTTGTACCCACCCGTTCTTCGTAATGTTCTTCGATCCTGAACTCAACTGATCATGCATTAGACCTTGTTTGAGTCTTTGTCCTGATATTCTGGTGATGGTTCGGATATTGATAATTTATTTTGAATAGGCAGTCATTTCTTTTTTGTTGAGGGTTTGTAGGACCTCTTTCTTTTTTTGATTTTGTTATCCCTGTTTTTTGCCTGAACTGTTTCTTTTGTGATTACAGTCAGCGGGATGCCCCAGTTTTGTAAGTCTCCTTCATAGGTTTTGACTTATTGGGCTTTAGTTTTTTTTTGGTAATGACTGCCTGTCTTTATGATTATTCAGAACCATCGCTGTCTTTTGCTTTGTAAGGACTCCTTTGATGCCATTCATTGTGCACCTGGATCAACTGAGAGAAACTACCCTGCCCCAGGTTATGATTAAGGATTTTAATTTTGTGCGAAAAGAAAAACTCCTACTTCTTTGGCTCGAAGGGGTTGACGAGGGATTATCTTCCTTATAACTCCAGCGTTTAGGAATTGAAACAATGCCTGTACCTCATCAGCGGGGTCTATTCAAAAGCATACTGTAGATTGTGGTATCGTTTTCGTCATCCTCCCTCAAGAGGCTTAGGATTTTCAATCACGAGTTGATCATCACAAAAATATGAAAACAATTTACATATAGCGAATGCGAATATATTGATTCAAAACAGACATATGCGATGCATTGATAAAGTAATAACGTTTGCCATGACAATAATTGTTTGAACAATCAAAAGAAAATTACAGCTTGAAAATTCTAATGGACAAAAAGTCTTCTCGTCTCAGGACTTGTCACTTCAAATGGTGAATCCTGCAGGGATGGTAGAAGAACTCAGCTTGACCCTCTTGGGTGAAATCCACTACTCCTTCATTAATCAGGTCCTGGACTTTGTTCTTCAGAGCCCAGCAGTCGGCAGTGTCATGTCCAGGACTATCAGAGTGGTATGCACATCTTTTGTTGGGATGATAGTTAGGAGCAGAGATGTTGGGGTTCCGGGGAGGAGCCCTTAGTGTAATCAGATTCAAACTCAATAGGTGTTGTAAAGCTTGAAACAGTGACACGTTGAGCTGGGTGAATTGCCTCCTGGGCTTGTTTGGCTTACTCTGATCAACCTGTTGCTCTGGGCGAGGTTGTGGTTGGACCTGTGAAGCGGTAGTAATTTGGAAAGGTCTATTCCTTACCATACCAGACTCTTGTCCTCTTGGAAGCTGATCAATGACCTGGTCCCTGACTTGGACTGGTTGCTTCATGTTGTATCTGTCTTGATGAAGTTGACTGATCATGGTCCTCAACTCTTCTTGCTCCCGAGCTAAGCCTTGAATGAGAGCCATTTGCCCCAGCATATGGGTTCTCATTGTATCTACCTCAACTTGCAGACGTTTCAGCCGTTCGTCCTTATCATCTTCGGGACTTTTCTTGGCCAAATTCCCCATGAGGAGTGTCCTCAACTCTTCCTGCCCCTTGGATAGGCTTAGGAAGATCTCCCTGAACTGAGTCTCTTGAGCATGAAGACCCTGGTTATCTTGTTGGGAAGCCATTGCTGAAATAAACAGCGAAAAAGGTAAGTGACATGCAACAAGGGTATCTGTAATGCAATGATATGTATGATATGCATGCAATGTTTTCAAGGACCTCGCGGGGTAAACAAGAAGATTGTTAGAATTGGAATCCAGTAGCTTGATTGAAGGAACTTCATGTTGTTGAGAGTCCTTCTTCAAGGGTCAAAGGCTCACCATATCCCGTGGGTCATAGCCCCTGACAACCTTGGCTAGAGGAAAATAAATTCTCTTTTGCCCCTTGCTGGACAGTTGGTTCATCATGACCTGCATCACAAGCCCTTGAAATCCTTGAAATGGGTTAGTCCTTATGCAGGATGCCTGCAATGGTATGATGTTATGCTATGCATGGAGTGATATAAGTAGGCCCTGTAATGAGTCCTAATTAAGGACTATAAACAAAACCTGCAAAGAACCCGTGTTGTTAGATAACAAGTATGCAAGTAGTTCAAGTACGAAGGCACACAAGTCACGCAAGACGGCCCTTAGAGTTTAGGCCAGCATGAAGTTTGGGGTACTACCCTCTTGAAGTTGGTGGGCTCAAAACCTGTCCTATCAAAAGTAACCGGGATCTAAGGAGCTCAACATCATAGGGTTGTTTTCTGTGTTCATTGTTTTGATTTAGCCACTGAACTGGCGATCAAAATATTCCAAGAAAACAACCCTCAATGAGTGTAGTATCGAGTATCAACCAACTTCGGACTACACCAAAGTCAGTCATCTCACTACCCTAAAGAGGCCAGGATGGTCAAGTAAGGTTCCTAAGGTCAGTTGATGCTTCACGATACCATGCGGCGGCCCCGTACTCTCCTTGACTTGACTCAAGGGTTACCGGTACTCACCAAAGTGCCACATCAACGTAGCAGACTGCTTTAACCGTGTCGATATACCCCGCACAATTCCCTCACAGTCTTGTTGCTACTTTCTAAGAAGGTATCCCCCAGATCCGGGTTAGGATCTATGAAACTCCCAAAACAGGCCCACAATATTAGATCAAGCAAAGCAAGCAATTGAAAACATGATGATGAACTATTCCTAAGGTACACCCCACTTATTAATATCCCCAGCAGAGTCGCCAGTTCTATGATCGGTGGAAATAGAACTGACTGTTTAAAGCTGGTTCGCGAAATGTCACGGTAAGCAAGAGTCGCCACCGTATTTTATTTTCTCCAACATGGAAAGGACAAAAGCACAGCAAAATTCCTTATCGAGAATGTTTCTCGGTTCGGGAGGTAGATTTATAGAAAGGGAAGGTGTTAACACCCTTTCTATCCGTGGTTATCCACGGGATCTTAGGTACTTGCTCTTATGTTTTCAAAATTTTATTTGCTTTTCAAGTGTGTGTGGGTTTTGAAAAAGTTTCTTTGAAAGATTTCTGAATGACTCTTGTATCTGTCCTCAAGAGTGTTTGAAAATTTTGTTTTGAAAGCTTTTGAAAGTGTCAGTGTGAAAAGGTTTTTGTGTGTTTTTGAAGAGAGCAAGTACCCATGAGTCATCTACCTACCCTAAGGAATTAGGCTGTGTAAAAGTCCTTTAGGTAGTGCCGTCCCACCATTGAGAGGTAGGTAGCACCACCGTTGGAGGTGTTCGGGTCAATTCGATTGTAGGGACAGTGTGGTCACCGAAGCAATAGTAGGACACCTTAGAAGTAACCCTAATGTCCTAGATCCTTTTTAATCCGAGGCAACCGTTTCGAGGCAACTGGATCTTGGACATAAGAGCGACCGCTAAAACATCATATACTTGACGACCACTTTCGAAGGCAACGAGTGAGGCGTACCCTAGAAGTGGCAGGTGCATTGTGTGTTGTTTTCAATTTATATTTATCTTGGATTAGGCAATCGTGAGCTACGCGATGTTTTTAATTAACATACATTCTTTCATGCAATTAGCAGTTAGGAGTGCGGAAAATTAAAAGACGAAAAGGTAAAAGCTACGCTATTACAAGGCGCAGGTCTATACATCACCAAAATACAAAGACCCGTTTTTGATAAAGATGCGGAAAGTAAAAATAATAAACCTAATTACTATTACATCCGGAAGCAGTTACATAATAATCAAATAAGAAAATAATGCGCGAATAAATTAAACTGGACGTCCGAGGGTGTTGGACCCTTTTGAGAAATTAAATTAAATTAAGACCTAATTATTTAACTAAAGAAAGTGTTTTTTATGTTTTTTGTGTTTATTATGGAAATAAAGAAAAAAAGAATTAAAATTAAAGTTAGTGAAACCCTAGTTCTAGGTTTATTTTACTTATTAATAAAAATGTTAAAGTTAACTAATTTAAACTAATTAATTAATTTACATGTTTATGTACAAAAATAATAGTAATTAATAATGATAATAATAATAAATAATGATAATAATAATTAATTAAGAAAAAGGTAAAAAGTGTCAAAACCTAATTCTATGTAATTTTTACTTATTAAGAAAAAGATTGAATTTTAACCCTAAATTAACCTAGATTAGTTATTAGAATTTATTTACAAAAATAAATTAGTGATGAAATTAATAAATAATTAAATATATTTACAATTTTGATTTTCTGTTTTTATTATGGAAAAATTAATTTGTGGTGAATTAAGAAAAAATAGTTAAAACAATTAAAAGTATTAAAAAGAAAATAAAATAAAATTTAAATATGCAAACCAAAGGGGTGTGATGGCCCAAAGTGGAGCTTTTTGTGAAGCAATTCAGGCCCATTAAGACAAAGCCTGGTTGACTTTCCTGATTGTGTGCGTGCTGTTTGACTGGAGCATACCATGGATTCCATCTCCTAGCCTTCAGATTGTTCATCAAGGCCACTTGGCAAGCTTAGGCGTGAGAGTGCATGATGGACCTTTGAATGAACATTGCATGTGAACGCTTTGTGAAAAAATAGAAAGAATTATATGGGGGACCTGGGAATCGAACCCAAGTCCCAACGCTTGCCAGCAATGTCTCCAACCACTACGCCATTCAAACGCGTTTGTAAACATAATGACCAATAAAAATATTATATGAAAAGCAATAACCATGCTGGAAAACGCGCGCAGATTTGAATTCACCAACCAGGAGATGCCACGCCCTTCGTCTTCTTCTTTCTTCTGCAAAATATAAAACAAGATAGCGGGGGTTTTAAACCCCCACTGTGATCGGTGGATTTAGAACTGAATGTTTAACGCTGGTTCGCGAAATGTCGCGGAAGCAAGAGTCGCCACCGTCTTTTATTTTCTCCAACATGGACAGGACAAAAGCACAGCAAAATTCCTTATGAGATAGTTTCTTGGTTCGGGAGGTAGATTTATAGAAAGGTAAGGTGTTAGCACCCTTTCTATCCATGGTTATCCATGGGCTCTTAGATACTTGCTCATTGTGTTTTCAAAAGTGTTTGCTTTTCAAAGTGTGAGTGGGTTAAAAAAAATTTCTTTGAAGTTTTCTGAATAACTCTTGTATCAGTCCTCAAGAGTGTTTGAAAAATTGTTTCGAAAGCTTTTTTGAAAGTGTCGGTGTGAAAAGAGTTTTGATTGGTTTTTGAGTAGAGCAAGTATCTATGAGTCATCTACCTACCCTAAGGAATTAGGCTGTGTAAATGTCCTTAAAGTAGTGCCATCCCACCATTGAGAGGTAGGTAGCACCACCGTTGGAGGTGTTCGGGTCAATTCGATTGTTAGGGACAGTGTGGTCACCAGAGCAACAATAGGACACCTTAGAAGCTACCCTTATGCCATAGGTCATGGACATAAGGACTTACTAAAACGTCCTATACTCGACGACCACGTTTCGAGGGCAAGGCAACAATGAGGCGTACCCTAAGAGTGGTGTGTGAATTTGTGTATTGTTTTCAGTTTAGCATTTATCTTGTACATGTATCATGGTGATCTACGCTTGTTTTTAATTTAGGCCATACATTCTTTCATGCAAAGTTAGCAGTTAAAAGTGCGGAAATTTAAATGCGGAAAATAAAGTCCTACCCTATTACAAGGCGCGGGTCTATACATCGCCAAATTAACAAAGACCCGTTTTGAATAAAAATGCGGAAAGTAAATAAATTCCTAATTATTATTACAAGGCTCGAGCAATTACATAATATTCACATAATAAGAATAAACGCGCGAAAAAAGTAAAAATAGGATGTTCGAGGGCGTTGGACCCATTTGAAATTAAATTGAAATTAAATGTTAATTAATTATTAATT
This sequence comes from Vicia faba, assembly GCA_948472305.1. Taxonomy (NCBI): domain Eukaryota; kingdom Viridiplantae; phylum Streptophyta; class Magnoliopsida; order Fabales; family Fabaceae; genus Vicia; species Vicia faba. Next base: position 749,176,038 of record OX451740.1, on the reverse strand, counting down.
AAGAAAAGGAATTGTTTTTATGTTTTTTTGGTTTTTATGAAATAAAGAAAATTAAAATTAAAAGAAACCCTAATTCTAAGTTATTTTTAATTATTAATGAAAAAATGTTAAAGTTTAACCTAATTTATGCTAATTAATCAGTTACATATTTATTTACAAAAAAATATTTAATAATTGATAATAATAGCAATAAGAAAATTATTTATTAAAAAAGATAAAAAAGCTAGAAACCCTAATTCTACATATTTTAATTTGTTAAGAAAAAATATTAAAGTTTTGAAACCTAAATTAATCTAATTAATTGTTTAAAGTTTATTTACAAAAATAATAGTGAAATTAATATTAATAAAACAAGCTTTTTTTTTCTTCTGTATTTTATATTTATTGTGAAAATTATTTTGTGGAATTAAAAGAAAACAATTAAAAAAACAATAAAAGAATAAAAAGGAAAAAAACAAATAAAAATTAAAAAATTGAGCAAACCATGGGGGTGTCTGGCCCCAAAAAGAGGTAAATTGGAAGCAATTTGGCCCAAGAATGCAAGAAGCCCGTTTGACTTTTCAGCGTGTGTGTACGTGGTTGACTGAGTGTGCCTCATGGACTGCTCTTGTGGCCATTGGATTGATCCCTCAGATCATGTAGTAAACTAGCGCTTGAGGATGTATGATGAGCCCTGGGACGTGCACTGCATGGAAGCATGTTATAGAAAAAATCATGAAATATGATAGGGGACCTGGGAATCGAACCCAGGTCCCAGCGTTTACCAAACGAATGTCCAACCATCTGAGCCAACGTGCGCTTTTGTTAATAATATGGAACATAATCATTATGATAGAAAACAAGCGTTAGTAGTGTAAAGCACAAAATCACGCGCCAATATTTAAACTATCCAGTAATATCAAGCCACGCTAGCATCTTCTTCGTCTTTGTCCCTGTAATACAAGCAATTAGCAGGGGTTTTAAACCCCCACAAAAACGAATGCCAGAAAATAGCGATTAGCACATAGATAAACATAAAAAGGGCGCGAGGTAATCAAATGATTCGTCTTCATGTCACGAATTCAATGGTACTAGTTTGAGGATCCAATTTTTCCATATGTTAAACCCCTAAATCAAAGCTTCTGAAACCCTAGAGGACCTTAATGGTGGATTCTTATTTAGGCAGCCATACTTCAATTGAATGGTACCATTAGCTTCAGAATGTCATTGTTAGTATAAATCAACAGTTAAAAATCATGAACAATGCATGGAAATTGAAACACGATAATGGAAAATTTTGTGAAAAGTGAGACTTCGTTCTACCAATTCTTGAGGTCTGGAGATTAGCTCTTGATGGTAACACGTTCCTGGATGTCTTGGCAAGGTTTTGGAATGCTTTTGAAGCTTTGAAACGCCTTCTAACTAGGTTTTCAGTTTTCAATATTTTGTGAAAAAATGCAATGTTGTTCTATGGTTTTGAGCGCAACTTTTGTGTCTAATGCCTTAGGTTTCAGTCTTGCCTATGTATGTGGATGGAATTAGGTTAAAAAACCAGCCCAAAGTCCATTGATTTAATGATTCAAATATTTGATTTTGTTACATCTTTTTTCAAATCTTTTTGCCATGGAAACTTGCCAAATTTAGATGATTTTGTCCCCTTGAGAAGGTGCACGAAATCTCTTACATGTGAGGAGGATATTTGTTGCATAAAAAGATTTAAAACCATTGATTTAGTTTTTTTCTTATATTTAAATTTAATTAAATGAATTAATGATAATAAAAATTCAAATAATTAATTTAAAAAAATGAGAAAATAACTCCCTTTGAGCTTAGTGGGTCATGCATAGCCTTTGGGTAATGATTCATGAAAGAAATTGAGGCCCATTAGCATTTTTGAAGCCTTTTGTGCAAAGTTGACTTTTCAAAATTCCCAAAAATTTCCAAACTTCTACAAGGCACATCTTGCTCAATATTTAAGCTTTGATCATGTTTTTGGACATTTTGGAAAGGTCTTGAAGTCCTCTAACCAATGTCTTTGATCCCATGTCATTTTGATTTACCAATCTCAAGTTATGGTCTTTGACTTAAAGTGCCTTTTTGTTGACTTTTGAAAATGACCTATAATGTTGAAATTGATAACTTTTTGTGAGAGCATTTCGTGGACTTGAAGTGTGAATATGAGTTGTAGGAAATGTCATTATCTTCAAAATGAGCTTTGGATGGAATTTTTCTGATAAACCATGTAGAAGTTATGCCCTGGTCAATTTGCAGTTGACTTTTTCAACTGTCCAAAAATAGAAACTTTTGCATCTTGAGACTTTTTGAGCCATGCTTTGAGAATCATGATCAAGAATTGATCAAATGATGTTTGTGGCTTCAAAATAAGATGTTGACCAAAATTTTTGACTTTTGACTGTCAAATGACCATTTTGCCCCTGCAGTTGACTGTGAAGCATTTAGGGTTTTTGACTGTGCAATTTGATGCTGTGAGTCTTAAAACTTGGCATATGGATGCTTGACAATGTATGTAGGCATGTGGGACTTGATTGGACCCTTGGAAACTTCAATTTCTTTGCAAGAACCAAAACCCTAATTTTGACTGTGTTAGGAGGCCATTGGACTGTGCAACCCTTGAGAGATTTTGAAGTTTGATTTTGCCAACTCTTGAAGAATATAGGAGGGCAAATTTTGGGGTACAACACCCACTAACTATAACAGTGAAAAATAGAGAATAGAGTTAGGGGCAATATAAAAAAGGCGCGATGATTCCATTTTGATCGTCTCATCCAGACGGTTTCAGCCATGGGCATTATGGTCTCTAATTTTACTCATGCTGAAAAGCCCCAATCTAAAAGCTTGGAAACCCTAAATCTCTCCCATGGAAACTGGAGTTTCAGGGCATATTAACGAAATTAAATCATACCAGAAGCTTCACCTGAATGCTATGAACACAAAACAATCAACCAAATGTGTTAAAATGCATGAATCGAAGTTTACAGTTTTGAAAAAAAAGTGATCAATCGTGAATTTGTTAGAGCGTTTTCTTGAGCTTTAAGGCTTGCTCTCAATGGCAACAGCTTCCTGGAAGGTCCAACAATATATTGGAAACAAGAAAAAGGCTCGAATTGGCCTGCAAGTGGGACTTCAGTTTCCAAAATTCTTGACTTTTTTTCAATTTGGCAATGGTGTTTTTGTGGCAGCTTTTTCGTGTGTAGCCTTAGGGTTTGCTTCAGCACATATATGTGAATGAATTTAGGTTAGAATAAGGCCCATGAATCCATTGCATTATGACTTGAATATGTGATTGCCAATCATATATTTTTCAATCTTTTCTTTCATGAAACTTTGCCAATCATGGATATTTTGCCTTGTTGATTGAGAAACGAGTTGCCAACTTGCCCTAGCCTTATTTCCTTCACAAAAAGATTTAAAAAGCACATCTTTTGAATTTTCTTATAATTAAAACCAATTAAATGAATTAATATTAATATAAATTCAATTAATTAATTAAAAATAAGAAAATAAGTCAAATTAAGCTTAATGGGTCGTGCATAGGCTTTGGGTAAAGATTCAAGAAGGAATTTGAGGCCCATTAGCAAAATTGAAGTGTTTTAGGCAAAGTTGACTTTTGAAAGTTCCCAAATATTTCCCAACTACTCCAATGCATATCTTGCTCAATTTTGAAGCTATGCATATGTTCTTGGACATTTTAGAAAGGTCTTGAAGTCCTCTAACCAATGCCTTTGGTCCCATGTCATTTTTATTTACCAATCTCAAGTTATGGTCTTTGACTTAAAGTGCCTTTTGTTGACTTTTGAAAATGACCTATAATGTTGAAATTGATAACTTTTTGTGAGAGCATTTCTTGGACTTGGAGTGTGAAGATGAGTTTTAGGAAATGTCATCCCCTTCAAAATGAGCATTGGATGGGATTTTTCTGATAAACCATGAAGAAGTTATGCCCTGGTCAATTTGCAGTTGACTTTTCAGCTGTCCAAAAATAGAAACTTTTGCATCTTGAGACTTTTTGAGCCATGCTTGTGGAATCATGATCAAGAAATGATCAAATGATGATTGTGGCTTCAAAATAAGATGTTGACAAAAAAATTTGACTTTTGACTGTCAAATGACCATTTTGCCCCTGCAGTTGACTGTGAGGCAATTAGGGTTTTTGATTGTGCAACTTGATGCTGCGAGTCTTGAAATTTGACATATGGATGCTTGACAATGTATATAGGCATATGGGACTTGATTGGACCCTTGAAAACCTCAATTTCTTTGCAAGAACCAAAACCCTAATTTTGACTGTGTTAGGAGGCAATTGGACTGTGCAACCCTTGAGAGATTTTGAACCATTTGGAGATTGATCTTGACAAATCTTGAAGAATATGGGAGGGCAAATTTTGGGGTACAACACTGCTCCTGATGCGCCTCCTTCGGTGAATATGGTTCTATTTTTTAACGATGATGTGTGTCATCCTTTCCCTCCACCGAGTGAAGACTTGGGTCTTTATGACAGAATGGATGATTTTCAAGAGCAGTTTGACAAGATGCGAAGAGAGATGAAGGCCCTCAGGGGAAAAGAGCTATTTGGGCAGAATGTGAATGAATTATGCTTGGTCCCGAATGTTAAGATACCTGTGAAGTTTAAGGTCCCGAAGTTCGAGAAGTACAAGGGAAACACTTGCCCTCATGCTCATTTGGTGATGTATGTAAGGAGAATGTCTACCTATACTGATGACAAGCGTCTGCTGATTCACTTTTTTCAGGATAGTTTGATCGGTGCTGCGCTGAAGTGGTATATGAGTTTGGACATGTTAACATCCATACTTTAAATGACTTGGGAGAAGCATTTATCAGACAATACAAGTACAACATGGACATGGCACCTGACTGTGATCAACTCAGGGCCATGGTTTAGAAAGACAGGGAATCGTTCAAAGAATATGCACAGAGATGATGTGAGGTAGCCTCCCAAGTGATTCCTCTCATGGAAGAGAAGGAGATGACTGATATTTTCTTGAAAATGCTGGGTGCTTTCTACTACGAGTGGATGGTAGCAAGTGCGCCAAGTGACTTTACTGAAATGGTAGGAATGGGTATTCGCTTAGAAGAGGTTGTAAGAGAGGGCCGTTTAACGAGAAGTGAAAGCTTTGGAGGCGTGAAGAAGCCGTCTTATGGGTTTACCAAGAAAAATGAAGGGGATGCAAATGTTGTTATGCAACAGAGGAGGGTTAATACTCCTAGAAGGAATTATTAGCGTCATCGGCAATTCGTCTCAGTTACTCCAATTGTGGGTGCAGCTCCAACTACCGTTGCTTATCAGAGATCGTCCCAGCAGGGGAATCAAGGGTATAATCAGAGAATGGAGAGCTATGACCTTATTCCTATGAGCTATACAGAGTTACTACCGGCATTGATTCATAAGAAGCTGGTTCAGACCTGACCACCTCCCGCTGTACCATCACCATTGCCTTGGTATTACAAGGCAGACCAAACATGTGCTTTTCATCAGGGAGCACCAGGACATAATGTTGAGAATTGTTATCCTTTGAAGACTGAGGTGCAGAAATTGGTGAAGTCTGGTATTCTATATTTCAAGGATGTGGGACCTAATGTGAAAGAAAATCCTCTACCCAAGCATGGAGGAATAAATGCTGTGAATATGGTGGCCGGTTTTCCAGGCGACTTCCGGTGGTTAGAGAAGATTTGGTGAAAATGCATGCAGACCTCTGTAAATTTAGCTACTACATGCATGACCATTTCGGTTGTGCTATTTGCAGTACATACATACAATGTTGCGATAAGATAAAGGCTGATTTACAAGAGATCATGGATGAGGGCCTCATCCACATAATCAGGCCTAGGGAAGAGTATGCAGAGGAGGTGAATATGGTTTCTGGGTGTCCTGGAGAATTCAGAATTTTTGATGTAGAGTATATGAATAAGGACCTTGTGCAATTGCATGCTACTTTCTACCATATGGCTGGTCAGGTAGAACACCAGTATGGATCTTGCCGAATTTGTTGCCAGGACTCCCGAGGATGTTCAATCATGAAGAAGGGTGTTCAATTATTGTTAGATAATGGAGTTATCAAGGTTACAGGTCAAAGGGATGATTACCATGAAGTTGATTTGATTGAGGTTTGCTTGACTGAAGAAGAGTCGGATGAAGAGTATGCCTCTGCAGATGAGTATTTCTCCTCAGATGAGGATTTGTTTTCCAAAAATGACTCAATAATGACTGATTATGTTGAAGAAGGGGTAAACATCATTGTACCTTGTTTTGGGGAACCCGTCCATCTTGAAGTTGAATATTATAGCAAGCCAGCTATTACCCCATTGGTGGTTAGTTTTCTGGGTCCTATCCCCTACAAGTCAGATAAGGAGGTGCCCTACAAATACAACGCTACAATCTTAGAGGATGGAGTGGAAGTTCCCATCCTGCCGATGCTTGATGTTGGGAATATTGCTGAAAATAGCAGGGTGACCCACAGCGGTCGTGTGTTTGCACTAGCTTTTCGAGGAGATGTTAGTGCTAGAAAGAAAATTGCTGAGAATGTTGAACCCAAGAAGGCTATGGGTGAGACTAGTGGGGCTATGTTAGAGGAAAAAATGGATGATATTTTGAAGATAATCAAGATGAGCGACTACAGAATTGTAGATCAGCTACTGCAGACTCCTTCAAAAATATCTATCTTGGCTTTATTGATGAACTCATCTGCTCATAGAGAATCCTTGATGAGTGTATTGGACCAAGATTTTATGGAGAATGATATATGACTTTGTTCCTCTGTTGATGCTTACCCTCTCATGGAATCTAATATTCGTTCTGCTTGTGACTTAGCCGAGTGTTGTTTTCACCCAAGATTAGATTTGTCTGGTTATCCTCAGTGTATTATGGTTATTTTGTCAGCATGCGCATGATAACATCCACACATTTATACACGTCATGTATAGATGAATTTAAAATCCATCACTCATTTTCATTCATTGATGTTTTGTCAGCATATTATCCTCTTTGCAAAGTATTGTTACACTCTCTCCATTAGAGTTATCAATGTTAAACAGAAAGTGTATATCCTTTCAATTCCCCCCACTGAGTTATCCCTCGTGGTAGTTTTTTGCTTCAACTGTCCTATTCAGTTCATTATCTAGATGGAGTATGATCCCCTTTTGATTTTATTTCTCATCGGGTGCTGTCTTGGTTGATTATTTCATTCCAGTTTATGTCTGGTTTGAATCTGTAGTCCCCGACAATATTGTTGTTCTGATTTATGCAGGCTTTGAGCCTTGATTTGAGAATGTGTATTTATTTTGCACGCAAATAATTTTTCTCCTTAACAGGAATGTATTGGTATTCCCCCAGGAAATCGAGCTTCATTTCCCGCCAATCTTGTTATAATTCCTTCTTAAACAGCAGGCGACAGTTCTCTTTATTTGAGCAACCTGTTCCTTCCCAGTAAGTCTGTTAATGTAAGAAGATGTTTTTCTCCCAATGAATAGTAGCCTTGTCATTATGGAAGGTAGTTCGTTGATGAAAATTTGTTACTCCAATGAATGGTAGCCTTGTCATTATGGAAGCTAGTTCGTTGATGAAAATTTGTTATCCCAATTAATGGTAGCCTTGTCATTATGGAAGGTAGTTCATTGATGAAAATTTGTTATCCCAATGAATGGTAGCCTTGTCATTATGGAAGGTAGTTCGTTGATGAGGATTGTTCTCCAATGAATGGTAGCCTCGTCATTATGGGAGGTAGTTCGTTGCTGATATGTCATTACTCCAATGAATGGTAGCCTCGTCATTATGGGAGGTAGTTTGTTGTTAAGATTTATATTTCGATGAATGGTAGTCTCATCATTAGGGGAGATAGTTTGTTGATGAAGTTTGTTATCCCAATGAATGGTAGCCTTGTCATTATGGAAGGTAGTTCGTTGATGAAATTTTTTTACTTTCAATGAATGGTAGTCTCGTCATTATGGGAGATAGTTCATTGTTGAGTTTGGTTGTATTTCAATGATAAAAACATTCGTTGAAAGATTCCTACAGTTGTATTTTTACCCTTTCCAGGTGAAATATCTTGGTTAAAGAAGAAACTGAGACCAGTTCGTGGCGTATAGTCAGGATCGAGGGGAATTTTATCTTATTCTCCATCAAATGGTATCTCTTCGAGGAAGTTTCACAAGAGAAGTTTGTTATGAAATCTTTACAAGTGGTAGTCTCTTTATTTGAGATAGCTTGTATTTTTACCCTTTCTAGGTGAAATATCTTGGTTAAAGAAGAAACTGAGACCAGTTCGTGGCGTATAGTCAGGATCGAGGCGAAGTTTATCTGATTCTCCATCAAATGGTATCTCTTCGAGGAAGTTTCGCAAGATAAGTTTGTTGTGAAATCTTTACAAGTGGTAGTCTCTTTATTTGAGATAGCTTGTATGTTTACCCTTTCCAGGTGAAATATCTTGGTTAAAGAAGAAATTGAGACCAGTTTGTAGTGTATAGTCATGATCTGGGGAAGTTTATCTGATTCTCCATCAAATGTTATCTCTTCGAGGAAGTTTTGCAAGAGAAGATTGATGTGAAGTCTTTACAAGTGGTAGTCTCTTTATTTGAGATAGCTTGTATTTTTATCCTTTCCAGGTGAAATATCTTGGTTAAAGAAGAAACTGAGACCAGTTCGTGGCTTATAATCAGGATCGAGGCGAAGTTTATCTGATTCTCCATTAAATGGTATCTCTTCGAGGAAGTTTTGCAAGAGAAGTTTGTTGAGAAATCTTTAGAAGTGGTAGTCTCTTTATTTGAGATAATTTGTATTTTTACTCGTTCTAGGAAGAACGCTAGAATTTTGGGAAGTTTGTTATTACTCTTTGAGACATCACCTTCAGTAAAAGCTAGTGCATTCTCTTTTCTCCACCTTCAGCAAATGTCGGTGTATCTTTTGTTTCTTTACCTTCAATAAAAGTCAGTAATGTCCTATGTTTTTTTTACTTTCGTTCTTGAGCGTTTAGTTCATTACCATTCTTAGGTAAGATTGATCTTTTCTGGTTAGCGATTGTCGATCCTCTGTGTTGATGTTACTCTCTTTTTGCTATCTCCTCTATGAGTGGATAGTTCGCAGCTATTGGTTAATTGTTGTCATCCATTACTTTTACCTCAGTTTTTGAGGCTATGTTATTTTTTCTCCTCTCTGGATCTTACCCCAGTAAAGTTGAGTTTTTTTCCCCAGCAGAGCCAATTCGTCTCTAATAGATTCAAATTTCTATCCTCGGAGTCGTGTTGTTCTCCGGAGATTTAGTGTCCTGGTTGAATTCTTTTGTCAATTTATAGATTCTACTTTTGCTTCTCCAGTGTGTGTCTTTCCCATTTGCATGAAATTCATACATTACATCCATAATCATAAGCATCGCATGGTATCTTAGGGCCAAAAATAGGGCTTGTTTTATATTTAAGTATCTTCAATCACGTCGAAACGAAGATTTTGATCTCCGTATCTTCGGATATAAGACACTTAAATAAGGGTAGCTGTTGTACCCCAATTTTTTCCCCTAATATCCCTCATCACACTTTGTACATTTCGCATATAGCATTGGTCTCGTGGTTATAAGATCGAAGAGCTTTGGCATTATGGTTTCTCTCTCTGGATGGAGGCTGTCGTCTTACTCAAAATTGATTCAGTTGGCGCTCTCATTTTTCTTGGTATGATATTAGGGTTTTGGATCTCAAGCAACATAGATGTCTCTGTTATCATATTTCCTCAAGATACAACTTTTTCTTCATCAGATTCCTTTCAAAGAATAAAGGCATTAGGGCCTAACTCAGCCAGAGAATCAGGATTTCTCTTCATGTTGTTTGAGCTTGGTGGTGATTCTTCTATGGAGATTTACTGGATTAAAGTCTCACTTCAAGGCTACATTGAGCTCATTTAGGAGTTCATTCAGCTCGTTTTATCAAATGGGAGTTGGTCGCTTCAAATGCAAGGTGGCTAGAATCTGTGGATTTAATTGAGATTGAGATACATAACCTTCATTAGGTCATCTGACGCATCATGCATCATTAGTCAATAGTTTGACTTGGGATCAGGGATTTCGAGGAATTAGGTTTTTTGTATGGCTTTAAGGCTCTTATCTTTGCACAAGCTTGTTTCGGTTGATTTCTCCATCAATCATTTGTTTGAACTAGGACTTTATTTCCTGGACTTCTTTACCATCAAACTACAGGGATATTCTCTCTCCTCAGCATCAAGTTGCAATCTTTCTTCAATGCTTAAGAATTAGGGTTTTCTTTTGTTATGCTTCAACTGGAGATCATTGGATTAGGGCTCGATCTTGTGGTTATCTTGAGCTTCTCCTTCTTCAACATTGTGGACTTGTTTTGAATGATACATATTTTGGTTCTCATCAAATACTTGTTACTTCAATTGCGAGTTAACTTGGACTACTGAGAGAAATGACTAGTGACTTGGATTCGTTTAAACTTCTAATCATGGTCGGAGTTAATATTGATTCAAGGGTTATTAAGTTCATGACTTTGTTAACGGTTGATTCAAGATAGGGCCAGGAGCTTATTTAGCTCATTTTATGAAAGATGATTGTTTCAAATGCAAGATGACTAGAATTTATGGATTCAATTGAGATTAAGGTTCATTGACCAAGCATGCCATTCGAAGTCAACTGAGTTTCAATTTGTCATGAACGCTCGAGTTACATTAAGGATCGATTTACGATAAAAGTGGAATAGAAGTTTTTAATGTGATTCAAGGATAAGTCATTTAACTTACTTGAAGAACAAGATATATGCGAGAGATGTTACAGGGCTTGTGGATAATTTTCTTGGTTTTCTTGTACTTACAATATAAGGGATTCATCAATTGGCTTTGCTTAGAATTTGGATTATGTTTGAGATACAAAAATAAGATTTTGAACTTGAGGTTAAAGAAGGGATCGCGATTCATTCATGATACATTTTGAGAAGATGTAAGCGTAAGAGAATAAATTTAAAGACAAGTGAATTAATTCAAAGTATCTTTTCTTAATTCAACCATGGCTGTTACAAAATCAAGAACTAAGAACATATACATTTTCAACCATTTAAAATTACATAAAAATGACGATTTCAATCCAACTTATGAATATATTACATCAGAGTCCATAAACCAAAATCCTTTTGCATTTGATGAGCATGACAGTGGTTTCCCAAAGAGTTCGCACAGTAAAAATACACAACCCATAAAGTTCCAGGAAGAATATTCTGTTTACGAAAGGTACCCCAGTGGTAATCTTGGAAGATAGCGAAGATCCATTTGCATTTGATCAGGATTATAGTGGCTTATCAAAGAGTTTAAACTGTCAAAAATCTATGACCCTAAAGAGCTCAGAGAAGAATGTTCACATTACGGAACGTACCCCAACTGTAATTTTGGAGGATAACCATGACCACTTTGCATTTGATGAGGATGACATTGAGCCCTCTCAGTGGGACCTACAATTCGCAGAAACACAAACCATCTCATTCTAAAAAAACATAAGGTAGCAAATAGAAAAATTGAAAATAAACGGCAATCAAAAACCAAAATGAGTCAAGAAAATGAACTAATTGAATCGTAATTGTTTCCTAACAGCCCTGTAACCATCTCCTAACAACCTATAACCTCCATAACAGAATACTCTAACAGAATTTTCTAACCTCCCATTAACCACCTCTAACTAACCTAACTGTTTCTGACCCTCAAAACAAACTGAGCATAACAGAATTCATTCCCAACTAAATTCCACCTCAAGACTAACCGTAACTACCCTAACAGGATGTCTACAAATCCCAAATTTCTACTGACATTTTATAACTGTCCTTGCAGATCCGTAACTCCATATAACTAACTCAAACTTCTATAACAAAAAGAGGGAGAGAATATTAAATCAGAAACTTATAACCAAAACTCAGAATAACAAACTTTCAAAGAATTTGATCCTCACCTTTAGTTTCTTTAAAAGAAACTTCAATCCAAGGGTTGAGGGCTCTCGATTTGTAACTAACTTCCCAAGCCTATACCTACCTCAAAGCACTTCTCTGCTCTGCATCTTCTTCAACAAACCGCACCATCTTCTCATCATCCTCACATCAACTCTGCAAATCCTTCATCATCTTCACCAAGCCTTCAACACTCATCATTCCTAGCATCTCAGATCCTCCATCATCATCATCATTTACATGCTCTATTCATCAAAGTTCACAAGAAGCTCTGTCACGCCATCATCACTCTCCTCCGCCAGAAACACGACAATCACTTATCGGCAACGCACAAATTTTGGAAAAGAAGTAGACAGAAGCAGGATCGGACGGAGAAGTAGGAGGAGTTAAGAGCAATACGAGTTTCTTGAAGAGTTTGCATCTTGGAGCGGGGTTTTTGGTTCTTTATTGTCACTAGGGAGTCATCGTCGGAGCGTCTCTGATAAGTAGGTGATGCTTATTCTGTTCTTCATCTTTTCTCTATCTTTTTGATACCAACGTGTAGCCTGAGACCTCCTGAGTTATTTCCCCAAGGTCTCGAAACTTCGATTTGCTTCCATGATGATTTATTTCACATTTAGCCATCCTAGGGTTTGCGATTTCGTATTGAAATTGGGAGTATTAAGACAAATTTGAAGAAAAATGATGGTATATTTGGGATCAAGGTTAGATATCAGGTAGTATTGGTCTTTGGAATTTCGAGATTAGAGGCGTTTTGGATGTTGATCTGGGTGGTGTTGTTTGCGGCCACCATGAGAATGCAAGAGAAGAAGTTGAAGAGGCAAAGCTTCTAACCCTACTAGTTAACCAAAACGCATCGCTTTTTCTCTCATTTTGTTTTTATTAGGAATTGATAAAATTCATAAAAATCTGAATGTGGGTTTGAGTTGGAAATGCTAATCATACAAAAATTCTTTTCATGGTAAAAAATACCAACCAATCCATTTCTTTTTGCCGTTCGGCTTTTCTCTTCTAAGAGCATGTTAGCTCCTTTCCACTACAGGTCGTAAGTCTCCAAAGGTCGAGCAGTGGTGGAATGATCAAATGCAACATTGTTCATTTAAAAAATACAAACAAACAAAACATATGAGCCGAACTACGGTAGCTCTGATTCCTCAAAAAGGACACGTAGGCATTGGGATAGGGCCCAAGCGAGTACAATTTTATTTTCCCTACATTCTTTCTCTTTTCTTTGCATGCATTCTCTCTTAGTTTATAACCTTTAAGCATTAGATTGAACACACCCTTTGATTAGAATAATGAGAGTGGATCCCGTAGAGTACTATGGACGTGTGGGGTGCTAATACCTTCCCCTCGTGTAATCGAATCCCTTACCCAATCTCTCAGTTGCAAGACCTTGATTTCCCCCTTTAGGTTTTTCTTCGATGATTTTCCTTTCCCTTTCATATGGGATAAATAAATACTCTGTGGTGACTTCATTGATTTTACCGCTACACCCGCTTATAGTTGTTTGCTAGGAAGGCCATGGATACATGAGGCAGGGGCTGTCACTTCAACTTTACACCAGAAACTAAAATTTGTACGTGAAGGGAAATTGGTAATCATAAATGGGGAACAGGCATTATTGATATCTCATTTGTCCTCTTTCAGCATTATGGAGGCGAATGAAGCTGCTGTTGGAACCCAGTTCCAAGCCTTATCCATTGACAACATAAGAGGAATGAGAATTATATGGTTTCGCTTAAGGATGCGCAGCAAGTTGTGCGAAAGGGTCATAGCGAGGTATGGGGACAGATTGTGGATCAACTTGTGAACAAGAACAGAGCCGACTTGAGGTTCTCTTTGAAGAATGACAAAGGTAAGAGCATGAAGTTTAAGTCTACGGCGAGCAAGTATCAAGACATATTCCGTAGCAGGGGTTATCTTCATCCAACTGTTTCCAGGATTAATGTCATTGTGGAAGATGAAGTAGAGCAGGAAATGCCGAATTATGTGACGCACAGAGTTAGGGTTCAGAATTGGATCACCATTGATGTTCCCTCTTGCATACATGTTTCAAAGTAATTTGTTTTGTTAATCTTTTTGAAAAGCTTTCACTCTGCCCAAGTGTTTACCGTGGGAATTGGTAAACAACCGCTAATCTTCCAAATGGTTACTTATTTGGTGACTCGCAAGATCGATCAGATTGATCCTAAGACATGGTTGATTTTGGGGTTTTGATTAAGTTTGATAATGGTTAAATGACAAGGAAATAAAGAAGCTTTATGTAAATTGCATGAAGAAGAGAACTTGATAAAATAAATGAAGGCTTGAAATAAAGGCTTTCGACTGGAAAAGTAAAGGAGAAAGCAAGTAAATTTTCTGGAAAATAAATGACTTTGATTAATAAAGTGGTGTTTCACACATACATTCTCAACAATTCTTTCTCACACGCTGGGTACTCGAATCTATATGAGTGACTTGTATATAATTGTGAACACACGCGAAAAACTGCGTGAACTACTAATATTTATACTAAACATCCCAAGTAACCGTCGGGCAGTTACACTGCTTCGAGATGACTCCACTTGGCACGTTCTCAGCGTTCGATGCTCCAGATCTTTACACGTTGCACTTGGTAACCGCTGGGAACCGTTTTCCCTCCAAACGTTCGAATTTCAAACCATCCCACTCTGAGCAATCGAACACCTTCGTCGAGAGGCATCTTCGACGAGCCACGCCTTCGACGTCGAAGGCAACCAAATTCTCCCTTGGAAGAAATCCTCTAAGTACATTGCCATCTTCTGATGGGCATTTCGACAGACCCAGCTGGTCGAAAACATCCTTCAGCTTTAATGGCTGATATTAATAAAAACAAGGGTGTCGAATTTAGGAGCCAACAAATTGCCCCCCAAGAATGCCTTATTTCGACTCTGAAAAGAAAAAGGCATTCTTTGAAACTCCATTCGACACCTGTCTTTTCATTCTTAGTCACAAATTAAATTGTGCACTTTTTTGTCTTCTACCAACCACTGACAATCCCAAGGAAAAGCCATCATTTCATCCGTACCTAAGACGTCACCTCAGTACGGCGTGCAGCGTGCTAAATGTCTTTTCATAAATTGTCATCATGACAATTCCCAAAAACGAGGGCGCACGCTGCACCCTTTCATTTCTGCAGAACGGCTATGTCAACAGGGGGATGCCACGTGTCCCACTATCTTCTGCAACATTAAATGGCATTAAATGGCCTCGAATTTGGGGATTTCCCAACTACTATAAATAGCGCCAAGTACCCATTGTGGGACTTTTTCACGCTACCTTGCCTTCAAACTTCCTTATTGAATACAAACTCTCTGCAAACTTTGCAAACAACTTGTTCTTCACTTCATCTTCAACCTTAACATCAACAATGGCGTCCGGTTCTTCCACCGCTCCTAGTTCTAACATCCCCTCCAGAAATGCTAAACCCAAGATTTTCTCCACTGCCCCCGTAGTTACTCCCACAGGCCAACGAAGGGTCCCTGAGCCCCTAGACATTGCTGAACGTGACGATTATTCACGCCAACTCATGATTCCGGTTGGATACTCCAACCAAATCTTCGCCATGTCTGGCCCTCTCAACCCAAGCATCGCTGAAGCCATGAAGATCAAAAGCTTCTTTCCAGTGCTCGAAAAGCTCAAACCTGTTGGATGCTCTAAGAAAGATGCAGAGGATAATGAAGATCCCGCTAAGGAGAAAATCGATCTTCGCTTCTTCAATAGGGGTGTTAGGGCTTTCAGGTCTAGCCCTAGCCTCACTCCTGACTACAGTGCTTGGCTGGAAAAAATGGAGAAAAGCCAGGCTTCGATCTGGAAAGATCTGGGGATATTCGACCTAGTTATGTTGTCGAAGACGGGTCTCAACTACTCCCCAGAAATGTTGATAGCTTCCTTACTCTTCTGGGATTACACTCATTTCACCTTCCATCTTCCCTGTGGAATGCTGACACCCACGCTGTTCGACGTGGCTGCCATCACTGGCCTTCGACCCACTGGGGATTATTTCGACCCAGAAGAAATGTCGGAGGATCAGATTGGATTTTCTGCCACAAAACCAACCTACACCACATATATCAACCATTACCACGATAAGTCGACGGCCACTGTGTCGGATGTAGAGCATATCGCGTTTCTAGCCTTATGGCTGTCACGCTTTGTGTTTTGCACCAAGTCTTTACAGGTGACCAAGAAGATGGTCACCCTCGCCACCCAACTCCACCATGGCCAAAATATCTGTTTGGCAGAATTGATCTTGGCGAACTGTACGAGTCGATTAGCAGCGGAGCGACTCTTTTGAAGATCATCGAGAACAGAGCCAGTCTGCTGCTTGCAGGACCTTTTTGGCTACTTCAGCTGTGGCTCAATGCCACCTTCGAGTCTTTCTTACCTCAGAAGACTCAAATAAATGAGCAAGCTCCGGAGATAGCAAATAGGTGCATCGAAGGCACCAGATTGGCTCTGCTGACCCCAACTGAAGATGGGCTGGAGCTTCAACAAACTTTTACAAACTTCGTCTTGATGTTTGCAAAAAGGAAAGAATTTGTTTCGACCATGGCTCCCTTTGCTCGACGAAAGGTTGGTCCAGAGTGGTTCACGAGGCCCCATCCTAAATCGTCGAGTGGCCCTCAGGTCGAAGAACATACAACAGTGTGGGAAGCATTTCTCACACTAAGAATAATGCCCCAACGATTCAAGAGCTCCAAGACTCACTTGAGCCTGATCACGTATCAACCAAACTTGGTTTATCACCAGTTTGGTATCATTCAGACACTTCCTTCTCCTATTTTTTCCAGGGAGAAGTCTATGTTATATTTTTGCAACGACTACACTGAAGAGGCTGCCACCAAGCATATCGGCAGGTATGCTGGTCGAACAGTCCTTTCGTTGTTCGACTATCAGCTTAACTTTCTCTGCTCACCATCCTTCGAAGAGTGGTGGAAAAGTTACTACGCTGAAGAGTTTTTCGACGAGAAGGACTTCGTGGACGAACTTCAGAAGTCTTTTGTTCTTGTCTTGGACAAAATAAAGAAATGTAAGTTCATCCTTCCAAATTATTTTGTCCTTCCCTTTCGACTGGTAGCCTGTTAATTATTTTGTCTTCTTTCAGTTGTTCGAAAGCCTGCAGCCAAGAAAGCTGCAGAAGGCCATCAGGGAGGAGGTCCCTTGACAAAACCTCCACCACCGGCGAAGACTATAGCACCGGCGAAGACTACAACAGGCCATCAGGGGGAAGGTCCTTCGAAAAAGCCTTCTGCACCGGTAACCAGACTTTTATTATTTTCTTCTGGCTTTAACATTCTGACTTTCGATGTAGCTTCTAAATCGAACTCCAATTGGTTTTTTAGGCACCTTCACCCAAGAAACGACCAGCACTGACGGTCGAATCTGGGAGTGACGAAGAAGACGATTCTCCCCCTGCTCCTCTTAAAAGGCGAAAGCTGAAGAAGGACGTTCCTTCTCCTGAGACTCGAACAATCAGAATAAAGGTTGCTGGGAGAAAGCCCAGGCCACCTCCAGTAATTATTGAAGAGCCAACGGAGGAGGAACTAAATGTTCTTCTCAATAAACCTGTCGAAAGCGACAATTCCAGCCCTGGGGCTGAAGTTCCTCTGCAGGTAATTTCTTTGACCCTTTTTTAACTCAGGTGTCGATACCCACGTTCGATTATGTCCCTTCCTAACTTAGAAGATTCTTCTTCTGCTTTTCCCCAGGAAACCACTGAAAGCTCAGCACCAAGGACTTCTGAAACATTGGACTCTGCTGAACTCAGTAGGCCACAAGAGAAAGACTTGGCGAACGATGAAGCCAATGCTGAAACAAATGAAGCCAATGCTGAGACAAATGAAGCCAATGCTGAGACAGAAGAACAACAAACAGAAGATCCTCAAACAGAAAAGAAACAACCAAAAGGGATTCAAGTGGTTGATCTGTCGGAGGAACATCATGACGAAGGAGGTCATGCTGATGCTGGTACTGCTGATCTTCAAGTCGAAGAAAATCAAGTCGAGGCAAATGCTACTCCACAGCCTCAACCCCAAGACAACGCTGCTGCAAAGGTTATCACCTCAACAAAGCATAGGTCGAAAGAAGACTTAGAACTCTTGAAGCAAACTGATCCCGTTGGCTATCTGAATGCCATTATCGAGAGCAAGGGAAGTTCGTCTGATATTAGTCAGGAGGCTTCTACTCAGTCGGGGAAGTCCACTGAAACTTCTCCTCTCGATGAGGCTTTGACGAAGGTTAAGGCTCAGTTCTTCAAGAAAGATTTGATGAAAGCTTTGGAGGGGGACCCTACTGCTCCATCGTATTTGGGGGCTGTTTTGAATGCCGTAGACTTGCTAGCTGTGCCTCCGGAGGTTTCAAGCTTTATCATGGAGCTACACTCCATTATTGATCAAGTCTCAGCAGACTATCGGCGACAAAGGGGCTTCAACAGCCAGCTTGTAGCGTTATATGGCAAAAGCTCTTCTGCATGGACTGCTGTAGCAGAGACGACTTCTCGAATTGCGGAGTTGTCGAAGCAAAAGGCATCTAAACAAGAAGAAGTTGATGCCATAGATCGAGAGAATGCTTCCATAAAGGCGCAAATCGAAGAACTAGAGGCCAAGATGAATGCCAATACTAAGCGCAAGGAGGAACTTCTCTCGACTGTTCCAGACACCGAGAGTCAAGCTGAAATCACACAAGGCCTAGAATTTGCTGAGAAAGCTCAAGCCTTCGACGACCAAATTGCCAAGCTTGCCCATGCGAATGCCTTGTGCAACAAAAGATTGGAGTTGCAGCAGGCGAAGTACCTTCGACTCAAAGATTCGATCCCCTTCTGATTGACTCAGCCCTTTAACCATATATTGTAATATGTATTTGACAATATTGCCATTTTGGCTAATTTATAAAATTTTCCATTTTGGCTTATTTATGGTTAATTTAGTCGTTACTTGTTATTTATTTTTATCTCTTGGAGCATAGGTTTATACTTTTTCAAATATTTGCCATTTACTCTCAAGAGCCTTTTATCGTCACCTAACTCTTCGACTTCATAAGCTCCACCAGAAAAAGTCTGGATAATTCTGAATGGTCCTTCCCATTTGGGTGACCATTTTCCCATGCTTCGATCCCTTCGATCCATGGGAAGAATCACCTTCCAAACTAATTCTCCAGGCGAGAATGCTTTAGGTTTCACTTTTTTATTATAAGAGTCTTCTACTCTTTTCTTCTGAAGCCTTAGTAGGTCAAGAGCGCGCAATCTTTCTTCGTCTAAATCTACTAGTTCGTCTAACATCATATCCCAATAAACTTCAGATGGAATATCATGGTGTCTCTGAACCCTTGCAGATTGAAGACAAATTTCTGCTGGCAACACTGCGTCATGACCAAAGGTTAGCCTATATGGTGTTGTACCTATGGCTTCTTTTGGGGATGTTCGACAGGCCCACAAAATCTGGTCTAACGTCTTATGCCAATTTTTTGGCTTCTTCCCAACATGCTTTTTTATCAAGCCAATCACTACTTTGTTCGCTGCTTCGACTTGACCATTTGCCTGTGCATAATAAGGCGTTGATGTTAGGAGTTTAAAGCCTGTTTCCTGAGCGAATTCCTGCATCTTTCGACCGTTGAAAACTGATCCTTGATCAGTAGTTATAGTCTCAGGGATTCCATATCTAAAGATAATATTCTTTTGAATAAATTCAATGACATTTTCTTGGTCTACATTGACTAAAGGAATAGCTTCGATCCACTTAGTAAAATAATCAATGCCTACCAATATATACTTCTGGCTCTTTGATGATGCTGGTCGAATCTCTCCAATAAGGTCCAACGCCCATCCTCTAAAGGGCCAAGGTTTCACTATCGAGTGAAGTTCGCTTGCTGGTACATGTTGGATGCCTGTATGGACTTGACATTCTTGACAACCCTTGGCGAACTCGACACAATCTTTCAACATGGTGGGCCAGTATAGTCCTTGTCGAAACAACAACCATTTCATCTTATGGCCTACTTGGTGAGCCCCACATGCTCCAGCGTGCGTAGTCGAAAGGGCTATGTATGCTTCAGTTTCACTTAAGCATTTTAGCAATACCCCTTCAGGCGTCTTTTTAAATAACTCATTACCCATGAGTACGTAACTCAACGCCCTATACTTTGTTTTTCGTTCTGTTGAAGCTACTGGATTTTGAAGATAATCCACAATGGGTTTCCTCCAATCTTGCTCTGACAAATTGTCTATGAACGAAATTTCGAAGTTAGTTTGATCAGCATACCCTAGTCTTGTCGATTCCAAGTCTGTTGGTGACAAACAGGTTGCTTTTATCTTTTCTCGAACTTCGATTGCTCTTTGTAATCTCGTTTTTGAAATTTTGTACCCAGATGCAATTTGTGCCAAATCGTTGGCTATTTGATTTTCCAATCTGGGTATGTGTCGAATATTGACCATTTCAAATTTTTTCAACAAACGATTTGCTATCACAAAGTACATAATGAGATTTTCTCTTATGCATTTATATTCTTTTGTGACTTGCTTAATGACTAACTCTGAGTCTCCCATTATTTAGACTCGAGTTGCCCCCAATTCCAACAATATCTCAAGGCCAGTAATTAGAGCTTCATACTCAGCCTCATTGTTCGAACAAGAACCTGATATCTTGTACTTGAATGTTGTTGGAATTTTTTCTGGAGAAATAATCAAGACTCCTACTCCTGTTCCATCTTTATGGCTGGAACCATCGAAGTAGAATTTCCAAGGTTCTATCTCCACATAATTAATACTCTCAACTTGAATTGAGTGGTCGACTATAAAGTCTGCAACCACTTGTCCTTTTACTGCCTTAAGAGGCATAAAGGTCAAGGAGTATTCAGTTAATGCTAGTGCCCACTTGCCAATTCGACTGTGCAAGATGGGTTTCGACAACATGTACTTGAAAACATCAAAATGAGACGAAACATACACATCAACTGGTTTTATATATTGCTTGAGCTTTGTACAAGAGAAATACAGACAGAGACACAATTTTTCAACTTCACTATATCTAGTTTCTGCATCGTTCAAAACTCTACTAAGATAGTAAATGGGTATTTCGACTCCATTTTCATCTTCTTGGGCTAACATGTTTCCCAAAGTTTTGTCGGATGCAGCTATGTACAATCTCATACTCCTGTTGCTACAAGGAGGCACCAAAATAGGTGGCTTTGTGAGGTACCCTTTGATTTTGTTGAAGGCTTCTTGCTGCTCCTGCCCCCATTCGAATCCCTCTTTGTTCAGTCGAAGCAAGGGTGAAAAGGCTTGAGCTTTCCCACTTAGGTTAGATATGAATCTCCTTAAGAAATTTATCTTGCCTAATAGAGATTGCAGTTCCTTTTTATTCGATGGCGCTTTCGCTTCCAGAATTGCCTTCGTCTTGTTCTGATTGATTTCGATTCCTTTCTTGTGGACAACGAAGCCCAAGAAATCTCCAGCTTTCACACAGAATGCACACTTCAAAGGGTTCATCTTGAGACCATGTTCTCTCATTCTTTCGAATGATTGTCGAAGGTGGTCTATATGGTTCTTCCTGGAAACAGATTTTATAACAATGTCATCAATATATACTTGCATAAAAGTGTTAATAAAATCATGGAAGATAGAATTCATTGCTCGCTGGTATGTTGCCCCAGCGTTCTTTAGGCCAAAAGGCATCACTACCCATTCGTAAGTGCCCAAAGCCCCAGGGCATCGAAAAGCTGTTTTCGACACATCCTCTTCAGCAATGAATATTTGATTATATCCTGAATAACCATCGAGCATACTCAGATACTCGTAGCCAGCGGCAGAATCGACTAGCATTTCCGCCACAGGCATAGGATATTCATCTTTGGGTGTAGCAGCATTCAAATCTCTGAAATCTATGCACACCCTCAATGTACCATTTTTCTTAATTACTGGCACAATGTTGGCAATCCATTCGACATACCTCGTGACGCGTATGAATTTTCACTTCAGCAGTCTTTCGACTTCCGTTTTGATCTTCGACAGTATTTCTGGAGCGAAGCGTCTTGGACTTTGCTTGATTGGCTTCTTCCCAGGTTTGATTGGCAACTGAAGTTCCACCAATCCTCTGTCGAGACCAGGCATTTCGTCGTAATCCCATGCAAAACAGTCCTTGAACTCTTTCAACAAATGGATTACTTCCAACCTGAGTTCTGGGTCAATTTTTGCGCTAATGTAAGTTTGCTTTTTCTCTGACCCTTCGCCCAAGTTGATTTCTTCTAAAGGATCTTGCGCTAACATTTTGATGTTGTTCGCCAAGGGGTCCTTTTCGAAGCCCAAAGGCTCATCGTCATAGATGGCGTCGAGCCTCTGTTCCTGCATCCCTTCTGGCATGATATCAGGAGGTTCTGGATCGAAGTCCTTTCCAGGACCTGTAGAAGATAACTGTTGATCATTGGCCTGTGTGGCCATGTACTTTACTTCGGCTTCGAGAGCCGTTATCATCTTTGTTTCGGCTACGTAAGCCGAAATTCGCTGCAATGATTGTGACTCAGTCATTATCACTGAATTCACTTCCCCAACCAGTTGGTTGGATATCAGTTAACCCACTGAAGTCTATGTGGGACAAGTCTTCTCTGTCCCATTGAAAACCATGCTCAGGGTGCAGGTATAGGG
This sequence comes from Vicia faba, assembly GCA_948472305.1. Lineage (NCBI taxonomy): Eukaryota > Viridiplantae > Streptophyta > Magnoliopsida > Fabales > Fabaceae > Vicia > Vicia faba. The sequence continues at coordinate 749,153,441 of OX451740.1, read as the reverse complement.
AACAAAAAGTATTTGGCGCTGGCGCCAAGTCGAAGTCAGGAGTTGGGCATGGCCCAATGTGAGCCAAGTTCTTGTCGAAGTCTGCTAGCCCTAGGTGATTCACTTTGCCCAGGTAATAGCTTTGGTCTGCTTCTATGTTTTCGACCATCCCATCAGGACGCCATAGCAGCAACCTCTGGTGCATTGATGATGGTACAGCTCCAACACCATGAATCCATTCACGGCCCAACAAAAGATTATAGTTAGGTTTGGCCGATATGACCATAAACATAGTTGGTCGAAGGATAGATCCCACCTTGATATCCAGTTGGATCACACCCATTGTGGTCCCTATGCCGCCTTCATAATTCGACAGGACCATGTTGTGAGGCTTGATATTCTCATCACTTTGGCCTATTTTTCTTAGCATAAAGTGAGGAATAATGTTGATGGTTGCCCCACAATCCACCAAGATTTTATTTACTGTGGTTTCTTCGAGTTTAGCCCTTATAAATAAAGGCTTGAGGTGATTTTTCATCGCCTCTGTAGGTGGTTCGAAGAACCCATTCTGCTCCTCAGTAGTGCCATTATCCATGACGAAATAGCACACTGGCCTATGCTTGGCCATTTCTTGCTCCACTTCCCAATCGCTTGTTTCGACCTCCACCTGGCGGTTGAACTCCCTGGGCAGAACTGAGACTATGTTCACCATGATGTCCAAAGTGTCATCAGACTCAGAACCCTCTTCGTTATCAACTTCACCTTGGTTAGGCTAAACTAGCCTATTGGTTACTGGTTCTCTTTCCAGAGGTTTCCTTTGCTTTCTTTGAGGAACATTTGAACTGGTTTCCGCCTTTGGTTCATTAGCAGCCTCCCTCTCAGCTTTTCGTCGCCTCTGGTATCTCCTCCATTGAGATCGAGACATGGGATTTTTCCCTTTGTAGTTGCTTGACACCTGTGTCACCTTAAGGGCAGCAACCTGAGGCTCTTTCTTTTGTGTTAAAGATGAACCTCTTGGCACATCGAAGGAGTGCCATCTTTCCTCGCTTGGCCTCTTTCGACCAGATGTTTTGTACCATGTATCTACTGGCACATTAGTTGGAGGCCTGAAAGTCAGTGGCCTCTTTTCTTGGTTTGAACCTCTTTGGGAGGCTCTTCTGGGATCATGTCGAAGATCAACACTTTCCCTTTTTTTATTTGCTGCTCTTACACCTTGAATATGTTCAGCAGCTTTTTTGTCGAAGATCGAACTGCATCTGGGACACAGCATCACTTCTGACTTCTTTTTCTGGCATCTTTGCAGGAAATCTGCCAGATTTTCATTTTCCGGAGGGAAAGCAGTTTTGTTAGCTTGTTCTTGCCTCATGGCCTCCTCTGATGCTTTTGGTTCAGAGACTTCGACCATGTTGACATTCATGGTATCTTTGTTGGCAAGCGTCAACTGCTTCATTTGAATCTCCAAGTCCTCAGTCTGGCCTTGAACTGCAGCCAAGTGAGAACTGGGTTTTGTTCCAGGTTTTTGGGCTCCAACTGTCTCCAGCTTCGGGCTTTCGACCGCTTTCTGAACCGCTTCAATTGTATTTCTGGATAGATTCCCAGAAAAACTGCCAAAGATTGGCATGTTGACATGGTCCTTTGAGACTTCGACCATTGTGATTCCTGGCCTCTTCGACTGGCTTCTGGATGCCTCGATCACGTTCACCTCTGAAGGTTCAACATAATGGGCTTCAGCCTGCAGCGGGTTAGAGTCCACAGTCATGGGGGTCTTGACAGCAAACTTCAACCTCCCTTCTTCGATAGCGTCTTGCACAAGATTCCTGAAAAGAAAACATTGAGACGTTTTATGGCCCAGAAAATTATGATATTTACAAAAGCCTCTCTTCTTTCTTTGATCAAGAGGAGGCACTTTTACCCTTGGGGGTATTATCATCTGGCCATCTTTTACAAGCAAGTCAAAGATTTCATCACATTTTGTAATATCAAAACTATAAGTCTTTTTGGGAAACCTATCGTTGGTCCTTTCTGGACCAGTGGGATTTTTTCCACTTGAGGGGACTAACAGTTTGCAAGAATATGGTGGTCCTTGTTTTAGTTCCGCTAAATCAACTTCGCCTTCTTCAACAGTTATAGTTTCGTCGAAGGTTTCTGGATCTTCGTCATCCATCTCAACATACGCTATCCGCTCTCTTTTATGAGTTTTCGTTGCCTTAGCTTTCTCAGCTTTAAGGCGTTCGACCTGTCGAACTCTATCGGCCAGTTGGGCCATGTCTCTCAGGTATTGAGTGTCTAACTTCTTCCTAATGGAATAATCTAAGCCGCCTGCGGCTATTTCGACTAACTCATGTTCTGGCACTTGTGTAAAACATCTTGCTTTGAGCAACCTAAACCTATTTAGATATTCGTCTATAGGTTCAGTGAAACGTCTCTTTACACTGGCCAATTCTTTCAGGCTTATCTTGGTTTGTCCCATGTAGAATTGCTCATGGAACAATCTCTCCAACTGGGTCCAATGATGGATCGAATTGGGGGGAAGAGTTGTAAACCAAGTAAATGCGTTCTTTGTTAAAGAACTTGGGAAGTGCTTAATCCTCAGGTTTTCGTTGTTTGAAATATCTCCTGCTTTGATCAAGTATCTCGCCACATGTTCGACAGTAGACTCTGTCGTGTCCCCAGAGAATTTAGTGAACTTAGGGACTTTACATCTAGGAGGTAAGTCTGTTTGTAACACGTATTCTGATAGTGGGGATGTGAAGTTGGGCCTACGAAAGCCCATGTTCATCCCATTTTGCGTCATGATTCTTTCGATCATGGCTGCCAGATTATTTTCCAAACCCATATTTTGGTATTGGATATGCTGAACTGCTTCGTCAGCATTTTGGTTTCTGTTAACTAACCTTACCTCTGGGGTTATTATCCTAGGTTCTTCGACTGGCTGCTCCAATCGTGCCCTAAGGTTTTCTTCGACAGGCTGCTGGACTTGGTTGATAGTGGTTTCTTCCTCTAAGAGTATACCTTGGTTTCCCCTTATTGGCGCCCTTTGGGGCTGTCAAATAGGTTGGGGTACTCCAAATAAATCAGCCAAACGCGTCATTTGCGCTGTCATCTGCTGATTCGATTGGGTGGTGTTTTGTATTAGAGGATTCAGAATTGTACTTAAAGTTTGTGCCAGCATTTGAACCATATCATGGTTGCTTTCGTCCATTTGTTGCCTCAAGACTGCTGTCGAGGCATTTGTAAGGCCATGTGCTACTTGGGACGTTCCTCCTAAGAGTTGGGTCCTATTTCTGTTCGCCATACCTACTACAGAACCTTGGAGTGGCGAAGAGGCACTCACTAAAGGGTCTGAAAAAGTGGACGCTGCGTTCGTTAGGCTAGCCAAATCAGACGTTGGCATGCCATATAGTGGTTCTCGATTATGACCGCCTGTCATAAATCCTGGGGGAACATAAGGCCTTGTGCCTAAATTTCCCCTTGGTGGGGGGGGGGGTTCCCAAAGGCACTCTAGGGCCAGTGAACGGAGGTAATGGCCCCGTCGTTGTGACCGTTACTGCTGGTGTTGAACCAGCGGTTATTGCTTCACTTACGGTTGGGATAACCGTTGCTCCCACATTTGTTTGTGGGATTTCGTTATTGTTTGGCGGATTCGCCATCTCTTCTCTTCTTCTGGCAGTATTGGTATTGTTAGTGTATATTCTACCACTTCTCAATAACATACAATACTCCTCGAAAAAGATGATATTTTGTGTAAACAGATTAAACTTCAAAATCAACACACAGTCCCACCGGGTGTGCCAATTTGTTTACCGTGGGAATTGGTAAACAACCGCTGATCTTCCAAATGGTTACTTATTTGGTGACTCGCAGGATCGATCAGATTGATCCTAAGACATGGTTGATTTTGGGGTTTTGATTAAGTTTGATAATGGTTAAATGACAAGGAAATAAAGAAGCTTTATGTAAATTGCATGAAGAAGAGAACTTGATAAAATAAAGGAAGGCTTGAAATAAAGGCTTTCGACTGGAAAAGTAAAGGAGAAAGCAAGTAAAGTTTCTGGAAAATAAATGACTTTGATTAATAAAGTGGTGTTTCACACATACATTCTCAACAATTCTTTCTCACACGTTGGGTACTCGAATCTATATGAGTGACTTGTATATAATTGTGAACACACGCGAAAAACTGCGTGAACTACTAATATTTATACTAAACATCCCAAGTAACCGTCGGGCAGTTACACTGCTTCGAGATGACTCCACTTGGCACGTTCTCAGCGTTCGACGCTCCAGATCTTTGCATGTTGCACTTGGTAACCGCTGGGAACCATTTTCCCTCCAAACGTTCAAATTTCAAACCATCCCACTCTGAGCAATCGAACACCTTCGTCGAGAGGCATCTTCGACGAGCCACGCCTTCGACGTCGAAGGCAACCAAATTCTCCCTTGGAAGAAATCCTCTAAGTACATTGCCATCTTCTGATAGGCATTTCGACAGACCCAGTTGGTCGAAAACATCCTTCAGCTTTAATGGCTGATATTAATAAAAACAAGGGTGTCGAATTTAGGAGCCAACAAATTGCCCCCCAAGAATGCCTTATTTCGACTCTGAAAAGAAAAAGGCATTCTTTGAAACTCCATTCGACACCTGTCTTTTCATTCTTAGTCACAAATTAAATTGTGCACTTTTTTGTCTTCTACCAACCACTGACAATCCCAAGGAAAAGCCATCATTTCATCCGTACCTAAGACGTCACCTCAGTACGGCGTGCAGCGTGCTAAATTTCTTTTCATAAATTGTCATCATGACAATTCCCAAAAACGAGGGCGCACGCTGCACCCTTTCATTTCTGCAGAACGGCTATGTCAACAGGGGGATGCCACGTGTCCCACTATCTTCTGCAACATTAAATGGCATTAAATGGCCTCGAATTTGGGGATTTCCCAACTACTATAAATAGCGCCAAGTACCCATTGTGGGACTTTTTCACGCTACCTTGCCTTCAAACTTCCTTATTGAATACAAAATCTCTGCAAACTTTGCAAACAACTTGTTCTTCACTTCATCTTCAACCTTAACATCAACAATGGCGTCCGGTTCTTCCACCGCTCCTAGTTCTAACATCCCCTCCAGAAATGCTAAACCCAAGATTTTCTCCACTGCCCCCGTAGTTACTCCCACAGGCCAACGAAGGGTCCCTGAGCCCCTAGACATTGCTGAACGTGACGATTATTCACGCCAACTCATGATTCCGGTTGGATACTCCAACCAAATCTTTGCCATGTCTGGCCCGCTCAACCCAAGCATCGCTGAAGCCATGAAGATCAAAAGCTTCTTTCCAGTGCTCGAAAAGCTCAAACCTGTTGGATGCTCTAAGAAAGATGCAGAGGATAATGAAGATCCCGCTAAGGAGAAAATCGATCTTCGCTTCTTCAATAGGGGTGTTAGGGCTTTTAGGTCTAGCCCTAGCCTCACTCCTGACTACAGTGCTTGGCTGGAAAAAATGGAGAAAAGCCAGGCTTCAATCTGGAAAGACCTGGGGATATTCGACCTAGTTATGTTGTCGAAGACGGGTCTCAACTACTCCCCAGAAATGTTGATAGCTTCCTTACTCTTATGGGATTACACTCATTTCACCTTCCATCTTCCCTGTGGAATGCTGACACCCACGCTGTTCGACGTGGCTGCCATCACTGGCCTTCGACCCACTGGGGATTATTTCGACCCAGAAGAAATGTCGGAGGATCAGATTGGATTTTCTGCCACAAAACCAACCTACACCACCTATATCAACCATTACCACGATAAGTCGACGGCCACTGTGTTGGATGTAGAGCATATCGCGTTTCTAGCCTTATGGCTGTCACGCTTTGTGTTTTGCACCAAGTCTTTACAGGTGACCAAGAAGATGGTCACCCTCGCCACCCAACTCCACCATGGCCAAAATATCTGTTTGGCAGAATTGATCTTGGCGAACTGTACGAGTCGATTAGCAGCGGAGCGACTCTTTTGAAGATCATCGAGAACAGAGCCAGTCTGCTGCTTGCAGGACCTTTTTGGCTACTTCAGCTGTGGCTCAATGCCACCTTCGAGTCTTTCTTACCTCAGAAGACTCAAATAAATGAGCAAGCTCCGGAGATAGCAAATAGGTGCATCGAAGGCACCAGATTGGCTCTGTTGACCCCAACTGAAGATGGGCTGGAGCTTCAACAAACTTTTACAAACTTCGTCTTGATGTTTGCAAAAAGGAAAGAATTTGTTTCGACCATGGCTCCCTTTGCTCGACGAAAGGTTGGTCCAGAGTGGTTCACGAGGCCCCATCCTAAATCGTCGAGTGGCCCTCAGGTCGAAGAACATACAACAGTGTGGGAAGCATTTCTCACACCAAGAATAATGCCCCTGTGATTCAAGAGCTCCAAGACTCACTTGAGCCTGATCGCGTATCAACCAAACTTGGTTTCTCGCCAGTTTGGTATCATTCAGACACTTCCTTCTCCTATTTTTTCCAGGGTGAAGTCTATGTTATATTTTTGCAACGACTACACTGAAGAGGCTGCCACCAAGCATATCGGCAGGTATGCTGGTCGAACAGTCCTTTCGTTGTTCGACTATCAGCTTAACTTTCTCTGCTCACCATCCTTCGAAGAGTGGTGGAAAAGTTACTACGCTGAAGAGTTTTTCGACGAGAAGGACTTCGTGGACGAACTTCAGAAGTCTTTTGTTCTTGTCTTGGACAAAATAAAGAAATGTAAGTTCATCCTTCCAAATTATTTTGTGCTTCCCTTTCGACTGGTAGCCTGTTAATTATTTTGTCTTCTTTCAGTTGTTCGAAAGCCTGCAGCCAAGAAAGCTGCAGAAGGCCATCAGGGAGGAGGTCCCTTGACAAAACCTCCACCACCGGCAAAGACTATAGCACCGGCGAAGACTACAACAGGCCATCAGGGGGAAGGTCCTTCGAAAAAGCCTTCTGCACCGGTAACCAGACTTTTATTATTTTCTTCTGGCTTTAACATTCTGACTTTCGATGTAGCTTCTAAATCGAACTCCAATTGGTTTTTTAGGCACCTTCACCCAAGAAACGACCATCACTGACGGTCGAATCTGGGAGTGACGAAGAAGACGATTCTCCCCCTGCTCCTCTTAAAAGGCGAAAGCTGAAGAAGGACGTTCCTTCTCCTGAGACTCGAACAATCAGAATAAAGGTTGCTGGGAGAAAGCCCAGGCCACCTCCAGTAATTATTGAAGAGCCAACGGAGGAGGAACTAAATGTTCTTCTCAATAAACCTGTCGAAAGCGACAATTCCAGCCTTGGGGCTGAAGTTCCTCTGCAGGTAATTTCTTTGACCCTTTTTTAACTCAGGTGTCGATACCCACGTTTGATTATGTCCCTTCCTAACTTAGAAGATTCTTCTTCTGCTTTTCCCCAGGAAACCACTGAAAGCTCAGCGCCAAGGACTTCTGAAACATTGGACTCTGCTGAACTCAGTAGGCCACAAGAGAAAGACTTGGCGAACGATGAAGCCAATGCTGAAACAAATGAAGCCAATGCTGAGACAAATGAAGCCAATGCTGAGACAGAAGAACAACAAACAGAAGATCCTCAAACAGAAGAGCAACAACCAAAAGAGATTCAAGTGGTTGATCTGTCGGAGGAACATCATGACGAAGGAGGTCATGCTAATGCTGGTACTGTTGATCTTCAAGTCGAAGAAAATCAAGTCGAGGCAAATGCTACTCCACAGCCTCAACCCCAAGAAAACGCTGCTGCAAAGGTTATCACCTCAACAAAGCATAGGTCGAAAGAAGACTTAGAACTCTTGAAGCAAACTGATCCCGTTGGCTATCTGAATGCCATTATCTAGAGCAAGGGAAGTTCGTCTGATATTAGTCAGGAGGCTTCTACTCAGTCGGGGAAGTCCACTGAAACTTCTCCTCTCGATGAGGCTTTGACGAAGGTTAAGGCTCAGTTCTTCAAGAAAGATTTGATGAAAGCTTTGGAGGGGGACCCTACTGCTCCATCGTATTTAGGGGCTGTTTTGAATGCCGTAGACTTGCTAGTTGTGCCTCCAGAGGTTTCAAGCTTTATCATGGAGCTACACTCCATTATTGATCAAGTCTCAGCAGACTATCGGCGACAAAGGGGCTTCAACAGCCAGCTTGAAGCGTTATATGGCAAAAGCTCTTCTGCATGGACTGCTGTAGTAGAGACGACTTCTCGAATTGCGGAGTTGTCGAAGCAAAAGGCATCTAAACAAGAAGAAGTTGATGCCATAAATCGAGAGAATGCTTCCATAAAGGCGCAAATCGAAGAACTAGAGGCCAAGATGAATGCCAATACTAAGCGCAAGGAGGAACTTCTCTCGACTGTTCCAGACACCGAGAGTCAAGCTGAAATCACACAAGGCCTAGAATTTGCTGAGAAAGCTCAAGCCTTCGACGACCAAATTGCCAAGCTTGCCCATGCGAATGCCTTGTGCAACAAAAGATTGGAGTTGCAGCAGGCGAAGTACCTTCGACTCAAAGATTCGATCCCCTTCTGATTGACTCAGCCCTTTAACCATATATTGTAATATGTATTTGACAATATTGCCATTTTGGCTAATTTATAAAATTTTCCATTTTGGCTTATTTATGGTTAATTTAGTCGTTACTTGTTATTTATTTTTATCTCTTGGAGCATAGGTTTATACTTTTTCAAATATTTGCCATTTACTCTCAAGAGCCTTTTATCGTCACCTAACTCTTCGACTTCATAAGCTCCACCAGAAAAAGTCTGGATAATTCTGAATGGTCCTTCCCATTTGGGTGACCATTTTCCCATGCTTCGATCCCTTCGATCCATGGGAAGAATCACCTTCCAAACTAATTCTCCAGGCGAGAATGCTTTAGGTTTCACTTTTTTATTATAAGAGTCTTCTACTCTTTTCTTCTGAAGCCTTAGTAGGTCAAGAGCGCGCAATCTTTCTTCGTCTAAATCTACTAGTTCGTCTAACATCATATCCCAATAAACTTCAGATGGAATATCATGGTGTCTCTGAACCCTTGCAGATTGAAGACAAATTTCTGCTGGCAACACTGCGTCATGACCAAAGGTTAGCCTATATGGTGTTGTACCTATGGCTTCTTTTGGGGATGTTCGACAGGCCCACAAAATCTGGTCTAACGTCTTATGCCAATTTTTTGGCTTCTTCCCAACATGCTTTTTTATCAAGCCAATCACTACTTTGTTCGCTGCTTCGACTTGACCATTTGCCTGTGCATAATAAGGCGTTGATGTTAGGAGTTTAAAGCCTGTTTCCTGAGCGAATTCCTGCATCTTTCGACCGTTGAAAACTGATCCTTGATCAGTAGTTATAGTCTCAGGGATTCCATATCTAAAGATAATATTCTTTTGAATAAATTCAATGACATTTTCTTGGTCTACATTGACTAAAGGAATAGCTTCGATCCACTTAGTAAAATAATCAATGCCTACCAATATATACTTCTGGCTCTTTGATGATGCTGGTCGAATCTCTCCAATAAGGTCCAACGCCCATCCTCTAAAGGGCCAAGGTTTCACTATCGAGTGAAGTTCGCTTGCTGGTACATGTTGGATGCCTGTATGGACTTGACATTCTTGACAACCCTTGGCGAACTCGACACAATCTTTCAACATGGTGGGCCAGTATAGTCCTTGTCGAAACAACAACCATTTCATCTTATGGCCTACTTGGTGAGCCCCACATGCTCCAGCGTGCATAGTCGAAAGGGCTATGTATGCTTCAGTTTCACTTAAGCATTTTAGCAATACCCCTTCAGGCGTCTTTTTAAATAACTCATTACCCATGAGTACGTAACTCAACGCCCTATACTTTGTTTTTCGTTCTGTCGAAGCTACTGGATTTTGAAGATAATCCACAATGGGTTTCCTCCAATCTTGCTCTGACAAATTGTCTATGAACGAAATTTCGAAGTTAGTTTGATCAGCATACCCTAGTCTTGTCGATTCCAAGTCTGTTGGTGACAAACAGGTTGTGTGATCGGTGGATCTGGAACTGACTGTTTAACGCTGGTTCGCAAAATGTCGCGGAAGCAAGAGTCGCCACCGTCTTTTATTTTCTCCAAATGGAAAGGACAAAAGCACAGAAAAATTCCTTATAGAGATTGCTCTCGGTTCGGGAGGTAGGTTATAAAAAGGGAAGGTGTTAGCACCCTTTCTATCCATGGTTATCCATGGGCTCTTAGATACTTGCTCAATGTGTTTTCAAAATTGTTTGTTTGCTTTTCAATGTGGGTTTAAAAAAAGTTTCTTTGAAAAATTTCAGTTCGACTCGTACGTCAGAGTGTTTGAAAATTTTGCTTTGAAAGCTTTTGAAAATGTGTTGGTGAAAAGTATTATTTGTTTTGTTTTTGAAGAGAGCAAGTATCTACGAGAACCTACCTACCCTAAGGAATTCGTCTGTGTAAATGTCCTTTAAAGTAGTGCCATCCCACCATTGAGAGGTAGGTAGCACCACCGTTGGAGGTGTTCGGGTCAATTCGAGTTTGTAGGGACATGGTGATCACCGGAGCAATGGGAAGACACCTTAGAAGCTACCCTCATGCCAGGTTCCCGGATCATGAGGACTTACTAAGACATCCTCTACTCGACGATCACCTTTCGAAAGGCAAGGCAACAGTGAGGCGTACCCTAGGGGTGGTGTGTGCGATTCGTGTGTCGTTTTCATTGAAATTTGTCTTGTCATGTTAAAGTGATCTACGCTTGATTTTATTATGGCCATTCATTCTTGCATGCTTTTAACAATTAAAATATTTGTGGGAAAAATAAATCTAAGCTATTACAAATGGCGCGGGTCCACATCGCCAAAATTAAACCGGACCCGATTTGACAGAAAAGTAAATAAAGCGAATAAAGGAGTTAAAAGTGCGAAAAGTAAATGTTACAACGCTTTGGGAGAAATACATAATTATTTAAACGAAATAAAATAAATGCGCGAATTAAATAAATTACGAACGAGGGCGTTGGACCCTTTTGCAAAAAAATTAAAGTTAATGAATTTAATTAACAAAAAAAAGATTAAATTAATGAGGAATAAAAATTAAAAATTAAAAGAAATTGTTTTTGGGTATTTTTATGTTTTTTAAGATTTAATAGAAAAAGAGAATTAATTAAAATTAAAATAAAACGTCAAACCCTAATTCTAATGGCTTTTAAATTTATTATGAAAGTATTAAATTGAAACCTAAATTAAACCTAATTTTTTATGTACAATTAATTATGAAAATAAATAAATAATATTATTAGAAAGAAAAAAGAAAATAAAAAAGGAATAAAAAGTTATTAAACCTAATTCTATATTTTTGGATTTTTAGTTATTAAAAAAGAATTAAAATTAAAACCTATTTAATACTAAATTTATTTACAAGCAATTATTTACAAGAAAATATGAAAATTAAATATTTTATTATGTTTTTATCTTTTTTTCTGATTTTTATGAAGTTTTTATATTTTGTAGAAAAATAATTAATTAATTTATAACAACAAAGCAAATAAAATAACAACTAAAAAAAATAAAATATAAAAAATAGAGAGGGCAAACCAGGGGGGGTTCAGGCCCCAATTGTGAGGTCTTTTGTTAGCAACTCAGGCCCATTAAGAATGGCCTGGTGGACCTTTTGAGTCACATGTAGTGCGTTGACTAAGGCATAACGTGTTCGTTGAATCCACGCCTTTGATCTGGTTCTAACATGCACGTGGATGGATAGATGAGGAGGACGTATGGTAGTCCTTAAGATTGTGCCTGCATAGGAATTTGGATTGAAAAATATTATGAAGATTATACAGACCTGGGACTCGAACCCAGGTCTTAGACGTTGAAGCAATGAGCATTTGCCAGCTGAGCCACTGAAGCCATTTGATATATAATATACAAACAAATAATATAAAATAAAAACAAGATTAGTGCTGGAAAACGCGCGAATTTTTAAATCCGCCTATCACCGTCTGCCAACGCATCGTCGTCTCCACTGTCCCTGAAACAAAAATCATTGAGCAACGGTTTTAAACGCGTTGCCTTAGGCCGGTTTCCAAGAAATAGCGATTAGGTCCTCATTGAATATAAATTAGGCGCGACAATTGATCCTTCTTCGTCTCTACACGCTGAATCCAACCATGGTACTGTGGACGTCCAATTTTTCCTCTTTTAAGAATCCCTAAATTCAAACTCTGAAAAACCTAGAGATCGATCATGGTGAAATCTCATATACAATACAAAAATAAAATTGAATGCATTGGTTAGTTTCAGGACAAGATGATGAACATGAATCAACAATTAATTTTCATAAAAAATGCCTAGAACATGATATGCGATTATGAGTTTCATGCTGTACAGTTTCAGTTTAATCTACCAATTCTTGAGGTTTTGGTGGCTGTGCTTGATTGGAACGTGTTCAGGAGCCTTCAAGGAAGCTAATGGACTATGAATTATGCCTTGAATTCACTTCTAGCAATGATTTCAGTTTTGAGTTTATGGAGAAAAATTCCAAGTTTGTCTATGGCCTTTGAGCGCAGCATTCAGTGTATTGTGATTAGGGTTTGATTCCTGTTTATGTATTGAGGCTATTAGGTCAAAAATATTCAATAAAATCCAATGCAATAATGGTTTTGCATATTTGATTTCTTAAGGATCTTCCATATCTTTTTTCATGTGTTCTTTGTATCAATTAGCTCAAATCAGACCAAATCTTGCCATATTGGGATGTGCACGAGATATTAAGGGTAAAACATGCATGAAAAGATTTTTTAGGTCAAGTTAGGTATTTTTCATATATTTATATAATTTAAATGAATTAATATGAATAATAATTCAAATAAATAAATAAAAAAATGAGAAAATACTTCCCTTTGGGCCAAGTGGTCGTGCACATGCTTGGAATGATGAATCATGGAAGAAAAATGGGCCCATTAGCAATTTTAGGTCATTTGGATCAAAGTTGACTTTTCAAAATATCCAAAAATTTCCCAACTTCCACAAGGCATAACTTGCTCAATTTTTAAGCTTTTCACATGTTCTTGGACATTTTGGAAAGTTCTTTGAGTCCTCTAACCAATGCCTTTGGTCCCATGTCATTTTGATTTTCCAATCTCAAGTTATGGCCTTTGACTTAAAGTCCATTTTTGTTGACTTTTGAAAATGACCTATAATGTTGAAATTGATAACTTTTTGTGACAGCATTTCTTGGACTTGAAGTATGCAGATGAGTTGTAGGAAATTTCTTTCTCTTCAAAATGAGCTTTGGATGGAATTTTTCTGATAATCCATGTGAAAGTTATGCCCTGGTCAATTTCAGTTGACTTTTTCAGCTGTCCAAATATAGTAACTTTTGCATCTTTGATGATTTCTGAGCCAACTTTTGAGAATCATGATCAAGCATTGATCAAATGATGTTTGTGGCTTCAAAATGATATGTTGACCAAAAATTTGAACTTTTGACTGCCAAATGACCATTTTGCCCCTACAGTTGACTGTAGTGCAATCTAGGGTTTTGACTGTGCAATTTTGAGCTGAATGCCTTGAAACTTGATATGAGGATGCTTGACCATATTTGTAGGCATGTGAGACTTGATTGGGCCTTTGAAAACTTCATTTTCTTGATCATACCACAAACCCTAGTTTTGACTGTATAGGAGACATTTGCACTGTGCAACCCTTGGGGAATTTTGTGACTTGACTTGGCAATTTCTTGAAGAATATGGGAGGGCAAATTTTGGGGTACAACAGTTGCCCCTGTTCAATCTTCTTAGACCTGATGATGCAGATTGGCTGACGTGCCTTTCGTAATCCGAAGGTGGAAGATGATTGAACACAAGAGTGCCCAGAAATTTGCGCTCACATAGTAGCAGTGATGGCGGAATGGGCTTTTAGATGCCATTTAGAGGTTGCTGGATAGGGTGATGGGCTTATAGATGCCATCTGGATGTTGATTGCGTAGGAGATTCTTTAGCGAGAACCTGCATACCTGCAAAAGAACAAATAAGTACCTGACACGTTGCAGGAGCTGAGTCTGGGACTTCAAAAGATGATGAATGGACCAGGTATGGTTACGGCCTTAGCATGAATGGTAAGAGAACCTTGGGGGATTTTAACTTCAACAACGCTCGTTGAGAAAATCTTGGTGGGAAATACCATCTTCGCAGGATCAGAACGGGAACCATAGGCCATTATAATCTGAAAGGGAATCACCTCACTCGCTGTCGGAGAGGGAATCATAGGAAAAGGAATTGTCACCTCACTCACCGTCGGAGAGGAAAACATCTGAAAAGGACTTACCACCTCACTCGCCGTTGGAGAGGGAACCATAAGAGACTATCACCTCACACTCATCGTCAGAGAGGGAAACATCTGAAAAAAAAGGAATTACCACCTCACGCACTTGTCGGAGAGGGGACCATAGGAGACTATCACCTCACACTCATCGTCGGAGAGGGAAACATCTGAAAAAGGAATTACCACCTCACACTCATCGTCGGAGAGGGGACCATAGGAGACTATCACCTCACACTCATCGTCGGAGAGGGAAACATCTGAAGAAGGAATTACCACCTCACTCGCCGTTGGAGAGGGTACCATCTGAAAAGGACTTACCACCTCACACACCGTCGGAGAGGGAACCATAACTTCTGCTGAGTTTTTATCAGAAAAATCTGTTGGGAGTCGATTTAGCTGGACTAGAGGAGACCTTTGACTGGATAAGCATCAGGAAAATCTTAGGGTCGATTTAACTGAACCGGACAAGGTCTTGAAATATCTTCAACTGGAATAAGTGTCAGAACGTCGCCATATCTGGTTTACATCTGGACCATATCTGGAAGGAGATCTGGAAGCAGTATCAGAACGTTACCATATCTGGTTTACATCTGAAACTATATCTAGAAGGATATCTGGAAGCAGTATCAGAACGTCACCATCTCTGGGTCATATCTGAAACTATATCTAGAAGGATATCTGGAAGCAGTATCAGAACGTCACCATATCTGGGTCATATCTGAAACTATATCTAGAAGGAATTGCGATAGTTGATAGTAGTCATTTTTGTATTGATCTTTTTCCTGAAAAGGTAAAGCATTAGTTGAATGCAAGATCCTGATGCATGAACTATATGTCCTCAAAATTAATGAGATTCGTGTAGTATGATGCATATGCATGCTGTAATGTATGAAGATGTGATGTTTATGAACATATGTTTCCGTCTTAGGAAAATAAGTCCTTGACGGGTGCCGGGAGGTCACTCCTGGGCTGATGTTGAGGAATAGATTTTGCTTCCACTGGGGATGATAACTGCAAGAATACCGGTAGGAGAAGATGACTCCGTTGCGGAATGACCTTGGCAAATGACGGATTCTGCGGGGAGAAAAGATACTCTAGTGACCATGCTGGGAAGCAATACTCTGTGGGAAGAGAGATACTTTTGTTGAATATTGATAGTAGTTTGCTGAGGATATCTTTGTTGTTGGAAGTATTGATGGACTTCGCTGGGGTAAGAAGACTTTGTCGAGAACGCTCTTTCCATGGCTTTTGGCTGAGGATAACCCAGTTATATCCTGTTAAGGAAATAACTCTTTGAATAAAGCTGGGAGACGCGTTCGTATTCTGCGAGGGGATAAGCTTCCAGAATCTACTGGGGATAAGCTTACTGCTTGGGGAGATGAATTCCATCTTTCCTGGGGAACTGGATTGGATTCTCTGGGGAAGTTTTGAACTGTATTGGTTATGTTCTTCCACGGAACCTACCCTGATGCCTTGGAGGATAGAACAATCAGATTGCTTAGATCATTCTTTATTGCCCCTGTTTCTATGGAGAGGGAGACCTGTGAGGTGCTGATAGTCGTTGATGGACAAACCTTCTTCTGGTATACGGATGGCAGGACATAGTCGTACATTTTAATCCCTAACTTTTGCCTGGACCGCCCTTTCGGGTTTTCAGTCCACCGAGATACCCATTTTTGCCCAAGCCGCCTTTTCAGGTTTTCGACTTGCCGGGTGTACAGATTCTTTTCATTTCATCCCTCATTTTGCCCGAACCCTTTTGGTTCGCCGGGAAGCCCTTATTTTTGCCTAGGTATGTCAACCTAGCGGGTCTTTGATTGTGCGTAGTATTTTTTCGACTATGTCCATGCTCTTAGAATGTAGGGAGTTGCCCCTGTTAGCTTGGTCATGCCACCAGAAGGTATTTGATCAGGTCAGATTCGTTGTTGGAGTGCCCCAAGTGACTCAGGCAGAGGTTTGCTCCAGGCTTTTTGGCCTTTTGAGAGATTCTCTGGATCTTGACTTAACTGCCCCAGATGATGGACAATAGTCATGCCATGCCCCTTGATTGGAAGTACTTCTGTTCATTAGGCATTCATCGTGCGAATTTCTATGCTGTTCAAACAAAAAGTCATACGCAAACAAAGTTATGTTAAAAATGCAAAGCCTATGTCTGTCCTTGAAGATTTTGAAAATGCATTCTTTTCATAAAACAAGTGAATGTTTGTAAAACGTGATGTCAACTCCGTATTTACTGTAGGCCTTAAGGAGTCAGGATACCTTTCGTGACAGTATGCTTTCGAACTAACCCATCCTTCAGCTAGGACTTTTGAGGGTTATAACGTGGCCTGGTTCATGGTTTAAGAAACAAAAGGATAAAGGCTCGAATTTTATTTGTACCCACCCGCTCTTCGTAATGTTCTCCAAACCTAAGCTCAGTTGATCATACGTTAGACCTTGTTGAGTCTTTGCTCTTGGTATATCAGTGATGGTTCGAATGTTGATGATTTATTTTTGGATAGGCAGTCATTCCTTTCTTGTTGAGGGTTTGTAAGACCTCTTTCTTTTTGATTTTGTTATCCCTTTCTTTTTGCCTGAACTGTTCCCTTTTTGGAATTACAGCCAGCGGGATGCCCCAGTTTCATAAGTCCCTTTTACAGGTTTTGACTTCTTGGGCTATTCATTGATGATTTTTTTTGATAATGACTGCCTGTCCTTATGATTATTCTGAACCATCACTGTCTTTCTTCGTTTTGTAACGACTTCTTTGGTGCCATTCGTTGTGCACTTGGATCAACTGAGAGACTACCCTGCCCCAGGTTATGATTAAGGGTTTTAAATTTCGAAAAGAAAAACTCCTACTTCTTTGGCTCAGAGGGGTTGACGAGGGACTATCATCCTTATAACTCCAGTGTTTAGGGATTGAAACAATGCATGTACCTCATCAGCGGGGTCTGTTCAAAAGCATACTGTAAAGATCGTGGTATCGTTTTCGTCATCCTCCCTCAAGAGGCTTAGAATTAACGAGAGTTGACATCAGAAAAAATATGAAAACAATTTGCATATAGTGAATGCGAATATATTGATTCAAAATAGACATAAGCGATGCATTAATGGAATAACAATGTTTTAACATGAATAAATGTTTGAACGGTCAAAAGAAAAACACAACTTGAACATTCGAATGAACAAAAGTTTCCTAGTCTCGGAGCTTGTCACTTCAACTGGTGAGCCTTGGAGGAATGGTAGAAAAATTCAGCCTGTCCATCTTGTGTGAACTCCAATGCCCCTTCATCGATCAGGTCCTGGATTTTGTTCCTCAGATCCCAACATTCATTGGTATCATGTCCTGGGCTAGCAGAGTGGTAGGCACACCTCTTATTGGGATCATAGGCAGGAGATGCTGTGTTAGGGTTCCGGGGATGAGCCCTTAATGTGATCAGATTCAACCTCAATAGGCGTTGCAAAGCTTGATACAGCGACATGTTGAGCGGGGTGAATTGCCTTCTGGGCTTGTCTGGCTGAAGCTGGTGAGGTTGATGCTGAATTTGTGGCACTGGAGCCATTTGAGGAGCTTTCCCTTTATCCTCTTGTCTCGAGGATGATTGGATGATGAATGGCTTTTTACCCTTAGATGTTTGCCCCAGTTGGTTACCCTGAAGCAGTTGGTTGACGAGAAACCGGAGCTCATCTTGTCTTTGAGCTAAACCTTGAATGGCATTCCTCTGCCCCAGCATCTGGGCTTTCATTGCATCCATCTCCGTTTGTAGGTGTTTTAGCCCTTCATCCTCAGCACTGTCCCTGACTAGAGTCTCTATGAGAAGTGTCTTTAGCTCCTCCTGCCCCTTGGATATATTCAGGAGGATTTCCCCGAACTGAGTCTCTTGAGCAAGAAAGTCCTGGTTATCTTGTTGGGAAGCCATGGCTGAAATAAACAGCGAGAAAGGTAAGTGACCTGCAAAGAACGGGTACCTGTAATGCAATGATATGTATGATATGCATGCAATGTTTTCAAAGACCTCGCGGGGTAAACAAGAAAATTGTTAGCATTTGAGTTTGGTAGCCTGATTGAAGGAACTTCATATTGTTGAGAGCCCTTCATCAAGGGTCAAAGGCTCACCATATCCAGTGGGTCATAGCCCCTGATAACCTTAGCTAGGGGATCATTCTTCAGGTGTCACAGCTCACCATATCAAGTGGGTCATAGCCTCTGACAACCTTGGCTAGAGGAAAATAAATCCTCTTTTCCCCTTGCTAGATGTTTGATTCATCCTGACCTGCATCGCAAACCCTTGAGATCCTTGAAATAGGTTAGGATGTATGCAATGGTATGATGTCATGATGCATGGGGTAACATGGGTAAACCTTGTTATAAGTCCCTATTAAGGACTATAAACAAAACCTGCAAGCAAACTCAGTAAACCCTGTTATGAGTCCCAATTAAGGACTAAAACAAAACCTGCAAGAAACTCAGTACACTCTTGTTATGAGTCCCAATTAAGGACTATAGATAAAACCTGCAAGTAACTTAGTACCCTGTTATGAGTCCCAATTAAGGACTATAAACAAAACCTACAAGAAACAAGTGTCAGGTAACATGCATGCAGATAGTCAAGTACGAAGGCACACAAGTCACACAAGAGAAGCCCTTGGAGTTTAGGCCAGCATGAGGTCTAGGTATTACCCTCTTTCAGTTGGTTGGTTCATACCTGTCCTATCAAAGTAACCGGGTTCTTAGAGGATCCCAATATCATTGACTACCCTCAATCGGTCATAACTCCAGCATCGCAATCTTTTCTTGCGGCCAGAACCATCACGAGAGTTTAGCCTCAATGGGCGTAGCATACTGCTACTGTTCTAATGGCCAAGTTGTGTCATTTAAGGTTCTAAGGTCTGTTGGTGCTTAATGACTCCTTGGAAGACCCATATTCTCCTCGTTGCGACACAAGGGATATCGGTACAGACCAAGGTGCCACACCAATGTAGCCACTGCTTCACCTGTGTCGGTCTACGCCGGACAGGTCCCTCACAGCTTATGCTACCTAAACAGGGTATCCCCAGATCCGGGTTAGGATCTATGTATCTCCGATGCAACCCACAATAGTAAAGCAATCAAATCAATACAAGTGAAAACACAGTTATGACCTAGCCCTAAGGTACACCTCACTTTAAGTAGTGTCCCCAGCAGAGTCGCCAGTTCTGTGATCGGTGGATCTGGAACTGACTGTTTAACGCTGGTTCGCGAAATGTCGCGGAAGCAAGAGTCGCCACCGTCTTTTATTTTCTCCAAATGGAAAGGACAAAAGCACAGAAAAATTCCTTATAGAGATTGCTCTCGGTTCGGGAGGTAGGTTATAAAAAGGGAAGGTGTTAGCACCCTTTCTATCCATGGTTATCCATGGGCTCTTAGATACTTGCTCAATGTGTTTTCAAAATTGTTTGTTTGCTTTTCAATGTGGGTTTAAAAAAAGTTTCTTTGAAAAATTTCAGTTCGACTCGTACGTCAGAGTGTTTGAAAAATTTGCTTTGAAAGCTTTTGAAAATGTGTTGGTGAAAAGTATTATTTGTTTTGTTTTTGAAGAGAGCAAGTATCTACGAGAACCTACCTACCCTAAGGAATTCGTCTGTGTAAATGTCCTTTAAAGTAGTGCCATCCCACCATTGAGAGGTAGGTAGCACCACCGTTGGAGGTGTTCGGGTCAATTCGAGTTTGTAGGGACATGGTGATCACCGGAGCAATGGGAAGACACCTTAGAAGCTACCCTCATGCCAGGTTCCCGGATCATGAGGACTTACTAAGACATCCTCTACTCGACGATCACCTTTCGAAAGGCAAGGCAACAGTGAGGCGTACCCTAGGGGTGGTGTGTGCGATTCGTGTGTCGTTTTCATTGAAATTTGTCTTGTCATGTTAAAGTGATCTACGCTTGATTTTATTATGGCCATTCATTCTTGCATGCTTTTAACAATTAAAATATTTGCGGGAAAAATAAATCTAAGCTATTACAAATGGCGCGGGTCCACATCGCCAAAATTAAAACGGACCCGATTTGACAGAAAAGTAAATAAAGCGAATAAAGGAGTTAAAAGTGCGAAAAGTAAATGTTACAACGCTTTGGGAGAAATACATAATTATTTAAACGAAATAAAATAAATGCGCGAATTAAATAAATTACGAACGAGGGCGTTGGACCCTTTTGCAAAAAAATTAAAGTTAATGAATTTAATTAACAAAAAAAAGATTAAATTAATGAGGAATAAAAATTAAAAATTAAAAGAAATTGTTTTTGGGTATTTTTATGTTTTTTAAGATTTAATAGAAAAAGAGAATTAATTAAAATTAAAATAAAACGTCAAACCCTAATTCTAATGGCTTTTAAATTTATTATGAAAGTATTAAATTGAAACCTAAATTAAACCTAATTTTTTATGTACAATTAATTATGAAAATAAATAAATAATATTATTAGAAAGAAAAAAGAAAACAAAAAAGGAATAAAAAGTTATTAAACCTAATTCTATATTTTTGGATTTTTAGTTATTAAAAAAGAATTAAAATTAAAACCTATTTAATACTAAATTTATTTACAAGCAATTATTTACAAGAAAATATGAAAATTAAATATTTTATTATGTTTTTATCTTTTTTTCTGATTTTTATGAAGTTTTTATATTTTGTAGAAAAATAATTAATTAATTTATAACAACAAAGCAAATAAAATAACAACTAAAAAAAATAAAATATAAAAAATAGAGAGGGCAAACCAGGGGGGGTTCAGGCCCCAATTGTGAGGTCTTTTGTTAGCAACTCAGGCCCATTAAGAATGGCCTGGTGGACCTTTTGAGTCACATGTAGTGCGTTGACTAAGGCATAACGTGTTCGTTGAATCCACGCCTTTGATCTGGTTCTAACATGCACGTGGATGGATAGATGAGGAGGACGTATGGTAGTCCTTAAGATTGTGCCTGCATAGGAATTTGGATTGAAAAATATTATGAAGATTATACAGACCTGGGACTCGAACCCAGGTCTTAGACGTTGAAGCAATGAGCATTTGCCAGCTGAGCCACTGAAGCCATTTGATATATAATATACAAACAAATAATATAAAATAAAAACAAGATTAGTGCTGGAAAACGCGCGAATTTTTAAATCCGCCTATCACCGTCTGCCAACGCATCGTCGTCTCCACTGTCCCTGAAACAAAAATCATTGAGCAACGGTTTTAAACGCGTTGCCTTAGGCCGGTTTCCAAGAAATAGCGATTAGGTCCTCATTGAATATAAATTAGGCGCGACAATTGATCCTTCTTCGTCTCTACACGCTGAATCCAACCATGGTACTGTGGACGTCCAATTTTTCCTCTTTTAAGAATCCCTAAATTCAAACTCTGAAAAACCTAGAGATCGATCATGGTGAAATCTCATATACAATACAAAAATAAAATTGAATGCATTGGTTAGTTTCAGGACAAGATGATGAACATGAATCAACAATTAATTTTCATAAAAAATGCCTAGAACATGATATGCGATTATGAGTTTCATGCTGTACAGTTTCAGTTTAATCTACCAATTCTTGAGGTTTTGGTGGCTGTGCTTGATTGGAACGTGTTCAGGAGCCTTCAAGGAAGCTAATGGACTATGAATTATGCCTTGAATTCACTTCTAGCAATAATTTCAGTTTTGAGTTTATGGAGAAAAATTCCAAGTTTGTCTATGGCCTTTGAGCGCAGCATTCAGTGTATTGTGATTAGGGTTTGATTCCTGTTTATGTATTGAGGCTATTAGGTCAAAAATATTCAATAAAATCCAATGCAATAATGGTTTTGCATATTTGATTTCTTAAGGATCTTCCATATCTTTTTTCATGTGTTCTTTGTATCAATTAGCTCAAATCAGACCAAATCTTGCCATATTGGGATGTGCACGAGATATTAAGCGTAAAACATGCATGAAAAGATTTTTTAGGTCAAGTTAGGTATTTTTCATATATTTATATAATTTAAATGAATTAATATGAATAATAATTCAAATAAATAAATAAAAAAAATGAGAAAATACTTCCCTTTGGGCCAAGTGGTCGTGCACATGCTTGGAATGATGAATCATGGAAGAAAAATGGGCCCATTAGCAATTTTAGGTCATTTGGATCAAAGTTGACTTTTCAAAATATCCAAAACTTTCCCAACTTCCACAAGGCATAACTTGCTCAATTTTTAAGCTTTTCACATGTTCTTGGACATTTTGGAAATTTCTTTGAGTCCTCTAACCAATGCCTTTGGTCCCATGTCATTTTGATTTTCCAATCTCAAGTTATGGCCTTTGACTTAAAGTCCCTTTTTGTTGACTTTTGAAAATGACCTATAATGTTGAAATTGATAACTTTTTGTGAGAGCATTTCTTGGACTTGAAGTATGAAGATGAGTTGTAGGAAATGTCTTTCTCTTCAAAATGAGCTTTGGATGGAATTTTTCTGATAATCCATGTGAAAGTTATGCCCTGGTCAATTTCAGTTGACTTTTTCAGCTGTCCAAATATAGTAACTTTTGCATCTTTGATGATTTCTTAGCCAACTTTTGAGAATCATGATCAAGCATTGTTCAAATGATGTTTGTGGCTTCAAAATGATATGTTGACCAAAAATTTGAACTTTTGACTACCAAATGACCATTTTGCCCCTACAGTTGACTGTAGTGCAATCTAAGGTTTTGACTGTGCAATTTTGAGCTGAATGCCTTGAAACTTGATATGAGGATGCTTGACCATATTTGTAGGCATGTGAGACTTGATTGGGCCTTTGAAAACTTCATTTTCTTGATCAGACCACAAACCCTAGTTTTGACTGTATAGGAGACCTTTGCACTGTGCAACCCTTGGGGAATTTTGTGACTTGACTTGGCAATTTCTTGAAGAATATGGGAGGGCAAATTTTGGGGTACAACAGGTTGCTTTTATCTTTTCTCGAACTTCGATTGCTCTTTGTAATCTCGTTTTTGAAATTTTGTACCCAGATGCAATTTGTGCCAAATCGTTGGCTATTTGATTTTCCAATCTGGGTATGTGTCGAATATTGACCATTTCAAATTTTTTCAACAAACGATTTGCTATCACAAAGTACATAATGAGATTTTCTCTTATGCATTTATATTCTTTTGTGACTTGCTTAATGACTAACTCTGAGTCTCCCATTATTTCGACTCGAGTTGCCCCCAATTCCAACAATATCTCAAGGCCAGTAATTAGAGCTTCATACTCAGCCTCATTGTTCGAACAAGAACATGATATCTTGTACTTGAATGTTGTTGGAATTTTTTCTGGAGAAATAATCAAGACTCCTACTCCTGTTCCATCTTTATGGCTGGAACCATCGAAGTAGAATTTCCAAGGTTCTATCTCCACATAATTAATACTCTCAACTTGAATTGAGTGGTCGACTATAAAGTCTGCAACCACTTGTCCTTTTACTGCCTTAAGAGGCATAAAGGTCAAGGAGTATTCAGTTAATGCTAGTGCCCACTTGCCAATTCGACTGTGCAAGATGGGTTTCGACAACATGTACTTGAAAACATCAAAATGAGACGAAACATACACATCAACTGGTTTTATATATTGCTTGAGCTTTGTACAAGAGAAATACAGACAGAGACACAATTTTTCAACTTCACTATATCTAGTTTCTGCATCGTTCAAAACTCTACTAAGATAGTAAATGGGTATTTCGACTCCATTTTCATCTTCTTGGGCTAACATGCTTCCCAAAGTTTTGTCGGATGCAGCTATGTACAATCTCATACTCCTGTTGCTACAAGGAGGCACCAAAATAGGTGGCTTTGTGAGGTACCCTTTGATTTTGTTGAAGGCTTCTTGCTGCTCCTGCCCCCATTCGAATCCCTCTTTGTTCAGTCGAAGCAAGGGTGAAAAGGCTTGAGCTTTCCCACTTAGGTTAGATATGAATCTCCTTAAGAAATTTATCTTGCCTAATAGAGATTGCAGTTCCTTTTTATTCGATGGTGCTTTCGCTTCCAGAATTGCCTTCGTCTTGTTCTGATTGATTTCGATTCCTTTCTTGTGGACAACGAAGCCCAAGAAATCTCCAGCTTTACACAGAATGCACACTTCAAAGGGTTCATCTTGAGACCATGTTCTCTCATTCTTTCGAATGATTGTCGAAGGTGGTCTATATGGTTCTTCCTGGAAACAGATTTTATAACAATGTCATCAATATATACTTGCATAAAAGTGTTAATAAAATCATGGAAGATAGAATTCATTGCTCACTGGTATGTTGCCCCAGCGTTCTTTAGGCCAAAAGGCATCACTACCCATTCGTAAGTGCCCAAAGCCCCAAGGCATCGAAAAGCTATTTTCGACACATCCTCTTCAGCAATGAATATTTGATTATATCCTGAATAACCATCGAGCATACTCAGATACTCGTAGCCAGCGGAAGAATCGACTAGCATTTCCGCCACAGGCATAGGATATTCATCTTTGGGTGTAGCAGCATTCAAATCTCTGAAATCTATGCACACCCTCAATGTACCATTTTTCTTAATTACTGGCACAATGTTGGCAATCCATTCGACATACCTCGTGACGCGTATGAATTTTCACTTCAGCAGTCTTTCGACTTCCGTTTTGATCTTCGATAGTATTTCTGGAGCGAAGCGTCTTGGACTTTGCTTGATTGGCTTCTTCCCAGGTTTGATTGGCAACTGAAGTTCCACCAATCCTCTGTCGAGACCAGGCATTTCGTCGTAATCCCATGCAAAACAGTCCTTGAACTCTTTCAACAAATGGATTACTTCCAACCTGAGTTCTGGGTCAATTTTTGCGCTAATGTAAGTTGGCTTTTTCTCTGACCCTTCGCCCAAGTTGATTTCTTCTAAAGGATCTTGCGCTAACATTTTGATGTTGTTCGCTAAGGGGTCCTTTTCGAAGCCCAAAGGCTCATTGTCATAGATGGCGTCGAGCCTCTGTTCCTGCATCCCTTCTGGCATGATATCAGGAGGTTCTGGATCGAAGTCCTTTCCAGGACCTGTAGAAGATAACTGTTGATCATTGGCCTGTGTGGCCATGTACTTTACTTCGGCTTCGAGAGCCGTTATCATCTTTGTTTCGGCTACGTAAGCCGAAATTCGCTGCAATGATTGTGACTCAGTCATTATCACTGAATTCACTTCCCCAACCAGTTGGTTGGATATCAGTTAACCCACTGAAGTCTATGTGGGACAAGTCTTCTCTGTCCCATTGAAAACCATGCTCAGGGTGCAGGTATAGGGAACAAAAAGTATTTGGCGCTGGCGCCAAGTCGAAGTCAGGAGTTGGGCATGGCCCAATGTGAGCCAAGTTCTTGTCGAAGTCTGCCAGCCCTAGGTGATTCACTTCGCCCAGGTAATAGCTTTGGTCTGCTTCTATGTTTTCGACCATCCCATCAGGAAGCCATAGCAGCAACCTCTGGTGCATTGATGATGGTACAGCTCCAACACCATGAATCCATTCACGGCCCAACAAAAGATTATAGTTAGGTTTGGCCGATATGACCATAAACATAGTTGGTCGAAGGATAGATCCCACCTTGATATCCAGTTGGATCACACCCATTGTGGTCCCTATGCCGCCTTCATAATTCGATAGGACCATGTTGTGAGGCTTGATATTCTCATCACTTTGGCCTATTTTTCTTAGCATAAAGTGAGGAATAATGTTGATGGTTGCCCCACAATCCACCAAGATTTTATTTACTGTGGTTTCTTCGAGTTTAGCCCTTATAAATAAAGGCTTGAGGTGATTTTTCATCGCCTCTGTAGGTGGTTCGAAGAACCCATTCTGCTCCTCAGTAGTGCCATTATCCATGACGAAATAGCACACTGGCCTATGCTTGGCCATTTCTTGCTCCACTTCCCAATCGCTTGTTTCGACCTCCACCTGGCGGTTGAACTCCCTGGGCAGAACTGAGACTATGTTCACCATGATGTCCAAAGTGTCATCAGACTCAGAACCCTCTTCGTTATCAACTTCACCTTGGTTAGGCTAAACTAGCCTATTGGTTACTGGTTCTCTTTCCAGAGGTTTCCTTTGCTTTCTTTGAGGAACATTTGAACTGGTTTCCGCCTTCGGTTCATTAGCAGCCTCCCTCTCAGCTTTTCGTCGCCTCTGGTATCTCCTCCATTGAGATCGAGACATGGGATTTTTCCCTTTGTAGTTGCTTGACACCTGTGTCACCTTAGGGGCAGCAACCTGAGGCTCTTTCTTTTGTGTTAAAGATGAACCTCTTGGTACATCGAAGGAGTTCAATCTTTCCTCGCTTGGCCTCTGTTGTACCCCAAAATTTTCCCTCCCATATTCTTCAAGAAATTGCCAAGTCATGCTTGAAAATTCCCCAAGGGTTGCACAGTGCAAGGGTCTCCTAAACAGTCAATTAGGGTTTTGATTCTGATCAAGAAAATGAAGTTTCCAAGGGTCCAATCAAGTCTCACATGCCTATAAATATGTTTAAGCATCCTCATACAAAGTTTCAAGACTTTCAGCACAAAATTGCACAGTCAAAACCCTAATTGCATTACAGTCAACTGTAGGGGCAAAATGGTCATTTGACAGTCAAAAGTTCAAATTTTTGGTCAACATCTCATTTTGAAGCCACAAACATCATTTGATCAATGCTTGATCATGATTCTCAAAGCTTGGCTCAAAAATCATCAAGATGCAAAAGTTTCCTTATTTGGACAGTTGAAAAAGTCAACTGTAAATTGACCAGGGCATAACTTTCACATGGATTATCAGAAAAATTCCATCCAAAGCTCATTTTGAAGAGAAAGACATTTCCTACAACTCATCTTCATACTTCAAGTCCAAGAAATGCTCTCACAAAAAGTTATCAATTTCAACATTATAGGTCATTTTCAAAAGTCAACAAAAAGGGACTTTAAGTCAAAGGCCATAACTTGAGATTGGTAAATCAAAATGACATGGGACCAAAGGCATTGGTTAGAGGACTCAAAGACCTTTCCAAAATGTCCAAGAACATGAGCAAAGCTTAAAAACTGAGCAAGTTATGCCTTGTGGAAGTTGGGAAATTTTTGGATATTTTGAAAAGTCAACATTGATTCAAATGACCTAAAATTGCTAATGGGCCTATTTTTCTTCCACAATTCATCATCCAAGGCATGTGCACGACCATTTGGCCCAAAGGGAAGTTTTTATTCATTATTTATTTATTTATTTATTTGGATTTTTATTATTAATAATTCATTTAAATCAATTAAATACATGAAAAATACTTAACCTAAGTTTTTCAATCTTTTTGTGCATGATATATACTCAATAATTCGTGCATGATCAGATATGGAAGGAATTGAATTGATTGGATATGATTAGGGTCAAAATAGCATGAAAAAATATTGAAAAAAGATCTTTGAAAATCAAATCTTCCAAACCATGAATGCAAAGGTTTTGGATCAAGTTTTCAACCCTAAATCATTCATACATAAGTACCAAACGCAACCCTAATGCCATTAACCAAGAAGCTGCGCTACAGACCACTATCAAACTCAAGCTTTTTTGCAAAAAATTCCAAATCTGAAAACCTATTTGCAGGTCGATTCAAGCCAAGAAACTCATCCTATCACATTCCTGGGACATCAAGGAACCTTCCTGGATCAAAAGCATCAATTCTAACACTTTGAATCACTGTACAGAAGCCAAGCTTTCTTCACTTTTTTTCATAATCGTGTTTCCATATTTAGGCATTTACATAGCATTTTGTTTGTGTATTCATACTAATTGATATGTTCTGAAGCTAACCATCTATTTTGATTGAGTTTTTGTGTGCTATATACGATTCCACCATGGTTGTCTTTTAGGGTTCATGAAGCTTCAAATTGGGTTTTTTTAATTAAGGAAAAATTGGAGCATAAGACTTAGGCCACTCAATTCAGCATACTCAGACGATCACAAGGCCACCCCCGCGCTCAATTTATGAGCATCCCTGGGCTAATCGCTATTTTTTAATAGGGTGCCTAAGGGAACGTTTGTAAAACCGTGGCCTATGTTCTTTATATTCCAGAAAAAAAATAAACAAGGAGGACGATGATTCGGTGGCAGGCAATGGTTGGTTGATTCAAACTTCGCGCGAAAAGCGCCCCACTAACGTTGTTTTATTTTATATTTTTTCTTAGGTATATTATAATCAGAACGCGTAACATGGCTCAGTGGTAAGGCATGTGTGTGGTGACATTCAGGACCTGGGTTCGATCCCAGGTCCCCACCCCTTTCCAATAATTTTTTTCCAATTGTTATCCTGTACAGGTTCAGTCCAAAGGAGTACCATACACGCTTCCATCCAACGCGTCACTTGGTCAATTTCGTTCATCCAAGGGCTCAGATCTAAAGAACATGGTGGACTTGAGTCAACACCCCACACGCTGGCCAATGAAAGTCAATCAGGCCATGAATAAATGGGCCTCAAATTGCTGGGCTATACCTCCACTTTGGGGACAGCAACCCCCCTAGGTTTGCAAATGCTTTTATTATTCTTTATTCCATTATATTTTTACTTTCTTTAATTATTGTTTTTTTATTAATTTAATTATTTTCCATAAAAAACAAAAAAACCCCATAAAAAATCAGAAAAGATAAAAAATAATAAATATTTTTATTTTAGTATTTTTGTAAATAAATAACTTTAATTGATTAGTTTTAAATTAGGTTTTAATCTTGACTCTTTTTAATAAAAATCTAAAAAATATAGAATTAGGGTTTTAATTAAATTTTTATTCCTTTTCTTTTTCTTTCATAATAATTAAATAATCTATTATTTATTTTTGTAATTAAATTGCATGTAAAATAATTAGGGTTAATTTTAGGTTAAACTTTAATACGTTTTCATAATAAAATAAAAATTGTAGAATTAGGTTTAATTGCGTTTAATTCTTTTTTCCATTAAAATCATTAAATACAAAAAATACCAAAAACAAAATTTCTTTTCGTTCTAATTTTATCGTTTAATTTAATTTTGCAAAAAGGGTCCAACGCCCTCGTTTTAATTCTTATTCAATTCGCATATTTATTTCATTTCGTTTAATATTTATGTATCTCTCCCAAAGCCGTGTAATTAATTCTCTCGCACTTTTAATTCTTTATTTTTCTGTCAAATCGGGTTCAAGAAATTTTGGCGATGTGGACCCGCGCCTTTTGTAATAGTTTTAGACTTTTACTTTTCTCGCAAATATTTTAAACTGTTAATTGATGCATGCAAGAATGAATGACAATAAATAAAAAACAAACGCTAGATCACCAATAACATGACAAAAGACAAAAATATCTGAAAACGACACACGAATCACACACCACCCCTAGGGTACGCCTCACTGTTGCCTTGCCTTCGAAAGGTGATCGTCGAGTAGAGGATGTCTTAGTAAGTCCTCATGATCCGGGAACCTGGCATGAGGGTAGCTTCTAAGGTGTCTTCCCATTGCTCTGGTGATCACCATGTCCCGAACCTCGAATTGACCCGAACACCTCCAACGGTGGTGCTACCTACCTCTCAATGGTGGGATGGCACTACTTTAAGGACATTTACACAGACGAATTCCTTAGGGTAGGTAGGTCCTCGTAGATACTTGCTCTAAATTTCAAAACAAAAATCAAAAATACTTTTCACACCAACACATTTTCAAAAGCTTTCGAAAGCAATTTTTCAAACACTCTTGAGGACCGATACAAGAGTCGAACTGGAATTTTCAAAGAAACTTTTTAAAACCCACATTGAAAAGCAAACAAACCATTTTTGAAAACACAAATGAGCAAGTATCTAAGAGCCCATGGATAACCATGGATAGAAAGGGTGCTAATACCTTCCCTTTCTATAACCTACCTCCCGAACCGAGAGCAATCTCTTTAAGGAATTTTTCTGTGCTTTTGTCCTTTCCATTTGGAGAAAATAAAAGACGGTGGCGACTCTTGCTTCCGCGACATTTCGCGAACCAGCGTTAAACAGTCAGTTCCAGATCCACCGATCACAGAACTGGCGACTCTGCTGGGGACTCCTTTATAAAGTGAGGTGTACCTTAGGGTTAGTTCATAACTGTGTTTTCAATTGCTTTCCTTGTGTGCTTTAAATTGTGGGACCGTCTTGGGAGTTCTATAGATCCTAACCCGGATCTGGGGGATACCTTCTTAGAAAGTAGCAACAAGGCTGTGAGGGAACTGTGCGGGGTATACCGACATGGTTGAAACAGTCTGCTACGTTGATGTGGCACTTTGGTGTGTACCGGTAACCCTTGAGTTCAGTCAAGGAGAGTACGGGGCCTCTGCGTGGTGTCGTGAAGCATCAACAGACCTTAGGAACCTTAATTGAACTATCTTGGCCTCTTTAGGGTAGTGAGATAACTGACTTTGGTGCAGTCTGAGGTTGGTTGATACTCGATACTACACTCAATTGAGGGTTCCTTTCCTGGAATATTTCGGTCGCCAGTTCAGTGGCTAAATCGAAACGATGAACAATGAAAGCAATCCCGTGATATTGGGACCCTTAGAACCCGGTTACTTCTAATAGGACAGGTTGAACCCACCAACTTCAAGAGGGTACTACCCAGACCCCATGCTGGCCTTAAACCCTAAGGGCTTGTCTTGTGTGCCTTGTGTGCCTTACATGTTTGTCTTTGTAAATATCTGTGGTGTGTTTAATCATAGCATCATGACATCATCCAGCATCATATGCATTGACTAACCATTTCAGGGGTTCGAATTTTCATCTTTGTTCTTGTTTTGTAGGACATGGAAACCGTTCGTAGAAAGACAATTCAAATCAGTCTTGTAAGGATCCCTCCTCAGCTTAAGGAACTTATATCCAGGATTCCCGAGAACTCTTCATTCAGTGAAAGACATGGAAATCTCATTAGCTTGGTCAATACCAACATTGAGGAAGATATGATCAAGGTCCTGTTCCAATTCTTTGACCCTCTGCATCACTGTTTCACCTTCTTGGACTATCAGTTGGTACCTACATTAGAGGAGTTCTCCCGGCTCCTGAAGATCCCTATCCTTGATCAGCTACCCTACAACGGTACGGAAAAGGAACCCAAGCTTGAAGAGATTGCTAAAGCCTTGCACCTACAGTCATCTGACCTTAAGGGACATTGGGAAGTTAGAAGTGGTATCAAAGGGTTCTTAGCCAGGTTTCTGTTTGAAAAGGCCCATGAATGTTGGAACTCCCTTGACTTGTAAGCTTTTGAGGAAGTGGTGGCCCTCCTTGTCTATGGTTTGGTGTTGTTCCCTAACCCGGATCAGCTTATAGATATCAGTGCTGTCCAGATCTTTATGTCCAGGAATCCTATACCTACGTTGCTGGGGGACATCCTTCACTCATGTTACACTCGAACCATGAGAAAAAGAGGTGTCCTTATGTGTTGCACTCCTCTCCTGGGAAGGTGGTTTATTTCGCACCTTCCGCAATCAGTTTTGAAGAATGAGCGGGGTTTGAGATGGTCACAACGGTTGATGACTCTTACACATGCAGATATACATTGGTGCCCTCGGTCCAGAGAAGATGTCACTATCATTTATCGTTGCGGGGAGTACCCTAATGTTCCTTTGCTTGGAATCAGAGGAGGTATTACTTACAGCCCATGCTTGGCTTGGAGACAGTTTGGTTATGCTCGGAGGGATGGTCCTCATGACATGTTAACTCCTGACATAGTTTTTGACTTCGACAACGATACTCAAGGACTTCGCCAGAGATTTATCAGAGCTTGGAGGACGCCAAGTAGGACAGACAGCAAGACACTGGGGCACAGGAACTCCATCCCGTTGGAACCTTATCTCAAGTGGGTACGAGCCCGCTCCCAGAAGTTAGTGATGCCTTATCCCCATATGCTCCCGGTAATCAAAGAACCAGTCTTGGAAGGAGAAGTGTCCTACACTATTAAGCACCCTGATATGCCCACATCCTGAGAAGAGATGCA
This sequence comes from Vicia faba, assembly GCA_948472305.1. NCBI lineage: Eukaryota > Viridiplantae > Streptophyta > Magnoliopsida > Fabales > Fabaceae > Vicia > Vicia faba. The sequence continues at coordinate 749,121,213 of OX451740.1, read as the reverse complement.
GAAGAGCTGGATCCAGCTTAAGGAAGAACGGAATTCTCTTGAGACTAATCTACATGCCAGTGAAAAGAAGGTCTTGGAGCTCACCCGCCTGTTGCATGAGGAGAGGAATCTCAACACTTACATAGCTCCAAAGAGGATGCGTAGTGTATTTTTGGATTGACTTGATTTTGTATTATTTTGCCCATGAGGCTTTGATGTACTAAACAATTATTTCCTTAATGATAACGTGTGTTCCTTTTTGTCTACAACAAATTTGAACTTTCGAACCCTTGAATGCATTGCATAAACACATATCATTCATCATGTGCATAGCAAGTTTCTTCTTTTCAGGTTGCTTACAGTTCTTCGCTGTTTATTTCAGCATCATGAATCCTGACTCGTCATCAACTGAGACATCCATCAAAGCTCTTCAGGCGCAGAATGCGCAATTTCAGGAATTAATCAAGGGTTTGGCTCAAGGCCAAGAAGATCTGAAAGCTCTGCTCCTGAAGAAGGAGAAAAAGAAGAAGAGAAGAACTGTTCTGTTCAGCTCGGGCCGAAGGTTTGGCAATACTCTACAGCATGAAGAGGCTGGTTCTTCTATTGGCAAGAGTACTCCTCAAGCGGAAAAGGGTCCTAGTCCGGTAGTCTCCGACAACGAGACTGATTTTGATGAAGAGCAATATCCTCCGGCAGAAGACCGTTACAAGCAGCTGGAGGATAGGCTGAATGCTATGGAAATACAACAGGTACCTGGGCTGGATTTTGGAGATCTGGGTTTGTCTACTGGTGTGATCATTCCTCGGAAGTTCAAAGCACCATCTTTCACTAAATATGACGGGGCGTCTTGTCCCAAGCTACATCTCAGGTCCTATGTTCGAAAAATCCAACCGTACTCAGCGGATAAGAATTTGTGGATCCACTTCTTCCAGGAGAGTCTTTCAGGGACTCATCTCGAATGGTTCTATCAGCTGGATAGGACCAAGGTTCGTAACTGGGAGGAGTTGGCTACTGCTTTCTATAAGTAGTATCAATATAATGCCGACCTTGCCCCTACACGTACCCAACTCTAGGGTATGTCGTTAGGTTCAAGTGAAGGTTTTAAAGAGTACGCTCAGAAGTGGAGAGATCTGGCTGGCAGGGTGCAGCCTCCGTTGACTGATCGGGAGTTGGTAGACATGTTCTTGGGGACCCTATCTGGGCCATTTTTCAACCATCTTATCGGGAATTCGTCTGCAGGGTTCACTGATCTGATTCTGACTAGAGAGAGAATTGAGGCTGGGTTAAAGTCTGGTAAGATTCCGAAGGGTGCATCGTCTAGTTCTGAGAAGAAACCCTTCAAGAAGGAGGCTAGTGCTGTATACGGTTCCAAGAGACCAGAGAGAACTGAGCACCGCCAATCTGTCAGTGCGGTAATGATTACCAAGCCTGCTGCCGCTCCTCGGCCAACCAATCCTCAAAGGGCTGAAAGACCCCGGAGAGAGTTCACTCGGTTGAGTATGACCTTGTCGCAGATCTTACCACAGTTGCTCTCAACCAACTTAGTAACCGTCAGAGAGGCTCTGAAGTTTCCAAATACTACCTCTCCTAAGTACAACCCAAATGCTCGCTGTGCTTACCATTCTGATAGCCCGGGGCATTCCACGGATGACTGTTGGGCATTAAGGAGCAAGCTGCAGGATCTTATTGATGCCAAAGAGGTACAGTTTGAGGCATCTGAGAAGCCCAATGTAGTAACAGCTCCCCTGCCTGCTCATGGAGTGAATGCTATTGGGGACGAAGACGAAGTGGATGAAGCTGAGTTTGATAGCTGGATTTACCCGGCAACCGACAGTGGACTTAACAATTGGAGTGCAAAGGACAATCTACCTGTTTCTCTTATTTCTGAGTAATGAATTCCTATGTTTTTGGCATTTGTAATAAACAATAAATAAACTCCATGGCCCGGTGTCTTACCCGAGGCACTGTGGTTTCATTTGTGAGGGCATATAAATTGTCATTTCATATATCATGAATGAAAATCTTGGACGTTTTCTCGCATTGCAAATCTTATGCTCCTTTTCTGTCTTTCTTTCCTTTACATATATTTCAAAACAGCTGTATTTACACACACACTCACTCATACAGGTTTCAATCCACTCTGGATCTCACTGGTAACGACTCTGCTACTGCCAGTTATGACTTCGAAAATCCGATCAACTTAGCCGAAGACGAAGGTGAAGATGATTGCGAAGTGCCTGGCGAGCTTGCAAGACTGTTGCTTCAGGAAGAGAGGGCAATTCAACCCCATGAAGAGCCAGTGGAAACAATAAACTTGGGTACTGAGGCAGACAGGAAAGAGGTAAAGATTGGTGCCAACCTAGAGCTCAGCGTGAAGCAACGGTTGACTAAGATGCTACATGATTACGTGGAGATATTTGCCTGGTCCTACGAAGACATGCCCGGGTTGGATACCGATATTGTAGTCCATCACTTGCCTACTAAGGAAGACTGCCCTCCAGTTAAGCAAAAGGTCCGCCGTATGCATCCAGAGATGTCTGAAAAGATTAAAGCCGAGGTTATGAAGCAGTTTGATGCGGGGTTCCTTGCAGTGACTTCGTACCCTCAGTGGGTTGCTAATGTGGTACCGGTACCAAAGAAGGATGGAAAGGTCAGAATGTGTGTCGACTACAGGGATCTGAACAGGGCCAGCCCCAAAGATGACTTCCCTCTACCTCACATTGATGTCCTTGTCGACAATACAGCTCAGCACAAGGTATTCTCTTTCATGGATGGCTTTTCAGGTTACAATCAGATCAAGATGGCACCTGAAGACATGGAGAAGACTACCTTTGTTACTCAGTGGGGCACCTTCTGCTACAAGGTCATGCCTTTCGGACTGAAGAACGCTGGGGCAACCTACCAACGTGCCATGGTTTCTTTATTTCATGACATGATCCATCACGAGATAGAAGTGTATGTGGACGACATGATCGCAAGGTCCCAGACTGAGGAAGAGCACCTAGATCATCTGCAAAAGTTGTTTGACCGGTTGAAACTGTACAAGCTGAGATTGAACCCGAACAAGTGCACCTTCGGGGTAAGATCGGGAAAGTTGCTAGGCTTCGTGGTAAGTGACAAGGGCATTCAAGTGGACCCTGCCAAGGTTAAAGCTATTCAAGAGATGCCGGTTCCTAAGACAGAGAAGGAAGTCAGAGGCTTTTTAGGACGCCTGAATTACATTGCTCGATTCATCTCACATATGACTGCTACCTGTGAGCCAATCTTCAAGCTGCTGAAGAAAGATCAGGTAGTACGTTGGAACGATGAATGTCAGGCTGCTTTTGACAGAATCAAGGAGTATCTCCAAGAACCACCTATCCTTATGCCACCAGTTGAAGGGAGACCTCTAATATTATATCTAACAGTGCTTGACAACTCAATGGGGTGTGTGCTGGGGCAGCATGATGAGTCTGGCCGAAAAGAGCATGCCATTTATTACCTTAGCAAAAAGTTTACCGACTGTGAGACCCGATACTCACTGCTTGAGAAAACTTGCTGCACTTTGGTATGGGCTGCTCGCCGGCTGAGACAGTATATGCTGACTCACACTACCTTGTTGATCTCAAAGATGGATCCTATAAAGTACATATTCGAAAAGCCTGCTCTGTCTGGGAGAATTGCAAGATGGCAAATGATCTTGACGGAATACGACATTCAGTACACGACCCAGAAAGCCATCAAGGGAAGTGTATTGGCAGACCACTTGGCACATCAGGCCGTAGATGACTATCAGTCAATGAACTTCGAGTTTCCGGATGAAAGCGTCATGATTGTGACTGATTGTGAAGTACCTGGACCGGATGAAGGACCTGAGGAAGGATCCCGATGGTCTATGCACTTTGACGGAGCCTCCAACGCTTTGGGAAATGGTATCGGCGCCATAATCATATCACCTCAAGGTACTCATACTCCACTAACTGCCCGACTATGTTTCAACTGTACCAACAACATGGCTGAGTATGAGGCGTGCATCATGGGTCTTCAAGCTGCGATCGACCTAAGGATCAAGTTTCTGAGTGTCTTCGGAGATTCCGCTCTTGTGATCAATCAGATCAAAGGAGAGTGGAATACGAAACATCCGAACCTTATTCCTTACAGGGAATGTGTATTGACCTTGATCCCCCACTTCACGAAGATAACCTTTGAACACTTTCCAAGAGAAGAGAATCAGCTGGCGGACGCGTTAGCTACAATGGCTTCTATGTTCAAGGTCAAATGGGATAATGAGGCTCCCCGGATCATCATCTGGAAACTGGACGAACCGGCATACTGTTGCGATCTCGAGACTGAATTGGTGACTGAGAAGCCTTGGTACCATGAAGTGAAGAGATATTTGGAAGCTCAGGAATACCCTGAAGGTGCCTCTATCAATGATAAGAAGTTCCTGAGAAGGTTCGCGGCAAAGTTCTTCCTTAGCAACGGCATATTGTACAAGCGAAACCATGATTCAACCTTACTGCGTTGTGTGGATAAAACTGAAGCAGAAAGGATCATGGAAGAGCTACATGAAGGGACCTTCGGTACACATTCCAGTGGACATACAATGGCAAAGAAGATCCTTCAGGCAGGGTATTACTGGTCCACAATGGAAGCTGACTGCTACCAACATTCTAGGACATGCCATAAGTGCCAGATTTACGCAGACAAGGTGCATGTTCCCCCAGTTCCCCTGAATGTTCTGACTGCGCCTTGGCCGTTTGCAATGTGGGGCATAGACATGATCGGCGAGATTAAACCTACGGCATCCAATGGGCATCGCTTCATCCTGGTAGCGATTGATTATTTTACAAAGTGGGTTGAAGCAGCATCCTATGCTACGGTAACCAAGACTGTTGTGGCACGGTTCATTCGGCATAATCTGATCTGTCGGTACGGCGTCCCTGAGAGAATTATTACAGATAACGGTACCAATCTGAATAACAAGATGATCACTGAGCTCTGCGAGCAGTTCAAAATACAGCACCACAATTCTTCTCCTTACAGACCGAAGATGAATGGGGCTGTCGAAGCAGCAAATAAGAACATCAAGAAAATCGTGCAGAAGATGACAGTGACTTATAAAGATTGGCACGAGATGTTACCGTTCGCTCTACATGGGTACCGTACCTCAGCTAGGACGTCAACCGGGGCAACTCCTTTCTCCCTGGTTTATGGTATGGAGGCAGTCTTACCAATCGAAGTGCAAATACCCTCTCTCCGGATAATGAAGGATGCAAATCTGAACGAAGATGATTGGATCCAGACACGACTTGATCAGCTAAACCTCATTGATGAAAAGAGACTTGCTGCTATCTGTCATGGTCAGACGTATCAGAAACGGATGATCAGGGCATTTAACAAAAAGGTCAGATCACAGGAGTATCAAGTTGGGGATCTGGTAATCAAGCGAATCATCCTTCCTCAGAGTGATCCAAGGGGCAAATGGACTCCTACATACGAAGGGTCATTTGTGGTTAAACATGTGTTCTCAGGAGGAGCCATGATTCTAACCAACATGGCTGGTGACGACCTTCCTCACCCCGCCAATGCAGACATAGTAAAAAGATACTACGTATGAAAAAAGACCCGCTAGGCTGACATGCCTAGGCAAAAATTAGGGCTTCCCGGCGAACCAAAAGGGTTCGGGCAAAATGAAGGGATGAAATGAAAAAAAACTGTACACCCGGCAAGTCGAAAACCTGAAAAGGCGGCTTGGGCAAAAATGGGTATCCCGGTGGACTGAAAACCCGAAAGGGCGGTCCAGGCAAAAATTAGGGATAAAAGCGTAATACTATGTCTCATTGGATCACTTTGCATCCAGAATCCGGTATCTGCACCAAGTTCAGACGGCATCAATCGGTCAGCTTCACCTTCAACCAAGGTCATCAAGTGATGAGACGCTCGGAGTTATAAAGGCAATAGCAGAGTTGAAACCCAGTGGATCATTCATATTTCACACAGCTGTTTTATTTTCTTTTGTACAAAATTTGTATAAACTCTTTTGTTCGGCGGCGTTCTCTTACTAGGACGTCAGCCTCTTGTACACAAAACGCCTATTTACAGGCCATTCAAAAATCAATACAAATATACTTTTCAGTTAAAAGTGCCAATTGTTTTTCTTTTTCTGTTTTGTTTTGCGAAGAACGTCCAAGGTTCAATTTGTGATATATGCATTGACAATAATTTGCTAACTCATGAATATTTGCATACGAAACAAAGGATTAATTACATGTAACATTAAGAACAGGGGCAATAAAGAGTTGTCTGAGCAATCTAATTGTTCTGTCCTCCAAAGGTACCAAGGTAGGTTCAGCTAAAGAACATAACCAGATATCCTAATTCCCCAGAGAGTGAGTCAGCAAGTCAGTACACTCTTCTCCAAGCTACTATCAAACCTTAAGGAAGTTGGGTATCCTCCCGCAGATCTCAACATTCCCCGGCAACATATGTATTCTTAACAAGCATCCTCGGCGATCTTGGTCTAAAGATTGTTCCCCGGCGGTATATTAAATATTCAAAGGAATCACTTCCCCCCGCAGTTCAAAACTTCCCCAGGAAAGTCCAATCCAGTTCCCCAGGAAAGTTGGAATTTACCTCCCCAAGCAGTAAGCTTATCCCCAGTAGATTCTGGAAGCTTATCCTCGCAGAACACGAACGCGTCTCCCGGCTTTATCCAAAGAGTTATTTCCTTACCAGGATATAACTGGGTTATCCTCAGCCAAAAGCCACGGAAAGGTCGTCGTCAATGCAGTTCTTTCTTATCCACAGCGAAGTCTATCAGCACTTCCAACACAGCAAGGATATCCCCAGCAAGTTATCATCAACATTTCAGCAAAGCATCTCTCTCCCCACAGAGTTTTGCTTCCCAACAAGATCGTCAGAGTACTTTCCTCCCTGCAGAGTTATCCATTCGCCAAGTTTATTCCCCAACGGAGTTATCTTCTCCTACCGGTATTCTTGCAGCTATCATCCCCAGTGGAAGCGAAATCTATTCTTCAACATCAGCCCAGGATATGACTTCCCGGCACCCGTCAAGGATTTACTTTCCTAGATGAAAGCATACATTCCTAAACATCACATACATCATTATAGCATGCATATACGCATCATATCTTACAAATCTCATTTATGTTGAGAACATCATTGCTTGATCTATATCATGCATTGCATATGATTGACCTTTACCTTTCAGGAAAGATTCAGCTACATTCTCAATCATATTTCAGGACTCTAAGACCTTCTCTGGTCCAGTTAAATCGACCCCAAACAGATTTCTCTGATAAAGACCCAGTTGAAGATATTTCAAGACCTAGACCGGTTTAGTTAATCGACTCCAAAGATTTCTTATCCAGTCCAAGGCCTTCTCTAGTCCAGCTAAATCGACCCCAAACAGATTTTTCTGATGAAGACTCAGTAGAAGTTATCTAAGGTTTTCCCAATAATTGCTATTGAGATTGTAATTTCCTATGGTTCTCTCCCCAATGCTGCGGAGATGATAATTCCATTCCAGGTTTTTCTCAGTGAATGTTATTGAGATTATAATTTCCTATGGTTCTCTCCCCAATGCTGCGGAGACGATAATTCCATTCCAGGTTTTTCTCAAACGTCCGCTTTTGAGATTATAATTTCCTATGGTTCTCTCCCCAATGTTGCGGAGATGATAATTCCATCCCAGGTTTTTCTCAAACGTCCGCTTTTGAGATTATAATTTCCTATGGTTCTCTCCCCGGTGCTGCGGAGATGATAATTCCATTCTAGGTTTTTCTCAAACGTCCGCTTTTGAGATTATAATTTCCTATGGTTTTCTCCCCAATGTTGCGGAGACGATAATTCCATCCCAGGTTTTTCTCAAACGTCCGCTTTTGAGATTATAATTTCCTATGGTTCTCTCCCCGATGCTGCGGAGATGATAATTCCATTCCAGGTTTTTCTCAAACGTCCGCTTTTGAGATTATAATTTCCTATGGTTCTCTCCCCGATGCTGCGGAGATGATAATTCCATTCCAGGTTTTTCTCAAACGTCCGCTTTTGAGATTATAATTTCCTATGGTTCTCTCCCCAATGTTGCGGAGACGATAATTCCATCCCAGGTTTTTCTCAAACATCCGCTTTTGAGATTATAATTTCCTATGGTTCTCTCCCCGATGCTGCGGAGACGATAATTCCATCCCAGGTTTTTCTCAAACGTCCGCTTTTGAGATTATAATTTCCTATGGTTCTCTCCCCAATGTTGCGGAGACGATAATTCCATCCCAGGTTTTTCTCAAACGTCCGCTTTTGAGATTATAATTTCCTATGGTTCTCTTCCCGATGCTGCGGAGATGATAATTCCATTCCAGGTTTTTCTCAAACGTCCTCTTTTGAGATTATAATTTCCTATGGTTCTCTCCCCAATGTTGCGGAGACGATAATTCCATCCCAGGTTTTTCTCAAACGTCCGCTTTTGAGATTATAATTTCCTATGGTTCTCTTCCCGATGCTGCGGAGATGATAATTCCATTCCAGGTTTTTCTCAAACGTCCTCTTTTGAGATTATAATTTCCTATGGTTCTCTCCCCAATGTTGCGGAGACGATAATTCCATCCCAGGTTTTTCTCAAACGTCCGCTTTTGAGATTATAATTTCCTATGGTTCTCTCCCCAATGTTGCGGAGACGATAATTCCATCCCAGGTTTTTCTCAAACGTCCGCTTTTGAGATTATAATTTCCTATGGTTCTCTCCCCGATGCTGCGGAGATGATAATTCCATTCCAGGTTTTTCTCAAACGTCCGCTTTTGAGATTATAATTTCCTATGGTTCTCTCCCCGATGCTGCGGAGATGATAATTCCATTCCAGGTTTTTCTCAAACGTCCGCTTTTGAGATTATAATTTCCTATGGTTCTCTCCCCAATGTTGCGGAGACGATAATTCCATCCCAGGTTTTTCTCAAACGTCCGCTTTTGAGATTATAATTTCCTATGGTTCTCTCCCCGATGCTACGGAGATGATAATTCCATTCCAGGTTTTTCTCAAACGTCCGCTTTTGAGATTATAATTTCCTATGGTTCTCTCCCCGATGCTGCGGAGATGATAATTCCATTCCAGGATTTTCTCAAACGTCCGCTTTTGAGATTATAATTTCCTATGGTTCTCTCCCCGATGTTGCGGAGATGATAATTCCATTCCAGGTTTTTCTCAAACGTCCACTTTTGAGATTATAATTTCCTATGGTTCTCTCCCCAATGTTGCGGGGACGATAATTCCATCCCAGGTTTTTCTCAAACGTCCGCTTTTGAGATTATAATTTCCTATGGTTCTCTCCCCGATGCTGCGGAGATGATAATTCCATTCCAGGTTTTTCTCAAACGTCCGCTTTTGAGATTATAATTTCCTATGGTTCTCTCCCCGATCCTACGGAGATGATAATTCCATCCCAGGTTTTTCTCAATGAATGTTTTTGAGATTATAATTTCCTATGGTTCTCTCCCCGATGCTGCGGAGATGATAATTCCATTCCAGGTTTTTCTCAAACGTCCGCTTTTGAGATTATAATTTCCTATGGTTCTCTCCCCGATCCTGCGGAGATGATAATTCCATCCCGGGTTTTTCTCAAACGTCCGCTTTTGAGATTATAATTTCCTATGGTTCTCTCCCCAATGTTGCGGAGACGATAATTCCATCCCAGGTTTTTCTCAAACGTCCGCTTTTGAGATTATAATTTCCTATGGTTCTCTCCCCGATACTGCGGAGACGGTAATTCCCACCAAGATTTCGCTCAATGATTGCTGTTGAAGTGAGGTTATTCCAAGATTTTCTCAACGTTTGCTGTTGAGGTTAAAGTCACCCAAGGTTCTCTCACCGTTCCCGTTGAGGTAGTAACCACCCCTGGTTCATTCATCATCTTTTGAAGCTCCAGGTCCAGCTCCTGTAACCAGTCAGGACACATCTATACCAAGCATCTGAAGACTAACTCCTGCAACATGTCAGGTACTCATTTTTCTTTTGCAGGTACGCAAGTTCTCGCTAAGGAATCTCTTACGCGATCAACATCCAGATGGCATCTATAAGCCCATCATCCTATTCATCAACCTCTAAATGGCATCTGTAAGCCCATTCCCATCATCACACTGCTACTATGTGAGCGCAAATTTCTGGGCACTCTAGTGTTCAATCATCTTCCACCCTCGGATTACGAAAGGCACGTCAGCCAATCTGCATCCTCAGGTCTAAGAAGATTGAACAGGGGCAACTGTTGTACCCCAAAATTTTCCCTCCCATATTCTTCAAGAAATTGCCAAGTCATGCTTCAAAATTCCCCAAGGGTTGCACAGTGCAAGGGTCTCCTAAACAGTCAATTAGGGTTTTGATTCTGATCAAGAAAATGAAGTTTCCAAGGGTCCAATCAAGTCTCACATGCCTATAAATATGGTTAAGCATCCTCATACAAAGTTTCAAGACTTTCAGCACAAAATTGCACAGTCAAAACCCTAATTGCATTACAGTCAACTGTAGGGGCAAAATGGTCATTTGACAGTCAAAAGTTCAAATTTTTGGTCAACATCTCATTTTGAAGCCACAAACATCATTTGATCAATGCTTGATCATGATTCTCAAAGCTTGGCTCAAAAATCATCAAGATGCAAAAGTTTCCTTATTTGGACAGTTGAAAAAGTCAACTGTAAATTGACCAGGGCATAACTTTCACATGGATTATCAGAAAAATTCCATCCAAAGCTCATTTTTAAGAGAAAGACATTTCCTACAACTCATCTTCATACTTCAAGTCCAAGAAATGCTCTCACAAAAAGTTATCAATTTCAACATTATAGGTCATTTTCAAAAGTCAACAAAAAGGGACTTTAAGTCAAAGGCCATAACTTGAGATTGGTAAATCAAAATTACATGGTACCAAAGGCATTGGTTAGAGGACTCAAAGACCTTTCCAAAATGTCCAAGAACATGAGCAAAGCTTAAAAATTGAGCAAGTTATGCCTTGTGGAAGTTGGGAAATTTTTGGATATTTTGAAAAGTCAACATTGATTCAAATGACCTAAAATTGCTAATGGGCCTATTTTTCTTCCACAATTCATCATCCAAGGCATGTGCACGACCATTTGGCCCAAAGGGAAGTTTTTATTCATTATTTATTTGTTTATTTGGATTTTTATTATTAATAATTCATTTAAATCAATTAAATACATGAAAAATACTTAACCTAAGTTTTTCAATCTTTTTGTGCATGATATATACTCAATAATTCGTGCATGATCAGATATGGAAGGAATTGAATTGATTGGATATGATTAGGGTCAAAATAGCATGAAAAAATATTGAAAAAAGATCTTTGAAAATCAAATCTTCCAAACCATGAATGCAAAGGTTTTGGATCAAGTTTTCAACCCTAAATCATTCATACATAAGTACCAAACGCAACCCTAATGCCATTAACCAAGAAGCTGCGCTACAGACCATTATCAAACTCAAGCTTTTTTGCAAAAAATTCCAAATCTGAAAACCTATTTGCAGGTCGATTCAAGCCAAGAAACTCATCCTATCACATTCCTGGGACATCAAGGAACCTTCCTGGATCAAAAGCATCAATTCTAACACTTTGAATCACTGTACAGAAGCCAAGCTTTCTTCACTTTTTTTCATAATCGTGTTTCCATATTTAGGCATTTACATAGCATTTTGTTTGTGTATTCATACTAATTGATATGTTCTGAAGCTAACCATCTATTTTGATTGAGTTTTTGTGTGCTATATATGATTCCACCATGGTTGTCTTTTAGGGTTCATGAAGCTTCAAATTGGGTTTTTTTAATTAAGGAAAAATTGGAGCATAAGACTTAGGCCACTCAATTCAGCATACTCAGACGATCACAAGGCCACCCTCGCGCTCAATTTATGAGCATCCTTGGGCTAATCGCTATTTTTTAATAGGGTGCCTAAGGGAACGTTTGTAAAACCGTGGCCTATGTTCTTTATATTCCAGAAAAAAAATAAACAAGGAGGACGATGATTCGGTGGCAGGCAATGGTTGGTTGATTCAAACTTCGCGCGAAAAGCGCCCCACTAACGTTGTTTTATTTTATATTTTTTTCTTAGGTATATTATAATCAGAACGCGTAACATGGCTCAGTGGTAAGGCATGTGTGTGGTGACATTCAGGACCTGGGTTCGATCCCAGGTCCCCACCCCTTTCCAATAATTTTTTTCCAATTGTTATCCTGTACAGGTTCAGTCCAAAGGAGTACCATACACGCTTCCATCCAACGCGCCACTTGGTCAATTTCGTTCATCCAAGGGCTCAGATCTAAAGAACATGGTGGACTTGAGTCAACACCCCACACGCTGGCCAATGAAAGTCAATCAGGCCATGAATAAATGGGCCTCAAATTGCTGGGCTATACCTCCACTTTGGGGACAGCAACCCCCCTAGGTTTGCAAATGCTTTTATTATTCTTTATTCCATTATATTTTTACTTTCTTTAATTATTGTTTTTTTATTAATTTAATTATTTTCCATAAAAAACAAAAAAACCCCATAAAAAATCAGAAAAGATAAAAAATAATAAATATTTTTATTTTAGTATTTTTGTAAATAAATAACTTTAATTGATTAGTTTTAAATTAGGTTTTAATCTTGACTCTTTTTAATAAAAATCTAAAAAATATAGAATTAGGGTTTTAATTAAATTTTTATTCCTTTTCTTTTTCTTTCATAATAATTAAATAATCTATTATTTATTTTTGTAATTAAATTGCATGTAAAATAATTAGGGTTAATTTTAGGTTAAACTTTAATACGTTTTCATAATAAAATAAAAATTGTAGAATTAGGTTTAATTGCGTTTAATTCTTTTTTCCATTAAAATCATTAAATACAAAAAATACCAAAAACAAAATTTCTTTTCGTTCTAATTTTATCGTTTAATTTAATTTTGCAAAAAGGGTCCAACGCCCTCGTTTTAATTCTTATTCAATTCGCATATTTATTTCATTTCGTTTAATATTTATGTATCTCTCCCAAAGCCGTGTAATTAATTCTCTCGCACTTTTAATTCTTTATTTTTCTGTCAAATCGGGTTCAAGAAATTTTGGCGATGTGGACCCGCGCCTTTTGTAATAGTTTTAGACTTTTACTTTTCTCGCAAATATTTTAAACTGTTAATTGATGCATGCAAGAATGAATGACAATAAATAAAAAACAAACGCTAGATCACCAATAACATGACAAAAGACAAAAATATCTGAAAACGACACACGAATCACACACCACCCCTAGGGTACGCCTCACTGTTGCCTTGCCTTCGAAAGGTGATCGTCGAGTAGAGGATGTCTTAGTAAGTCCTCATGATCCGGGAACCTGGCATGAGGGTAGCTTCTAAGGTGTCTTCCCATTGCTCTGGTGATCACCATGTCCCGAACCTCGAATTGACCCGAACACCTCCAACGGTGGTGCTACCTACCTCTCAATGGTGGGATGGCACTACTTTAAGGACATTTACAATGACGAATTCCTTAGGGTAGGTAGGTTCTCGTAGATACTTGCTCTAAATTTCAAAACAAAAATCAAAAATAATTTTCACACCAACACATTTTCAAAAGCTTTCGAAAGCAATTTTTCAAACACTCTTGAGGACCGATACAAGAGTCGAACTGGAATTTTCAAAGAAACTTTTTAAAACCCACATTGAAAAGCAAACAAACCATTTTTGAAAACACAAATGAGCAAGTATCTAAGAGCCCATGGATAACCATGGATAGAAAGGGTGCTAATACCTTCCCTTTCTATAACCTACCTCCCGAACCGAGAGCAATCTCTTTAAGGAATTTTTCTGTGCTTTTGTCCTTTCCATTTGGAGAAAATAAAAGACGGTGGCGACTCTTGCTTCCGTGACATTTCGCGAACCAGCGTTAAACAGTCAGTTCCAGATCCACCGATCACAGCCTCTTTCGACCAGATGTTTTGTACCATGTATCTACTGGCACATTAGTTGGAGGCCTGAAAGTCAGTGGCCTCTTTTCTTGGTTTGAACCTCTTTGGGAGGCTCTTCTGGGATCATGTCGAAGATCAACACTTTCCCTTTTTTTATTTGCTGCTCTTACACCTTGAATATGTTCAGCAGCTTTTTTGTCGAAGATCGAACTACATCTGGGACACAGCATCACTTCTGACTTCTTTTTCTGGCATCTTTGCAGGAAATCTGCCAGATTTTCATTTTCCCGAGGGAAAGCAGTTTTGTTAGCTTGTTCTTGCCTCATGGCCTCCTCTGATGCTTTTGGTTCAGAGACTTCGACCATGTTGACATTCATGGTATCTTTGTTGGCAAACGTCAACTGCTTCATTTGAATCTCCAAGTCCTCCGTCTGGCCTTGAACTGCAGCCAAGTGAGAACTGGGTTTTCCAGGTTTTTGGGCTCCAACTGTCTCCAGCTTCGGGCTTTCGACCGCTTTCTGAACCGCTTCAATTGTCTTTCTGGATAGATTCCCAGAAAAACTGCCAAAGATTGGCATGTTGACATGGTCCTTTGAGACTTCGACCATTGTGATTCCTGGCCTCTTCGACTGGCTTCTGGATGCCTCGATCACGTTCACCTCTGAAGGTTCAACATAATGGGCTTCAGCCTGCAGCGGGTTAGAGTCCACAGTCATGGGGGTCTTGACAGCAAACTTCAACCTCCCTTCTTCGATAGCGTCTTGCACAAGATTCCTGAAAAGAAAACATTGAGACGTTTTATGGCCCAGAAAATTATGATATTTACAAAAGCCTCTCTTCTTTCTTTGATCAAGAGGAGGCACTTTTACCCCTGGGGGTATTATCATCTGGCCATCTTTTACAAGCAAGTCAAAGATTTCATCACATTTTGTAATATCAAAACTATAAGTCTTTTTGGGAAACCTATCGTTGGTCCTTTCTGGACCAGTGGGATTTTTTCCACTTGAGGGGACTAACAGTTTGCAAGAATATGGTGGTCCTTGTTTTAGTTCCGCTAAATCGACTTCGCCTTCTTCGACAGTTATAGTTTCATCGAAGGTTTCTGGATCTTCGTCATCCATCTCAACATATGCTATCCGCTCTCTTTTATGAGTTTTCGTTGCCTTAGCTTTCTCAGGTTTAAGGCGTTCGACCTGTCGAACTCTATCGGCCAGTTGGGCCATGTCTCTCAGGTATTGAGTGTCTAACTTCTTCCTAATGGAATAATCTAAGCCGCCTGCGGCTATTTCGACTAACTTATGTTCTGGAACTTGTGTAAAACATCTTGCTTTGAGCAACCTAAACCTATTTAGATATTCGTCTATAGGTTCAGTGAAACGTCTCTTTACACTGGCCAATTCTTTCAGGCTTATCTTGGTTTGTCCCATGTAGAATTGCTCATGGAACAATCTCTCCAACTGGGTCCAATGATGGATCAAATTGGGGGGAAGAGTTGTAAACCAAGTAAATGCGTTCTTTGTTAAAAAACTTGGGAAGTATTTAATCCTCAGGTTTTCGTTGTTTGAAATATCTCCTGCTTCGATCAAGTATCTCGCCACATGTTCGACAGTAGACTCTGTCGTGTCCCCAGAGAATTTAGTGAACTTAAGGACTTTACATCTAGGAGGTAAGTCTGTTTGTAACACGTATTCTGATAGTGGGGATGTGAAGTTGGGCCTACGAAAGCCCATGTTCATCCCATTTTGCGTCATGATTCTTTCGATCATGGCTGCCAGATTATTTTCCAAACCCATATTTTGGTATTGGATATGCTGAACTACTTCGTCAGCATTTTGGTTTCTGTTAACTAACCTTACCTCTGGGGTTATTATCCTAGGTTCTTCGACTGGCTGCTCCAATCGTGCCCTAAGGTTTTCTTCGACAGGCTGTTGGACTTGGTTGATAGTGGTTTCTTCCTCTAAGAGTATACCTTGGTTTCCCCTTATTGGCGCCCTTTAGGGCTGTCGAATAGGTTGGGGTACTCCAAAGAAATCAGCCAAACGCGTCATTTGCGCTATCATCTGCTGATTCGATTGGATGGTGTTTTGTATTAGAGGATTCAGCACTGTACTTAAAGTTTGTGCCAGCATTTGAACCATATCATGGTTGCTTTCGTCCATTTGTTGCCTCAAGACTGCTGTCGAGGCATTTGTAAGGCCATGTTCTACTTGGGACGTTCCTCTTAAGAGTTGGGTCCTATTTCTGTTCGCCATACCTACTCCAGAACCTTGGAGTGGCGAAGAGGCACTCACTAAAGGGTCTGAAAAAGTGGACGCTGCGTTCGTTAGGCTAGCCAAATCAGACGTTGGCATGCCATATAGTGGTTCTCGATTATGACCGCCTGTCATAAATCCTGGGGGAACATAAGGCCTTGTGCCTAAATTTCCCCTTGGTGGGGGGGTTCCCAAAGGCACTCTAGGGCCAGTGAACGGAGGTAATGGCCCCGTCGTTGTGACCGTTACTGCTGGTGTTGAACCAGCGGTTATCGCTTCACTTACGGTTGGGATAACCGTTGCTCCCACATTCGTTTGTGGGATTTCGTTATTGTTTGGCGGATTCGCCATCTCTTCTCTTCTTCTGGCAGTATTGGTATTGTTAGTGTATATTCTACCACTTCTCAATAACATACAATACTCCTCGAAAAAGATGATATTTTGTGTAAACAGATTAAACTTCAAAATCAACACACAGTCCCACCGGGTGTGCCAATTTGTTTACCGTGGGAATTGGTAAACAACCGCTGATCTTCCAAATGGTTACTTATTTGGTGACTCGCAGGATCGATCAGATTGATCCTAAGACATGGTTGATTTTGGGGTTTTGATTAAGTTTGATAATGGTTAAATGACAAGGAAATAAAGAAGCTTTATGTAAATTGCATGAAGAAGAGAACTTGATAAAATAAAGGAAGGCTTGAAATAAAGGCTTTCGACTGGAAAAGTAAAGGAGAAAGCAAGTAAAGTTTCTGGAAAATAAATGACTTTGATTAATAAAGTGGTGTTTCACACATACATTCTCAACAATTCTTTCTCACACGTTGGGTACTCGAATCTATATGAGTGACTTGTATATAATTGTGAACACACGCGAAAAACTGCGTGAACTACTAATATTTATACTAAACATCCCAAGTAACCGTCGGGCAGTTACACTGCTTCGAGATGACTCCACTTGGCACGTTCTCAGCGTTCGACGCTCCAGATCTTTGCACGTTGCACTTGGTAACCGTTAGGAACCGTTTTCCCTCCAAACGTTCGAATTTCAAACCATCCCACTCTGAGCAATCGAACACCTTCGTCGAGAGGCATCTTCGACGAGCCACACCTTCGACGTCGAAGGCAACCAAATTCTCCCTTGGAAGAAATCCTCTAAGTACATTGCCATCTTCTGATGGGCATTTCGACAGACCCAGCTGGTCGAAAACATCCTTCAGCTTTAATGGCTGATATTAATAAAAACAAGGGTGTCGAATTTAGGAGCCAACACTAAGGTGGAAGTATTAATGTTGTAGGGCTTATCTGTTTGCTATGACTTTTAAAATCAATAATAAAAGTTGTCTTTGTTTCCCAAATTGTGTCTTTATTTTCTGCTTTTTTTTCTTGGAAAATGGTAATCAGAAAAAAACTTTCAAAATAAATAATAACTGAAATTCAATCTGCATGATCACTTATTATATGTGTCAGTTTCTAAAAGCAATCATAAATCATATGTGCATATTAATTAAAAAAACTCGTTGAATACAATGACCCTGCATCCTCTCCCAACTTTGAATGTCCTGTGTATGGGGCCGAAGAAGAATATTATGATGAGATTCCAGAAGAGGTCTCACAGTTGCTTGAGCACGAGGAAAATACCATTCCTTTAATACTTTTGATTTTCTAACACCAGAAGTGATGGATCTTTTACAGAGAGTGTAAAGGTTCATGCATAACTATATTGTGTCACCTAAGACAATGAATATTATTTTTAAAAAGATTAATTTTACCATCTAAAAAAGAATATCGATATGATTTATTGTCCGTTTGTCTGTTATTTATGTATAAACTTTCAATAATTAAACAAAGAGTTATTAAAATAAAATTTTAATTCATTTTTATGTATTAAAAAATTAATTTTTAAATCATATAACGAAAGTATATATTATTGAAGATTAAAATATAGTTGAAATTATACTTTTTCGAAAAAGATATATTTTTAAATGTTTTTTATAAAAATATTTGAAATAGTATTTTATAATAATGATATAAATTAATATTTTATTTAAAATATTTTTTAAACAAAAATGTATAACATAATAAAAAAAATTCTAATAAAAAAGGTGCATCAAACAAAACTTAACTAAAAAGGAGGAATTTATTCAGGAATAAATGGAATTCTTTGTACTTCATAAGCAACTAATTAGAAAAAATTGAATAAAAATTTAAACCTTTAAAATTCTTATATAAAGTCTTCTTAAATAATTTTAAAAAAAAAGAAGAAGAAATTCACAATATATTTTCCTGAAATGTAGGGTAAAGAAAAGAAAGAGATGGCAACACACAAAAAAAAGAAGAAAGGGTCGATGCTGAGTTGTATAAGCAGGCCGCTCGTGAACACACCGCACCACAGGAACGGGTGGAAACCCAAATGTTACCAGGTATGTGACTTCCAATTGCAATTTTATTTTATTAAATAAATAAGTAGTAATATAAAAATAATATTTCAACAGTGTATTGATTTTTTTCTTCTTTCAAATGAAATATTTTGAAATATACATTTAAATATGAGTTAAAAGGTAAGATAAAACGAAACATTGATGTTCTTTCGCACCCTCCTCCTCCTCTTGGTTGGATCAAAGGAAATACATATTAGGTGGCTAAGGGAACTCCCTCTCTTTGTGCTCGCAGTGCTATGTTCAGGAGTGCTAATGGTGATCAAGTAGGCTTCTTTTCCTTCTTCATTGAGGGAAGGTAATGCTTTACAAGTTGAACTCATGGGAGTGATTATGGCATTCGAAGTGGCAATTGACAAGAATTTGGACAACATTTGGATTGAGTTAGATTCAATAACTGTGGTTAGAGCGCTACACAATACAAACCTTGTCCATTGGTTTATCAAAATCCGTTGGTTGAACTGCCTGCATAATTTGAGGAATCTTGGTCTTTTGATAACTCATACTTTTTGGGAAGGTAACACTTGTGCTGATAATCTTTCTAGCTTAGGTTTAAAGAATATATATATGCTATTTGTTATAATCATGTAGTTAGAGAAGCTTGAGAAGATTTATTAAACAACAAGCTTGGATTTCTCAAGCTTAAGTTGATGTCTATTTGAGAGGTTTTGGTTTTGATCTCCTTTCTTTCTTTGTTTTCTTTTTCCTTCTTTAATGATATTTTAAGTTAAAAAAATAATTTAATAATTTATCATGACAAAAAAATAAGTTAATTGAGTAATAAGATTTTTCTTTTAAAAAGAAAAGACAAGTTAATGTGCATATTGAAAATTTTGACAAAAGTTATTATTATCAACATTAAAGGTTTATTTGTTTCATCACTGGTGAGACAGAGCACCAGAGATTTTACTGTGGGACATGCAGTTCTCAAAGCTGATTCAAATAAAATGGCTAAACATGAGAAAATATATTCCGACAATCAACATACTTTTATACCATTTGCCTTTAATACTTTTGATTTTCTAACACCAGAAGTGATGGATCTTTTACAGAGAGTGTAAAGGTTCATGCATAACTATATTGTGTCACCTAAGACTATGAAAGTTATTTTTAAAAATATTAATTTTACCATCTAAAAAATAATAGCGATATGATTTATTGTCCGTTTATCTGTTATTTATGTATAAACTTTCAATAGTTAAACAAAGAGTTATTAAAATAAAATTTTAATTCATTTTTTATGTATTAAAAAATTAATTTTTAAATCATATAACGAAAATATATATTATTGAATATTAAAATATAGTTGAAATTATAGTTTTTCAAAAAAGATATATTTTTAAATTTTTTTATAAAAATATTTGAAATAGTATTTTATAATAATGATATAAATTAATATTTTATTTAAAATATTTTTTAAACAAAAATGTATAACATAATAAAAAAAATTCTAATAAAAAAGGTGCATCAAACAAAACTTAACTAAAAAGGAGGAATTTATTCAGGAACAAATGGAATTCTTTGTACTTCATAAGCAACTAATTAGAAAAAGTTGAATAAAAATTTCAACCTTTAAAATTCTTATATAAAGTCTTCTTAAATAATAAAAAATAAAAAAAGAGGAAATTCACAATATATTTTCCTGAAATGTAGGGTAGAGAAAAGAAAGAGATGGCAACACAGAAAAAAATAAGAAAGGGTCGATGTTGAGTTGTATAAGCAGGCGGCGCGTGAACACACCGCACCACAGGAACGGGTGGAAACCCAAATGCTACCAGGTATGTGACTTCCAATTGCAATTTTATTTTATTTTATTAAATAAATAAGTAATAATATAAAAACAATAATAAAATTAGGGTTACTCGGCTTTATATAAATGGAACAGGTTCATAGAGGTTAAGTTTTCGGTGAGTTTTCAATTCATAAAGTGGAATAGTTCTCTTGAAAAGGAAAAGGTACATCTCCTTAAAAAATATTTATTATTTCTTTTCAATTTTTTTATATATTATTTCAAAAATCAGGTTATATTATTGCTTGGAGTTTTTTAAGAATTTAGATGATGGCTTCAATTCAAACAACTTCTCCTTCAAAGGAATCACAAAACAATGAAAATCTGCCACAAATAAAACCAACAAGTTCTTGTCAGTATGTTACTTCTTCGTCATGTTCTGAAACTCAACAAAGTGTTGAGATCATGGAACAAAGGGTCAAGAACAATGACGAGGAAGTTCCTGAAGAAAATATTAATTCAAATGACTTTACTACACCAAAGGCTAAGAGATTTAGAATACCAAAGATAATGTTAGATAATTGCCCTCCAGCTCCAAAGAGAGGTATGGTAAAAAGGGATTGATATTGTTATGTGTATGGTTTTATTCAAAGTTTTTGTATCATCTAGAATAAATTCATTCGGTTTTATTTAAAGTTTTTCTTCACGTAGAATACATTTATTCTTATCTGCACCAAAAATTGTTTTTGTAGTTTAATTTTAAGAGTTTATTAGTTCATTCATTAAATTTGTTTTAGAGGTGACAATGACTTTAAAGAAGTAGTTCTTTTCTATTTTTACATTATGCAATTAGTAATCTATTGTTATACATGTTTATTTTAATTCATAAATCTTGGTTAACTTTTTTTCTTTGTTAGTTATTAGTATGAATGTGATGCAATAGAATCTTAATTTACCAATCCTATAATAATGTAACCTGTAAACTACCTCCTTAAACTTCTCCTCTCACCCAACCTAAACTACCTCCTTAAACTTCTCCTCTCACCCAACATAAACTATAGAGAATTTAGGGATATACACAGACTTTTTTTGTAGATTTAAAACAATATTTTAGCTTTTTTGTTTTTCTTTTTGTTTGGATATGGATATTATATGTTGTTGTATTCTCCTACTGAATAAATAAAAATCATACTAGTTTTTTTTTGTAAAAGTTGTATATTCTTCTACTGAATTAAAAAAGTCATTATAACATGTGTATTACATGCTAAGTGACTTAATTAGGGTTTCATTTATTAGAATATTCTAAAACTCTTTTTACTATACAATAACCTTAATATATATATATATATATATATATATATATATATATATATATATATATATATATATATATATATAGATGAAAAATCTTTCAAGTTGAAAACTATGATCATTGAAATAACTTTTTAGTGGTTAAATTTTTTTTCTCATCTGCGCCTATAAAGATTATGGGTTAGATTAACGATGTCTTAAAAAATGGTATTTTTACTATAGATAGGACTATTTTTAAAATGCAATTAGTAATCTAACTATAAGGTTTTTTTTTTTAATTCATAAACCTTTTTCGTTTTTCCTTTTATTTGTTAGTCTACATATAGTGCAATTAAATATAAATTTATTAATCCATCAAAAAAATAATATGAATTTAATAACTATAGAACATGATAAAATTTGTTCTTCAATAGTCCTATCTAAGCCAAACTTCAACAATTGACGGATTCTAATTGGGAAAAATCTGATTAGATAAACTATAGAAAATTTAGGTGTACACGTATTTTCTGAAAAACTGTATATTTGAAACAAGATTTGAAACATTATTGGCGAAAAACTGCATCTTTACTTTGAAAAACATGTGTTTTATATGTAGAACTAAGAAGAAACCTATGCTATCGTACGGTCTTGTCTGAATTTATATTATATGTATATTTGATTATTATTTATAAAATATAAATTTATTCAATTGATATTCACATAGTTATGAATATAAGCTAATAATATATACCAACTTTTAAACATTGATTCGTAAATATAGGATAATAATATACACTAAATTTTAAGTATTGATTCGTTCTTATAATAAACACTATCACACAGTTCCGTTCCGTTTGGATTCATATTACACTATGAGATATCTCATTTATTAGTTTAGAAATTTGTTTTACCGATTATAAACATTTATATAATATTAAATATAAACTAACAATATATACGATCTTTATGGATCGATCCAAATATTATTTTCAAATATTTGTAAAAACAATACACTTATTTGATATAATATAAGTGCTTAGAACCCGTTTGCGCGTTTATAAAAATACTTTTCCATTTATAATAATATTTGTAATTTATTTTCGTTTATAAAAATAACTGTAACAACAATAGACTTTTACCGTTTATAAAAATATTTGTAACTTGTTTCTGTTTATTAAAATAATTGTTGTTGGAAACTCACTAAAGTCTATGATGAATTTCTACCACAATGACAATTAATTATGAGACAAACAAAGAAACAAGACAAGACAAATAATTTCTGTAGATTTTCTCTCTGCTCACAAACTGTGAAAATTTTCTTATTCACTTTGCAACTGCAAAATACTGTGAATGACTTGATTGACTTGCTTACAAAAATAGGGGTTACTCCCTCTATTTATAACTGAGCTTGCACCCTAAGTTCAAAGCCTAAAATATCTATTTTATTACTAAATCAAATCTAATCTATTCTAGACTTAAATCAAATCTATTTAAATCTAAAACAAATCTAGCTTGCTTCGATCCACAAGTTAACCCTTCGACACATAGTTTCGACACACTGAATTACAATTTAACACACCACTTAATTCACTGTGCCTAAACTATCTATGTTCATCATGGCTCTTAGTCTTCTGAATACTTCGACTTGCACTCCCTTCGTCATGATATCTGTAATCTGATTTTCAGTTCTACAGTGTTCCAAATTCATCTTCCCATCTGCTACCTGCTCTCGAAGATAATGGAACCTCATTTCGATGTGCTTAATTCTATCATGTGCTATTGGGTTCTTTACCAGATTGATAGCTGACATACTGTCGATCTTCATGGTAATTTCTCCATGATTTTTCCCCGTTATCTCTTCGACCAAGTTCACCATCCAAGTTGCTTGACATGCACAAAGAGAAGCATCTATGTATTCTGCTTCGCATGATGATAATGTCACTACTGGTTCCTTTCTTGAACTCCAAGCAACTGGTGCACCGCCTAGCATAAACACATATCTGTTGTACCCTAATATTTTCTCCTAAGATCCCTTCATCATACCATGTTGAGTCATTCAGAATAAGATCACATTAAGATTCTTGGTTCCCTCCCTATATTTATCTTTTCTTTTTAAGGAATCATCAAGCACCTTGACTTGTGTTCTTTTGTGATCATGAATATTTTTGTCTTGATTTCTCCTCTTAATTAATAAAATGAAATGTTGGTTTGTCTTGCTTGTTACTAATATAGGTAAAGACAATGAGATTTAACAAGTTGCTTCATGGGTTCATGAGTTTATTTCCATGCCCTAGTCAATAAAGCTTGAGAAGTTCAAACCTCACCATTGGATTTCTTTTGGAAGAAATGGCATGGCAAGGTTATTTTGGTTCACCACATTTCAAGGTTATCAAATTTGGTTCAAAAGCACAAGGGGTTGATTGGAGAAGTTGTCATGCTTGGACAAGGCTTTGTTCTCATTGGTCACAAATGCATATTTCTCTTAATTCTCAATATATGGAAGTGGTTTTGGTTGCTATTATTTCTCTTTATCATCCTCAACAACTTATATTTACAAATCATTTGTGTTGGTACAAGAAGTTTGTTCAAAATTGTCAAAGTTCCTCAAGGA
This sequence comes from Vicia faba, assembly GCA_948472305.1. NCBI lineage: Eukaryota > Viridiplantae > Streptophyta > Magnoliopsida > Fabales > Fabaceae > Vicia > Vicia faba. The sequence goes on along the minus strand of OX451740.1, from coordinate 749,096,970 downwards.
ATTTTTCTTGATCTAGGAGCTAGGGTTTTGAACTTCAAAAGAGTATATCTTGCTCATCTTTTGGTATTTTTGAGTGATTCCAAAGACATCCTTCTCTTCAAATGGTTATCAACAAATCACTTCAAAAGTTCCAAGGAGTTTTCATGTGGAAGAAAATTGATGAAGAAGAAAGATTACAAGTCCTCTAGATAAATCCCCAATTTTCCATGTGTGACTTCAAATGATCATAACTTGGTCAATTTTTAACACCTTGATCCTATTATTTTTCCATAATGATCTTGAGGATGTGAACTTTATGCCTTCTTTTATGTGCAAAGTGAGAAAATGGACGGAAGTTGCCTTAAGGATACAAAATATTATAGGTCATTTCATGATTTTTTGCCAACTTCAACAATTCATAACTCTCAATTTTTGGAGATTTTGAATGATTCAAGTCCCAAAATGTAATTCAAGAGGTCTATTTCATGCCATGTTTTTTGGTCAAGAGGAAGGCCATGTTTGGATGCAAAACATTATAGGTCACTTTTGAAGAAAAATTTGAAATATTTCTAAGTATGGAAAGTCAACCCTTTTTCTCCAACTTTGACTCAATGCAACTTTCAGCTCAAGCATCCATTTGATCCCATTCTTTTTATGTTGAAAATCTTGTAACCTCGTCTTTCTAAAGCATCAAGAATCATGCCCTAAGATCCATTGAGCTGAGAATGCCATGAAGTTTCATCTCAAGTAAGATTTTGAAATCTTTGTTTTGGCTTCTAATCACAAGTTTTCCACGCGTTTATGCCTCTAAACATGTTTAATGAAGTTCCAGAATTGTTTAGCACAACAAAACACACGTTTTGATCAAATTAGAAGTCTCACTTTTCTTGTTTGCAAATTCACACGATTTCCCTCCAAACTTCATCATTTCACGCGCTTGGACATTCCATTTGATTCCCTATAAATAGAGGGTCATCCCCCATTCATTTCCCCAAGCTTGGATAACCAGAATCACCCTTCCAAACTTGTTCCATAACTCAAAATTCAGCAACTTTGAAATCCATTCTCAAGACTTTTTCAATCCAATTTTTCCATCAATTCACCTTCCTTGATCTTCCCTGAAGCTAACCATATAATTACATTCAAGAATCGTGCCCTATATTGCTCCATAGAAGTCCAGTTTCAGAGCTCTGCATCTCAACTTCAGTAGGTGGATTCCTTCATCACTTCTTCAAAACATTGATATCATTGTGATGCTCTCATTGCCCTGGTTCTAGTCACAACACTTGTTTTTTACTGGAAACATGTTTTGACCACGAAATTTCAAATCCCTTTTCAGTACTTTCCTTCCAAATTGCTTGAGCTACAATTTATATAAATTTGTCGCGAAGGTGTGGTTGTCTTCGTCTTGAAGAGACGGAGCGAATGGCATAGGTCTCGTGCTCTAATTTTACAGATTGAGCAACCTGGTTTTGGGACTGGCTGGAGGTTGAAGATGACCAACGTGTCATCTTCTAACCAATGAAGGCGCGTCATCTGTGTTTTTCAAAAATCTGATTTAATTAATGATCATATGCATTATTCACTAAAGTCCATAACATGCACAGCGCACCAGGTCCACTTGATTTGTTTAATAACGCATTTTGACATTGATCAGATGGCCCATATTTTTTTGGTTTTTATTTTCTTTTCTGATTTTTATATTTAATTTTTTTAAACTTCAAAAAACATAGAAAATTCATTTTTACTCCAAAAATTCTGAAAAAATTCTGAAAAATATTTTTGATTATTCTCTTTCTGAGTTTTATTTTTTCACAATTTAATTTTGTGTTTTGGTATTTTTTTTATAAATTTTCACTTTATTTGAATTGTTTTAAATGTTTAAAAATACTTTTATGCATTTTTAAATTCTGAAAAAAATTATGGAATGGTCCAATGATATTGTGACAAATATTAGTGACCTCACTTATTTTTTATTTCTGACTTGGTATTTTTTATCATTTTTAGTTTATTTTATTCATTTCTTTTAATTTTAAAAATAGTTTCTGACTTTAAAAAATTAACAAAAAATTTATAAAATCATCAGAGTCATTTTCTGATTTTTCTATGGACTTACTTTTTATTTCTTGATCAATTTGAACATAGTTGATATTTTTCTCTTTTATTTCTATTTTAAAACATTTTTTAAACCTTTTTTGTATATATTAATGTAATATTATTTTGTGACTATTTTCTGGCTGATCTTGGGTTAAAATTTTTATCATGAACTTTATTAACATCATTGAATCCATGGTGTTGAGTCTAACTCCACAAAAATGGATGAATGATTTTAATAATAGTTTGATTAAATTTAATTCAAAAGTGGTTTGTATATTCTCTCCCACCCCTCTTCATCTCATCCCTTTCTTATTGCACTAAGTGTTATTGGAGCATGATCTCTATATCATGTCTCAAAACAAATGGTGCATAGATTGTTATTGACTGGCCTCAAAATAGGTGCGACTTCTATATAAGTTCACTTACGATTGCTTAACATAGTGCTAAATTTTGTCCCGATTTGAATAAATGATCATTCGTGGCCCAAACTTATGTTTGCAAGCCCAAGTATGTTAATGTGATCTCTTTGATCCAATAAACTTGACATTCGTTGTGTGGAGGCTTTGGTTCTACCAATCCTTTAATGGATCTACAACACCTTTGGTCAACGCGGATCACTTAAACATTGTTGATCATTAAATGGCACTCATGAGGATTCTAAATGGATGATATACTTGAAAAAAAGCAAATGCAACTTGTTGTATGGAGGATTTGGTTCTACCAATCCTCTAATGAGTTCAAAATGCAAGTTTCAAGATGATCATCCAACTAACCACTAATCACTAATAATTGATTTTATCCTTTATTTTTATTATATGCCCCTTTTATTTTATGCACTATCTACTTTTAGCATTTACATTTCATGTCATTTTCATCTTTGCTCTTTTGAGTATTTACTTTCTTGTCATTTTTATTTTTACTCACTTGAGCTTCACTTTTCTTTTTCAAAACACCTAATAATCAACATAAACCCTAAAAATCTTTAATGATACTTGGACTATTTGGTTACTATCCTTGGCATTATGAAGTATTGGACTTTTTGGACTTATGATTAGAAACCTTGGCCTATGACTGGAGACCTTGTGACCTTATCTGATTATTTTGTCTGGAGCTCTTGAGGTTTACCTTAAGGAATTGGGTTGTTTGTTTGTTTTGTGTGCAGGTTATTATGATTACACTCTTTGTTTGTAATCTGGAATTCACCCGTATACAATCGTTACTCTGCCCAATTTTTGTGAAGACTTAATACACTTGAAGTTTGGTTCTTTCAAGAGGTCTAGTATCATTGCTTGTTTGGTTTCAATCCAAAAAATGGGAATTCTATCTTGGCTCATGGTGTCAAGTATTGGCTTCTTGTTGGTTAGATGGTTCTTATCCCTAGCTTTTACCTTGAGCTTTAGGATAGTCCCTTCTTCTCCTCCCATCTTCTTTAATTTCAAAAATCTTCTCTCTCCTTTTGAAAAACTCTTCTTGTTTTTTTTAACTTGAACCACTTTCATAATAAACTTGGACTTAGGTCCATGCATTTTCAAAACATTTTCATAAATAAACTTCAATAAACTTAATAATACTTTGACATTTTTTTGCGAGAAGACTAAAAGTCAATTAATCTCATTTCAAACCATTCTGCCACTTTGGCTTTTATCTTTAAACTTTTCTCAAAAAGATTGGACTCTTGTCAATCCTTGTAGTGACGCAAACAACTATACTTATACAATATGTAATGAAGAGAGATATTTTCCACTTGGGTGTTGAGTGAGGCATTGTTGATTTTAAAATCCAAGCCATATCCTCCACTTTGAGATGATGCAAATTCTCTTTTCTCATGATTGTGAGTAGTAAGTATGTTTTCCACACGGACAATGACAATGATGTCTTATCTCATAAAATTAACCAACACACTTGTATTTTAAAATTTTTAAAAGAGGAACTACGTGTACCCTGATCCCCTATTGCACGGAAGATGGTACATAGGAACTAAAGGTTCGCAACCGCGGCGGGTGCAAAAACCATAAAAATATATTTCTTTTCTCACCTCCACCATCCATATTTTATACAACATTTTTATAGCCAAAATATACAGATTTTACAAAGAGGTTCCTGCGGAGTACCATAGATGTTTAGGGTGCTAATAACTTCTCTTTGCATAAACAACCCCCTTACCTTGAATCTTTCCCCCCCTTTTTTAGGTTATTCACTCTTTTCCCATTCCTTTGGAAACAATAAAGTGCGGTGGCGATTTTATTTTGATTTGTACAAGTCTAGTCAATCCCATGGCTTAGTCTTAAACATTTCTACTTCTACAGAAAAATGGCGACTTCACTAGGTAAAGATTGACCTCTTGTTGGTCCATCCCTAAGTGGGTTGAGCCTATCCTTATTTATATCTGTGTATGTGCTATTGTTGTTTATGTGTTATATGTTGTATATATGTTTATCTGGATTTTCCTAGTTTTCGGGATGCTTGGTGATTGCTTATAAGTCCTATACCTGGACTTTGGAAAACTTTATGATAGGACGGGCGGTATAGTCATGTTAACTTTTAGGGAGTAATCCCAAAAAAGGAGGCAGGAGATCCCCCACTCAGTGGAGGCCCCTTTGACTGTAGTGTTGTTTACCGAGTAATCGGGAAGACGTACTACTTTCGATCTGGGAGCCTGCTGAAACTGAGGACCGTAGAATACCAAACCCATCTTGGACTTTTAGGTGTAGTGTGGAAGCTATGACGGAGTAATCCAGAAATAGTTGTCACGCGATTCTACGCTCGGACAAGTTTTTCTTGAGAATATTACTAATTACCGAGTTAATCGGGAAGTTGGTAATATCCGAAAGAAGGATGTAGACTCTAGGAACCTTTAGAACCTTGTTCGACAGGTGATAATTTTTAGACCAATACCTTATGGGTAGTACCTTTGACCTCATTCTCGTGATGTTGAACCTATGAACCCTATATGTGTGATCTTATGTGTGATTGTTGCATCATGCATCCATGCATCCATAAGCATCTTTTGAAGAGATCTTATTTCAAGGGATTTAAAAATTGACAATTTGTGAATATCTCAGGTACTTTTTAACCATGGATTCTGGAAAGAGAAAGACTGGGAAGTACAGTTTCAAGGATCCAAAGATAGATGAGTTGATCAGTCTAATCCCTGAGATCGAGTGTTTTGTAGACTTTCGGAAGAAGTAGGATCCATCATTGCTCTCATGAAGATGAAGATGAAGGAGGGTATTCTCTCGACCTTGGTCCAGTTCTATGATCTGATGTATCATTGCTTTACTTTTCCCGACTATCAATTGATGCCTACACTAGAGGAGTATTCTTATCTGTTGGATTTACCCGTTACTGGTTGTGTTCCTTTTACTGGTTTAGAGGGTGAGCCAAAACCACATGAGATTTCTGCTTTGATTCGTCTCAGTTACTCCAATTGTGGGTGCAGCTCCAACTACCGTTGCTTATCAGAGATCGTCCCAGCAAGGGAATCAAGGGTATAATCATAGAATGGAGAGCTATGACCTTATTCCTATGAGCTATACAGAGTTACTACCGGCATTGATTCATAAGAAGCTGGTTCAGACCTGACCACCTCCCGCTGTACCATCACCATTGCCTTGGTATTACAAGGCAGACCAAACATGTGCTTTTCATCAGGGAGCACCAGGACATAATGTTGAGAATTGTTATCCTTTGAAGACTGAGGTGCAGAAATTGGTGAAGTCTGGTATCCTATATTTCAAGGATGTGGGACCTAATGTGAAAGAAAATCCTCTACCCAAGCATGGAGGAGTAAATGCTGTGAATATGGTGGCCGGTTTTCCAGGCGACTTCCGGTGGTTAGAGAAGATTTGGTGAAAATGCATGCAGACCTTTGTAAATTTAGCTACTACACGCATGACCATTCCGGTTGTGCTATTTGCAGTACATACATACAGTGTTGCGATAAGACAAAGGCTGATTTACAAGAGATCATGGATGAGGGCCTCATCCACATAATCAGGCCTAGGGAAGAGTATGAAGAGGAGGTGAATATGGTTTCTGGGTGTCCTGGAGAATTCAGAATTTTTGATGTAGAGTATATGAATGAGGACCTTGTGCAATTGCATGCTACTTTCTACCATATGGCTGGTCAGGTAGAACACCAGTATGGATCTTGCCGAATTTGTTGCCAGGACTCCCGAGGATGTTCAATCATGAAGAAGGGTGTTCAATTATTGTTAGATAATGGAGTTATCAAGGTTACAGGTCAAAGGGATGATTACCATGAAGTTGATTTGATTGAGGTTTGCTTGACTGAAGAAGAGTCAGATGAAGAGTATGCCTCTGCAGATGAGTAATTCTCCTCAGATGAGGATTTGTTTTCCAAAAATGACTCAATAATGACTGATTATGTTGAAGAAGGGGTAGACATCATTGTACCTTGTTTTGGGGAACCCGCCCATCTTGAAGTTGAATATTATAGCAAGCCAGCTATTACCCCATTGGTGGTTAGTTTTCTGGGTCCTATCCCCTACAAGTCAGATAAGGCGGTGCCCTACAAATACAACGCTACAATCTTAGAGGATGGAGTGGAAGTTCCCATCCAGCCGATGCTTGATGTTGGGAATATTGCTGAAAATAGCAGGGTGACCCACAGCGGTCGTGTGTTTGCACTAGCTTTTCGAGGAGATGTTAGTGCTGGAAAGAAAATTGCTGAGAATGTTGAACCCAAGAAGGCTATGGGTGAGACTAGTGGGGCTATGTTAGAGAAAAAAATGGATGATATTTTGAAGATAATCAAGATGAGCGACTACAGAATTGTAGATCAGCTACTGCAGACTCCTTCAAAAATATATATCTTGGCTTTATTGATGAACTCATCTGCTCACAGAGAATCCTTGATGAGTGTATTGGACCAAGATTTTATGGAGAATGATATAGGACTTTGTTCCTCTGTTGATGCTTACCCTCTCATGGAATCTAATATTCGTTCTGCTTGTGACTTAGCCGAGTGTTGTCTTCACCCAAGATTAGATTTGTCTGGTTATCCTCAGTGTATTATGGTTATTTTGTTAGCATGCGCATGATAACATCCATACATTCATACACGTCATGTATAGATGAATTTAAAATTCATCACTAATTTGTACTCATTGATGTTTTGTCAGCATATTATCCTCTTTGCAAAGTATTGTTACTCTCTCTCCATTAGAGTTATCAATGTTAAACAGAAAGTGTATATCCTTTCAATTCCCCCCACTGAGTTATCCCTCGTGGTAGTTTTTTGCTTCAACTGTCCTATTCAGTTCATTATCTGGATGGAGTATGATCCCCTTTTGATTTTATTTCTCATCGGGTGCTGTCTTGGTTGATTATTTCATTCCAGTTTATTTCTGGTTTGAATCTGTAGTCCCCGACAATATTGTTGTTCTGATTTCTGCAGGCTTCGAGCCTTGATTTGAGAATGTGTATTTATTTTGCACGCAAATACTTTTTCTCCTTAACAGGAATGTATTGGTATTCCCCAGGAAATCGAGCTTCATTTCCCGCCAATCTTGTTATAATTCCTTCTTAAACAGCAGGCGGCAGTTCTCTTTATTTGAGCAACCTGTTCCTTCCCAGTAAGTCTGTTAACGTAAGAAGATGTTTTTCTCCCAATGAATAGTAGCCTTGTCATTATGGAAGGTAGTTCATTGATGAAAATTTGTTACTCCAATGAATGGTAGCCTTGTCATTATGGAAGGTAGTTCGTTGATGAAAATTTGTTATCCCAATGAATGGTAGCCTTGTCATTATGGAAGGTAGTTCATTGATGAAAATTTGTTATCCCAATGAATGGTAGCCTTGTCATTATGGAAGGTAGTTCGTTGATGAGGATTGTTCTCCAATAAATGGTAGCCTCGTCATTATGGGAGGTAGTTCGTTGCTAAGATGTTATTACTCCAATGAATGGTAGCCTCGTCATTATGGGAGGTAGTTTGTTGTTAAGATTTATATTTCGATGAATGGTAGTCTCATCATTAGGGGAGATAGTTCGTTGATGAAGTTTGTTATCCCAATGAATGGTAGCCTTGTCATTATGGAAGGTATTTCGTTGATGAAATTTTTTTACTTTCAATGAATGGTAGTCTCGTCATTATGGGAGATAGTTCATTGTTGAGTTTGGTTGTATTTCAATGATAAAAACATTCGTTGAAAGATTCCTACAGTTGTATTTTTACCCTTTCCAGGTGAAATATCTTGGTTAAAGAAGAAACTGAGACCAGTTCGTGGCGTATAGTCAGGATCGAGGGGAATTTTATCTGATTCTCCATCAAATGGTATCTCTTCGAGGAAGTTTCACAAGAGAAGTTTGTTGTGAAATCTTTACAAGTGGTAGTCTCTTTATTTGAGATAGCTTGTATTTTTACCCTTTCCAGGTGAAATATCTTGGTTAAAGAAGAAACTGAGACCAGTTCGTGGCGTATAGTCAGGATCGAGGCGAAGTTTATCTGATTCTCCATCAAATGGTATCTCTTCGAGGAAGTTTCGCAAGATAAGTTTGTTGTGAAATCTTTACAAGTGGTAGTCTCTTTATTTGAGATAGCTTGTATGTTTACCCTTTCCGGGTGAAATATCTTGGTTAAAGAAGAAACTGAGACCAGTTTGTGGCGTATAGTCATGATCAGGGGAAGTTTATCTGATTCTCCATCAAATGGTATCTCTTCGAGGAAGTTTTGCAAGAGAAGTTTGTTGTGAAGTCTTTACAAGTGGTAGTCTCTTTATTTGAGATAGCTTGTATTTTTATCCTTTCCAGGTGAAATATCTTGGTTAAAGAAGAAACTGAGACCAGTTCGTGGCTTATAGTCAGGATCGAGGCGAAGTTTATCTGATTCTCCATCAAATGGTATCTCTTCGAGGAAGTTTTGCAAGATAAGTTTGTTGAGAAATCTTTATAAGTGGTAGTCTCTTTATTTGAGATAATTTGTATTTTTACTCGTTCTAGGAAGAACGCTAGAATTTTGGGAAGTTTGTTATTACTCTTTGAGACATCACCTTCAGTAAAAGCTAGTGCATTCTCTTTTCTCCACCTTCAGCAAACGTCGGTGTATCTTTTGTTTCTTTACCTTCAATAAAAGTCAGTAATGTCCTATGTTTTTTTTACTTTCGTTCTTGAGCGTTTAGTTCATTACCATTCTTAGGTAAGATTGATCTTTTCTGGTTAGCGATTGCCGATCCTCTGTGTTGATGTTACTCTCTTTTTGCTATCTCCTCTATGAGTGGATAGTTCGCAGCTATTGGTTAATTATTGTCATCCATTACTTTTCCCTCAGTTTTTGAGGCTATGTTATTTTTTCTCCTCTCTGGATCTTACCCCAGTAAAGTTGAGTTTTTTTCCCCAGCAGAGCCAATTCGTCTCTAATAGATTCAAATTTCTATCCTCGGAGTCGTGTTGTTCTCCGGAGATTTAGTGTCCTGGTTGAATTCTTTTGTCAATTTATAGATTCTACTTTTGCTTCTCCAGTGTGTGTCTTTCCCATCTGCATGAAATTCATACATTACATCCATAATCATAAGCATCGCATGGTATCTTAGGGCCAAAAATAGGGCTTGTTTTATATTTAAGTATCTTCAATCACGTCGAAACGAAGATTTTGATCTCCGTATCTTCGGATATAAGACACTTAAATAAGGGTAGCTGTTGTACCCCAATTTTTGCCCCTAATATCCCTCATCACACTTTGTACATTTCGCATATAGCATTGGTCTCGTGGTTATAAGATCGAAGAGCTTTAGCATTATGGTTTCTCTCTCTGGATGGAGGCTGTCGTCTTACTCAAAATTGATTCAGCTGGCGCTCTCATTTTTCTTGGTATGAGATTAGGGTTTTGGATCTCAAGCAACATAGATGTCTCTGTTATCATATTTCCTCAAGATACAACTTTTTCTTCATCAGATTCCTTTCAAAGAATAAAGGTATTAGGGCCTAACTCAGCCAGAGAATCAGGATTTCTCTTCATGTTGTTTGAGCTTGGTGGTGATTCTTCTATGGAGATTTACTGGATTAAAGTCTCACTTCAAGGCTACATTGAGCTCATTTTAGGAGTTCATTCAGCTCGTTTTATCAAATGGGAGTTGGTCTCTTCAAATGCAAGGTGGCTAGAATCTGTGGATTTAATTGAGATTGAGATACATAACCTTCATTAGGTCATCTGACGCATCATGCATCATTAGTCAATAGTTTGACTTGGGATCAGGGATTTCGAGGAATTAGGTTTGTTGTATGGCTTTAAGGCTCTTATCTTTGCACAAGCTTGTTTCGGTTGATTTCTCCATCAATCATTTGTTTGAACTAGGGCTTTATTTCCTGGACTTCTTTACCATCAAACTACAGGGATATTCTCTCTCCTCAGCATCAGGTTGCAATCTTTCTTCAATGCTTAAGAATTAGGGTTTTCTTTTGTTATGCTTCAACTGGGGATCATTGGATTAGGGCTCGATCTTGTGGTTATCTTGAGCTTCTCCTTCTTCAACATTGTGGACTTGTTTTGAATGATACAGTTTTTGGTTCTCATCAAATACTTGTTACTTCAATTGCGAGTTAACTTGGACTACTGAGAGAAATGACTTGTGACTTGGATTCGTTTAAACTTCTAATGTGGTCGGAGTTAATATTGATTCAAGGGTTATTAAGTTCATGACTTTGTTAACGGGTGATTCAAGATAGGGCCAGGAGCTTATTTAGATCATTTTATGAAAGATGATTGTTTCAAATGCAAGATGACTAGAATTTATGGATTCAATTGAGATTAAGGTTCATTGACCAAGCATGCCATTCGAAGTCAACTGAGTTTCAATTTGTCATGAACGCTCGAGTTACATTAAGGATCGATTTAAGATAAACGTGGAATAGAAGTTTTTAATGTGATTCAAGGATAAGTCATTTAACTTACTTGAAGAACAAGATATATGAGAGAGATGTTACAGGGCTTGTGGATAATTTTCTTGGTTTTCTTGTACTCACAATATAAGGGATTCATCAATTGGCTTTGCTTAGAATTTGGATTATGTTTGAGATACAAAAAGAAGATTTTGAACTTGAGGTTAAAGAAGGGATCGCGATTCATTCAAGATACATTTTGAGAAGATGTAAGCGTAAGAGAATAAATTTAAAGACAAGTGAATTAATTCAAAGTATCTTTTCTTAATTCAACCATGGCTGTTACAAAATCAAGAACTAAGAACATATACATTTTCAACCATTTAAAATTACATAAAAATGACGATTTCAATCCAACTTATGAATATATTACATCAAAGTCCATAAACCAAAATCCTTTTGCATTTGATGAGCATGACAGTGGTTTCCCAAAGAGTTCGCACAGTAAAAATACACAACCCATAAAGTTCCAGGAAGAATATTCCGTTTACGAAAGGTACCCCAGTGGTAATCTTGGAAGATAGCGAAGATCCATTTGCATTTGATCAGGATTAAAGTGGCTTATCAAAGAGTTCAAACTGTCAAAAATCTATGACCCTAAATAGCTCAGAGAAGAATGTTCACATTACGGAACGTACCCCAACTGTAATTTTGGAGGATAACCATAACCACTTTGCATTTGATGAGGATGACATTGAGCCCTCTCAGTGGGACCTACAATTCGCAGAAACACAAACCATCTCATTCTAAAAAAACATAAGGTAGCAAATAGAAAAATTGAAAATAAAGGGCAATCAAAAACCAAAATGAGTCAAGAAAATGAACTAATTGAATCGCAATTGTTTCCTAACAACCCTGTAACCATCTCCTAACAACCTATAACCTCCATAACAGAATACTCTAACAAAATTTTCTAACCTCCCATTAACCACCTCTAACTAACCTAACTAACTGTTTCTGACCCTTAAAACAAACTGAGCATAACAGAATTCATTCCCAACCAAATTCCACCTCAAGACTAACCGTAACTACCCTAACAGGATGTCTACAAATCCCAAATTTCTACTGACATTTTATAACTGTCCTCGCAGATCCGTAACTCCATATAACTAACTCAAACTTCTATAACAGAAAGAGGGAGAAAATATTAAATCAGAAACTTATAACCAAAACTCAGAATAACAAACTTTCAAAGAATTTGATCCTCACCTTTAGTTTCTTTAAAAGAAACTTCAATCCAAGGGTTGAGGGCTCTCGATCTGTAACTAACTTCCCAAGCCTATACCTACCTCAAAGCACTTCTCTGCTCTGCATCTTCTTCAACAAACTGCACCATCTTCTCATCATCCTCACATCAACTCTGCAAATCCTTCATCATCTTCACCAAGCCTTCAACACTCATCATTCCTAGCATCTCAGATCCTCCATCATCATCATTTACATGCTCTATTCATCAAAGTTCACAAGAAGCTCTGTCACGCCATCATCACTCTCCTCCGCCAGAAACACGACAATCACTTATCGGCAACGCACAAATTTTGGAAAAGAAGTAGACAGAAGCAGGATCGGACGGAGAAGTAGGAGGAGTTAAGAGCAATACGAGTTTCTTGAAGAGTTTGCATCTTGGAGCGGGGTTTTTGGTTCTTTATTGTCACTAGGGAGTCATCGTCGGAGCGTCTCCGATAAGTAGGTGATGCTTATTCCGTTCTTCATCTTTTCTCTATCTTTTTGATACCAACGTGTAGCCTGAGACCTCCTGAGTTATTTCCCCAAGGTCTCGGAACTTCGATTTGCTTCCATGATGATTTATTTCACATTTAGCCATCCTAGGGTTTGCGATTTCGTATTGAAATTGGGAGTATTAAGACAAATTTGAAGAAAAATGATGGTATATTTGGGATCAAGGTTAGATATCAGGTAGTATTGGTCTTTAGAATTTCGAGATTAGAGGCGTTTTGGCTGTTGATCTGGGTGGTGTTGTTTGCGGCCACCATGAGAATGCAAGAGAAGAAGTTGAAGAGGCAAAGCTTCTAACCCTACTAGTTAACCAAAACGCACCGCTTTTTCTCTCATTTTGTTTTTATTAGGAATTGATAAAATTCATAAAAATCTGAACGTGGGTTTGAGTTGGAAATGGTTGGGCTTGAAGATGAGGCCATGCGTTGGGTTTCTGAAGCCCGTTACTCTTTTTTTTCGGAAGCTAAGTGCCTAGCAACAAAAAAATCTTGGGCTTATCACATGCTTGGGCCTCTACGCCTGATTTTACTGCAGCACCCCCTGAAATCAAACTTCCACCCCTCTAACTCTTTTCTAATTTCTTGTTTTTTTTTTACTTTTATTTTAGTTTAAATTTCTTCCAATTTTATTAATAAAAGTAGTAAAAAAAATACATATAATAAAAAGTAATAATAATAAAAAAAATAATAAATAAAATTTAGGACTTTCTTTTTTATAATAAAAAACTACAAAAATCAATAAATTTTTTTTAGGCTTTTATTTGATTTTAGGAAATTAATTCATAATCTTTCGATTACTTGAAAATTGCGATTCACCTTTGTTTGTTGAGTTAAGTCTTATGCAGGTTCATTATTTGATATGCGGATGTGTTTTGGATTCTGATTGTGATTTATTTTCACATCGACGAAGTTGCGACACTTATTCCAAATATTCGAACTCTGACAGTTTGTTTGTTGATGCCATCTCGCACGAAGTATCTCGGATTTCTTTACTTTGGTTGCACTTTTTGCGGACGTCATTGTTGGTTTGGTATTACACTGCTTCCAAGTTATATTTCCGCATTTATCGCTTTTCTAGATATCATGAGAAGTAGGAAATAAAGAGCGTGCATTCGAAGTCGCTATTTAAAGACCTGTAGCAGGCATTCTGCACTTCATTTCTTATATGTGTTATGCTTGTGTTTGTTTTCTTTCTTGTTGATCGATGAGTCACTCAATTTAGAAATTGAGATCACGACTTCGCTCTCAGTGCATGCTCCCTATAGGATTTTATCGCTTTCCTTTATTTCTTATTGATCGACGAGTCACTCAATTTAGAAATTCAGATCACGACTTCGCTCTCAGTGCATGCTTCCTATAGGATTTTATCGCTTTCCTTTATTTCTTGTTGATCGATGAGTCACTCAATTTAGAAATTAAGATCACGACTTCGCTCTCAGTGTATGGTCCCTATAGGATAGTTTGTTAGACTTTCTTTGGCATGCTAATTTAGACAGGACCCCTCATCGTATGTTAACATTAGGTTAGAGATAGGTTAGTCTCCCTTAGATGTTTTCTTCCCGTTTTTGCATAATTGCATTTAAAACTAAAACTTCTTTTTTCTTGGCAAATGTATAAAAAATGCTAATCATACAAAAATTCTTTTCATGGTAAAAAATACTAACCAATCCATTTCTTTTTGTCGTTCGGCTTTTCTCTTCTAAGAGCATGTTAGCTCCTTTTCACTACAGGTCGTAAGTCTCCAAAGGTCGGGCAGTGGTGGAATGATCAAATGCAACATTGTTCATTTAAAAATACAAACAAACAAAACATATGAGCCGAACTACGGTAGCTCTGATTCCTCAAAAATGACACGTAGGCATTGGGATAGGGCCCAAGCGAGTAAAATTTTATTTTCCCTACATTATTTCTCTTTTCTTTGCATGCATTCTCTCTTAGTTTATAACCTTTAAGCATTAGATTGAACACACCCTTTGATTAGAATAATGAGAGTGGATCCCGTAGAGTACTATGGACGTGTGGGGTGCTAATACCTTCCCCTTGCATAATCGAATCCCTTACCCAATCTCTCGGTTGCAAGACCTTGATTTCCCCCTTTAGGTTTTTCTTCGATGATTTTCCTTTCCCTTTCATATGGGATAAATAAATACTCTGTGGCGACTTCATTGATTTTACCGCTTTCCCTTTCCCTTTCATATGGATACATGAGGCAGGGGCTGTCACTTCAACTTTACACCAGAAACTGAAATTTGTACGTGAAGGTAAATTGGTAATCATAAATGGGGAACATGCATTATTGATATCTCATTTGTCATCTTTCAGCATTATGGAGGCGAATGAAGCTGCTGTTGGAACCCAGTTCCAAGCCTTATCCATTGACAACATAAGAGGAAATGAGAATTCTATGGGCTTAAGGATGCACAGCAAGTTGTGCGAAAGGGTCATAGCGAGGTATGGGGACAGATTGTGGATCAACCTGTGAACAAGAACAGAGCCGGCTTGAGGTTCTCTTTGAAGAATGACAAATGTAAGAGCATGAAGTTTAAGTCTGCAGCGAGCAAGTATCAAGACATCTTCCGTAGCAGGGGTTATCTTCATCCAACTGTTTCCAGGATTAATGTCATTGTGGAAGATGAAGTAGAGCAGGAAATTCCGAATTATGTGACGCACAAAGTTAGGGTTCAGAATTGGATCACCATTGATGTTCCCTCTTGCATACATGTTTCAAAGTAATTTGTTTTGTTAATCTTTTTGAAAAGCTTTCACTCTGCCCAAGGTGGAATTATTAATGTTGTAGGGCTTATCTGTTTGCTATGACTTTTAAAATCAATAATAAAAGTTGTCTTTGTTTCCCAAATTGTGTCTTTATTTTCTGCTTTTTTTTTTCTTGGAAAATGGTAATCAGAAAAAACCTTTCAAAATAAATAATAACTGAAATTCAATCTGCATGATCACTTATTATATGTGTCAGTTTCTAAAAGCAATCATAAATCATATGTGCATATTAATTAAAAAACTCGTTGAATACAATGACCCTGCATCCTCTCCCAACTTTGAATGTCCTGTGTATGGGGCCGAAGAAGAAGATTATGACGAGATTCCAGAAGAGGTCTCACAGTTGCTTGAGCACGAGGAAAATACCATTCCGAAATATAAAGAGCCATTGGAAGTGATCAATTTGGGATTATAAGAAGATCCGAAGGAAGTCAAGATTGGAGCATTGCTTCATCCTGGTGTGAAGAGCAGGTTGATTGAGCTGTTGAAAGAGTATGTGGATATTTTTTCTTGGTCTTATCAAGATATTCCTGGTCTAAATACAGATATTGTAGTGCACAGTTTGCCGTTAAAGCTAGAGTATCCGCCAATCAAACAGAAGTTGAGAAGAACTCACCCAGATATGGCAGTGAAGATCAAATAAGAGGTCTAAAGAATATTAATGATGGTTTTCTTGTGATGTCTGAAACAACTGGATGAAAATCATCAAACAATGAAGTCACCATCGAACGTCTTTTATCCTACAGGAAGGGAAAGGTAAACATCGAGAAAACCTGAGAAGGGAGAAGTCGCGGTCTTACGACCGAGAGATAAGGGTAAGGGAGTCTGTTACGCGAGGGGAAGGTATTAGCACCCCACGCGCCCGTAGTACTCTACAGTATCCACTCTTGTTGTCTATCTTATGGGTGTGTTAATCTATGCTTACTGTTTATTATTGCTAAGGGGAGAATGCATGCAAAAGAAATGAGAAAAGAATGTAGGGAAAATAAATTGTGCTCGCTTGGGCCCTACCCCAATACCTACGTATCCGTTTTGAGGAATCAGAGCTACCGTAGTTCGGCTCATATGTTTGTTTGTTTGTGTTTTTTATGGACGAAGTTAATTCCACCTTCTGCCACAGCTCGACCTTTAGAGACTTATGCGTTGGCACAGAAGTAAATTAATCATGTCCTTACCTGAAAAGGGTTTCTTAGAAAAAGGTGCTTGAACGCACAAAATGGTTTGAGTTGGTTTGTATTTTGTTGCAGATAATGACTAGTCGACCTCAAGAGAGAGATATTAGCCACTTTTCTACTTAGCCATGAAAGGGGTCTTTGAGAATTGAACCACACCTAAACTTGAGATGAAGAACAATAAGATCGAGAAGAGACCCGCTTATCATTTCCCATACTAAGCAAAGGCGTGATCCTCATCAGTAGATTTAAAGTGTTTTGAATTTTGAAAGAAAAAGAAGTTTTAGTTTTAGTGCGAATGCAAACGGGGAAGAAAAGTCAAAGGGAGACTAGCCTATTTCCACACCTAATGTTATTATGCAATGGTGGATCAAAAATCTCGAGTAACTAAATGATTACTAACATAGTCGATAACAGAAACTTCTTAACAAACTTATACAAAAGAAATTCTAGAAAAAAAATTATATTATATTCCACTATCCTTTATTATTTTTATTATATAAAAAAACATATAAAAAAACTAGAGAATTAATTCTTAATCCCTAAAAAAACTGGCAAGTCAGATTGATTTCGTAAATTTTTATCATTAAAATATAGAAAAATTATTAAAAGGATCCTAAATCTAATACAAGAAAAAGGAGTATCAGGGGGGTGTCAGCCTGAAACAGAGAGTGTAGTTCAGAATTATGGTGTTAAACCCAATCCCAAATGAAGATCCGATAGTATTTTTGTTGCATAAGTATCCAAAATAAAAACATGGGCCTAAATAATCATGACTGGGGCCTTCTCTTGATGCATCATCACCAATTAAATTCTTATTTCAGCATATTTATATTACTATATTCATAATTATACATAACAAAAATAAAAATGGAAATATAGAAGAGGATCAAACGCTGTGTATAGAGAGGGATTTAGGGTTTAACAAATTGTGCCCTTTCTCTCTCGATCTTCGCGATTGAGCCGGCTCCACCTCCGCAGTTCTCTCCGCCAAGATCAACCGTCTGTGCCTGACTTAAGCCTCCTTTTCAATCTCCACCACTATAAAGATGTGACACCGCTCGTCCTCGCGCCTCACTGTGCATTCAAAATTCTATCCTTTTCCATACGAATTCCTCTACTTATTTCAATTTCCTCTTGAATCGGTGTTGTCTCGTCGTGTTGATGAAGTTTTGTTGCCTGTTTACGGTAGAAGATGATGATACGCGAAGATCGATGATGGTTTAATGATGTTGTTGTTGATATGAAACAGGGAGGTGAATATGTATGTGCGATCTACAGAATTGATGTGCGATGAGGATGATGGTGATGCATAGTCCAGGAATGATTATTGAATGATGAAGATCTATGAGGAGTTTTTTGTATAGAGTAAGAGAAGATGAAGATCTTTTGTGAAGGGTTTTAAAGAGAGATGGAGGATCGTGCACTGACGGTGATGCTTAGAGAATTTTCAAAGAGTTTTTTGGTGAGTTTTTTTCTGTAATTTTTTCTGTATGAATGACTGAAATCCGAGATCCCCCCTCTCTCTCAGATTTCTATTATATAACTGTTGAAAGTCTGTTAGAAAGTTGGTTGAGAATGATTAGGGACTCAGTAATTCTGTTATGTCTGTTAGAAGTTGGTTATCTCTAAGCTGATAAAATCGGTTAGGACAGTTAAGGAGGTAGTTATGGAATTGGTTAGGAGGTTGTTATTCAGTTGTAGGTTATGACAGTTGGTTAGAGGCTTTTTTCTTGAGATTCTGTTAGGAATTGGTTTTGAGAAGGTTAGGGAATGGTTAGGGAATGGGAAATGGTTATCATT
Organism: Vicia faba; assembly: GCA_948472305.1. Classification (NCBI taxonomy): domain Eukaryota; kingdom Viridiplantae; phylum Streptophyta; class Magnoliopsida; order Fabales; family Fabaceae; genus Vicia; species Vicia faba. The sequence goes on along the minus strand of OX451740.1, from coordinate 749,078,512 downwards.
CTGTTTTTGGCAGTTGAGGGTTGGTTTTTTTTTGTTACATGTTGCTTCTAGTTCCTTATATCCTTTTTCCTGTTCTGAAGTTGTTGAGGAGTTGTTAGGAGTTTGTTATTCAGTTACAGGTTATGTTGTTGTAAGTTGGTTTTCTGTTTGGACAATTATAAGATTTTGGATTGGCAGTTAGGGAGTTAGCGAAAATTTTGTTACAGGTTATGTTGCTGTAAGTTATTTTGTTATAAAAATTTTTATGTGCAGGGCTGTGGTTTATTTGGTTCATATACTTGACTTCTATGTTGTAACATTCGGCGTGATGAGCTTAGCAGCATAGCTTGAATCTGAATACTCAAGTTTTATATTTCCTGCCATAAATTCTGCAGGAAATCTGAAAAGTGTTGTGTCTCATATCATCACTGTTGTTATTGGCTCTGGTGTTTTGTCTTTGTCTTGGAGTATTTCTCAATTAGGATGGATTGGAGGACTAATTGCCTTGCTATCTTGTGCAATATCTACCTATATTTCTTCAAACATTTTGTCTGATTGTTACAGAAGTCCTAACCCTGTAACCGGAAAAAGAAACTACTCTTACATCGATGGTGTTAGAGTCAATCTTCGTTGTTAGAGGCAGTTAAGAAATTATGTTATGCAGGGTCGTCTTTTCCTGTTATGCGACTGCTGTATTAATGTGTTTGATTTTGAAATAAGTGGATCTTTATGATCAGTATGGTTGGCTTTGTTGCAGGTTTTGGTTGAATCCAACTCAAGAGGGTAAAGGTCTGAAATCTGGGAAAGCTCAAATAAGAACATGAATGTCCTTTCCATGATTATGAATAACACTCAAGGGGATAAAATCTCAATCGAGAGAGTCCGTTTGAAGTATGAAGAAGGGGTAGAGCTTAGAATTAACTCCTTTCTTGAAATTTGTTTTTTTTTTGTTGTAAAGTTTCTATGATAATGATGTAATATAGATATGTAATGGCTTCTTTTGTGGACTATCGGTGTAATGGTTTTGGATTATTTCTAATATGTGAATAGGCTTACGATCGAAACTTGGAAAGTGACATGGTGAACTCGGATAAACCGTGATATTTTGTAACAACTTGAAATTGCAATGGATTTTTCCCTCAATGGACAAGTTTGGATATGTATCTTTTCTTTTTGGTTTTTTATGATGATGTATTGGCTATGTGAAGTCATGATAATTTGATATAAAAACATGCCTCACGAATCTTTGAATTCACATGATATTTCTTTCGAAAGGTTCAAAGTGATTTTCCTTTCCAAGTTTAGAACTCAAATTCACAACTTCCTTTGACTTTGCACCCATATGTGAATCCCCATGAGCTTTCGAAGGAACCCTTGGCTATGTGAAATAAGATTTGAAAATTGATGAATGACACTTGAATACCTCTTAAGAAAACCTTATCCACAAACTCTCCAATTTCGCAAGCAACATTTGATCTACTTAAACACATTAGGCAACTTGAATGAACCCTTACCAATCAATAAATTTAAATCAATTATTCCAATTCAACCTCAATTCTGGACCAATTTATATTGCCAGCGACAAGTAACAATGTTGAGAACCAGAATTTCCTTAATCTGAATGAGCTCATAAGTTCATCTCCCATGCCATTACTTGCACTTTTTATTTTACCAAAAAAAAGCATTGAAGAGTCTTTGGAACTGAAAAGGATACTTGGAACAGAGGAGAGCACCTCTGATGAACCTTAACTGGATTAACAAGCGCAAGCACGAGGGATAAAACCCTAGTCCTATTGAGATGCATTTGAGATGTTGAGAGGGTCCAAACCCTAGCTTGTAAAGTCTTTATTCGAGGTTTCGGTGAAAAGTTATGTATTAGCAAGTCACAACCCTTTGAAGGAGACCTCGACAAGTTTGATAAGAAAGAAGTCCACAATATCCATGAGCATAAAACCATAATACCCCAATTTCATTGTCTTGAAGAATAACCAGAAGAATCAAGCTTTGTCGACCACATACATCTCAATCAACTGCCAAAACCCTAATCTTGTCCATAAACATCGAACTTATGCAAAATTTGTTGATGAATGATGCATGAGGAGTTAACTAACCTAATGAAGGTTATGTACATGTGAAAAGTGTGAAGTGCATAAGCCAGATAAAAGTAAGAGGGTAGGACAAATTTGGGGTATTACAACTGCCCCTATTTAATCATCTTAAACTTGAAAGTACGATTGGCGCGTGCCTTTCGGGAGTTCAAGGTTGAAGATGATTAAATATCAATGCCAAACATTTGTCCTGGGAGAGAGTATAAGTGCCTCTTTGTTTATTTTGTGATATCTGCTGGGCGAAAGAAGTTTTTTGTTTTTTCAATGAAGAGACGGAGATTGGACTTGTAACGTGGAGTGATGCCAATACAAGACAAGTGGTTGGTATGAAAAGACAGCAGACGAGATCTTACGGGCGACCTACGATCCTAAGGTGAAACAATGAGAGTGATTTGACAGAGAACCTAGCCTAAGGGCGACCTTAGGTTCTAAGATGATCTATGGGAAGAACCTAGCCTATAGGCGATCTCAGGTTCGAAGATGATCTATGGGAAGAACCTAGCCTACGGGCGATCTCAGGTTCTAGGATGATCTGAGGAAGAACCTAGCCTACGGGCAATCTCAGGTTCTAAGATGATCTATAGGAAGAACCTAGCCTACGGGCAATCTCATGTTCAACGATGATCTATGGGAAGAACCTAGCCTACGGGATATCTCAGGTTCGAAGATGATCAATGGGAAGAACCTAGCCTACGGGAGATCTCAAGTTCGAAGATGATCTATGGGAAGAACCTAGCCTACGGGCGCTCTCAGATTCTAGGATGATCTGAGAAAGGACCTAGCCTACGGGCGATCTCAGGTTCTAAGATGATCTATAGGAAGAACCTAGCCTACAGGCGATCTCATATTCTAAGATGATCTACGGGAAGAACCTAGCTGTTGTACCCCAAAATTTGCCCTCGCATTTTTCCGCAAGAAATAACAACTTCAGGCTTTTCCTGATCTTTCAAACTGACTTTTCTCGTCAGTCAAACAAAATTAGGGTTTTATTGATTTTTCAGGGCTCTGGATTGTTTCACACAGTTGGCTTAGGGTTTTGGTTGATTTCAGCTCAACTTTGATCAGGCGAATGCTCTTTGGAATTTAATCAGGAATTAGGGTTTTTGGGCACGTTCTTAGAAAGATCTAAATTCTACAGCACTTTGCAAGTTATTCCGAGATTTGGTTCGAATTCGCATTGTTTGATTTAATCAGTAAAAGAAGGCAGTTGGTTTGAATTCACGTTTGTTTGATTGAACCAGTCAAAAGATATATGCAGTGTGGATTTACAGTGTTTGGTAAAAATCGGTGAAAAGGGAATGCGCCTGATCAGTGTTTTGATTAACTGTCAATTTGCTTTGGAGATACCAGGTTTAACTGATCAATGTGCTAAAGCATTGTTTATTTAAATTATTTATTATTCTAAATTAAGTGATTGAAATTTATTTTTCAATTATTTTAATTCAAAGAGTTTTAAATAATAGATAAACAATAAAGAAGGAGGAAATAGAATTGATTGGATAATAAAGACTTTTATTGATTCTTGAATTATTTGTACAATTATTGTTTATAATTTAATTACAAACAATGGTTTAACATTAATTTAAATTCAAATAAAAAAGAAAACTATCCTATTTTTTTTCTAATTCTTCAGTCTTCATTTAGTGCCCCTCTCCATTCAAGTATTCATCTGCAAAAGAAAAGAGAAAAGTCAAATAACGGTTACATTGAATTGAAAAGACAGATAAAATTACAGTCATCATTAAGGGCCACTGATTGGGATCAGTTAACCCTCTCTGCAAATCACGGGATTTCTCCCGGTTCACAAAGATGGAAGAATGTTATTTGCTAATCATGAATGCAAAGTTGAGAAAAAATGCAAAGTGTCAAAATGCATAAGTTCAAAATCTCAAACTGCACAGTTCAAACCCAACTAAAAATCAAATTGCAACTTTCTGTCAAAAAAATGCCAAAAGGTACAAGTTACTGCACAAAGGTATCCAGGCTGTCAATAAGAAGATATGGCAAGATATCAAGCAAGCATAAAAAGTTGTCAAGAAAAGATAAAATATGCAGAGGAAAACCATTATGCAAGCATACATTTTCTTTTCATCATTTCCCAATGGCCCTTTCAGAAAAAGTACAGCAGAAAACATAGTTTAACATATTTATCTGTACTGAGAGAGAAAAAGAGAGAAGAGAGCAGGTTTTTAGGCTTTTAGGCAGGAAGATAAAAATATACAAAAGGACTTAACACAGTAGGATAAGGAGGTTCAAAAAAACTCTAACAGAAAAGATATACAAAAACTGCCAAACCAGCATAAGTCACAAACAGATAACCTGCTAGGCCTCAAGCCTGAAACCATACAAACCAGCTGAAGCAAGTCACAAACACATAACCTGCAATGGCCTAATAAACCATTACCTACTGTCAAACTCAAACAAGCCTCAACATACAAACCAGCTGAAGCAAGTCATAAGCACATAACCTGCAATGGCCTAATAAACCATTAACCTGTCAAGCCTCAGCATCATGCTTGCCTGAAGCCTTGAAACGAGCCCAACCTAAAACCAAAAAAAAGAATATACAAAACCTGCCTACTGTCAAAACAAAACCTGCATTAGTCAAACCTCAAAAAACCAGTGAAACCTGCATTAATCAAGCCTAAAAAAACCAGTAAGCCTAAGCATAAACTGTCAAGTATCAGACCTGCCTAAGCATGAATCTGTAAAGGCCATAAACCATCCAAAAACCTGTCCTGCCTATAATCAAACACCAAGGCCCTCAGGATACCATCATTGGGCCAGGAACCAACCTCCCAAAAACGATAAACATTCCAAAGGCAAATCATTCAAAAGCAACATCAAAGCATCCAAAGCTAACCCACAGGCCCTCAGAACCCTAGGCTCTTCATTGGGCAAGCAACAAATACGTTCAAAGGCAATCAAGAGGCAAGCAACCATAGCGTGTTTAAGGCAATCAGAAAAGCCTCATAGGCGTTCATCATAATCAACAGTTTCAAAGGGCAAATTCGAGGCAAAAGAGAAGAAGAAAGTAAAAGGAAGCGAATCAAAAGGCAACACAGGCATCAATCTCAGAAGGCAACTCAAAGCAAAGTACCAAGGCAACAAATATTCAAAAGCATACCAAACTCAGAGGCGACAGAAGTGAGCAACGTAAGCAACGAGTACACAGAAAAAGAAGAAGAAAAGAAGACATGTGTATCAAGCCTTCAGATTGACATCATAAAGCTTAAGAAAAGTACAGAAATACCAGGGTCACCAAGAAGTTGAGCTCATCGTGAAATTCCTTCATCGTCGGGCCTCAACGCCTCCAAAATCCCTCTTCCTCCATCTCCAAAGGTAGTACTCTTATACCTCCTTACATGCATGTCAATAACGAAAGAAAATATAAGTCGAAACCCAAATTGAAATTAAAATCAAAAGAGGAATAAAACCCTAATGCATTTGAGATTGAAATCGTACCCTATAACGTGGTCTGGTTGGTCTACGGAGGGTGAAAGGGGGACGATGGCGTTTATTGGCCTTGTGTGAAGGAGTTGCACTCAAGTATCCATGGCAATAGATGAACGATCGAGGAAGACGAGGTAACCACGAGCGCCGCCGCTACACAAACCCTAAGCGTGTCTAACTGAAACAATTCTCACAAACCCTAACAAAAAACCTTTGTCTCAACTCTGGGCCTAACCCGTTTCCAATACAAAGCCCAACGCATCTGCTCTCTTAATTCCTTTATTCTCTTCTTAATGAAAACTTAAACAAACACATTTTTCTTTACAATAATTCTTTTTATTACTAATAAAATACATTTGTTCAATACTTAATTAATTAAAATATTTTTCTTATACTTAATCAATACACTTTTCTATATACTTAATTTAATTAATTTAAAACACTTTTGAATATATATATATTAAACACAAATACATAAAAATATTTTTTTATTACACAAAATAATTAAGATTGAAAACATTTTTTCTTTTCCTTTAATTAAAATTTTCTATTTGTACATAATAGATAAATACATTTTTGCATAATTTAAATTCTTAAACATTTAAATTAAAATACTTTTTGTACATAACAAATAAAGATACATTTTTGATTAGAGTTTAAAGCATTTGATTAAAACACTTCTTTTTATACATATTAAGAAAATACAAGATTATTAATTAAATTAAATAGACATTTAATTTTTTCTTTAGGTCAAAATAAACACTTACAATACATTTCACATCTCTCACTTACACAATACAATTACCTTTACATTGCTCCTATACACATTTGTTTATCTTATACATTGATATACCTTATTTACATTTGATCGCAAATTCGATTTGGTTGTAACTTATTGGACATTACATTCCTAAGTCTCATCCCCATTCATAAATTTGTACCCCCACTCCCGGATACCTATTTTGTAATAGCGTAGATTTTACATTTTCGCAATTTACCGCTTTCAATTATACCATGGTTAGACCTAGGGTTTGCATGTACATAAAATCAAACGTTAGATAACCTAATACAAGACAAATATATGAAATCAATACACAATCACACTTGCACCCTCTAGGGTAATCCCACATGTTGCCTTCCAAAATGGGCCATGCTTGCACGTCGAGTATCTTTGGCAAAACAAATTTAAATGATCATAAGTCCCTCGATGACGCTTTCGAATGTTGCCTAAACGGAATGATCATAGTCCCTTCAAAACAAATTGCCAAATACACTTGGCACCATTGCATTCATGGTCCATCCGATGACCCGCGCCCGTCCCGTTAAAACTTCCTAAACGCAAGATTGTCCATCAAATTCAATGGTGGAACAAAATTGTTAAAAAAGGGTTGAAAACATAGAGAAAACCTTTGAGTACAATAGGGTAGACAAAACTCTTAGTTACTTGAGATCGACTTGCAAAAACACTTGCCTTCTTTTCAAAAACCACAACACTTTCAAACAAACTCTCAAAAAACATTTTGAAACATCTTTTCGAAAAGATACACGCCTTTGTAAAATATTCGAGTAAAGAATTGTTACAAGGTTAGCCTAAGACAAGGCATCTTCTTCCAAAACATTTTCAAAAAAACACTCACACATACACCATTTTCAAGCAATCGAAAATCAAGGCAAGTGATCTAAAAAACCAAGTAACTAAGAGCCCATGGATAACCATGGATGAAAAGGGTGCTAATACCTTCCCTTTTCATAATCTACCCCCCGAACCCACGAAATATCTCAAAAGGTTTTTGCTGTGCTTTTTCAACCTTTCCTTTAGGATAAAATAAAAAGTCGGTGGCGACTCTTGCTCAACCGCACAAGTGCGAATATGAACGCAAAACACATAGTCAGTTCTCCCACCGTATCACACTAGCCTACGGGCGATCTCAGGTTCTAAGATGATCTATGAAAGAACCTAGCCTACGGGAGATTTCAAGTTCTAGGATGATCTGAGGAAGAACCTAGCCTACGGGCGATCTCAGGTTCGATGATGATCTATGGGAAGAACCTATCCTATGGGCGATCTCAGGTTCTAGGATGATTTGAGGAAGAACCTAACCTACGGGCGATCTCAGGTTCCAAGATGATCTACGGAAGAACCTAGCCTACGGGCGATCTCAGGTTCTAAGATAATCTATGGGAAGAACCTAGCCTACGGACGATCTCAGGTTCTAAGATGATCTATGGAAGAACCTAGCTTACAGGCAATCTCAGGTTCGACGATGATCTATGGGAAAAACCTAGCCTACGGGCGATCTCAAGTTCTAAGATGATCTATGGAAGAACCTAGCCTACAGGCGATCTCAGGTTCGACGATGATCTATGGGAAGAACCTAGCCTACGGGAGATCTCAGGTTCGAAGATGATCTATGGGAAGAACCTAGCCTACGGGAGATCTCAGGTTCTAGGATGATTTGAGGAAGAACCAATCCTACGGGCGATCTAAGGTTCTAAGAAGGTCTGAGGAAGAACCTAGACTACGGGCGATCTCAGGTTCTAGGACGATCTGAGGAAGAACCTAGCCTACAGGCGATCTCAGGTTCTAAGAAGGTGGTGTTATTAATCACGACACGATAACAAAAAGGAAGACATCGATCAGGACACGATGGCTCGAAGAGAGGTATTGATCAGGACACGATGGCTAACAAGAATACATCGATCAGGACACGATGATTAAAAGGGAAGTAGCATGATGTAAACACAAGGACAAAGAAGACTTATAACATGACATGATGCCAATACAAGGAAGAAGTCAGACTTGTAAAGTAGCGTGATGCCAATGCAAGAGATCGAACTTGTAACATAGCGTGACGCCAATACAAGAGATCAGACTTGTAACGTAGCATGACGCCAATACAAGGAAGGTATAACACGGATGAGTGTTTGAATTAATACGGACGATTATTGAAACAAGGTATGGACGGGGGTCAAAAGGTTAAACACGGATGAGTGTTTGAATCAATACGGACAAGTATTGAAAGAAGATACGGACGAGTATCAAAGGTTAAACACGGGCGAGTGTTTGAATCAATATGGACGAGTATTGAAAGAAGATACAGATGAGTATCGAAGGTTAAACACGGGCGAGTGTTTGAATAAATACGGACGAGTATTGAAAGAAGATATGGACGAGTATCAAAGGGTAAACATGGACGAGGGTTTGAATCAATACGGACGAGTATTGAAAGAAGATACGGACGAGTATCAAAAGTTTAAACGCGGACAAGTGTTTGATTCAATACGGACGAGTATTGAAAGAAGATACAGATGAGTATCAAAAGGTTAAACACGGACGAGTGTTTGAGGGACTGCCACAGATGAGTGTTTAGGAGACTGACTATCAGACAAGAACTGGGTTTAGAACGACAAAGTGTATTGATTTTGCTGGGCATTGAAAAGGTGAAGGTCACTGACTAGGGATTTTGGGCATGATACCCTCCTGTAGGGATGTATTGTTGTCCTTGAATAATTTAGGTCTTTTGTGTAAGGTACCTGATCTGGCTTATGCTTCGTATGCATGTTTGAATTTCTTTTGCCGCAAAGATCCATTCTGATGGATCGGCTACACGCTTTTAAGGATGCAATGTTATGCAGTGATAACTATATGCAATGCAAAGAAATAGACTTCATGGAGATAAGAGAAGCTTGTTGGGAACCATTGTTCATCACTGGATACCAATACATATCGACGCTGGAAGTCTGCAGTACCAAAGATCGCTGGGGATACTGATAAGAATTTGCACTGGGGAGTACACAATACCGCAGATTATTGATGACTCTACTGAAGATTGAATTATTGACGAAGCGAGTCTTCAGGTACGCTACTGGATTCTGAATCGTACCGTTGGGGAAGAGATAATCCTGATAGACTTCCACACATCCTGAACTGAAGAAGGGGATGATAGAACTGAATATGACGAAGAATGGATACTGAACACCATGTGGATCTCTTTGAATACATGCCCCAAGTTTACGCACGCTGGGGAATTATCTCTTGAATCACTTGAGGATAAGAGATGGGCATGGACACTTATGAATGCCCCGGTTTAACTCTGTGAATGCCCCGGTTCAGCTCTGTGAATGCCCCGGTTTAGCTCCACTGGGGACATTCTTGATTAATTCCACTGGGGATGCACTTGCGCGTGCCGAGTCAAAACATGATTTTGGACTTTCTAAATTCTCTTGGGTAATCATACTTGAAGTTGTCTGTAGCAGATAAAGGCAGCTTCGTGTGCTGGCTAGGTCAGGGTGACCATTACAAATTGCTACCTACAAGGAAAAACAACATTTGGAATGCATATGACATCCCCACATGGTTATACATTGACGTAAAGTCAAGTTTTATCTCGGCTTGAGAATTTTTATTCCCTATGTTTCTAATGCCATGTTTAATTAACAAATAAAACATATTCTGCATACAAAAACATTTCCTGATAATAAGAGACAGCTTTGATGAAAACAGATTTTATTGATTGGCCTGTGAATAGGCATTCATACAAGGAAGCAACTCCTATATGAGGTAGTTGCGAAACAGAAACGAAAAAATACAACAGGCATAAATGGCAATGAGAGATGCTCAAATTTCCATTAAAATCGGTATTGCTACAGTTCCCATATCCTAAGTAGTCTAAATGCCTTGCCTCTGAAGAGTAGTAGTTGGACCGGTCAATTCATTGTCAAGGTTCTATAGATGTGCATGTGTCACTCGTGAAAGGCACTCAGACTACGGTATCTCGCTCAAAATCCCTAATTTTTGCTTGGATCGCCCTTTCGGGTTTTCGATCCAACGGGATAACCATTTTTGCCTAAGTTGCCCTTACGGGTTTTCAACTTAGTGGGTTGTTATCTTTTTCCATTTTATCCCTAACTTTTGCCTGGAATTTCGTGTCCACCGGGATGCCCATTTTTTGCCTAAGTCGCCCTTTCGGGTTTTCGACCTAGCGGGTCTCTTTATGCGTAGAATTTTTTGACTGAGTCTGAATTGACTAGGAGCGGAACGTCTTCCCCATCCATGTCTATCAGGATTAAGGCACCTCCTGAAAAAGCTCTCTTCACGATGTATGGTCCCTCGTAATTGGGAGTCCATTTGCCTATTGGGTCGGAATATCTTTGCATGATGACCCTCCTCAAGACCAGTTCACCAGGATAAAACTTTCGAGGACGAATATTTTTGTCGAATGCTCTTTTCATCCTCTATTGGTACAACTGGCCATGACAGATGGCTGTCAGCCGCTTTTCATCAATCAGATTGAGTTGGTCGAACCTTGTCTGAACCCATTATGCCTCATCAAGCTTGGTCTCCATCAGAACCCTAAATGAAGGAATTTCTACTTTGACAGGAAGCACGACATCAGTGCCATAAACAAGCAAAAATGGAGTTGCCCCTGTTGAAGTGCGCACAGATGTTCTGTAGCCATGTAGAGAAAAAGGCAACATGTCATGCCAATCTTTGTATGTTCTGACCATCTTCTGGACGATCTTCTTTATGTTCTTGTTAGCAGCTTCGACTGCACCGTTCATTTTTGGTCGATACGGAGATGAATTGTGATGTTCAATCTTGAATTCTTCACACAATTCCTTCATCATGTTGTTGTTAAGATTAGAACCATTATCAGTGATGATTCTATAAGGGACTCCGTAACGACATATGATTTCTTTCCTGATGAAATTGGTAACGACCTTTTTGGTTACATTCTTGTAAGAAGCTGCTTCTACCCATTTGGTGAAATAGTCGATAACCACTAGGATGAATCTATGACCATTCGAAGCACTTGGTTCAATCCTTCCAATCATATCAATTCCCCATATCGCAAATGTCCACGGGGAGGTCATAACATTTAGAGGAGTTGGAGGAACATGAATTTTGTCTGCATATACTTGGCATTTGTGGCACGATTTCGCATATACACAACAGTCGCTCTCCATCGTCGTCCAAAAATATCCTGCTCGTAGGATTTTCTTCGCCATAGAATGCCCGCTCGAATGGACACCATTTTATCTTGGTAGCAATTGATTACTTCACCAAGTGGGTGGAGGCTGCTTCATATGCCAATGTTACTAAGCAAGTGGTTGTGCGCTTCATCAAGAATAACCTTATATGTCGGTATGGTGTGCCGAGCAGAATTATCACCGACAATGGCTCGAATTTGAACAATAAAATGATGACAGAACTGTGTGAAGAATTCAAGATTCTCCATCACAATTCATCTTTGTACAGACCAAATATGAATGGGGCTGTTGAAGCTTCTAATAATAATATCAAGAAAATTATCCAGAAAATGGTCGTTACTTATAAGGATTGGCATGAAATGCTCCCTTTTGCTTTGCATGGATATCAAACATCTGTCCGCAATTCAACAGGATCAACCACGTTCTCTCTGGTATATGGAATGGAAGTGGTACTCCCAGTCGAGGTTGAGATTCCCTCTTTACGTGTGATAATGGAAACCAAGTTGACTGAGGGTGAATGGGTCCAAAACCGGTTTGACCAAATGAATTTGATCGAGGAGAAGAGAATGACATCTTTGTGTCATGGACAGTTATATCAGAAAATAATGAAGAAAGCTTTCGATAAAATGGTTAAACCTCGTTAATTCAGAGAAGGTGACCTCGTGCTCAGGAAGATCATGTCTTTCAACACTGATTCTAGGGGCAAGTGGACTCCCAACTTTGAAGGCCCATATGTTGTCAAGAAAGCCTTATTTGGTGGTGCATGAATTCTTAAAACTATGGATGGCGAGGAGTTCCCATGTCCCATGAATGCTGATGGAGTCAAGAAATACTTCACCTAAAGAAGTAAAAGAACAACTCGCTAAGTTGAAAACCCGAAATGGCGGCTTAGGCAAAAAAGAGCGTCTCGGTAGGCCAAAAACCCAAAAAGGCGGTCTAGGAAAAAGTTAGAGACATAAACAGAATAAATTTCCCGCTAAGTTGAAAACCCGCAAGGGAAGCTTAGGCAAAAGTTAGGGACTTTCTTGGTAAGTAACTGCATCATGCAAGATCTGATCATTGAAGCAACAATCTTCTCGAATCCTCATCATACTTCAACGGAAGCTGCTGCTCAGGATTTCAAATTTTTTTAGAGGGGATAGTGGTCATTGTATCTCAATTTATCTTTTCCATTATATATTACCATTTTCCAAACTTTGTAATCATCTATGGAGTCTCACCGTTCGTAGTCTACCATTCTATTAATAAAGTTTGAGCTGTTACCCAACTCTTTGTGTTTCTTATTTTATTTAGCTTACAAAGACTCCATTAATTATTGATAATAACTTTAAAGCAAAAAGATTAAATAAAAAAAAATCAATTTTTCAAAAAGAATTTACAATTTGCTTTTACTTTAGAATTTGTGATGCGGAAAAAAACAACAACAAAAGTGGTGATCCCAAGAATGGACAAACTCCAGTTGTTTTAAGAAGTTTATGTTCCCCTCGGGAAAGTTTGCTCAGGATGATTCGTCGTATTGGGTTCGAGACTCTGGTATCCTCGGTCAAGTTTGGATTCATTTCTCCTCATTGTCTGAGTTTTCATGATTTAAGGTTTTAATCCGAGATTTCTCCAATGAAGTTTGTTAGAACATAGTTTGATTCTACAACCCTTAATTAGAGTTTTGATGATAACAAACACAAAGAACAAATATGCACTCTAAATTTATGTTGTTTCTTATACAGAAGTTCTGACTGAAACAGCATCAGAAGTTAAACCACAGAGGCTTTCAAGCTGAGCTAATCAGAATATTCTGAAGAATGATGATCATAATCTACGTTAAAGTAAAAGATACTCTGACTCTGAGCAGAAGTATAATATACCATCAGATCTTCACATCTCTGAGTCATCAAAGTTATGAAGTAAAAGCAGCATGCAAGATTGTAGTTCTGAAGCATTACTTTTTAGAGTTCATTTAGACAAGAATCTTCTCAATATGGAAATTGCATTAAGTGTCCATCATCACGCTTTATTTTGGACAAGATTTCCACGCTATATAAACAAACTTAAAGGACAAATCATTTATGATTTTTGACACACGATTGCTCATACATCTTAAACGCTGCAAATATTCATATTCTATTATACTCTCAAATTGTGTAAAATCACAGTAGTGATACAGTTTTTGTAACGAAAAACAACAATGCACAGTAAATTATTTTCTTTTGATTAAGCTAGTTTTCCTTGAGATAAATCGGGTTATGGTTGTACTCAAGAAGACGTTGGTAGTTGTCAAAGTAGTATTGTAATCAGTTTTGATTAGTGAATTAAGTCCTCGTCGGAGAGAGGCGAAATCACCTTGGCGGGTGGACTGGAGTAGTTTGAGATCAAACGAACCAGGATAAAAATATCGTGTCTACTGCTTTTGTTTTTAAGTTTCAATTCAACCCCCCCTTCTTGTGTTTTTCACTTCTTCAATTGGCATCAGAGCGCCTGGTTCTGAGTTTATACACTTAACCGTGTCAGTACAAGATCCAAGCTTTAGAAAAACACTATGGTGGGACCAAGCCAAAACATCAGTAATGACTATCATGAGGACAAGGACAGAATCAGCGACAAACCTCCAGTCTTTGATGGAGAAAATTTCGACTATTGGAAAGACAGAATTGAGAACATCTTTCTAGCTCATTATGTTTATCTATGGGACATGGTAATTGATGGATACACACATCCTGTGGATGAAAGTGGTCAGAATATAGATAGAAAGAGGATGTTTGACCAGCAAAAGCGTGATTTCAGAAACTATCATAAAGCCAAAACAATACTTCTCAGTGCTATCTCATACTCAGAATATGAGAAGATCTCAAACAGAGAGACAGCCAAAAACATGTTTGACTCTCTAAGAATGACACATGAAGGAAACATACAAGTTAAGGATACCAAGGCCCTTACGCTCATCCAGAAATACGAAGCATTCAAGATGGAAGACAGTGAATCCATAGAAGCAATGTTCTCAAGATTCCAAATTCTTGTTGTTGGGCTGAAAGATCTTGATAAAGGATATTCTACTGCCGATCACGTAAAGAATATCATCAGAAGTCTACCAAAGCAATGGAGGCCAATGGTCACTGCACTTAAGCTGGCTAAAGATCTCAATAAGATATCTCTGGAGGAACTTGTTAGCTCCCTCAGAAGTCATGAGATAGAGCTAGAAGAAGACGAGCCTCAGAAGCAAGGTAAGCCTCTAGCGTTAAAATCTAACAAAAAATATGATTCTAAGGTTTTGCAGGATATGGAAGAAACTTCTGATGGATCCTCATCAGAAGAAGATGGATTGTCTCTTCTCTCCAGAAGGGTCAATCAGTTGTGGAAACAGAGACAAAGAAAATTCAGAAACCCGATAAGATCAGAGAATCAAAATAAATCTTCCTCCAAATACAGAAAGTCTAAGTCCTCCTCTGGACATAGAAGATCTGAAGCTTCCTCCAGTCACAGAAAGTCAAATAACAAATATATCATCTGCTATGAGTGCAACGAACAAGGGCACTAAAAAAGTGATTGTCAAAGGCTTCAAAAGGGGAAGCCCAAAAATAAGTTCTTCAAGGAGAAGAAGAAAAGCCTCATGGTAACATGGGACAATTCAGACACTTCTGATGCTGACTCAGGGTCAGATGATGAAAGAGACAACATCGCTCTTATGGAAAATGTGACAGAAGACAGCGAAGCCTCTGGTTCAGACTCAGAATCAGACACAGAAGAGGTATTCCCTGATTTCACTATTAATTTTACTAAAGCTGAACTTGCAGAAAGTCTGAATGAAATTCTTTAAAGGTATCAACAGATCTGAGTCAAATTCAAGAACCTGAAAAAGGATTTTGTCTCTGACTCTGAAAGAACTGAGAGTCTTAGATTAGAAAATTCTGAGTTAAAACAAAAGATTTTAAAATTAGAAAAATGATTTACAAAACTCTCAGAAGGAAATAATCTCAAAGACTCCCAGTAATGCTGATAAGATCATCAAAGAGTATGATCACAACTTTCAGAAGTTTCTGGCTAAAAACATAGATAGAAGCAAGATGGCTTCAATGATCTATGGAGTTAGCATAAATGGCAGAAAAGGAATATGATACCAAGGTAAGGTATCTCCCCCTAAGAAAGTCATGGACCTTGTTATAAAACGCATACCACTAAAATCACACTTCACATATGGGAACACACATGACATTAAATACACTAGTAATGATTATTCAGCCAAACCAAAATTCAAACAGAATTTTGGTAAAACTAACAAACCAGGACCCAAAAAGATATGGGTACTGTTGTACCCCAAAATTTGCCCTCCCATATTCTCCAAGGTTTGTCAAGTCAAAGTCACAAAATTCCCCAAGGGTTATGCAGTTCAACTGTCTCCCATACAGTCAAAACTAGGGTTTGAGTCCTGATCAAGAAAATGAAGTTTTCAAAGGCCTAATCAAGTCTCACATGCTTAAAAAGATGGTCAAGTGTCTTCATGTCAAGTTTCAAGGCATTCAGCTCAAAATTGCACAGTCAAAACCCTAGATTACACTACAGTCAACTGTAGGGGTAAAATGGTCATTTGACAGTCAAAAGTTCAAATTTTTGGTCAACATGTCATTTTGAAGCCACAAACATCATTTGATCAATGCTTGATCATGATTTTCAAGATTTGGCTCAGAAATCATCAAAGATGCAAAAGTTGCTATATTTGGACAGCTGAAAAAGTCAACTGAAATTGACCAGGGCATAACTTTCACATGGATTATCAGAAAAATTCCATCCAAAGCTCATTTTGAAGAGAAAGACATTTCCTACAACTCATCTTCATACTTCAAGTCCAAGAAATGCTCTCACAAAAAGTTATCAATTTCAACATTATAGGTCATTTTCAAAAGTCAACAAAAAGGGACTTTAAGTCAAAGGCCATAACTTGAGATTGGTAAATCAAAATGACATGGGACCAAAGGCATTGGTTAAAGGACTCAAAGACCTTTCCAAAATGTCCAAGAACATGTGAAAAGCTTGAAAATTGAGCAAGTTATGCCTTGTGGAAGTTGGGAAATTTTTGGAAATTTTTGAAAGTCAACTTTACTTCAAATGATCCAAAAATGCAAATGGGCCCATTTTTCTTCCAAGTTTCTTCATGCCAAGCCTATGCACGACCATTAGGCCCAAAAGGAAGTTTTTCTCCATTTTTATTTATTTATTTGGATTATTTATCATTTATAATTCATTTAATTAAATAAAATGTACAAAAAATACAAACCTAATGAAAACAAATCTTTTTATGTAGGTTTGGACTCAATATTTCGTGTAAGTACTAAAGGGGAAAGTTTTGGTGTGATTGGAGCATGATTGACACAAATTGCACATGGAAAAGATTTGGAAAAGATCTTACAAAATCAAAGATTGAAAACAATGAAAGCAATGGATTTTATTCAATTTTTTTGACCTAATCCCCTCACCATATAACCCTGACCATAAACCTAATGAAAGAAGACTAGAAGCTGCGCAGAAAACCAATATTGAAAGCTTGAAAATTGCTTGAAAAACTAGAATCTGAAATCAGTGCTAGAGGTCGATTCAAGCCTCCAAACCTATTCCAAAGGCTTCAGTGGCAATTGCTGGACACATTCCAATCATTAGCATCAACTCAGACCCCAAGAATTGGTAACGAGACCTTTGACTGTACAGCAAAAAATTCTTAAACGCATATCATGTTCTAAGCATCTTCTTTGAAGTTTAATCGTATATTCATGTTCCTTACAAAGTTTCAAAGCTAACCACTGTATTTAATTGGATTTTCGTGCTGTATATAAGGTTTTGCCATGATCGTCCTCTAGGGTTTACAGGTTTGCTAATTTGGGGTTTTTGAGACAAAGCAAAATTGGGGCTCAAGACCATTGCCATTGCCCTTAGCACATCCAAACGAAAAGATTCCAACCCTCGCGCTCAATTTATGAGCGTCGAGGGCCTGTTCGCTATTTTCTGTTAGATGGTATTAGGCAACGTTTGCCAAACCGTTGCCTTTGAGTTTTGTTTTACAGGGACGAAGAGGAAGGTGGAATCGTGGCACGTACTGACTGGCTCGTTCAAATATTCTGCGCGCTAATCCACTCATGCCTCGTTTTTCTCTTATATTGTTTATTCGTTAATATATATTAATTATAATTCACATGGCGTAGTGGTCAGGGAAGGCATTGGCAAGGCATAAGACCTGGGTTCGAACCCCAGGTCTGAATAAATTCATGTTATTTTTTCATAACGTTTCCCATGCAGCGCTTAGTACAGGACGCACCCTATTCCCTCCATCATCAACATGCCACGTCCGCTTGGAGGTCAATCTAAAGGTTGGGAGCTGAAGAACACGTACAAACCATGGTCAATGCATCACATATGATCCAGAAAGTCAACAAATTCTGAATATTATTGGGCTTGAAATGCTAAGGCCTTACCTCCTAATTTGGGGCTACCCCCCCTGGTTTGCTTCTTTTCTTTTTTTTTTATCTTTTAATTGTTATTTTGTTTTCTAATTTAATTAATTATCCTTTTTTACAAAATATAAAAACTCCATTAAAAATCAGAAAAAGACAAAAATACAATATATATTTATTTTAATTCTTTTTCATAAAAAAAACTTGCATGTAATTATTTAGTTTAATTAGGTTTTTAACTTTAATTTCTTTTTTAATAAAAATCCAAAATATAGAATTAGGTTAATTAATAATTTTCATACCTTTTAATTTTCCCTTTTTTATCACAATATTATTTATTTATTTTATTTTTATAATTAAATATACATAAATAAAAATTAGGGTTTAATTTAGGTTAATATAATATTTTTACAATAAACTTAAAGAACAATAGAATTAGGGTTAGTCAATTATAATTAATCCTTCTTTTTTTCTCTTAAATCTAAAAAACACAAAATACCAAAAACATTTAATCATTTAATTTTAATTCTCATTAACTTTTAATATTTTGCAAAAGGGTCCAACGCCCGTCGTTTTAATTATTTAATTTGCGCATTTATCTTATGTCGTTTAATTATAATTTTGTATCTCTCCCAAAGCATTGTAATTTAAATTTCTCGCACTTTTACTTACTTCGCATTATTTATTTTTCGCTAAATCGGGTCCGGTTTAATTTTGGCGATATGGACCCGCGCCATTTGTAATAATCTTAGATTTATTTTTCCGCAAACTTATAACTGTTAAAAAGCATGCAAGAATGAATGGCCCTAATTAAAAATCAAGCGTAGATCACAAATAAACATGACAAAACAAATAACTGAAACATGACACACAATTCGCACACACCACCCCTAAGGTACGCCTCACTGTTGCCTTTCGAAAGGTGGTCGTCGAGTAGAGGACGTCTTAGTAAGTCCTCATGATCCGGGAACCTGGCATGAGGGTAGCTTCTAAGGTGTCTTCCCATTGCTCTGGTGATCACCATGTCCCTAAAAATCGAATTGACCCGAACACCTCCAACGGTGGTGCTACCTACCTCTCAATGGTGGGATGGCACTACTTTTAAGGACATCTACACAGACGAATTCCTTAGGGTAGGTAGGTTCTCAAGGATACTTGCTCTAATCTCAAAACAAACTCAAAAAGACTTTTCACACTGACACTTTTTCAAAAGCTTTCAAAGCAAACTTTTCAAACACTCTGACGTACGAGTCGAACTGAAATTTTTCAAAGAAACTTTTTTAAACCCACATTGAAAAGCAAACAAAACATTTTTGAAAACACATTGAGCAAGTATCTAAGAGCCCATGGATAACCATGGATAGAAAGGGTGCTAACACCTTCCCTTTCTATAACCTACCTCCCGAACCGAGAGCAATCTCTTTAAGGAATTTTTCTGTGCTTTTGTCCTTTCCATTTGGAGAAAATAAAAGACGGTGGCGACTCTTGCTTACCGCGACATTTCGCGAACTAGCTTTAAACAGTCAGTTCCAGATCCACCGATCACAGAACTGGCGACTCTGCTGGGGATAAATTTAAAGTGAGGTGTACCTTAGGATTAAGATCACTGTGTTTTCAATTGTCTTCTTTGCTTGCTTTAAATTGTGGGTTGCTTGGGAGTTCTATAGATCCTAACCCGGATCTGGGGGATACCTTCTTAGAAAGTAGCAACAAGGCTGTGAGGGAACTGTGCGGGGTATACCGACATGGTTGAAACAGTCTGCTACGTTGATGTGGCACTTTGGTGTGTACTGGTAACCCTTGAGTTCAGTCAAGGATAGTACGGGGCCTCCGCGTGGTGTTGTGAAGCATCAACAGACCTTAGGAACCTTAATTGAACTATCTTGGCCTCTTTAGGGTAGTGAGATAACTGACTTTGGTGCAGTCCGAGGTTGGTTGATACTCGATACTACACTCAATTGAGGGTTGCTTTCCTGGAATATTTCGGTCGCCAGTTCAGTGGCTAAATCGAAACGATGAACAATGAAAGCAATCCCGTGATATTGGGACCCTTAGAACCCGGTTACTTTGATAGGACAGGTATGAACCAACAAACTGAAAGAGGGTAATACCTAGACCTCATGCTGGCCTAAACTCTAAGGGCTTCTCTTGTGTGACTTGTGTGCCTTTGTACTTGACTATTTGCATGCTTGTTATCTAACACAGGAACTACTTGCAGGGTTTGCTTATAGTCCTTAATTGGGACTCATAACAGGGTTTACTAAGTTTCTTGCAGGTTTTGTTTATAGTCTTTAATTGGGACTCATAACAAGAGGGTACTAAGTTTCTTGCAGGTTTTGTTTATAGTCCTTAATTGGGACTCATGACAGGTTTCACTTGAGTTTCTTGCAGGCTTTGGCTTGCAGTCCTTAATTGGGACTCATGACAGGATTACTTACCTTACCCCATGCATACCATAACATCATACCATTGCATACATCCTAACCCATTTCAAGGATCTCAAGGGCTTGTGATGCAGGTCATGGCGAATCAACTATCCCAACAAGGGGTAAAGAGGATTTATTTTCCTCTAGCCAAAGTTGTCAGGGGCTATGACCCACTGGATATGGTGAGCCTTTGACCCTTGAAAATGGACTCTCAACAAGTATGAAGTTCCTTCAATCAAGCTACCGGATCCCAGCTCTAACAAATTTCTTGTTTATCCCGCGAGGTCCTTGAAAACATTACATGCATGTCATACTCATCATTGCATAACAGGTATCCTTGTTGCAGGTCACTTACCTTTCTCGCTGTTTATTTCAGCAATGGCTTCACAACAAGATAACCAGGACCTTCACGCTCAAGAGACTCAGTTCAGGGAAATCTTCCTAGGTCTATCCAAGGGGCAGGAAGAGTTGAGGACACTCCTCATGGGGAATCTGATCAGAAAGAGTCCTGAAGATGACAAGGACGAACAACTGAAACGTCTGCAAGCTGAGGTAGACACATTGAAAACCCAGATGCTGGGGCAAAGGGCACTCATTCAAGGTTTAGCTCAGGAGCAAGGAGAGCTGAGGGCCATGATCAGTCAGCTTCATCAAGACATGAAGCAACCAGCCCAAGTCAGGGACCCAGTCATTAATCAACTTCCAAGAAGTCAAAGGTTTGGGCCTCTCCAAGCTGCTATTACTTCACAGGTCCCACAACGACCTCGCCCAGAACAACGGGCTGATCAGAGCAAACCAGACAAGCCTAAGAGGCAGTTCACCAAGATCAACATGTCGCTGGATCAAGCACTACAACAGATGTTAGAGGCAGGGCTGATCACCTTAAGGGCTCCTCTCCGGAATCCAAACACTTCTGCTCCTAATTATCATCCCAACGATAGGTGCGCATACCATTCTGATAGCCCGGGACATACTACGGACAACTGCTGGCCTCTCAAAAACAAGATTCAAGACATGATCGACGCTGGAGAGATTCAGTTTAAAGTACCTGAGACTCCGAACATAATCATTGCTCCCTTGCCAAATCATGGCTAGGATTGAGAAATTTTTGTTCATTCGAATGTTCAAGCTGCAATTCCCTTTTGTTCAAACATTTACTCATGTTAAACATTGTTATTTCATTAATGCATCGCACATGTCTGCTCTGAAACAATATATTCATATTCACTAAATGCAAATTATCTTCATATTTTTCTGATGTCAACTCTTGATTAATAATTCTAAGCCTCTTGAGGGAGGATGACGAAAACGATACCATAATCTACAGTATGCTTTTGAACAGACCCCGCTGATGAGGTACAGGCATTGTTTCAAATCCTAAACACTGGAGTTATAAGGAAGATAATCCCTCGTCAACCCTTCTAGGCCAAAGAAGTAGGAGTTTTTCTTTTCGAAATTTAAAACCCTTAATCATAACCTGGGGCAGGGTAGTCTCTCAGTTGATCCAAGTGCATAACGAATGGCACCGAAGGAGGTCCTTACAAAACAAAGAAAGACAGTGATGGTTCCGAATAATCATAAAGACAGGCAGTCATTACTTCTCAAAAAAATAAAAAAACCCATTAAGTCAAAACCCATGAAGGAGACTTACAAAACTGGGGCATCCCGCTGACTGTAATTCCAAAAAAGGAGACAGTTCAGGCAAAAAAAAGAAAGGGATAACAAAAAAATCAGACGAGAAAGAGGTCATACAAACCCTCAACAACACAAAAAGGAAATGACTGCCCATTCAAAATAAATTATCAACATCCGAATCATCACCGGAAAATCAGAGCAAAGACTCAAACAAGGTCTAACGTATGATCAACTGAGTTTAGGTTTGGAGAACATCACGAAGAGCGGGTGGGTACAAATAAATTTTGAGCCTTTATCCTTTGTTTCTTAAACCGTGAACCAGGCCACGTTATAACCCTTAAAAGTCCTAGCTGAAGCATGGGTTAGTTCGAAAGCATACTGTGACGAAAGGTATCCTGACTCCTGAAGGCTTACGGTAAATACGGAGTTGACATCACGTTTTACAAACATTAATTTGTTTTATGAAAAAGGATGCATTTTCAAAATCTCCAAGACATACATAGGCTTTGCATTTCTAACATAACTTTGTTTGCATATGACTTTTTGTTTGAACAGCAGGGAAATTCGCGCGATGAATACCTGATGAACAAAAGCTCTTCCAATCAAGGGGCAGACATGATCATGGTCCATCATCTGGGGCAATCCAATCAAGATTCGGAGAATCTCTCAAACGCCTAATAGCCTGGGGAAAATCTCCGCCTGAGTCACTTGGAGCAGTCCAACAACGAATCTGACCTGATCAAATACCTTCTGATGGTATGACAATACACAAGCTAACAGGGGCAACTCCCTACATCCTGAGAGCGTGGACATAGTCGAAGAAAAATACTACGCGTAATCAAAGACCCGCTAGGTTGACACCCCTAGGCAAAAATAAGGGCTTCCCGGCGAACCAAAAGGGTTCGGGCAAAATAAAGGGATGAAATGAAAAAAATCTGTACACCCGGCAAGTCGAAAACCTGAAAAGGCGGCTTGGGTAAAAATGGGTATCCCGGTGGACTGAAAACCCGAAAGGGCGGTCCAGGCAAAAGTTAGGGATCAAAGCGTACGACGATGTCCCGGAATCTCGCCACTTGTCTACCAGAAGATTTTTCAATTACCCCCGCAGGTATCCTCTCCCACATCAGAAACAGGGGCAATAAAGAGTTGGTTAAGCGATCTGATTGTTCCGTCAAGGTATCAAGGTAGATTCAGTGGAGTCACTTCCCGATACATCTCAAAACTTCCCCAGGAGAGTCCAATCTAGTTCCCCAGGAGAGTTGGAATCCATCTCCCCAAGCGGTAAGCTTATCCCCAGTAGATTCTGGAAGCTTATCTCCGCAGAGCACGAACACGTCCCCCGGCTTTATTCAAAGAGTTATTTCCTTACCAGGATATAACTGGGTTATCCTCAGCCAAAAGCCACGGAAAGAGCGTCGTCGACAAAGTCTTCCTATCCCCAGCAAACTATTATCAACACTCAGCAAGGCATCCCTCTTCCCACAGAGTATTGCTTCCCAGCATGGTCGCTAGAGTATCTTTTCTCCCCGCAGAATCCTCCATTTGCCAAGTTTATTCCGCAACAGAGTCATCTTCTCCTATCGGTATCCTTGCAGTTATCATCCCCAGCGGAAGCAAAATCTATTCCTCAACATCAGCCCAGGATACGACTTCCCGGCACCCGTCAAAGATTTACTTTCCTAGACAAAAACATACATAAGACATCACATACATCATTATAGCATGCATAGACGCATCATATCATACAAGTCTCATTTATATTGAGAACATCATTGCTTGATCCATATCATGCATTGCATATGACTGACCTCTACCTTTCAGGAAAGATGCAGTTAAATTCTCAATCACATTTCAAGACCTAGCCTGGTTCAGTTAAATCGACCCTAAGATTTTCCTGATGCTTATCCAGTCAAAGGCCTTCTCTGGTTCAGTCAGATCGACCCTAAGATCTCCCTGATGCTTATCTAGTTGAAGATATTTCAAGACCTTGCCCGGTTCAGTTAAATTGACCCTAAGATTTTCCTGATGCTTATCCAGTCAAAGGCCTTCTCTGGTTCAGTCAGATCGACCCTAAGATCTCCCTGATGCTTATCCAGTTGAAGATATTCCAAGACCTTGTCCGGTTCAGTTAAATCGACCCTAAGATTTTCCTGATGCTTATCCAGTCAAAGGCCTTCTCTGGTTCAGTCAGATCGACCCTAAGATCTCCCTGATGCTTATCCAGTTGAAGATATTCCAAGACCTTGTCCGGTTCAGTTAAATCGACCCTAAGATTTTCCTGATGCTTATCCAGTCAAAGGCCTTCTCTGGTTCAGTCAGATCGACCCTAAGATCTCCCTGATGCTTATCCAGTTGAAGATATTTCAAGACCTTGCCCGGTTCAGTTAAATCGACCCTAAGATTTTCCTGATGCTTATCCAGTCAAAGGCCTTCTCTGGTTCAGTCAGATCGACCCTAAGATCTCCCTGATGCTTATCCAGTTGAAGATATTCCAAGACCTTGTCCGGTTCAGTTAAATCGACCCTAAGATTTTCCTGATGCTTATCCAGTCAAAGGCCTTCTCTGGTTCAGTCAGATCGACCCTAAGATCTCCCTGATGCTTATCCAGTTGAAGATATTCCAAGACCTTGTCCGGTTCAGTTAAATCGACCCTAAGATTTTCCTGATGCTTATCCAGTCAAAGGCCTTCTCTGGTTCAGTCAGATCGACCCTAAGATCTCCCTGATGCTTATCCAGTTGAAGATATTCCAAGACCTTGTCCGGTTCAGTTAAATCGACCCTAAGATTTTCCTGATGCTTATCCAGTCAAAGGCCTTCTCTGGTTCAGTCAGATCGACCCTAAGATCTCCCTGATGCTTATCCAGTTGAAGATATTCCAAGACCTTGTCCGGTTCAGTTAAATCGACCCTAAGATTTTCCTGATGCTTATCCAGTCAAAGGCCTTCTCTGGTTCAGTCAGATCGACCCTAAGATCTCCCTGATGCTTATCCAGTTGAAGATATTCCAAGACCTTGTCCGGTTCAGTTAAATCGCCCCTAAGATTTTCCTGATGCTTATCCAGTCAAAGGCCTTCTCTGGTTCAGTCAGATCGACCCTAAGATCTCCCTGATGCTTATCCAGTTGAAGATATTCCAAGACCTTATCCGGTTCAGTTAAATCGCCCCTAAGATTTTCCTGATGCTTATCCAGTCAAAGGCCTTCTCTGGTTCAGTCAGATCGACCCTAAGATCTCCCTGATGCTTATGCAGTTGAAGATATTCCAAGACCTTGTCCGGTTCAGTTAAATCGCCCCTAAGATTTTCCTGATGCTTATCCAGTCAAAGGCCTTCTCTGGTTCAGTCAGATCGACCCTAAGATCTCCCTGATGCTTATCCAGTTGAAGATATTCCAAGACCTTGTCCGGTTCGGTCAGATCGACCCTAAGATCTCCCTGATTCTTATCCCAGTAGAAGACACCCAAGATTTTTCTCAACGAGCGTTGTTGAAGGTAAAATCGCCCAAGATTCTTTTACCATTCATGCTAAGGCAGTAACCATCCCTGGTTCATTCATCGCCGTTTGAAGCTCCAGACTCAGCTCCTGTAACCAGTAAGGACACATCTATACCAAGCATCTGAAAACCAGCTCCTGCAACATGTCAGGTACCCATTTTTTCTTTTGCAGGTACGCAGGTTCTCGCTAAGGAATCTCTTACGCAATCAACATCCAGATGGCATCTATAAGCCCATCATCCTATCCAGCAACCTCTAAATGGCATCTATAAGCCCATTCCCATCATCACTGCTACTATGTGAGCGCAAATTTCTGGGCACTCTAGTGTCCAATCATCTTTTACCTTCGGATTACGAAAGGCACATCAGCCAATCTGCATCCTCAGGTCTAAGAAGATTGAACAGGGGCAACTGTTGTACCCCAAAATTTGCCCTCCCATATTCTCCAAGGTTTGTCAAGTCAAAGTCACAAAATTCCCCAAGGGTTATGCAGTTCAACTGTCTCCCATACAGTCAAAACTAGGGTTTGAGTCCTGATCAAGAAAATGAAGTTTTCAAAGGCCTAATCAAGTCTCACATGCTTAAAAAGATGGTCAAGTGTCTTCATGTCAAGTTTCAAGGCATTCAGCTCAAAATTGCACAGTCAAAACCCTAGATTACACTACAGTCAACTGTAGGGGTAAAATGGTCATTTGACAGTCAAAAGTTCAAATTTTTGGTCAACATGTCATTTTGAAGCCACAAACATCATTTGATCAATGCTTGATCATGATTTTCAAGATTTGGCTCAGAAATCATCAAAGATGCAAAAGTTGCTATATTTGGACAGCTGAAAAAGTCAACTGAAATTGACCAGGGCATAACTTTCACATGGATTATCAGAAAAATTCCATCCAAAGCTCATTTTGAAGAGAAAGACATTTCCTACAACTCATCTTCATACTTCAAGTCCAAGAAATGCTCTCACAAAAAGTTATCAATTTCAACATTATAGGTCATTTTCAAAAGTCAACAAAAAGGGACTTTAAGTCAAAGGCCATAACTTGAGATTGGTAAATCAAAATGACATGGGACCAAAGGCATTGGTTAAAGGACTCAAAGACCTTTCCAAAATGTCCAAGAACATGTGAAAAGCTTGAAAATTGAGCAAGTTATGCCTTGTGGAAGTTGGGAAATTTTTGGAAATTTTTGAAAGTCAACTTTACTTCAAATGATCCAAAAATGCAAATGGGCCCATTTTTCTTCCAAGTTTCTTCATGCCAAGCCTATGCACGACCATTAGGCCCAAAAGGAAGTTTTTATCCATTTTTATTTATTTATTTGGATTATTTATCATTTATAATTCATTTAATTAAATAAAATGTACAAAAAATACAAACCTAATGAAAACAAATCTTTTTATGTAGGTTTGGACTCAGTATTTCGTGTAAGTACTAAAGGGGAAAGTTTTGGTGTGATTGGAGCATGATTGACACAAATTGCACATGGAAAAGATTTGGAAAAGATCTTACAAAATCAAAGATTGAAAACAATGAAAGCAATGGATTTTATTCAATTTTTTTGACCTAATCCCCTCACCATATAACCCTGACCATAAACCTAATGAAAGAAGACTAGAAGCTGCGCAGAAAACCAATATTGAAAGCTTGAAAATTGCTTGAAAAACTAGAATCTGAAATCAGTGCTAGAGGTCGATTCAAGCCTCCAAACCTATTCCAAAGGCTTCAGTGGCAATTGCTGGACACATTCCAATCATTAGCATCAACTCAGACCCCAAGAATTGGTAACGAGACCTTTGACTGTACAGCAAAAAATTCTTAAACGCATATCATGTTCTAAGCATCTTCTTTGAAGTTTAATCGTATATTCATGTTCCTTACAAAGTTTCAAAGCTAACCACTGTATTTAATTGGATTTTCGTGTTGTATATAAGGTTTTGCCATGATCGTCCTCTAGGGTTTACAGGTTTGCTAATTTGGGGTTTTTGAGACAAAGCAAAATTGGGGCTCAAGACCATTGCCATTGCCCTTAGCACATCCAAACGAAAAGATTCCAACCCTCGCGCTCAATTTATGAGCGTCGAGGGCCTGTTCGCTATTTTCTGTTAGATGGTATTAGGCAACGTTTGCCAAACCGTTGCCTTTGAGTTTTGTTTTACAGGGACGAAGAGGAAGGTGGAATCGTGGCACGTACTGACTGGCTCGTTCAAATATTCCGCGCGCTAATCCACTCATGCCTCGTTTTTCTCTTATATTGTTTATTCGTTAATATATATTAATTATAATTCACATGGCGTAGTGGTCAGGGAAGGCATTGGCAAGGCATAAGACCTGGGTTCGAACCCCAGGTCTGAATAAATTCATGTTATTTTTTCATAACGTTTCCCATGCAGCGCTTAGTACAGGACGCACCCTATTCCCTCCATCATCAACATGCCACGTCCGCTTGGAGGTCAATCTAAAGGTTGGGAGCTGAAGAACACGTACAAACCATGGTCAATGCATCACATATGATCCAGAAAGTCAACAAATTCTGAATATTATTGGGCTTGAAATGCTAAGGCCTTACCTCCTAATTTGGGGCTACCCCCCCTGGTTTGCTTCTTTTCTTTTTTTTTTATCTTTTAATTGTTATTTTGTTTTCTAATTTAATTAATTATCCTTTTTTACAAAATATAAAAACT
The DNA here is from genome assembly GCA_948472305.1 of Vicia faba. NCBI lineage: Eukaryota > Viridiplantae > Streptophyta > Magnoliopsida > Fabales > Fabaceae > Vicia > Vicia faba. The sequence goes on along the minus strand of OX451740.1, from coordinate 749,050,316 downwards.
CCATTAAAAATCAGAAAAAGACAAAAATACAATATATATTTATTTTAATTCTTTTTCATAAAAAAAACTTGCATGTAATTATTTAGTTTAATTAGGTTTTTAACTTTAATTTCTTTTTTAATAAAAATCCAAAATATAGAATTAGGTTAATTAATAATTTTCATACCTTTTAATTTTCCCTTTTTTATCACAATATTATTTATTTATTTTATTTTTATAATTAAATATACATAAATAAAAATTAGGGTTTAATTTAGGTTAATATAATATTTTTACAATAAACTTAAAGAACAATAGAATTAGGGTTAGTCAATTATAATTAATCCTTCTTTTTTTCTCTTAAATCTAAGAAACACAAAATACCAAAAACATTTAATCATTTAATTTTAATTCTCATTAACTTTTAATATTTTGCAAAAGGGTCCAACGCCCGTCGTTTTAATTATTTAATTTGCGCATTTATCTTATGTCGTTTAATTATAATTTTGTATCTCTCCCAAAGCATTGTAATTTAAATTTCTCGCACTTTTACTTACTTCGCATTATTTATTTTTCGCTAAATCGGGTCCGGTTTAATTTTGGCGATATGGACCCGCGCCATTTGTAATAATCTTAGATTTATTTTTCCGCAAACTTATAACTGTTAAAAAGCATGCAAGAATGAATGGCCCTAATTAAAAATCAAGCGTAGATCACAAATAAACATGACAAGACAAATAACTGAAACATGACACACAATTCGCACACACCACCCCTAAGGTACGCCTCACTGTTGCCTTTCGAAAGGTGGTCGTCGAGTAGAGGACGTCTTAGTAAGTCCTCATGATCCGGGAACCTGGCATGAGGGTAGCTTCTAAGGTGTCTTCCCATTGCTCTGGTGATCACCATGTCCCTAAAAATCGAATTGACCCGAACACCTCCAACGGTGGTGCTACCTACCTCTCAATGGTGGGATGGCACTACTTTTAAGGACATCTACACAGACGAATTCCTTAGGGTAGGTAGGTTCTCAAGGATACTTGCTCTAATCTCAAAACAAACTCAAAAAGACTTTTCACACTGACACTTTTTCAAAAGCTTTCAAAGCAAACTTTTCAAACACTCTGACGTACGAGTCGAACTGAAATTTTTCAAAGAAACTTTTTTAAACCCACATTGAAAAGCAAACAAAACATTTTTGAAAACACATTGAGCAAGTATCTAAGAGCCCATGGATAACCATGGATAGAAAGGGTGCTAACACCTTCCCTTTCTATAACCTACCTCCCGAACCGAGAGCAATCTCTTTAAGGAATTTTTCTGTGCTTTTGTCCTTTCCATTTGGAGAAAATAAAAGACGGTGGCGACTCTTGCTTACCGCGACATTTCGCGAACTAGCTTTAAACAATCAGTTCCAGATCCACCGATCACAGGTACCTAAGGACAAAATTATATATGTAGCAGATATCTTTAGCAGCAAGGCTAAAACACCAGTCATGGTACCTGGACTCTGGATGCTCTCGACACATGACGGGAAGAAAGCATATGTTCCAAAGCCTGGAACTTAAACATGGAGGCTAAGTGGCCTTTGGAGGCAACCAAAGAGGGAAGATCATTGGCTCTGGAACAGTATGTAATGGTAATTTTCCTTCTATTAATAATGTGCTTTTAGTTGATGAACTGGTGCATAACCTGTTATCCATAAGTCAATTAAGTGATAACGGTTATGATATAATATTTAATCAAAATCCATGCAAAGCTGTTAGTCAGAAAGATGGAACTATCATATTTAATGGAAAGAGGAAAAACAACATTTATAAGATAAAACTTTCTGAACTAAAAAGTAACAATGTAAAATGCCTTCTTTATGTTAACAACGAGAAATGGGTATGGCACAGAAGATTGGGGCATGTTAGTATGAGAAGAATATCTCAAATTAACAAACTCAATCTGGTCATAGGACTTCATAATCTGAAGTTTATCTCAGATGCTCTGTGTGAAGCATGTCAGAAAGGCAAATTTGCAAAACCTACTTTTAAAGCTAAAAATGTTGTTTCCACCTCTAGGCCATTAGAACTTTTGCACATAGACTTATTTGGACCAGTGAAAACTACGTCTGTCAGTGGCAAGAAGTATGGGTTAGTGATTATAGATGACTATAGCAGATGGACATGGGTAAAGTTCTTAAGACACAAGGACGAGTCACATTCTGTGTTTGTTTCCTTTTGTAACCAAGTTCAGAATGAAAAGGATCTTAGAATTGTCAAAGTCAGAAGTGATCATGGTGGAGAATTTGAAGAAAAAAATTTGACACATTTTTTAATGAAAAAGGCATTTCGCATGACTTCTCTTGTCCTAGAACTCCCCAACAAAATGGAGTGTAGAACGAAAGAACAGAACATTGCAAGAAATCGCCAGAACCATGATCAACGAGACTAACATTGCTAAGATCTTCTGGGCAGAAGCAATTAACACATTGTGTTATATTCAGAATAGAATCTCCATAAGACCTATTCTGGAAAAGACTCCATATGAATTGTGGAAGAACATAAAGCCTAACATTTCTTATTTCCATCTGTTGTACCCCAAAATTTTCCCTCCCATATTTCTCAACAAATGTCAAGTGAGGTCCCCAAATTGCTCAAGGAAGTTCAAGAGTTGACCAGACAAACTCTCTCTTAAGGCAGTCTACCTCAAATTAGGGCTTCTATTTTCATCAAGATGTGTGAACCAAAAAGGAATAAAATGATCACCATTGCCCTAATATGTTCTCAAGATCATCCATGTCAAGTTTCAAGCCTTGTAGAAGAAGTTTGCTCAGCCAATTGCTCAAATGCCTGAAAATTAACTATACTAGGTCAAAAGTCAACTAGGGCCCACATACAGTCAAACTTCAAGATTTTTGGTTAATATTCTCATTTTGAAGTATTATTCATCATTTGATCAAGGGTTAATCATGATTCCTCAAGGATTGCTCACAATTCATCAAAACCCAAAAGTTGCTAAATTAGGGTTTTGTAGGAAAAGTCAACTCAACTTTGACCAAGCATAACTTTCTCATACTTTATCAAAAAGGACCCATCCAAATCTCTTTTTGAAGAGGATGCAATTCCCTACAATTCATATTCATCTTCAAAGTTTAGAATATGCACTCACAAAAAGATATGAATTTTGACATTATAGGTCCTTTTGAAAAGACAACAAAAACACCTTTTCGGTCAAAGCTTCATACATGAACACGGAAGACTCAATTGAGATGAGACCAAAAGGGTTGCTTATAGGACACCCTAAGATTTCTAAAAAGTCAAAGAACACCTCTCTAGGGTCAAAATTGAGAGAGTTATGCATTGGCAAAGTTGACCATTTTTGCAAAATTGCCAAAAGTCAAATGTGCTCAAATTTGCATTTTTTTTGCTAAATAGGCCCAACTTTTTATGCTTGCACTTCAATTATAATGCGGTCCAAGACTCAAATACTTATCCACACATTAATTGCTTCATTTTTCAATTTATTTTGATTTTTCATTAATTAAAAAAGTGAATTAAATCAAATAAATGATGAAAATTATCAAAGATATGATTTGATTTGTTTTTTTTTTACAGATTGGCAATCAAGATATACTGAGCTTGCATGATCAATTTGAATCAATGGCAATTGGTACAATAAAGGCATGATTGGCATGAAAATAGAAAGATATCATACAAATTAAAAATTAAATCAAATCTTGGATAAATGCAAAGATTCATGCCAAGTTTGTTAACCTAATTCATTCTAGGTTATATAATAAAGCTTTGCAGATCAAAAGAAGAGGGTTAGAAGCCGTGAAAAGCCAGGAAGAGAACTCAAAAATTTGGACAAAAGTGTGAATCAGTTTTCAATCTACAAGGCGTTTCAAAGCATTTCAAGATCACCAATCCCTTCCTTGACGTTCCCAGAAGCTATTCCCATCATTTCCAAGGCCTGAAACTTTCAAAATCGTAAGCTATAAGACCCGTTTTGTCCCACTGTTTTTGGTTTTTGATTTCATATATGCATGCATTTTCAGTGAGAATTAACCCTACATTCTTGTTTGTCATAAGGATTCAAAGCCCTCTGTGTTATTTAATTGAATTTTAGGTGCATGGAAGGAAAGATTCCATGATTAGGGTTCCAAGCTTAGTTTTGGGGTTTCTTAGTACAAGCCAAATTAGGAACGAATATGGATACCATGATGATCAGGGCTTCAAGCCCAGTTGATTCATGGCCTCCAATGAAATTTATATCGTGTTTGCTGTATTTTTGAAGTTGACAGGGTTTTAGCTATGGAGTCCTGTCCGTAGGTAAAAGTCTTGTTACCTAAAACGACAGGTCGGTGAAGGAGATGATGGTGTGGCAGCATATGGCTGGCCCGTTTGAATTTTCGCGCATTTTTTTGAATATATTATTTGATTTGCTTATGTTATTTTGCTTCTATTATGTGAACAACAAGAACGCGTAGCACAGATGACAAACAGGCACTGGGGGCGAGCATAAGGACCTGGTTTCGATCCCCAGGTCCCAACCTTTGTTTGTATTATTTTGCTTCATGTGATCAGGTACACTATAATCTCAAGCGCCCACCATATGCCATCAATATCCAACCATCAAATTCATCAGCAAGCTAGATCTAACGTGCCAGCAATGAAAGACCATGATATGCACTCAAGTCAACACCCTACCAAATCAAGCATGGTCAAACAGGCTGGAGTATTTGGGCCTTCAAAAATTAGATTTGCTTCTTCTTTTTTTAATTCTTTTAATATTTCCTTTAATTATTTTAATTAACACCATTAACCATTTTTTTTATAAAATCATAAAATCAAGAAAGCATAAAAAAATTAGAATTAGGTTTTTTTTTATATCAAATTTAATTTAATTTAGGGAAATTTTAACTTTTTTTTATTAAAAATAATTAGAAAAATTAGGTTTAAGATTCTTGATTTAATTATTTTCTTTTTTTCAAACCAAAACACAAAAATAGGTTAACTTAAGTAACTTATTTTCAAAAATTAATATTAATTAGAATTTAGGATTTTCTTTTAATTTAATTATTCATTATTTTCTCAAATAACAAAACATGACAAAAACATCTTTTTTTAATCAATCGCAAATAGGATTAGTCGAAGGGTCAAAACCCTAATCGTCTCGCATTTAATTCATCGTGCGCTTGTTATTTATTTTGCCAATATTTTGTAACTGTTCATGGTTTGTAATAGTTAATTTAGGGTTTTTTATTTACTGTTTAAATCCCCGAGTTTTTGGCTATGCAATTAATTCCCCTCCCCGAAGCCTTGTAATAGCGTAGGTTTATTTTCTCGCATTCTTAATTCCTGCAAAATTTAACTATCTAGATGTATGTTAATAGGATTGTATGGCAAGAATGCATGACAAATTAATACAGTTAGAAAACCCTAATGTGAAAAGATAATAAACTGAAACAAATCACTCGCACATATCACTCTTAGGGTATGCTCTCACTTCAGTTGCCTTCGGTAAACGATCATTAAGCAAATGGTGTCTTAGTGGTTGCCCTCCAGTCTAAAAAGATCAAAATGTCCCATTCAAATGTTGCCTCGGAAATGTTGCCTCGGAAACGTTGCCTCGGAAATGTTGCCTCGGAAATGTTGCCTCGGAAACGTTGCCTCGGAAATGTTGCCTCGAAAGATCTTAAGACTCTAGGGTTATTACTAAGGTATCCTAATATTGCTTTAGTGACCGTACGTCCCTTTCGAATTGACCCTTACAAATTCCAACGACGGCGCTACCTATTTCTCAATAGTAGGATAGAGTTTTATAAAGGAAAAAAGAATAGAAACAATCTTTTTTTGAGTAAGTAGATGCTAGTAGATACTTGCTCAAATCAAAACTTTTCACACTTACACATTTTCAAACAATTTTTCAAAACAGCTTCGTCACACCTTTGAGGACTGATACAAGGGTTATCACGAAGTAAAACATTTTCAAAACAAAGCACACACAAGCAATTTAAAAATGAGCAAGTACCTAAGAGCCCATGGAAAATCATGGATAGAAAGTGTGCTAACACATTCCCTTTCTATAATCTACCCCCCCGTACTCAAAATCTCAAAAAAGGATTTTTTTTTCTGTACTTTTTTCCTTTCCGGTTGGATGAAATAAAAGTCGGTGGCGACTCTTACTTACTGCAACATTTTGCGAACACAAAATGCAAAACACAAACCAGTATTAAACAGTCAATTCTGCCACCATATCACACCATCCTTTTGGATGCACATGCTTTATTCTAAATACTAAAGATCATCTGAACAAGTTTGACTCTAAAGTATAGAAGTGTATTATGTTAGGATACTCTGAACGCTCAAGAGGGTACAGAGTATACAATACAAAAACACAGATTGTTGAAGAGTCAATCAGTGTTAGATTTGATGATAAGCTTGACCCTCAAAAGTCAAAGCAGAATGAATCTTTTGCAGATGTAGAAGTTGAATTCACAGGTGCTGAAGATAACTCATCAGAAGTTCCTAACAGAGACGTTCCAACAACTTCAGAAAAAAATGTTACAATTGCTCGAGTACCTTCTATTGATCAAATCTAGAAAAGGTTATCCAGAAGCAGCATAGCTCACCCAGAAGATAAGATCCTGGGAAAGAAGGATGATTCAATCAGAACAAGTTCAACATTCATAAACTCTAAAGAATCCCTCATGGGACTGGTATCACTGATTGAACCAACAACAATTGATGAAGCTCTTTTGGACAATGACTCGATTCTGGAAATGCAGGAGGAATTAAACCAGTTCAATGGAAATGATGTATGGGATCTGGTTCCCAAACCAAAAGGATTCAACATCATTGGAACAAAGTGGGTGTTCAGAAACAAACTGAATGAGCAAGGAAAAGTCATCAGAAACAAGGCTCGACTGGTGGCACAAGGTTATAGTCAGCAAGAGGGGATAGACTATACAGAAACCTTTGCTCCAGTCGCCAGGTTAGAATCTATCAGACTCTTAATCTCTTTTGCTGTAAATAATGGCATCACTCTATATCAGATGGATGTCAAAAGTGCATTCTTAAATGGTTACATTGATGAAGAGGTATATGTGCACCAACCCCCTGGATTTGAAAATTCCAAACACCCAGAATATGTTTTCAAACTAAAGAAGTCACTCTATGGTCTGAAACAAGCTCCCAGAGCTGGTATGAAAGGCTAAGTAACTTCCTGTTAGAAAAGGAATTCACCAGAGGGAAAGTGGACACAACCTTGTTCTGTAAGACATTTAAGAATGACATTTTAGTTTGTCAGATTTACGTAGATGATATCATTTTTGGATCCACTAAACCTTCTCTTGGAAGAGAATTTGCTAAGTGCATGCAGGCAGAGTTTGAGATAAGCTTAATGGGGGAACTTAAATTATTTCTGGGTATTCAGATAAACCAAACTCCAGAAGGAACTTACATTCATTAGAGAAAATATGTCAGAGAACTTCTGAAGAAATTTGACCTCTCAAAATGTAAGCCCTCAAAGACTCCAATGCATCCCACGCGTATTCTGGAAAATGAAGAGGTAAGTAAAAAGGTAGAACAGAAGATCTACAGAGGTATGATTGGATCTCTCCTTTATCTGATGGATTCAAGGCCTGATATTTTATTCAGTGTTTGCTTATGTGCTAGATTCCAATCAGATCCTAGAGAATCTTACTTAACAGCAGTTAAGCGAATTTTCAAGTATCTAAAAGGTACTACTAATTTGGGATTGTTTTATAGAAAATCCAATGAATACAACTTAGTAGGATACTGTGATGATGACTTTACTGGAGACAGAGTAGAGCGTAAAAGCACTTCTGGAAGCTGCCAGTTTCTGGGAGACAACCTGATCTCATGGACCAGCAAGAGACAGTCCACAATAGCGTTGTCAATAGCAGAAGCTGAATACATAGCAGCTGCTGGATGTAGCACTCAAATGCTCTAGATGAAAAGTCAACTTGAAGACTTCAACATATTTGAGAGTAACATTCATATCTTCTGTGATAACACTTCTGCCATATGTCTATCCAGAAATCCCATTTTGCATTCTAGGGCTAAGCATATAGAAATAAAACATCACTTTATTAGGGACTATATTTAGAAAGGAATTCTTACTTTAAAATTTATTGACACAGACCATCAATGGGCTGATGTGTTTACAAAACCCCTTTCTGAAGATAGATTTAATTTCATTCTGAAACATCTCAGTATGAAATTGTGTCCAGAATAAAATGTTGTATTCGCATATTCTAACCCTCAGAATTTTATTGTTTTCTGTGAACATCTGACCAACTTGTCTTTATAAGTTAGGAGTATAGTTTCCTCAAAATCTATCTATGAAGATCTGAACTTTTCATTTCAAGGATAGAGGCGTGTTGTTCACACCATCAAACATCTGTCATCCTTTCACAAGCTACCTTCTGAGGCTGAACACGCATTCAAATTTTGAAGGATCCAAGGCTCTGATTTGATGCATTGAGACACTTGTCATTGGTAACTGTTTAATATCTCACTAAATCCCCTAATTTCAAGTTTCATTAATTTAGTATAATCATTACTTATTTTTCTCTTTATTACTGATTACGTTTTCAAAAGTGCTTATATAAACTTGATTCACTATTTCATTCATTCACATTTTACCACCTTCAATATTCTCTTTTGCTCTAGTTTTTCAAAAACCCTTTCTATCAGTTTTCTTCAAAGAATCCGTGTGAACAATGACATCCTCATCAAGTCTCAAGAATCTCAACAGTGCTCCTGGTTCTTCATCAACTGAACAATATGAGGAGCCCATCAGAACACTGCTCACTCCGGTCGACAACCTTTAAGTTCTCTGTGAATTCATCGTCGATTTTGAAAGTTTACAAGAAAATGGGTTTAATCTGTATGAAGATGTAACTGCACAGGGATGAAACAGATACTTTGATCGTCTGTTGGGTCCAACTTTTCCCATTCTTGTTAAAGAGTTATGGATTCATGATACTTCATCCAACCACCAGGTCACGTCATATGTTATGGGGAAAAAGATAGTGATTACAGAAGATTTGATTGGGAAACTCATTGGATACAATGGCGGCAGAGTCAGATGCATTGATATGGATGATAACTGTTCTGACCTAAAATCTATTGCTAGGGTCATTTTCACTTTTGGACAACCACCCAGTAAGATCAGAGACTTGAAAGATCACTATAGAATCTGGACTAGAATAATTCTGGGATGTCTCAATCACAGGAAGCCTACAAGCTCTCCTGATTACATCAACATTGATCAGCAGTTTCTGATATACTTTATTACAAAGAAGACCAAAATAAACCTCCCACATTTGCTCTTCAACCATATCAGAACAAATGTGAAAGAGACAATAGAAGAAGAAATAACTAAGAGGGATTGGATTCCTCTGGGAAGATTTATTTCAGATATTCTAACGAAAAATAGGTTGATAGAATATCTGACAGAGGCTCAAGAAATCAGCACTCTGGAAGCAACTGTTGGGAAACCTCTGAATGCCAATATGATCGGTGGATTTAGAACTGAATGTTTAACGCTGGTTCGCGAAATGTCGCGGAAGCAAGAGTCACCACCGTCTTTTATTTTCTCCAACATGGACAGGACAAAAGCACAACAAAATTCCTTATGAGATTATCTCTCGGTTCTGGAGGTAGATTTATAGAAAGGGAAGGTGTTAGCACCCTTTCTATCCATGGTTATCCATGGGCTCTTAGATACTTGCTCATTGTGTTTTCAAAATGTTTGCTTTTCAATTGTGAGTGGGTTTGAAAAAGTTTCTTCGAAAGTTTCGGAATAACTCTTGTATCTGTCCTCAAGAGTGTTTGAAAAATTATTTTGAAAGCTTTTTGAAAGTGTCGGTGTGAAAAGAGTTTGATTTTGTTTGTTTTTGAATAGAGCAAGTATCTATGAGTCATCTACCTACCCTAAGGAGTTAGGTTGTGTAGAAGTCCTTAAGGTAGTGCCATCCCACCATTGAGAGGTAGGTAGCACCACCGTTGGAGGTGTTCGGGTCAATTCGTTTTTTAGAGACAGTGTGGTCACCAGAGCAACAGTAGGATACCTTAGAAGCTACCCTTATGCCATTGATCCTTTTTTAATCCGAGGCAACCGTTTCGAGGCAACTAGATCATGGACATAAGGACTTACTAAAACGTCCTATACTCGACGACCACGTTTTGAAGGTAAGGCAACAGGTGAGGCATACCCTAAGAGTGGTGTGTGAATTTGTGTGTTGTTTTCAGTTTAGCAATTATCTTTGATCATGGTATTGTGTGAGCTACGCTTGTTTTTTAATTAGCCATTCATTCTTTCATGCAATTTAAAATTTAAAAGTGCGGAAATTTAAATGCGGAAAGATAAATCCTACGCTATTACAAGGCGCGGGTCTATACATCGCCAAATTACAAAGACCCGTTTGGTAAAAGATGCGGAAAGTGAAAGACCTAATTACTATTACAAGCCTTGAGCAGTTACATAATATTCGAAAAGAAAAAAGAATAACACGCGAAAAGAAATTGAAATTGAACGTTCGAGGGCGTTGGACCCTTTTGAAATTAAATTGAAATTAAAGCCTAATAATTATTTAATTAAAGAAAAGAAATTTTTTTTAATGTTTTTTTGTATTTATGAAAAATAAAGAAAATTAATTAAAATTAAAGTTAGTGAAACCCTAGTTCTAAATTGTTTTTAATTATTAGTGAAAAATATACAAGTTAACCTAATTTACACTAATTAGTTGATTTACATATTTATTTACAAAATATTTAGTAATTAATAATAATAATAATAATGAGAGAAAATTATTTATAAAAAAAAAAGATGAAAAGGTCAAAAACCCTAATTCTACTTATTTTATTTATTTAAAGAAAAAAATCAAAGTTTGAAACCTAAATTAAACCAAGTTAATTATTAGAATTTATTTACAAAAAATATTTTAATGGTGAAATAATAATTAAATATATTGTATTTTTTTGATTTTTCTGGTTTTATTATGAAAAGAAAATTATTTTATGGAATTAAAGAAACAATTAAAAAAAACAATTAAAAGAATTAAAATTGAAAAGGAAATAAAATTAAAAAGAAAATGCAAACCAGGAGTATCAGGCCCCAAAGGGAGGTTTGTTTGAAGCAAATTTGGCCCAAAAGACAAGGCCTGGCTTGACTTTTCTGATCATGCGTGTGAGGCTTGACTGAAGCACACCCTGGAATTCACGTTCTGGCCTTTGGATGAGATCTCCTGGCCACTTGGCAAGCCTTAGCATGTGTGTGTATGGTGAACCACTGAATGAGCGCTACATAGAAACGCGTTAGGATAAAAATTATGGAATATGTGGGGGACCTGGGAATCGAACCCAGGTCCTTATACCTGCAAGACACGTCTTCTACCACCAGGCCATTTGCGTTTATTTGTTAATATAATGAAGAGTGATTATTATAAAAAGAAACAAGCGTTAGTAGTATGAACAAAAAAATCACGCGCCAAATTTGAATTATCCAGTAACATCAAGCCACGTCCATCTTCTTCCTTGTTTTTCCTGCAATTATAAAACAGATAGCGGGGGTTTTAAACCCCCACAAACTGCAACTCATGAAAATAGCGATTACGCCTATGGATCAAATAAATTGGGCGCGAGGTATTGGTTCAATTCGTATGAAGCTCCTGAATTCAATGGCATAGGTTTCAAGGTCCAATTTTTCCTCTACATGAAAGCCCTATTCTGAAGCTTTGGAAAACCTAATTTTCGTCCATGGCAGATCTGGCTACAAGCATCGTTAGTCCAATTAAACATTACCAATCGCTTCAGAACATCATTGTTAGTGTAAATCAACAAATAAAACACATGAATAATGCATAGAAATCAAAAAACAATTATGGAAATGTTTGTGATAAACGCGATGCTATTCTACCAATTCTTGGAGTATGGAGACTGGAAAGTGGTTGCAACACGTTCAAAGAAGTCTCAGCAAGGGTTTGGAATAGGTTTTAGGCTTTGAATGATCCTGCAAATACGAAATCAGTTTTCAAAATTTCTATGGAAAATTGCAACTTTGTTCTATGTTTTTGAGCAGCTTTTCGCGTGTCTTTGCATTAGGTTAGGTTGTGCCTTCGTATCTGAATGAAATTAGGTCAAGAAAACAAGCCCAAGGTCCATGAATTGATGATTCATATATTTGATTTTCAATTATATCAATTTCAATCTTTTTCCATTGAAACCCTTGCCAATCATGGAAAATCTTTCCTTTTTTAATGTGAAACGATTTGCCACCTTGCCCTAGTTTGATTTGCTGCACAAAAAAGATTTAAAAAGCATGATTTGATTTTTTTCTACAATTAAAACTAATTAAATGAATTAATAATAATAAAAATTCAATTAATTAATTAAAAATAAGAAAATAAATCATTTTTAGCTCAATGGGTCGTGCATATGCTTTGGGTAATGATTCAAGGAAGAATTTGAGGCCCATTAGCATTTTTGAAGTGTTTTAGGCAAAGTTGACTTTTCAAAATTCCCAAAAATTTCCCAACTTCTCCAATGCATATCTTGCTCAATTTTGAAGCTATGATCATGTTCTTGGACATTTTGGAAAGGTATTGAAGTCCTTTAACCAATTCCTTTGGTCCCATGTCATTTTGATTTACCAATCTCAAGTTATGGTCTTTGACTTAAAGTGCCTTTTTATTGACTTTTAAAAATGACCTATAATGTTGAAATTGATAACTTTTTGTGAGAGCATTTCTTGGACTTGAAGTGTGAAGATGAGTTGTAGGAAATGTCATCCTCTTCAAAATGAGATTTGGATGAGATTTTTCTGATAAACCATGAAGAAGTTATGCCTTGGTCAATTTGCAGTTGACTTTTCAACTATCCAAAAATAGAAACTTTTGCATCTTGAGACTTTTTAAGCCATGCTTTGAGAATCATGATCAAGAATTGATCAAATGATGTTTGTGGCTTCAAAATAAGATATTGACAAAAAATTTGGACATTTGATTGTCAAATGACCATTTTGCCCCTGCAGTTGACTGTGAAGCAATTAGGGTTTCTGACTGTGCAATTTGATGCTGTGAGTCTTGAAACTTGACATATGGATGCTTGAAAATATATGTAGGCATATGGGACTTGATTGGACCCTTGGAAACCTCAACTTCTTTGCAAGAACCAAAACCCTAGTTTTGACTGTGCTAGGAGGCAATTGGACTGTGCAACCCTTGAGAGATTTTGAATCCTCTGAAGATTGATCTTGGCAAATCTTGAAGAATATGGGAGGGCAAATTTTGGGGTACAACAGTTGCCCCTGTTCAATCTTCTTAGACCTGAGGATGTAGATCGGCTGGCGTGCCTTTCGTAATCCGAAGGTGGAAGATGATTGAACACTAGAGTGCCCAGAAATTTGCACTCACATAGTAGAGTATCAGCAGTGTGATGTAGGGAATGGGCTTATAGATGCCATTTGGAGACTGATGGACAGGAGGATGGGCTTATAGATGCCATTTGGAAGTGTGACAGAACCTTGTCGAGAATGGGCTTATAGATGCCATTTGGGACTGTGATGGATAGTTGAGGAGATGGGCTTATAGATGCCATCGGGAGGTTGTTGATCGCGTAAGAGATTCCTTAGCGAGAACTTGCGTACCTGAGAAAGAAAGATAGTTACCTGGCCTATTACAGGGGTTGATCTTCAAACTCTTCGTGTAGATGTGCCCTGGCTGGATACAGGTATCGAATCTTTAAACCCTTTATGTAGATGTGCCATGGCCGGATACAGGTATCGAGTCTACAATCAGTTACTCACAGATGTGCCCTGGCTAGATACAGGAATCGAATCTGGAAATAGTCATCAACAGATACACCCTGGCTGGATACAGGAATCGGATCCTCAAACTCTTTAGACGTATCCTGGCTGGTTACAGGAATCGAGTCCGGAAATAGTTGTCAACAGATACACCCTGGCTGGATACAGGAATCGGATCCTCAAACTCTTCAGACGTGCCCTGGCTGGATACAGGAATCGAGTCCGGAAATAGTCATCAACAGATACACCCTGGCTGGATACAGGAATCGGATCTTCAAACTCTTCAGACGTACCCTGGCTGGTTACAGGAATCGAGTCCGGAAATAGTCATCAACAGATACACCCTGGCTGGATACAGGAATCGGATCTTCAAACTCTTCATACGTACCCTGGATGGTTACAGGAATCGAGTCCGGAAATAGTCGTCAACAGATACACCCTGGCTGGATACAGGAATCGGATCTTCAAACTCTTCAGACGTACCCTGGCTGGTTACAGGAATCGAGTCCGGAAATAGTCGTCAACAGATACACCCTGGCTGGATACAGGAATCGGATCCTCAAACTCTTCAGATGTACCCTGGCTGGTTACAGGAATCGAGTCCGGAATTAGTCGTCAACAGATACACCCTGGCTGGATACAGGAATCGGATCTTCAAACTCTTCAGATGTACCCTGGCTGGTTACAGGAATCGAGTCCGGAAATAGTCATCAACAGATACACCCTGGCTGGATACAGGAATCGGATCTTCAAACTCTTCAGACGTACCTTGGCTGGTTACAGGAATCGAGTCTGGAAATAGTCATCAACAGATACACCCTGGCTGGATACAAGAATCGGATCCTCAAACTCTTCAGACGTACCCTGGCTGGTTACAGGAATCGAGTCCAGAAATAGTCGTCAACAGATACACCCTGGCTAGATACAGGAATCGGATCCTCAAACTCTTCAGACGTACCCTGGCTGGTTACAGGAATCAAGTCCGGAAATAGTCGTCAACAGATACACCCTGGCTGGATACAGGAATCAGATCCTCAAACTCTTTAGACGTACCCTGGCTGGTTACAGGAATCGAGTCCGGAAATAGTCGTCAACAGATACACCCTGGCTGGATACAGGAATCGGATCCTCAAACTCTTCAGACGTACCCTGGCTAGTTATAGGAATCGAGTCCGGAAATAGTCGTCAACAGATACACCCTGGCTGGATACAGGAATCAGATCCTCAAACTCTTCAGACGTACCTTGGCTGGTTACAGGAATCGAGTCCGGAAATAGTCGCTCACAGATATGCCCTGGCTAGCTACAGGTATCGAATCTGGAATTGCGACAGTTGATAGTAATCATCTTTGTACTGATCTTTTGTCCTGAAAAGGCAAAACGTTAGTTGTATGCGATATCATGATGTATGACATGCGTGATGTTCTCAGAATAAATGAGATTGTATGTTTATGATGCGTGTATGCATGCTATAATGAAGATGTGATGAATGTATGTGTTTTTCGTCTAGGAAAATAAATCCTTGACGAATGCCGGGAAGTCAGATCCTGGGCTGATGTGGAAGAGTAGAACTTTGTTTCCGCTGGGGATAGGATGATTGCAAGAATACCGGTAGGAGAAGATGACTCCGTTGGGGAATAAACTTGGCGAATAGATTACTCTACGGGGAGTGAACTCTGGGGAAAGAGAGGTTCTTTGTTGAGATGTTGATGATAACTCCGTTGGGGATACCATTGTTGTGCTATGTGGGAAGTTTTGATAAACTCCGCTGGGGATAGGAAGACTTCGCCGAGGACGATATTTCCGTGGCTTTTGGCTGAGGATAACCCAGTTATATCCTGGTGGGGAAATAACCTTTGAATAAAGCCGGGGGGCGCGTTCGTGCTCTGCAGGGGTAAGCTTCCAGAATCTACTGGGGATAAGCTTCCTGCTGGGGAGATGTATTGAACTCTTCTGGGGAAACTTTTCAGATTGGACTGGGGAATGGCTCCACTTGATGTTCGGTATGCCGTCGGGGAACAATCTTAGATCAAGATTGTCGGGGATGCTTGTTAGGAATGTCCATATACTGCTGGGGAATGTTGAGATATGCGGGGGATAATCCAATTTCCTTATGGCTGACAGTATATTAACTATGCTTAGGGAGTAAATTGCTGACTTGCTGGAGATACTGTGCCTTGTAGGGCTGATCGGGAGACCAACTGCTTGGGGAGAAAATTGTTGAATCTTGGTGACTTCACTGGGGAATGAAGGTATCTGGGTTACATTCTTCAGCCGAACTTACCTTGGTACCTTGGTGGACGGAGCAATTAGATTGCTTAGACCACTCATTATTGCCCCTGTTTCTGATGTCACCTGTAATTAATCCTTTGTTTTGCATGCAAATACTTATGAGTTAGCAATTAGTGTCAAATGCATATATCAAAAATTGAACATTGGACGTTCTTCGCAAAACAAAACAGAAAAAGGAAAAACAATTGGCAATTGATCCGAAAAGTGAATTTGTATTGATTTTTTTGAATTTGCCTGTAAATAGGCGTTTATGTACAAGAGGCTGGAGCCTAGTAAGAGAACACCTCCGAACAACAGAGTTTATACAATTTGTACAAAGAAAACAAAACAGCTGTGTGCAAAGAATAATCCCACTGGGTTTCAGCTCTGCTATCGCCTTTATATCTTCGAGCGTCTCATCACTTTGCTGCTCGGTTGAAGATGAAGCTGACCGATCTATGCCGTCTGAACTTGATGTAGATACCGGATTCTGGATGCAAAGTGATCCAATGAGACATAGTATTACGCTTTATCCCTAACTTTTGCCTGGACCGCCCTTTCGGGTTTTCAGTCCACCGGGATACCCATTTTTGCCCAAGCCGCCTTTTCAGGTTTTCGACTTGCCGGGTGTACAGATTTTTTTTCATTTCATCCCTCATTTTGCCCGAACCCTTTTGGTTCGCCGGGAAGCCCTAATTTTTGCCTAGGTATGTCAACCTAGCGGGTCTTTTGTCATGCGTAGTATCTTTTTACTATGTCTGCATTGGCGGGGTGAGGAAGGTCGTCACTATCCATGGTGGTTAGAATCATGGCTCCTCCTGAGAACACATGTTTAACCACAAATGGCCCTTCGTATGTAGGGGTCCATTTGCCCCTAGGATCACTCTGAGGAAGGATGATGCGCTTGATTACCAGGTCCCCAACTTGATACTCTTGTGGTCTGACTTTCTTGTTAAATGCCCTGATCATTCGTTTTTGATACGTTTGACCATGACAAATAGCAGTGAGCCTCTTTTCGTCAATTAGGTTTAACTGATCAAGTCGAGTCTGGATCCAATCATCTTCGCTCAGATCTGCCTCCTTCATTATCCGGAGAGAGGGTATCTGGACTTCAATCGGCAAGACTGCCTCCATGCCATAGACCAAGGAAAAAGGAGTTGCCCCGGTTGACGTTCTCGCTGAGGTACGGTACCCATGAAGAGCAAACGGTAACATCTCGTGCCAATCTTTGTAGGTCACTGTCATCTTCTGCACAATCTTTTTAATATTCTTATTCGCTGCTTCTACAGCCTCATTCATCTTCGGCCGGTAAGGAGAAGAGTTGTGGTGCTGTATCTTGAATTGCTCGCAGAGCTCAGTGATCATCTTGTTATTAAGATTGGTACCATTGTCTGTAATGATTCTTTCAGGGATACCATACCGGCAGATCAGATTATGCCGAATGAACCGTGCCACAATGTTCTTGGTTACTGTAGCATAGGAAGCTGCTTCAACCCACTTTGTAAAGTAATAAATCGCCACCAGGATGAAGCGATGCCTGTTGGATGCTGTAGGTTTAATCTCGCCGATCATATCAATGCCCCACATTGCAAAAGGCCAAGGTGCAGTCAAGACTTTCAGAGGAACTGGAGGAACGTGCACCTTGTCAGCATATATCTGGCACTTATGACATGTCCGAGAATGTTGGTAACAATCGGCTTCCATTGTGGACCAGAAATATCCCGCCCGAAGGATTTTCTTTGCCATGGTATGTCCACTGGAGTGTGTTCCGAAAGTACCCTCATGTAGTTCTGCCATGATCCTTTCTGCTTCAGTCTTATCCACACAACGCAGTAAGGTTGAATCATGGTTTCGCTTGTACAGAATGCCATTGCTGAGGAAGAACTTCGCTGCGAACCTTCTCAAAAACTTTTTATCATTGATGGATGCACCTTCAGGGTATTCTTGAGCTTCCAAGTACCTCTTTACCTCATGGTACCAAGGTTTTTCAGTTACTACCTCAGTCTCAAGATCACAATAATATGCCGGTTCGTCCAGTTTCCAGATAATGATCCGGGGAGCCTCATTGTCCCACTTATCTTTGAACATAGAAGACATCGTAGCCAACGCGTCCGCCAACTGATTCTCCTCCCTTGGGAAATGTTCAAAAGTTATCTCTGTGAAATGGGGGATCAATGTCAACACACATTCTCTGTAAGGAATAAGATTCGGATGTTTCGTATCCCACTCGCCTTTGATCTGATTGATCACGAGAGTGGAATCTTCGAAGACACTCAGAAACTTGATCCTTAAGTCAATTGCAACTTGAAGACCCATGATGCATGCCTCATACTCCGCCATGTTATTGGTGCAGTTGAAACATAGCCGGGCAGTGAGTGGAGTATGAGTGCCTTGAGGGGATATGATCACAGCGCCGATACCGTTACCCAAAGCGTTCGAGGCTCCGTCAAAGTGCATAGACCATCGGGATCCTTCCTCAGGTCCTTCATCTGGTCCAGGTACTTCACAATCAGTCACTACCATGATGCTCTCGTCAGGAAATTCAAAGTTCATTGATTGGTAGTCGTCCACCGCCTGGTGCGCCAAATGGTCTGCCAATACACTTCCTTTGATGGCTTTCTGAGTCGTGTACTAGATGTCATATTCTGTCAAGATCATCTGCCATCTTGCTATTCTTCCAGACAGAGCAGGCTTTTCGAATATGTACTTTATCGGATCCATTTTTGAAATCAACAAAGTAGTGTGAGTCAGCATATACTGTCTTAGCCGGCGAGCAGCCCATACCAAAGCGCAGCAAGTTTTCTCGAGCAGTGAGTATCGGGTCTCATAGTCGGTAAACTTTTTGCTAAGGTAATAAATGGCGTGCTCTTTTCGGCCAGACTCGTCATGCTGCCCCAGCACACACCCCATTGAGTTGTCAAGTACTGTCAGGTATAGTATTAGAGGTCTCCCTTCAACCGGTGGCATAAGAATGGGTGGTTCTTGGAGATACTATTTGATTCTGTCGAAAGCGGCCTGACATTCATCGTTCCAACGTACTACTTGATCTTTCTTCAGCAGCTTGAAGATTGGTTCACAGGTAGCAGTTAGATGCGAGATGAATCGGGCAATGTAGTTCAGACGTCCTAGAAAGCCTCTAACTTCTTTTTGTGTCTTGGGAACTGGCATCTCTTGTATGGCTTTATCCTTGGCAGGATCCACTTGAATACCCTTGTCACTCACAACGAAGCCTAGCAGCTTTCCAGATCTTACCCAAAATGTGCACTTGTTCGGGTTTAACCTCAGCTTGTACAACTTCAGACGGTCAAACAGCTTTTGTAGGTGGTCAAGGTGTTCCTCCTCAGTTTGGGACCTTGCAATCATATCATCGACATACACTTCAATCTCATGATGGATCATGTCATGAAATAAAGCAACCATGGCACGTTGGTAGGTTGCCCCAACATTTTTCAACCCGAATGGCATGACCTTGTAACAGAAGGTGCCCCACTGAGTAACAAAGGTAGTCTTTTCCATATCTTCAGGAGCCATCTTGATCTGATTGTAACCTGAAAAACCATCCATGAAGGAGAACACCTTGTGCTGAGCAGTATTGTCAACCAGAACATCAATGTGAGGTAGGGGAAGTCATCCTTGGGGCTCGCCCTATTCAAATCCCTGTAATCAACACACATTCTGACTTTACCATCTTTCTTCGGTACCGGAACCACATTGGCAACCCACTGAGGGTAAGAAGTCACTGCTAGAAACCCGGCATCAAACTGCTTCATAACCCCAGCTTTGATTTTCTCGGACATCTCTGGACGCATACGGTGGACCTTTTGTTTAACCGGAGGGCAGTCTTCCTTGGTAGGCAAGTGATGGACCACAATGTTGGTATCCAACCAGGGCATGTCTTCGTAGGACCAGGCAAAGATTTCCACATAATCATGCAACATCTGAATCAACCGTTGTTTCACGCTGAGCTCTAGATTAGCACCAATCTTAACTTCCCTTCTGTCTGCCTCAGTACCCAAATTTACCATTTCCACTGGCTCTTCATGTGGCTGAATGGCCCTCTCTTCCTGGAGTAACAGTCTTGCAAGCTCACCAGGCACTTCGCAATCATCTTCACCTTCGTCTTCGGCTAAGTTGATCAGATTTTCGAAGTCATAACTGGCAGTAGCAGAGTCGTTACCAGTGAGATCCAGAGTGGATTGAAACCTGTATGAGTGAGTGTGTGTAAATACAACTGTTTTGCAATATATAAAGAAAGAAAGAAAGGGAGCACAAGATTTGAAATGCGAAAAACGTCCAATGTCTTTATTCATGATATATGGAAATGACAGGTAATAAGCCCTCACAAATGAAGCCACGGTGCCCCGGGTAAGACACCGGGCCATAAAGTTTCAAATCATTGTTTGTTACAAATTTAAAACAAAAGAGTTCATTACTGAGTAACAAAAGTAACAGGTATGTGGTCTTTTGCAGTCCAATTGTTCAGTCCACCGTCAGTCGTCGGGTAGATCCAACTATCAAACTCTGATTCCTCCGCATCGCCTTCAATAACATTCACCCCCGGGTTGGTGATGAACACGGGAGGTCTTCCGATCTTTCCTTTGCGTATAGCCCTCTGAGCCTCTGCAGTAAAACCCAGTCCAAACTTGTCAGTCTTAGGAGTAAAATCAGGGAGCCTGCCCCAGTTAGAACATTCACCTTTCTCAATTACAGCCCGGGCGTCTTTTAAGGAGTCCATCTTCAAAGGAAAGTCTTCTTCAATCACTGTTTCCGCTGACGCCAATGTTGGAGGTACCTCTTCAAAATGTTGAAAGGGGGTTTCAATAAACTCCCCGTCCATCTCTATATACCGGAACGAGTTCAGATGACTAACCATGTATTCTTCCTCCCCCTGCACAGTAACAATCTTCCCTCTGATAGGGTATTTGAGCTTCTGGTGTAGAGTGGAGGTCACGGCCCCAGCTTTGTGAATCCAAGGTCGACCCAGCAAACAGGAATAAGATGGACGAATGTCCATCACATAGAACGTTGAATCGAAGACTTGGGAACCAACACGAATCGGAATGTCCACTTCACCATGAACCATCCTCTTTGACCCGTCAAAGGCTCAGACAATGATGTTGCTAGGCTTCAACTCCAGGCCCTCACAATCCAACCGGTCTAAGGCCTTCTTGGGCAATATATTCAGTGACGAACCGATGTCTACCAACACGTGTGCGAGAGTAGTGCCCATGCATTCAATGGAGACATGCAGGGCGTCATTGTGGTTCTTTCCCTTAGCGGTAAGATCAGCATCCGAGAAACCCAAACAATTGTCGGCGGTCAGATTGGCCACACAGTCAGTAAATTGATCCGCAAATGTCTCCTGTGGCACATGAGCCGTCTTCAGAAATGAAATCAGAGCCTTGGCATGGGCCTCTGAGCACAACAATAATGATAGCATGGAGATCTTGGAGGGGGTATGCCCCAGCTGCTCAACGACGTTGGAGTCGCTCTTCTTAATAATCTTGAGGATTTCCTCCATCTCTTGTTGGGAGGCTTCAACATTAACGGTCTTTGGTGCCTCCATCCGGGCAGGCATATCAGCAATCCCTTTGCCCCGAGTGTCAGATGACTCGGCAGCAGGGGTAGAAACTTGAACAGGTGCATTTGCAGGTGTTATTATAAGAGGTCTTCGGATGACGGGTGGCGCAATGTCAGGCGAGAAGAGCTTGCCACTGCGAGTAACTTTAGCGGGACCAGTGATGTTACTGATACCGGTACTGGTGTCGAACTCCTGCTTCACTCCAAGTACATACACATCTGCCCCATAGTGCCATGGGACAGCCTTATCAGACTTGTAGGGGATTGGCCCCGGAACAGTAATGGTTATAGGTGCAACAGACAAGATTTTGACTGGCTTCCTCGGGGGAGCCTTGGTAGGATTGTTAAAGATGGTAACAACGGATACTTCTGTAGTAGGAGCAATAGGAACAGCGATCTTCTTGAATAAGATCTCTTTGCTATCCATCAGGCTTTGGATGCCTGATTTCAGCAACGGACAACCAGTAGGGGAAACAGCACACAGAAGGCAACCCTTGCTACAACCCGGAAATAAACCGGCTAGCAACAGATTCCTTTTAACAGCCAATAAAGGGGTAGCAACATCATCCACAGAAACTGCATACAAGTCTTCCTCAATAGCATTTACTCCATGCTGGGGCATAGGAGCGGTCACAACGTTGGGCCTTTCAGGTGCCTCAAATTGTATTTCCTTGGCATCGATAAGGTCCTGCACCTTATTCCTTAGGGCCCAACAATCATCAGTGGAATGCTCCGGGCTATCGGAGTGATAGGCACAGCGGGCATTTGGATTATACTTGGGGGAGGTTGTGTTCACCACCTTTGGAGCCTCTCTGACGGTTACCAAGTTGGTCAATAGCAGTTGCGGCAAGATCTGTGACAAGGTCATACTAAGCCGAGTGAACTCTCTTCTGGGTCTCTCGCCCCTTGGTTGGTTAAGTTGCCGAGGAGCGGCAGCAGACTTTGCAATTACCACCGCGTTAACAGCTTGGTGGCGTTCTGGTTTATTTTGCCTTCTAGACCCATACACAGCACTGGCTTCCTTCTTGAAAGGCTTTTTCTCAGAACTTGAGGATGCACCTTTCTGTATCTTTCCTGATTTCATACCAGCCTTTATCCTTTCCCCAGTCAGAATGAGGTCTGTGAACCCTGCAGATGAATTGCCAATGAGATGATTGAAGAACGGCCTGGATAGGGTCCCCAAGAACATGTCTACTAGCTCACGGTCAGTTAAAGGTAGCTGTACCCTGCCAGCCAGGTCCCTCCACTTCTGCGCATACTCTTTAAAACCTTCTCCCGATCCTAGCGACATACCCTGGAGTTGGGTACGTGTAGGAGCGAGGTCGGCATTATATTGATACTGCTTGTAAAAAGCAGTAGCCAAATCCTCCCAGTTACGAACCTTGGTTCCATCCAGCTGATAGAACCATTCGAGATGAGTCCCTGAAAGACTCTCCTGGAAGAAATGGATCCATAAGTTCTTGTCCACAGTATACGGCTGAATCTTCCGCACATAAGATCTGAGATGTAGCTTAGGGCAGGACGCCCCGTCATACTTTGCGAAAGATGGTGCTTTGAACTTGTGTGGGATCACCACACCAGAAGATAAACCCAAGTCTTCGAAATCCAAACCAGGCACTTGTTGAATTTCCATGGCATTCAGACGATCCTCTAACTGCTTGTACTTGTCTTCAGCTGGAGGATAATGCTCCTCATTAAAATCAGTCTCGTTGTCAGAGACCACCGGACTAGGAACTCTTCCCCCCTGGGGACTGCCTTTCCCTACAGAAGAACCAGTTTGATCAACCTCATTCTGCAGTGTGTTACCAAACCTCCGGCCCGTGTTGAATAGTACCGTTCTCTTCTTCTTCTTCTTCTTCTTGACCAGCAGAGCCTTCAATTCCTCCTGTCCTTGGGCTAAACTCATGATCAGCTCTTGGAATTGGGCGTTCTGAGCCTGGAGGGCCTTGATTGACTGCTCAGTAGATGATTCAGGATTCATGATGCTGAAATAAACCGCGAATAACATTAAGAAACCTGAAAAGAAGAGTACATGTGATGCACATGATGAATGGAATGCGTATGATTTATGTTTTCAAAGACAATCAGGATTCAACTTTGTAATCAAAAAGGAACACACTTCATTAGATTCAACCTTGAAATTTAAATTGTTCAACAGATTGCCCTTAGGCGTTACATAAAATGGAAATACTGAAAAGGGAAATAAAAACTGTAAAAGAACATCCAAAGCTCATCACTGATCCCAGGGTCTCCTCCTCTCAGTACGGATGTAGTCATTCAAGGCCCACTCGCTCTCCAACTGCTTTGTCAGCTTCTGGATCTTCAATTCCTGCTCGTTGAACTTTTCCCGATAAGAATCCCGTTCTTCTCGCAGTTGCGCCCAAGACCTCTTTAGTGTATCAATATTAGTAGGTATCTGAGGAGGGAGAACAGTTGGGGGAGCCCCATCTCTATCAGGATATTCAGGAATGATGGGTCTGACTGCTTCATACGGCATACCTAACTTCTGAGCACGGATGCGGACCCACTTGTAGTAGGCTTCCATAGGTAGAGAAGTCTTCGGTCCCAACTCTTGCGGGTCAGCTTTGTGAATTCCTTCCCAAGCTTTGATGAACCTACGACGCAACTCGTCACTATCTACCTGAAACTCAAAGCTGATGTGAGGCACCAACATCTCATGAGGCCCTGCTCTTCTGGATCTTCCAAACTGACGGAGAGCTAAACATGGATTGTAAGAGATTCCTCCTTGGGTACCAATCAAAGGAACATTAGGATATTCTCCGCAACGATCAATAACAGCTACCTCATCCAAACCTCTGAGAGTCCAAATAATGTCATTATCAGTGAGAGACATTAACCTATGAGCCCAACCTCTTCCTTCTTTGTTCTTCAGCACGAACTTAGAGAGGTGCGAAATAAACCACCTCACTAACAAAGGAATACAACACCACAGAGTTCCTCGTCTTCGGGAAGTACGAGCATAAAGTTGTTGTAGAATATCACCCAAGAGAGTGGGCACAGGGTTCCGAGACATGAAGATCCTTATGGCAGTGACGTTAATGAAGTTATCAGGATTAGGAAACAAGACTAGACCGTAGATTAAGAGAGCCAGAACGTCCTCATACGCCCTAAAGTCCAGGTCATTCCAGAAACTGTTAGCTTTACCAATCAGAAACTTGGCCAAGAAACCCTTAACTTTGCTTCTAGTCACCCAGTTGTCCATAACCTCTTTGTGGGTCAAAGGAAGGGCTGCAGCAACCTCCTCAAGCCTAAGAGTCTTTTCCCAGCCAGTGAAGGGAGTCTGATCCAAGATAGGGATGCCAAGCAAATCAGAGAACTCTTCCAGGGTAGGGACCAGCTGGAAGTCTTGAAAGGTGAAGCACTGGTACAGAGGGTCATAAAACTGGGTCAGGACACTCATCAGTTGTTGGTCCCACTTTGCCGTGACTAAACTGAGAAGAGAACCATGCCTCTGGATAAAGAAGGTAGTATTTGGAATTCTGCTAACCAACTCTTCAAGCAACTCAGGTGGGTGAACAAAATTGAACCGAATAGTGTTCCTTCGCACAGGAATCATGATGTCCTACAAAACAGAGCAAAGGTGAAACCCTCTTGTCTTTGAAATGGTCAGTCCTTATGCAGGATGCATGCAATGTTTATGATGGCATGATGTTATGATGAAGCACACCACAAATATTCACAAAGGCAAACATGATAAGGCACACAAGTCACACAAGACAGCCCTTAGGGTTTAGGCCAGCATGGGGTCTAGGTATTACCCTTTTTTAGTTTGTTGGTTAAGACCTATCCTATCAGAAGTAATCGGGTTCTAAGGGTCCCAATATCATTGACTACCCTCAATCGGTCATAACTCCAGCATCGCAATCTTTTCTTGCGGCCAGAACCATCACGAGAGTTTAGCCTCAATGGGTGTAGCATACTGCTACTGTTCTATTGGCCAAGTTGGGTCATTTAAGGTTCTAAGGTCGGTTGGTGCTTAATGACTCCTCAGAAGACCCATATTCTCCTCGTTGCGACACAAGGGATATCGGTACAGACCAAGGTGCCACACCAACGTAGCCACTGCTTCACCCATGTCGGTCTACGCCGGACAGGTCCCTCACAGCTTATGCTACCTAACAGGGTATCCCCAGATCCGGGTTAGGATCTATGTAACTCCGATGCAGCCCACAATAATAAAGAAAACAAACACAGCAATTGAAAACACAAGTGATCTTAGTCCTAAGGTACACCTCACTTTAAGTTATCCCCAGCAGAGTCGCCAGTTCTGTGATCAGTGGATTTAGAACTGACTGTTTAACGCTGGTTCACGAAATGTCGCGGAAGCAAGAGTCGCCACCGTCTTTTATTTTCTCCAACATGGACAGGACAAAAGCACAACAAAATTCCTTATGAGATTATCTCTCGGTTCGGGAGGTAGATTTATAGAAAGGGAAGGTGTTAGCACCCTTTCTATCCATGGTTATCCATGGGCTCTTAGATACTTGCTCATTGTGTTTTCAAAATGTTTGCTTTTCAATTGTGAGTGGGTTTGAAAAAGTTTCTTCGAAAGTTTCGGAATAACTCTTGTATCTGTCCTCAAGAGTGTTTGAAAAATTGTTTTGAAAGCTTTTTGAAAGTGTCGGTGTGAAAAGAGTTTGATTTTGTTTGTTTTTGAATAGAGCAAGTATCTATGAGTCATCTACCTACCCTAAGGAGTTAGGCTGTGTAGAAGTCCTTAAGGTAGTGCCATCCCACCATTGAGACGTAGGTAGCACCACCGTTGGAGGTGTTCGGGTCAATTCATTTTTTAGAGACAGTGTGGTCACCAGAGCAACAGTAGGATACCTTAGAAGCTACCCTTATGCCATTGATCCTTTTTTAATCCGAGGCAACTGTTTCGAGGCAACTGGATCATCGACATAAGGACTTACTAAAACGTCCTATACTCGACGACCATGTTTCGAAGGTAAGGCAACAGGTGAGGCGTACCCTAAGAGTGGTGTGTGAATTTGTGTGTTGTTTTCAGTTTAGCAATTATCTTTGATCATGGTATTGTGTGAGCTACGCTTGTTTTTTAATTAGCCATTCATTCTTTCATGCAATTTAAAATTTAAAAGTGCGGAAATTTAAATGAGGAAAGATAAATCCTACGCTATTACAAGGCGCGGGTCTATACATCGCCAAATTACAAAGACCCGTTTGGTAAAAGATGCGGAAAGTGAAAGACCTAATTACTATTACAAGCCTTGAGCAGTTACATAATATTCGAAAAGAAAAAAGAATAACGCGCGAAAAGAAATTGAAATTGAACGTTCGAGGGCGTTGGACCCTTTTGAAATTAAATTGAAATTAAAGTCTAATAATTATTTAATTAAAGAAAAGAAATTTTTTTTAATGTTTTTTTTGTATTTATGAAAAATAAAGAAAATTAATTAAAATTAAAGTTAGTGAAACCCTAGTTCTAAATTGTTTTTAATTATTAATGAAAAATATACAAGTTAACCTAATTTACACTAATTAGTTGATTTACATATTTATTTACAAAATATTTAGTAATTAATAATAATAATAATGAGAGAAAATTATTTATTAAAAAAAAAAGATGAAAAGGTCAAAAACCCTAATTCTACTTATTTTATTTATTTAAAGAAAAAAATTAAAGTTTGAAACCTAAATTAAACCAAGTTAATTATTAGAATTTATTTACAAAAAATATTTTAATGGTGAAATAATAATTAAATATATTGTATTTTTTTGATTTTTCTGGTTTTATTATGAAAAGAAAATTATTTTATGGAATTAAAGAAACAATTAAAAAAAAACAATTAAAAGAATTAAAATTGAAAAGGAAATAAAATTAAAAAGAAAATGCAAACCAGGGGTATCAGGCCCCAAAGGGAGGTTTGTTTGAAGCAAATTTGGCCCAAAAGACAAGGCCTGGCTTGACTTTTCTGATCATGCGTGTGAGGCTTGATTGAAGCACACCCTGGAATTCACGTTCTGGCCTTTGGATGAGATCTCCTGGCCACTTGGCAAGCCTTAGCATGTGTGTGTATGGTGAACCACTGAATGAGCGCTACATAGAAACGCGTTAGGATAAAAATTATGGAATATGTGGGGGACCTGGGAATCGAACCCAGGTCCCTATACCTGCAAGACACGTCTTCTACCACCAGGCCATTTGCGTTTATTTGTTAATATAATGAAGAGTGATTATTATAAAAAGAAACAAGCGTTAGTAGTATGAACAAAAAAATCACGCGCCAAATTTGAATTATCCAGTAACATCAAGCCACGTCCATCTTCTTCCTTGTTTTTCCTGCAATTATAAAAAAGATAGCGGGGGTTTTAAAACCTTACAAACTGCAACTCATGAAAATAGCGATTACGCCTATGGATCAAATAAATTGGGCGCGAGGTATTGGTTCAATTCGTATGAAGCTCCTGAATTCAATGGCATAGGTTTCAAGGTCCAATTTTTCCTCTACATGAAAGCCCTATTTTGAAGCTTTGGAAAACCTAATTTTCTTCCATGGCAGATCTGGCTACAAGCATCATTAGTCCAATTAAACATTACCAATCGCTTCAGAACATCATTGTTAGTGTAAATCAACAAATAAAACACATGAATAATGCATGGAAATCAAAAAACGATTATGGAAATGTTTGTGATAAACGCGATGCTATTCTACCAATTCTTGGAGTATGGAGACTGGAAAGTGGTTGCAACACGTTCAAAGAAGTCTCAGCAAGGGTTTGGAATAGGTTTTAGGCTTTGAATGATCCTGCAAATACGAAATCAGTTTTCAAAATTTCTATGGAAAATTGCAACTTTGTTCTATGTTTTTGAGCAGCTTTTCGCGTGTCTTTGCATTAGGTTAGGTTGTGCCTTTGTATCTGAATGAAATTAGGTCAAGAAAACAAGCCCAAGGTCCATGAATTGATGATTCATATATTTGATTTTCAATTATATCAATTTCAATCTTTTGCCATTGAAACCCTTGCCAATCATGGAAAATCTTTCCTTTTTTAATGTGAAACGATTTGCCACCTTGCCCTAGTTTGATTTGTTGCACAAAAAAGATTTAAAAAGCATGATTTGATTTTTTTCTACAATTAAAACTAATTAAATGAATTAATAATAATAAAAATTCAATTAATTAATTAAAAATATGAAAATAAATCATTTTTAGCTCAATGGGTCGTGCATATGCTTTGGGTAATGATTCAAGGAAGAATTTGAGGCCCATTAGCATTTTTGAAGTGTTTTAGGCAAAGTTGACTTTTCAAAATTCCCAAAAATTTCCCAACTTCTCGAATGCATATCTTGCTCAATTTTGAAGCTATGATCATGTTCTTGGACATTTTGGAAATGTCTTGAAGTCCTTTAACCAATTCCTTTGGTCCCATGTCATTTTGATTTACCAATCTCAAGTTATGGTCTTTGACTTAAAGTGCCTTTTTATTGACTTTTAAAAATGACCTATAATGTTGAAATTGATAACTTTTTGTGAGAGCATTTCTTGGACTTGAAGTGTGAAGATGAGTTGTAGGAAATGTCATCCTCTTCAAAATGAGCTTTGGATGGGATTTTTCTGATAAACCATGAAGAAGTTATGCCTTAGTCAATTTGCAGTTGACTTTTCAACTGTCCAAAAATAGAAACTTTTGCATCTTGAGACTTTTTGAGCCATGCTTTGAGAATCATGATCAAGAATTGATCAAATGATGTTTGTGGCTTCAAAATAAGATATTGACCAAAAATTTGGACATTTGACTGTCAGATGACCATTTTGCCCCTGCAGTTGACTGTGAAGCAATTAGGGTTTCTGACTGTGCAATTTGATGCTGTGAGTCTTGAAACTTGACATATGGATGCTTGAC
Source organism: Vicia faba (assembly GCA_948472305.1). Classification (NCBI taxonomy): domain Eukaryota; kingdom Viridiplantae; phylum Streptophyta; class Magnoliopsida; order Fabales; family Fabaceae; genus Vicia; species Vicia faba. The sequence continues at coordinate 749,020,776 of OX451740.1, read as the reverse complement.
AATATATGTAGGCATATGGGACTTGATTGGACCCTTGGAAACCTCAACTTCTTTGCAAGAACCAAAACCCTAGTTTTGACTGTGCTAGGAGGCAATTGGACTGTGCAACCCTTGAGAGATTTTGAATCCTCTGAAGATTGATCTTGGCAAATCTTGAAGAATATGGGAGGGAAAATTTTGGGGTACAACAGCCAAGAATATGAAGAAAATGAAGATTATTTAAAACATTAAGAAGGAACCAACAATTGCTTCTCATGAGGTCATCACTTCTAGGAGAATCCCTCTGAAGGATTTTCCACTATTCTCTGAGATAGATGCCTATCCAAAGATTATAGTCAGATACCTTGAAGCTTGCAAGGAATATGGGACTATTCTAGAAATCAACATCCATGACCTGCACAAGCCAGCTCCAGAGGTTGTGCTAAAGAAATCCAGAAATAGGAAGGCAGCAGGAGAAGGATCCTCTCAGAGGACACCAAAAGCTGCAAAAAAGAAAGGTAACACATCTTTTATTTATGTTACAGAATCAATAGTTATTCCAACATCTGAAACCATTCCCCCTCAACCAATAGAAAATCCTTCACCTCAAACATTTGTGGATTTTGACATAGAGTTTTACCCATCTATAACTCTTGGAAATTTCTTAAATGAACCTCACTCCCCCAATCCAAATCTAGAACAACATCAACCAGAACTTGCAAGAGTTCTCTCTGATATTGAACCGTTTGATCAATACTTTTCCTCACCAATCCCAGAAAATCCAAACACTTAATCTCAATAACCAGAAAATCCACAACCACACTATCCTCAACCAGAACATAAAAACCTCAACTCACCCCAACCAGAAAATGAAAACCCTCTCACTCCTCAATCTGAAAATCCATCTTCTAAAACACTTGAACCAGAAATTCAGCACGCTACCGCAAACCAATCAGAAGACTCTGATACCACTACCCCAATTCTTGGGATAATAGAACATCTTACGATTCGTTTACCTCTCTCCATTCATGATATTCCAGAAACACCTTCACCATATGAATCCACACCACCAAACACTCCTCACTCACCAATCCTGATTTCTGATTCTTCAACTACCTTACCAATCAACCGTCCAGCTGATCACCTTAGAACTGTCATTGATATAGAAGCGATGGACCATCTAGCTTCCACCTCAAATAAAATTGCCATCCCCAAACCCAAACCAACCTTAACCAAATCAGATGTTGGTAAGAACCTGTTGAGTTTTGAAACAGAAATAAAGGAATGGGTTACTTCTTTGAAGCAAGCAAGTTAAGAGAATTCTAATCTTGCTGCTTTTGATTCTCTGTGGGATAGATTCAGAAAATGGTTCAATGTTAAATCCCAGAAGCTGAAAGAATTGAGCTATGAGATGGCTCAGCAGAACTTCAGTGATAAGCTGAAAGCCTTCAAAGATCAAGTTCTAAGCCACTGGGACAAGAAAGAAATTCTTCTGCTAGAAAATGCTCCCTAGAAAGCGCACCAACCTTCAGAAGCCACTGAACCAAATTCTGATAGTCACCCTTTAACTATTGCTCCAGAAAAGGTAATTACAACAGAAGAAGTTTTTCAATCAGAAGAGGCTGCAAAGTGTTCTGAACGACATGCAACCCCTGAAGATACACCAACTTCGTCTCTAGTCATGCAAAATCTGGAAGAGTTGAAGAATAAGAATGCTTTAATCCATGCCAAACTGGATAAGCAAGAAGGCATAAACAAAGAGATCAAGGATATATTTGACAAACAAGAAGATACAATAAAATAAATCAAAGACATTCTGGAAAAGTGGGAAGAATCAAGAACTCAGATTAAGAGCTTGCTGGAAGCGTTGTTCACATGCCTTCCCCCTCCTTCTTAGATTTTCTTTAACTTTTTATCTGTATTTTTCATCTTACCCTCTTTGTTTCTGAAAAATGTCATTGCATTCTGTTTTCAATATAAATCATCTTTTTGACTCTGATTATATTTCTTTTTGATAGCTGACAAAAAGGGGGAGAACGTAAGATATTTTCAATAACAGTATACCGGGACAAAGTCTCAAACATTCTAAATATCTTAACTTATATGTTTTCTGAAAGCTTGAACAGGAACATATTCTGATAAGGACAGAAGGAGATGCATCAAAAGCTCTGACGAGAAGGAACTTCAGGGAAGTAACTTATCTCTATCTGAGTAATCAACTCAGGGGGAGACTCTCTTAAGCTTTTTTGTTCTATATATTTTTTTTTATTGAAAATCCTAGTTTTTGTCATCATCAAAAAGGGGGAGATTGTTACAAAATAGTTTGATTCTACAACCCTTAATTAGAGTTTTGATGATAAAAAACACAAAGAACAAATATGCACTCTAAATTTATGTTGTTTCTTATACAGAAGTTCTGACTGAAACAACATCAGAAGTTAAACCACAGAGGCTTTCAAGCTGAGCTAATCAGAATGTTCTAAAGAATGATGATAAGAATCTGCATTAAAGTAAAAGATACTCTAACTCTGAGCAGAATTCTAATATACCATCAGATCTTCACATCTCTGAGTCATCAAAGTTCTGAAGTAAAAGCAGCATGCAAGATTCTAGTTATGAAGCGTTACTTTTCAATTAAGACAATATCGTATGCAACGGCTTCATTCAGACAAGAATCTTCTCAATATGGAAATTGCATTAAGTGTTCATCATCACGCTTTATTTTAGACAAGATTTTCACGCTATATAAACAAGCTTAAAGGACAAATCATTTACGATTTTTGACACGCGACTGCTCATACATCTTAAACGCTGCAAATATTCATATTCTGTTATACTCTCAAATTGTGTAAAATCACAGTAGTGATACAGTTTTTGTAACGAAAAACAATAGTACATAGTAAATTATTTTCTTTTGATTAAGCTAGTTTAATTTGAGATAAATCGGGTTGTGGTTGTACTCAAGAAGACTTTGGCAGTTGTCAAAGTAGTATTGTAATCAGTTTTGATTAGTGAATTAAGTCCTTGTCGGAGAGAGGCAAAATCACCTTGGCGGGTGGACTGGAGTAGTTTGAGATCAAACGAACCAGGATAAAAATATCGTGCCTACTGCTTTTGTTTTTAAGTTTCAATTCAACCCACCCTTCTTGTCTTTTTCACAACTTCAAAGTTTTCATTCGGTCTAATGGAAGTTCTTTTTCCATAGAAGTCGGTACCATAATCACTCTTGAAGAATGCAGGTCCTTGGTTTCTCTAGTGAAGAATGTATTATGGTTTTCCCTTTAGTGGTGTGGTGATTAACCTCCCCAATGAAGTGGACCTGAATCCCCCAGTGAATGTTTTGATGATTTGGTGTCCATCTACTTTACTTGAGATTGGTTTTGTAATCCCCAGTAAGAGCGTTACTCTTGAAAACATTTGTCTCCTCGGTGAAGCCTGGAGAAGGATGTTCTATCCCTGTATCTGTACTATTCTATCACTTTATTTTGTTTAATTCCGGATTATGTTTCTCCTCAGTAAAGCTAAAGCAGGAAGTAGGTTATGTTTCCTCAGCTGACATTTACCCTTTTTTTGGAATGATCATCTTGGATGTGATTTAGCCGAGTGTTGTTTGTGCCCAAGGTGGTTTTGCCTGGTTACTCCCAGTGTTGTATATCTGTTTTGTCAGCATACGCATAATAACACTCATACACTCATACATTCATACATACATCATGCATAGCTAAAATTGGCAAACCATTGTTCATTAACATTTTTTAATATTTTTGTTGACATATCACCCTGTTTTGTAGAGTTACGTTGTCTTCTATTCAATAGAGTGTTGGCCTTAAGCAGAAAGCATATATTCTTTTAATTTCCCCACTGAGTTATCCCACGTGGAAGATTTTTGCTTTAGCCTTCTTGTACAACTCTTTGTTTAGATGGATTTGGTTTTTCCCTCTTGAGTTTATTTCTCAAAGATGTATTTTGGTTGACTGTTTCATTCCAGTTTATTTCTGATTTGAATCTTTGGTTTCCCAGCAATATTATTTACTCTAGATTTTTGAAAGCTTCGAGTTTTGGTTTGTGCATTTATTTTGCACAAGAAGACTTTATCTCCTAAGTAGGAATATCGTGGAATTTCCCTAGGAAGTCATATTTCATTCGCCAGGAAGCCATATTGTTCTCCCCATAAATTCATTTCTTTTTACAATCCTCCATGACAACAAGTGACAAGTCTCTTTATTTGAGCAACTTGTGCTTCCCTATAAAAGTCGACGTAACTTTTTTTTGTTATCTCCTCTATGAGTGGATAGTTTGCAGTCTGTCATCGATTTACGCCAGCGGATGGCAAGACTTTCAAATTCGCAGAGACAATTCGTTGTGAAATCTTGGCAGGTGGAAGTCTCTTTATTTGAGACAACTTACCCTTTCCAGGCAAAGTGCCTCGGTTAAAGAAGAAGTTTAGACCCGTTCTAGGCGAAATGCCAGAATTTTGGGGAAACTTGTTATCTTTTTGCTACCTTCATTGAATGTTGGTGGTTCATCTTCAGTGAACGGCGATGCTATGATATCTTCTCTCTCTATCTTCAGTGAATGTTGGTAGATCACCATCAGTGAAAGTTGGTGTTTGTTATCATTTTGCTACCTTCAGTAAACGTTGGTAGTTCATCATCAGTGAACGGAGGTGCTATGATATATTTTCTCTCTACCTTCAGTGAAAGTTGGTAGGTCACCTTCAGTGAAAGTTGCTGATTGTTATCTTTTTGCTACCTTCAGTTAATGTTGGTAGTTCATCGTCAATGAACGGCGGTGCTATGATATATTTTCTCTCTACCTTCAATGAAAGTTGGTAGGTCACCTTCAATGAAAGTTGGTGATTGTTATCTTTTTTCTACCTTCTGTGAATGTTGGTAGTTCATCATCAATGAACAGTGGTGCTATGATATATTTTCTCTCTACCTTTAGTGAAAGTTGGTAGATCGCCTTCAGTGAAAGTTGGTGATTGTTATCTTTTTTCTACCCTCAGTGAATGTTGGTAGTTCACTGTCAGTGAATGGCGGTGCTATGATATATTTTTTATCTACCTTCAGTTAAATTTGGTAGGTCACCTTCAGTGAAAGATGGTGATTGTTATCTTTTTTCTACCTTCAGTGAATGTTGGTAGTTCATCGTCAGTGAACGGCGGTGCTATGATATATTTTCTCTCTACCTTCAGTGAAAGTTGGTAGGTCACCTTCAGTGAAAATTTGTGATTGTTATCTTTTTGCTACCCTTAGTGAACGTTGGTAGTTCGTCGTCAATGAACGGCGGTGCTATGATATATTTTCTCTCTACCTTCAGTGAAAGTTGGTAGGTAACCTTCAGTGAACGTTGGTAGTTCATCGTTAGTGAACGGCGGTGTTGTGATATATTTTCTCTCTACCTTCAGTGAAAGTTGGTGATTGTTATCTTTTTGCTACCCTCAGTGAATGTCGGTAGTTCATCGTCAGTGAACGACGGTACTATGATATATTCTCTTCCTACCTTCAGTGAAAGTTGGTAGGTCATCAGCAGTGAACATTGATGATTGTTATCTTTTTGCTACCCTCAGTGAACGTTGGTAGTTCATTGTCATTGAACAGCGATGCTATGATATATTCTCTTCCTACCTTCAGTGAAAGTTGGTAGGTCATCAACAGTGAATGTCGATGATTGTTATCTTTTTGCTACCCTCAGTGAATATTGGTAGTTCATCATCAGTGAATGGCGATGCTATGATATTTTTTTTCCTTCTACCTTCAGTGAACGTTGGCAGCTTACCGACAGTGAACATCGGTGTTGTTATTTCTTTTCTCTCTACCTTCAGTGAATGTTGGTAGCTTTACCTCCAGTAGGAGTTAGTGTATCCTTTGACCATTTTACCATCCTCTCTGATTCAGGTCTTTTCGATCCACCAGTGATTTATTTTTCTGGTTGGGTTACTCTCTTGTTTCTTTATTTTTTGTTACATCCCCAGTGATGTTTTGTGTCCCTTTGGAGTTGTCCATGTGCACTCATATTCATAAGCATTGCATGGCATCTTAGGGCCAAAAATAGGTTTTGTTTTATATTTAAGTATCTTCGATCGCGTCGACATGAAGATTTTTAACCTTCGTATCTCCGGATAGAAGAAACTTAAATAAGGATAGCTGTTGTAGTCCAATTTTTGCCCCTAAGATCCCTTCATCATACCATGTTGAGTCATTCACAATAAGATCACATTAGGATTCTTGGTTCCCCTCCCTATATTTAGCTTGCTCTTTAAGGAATCACCAAGCACCTTGACTTGTGTTCTTTTGTGATCATGAATATTTTTGTCTTGATTTCTCCTCTTAATTAATAAAATGCAATGTTGGTTTGTCTTGCTTGTTACTAATATAGGTAAAGGCAATGGGATTTAACAAGTTGCTCCATGGGTTCATGAGTTTATTTCCATTCCCTAGTCAATAAAGCTTGAGAAGTTCAAACCTCACCATTGGATTTGTTTTGGAAGAAATGGCATGGCAAGGTTATTTTGGTTCACCATATTTCAAGGTTATCAAATTTGGTTCAAAAGCACAAGGGATTGATTGGAGAAGTTGTCATGCTTGGACAAGGCTTTGTTCCCATTGGTCACAAATGCATATTTCTCTCAATTATCAAGATATGGAAGTGGTTTTGGTTGCTATGAGTTATCTTTATGATCCTCAACAACTTATATTTACAAAGCATTTGTGTTGGTACAAGAAGTTTATTCAAAATTGTCAAAGTTCCTCAAGGCATGTTTCTTGATCTAAGAGCTAGGGTTTTGAACTTCAAAGGAGTATATCTTGCTCATCTTTTGGTATTTTTGAGTGATTCTAAATACATACTTCTCTTCAAAGGGTTATCAAAAAATCACTTCAAAATTTCCAAGGAGTTTTCATGTGGAAGAAACTTGATGAAGAATAAAGATTACAAGTCCTCCAGATAAATCCCCAATTTTCCATGTGTGACTTCAAATGATCATAACTTGGTCAATTTTTATCACCTTGAGCCTATTCTTTTTCCACAATGATCTTGAGGATGTGAACTTTATTCCTTCTTTTATGTACAAAGTGAGAAAATGGATGGAAGTTGCCTTAAGGATACAAAAGATTATAGGTCATTTCATGATTTTTTTCCCAACATCAACGATTTATAACTCTCTCAATTTTTGGAGATTTTGAATGGTTCAAGTCCCAAAATGTCATTCAATAGGTCTATTGCATGCCATATTTTTTGGTCAAGAGTAAATTCCAAGAGGAAGGCCATGTTTGGATGCAAAACATTATAGGTCACTTTTGACGAAAAATTTGAAATATTTCTAAGTATGGAAAGTCAACCCTTTTTCTCCAACTTTGACTCAATGCAACTTTCAACTCAAGCATCCATTTGATCCCATTCTTTTTCCATTGCAAACATGTAACCTCATCTTTCTAAAGCATCAAGAATCATGCCCTATGACCCCTTGAGCTGAGAATGCCATAATTTTGAAGTTGGTAACTTGGAACTGAAGTTTCATCTCAAGTCAGATTTTGAAATCTTTATTTTTCCTTCTAATCACAAGTTTTCCACGCGTTTATGCCTCTAAACATGTTTAATGAAGTTCCAGAATTGTTTAGCAAAACAAAACGTGCATTTTGGATGAGTTTTGATCAAATTAGAAGTCACATTTTTCTTGTTTGCAACTTCATACGATTTCCATCCAAACTTCATTATTTCACACGCTTGGACATTCCATTTGATTCCCTATAAATAGAGGGTCACCCCCCATTCATTTCCTCAAGCTTGGATAGCCAGAATCACCCTGCCAAACTTTTTCCATAACTTAAAATTCAGCAACTTCGAAATCCATTCTCAAGCCTTTTTCAATCCAATTTTTCCATTAATTCACCTTCCTTGATCTTCCCTGAAGCTAACCATATAATCACATTCAAGAATCGTGCCCTATATTGCTCTATAGAAGTCCAATTTCAGAGCTCTGCAACTCAACTTCAATAGATAGATTCCTTCATCAATTCTTCAAAACTTTGATATCATTGTGATGCTCTCATTGCCCTGGTTCTAGTTGCAACACTTGTTTTTTACTGGAAACACGTTTTGACCATGAAATTTCAAATCTCTTTTCAAAACTTTCCTTCCAAATTGCTTGAGCTACAGTTTTTATAAATTTGTCGCAAATGTGTGGTTATCTTCGTCTTGAAGAGACGAAGCGAATGGCATAGGTATTGTGCTCTAAGTTTATAGATTGAGCAAACTGGTTTTGGGACTAGATGGAGGTTGAAGATGACCAACGTATCATCTTCTAACCAACGAAGGCGCGCCATCCGTGTTTTTCAAAAATCTGATTTAATTAATGATCCTATGCATTATTCACTAAAGTCCATAACATGCACAACGTGCCAGGTCCACTTGATCTGTTTACTAACGTGTTTTGACATTGATCAGATGGCCCATATTTTTTTGGTTTTTATTTTCTTTTCTGATTTTTATATTTAATCATTTTAAACTTCAAAAAATCATAGAAAATTCATTTTTAGTCCAAAAATTTTGAAAAATATTTTTGATTATTCTCTTTCTGATTTTTATTTTTTCACAATTTAATTTTGTGTTTTGGTATTTTTTATAAATTTTCACTTTATTTGAATTGTTTTAAATGTTTAAAAATATTTTTATGCATTTTTAAATTCTGAAAAAAATTATGGAATGGTCCAATGATATTGTGACAAATATTGGTGACCTCACTTATTTTTTATTTCTGACTTTGGTATTTTTTTTATCATTTTTAATTTATTTTATTCATTTCTTTTAATTTTAAAAATAGTTTCTGACTTTAAAAAATTACCAAAAAATTTATAAAATCATTTGAGTCCTTTCCTGGTTTTTCTATGGACTTACTTTTTATTTCTTGATCAATTTGAATATAGTTGATATTTTTCTCTTTTATTTCTATTTTAAAACATTTTTTAAACCTTTTTTGTAGATATTAAATGTAATATTATTTTTTGACTATTTTCTGGCTGATCTTGGGTGAAATTTTTGATCATGAACTTTATTAACATCATTGGATCAATGGTGTTGAGTCTAACTCCATAAAAATGGATGAATAATTTTAATAATAGTTTGATTAAATTTAATTAAAAAGTGGTTTGTATATTCTCTCCACCCCTCTTCATCTCATCCCTTTCTTATTGCACTAAGTGTTATTGGAGTATGATCTCTATATCATGTCTCAAAACAAATGGTGCATAGATTGCTATTGACCGGCCTCAAAATAGGTGCGACTTCTATATAAGTCCACTTACGATTGCTTAACATAACGCTAAATTTTGTCCCGATTCGAATAAATGATCATTCGTGGCCCAAACTTATGTTTGCAAGCCCAAGTATGTTAATTTGATCTATTTGATCCAATAACCTTGAGATTCATTGTGTGGAGGCTTTAATTCTACCAATCCTCTAATGGATCTACAACACCTTTGGTCAACGCGGATCACTTAAACATCGTTGATCATTAAATAGTACTCATGAGGATTCCAAATGGATGATATACTTGACAAAAAGCAAATGCAACTTATTGTGTGGAGGCTTTGGTTCTACCAATCCTCTAATGAGTTCCAAATGCAAGTTTCAAGATGATCATCCAACTAACCACTAATCACTAATAATTGACTTTATCCTTTATTTTTATTATATGCCCCTTTTATTTTATGCATTATCTACTTTTAGCATTTATATTTCATGCCATTTTCATCTTTTCTCATTTGAGTATTTACTTGTCATTTTTATTTTTGCTTACTTGAGCTTCACTTTTCTTTTTCAAAACACCTAATAATCAACATAAACCCTATAAATCTTTAATGATACTTGGACTATTTGGTTACTATCCTTGGAATTATGGAGCATTAGACTTTTTGGACTTAGGATTAGAAACCTTGGCCTATGATTGGAGACCTTGTGATCTTATCTGATTATTTTGTCTGGAGCTCTTGAGGTTTACCTCAAGATATTAGGTTGTTTGTTTGTTTTGTGTGCGGGTTATTGTGATTACACTCTTTGTTTGTAATATGGAATTCACCCATATACAGCCGTTACTCTTCCCAATTTTTGTGAAGACTTAATACACTTGAAGTTTGGTTATTTCAAGAGGTCTAGTATCATTGCTTGTTTGGTTTCAATCCAAAGAATGAGAATTATATCTTGGCTCATGGTGTCAAGTATTGGATTCTTGTTGGTTAAATGGTTCTTCTCCCTAGCTTTTACCTTATGCTTTAGGATAGTCCCTTCTTCTCCTCCCATCTTCTTTAATTTCAAAAATCTTCTCTCTCCTTTTTGAAAAACTCTTCTTGTTTTTTTTTTAACTTGAACCACTTTCATAATAAACTTGGACTTAGGTCCATGCATTTTCAAAACATTTTCATAAATAAACTTCAATAAACTTAATAATACTTTGACATTTTATTTTGTGAGAAGACTAAAAGTCAATCAATCTCATTTCAAACCATTCTGCCACTTTGGCTTTTATCTTTAAACTTTCCTCAAAAAGATTGGACTCTTGTCAATCCTTGTAGTGATGCAAACAACTATACTTCTACAATATGTAATGAAGAGAGATATTTTCCACTTGGTTGTTGAGTGAGGCATTGTTGATTTTAAAATCCAAGTCATATCCTCCACTTTGAGATGATGAAAATTCTCCTTTCTCATGATTGTGGGTAGTAAGTATATTTTCCACACGGACAATGACAATGATGTCTTATCTCATAAAATTAATCAACACACTTGTATTTTAAATTTTTTAAAAGAGGAACAATGTGTACCCTGATCCCCTATTGCACGGAAGGTGGTACGTAGGTACTAAAGGTTCGCAACTGCGACGGGTGCAAAAACCATAAAAATATATTTATTTTCTCGCCTCCACCATCCATTTTTATACAACATTTTTATAGCCAAAATATACAGATTTTACAAAGAGGTTCCTGTGGAGTACCGTAGATGTTTAGGGTGCTAATACCTTCCCTTTACATAACCAACCCCCTTACCTTGAATCTTTCTCCCATTTTTTAGGTTATTCTCACTTTTCCCATTCCTTTGGAAACAATAAAGTGCGGTGGCGATTTTATTTTGATTTGTACAAGTCTAGTCAATCCCATGGCTTAGTCTTAAACATTTCTACCACTACAATATCCTGCTGTTGATTTTCGATCTTCAGCATCACTACACTAACTCAAATCAGTGTATTCCACTAACTTCCATTCTTTTCCTTTATCAGCTGCAAGAAAAAAAATGCCATTATTGAAAGTTCCTTTGAGATACCTTAGTAGCCTCTTCACTGCTGCTAGATGTGATACATTTTACTTCTACATGAATCTACTTACCATACCTACACTATATGCTAAGTCAGGCCTTGTATGACAAAGGTATCTCAATGATCCAATAAGTATTCTGTATTGGGTTGGATCGACATCATCTTCATATGCATATTTCGACAGTTGCAGTCTTAGTTCTGCAGGTGTCGAAGTTGAGTTACATTCTTCTATCTCAAACATCTTTAGAATTTCTCTTGCATATCTTCTTTGATGCATCATCAAACCCCTACTGCTCTTGTAGAATTCGATCCCAAGGAAATATGAAATCTCACCCAAATCAGACATTTCGAATTCCTTGTTGAGATCATCTTTGAAGTCTTCGATCTCACTTTTGTAGCTACCTGTTATTAACAAATCATCTACATAGAGACATAGTATAAGAAATTCACTATTTCTTTTTCTTACATATACTACATGTTCAGTTATGCACTTTACAAATTCCTTCTCCTTTAGGAAACTATCAATTTCTTATTTCAAGCTCTTGGAGCTTGTTTCAATCCATACATGGCTTTATGCAGCCTGTACACCTTTCTTTCTTCATCATGTTTCACAAACCCAACTGGTTGTTTAACATAAACTTCTTCGCCTAAGGGTCCATTTAGGAATGCACACTTCACGTCCATCTGACATATATGCCAACTGTTTATTTCTGCTAGACTAACAACCAACCCGATTGTTTCGATCCTAGCAACAGGTGCAAAAACTTCATCAAAGTCTATTCCTTCTTTCTGTAGAAATCCTTTCACCACAAGCCTTGCTTTGTGTCGAGTTACTTCCCCTTTCGAATTCGTTTTCACTTTGTATACTCACTTGACATCAATTGCCTTCTTTCCTTGAGGCAATTCGACAAGTGACCAAGTGTTGTTGTCTTCGATAGACTTCACTTATTCGTTCATTGCTTTCACCCACTTCGAATCCTTTAATGCTTCAGTTGCATTAACAGGTTCAACATCTGTATAGAAAGCATAATGTACCAGCTCACCTTCATTATCTATCACATCATCTGATGTAATCACACAATCTTGCAATCTTGCAGGCATGCGTCTTGTTCTTTGAGGTCTGCTTGTACTTGGTATATCTGGTGGTTCCTCTTCTCTTTCGATTTGAGTCTCTGGTTCTTCAAGTAGGATTCCCACATAATCTTTCTTAACATTTTCAGTATAATCCCATTCTTTAAACTCATTTGTGATCACGTCCCTGCTGATCACAATCTTCTTATTCATTGGGTCGAACAACTTGCAACCTCCTATCGAATGATATCCAACTATAATTATTTGACTCGACTTGTCATCAAGTTTTCTTCTTAACTGATCTGGCACATGTCTATGTGAAATATATATAAATACCTTTATATGACTCAAGCTAGGATTCACATTAGACCAAAATTCTTCTAGAGTAATTCCTTCTAGCTTCTTCGTAGGACATCTGTTCAAAATGTATGTTGCAGTCGAAACAACTTCACCCTAAAACTCTTTAGGTAAATTCTTGCCTTTCAACATACTTCTCACCATATTCATGATGGTTCGATTCTTCCTTTATGCAATTCCATTATGTTGTGGAGTATAGGGTGGCACCGCGTCATGCACAATCCCTTCCTTTTCACATAACATGTCGAAGACTTTTGACACATACTCTCCACCACCATCAGTTCTCAAAACTTTGAGCTTTAAACCACTTTGTCTTTCGACCATAGACTTAAACTTGGCAAATACTTCGATCACTTCACTTTTCTTCTTGATCAGGTAAGTCCACATCTTTCGACTGAAATCATCTACGAATGTAACAAAGTATTTGTTACCTCCCATAAAATCCACCTGGATTGATCCATATACATTAGAGTATATGACTTCAAGAGTAGCCTTCGACTTGCTTCTTACATCCTTGCTGAAGTTATTCTTGTGTTGCTTCGCCTGCACACATTCCTCACATACCTCGTTTGGAATGTCGATTTCTAACAATCCTGAAACCATATTTCTTCTCTTCAAGTCTCTGATGTCTCTGATGTCTCTGAAGTTGAGATGGCCTAGTTTATAATGCCATAACCATTCATCTCTGCTAGCTGCAGACGAAAGGCACTTGTGCTCCATCACATTCAGTTCAATCTTGAAGGTTGTATTTTGAGACATAGGAGCCTTCAAGATTCATCTTCCATTTGCGTTCGATGACTCTCATCATCTTATCTTTGATCGAAACTTTATAATTCTTTTCGACCAACTGCCTTATACTGATCAAATTGCTCTTCATGCCTGGTATGTACGACACATTGAAGATTATTGACCTTTTTCCATCTTTCCTCATAATCATAACATCACCAATACCTTCAGCTGCTAGGGTATTGTCATTTGCAATTTTTACCATATTTTTCGTTGAGGGCTTTATATTGACAAACCAGTCTTTCCTTCCAGACAGATGTGAAGAGCATCTTGAATCCAAGTACCATTGGTCCTTGAATACATCTTCATCTCTTGTTGTGACCATCAACATCATCTCTTCTTCTTCATGTTTTGCAAACTTTGCATCACTTTCTTGATTCTTTTGTTTTTCTGGACAATCACTCGAATAGTGACCATACTTATGACAATTGTAACATTAAATGTGACTCTTATCAAGTTTTCGACCATCACCTCTTCCTCTATTTGCAACAACACCTCTTTGGTTTCCTTGGTATGGTCTTCTCTAATTCGACACGTTTCCTTCATTCTGGTTTCGTCTACCAGTCGATTTGTTGTAGCCGCCTCTACCTCTGTCGAACCATTTTCCTTTGCATTTGGTTTCTTTTGTTGAATGTGCCTGCAAAGCCACATCACTCTTTGACATGCCTGTAACTCTTTCATTCATTATTTGTTCATGATATTCAAGCGTCCCTTGAAGCTCTTCCTTTGTCAATTTCAACAAGTTTTTCCTCTCTTCTATAGCCACCACTACATGGTTGAACTTAGGAGCCAAAGATCTCAAGATCTTCGAAACAACAACTCTTGTTGTTAATGTTTCTCCACATACCTTGATTTGATTCACTAGTTTTGCAACTCTAATGAAGAAATCAGATATGCTTTCACTATCTTCCATCTGAAGTCATTCATACGTTCTCTTGTGAGTTTGTAACCTCACTTCTTTCACCTTTTCTGCACCACCAAAGGACTTCTCAAAAACATCACAAGCTTCTTTTGCAGATTCTGAATCGCTCACTTTTTCAAAATTTTCTAGACTCACACATTGATGAATTATAAAGAGTTCTTTATAACTCAGCTTCTCAAGTTATGTGTGTTTCTTCTTTTCTTCTTTTGAAGCGTTTTCTCCAAGCCTTAGAATCCATCTTTTACAAGATTCCAAAGACCTTGACACCTGAACAAAACTTTCATCTGTTTGCACCAATTCTCATAGTTGTCTACTTTCAGAATTGGTAGAGTTGCTGGATAATTTGCATTCCCATAATTTGCCATTGTGAATTATTTTTCTTCCTCATACGTTCTTGATCGATACTTCTCTTGAATCGAAACCGAGCTCTGATACCAGATGTTGGAAACCCACCAAATATCTATGATAAATTTCTACACAATGACAATGAATTATGAGAAAGAAAAGAAAAGAAAGAAGACAATTATTTTCTGCAAAGTTTCTCTCTGCCCACAAACTGTGGAAAACTTTGTTATTCAGTTGCAACTGCAAATTCTGTGAATACAACTTAATTGACTTAATTTCAAAACTAGGGGTTACTCCCTATTTATAGATTTAGCTTACTCCCTAATCCCAAAATTATAAAAGTCGAAAATACCTATTTTGATACTAAATCAACTCTATTCTATTTTAGATCAAATTTATTTAAATCTAAAACAAATATATTCTACTTTAGATCAAATCTATTTAAATCTAAAACAAATCTAATCTCTTCGACACGCATAATTTTCGACACTATGAATTACAATTTAACACATTTGACAGAAACAAACTTATCATGTTAGAAAGAAATTGTTGCTGATATTTTAAAAGTAATGTCCTAATATCATAATCCTCTTTATGTTTTATGTTACCATAATGTTTGAAATCGAATCAGGGTAATAATATAGTGACACACCTTAATATTAGGAAGAAACATACAAAACTTCATAAAAGAACACGGAGTTGTCCACTGTAGCAACTTACTTGGCAGGTTGATAAATTCATCACATATGTTGCAACAAATGGAAAAATTATTTAGTAAAAATGATAAGAAGTTAAATATTATTAACACATTGCAAGATGTTATAGTTTCTTTTGTATTTCCTAAAAAACTACTTGTTGTAATTCTCATTCTACTTTTCAACTAAAATAGTAAATTTGAAAGTCGTGACACCTTCGGACGTGGAAAGTAGAGTTCTTCCCGCAAAAAAGTATTCTTCTACTTTTATGATTAGTTTTCCTAGCCTTGTTTATCAATAGAAAACCTAAAAAAAATTAGTACATTATACACACTTCGAAATAAGATATGGGTATGTTCATAACTCATATTTTGATGCTTAAAGCTTTAATTTATTTAAGCATGTTGTCAAAGAAATTAAAAGTCAAATACCTAGAAAAATTAGGGGAAAGGAGATAAAGGTTCAGATTACCTTGTTGAGGTAGAACGTTAGATAGAAATATGGCATTACGACGATAAGAACCAACAATATATAGTCATATTACACAATCTTATGTTGGTGTTGCTTTTTATGTCCTTCAAGCTTTTGTTAGTGTTGTTATTTCTAGTTATAGTGGTAGCAAATAAAGATGTCAACTTCCTCTATAATCGATCCATGCCTTCAAGAACCTAACAGTAATTGAAAAATACAATCGATATCAATATTTCACAGTTACATGTGCATAACTATGTACTACAATACATTGTAGTTAATACTGTACTAAACAATAAACTGAATTTTTCTATAAAATTTAATAAAAATATAAATTATAGCTCATGCCAATCGTATACATGTTACACAACATCCAACCCTTCCACGATATAACAACACTCCATTTTTCATCCAGGTAATAGAGACAGTGCAAGGACACTGACATAACCGGTGAATGAGCTTATAATGTAACATTGACGAAGATGGCATCTAAAACATTTACGGAGATGACGCATGACTATTACTGCACAATAAAACATTAAAGAAATCGAAGTAGTTGCGAAGTCGATAGTGATAGTGATAGAGGAAGCCGAAAATTTTAGAAAGATAGAGTATGAAACAGACACGGGGTCGCCAAGAGGTATATCGGCAAAGGAATCAAAGCCAACGCTGACAGAGACGACATAGGGGGTTGCCGAAGGTGCGAAGGAATTTCAGTCCCAAGTGGAAGTTGTAAGGCTCTATGGAGTTTACCTGATTTTTTGAGGAACTAAATCAATCATGGAGGATTATTTATCAGAGATTGTTTGGAATACATAAAGCCTTAATAATGTAGAAGCGACATTTTAGAAGCCTTGAAAGTTAAAAAATCGTGATATGTCCCTCGTAGAATGTAAAGAACCTTCTATTATCTATCTATAAAAATCTAAGTATTTATAAATTCATATTATACCCTTCTAATAAAATTTAACTTTTAGTCTAATTCCAAAGACGCATTAGTCTTTTGATAACACAACTTTCACCACATTTGTTTGGCATTTAATACATCTGATGTGTCATCACATCACATGGCAAAAATTTTTTATCATTAGAAAATGTTATTATTATGCCAAAGAATATTTGGATTCTTGGAACCGAAACCCATTAAAACATTTTCATTCACGTTCATGCATAACACTTTTAGTTCCCAAAAACCAAATTGAAGAGTCACTCAACAATAAAAATCAGACGCTGCAAATCGGAGAGTCACACAATAATAAACACTAATTGGCTGTAATTCCCATAATCTCTTGAGTTTTTCCAAACTAAACCCTTGAAGTATTACATGTACCTATGTTTGTCATGTTCAATTCCACAAAAAGTTTCATCATTTCAACTGTTGGAGAGAAAAATGTAAAACTGGATGTGGAATGCATCTGTGACATGTTTTATTCTCTCTTTCAGAATCGTCTTCTCTCTTTAAAAATTTAAAAATTTGTGTGCTTAAATTTTGTTCGTTTTGTTTACAGATTAAAGAAATCTAGTCTTGCACGTTTAACATAAAGAAACACAAAATACTGTTGGAGGAGTTCAATTGTTTTTTGGATTTATTTCTTCATAAATGAATTGGTTGGGTTTTTTTTTTTATAATAGGCTGGAGCCAAATCAATATTTGCTATAGATCAAAGATTTGAATTCATATGTTATTCATGCTTTTTAAATCAAATTATATGTATAACTTACTAAACTGATATAGATAAAAGATTTGAATTCATATGTTATTCATCCTTTTTGAATCAAATTATATGTATAATTTATTGAACTGGTATAGATAAATGATTTGAATTCATATGTTATTCATCCTTTTTGAATCAAATTATATGTATAAATTACTGAACTGATATAGATCAAAGATTTGAATTCATATGTTATTCATCCTTTTTGGCATTATTAAGCAAGACTATATCTAATTTGAAAGATCTATATGGTAGAATCTTGGTTAAGTCCACTATGAAAGAGCATAAAATTGACTATATGTGGGGATTTTTCAGTAAAATTGGATTCCCTATTTGTAAATTTAATGAGTGAATTTACTATTTGAAATTGATCTATGTTATAATTTGGTTTGAAAATGATATGTTGCGATCAGATTGCGAAGTTGTTTTGGAATCGCTCATATGGCTGAATCTGCAATATGGATGAAATGAATTAGCAATTATCTTGTTTATAATATCTTAATTTTACTTCAATATCAAAGTTGAATTTTAGTTTTTTTTAAAGATCAATTTAGATCTTTAAAATAAATATTTTTAAGTTATTTCTTTTATTCATCATACAATTAATATAAATATATAGTAAATTATTAATTGTAATTGATTTATCGATATTTTTATATCTAATTTTTTATTTACTTACTGATATCTACACTAATAGTTGTTAAAATATTATTTTTCTTATTTCACTATTTATAATTATTTGATATTCTTAGAACAATTTTTTTTTTATTTTTCTCATTCCTATATAAAATTTAACATTTTATTTATTTTATTTCTCTTTTCTACTCAATTTTATTTTATCAATAGAGGAGGGATTTGCAATATTTTTAAAACCAACTCTCCTTTATTTTATTATTAATTATTAGAATTTGATATTGAAAGAGTGGATGAATATAAGTGGGGGTGTTGGCATATAACTTTTCATTTGAAAAACATATGAATAATTTAATTTTTCAATTTAAAATATTTTCACTATAAAAACAATTTTAAGGTTGTCTTTTTAACTTAATGTGATATGCTTATACCATATTTTGATTTTTAGGTGTATAATACTATTAATTTGGTTTTTTCATTATTTAATTTTTTATTAAAATTCAAAATTCTTACTTGAAATAAAATATATTTTGTAATTATCTAGATTTTAAAAAAAAGATTGATAAAAACAAAACAAAATAATTCTCCATAATTATTATTTATTTCTTAATTTTATTTTAATATCAAAGTTAAGTTTTAGTTTTTTTTTAAAGTCAATTTATATCAGTAAAATAAATATTTTTAAGTTATCTCTTTTATTCATCATACCATTAATATAAATATATATTAAATTATTAATATTGTAATTTATTTTTCGATATTCTTAAATATAATTTTTTATTTACATATTGATATCTAAACTAATAATTATTAAATTATTATTTCTTTATTTACCTATTTATTATTATTCAATAGTTTCAAAAGTTAGAATAAAAAGATTTTTGTTTTTTCTCTTTTTTATATAAAATTTAATACTTGATCTATCTAATTTTATTTTATCACTAAAGGAGTAGATTTACAATATTTTGAAAACCAACTCTTTCTTATTTTATTATTAATTACCGTAATTTGGTATTGAAAGAGTGAATGAATGTCAAGTGAGGGTGTTGGCATATACATTTTCATTTTAAAAACATACAAATAATAATTATGAAAAAATGACAGTCATGAATAAATGGTAGTCATGAAAAAATAATGATAAATCATAATCATGAAAAAAATAATGATAAATGGTAAAAATTTATAAAATCATTTTTATAAACAGGAATAATTTATAAATAATTTTTATAAATTCAAATATTAGTACAATTGGTTTTAACATGATATAATTACTTTTACAAACAAAAATAAGTTACAATAATTTTTATAAACAAGAATAAATTATAAATATTTTTATAAACGTAAAAATTTAACTATTGATACAATTATTTTTGTTCTGGACTGACCCGACAGTCATAGTGGGCTCAGTCTGACCCCATCTTTCGGAACAGTCTGTACACCAATGGCCCGAATTCTCCCGCTCTCTATCGGGCATTATCGATCATTCACCCTCCCGAGCCAGCATTGACATTAGATGATCGATGAACATCTCTCGGTCTTCTCAAGTCGCGTAGACAACCAGGAACCGACCAGACTATTACCCGTAATCTACCTTCTCCTCGGAACCAACGGCTAGTTGCGGGCACATCTGCCCGGTATGACCAAGTCCTGACTGTTACCTCTTTTTGCGGATCCACATATCCAGGCCCAAGAACAGAAACCAATGGCCACGCGCCAGGGGCATTATACATACCCTCACACACGTGAGGGGCAGGTATCGAATATTCACTATGCGCAACTCATACCTTAACATTTTGCTTGTATCTCTTTGCCCTCATTCTTACTGACTCGTCGTAGTGCCTTGCAGGTACAACCCCCTTTTCCCCCCTCGATATCACAACCCGACTGAAGATCATCATTCGGCCACCTTGCAGGTTTTGATCAACCGGTAAGATCAGTGGCGCCATCTGTGGGAACTTACCATTCATGGCCGACCAAGGTGATCTCCATTTGCCGAAAATACTATTCTTTCCCATGCGTATAAAGTCAACGAAAACTAGGAACACCCTCACCTCGAGGACAAACTAGGTTTCTGAGACGACTAAACTACGTCTCCAGATTCAACTGACGCCCGACGCATTGAAAATTAATTCTTGGACGATGGACATCCCAAGAATCCCATCGAGGAGCTTCCAGAAATCCTACGACCAGTTCCAATCCCTCACAATGTTGGCCCAGCCATGGCAGCACTACTCGCTGCCATCAACCAGACCAACGCCATCATCCTACAATAAAACCAAAGGATAAGGGCCTTGGAAAACAAGTGGTCGAGATCTTCTCCTCGAAGAGCCCAGCGACTAGATTCTCCCAGTATATCACCACATAGGCGTGGACTCCCTCCAAGAAAGGAGAAACACGATGTTTCTTTCTTCAAGAAACACAACCGTACACCTCCTATAAAAGACCAAGACTCTCCTTCGTCCAAGAGGAAGAAGGACGACCGCCAGATCGACCATGCTCGATTACCTTCAGCTGAACCAAGAAAGAAGCGGAGGAGCCCATCTCCCGGACGAGACCGCAATGATCGACGGAGTAGAAATCATCACTCCCCTTCTCCATCACCCATTGAAAGAGATGACAACGAGCCCTGTGGCCCGTTATTGAGGGAGATTACAGTAGCCCAACTCTCTGTCGGCCTGGAGAAACCACCTCCGTTGGGAATCTACGATGGAACGACGGACCCCGGCGAGCACATAGAGAACATCGATGCTTTACTCGACTATCAGGGAGTCATAGGGACCATCAAGTGTAGGTTGTTCTCAACCACTCTCAGGAAGAGAGCAATGTCCTAGTACAAGAGTCTCCCGGAAGAATCTATCACCTCCTGGAAGCAGCTCAAGAGGATATTCTCGAGGAACTTCACCGCCTCCCATTCACATCCCAAGTCAGAAGCTTCGCTCTAAGCGATCATCCAAGGCAAAGATGAATCTATTCGGGCATACATCGAACGCTTTAATAAAGAAGCGGTACTGGTCTCTACGACCGACAACATGAAAAAATATCTCCTCGAGCGTGGGCTCCGTCCTCGTGGCGACTTTGCTAAGGCTGTAGGCATCAAGACGCCAACCATACTCAACTCCCTACTCCTCAAGGCCCAGACGTACATCTAGTACGAGGGGAAGGAAGCCGCCAGCAGCGCCAGAGAATCCAGGCACAGAGAAAGTTGCAAGTCCTCAAGAAACGAAGAGCCCTCGACATCCCATCGAGGAGAAAAGAAACGGGAGGACAGACCCCGTGACCCCAAGTATTACAAAGGGACAGTTGGTCCTTTCCATGACTACACCCCTCTGACTACCTCGAGGGAGAGTATTCTATCTGAATGCACAAATTTTGAATTCAAGAAGGCTGGGGTACGCTTTCCCTGACAGACGCCTTCTAAGCCCGGGACTGGCAAGAGCAAATATTGTAGGTTCCACAAAAGTCACGGGAATAACACTGAGGATTGCATCCATCTCAAAGATGTAATCTAAATATTGATTCGAGATGGGAACCTCAAACAATACAAAAAGAAGGAGGGCCCCCTGGAAGAAGCACCAGAAGCTAAAAACGTCGAAGAAGGGAAGGACTCCCTCAACATCGACACTATTCCGGTCGCCATGAGCATCTCACGGTCGGAGGATTTCTACTACCCGGACTTGGAGAACATCCCACTACACTTCTCCTCTCACAGTCCCTGGGAATCATTCCTCGCCGCTATGGTCATCTCTGGAAGAGGATTCAACAGGCACACCGTTGGATCAGTAAAAATGAGATTCGACCAGCTCATCGAAGCTAACTCGAATATGGATGCCACACTCGACAAATTCTGAGGGGGTTATCACCCCCTTGCTTTCTACGGGGAGGATTTGCCCGGCGGAGCTCCGAATTTGACCATCCCACTACTCGAGAGAACCCGCATGGCGAATTTTGACGTGTGACGCGTACTGGTCGACCGGGGAAGCTCAGTGGACATCATGTACGCTTAGTTGTTCACCACCTTACAACTGAATGAAATCCATTTGACCCCATACATGGGATCCGACCTCCAGGGCTTCAATGGAGCCAACATGAAACCCTAGGGATACGTTGAGGTGATCGTCACCTTCGGGAGAGGGGTGAGGACAGAGCCATCAAGACCCAGTTCCTGATAGTGGATTACCCATCTCTCTACCAGTTTATCTTCAGGAGACCCACTCTCGTCGAGCTCATCGCGGTTCCCTCCACTGTTTATCTAAAGATGAAGTACTACACCGTCGAAGGTTTGGTCGCCACCCTCCACGGGGATATTCAAGCAGCAAGAAGGTGCTTCGAAGCTTTAGCCAGGGGCCTCAGTTCCATCAACGTTCAACCTCGAAGGACCACATGGGACGCACTTCCCTCCATCTCCGAGGAAGTCAAGCCGCTGCCGAGGGTCGACACTATCGATCTCGATAGTCGGTTCTCCAAGGAAGATCGTGTCGAGCAGAGAAGGAAGGGAAATGAGCCCATGGTCAAAGAAAAAGATTCGACCACTCCCGCAGGTCACAACAAACTCACAAGTCACGCACGGCCAATCCTGGACGGCGACTTAGAGCTATTTCCCCTTCGAGAATATCCCACCAGGGGAGTGAAGATCAGAGTGGACCTCCCCGACCTAGCAAAAAGGCAGCTCAAAGCTTGCCTGAGGGAAAATGCTGACCTGTTCGCATGGGGTGTAGCCGAGATGCCTGAATTGGATCCAAAAATCGCATGCCATCACTTGACCATAGATCCTGCTCTCAAGGTGGTCGTCCAGCGCAGAAGAAAACAGTCCTCCGAAAAAGCAGAGGCTGCAGAACTAGTTGTAAAAGACCTCCTAGAGGCATATTTTATTTCTGGAGCCCAGTACACAACCTGGCTCTGAAATTTAGTCCTTATTAAAAAATTTAATGGAAAGTGGTGCATGTGTATTGATTATACTGATCTCAATCGGGCTTGCTCGAAAGATGCTTATTCCCTCCCCAATATTGACAAATTGGTCGACAACTCGGCCAATTTCAAATTTCTATCATTTATGGATGCATACTCTGGTTACAACAAGATCCCAATGGCAAAAATGGACAAAAAATACACCGCTTTCATGACCGAATCAGGAAACTATTACTACAATGTAATGCCCTTCAGCCTGAAAAACGCAGTCACTACATATCAACGCATGATGAACAAAGCTTTTCACAACGAGATATGCGACATGCTAGAAGTCTATATGGACAACATGATTGTCAAGTCGACAGAAGAGATTAACCATACCCTCCACTTGAATAAAGTGTTCTAGGAGGTCATAAAGTGTTGGATGCGATTCTATCTAACAGAACGAGGCATTGAAGCCAACACCGACAAATGTTGGGAATGTTTTGAATTTATAATGCCCACCTTGGAGAAGTCCATCCAAATTCTGAACAGCATGCTCACTTCTCTCTCTCTCAATTCGTGGCAAAATCCACCAAGCACGCGCCCCCTCTATTCAAGTTCCTTCGTAAGGAGGCCGCCTTCGAATGGACGCCTGAATGCAAGCGGGGCCTTATTCACTTAAAATGAGTGCTATCTCAACCGCCCATCCTTTCTCGACCCGAGAAAGACGAGGTCCTCTACCTCTATTTGGCTGTTGCTTTTGAGTAATAAGAGCGGTGTTGTTCAGAGAAACTCTAGAGGGACGAAAACCAATTTAACATATCTAAGTTGGCAAGCATGGAGAGAAAAGGAGGGAATAAATAGGTAATACAGGAAATCCTTCCTCAACTGAGCATCCAAAAACCACCATTTAACTTAGGAGTGTTCACCATCGGGGACAGTGATTGTTGGATGACCCCCGTACACGATTACCTCACTAAAGAAAAACTCCCTGGCGACTCGAAAGAAGCAGCCTTCGTCAAATAAAGGGCTTTCTCATATGTATTGATCAAGGGCAGAACTTACAGGAGAGGTTTTTCCATTTCCTTTCTCAAATGCATCGACCAAAGAGGTGCAGACCGTATCTTGATCGAAATCCACGAGGGTATCAGCGGCCAACACCTTGGTGGAAGATCACTCGCAAGAAAAGCTCTGTGACCGGGATATTATCGGCCCACCATGCAACACAACACAAAAGAGAATGTGAAGAAATGCGACAAATGCCAACGACACGGGGATATGCATATAGCTCCCCCCCAGCGAGCTCAAATCCCCCTCATCTCCTTGGCCCTTCGCATGGTGGGGATTGGACCTCCTCGGTCCATTCGTGGTCAGGACGAATCAAAACAAATATTTGATCGTAGCAGTCAACTACTTCACCAAATGGATAGAAGTCGAAGCGCTGTCCAAAATCACCCTCCAAAACGTCCTTTGCTTCTACAAAAGAAACATCCTCGCTCGGTTCAGCATCCCACAAGAAATAGTCACCGACAACGAGACTCAGTTTGCAGACCACACCTTCCAGGAATTCGTCGCCAAGTTGGGAACCACCCAACACTTCGCCTCAGTCGAGCATCCCCAAACGAACTTCCAGGCCGGATCTGCGAACATGGTAATACTCAGGGGCCTCAAGTGAAGATTGGACGAAACCAAGAAGAAGTGGGTCGAGGAGTTACACAACATACTCTGGGTGTGACACGGTGGGAGAACTGACTATGGTTTTGCATTTGTTTTCGCAAATGTTTCAGTTTGAGCAAGAGTCGCCACCGACTTTTTATTTTATCCTAAGGAAAGGTTTAAAAAGCACAGCAAAAACCTTTGAGATGTTTTCTTGGGTTCGGGGAGTAGATTATAGAAAGGGAAGGTATTAGCACCCTTTCTATCCATGGTTATCCATGGGCTCTTAATTACTTGCTTAGATCAACTTGCCTTATTTTTCAATTGTTTGAAATGGTGCTCTTGTGTGTGTGTGGGTTTGAAAATGTTTTGAAAAGAAGCCAATGTGGTGGCAACTTTTGTAATGATCCATGTTGGGATGTATACAAAGGTGTATGTCTTTTGAAAAGGTTTTCATTTGTTTTTGAAAGTTTATTTTGAAAGTGTTGTGGGGTGTGGTTTTTAGAAAATAGGCAAGTGTTTTGTTTTTGCAAGTTTTGATTCAAGTAACTAAGAGGTTATCTACTCCTAAATTTCTCAAAGATTATTGTTATGTTTTAACCCTTTTGACAAGTTTGTTCCACCATTGTATTTGGTGGACAATCTTATGTTAGGATGTGAAAGGGACAGGCGCGGGTCATCGTTTAGACCATAATTGCAATGGTGCCAAGTATCTTTGGGCAATTTTCCTTAAGGGACTTGATCATTTGTTTAGGCAACTTTTTTGAAAGCGTCATCGAGGGACTATGATCATTTGATTTATGTTTGTTTTGCCCAAAGAGACCTAACATGCAATATGGCCCATTTATTGAAGGCAACAAGTGGAATACCCTAGGGGGTGCAAGTGTGATTGTGTATTGATTTCATGCATTTGTTTATCTTGCAATTAGGTCAAACTATTTGTTGTTTTTGATTCGCATACAAACCCTAATTCTAACATGGTATAATTAGAAAGCAATAAAGTGCGAAAAATAAATTTACTAAGCTATTACAACACAATATATGGGAAGGGGGGTACAAATGTTCAAATGGGAATTTTTGACAAGGAATTTAAACCTAAACTATTACATCAATATTGAATTATTTACACGATATTTAATTGCACAAATTAAATAAAATAAGAATAAATATGCAAGATGCAAAAATGGTTTTTTGTATGTATGAGAAAAAAGGTATTTTTTATGTCCAATAAACAAAATAAAAAGGATTATTTTTTTTTTGAGTTTTTATGTTTAGGGCAAAACCCTAATTTTATTAAATAAAATGTATTATTTATTTATTATGTACAATATTTATTTATTATATACAAAAATAAAATAAAAATGAAGTATATTTGTCAAAAGGTATTTTTATATTAAATATTAATAAGAAAAATAAAAGTGTGTATATTTTGTAATTTAACCTAAATATATTAATATCTATATAAATATTTGTATTATTTACTAATATGTATTATATATGCAAAATAATAATATTTAATATTTATGAAAAAAAAGTATTTTTTATATAAAATATTTTCAGAAGATAAAATAAAGTAAAAAATGAAAATAAAAATGTGTTTGCATATTTTTAGTATTCTTTAATAAAAGTGTATCTATTTATTTATTTATGTATAAAAACTAATCTAAACAAATAAATATCTAATAAATAGGAAAATGGTGCAAAAAATTATTTTTATATTTTTTATATTATGAGGAAAAATAAATAAGTCAAGCCAAAAAAAGAAAAGTCAAAAAATCATTAAAATAAACAAAATGGGCTCAGGGGGTGTAAAAGCAAAATCAGGGTGCAAAAAGAAATAACAAACAGGCCCAACCCAGGAAGTTGTTGTCTTCAACCTTCAGACAAACAAAATTAAAAAAAAACGCGCGCCTGCTTCTCAAATTCCTAACTCCTGATTCTTTGATCTTTTTCCAAATCTTCCAACATGAAACCTGTAGAGCTTGAAGCCACGATTCTAGACATATAAAGAAGTCAATCTAACTCTCAGAAATGAGAGAGAATTTCTTCTCCCCCAAATCCTGACCTAGTTTTTATGCCATGTTCAGACTTAAAATTCTCTAAGCATACATAATATAAATGAAATCTAACTACATGGGCATGTTCAGGGCTATGACTGTGACATGTTTTCTTCACAAACCTAAAGCTAACAATGCCTGGATAGAGAGATTCGTGTTCATGAACTTACCTGTTCAGTTGAAGTTGTATCTGGTGATTGAGGTGTCTTCAATGCAAGGTGATGATTGGTACAGCTTCCTTGATGTCCAGGGATGCTATTCCAAGCTTTACTTTGTCTTGAGACCTTTTGAATCGTGCTAGAGAACTTCAGCTGCAAAACAAGAAAATGAAAATGGTGATCTTGCTTGGGAGTGTTGCAGGTCGTGTTTGAGGTTTTGATTAGCTTCAAGGGATGTTAGGGAATGTGTTTGATGTGTTTTTGGCAAGAAAGCATGGAAGGTTTGAGCTATGGAACTCAAACTGCAGGGATGCCCTGTTTTGAGCAGTTTGAAGGTGATTCTGGGAATGGGGAGGTATTGAGGATCTTAGGGTTGTGCTTCAACTTAGGATGAATGTTTAGAATGTGTTTGATAACTTTCTCTAAGACTTGGTTAACTGATATGAGAGTTGGTACCTGTTATGCTATGTTTCTTAAACATTAAGCAAGCAATGGCCAAGTTTTGTTTCTAGCCTGTACAGGCCCCCATACTATGCTGCTAAACTTCTCATTGATTAGTGTGATTAACTCATAAACTTGTGCCAAAGAGATTTCCTTTGTACCTTCTTGATTTACCAATTGACATAAAGTGTAACTTTTGCAAAAATGGATATAATGCTTTTTCCAATTTGGGATTAAACCTTTAGGCAATGCTTGAACACATAGAACATGGTCTTGGCACAAAGGATTGGCATTAAATTTATGAGTGTAATTGAGATAAAAGACCTGTAATCAAGTTGTGCAAGCTGAGATTGAAAATGCATAGTGTTATGAACATGTAACTTGGCCAATTCAAAAGTGAGTTTTTCTCATTTTGTCAAATTCGATTCTCCCTAACCATGAGGTTGTTTGATGAGTTCTTGGACATTTTGGAAAGCTTGGAATGTGTACTACAATCCATCTTTGAAATGAAAATTGAAATTCCAAGTGGAAGTGTATGAAAAATGGTCTTGAAGTTAGGTAAAAAACTTGCCTAAAATAGGTCAAATTTTCTCTAAGTTAAGAATGGTTTGGTACCCTTGTTCCAAAAATTGTAACTTGAGCTACAAGCTTCCTTTGGGAAAACTTTGTGAATCAAAGTTGTATATTATGAAATAGACTACAAATTTCATGTTTTGACTTTTGCTTGAATCCAAATGAATCTTGGTGAGAAAGTGGGGCAAAGTTAGGAAAAAATTAGGGTTTTTCATAACTTAGAAAAATTCTAAGTTATGAAAAATCTTCATTTCAAACCCTAATTTGCATTTCTTGATTTCTTGATGAACAAGTTTCATGATTTGGCATGTTTTGATGAAAAATGAATCTTGACCCTTGATTTTGACCAAAAAGTCAAAGTTTGACTTTTCAGTATACAGTCAAAATTGATCAATTGACTGGGAAATTCAACTGTCAATCTTGTGTATTTGGGATCTTTTGAACTTGTTGAGCATGTCAAGATAATTCCATGGGGTCCTTGAGTCCATATGTGAGCTTGGTGTGCCATTGGCTAGGTCAAACAGTCAAAAATTGCCTTTGTGCAGTCAAAACCCTAAAAATGACCATTTTGCCCTTTTGGTGATCTGATCAAATTTCTTGTGGAATTGTGATCCAAATTTGATCAAATGGTCCATGTGAGTCCACAATGTTGATGTGGGTCAATTTTCATGAGATTTGACTGTCAATTGGCCACAGTTGACTTTTTCCCCAATACAGTTGATTTCTAGGTCAACTGTCCAATTGACTGGGCAAAATTTGGAATCAAGACTTGAAACTTGGTATGAATAAACTTGGGAG
The DNA here is from genome assembly GCA_948472305.1 of Vicia faba. NCBI lineage: Eukaryota > Viridiplantae > Streptophyta > Magnoliopsida > Fabales > Fabaceae > Vicia > Vicia faba. The sequence continues at coordinate 748,991,924 of OX451740.1, read as the reverse complement.
TCCAATATGAAGCATGAAATTCATCTTAGGCATTTTGGGTCAAAATATCTTTGTGCAAACACAAACCCTAATTTGGGTCAACAGTGCAAAGAGAAGTCTTGAGCAGAGGAAACCCTAACTGGATCTTGATCTTCAAGGGTCTTGTGATGAGAAAATGTTGAGGAAATGGGAGGGAAAATTTTGGGGTACAACAGTTTCCCCTGTTCAATCTTCTTGAACCTGAAGAGTTAGATTGGCAAGTTTGCCTTTCGTGACTCGAGGGTAAAAGGAGATTGGACACTAGAGTGCCCAGAAATTTGCACTCGCATGTTGGAGTATCAGCAATGTGATGTCGGGAATGGGCTTATAGATGCCATTTGGAGAGATGGTGGATAGGGATATGGGCTTATAGATGCCATCTGGAGATGTGACAGAACCTTGTCGGGAATGAGCTTATAGATGCCATTTGGAAACGTTGATCGCATAAGAGATTCCTTAGCGAGAACTTGTGTATTTGAGAAAGACAGATGTTTTCCTGGCTTGTTACAGGTGTTTGATCTTCAATCTCCTCATGCAGATATGCCCTGGCTAGATACAGGTGTCGAATCTACAATCGGTTGCTCACAGATGTGCCCTGGCTGGATACAGGAACCGAATCCGGAAATAGTCGTCAACAGATATGCCCTGGCTGGATACAGGAATCGAATCTGGAAATCTTCAGACGTGCCCTGGCTAGATACAGGAATCGAGTCTGGAAATGTGGTCAACAGATATGCCCTGGCTGGATACAGGAATCGAATCTGGAATTGTGATAGTTGATAGATATGCCCTGGCTTGATACAGGAATCGAATCTTCGAACTCTTCAGACGTGCCCTGGCTAGATACAGGAATCGAGTCTGGAAACTGATCACTCATAGATGTGCCCTGGCTAGATACAGGTATCGAATCCGGAATTGTGACAGTTGAAGGTAGTTGTCTTTGGGATTGTCTTTTTCCCTGAAAAGGCAAAAACATCAGTTGTATGTAATGTCATGATGCATGAAATGCATGATGTCATGATGTTCAACATGAGATAATGTTGTATGCATTTTATCATGTATGTAAGCAAGATGTATGAAATGTGAAATGTTTATGAATGTATTTTCGTCTAGGAAAATAAATCCTTGACGACCGGCCGGGGAATCGAATCCTGGGTTGATATTGAAGAGTAGAGCTCTTCGCTTCCGCTGGGGATGATGGTTGCAAGAATACACAGATAGGAGAAGATGACTCCATTGAGGAATAAACTTTGGAGAGATCACTCTGCGGGGAATTGCTCTGCGGAAGAGATGCTTTGCTGAAGTTTGATGAGAGTTTCACTGAGGATTTCAATGATGGACTCCGCTGGGGATAATGATGACAAACTCCGCTGGGGATACCAAAGATAAACTCCGCTGGGGAATTTTGATGAACTCCGCTGGGGGATAAGAATAACTTTGCCGAGGGCGATCTTCCGTGGCAATTAGTTGAGGATAACCCAGTTATAAGCCCTTGTGAGGAATAACTTTGAATAAAGCTCGGGAGAGACGTCCGTACTCTGCAGGGGATAAGCTTCCAGAATCTACTGGGGATAAGCTTTAAGACCTGCTGGGGATATGGATTTGACTCTCCTGGGGAAACTTTTGGGCTGTACTGGGGAGTGGTTCCACTGGAGTATCCGTATTCCGCCGGGGAAAAATCTTAGATCAAGACTGTCGGGGATGCTTGCTGATGAATGCCTATACTTTACTGGGGAATGTTGCTATCTTATCTTACTCTGCGGGGAGTTGAAGTAACTTGATCACATCCTTCAATTAGACCTACCTTGGTACCTTGGCGGACAAAGCAACCAGACTGCATCAGACAACTTTACATTGTTCCTGTTTCTGATGTCACCTGTAATTAGTCTTTTGTTTCATATGCAAATATTTATGAATCAGCAATTTAATGTCAAATGCATATATCAAAAAAATGAACATTGGAAGTTCTTCGCAAGACAAAACAGAAAAAGGAAAAACAATTGGCAATTTGTATGGAAAAGTGAATTTGTATTGATTTTGAAATTTGCCTATGAATAGGCGTTTTTGTACAAGAGGCTGACATCCTAGTACGAGAATGCCGCCGAATAACATAGAATTTACAATTTTGAAAAGGAAACAAAACAACTATGTGCACAATATTCCCACTGGGTTCCAACTCTGCTATCGCCTTTATGTCTTCAAGCGTCTCATCACTTTGCTGCTTAGTTGAAGATGAAGCTGATCGGTCGATGCCGAAGTCTGAGCCAGATAGTTGATGCCGAATTCTGGATGCAAGGTGATCCAATGAGACATAGTGTTACGCTTCATCCCTAACTTTTTCCTGGACCGCCCTTTCGGGTTTTCAGTCCACCGGGATACCCATTTTTGCCCAAGCCGCCTTTTCAGGTTTTCGACTTGCCGGGTGTACAGATTTTTTCATTTCATCCCTTATTTTTGCCCGAACCCTTTTGGTTCGCCGGGAAGCCCTTATTTTTGCCTAGGTATGTCAACCTAGCGGGTCTTTTATTCATGCGTAGTATCTTTTTACTATGTCTGCATTGGCGGGGTGAGGAAGATCGTCACCATCCATGGTGGTCAGAATCATGGATCCTCCTGAGAACACATGTTTAACCATAAATGGCCCTTCGTACGTAGGGGTCCATTTGCCCCGGGGATCACTTTGAGGAAGGATGATGCGCTTGATTACCAGGTCCCCAACTTGATACTCTTGCGGTCTGACTTTCTTGTTAAATGCCTTGATCATCCGTTTTTGGTACGTCTGACCATGACAGATAGCGGTAAGTCTCTTTTCGTCAATCAGGTTTAATTGATCAAGTCGAGTCTGGATCCAGTCATCTTCACTCAAGCCTGCATCCTTCATTATTCGGAGAGAGGGTATCTGGACTTCAATTGGCAAGACTGCTTCCATGCCATAGACCAAGGAGAAAGGAGTTACCCCGGTTGACGTCCTTGCTGAGGTACGGTACCCATGAAGAGCGAACGGTAACATCTCGTGCCAATCTTTATAGGTCACTATCATTTTCTGCACAATTTTCTTGATATTCTTATTAGCTGCCTCTACAGCCCCATTCATCTTCGGCCGGTAAGGAGAAGAGTTATGGTGCTGTATTTTGAATTGTTCGCAGAGTTCAGTGATCATCTTGTTATTGATATTGGTACCGTTGTCCGTAATGATTCTTTCCGGGACGCCGTACCGACAGATCAGGTTATGCTGGATGAAACATGCTACGACACTCTTGGTTACCGTGGCGTAGGAAGCTGCCTCAACCCATTTCGTGAAGTAATCGATTGCTACCAAGATGAAGCGATGCCCGTTGGATGCCGTCGGTCGGATCTCACCGATCATATCAATGCCCCACATTGCAAAAGGCCAAGGTGCCGTCAGGACGTTCAGAGGAACCGGAGGGATGTGCACCTTGTCAGCATAGATCTGGCATTTATGACAAGTTCGAGAGTGTTGGTAACAATCGGCTTCCATTGTGGACCAGAAATACCCTGCCCGAAGGATTTTCTTTGCCATGGTGTGTCCGCTGGAATGTGTTCCGAATGTACCTTCATGCAGTTCTATCATGATCTTTTCTGCTTCAGCCTTATCCACGCAACGCAGTAGAGTCGAATGATGATTCTGTTTGTAGAGAATGTCGTTGCTGAGGAAGAATTTTGCTGCAAACCTTCTCATGAACTTCTTGTCATTGACAGATGCACCTTCAGGGTATTCCTGAGCTTCCAAGTACCTCTTCACCTCATGATACCAAGGTTTTTCAGTCACCTCTTTGGCCTCAAGATCGCAGCAGTATGCGGGTTCGTCCAATTTCCAGATAATGATCCGGGGAGCTTCATTGTCCCATTTGACTTTGAACATTGAAGACATTGTAGCCAGTGCGTCCGCTAGCTGATTCTCCTCTCTTGGGAAGTGCTCAAAAGTTATCTCTTCAAAGTGGGGAAGCAAGGTCAACACATACTCCTTGTAAGGAATAAGATTTGGGTGTTTCGTATCCCACTCGCCTTTGATCTGATTGATCACGAGAGCGGAATCTCCGAAGACACTCAGAAATTTGATCCTTAAATCGATTGCAGCTTGTAGACCCATGATACATGCCTCATATTCTGCCATGTTGTTGGTGCAGTTGAAACACAATCGGGCGGTGAGTGGAGTATGAGTTCCTTTGGGAGATATGATTACAGCGCCGACGCTGTTACCCAAAGCGTTGGAGGCTCCATCAAAATGCATAGACCATCGGGATCCTTCCTCAGGTCCTTCATCCGGTCCAGGCACTTCACAGTCAGTTACCACCATGATATCTTCGTCCGGAAAATCAAAGTTCAATGATTGGTAATCGTCCACAGGTTGGTGTGCCAAATGATCTGCCAGTACACTTCCTTTGATTGCTTTCTGAGTTGTATACTGGATATCATATTCTGTCAAGATCATTTGCCATCTCGCTATTCTTCCAGACAGAGCAGGCTTTTCGAGTATGTACTTGATGAGATCTATCTTTGAAATCAACAAAGTGGTGTGAGTCAGCATATACTGTCTCAGCCGGCGAGCGGCCCATACCAGAGCGCAGCAAGTTTTCTCGAGCAGTGAGTAACGAGACTCACAGTCGGTAAACTTTTTGCTCAAGTAATAAATGGCGTGCTCTTTTCGGCCAGACTCGTCATGCTGCCCCATCACACACCCCATTGAATTATCAAGCACTGTTAAGTATAGTATCAGAGGTCTTCCTTCCACTGGTGGCATAAGAATGGGTGGTTCTTGGAGATACTCTTTTATCTTTTCAAAAGCAGTCTGACATTCATCGTTCCAACGTACTACTTGATCTTTCTTCAGTAATTTGAAGATTGGCTCACAAGTAGCAGTTAGATGCGAGATGAAACGGGCAATGTAATTCAGTCGTCCCAGAAAGCCTCTGACTTCTTTCTCTGTCTTTGGAGTCGGCATCTCTTGTATGGCTTTTACCTTGGCAGGGTCCACCTGAATACCTTTATCACTTACAATGAAACCTAGCAATTTTCCGGACCTCACCCCAAAGGTGCATTTGTTGGGATTCAACCTCAGCTTGTATAACTTTAGTCGGTCAAATAGCTTTCTCAGATGATCAAGGTGCTCCTCCTCAGTTTGAGACCTTGCAATCATGTCATCAACGTATACCTCAATCTCATGATGGATCATATCATGAAATAAAGCAACCATGGCACGTTGATAGGTTGCCCCAGCATTTTTCAACCCGAATGGCATGACTTTGTAGCAGAAAGTGCCCCACTGAGTCACAAAGGTAGTCTTTTCCATATCTTCTGGAGCCATCTTGATCTGATTATACCCTGAAAAACCATCCATGAAGGAGAACACCTTGTGTTGAGCAGTATTGTCAACAAGAACGTCGATGTGTGGCAGAGGGAAGTCATCCTTGGGGCTGGCCCTGTTCAAATCCCTGTAATCAACGTACATTCTGACTTTACCATCCTTTTTCGGCACTGTCACCACGTTGGCAACCCATTGAGGGTAAGAAGTTACTGCTAGAAACCCGGCGTCGAATTGCTTCATAACCTCAGCCTTGATCTTTTCGGACATCTCTGGGCGCATACGGAGGACCTTTTGCTTTACCGGAGGGCAGTCTTCCTTTGTTGGCAGGTGATGAACTACAATGTCGGCATCCAGACCAGGCATGTCTTCATAGGACCAAGCAAATATCTCCATGTAATCATGTAGCATCTGGATCAATCGTTGCTTCATGCTGAGCTCTAGATTGGCACCAATCTTGACCTCTTTTCTATCTGTCTCAGTACCCAGGTTCACTGTTTCCACCGGCTCTTCATGCGGCTGAATGGCCCTCTCTTCTTGAAGTAACAGTCTTGCGAGTTCACTAGGCACTTCGCAATCATCTTCACCTTCGTCTTCGGCCAAGTTGATCGGATTCTCGAAGTCATAACTGGTGGTAGCAGAGCTGTTACCAGTGAGATCTAGAGTGGATTGAAACCTGTATAAGTGAGTGTGTGTAAATATAGCTGTTTTGCAATATATAACACAGAAAGAAAAAGAGCACAAGATTTGAAATGCAACAAACGTCCAATGTTTTGATTGATGATATATGGAAATGTCATACAAAAAGCCCTCACAAATGGAGCTACGATGCCCCGGGTAGGACACCGAGCCAATAAAGTTTTAACATATTGTTTGTTACAAATTGAAAATCAAAAGATTTAATTACTGCGTGACAAATGTGATAGGTGTAAAATCCTTTGTCGTCCAGTTGCTTGGTCCGTTGCTGGTGGTTGGATAGATCCAACTGTCAAACTCTGCTTCCTCTACGTCCTCCTCGATAGCGTTCACCCTTGGGTTGGAGATAAACACCGGAGCCTTTCTGATCTTTTCCTTGCGCACAACCCTCTGAGCCTCTGCAGTAAAGCCCAACCCAAACTTGTCGTTCTTTTGAGTGAAGTCAGGAAGCTGACCCCAGTTTGCACATTTTCCTTTCTCGATTACAGCCCGGGCATCCTTCAAGGACGCCATCTTCAACGGAAAGTCTTCTTCAACCACTGTTTCAGCTGATGCCAACGTTGGAGGAACCTCCTCAAAATGCTGAAAGGGGGTTTCAATAAACTCCCCGTCCATCTCGATATACCGGAATGAATTCAAGTGACTAACCATGTATTCCTCCTCACCCTGCACAGTAACAATCTTCCCTTTGACAGGGTATTTGAGCTTTTGGTGTAGAGTGGATGTTACTGCCCCAGCCTTGTGAATCCAGGGTCGACCCAACAAGCAGGAATAAGATGGACGAATATCCATTACATAGAACGTTGAGTCGAAAACTTGGGAACCCACACGAATAGGAATGTCTACTTCACCGTGCACCATCCTCTTAGAACCGTCGAAGGCTCTAACAATGATGTTACTAGGTTTCAACTCCAGGCCCTCACAATCCAAGCGATCCAATGCCTTCTTGGGCAAGACATTCAGGGAAGAACCGGTATCCACCAACACGTGTGCGAGAGTAGTGCCCCTGCACTCTATAGAGACGTGCAGGGCATCATTGTGATTTTTCCCCTTGGCGGTAAGGTTAGCATCTGAGAACCCCAAACCATTGTCAGCTGTCAAATTAGCCACACAGTCAGTGAATTGATCTGCAGAGGTCTCTTGCGGCACATGGGCCATTTTCAGAAATGAAACCAGGGCTTTTGCATGGGCCTCTGAGCATAGCAGCAATGATAGCATAGAGATTTTGGAGGGGGTATGCCCCAACTGTTCAACAACATTGAAGTCACTCTTTTTAATGATTTTAAGGATTTCCTCCATCTCTTGTTGGGAGGCTTCAACAGCAGTCTTTTTTGGTGCCTCCGTCCTGGCAGGCAAATCGGTAACAACTTCTTTGCCCCGAGTATCAGAGGACTCGGCGGCAGTAGTAGACACAGGAACTTGAATTGGAACATGCACACTTGCGGGTGTGATGAGGAGAGGCTTTCGGATAACTGGTGGTGCAATGTCAGGCGAGAAGAGCCTGCCACTGCGAGTAATCTTGGCGGGACCAGTGATGCTACTGATGCTGGTACCAGTGTTGAACTCCTGCTTCACTCCAAGCACATACACGTCGGCCCCATAATGCCATGGGACCGCTTTATCAGACTCATACGGGAGAGGCCCCGGAACAGTAATAGTGATGGGTGCAACAAACATAATTTGGACTGGCTTCCTCGGGGGAGCTTTGGTAGGATTGTAAATTGTGACAATAGATACTTCTTCAGCGGAAACAAATGGAACAACAGTTTTCTTGAACTGAATTTCTTTGCTATCCATCAGGCTTTGGATGCCTGATTTCAGTAGCGGACAACCGGTAGGGATAATAGCACACAGGAGGCAACCCTTGCTATAACCCGGAAATAAACCGGCTAGTAGTAAGTTCCTCTTAATAATCAAAAGAGGGGTAGCAATATCATTCACAGAAACAGCATACAAATCTTCCTCAATGGCATTCACTCTATGCTGGGGCATAGGAGCAGTTACAACATTTGGCCTCTCAGGCGCCTCAAACTGAATTTCCTTCGCATCGATAAGGTCTTGCACCTTATTTCTCAAGGCCCAGCAATCATCAGTAGTATGCCCGGGGCTATCGGAATGATAAGCACAACGGGCATTTGGGTTATACTTAGGAGATGCAGTATTCACGACCTTCGGAGCCTCTTTGATGGTCACCAAGTTGGTTGATAACAGTTGCGGTAAGATTTGTGACAAGGTCATACTCAGCCGAGTATACTGCCTCTTGGGCCTTTCACCTCTTTGTTGATTGTACTGCTGAGGAGCAGCAACAGGTTTTGAAATGACCAAAGCATTGACGGCTTGGCGACTTTCTGGCTTGATCTGTCTTCTAGGACCATAGACGGCACTTGCTTCTTTCTTGAAAGGCCTCTTCTCAGTACTTGGGGAGGCAGCTTTTTGTATCTTTCCTGACCTGATGCCAGCTTCTATTCTTTCTCCTGTCAGAATCAAATCCGTAAACCCAGCAGAGGAGTTACCAACCAAATGATTGAAAAATGGACCAGACAAAGTCCCTAGAAACATATCAACCAGCTCACGATCAGTCAATGGAGGCTGCACCCTGCCAGCCAAATCTCTCCATTTTTGTGCATATTCTTTGAACCCTTCGCCCGTTCCTAGAGACATACCCTGAAGTTGGGTACGCGTAGGAGTGAGATCAGAATTGTATTGATATTGTCTGTAGAATGCGGTTGCCAAGTCTTCCCAGTGTCGGATACTAGTTCCATCTAGTTGGTAGAACCATTCAAGCTGTGACCCCGAAAGGCTATCTTGGAAGAAGTGAATCCAAAGGTTCTTATCTGCCGTGTAAGGTTGGATCTTCCTTACGTACGACCTTAGATGCAGCTTTGGACAGGAAGCCCCGTCGTATTTGGAAAAGGCAGGCGCCTTAAACTTGTGTGGGATCACTACCCCAGAAGATAACCCCAAATCTCCGAAATCCAGCCCCGGCACATTCTGAATCTCCATGGCGCTCAAGAGGTCCTCTAATTGTTTGTATCTGTCAGCAGCAGGTGGGTATTGTTCGTCATTGTAGTCTGTCTCGTTGTCAGAGACTGTAGGACTAGGAGCTCCTCCCCCTTGGGGACTGTCTTTCTCAGCAGAAGAAGTAGTTGGATCAGCTTTATTATGGAGTGTGTTCCCAAACCTGCGTCCGGTGTTGAATAACACAGTCCTCTTTTTCTTCTTCTTCTTCAGGAGTAGAGTCTTCAACTCTTGCTGACCTTGGGCCAGGCTCAGGACCATTTCTTGAAACTGGGCACTTTGAGCCTGAAGGGCCTTGATTGCTTGCTCACTGGATGAGTCTGGATTCATGATGACTGTTCAGATAAACAACAAAGAAGATTAAGCAACCTGTGAAAAAGGGTACCTGCTATGCATATGGTGCAATGAGATGCGTATGTTTTATGTTTTCAAAGACAAACAAGATTCAACTTTGTAGACAAAAGGGAAACACACTTCATTAGATTCAAATTTTAAATTGTTTAACAACTTGCCCTTAGGCATTACAGGAATGAAAAATACTGAAAAGGAAATAAAAGCTATAAAAGGAAATATCCAAAGCCCATCAGTGCTCCCATGGCCTCCTCTTCTCAGTGTGGATGTAGTTATTCAGGACCCACTCCTCCTCCAACTGCTTAGTCAGCCTCTGGATCTTCCGTTCCTGCTCGTTGAATTTTTCCCGATAAAAATCCCGTTCTTCCTTTAGCTGCGCCCAAGATCTCTTCATTGTGTCAAAATTAGCGGGTATCTGAGGAGGGAGGACAGTTGGAGGAATCCCATCTTCATCAGGAGATTCAAGAATGATAGGTATGACAGCTTCATACGGCATACCTAACTTCTGAGCACGGATGCGGACCCATCTGCAATAAGGTTCCATTGGTAGAGAGGTCTTTGGTCCCAACTCATGTGGGTCAGCTTTGTGAATTATGTCCCAAGCCTTAATGAATCCATGGCGTAGTTCGTCACTGTCTTCCTGAAACTCAAAATGGAAGTGAGGAACCAACATTTCATGAGGCCCTACTCTTCTGGCTCTTCCAAACTGGCGGAGATCTAAACATGGATTATAAGAGATTCCTCCTTGGATACCAATCAACGGAACATTAGGGTATTCTCCGCAACGATCAATAACAGCTACCTCATCCAAACCTCTGAGAGTCCAAGTGATGTCATTATCAGTGAGAGACATTAGCCTATGAGCCCAACCCTTTCCTTCTTCATTCTTCAGCACGAACTTAGGAAGGTGCGAAATAAACCACCTCACTAGCAAAGGAGCACAACACCATGGAGTTCCCCGTTTTCGGGCAGTACGAGCATAGAGTTGTTGCAGGATATCACCCAAAAGAGTGGGTACGGGATTCCGAGACATGAAAATCCTTATGGCATGTATACTGATAAAGGTGTCAGGGTTGGGAAACAAAATCAGACCATAGATTAAAAGAGCCAGAATGTCCTCGTACGCCTTGAAGTCCAAGTCATTCCAGAAATCATTAGCCTTGCCAACCAGAAATTTGACCAAAAAGCCCTTAACTCCACTTCTAGTTTCCCAGTTAGCCAATACCTCCTCTTTGGTCAAGGGGAGAACTGCAGCAACCTCTTCAGGCCTAGGAGTCTTTTCCAAACCAGTGAACGGAGTTTGTTCCAAAACAGGGATCCCAAGCAGATAAGAGAATTCTTCCAGGGTAGGAACCAGCTGGAAGTCTTGAAAGGTGAAACAATGATACAGGGGGTCATAAAACTGGGTCAGAACACTTATCAGTTGTTGGTCCCACTTTGCAGTGATCAAGCCAAGGAGAGAACCATGCCTGTTGATGAAGGAGGAAGTGTTTGGAATCCTTCCAACCAAATCCTTGAGCAAAGTTGGTGGTTGAACAAAGTTGAGCCGGACAGTATTCCTACGCACGGGCATCATGATGTCCTACAAAACAGAGCAAAGATGAAGCTTTTTTGTCTTTGAAATGGGTTAGTCCTTTATACAGGATGCATGCAATGGTATGATGGCATGATGCTATGATGAAGCACACCACAAGTATTCACACAAGCAAGCATGATAAGGCACACAAGTCACACAAGACAACCCTTAGGTTTCAGGCCAGCATGAAGTTTAGGTATTACCCTCTTTTAGTTTCGTTGGTTAAAACCTGTCCTATCAAAAGTAACCGGGTTCTAGAGGATCTCAAATCATTGACTACCCTCAATCGGTCATAACTCCAGCATCGCAATCTTTTCTTGCGGCCAGAACCATCGCGAGAGTTTAGCCTCAATGAGTGTAGCATACTGCTACTGTTCTAATGGCCAAGTTTGGTCAATTTAGGGTTCTAAGGTCGGTTGGTGTTTAATGACTCCTTAGAAGACCTATATTCTCTTCGTTGCAACACAAGGGATATAGGTACAGACCAAGGTGCCACATCAACGTAGCCACTGCTTCACCCATGTCGGTCTACGCCGGACAGGTCCCTCACAGATTATGCTACCTAAAAAGGGTATTCCCTAGATCCGGGTTAGGATCTATGAAACTCCAATGAAAAGCCCACAATTATAAAAGCAAACGAGGCAAACAATTGAAAACAAGGGTGATCTAAGCCCTAAGGTTACTCCACTTTTAATAAGTCCCCAGCAGAGTCGCCAGTTCTGTGACACGGTGGGAGAATTGACTATGGTTTTGCATTTGTTTTCGCAAATGTTTCGGTTTGAGCAAGAGTCGCCACCGACTTTTTATTTTATCCTAAGGAAAGGTTTAAAAAGCACAGCAAAAACCTTTGAGATGTTTTCTTGGGTTCGGGGAGTAGATTATAGAAAGGGAAGGTATTAGCACCCTTTCTATCCAGGGTTATCCATGGGCTCTTAGTTACTTGTTTAAATCAACTTGCCTTATTTTTCAATTGTTTGAAATGGTGCTCTTGTGTGTGTGTGGGTTTGAAAATGTTTTGAAAAGAAGCCAATGTGGTGGCAACCTTTGTAATGATCCATGTTGGGATGTATACAAAGGTGTATGTCTTTTGAAAAGGTTTTCATTTGTTTTTGAAAGTTTGTTTTGAAAGTGTTGTGGGGTGTGGTTTTTAGAAAATAGGCAAGTGTTTTGTTTTTGCAAGTTTTGATTCAAGTAACTAAGAGGTTATCTACTCCTAAATTTCTCAAAGATTATTGTTATGTTTTAACCCTTTTGACAAGTTTGTTCCACCATTATATTTGGTGGACAATCTTATGTTAGGATGTGAAAGGGACAGGCGTGGGTCATCATTTAGACCATAATTGCAATGGTGCCAAGTATCTTTGGGAAATTTTCCTTAAGGGACTTGATCATTTGTTTAGGCAACTTTTTTGAAAGCGTCATCGAGGGACTATGATCATTTGATTTGTGTTTGTTTTGCCCAAAGAGACCTAACATGCAATATGGCCCATTTATTGAAGGCAACAAGTGGAATACCCTAGGGGGTGCAAGTGTGATTGTGTATTGATTTCATGCATTTGTTTATCTTGCAATTAGGTTAAACTATTTGTTGTTTTTGATTCGCATACAAACCCTAATTCTAACATGGTATAATTAGAAAGCAATAAAGTGCGAAAAATAAATTTACTAAGCTATTACAACACAATATATGGGAAGGGGGGTACAAATGTTCAAATGGGGATTTTTGACAAGGAATTTAAACCTAAACTATTACATCAATATTGAATTATTTACACGATATTTAATTGCACAAATTAAATAAAATAAGAATAAATATGCAAGATGCAAAAATGGTTTTTTGTATGTATGAGAAAAAAGGTATTTTTTATGTCCAATAAACAAAATAAAAAGGATTATTTTTTTTGAGTTTTTATGTTTAGGGCAAAACCCTAATTTTATTAAATAAAATGTATTATTTATTTATTATGTACAATATTTATTTATTATATACAAAAATAAAATAAAAATGAAGTATATTTGTCAAAAGGTATTTTTATATTAAATATTAATAAGAAAAATAAAAGTGTGTATATTTTGTAATTTAACCTAAATATATTAATATCTATATAAATATTTGTATTATTTACTAATATGTATTATATATGCAAAATAATAATATTTAATATTTATGAAAAAAAAGTATTTTTTATATAAAATATTTTCAGAAGATAAAATAAAGTAAAAAATGAAAATAAAAATGTGTTTGCATATTTTTAGTATTCTTTAATAAAAGTGTATCTATTTATTTATTTATGTATAAAAACTAATCTAAACAAATAAATATCTAATAAATAGGAAAATGGTGCAAAAAATTATTTTTATATTTTTTATATTATGAGGAAAAATAAATAAGTCAAGCCAAAAAAAGAAAAGTCAAAAAATCATTAAAATAAACAAAATGGGCTCAGGGGGTGTAAAAGCAAAATCAGGGTGCAAAAAGAAATAACAAACAGGCCCAACCCAGGAAGTTGTTGTCTTCAACCTTCAGACAAACAAAATTCAAAAAAAACGCGCGCCTGCTTCTCAAATTCCTAACTCCTGATTCTTTGATATTTTGCCAAATCTTCCAACATGAAACCTGTAGAGCTTGAAGCCACGATTCTAGACATATAAAGAAGTCAATCTAACTCTCAGAAATGAGAGAGAATTTCTTCTCCCCCAAATCCTGACCTAGTTTTTATGCCATGTTCAGACTTAAAATTCTCTAAGCATACATAATATAAATGAAATCTAACTACATGGGCATGTTCAGGGCTATGAGTGTGACATGTTTTCTTCACAAACCTAAAGCTAACAATGCCTGGATAGAGAGATTCGTGTTCATGAACTTACCTGTTCAGTTGAAGTTGTATCTGGTGATTGAGGTGTCTTCAATGCAAGGTGATGATTGGTACAGCTTCCTTGATGTCCAGAGATGCTATTCCAAGCTTTACTTTGTCTTGAGACCTTTTGAATCGTGCTAGAGAACTTCAGCTGCAAAACAAGAAAATGAAAATGGTGATCTTGCTTGGGAGTGTTACAGGTCGTGTTTGAGGTTTTGATTAACTTCAAGGGATGTTAGGGAATGTGTTTGATGTGTTTTTGGCAAGAAAGCATGGAAGGTTTGAGCTATGGAACTCAAACTGCAGGGATGCTCTGTTTTGAGCAGTTTGAAGGTGATTCTGGGAATGGGGAGGTATTGAGGATCTTAGGGTCGTGCTTCAGCTTAGGATGAATGTTTAGAATGTGTTTGATAACTTTCTCTAAGCCTTGGTTAACTGATATGAGAGTTGGTACCTGTTATGCTATGTTTCTTAAACATTAAGCAAGCAATGGCCAAGTTTTGTTTCTAGCCTGTATAGGCCCCCATACTATGCTGCTAAACTTCTCCTTGATTAGTTTGATTAACTCATAAACTTGTGCCAAAGATATTTCCTTTGTACCTTCTTGATTTACCAATTGACATAAAGTGTAACTTTTGCAAAAATGGATATAATGCTTTTTCCAATTTGGGATTAAACCTTTAGGCAATGCTTGAACACATAGAACATGGTCTTGGCACAAAGGATTAACATTAAATTTATGAGTGTAATTGAGATAAAAGACCTGTAATCAAGTTGTGCAAGCTGAGATTGAAAATGCATAGTGTTATGAACATGTAACTTGGCCAATTCAAAAGTGAGTTTTTCCCATTTTGTCAAATTCGATTCTCCCTAACCATGAGGTTGTTTGATGAGTTCTTGGACATTTTGGAAAGCTTGGAATGTGTACTACAATACATCTTTGAAATGAAAATTGAAATTCCAAGTGGAAGTGTATGAAAAATGGTCTTGAATTTAGGTAAAAAACTTGCCTAAAATAGGTCAAATTTTCTCTAAGTTAAGAATGGTTTGGTACCCTTGTTCCAAAAATTGTAACTTGAGCTACAAGCTTCCTTTGGGAAAACTTTGTGAATCAAAGTTGTAGATTATGCAATAGACTACAACTTTCATGTTTTGACTTTTGCTTGAATCCAAATGAATCTTGGTGAGAAAGTGGGGCAAAGTTAGGAAAAAATTAGGGTTTTTCATAACTTAGAAAAATTCTAAGTTATGAAAAATCTTCATTTCAAACCCTAATTTACATTTCTTGATTTCTTGATGAACAAGTTTCATGATTTGGCATGTTTTGATGAAAAATGAATCTTGACCCTTGATTTTGACCAAAAAGTCAAAGTTTGACTTTTTAGTATACAGTCAAAATTGATCAATTGACTGGGAAATTCAATTGTCAATCTTGTGTATTTGGGATCTTTTGAACTTGTTGAGCATGTCAATATAATTCCATGGGGTCCTTGAGTCCATATGTGAGCTTGGTGTGCCATTGGCTAGGTCAAACAGTCAAAAATTGCCTTTGTGCAGTCAAAACCCTAAAAATGACCATTTTTCCCTTTTGGTGATCTGATCAAATTTCTTGTGGAATTGTGATCCAAACTTGATCAAATGGTCCATGTGAGTCCATAATGTTGATGTGGGTCAATTTTCATGAGATTTGACTGTCAATTGGCCACAGTTGACTTTATCCCCAATACAGTTGATTTCTAGGTCAACTGTCCAATTGACTTGGCAAAATTTGGAATCAAGACTTGAAACTTGGTATGAATAAACTTGGGAGTCCAATATGAAGCATGAAAGTCATCTTAGGCATTTTGGGTCAAAATATCTTTGTGCAAACACAAACCCTAATTTGGGTCAACAGTGCAAAGAGAAGTCTTGAGCAGAGGAAACCCTAACTGGATCTTGATCTTCAAGGGTCTTGTGATGAGAAAATGTTGAGGAAATGGGAGGGAAAATTTTGGGGTACAACACTGGGGATACCAAACAACTGCACATCCTTCGACCATAGAGACCCCGTCCCGACTAGCTTATGGTATGGAGGTCGTCATTCCTGTGGAGATCAAAGAGCCCTCCAAACGAACCGAGGTTCCCCGGGACAAGGAGATGAACAACGTCGCCCTTCGGGAAGAACTGGATCTAGTAGAAGAAATCAAAACAGGAGCAACCCTACGAGAGGCCTCGCTCAAACAAAAGATAGCCATGCTGTTGTACCCCAAAATTTTCCCTCTCATTTATCAAGTATTTTCTCATAAGATCTCCTTTGGTTCAAGACTACACAAGGGTTGATCAGCTCAAGACACCTCCTTAAACACTGATGACTGAAATTAGGGTTTGAGATTGCACAAGGATAATTGAACTTTTAATGCCTCATATGATTTTCATGGATCATTAGAGACCCTCAAGATTACTCATGTCAAGTTTCAAGTCATGGATCACATTTTTGCTCAATCAATTGATCAGTTGACCTAAAAATCAACTGTATTGAGGAAAAAGTTAACTATGGCCAATTTACAGTCAAACTTCATAATTTTTGATCCATATCAACATTGTGAACTCATATATATCATTTGATCAAGTTTGGACCATAATTCCTCAAGATATTTGATCAGATCATCAAAAGGGCAAAATGGTCAAAATTAGGGTTTTGATTGAGAAAGGGTAATTTCTGATTTTTGACCTAGAAAATGGTTAATTGGTTTGAGGAATGATCTCAAGAGTTCAATTGCATCATTTTGACCTAATGGAATGACTCAAAACATTGCTCAAGGTCATTTGATTGATAGTTGATTTTCAGTCAACTGATCAAAAGTCAATTGTACACTAAAAAGTCAAACTTTGACTTTTTGGTCAAAATCAAGTGTCAAAGATCACAATTTATCAAAACATGTCAAAATATGAAACTTGTTCATCAAGAAATCAAAAAGTCAAGATTTCATTTTTGAAAAGTCAAAGTTTCCAAACTTAGAAATTTTTCTAAGTGTTGAAAACTTCATATTTTTTCACAACTTTGAGCCAATTTTTCACCATGATGCAAGATGATTCAAAATAAAATTTCAACATGAAATTTGTATATCTCCATGAGATCTAAAACATTGATTTACATAACTTCTCCTATAAATTCTTGGATCTCAAGTTATTAATCCATGAAGTCATGGCCATGAAACTAAACACTTAGTGAAAATTTTGCCCTAGTTTAGGCAGGATCTTGACCTAACTTCATGGCAATTTTTCATATAGTTCCAATGGAACTTTTCAAAAGTGATTCAAAGAAGAGCACATTACAAGCTTTCTAAAATGTCAAATAACTCCTTGAGATCATGTTTGATCAAGGAGAATCGAAGGCATGAAGTTGGCATTTCATTCTTGAATTATAGGTCATTTTCATGATGAACAAGAATGCAATTTCAATGTTAGGCTGCATAATCTTGCTTTCCATGCCTTCTAACATGTGTATCTATCCATCATTAATGAATTACACAAACTTTTGAGCTATAATCCAAGTGGTTTAAGCTTTATCCAGTTCACATTACCATTTTGGGAAGAAAGTGAAGAATACCATTCTTGAAAAGCAAGCTTTATGCACAAAGTCAATTCTTGAGCCTCTAACTTGTTCCCTCTGATCACACCCATCTACAAAGTCGGAAGCAAGTGTATTTAAAGCATAACCACACTATCTTAGAAAGTACCCAAGACTTTGAAACTTGGATTTCTCAAAAATCACATGTTATGCTTAAACTTGTGATTTTGAATTCTAATCAACAACAAGCTTGAAAACTTTTTGCTTATAAATAGAGGCACTATTTGTGAGCTAGAACACGAGCAAAAACACCCTGAAACACTCCCAAACTCTCTCAAATCAGAAATTGCCCAAAAACTCCATTGATGTGGACTTGTAACTCATATTTCCCTCGTGCGTTCTTTGGCCTTTTAGTTCCTAAAGTTTCCTTACATCAAATACAACTCATCCCTGTCCCTGTTATATGACTGTAACTCCATTTTCATTATCCTCTATAACCAAAAACAGAGAACTGCACATTGACTTCTCCAAGCCATTTCAGCTACTCTCAACTCAAGCTAACCATTGCATTAGCTTCCTGGGAACTTGAGGGTGCTAACCTGATCATTGCAACACTTTGAATCAAGCTCATTTGCAGTTCACGATTTCCAGTTTTTAGGTATTTTTCTTGAACTTCTATCTCATTACTTAGGCATTATTAGGCTTGCATTTGTGACGATAAAACTTAGACATCATTGTCCTGAAACTGTACATATCCATAGATTTCATTTATATTGATTGAGCTTAGAGAATTTTAGGTTTGAATCTCTGAAAATATTTAGGTCAGAATTTGGTACTTTTAGAAGTTCTTATTCTTCTTTGATTTATAGCTCATGATATTTATATGGTTGGATTCGTATGAAAAAAATGGAGCAACTTTCATGTTTGCATCTTTTATTTTCGTTGAGAAATGAGCAAGTTACAGGAGCTATGGCTGGAGGTTGAAGATGAAGTTCCTTTCTGGAACTTGTTTTGTGTTATGTATTTATTGTTTCAGTTATATCAACGGATGTATAGCCACCCCAGTGGTAAGGCAACACGTTGGTAACCAAGAGGGCGTGGGTTTAACACCCAGCGCACTGCCTTTTGTTATTTTTCATACTTTTTAACTTTTTTTGGATTTTTTTGCAGTGCTTGGGCCAGCAGAACATTGGGCCTTTGTTCCTTTTTACTATTGTTAACCCCATTTCCATTTTTTAATCCCCTGACTTTAATTTTATATTTTTATTTTCTTTCATCTTTTATTATTATTATTATTATTATTATTATTATTTTCATTAATAAAAAAATCCAAAAATATTTATATTTCATTATTTATATTTATTTAGTTTATTTTTCTTCATAAAAACTAAAAGGACAAAAAAAAAACATTTCCTTTAATAAATTAATTTCCTTTTTTAAATACTTAGATAATTAGTCTTAATTATTATAATATTATTTTCTTGTAAATTAAAATCAATTTAGAACTTAGGATTTTTATTTAATTAATTTTATTTACTAAATTAATCAAATTCACAAAAAACCGTAAAAAACTTGTTTTCTTTAATAAATTAATTTCTTTTATTAACTTAGTTTTAATTTTCTTATTCTATTCAATTATTTTATTTTAATTAAATTTGGTCAAAACTTTTAATACAAAAGAATCTATTCCCTTACCTATTCATACTTGTACATTATATTTATTCATTTTTATACATTTATTCAAATTCAATATGGTTGTAATAGATAATTAGGGTTTTAATTTCTTGCAATTCCCCATTTGTAAATTTGTACACTCCCTCCCCTAATGATGTAATAGCATAGTAATTTTAATTTCCGCAATTTATCGCTTTATACAAATGCTAGTAATTAGGGTTTGTATGGAAAGATTAAAACCAACAAATAGAAAACTCTAATAAAGACAAAACAATACATGTAAACCAATACACTTGTACACATACACCCTTAGGGTAAATCCACTTTGTTGCCTTATAAAATGGCCATATTATGCATGTGAGGTATCTTAGCAAAAACAAACAAAATACAAGATCATAGTCCCTCGATGACGCTATCAAAGTTGCCTTTCAAAAATGATCTTAGTCCCTTAAAAAAATGCTAAGATATCTTACAACATTGTGAATCATGGCTATACGATGACCCACACCCGTCCCTTTTACATCCAAAGATAAGGTTACTTACCAAATCAATGGTAAGATAACAATGTCAAAGGAAAAAGGAAATAAACATGAAAGACTTTTGAGTAGGTAGATTGTTCCTAGTTGCTTACTCAATTTTAAAACCAAAAACATCCTTGTTATTTACCAAAAAAACACCAACACTTTCATCTTTCAAACTTGAAAACATTTTCAAAAGATCAACACTTTGTATACATTCTTACGAACGAGAATCATTACAAAGTTTGCCTAAACGATGGCGCCTTTTCAAAATACTTTCAAAAACCACACAAAGCACATTTTCAAACAAAAGCAAGTGATATAGCAAGAAACTAAGATCCCATGGAGAACCATGGATGAAAAGGGTGCTAACACCTTCCCTTTTCATAATCTACCCCCCCGAACTCAAGAAAACATCTCAAAGGTCTTTCCTGTTCTTTTCAGCCTTTCCTTTTGGATAAAAGAAAAGTCGGTGGTAACTCTTGCTAAACCGCAACATTTGCAATCAAACGCAAAACAACCAAGTCAGTTCTTCCACCACGTTACACATGCGCTATAACGCCAAAGGTGATACAATGAGAGTTCGAGATCGACAACCTTGTCTTAAATAGAAACTGCAAAGAATCTCGTGAAGGCAAGCTCGCAGCAAATTAGGAAGGCCCTTATCGCATCTACGCGAAAACGGGGACCGGAGCCTATTAATTGGAAAACTTAAAAGGGGAAAAACTCGTTCGATCGTGGAACACTAAAAAGCTAAAACAATATTACAGTTAAAAACACTGAGCAGTCGGCGAGTTTCATTGACAAGACGAACTCACCCAGGCCCGACCTCGCGTGCATGCCTAGGTACAAGCATAGTACCCGAAATACTCTGCAGGGGCGAGGCTCTGCTCTTTATAACGAGCGCGCCCTTAGCCCGACATGGATAACTCAATCGAGCTCCATCGTCCTTGTACCATAACGGTAAAACGCCCGACTCGCGATGGAAAGTTTACACCACCGAGCTCAGGTCCTTCAAAACGAGACCTGAGTTCCGGACCATGCCCGGTATATACCCTAGTCCAATTTCCCCACACTAGCAAACATATAAAATAAATGAGCAAATCCCCTCTGCATACTCTTAGAAAAATAAAATATGTACCATGCGGACGAGCACAACATCAAAAACATGCAAACATAAATTAAATATTTAGAGCAATCAGGAAAAACGACCACCAATGTCGCAATTGTACGAATATTACATTAGCAGAGGCCCTTAGCGCCCCATCCAAAATAATAAATTTGTGGCCACAAAGACCACACTTGTTAAAAAATTACATAAAACGAGCAAAAGCCCAAAAAACCATGAATACAACAAGACAGCATGCAGGCCAAAACAAAATAGAACTAGCAATCATCCTTCGACCTCTTCTTCAATGATGGTCGATAGTTGGGCAGGACCCTCGGCGGGCTGAGCAATAATCTCTCTGAGATAATCGAAGACCAAAATCCTATCGTCAGCCACGTAATAGTTCACCCCCATGGCCGAAGTATTAAATTCGACCCCGGGGTTCAGCACCTGCATCTGATTCACCACATTGTAGAAACTTCCCTCGGAGGCAGCCTGGGTGTCATCCACCGCCATTTGAAAAAGGTCGACAAGCTTGGCCCGAGTCTTTAGATCTTTAGTGTCATCCGACTCATCTTTAGCAGGAGTGACCTCGGCAGTCAAGATAACCACCTTCTCCTCAAGAGCTTTTTTCTCGAGCAAAAGGAGTCTACGCTCCTCGGAGACTCCCCATGATTCCTCCTCGAAGAGCCTCAGGGCCTTATCCCCTTCAAGAACTCTCTTCTCGCTCGCAGTAAGCCTGGCCCAGAGGTTCTTAAACTCCGCCTCCTGAGAAGAACTCCCCTCGGTATATCCGACGACCATATCCAGTATCCTCATCAAACCATCGACATTCTACGCCAGCATCGCCCTTTTCTCGGGGTAGTCCAACCCCTCTAGATGAAGGGATTCAGCCCGGGGAAGACGGAGAGCCGCACCTTCAAAGAAAGTTTTCTCCAACCAGCAAGGAGGCAGGTCATACGTCCCTTTCCTTCTATCTCCAGTTAGGTCGACGCTTCCCTCGGGACATGGTCTCTTGGCCTTCGAGGACACAAGACCGGGAGAAACTGCGACCGTAGCTCGGCCTGAGGATGAATCGTCCGATCCTGAAGTGGGGACAACCCCCGAGCCAACATGAGCATCCTTCAGAGCCTTATTCTCCCTGGCAGCGAGGGTCCTGGCTATACGCTTATGAGCAGGATTCATGCTATCTGCAAAACAAACAAAAAAGAATCACAGTTAGCGAATGAAGATTCAAAAAAGCAACGAGCATATATTACTGCTCAAAACATAAAATACACAAGTATTTGACGGGGTCCTCGCTCTCGAGGAGATCCTTGACAACTATGAGACCCGACTCGTATATAGCTTCCCCGTTCTTATCGAGCACATGCTTACCTCCACGGCCCACTCGCTAGACTCGAGGGATCCGAGCCACAAAGGCGATCAAGACGGAAAAACTCTTATGGTCCTCAACACCGAGCTCCCCCTTGTTTTAAATATAGGAACCTAACTTATTATCAAAATGTTTCCTCGTCCACTAGAACGGGAACTTGTAGATCAGTTTTTCCACATGTTCTCCTCGCTCGTTGAAACGAGGGGTACCATCCTTGTTATACGAAGGAGCAGTCCGTAAGATGTTTAGCATCGCCTTGCTCGAGGAAGGATGCACCAATATATATTTGTCTTTGAAGTAACAGACTGACTCCAGGTAAGCTTTGAATAGCTTCTCGTTGCCCTACTTCAAAGAAACCCATCTCCACTTCTCGTCAATCTTGTTCCTCTAGAGATGGAAGCAGTAGAAGAACAAGGGAATAGTAGCCCATATCTTTAAGTAATCACAAACGATCTCGAACGCTCGCATAAACGCGATGTCTTTCAGATGTAATTGAGAAGGAGCCAGTCGTAAATGCCTGAAAACGGCCACCTCAAAGTCCGAGAAAGGGAGTCGAAGACCCATCTCCCGAAATACAATATCATACATGGGAATCCTCCTTCGTCCGTATCTCGAGCAAATCCTACTCTCCTTCATACGAATGTATAACGACCACTCTTCCTGGCCTTCTTCCTCGTGGTTGTACACCTTGGCGAAAACATCAACTCGTATTCAGAAATTTCAGAAATGGATGAGCTAGGGTTTTCAGGGATATCATCATAAAACCTAACAAAAGCAAGATACAAAGTACCAGATTTCCAGCAAAGCTCACATCATCATATTCCTCCGTCCGGCCGCCTGAGGACGCCCCCCTATCCATTTCTCCTCCTACGTCTCCAAAAGCCAACGAAGGTATAAATTTTCCTTCCATTTTCTTTAAACACCTCACACAACATGAACAACAACACATAAAAAAATCAGAACATATAAAATTAAAGCATGCAAGATATAAAACTTGAAAACCTAAAAACGCATAAAACAGAAATCAAACCTTTTCGTGTCGCCGCCTTGCTTGACCATGGAGGGAGGAGGAGAAGGACGGTGGCGCCTAGTGGCCATGAATGGAGGTTTGTTCAGAAAGCATTGCTCAAGAGGACGAAGAAGAAGATGGAAGCGGCGCCTCTGTAAAACTGTAAACCTAATCTGAGTAACAACAAAACAAACCCTTAGCAAAAATTGTCAAACCTTTGGGCTTCTGCCCCATTAACATGCCTAAGCCCATTTCCATTTCTAGCGCCTGACCCCTCCTTCAGCGTGCATACCCCCCCCCCCCCCCCCCCCTTTGTTTCTCTTTCAAATTTTGTTTTTGGGCCAAGAACAAACTCTAAGGCCCATTCAACTTTTGTTTTCTTATTTTTTTCTTATACTCATAAATCAATCCTTTTTTTATTTTAACACTTTATTTCTTTTTAAGTAAAATATTACATTGACTTTTTTTTATATACAAAATTTTTCTTAAATAATTCTTTTTATATTATTACAATTAAAAATACATAAGAATAGAATTTTGAGTTAAATAATCTCCTTGTATATAAAACATTAATAAAAATACATGAAAATAGATTTTTGTTAAGTTTAAATACTTTTCCCTTTAAAACTTTATATATATATATATATATATATATATATATATATATATATATATATATATATATATATATATATATATATATATATATATATATATATATATATATATATATATATATATATATATATATATATATATATATATATATATATATATATATATATATATATATAATTTCTAAAAACATTTCAAATAAAACACATAAAAATAGAGTTTACTAGGTTAAATAATTTTCTTATATTTCCTTTTTATTAAACCTTTTGTTTATACATAATCAACAAAACCCAAAGATAAATAAAATACTTAATAATATATTAGGTTAACATTTTTTATCACATGTAAATAATCACATACACTTTCACAAATACTTTTGATACATTGCTTTTATTCTTATACATTGCTACATTTTACATTGAGAATGCGATTCGATTTGGTTGTAAATATTATTTGGACACTACTATCCTGATAAGTCTCATCCCCATTTGTAAATATTTGTACCCCCATCCCCGGATACCTATTTGTAATAGCTTAGACTTTAAATTCCCGCAATTTATCGCTTTCTATATACTGTATAGTAATTAGGGTTTGTATGCGGCGAAGATTCAAAATCAACCGCTAGATAACCTAATACAAGACAAATGCATGACAATCAATACATTATTCACACTTGCACCCCTAGGGTAATCTCGCCTGTTGCCTTCCAAAATGGGCCATGCTTGCATGTTGAGTTTCTTTGGCAAAACAAAAACAAATCAAATGATCATAGTCCCTCGATGACGCTTTTGAAGTTGCCTAAAAAATGATCAAGTCCCTCAAGCAAATTGCCAAAGACACTTGGCACCATTGCATTCATGGTCTAAACGATGACCCGCGCCCGTCCCGTTAACATCCTAACACAAGATTGCCCACCAAATACAATGGTGGAACAATACTGTTAAAAGGGTTAAAACATGAGAAAGACCTTTGAGTACAATAGGGTAGACAACTCTTAGTTACTTGATCAAACTTGCAAAACACGCTTGCCTACTTTTCAAAACACACTCCACAAACACAACTTTCAAAACAACTTTCAAAAACATTGAAATATCTTTTCAAAAAGACAAACACCTTTGCATATACTCAAACAAGAGTCATTTCAATGGTTGCCTAGACAAGGCATCTTTTTCAAAACATTTTCAAAAACACACACACACCACCATTTCAAGCAATTGAAAATCAAAGGCAAGTGATCTAAAACGAGTAACTAAGAGCCCATGGATAACCATGGATGAAAAGGGTGCTAGCACCTTCCCTTTTCATAATCTACCCCCCGAACCCACGAAAACATCTCAAAGGTTTTTCCTGTGCTTTTTAACCTTTCCTTTAGGATAAAATAAAAAGTCGGTGGCGACTCTTGCTAAACCGAACAAGTGCGAATACAAACGCAAAAAACTCAAGTCAGTTCTCCCACCGTATCACACATAAAATACACAAGTATTTGACGGGGTCCTCGCTCTCGAGGAGATCCTTGACAACTATGAGACCCGACTTGTATATAGCTTCCCCGTTCTTATCGAGCACATGCTTACCTCCACGGCCCACTCGCTAGACTCGAGGGATCCGAGCCACAAAGGCGATCAAGACGGAAAAACTCTTATGGTCCTCGACACCGAGCTCCCCCTTGTTCTAAATATAGGAACCCAACTTGCTATCGAAATTTTTCCTCGTCCACTAGAACGGCAACTTGTAGATCAGTTTTTCCACAGGTTCTCCTCGCTCGTTGAAACGAGGGGTACCATCCTTGTTATACGAAGGAGCAGTCCGTAAGACGTTTAGCATCTCCTTGCTCGAGGAAGGATGCACCAATATATATTTGTCTTTGAAGTAACAGACTGACTCCAGGTAAGCTTTGAATAGCTTCTCGTTGCCCTACTTCAAAGAAACCCATCTCCACTTCTCGTCAATCTTGCTCCTCTGGAGATAAAAGCAGTAGAAGAACAAGGGAATAGTAGCCCATATCTTTAAGTAATCACAAACGATCTCGAACGCTCGCATAAACGCGATGTCTTTCAGATGTAATTGAGAAGGAGCCAGTCGTAAATGCCTGAAAACGGCCACCTCAAAGTCCGAGAAAGGGAGTCGAAGACCCATCTCCCGAAATACAATATCATACATGGGAATCCGCCTTCGTCCGTATCTCGAGCAAATCCTGCTCTCCTTGGCGAAAACATCAACTCGGTGCTTAAAAAAATAAGAGGGCCAGTCCCAGGGATCACTCGCAACCCAAGCTCGTGGATCCTCCTCGTCATCCCCGGGGGGAAACAAGCAACCTTGGTCAGCAAGGGCCATCTCCTAATCACCCCCACCATTTATTGCCCGGGCTGATTCAATTCATCCCTGAATACTTCCAGGATGCTCGATGAGCTACTCGTCTCATCTTTAAAACTTTGCAAAGACCCAGGAGATTCGCTTGAAAGGTCGATCCGGGCATCGTCAGCCATAGTACCTGAAAAAGCAGAGGATGAAGATGAGTTCGACATCAATTCCAGAACCACCCTTCCACCACTAAGTCAAGTGAAATGGCGCTGATTAACGAGGATTACATCCTCAACCAGAACCCTCACTAAGGCACACATAAATTCGAGGAAGAAACCTAAATCCTAGAGAGATCATCTACGACACATCATTGATGACCAGGGAGGATCCTTGATGGCTTCGATGATTCTATACTACAGAACCACTTCTTGCCACCAACACTCCCCAGAAACATCCAAAAAAATAGAGTCCTAAACCCTAACCGCATGCATTTCTACAAAACAAATCATGGTAATTTGAACTAAAGAAGTTAAACGACAACAAAAAATCATAATCTTACCAGTTAAAGGAAATGGAAAGTTGAAAATAGCAGCACCGAATGGGAAATCTCAAAGAAACTATGGTGGTCGATAAACGAGCAATTACGAGCAGTTAAGAGAGAGAACGAAAAACAATAAACTCCATACTCCTCTCGTATATATAGTTGAGGCCATCCGCGCGTGCAAGACACACGCTTGGGAAACCCTAGGGGCGTCATCATTATACCCTAGTCCTTAGGTCATCATTATGTCGATTCCCCAGCATGCTGCCCAAAACACGCTACCTCTTTAAGTTCAGAGGTCCTAGTGACCAACTCCTCATCTCCCTGCGAGAAAAGCACAAAGGGCGACATTCGTACTCCATGCAAAGATGCGCCCTATTTCACGAGTAGGTGTTGAAGTCATTGCTCCTATGCCCATAAGCAACAACTTGTGGGCTACTGCTCTGGAATGGTCCGACAGCCATAGTGGATCCAATCTGACCCCATCTTTCGGAATAGTCCATACACCAATGGCCCGAATTCCCCCACTCTATGTCGGTCATTATCGACTATTCACCCTCCCGAGCCGGCACTGACATGAGATGATCGACGAATATCTCTCGGTCTGCCCGACCTCAAGTCGTGCAAACAACCAGGAACCGACCAGACTACTACACGTAATCTACCTCCTCCTCAGAACCAACGGCTAGTTGCAGGCACATCTGCCCGATATGACCAAGTCCTGGTAGTTACCTCTTTTTGCGGACCCGCATATCCAGGCCCAAAAATAGGAACCAATGGCCATGTGCCAGGGGCATTATATATAACCTCACAAATGTGAGGGTCAGGTATCGAATATTCACTATTCACAACTCATACCTTAACACTTTGCCTGTATCTCTTTGCTCCCATTCTTACTTGATCGTCAGAGTGCCTTACAGGTACAACCACCTTTTTTCCCCCTCGACATCACAGCCCAACTAAAGATCATCATACGGACACCTTCCAGGTTCTAATCAACCGGTAAGATCAATTTTTATAAACAATAATAAGTTTCAAATATTTTTTATAAATAGACACACGGGTTCGAGACGCTTATAAACAGAAAATGTCTACGTATTTGAACAATTATTTTTATAAACGGGGATAAGTTACAATTATTTTTATAAATGGAAAATTCAAACTTGATAAATGATTATATATGTTAACTATATGAATCTTAACCAACTCAATACATGAAATAGATTCATGGGTAGATATAAACGTATCTATGAGATATCACCTATAGACGGTTCATTTTAATGTCCATCTTTTAAATCTTACTTTTGTTATTTTTCAATTTAACAGTTGTAGATGGTTCATCGTAATGAAGGTCCTTGTAGGCATAAATTTATGGGTAGATGTAAACGTATTTATGAGATACCAGTTGTAATGTATGATTTATTATAAGTACATATCAATGATTAATAATTTAAATATTAATAAAAACAATTGAAGAATAAATTCAAACTTTATAAATGATGGTTTGATATACGTGTAATGTGTATCCAGACGGGACCCATGCGATATTACAAATTTCTTACTAATTAAAATAATAATTAGGATTTGTTTAATAATATAATGATAGTATAATCCATTAAATGTATTTAGGATAGAGAAATTTTCAATTGGAAAACGAAAAATAACTTTTTAAAAAAAACAAAAATTGGTATGAAAAAATGCTGAAGTAACACATAAACAATAATAAATGTCAATTCAATATAAGAGAAACAAACTTGTAATAAAACATAATTAACACTTTAATCAGATAAATTAAAACTTAAAGTCAAAAGGATAGTTTTAATTTTTTTCAAATACTTTACGTTTTATATATTTATAATAGATATCTTAATTATAGTCCAGATTATTTTGAAATTTCTTAAAACATAGTTTTTATACATTAACTTTGATATTACTCTTTAGAGACTTGATATGAAAAAACATAGACATAACTTGTTGAAGTGCGAAAGTTAGTTGATGATATAGGATTAACTCTCAATTGCGATGCTCTTGTCTTCAAACAAATGCCTTATGCAAGGAATTGCATCCCTAGGTCATAAATTCTATAATTATTATTTTAAATAGTTTTAAGTAGGACGTGTGCAAATATAAAGTGGATAAAATTAAGAGTGTTTGCGATATAGTTTAAGTTAAATTTGACATAAAAATTTATCTAATGCAAAGATAAAATTATTTACAGGTCAATTCAGTTTTGAGTGATTAACTTAAAAAATCTTATATGATTTATCCTATTTCAAGCATTTTAATTTGAATTAGTTTTTAAATTTCAAAATTTTAAATTATATATTTTTATTATTAATAATGTTATAAAAATACTATAAATAATAGATTTGAAATAATTTATAATATATTTAAAATAAAAATTATAAAATAAAAACAATAAATTTTGTTTGAAATAAATAAATAAGCTAATCTAATAAATAGATTTTAAAATTATTTATTAAGTTAGCTTATCTATTAAAAACAAATAGATAATATCAATCTAAAATTAACGTAATACATCGTACTAATACAAAATAAATAAATAATATAATATATACATGCGATTCAATTTGATTTTAGATTGATTTTGAAATATTAATTTTTTAAAATATTTTTTGGATATGAGTCAATTTTGTAAAAGAAAATTCAAACATATTCAAAATTATTCAATTTTTTTTTTTTACAACTTATTCAAAATATTATTTTAAATTCAATAGTCCTACTGTGTTTTAGCAGAGTCTGAGATATTGAAGACTGATAAATTCTAATAGACTAGAGATATAACCGATTACGCTAAAGTGTATTAATAATTGCAAAACCCTGGTCTAATTGAGAGAAATTCTTATGTTTGTTTATCACATGTATTTCTAATTTTGGCTAACTTGTAACTTATATTTAAATGTAAGAATAACCTCCGTGTTTCATTATTGTTGAAAATCCACCAATACACTATGATGAATTTCGACCACCACTTGATGATAAGTTATGAAACAAACAAATAAAAGAACAATGGAGATATTTCTGCAGAGTTTCTCTTCTGCCCACAAACTGTGGAAACTTTATTAATTCACTTTGCAACTGCAAAATACTGTGAATGAGTTCAATGACTTGAATACAAAATAGAGGTTACTCCCTCTATTTATAGATTTAGGTTAGCCTGCTCCCTAAGCTAAACCCAAGCCCAAAATATCTCTTTACTAAATCAAATCTAATCAAATCTATTCTAGATTTAAATTCAAATCTATTTAAATCTAAACAAATCAAATCTTCTTTTGACACATATGAATTACAATTTAACACACCACCTAATTCATTGTGTCTAAACTGTCTATGTTCATCATGGCCCTTAGCTTTCTGAATATTTTGACCTGCACTCCCTTCGTCATGTTTCACAAACCCAACTGGTTGTTTAACATAGACTTCTTCATCTAAGGGTCCATTTAGGAATGCACACTTCACGTCCATCTGACATATGTACCAACTGTTGATTTCTGCTAGACCAACAACCAGCCTGATTGTTTCGATCCTAGCAACAGGTGCAAAAACTTCGTCGAAGTCTATTCCTTCTTTCTGTAGAAATCCTTTCGCCACAAGTCTTGCTTTGTGTCGAGTTACTTCACCTTTCGAATTAGTCTTCACTTTGTATACCCACTTGACATCAATTGCCTTCTTGCCTTGAGGCAATTCAACAAGTGACTAAGTGTTGTTGTCTTCGATAGACTTTACTTCTTCGTTCATTGCTTTCACCCACTTCGAATCCTTTAATGCTTCAGCTGCATTAACAGGTTCGACATCTGCATAGAAAGCATAATGTACCAGCTCACCTTCATCATTTATTACATCATCTGATGTAATCACACAATCTTGCAATCTTGCAGGCATGCGTCTTGTTCTTTGAGGTCTGCTTGTACTGGGTATATCTGCTGGCTCCTCTTGTCGAACTTCTCTTTCGACTTGAGTTTCTGGCTCTTCGAATAAGATTCCCACTGAATCTTTCTTGACATTTGCAGTCCAATCCCATTCTTTGAACTCATCTATGATCACGTCCCTTCTGATCACAATCTTCTTGTTCTCTGGATCGAACAACTTGTAGCCTCCTGTCGAATGATATCCAACTAGGATCATTTGACTTGACTTGTCATCAAGTTTCTTTCTCAACTGATCTGGCACATGTCTATGTGCAATAGATCCAAATACTTTCAGATGACTTAAGCTAGGCTTCACACCAGACCAACATTCTTCTGGAGTAATTCCTTCTAGCTTCTTTGTAGGACTTCTGTTCAAAATGTATGTTGCAGTCGAAACAGCTTCACCCCAGAATTCTTTGGGTAAATTCTTGCCTTTCAACATACTTCTCACCATGTTCATTATGGTTCGATTTTTCCTTTCTGCAATTCCATTTTGCTGTGGAGTATAGGGTGGCACCACCTCATGCACAATCCCTTCTTTTTCACATAATTTGTCGAAATCTTTCGACACATATTCTCCTCCACCATCAGTTCTCAAAACTTTGAGCTTTCGACCACTTTGTCTTTCGACCATGGACTTGAACTTGATAAATACTTCGAACACTTCACTTTTCTTCTTGATCAGGTAAGTCCATAGCTTTCGACTGAAATCATCTATGAATGTAACAAAGTATTTGTTACCTCCCATCGAATCCACCTGGATTGGTCCACATACATCAGAGTATATGACTTCGAGATTAGCCTTCGATCTGCTTCCTGCATCCTTGCTGAAGCTGTTCTTGTGTTGCTTCGCTTGCACACATTCTTCACATACTTCGTTTGGAATGTAAATTTCAGGCAATCCTGAAACCATATTTCTTCTGTTCAAATCTCTGATGTCTCTGAAGTTGAGATGACCTAGTCTATAATGCCATATCCATTCATCTCTGCTAGCTGCAGTCGAAAGGCACTTGTGCTCCATCACATTTAGTTCAATCTTGAAGGTTCGATTCTGAGACATAGGAGCCTTCAAGATTAATCTCCCATTTGCATCAACAACCCTCATCAACTTATCTTCGATTGACACTTTATAATTCTTTTCGACCAACTGCCCTATACTGAGCAAATTGCTCTTCATGCCTGGTATGTACAATACATTCGAAATTACTGACTTCTTGCCATCTTTCCTCATGATCATAACATCACCAATACCTTCAGCTGCTAGGGTGTTGTCATTCGCAAATTTTACCAAATTTTTCGTTGAGGGTTTTATGTTGACGAACCAGTCTTTCCTTCCAGACATATGTGATGAACATCCTGAATCCAAGTACCATTGGTCCTTGAATCTATCTTCATCTCTTGTTGTGACCATCAGCATCATCTCTTCCTCTTCTTCATGTTTTGCCAGCTTTGCATCACTTTCTTGATTCTTTCGTTTTCCTGGACAATCACTCGAATAGTGACCATACTTCTGACAATTATAACATTGAATGTGACTCTTATCAGGTTTTCGACCACCACCTCTTCCTCTGTTTGCAGCACCACCTCTTTGGTTGCCTTGGTGTGGTCTTCTTTGATTCGACACGTCTCCTTTGATTTGGTTTCCTCTGCCATTCGATTTGTTGTAGCCACCTCTACTTCTGTCGAAATACTTTCCTTTGCCTTTGGTCTCTTTTGCTGAATGTGCCTGCAAGGCCACATCACTCT
Source organism: Vicia faba (assembly GCA_948472305.1). Lineage (NCBI taxonomy): Eukaryota > Viridiplantae > Streptophyta > Magnoliopsida > Fabales > Fabaceae > Vicia > Vicia faba. The sequence goes on along the minus strand of OX451740.1, from coordinate 748,959,715 downwards.
TCGATTTTCCTGCAGCTCTTTCGTTCATTCTTTGTTCATGAGATTCGAGCGTCCCTTGAAGCTCTTCCTTTGTCAATTTCGACAAGTCTTTCCCTTCTTCTATCGCCACCACTATATGGTCGAACTTAGGGGCTAAGGATCTCAGGATCTTCGAAACAACAGCTCTTGTTGTTAATGTTTCTCCACATGTCTTGATTTGATTCACTAGTTTTGTAACTCTAGTGAAGAAATCAGATATGTTTTCACTGTCTTCCATCTGAAGCAGTTCATAGGTCCTTTTGTGAGTTTGTAACCTCACTTCTTTCACCTTCTCAGCGCCTCACAAAGACTTCTCCAGGATCTCCCAAGCTTCTTTTGCAGATTCTGAATCACCAATCTTCTCGAAATTGTCTGGACTGACACATTGATGAATTATAAACAATGCTTTATAACTCTGTTTCTCAGATTTTGTATATTTCTTCTTTTCTTCTTCTGAAGCGTTTTCGCCAAGCGCTTCGACTCCATCTTTTACAAGGTCCCAAAGGCCTTGACACCTTAATAGGACTTTCATCTGCTTGCACCAATTCTCATAGTTGTCAACTTTCAGAATTGGCAGCGTTGCTGGATAGTTTGCATTCCCATAACTTGTCATCTTGAATTCTTCAATCGTTCTTGATTGATACTTCCCTTGAATCGAAACACAAGCTCTTGATACCAGATGTTGGAAATCCACCAATACACTATGATGAATTTCGACCACCACTTGATGATAAGTTATGAAACAAACAAATAAAAGAACAATGGAGATATTTCTGCAGAGTTTCTCTTCTGCCCACAAACTGTGGAAACTTTATTAATTCACTTTGCAACTGCAAAATACTGTGAATGAGTTCAATGACTTGAATACAAAATAGGGGTTACTCCCTCTATTTATAGATTTAGGTTAGCCTGCTCCCTAAGCTAAACCCAAGCCCAAAATATCTCTTTACTAAATCAAATCTAATCAAATCTATTCTAGATTTAAATTCAAATCTATTTAAATCTAAACAAATCAAATCTTCTTTTGACACATATGAATTACAATTTAACAATTATTAACCAAGATTTAATCGTGAAGTGATGTGCAGTAATCAATAATTATTGTGCTAAAATAGGGTTATCATTGTGCCATAAAATAAGCTCATTATTGTGCAGTAATCAATTAACTTATTTTTTTAATAGTCACTAAGCTCATTTGAACTGAGCCAATGAGGTCTCTTATGTGAGAATGAGAGGAGTTATTGTAAACCATTAGATTAAAATCAATGAATGAAATTAAAACCTTATCTAATATCTATATAATAAAAGATTATACATTGGAAATCACCATTATACCACTCTTAAATTTAATTTAATTTTTCTTATTTGCAAGGACAAATTTTACTTTGTATGCATTAGTTGATTGATAGAAGCTCATTATTTAATATGGTTGATGTGTCAATTTGTTATACAATTTAGTTTTCTTTTTTACACGGTAAAATATTACACTATATATATTGTAGAAGCTGGAATGGCAAATTAAATTCAAATTTCAAATGCATCATTGAATTTTGTATTGGTTTAGTCAATCTTTCACTTTCCACAATACATTGAACAATGAAAGGTCACATTGAGAGTTGTAGTAATAAAGGACTGTCTTTATATCTTACTGTTCTTTATTTACCTTAAAATTAACAAATTCTTCAAACAAGAAATCTCGCTGTCTCGATTCACAACCGGTGAGTCCATTTGTTGTTTTTCGATTTAAACCTATTTTTTGTTCTTGAATGATGTTACGTATTTATTTTTTGTAAAATCTATCAATTATGTTATATCTATGTTGAAATCAGTATGTGTTGAATGATGTTCAAGAGCATGCTAGTGTTTCATAGTTGCCATAATTGTTGTTTACTTCGTTTTGAATTTTGTAGTATGTTGAGTGGCGTTTCTTTTAACTGTATGGAAAAGTGGTATGTTTCTAAGCTGTAGTTAAAATTTGTTTAACGTTTTTCTGTTTTTGTTGTTTCAGCTTTACATACCCATTTTAATAACACGTCCAATTGAAGTTGTTAGGGATATAAACGACTCCAAAGATTTGTGGAAGATTGTTGTGAGATGTCAATATTTGTGGTCTATCACAAGTGCCTCTAACAGATGTATAATAATCGGTTTTGAAAATGAGAGTAGTTACCCTTAGTTTTTATCCTAAGGAAGGGAATATAAAAGATAATCCTAATTTGGTCAAAGATTCTAAGTTGTTGACTCGTTTTTAGACGAAGGGAAGGTGTTAGACACCCCTCATCTACCTTGTTCACAAGAATACTAGGGTTTAGATTTACGACTTAGGAAATAAGGTTTTAATTTTTATTAGGAGAACTCGCTAAGATTTTTAATTGTATGCCTACGTATCCTCTTATGAGGAATCAGAGTCCAAATTCGTAGTTCGTAGTTGGTTGGTGTTTTTTTATGGATTACGAAGTTATTCGAATTCTCCTTGAACCAAGTCTGGGTTGAAAATAACGAAGTTGTTAAATGAATTTCGCAGTCGAATAAAAATATTTTCATAATCCTTTTTGAAAATAATCTTGAATTTTAAATTAAGTTAGTAAAAAAATTGATTTGATGTTGGTTAAGTATTTTATAAATATGTTAATATATAAAAAATCTTTTTAAGCTTGAAGAGAAATAATTTTAATGCAATTAACAATATTTGAATGGATTAGAAAAAATAAATATTAGAATTTTATTTATTTAATAATTTCAAAATTTATAAATATGTTAAATATAGAAAATATTAATTATAATATAAAAATAAATAATAAATAAAATATAAAATTAAATAAAATATAAAAAACGATTAAAACGCAGGGGGATGTATTTTGTTTAGGCTGAGTAAAATCAGGGGTGCAGAAAGTGAGGGCCCAAGTCCAGATATTGGACTTGGCCCATTAGCGCGTGAGGGTGTAGGTTTGATCTGGGTAGAAAAATTGGGGGTTCAGGGAGTAAGGGCCCAAGTCCAGATATTGTACTTGGCCCATTAGCGCGTGGGGTGCTTTTTCTTAGTGTGGTAGTAAAACTAGGGGCAGATTAAGCAATGAGCTAGGCTCTAAATCATGAACATGTAGGAGATCCGTTGGGACCTTGTGCGGGCGGAAACATAGAATTACAGCGGACGTGCAATTTGGTACCGTTTGATGAAGATCCAAGGGTTGTTCAGCAAGGGCATATGGTAAGACGGTGAAAGCGTAGGCACAAGATCAACGAAGGTTATATAGGCAAACTACTGGGCTGAGAGCCCTTTTTTCCCTTTTCTCTCCCTCTCTCTACAATAAAACACAAACGAGTTATATTTCTAGAGAAATTTCCCCGCCGACCAGAAATCGCTTCCGCCGGCTGTAACCACCATAAGCCACAACCAAACACCCCTTATACCCAGTTTTCTGGTTATTATTCAACCGAAAACTTAAAACCTTTATATTGAACCACCGTGACAGACCCAAATTTTTTAGAACCATAAGAAAAACCCTAACAATGTATGACTTATCCCCAAGTACCCTAAGGGTTCATGAAGAACCCTAATCAACCACCACCAGGAACCTCAAACCTGATGAACCCTAACCTCAAACCTAAGAACCCTAACCCTAAGTATGAACCTTACCCCCAAATTTCTAGAACTTCAAACCAATTCTAACAAAAAACCCTAAGCTAAGTATTAGGCTTACCTCTCCGTAGTGAACCTTATCGTATCAACTCCTCTTCTGTCTTTCTGGTTCTCCTTTCTAATCTCCCTCTTCTTCCCTCGGTTTTGCAGGTACGGAAGATGATGGTGGAGATAATAGAGGTGCGGCGGCAGTGGAAGACATATCTTAGGGTTTCAGAAATTAAAACCCTAGATCTATGTGGAAAGAAAGCTCCAAGGAGACAAGTTCTTAGTCTCTTCTTATTTTTTTTTCCATCTCTCCAATCTCCTCCCTTCTAAATTTTAGAACTTAGGGTTTTATAGTGTTTTAGGATTAGATGAATTAGGAAGTTTTCTATTGATTAGGCGTTACAATTGTTTCTTAAGCTATATTTTTGAGATTTTCGTTAGATTTATAAGTTTAGAAAAGATTGAAGATTGTAATTGATTTGATTTGATTTAGAAATTTGTTTTAGGATTCGATTCTGATTTTTGTATAATTTGATATACTTCTGTAATGATACAATTTAAATATGATACTGATTAAATTTGTTTTAATTTTGTTTCTGGATTTGAGTTTCTCTTTTTTAAATATGCGTCTGTTCTTTCTTGAATCTATACAGTAATTGTTCATTAGGTTTTGGACTTGGGTAGTGAATGAGGAACAGAGTGCAGTAGGGAATACAATAGGGTTTCAAGCTTAATTTTCTTAATTTTGACTTTTGGTCAACAGTTTTGGTTTAATATAGTTATAGAAATAATATTGATTAAATAATAACTAATAATAATATACTTATAAAATAAAAACTGGTTTAGAATAATTGTAAAATCAAAACAAGTTCTCAATCAAATGTCTAAAATGGGCCAATAACTGTTCAGTTATTGGGCCATTCTTCTTCCAAAATGCACCCCCTCTTTATAACAGTATCCCTCTCCTCTTATTAAATATGGACTCGAGAAAACACAATGGGTCAATCTAATTAAAAAGAAACCCCTTGTGTAATAAGTACACCCCTCTTTCTATTTATTCATTAAATTATAAATGGGCTGGAATATATCCGACAAATACACCTCCCTTTATAAGAACCAATTTAATGGGCCATTAGATTTTGATGGTCCCTCCTGAAATAATACACCCCCTTTTATAAACTTAAACCCCAAAATTATTTGACAACAATCTAAGAATAATAACATTAAAAAAATAATAAAGAATAATTTAGTTAGAAATCAATAGGGAAAATTTTGGGTATGACAGTTGCCCCTATTTAATTATCCTATGATTAGATAGTGCAGGAATATACAGGTCTTGCACGTTCGAATCGGAGGTTCATTAAATAATGGAAGACCCCAAAAATTTTCCGACTAAATGTAAGGATACACTGTACAGGGTTCCCATGAGGATGAAAAAAAATAGGCATAAATGATGATGTATCATCTTACCAGAGTTTGAACATAAGAGCTTTGATTTGACTTAGATATGACAACACGGATAACTCATCAATATCTAAAAGAGATCGTGGACCTTCGCATATTTACCATAACCTATGAGGTAAATAACACAAGTTTGAAAATTGACTTACTAATGCTTCGAGACTAACGTGGTAAGCTTAAGGTGCATGTTTTATATATTCATCACAACCTAGGGGATGAATAAAGCAGATTTTGTTAACACATTTCCGCATGGATACTGATGTAATGAATTATGCAAATTTCGTTATGTTTACTACAACCTAGAGAGTAAACAACATGAGGATGAACCTAAGAATTTATCACGACCTAGAGGATAAACGACATAGGGATAAGCTTATGTTATTCATCACGACCTAGAGGATGAATAGTATAACCCTAAAAATTAGCATACCTATCAAAACCTAGGGGATAGATATTTGAAAAAGTTTGTGCATTTATCACGACCTAGAGGATAAACGACACGTTGATAGACTTATGTATCCATTACCATCTAGAGAGTGAATAACATAAACCTGATAATTCACACATCTACCACGACCTAGAGGATAGATGATTGAAAAGTTTGTGTGTTTATCACGTCCCAGAGGATAAACGACACGAGAGTAGTCTTATGTATTTATCACGACCTAGAGGATAAATAACGTAATCCTAAAAATTCACATACCTACCACGACCTAGAGGGTAGATAATTGAAGAGTGTTTTCGAATCTTAGATAACTGGATCCAAGATAAGACCGGAGTTCACCGGTTGTGTCTGTTCTCAACCTAGGTGTTTGTTTGTTTTGTGGACCAGATAATCCAATGATGGGCCCCAAGAAAGTTCTTATTTTTAACCAAAGATGTGTTTAAAAAAATACCATGCATAATGCCCTAAGTTGTTATGGAACCCCAAAATGTATATGCACTGAGTATTTTATATATGCCCCAATTTTTATGTTCGTATATGTCCCAAATGTAATGTTTGTATATGCCCCAAATGTTTGTGTATGCACCAAAAGTATGAAAAATTATTTTTATGTTCTCTCCTTTTAAACCATTGGTTTTGCATCATCGACTCTCCAATGTTGTATGTTGTATTGTCGCGGTATTTTGACTTGATTTGAACAAGATGAATGGTGTTAGTAGGATTTTGATATTTGTATGCAGGCGCATGCTTAGATGTGGACGTAGTTGTGGATTTTATTTTGATGTTTTTCTAACCAAAATGATTTTTGATGTTATATCAAATGCTTTTTTGTTTGTCAAATCCCCAAAATGATTTCAACGCAGTATTCACAAGAAATAATCGTAGTATTTGCAAACAAGTCAAAAAAAGGAAAAACAAAATTGAATGTTTGAAAAAGTAAATGTTTTATTGATAAATATGCCTCTGACTAGGCGAGAATACAAGATGAAATTCCTTAAAAGAGGTAATTACAGAAAGTTTTGAAACTGGAAATGGCAATGAAAAATGATAATTACTACCGCTGTTTCTTCAATGTTCTTTTGATAGCTCCAATATCCTTTACTTATGAGTCAAATGATTTAGATCAACCCTTCTCCTTCTCCTTCGTGGTTGTGGTTCTTAGATCACAATCTTTTTATTTTTTATTTTTTGAATAAGATCCCTACCTTTTTCCTAGATCGCCCTTTGGGGTTTTCAATCCATCGGGATAATTTTTGTGCACATCCCTAATTTTTGCATGGACCTCCCTTTAGGGTTTTCAATCCACCAGGACACTCCTTTTTTGCCTAAGTTGACCGTTTAGGGTTCGAACTTAGAGAGCTTTTTATACATATTATTTTTTGACTGCTTCTGAATTTGTCGGGTGTGGCAAATATTCCCCATCCATTATTGTGAGGATAAGGCCACCACCCAAAAATGTTTTTTTACCACATACGGACCTTCGTAGTTGGGTGTCTTTTACCACATGAATCAAGGTGAGGAAGTAGAATTTTCTTGAGCACCAAATCTCCTTCTTTGAACACTCGAGGACGAACCTTTTTGTCTAATGCTTTCTTCATTCGGTTTTGTTATAACTGGCCGTGGCACAAAGCTTTCAAGCATTTTTCTTCAATGAGGTTGAGTTGATCAAGTCACGTCTGAATCCACTCTACTTCTTCAAGATTTTTTTCCATTAGGACTCTAAGTGATGAAATCTCTACTTCAATCGGGAGTACTTCCTCCATGCCATATACCAGGGAGAAAGGAGTTTCACCTGTTGATGTACGTACATAAGTACGGTAGCCATGTAGAGCAAAGGGAAGTATTTCATGCCAATCTTCTTATGTCTTCACCATTTTCTGAATGATTTTCTTGATGTTCTTATTAGCAGCTTTAACGGCCCGTTCATCTTGGGTCGATATGGTAAGGAACTCTGATGCTCGATCTTGAAGTCATTGCATAACTCATTCATCATTTTGTTGTTCAAATTGGACTCGTTGTCTGTAATGATCTTGCTAGGAACCCCATATATGCATATAAGATTTTGTTTGATGAACCAAGTAACCACTTGTCTTGTCAAATTTCCGTAGGATGCAGCTTCCACCCATTTGGTGAAGTAATCAATGGCAACTAGTATGAACTTGTGCTCGTTAGAGGCTTTTGGTTTGATCATGCCCATCATATCAGTTCCCCACATTGAAAATGGACAAGAAGAACTCAGAACATTCAAAAGATTTGGTGGCACATGCATTTTGTCGGCGTATATTTGGCATTTGTAACATGTCTTTGTATAATGGTAGCAATCAGCTTCCATCGTTAACCATATCATAGTTTCTTTTATATAATACTTCACCATTCAAAAAGAACTTTGAAGATAGCTTTCGCAGAGTTCGTTTGTCAATCACATAGGCATTTTCTGGATACTCATATTTCTCAAGGTACTTTTTGATGTCGTAAAACCAAGGCTTGTAATCTGGTCCTTCTTCAATAGCAAGGCAATGTGCAGGTTCTTCAAAATGTCTGATCGTAATGCGTGGTTTGTGATTTGGCTAGGTTACCTTGAACATGACTGATAAAGTTGCCAAGGCGTCTGCCATCTGATTTTCTTCTCGTGGAATATGGCTGAAAGTATTCTCTGTAAATTCTGCTGCTAGCTTTAAAACATGATCTCGATATGGAATCAATCTGGGATGTTTAGTGTCTCATTCACCATTGACTTGGTATATGACTAGTGAATAGTCTCCAAACACTTCGAGATGTTTGATTCTTAGATTGATAGCAGCTTCTAGACCTAAGATACAAGCTTCATATTCAGCGATTTTATTGGTGCAGTCAAAACATAGCCTTGCAGTATAAGGCTTGTGAAAATTCTTCGGAGAATTCAAAAATTCCCTAATGTCGTGCCCCAGTGCATTTGAAGCCCCGTCAAACATGAGTGTCCAACGTGCCCCTGGTTCAGGTCCTTCATTGGGCCCTGGTATTTCATAGTCACCTATAACCATGACATCTTTGTCCAGAAATTCGAATTTCAATAGTTGATATTCTAGTAATGGCTGATGAGCTAGATGGTCAGCTAGTACACTACCCTTGGTGGCATTTTGAGTAACATATTGGATGTCTTACTATGATAGTAACATCAGCCATCGGGAAATCCTTCCTGTACGAGTTGGTTTTTCAAACACATACTTTAAAGGATCCATTCTTGCAATTAACTACGTGGTGTGAGTTAACATGTACTACCTCAATATTTTGGTAGCCCAGGGAAATGCACAACAAGTCTTATCGAGAAGTGAGACCTTGTTTTTGCAGTCGCTGAACTTCTTGTTGAGGTAGTAGATTGCATGCTCTTTTCTACCCATTTCGTTGTGTTGGCCTAATACACATCCCATTGACCTTTCAAGCACTGTTAGATACATGATGGGCAGTATTCCGGGAACTAGTGGCATCAAGATTGGTGGCTCTTGTAAATATTGCTTTATTGTCTCGAAGACTGCCTGACAATCATCATTCCACACCACCGTTTCATCTTTCTGAAGTAATTTGAATATAGGTTCGCACGTAGAAGTTAGGTGCGATATGAACCTTGAAATATAATTTAATCGTCCTAAGAAACCACGAAATTCCTTTTTTTTATCTTGGAGCTGGCATTTCTTGTATGGCTTTCACTTTGTTGGGATCTACCTCAACACCATACTGACTTACAATGAAACCCAATAGCTTGCTTGACCTAACACCAAATGTACATTTGTTCGGATTCAACCTTAGTTTAAAATTCCACAGACACGTGAATAATTTCTATAAGTGTACGATGTGATCCTCCTCTTTATGAGTTTTGGTGATCATATCATATACGTATACCTCCACTTCTTCATGAATCATATCATGGAACAGTGTGACCATAGCTCGTTGATAAGTTGCTCCTGCATTATTTAGACCGAAATGCATCACCTTATAAGAAACCATAGCTCTTTGATAAGTTGCTCCTCGGGTGCCATTTTGATTTGATTATAACCTGAGAAACCATCCATGAATAAGAATACTAAAGTTTAATCTGTATTATCCACAAAAACATCTATGTGAGGTAATGCAAAATCATCCTTGGGACTTGCTTTGTTTAGATCCCTATAATCTACACACATGTGTACTTTGTCGTCCTTCTTGGGCATTTGTATGATGTTAGCTATCCAAGGTGGATAATCTACCATTGCTAAGAACCCTGCTTCAAATTGTTTAACGATCTCTTCACGAATCTTGCTAGATGTTTCAGGATGAGTTCTTCTGATTTTCTATCTAACCGGAGAATAACCTTCCTTGAGAGGTAGTTTGTGCACCACAATATCCATATCCAATCCTGAAATATCTCCATAAGACCAGACATATATATCCATATATTCATGCAACAACTTGATCAGTCTTTCTTTGACACTTTATTCCAATGCTTCCCCTAGCTTGATCTCTTTGGGATCCTCCTTTGTGCCAAGGTTAATGGTCTCAATAGATTCTTGATATGGTAGTATATTGTCAGCTTTTTGCTCTATATCCCTTGCCAATTCTTCGGAGAGTTCAAGATCTTCATCATCTTCCTCTTCCACTTGGTTGATGGATGCATCAAAATTATATCAAATAGCAACATCAACATTATCAGTGGTTTTAGGCATGGATCTACACATTTTATCATGTTTTGGTGCAATTTTAGTATGTGAATTTGGAAATGCATATGAAGAAAAGTATTGGCATTTTTAAATATAAGAAATAAATGCAAGAGAAAGACATGGATCTTAATTGAATGTGAAATATAACTTTTATTAGTTGTGAATAATTTTTGTACCCCAAAATTTTCCGTCCCATTTTCTTTAAAGCATTCTCATAAAGGTGTCAAATACTCAAAGCTACTCAAGAGTTGACTGGTCAAACCTCCTCCTAAGCAAGGGTCTACAACTAGGGTTTTGTGCTTCTCAAGGAAGATTAGGTTGCAAGGGTCTCAAATGACTTTCATGGTTCATCATAGGTCCTCAATAGTGCTTATGTCAAGTTTGAAGTCTTGCATCACATGTTTGCTCAATCAATGACTCAAAAGATTGTAAGTCAACTGTATTAGGTAAAAAGTCAACTATGGTCAACATATAGTCAAAATCCAAGATTTTTTGTCAACATCAACATTTTGAAGTGATATTCATCATTTGATCAAGGGTTTATCATGACTCCTTAAGGAAAGCCCTCAAATCATCAAAGGTCAAAAATTGCCAAATTAGGGTTTTCTTAGGAGAAGTCAACTTAATTTTGACCAAGCAAAAAATTCACATGCTTCATCAAAGTTTCCCCAACCAAAGCCCATTTTGAAGGAAAATAAAATCACTAAAACTTTGTATTGATGCTCAAGTCCAAAAAGTGCTTCATTGAAAGATATGAGCCTATACATTACAGGTCATTTCAAAAGTCAACAAAAAGACACTTTTTGTCAAGGCAACTTACATCAAGATAAATCTCCAAATGAAAAAACTGATAAAAATAGAAAGTGTAGAGGATATCTTGAGCTTTAAAAAAAGTCAAAGATCAAATTCAAAAGATAAAAATTGAGAGAGTTATGACATGTGCAAGTTGGGGAATTTTGAGAAAATGCATGAAGTGCAAAGTGAGCAAACTTAAAGTTTTGAACTATCGGGCCTAACTTTTTATGTTCAAACATGTTCATAAGGTGTTAGAGGATTTCTAAATCTATTCACATTTTTTTTATTTTTTTTATTTCTTTTATTTGAATTTTTATTCATCTAAATACAAATAAAATCAAATAAAATGTGAGATAATAGTACAAAGGCTTGGAATTTTTGTTCCAATCAGCTAAAGGCCCAATACAACACATGCTAGCCTGTCACAGACCTTGCCAAAACCGTGTGAAATGAAGAAGGCAAGAACTATCTCAAAGAATGGAAAGTTTTAAACATGTTTGATCTTGTTTGATTAGAGCCATCATTGCTTAATTTTATTCCATCTTTGGTGGCCTCATTACTTCCTCTATATAAGTGCAACAAATCAGATCTAAATGGACACGAAAATACTGCCTAAGTTAAAAATTCTCCAAAAATTCAAAGCATTAGGGCAAGCTCGAAATCCGTGTTGCAGCTCTTCTCACTCAATGCCAGCGATCCAACCATCCTCCTGAGACTTCCAGGCATTCATCTAGATCCTTTGCTAGGCCAAGACGCGTCTAAAATAGGACAACTAAGTTGCACCGGTATTGGTAGAATCTCTAAACTGAAACTTTTAATTCATATAGTGTTAATCAATTTGATGCATGCGTACATGTTCATAATCATGTTTGTGACTATTTAGGACCTTTAGTTATGAGCTCTAACACAAGAGTCAAGTTACACCATGGCTAGGGCATGAAGCTTTTTGAGGCTTCGGGTTTCATGATACAAAGACTTTTAGCCTAAACGGATCCCATATTCGAACTCAAAAGGAAATTTTAAGGGGAATAACATGCTTTGTTCACTTTGATTTTGCGTATTTTGCAGGTTTCAAAAAACTCCTCATCAGAGAAGACGGTGGAAACCACCATGAGTGTGGTTTGAAATCGTTGACTGACCACGTGGCATAATAGGGTGTTAATGTTGGTCCATTCAAATCCTAGGGACCCACTCATGCGCGTGTGTCTTTTGCTTGTCTGACATTAACACTCATTTTGTGTTATATTTATTTTGTTTGATTAAAGCTAACTGATGTATGGCCAACACATTGGTAGCGCACTTGCTCTTAAGTCTTTCCTCTGCCTAATCCTGAGTTCAAGCCAGGCGTAGGACATTTTTATTTTCCATGTTAATTTCTCAAGATCCAGTGTAGGTCAGGCCAAGGCGCGCATCATACACACTCTCATCACTCCCTTTAGAACTCAACAGATCTATATCTAATAGACTCAGATCAAGTCCTATGATGCACCTCCTGAAATCTACCATAGGGGATCACACGCAGCAGTTGGGCCAGCATGTTTAGGCCTAGCAAATTTCTTCCTTTGCACCCCCAGATTTCTATTCCTGCAGGCCCATTTACTTCTTTTTCTTTATATTTTTTATTTTATTTTTTTATCAAAATAAAAACTCAAAAAACATTTTTTTTAAAATAAATAATTAAATTGATAAAATTTTATTTAATGTTATTAATTATTTTATTAATTAATTTCATTAAATAAAAATGATTTAGTTTAATTAATCAATTAATATTTCTAGGTTCAAATTAATCAATTTATTTTTATATTAATTAAGTAAAATTAATTAGATTTTTTTTAATTTAATCACAAACATTTCCTCTTTTCATGAAAAAAACAAAAGAACATTTCCTTTTCCGTCGATTCCACGTGCCCTTTGATATTACGTTTGTGTATAATTTTTTATCATTTACGTAATTGCTAATGGTATGTAATATATTTATTAGGGTTTATTTGCTTTCTTTCCCCTAATTTTTTGTGGTTTGTACCCCCATCCCTGAAGCATTGTAATAATGTAGGATATTTATTTTTTGCCTTTACTGTTTCCCTCATTACTGCTAGTTTAATAGGCTTGTATGAAAAGACATAAAAACAAACGTTAGAAAATCTAATCTCAAGACAAATAATTGAAATCCAAACACTTTTCACATACGCACCTCTAGGGTAACCCTACTTGTTGCCTCGAATAAAAGCAGTCATGTGGTACACTTTAGCAAAAAAACCTCAGTTAAAAGATCGTAGTCCCTTGATGTTGCCTAGGTAAAACTATCTTAGTCCCTTACGATAATTTTTCTAAAGCGTCCTACAAGTTGATTTTATGAATGTACGATGACCAGCGTCTGTCCCTCAAACATCCAATGATAAGGCTTCATAATAACTAATCGTAGGATAGCACTATCTAAATGAAGAGGAAAAGAACGCAAAGACTTTTTGAGTAGGTAGATAGCTCGTAGTCGCTTGCTCACAACCAAATTTCAAAACAAACATCTTTTGCACAATCACATTTTTCTCTAAAATATTTTCAAAATAAACATTTTGTATGCATTCTCAATGATACGAGAATCATTACAAAATTGTCGCACTTAGGCATTTTCAAAATATTTTCAAACAAAAAAAAAACACAAAAGCATTTTCAAACAAAAAGTGAGCTAGCGATTAAGAGCCCGTAGATAACTACGGATGAAAAGGGTGTTAACACCTTCCCTTTTCATAACCTACCCCCTTACTCAGAAAATTCTCAAAAGGCATTTCCTGTTCTTTTCACCCTTTCCTTTATTGGATAAAATAAAATTCGGTGGCGACTCTTACTATCCGCAATATTTGCGATAAAATGCAAAACCCAAAGTCAGTTCTCCCACCGTATTACAGAATTGGCGGCTCTGCTGGGGATGATTAAAAGTGGGGTTACCTTTAGAGTTAAATCACCTTTAAAATGCTTTCCTTGTTTGATTTGTGGGCTTTACAGTTCGGGGTTTTACTCGAGTTTTTATTAAAGATCCTATACCCGGATCTAGGGGTATTTTAGGTAAGTAGCTATAGATCGTGGAAACTGTATGTCATAGACCGATATAGTTGAAGCGATGGCTACACTAGTGCGACACATTAGTTGGTGCTGATGTCCCTTGAGTTAGTCAAGGAGAATGCTAGGCTGCTACATGGTGTCATAAGCACTAACTAACCTTACAACCCTAGTAGACACAACTTAGCCATTAGAAAGTATTGAGATGGCTAGATTTGGTGCAGACTGAAGTTGTTTGATACTCGATGCTACACTCATTGAGGTTGGAATCTCGGGATATTTCGGCTACAAATCAGATGCTTGAGTTGAAACAAAGCTTGAGAGAAAGATCAATGATAGTGATACTCCTAGAACCCTATTAGTTTTCTTAAGACAAGTTGAGCCAACTAAAACCTCAAGAGGGTACTTACATGCAAACTCCATTCAAGCTTAAACCTAAGACCTTGTGTGATTTGTTTGTGTTTGTTTATATGTTCGAATCATAATATCATGAAATTATGACATCATCATTTTCACTAACCATTTTAAGGACTTGGGGATTTATCTTCATTTCTTTGTTGTAGGTTATGGCCTCCGCTCGCAGAAATACTATCCGGATCAGTTTCGTGAAGATACCTTCTCAACTTAAGGAGTTAGTCTCAAAGGTTCCTGAAAGCTCTCAATTCACCAAAAAGCATGGTTATCTACTCAGATTGGTTGCCTCAGGTTTTAAAGAAGACATGATGAGTGTTCTATTCTAGTTCTTTGACCCTGCACATCACTGTTTCACCTTTCCAGACTATCAGTTGGTACCTACAATGGAAGAGTTCTCTAGGCTTTTGGGAGTACCAATTCTTGATCAGATACCCTTCACCAGTCTAGATCAGATACCCTTCACCAGTCTAGAGAAAGTTTCAAAGCCTGAAGATATTGCAGAAGCCTTACATCTGAAGAGGTCTGACATTATATCTATTTGGGAGACAAGAAGTGGGTTCAAGGGTTTTCTTGCTAAATTTCTGATAGAGAAGGCTCAACTGTTTCTGAATGCTATGGGATTTTCAGATTTTGAGGAAATCTTGGCTCTGTTAATCTATGGATTGGTTCTATTCCCGAATCCAGATCAATCCATAGATGTGAACGCTATCAAAATATTTCTTGCTCGTAATCCTGTGCCTACCTTTCTTGGAGATATTCTGCATTCTCTTCACACTCGTACCATGAGGAGGTGGGAAACTCTTATATGTTGCATACCTTTTCTATCCAGGTGGTTTATTTCTCACCTTCCCCGATCAGTGATAAAGAATGAACAAGGTTTAAGGTGGTCTCAAAGAATAATGTCACTCTCTCATACAAATATCTATTGGTGTTCCATATCTCAGGAGGACATCACTATCATTGACCGCTGTGGGAAATTCCCTAATGTTCCACTCCTTGGCATTAGGGGAGGCATTACTTACAACCCTTATCTGGCTCTGTGTCAATTTGATTATGCTCGAAGAGACAGCGCTTATGACATGCTTATCCAGGGTATTGTATTTGATTACGAGAACGATCTTCAAGGTTATCATCAAAGGTTTATACATGCTTGGGGCATGGTGAGCAGGATTGATAGAAATACTTTAAGACTGAAGAACTCCATCCCTTTGGAGCCCTACCTCAGATGGGTACGATCTCGTGCTCAAAATCTTATAATGACATACCCCACTGTCCTACCAGTAATTGTTGAGCCTGTTGCTGAAGGGGATATTCCTTATACCATTCTTCATCCAGATATATCTACTGACCTTGAAGAGCTACAAAAGTCTTGGATTCAATTGTAAGAAGAAAGGGACACCTTCGAGACTCAATTCTATGCTAGTGAGAAGAAGGTGTTAGAGCTGACAAAACAAATTCACAAAGAGAAGAACCTTAATGCATATGTCAACACTAAGAGGAAGCGTCCGTGGGAGACTTGAATCTCATGAGTTCACTTTCTATATTTTGTTTTCATTATAAGCCTAATAGGCAATTATAATTTGAGATTACTAATAAAAGTTTTTGTTTATGTTTCTTTTTTATTAACGAACTTAAATCCCACAAGGTCCTTGAAAACATTTCATATACATATCATGCATCATTTCATAACAGGTTTTCCAATACAGGTTTTCTCATTCGCTTACTGTTTATTTCAGTATAAGATGGCCCTCGAGCAGACTATTAAGGAACTCCAAGCTCAACATGCCCAATTACAGGAATCTCTCCTGAACTTATCCCAGGGGAAGAAGGAGGTGATGGAACTTCTCTCCAAGAAAAAGAAGACTAAAAAGTCGGTTGTTATCCTCAATTTAGGGAGGAGATTCAAAGGTCCTGCTCAACCATTTCAAACTGCTGATGTCTCCTATGATGAAGACGAAAATCAAGAAGAGTATGGTAGAAGCATCAAGCTTGAATGAAGGAATAACTAGAGTTCTTAGAATATTCATGAAGATGAAGACTACTCCGACGAACAATATCCTTATGCAGATGACAAGTACAAGCAGTTTGAAGACCGACTCAAAGCTATGGAAATCCAGAAAGTGTCTGGAATGGATTTTGGAGAGCTAGGTATGATCCCGAGGGTGGTCATCCCTCATAATAAGTTCAAGGTCCCGTTCTTTACTAAATATGATGGGGTATCTTGTCCCAAACTTCACTCGAGGTCGTATGTCCGAAAAATCCAACCCCATACTGCTGACAAGAAGTTATGGGTCCATTTCTTTCAAGAAAGTTTCTCTGGCACTCAACTTAAATGGTTCTATCAGCTCGAAGGAACCAACATTCACACATGGGAAGACTTGGATGCTGCTTTCTATAAGCAATATCAATATAATGCTGACCTTGCATCGACTCATGTGCAATTACAAAACATGTCCATGGGTTTAAATGAAGGGTTCAAGGAGTATGCACAAAAGTGGTGAGACTTGGCTGGAAGGGTGCAACCTCCCTTGTCTGATCGGGAGCTTCTTGATATGTTCATGGGCCCTTTGACATGCCCATTATTTAATTTGTTGATTGGAAGCTCGCCGTCTGGTTTTAAGGAGCTGATACTGACAGGAGAAATAGTCGAAAGTGGTATTAAGAGTGGGAAGATTCTGATGGCTACGTCTTCTAATGCTGTGAAGAATTCATCCGGTGGTAAAAAAGAAACCAATGATGTCTATGGCCAGAAGGGCCATAGTAAAACTGACCTCCATCAGTTTGTAGAGGCAGTATTGATCTCTAATCAGGTGCATGTTCAACAACAACAATAGGGCAACCGTCAAAGGCCAAACACTATGTTAAGGAAGTTTACCAAGATCAACATGCCTTTATCTCAAGCATTACAACATTTGTTAAAGGCTGAACTCATTTCACTACGGGATCCTCCTTAGAATCCCAACACATGCTCTCCAAAGTACAATCCAAATGCGAGGTGTGTCTATCATTCGAACAGTTCTGGGCACGACACCAACACCCGCGGGCCCTGAAAAGCTATATTGAGGATATGGTCGATAATAAGGAAATTAAGTTTGATCCTCCAGAGACTCCGAACGTGATTACTGCACCTATGCCTAAGCATGACAAAGGCATAAGTGATATTGAAGATGTTTTGTATGTTGCCTCCGTAAGTGATGTGGTTACTCCTCTCTCAACAATCAAGGAGAATTTTCTACAAGCCGGTTTATTTTTGGGTTGTGTTAAAGAATGTTATTGCTCTGCAGTTCAACCCAATAGCTGCAGGTTACTGAAGGAAGGCGTTCAACGCCTGATGGATGAACATGTAATTTTGATTGGGAAAGTTCCGTATGCTGAGAATTTGTGCCAAGATTTGTCTGTCATATTTGGTACTCCTTTCAGGATCACTTCTAAGGGTCTTATAAGGATTACTACCAATCAAAAAGTTGCTCTTTTAATCACTACAACACCTGGGCCCGTCCCATATTCCTTGGAAAAGGCTATTCCATGGAATTATGAGTCTGATGTTTATTACCACGACATTAAATAAGAGTTGTATGATGAAGATGATGAAGAATATGATCCCAACATTGACAATATTGCGGGGACCAATAAAATTACTAGAAGCGAAAGGATTTTCTCCCCAGAAATCTCTCCACTTGTTCAAGTCACAGTTACCAAGTCAACTGACGAGGCTCGGGGTAAAGAGACAATGAGAGAGCCTGCCCAAACAGAGGCACCAAAAGAAGATTCAGTCAAGGACGCCTCTGGACAAGAGTTGGAAGAGGTTTTGAAAATCATCCGCAAGAGCGACTATAAAATTGTTAAACAGCTGGGGCAGACTCCATCCAAAATCTCCATGTTATCTTTACTGTTGTGTTCTTAAGCCCATGCAAAGGCTTTAGTAAAATTTTTGAAGACTGCTCATGTGCCGCAAGAAATTTCGGCTGATCAATTTGGAAGTTACTTGGCGAATTTAACAACTGATAATGGATTAGGCTTCTCCGATGCTGACCTGACTCTAGAGGGGACAAATCATAATAGGGCCATGTATGTCTCCATTGAATTCAGGGGCACTACATTGGCTCATGTGTTAATTGATATTGACTCTACTTTGAATGTTCTTCCAAAAGGTGCTCTCGACAGGTTAGATTGTGAAGGGGTTATGCTGAAGCCCAGTAATATCATAGTTCGAGCCTTTGATGGATCCAGAAGAATGGTGCATGGAGAAGTGGACCTCCCAATCAAAGTGGGTTCACATATATTTGAGTCCACTTTATATGTAATGGACATCTGTCTAGCTTATTCTTGTCTATTGGGACTCCCTTAGATCCATGGGGAAGGTGCTGTCACCTCCACCTTGCACGAGAAATTAAAGTATCCTGTAAAAGGGAAGGTTGTTACTATCTGCGGAGAAGAGGAGTACATGGTCAGCCACCTGAATTCATTCCGGTACGTGGAGATGGACGGAGAATTTATTGAGACTCCATGTCAGACCTTTGAAGTGATTTCCCCTGCTGCTGTTAAAGATATTTCCGCCATTCCGAAGACCACCAGGATTTCGCATAAGATGATTTCTTTGAAAGATGCCAAAGCAACTATAAAATAAGGTGGTTATACTATTTGGGGCCAGCTTCCTAATATCCCTTACAAATCTAACAAGTTTGGTTTGGGCTTTACTGCAGAAGTTCGAAGGGTTTTTCATCACGCTCGAGCTGGAAGACCTCTGTTCCGTATCAGCAACAACAAAATCAATGCTATAAGAGACGCTGACAGTGATTGTGATTTCAACAGCTGGATATTCCCTACCATTGGTGATGGACTCGACAATTGGAAAGCATAAGACATTTTCCCTATCTCCTTTAGTCAGGAGTAATAGCTGCATTCCTATCTTATTGCTTTTAAAAAAGATTTTTGTTATGTAATAAACAATGACTTTAAACATTGTGTCTTACCCGAGGCACAATGGTTCATTTGTTAAGGGTTGCTAATTCATAAACATTGTTCATTTAATAAAAACATTGGACATTTTGCATTCAAACTTTGTAATCTCTATCTTTCTGTTACTTTATTGCATTTTCAAAATATCTATGTGTTCTTACACATACCCACACACTATATTGCAGATCCTCATCCACTCTAGATCTCATTCATAACGATTCTGCTATCGTCGCTTATGACTTTGAAAATCCGATCCATCAAGCCGAGGACGAAGGTGAGGAAGATTGTGAATTACATGGAGAACTTTCCAGCCTCTTAATACAAGAAGAAAAGGTTATCCAACCACATGAAGAGCCAGTTAAAGTTGTAAAATTGGGTTCTGAGACGGATAAGAAAGAAGTCAAGATAGGCGCCAACCTGGAAGACAGTGTCAAGAGCAGGTTAATTCAAATGATACATGAATATTGTGGTTCATCGTCTACCAATGAAAGAGGGTTGTTCTCCAATTAAACAGAAGGTTTGTCGCATGCGTCCTGAGATGTCTGAGAAGATTCAGGTCGAGGTTATGAAGCAATTCAACGCATGTTTCTTAGCAATGACATCCCATCTGCAATGGGTTGCTAATGTTGTTCCGGTACCAAAGAAAGATGACAAAGTGCGTATGTATGTAGACTACAGGGATCTGAATAGGGCGAGCCCTAAAGATAACTTTCCGCTTCCATATATTGATGTTCTGGTTGAATACACCGCTCAACACAAGGTATTCTCTTTCATGGATGGTTTCTTAGGTTATAATCAGATCAAGATGGCGCTTGAAGACATGGAGAAAACTACCTTCATCACACAGTGGGGAACTTCCTACTTCAAAGTTATGCCTTTTGGATTGAAGAACGTCGGGGCAACTTATCAGCGTACCATGATAGCTTTATTTCATGACATGATTCATCACGAGATCAAGGTCTATGTCGACTACATGATAGCCAGACCACAGACTGAAGAAGAACATCTGGATCATCTACATAAACTATTTGAAAGACTGAAGAAGTATAAATTGAGGTTAAATCTAAACAAGTGCACCTTTGGGGCGAGATCCGGTAAGCTCTTGGGTTTCGTCGTTAGTAGTAAAGGTATTGAGGTTGATCTAGTAAAAGTTAAAGCTATTCAAGAAATGCCAGCTCCCCGTACCGAGAAGGAAGTAAGAGGTTTCCTAGGACGAATGAATTACATTTCCTGATTCATTTCCCATTTGACTACTACTTGCGAACCAATCTTCAAGCTGTTGAAGAAAGATCAAGTAGTAAAATGGAACAAAGACTCTGTCAAATAGTCTTTGATAAAATTAAGGAATACCTACAAGAACCTCTGATTCTGATGCCACCAGTTGAAGGAAGGTGTTATACCCCAAAATTTCCCCTCCCATTTTTATTCAAGATATCTCCTCATGCTTCTAAGATTTTCAATGGCTCAAGTTTGCTCAAGTGTTGACTGGTCAAACCTCCTCCTAAGAAGGTGGCCTACAAATTAGGGTTTCACTTTTCTCAAAGAAAATGGAACTTATAATGACTAACATGGACTTCATGGTTTCTCATAAGTCTTCAATAATGCTCATGTCAAATTTCAAGCTCTGCATCACAAATTTCTCAGCAAATTGCTCAGATGACTAAAAATCAACTATATTGGACAAAAAGTCAATTATGGTCAATATAAAGTCAAAATTCAAGATTTTTTTATCAACATCAACATTTTGAGGTTATATTCATCATTTTATCAAGGTTTTATCATAATTCCTTAAGGAAAGCACTCAAGTCATCAAGGGGCAAAAATTGACCAAATTAGGGTTTTTACTGAAGATGACTGATCATTGACTTTTGAGCTAGTGCATGACCTATTGGCTCAAGGAATGATCTCAAGATCTCAAATACAACTTGACCTAGTTATATAGCTCAAAATATTTCCAAGGATACAAGTTATTGATAGTTGAAGAATTGAGATCAACTGATGAAAAGTCAACTCTCACACAAAAGTCAAACTTTGACTTTTTGGTCAACTTTGAACTTCAAAGATCAAGAGTTATAAAAACATTCAAATTTATCAAGCTTGATCACCAGGAATCAACAAAGTCAACAAAAGTTAAAGATGGAAAATTTTCTAACACTTAGAAAATTTTCTAAGTGTTAAGGCTTTATTCTTAATAAAGTCACTACTTCATGACCATTTTTCACTAAGATGCAAGATGATTCAAGGAAAACTTCTAACATGAAAGTTGTAGAGCATGATGAATTATACAATTTTGTATTTTAGGGTTGATGTCCAAAAAATGCTTGGATTAGGAGATATAGGCTCATGAAGTCATGATGTTTTTATCTAACACTTAGAGAAATTTTCAACAAGTTTTGGCAAGTTTTTCATCACAACTTCTCGGCCAATGTTCACCAACTTACTTGTTGATTTAGCCACAGTGGTCAACATGAAAGTTGAAGATCATGTTTCAAGATTTCTAAAACACCCAAGAGCATAAATTTATCATACTTGAGCTAGGAGGTTCGAAGAGATGATGTTAGGCATCCATTCTTGAATTAAAAGTCATTTCCTTGATGAACACATAATCAAATCTCATAACCTTATCATGCAATATCACTTTTCAGGCCATGTTGCTTCTAAATCTCCATATAATCAGATATTTAAACGAATTGTGATGCATTACACAAGGATTTGAAGCTTTATCCACTTGATCATACCATTTTTGGATGAAATTGCAAAAAGCTCCATATATATTTGCATAAAGATCACTTTAATCACAAAGTCATCTTCTTGAGCCTCTAACTTGTTTGTTATGATCACACTCAACATGAGTACTCAAAATCAACATGTCTAAAGCTCTTAGCCACTTCAGATCACTTTGGTACTATGCATTGGAACACCAATTTTCACATAACTTGGTTGTTTCATATCAACCAAACCAGAAATTTGTAACTTGAAAGCCAAGCCCTCTGATCCTCTAAAATATTTTGCCTATAAATATAGAGCTCATTTATAAGCCATAACACGAGTTCACAAGCCCTTAAACCCCCTCAATCACTCCCAAAGTTAGAATTTCCTTAAAACTCCATTTTTGTTGCCATTTCTGACCTTGAACATCAAACACCTAATCCACTCGTGTGTTTTCATTCTAAATAATTCACAAAGCTTCTATAACTCATATAGAGGCTATCCAAACACCTTTTATACCACTGTAACATCATTTTCATCATCCTCCATTTCCAAAAACAAAACTCTGCAACTTGATTTGTCCATGGGAATTGCGACACTCTCAATCCAAAGTAAACATTGCAAAAGCTTCATAGGAGTTCAATGAAGCTATTTAGATAATCACAACATCTTCAGAAGTGCTCTAACTCCAGATTCAATTCTCACTTCAAAGGTAAGTTTTTCTAACTTTGAAATCCTTATTCAAGCATCATTTGTCTTAGATCTCGAAAGATAAAATGTAGATATCATGTCTATAAAGCTAACAATGTCCTTATTTTTCATTTATATTTCCTACGTGATGATAATTTTGAAACTGAAATTTCTGAGATTTTAGGGTTTAGTTTGGTACCAAGTCAAATTATCACTCATATTTGATCTATAGCTTTTGAAATTTATATGGTTGGATTCATGGTTAAATTTCCAGAAAGTTTCATGTTTACATCTTTCAATTTGGTTGAGAAATGAACACTTTCAGAAATTCAAAAATATTGTGATTACTGGCGCGAGGAAGAAGATGAAGTTCTATTCAGTAAACGAGTTTGTAATATATTTAATAGTTGTTGTTTTAACTACCGGAAGTATCACCATTCCAATGGTTAAAGCGCGCGACTGTTTACCTTAGGGACCTGGGTTCGAGCCCCAGCGGTACCCTTTTACATTTTTTTGATTTATTTCGCTTTTCTTGTGATTTCAGCACCCCCCATTTGTTGTACAACGTGCAGGCACATATGTTTTTATTTATTTTTGCTGATTCAAACAAAACCTGTTTGGGCCTGGTATCTCTTTTCCTTTCTTTTCACCCCTCTTTTACTTCTAAACCAGGACCAACTCCTCTTTCTTTGCATTTTCTTTTTCTTTATTTATTTTATTTCATTTCAATTTTAAATAAAAAATAGATTCATGTTTAATTATTTTATTTAATTTTCATAAACAAATAATAATAATAATAAATTTAAATTAATCATTTTTGTAAAATAATTAGAAATAGGTTTTATTTTATTTTTACAATAAATTCTTTTTCTTTTTTCTAAATAAAAAAAACATTAAAAATATTTTCTAAACAATTAATTTCCTTTCAAAATTTATTTTAGTTTAGACCTAGGTTTTCTTTAATTAAATTAATTTTCCTTTTTGATTAATTAAATTAATTGGCTCTTTATCACCCATTACTAAATTTAGTCTAATTTCCTAGGGTTTAACTAAACTTTTTAATATAAATTAATCAAATAGTTAGTTTAATTGTGAAACTATGTTTTCCATAAAAAAATCACAAACAAAACATCTTCTTTTCCCTTTTATTTATTCTTCATCTTTGCATATTTTTATTATTTCACATTATCATTTATGTAAATGGTCTGTAATAGATAATTAGGGTTTATTTCTTTCCTCCTCATTCACAAATTTGTATCCCTCACTCCCAAAGCATTGTAATAGCGTAGTATATTTAATTTCCACAATTTACCTCTTTCCTTATTTCTGTTAGTAATTAGAATTTGTATGGCAAGATTTAAAATCAAACATTAGACAACCATAAATCCAAGACAAATTAAATTGAATCAAGCACACTTTGCACACAGGTACCTCTAGGGTAAACCTCACTTGTTGCCTCGGATGAAAACAGTCATGTCCCTCGAACGTAAGATGCTTTAGCAAAGACCCTCGATTAAAAGATCACAGTCCCTCGATAAACCTTCGATGTTGCCTTCGGCAAACAATCTTATTCCCTTACGACAATTGATAAAGGGTCTTACAAGTTGCCTTCTATGACTATACAATGACCAGCGCCTGTCCCTCACATCCAATGATAGGGCTTCCTACTAACTAATGGTAGGATGGCACTATCTAAAGGAGGAGGAAAATAAAAAAGACTTTTGAATAGGTAGAGCGATCGTAATCTCTTTCTCACAAACTGAAACAATCTTCACACTTCACATCTTCAAAATACTTTCACAAAACCACAATTTCTTTCAAAATATTTTCAAAACAAACATTTTGTGTACATTCTCAATGATACGAGAATCATTACAAAATTGCCGCACTTAGGCATTTCCAAAATATTTTCTAATATACACAAAGCATTTCAAAAGTGAGCTAGCAATTAAGAGCCCGTAGATAACTACGGATGAAAAGGGTGCTAACACCTTCCCTTTTTATAACCTACCCCCTGAACTCAAGAAATTTCTCAAACGTCTTTCCTGTTCTTTTCACCCTTTCCTTTATTGGATAAAAGAAAAGTCAGTGGCAACTCTTGCTATCTGCAACATTTACAGTAAAACACAAAACCCAAAAGTCAGTTCTTCCACAGTATTACAGAAGGCCTCTAATCATGTACCTAACAGTGCTATAGAACTCGATGGGGTGTGTACTGGGGAAGCATGACGAGTCTGGTTGAAAAGAGCATAAAATATACTACATTAGCAAAAAGTTTACTGACTGTGAAATAAGATATTCACTGCTCGAGAAAACTTGTCGTGCTTTGGCATGAGCTGCTTACCGACTAAGAGAGTATATGTTGACCCGTACTACTTTGTTGATCTCTAAAATAGATCCCATCGAGTACATATTCAAGAAGCCAGCTCTCTCCGGAAGAATAGCTTGATGGAAAATGGTCTTAACAGAATACGATATTCAGTACACCACTCAAAAAGAAATCAAAGGAAGTGTACTGGAAGATCATTTGACACATAAAGTTGTAGACGACTATTAGTATATGAATTTCGAATTCCCGTAAGAGAACATTATGCTAGTTACAGATTGTGAATAGCCTAGACCGTATGAAGGGCCTGAGCTAGGATCTCGATGTATTATGGTTTTCGATGGAGCTTCTAACGCACTTGGCAGCAGAATCAATGTTGTAATTATCTCTTCTCAGGGTTGTCATACGCCTTTCACTTCCTGACATTGCTTTGACTTCACTAATAATATGGCTGAATATGAAGCGTGCATCATGGGTATTAAAGCTCTTATTTACCCGAGAATCAAATTCCTGAGCGTATATGGGGATTCAACCTTGGTAATCAGTCAGGTCAAGTGAGAATGGGATACGAAGCTTCCAAATCTTATCCCTTACTAAGAATATGTGCTAACCTTGATTCCGTACTTCGAAGAGATTACTTTTGGGCATATCCCAAGAGAAGAGAATCAGTTGGCGGATGCATTGGCTACCATGCCATCCATGTTCAAGGGCAGATGGGACAATGAGGCTCCCAAAATTACCATTGAAAGATTTGACAAACTGACACACTGCTACAAAATTGATACTGATAGAGTAGAAGAAAAACATTGGTTTCATGAAGTGAAAAGGTACCTTGAAGCTCAAGAATACTCTGAAGGGGCATCGATCAATGACAAGAAATTCCTAAGGAGGTTCTCAACTAAGTTCTTCTTGAGAAATGGAATTTCATACAAGCGTAATCATAATTCAACTCTGCTTCATTGTATGGACAAGAAGGAAGCAGAGAAAATTATGGAGGATATGCACGAAGGCATCTTTGGTACTCACTCCAGCAGGAATTCTATGGCTAAAAAGATCCTGAGAGCGGATTACTATTGGTTGACTATGGAAACCGACTTTTACCACCAATCAAGAACTTGTCATAAGTGCCAAATTTACACTGATAAAGTTTATGTGCCCCCAGTACCTTTGAACTTCACGACTTCTCCTTAGCCATTCGCAATATGGGGCATTGATATGATCGGAGAAATCAAGTCTACTGCTTCTAACGGACATTGCTTCATTCTCGTTGCCATTGACTACTTTACAAAATAGGTTGAAGCAGCCTCATTTGCCTCTGTTACTAAGGATGTGGTCGCCTGGTTCATAAAACATAACCTTATCTGCCGGCATGGCATCCCTAAGAGAATCATCACTGAAAATGGTACCAACCTAAACAACACTATGATCACTGAACTCTGCATGCAGTTAAAGATGAAGCACCACAACTCTTCTCTATATCGACCAAAGATGAATGGCGCAATGGAAGCCACCAACAAGAATATTAATAAGATCATATAGAGGAAGGTTGTGACTTACAAAGACTGGAACTAGATGTTACCATTTTCTCTTCATGGCTATCGCACTTCAGCGCGAACATCAACTGGGGCAACCCCATTCTCTATGGTCTATGGTATGGAAGGTGTCATACCTATCAAAGTTCAGATTCCTTCTTTGAGGATTATGAAAGATGTAGACTTAGACGAAGACGAGTGGATTCAGACCAGGCTAGACCAGTTGAATCTGATTGACAAAAAGAGGCTTGTGGCTGTCTATCAGGGTCAGATGTATCAGAAGCATATGATCAATGCATTCAACAAGAAAATCAAGCATCAGGTATATCAGGCTGGTGACTTGGTAATAAAGTTCACCATTCTACCACAAGGTGATCCCAGGGGCAAATGGACTCCCACCTACGAAGGGCCATTTATTGTCAATAAAGTATTTTTGGGCGGTGCTATGATATTGACCACCATGGATGGTGAAGATTTCCCACACCCTGTGAATGCGGACATAGTCAAAAGATACTATGCATGAAAACGACCCGCTAGGTTGACTGGACTAGGAAAAAATAAGGGCATCCTGGCGAACCAAAAGGATTCGGGAAAAAATTAAGGATATATATAAAAGATTGTACACCCGGCAAGTTGAAAACCTGAAAAAGGAAGCTTGGGCAAGAAAGGGTATCCCAGTGGACTAAAAACCCGAAAGGGAGGTCCAGGCAAAAGTTAAGGATTAAAACGTACGACTATGTCCCATTTATATCACTTTTAGCAAGCTTTATTACCAAATTCAAAAGTTCAAATGGTACATATCAGTTCAATCAACTTCTTCCGACAACAAGGGATGAGATGTTTGAAGACATATGGACAATAGTGGAGTTGGAACCCAACGAGATCATTTCCACATAGCTATATGTTTTGTTTTCACTTTGTACTCTTTTCATTTCACGAGAATTTCCTCTTACTAAGGTTTATGTCTCTTTGTAAAAAAATCTCCTGTTTATGGGCAAATTATCTATACAAATACACCCTAAAATTCAAACTTTTTGTTTCATTTTTTTTATTTTGTTTGCAAAATCGTCCAATGACTAAAACTGAATGAACATATGCATATGAACATGATTAACTGTTAACAAATATATGCATAAGAACAAGAATGAGCATTTACTCAAGACTCTAGGAGTTGGGATGACATTCAAGTTGTCCATAAATCCCCACAGAGCCACTTCCATGGTATTATCCCCACAGAATAGTCTTCACAAGACAATCTTTAACAAAGATATATCCCCCACAAAATGGGATACACCAATCATACTCACCAGTCGAACCCCCCAGTGGATAAAATAATATTATCTTTTTCCCGGAAATATCACTCACCTACGGAGTTCCAATCAGTACAGTTCATGGGAGCTCTCTTCCCTAGTTGAGTTTATTCCTTCAAAACTGTAAAACCCCCTGCGGATTTCTTCTCTCCAGCAGAGCTTATTTCCTCAGCAAGGGTGTTTCCTCAGCAGAGCATTTCTCTGTTAATAGGGTTTATTTCCCCAACAAATTACCGTCTCCCCAGCTTGAGTCTACTTCTACCACAAGTTACCGACAAGATTCCCACGTCCAGCAAAGGACAGCCCGGGTTGCTATCGCCCAGAGATTTGCTACTAAATCTGAAACTGTATCAAATATCATTCAAATTTATTCTCTCCAGACGAGTCGACATCCATATTGGAAAACTCGATCAGACAGCGTTTGGAAAATTTATCCATCTCTTATATCCCCCAGTCAAGGTATATAAGAACTTAGATCCCCAGTAGAGCAGTGAAAAACCAATGTTCTTGGACTCTTCTCCCTAAAACAGGAATCAACATCCTCCAGTGGAGTTTCCTCAAATAGAAAACAGGAATACCCATCAACATCGAAGATAAACATACTCTTCATCCCCAACAACAATCAAGGATTTATTTTCCCATAAAAAGATACTGCACGGGTTTACAAATACACTTCAACAACATTTCAAATTCATACATAATTTACAAACATCATAGCATATGCGTACAAAATGCATATAGCACAATCTCATTTATTTTGAAAACATCATTAGCAATTCATTTCATACATCATGACATTTCATACATCTAACTCTTTACCTTTTCAGAAAAGATCAATCAACGGAAAAACATCATCAAATACTTATATAACCCGACAGTCTCCTCAAAGGCGACATCTGACAAGGGCTATTTAAGCAATTTTCTCAGAGGGTCATTCTCAAAGAGACCTCTTCTGGCTCAGATTAAATCGAGCGAAGATTTATTCTGATACTTCTTCCAGTTGAAGACGAATGCAGATATCTTCTGGCTTAGATTAAATTGATCGTATATTTATTCCAATACTTCTTCCACCTGAATTCGGGCATAAACATCCTATGGATTAGATTAAATCAAGCGTAGATTTATTCTGATCTTCTTCCAGTTGAAGACAAACGCAGACATCTTCTGGCTCAGATTAAATCGAGCATAGATTTATTATGATACTTATTCCTGTCTAAGTCGGGCATAAACATCCTCTGGCTCAGATTAAATTAAGCGTAGATTTATTCTGATATTTCTTCTAGTTGAAGACGAGCATAGACGTCTTTTGGCTCAGATTAAATTGACCGTAGATTTATTCTGATACTTCTTCCAGTTAAAGACAAGTATTGACCTCTTCTAGCTCAGATTAAATCGAGCATAGATTTATTATGATAATTCTTCCAATTGAAGAAGCTCGTAGATAGCTTCTGAATCAGATTAAATCGAGCTTAGATTTATTTTGATACTTCTTCCAGTTAAAGACGAGTATAGACCTCTTCTGGCTCAAATTAAATCAAGCGTAGATTTATTCTGATACTTCTTCTAGTTGAAGACGATCTTAGATAGCTTCTGGATTAGATTAAATCAAGCGTAGATTTATTTTTATACTTCTTCCAGTTAAAGACGAGCATAGACCTCTTCTAGCTCATATTAAATCGAGCATATGATTTATTCTGATACTTCTTCCAGTTGATGACGGTCGTAAATAGCTTCTGGCTCAGATTAAATCGAGCATAGATTTATTCTGATACTTCTTCCAGTTATAGACAAGCATAGATATCTTTTGTCTCAGATTAAATCAATCATAGATATATTTTGATACTTCTTCCAATAGACATTTTCTAGCTCATATTAAATCAAGCGTAGATTTACTCTGATACTTCTCCCAGTTAAAGATGGACGCAAACATCTTCTGGCTCAGATTAAATCGAGCATAGATTTATTCTGATACTTCTCCCAGTTAAAGACATGCGTAGACATCTTTTGGTTGAGATTAAATCAAGCATAGATTTATTCTGATACTTCTTCCAGTTGAAGTCGAGCGTAGGCTTAGTATAATTTCTATCAACAATTACTTTAGATGGAATCTATAAGCCCATCTCTGATGACTCATTGTTACCTCTCCAAAAGGCATATTTAAGTCCATTCTCTTTATAATAAACCAACAGCGTTACTTCGTGCACCAACAAGTGTAAATTTCTGGGCAGTTAAGTGTTCAATCATCTTCTACCTTCAAGTCACAAATGATGGACATGCCAATCTAACTCTTCAGGTTTAAGAAGATTGAACAGGGGAAGTTGTTGTATCCCAAAATTTTCCCTCCCATTTCCTTCAAAGCATGCTCACAAAGGTCTCAAATACTCAAAGCTACTCAAGAGTTGACTGGTCAAACCTCCTCCTAAGCAAGGGTCTACAACTAGGGTTTTGTGCTTATCAAGGAAGATTGGGTTGAAAGGGTCTCAAATTACTTTCATGGTTCATCATAGGTCCTCAATAGTTCTTATGTCAAGTTTCAAATCTTGCATCACATGTTTTCTCAGTCAATGACTCAGAAGATTGAAAGTCAACTGTATTGGGTAAAAAGTCAACTATAGTCAACATACAGTCAAACTCCAAGATTTTTTGTCAACATAAACATTTTGAAGTGATATTCATCATTTGATCAAGGTTTGGTCATGATTCCTCAAGGAAAGCCCTCAAACCATCAAAGGTCAAATATTGCCAAATTAGGGTTTCCTTAGGAGAAGTCAACTGAACTTTGACCAAGCATAACTTTCACATGCTTCATCAAATTTTCCCAACCAAAGACCATTTTGAAGGAAACTCAATTCTCAACAACTTTGTATTTATCCCCAAGTACAAAAAGTGCTTCATTGGAAAGATATGAGCCAATACATTACAGGTCATTTCAAAAGTCAACAAAAAGACACTTTTTGTCAAGGCAACTTACATCAAGATAAAGTCTCCAAATGCAAAAATGATAAAAAGAGAAAGTGTAGAGAACAGCTTGAAATTTTAAAAAAAGTCTAAGATCACCTTCAAAAGATGAAAATTTAGAGAGTTATGACCTTTGCAAGTTGGGGAAGTTTGAGAAAATGCATGAAGTGCAAAGTGGGCAAACTTGAAGTTTTGAACTAGTGGGCCTAACTTTTGATGTTCAAACATGTTCATAAGGTGTTATAAGACTTCTAAATCCATTCACATATTTTTTTATGATTTTTATTTCTTTTATTTGAACTTTTATTCATCTAAATATAAATAAAATCAAATAAAATGTGAGATGATAGTATAAGGGCTTGTACTTTTTGTTCCAATCAGCTAAAGGCCCAATACAACATGCTAGCCTGTCACAAACCTTGCCAAAACCGTGTGAAATGATGAAGGCAAGAAATATCTCAAATAATGGAAAGTTTTAAACATGTTTAATCGTGTTTGATTAGAGCCATCATTGCTTGATTTTATTCCATCTTTGGTAGCCTCATTCCTTCCTCAATATAAGTGCAACAAATCAGATCCAAATGGACACGAAAATACTGCCTAAGAAGACCTCTAAAAATTCTCTAAAAATTCAAAGCATTAGGGCAAGCTCAAAATCCCTGTTGCAGCTCTTCCCACTCAAAGCCAGCGATCCAACCATCCTAATGAGACTTCCAGGAGTTCATCTAGATCCTTTTTTAGGCCAAGACGTGTCTAAAACAGGCTAACCAAGTTGCATCGGTATTGATAGAATTTCTAAACTGAAACTTTTAATTCACGTAGTGTTAATCAATTTAATGCACGTGTACATGTTCATAATCATGTTTGTGATTGTTTAGGACCTTTGGTTATTAGCTCAAATGTAGGAATCAAGTTACGACATGGATAAGGCATGAAGCTTTTTAGGGCTTCAGGTTTCATGATACAGATACTTTTTGCCTAATCGGATCCCATATTCAAACTCAGGAGGAAATTTTAAGGGGAATATCATGCTTTGTTCACTTTGATTTTGCGTATTTCGTAGGTTTCGAAAATCTCCTCATCGGGGAGGACGGTGGAAACCACCATGGATGGTGGTTTGAAATTGTTGAATGACCGCGTGGCATAATAGGGTGTTATGGTTGGTCCATTAAAATCCCAGGGACCCACTCATGCGCACGTGTCTTTTTCTTGTGTGACATTAGCACTTATTTTGTGTTATATTTGTTTTGTTTGAATAAAGTTAACAGATGTATTGCCATCCCAGTGGCAGCGTGCTTGCTCTTAAGTCTTTCCTATGCCTGATCCCGAGTTCGATCTAGGCGTGGGACATTTTTATTTTCCATGTTTATTTCTCACAGATGCATCATACACACTCTTCATCACTCCCTTTGGATCTCAACAGATCCAGATCTAATGGACTCAGATCAAGCCCCATGATGCACCTATTGAAATCCACCATAGGGGATCACACGCAACAGTTGGGCCAACATGTTTGGGCCTAACAAATTTCTTCCTTTGCACCCCCAGATTTTTATTCCTGCAGGCCCATTTACCTCTTTTTCTTTATATTATTTCTTTTATCTTTTTTATCAAAATAAAAAAACAAAAAATATTTTTTTTAAATAAATAATTAAATTGATAAAATTTTATTTAATCTTATTAATTATTCTATTAATTAATTTCATTAAATAAAAACGATTTAGTTTAATTAATTAATTAATATTTCTAGGTTCAAATTAATCAATTTCTTTTTTATTAATTAAGTAAAATTAATTAGATTATTTTAATTTAATCATAAACATTTCCTCTTTTCATAAAAAAAAAATAAAAAGAACATTTCCTTTCCCGTCGATTTCATGTGCCCTTTGATATTACGTTTGCGAATAACTTTTTATCATTTATGTAATTTCTAATGGTATGTAATAGATTAATTATGGTTATTTGCTTTCTTTCCCCCAAAGTTTTGTGGTTTGTACCCCCATCCCCGAAGCATTGTAATAGCGTAGGATATTTATTTTCTGCCTTTACTATTTCCCTCATTACTTCTAGTTTAATAGGCTTGTATGAAAAGACATAAAAACAAACGTTAGAAAACCTAATCTCAAGACATATAACTGAAATCCAAACAATTTTAACACATGCACCTCTAGGGTAACCCTACTTGTTGTCTCGGATAAAAGCATTCATGTGGGACACTTTAGCAAAAAAGCTCAGTTAAAAGATCGTAGTCCCTCGATGTTTCCTCGGTAAAACGATCTTAGTCCATTATGATAATTTGCTAAAGCATCCTACAAGTTGCTTTATGACTGTATGATGACCAGCGCCTGTCACTCAAACATCCAATGGTAGGGCTTCCTAATAACTAATGGTAGGCTTGCACTATTAAAGGAAGAGGAAAATAACACGAAAGACTTTTTGAGTAGGTAGATAGCTCGTAGTCGCTTGCTCACGACCAAATTTCAAAACAAACATCTTTTACACAATCACATTTTTCTCTAAAATATTTTCAAAATAAACATTCTGTATGCATTCTCAATGATACGAGAATCATTACAAAATTGTCGCACTTAGGCATTTTCAAAATATTTTCAAACCAAACCCAAACACACAAAAGCATTTTCAAATAAAAAGTGAGCTAGTGATTAAGAGCACATAGATAACTACATATAAAAAGGGTACTAACACCTTCCCTTTTCATAACCTACCCGCTTTACTCAGAAAATTCTTAAAAGTTATTTCCTGTTCTTTTCATCCTTTCCTTTATTGGATAAAAGAAAAGTCGATGGCGACTCTTGCTATCCGCAACATTTGCGATAAAACACAAAACCAAAAGTCAGTTCTCCCACCATATTACAATATTATCTGAAGCAAATAGAGGGACCCTTACAAGCTATCCCTATGCCTCAAGCTCAACATAGGTTCTTTCAAAAAACAAGAAATATTCCTTTGGAAAGAAAAAGATCTCCGGAATCTCCACAGTTGTCCAATTCGTGAGCTCTTCGCTTAGATCACATTCATGGATGAAGTCATATAATCTTTTGATGTTTCTCTTGTTAGATATCATTGCCACTTTCCCTCCATGCTCCATTCCTTTGTTGATGAAAGCCTCCTAGATAGAAGTAAACAGTGCCTTGCCTTTCAGGATAGCTTTGATGATTCATAACCCAAACCAAAATGATTATTTTTCTCAGGTATCTCCATAAGTTTACCCCAACCTTTGAGGTACCATATTCCACAGATGTTTGCAAGTCTCTCCACAAAGTCACGATAGGTTTCTTGATCTGCTCCACTGGTAGGGTTACAATTGAAGCAACCTTTAAGACTTGAATGGTGTTTCTATCTAGTCTTCATCAGCATTGATATATCTATAGGACTCCATGTGACTTACAAAGATGTCCTCTTCACCATCGATTATAACCAATCTTCCTTCAATGAAGAACTTCAATTTCTAGTGTAGAGTTGAAGTAATAGCCCCTGCTGCATGAATCAAAGGTCGTCCGAGTAAACATGTATATGCTGGTTCTATATCCATCACTTGAAAAATGATGCAAAACATATGAGGGCCGATCTTGACAGGAAAATCCACTTTTCCAAACACTGTAATTTGAGAACCATCGAAAGCTTTGAGTTTTGTAGAACATGGCCTTATTACAACACCATCCAATGTTAGCTTCATCAAGCTGAATTTTGGTAATACATTGAGAGCAGAACCAATATCGGTGAGTACCCTGGATAGGCTTGTAGTACATATCTGAATAGAGATGTGCAATGCTTTGTTGTGATCTTGGCCTTGTGGAGGCAAGTCACTGTCATTAAAACCTAGATATGATCCAGATGTTAGATTTGCCACAACATTGTCAAACTGATTTACTATAATCTCTTCTGCGACATGAGTAGAACTTAGAACCTTCATTAAGGAGTCTCGATGCGCTTTTGAGTTGAGGAGAAATAGAGTATTGAAATCTTGGTCGGGGTTTAGTGTAGCTGATCTACCACCCTATAGTCACTTCTCTTGATTATTTTCAAGAATTCTTTCACCTCTTGGTCAGTAAAATTCTTGCTCGAAAGTTCTTGTTCTTGACTTGCCTCCACCATCCTTTTTCCTTTATCCTTCACCAAAGCATCAATCTTATCTTTAACCATAACATCGTTCTTCTTTTGTGGTAGGGGACCGTAGATTCGACCACTACAAGTCATGCCCCCTGTGCCATCTATATTTGTGATTGTAGGTCCTTGATTTGACGATGGCTCACATTATTTCTTTAAACCATTGACATAGACTGTAGAATCATAACTCCAAGGTAGTGCTTTGTTACTTTCATAAGGGTTAGGAGATGGTCCCTTAATCACCATCGTAGTCTTTGGAACTATTGGAATCCTCAAAGTCTATCTTGGTATCCTCATCAGTGCTTCTACTGACTCTCCCCATGGAATCAAAAAATTATTCTTATTAAGGTTCGGCCTTTGGCATGGAATTATCAATGGCTTCTTCGCACTTCCATCGATTGTAGTTACATATTCTTCTTCAGGGTATTGCTCGAAATGGACTATCCCCTGATCCACCAATCTTTGTAATGTCTTCTCAAAAGATTCAATATATTCCTAGGGGAACCCACACTCCAAAAGGCATTCCTTTAAAAGGTTTATCGGGGTCTTTACTTGTTTGGCTGCCCCAAAGTCAATAACCACTTCAATTGCATTTACCGCTGGTCCACCATACGGGGGCATGGGATTTGTCTTGATGTTTTTCTTGTCAAAGGTGATATCCTGAGAATCCAACAAATCTTGAACCCTGTGTTTAAAGGCCCAACATTTTTCTATAGTATGCCTGGGAGAATTGGCATGATACTCGCATCTAGCATTGGCATCGTACCTTGGTGGGAGTGCCCCGACTGGAGGAGCTAGTGGTTTTAGCTCTACTAAATATACATTAACTAAGTGTTGCAATAATTAACTGTGCGACATATGGAGAGGATCAAACTTTCTCGGAGGCCTTTCAAACCTGTTGTGTTGTTGCTCTCGTGGAATTATTAATGGTTGTTCCTCCCTTGGATGCGAGACTGCAACATTAATTTCTCCCTCCTTCTTTTTTGAGAAGTTAGGAACATGTCTTTTTTCATTATAAGGGGTACTAGATGATGCCCCTTGTATCTTCCCGCTCTTTATACCAACTTCATTTATTTCACCAATAGTTACCAAATCATAAAATCCAAAAGAGACACTTCATACCATCTTATTATAATACAACCCTTGTAAAGTACCCATGAACATATCGACCAATTCTTTCTCCAGGAGTGGTGGTTGTACACGGGCTTCCATTTATCTCCACCTTTGAGCATACTCCTTGAAAGACTCCTCCTTTTTCTGAGACAAGTTTTAGAGTTGCATGCAGTTAAGCACCATGTCCAAGTTGTACTTGAACTGTCTCAAGAAAGTATTGGAAAGATCTTCCCATGTCTGGATATGAATTCTCTCCAATTGCTTATACCGATCTAGAGATGCCTCACTTAATATGTCTTGGAAACAATGAATCATCAACTTTTGGTCTTGAGCATATGCATGCATATTTCTGCAATACATGCGTAGATGGTTCCTCGGACATACGAGCCCCTTATATTTTCCAAAGTAAATCACTTTGAATTTTGGAGGGATCACTAAATCAGGAACTAGATCCATTTCGAGAGCGTCAACATCGAAAGCATTGTAACCCTCCACAACCTTTAACCTTTATTCAAGGGCTTTATACTGGTTGAGCGCCAATGGATTTTCAGTAGCATGAGTACAGGTTGTTCTTTGAGGTGCTTGATTGACATCTTCTAAGACATGGTCTCCATACTGCAGGTCTACGTAGTTGTTCGTGTTGTTGACCGAAATTTGTAAGGTATGATATGCCCATACCTTTGGTAGAGGTGGGACAAACCCTTCAGTATCTACTTGCCTGACTTCTTGTTGAGCCATGGTTAACTTTTGGGGTCCTGACTCCGGTTCTCTTCTTGGTTGGTGACTGCTCGATGCACCAATAGTCTGGGCTACTTCCTCAAACGCTGCCTTATGGATCTGTTCATGCCTTTCAATGATATTCTTCAAGGCTAGCAGGAATTGAAACTTATCTCCTTTCATTGAGTTTATGTTTCCCTTGACTTGCTCCAGATCCTCTTTTAATGCCACTTGATTCTCTTTGATATGTTCCATCACTTTCTGTTGATGGGCTCTTGTCTGGTAGGGTGGTCGGAGAGGCGGTGCTTTTTTAGCTCTTCTACCAATGGTTTAACTGGGGAATGATTTTGAAAATTAATGAGTTTTTTTATGCCAAGTGAGATGATGTGATATTTGCGTATGCATGGATGTGGATGAATATGCTAAGAGTTTTTTCTTTTGAATATCTTATTCACTTAGATTTTCCATATATATTTTTTTTGGTATTTATATTTTTTCTTTAGGTTCTGCTTTTTATTGGTGAGTATCTAAAAAATAAATACACAAATGAGATATATAAATAAATTTCTTTATTGAAATAGTAATTATCTTTAAAAAGAATACAATTCAGATATTAAAAAATATTCAAACTTAAAACATTAAAACTTGCTGAAAGAAATAATCAAAGGGAAACAAAAATCTTCTAAGTAAGCCTGCGGATTTCTGCACTGAAGCCATCGACCATTATCCTACAAAGTTTGAGGAAGTCTTCAGCGTCTTTCAGAAGAGGGACCATCACATTTTCTGCATCTCTCAAACTCCTAGGGATGTTGCCAATAAGATTGTTGGCTAAGAAGGTGAGTCTTGCGTGCTTGTCTTTGTAGAACCGGTATTCTAGGTAGAGGTTAGGAATTATCTTATGATTATCTTCTCCTGCTTTGGAAATTTTTACATATTGTTCTTTCCAATATAAATTTTCAGCCCTCATCTCCGTATAGAGTTTCCGTTGTATTTGGAAATCCTTTCGAAGGCCTTCTAACTCAAGACGCACTTGCTCGTATTCATCAGTCTTTTGGGCGAGAAATCTTTCTGCCATCATCCTTTTGAGGCATTCCCTTACCTATGATTCTTGACTATCTTGGAGTCTTGCAGTAAGATACTTCATTTGTTCCTCATGATCTAAAGAAGCTTGCACCAAACTTTGGATTTGATCCCTCAAATCTTCCTCCATCATCTTTTTGTCTTGTATTGCCTTTTCGTACCACCTACTTAGTTTCCCGATCTCGCTAGCAGCATTCTCAAACCCTTGGTTGTGGGAATCGAAGTTGAAAGTATCACTCAACAACCTTTAGTCGAACTCTTCCGCTTAAGACTCTCCTTCTTAAATGCCTCGCGATCTTTCTGAATCTGTTGATCTTTTTATTCAAGTATGCGTTGCATTTTTCTTTTCTCCTTAGTTAAGTTATGGAGGTTAAGCTCCAATTCTTCTTTCTCCCTCCAATCTTGTTTCAAAGCCTTCTTCAAATTGTCTATTTCTTCTAAGGACATAGGCGGAGAGTCTGGGATATCTGGCTTGTACTCAGGATCAATGTCAAATGGTAACTTAACAACTTGCACCCTATCCAAAACCCATCGAGTGCAAGGCTCTTTCGCCATAACATTCTTCCTTTCGGCCTTTCTTTTATTAACCTTACTCCAAGCTCGGATGATTTTGTTGAGAAACTCTCGGTCTTTTTTGCCCATATCATGAATAATTAATTGTTGAAGTTGTTCATCTGAAGGTTTATCCTCCAAAGGGTACCCTAGTTGTTGTAGAGCCAAGGTAGGGTTGTAGTTGATGCAACCACGTGATTCGATCAACGAAACATTCAGAAAGTCTCTGCAACCATAGATGATATCTCCAATGTCTAGCTTCCTTGCATACCACAACACATAATTATAAGTAAGAGACCTCAATTTTTAAAGCCACTCGTATCTCGTCAGATTCGGAACCATGTAATCTTCCTTATAGAGATGAGTCATAAACCAATAATATAAGAGTGGGATGCAACAATTTAGAGTACCCCTCCCTTTTTCATACCGAGTGTGAAATTCATAATAAACATCATCAAGTAAAGCGGGAGTTGGGTCCGCAAAGCTTTCGCGCCTCAAAATACACTAATAGCTGCAGGGTCAATACAGTCCAAAGTCAGCGGGAATAAGATTACACTAAATACAAGCAGCCCTAAACCATCAACGCAAGACTTTCGTTATTTGTTATCGGCAAAATAAAGAGCTTTAGTTTCCAAGTAGCATCTCTTAATCCCTTGTACATCACCTTCTTTTTTGTAATTAAGTGACAATTCAGGATAAGGGATTCCTAAACCATTTTCTAAGTCTTTAATGTCAATAATCTGCCTAATTCCCACATAAGCTTTTCCCTTAGAGAAATTCAAGGGTCTATCAAATTCTTCCAAAGTCGGTGCTAGCTGAAAGTCTTGGAAGGTAAAGCACCTCAGTGGATGGTCGTAAAATTGAACTAGGGCATAAATAGCATCCAATTGTACATCTACTTTTGTCAACTCAAGGGTATCCCCATAACGGCAAGTGAACATATTCAAGGCTCTTTCAATTAGTTTCCCTTTAATGGTCTTGATCTTCGTCATACCTGGCTTGATGAAATTGATATTGACAAGTTGTTTCCCTCTGGCATTCATTTTTAGGACACTTCACCAAAAACCTTTGATTCTTTTTTTTGGATCCTGTGAATAAAAGATACTAAATTAAATGGAGAGTAATGAATATATGAAATGCAAGATGTATGAATGCATGATTGTGTGGCATAGTAACAAGATTATATGAAAGGTATCCTTAATTGGTAGGCTCCTAGTTTTGGCCTATGTATATTTTACCTTCCCCATGTGTTGCAGACCGAAACTTTCGTCTCCAGGTCATGAAAGGTCTCACCATGAGATTTTGGTTTAAGGGTTATACAAAGAGTCATAGGTTTTGTTCCAAAGTCCTACCCCTAAGAGGGTGTCTCTTGTGACGTATTTATTTTTGGGAATTCCACCGACTCTAGGCGAAGTCGTCACAAAAACTCATATGGATGATGTATCCCCTTGGCCAATAGACGAACCTTCTTTCTAAGTTTTTTTTTTTGAAAATAATATTTTTGAAATAATAAAATCCCGCCAACAGATGAATAAAGATAATACATAATATAATAAGAAAAACCCTAAAACCAAAAATAAAGCTGTAATAACCGGTTTTGAAAATGAGAGTAGCCACCCTTAATTTTTATCCTTATGAAGGGAGTATAAAGAATAACCCTAATTTGATCAGAGATTCTAAGTTGTTGACTCGTTTTTAGATGAAGGGAAGGTGTTAGACACCCCATGTCTACCTTGTTCACAAGGATACTAGGGTTTAGATTTACGACTTTGGAAATAGGGTTTTAATTTTTATTAGAGGAACTCGCCACAATTTTTAATTGTATGCCTATGTATCCTCTTATGAGGAATCAGAGTCCCAATTCGTAGTTCCTAGTTGGTTGGTGTTTTTTACGGATTACGAAGATATTTCGAATTCTCCTTGAACCAAGTCTGGGTGGAAAATAGCGGAGTTGTTAGACGAAGTTCGCAGTCGATTAAAAATATTTTCGTAATCCATTTTGAAAATAACCTTGAATTTTAAATTAAGTTAGTTTAAAAAATTGATTTAGTGTTGGTTAAGTATTTTTTAAATATGTTAATATATAAAAAATATTTTTAATGCATGAAGAGAAATAATTTTAATGCAATTAAAAATATTTGAATGGATTAGAAAAAAAAGTATTAGAATTTTATTTATTTAATAATTTCAAAATTTATAATTATGTTAAATATAAAAAATATTAACTATAATATAAAAATTAATAAAATATAAAAACTAAATAAAATATAAAAATTAATTAAAATGCATGGAGGTGTATTTTGTTTGGGCTAAGTAAAATCGAGGGGTAAAGAAAGTGAGGGCCCAAGTCCAGATATTGGACTTGGCCCATTAGCGCGTGGAGGGGGTGTATGTTTGATCTGGGTAGAAAAATTGAGGGGTTCAGGGAGTAAGGGCCCAAGTCCAGATATTGGACTTGGCCTATTAGGGTGTGGAGGGTGTTTTTTCTTAGCGTTAGTAAAACTAGGGGTGGATTAAGCAACGAGCTAGGCTCAAAATCATGAACATGTGAGAGAACTGTTTGGAACTTGTGTGGGCGGACACATAAAATTATGGTGGACGTACAATTCGGGATTGTTTGATGAAGATCCAAGGGTTGTACATCGAGGGAATACGGTAAGACCGTGAAAGTATAGGCACGTGATCAACGAAGGTTATATAAGCAAACTACTGGGCTGAGAGCCCATTTTTTCCCATTTCTCTTCCTCTCTCTACAACAAAACACAAATGCATTATATTTTTAGAGACAGAAGCTCTGGCTTCTCTCTAGGCGACCAGAAATTTCCCCGTCGGTCGGAAATTGATTCCGTCGGTAGTCACCACCACATGCCACCACATGCCACCACATGCCACCACCAAACACCCTTTATACCCAATTTTCCGGTTGCTATTCAACCGGAAACTTCAAACCTTCATACTGAACCACCGTGACAGACCCAGATTTTTTAGAACCCTAATAAGAACCCTAACAATGTATGACCTATCCCCAAGAACCCTAAGAGTTCACAAAGAAACCTAATCAACCACCACCCAGAAACCCAAAACCTGATGAACCCTAACCCTAAACCTAAGAACCCTAACCCCAAACCTAAGAACCTTAACCCTAAGTATGAACCCTACCCGTAAGTTTCAAAAACTTCAAATCAAACACACATCGCAAATTCAAACAAAAAACCTTAAGCTAAGTATTATGCTTACCTCTTCACAGTGAATCTTTTCGCATCAACTCCTCTTTTGTATTTCTGGTTCGCCTGTCTAATCTCCATCTTCTTCCCTCGATTTTGCAGGTACGGC
This sequence comes from Vicia faba, assembly GCA_948472305.1. Taxonomy (NCBI): domain Eukaryota; kingdom Viridiplantae; phylum Streptophyta; class Magnoliopsida; order Fabales; family Fabaceae; genus Vicia; species Vicia faba. The sequence goes on along the minus strand of OX451740.1, from coordinate 748,917,823 downwards.
AGATGATGGTGGCGAAGATAATAGAGGCACGACGACAATGGAAGACAGATCTTAGGGTTTCAGAAATTGAAACCCTAGATCTATGTGGCAAGAAAGCTCCAAAGAGACAAGTTTTTCATCTCATCTTCTTTATGTTTTCATCTCTCCAATCTCCTCCCTTCTCAATTTTAGAACTTAGGGTTTTATAGTGTTTTAGGATTATATGAATTAGGAAGTTTTCTATTGATTATGCGTTACACTTGTTGATTAAGGTAGATTTTTGTGATTGTCGTTAGATTTATAAGTTTAGGAAATATTATACTGTGAGGGCTATTATTTGTCATTTCCCGAGGCACCTTAGCTTTGCTTGTGAGGGCTATTATTTGTCATTTCATATATCATTAATAAAGCATTGGACGTTTCTTGCATACAAATTTTGCGCTCCTTGTTTTTCTTTTTTGTCTCTCACTTTATCAAAACAACTATTCTCTTACACACACTCACGTATCATACTGCAGATCCATATCCACTCTGGATCCCATTGATAACAGCTCTGCTACTGCCAGTTATGAATTCAAAAATCCGATCGACCAAGCCGAGGACGAAGGTGAGGATGATTGTTAGGTGCCTGGAGAACTTGTTAGACTATTACAGCAGGAAAAAAGGGCCATACAGCCTCATGAAGAGCCAGTTTAGTCAGTGAATTTGGGTACATAGGAAGACAGGAAAGAGGTTTAAATAGGTGCGAATCTGGAGCCTAGTGTCAAACAACAGTTAATACATATGCTACACGACTATGTTGAGATCTTCGCCTGGTCCTATGAAGACATGCTTGGTTTGGACACTGACATTGTGGTACATCACCTGCCGACTAAGGAAGACTGCCCTCCGGTAAAGCAGAAGGTTCGTCGTATGCGCCATGAAATGTCAGAGAAAATCAAGGCAGAGGTCATGAAACAGTTCGACGCAGGATTCTTAGTTGTCACTTCTTATCCGCGGTGGGTTTCCAACGTTGTTCCGGTACCTAAGAAGGACAGTAAGGTACGGATGTGTGTGGACTACATAGATCTGAACAGGGCAAGCCCCAAGGACGACTTCCCACTTCCTCACATTTATGTTCTAGTCGACAACACCGTGCAGCACAAGTCCTTCTCCTTCATGGATGGTTTTTCTAGCTACAACCAGATCAAGATGGCTCCTGAGGACATGGAGAAGATAACCTTCGTTACACAGTGGGGCACCTTTTGTTACAAGGTAATGCCTTTTGGGTTGAAGAATGCTGGGGCAACATATCAGCGTGCCATGGTCGCTTTGTTCCACGATATGATTCACCATGAGATCGAGGTTTATGTTGATGGCATGATAGCCAGGTCCCAGACTGAGGAAGAGCACCTTGATCATCTTCAGAAACTGTTTGACAGGTTGAAGACGTACAAGTTGAGGTTGAATCCGAACAAGTGTACCTTCGGGGTAAGGTATGGTAAGCTTCTGGGTTTTGTTGTCAGTGACAAAGGTATTCAGGTAGACCCTGCAAAGGTAAAAGCCATACAAGAGATGTCGGCTCCCCGCACAGAAAAAGAAGTTATAGGTTTCTTGGGACGCCTGAATTACATCGCCAGGTTCATTTCACATCTGACTACTACTTGTGAGCCAATCTTTAAGCTGCTGAAGAAAGATCAAGTGTTAAAATGGAATGATGAATGCCAGACTGCTTTTGAAAGAATCAAAGAATACCTTCAAGAACCACCAATTCTGATGCCTTCAGTTGAAGGAAGACTTTTGATATTATACTTGACAGTGCTAGAAAGTTCAATGGGGTGTGTGCTGGGGCAGCATGACGAGTCTGGTCGAAAAGAGCATGCAATTTACTACCTTAGCAAAAAATTTACCGACTGTGAGACCCGATACTCATTGCTCGAGAAAAATTGCTGTGCTTTGGCATGGGCTGCTCGCCGACTGAGACAATATATGCTGACTCACACTGCCTTGTTGATATCAAAGATGGATCCGATCAAATATATTTTCGAGAAGCCCGCCTTATCCGGAAGAATAGCAAGATGGCACATGATCTTAACCGAGTACGACATCTAATACACAACCCAAAAAGCAATCAAGGGGAGTGTATTGGCGGATCATTTGGCACATCAGGCCGTGGATGAATACCAATCCATGAATTTCGAGTTCCCGGATGAGAATATCATGTTGGTAACCGAATGCGAAGAACCTGGACCGGATGAAGGACCCGAGGAGGGATCCTGATGGTCTATGTATTTTGATGGAGCCTCAAACGCATTGGGTAATGGCATTGTCACTGTAATTATATCTCCTGAGGGCTGTCATACTCCATTCACCGCCCGATTATGTTTTAACTGCACCAACAATATGGCGGAGTATGAAGCGTGTATCATGGTTCTTCGAGCTGCTATTGACCTGAGGATTAAGTTCTTGAGTGTATTCGTAGATTCTGCTCTGGTAATAAGTTAGATCAAAGGCGAGTGAGATACGAAGCACTCAAATCTTATTCCTTACAAAGAGTGTGTACTGACATTGCTCCCACACTTTGAGGAGGTAACCTTTGAACATTTCCCAAGAGAGGAGAACCAGTTAGCGGACGCGCTAGCTACTATGTCTTCTATGTTCAAAGTCGGGTGGGACAATGAAGCTCCCCGGATCACTATCGAGAGGTTGGATGAAGCCACACATTGCTGTGACATTGAGACTAAAGAGGTAGCAGATAAACCCTGGTTTCACGAGGTAAAGAGGTATCTTGAGGCTCAAGAATACCCCGAGGGGGCATCTGTTAATGATAAGAAGTTTCTGAGAAGGTTCGCTGTGAAGTTCTTCATCGGTATGTAGACAAGAGCGAGGAAGAAAGGATCATGGCAGATTTACATGAAGGTATCTTCGGAACTCATTCCAGTGGACATACCATGGCGAGGAAAATCCTACGAGCAGGATATTACTGGTCCACTATGGAAGCCGATTGTTATCAGCACTCTCGAACCTGTCATAAGTGCCAAGTTTATGCTGATAAGGTGCATGTACCTCTGGTTCCCCTGAATGTTTTGACGGCTCCCTGGCCTTTTGCGATGTGGGGTGTTGATATGATCGGCGAAATCAGACCTACCGCGTCTAACGGGCATCACTTCATTCTGGTAGCCATTGACTACTTTACGAAGTGGGTTAAGGCAGCTTCCTTTGCTACAGTAACCAAGAACATCGTGGCGCGGTTCATACGACACAATCTGATCTTCCGATATGGTGTCCCAGAGAGAATTATTACTAACAAAGGTATAAATCTCAATAACACAATAATCACTGAGCTCTACAAACAGTTCAAGATTCAGCATCATAACTCTTCTCCCTACCGACTGAAGATGAATGGGGCTGTTGAAGCAGCTAACAAGAACATCAAAAAAATTGTGCAGAAGATGACGGTGACAAACAAAGACTGGCACGAGATGTTACCATTCGCTCTTCATGGTTACCGTACCTCAGCATGGACGTCGATAGGGGCAACACCCTATTCTTTGGTCTATGGCATGGAGGCAGTCCTACCCATCGAAGTCCAGATACCCTCTCTCAGGATTATGAAGGATGCGGGTTTGAACGAAGACGACTGGATCCAAACCCGACTTGATCAGCTGAATCTAATCGATGAAAAGAGACTTACTGCTATCTGTCATGGTCAAAAGTATCAAAAGAGAATGATCAAGGTTTTTAACAAGAAAGTCAGATGTCAAGAATATTAAGTCGGGGATCTAGTGATCAAACGCATCATACTACCGCAAGGTGATCCCAGGGGCAAATGGACCCCCACATACGAAAGGTCGTTTGTTGTTAAGAACATTTCTCGGGAGGAGCTATGATTCTAACCACCATGGATGGTGACGACCTTCCTCACCCCGTCAATGCAGACATAGTGAAAAGATACTATGCATAATCGAAGACCCGCTAGGTTGACTGGCCTAGGCAAAAATAAGGGCTTCCCGGCGAACCAAAAGGGTTCGGGCAAAAGTAAGGGATGAAAATGAAAAACTGTACACCCGGCAAGTTGAAAACCTGAAAAGGCGACTTGGGTAAAAAAGGGTATCCCGGTGAACTGAAAACCCGAAAGGGAGGTCCAGGCAAAAATTAGGGATCGAAGCGTAACACTATGTCTCATTGGATCATCTCGCAACCAGACTTCGGTATCAACTATCAAGCTCGGACAGCGCCAATCAATCTGATCAACCTTCGGCCAAGTAGCAAGGTGATGAGACGCTTGAAGATATAAAGGCAATAGCAGAGTTGGAACCCGATGGGATTGTTTCACATAATTGTTTTCTTTTTAAAAAAAAATTATAATTTCTTTCGGCGGCACTCTCTTACTAGGGTGTCAGCCTCTTTGTACAAAAATGCATATTACATGCCAATTGCAAAAATCAATACAATTCATTTTCACAAGAAATTTCAATTTGTTTTTCTTTTTCTGTTTTGTTTTGCAAGAACGTCCAATGATTCATTTTTGATATATGCATTTGAAAATAATGGTTGCTCATAAATATTTACACAAGAAACAAAAGACGATTACTCGTAATGCCAAAAACAGGGAAAACAAGAAGTGCCCAAACCTTACAGTTACTCTGCCCATCAGGTACCGGGATAGAGCCAGCTTGAGAACATGAGTAGTGGTACATACACTCCCCACAGAGTAAAAAGTATCCAAAGACAGTGATTTTAGCTTTCCCGAACAGGACATAACTCTCCCAGCTGAGGTTCACAATCGCGAGTGAGTCAATAAATTTTTCCCCGAGCAGATTTTATTTCTCTCACAAGCAGAAATTCAATCTCCAACAAAATTCATTATCACCAGCAACAGAAATTCATCACCGGCTGAGTTTATTTCTCCAAATCAACAGATCTATCAACAAAGTATCTCCTCTCCAACAGAGTTATTCCCCGTAGAGTTATCCTCAGACAGGGTCTCTTCCGGCAGAATATTCACCATCCGAATGGATGTGAATCCCCAGCTAGTCATCTTTGTTCACCATCCCCAACAGAAGTAGAGGAACTATGGTTTTTTACAGCAGTCAAGAATACCATTTCTCATACTCTCCAAACAGTAGTCAGGGATTTATTTTCCCAGACTCAGATTATTACGTCAGCATTTCATGTTCATACATCATGACATGTGCATACATTACATATAACATAATCTCAGTTATTTTAAGAACCTCATCACAATGCATCTCATGCATCGCACATAACTAACCCTGTATTTCTTTCAGGAAAGATAGTTATTATCAACAATTTCTAGCAGGTCCATGATCAACACTCGAAGCTAAACAGAGTAATCATCGGTGCGACAAATGCAACCTTACGCAGGTTCCTCATAGAAGTCCTACACAAACTAGCACAACGCAAGCCCTACTATCCAGGCTTTCATGTCGAAGTAACCCTACTATCCAAGTTCCTTCTCAAAGCCCTACTATCCAGGCTTTCATCTCGAAGTAACCCTATTATCCAGGTTCCTTCTCAAAGCCCTACTATCCAGGATTTCATCTCGAAGTAACCCTAAGACCCAGGTTCCTTCCCAAGCCCTACTATCCAGGATTTCATCTCGAAGTAACCCTACTATCCAGGTTCCTTCTCACAATCGTACTATCCAAGCTTTCATGTCGAAGTAACCCTATGATCCAGGTTCCTTCTCACATCCTTACTATCCAGGCTTTTCATCTCAAGGTAACCCTACGACCCAGGTTCCTTCTCAAAGCCCTATTATCCAGGCTTTCATGTCGAAGTAACCCTACTATCTAGGTTCCTTCTCAAAGCCCTACTATCCAGGCTTTCATCTTGAAGTAACCCTACTATCCAGGTTTCTTCTCACAACCCTACTATCCAGGCTTTCATGTCGAAGTAACCCTACTATCCCAGTTCCTTCTCAAAGCCCTACTATCCAGGCTTTCATCTTGAAGTAACCCTACGACCCAGGTTCCTTCCCAAGCCCTACTATCCAGGCTTTCATCTCAAAGTAACCCTACTATCCAGGTTCCTTCTCACAACCCTACTATCCAGGCTTTCATGTAGAAGTAGCCCTACTATCCAGGCTTTCATGTCGAAGTAACCCTACTATCCAGGTTCCTTCTCAAGCCCTACTATTCAGGCTTTCATCTCGAAGTAACCTTATTATCCAGGTTCCTTCTCATAACCTTACTATCCGGGTTCTTCCTCTCTTATCCCCAGACAGCAGTCCACAACACTGTAAGACTGGGACCTGATCAAACACGATTGGTTTCACATCTCTCTCATAAGTCATAGTGCAACATATACCCCAACCAGATACGCAGTTCACTTACGCTTCCCTAAACCGGAGTTATTCCCCAGTAGAGTAACGGACAACTGAAGCTCCTAAAACTCTATTTCTCCTAAGATAGAGACCAGCATTCCCCAACGAAGTCCTCCTCAACAACAAGTATACGGGTTCTCGCAAAGGAATCTCTTATGCGATTGACACCTATTCAGATGGCATCTTTAAGCCCATCCCCGACAATCTTCAATCCTCAACTTCCAAATGGCGTCTATAAGCCCATTCCTGATAGCTCCCATCAGTACCACTTCATGCGAGTGCAAATTTCCGGGCACTCTAGTGTTCAATCATCTTCCACCTTTGGATCACGAAAGGCAGACGGTCCAATCTACATCTTCAGGTTTAAGAAGATTTAACAGGGGCAGCTGTTGTACCCCAAAATTTTCCCTCCCATATATTCTCAACACATGGCAAGTGAGGTCCCCAAATTGCTCAAGGAAGTTCAAGAATTGACTAGACAAACTCTCTCCTAAGGCAGTATACCTCAAATTAGGGTTTCCATATTCATCAAGATGTGTGAACCACAAAGGACTCATATGCTCACCATTATCCTAATATGTTCTCAATATCATCCATGTCAAGTTTTAAGCCTTGCAGAAGAAGTTTGCTCAGTCAATTGCTCAAATGCTTGAAAATCAACTATACTAGGTCAAAAGTCAACTGTGGCCCACATACAGTCAAACTTCAAGATTTTTGGTCAACATCCTAATTTTGATGTATTATCCATCATTGATCAAGGGTTGATCATGATTCCTCAAGGATTGCTCACAATTCATCAAAACCCAAAAGTTGCTAAATTAGGGTTTTATAGGAAAAGTCAACTCAACTTTGACCAAGCATAACTTTCTCATACTTTATCAGAAATGACCCTTCCAAAGCTCATTTTTAAGACGATTCAATTGCCTACAATTCATCTTCAGCTCCCAAGTCCAGAATATGCATTCACAAAAAGATATGAATTTTGACATTATAGGTCCTTTTGAAAAGTCAACAAAAACACCTTTTGGGTCAAAGCTTCATACATGAACATGGAAGACTCAATTGATATGAGACAAAAAGGGTTGTTTATAGGACATACTAACATTTCTAAAAAGTCAAAGAACAACTCTCTAAGGTAAAAATTGAAAGAGTTATGCATTGGCCAAGTTGATCATTTTTGCAAAATTGCCAAAAGTCAAATGTGCTCAAATTTGCATTTTTTGCTAAATGGGCCCAACTTTTTATGCTTGCACCTCAATTATAATGTGGTCCACGACTCAAATGTTCACTCACCCCTTATGTGCTTCATTTTTCAATTTATTTTGATTTTCATTAATTAAAAAGTGAATTAAATCAAATAAATGATGAAAATTAACAAATATGTGATTTGATTAGTTTTTTTGACAGATTGGAAATCAAGATATGCTGAGTTAACAAGATCAAATCGAATCAAGGTCAATTGGTACAAGAAAGGCATGATTTGGCTCTAAATAGCAACATATCATATAGCTTACAAATCAAATCAAATCTTGGATAAATGCAAAGGTTTAGTCTAAGTTTGTTAACCTAACTCACTCTAGGTTATATAGTGAACAATTCCAGATCAAAAATACAAGGGTGTAGGCGTGCAAACGGCAAGAACAAGCTTCAAAATTCCAAGAAAAAAGTGGTGATTCAATTCCATTCTAGAGGCCAAGTCAAGCCATTCTAGCATTACCAAACGACTCATGGACCTTCCCAGAACCTATCCCAATCACTTGCAAGTACTCAAACACCCAGAAACGCACGCAAGGACTCCCACGGTTTGCATCATTCTTTGAAAACGATTACACCAATTCATGCATCATTAGCATCTTTAACTCATATATTTGTAATCTTCATCATGTTTGCAAGCTAACCATGTCATTTAATTGCATTTTTGATGCATGTACACGATGTTGCTAATACTAGGGTTTTTGTGTTATTTTTAGGGTCTTTTTGTACAGGAACAATTGGCCCTTGAATCGGGTACCATGATGCTCGTGAGGATGGGACGAGTTGATTGGTACCAGTACCTTTCATTTATCTTGTGTGTACAGCATTTTAGAAATATGCAGGGTTATACCTACAGTGGACGTCTGTAGATAAAAGTGCTTCATCTAAAGCCACAGTTCAAGGGAGAAGATGATGGCGTGTCAAGTCACCATTGGAACGTTTGAAAATTCGTGCGTTTTCTGAGCGTGACAATTGACTTTGCTTTTGATTTTATTTGTTTATAATATATTCAATTAACAAGTCCAGTGCAGATGGTAAAGAAGCTTGCCTTTGATGTACACGTCCTGGGTTCGATCCCAGGCGTGTGAATTTTGCTATTTTCTTAACAATTGCAGGCCAATCCCATGCATTGCACTATTCAGCGCCCATCATGTGCCATCAACGTACGTCCATTGGATGCTCAGTTGGCCATATCCCACGCCTCTCCAATGAAGGACCATGGTGTACCACAAAGACAACGCCATACCAGATCTAGCACTGACCATGCCTGGAGCTTAATGGGTCACAGATTTTCAGTTCTACACCCCAACATTTCTAACCACACAGGCCCATTTCTCAAATTTTTTCTCTTATTATTATTTTATTTTGCTTTATTCTTAATTCTTTATTTATTTTATTTTTAAAATAATTTTTTTTATAAAATCATAAAAATAAAAAAGTCATAAAAATTAGAATTAGGTTTTTTTATTTTATTTAATTTAATTTAATTAATTAGCTTAATTTAATTTAGGGTAACTTTAACTTATTTTTACAATTAAATTCAATTAGAAAACTAGGTTTAAATTCTTGATTTAATTATTTTCTTTTTTCAAACAAAAACACAAAAAATAGGTTAACTTAATTATTTTTCTTAATTAAAGTTAATTAGTAATTAGGTTCTTTTTTTTAATTCAATTATTCCTTATTTTCTTAAAATAACAAAAACGACAAAAAATGATTTTTATTTAATCAATTGCAATTAGGTTTAGTCAAGGGTCAAAACCCTAATTTCTCACGTATTTAATTTGTCGCGCGCTTATTATTACTTTTTCCATTATTTTGTAACTGTTTCAAGGATGTAATAGTTTAAATTAGGATTTTAAATTCCGCATTTTTTATTTCACGTCAAGGCAATTATGTAACTGTCAGAGCCATGTAATAGCTAGGTTTATTTCCGCTTTTACTTTCAGCAAACTTTTTAACTGTCTAGATGTACGGCTAATAGGATTGTATAGCAAGAATGCATGAAAAATTAAAACAGTTAGAAAACCCTAATGTGCAAAGATTAAATAACTGAAACAAATCACTCGCACATGTTCACTCCTAGAGTTTACCTCACTTCTGTTGCCTTCGGTACACAATCATTAAGCATAGGAGATTCTAGTGGTGGCCCTCCTGTCTAAAAGATCAAATGTCCCATTCGAATGTTGCCTCAGAAATGTTGCCTCGAAAATGTTGCCTCGAAAAGATCTTAAGACTCTAGGGTTACTACTAAGGTTTTCTAACTATTGCTTTAGTGATTGTATTTTTCCATTTCGAACGTCCCTTACAAACTCCGACGACGGTGCTACCTATTCCTTAATAGTGGGATAACGCTGTCTAAAGGAAATAGAACAAAAACAATATTTTTTTGAGTAGGTAGATGCTAGTAGGTACTTGCTCAAATCAAAACTTTTCACACTTACACTTTTCAAACAAATGTTCAAAACAACTTCATCACACCCTTGAGGACTGATATAAGGGTTATCACGAAGTAAAAACATTTTTCAAAAACAAGAACACAAACACAAGCAATTTAAAAATGAGCAAGTACCTAAGAGCCCATGGAAACCCGTGGATAGAAAGGGTGCTAACACCTTCCCTTTCTATAATCTACCCCCCGTACTCAGAAATATCTCGGAAAAAGGTTTTTTCTGTTCTTTTTCCTTTTCCTTTGTTGGATGAAATAAAAGTCGATGGCGACTCTTGCTTACTGCGTCATTTGCGAATACAAAATGCAAACCAGTATTAACAGTCGGTTCTGCCACCGTACCACACTTAATGACTGTTTAACAAAGGCAACCTAGTGAGGAAAACCCTAAGAGTGAATATGTGCATATGATTTGTTTCAGTTATTTAATCTTTGCACATATGTGATCTACCGTTTTTAATTTTCCAGACACTCTTTCCATACAATCCTATTAGCCATGCATCTAGACAGTTAAAGATTGCGGAAATTAAAAGTGCGGGGAAATAAAACCTAGCTATTACAAGGCTTTGGGGAGGGGGATTAATTATATAACCAAAAATCGGGGATTTAAACAGTAAATAAAAACCCTAAATTAATTATTACAAACCCTGAACAGTTACAAAATAATGGACAAATAATTAACAAGCGCGCGACGAATTAAATACGAGGACGATTGAAATAATCTAAAACCCTAATTTGAGAGAAAAAGTATTTTTGGATGTTTATTGAAGAAAACAATTTAATTACAAATCAATTAAACCTAATTTCTAATTGTTTATAAAATTATGAAAGAAATTAAATTAACCTAATTTTCTAATTAACCTAATTAATTAAAGGAATAAATATTTATGAGAAAAATGATTTTTTGATGTATTTTTTAAAGAAAATTAATTAAATTATGTACAATCTAAAACCCTAATTCTAATTGTTTTTCATTATAAAAAGAAAATTAAATTTCCCTAAATTAATTAAACTAATTAATTCAAAAAAAATATTTATTAAGAAAAAGAGATCTTTTTATGATTTTTGATTTGTTAATTTAATAAAAATAATTTTTGTATTGATTAAAAAAAGAAAATAATTAAAGAAAAGAAATTAGAGAAAATAAAAAAAAAACCAAATGGGCCTGTGATGAATTGCTGAAGGCAGGTGTGGAATTGAAATTCTTGGCCCAAAAACACTCCAAGCTCAGTCAGCCTTTGGAGCCTTGTATCGTTGACCTAGGGGTGCACCATAGTCCCTCATTGCTGGAACGTTGGATCTGATGGCATATTGGATCCAGTGGCTGGATGTTGATGGAGTATGGTAGACCCTTTGATGAGAAGTGCATGCAATCTTCATTTAGAAAATAGGAAAATAAACATTGTTGGGACCTGGGATCGAACCCAGGTTCTCTATCCTTTCCACTATGCTTGCTTGCCATCTGTGCTACACGCTCTTGTTGTTAATACAATGCAAACAAAACATATTATATAATAAATAAATGGATTATTGAATAAACCAAAAAAACACGCCAGCTTTCAAATGATCCAATGGTGATTGGACACGTTTTCTTCTTCTTCCTCATCCATCGTTGTAGGGAAAAGACTTTTACATACATACGTAAATCTATAGCTATAGCCCCTGCAAATTTCAAAAATGCACAAAACGCACGATAAATGATATCTAAATATATAGCTCCATTCGTGGTGATCTCGTGAACACCCTGGTATCCTTCTTTTTGGCTAATTTCACCTGTGTAAGAAAACCCCAAATTGCAAACGTTAACCCTAATAATGGCAACATCATGTATAGGCTTCAAAAACGCAATTAAACCATTCAGTTAGCTTGCAAACATGATAATAATCACAAATATGACAAATAAAGGTGCTAATGATGCATAAATTGTAATAATCAAATTTGAAAAAGCTTACAAACCGTGTGAGGTGTAGAGACAAATTCTGAGCGTTTCAGACCTTGCAAATGGTTGGGATGACTTCAGTGCACGCCCAGGATATGATGGCTGGCCTTGAATTTCTCTAGAAGGTCCTCTAGACTGAAAACTGAACCTCACTTTTTGTCAAGATTTTTGAATTTGCTTTTTGCCTTTTCACGACTGTAACCCTTGTATTTTGATCTGCAATTGTTGTATACATATAGTAGACTGAATTAGGGTTGTAAAATTGCATCATATCTTTGAGAATTATGAAAATGTGATTTGATTTGATTCATGTATGATATCTTTCTAAAACAAGCTTCAATTCAATCTTTTTCAACCCTAATGAGTCTTGCACGAATTGATCATCATGCTAGATGTACATGGACTCCAAATGTGCACAAAAATCCCAAGATTTGATTTGTTTTCATTATTTTACCATTTAATTTGATTTATTTTGATTTAAATAAATAAAAAATCAAAATAAATGATAAAAGTAATGAAATAATAGGTGGAAAAGCTCAGGGGTCGTGGGTCCTATTAGAAACATGTTTCAAGCAAGAAAACATGGGCCCCTTTGGAAAAAATGCAAATTTGATCAATGTTGACTTTTGACAATTGTCCAAAAATTGCCAACTTTGACAATGCACAACTCTCTCAATTTTGACCCTAGGAGGGTGTTCATGGACTTTTTAGAAATCTTAGGATGTCTCCTAAGCAACCATTTTGGTTTCATCTCAATTGGATCTTCCATGTTCCTGTATGAAGCTTTGAACCAAAAGGTGTTTTTGTTGACTTTTCAAAATGACCCATAATGTAGAAATTCATATCTTTTTGTGGGTGCATATTTTGAACTTGTGATATGAATTTGAGTTGTATGGAATTGTATCCTCTTCAAAATGAGCTTTGGATGGAAAAATTTTGATAAAGTATGAGGAAGTTATGCTTGGTCAAAGTTGGGTTGACTTTTACTAAGAAACCCTAATTTAGCAACTTTTGGGTTTTGATGAATTTGGAGTATTCCTTGGGGAATCATGATCAACCCTTGATAAAATGATGGAAGTCACTTCAAAATGTTGATGTTGACCCAAAATCTTGAGGTTTGACTGTATGTGGGCCACAGTTGACTTTTGACCTAATACAGTCGATTTCTCAAGCATCTGAGCAGTTGACTGAACAAACTTCTTATGCAAGGCATGAAACTTGACATGTAGGGTCTTGAGAACATATTAAAACCATGGAGAGCATATGAGACCTTTGTGGTCCACCCATATTGATGAAAATAGAAACCCTAATTTGGGGTATACTGCCTTAGGAGAGAGTTTGTCTGGTCAACTCTTGGGCAACCTTGAGCAAATTGGGGACCTCAATTGACATTGGTTAAGTAAAATGGGAGGGAAAATTTGGGGGTACATCACTCACGCTCTGGTGCAGTTGGTTTGACACGGGTTGTGTTGGGCGACACGACCGTCCTTGTCAGCCCCTGGTTTCTAAGCTTCCCAAGTCTTCCCCTTGAGATGGCCCGTGTCAGGCGGAACTGACACCCGTGTCAGGGCTCCTGTAGTACTTCCTCTGAAACTCTGAATTCTGCACTTTCCTGCCCCGATTTGTCCTATTTTATTCTTTTGAGCCTGAAAAACACTAAAACAGAAAACCAAAGCATAAAATGCGGTAAAATGAAATAAAACACTTGTCAATTAAAAGAAATGATAACTAAAATAAATGCTAAATACTTGTGTAAAAGCCACTGATCAGATACCTTCAATCAATTTATACATTTATCCATGGAAAATCAAAAGAACACAAATGCGTCAATCAGGAATTTAGAAATGCAAGTTGGGCAAATTACAAAGCAATTGAGTGAGAAAAAAACAGGAACTTTCAGAGCCACCACTCAAGCCAATCTAAAAGAAACATGAAATAATGTTACAACAAGAATTGAAGAAGTGGCGGAAACCAAAGTTGGGAAGAATGGAAAAGGAAAGAGAGTTAAAAATGAGAAAAAGGAAGAAAACATCAAAGATGATCCTGGGAGAGTTACATTACCAGTCATCATTGAAAACATCAAGTTTGACAAAGCTTTAGTGGATCTCGGATCAAGCACTGTAAGAACAAGATTTGGTTCTGCAATATTATCTCGGATTTTTTATGATAACAAAGGAGTATATTTGTGTGAACAATTTTGCTATACTAATGTTTGTTATTATTGTGTACTTAACAAACAGGTTCTGCTTCTGATGGACGGCGTAACCAAGACATAAGAAGAGAATTAGTTAAGGTTTTGCGCTACACAAGTTATGTTGAGCAGTAGCAAGACACTCTAGAATGCTCTGAAGTGTAAGCCCTGATATTTGTCTAAGGAAACCAGTCAGAAGATCTGAAGACAGAAGTTGCTACTTACCTCCAGATGCTGAAGACTCAAGCTTCTAAACACATCGTATTCTAAGGAAATAGTCAAAATATTTGAATACAGAAGTTGTCACTTAAGTCAAGATGCTGAAGACACATGTTTCTAAAACACAGTGTGTTCCAAAGAAACAAAGTTAGAAGATCTGAAGACAAAGTTTATACTGAAGTCCAGATGCTAAAAAATTAGTTTCTAAAAGATAACTTGTTTCAAAGAAGCCAACGTTAAAAGATATGAAGACAACGTTTCTAACTGAAGTCCAGATGCTGAAGACTTTGTGTTTCTAATAACAAGGTTCTAAAGACCATGAATCTTAAAGAACCAAGTGCTAATGACTCTAAAGACAGAAGGTCTAAAGATTCCAAATACTTGAAGTTCTAAAGGTCCAAGGTTATCTACAACGGGTTCTCAAGACCAAGTGATGAAGAATCTAAAGACATAACTCTTAAGACTCTGAAGACTTAAAGCTCTTCTGATCCAAGGTTCACTATAACAGGTTCTCATGACCAAGTGTTGAAGACTATGAAGACGCAATTCTGAAGACTCTGGAGACTTGAATTTTTGAAGACCTTATGTTATGTTCCCTCTTCTAACCTCATGCTCGCATAAGCCTCTGAAGTGAAAAAGGATGGAATATAATGGTAACATGGTACAATAGTACACAGTATAAAAAAGCTTTATTCTACTACCTCTCCACTAACTTGAAGTGTGGAAGAGAAAAGGACGTAGCATGACTATTTGTAACGACTCTTTTTGAAATAGCCAATGACTCTATTTTTCTAGGCTATATAAGAAAATAATCATATGTTTAAACGGATTTGTTGGTTGCTCATAGCTGCAAGTTGCAAGTCGCATGTTGTTGGTGTTCAATGTTAAAAAGGAAAGTTGTCATTATTGGAACACAACCAAAAATCTATCAACCACTATCACAACAACCAGAACAACGGTTATCAAAAATATTCTTCAATCATGTTGATACTGATTATAATGAAACCATTGATTCACAATGTATTTAATTTCATATGTTGCACAAAGCTTGCTAAACTGCAGAAGATACTGAAGATGATCATGAAATCTCCAATTACAAATCCACAACATAAATGTTGTGCTCTAAAGTGATCATTGAAGAAAGTAGAACAAGGGTTGTTGTCCAAAATGTTCTAAAATGAATCTAGATGAAGAAGTTCTTCTCTTTACTACATCAAGATTAACAAAGCTTCCAGAAGCTTATGAAGAAGAAGACTTCAACAATTCAAGTGCTTTGGGTTGTTGTCCGTGAAGAAGCTACTTGAAGAAAAGAAGAACACACATTGAAGCTACAATAAAATATAATATTTTTAGTGTGTATTAGGTTCTTCTGATGTAATCAATTCTATTTACATTTAGTTTGTGTAGAAGCATTATTATTGTAAACAAATATAAATCAAATAGTTATTTGATGGTTCCTTGAGAGACTCGATTGAGTCGGAATTCTCAAGAAGACTATGGATGCAACCATCGTAGATTAAATCCTGGTAGTGGATTCTATGGGGTTAATTGTAGTCATATCTCAAAGGTGGATGAGTGAAGGTCAGTCTTCTGGGATCACTAAAGGATATCATTGGAAGGAAATCCTTGTAGGATATTCTGGTGACTCAGATTCTATTGGGTCAATGAACATCATATCTAGTCTAGATCCCTTAATGTGTCATTGGATGTTAGTCACCGGCAGTTTCCTGTGCAATTATAATCATATTGATTATAGTGGATTAAGTCCTTGCGTCAAGAAGAAATCAGCTCAGAAGGGTGGACTGGACTAGCTTGGGGGTTTCTCATGTGAACTAGGATATATCGCATGTTCTTTACTTTTGCTTATACTTTAGAGTTTATGTTTTCTTAACTTAATTAGAAGCATTACTTAGAAGTAACATTCAGAAGCATTTTTCAACGAATAATGCTTAGAAGTGAAAGTTATACAAGAAAGGAAAACCCAATTCAAACCCCCCTTTCTTGCATTTTCTTTACACCTTCAATTGGTATCAGATCCCGGTTCTGTTATTGGTGAATATCAAATACCTAACTGTGTCAGATGAAGATCCAGATGCTATATGAAGAAATATTCTAAGGTGATAGTTATTCAATTTTCAACTACTGTCTAAAACCAGAAAATTAAAGAACAAGCTAACAGAAAAAGATTCATCAGATAAGAAGTTATATCAGTTGAATTCTTTTGATTAAGTTCCTTGAGAAGTATGAAATGTTTTTAAGAAACGTACTTGTCCACCCTTGACTTTATCATAAGATCTCGTTAGGAATCTTTTCAAAAGAAGAAAGATTGTTGTCTTATGATACAAAAGAACCTCATGATAAAATCGTCTATTAAAGTAGACAGAAGATCTTATATAGAAGATCTAATCATTGGTTCTGTCGAAAGAGGCTTTGCAGAAGATCAGACATTGTTGATGAAAGAACGCTCATTATTTCATTTGAAGTATGATCAAAGACTAACTCTAAACAAGTCAGATCAGCATTGCAAGAACAATATTGTCAGTCAAAATCGTCAAAGTTTGATTATATTTGTATTAGAACCGATTTTTCAATTTTTTCAAGAAATAAAAAATTCACAAGACGGTAGGCAATGACAGTCAACTTTCTATCGAGCACATAGCTTCTCAGAAATTCATGAAATATTTATCTTCCTGAAAAATAAGCTTTTGTTCAAAGAAGGCTTGACAAGCAGATGGATAATTCTGATCATAATATTTATGCTCTGAGGATTCTCTCAAGAAGTCATAAGGGTAATTCGAAACAGAAGAATGAAGAAATCATCTGAAGAGAAAACTAATTCTAGTTCTCAGATTAGAAGATTAGAGTTCAGAAGAAGGTTACTCTTCTCAAATCAGAAAAATTGAGAATACTCAAAGAAATAAGAGGAATCAATATGAAGATAATTCAGAACCTGTGAAAGACCACTCTGAAGAAAGGAAAAGAAGAAAGAAGTTAATCAGAAGCTATATTTAAGAGAAAGCTAAAGTTAAAGACAAATAGAAGATTTTCAAGGATACGACAGTATCATTTCTCTCCTTATCTTAATTATTATACTTCTGATAATTTTATTTTATTGACTCAATTATCAGAGGATGTTTTGGTCAGAAATATCTCTGGTTAGATGGGACCCTTTAGTTATTCATACCCTGAGTATATTGATCGTGTCACTCAGTTAGACGAAGTGGTTAACGCGTGTAATCATCGATTATTATTTATTTAACATGATAAATTACATAAAATCAAGTATCCTTCTCCATTTATATAACTCACCCTCTTACACTATCACACATTCACTCTCACTTCTTCATAAATTAGAAACCCTAAACCCCTATTATCCTTCAATCATCTTTATGGGTTCTCTGACAAAAATTTCATCAATCTTTAACATTCATTCATCTTCTTTTTCAAATCAAATTCATGATGACCAATTCTAAAAAAGAAGCAGTTAAGTTTGCAAAGGAATTTGATCAAGCATCAAAACCACCAGTTACTTTCGACTTTTCATCCTCATCTAACTTTGCTCTATCATCTTCATTAGTTCCTCCTGTAACGACAATTATTGCTACTTATTCTTCTACAAAATTTAATGATAATCACATCACTCAAAAATCCTCTCAAGTTCATTGTATCCTTCCTCCACAAGATCTAGATGTTCTTCGGGAATTTTTGGTTGATTTCGACAATTCAGCTGATAATGGGATTGACCTAAAAGAAGAATTAGAAGCTTAGGGATGGGAAAACTACT
Organism: Vicia faba; assembly: GCA_948472305.1. NCBI lineage: Eukaryota > Viridiplantae > Streptophyta > Magnoliopsida > Fabales > Fabaceae > Vicia > Vicia faba. The sequence continues at coordinate 748,899,680 of OX451740.1, read as the reverse complement.
TTAACAGGCCTCATGGTCCTCTTTATGAATATTTAGTAAAAGACTTATGGAATAATGTTAATTGTAATGATATGCATATTGTCTCCGATGTCATTGGATTAAGGATTGTCATAACTGAAAAATACATTGCTGATCTTCTAGGTTTGAAGTTTATGGAAGGAAAATGTACATATAAAATGGAGAAGAAGTTTAAGACTACAAAGAATAAATTGAAGTTTGCAAATAAGTCACTCAATCAACTAATGTTCAATAATTACTCTTATGAGAAGAAAAAATACAAGAGCAAAGATCTTCATCCAAACCTCAGAGTTTGGAACAAGATCATTTTAGGCTGTATAAACCCTAGACCCGCTTCAAACTCTTCTGACTAGTTCAATTTCAGTCAGAAGTTCATGTTGTACTATTTTCTAACCAAGCAGAAGATCAATCTTTGCCATGTCTTATTCAACTATCTGAAGGATATTGTTAAGAAGACGAGAACCACTGCAAATTCTAAGAAGAATTTTCCTACCTATGTCCCTTGTGGACGTCTTCTGACCGACATTCTTGTGGAAAGTGGGATAGTAAAATATCTGGTGGAAGAAGAAAATTACACAGAAGATCTATCTCCCAACATCGGAGAATCATTTACTACACAAAACTTAAGGAATATGCAAATAATTGAAAAGATTAAAGTGAAACCTTTGGGTTAATCGTTTGAAGTCACTACTCAAAGAAGGATTCCAATTACTGATTATCCTCTTTTTTTCAAAGATGGATAATATATCAAGTGTTGCTATATATGTTCGGATGATGGAAGAAGAAGGACATGATATGTCCAGTTTCGATTACACTAAACTTCCTGCTGAAGAAGTTGATTGTGGTATAAGAAAAGGAAAGAAAAGATCAAACACTTCTGAACCAAAGAAGAATAAGAATAATATTCATACTTCTGATCCAATTCTCGCGGATATTTCAAAAGAGAAAAAAAAATAATTATCGAAGGCTTCTAATCCAAAGAAAAATGGAAAGAAGAGGCATAGAACTGGATCTTCATAATCTTAGGGTCTACCTTCTGAATCTGGAAAAACATGTAAGTCTTTTGTTCTTCCTGCTACTATTTCCGATAATGCTCCTGAAAATGGTAGTGCATCCTTAAAAACTACAGTGACACATTTATCTGAATGGGCCGTGTCCAATTGACAAGTCATTTTCAAACCGTCTGTCTCTGCCCCCACTATTCTCATCCATTTCAACAACTACTACCAATTTGGATAAACCTACATTAGAATCATCAAAATAAATACCATCATTCCAAACATTGTCTCAATTTGCATTCACAAACCAAAACTAAAAAATAAATGAATCTATCACTGATCGATCTGATTCTCACCCTACACCCATGCAAATCGCTATATCTTCTACACCCCCTGATACTTCCTCACCCGAACCTTTTGTTATACAAGTTTCTGAATAATTTACCTTTTTCGATCTTGATGAACTGTCTGAACTACCATTTGAAACTATTGACTCTGAAGCTATTCCTTCTAAACATGCAATAATCATATATGAACAACCATTTCCAAAAACCCTTGAAGAACGCATTAACATGTTTAAAATAAAAGTTAGGAATGGAGTAGCTAAGCTACGAGATGAAGCATGTACCGGTTGTAAACCTCAAGATCTGAAAAACTCCTAGAAGGTGTTTCAAAAATGGATGTCATTAGAATTTGAAAAACTGTAAAAAATTTCTGAAGCTACGGTGGATGCAGAAGTTCATCTGGTCCAAGACAAGGTGGAATGACTTCAAGCTTTTCAACTACTTGCTGCTAAGGAAAGAGAAGCTGAAGAAAAAGCTCGCTTTGGTGAAGCTGAAGCAGCAAGACTAAAAGAAGAAGAAGAAGCTAAAACTGTAGAGGAAGCCAAATTGGCTGCAGAAGCTGCAAAGCCTGATGGTATCCAACTCTGAGTCTGCCTGCAATCTGAAAACAACCATTGATGAACTAAGGGAAAAGCAGAAAATGTTCAGAGAACATTTCAAAGCTCATGACAAGGTCATGACTCTGTTTAAATTATGCTCAAGATGATTTTGAAAAAAATATATGAACCTTCATCATCTGCTCCTGCAACTTATGGAACCTAGGCTCAAGGATTCTCGTTTAGTTTCTTTGTTTGCATTTGCTATTTTGGAATAAATTATCCTGATGATTAATTGACATATCATCTTAATCTTTTTTTTTCATGCATTATTATCTTTTTGATGATGTCAAAAAGGGGGAGAAGTATCATAATTTTGATGAACTTAAAATAAATGCATCATAATAAATAAATTATATAAAATGATATGCATTTACCATTGACGTGTGTTTGTCAGTTTGATAATTAACTGAGGAACTCTGAACAAGTTCACTGGGCATTCTAAGACAGGTAAAAATGAAAGAAATGTATTTAATTTCTTAAAGACTGATTGTTCATATATTTGAAGATGTGTACTCTATGAACATATGTTCAAGAATCAGATAGACCCAATACTAATAAGAAGTTGAGAACTTTCTAAAATTTAAAGTTATCTTGATTTTGGTATCATAATGTTCAAAAGATGTAAAATATCTGAGAATATGATATTCAGAAAATAAGAATCAAAAGCAGAAGCAGATGTCTTCCAGAAGAACAGAGAAAATCAGAAGTTGAAGATTGTCTTAAATTCTAGAAGTCAAGACTCTTAAGATCTCGATATCTGATCTATTGGAACCAGAGGGAGTTTTACTCAAATGGTTCAGAGTTAGGATATTCAATCTTCATCAATTCATTGACTCAGGGGGAGTATCATAAAAAGGATAAGTATTTCTTATTTTTCTAATTTCACTGATAATGATTATATGTATAAAATCGTGTCATCAAAATACATAGTTTTATCACCATCAAAAAGGGAGAGATGTAAGAACAATATTTGGTTCTGTAATATCATCTCTGAGTTTTGATGATAACAAATGAGTGTATTTGTATGAACAATTTTGTTATACTATTGTTTGTTATTGTTGAGTACTTAGCAAATAGGTTCTGCTTCTGATGGATGGTGTGGCCAAGACATTAGAAGAGAATTAGTTCCGCTTCTGTGCTACACAAGTTCTATTGAACAGTATAAAGACACTCCAGAAGGCTCTGAAGTGTAAGCCTTGATATTTTTCTAAAGAAACTAGTCAGAAGATCTGAAGACAGAAGTTGTTACTTACGTCCAGATGTTGAAGACTCAAGCTTCTAAAGACAACATGTTCTAAGGAAATAGTCAAAAGATCTGAAGACAAAATTTATCACTTAAGTCCAGATGCTGAAGACTCGTGTTTCTAAAAGACAGTGTGTTCCATAGAAACAAAGTTAGAAGATCTGAACACAAAGTTTCTACTGAAGTCCAGATGCTAAAAAACTTAGTTTCTAAAAGATAACTTATTTCAAAGAAGACAAAGTTAAAAGTTCTGAAGACAATGTTTCTAACTTAAGTCCAGATGCTGAAGACTTTGTGTTTCTAATAACAATGTTCTAAAGACAAGGACTCTTAAAGAACCAAGTGCTAAAGATTATAAAGACAGAAGGTCTAAAGATTCCAAAGACTTGAAGTTCTAAAGGTCCAAGGTTACCTGTAATGGGTTCTCAAGACCAAGTGTTGAAGACTCTAAAGACGCAGCTCTTAAGACTCGGAAGACTTGAAGCTCTTCTGATCCAACGTTCACTACAACGGGTTCTCACGACCAATTATTGAAGACTCTGAAGACGCGGTTCTGAAGACTCTGAAGACTCGAAGTTCTGAAGACCTTATGTTATGTTCCCGCTTCTAACCTCATGCTCGTAGAAGCCTCTAAAGTGCAGAAGGAAAGAAAATAACGGCAATATGGTACAATAGTACACAATACGGAAAACCTTTATTCCACTACCTCTCCACTAACTTGAAGTGTTGAAGAGATAAGGACATAGAAATACTATTTGTAACGACTGTTTTTCAAATACCCAACTACTATATTTTGCTTGGCTATATGAGAAAAGAATCGTATGTTTAAACTGGTTTGTTGGTTTCTCATAGCTGCAAGTTGCAAGTTGCAAGTCACAAGTTGTTGGTGTTCAACAATAAAAAAATGTCATTATTAGAACACAACAAAAAATCTATTAACCACTATAACAACAACCAGAACAACGGGTATCAAAATGATTCTTTAATCATGTTGATACTGATTACAATGAAATCATTGATTCACAATACATTTAATTTCATATAATGCACAAAGCTTGCTAAGTCGCAGAAGATACTGAAGAAGATCATGAAAGCTCCAATTACAAATCCACAACATAAATGTTGTGCTCTAAAGTGATCATTGAAGAAAGTAGAACAAGGGTTATTGTCTAGAATGTTCTAAAGTGAATCTAGATGAATAAGTTCTTCTTTTTACTACATCAAGATCAACAAAGCTTTCATAAGCTTATGAAGAAGAAGACATCAGAAATTCAAGTGCTTTGGGTTGTTGTCCGTGAATAATCTAATTGAAGAAAAGAAGATCACACATTGAAGCTACAATAAAATTTAATATTTTTAGTGTGTATTAGGTTCTTCTGATGTACTTAATTCTGTTTACATTCAGCTTGTGTAGAAGCACTATTATTGTAACCAAATGTAAATCAAACAGTTATTTGATGGTTCCTTGAGAGACTCGGTTGAGTCAAAATTCTCAAGAAGACTTTGGCTGCGGCCATCGTAGATGAAATCCTGGTAGTAAATTCTATTGGGTAAATGGTAGTCATATCTCAAAGGGGACTGAGTGAAGGTCAGCCTTCTGGGATCACTGATGGATATCATTGGAAGGAAATCCTGGTAGGAGATTATGGTGAATCGGATTCTATTGGGTCAATGAACATCTTATCCAGTATGGATCCTTTAATTTGTCATTAGATGTTAGTCACCGGCAGTTTCCCGTGCAATTGTAATCAGATTGATTATAGTGGATTAAGTCCTTGCGTCAAGGAGAAATCACCTCAGAAGGATGGACTAGACTATCTTGGGGGTTTCTCATGTGAACTAGGATATATCACATGTTCTTTAATTTTTATTATACTTTAGAGTTTATGTTTTCTTAACTTAATTAGAAGCATTACTTAGAAGTAACATTCAGAAGCTGTGTTCAACGAATAATGCTTAGAAGTGAAAGTTATACAAGAAAGGAAAACCCAATTCACCCCCCCCCCCCCCATTTCTTGCATTTTCTTCACACCTTCAAGCACCAACCTTTTTCCATTTTTAATTCTAAAAAAGATTAGTAAGCTTGATTTGAAACAAACAACAATGAAATTACAACTTACCGACAAATCAATCGTACAACCAGTTGGCATAGTGAAGAACATAATGGTGACGCTTAAAATTTTTCTATTCCCAACTGATTTCGTAGTGATGAATATGGATGAAGATGATATTATACCTCTGATTTTAGGTCGTCCATTCATAATAGCATCCACAATGATGATCAATGTGGATGAAGAAAGGATGAAAGTAAGATGTAAAATGAAGAGGTCAACTTCAAAGTGTTTCAAGCCTTGAAAAACAAAGAAGATGAATGCACTAAAGTTAAAGCTTCTGATGAAATAGGCCTGGTGTTGTACCCCGAAATTTTCCCTCTTTTTTCTCAAGATATTTCTCTCAAAAGATCTCAAATGCTCAAGGATTCTCAAAGAGTTGATCAGACAAGCTCACCTCCTAAGCACTGAGACCACAAATTAGGGTTTTCATTTCACAAGGAAATTTTAACTTCTAAATGACTTTCATGCTTCGTCATAGACCTCTAAGAATGCTCATGCCAAGTTTCAAGTCTTGAACCACAATTTTTCTTTGTCAATTGCTCAGATAATTAAAAATCGGTTGTATTGGGTAAAAAGTCAATTGTGGTCAACCTACAGTCAAACTTCAAGATTTTTGGCCAATATTAACATTTTGGAGTCATACTCATCAATTGATCAAGGTTTGATCACAATTCCTCAAGAAAAGCATTCAAATCATCAAAGATTTATACTCAACAATTGGAGTCATACATCTGACAAAAGTCTATTTAAGCAATTTCCTCAGAGGGTCATTCCAACACAGACATCTGCTAGTTCAATTTAAATCGACCAAAGATTTATTCTGATACTTGTTCCAGTAGACACTTTTTCTGGTTCAGTATAAATAGACCAAAGATTTATTCTGGTTCTTATCCAGTTAAAGACAAATACAGACATCTACTGGATCAATTTAAATCAACCAATGATTTATTTTGATACTTGTCCCGGTAGACACTTTTTTTGGTTCAGTTTAAATTGACCAAAGATTTATTCAGATTCTTATTCAATTAAAGACAAAAACAAGACATTTGCTGGTTCAGTTTAAATCAACCAAAGATTTATTCTGATACTTGTTTCGGTAGACACTTTTCTGGTTCAGTTTAAATTAACCAAAGGTTTATTCTTATTCTTATCCAGTCAAAGACAAAAACAAGACATCTGTTGGTTCAGTTTAAATCGACCAAAGATTTATTCTGATACTTGTTCTGGTAGACACTTTTCTGGTTCAGTTTAAATCAACCAAAGGTTTATTCTGATTCTTATCTGGTCAAAGACAAAAACAAGACATCTGCTGGTTCAGTTTAAATCGACCAAATATTTATTCTGATACTTGTTCTGGTAGACACTTTTTCTAGTTCAATTTAAATTGACCAAAGATTTATTCTGATACTTCTTCCAGTTAAAGTAAAGCTTAGACTTAGTATAAATTCTATCAACAATTACTTTAGATGTCATCTATAAGCCCATCTCTGATGAAACTTCGTCATCTCTCCAAATGACATCTCTAAGCCCATTCCTGACATAAGCAACCGACAAGTATTACTTTGTGCACCAGCGAGTGCAAATTTCTGGACACTTAAGTGTTCAATCATCTTCTACCATTAAGTCACGAATGACAGACATGCCAATATAACTCTTCAGGTTTAAGAATATTGAACTGTGGTAGCCATTGTACCCCAAAATTTGCCCTATTTTTTCTCAATATATTTCTCACAAAAGATCTCAAATGCTCAAGGATTCTCAAAGAGTTGATCAGACAAGCTCACCTCCTAAGCATTGAGACCACAAATTAGGGTTTTGGTTTTCACAAGGAAATTTGTACTTCTAAATGAATTTCATGGTTCATCATAGACCTCCAAGAATGCTCTTGCTAAGTTTCAATTCTTGCACCATAATTTTGCTCAGTCAATTGCTCAGATAATTGAAAATCAGCTATATTGGGTAAGAAGTCAAATGTGGTCAACCTATAGTCAAACTTCAATATTTTTGGCCAATATTAAAATTTTGGAGTCATACTCATCAATTTATCAAGGGTTGATCACAATTTCTCAAGAAAAGCATTCAAATCATCTAAGGGGCAAAATTGTCAAAATTAGGGTTTTGATTGAAAATGACTGATCATTGACATTTGACCTAGTACATGGCCTAATGACTTGAAGCATGATCTTAAGGACTCAAAAATAATATCTTGACCTAATTTCATGGCCCAAATCATCTCTCAAGATCAAGTAATTGATAGTTGAAATTTGGATCAATTGATGAAAAGTTAACTAATACAAAAAAAGTCAAACTTTGACTTTTTGATCAACATTGAATTTCAAGAATCAAGATTCATCAAGACATTCAAAAATATCAAACTTGATCGTCAAGAATCAAGAAATTCAAGAAAAGTCAACAAAAAGTCAAAAGTTCCAAGACTTAGAAAAAATCTAAGTGTTTTTATCCTTATAATTTTACTACTTTATGTCCAATTTTCACCAAGATGCGAGATGATTCAAGGAAAACTTTCAACATGAAAGTTGTAGATCTTGATGAATTCTAAAACTTTGTATTAGAGGTTTGATTTCCAAAAAATTCTTGGATTAGGAGATATAGGCCCATGAAGTCATGACACTTCTACTAAAACACTTAGTGAAATTTTCAATAAGTTTGGTCAGGATTTTGTCCCAACTTCTTGGAACTTTTTAACGAAGTTCCAAGTTTATTTAGCCAAAATAATCAAAATGAAAGTTGTAGACAATATTTCAAGCTTTCCAAAATGTCCAAGAACTTGAAGATATCATTCTTGAGCAAAGAGAATCGAAGAGAAGAAGTTGAGCATCCATTCTTGAATTACAAGGAATTTTTATGAAGAACACATAACCTAATCTCATAGCTATGTGGCATAATATTTATTTCTAGGAATTATAACTTGAAAATCACTCCATAATTAAATTTTTACACAATGTATTAAGTCATTATCCAAGTGTTTGAATCATTGTCCAAGACAATTTTCCATTTTGGCACAAAGTTACCATTCCCATTCTTGTAAAGCAAGCTTGATGCAAAAGTCAATTCATTGAGCCTCTCACTTGTTTCTTCTGATCAAACTGCATTTCAAAGTGAAGAAGTAACCTCCCTTCACCCAACAAACATCAGACCATGCTTGTACTTGAACCTTGGAACCATGAAAATCCATTCAACTTGATTTCTCATTTTCAACCAAACCATAACATGTTATCTCAAGATTCTGGTTACTTCAAGATGTCAAACCTCTTGCCTATAAATAGGGAGGTTATTTGCAATATAAGACACAAATTTACAAGCCTTGAAACTCCCTCAAACTCCCTGGAATCATAATTTTCATCCAAAGTTACATTGCTTTCCATTTCTGACTTTGAATCCCAAACTCATAATCTACTCGTGTGTTTTTCGTTTCAATCCTTCGAGCATCATCCATACACCATATAGAAGTGATCCAAACCCTTGAACCACTTCTGTAACACCTCCATCACCATCCACCATTTTCAAAACTCAGCTCTGCAACTTGACTTCTCCAGGAAGATTCAGACACTCTCAGCTCAAACTAAGCATTGCAATAGCTTCCTAGGAGTTCAGTGAAGTTATCCAGATCATCACAACACCTCCAGGAGTGCTCAAACTTCAAACATGATTTCCAGTTTTGAGGTAAGTTTTTCAAACTTTGAACTCCTCATTTAAGCATTATTTTCCTTCGATTTCAAAAGATAAAATGTAGACATTATTGCCATGAAGCTAACCATGTGCTTACATTTCATTTATCTTGCCTGAGCATGGAGAATTTTGAAGTTGAAATTTCAGAAAAAATTAGGTTTAAATTGGTATCAAACAAAATTCATGCTCATATTTGATCTATAGTTTAAGTTATTTATATGGTTGGATTCATGGTGAAATTTGAAGCAACTTTCATGTTTACATTTTTGAAAATGGTTGAGAAATGAGCAAGTTCAGAAACTCAAAAATGGTGGCGCGAGGAAGAAGATGATGTTCAGTCAGGAACTGGTTTATTTTAAATTTAGTGCAACTTGTTCTACTACTGGATGAAACAACCATCCCAGTGGCAGAGAAGCGCGCACTAAGGCATTTGTTACTAGGGACCTGCGTTTTAGCCCCAGCGGTACCCTTTTTTATTTTTTCATATTTTTTTATTTGTAGCGTTGGGCCTCCAGCCTTGGGCCCTAACCTTTTTCTTTCCATCACCCCCCAAATTTCTCATGACAACACAGGCCCGTTATTTTTTTTATTTCTGATTTCGAACAAACTTATTTTGGGCCTAACATTTTTGCTATTTTCTCACACCCCTGATTACTTTTCAACACCACAGGCCAATTATTTGATTTTTATTTTCTTTTTGTTTTACTTTTTATTTATTTATTTTCTTTTATAAAAAATACAAAAATATTTTTATTCTAAAAAAACCAAAAAAATAAGTTTCGGTTTCAATAAATTAAATTAATTTTCATAAATAAAAATATTAATTTAATCACTTTGTTTTATTTTCTCAATAACTAGAATTAAGTTCTATTTTCATTTTACACTATTTTCTAAATAAAACCACAAAAATATTTTTCTAAATAATTAATTTTCTTTTTCAAGTTAACTTAGACCTAGTTTTTTTTCCAACTAAATTAATTTTTCCTTTTAATTAAATTAATTATAAAACCTTTTCCATCAAAAAATCATAAAAAAACAATTTCTTTTCTCTTTACATTATTCTTGCATATTTTATTATTTCGCATTATTGTTTGTGATACGGTGGGAGAGAACTGACTGTTTTTTTGGAATGCTGGTTCGCGTTTTGCGTTTGTTTTTGCAAAATGTCGCGGTAAGTAAGAGTCGCCACCGTCTTTTATTTTATCCAACAAGGAAAGGAAAAAAGTACAGAAAAATTCCTTTTTCGAGATGTTTCTAGGGTCCGGGAGGTAGATTATAGAAAGGAAATGTGTTAGCACCCTTTCTATCTGTGGTTATCCACGGGCTCTTAGGTACTTGCTCAAAGTGTTTTCAAAATTTGCTTTTCTTTGTGTTTGTGGGTTTGAAAGAAGTTTTTTTTTATTTGAAAGGTGTAAGTGCGAAAAGTTTTTGTTTTGTTTTGAAAGAGCAAGTACTTAAGAACTATCTACCTACTCAAAAAAGGAATTGTTCCATGCTAATGTCCTTTAGACAATGCTATCTCACTATGAGTGAGTAGGTAGCATCGTCGTTGGAGTTTTAAGGGTCAATTCAATTAAGGGACGTGTGGTCACTAAAGCAATGTTAGGACGCCTTAGCGGTAACCCTAATGTCTTAGATCATTTTTCCGAGGCAACCGTTTCGAGGCAACTATGATCTTTGGACAAAAGGACGACCTCTAAAACTTCCTATACTCAATGACCACGTTCGAAGGCAACCAAGTGAGGTGTACCTTAAGAGTGCGCATGTGCGAGTGTGTTGTTTTCGGTTTATTTTATCTATGTACATGTCAATGGTTATCTATGTTGATTTTAGGTTAAATATTCGATCTTGTCATGCATTCCCTATTATCAAACATCTAACAGTTTATAAGTTGCGGAAATTAAATTGCGGAAATTAAACTAACTATTACAAGGCGTCGGGTATTTACATCGCCAAAAGCAACCCTTGAATTTAAAATGCAGAAAGTAAATAAAGCGATAAAAATATTTAAAGTCCTAATTAAACTATTACATTTCGGGAAACAGATACAATATTGAATAAAATAGACCGCGTGCGGGAAATTAGATCGGGCGAGTTCTAGGGTTTTGACCCTTTGTTTATTCAAGAAAAGATTTTTTGGTTATTTTTTGGATTAAAAGAAATTAAATTAAGCTAAATTATTAAATTAATAAACAAATTAATTAATTAATGAAAATAATATTTTTTGGATTTTTGATATTTAAAGAAATAAAATAAATTAATCAAAGTTAATAAAAAAACCTAATTGTCTAAATTGATTTTAATTATTGCAAAAGATATTAAAGTTATTTCCTAAGTAAACTAAATTAATTAAATTAATTTATTTAACAAAAATAAAATGCTGGAAATTAATTTTAATAAATAAAATATATTTTTTGGTTTTTGATTTTATGAGGAAAAAGTTTAATTGGTTAGTTTAAATAATAAAAATAATTAATCAAACAAATAAATGAATAAAATAAAAAGAAAGATATAGAAATACTCAAGGGGGGTTTTGGGCCTGAAAGGAGGTGAGATTAGCAATTTTGTGGCCCAACAATCCATTGACCTGGCTGACTATTTTGTTTCCATGCATGCACGTTGACTTGGGCATATGGTAGGCATCCCATCTGGGCCATCAGATTTGGCCTGGGGGCCATCTGGCAGATGATTGGGTGATGGTGTATGGTGAACCATGCATTGGAGCTTGCATTGGATTACCTGTTGAAAAATAATACAAAGCTTTTGGGGGACCTGGGATTCAAACCCAGGTCCTGTGAGTCATTGAACTAACGCCTTGCCACTCAACCACTGCGCTTTATTCGTTATTATGATGGACAATAATTATTATATGGAAAAAACAATTAATATGCCAAAAACTATAAAAAAACACGCGCCAGATTTGAATCAACCAATAGGAGGGAGACGCGTCATCGTCTTCCTCGTTGAAACCTAGATATTTACCTGCGGATTTATATCCGCAGCTAAATCCGTGGCTCGTTCCTAAAATGGGTTCTAGCCATGAAAACACAATCCAAGACAATGGACATGTTCGTCTTCCTCCACTGATCATGCTTATGTCCATCAATGAAATCAATTTTGCCTGCAAATAAAATGCCCAAAAACAAGAACCAAGAACCCTAGATTCGGCTAGGGGGTTATAGACCATATAAATACAATTGGCTAATGCAGAAAGCTTGCAAATTGAACAAGGATCATGAATATGCAAAGATTTTGTCAAAAAAATGCAAGAACATGGAGTTGCGATTTCAAATACAGGGTGGTGTTTTGAGAGACTTACAGCACGATTGAGAGGGTGAGAGAGCTTGCTTTTGATTGCTTCTCACTCAGTTATTGCCCAGCAATGGAGTGGGTTGAGATTTTGTGTTGAAACTGCCTCTAAGCACGATTTCAGATTCACACTTTTTCCAAGTTTTCTCAAGTTTGGTTCTTGTGATTTTGCAGCCTCCAACCTCTAAAACTCATGCCTTTGCATTGTATATGTATGTTGCATTGGATTAGGTCAACAATTTGGACTTGAATCTTTGCACATTGATGTTTGGAGATATGATTTGATCCTCCATTGATAACATTCCAAATTTGCACAAAATCCATCTTTTTGTTCATGATATGGTGAGATACGAGTTTGATCATGTCATTGATGATGATTAGATCCTGAAAATAGAAAAAGATCTAATGTAATCAAGTTTTGTGATTTTATTTGATTTAAATTGATTTAAAATGAATTAATTCAATAAAAAATCAAATAAAATAGAAAAATTAATAAATGGATACAAGGCTGAAGCTAGGACACGTGTGTAGTGTGACAAGATCAAATCAAGTGAAAAAGAATGGGCCCATCTGACAAAATTTGAAGTTTTGGGGATAGTTGACTTTTGGCAATTTTGCAAAAATGCCCAACTTCAACAATGCATAACTTCTTCAATTTTGAACTTTTAGAAGTGTTATTGGACTTTTTAGAAAGATTGATATGTCCTCTAACCAACCCTTTAGGTCTCATCTCATTTTTATATTCCATTCTCAAGTTATAAGCTTTGAAAAAAAGGGTGTTTTTGTTGACTTTCAAAAATGACCTATAATGTCCAAATTTGTAACTTTTTGTGAGTGTATTTCTTGATCTTGGGGTATGAAGATGTATTGTAGGAAATTGCATCCTATTCAAAATTAGCTTTGGATGGGTCATTTCTCATAAAGTATGAAAAAGTTATGTTTGGTCAAAGTTGAATTGACTTTTCCTGCAAAACCCTAATTTAGTAACTTTTGAGTCTTTATGAATTTTGAGAAATCCTTGATGAATCATGATAAATCCTTGATCAAATGATGAAATATCCTTCAAAATGAGAATGTTGACAAAAAATCTTGAAGTTTGACTGTATTTGGGTTACAATTTACTTTTGCCCTAGCATAGTCGATTTTTGGACCCTTTGAGCAATTGACTGAGCAAACTTCCTCTGCAAGGATAGAAATTTGACATGGATGACCTTGATAGCATATTAGGACATTGGGGAGCACTTGAGGTCATTTGGATGCAAAGGCCTTAATGCAACACAAAACCCTAATTTGAGGTTGACTGCCTTAGGAGATGACTTGACTGTCCAACTCTTGAGCAATATTGAGCCACTTGGGGATTCTTCTTGCAATGTCTTGGGAAATATGAGAGGGAAAATTTTGGGGTGCAACAACTGCCCCTGTTCAATCTTCTTAAACCTGAGGATATAGATTGGCTTTCGGGCCTTTCGTGATCCGAAGGTGGAAGATGATTGAACACTAGAGTGCCCAAAAATTTGCACTCGCATGAAGTGGTATCAACATGGTGACGTCGGGGATGGGCTTACATATGCCATTTGGAGACTGTTGGTAGGTGGTCTGAACTTCGACTGGAATACGAATTAGGTAGATCTTATCAGCGATCTAACTGAACCAGAGAAGGTCTTGGATTAACTTTGACTGGATCAACATCAGAAAAAATCTTTAGGAATCGATTTAACTGGACCAGACAAGGTCTTGGAATAACTTCAACTAGAATACGAATCACGGAGTTCTTATCGGTGATCTGACTGAACCAGAGGAGGTCTTGGATTAACTTTGACTGGATCGGCATCAGAAAAATCTTTAGGAATCGATTTAACTGGACCAGACAAGGTCTTGGAATAACTTCAACTGGAATACGAATCAGGGAGGTCTTATCAGCGATCTGACTGAACCAGAGGAGGTCTTGGATTAACTTTGACTGGATCGGCATCAGAAAAATCTTTAGGAATCGATTTAACTGGACTAGACAAGGTCTTGGAATAACTTCAACTGGAATACGAATCAGGGAGATCTTATCGGCGATCTGACTGAACCAGAGGAGGTCTTGGATTAACTTTGACTGGATCGGCATCAGAAAAATCTTTAGGAATCAATTTAACTGGACCAGACAAGAGTCTTGGAATAACTTCAACTGGAATACGAATCAGGGAGATCTTCACGATGATCTGACTGAACCAGAGAAGGTATTGGATTAACTTTGACTGGATCGGCATCAGAAAAATATTTAGGAATCGATTTAACTGGACCAGACAAGGCATTGGATTAACTTTGACTGGATCGGCATCAGCAAAATCTTTAGGAATCGATTTAACTGGACCAAACAAGGTCTTGGAATAACTTTGACTGGACCGGCATCAGAAAAATCTTTAGGAATCGATTTAATTGGACCAGACAAGGTCTTGGAATAACTTTGACTGGATCAGTATCAGAAAAATCTTTAGGAATCGATTTAACTGGACCAGACAAGGTCTTGGAATAACTTCAGCTGGAATATGAATCAGGGAGATCTTCGCAGCGATCTGACTGAACCAGAGGAAGTTTTCCACATAGTTGAGAATTTAACTGCATCTTTCCTGAAAGGTAAAGGTCAGTCATATGCAATGCATGATATGGGTCAAGCAATGATGCTCTCAAAATAAATGAGATTGTGATATATGATGCGTATATGCATGTATCATGATGTATGGAGATGTAATGTTTCAGCTGGGGAAAATAAATCCTGGATAGCTGCTGGAGAGTAGAGTTGAGTTCTTCGTTTCCGCTGGGGATGATGCACGAAGATGATTGTGAGAATAGACCTGCAGGAGAAGATAACTCTGTTGGGGAATAAACTGATGAGGAGATTATTCTATGGGGAAAAGATACTTTGCTGAGGATTCCACTAATAAACTCTGCTGGGGATGGATTACCGTTGCTGGTGATACTGAATCTGTTGAGGATTGAATTCCTGTTTGTGAAAGGAAAGAACTTCGTTGGGGATGATCTTTCAGTTGCAACTTGCTGGGGATAACCCTGTTAGGCTTTTGTGGGGATAATCCTCTGAATTCTGCTGGGAATGGTCTTTTGAACTGGGTTGGGGAGATTTATTTTGTACTTTGCTGGGGATAAACTTCCAGAGTCTACTGGGGATGATGATTCAACTCCGTTGGAGAAGCTTTTTCAGACTGCGCTGGGAAAATATTGACTCCACTGGAGGTATCTTGTATTCTGCCGGGGAACATTCTTATACTCTGCCAGGGAATATTAAGACTGTCGGGGATATCAAGCTTTTTTAGTGCTGATGGTGGATAAACTCTGCTTGGGGAGAGCATTGCTGATTCGTTCATAGTTGCAAGTCCCAGCTAGGGGAGAGCTACCATTACAGTCTTACTCTACGAGGAGTGAAGGTATCTTGGTCATATTCTTCAGAAAAATTTATCTTATACCTGGTGGACAAAGCAACTATACAGTTCGGACAATTCTTATTGCCCCTGTTTCTGATATTACCCGTAATTGTATTTTGTTTCGCATGTAAATATTCATGAGCAGCAATTAATGTCAAATGCATATATCAAAAATGAACATTGGACGATCTTTGCAAAACAAAACAGATAAAGGAAAAACAGTTTCAAATTTCCTTGAAAATGAATTGTATTGATTTTGACGTTTGGCCTGTAAATAGGCATTTTTGTACAAGAGGCTGACGTCCTAGTAAAAGAACGCCGCTAAATAATAGAATTTACACAATTTGTGAAAATCTAAACAAAACAGCTATGTGAATAATCCCACTGGGTTCCAACTCTGCTATTGCCTTTATGTCTTCGAGCATCTCATCACTTTGCTACTTGGTTGAAGGTAGATCAGATTGATTAGTGTCGTTCGAGCTTGATAGTCGATACCGAAGTCTGGATGCAAGGTGATCCAATGAGACATAGTGTTACGCTTTGATCCCTAATTTTTTCCTGGACCGCCCCTTCGGGTTTTCAGTCCATCAGGATACCCTTTTTTGTCCAAGCCGCCTTTTCAGGTTTTCGAATTACCGGGTGTACAGATTTTTCATTTTCATCCCTTATTTTTGCCCGAACCCTTTTGGTTCGTCGGGAAGCCCTTGTTTTTGCCTAGGCCAGTCAACCTAGCGGGTCTTTGATTATGCGTAGTATCTTTTCACTATGTCTGCATTGACGGGGTGAGGAAGGTCGTCACCATCCATGGTGGTTAGAATCATAGCTCCTCCTGAGAAAATGTTCTTAACCACAAATGGCTCTTCGTAAGTAGGGGTCCATTTGCCCCTGGGATCAGCTTGAGGTAAGATAATGTGTTTGATAACCAGATCCCCAACTTGATACTCTTGTCGTCTAACTCTCTTATTAAATGCCTTGATCATTCACTTTTGGTACGTCTGACCATGACAAATAGCAGTAAGTCTCTTTTCGTCGATTAGGTTCAGCTGATCAAGCCGGGTCTGAATCCAGTCATCTTCTCTCAAACCTGCATCCTTCATGATTCGGAGAGAGGGTATCTGAATTTCAATGGAAAAGACTGCCTCCATGCCATAAACCAAGGAATAGGGTGTTGCCCCTGTTGACGTCTGTGCTGAGGTACGGTACCTATGAAGAGCAAATGGTGACATCTCGTGCCAGTCTTTGTATGTCACTGTCATCTTCTGCACAATCTTCTTAATGTTCTTATTAGCCGCTTCGACAGCCCCATTCATCTTCGGCCGGTAAGGAGAAGAGTTGTGATGCTGTATCTTGAATTGCTCGCAGAGCTCAGTGATCATCTTGTTGTTGAGATTGGTACCATTGACTGCAATGATACTCTCTGTGATACGGTGGGATAACTGACTTGAGTTTTTACGTTTATATTCGCACTTGTTCGGTTTAGCAAGAGTCGCCCCGACTTTTTATTTTATCCTAAAGGAAAGGTTAAAAAGCACAGGAAAAACCTTTTGAGATGTTTCGTGGGTTCGGGGGGTAGATTATGAAAAGGGAAGGTATTAGCACCCTTTTCATCCATGGTTATCCATGGGCTCTTAGTTACTTGTTTTAGATCACTTGCCTTGATTTTCAATTGCTTGAAATGGTGGTGTGTGTGTGTGTGTGTGTGTTTTGAAAATGTTTTGAAAAAGATGCTTTGTCTAGGCAACGGTTGTAACAATTCTTTACTCGAATGTTTTACAAAGGTGTGTGTCTTTTCGAAAAGATGTTTCAATGTTTTTGGAAGTTGTTTTGAAAGTTGTGTTGTGGAGTGTGCTTTGAAAAGTAGGCAAGTGTGTTTTGCAAGTTTGATCAAGTAACTAAGAGTCATCTACCCCTAAATTTACTCAAAGATTTTTCTCATGTGTTAACCCTTTTAACAGTATTGTTCCACCATTGCATTTGGTGGACAATCTTGTGTTAGGATGTTAACGGGACGGGCGCGGGTCATCGTATGGACCATGAATGCAATGGTGCCAAGTGTCTTTGGCAATTTTCTTGAAAGGACTATGATCATTTTGTTTAGGCAACTTTCGAAAGCGTCATCGAGGGACTATGATCATTTGAATTGTTTTGTTTTGCCAAGGACACTCAACATGCAAGTATGGCCCATTTTTGAAGGCAACAAGCGGGATTACCCTAGGGGTGCAAGTGTGAATTGCGTATTCATTGTCATGCATTTATCTTTGTGTTAAGTTATCTAGCGGTTGATTTTAAATCTTCGCATACAAACCCTAATTACTATACAGTATAGAAAGCGATAAATTGCAGGAATTTAAAGTTTAAGCTATTACAAATAAGTATCCGGGAATAGGGGTACAAATATTTACAAATGGGGATGAGACTTATTAGGAGGGTAGTGTCCAAATATATTTACAACCAAATCGAATCGCAATCGCAATGTAACATGTATCAATGTACAAGAATAAAAGACAAGCAAATGTATTGGTGTAAGTGCATGTGAATATTTACAAGTGATGTAAGATGTTAAATTAATGCAAAATTAAGTATTTATTTATTAAGTATTATTTTATTTTTTTTGTATTTTGTTAAATATGTATAAACAAACGATTTAATAAAAGAAAAGAAAATGTTTTAAGAAATTCTATTTTTATGTATTAATGCTAATGTTTTATATACAAAGTTTAAATTAAGCAAAAATGCTAAACTTAATAAACCTAAGTTTTATGTTTTTTTTAATTGTTCTAAAATAAAATATAAAACAATCTAGAAAATTTTGTATGTATATATAAAAAGGTTAAAGTGTTATCTTTTTATTTACAAAATTCAATTATGTTATAAAAAGAAAATAAAAGAGTATTGTTAATAAAATTTAATGTAAAAAAATTAGTATGTTAATTTATTTAACAAAAAAAGATATGATGTGACAAAAAAAAAATTATTAGTTAAAAAAATTAAAATGGGCTTAAGGGGAATTTGTGAGGGCCAGCCCAAAAGGCAAATGATGATTGAAACAGAAAAACAAGGGGGGTATTCCAGATTCTGATGGGCTTAGGCACGTTGATGGGGCGAACCGGCCCAACGCGTTTGAACAATATTTTCTAAGGGTTTGCATTGTTTGTTTCATTCTTCGCTTCCTTCGTTCCCTTGAGCCAAGCTTATGACTTTTCTCTCCGTCCCCGCTGCCAGGCGCCATCATCCCTCTCTCCTTTCCCCATGGTCATGTCCAGGCAATGTTTGCAAGGTAATGATCTCATAGTTTTATGTTTTAACGCACTTTTAGGGTTTCAAGCTTTTGCATGTTCTCAACTTTATGTGTTCTGATTTTATGTGTTGTTGTTCATGTGAGGTGTGAAAAGAGGGAGTAGAAAGTTATACCTTTGGAGGGTTCGTCGCTTGGAGAGGAGGAGAGAGCTGGAGGCACTTTAGGCGGCCGGAGGCGGAGGGAGTATGATGCGTTGTGGCCTTTGCTGGAAATCTGGTACCTTTATCTTTGCTTTTTAGGGTTTTATGATGACTGTCTCTGAAAACCCTAGCCTTAATCGCTTCTTTTCCTCTTCTGCTTCTTTGGACGCTTGCCTCTGAATACTTGTTGTTGAGATATTGATATTGTTGAACCTTGTTGTTCTGATATCTGAGTTGCCTTATTCTGAAATGCCTATTGTTGTGCTTCTGTTAGCCTATGATGAACCTTGGTTCTGAGGCATCGTTGGATATTGATTTTCTTCCTCTCTTTTTGGTGTTCTTTGATGATTTCCAATGATGAATCAGTTCTGAGAATGTTTGCTTTACTAGCCTATGATGATCATATTCTGAGGTAACTATTAGGCTTGTTTGGATGTTTGGGTTGGATGTTTGGATGTGCTTTGGGTTTGGTAATGAAACAGGTTTTGACAGGTTTCAAAGTTTAGGCTTTGACAGGTTTGTTGGGGTTTCTGGTTTTGTATAGTTTGAGTTTTAGGCTTGGTTGGAATTTTGTTTGGATAAAGGCTTGAGGTTACAGGCCTTTAGGCAGGCTGAAGCTCACAGGCTTGAAGTTTTAGGCTTGTGTTTACAGGCCTTGTATAGCTTGGTGTATTTTTGGTTTTGTGTTCTGTAATAGGTTAAGGCTTCATGCTTGACAGGTTTGCTTTGGCTTTTGTTTGTTACAGGTTAAGGCTTCATGCTTGACAGGTTTGCTTGTTTTGGAACAAGCAGGTTAAGGCTGGAGGTTTTTGTTCGTTACAGGTTAAGGCTTCAGTTTGTGTTTGACAGTTTGTGGTGAGCTTTTTCTATGTGTTGGTTCTACCCTCCCTTTTCTTGTTCTAATATGTTTATATCTTAAGCCTAAGCCTGTAAGCCTCTCCACTTCTACTCTCTCTCTCTACAGATTAAAAAGCATTTTTATATTGCTTAAAACTGCTTTTTTCTGAAAAAGTAACTGGCTGGAAAATGATGACTTTTTTGAATGTTGCTTGCATTGTGGTTTTGCCCTGCATATCTCTTATCTTCTTTTCCAGATTTTCTGCCATTTTGTGTACTTCTTGATATCTTTTTGTACTTGTTGACAGCTTGATATCTTTTGATATCTTTGGACAGTTTGGTTGACATCTTTGGCTTAGTTTGGTTATGTGCTGTTCAGTTTGCCTTTGTGCATCAGTTTGGACTTTTGGAATTATGCAGCCTGTTTGATATTTTGAATTTGTGCAATATTGTAGCTTTGTGCATTTCATGTTTTTGCAAGCATATTTCTGTCCCTCTTTGTGAACCGAGAGTTTTCTTGTGATTTGCATAGAGGGTGAATAAACTGATTCTGGCCAGTTACTTTTAATGATGAATTTTAAAATATCTGTCTGCCTTTTTATTTAATTCATCTGCATTTGACTTTTTCCCTTTCTTTGTTTTTCAGATAAAAATCAATTGAGCAATGGGGAGCAGCAAATAGAAGACGAAGACTTAGGAAACTTTAGGATGCAATTTTATTTTCCTTTTAATCATTGTAATATTATTATTGTAAACAAAATGTAAATAAATTTACAGTGTTCCAATAATAATTTGTAACAAACAATTAAAGATGAATAAAAAATCCTTCTTTGTCAGTTAATTCCTTTTTTCAATTCACTGTTTATTTAATTATTCAAGTTTCTTAAATTAAAATAACTGGAAGTAAATCCCAACTATTCTTACTTAGAATAAATAAATAATTAATAAACATTGTGGTCTTGCAATCAATAATAACCCCGACGTCCCAATTAAACATGAGCAATGCACAATCAATCAAACAAACATCCATATGCCTATCTCTTTACTGATTAAATCAAACCCTGCAAGTTCTCAATCCAAATGCCTCAACTCATATCCCAGAGTAAATTGAAAAGTACTGTAGAATTAATTCTTTCTGAGAATGCGCGCACAAAACCCTGATTCTTGATTTATTGTCAAAAGGAGCGCCTGCCTGATCAAACCCTGAGCTAAACTCAATCAAACCCTAATAATCTTCCTGAATTGTTCCAAAGTCCATGAAAACCCTAAATTGGATAGACTGATAAGAAAAGTCTGTTTGACTGATTCTTACGCCAATCTGAAAAAAGTCAGGGAAAACCCGAAGCTGTGATTTCTTGTGGAAAAATAGGAGGGCAAATTTTGGGGTACAACACTCTCTGATACACCATATCGACAGATCAGATTATGCCGAATGAACCGTGCCACTACGTTCTTGGTTACAGTAGCAAAGGAAGCTGCTTTAACCCACTTTGTAAAATAATCAATAGCTACCAGGATGAAACGATGCCCGTTGGATTTCGTAGGTATGATCTCTCCGATCATATCAATGCCCCAGATTGCAAAAGGCCAAGGTTCCGTCAAGACGTTCAGAGGAACTGGAGATATGTGCACCTTATCAGCATAGACTTGGCACTTGTGACATGTCCTGGAATGCTGATAACAGTCAGCTTCCATTGTGGACCAATAATATCCTGCCCGTAGGATTTTCTTTGCTATGGTATGTCCACTGGAATGAGTTCCGAAAGTACCTTCATGTAACTCCGCCATGATCCTTTCTGCTTCATTCTTATCCACACAACGCAATAGGGTCGAATCATGGTTACGCTTATAAAGGATGTCACTGCTGATAAAGAACTTCACTGCGAACCTCCTCAGAAACTTCTTGTCATTAACATATGCACCCTCAGGGTACTCCTGAGCTTCAAGATACCTCTTCACCTCATGAAACCAGGGCTTTTCTGTTACCTCTTCAGACTCAATATCACAGCAATGTGCAGGTTCGTCCAATCTTCCAATGATGATCCGGGGAGCTTCGTTGTCCCAATTGACTTTGAACATAGAAGACATTGTAGCCAGCGCATTCGCCAACTGATTCTCCTCTCTAGGGAAGTGTTCAAAGGTTATCTCCTCAAAATGTGGAAGTAATGTCAACACATACTCCTTGTAAGGAATGAGATATGGGTGATTCGTATCCCACTCGCCTTTGATATGACTAATCACGAGAGCGGAATCTCCGAAGACACTTAGAAACTTAATTCTTAGGTTAATTGCTGCTCGAAGACCCATGATGCACGCTTCATACTATGCCATGTTGTTGGTGCAGTTGAAACATAGTCGGGCGGTAAACGGAGTATGAGAGACTTTAGGAGATATGATCACAGCGCCAATGCCATTGCCCAAAGCGTTCGAAGCTCCATCAAAATACATAGACCATCGGGATCCTTCCTCAGGTCCTTCATCCGGTCCAGGTGTCTCACAATCAGTTACCAACATGATATTCTCGTCCGGAAATTCAAAGTTCATAGATTGGTAATCATCCACTTCCTGATGTGCCAAATGGTCTGCCAACACACTTCCCTTGATTGCTTTTTGGGTCGTATATTGGATGTCATACTCAGTCAAGATCATCTGCCGTCTTGCTATTCTTCTGGACAAGGCAGGCTTCTCGAAGATATACTTGATTGGATCCATTTTTGATATCAATAGAGTAGTGTGAGTCAGCATATACTGTCTCAGCCGGGAAGCAGCCCATGCCAAAGTGCAGCAAGTTTTATCGAGCAGTGAGTATCGGGTCTCATAGTCGGTAAACTTTTTGCTAAGGTAGTAAATTGCATGCTCTATTCGGCCAGACTCATCATGCTGACCCAGCACACACCCCATTGAGTTGTCGAGTATTGTCAAGTATAAGATCATAGGTCTCCCTTCAACTGGTGGCATCAGAATGGGTGGCTCTTGGAGATACTCTTTAATCCTTTCGAAAGCGGCCTGGCATTCATCATTCCAACGTACTACTTGATCTTTCTTCAGTAGCTTGAAGATTGGCTCACAAGTAGCAGTCAAGTACGAGATGAATCGGGCAATGTAATTTAGTCGTCCCAGGAAGCCTCTGACTTCTTTCTCTGTTCTGGGAGCTGGCATCTCTTGTATAGCCTTCACCTTTGCAGGATCCACTTGAATACCTTTGTTGCTCACAACGAATCCCAACAGCTTACCAGATCTTACCCGAAGGTGCACTTGTTCGGTTTTAACCTCAGCTTGTACAACTTCAACCTGTCAAACAGCTTCTGCAGATGGTCCAGATGCTCTTCCTCAGTTTGGGATCTTGCAATCATATCGTCGATGTATACTTCAATCTCATGATGGATCATGTCATGAAACAAAGCGACCATAGCACGCTGATACGTTGCCCCCGCGTTCTTCAATCCAAAAGGCATGACCTTGTAGCAAAAGGTACCCCACTGAGTAACGAAAGTTGTCTTCTCCATGTCTTCGGGAGCCATTTTAATCTGATTATAACCGGAGAAACCATCCATAAAGGAGAAGACTTTGTGCTGAGTGGTGTTGTCAACCAGAACATTGATATGAGGTAGAGGGAAGTCATCCTTGGGGCTTGCCCTGTTCAGATCCCTAAAGTCAACACACATTCGAACCTTACCATCCTTCTTCGGCACAAGAACCACGTTGGCCACCCACTGAGGGTAAGAAGTAACTGCTAGAAAACCGGCGTCAAACTGTTTCATAACTTCAGCCTTGATCTTCTCAGACATCTCTGGGCGCATTCGGCGGACCTTCTGTTTCACTGGAGGACAGTCTCCCTTGGTAGGCAAGCAATGAACCACAATATCAGTATCCAACCCAAGCATATCTTTGTAAGACCAGGCAAAGATCTCAACGTAGTCATGCAACATCTGAATCAACCGTTGCTTCACATTAAGCTCCAAATTTGCACCGATCTTAACCTCTCTTTTGTTTATCTCTGTACCCAGATTCACTAATTCCAACGGCTCTTCATGTGGCTGTATAGCCCTCTCCTCTTGGAGTAACAGTCTTGCAAGTTCACCAGGCACTTCGCAATCATCTTCACCTTCATCTTCGGCTAAGTTGATCGTATTTTCGAAGTCATAACCGACAGTAGCAGAGTCGTTACCAATGAGATCCAGAGTGGATGTAGACTTGTATATGTGAGTGTGTGTAAAATAGCTGTTTTGCAATATATAATAAAAAAAGACAAGGAGCGCAAAATTTGAAATGCAAGAAATGTCCAATGCTTTTATTAATGATATATGAAAATGACACACATAAAGCCCTCACAAATGAAGCCACGGTGCCCCGGGTAAGACACCGGGCCGTAAAGTTTAAAACTTGTCTGTTACAAATTCAAAACAAAAAGTTTCATTACTGGGTAACAAAAGAAATAGGGATGAAGTCCTTTGCTGTCCAGGTGCTTGGTCCACTGTCGGTCATATGATAGATCCAGCTGTCGAACTCATACTCTTCCACATCGTCCTCAATGGCATTCACTCCCGAGTTGCTGATGAACACGGGAGGTCTTCCGATCCGTGCATTCCGAACAGCCTTCTGAGCTTCTGCAGTGAAACCCAAACCAAACTTGTTAGTCTTCTGCGTAAAATCAGGGAGTCGGCCCCAATTTGCACACCCACCTTTCTCAACAACAGCCCGGGCATCCTTAAAGGAAGCCATATTCATAGGAGAATCTTCAACAACAATCTCAGTTGACGCCAGCGTCTGGGGAACCTCTTCAAAATGTTGAAATGTGGTCTCAATGAACTCCCCATCCATCTCTACGTATCGGAAAGAGTTGAGGTGGCTAACCATGTACTCCTTCTCTCCCTATACTGTCACAATCTTCCCTTTGACCGGGTACTTCAGTTTCTGGTGGAGCATTGAGGTTACGGCCCTAGCTTTATGGATCCATGGACGACCCAACAAACAAGAATAAGATGGCCGAATGTCCATCACATAGAATATAGAGTTGAAAACCTGAGAACCAACCTTGATCAGAATATCTACTTCTCCATGCACCATTCTCTTAGACCCATCAAAGGCCCTAACAACAATGTTGCTTGGCTTCAGCTGCAACCCTTCACAATCCAACCGGTCTAGAGCTTTCTTAGGCAAAATGTTTAATAAAGAACCAGTATCCACTAATACATGAGCAAGAGTAGTGCCCCTACATTCGATGGAGACATGCAGGGCATCATTGTGATTCTTCCCTTTAGCAGTCAAGTCGGTGTCAGAGAAACCCAACCCATTATCAGCAGTCAGATTGGCCATGCAGTCTTTAAACTGATCAGCTGATGTCTCTTGTGGTACGTGTGCAGTCTTCAGAAATGTAATCAGAGCCTTGGCATGGGCCTCTGAGCATAGAAACAGTGACAACATAGAAATCTTGGACGGGGTTTGCCCCAGCTGTTCAACTACATTGTAGTCACTCTTTTTAATAATTTTCAGAATCTCTTCCATCTCTTATTTAGAAGCTTCAACGGTAATCGTCTTCGGTGCCTCCGTCTGGGCAGGCTCACTGGTGGTCCCTTTGCCCCGAGTGTCAGATGACTCTGTGACAGGGGTAAGAATAGGAACTTGAACAGGAATAGTAGAAGGTACACTGGTAGGTGTAATAACAACAGGTTTTCAGGCAGTCGGCAGAGAGATATCAGGTGAGAAAAGTCTTCCGCTGCGGGTGACTTTAGAATGTCCAACAATATTGTTGACATCAGTATCAGCATCCAACTCTTGTTTAACTCCATGAAAATAAACATCAGCCCCGTAATGCCAAGGGACAGCTTTATCAGAGGTGTAGGGGATAGGCCCAGGAACAGTGATGATCAATGGTGCGATTCTTGGAACAAATGTAATTCTAACAGGCTTCTTCGAGGGAGCCTTGGAAGAATTGTCGAAAATGGTAATAATGGCAACTTCTTCAGTAGGAACCAAAGGAACAACAATATTCTCAAATAAAATTTCTTTACTATCCATCAGGTGTTGGATACCCGATTTCAAGAGATGGAAACCGGTAGGTAGGACATAACACATACGGCAACCTTCATCACATCCCGGAAATAAACCGGCTAGCAAAAGGTTCTTCTTCACAGTCGTCAAAGGGGTAACAATGTCATTCACAGAAACCACAAACGAGTCTTCATCTATAGCATTCACTCCATGCTTGGGCATAGGAGCAGTCACAATATTGGGTCTTTAGGGCGCCTCAAACTCAATCTCCTTGGCATCAATTAAGTCCTGTATCTTATTCTTCAAAGACCAACAATCATCTGTATTATGTCCCGGGCTATCAGAGTGAAAAGCACAGCGGGCATTAGGGTTATACTTTGGTGAGGTTGTATTTGGATTCTTCGGGGCTTCCCTTGGAATCACCAGATTGGTTTTTAATAACTGTGGCAGAATCTGAGATAAGTTCATGTTGATACGGGTGAATTGCCTTCGAGGTCTCTCGTCCTTTTGTTGATTATTATGCTGAGTAGCACCAGCAGGTCTTGAAATAACAACCGCATTAACAGCTTGGCGGAGTTCAGGTCTATTCTGGCTTTTCGAACCGTAGACAACACTAGACTCTTTCTTAAAAGGCTTCTTCTCGGTGCTTGATGAGGCACCCTTTTGTATCTTACCAGCCTTAATACCAGCTTCAATCCTTTCCCCAGTCATAATAAGCTCTGTAAACCCAGACGAAGAGCTTCCAATTAGATGGTTGAAAAATGGACCAGACAAGGTCCCCAAAAACATATCCACAAGCTCCCGATCAGCCAAGGGTGGTTGTACTCTTCCGGCGAGGTCCCTCCACTTCTGAGCATAATCTTTGAATCCTTCACCCGTTCCCATTGGCATACCTTGGAGTTGGGTACGCGTGGGAGCAAGGTCGGAATTGTATTGGTACTGCCTGTAGAAAGCAGTAGCTAAATCTTCCCAACTGCGGATACTGGCTCCGTCCAACTGGTAGAACCATTCAAGCTGAGTCCCTGAGAGACTGTCTTGAAAGAAGTGGATCCATAGGTTCTTATCAGCGGTGTACGGCTGAATCTTCCTTACATATGACCGAAGGTGTAACTTCGGACAAGAAACTCCATCATACTTAGCAAAGGCTGGTGCCTTGAATTTATGGGGAATCACCACCCCAGATGATAGACCCAGATCAACAAAGTCCAGACCAGGCACTTTCTGAACTTCCATAGCACTCAACCGGTCTTCCAGTTGTTTGTATCTATCCTCGGCCGGAGGATACTGGTCTTCGTCGAAGTCCGTCTCGTTGTCGGAGACCACAGAGCTATGATCCCTCCTTTCTTCCTGACTATATTTCCCTCCAGATAAGGTGGTCAAATCAACTTCATCCCGTAGCCTGTTTCCACACCTGTGACCTGTGTTAAACAGGAATGTCCTCTTCTTCTTCTTCTTCTTCTCTTTCAGAATCAGGGTCTTCAGATCTTGCTGACCCTTAGCTAGATTCATGAACAGCTCTTGAAATTGGGCATTTTGAGCCTGTAGGGCCTTGATTACTTGCTCGATTGATGGTTCAGTAGACATGATGAGTGTTGAAATAAACAGCGAAGAAGATAAGAGACCTGTAATGGGTACCTGTTATGAAGTGCATGGGATGAAATGCGTATGACATGATTTCAAAGACAATCGGGAGATTCAAATTTGTAAACAAGGAATGAAACACACTTTATTAGATAAACTTTGAAATTCAAATTGTTCAACAAATTGCCCTTACGGCGTTACAAGAATGGAAATACTGAAAAGTAAATAAAAACTGGAAAGGAAATAATCAAAGGACAATCAGTGCTCCCATGGTCTCTTCTTGTCGGTGCGGACATAGTCATTGAGAATCCGCTCGTTCTCCAACTGCCTAGTCAACCTCTGGATCTTCTGCTCTTGCTCGTTAAACTTTTCTCGGTAAGCATCCCATTCCTCTCTCAGTTGCATCCAAGATCTTTTCAGTGCCCCAATGTCAGTGGGCATGTAAGGATGGAGGATGGTAGGAAGAACCCCCTCTTCATTAGCAACTTCAACAATGATGGGCAGGATGGCTGCATATGGCATACCCAGCTTCTGGGCACGGATACGGACCCATCTGAGATATGGCTCCATCGGAAGAGAAGTCTTTGGACCCAGCTCATGTGGATCAGATCTGTGAACTCTATCCCAAGCCCTTATGAATCTGCGGTGTTGCTCGTCGCTATCCCCTTGAAAATCAAAGATGATACTAGGGATTAGCAGCTCATGAGGTCCTTCTCTTCTGGCTCTCCCAAACTGACTTAAGGCTAAGCATGGATTGTAAGAAATTCCTCCATGGGTTCCTATCAGTGGAACATTGGGGTACTCCCCACATCGATCAATGATAGCCACCTCATCCATACCCTTGATAGTCCAGATAATGTCATTATGAGAGAGAGAGACATAACTCTATATGCCCAGCCCATGCCTTCTTTGTTCTTCAGCACTGATTTGGGGAGGTGCGAAATAAACCACCTCGCCAATAATGGAGCACAACACATCAGGGTTCCTCTCTTTCGGGCGGTACGGGCATAAAACTGATGAAGAATATCACCCAAGAGAGTGGGTACAGGATTACGAGAGATGAAGATTTTCACCACATTCACATCAACAAAAGAGTCAGAATTCGGAAACAATACCAAGCCATATATCAGAAGATCCAGAATATCTTCGAATGTCTTGAAGTCTAGACTACCCCAGGAATAATTAGCCTTACCAACCAAGAACTTAGTCAGAAAGCCCTTTGCTCCACTTCTAGTCTCCCAATTAGCCATTACCTCATCCTTTGTCAAATGAAGGGCTGAAGAAATCTCTCCCGGCCTAAGGGTCTTCTCCCAACCAGTAAACGGGGTCTGCTCCAGAACAGAGATACCGAGCAGATCAGAAAACTCTTCTAGGGTGGGAACCAACTGATAGTCTTGAAAAGTAAAGCAATGGTACAGCGGATCATATAATTGGACCAAGACACTCATCATCTGCTCGTCCAATTTAGAGTTAACCAAACTGAGAAGATACCCATGTCTTCTGATGAAGGAGGTAGTATCATGCATCTTTGCAATCAAATCTTTAAGCATGGTGGGAACCTGGACAAAGTTGATCCGGATGGTATTCTTACGCATGGGCATCATGACCTATAAAACAGAACAAAGATGAATCCCTCCTGTCTTTGAAATAGGTTAGTCCAATGCAAGATGTATGCAATGTTATGATGTCATGATGTCATGATAGAAAGCACACCACAAGTATCCACAAATGGAAAACATGGTAAAGGCACACAAGTCACACAGAGAGCCCTTAGATTTCAGGCTGGCAAGAAGCTTAGGTACTACCCTCTTTCAGTTCAGTTGGTTCAAACCTGTCCTAAAAATAGTAATCGGGTTCTAGAGGATCTCAATATCACTGACTACCCTCAATCGGTCATAATTCTAGTTTAGCAACCTTTTCTTGCAGTCGGAATCATCGTGAGAGTTTAGTCTCAATGAGTGTAGCATACTGCTACTGTTCTCTGGCCAAGTTGGTCAATTTAAAGGTTCTAAGGTCAGTTGTTGCTTAATGACCCCTTAGATGACCCATATTCTCCTCGTTCCAACACAAGGGATATCGGTACAATCTAAAGTGCCACACCAACGTAGCTACTGCTTCAACTGTATCGGTCTACGCTGTTCAGTTCCCTCACAGTTTATTGCTACTTACCTAAAGGGTGTTCCCCAGATCCGGGTTAGGATCTATAGTAACTCTGATACAAGCCCACAAATATAAAGCATACAAAGCAAACAATTGAAAACACAATGATCTATTCCTAAGGTACACCCCACTTATTATATATCCCCAGCAGAGTCGCCAGTTCTGTGATACGGTGGGAGAGAACTGACTGTTTTTTTGGAATGTTGGTTCGCGTTTTGCGTTTGTTTTTGCAAAATGTCGCGGTAAGCAAGAGTCGCCACCGTATTTTATTTTATCCAACAAGGAAAAGAAAAAAGCACAGAAAAAATCCTTTTTCGAGATGTTTCTCGGGTCTGGGGGGTAGATTATAGAAAGGAAAGGTGTTAGCACCCTTTCTATCAGTGGTTATCCACGGGCTCTTAGGTACTTGCTCAAAGTGTTTTCAAAATTTGCTTTTCTTTGTGTTTATGGGTTTGAAAGAAGTTTTTTTTTTGTTTGAAAGGTGTAAGTGCGAAAAGTTTTTGTTTTGTTTTGAAAGAGCAAGTACTTAAGAACCATCTACCTACTCGAAAAAGGAATCGTTCCATGCTAATGTCCTTTAGACAATTCTATCCCACTATGAGTGAGTAGGTAGAATCGTCGTTGGAGTTTTAAGGGTCAATTTGATTAAGGGACGTGTGGTCACTAAAGCAATGTTAGGACGCCTTAGTGGTAACCCTAATGTCTTAGATCATTTTTTCGAGGAAACCGTTTCGAGGCAACTATGATCTTTGGACAAAAGGACGACCTCTAAAACTTCCTATACTCAATGACCACGTTCGAAGGCAACCAAGTGAGGTGTACCTTAAGAGTGCGCATGTGCGAGTGTGTTGTTTTAGGTTTATTTTATCTTTGTACATGTCAATGGTTATCTATGTTGGTTTTAGGTTAAATATTCGATCTTGTCATGCATTCCCTATTATCAAACATCTAACAGTTTATAAGTTGCGGAAATTAAATTGCGGAAATTAAACTAACTATTACAAGGTGTCGGGTATTTACATCGCCAAAAGCAACCCTTGAATTTAAAATGCGGAAAGTAAATAAAGCGATAAAAATATTTAAAGCCCTAATTAAACTATTACATTTCAGGAAACAGATACAATATTGAATAAAATAGACCGCGTACGGGAAATTAGATCGGACGAGTTCTAGGGTTTTGACCCTTTGTTTATTCAAGAAAATATTTTTTGGTTATTTTTTGGATTAAAAGAAATTAAATTAAGCTAAATTATTAAATTAATAAACAAATTAATTAATTAATGAAAATAATATTTTTTGTATTTTTGATATTTAAAGAAATAAAATAAATTAATCAAAGTTAATAAAAAAACCTAATTGTCTAAATTGATTTTAATTATTGCAAAAGATATTAAAGTTATTTCCTAAGTAAACTAAATTAATTAAATTAATTTATTTAACAAAAATAAAATGCTGGAAATTAATTTTAATAAATAAAATATATTTTTTGGTTTTTGATTTTATGAGGAAAAAGTTTAATTGGTTAGTTTAAATAATAAAATGAATTAATCAAACAAATAAATGAATAAAATAAAAAGAAAGAGATAGAAATACTCAAGGGGGGTTTTAGGCCTGAAAGGAAGTGAGATTAGAAATTTGGTGGCCCAACAATCCATTAAACTGGCTGACTATTCTATTTCCACACATGCACGTTGACTTGGGCATATGGTAGGCATCCCATCTGGGCCATCAGATTTGGCCTGGGGGCCATCTGGCAGATGATTGGGTGATGGTGTATGGTGAACCACGCATTGGAGCTTGCATTGGATTACCTGTTGAAAAATAATACAAAGCTTTTGGGGGACCTGGGATTCAAACCCAGGTCATGTGAGTCATTGAACTAACGCCTTTCCACTCAACCACTGCGCTTTATTCGTTATTATGATGGACAATAATTATTATATGGAAAAAACAATTAATATGCCAAAAACTGTAAAAAAACATGCGCCAGATTTGAATCAACCAATAGGAGGGAGACGCGTCATCGTCTTCCTCGTTGAAACCTAGATATTTACCTGCGGATTTATATCTGCAGCTAAATCTGTGGCTCGTTCCTAAAATGGGTTCTAGGCCATGAAAACACAATCCAAGACCATGGACATGTTCGTCTTCCTCCACTGATCATGCATATGCCCATCAATGGAATCAATTTTGCATGCAAATAAAAAGCCCAAAAACAAGAACCAAGAACCCTAGATTCCGCTAGGGGGTTATAGACCATATAAATACAATTGGCTAATGCAGAAAGCTTGCAAATTGAACAAGGATCATGAATATGCAAAGATTTTGTCAAAAAAATGCAAGAACATAGAGTTGCGATTTCAAATACAGGGCGGTGTTTTGAGAGACTTACAACGCGATTGAGAGGGCGAGAGAGCTTGCTTTTGATTGCTTCTCACTCAGTGATTGCCCAACAATGGAGTGGTGTTGAGATTTTGTGTTGAAACTGCCTCTAAGCACGATTTCAGATTCACACTTTTCCAAGTTTTCTCAAGTTTGGTTCTTGTGATTTTGCAGCCTCCAACCTCTAAAACTTGTGCCTTTGCATTGTATATGTGTGCTGCATTGGATTAGGTCAACAATTTGGACTTGAATCTTTGCACATTGATGTTTGGAGATATGATTTGATCCTCCATTGATAACATTCCAAATTTGCCCAAAATCCATCTTTTTGTTCATGATATGGTGAGATACGAGTTTGATCATGTCATTGATGATGATTAGATCCTGAAAACAGAAAAAGTTCTCATGTAATCAAGTTTTGTGATTTTATTTGATTTAAATTTGAAATTCTGGCTGCAGATACTCAATGTCACGTTCAATGTTATGACACCGTATCTGACTTTCTATAAGACAGTAAATACAAAAACAGTAAAGAACACAGTCAATTGTTTACCCAGTTCAGTGTGCAACAACACCTACTCTGGGGGCTACCAAGCCAGGGAGGAAATCCACTATAAGAGATATTAATTCAGGAATAAACCAACCAGTTTATCTCCTTCACTTAAGACCTACCCAATGCAACTTCAATCTAAGTACAACTTAAACCTGTGTTCCTACTCACTCCCCCTCAATCACAGCAGTGATACTTAAAACAATTTGACTGATGAATTGATGAAGACACTCTTCAAAACATACACTTGATTATGCTTCACAGCTTTTTAATCAAGCAACACAAACACTCTTGCTTCACAGCTTTGAGTGATACACAAACCTAACTTGACTTTGCTTCAAAGCTTTAGTCAAGAGACACAAAAACACTCTTGCTTAAAAGCTTTGAGTGGTACACAACCCTTACAATTAAAACCTATTCCAAGTCACTTATCACAATGGTACTTGCTTGGATTACAATAGTTAAAACTATACAGCTTCTAAAATGATCTTCTGTCAAAAGGGATTGATTCCAAAACAACAGCTCTGTTGAATATATAGCAGCTGCATCTTCAGTTAGGGTTTCCACAAAAAGCTAGGGTTAATTCCGTTTGACCTTAAGACTAGGTCACAGGACTTTATCAACCAGGTTAGGGTTGAGCTAGGTTAACCCCAAGTCCACGAGATTTTCTATTCTGGAAAGACTGAGTCATTTTCCTGAAAAAACTCAGAATTACCCAAACTGCATAACTCTTAGTTTTGAACAGGATGTCTTAACATTTGTTATGACATTTGAATTCCTGTTTACTGATTTTGGTAAATGTGATCTTTTTGCAAAATGCTCAGATACACACTTATAAACAGCAGCACCTGTATGACAATATTTTTCTGCAAAGGTACCTAATACATCAGTACCTAATAAACTAGAATGTTATGACATAATTCATGACATTCACACACCTGGTTTTACCAAAAATGCATGTCAATAACTAAACAACTACAAACTCCCCCTTTGGCAGATTTTTGGCTAAAGCCCCTAAGCAATCAGAGATAGATAGCAGTAGAAAAAAAATGACTGCAGAAAAATAGAATGTCTAATAAAGTCTACCAAAATATATCTCCCCCTCTTTAGCCACAAATGGGCCAAAGATACATGTTCTTAAAAGTTATACAGTCATCCAGAAAAAGTAATAAGAACAGCAACTAAAACCTGAACACACTTTGCAAACTCCACCAGGAAACAACAACTCAACCAACCAGCAACTCCACCAACCTTTAAACACTGTCATCAGACTCAGAAGGTTCGGGCTTCTTCCTTTTCTTGTGAGCAATGTCAGCATTCTTCTCTTTGTCTGATGTCTCAACATCCTTAGAGACATCTGGATTTGTTTCAGTATTTGAACTTTCTTGATTTAAAGGAACAGAAATGCCAGGAACTAAGTGGTTCTCGTTCAGAATTCTTGTAACAATTTTAGCTATTGCTTGACGAACATAGGCTGACCCTTCCCTATTTGCAATTTCAGATGGAACAGAAGAAGAAGGATGAGACGGATTACCAGAGGTAGTAGCTTGGGACCTTCCTGCATGCCTTGTTCTCAGCTCTTTGACCTTGGTGGGTTTAGATTCCACTTCTCTAAGAGGAGCGATCTCCAAGACTTCAGAATCCAGGCAGGATGAGATTGCCCTAGAATCTTGATCAGAGGAAGAGGTCGAAATAGTCGTATTGGATGATGATGGTGTTTGAGACATTTTGACAGTCTTAGAAGACCAATAGAAACTGGAGAGAAAATTCTGATAGAGAGATTGGGTTTTGATGCAGAGACGAGAGAAGAAGGAAGAAAAGGAGTGTCTGTTCAACTTCTTAAAAGAATTGAAGGAAATGGAAAAATATAAGTTTAACCCAATCAGAACAGACTTAACACGCATAACTCCTTTAACCCTTGTTTTAAGCAAAATTAATTGCTACAATTCTTCATGTTGGCAAATACCCAACTTACCCCTCAAGTTTTCAAATTGATTTGCATCAAGTGCCTTGGTAAAAATGTCAGCCAGCTATAGCTCAGTGGCAACATGTTCCAATTTAATTGTCTTCTCTTCTACAAGGTCTCTGATAAAGTGATGTCTTATGTCAATATGTTTGGTCCTACTATGCTGAATGGGATTCTTGGAAATGTTGATTGTACTCAGATTGTCACAGTACAATGTCATAACATCTTGTGTGAAATTATACTCAGTAAGCATCTGTTTCATCCAGATCATTTGAGAACAGCTACTACCAGCTGCAATGTATTCAGCTTCAGCAGTAGAGAGAGACACACAATTCTGTTTCTTGCTGAACCAGGAAACCAGATTATTTCCCAAGAAGAAACATCCTCCAAAGGTGCTCTTTCTATCATCAGCACTACCAGCCCAATCAGCATCACAGTAACCAGTCAGAGTTGGTTCACAGCCATGAGAGTATAGCAACCCATAGTTGTAAGTTCCACTCACATACTTCAAAATTCTCTTCACTTGATTGATGTGACTGACTTTAGGATCTGCTTGGTATCTTGCACAAACTCCAACTGCAAAAGCAATGTCAGGTCTGCTGGCTGTTAAGTACAACAAGCTTCCTATCATGCTTCTGTACAGACTTTGATCCACCTTAACCCCACTTGAATCTTTGGAAAGCTTTAAATGAGTAGGAGCAGGAGTCCTTTTGTGACTGGCATTCTCCATACCAAACTTCTTTACAATGTTCTTAGCATACTTGCTTTGAGATAAGAAGATTGAGTCCTCCATCTGTGAGACTTGCAGTCCAAGAAAATAAGTTAGTTCTCCCATGAGACTCATTTCGAATTCAGCCTGCATCTGGTCAGCAAAATGTTTAACCATAGGTTCTGACATTCCTCCAAACACTATGTCATCAACATATATTTGGGCAACCATCAACTTCCCTCCTTCAGTTTTGACAAAGAGGGTTTTGTCCAAGCCTCCTTTTCTGTATCCTTTGTCTGAGAGAAACTTTGTTAACCTGTCATACCATGCTCTAGGAGCTTGTTTCAGGCCATATAGAGCTTTTCTCAATTTGTAGACATGCTCAGGGTGATTTGGATCCACAAAGCCTTTAGGCTGTTCCACATAAGCTTCCTCATTCAAGTACCCATTTAGAAAGGCACTTTTCACATCCATCTGAAATAACTTGAACTTCAGAAGACAAGCAATTGACAATAGGAGTCTAATTGATTCCAGCCTGGCTACAGGTGCAAAGGTTTTATCAAAATCAACCCCTTCAACCTGAGTGTATCCTTGAGCAACAAGTCTTGCCTTATTCCTGGTGACAACTCCTTCAGCATCCGATTTGTTCTTGAAAATCCATTTTGTGCCAATGATGTTAGTTCCTTCAGGTCTAGGAACCAGTTCCCAAACTTCATGTTGCTTGAATTGGTTCAGTTCATCTTGCATTGCTCCAATCCAGTATTCATCAGTTAAAGCTTCTTTGACATTTCTTGGTTCCATTTTGGACACAAAACAAGAGTTTGAGATGATTTCTCTAGATCTTGTAATGACTCCACTGTTGGGATCTCCTATGATGAGCTCTTTTGGATGATCCTTCTGAATTATGATGGAAGGGATCTTGCTAGCTTCCTTTGATTCAGATTCTGTTGTGGTGGTGTTGGGTAGATCATTATGTTGGGTTGAAGTCTCAAAGAATGTCTCAACATTACAAGGGACATCTATTTCCTCATGATAATCATCAATTATAACATTTATTGATTCCATCATGGCTTTGGTCCTGGAATTGAATACTCTATAAGCTCTGCTGTTTTAGGAGTATCCTAGAAATATGCCTTCATCACTTTTAGGGTCCAATTTTCTTCTTTGTTCACGATCTGCCATAATATAGCATTTGCTGCCAAACACATGGAAGTACTTCACAGTTGGTTTTCTTCCTTTCCAGAGTTCATATATGGTGGATGAGTTTCCCTTTCTCAAGGTGACCCTGTTATGGACATAGCAGATTGTATTCATAGCTTCAGCCCAAAAATACATAGGAAGTCTTTTGGCATGTATCATTGCTCTGGCAGATTCCTGTATGGTCATGTTTTTTCTTTCCACAACTCCATTTTGCTGAGGAGTTATAGGAGAAGAAAATTCATGACTAATTCCTTCTAAGGAACAGAAATCATCAAACTTGTTGTTTTCAAATTCCTTGCCATGATCACTTCTGATTCTGACAATACACCCTTCCTTTTCTGTTTGAATTCTTTTGCACAATTCTTTAAAAACTTCAAATACATCAGATTTTCCCTAATGAAGTTAATCCAGGTGAATCTGGAAAAATCATCCACAACCACATAGGCATATCTTTTTCCACCAAGACTCTCCACTTGCATTAATCCCATCAGATCCATATGAAGAAGTTCTAGAACCTTAGAGGTGGTCAGATGTCTTGACTTTGGATGTGACATCCTAGTCTGCTTACCAACCTGACATTCACCACAAACTCTTCCTTCATCAATTTGCAGTCTTGGAATCCCTCTGACTGCCTCCATGGAGATAATCCTTTTCATACCTCTTAGATGAAGATGGCCAAGTTTTTGGTGCCACAGTTTCACCTCTTTTTCTTCTTTTGCAATGGAACACACAGAGGAGAAATTAGTGTTCTCAGGCTCCCACAAGTAACAGTTGTCTTTAGATCTGACTCCTTTCATTACAATTTCTTGTTTTTCATTAATTAAAAGACATTCAGATTTTGAGAAATTGACCTTGAATCCTAGATCACACAATTGACTGATACTAATGAGATTAGCAGTCATCCCTTTTACCAGCAGTACTTCACTCAGACTTGGAACTCCAGGGCAGTCCAAATTACCAACTCCTTTGATTTCACCTTTAGCACCATCTCCAAAGGTCACAAAACTGGTGGTGTGAGGTTTAACGTTATTGAGGAGGTTCTTGATTCCAGTCATGTGTCTGGAACACCCACTGTCAAAGTACCAGTCTTCCTTTGCAGAGACCCTCAGGGAAGTGTGGGCTATCAGGGCAGTAGCCTTTTTCTTCCATTTAGGAGCATGTGGTACCTTTTTAGACTTAGGTTTGACACCTGAGTTCTGATTAGGGTATCCATGCAATCTGAAGCAGAAAGGCTTTATGTGGCCATATCTCCCACAATGATGACATCTCCATCTTTGGTACCTTTTCTTCATATGTCTCTGTTCCTGATGTTGAGAGTTGTGTTGAGACATCTGTTTTGACATTTGCTTATCAGGCATGATCTTCTTATCTGTACCAGATTTCTTTGCTTCCACAAATCCTAGTCCAGATTTGTTTCCCACATTTTGTCTAACCTGAAGGATCTCTTCCAATTTGTCTGTTCCATTAGTCAGCATCTTGACAGATTTGGTCATTTGATTCAGTTGTGAGTTCAGCAATTGAACTTCCCCTTCTAGATGACTTATAGTTTCAAGGTTTGCCCTTTTTTCAGCCTCCAGCTTTATGATGAGTTTTGATTGTTTCTCATTCTGCACACAGACTTCAGTACTTCTGATACACAATTTCTTGTAAGTATCAGCCAGTTCTTCAAATGTCACTTCTTCATCACTAGTGTCACTTTCAGAGGTACAAACACCAGTTAGAGCAGTAACTAGTTTGGCAGATTCTTCTTCAGAATTACTTTCTGAATCACAGTCAGACCAAGTAACAATCATTCCTTTCTTTTGTTTCTTAAGAAAGGTAGGACATTCAGCTCGAATATGCCCATATCCTTCACAATCATGGCATTGAATTCCTCTGCCTTGATTTCCCTTCTCTTCTGACCTTGGTCTTCTGCTGGAACTGTCAATGTCAGAGGGAATGTTATGAACATTAGACCTTGACTTTGGATCTATTCTTTTCATGAGTTTGTTGAACTGTCTTCCAAGCATGGCTATAGCTTCTGAAATATTTTCTTCTTCATCCTCCTTGTTTTCAACATCAGTGTTGGATACAAGTGCTATGCTCTTGTTCTTCTTGTCACCATTTTCAGTGATCCCCATCTCAAAAGTCTGAAGAGACCCAATAAGTTCATCCACTTTCAACTTGCTGATGTCCTGGGCTTCCTCTATGGCAGTTACCTTCATTGCAAATCTTTTAGGCAAGGATCTGAGAATCTTTCTTACCAATTTTTCTTCTGACATCTTTTCTCCCAGTGCTCCTGAGGTGTTGGCAATCTCCAAGATGTTCATGTAAAACTTATGAATGGTTTCATCTTCCATCGTTTTTAGATTCTCAAACTTGGTAGTCAACATCTGAAGCCTTGACATTTTTACTTTGGAAGTGCCCTCATGGGTAGTTTTGAGAGTGTCCCAAACTTCCTTGGCCAGTTCATATTGATGTACTAGTCTAAAAATGTTTCTATCAATTCCATTGAACAAGGCATTTAAAGCTTTGGAATTTCCCAGGGCTAACTCATCTTCTTCTTTACTCCAATCTTCCTCAGGCTTCAGACTGATTGTCCCATCTTTCTCAGTTATGGTGGGATGGTTCCATCCTTTGTCAGCAGCTCTTCAAGCCTTTTTGTCCAGAGATTTTAAGAAGGCAATCATACGAGGTTTCCAGTAGTCATAATTTGTTCCATCCAGAATGGGTGGTCTATTTCCAAAAACTCCTTCTTTGTCCATAGTGCCAGAAAGTGATATCCCTAGATCTCACCCAGTAATACAGGCAGG
Source organism: Vicia faba (assembly GCA_948472305.1). NCBI lineage: Eukaryota > Viridiplantae > Streptophyta > Magnoliopsida > Fabales > Fabaceae > Vicia > Vicia faba. The sequence continues at coordinate 748,860,334 of OX451740.1, read as the reverse complement.
GTGCCTGCTCTGATGCCAATTGAAATTCTGGCTGTAGATACTCAATGTCACGTTCAATGTTATGACACCGTATCTGACTTTCTATAAGATAGTAAATACAAAAACAGTAAAGAACACAGTCAATTGTTTACCCAGTTCAGTGTGCAACAACACCTACTCTGGGGGCTACCAAGCCAGGGAGGAAATCCACTATAAGAGATATTAATTCAGGAATAAACCAACCAGTTTATCTCCTTCACTTAAGACCTACCCAATGCAACTTCAATCTAAGTACAACTTAAACCTGAGTTCCTACTCACTCCCCCTCAATCACAACAGTGATACTTCAAATAATTTGACTGATGAATTGATGAAGACACTCTTCAAAACATACACTTGATTATGCTTCACAGCTTTTTAATCAAGCAACACAAACACTCTTGCTTCACAGCTTTGAGTGATACACAAACCTAACTTGACTTTGCTTCAAAGCTTTAGTCAAGAGACACAAAAACACTCTTGCTTAAAATCTTTGAGTGGTACACAACCCTTACAATTAAAACCTATTCCAAGTCACTTATCACAATAATACTTGCTTGGATTACAATAGTTAAAACTATACAGCTTCTAAAATGATCTCCTGTCAAAAGGGATTGATTCCAAAACAGCAGCTCTGTTGAATATATAGCAGCTGCATCTTCAGTTAGGGTTTCCATAAAAAGCTAGGGTTAATTCCGTTTGACCTTAAGACTAGGTCACAGGACTTTATCAACCAGGTTAGGGTTGAGCTAGGTTAACCCCAAGTCCACGAGATTTTCTGTTCTGGAAAGACTGAGTCATTTTCTTGAAAAAACTCAGAATTACCCAAACTGCATAACTGTTAGTTCAGAACAGGATGTCTTAACATTTGTTATGACATTTGAATTCCTGTTTACTGATTTTGGTAAATGTGATCTTTTTGCAAAATGCTCAGATACACACTTATAAACAGCATCACCTGTATGACAATATTTTTCTGCAAAGGTACCTAATACATCAGTACCTAATAAACTATAATGTTATGACATCAGTCATGACATTCACACACCTGGTTTTACCAAAAATGCATGCCAATAACTAAACAACTACAAAATTGATTTAAAATGAATTAATTCAATAAAAAATCAAATAAAATAGAAAAATTAATAAACGGACACAAGGCTGAAGCTAGGACACGTGTGTAGTGTGACAAGATCAAATCAAGTGAAAAAGAATGGGCCCATCTGACAAAATTTGAAGTTTTGGGGATAGTTGACTTTTGACAATTTTGCAAAAATGCCCAACTTCAACAATGCATAAGTTCTTCAATTTTTAACATTTGGAAGTGTTCTTTGACTTTTTAGAAATCTTGAGATGTCCTCTAACCAAACATTTCTGTCTCATATCATTTTGATATTCCATGCTCAAGTTATAAGCTTTGGAAAAAAAGGTGTTTTTGTTGACTTTCAAAAATGACCTATAATGTCCAAATTTGTAACTTTTTGTGAGTGTATTTCTTGATCTTGGGGTATGAAGATGGATTTTAGGTAATTTCATCCTCTTCAAAATGAGATTTGGATGGGTCATTTCCCATAAAGTATGAGAAAATTATGCTTGGTCAAAGTTGAATTGACTTTTCCTGCAAAACCCAAATTTAGCAACTTTTGAGTCTTGATGAATTTTGAGCAATCCTTGATGAATCATGATCAACCCTTGATAAAATGATGAAATATCCTTTAAAATGAGAATTTTGACAAAAAAATCTTGAAGTTTGGCTGTATTTGGGTCACAGTTGACTTTTGCCCTAGCACAATCGATTTTTGGACCCTTTGAGCAATTGACTGAGAAAACTTCCTCTGCAAGGCTAGAAATTTGACATGGATGACCTTTAGAGCATATTAGGACATTGTGGAGAACTTGAGGTCTGCAAAGGCCTTGATGCAACACAAAACCCTAATTTGAGGTTGACTGCCTTAGGAGATGACTTGACTGTCTAACTCTTGAGCAATCTTGAGCCACTTGGGGATTCTTCTTGCAATGTCTTGGGAAATATGAGAGGGCAAATTTTGGGGTGCAACATTGTTCATATTCAATGGTTTATAATAGATAATTAGGACTTTTATCGCTTTCCATCCCCATTTGTAAATTTGTATCCCTCATTCCCAAAGCGTTGTAATAGTGTAGGACATTTAAATTCCGCAATTTATCGATTTCCTTATTATTGTTAGTAATTAGGGTTTGTATGGTAAGATTTAAAATCAAACATTAGACAACCTTAATTCAAGATAAAATAACTGAAATCAACACACTTTGCACACTTGCACCTCTAGGGTAAACCACACTTGTTGCCTCGGATAAAAACAGTCATGTCCCTCGAACGTGGGATACTTTAGCAAAGACCCTCGATTTAAAAGATCGTAGTCCCTCGATGATCCTTCAATGTTGCTTTCGGTAAACGATCTTAGTCCCTTATGACAATTGCTAAAACATCTTACAAGTTGCCTTCTATGATTGTACGATGACCCATGCATGTCCCTTCATATCCAATGGTATGGCTCATTACCAATCAATGGTAAAGTAGCACTATCTAAGACATTTTCAAAATATTTCCAAACAAACATTGTGCATGCGTTCTCAACGATACGAGAATCATTACAAAATTATTACATCTTCAAAACATCTTTCAACATATACAAACACAAAGAATTTCAATGTAAGCTAGCAATTAAGAGCCCGTAGATAACTACGGATAAAAAGGGTGCTAACACCTTCCCTTTTCATAACCTACCCCCCAAACTCAAGAAAAATTCTTAAAAGGTATTTCATGTTCTTTTCACACTTTCATTTATTGTATAAAAGAAAAGTCGGTGGCGACTCTTGCTATCCATAACATTTACAATAAAACATAAAACACCCAAGTCAATTCTCCTACCGTATTACAGAACTGGAGACTCTGCTGGGGATGATCTTTTAAAGTGGGGTTACCTTAAGAGCTAGATCACCTTTATTTTATTTTGTTTTCCTTGTTTGCTTTACATTATGGGTATAAGCTTGGGTTTACTTCTTGTATATATCCTATACCCGGATCTGAGGCATTTTAGGTAAGTAGAAATAGATCGTGGAAACTGTACGGCATAGACCGATATGGTTGAAACAATGGCTACGTTAGTGTGACACATTTGTTGGTACCAGTGTCCTTTGAGTTGAATCAAGGAGAATATGAGGCTGATGTGTGGTGTCATAAAGCACTAACTGACTGTAGAACCTTAGTTGAACAAGTTGGCCATTAGAAAGTAGTGAGATGGTTGGCTTTGGTGCAGACTGAAGTTGGTTGATAATCGATACTACAATCATTGAGATCGAACTTTCGGGATATTTTGGCTGCAAAAACATATTGTTTATGCTGAAATAATTCCCAGTAAAGAAAGATTAATGATATTGAGATTCCTTAGAACCCGGTTACTTCTTTTAGGACAGGTTAAACCAACTAAAACTTTAACAGGGTACTTACCTATAAACCTCATGCAAGCCTAAACCTAAGAGCTTGTGTGTTTTGTTTGTATATGATTATTTGTTCATAACATCATGACATCATGCCATAGCATTTTCACTAACCATTTCAAGGATCTAAGTGATAATCTTTGTTCTGTTTTCTAGGATATGGTTTCCACTCGCAGAAATACCATCCAAATCAGCTTTATAAGGGTGACTCCTCAAATCAAAGAATTAGCATCAAGGGTTCCTGAGAATTCTGTGTTCACCAAAAGATATGGTCGACTTCTCAATCTGGTTACCTCATGCTTTGAAGAAAAAATGATGTGTGTGCTCTTCCAATTTCTTTGACCCTGTGCATCATTGTTTCACCTTTCCCAATTACCAATTGGTTCCTACAATGGAAGAAATATATCAACTATTGGGAGTGCCTGTTCTTGATCAAATACCCTTTATCGATCTAGAGAAAGATCCATAACCTGAAAAATTGCATCAGCCTTACAGTTGAAACGGTCTGACATTATAGCTAATTGGGAAACAAGGAGTGGAGTCAAGGGTTTTATAGCTAAATTTATGTTAGATAAGGCTCGACTATTTTAGGATGCTATGTAATTTCAAGCTTTTGAAGAATTATTGGCTCTTCTAATATATGGTTTGGTATTGTTCCCTAATCCAGACCAACTCATAGATGTGAATGCTGTTAAAATTTTCCTCTCTCGTAACCATGTGCCTACTTTGCTCGGAGACATTTTGAATTCTTTTCACACTTGTACCATGATGAGGAGAGGGGCTCTTATGTGTTGCATACCATTTCTATCTAGGTGGTTTATTTCACACCTTTCCCGATCAGTAATGAATAATGAAAGAGGCTTGAGATGGTCTCAAAGGATAATGTTGCTCTCTCATTTAGATATCGTTTGGTGTTCCCGGTCTCTAGAAGATGTTACTATCATTGACCGCAATGTAAAATTCCCTAATGTTCCGCTCCTTAGAATTAGGGGAGGTATTACTTATAACCCTTCTCTGGCTCTACGACAGTTTGGTTATGCCCGAAGAAATGGTCCTCGTGAAGAGCTAATCCAGGGTATTATGTTTGACTACGAAAGTGATGTTCAAGGTTTTCGTCAAAGGTTTGTACGAGCTTGGGGAATGGTAAACAAGGTTGATAGCAAGAATTTGGGACATAATAACTCTATTCCTTTGGAGCCTTATCTTAAATGGGTGCGAGCTCATGCTCAAAATCTCATGATGCTATATCCAGCCATCCTACCGGTGATTGTGGAGCCCATTACCGAAGGGGACATTCCTTATACCATTCTCCATCTTGACATGCCTAATGACCTCGAGGAGTTGTAGAAGTCTTGGGTTCAACTTAAAGGAGAACGAGACACCTTTGATGCTCGATTCTATGCAAGTGAGAATAAAGTGTTGGAGCTCACAAAGCACTTCACAAGGAGCAAAGCATGAATGCCTACATCGGCCTAAAGAGGAAGCATCCATGGGAGACTTGAATCTTAGGAGTTTATATTATTGTTGTCTCCTTGAGACCTTTTATTTTCATTGTAAAGCCTAAAAAGGAAATTATAATTTTGGAACTTCTAATGAAATCTTTGTTTCTCTTTCCTTTTGTTTAGCAAATTTAAATCTTCTAAGTTCCTTGAAAACATTACATCCGCATAACATGCATCATGTCATAAGCAGGTTTTTCGATACAGGTTTTCTCATCTTTTTACTGTTTATTTCAGTATAAGATGGCTCTAGAGAAATCTGTCAAAGATCTGCAAACTCAACACGCACAATTCCAAGAGACTCTCCTGAACCTAGCCAAAGGTTAGCAAGAGATGACGGCTCTTCTCGTCAAAAAGAAGAAGACTAAGAAATAAGTTGTTATCAACATGGGAAGGAGGTTAAAAGGTCATGCCCGACTAGCTCAAGTTGAAGATTTATCATCCGAGGAAGACGGTAATCAAGACGAGGATGTTAGAAGCAGCAGGGCTAGGGGTGGAAATAACCAGATTTTTGAGGACGAATACTACTCCGAAGAGCAGTACCCACCAGCAGATGACAAATACAAACGAATGGAAGACCGACTTAAGGTTATAGAGATCCAAGAAGTGTCTGGTTTGGACTTTGGAGATTTAGGTTTGGTCCTTTGGGTGGTCGTTACTCACAAATTCAAGGTTCCTATCTTCGCCAAATATGATGGAGTCTCTTGTCCAAAAACTCATTTAAGGTCATATGTCCGCAAGATTCAACCACACACCGCCGATAAGAAGTTATGGGTTCATTTCTTCCAAGAAAGCCTATCTGGAACACATTTGGAATGGTTCTATCAACTAGAGGGGGCTAATATCCACACATGGGAGGATCTGGCTGCTGCCTTCTACAGACAATACCAATACAATGTTGATCTTGTGCCAACTCGCGTGCAACTACAAAGTATGATTATAGGCTCGAGCGAAGGCTTTAAGGAGTATGCCCAAGAGTGGAGGGACCTGGCTGGAAGGGTGCAACCCCCTTTAGCTGACAGGGAATTAATGGATATGTTTATGGGCACCTTGACTGGTCCATTCTTTAATTTTCTGATTGGGAGTTATTCATCAGGGTTTACTGAGCTAATCTTGACTGGCGAGCAAGTTGAAAGTGGAATCAATAGTGGGAAGATCCCAATAGCCTCAACCTCTACTGCTGTAAAGAAACCATTTGTTGGTAAGAAGGAAACTAATGTTGTTTATGGACAAAGGAGCCGTATCAAGAATGATCGTCATCAGTCGGTAGGAGCAGTATTGATTTCTAACCCAACCCCAGTTCAATGACCACAACAACATAACAATCAACAAAGGCCGGATTCTTCGAGGAGACAATTCACTAGAATCAACATGCCTTTGTATCAAGCTTTGCAACATCTGTTGAAGGCGGATTTGGTAACACTGCGAGATCCTCCTCAAAATCTCAATACTGCCTCTCCCAAATATAATCCGACGTGAAATGCGCCTATCATTCAAATAGCCATGGCCATGACACAAAAAATTGTTGGGCATTGGAGAACAAGATCCAAGATTTGATTGATAACAAAGTGATTGAGTTTGACCCTCCACAAACCCCTAATGTGATTACTGCACCCATGCCCAGTCATGGTAAGGGTGTCAATGCCATTGACAATGTCTCCTTTATCTCTACCATCGGTGATTTGACTACTCCCTTGATGACCGTTAAGAAGAATCTGTTAAGAGTCGGTTTATTTTTGGGCTGCCTTGAAAATTATTACCATTGTGCTTCCCAAATTAATGGTTGTATGTGGATGAAGAAAGGTATCCAACGCCTGATTGATAGCCATGAAATTTTGTTCGAGAAAACTCCGTCCATGAAAAGTTTGCCTGAAAGTATGTCTCAAGAGCTGAAACTTGAAGATGTTTCCATAATCACCATTTCAAATACTCCTATTAGGATCACCTCTAAAGGCCCTATAAGGATTCCTGCTGAGACAAGAGTGGCTCCCTTGATTATCACTACACCGGGGCCAGTCCCTTATTCCTCTAACAAAGTTGTGCCTTGGAACTATGGGGTAGAAGTTTATTATCATGGTGTCAAGCAAGAGCCGTGGATTACTGAAAATGAAGATTCTGAAATTACAAACATTTTCAGAACTAGTAAGGTCACTAGGACAGGAAGGATCTTCTCTCCGGAGATCTCTCCTCCAATAACAACTACAACACCCATTCATATTCCTGTTGTTGGGCCAACTTCTGAAACCAGAGGTAAAGAGAAAGCATGTGAGCCTTCCTGGATGGAGGCGCCATCCAAATATGTTAAAATTGAAGACCCATCTAGACAAGAGATGGAAGAAATTCAGAAGATCATCCGAAAAAGTGACTGCAAAATAGTTGAACACCTGGGGCAGACACCCTCCAAGATATCCATATTATTCTTGTTATTATGCTCTGAAGAACATGCCCAAGCTTTGTTGAAATTCCTGAAGAATGCCCATGTACCATAAAAGACCACTGCTGATCAATTTGAGAATTGTGTTGCAAGCATAACTGTTGAAAATGGTTTAGGCTTTTCTGATGCAGATTTAACTCCGGAGGGGAAGAATTATAACAAGGCTCTACATATTTCTATTGAGTTTAAAGGCACTACCTTGGCACATGTGTTAGTAGATACAGGGTTCTCCCTAAGTGTTTTACCCAAAGGTGCTCTCGATAGATTGGACTGTGAAGGGTTGGTGCTGAAACCTAGCGATATTGTGGTAAGAGCCTTCGATGGTTCAAAAAGAATGGTCCACGGAGAGGTCGATCTTCCGATCAAGGTGGGATCTCAAGTCTTCAATTCAACATTTTATGTAATGGATATCCGCCCGACCTATTCTTGCTTGCTCGGACGCCCATGGATTGTTGGGGCAGGCACAGTTACCTCTACATTACATCAAAAGCTGAAATACCCAGTGAAAGGGAAGATTGCCACAGTCTGTAGAGAGGAAGAATATATGGTTAGTCATTTGAATTCTTTCAAATATCTTGAAATGGATGGCAAATTCATTGAAACTCTCTGCCAAGAATTTGAAGTAGTCCCTCCAACAATTTTTGTTCCTAAGGCTACTCCTAAGATTGCTAAGGACACACCAAGAATGGCCTATCTGAAGGATGCTCAGGCTGTTGTAGAAGACGGAGGTTGCACTATCTGGGGACAACTTTCTGATATCCCCCTACAAATCCGACAAATTTGGGTTAGGTTTCACTTCAAAGGCTCATAAAGAGGTTCGTCATGCTCGTGCTGGGGGGACCACCTCTCTGTATTAGCAACAATGAATTTAATGCTCTAGGAGACACTGATGGTGATGGTGACTTGGACAACTGGATATTCCCAACTACTGACAACAACTAGAAGGCCAAAGACTTTGTATCAATCTCCTTCATCCATGAGTAATTGCTTTTTCCTGTTTTCATTTTCTTTAAGAAGTTTGTCTGTATAATTTATGTTAAAATAATGACTTTAAACCTTGTGCCTTTCCAGGGGCACAATGGTCCATTTGTTAGGGTTTGGCATTTCACATATCATATGCTCATTTAATGAAAATATTGGACGATTTTACATTCAAATTTTGCGCTCCTTGTCTTTCTTTTACTTTACTGCATTTTCAAAATAGCCATGTGACCTTACATGCACACACACACACATTTGTCGATCCACATCCACTCTGGATGTCATTAACGATAATTATGCTATTGTCTTTCATAACTTATAAAGTCCAATCTATCAAGCTGAAGACGAAGGTAAAGAAGATTATAAGATACCTGGAGAACTTTCCAGACTCCTGGTACAAGAGGAAAAGGCTATCCAACTGCAAGAAGAACCGATCGAAGTGATAAATTTGTGTACTGAGGCAGATAAAAAAGAAGTCAAGATTGGCGCCAACCTAGAAGACAATATCAACAGCAGATTGGTTCAGATGTTGCACGACTATGTTGAGGTATTTGCTTGGTCATACGAAGACATGTCGGGACTTGATACTGATATCGTGGTTCATTGTTTGATGATGAAAGAGGGTTATTCTCCGATCAAACAAAAGGTTCGTCGCATGTATCCTGATATGTATGAGAAGATCAAGGCTGAGGTAATGAAACAATTCAATGCAGGTTTCTTGGAAGTGACATCGTATCCACAATGGGTTGAAAATGTTGTTCCAGTACCGAAAAAAGACGGTAAGGTCCGTATGTATGTTGACTACAGAGATTTAAATAGGTCAAGCCCCAAAGATGACTTCCCTCTCCCACATATTGATGTCTTAGTTGACAACACTACTCAACATAAGGTTTTCTCCTTCATGGATGGCTTCTCAGGATACAACCAAATCAAAATGGCGCCTGAAGACATGAAGAAAACTACTTTTGTCATACAGTGTGGCACCTTCTGTTATAAGGTCATGCCTTTTGGGTCGAAGAACGCATGTGCAACTTATCAACGGGCTATGGTGGCTTTATTTCATGACATGATTCATCATAAGATAGAAGTCTATGTTGATGACATGATAGCAAGATCATAAACTGGGGAAGAGCACCTTGATCATCTTCACAAACTATTTGAAAGGCTGAAGAAATGCAAGCTGAGGCTAAATCCAAACAAATTCACCTTCGGGGTAAGGTCTGGAAAGTGTAGCGATAGAAATGTTTAAGACTAAGCCATTGGATTGATTAGACTTGTACATATTGTGATTGGTGGAAATAGAACTGACTGTTTTGGAATGCTGGTTCGCGAAATGTCGCGGTAAGCAAGAGTCGCCACCGTCTTTTATTTTCTCCAACAAGGAAAGGACAAAAGCACAGCAAAATTCCTTTTTCGAGATGTTTCTCGGGTTCGGGAGGTAGATTATAGAAAGGGAAGGTGTTAGCACCCTTTCTATCAGTGGTTATCCACAGACTCTTAGGTACTTGCTCACTATGTTTTCAAAAATGTTTTGCTTTTCTTGTGTTTGTGGGTTTTGAAAAAGTTTTGTTTGAAAACTTCTAGGTAACTCTTGTATCAGTCCTCAAGAGTGTATGAAGTGTTTGTTTGAAAGTGTAAGTGCGAAAAGTATTTTTGTTTTTTGAAAGATCAAGTACTTAGGAGGAATCTACCTACTCAAAAGAAATTAAGTTGTGTAAATGTCCTTTAGACAGTACTATCCCACTATTGAGAAGTAGGTAGCACCGTCGTTGGAGTTATTCGAGTCAATTCGATTATAGGGACATGTGTGGTCACCAAAGAAATAGTAGGACGCCTTAGCGGTAACCCTAATGTCCTAGATCCTTTTTATTCGAGGCAACCGTTTCGAGGAAACTTGGATCTTTAGATAGGAGGGCGACCTCTAAAACACCCTATACTCAATTACCACGTCGAGGCAACCAAGTGAGGCGTACCCTAGGAGTGGCATGTGCGAGTGTGTCAGGTTTCATGTTAAGTTTATCTTTGCACATATTATGGTGAGCTACGGGTTGATTTTAATTTCAGAGAAGTCTTGTCATGCATAACCTAGTTAACATACATCTAACAGTTAATAATTGTGCGGAAAATAAATATACGCTATTACAAGGCGTCGGGTATTTACATCGCCAAAAACATAACCCTTGAAAAATAAATGCGAAAAAATAAAGAAAACGATAAAAGGTCCTAATTATCTATTACATCCTCGGAGCAATTACATAAATATGGATCAAGATTAATATGCGCGCGAGAGAAATTGAACCGGAGAAGTCCTTAGGGTTTTGACCCTTTTTGAGAAAGAAAGAAGTTTTGGTTGTTATTTTTGCATTTAATTAAATTAATCCTAAAACTAATTAATTAAAAGAAAGGTTTTTTAAGTTTTCTATGTTTTTAATGAAAATAAAATAAAATAGTTAAATATATTAATTAACCTAATTCTACATGGATTTTATTTATTGTGAAACAAAAAGTTAAAATTGCCCTAATTAACTAAATTAATCTATGTTAGTATTTATTTACAAAATAACTAAATTAAAGGTGAAATTAATAATAATAATAATAATAATAAATAAAAATATTATATTTTTCTGAATTTATTATGAAAATAATTAATTAAGTTAATTAAATAATAATAATAATAATAGTACTAATTATTAATAGTAAAATAATTAAATTATAAAAGAAAAGAAAATAAATGAATGAACCAGGGGGGTGATGGCCCAATAGAGAGGTTAATCTGGAAATTTGAAGGCCCATTTGTTTCAGCCACGTTTGACTTTCTTGATTGTCCAGGCATATGTTGATTGGGAGTATGGTAGTCACTCACTCTTGGCCTTCAGATCTGCTTTGCAAGCCACTTGACGCTTGGATGTTTGATATGCATGGTGGGTACCCTTTTGGAAAGCTACACAAGAACACATTAAGAAAAATAGCATAAGCGTTTGGGTGGACCTGGGATTCGAACCCAGGTCCCAATGATTCCAAGCCAGCACATCAACCACTACACCATTTGCCCGCGTTTGTTATAAGAATGGATAATGAATATTATATATAAAAGCAACAATTATGCTGGAAAACAACAAAATCACACGCGCTTTTTAAACTACCCAATGGTATACCACCACCTCGTCATCTTCTTCGCTGATGCCTGTAAAAACAAGATTAGATAGCGGGGGTTTTTAACCCCCACAAACTACAGTGACCAAAAATAGCTAATAGAGCTATGGTAAATATAAATATTTCGCGATGGTCCCTGTGTGTTCGTCTGGTCTTGACGATTCCAACCATATGCCTTATGAACCCTAATTGTTCCTAGATTGTAAAGCCCTAATTTGAAAGCTTATGAACCCTAAAATTCAACCATGGCAACTTTTGATTCTGTGCGTTTTAGTCCAATTCAGTTATACCATCAGCTTCATATGAGTTCTAGCAATGCAAAACAAACACAAAAGCACGTTAAATATGCATGAATTGAACTGCACGATTCTGAAAATAAAATGCAAACCGTGACTCTGTTCTTGATGATTCTTTGAGCTGCAATGCTTGGTTTTGATTGCAAAACGTCCCTGAGAACTCCTGCAATAGATTAGAATTAACAAAAGCCTTTAAATCGCCCTGGAATATAGAAAACAGTTTTCAAGTTTTCTTGGAAAATTTCAATATGGCTATGGCTTCGTTTGCAGCTTGTTCACGTGTGCATGATTAGGGTTAGCTTGTATATTTATAGGAGAATGAGATTAGGTCAGAATCTTGAGCAAAAATCCATGGAATGATGATTTGAATATTTGATTGGAAATCATATATTTTTGAATCTTCATGATTGGAAAAAGTTGCCAAATTTGGAGATATTTCATCTTTGACTTGGTGCACGAAATTGCCAGCCTTTTTAGGTCATTCTTGCTTCACAAAAAGATTGATAAACCATATCTTTATATTTCCTACAATTTAAATTAATTAAATGAATTAATATTGATTAAAAATCCAATTAATTAATAAAAATAAGAAAATAATTCAATTAAGCTTGATGGGTCGTGCATAGGCCATGGATAAAGTTTCAAGAAGAAATTTGAGGCCCATTAGCAAAAATAAGGTGTTTTGAGCAAAGTTGACTTTTGCAAATTCACAAAAATTTCCCAACTTCTCCAATGCATATCTTGCTCAATTTTGATCATATGAACATGTTCTTGGACATTTTGGAAAGGTCTTGAAGTCCTATAAGCAATGCCTTTGGTCCCATGTCATTTGGATTTACCAATCTCAAGTTTTGGCCTTTGACTCAAAGTGCATTTTTGTTGACTTTTGAAATTGACCTATAATGTAGAAATTGATAACTTTTTGTGAGAGCATTTCTTGAACTTGGAGTGTGAAGATGGATTATAGGAAATTTCATCCCCTTCAAAATGAGCATTGGATGGGGTTTTTCTGATGAACCATGAAAAAGTTATGCCCTGGTCAAGATACAGTTGACTTTTCTACTGTCCAAAAATAGTAACTTTTTGCACCTTGATGATTTTTGAGCCATTCTTGTGGAAACATGATCAAGACTTGATCAAATGATGATTTTGGACTCAAAATAAGATGTTGACCAAAAATTCTGACTTTTGACTGCCAAATGACCATTTTACCCCTGCAGTTGACTGTAGGTCAAATGGAGCTTTTGACTGTGCAAATTGGTACTGTGAATCTTGAAACTTGGCATGTAGGTGTTTGATAATGTATATAGGCCTATGAGACTTGATTGAGCCATTAAAAACCCCAAATTCCTTGAAAGAACCAAAACCCTAATTTCAGCTGGCTTAGGAGGTATTTGGACTATGCAATCCTTGAGCAATTTTGAACAATTTAAAGATCATTCTTGGCAAATCTTGAGGAATATGGGAGGGCAAATTTTGGGGTACAACACATATCAAAAATGAAAAATCTCCATCGCGCTTTATTGTTTCGAAAGGAACGGGAAAAGAGCGAATAACCCAAAAAAGGGGGGAAAGATTCAAGGTAAGGGGTTTTTTTATGCAAAGGGATGGTATTAGCACCCTAAACATCTATGGTACTCCGCAGGAACCTCTTTGTAAAATCTATATATTTTGGCTATAGATGTTGTGTAAAAAAGGATGGTGGAGGTGAGAAAAGAAATATTTTTTAAGATTTTTACCCCCGCCGCGGTTGCGAACCTTTAGTGCCTACGTACCACCTTTCGTGTAATAAGGGATCAAGGTACATGTAGTTCACCTTTAAAAAATTTAAAACACAAGTGTGTTGGTTAATTTTATGAGATAAGACATCATCGTCATTGTCCGTGTGGAAAACATACTTACTACCCACAATCATGAGAAAGGAGTATTTGCATCATCTCAAAGTGGAGGATATGGCTTGGATTTTAAAATCAACAATTCCTCACTCAACACCCAAGTGGAAAATATATCACTTCACTACATATTGTAGAAGTATAGTTGCTTGCATCACTACAAGGATTTACAAGAGTCTAATCTTTTGAGAAAAGTTTTTAAAGCAAAAGCCAAAGTGGCAAAATGGTTTGAATGAGATTGACTGACTTTTAGTCTTCTCACAAAAAAAATGTCAAGGTATTATTAAGTTGATTAAAGTTTATTTATGAAAATATTTTGAAAATGCATGGACCTAAGTCCAAGTTTATTATGAAAGTGGTTCAAGTTTAGAAACAAGAAGAGTTTTCAAAAGGAGGGAGAAGATTTTTGAAATTAAAGAAGATGGGAGGAGATGAAGGGACTATCTTAAAGCATAAAGTAAAAGCTAGGGAAAAGAACCATCTAACCAAATAAGAAGCTAACACTTGACATTATAATTCAAGATAGAATTCTCATTCTTTGTATTGAAACCAAGCAAGGATATTAAACCTCTTGAAAAAAACCAAGCTTTAATTGCATTAAGTCTTCACAAAATTTGGGCAGAGTAACAGCTATATACAGATGAATTTCCGATCACAGACAAAGTATGTAATCACAATAACCTGCACACAAAGTAAACAAACAACCCAATGTCTTGATGTAAACCCCAAGAACTCCAGACAAAATATCAATTAAGATCACAAAGTCTCCATCATAGGTCAAGGTTTCAATTCCTAAGTCCAAGAAGTCTAATACTCCATAATGCCAAGGATAGTAACCAAATAGTCCAAGTATCATTAATGTTTTTTATGATTCATGTTGATTATTAAGTATCTATAAAAGGAAAAGAAAATCTCAAGTGAGAAAAATAAAAATGACATAAAAGTAAATGCTCAAGTGAGCAAAGATGAAAATAGCGTGAAATGTAAATGCTAAAGTAAATGATACATAAAGTAAAAGCATAAAATAAAGTCAATTGTTAGAAGTTAATGGTTAGTTGGATGACCATCTTGAAACTTGCATTTGGAACTCATTAGAGGATTGTTAGAACCAAAGCCTCTCAACAACAAGTTGCATTTGCTTTTTGTCAAGTATATCATTCATTTAATAATCCCCAAGGCAATATTTAATGATCAATGATATTTAAGTGATATGCGTTGACCAAAATGAGATAAGTTAGAGAATGCCTTATTTTCTTCATCTGATTCTGAACCAGAGCAGGATTCAGATTATGTATCAGATGATGTGAGAGCCATTAATGTCGAATTTGCTTCTCCTTCATCTTTGTCATTAATTACTTCATTATCAAGTTCATCCCATGTTTCCATGAGACTCTTCTTGAATATGTTTCTGAAGATGTCCTTTTGAAATCTTCCTTTCTTTGACTTTTCCTTCTGAAGACCGGGACAGTCAGATCTGAGCTGACCATGTTTATTACAATTGTAGAAGAACCTTTGGTCAACTTCTTTGTCTATGGAAATAGATTCTCTAAAGCAATTTCTTCTATCAAAGAGTCTATTGTCCCTTCTAGTAAGTTGTTGGAACCTTTTAATGATAAATGCCATTTCTTCATTATCATAGTTTTCATTAGATGCTTCTTCTGATTTACTAATTTTTAAAGATATGTGAGTTTTACTGCCAAACTTTTCAGCAGCTAATTTTAAAGTTAGTGATTTGTTCATCTTTACATACGCATCTCCATTTAGTTCCATTTCATGGCTCTGAAGGTTACTTATCATACTTTCAAGACTTAAGGTGTCCAGGTCTTTGACCTCCTGAATAGCTGTAATTTTAGGTCAGAATCTTACATGAAGATTTTTTAGAATCTTCTTGACATGACCTGCTTAGATATAACTCGTGTTCAAAACTTGAAGGTCAGATACAAAAACTTGAAATCTAGAGAACATGATTTCAATGTCTTCATCCTCCATCATTTTGAAAAGTTCATACTGGTGAATCAGAATATTGGCCTTAGCCTCTTTAACTTACTGGTTACCTTCATATGTAACACATAATGAATCAAAGTTAGTCTTTATAGTTGACTTATTTATGATTTTTATGTACTCATAGTGAGGTAGAGCATCAACAATAATACCTCTTAATCTTTGTGTTTTATGTACACTTTCTTTTGACTTGGTGTGAGAATCTTTCTATCAACAACCATTCCCACACCATTCACTTCGAACTCAATTCCATCCTCAAGGATGTCCTAAAGCTTATCATCAAGGTCAATGATGTAAGTGTATATTTTTCTCTTTCACCATTCAAAGTGAATAGAATCACCACTGAATGAAGGTGGTTTTGCAGAATAATGACTCTTCTAATGAGCACTATAATCACGTGGTATACTTGTGATAGTAAAATTACTATCACTAGTATCACCCATCTTAGTATACTTTTCTCTTCAAGATCTTTTTCTATACCACTGTTAAGTGTTAAGCACATACCGAGCTCAATGTGAGAAAATGCACAAGAAGGGGGATTGAGTTGTGTAACTGATAACTTAAGCTTTTTCAAACAACAACTTCTTGAAGGATAGAAAAATACAAGAAAGGGGGTTTGAATTGGTTTTTCAAAAAATAACAACAGTATGACACGTTTGGTTATCCTGGTTCGTTTGAACTCAAACTACTCCAGTTCATCCGCCAAGGTGATTTCTCTTCTCTCAATCGAGATCTTAATCCACTAATCAAAAATTGATTTGCACAACACGAAGACAACTGTCAATGTCTTCTTGAGATTAAACCACAACTTAGTTTCTTAACGAATTACAACTTTTCTAGCAAAAATAATGTGTCTAACAAATGCTTCTAAAAAGCTATATCACAACTGTGATGTTTACACAAGATTAAAGCACAATGATAATTCAAGATATAAAAATAAGAGAAAATGTTTTTGATCGCTCTTGTTGGTATATGTGAGTGATTTCAGATTCTACTTCATAGTCTTCTTTATATAGGAATTTAATTCTAGATATCCGTTGGAGATATGAGAAGATGTTTTTGGAAGGTTGATAAAATGTTGTTAATGCACTTTCCAAAAATATAAATCTTGTTCCCAATCATAATTATTCAGCCGTTACTTTCTTGATCTTGTATTGATTTTCATTAATGTGATGTTGGATCTTCAGTCCTTTCAGATTTACTTGAGCTTGAATGCATGTAATCAGAACTTTGAATGTGACAAACACGTTAAAGTTTATTTGTTCTTCAGAATTTCACTGCCAGAGTATAGTTTGAGCTTAAGTGTTGAGTCTTTAGAACTTCATAATAGATGAGTGCATTGAGACTTTAGATCATCAGAGTATTGCTTCATCAAATTTTAGCTTGCAGCTTTGGTGCTTTAGAAGTTATAACATAAGAACTTCTTCTATTGAGCGTGATACTTTAATTTAGTTTGTACAAATATTATTTATCATATCTTCTTAGCACAAATAGTTCACCAACTTATATGCTTCTTTATCAGATCTTCTTAGCGTAAATTGTTTGTCAGCTTCTATGCTTCTTTATCAGATCTTTTTAGCGCAAATTGTTCGCCAACTTCTATGCTTCTTTATCAAAACTTCTCTGCATATTTAAATGATTTATTAGAGAGCATAATTGTTCTTTATATATATATATATATATATATATATATATATATATATATATATATATATATATATATATATATATATATATATATATATATATATATATATATATATATATATATATATATATATATATATATATATATATATATATATATATATATATATATATATATATATATATATATATATATATATATCATGTATTTGTTATCATCAAAACTATTACTAAAATGTAGAACTAAACTATGTTCTAACACTTCTAAATCTGACCAAGTTCAGATTCTAAGCTTGAGTATGCATCACCGGAATATTTAAAATGCATAAGCTATAAGTAAATCACATCCAAAACGTATCATGGTTCCTCTATAATGAGAGTAGTTCAATCCCCTTTCCATGCAAGAGCTTTTCACTATAATCAATAGATGATTACAATTTTCTTAGACACACCAGTCCAAGACTTCTTGCTCAATCTTACTAGAAAGAGACTCATTTCCCAAACCAACTATCCAAGATTTCTTTGCTCAATCAAACTAGAAAGACACTTCCTTGCCTAAATCAACTGTTCATGACTTCCTTTCTCAATTAAACTAGAATGAGACATCCTTGTGTAAACCAACTTTTCAGGACTTTCTTGCTCAATCAAACTAGAATGAGACTTTTCCAAGTTCTAAATAAAATGTTTAGATTACAACAAGATGTACTTGATATACAATTAGAGGTACAAATAATATAACATACACAAAGACCTTGATACTTGAGATTACTAAGATATATAAGTATAAGAATGTTCTAAAGTCTATGTGTAATACAAGAACTATAAACTGTAACGTGAAGAGTGATACAATTCTTGCAATATATGATTTTCTGTTGTTGTTTTTGCTGTATTATTCTTGCGTTATTCTTTTCAAATCTTTAGCTCATTTATACAGAGGGAACACAAGAGACATTGGAAGCTTGCTTGCACATGTGTATTTGCTGAAGAAGCTATTTCCAAGAGAGAGAGAGAGACGTTGGAGTAGGTACAATAAGTATCTTCCTCTTCTGCATAATTGCATTACCCATTGTGTCTTTCGCAAGTAAGGCGTTCATAGGCATGGAGTAGTAGACTGAAGAAATCATATCAGTTTTCCTTGATCCTTGTGCTAAAACTTCTTGTTGACTTCCTCCATTATCCAAGCCGTTTGACAAGATGTAATTACTTTTGCACAGAGTACGGACAAAAGAGTTTTGTACTTGTGCTTTCAGCGAGGCATTTAGTTCCGTTGGAATCATCAGAGGCAAATTCAATATAGCAACTGAGTTTATATTCAAATATCAAAAACTTTAATATGGTGTTGAGATTTAACTTCAAACTCAGGTTCTGATCCAGTAGAATATGGGTTCTCTTGCTTTTTCTTTACAATCTCTTTAACTAGATTAGAATTAAGTTAAATATAAGTTTAATGTTCCTAACACTTAATCAAACATTTATCATATCATATTGTTCTTTAAGTAATTTTGTTATCATCAAAACTTTTTTATGTTTATAATAGTGACATGAGGGTGTAAGATTTTGCAGTCAAATTTTTGGATTTAAATCCGCTTCTTTATTTTTCTCCTTTTCCCTCTCCATCATTTCTATCTCTCTTAATCTTACTCTCACTTATCATTAAAAAACAAAAAATATAATCAAGAAAGAGAATGAATTAAAAGAGATATAAAGAAAATGAAAAAGAAGAAGAGAAAAATATAAGAAATGATCCAAACTCTAAATTTTTACCTAAATGATATATGTACATCAAAAGAAATAGACACCTACGGTGTCCTTTGCAATTTTTTTTATGTACTTTGCATATATGGATGTATTTTGGATATTAGTGAAAATTAGTCCGTCCCATAACGAATGATTCAACCTACAATTTCACATATATTAAAAAGATATAAAAAAATAAGAGAAAATTATGTTTTTATTATAGTATTGTAGCGGTGAAAATCGGAGATCAAGCTATTAATTAACTTGACTCGCAAAAGCAAGAGTCGCCACCGCGCTTTATTATTTCCAAGGGAAAAGGGAAAAGAGCGAAATAAAACCCTAGAATATGCAATGTGAAATAATACTTAAAAGTAATAAAATACAATGCGTTTTTGAAAGAGATCGAGAGTTCGGGGGTTGGTTATACAATGGGAAGGTATTAGCACCCAATGCATCTGCGGTACTCCGCAGGAACCTTTTGAAGTATCTGTTTTTGGTTAAAATTGTTTGTTTGATTAAAATGGTTCGTTTGGCTAAAAATCGGTGTTGGAGAGATTTTGAAGAGACAGCGACCTAATGTCAAAGTTTTGACTTAAAAGGTGTGAGTTTGAAAATGGAGTCTTTTGGGAGAATTATCTTAAGTTTGGAAAAATAGTAAATAAGCAAAAAATGGATGAAGGTATTCGCACGATTGTGACAAATATATTTGATGACATGAAGTCAACAAAGTTAAAAACGTTTCCCTTGGAATAAATTGAGCAAATAAAATAAGATGAACCAATAAAGTATAAACATTCGAAAATTCACAAGAAAACAGACTAATGATCCAAAGCATCGAGAAATTAAAATGACAAAGATATTTAAAGAGAAGAAAATAGAACTAATTATCTAAGTAAAAATTCTAAGATTACTGACTAAAATAATTCTAAACTAATTACAAATTCTAAAGTTATAAGAATAATTCTAAAATTACTACACTAGATCTAAACTAAAATTAAAATTTGATATTAGCAAATTAAATCTAAGCTAAATTAAATTATAAGGTTACTAAATTTAATCTAAAACAAATAAAAATTCTAAAATTCACTATATTAAAAAAAACAGAAATTCTAAAGTTGTTAGGTTAAATCTAAATTAAATTAAAATTCTAAAGTTTACTAATTAAACTAAAATTAAAATTACTACAATAATTCTAAAATTAAAAATAATTAGTTCTAATTAAAAAAAGGAAAGTTTTTTTTGTAATTTTATATGATTATACTAACCAACCTAATATTAAATCTAACTTACTCTATACTTTTCAAGTCACTGGATTAAATCTGAAACGAAACTTTAATGTTAATAGATTAAAACTAAATCGATTAAAAAACAAAAGGGTAATGTGAAAATAGAAAATAAGGGTGGTGATATCAATCAATTTCGGATGGGCTTACTGATTAGGATATAGCCCATGATAGAAGTAATATAAAATAAAAAGAAAAACTAAAAGCAAAAAAACAAAAGTTATACCGGGCCGAACCGGGTCGGGTCCGGACCCGCTCCTTTACTAAAAGGCCATGGGTTAAATGAACCCTAAAATGGCAAAGGCCATCAACGCCTCTCCCTCTCACTGTTTTGTCCTCTCTTCTGTTCAGCACAAAAAAAGAAAAAAAGGAACCAGTCTAAATACCCTCTCTCGCTGTCATCTCAACCAAAGCACCAGCCAATACTCCCTCCGCCGCTTCGTCCTCTCTTCCTGATCAAACTCAACTCCGCATCACCAGACAAAACCTCTATCATCATCGCGTTTCGGATTTTAGATTCTTCATCGATCTCGCGGAACCACTCGCAGTATCAATAATTCATGGCAATTCGTTTACATACTCAGACGCAAAAAGATTAAGGTTTAAAGCTTACCTCAGAGACTCATCTCAATTGTTGTTGAAACGGAATCGTTACGAATTGTAGAAGGATACCAAAGGGTAATCCGCATAAGGTACAAATTCCTCTTCTAATTTCTCTAATTCTGGTTGTTGTTGTTGTTGATACAGATGGATTGTTGTTGTGGATGTTGTGCGAACAGGATGCTTGAGTTGTTGACAGAGTTGGTGTTCGGAGCTTGTTGTATTTGGAGACCTCAACTTCATACAAACTACAATAGAACATGCCATCTTCACTGGTTTGCTATGCTGGAAAGTACATTCAACATGAAGCTGTTGAGTTGGTAGAGAGAAAGAACTGGAGTGAAGCGATTCGTGATAGAAACCGTGTATTGGACGTATTGCAAAACATGACAGGGTTGGCGAAAATTGATGGTTAGCAAGTTGTTGGGCTAGGCGTTTTGTGATGATGGAGAAGGACGGTAATGGCGGTAAGAGGTTGAGAGCGTTCTTTTGACAGAGAGTGAAGTTCCGTGACCGGAAGTGGGTTTCGGTGGTTGGAACTGTTGTTGCGCATTTGCATTTGGAACTGTTGTTGTGATGGAAATCGGTGAGTGAAGCATAAAATTTATAGGATGTCACTGAAACATTTTTTTTTAAAAGGTGAGTTGAAAGAATTTGAAATAATTTTTTCTGATAATGAATTTGTTTCTCTGTATTCTTGTGTGTGATGCCTACCTCCTTTTCTACTAAAATGAATTCTTGATTTATAGAAGAAGAATGATGAAATTTGAACAGATTTAGTGTCTAGACATAAACCTTTCTTTATGCAATTTTGATTTAACCATCTTTATGCAATTGTTGGACTGATGTGGTGCATATTTGGATAGTTTGACAGTAAGGTTTTGGAGCAGGTTGGGATCTGATTTTGCAGGGCAACAGTGCAGTTTTTTGGAGTGTTGTGTTTGTTTTATCGCTGCAAGGATTATGGACAAGGAAAGGTCATAATTTGACTGTTTTTTTGGCACTTATGCAGGGGACTAGAAATTGGGCAGCTTTGGTACAAGGCAAAGGTTGGAAGCAAATTGAGTACGGAGTGAGATTCCAAGACATAAGGGCGTGAAAAATCATTGTATCATGAAGATAACAAGAAGTTGGATTTTTCTTTGACTTTAGAAACTTAGGAATTTCATGTGACACTTTGTATTTGGATCTTGTAATGAGCTTGAAAATATTGAAGAAACAAGGCTTTTTTCTAATTTTCACTTTGAAATTCCAAGCATTCTCTTTGATTTTATAATGAACAATGAATTCTGATACTTGTATCTTGAAGCTAGAATAACGATTAATGTCTTTGAAAACTTGAATTAATTTGAATTTAATGACATTTTATGGGCAAATCTTCAATTCATGGTAACTCGCAATACAAGCCCATAGTACTTGAGAGAACAATAATGCCTTGAGAACTTTGGTCAAAAATCCAACTTTAATCCAATAATCAATAATGCTCGAACACAAGTGACTTGAATTATAAGCAAAGGTCAATCAATGAATTTTGCATCTCAACCTCTTGATCCATGAGTGATCTCAACATAAGAATCAATGTCTTGAGGAAATGACTATGGCATGAATTGAAACTGAAGGTTAAGAACGATTCTAAGTCAAGAAATGACCTATAACGATTCAATAACTTTCAAGGTCTTCTAAGCACAATTTTCCCTCAATCCTTGAAGAAAACTTGTAGATGACATCATTTGTGACAGTGTGCAAAAATAATCGTCTCAAAAATGTAGAAAATTGAGGAAGTTACAACCTTCTGAACTTGATCTTGGAAAAGTTTACTTTTGGTTAAAGTTCTTTGAATCAACTTGCAAACTTGATCCTTCCTTGAATTACAAGACATATTGATGCACACGTGAACCAGTGATGATGAAATGTTTATTGTGCTTTTGATATTATAGTCCAAGCTTATATGAAGTAGCCTTTGAGAATCGGTTATTCACCATATTTAACACTTGATGGATCCAAAAACCTAACTGAGGCACAACACCTAATGCTCTTGATTCAAACCTATCTTTTTCATGAAACCAAAGAAACATGAACATACACCTTTGTATGCGATTAGAAATTAGTGATACATAGGCTAAAAATGTTCAAAACACTCGACAATCTTTGCATAGTCAAAGCTTGAAGGTGAGAGGTTAAAATCGACTGTATTTCGTGACCTTGACTTATCTTTAAAAATGCAAAAAATAAAAAAATGGGATCTTAGGTCAAAAATTGGGGTACAACAGCTGCCCCTATTTAAGTTTCTTCTATCTGGAGATATGAAGATTGGGATCTTCATTTCGACGAGATTGAAGGGACTTAAATATAGAATACACAATTTTTGGCCTTAAGATATCGCGATTATGTTCATGATATGATATGAATGTAATGCTCTGAATTTTATGGGGAATGACGCCATACGAGACAGACTATGCTGGAGAAACCAAGCGCATTACACAGTAATCCTACAGAGGAAGAGGTTGTAACTCCACTGGGGAAACAGAGTCATAGACTTCAAATGAAAGACTCTTGAATGATTTACATCAGTGTTGAGACTGGAAAAGAAATGATTTACATCAGTACGAAGACTGGAAAAAGAAATGATTTACATCAGCGCTGAGACTGGAAAAGAAATGATTTACATCAGTACGAAGACTGGAAAAAGAAATGATGGACATCAGTACTGAGATTGGAAAATGATTAACATCAACACTGTGGCTGGAAACTAAAATGATTGACATCAGCACTGTGGCTGGAAAACAAAATGATTGACATCAGCACTGTGGCTGGAGATAAACATCTCTGATTTCTGAATTTTACCAAGAATGGTAACACATTTCTTCTTTAACCAAGATATCGCTTGAAAAGGATAAAATAAACAAACTTCCCCACGGGACTTTTCCGAAAGGGATGCCATTTGCTGAGTAGACATTATTGTTGGGGATACACAAGCTGCTCAAATAACGAGGCCGCCACTTGCTTCCTTTCAAAGGTGTCAATAACATACAAGCTGCTCATGAAGAGACCGCCACTTGTTGTCTTCAAAGAACATTAAAGCACACAAGCTGCTCATGAAGAGTCCGCCACTTGTTGCCAAAAACCCACAAGCTGCTCATAAAGAAGCTGCCACTTGCCGTCTTCAAAGAATATTAAAACACACAAGCTGCTCATGAAGAGTCCGCCACTTGTTGCCTTCAAAAAATATTAAAGCACACAAGCTGCTCATGAAGAGTCCGCCACTTGTTGCCAAAACCCACAAGCTGCTCATAAAGAAGCTGCCACTTGCCGTTTTCAAGGGAATAATAACACACAAGTTGCTCAAATAGATAAGCTTCCACTTGCTGTCTTCCAAAAACTAACGTACAAGCTACCCATGAAAGGACTGCCACTTGCCATTTTCCGTACAAGTTGCTCATGAAGAGACCGCCACTTGCCGTTTTTGAGGTGTCAATAATATACAAGTTGCCTCGTGAAGAGACTGCCGCTTGTTGTTTTTAAAAGTATTGATAACATACAAGTTGTCCATGAAGAGACTGCCGCTTGTTGTTTTCTTTCAAGGTATCAATAACATACAAGTTGCTCATGAAGAGATCGTCGCTTGATGTTTATAACCCACAAGCTGCTCATGAAAAGCTGCCACTTACCATCTTCAAAGAATATTAAAGCACACAAGCTACTCATGAAGAGTCCGCCACTTGTTGCTTATAACCCACATGCTGCTCATGAAGAGCTGCCACTTGCCATTTTCCAAAGAAAAATAACGTACAAGCTACCCATGAAAGGACTGCCACTTGCCGTTTTTTCGAGGTGTCAATAATATACAAGTTGCCTCGGGAAGAGACTGTCACTTGCTGTTTGTCAAGAGTATCCATAACACACAAGTTGCTCATGAAGAGACTGCCGCTTGTTGTTTCCCAAAAAGATACCCATAAAATATCGTGAAGATATTGCTGGAGGTGAGAACCAATAATTTCATCGAGGATGGACAAACTGCTCATGAAGAGACCGCCATTTGTCGTAGAGAAATCATAAATAATCAAATTGCTCAAATAAAGAGTCAGTCGCTTGTTGTCATGTCGATATTCCAGAAGAAGGTTGTGATAACACTGCTGGGGAATAAAGTTCATCTTCAATGGGGGACCATGAATAAATCCTTCTTGAGGAGACCAAGTATTTACGTTGCAAAATAAATGCACTCTCCATCTAGGTTTCACAACCTAGAGAGATCCACAGGGTATCGTTCACAAGACAAAACTCAATCCAGGAATAAACTGGAGAGAAAATAGTCAAACAAGACTCCACCCAATGAGGAAACAACTCAAATGGGGATTTATCCTATCCAGAGATGGAAAAGGAAAGCTAAAGCAAGATTCTTCCACAAGAGTTAACTCAGTGGGGAATTAGAAAAAGAGGCGCACTTTCTGCTTAAGTTGACACTCTATTTGGAAAGATCAAATACGCTATTTGAATAGACATAACCAAGGTATACGTACTCAAAGACATCAACAAATACAATTGTGCATGCATGATGCAAGTGTGAATGAATAAATGAATGTCATGTATATGCTGACAAAACAGACAGGGGAGATAGACAGAAAATGATAAGACATCACAGTACAACTCGACACTCGGCTAATCTCAACAGGATGGTAACATTACTGGAGATAGAAAACAAAAGCCATCATTGGAGAAAAGTCCTTTTACAAGGCTTAAATATATCTGGAGAGGAAGATATTTTCAGGTAGAAAACCCAAAGTCTAGTCTTCTATTGCAAACAATCCATTGAAAGGATAACAACACAAACAAAGTTTCAGCTGGAAAGAAGTCTTGCTTAGCTGGAGATACTGGGAACACCACCCTCTGATAATGTATGAAAAACATATCTTGACAAATATGGATCGCCCCTGGGATTAATTTTGGATGCCCCAAGTTTACTGCTGATAAGCTGCATGTTGCACGACAATTCTTGCGAATAACTTCACTTCTAAAATGCCCCAAGCTATATGGTTGGTGAGGAGAAATAATCTCAAGAGGATTTTACAAAAGACCTGGCATTCACCATGCTCTGGTGTCTTCAAACTCTTAGAGGAATTCATCAAATCTCGACGTGATTGCCCCGGATTGACTGTAGTTGGCACGACAAAGTCTTCAAATTTGCCCCAATAAAGAGTAAACAAGTTGGGAAGGCATTAACTGGGAGAAGCAACATGTTCGTGCTTACGGTCTTCAGGTGACATGCCCCTGGATATGATTTTTTTCTTGAAATGATTCGCCAATTACTCAACATAGTTTCAAGCCTTAAAAGAATAAACTCATCACTGGTGCTTATGTGAGCTTCCTAGATATCAAACAAATGTTTTGCAGTTAGAAAAAGTTTACAATGAGAATGAAAATTCTAATGCAACAGTTATGTAAGTCTTGAAGATTTTGAAAGATATCGCACAAATTTTGCGAGCTAAAGCACCATTTATTTTTGTATAGGAAAAACATATGATACCAACATAACTATTTAGAACATTCATGGGAGTCAGGAACACTATCTCATTGAAGTATGCTTTCAAAATAACCTTGCTTCAATTAGGACTTTTGAAGGTTGTAACGTGGCCTGGTTCATGGTTTTTAGAAAAAAGATTTTAAGGCTCAAAATATTTGGTGCCCACCCCCTTCATGATGTTCTCCAATCCTATGTTCAGTTAATTCAACATGAGTGTTCATCTCTCAAAAGGATTTTGTGACGCTCAAAGAAACGACGAGGCTTTCGGAGTAGAAACCACCCTCATGTCTTCGTGTTTGTAGTCACCAATTTGTTCTTTGTTGAGGACTTTTCTTTGCAGTCCTTTTCTTTGCGATTTTATTTTCCCTAACTTTTGCCTGAACTAATTCTTTTGAATTGATAGTCCAGCGGGATGCCTTAATTTTGCCTAAGTCACACGTTTTCATGTTTTTTGACTTAGCAGGCTTTTTCTTTTTCTCGATTTTTGACTTTTTGAACAAAATGTGTGACATTAGCTTGTCTTTGCTTGTTGAGAGGATTGTGATTGCCTCGTTTCTTGATGAATGAGGGATAACATTATGATTCCACATCTTCTGGCTTCATTATACATGAAAGATAGCCCTCGTAGTTTCTCTTCAAAAAAACATCTTCCTTATGAATTTTGAACACTCAGTCAGATTAACTAAAAACTACCCTGCCCCGGGTTAAAATTCAAGGTTTTTTCGTATAGAAAAGAAACTTCTGCTTCAAAGGCTCAAAAGGGGTTATCAAGGGATTATCTTCCTTATATCTCCAGTGTTTAGGGATTTGAAACAATGCATGTACATCATCAGCAAGATTTTATCCAAAAGCAAACAACCAGAGATTTTGTGTTCTTTAGATCATCATCCTCCCTTCAATCTCTGCCTAGGCAAGAGAGTGAGCAACAATTTGGTGTCATAGTGCAAAAGCAATTTAAAATTTGAAAACAAATATGAGTGAAACGAATGAATTTCTTCAAGACAAACATATTCATTGTATTAAGATAATCATTCAGATGCAAACTAGTTCTTACATGCAAACAATGTTTTGATAAACAAGAAAAATTACAAAAAGCATAAATAAGTGAATAATCTAGGAAGGCTTTCCATCTGGACTTGAATTACCGAAAACATCCTTCAAAACTCAAAGTGACCATCAATCGTGTTTACTCTTCGGCGCATGCTTGATTTGAACTTCAAAACCAACGTCCTTGAATGACAAGATACCACTTCTGACCAACTTCTGAACCTCAATCTTCAAAGCAAAGCAACCCTCCAAGTCATGCCCAGGAGCACCTTGATGAAAGGTACAAGCCAAAGCAGCTTTGTAGTACCGATGTATCTTCTCAGGAACCTTCGGCGGAGGTCGGGTCTGAACCAAATTCCTCTGCATTGGGATAGGGAACAACTCTGTATAGGTGATTGGAATTGGATCAAATTGAGTTTTCCTCTGATTAGGAACTTGCTGATTCTGTTGATGAATAGGAGAAACATGATGATTCTGACAATGATTATTTCTTCCTCTGGTTCTCTTCTTGGAAAAGTTATTATCAAACTTCTTCACACCATTAGCTGAGCTACCATCTTCATATGAACATCCCTTCCCAACATCTTCTTCTAGACGCACTCCCACATTCACCTTGTCAGGAAAGTCATTAGGTGCATTAACCATCACCTTCTCATGAGAGAATGATTTTAGAGTTCCAGTGAAGACTTTTATCATCGCTTCCTCCATCTTAGAAGGATTGACTTGGGCGGTAACCAAAATTTCAACCCAAAACAGTCGAGTGATCCATACCAGCTTTCAAAATAGTCATCTCTCTACGGAGTTCAGAAACCTCTTGCTTGATATTCTCCATTGTTCTCTTAGCGTTAGTGTTGTACTGGTGAGACCAAAGGAAAAATGAGACTCGGAAAAAAGACCTTTGAAAGTGAAACAAAAAATGTATAATGATGTATGTTGTACCCCAAAATTTGCCCTCCCATATTCTTCAAGAATTGCAAAGTCAAGCCTCAAAATCTCCCCAAGGGTTGCACAGTTCAAGAGCCTCCTGAACAGTCAAAATTAGGGTTTTTGTCCTGATCAAGAAAATGAAGTTTCCAAAGGTCCAATCAAGTCTCATATGCCAATAAATATGGTCAAGCATCCTCATACAAAGTTTCAAGATTTACAGCACAAAATTGCACAGTCAAAACCCTAATTGCACTACAGTCAACTGTAGGGGCAAAATGGTCATTTGACAGTCAAAAGCTCAAATTTTTGGTCAACATCTCATTTTGAAGCCACAAACATCATTTGATCAATGCTTGATCATGATTCTCAAAGCTTGGCTCAAAAATCATCAAGATGCAAAAGTTTCCTTATTTGGACAGCTGAAAAAGTCAACTGTAAATTGACCAGGGCATAACTTTCACATGGATCATCAGAAAAATTCCATCCAAAGCTCATTTTGAGGAGAAAGACATTTCCTACAACTCATCTTCATACTTCAAGTCCAAGAAATTCTCTCACAAAAAGTTATCAATTTCAACATTATAGGTCATTTTCAAAAGTCAACAAAAAGGGACTTTAAGTCAAAGGCCATAACTTGAGATTGGTAAATCAAAATGACATGGGACCAAAGGAATTGGTTAGGGGACTCAAAGACCTTTCCAAAATGTCCAAGAACATGAGCAAAGCTTAAAAATTGAGCAAGTTATGCCTTGTGGAAGTTGGGAAATTTTTGGATATTTTGAAAAGTCAACATTGATTCAAATGACCTAAAATTGCTAATGGGCCTATTTTTCTTCCACAATTCATCATCCAAGGCATGTGCACGACTATTAGGCCAAAAGGGAAGTTTTTCTCCATTTTTATTTATTTATTTGGATTTTTTATTATTAATAATTCATTTAATTAAATAAAATACATGACAAATACAAAACTAATGAAATAAAATCTTTTTGTGCAGAAAACACTCTCATTGGACACTCAAGATTCGTGCATAATCATTTGTGGAAAGTTTTGTCATGATTTGATACCAAATAGCATGGAAAATATTGGAAAAAAGATCTTGAAAAATCAAATCTCCCAAACCATGAATGCAATGGATTTTGATCAAGTTTTTTGACCTAATTCACTCCATACATAAGCCTGATCAAAACCCTCATGCTCATTGACAAAAAGCTGTGCAAGAACCTGGAAAACAAAGTTTGACTTTTTGCTTAAAGAACTCAATTCTGAAAACCTATTTGCAGGTCGTTTCAAGCCAAAAGAATCATCCCATCACCTTCCTAGGACATCATTGATCCTAACTGAATAGATTTTCACGTCCCTCGCACCTTGAAACGGTATACAGAAGTCAAGCTTTTTCCACTTTTTCTCATAATCGTATTTTACATTCTATGCATATTCATGGCATTTTATTTATAGATTCATGCTCAGTGATGTGTTTTAAAGCTAACCATATGATTTGATTGGATTTTTATGCACTGTATGCAAAGATGCCATGGGCGATGTTTAGGGTTTTCAGAACCTCAAATTGGGTTTTTTTAATCAAGGAAAAATTGGCATCCAAGACTTAGACCATTGAATCAAGCATGGTTGGACGATCAGGAATCCACCCTCGCGCCTAATTTATGATGATCCCTGGGCTATTCGCTATTTTCCAGAAAATGGCCTAAGGGAACACTTGAAAAACCGTTGCTTATTATGTTTGTGTTTCAGGAAAAAATAAAACAATGAGGAAGATGACTCGGTGGCAGGCGATGGTTGGTTGGTTTGAAAGTTCGCGCGAAAAGTATCACTAACGCATTGTTTTGTTTTATTATATTTATTTATTATTTAATCTACAAGTTAACAACACAGCTCCACTGGCAAGCGCGTTGATTGGTAAACCATAGAACCTGGGTTCGAGCCCCAGGTCCTCACCCCCTTTCATATTTTTCTTCATATAATGTTCAAGTGCAGATTCAATGTATTGGACTACCATACACGCTTCCATCTAACGCGCCACTTGGCCAACAATGCTAATCCAAGGGACCAGACTTGATGGACACCATAGGCGTTAGTCAAGAGAGCTACAAGCTAGCCACGAAAGTCAAAAGGGCCTCAGAATCTTGGGCCAAATTGCTAAAGGAAACCTCCAAATTAGGGGCAGACCCCCTTAGGTTTGCAAATCCATTTTATTTCTTTATTTTTTTTTATTATGTTTATTTTCTTTTAATTTTTATTTTTAATTAATTCAAATATTTTTCATAATATATAAAAAAACACATAAAAAAATCAGAAAAGAGAAAAATATAATAAATATTTTATTTTAGTATTTTTATAAATAAATTACATTAATTGATTAGTTTTAAATTTAGGTTTTAATTTTAACATTTTTCACTAAAAATCTAAAAAATATAGAATTAGGGTTTATGATAATTTTTACTCCTTTTTATTTTTCTTTCATAATAATTAAAATATTAAATATTTATTTTTGTAATTAAATTGCATGTAAATTAATTAGGGTTAATTTTAGGTTAAAATATAATCTTCTTTTTAATAAATTAAAAACCACTAGAATTAGGGTTAGCATTTATTTTAATTAATTCTTTTTCCCATTAAACATAAAATACCAAAAAACACCAAAAAAAAAAAGCAATTTCTGTTCTTTTTAATTAATTAATTTCATCACTTAATTTAATTTTGCAAAAAAGGGTCCAACGCCCTCGTTTCTAATTTAAACTTAATTCGCATATTTATTTTTATTCTTCTTTTTTTTTGATGTATCTCTCCCAAGGCCTTGTAAATTAATTTCTCGCACTTTTATTTTCTTTATCTTTACTTTCTTTATTTTTCTGTCAAATCGGGTTCAAGAAATTTTGGCGATGTGGACCCGCGCCTTTTGTAATAGCTTAGAATCTTTTACTCTTTGCAATTTTTAACTGTTAATCAAAGCATGAAAGAATGAATGGACAAAAAATAAAAACAAGCGCTTGATCACCAATAACATGACAAAAGACAAAAATACATGAAAACGACACACAAATCACACACCACCCATAGGGTACGCCTCACTGTTGCCTTGCCTCGAAAGGTGATCGTCGAGTAGAGGATGTCTTAGTAAGTCCTCATGTTCCGGGAACCTGGCATGAGGGTAGCTTCTAAGGTGTCTTCCCATTGCTCTGGTGATCACCATGTCCCGAACCTCGAATTGACCCGAACACCTCTAACGGTGGTGCTACCTACCTCTCAATGGTGGGATGGCACTACTTTAAAGGACATCTACACAGACGAATTCCTTAGGGTAGGTAGACGACTCTAGATACTTGCTCTAATTTCAAAAACAAATCAAAAAATACTTTTCACACCGACACCTTTTCAAAAAGCTTTCGAAAGCAATTTTTCAAACACTCTTGAGGACTGATACAAGAGTCGAACTGGAATTTTCAAAGAAACTTTTTAAAAAAACCCACATTGAAAAGAAAACAAACCATTTTTGAAAACACAAGTGAGCAAGTATCTAAGAGCCCATGGATAACCATGGATAGAAAGGGTGCTAACACCTTCCCTTTCTATAATCTACCTCCCGAACCGAGAGCAATCTCTTTAAGGAATTTTTCTGTGCTTTTGTCCTTTCCATTTGGAGAAAATAAAAGACGGTGGCGACTCTTGCTTCCGCGACATTTCGCGAACCAGCGTTAAACAGTCAGTTCCAAATCCACCGATCACAGAACTGGCGACTCTGCTGGGGAATATACTTAAAGTGAGGTGTACCTTAGGGCTAGTTCATAACTGTGTTTTCAATTGTATTGACTTGTCTGCTTTAACTTTGTGGGTTGCATGGGAGTTACATAGATCCTAAACCGGATCTGGGGATACCCTGTTTAGGTAGCATAAGCTGTGAGGGACCTGTCCGGCGTAGACCGACACAGGTGAAGCAGTGGCTACGTTGGTGTGGCACCTTGGTCTGTACCGATATCCCTTGTGTTGCAACGAGGAGAATATGGGTCTTCTAAGGAGTCATTAAGCACCAACAACCTTAGAACCTTAATTGACACAACTTGGCCTTTAGAATTGTAGCAGTATGCTACGCCCATTGAGGCTAAACTCTCGTGATGGTTCTGGCCGCAAGAAAAGATTGCGATGCTGGAGTTATGACCGATTGAGGGTAGTCAATGATATTGGGATCCTCTAAGAACCCGGTTACTTTGATAGGACAGGTATGAACCAACAAACTGAAAGAGGGTAGTACCTAGACCTCATGCTGGCCTAAACTTTAAGGGCTTGCCTTGTGTGACTTGTGTGCCTTACCATGTTTGCCTTTGTATCTATTTGTGGTGTGCTTTATCATAACATCATAACATCATGAGCATTGCATGCATCCTGCATAAGGACTGGCCATTTCAAAGACAAGAGGGTTTCACCTTTGCTCTATTTTGTAGGACATTATGATGCCTGTGCGAAGGAATACTATCCGGTTCAACTTTGTTCGTTCACCTGAGTTGCTTGATGAGTTGGTTAGCAGAATTCCAAATACCACTTCCTTCATTCAGAGGCATGGTTCTCTTCTCAGTTTAGTCACTGCAAAGCAGGATCAACAGTTGATGAGTGTTCTGACCCAGTTCTATGACCCTCTGTACCAGTGCTTCACCTTTCAAGACTTCCAGCTGGTCCCTACCCTGAAAGAGTTCTCTGATTTGCTTGGTATCCCTATCTTGGATCAGACTCCCTTTACTGGTTGGGAAAAGACCCTCAGGCTTGAGGATGTTGCTGCAGCTCTTCCTTTGACCTATCAAGAGGTAACAGACAACTGGGTAACTAGAAGCGGAGTCAAGGGTTTCTTGGCCAAGTTTCTGATTGGTAAAGCTAACAGTTTCTGGAATGACCTGGACTTTAGGGCATATGAAGACATCTTGGCTCTCCTAATCTATGGGTTAGTCCTGTTTCCTAATCCTGACAACTTCATCAATGTCACGGCCATAAGGATCTTTATGTCTCAGAATCCTGTGCCCACTCTCTTGGGCGACATCTTGCAACAACTTCATGCTCGTACTACCCGAAGACGAGGAACCCTATGGTGTTGTATCCCTTTATTGGTGAGGTGGTTTATTTCGCACCTCCCCAAGTTCGTACTGAAGAACCAAGAAGGAAGAGGTTGGGCTCATAGGTTAATGTCTCTCACCGACAAAGACATCATTTGGACTTGCAGAGGTTTGGATGAGATAGCTGTCATTGATCGATACAGGGAATACCCTAATGTTCCTCTGATTGGTACCCAAGAAGGGATCTCTTACAATCCATGCCTAGCACTCCGTCAGTTTGGAAGAGCAAGGAGAGCAGGCCCCCATGAGATGTTGGTGCCTCACATCAGTTTTGAGTTTCAGGTGGATAGTGACGAGCTGCGTCGTAGGTTCATCAAGGCTTGGGACAAAGTTCATAAAGCTGACCCACAAGAGTTAGGGCCAAAGACTTCTTTACCTATGGAAGCCTACTACAAATGGGTTCGCATCCGTGCTCAGAAGCTAGGTATGCCGTATGAAGCTGTCAGACCTATCATTCTTGAGTCCCCTGACAAGGATGGTGTTCCTCCAACTGTCCTTCCTCCTCAGATACCTACTGATTATGAGACATTGAAGAGATCTTGGTCGCAACTGCGAGAAGAGTGGGATTCTTATCGGGAAAAGTTCAACGAGCAGGAATTAAAGATCCAGAAGCTGACAAAGCAGTTGGAGAATGAGAGAGCTCTGAACGCCTACATCCGTACTGAGAAGAGGAGACCATGGGATCAATAAGGAGCTCCGGATGTTCTTTTACAGTTTTATTTCCCTTTTCAGTATTTCCTTTCATGTAACGCCTAAGGGCAACCTGTTGAATAATTTCAGTTGCCAAGTTGAATCTAATGAAGTGTGTTCCTTTTTGTTTACAAAGTTGATTCCCGATTGTCTTTGAAAACATAAATCATACGCATTCCATTCATCATGTGCATAGCAGGTTTTCTCCTTTTCAGGTTGCTTACCGTGCTTCGCTGTTTATTTCAGCATCATGAATCCCGACTCGTCATCAACTGAGACATCCATCAAAGCTCTTCAGGCGCAGAATGCGCAATTTCAGGAATTAATCAAGGGTTTGGCTCAAGGCCAAGAAGAGTTGAAAGCTCTGCTCCTGAAGAAGGAGAAGAAGAAGAAGAGAAGAACTGTTCTGTTTAGCTCGGGCCGAAGGTTTGGCAACACCTTGCAGAATGAAGAGGCTGGTTCTTCCATTGGCAAGAGTACTCCTCAAGCAGAAAAGGGTCCTAGTCCGGTAGTCTCTGACAACGAGACTGATTTTGATGAAGAGCAATATCCTCCGGCAGAAGACAGATACAAGCAACTGGAGGATAGGTTGAATGCTATGGAGATCCAACAGGTACCTGGGCTGGATTTTGGAGATCTGGGTTTGTCTACTGGTGTGATCATTCCTCGGAAGTTCAAAGCACCATCTTTCACTAAATATGACGGGGCATCTTGTCCCAAGCTACATCTCAGGTCCTATGTTCGGAAAATTCAACCGTACTCAGCGGATAAGAATTTGTGGATCCACTTCTTCCAGGAGAGTCTTTCAGGGACTCATCTCGAATGGTTCTACCAGCTGGATGGGACCAAAGTTCGTAACTGGGAGGAGTTGGCTACTGCTTTCTACAAGCAGTGTCAATATAATGCCGACCTTGCCCCTACACGTACCCAACTCCAGGGTATGTCGTTAGGTTCAAGTGAAGGTTTTAAAGAGTACGCTCAGAAGTAGAGAGACCTGGCTGGCAGGGTGCAGCCTCCGTTGACTGATTGGGAGTTGGTAGACATGTACTTGGGGACCCTATCTGGGCCGTTTTTCAACCATCTTATCGGGAATTCGTCTGCAGGGTTCACTGATCTGATTCTGACTGGAGAAAGAATTGAGGCTGGGTTGAAGTCTGGTAAGATTCCGAAGGGTGCATCGTCTAGTTCTGAGAAGAAACCCTTCAAAAAGGAGGCTAGTGCTGTATATGGTTCCAAGAGATCAGAGAGGACTGAGCGCCGCCAATCTGTCAGTGCGGTAATGATTGCTAAGCCTGCTGCCGCTCCTCGGCCAGCCAATCCTCAAAGGGCTGAAAGACCCCGGAGAGAGTTCACCCGGTTGAGTATGACTTTGTCGCAGATCTTGCCACAGTTTCTCTCAACCAACTTAGTGACTGTCAGAGAGGCGCCGAAGTTTCCAAATACTACATCTCCTAAGTACAACCCAAATGCTCGTTGTGCTTATCATTCTGATAGCCCGGGGCATGCCACTGATGACTGTTGGGCATTAAGGAGCAAGCTGCAAGATCTTATTGACGCCAAGGAGGTACAGTTTGAGGCATCTGAGAAGCCTAATGTAGTGACAGCTCCCCTGCCTGCTCATGGAGTGAATGCTATTGGGGACGAAGATGATTGGATCCAGACACGACTTGATCAGATAAACCTCATTGATGAAAAGAGACTTGCTTCTATCTGTCATGGTCAGACGTATCAGAAACGGATGATCAGGGCATTTAACAAAAAGGTCAGACCACAGGAGTATCAAGTTGGGGATCTGGTAATCAAGCGAATCATCCTTCCTCAGAATGATCCGAGGGGAAAATGGACCCCTACGTACGAAGGGCCATTTGTGGTTAAACATGTGTTCTCAGGAGGAGCCATGATTCTGACCAACATGGATGGTGACGACCTTCCTCACCCCGCCAATGCAGACATAGTAAAAAGATACTACGCATGAAAAAAGACCCGCTAGGCTGACATGCCTAGGCAAAAATTAGGGCTTCCCGGCGAACCAAAAGGGTTCGGGCAAAATGAAGGGATGAAATAAATAAAAACTGTACACCCGGCAAGTCAAAAACATGAAAAGGCAGCTTGGGAAAAAATGGGTATCTCGGTGGACTGAAAACCCGAAAGGGCGGTCCAGGCAAAAATTAGGGATAAAAGCGTAATACTATGTCTCATTGATCACCTTGCATCCAGAATCCGGTATCTACATCAAGCTCAGACGGCATCGATCAGTCAGCTTCATCTTCGTTTAGGTCATCAAGTGATGAGACGCTCAGAGTTATAAAGGCAATAGCAGAGTTGAAACCCAGTGGGATCATTCATTTCACACAGCTGTTTTATTTTCTCTTGTACAAAAATTGTATAAACTCTTTTGTTCGGCGGCGTCCTCTTACTAGGACGTCAGCCTCTTGTACACAAAACGCCTATTTACAGGCCATTCAAAAATCAATACAAATATATTTTTCAGTTAAAAAGTGCCAACTGTTTTTCTTTTTCTGTTTTGTTTTGCGAAGAACGTCCAAGGTTCAATTTGTGATATATGCATTGACAATAATTTGCTAACTCATGAATATTTGCATACGAAACAAAGGATTAATTACAGGTAACGTTAGAAACAGGGGCAATAAAGAGTTGTCTAAGCAATCTAATTATTCTGTCCTCCAAGGTATCAAGGTAGGTTCGACTGAAGAACATAACCGGTATACCTTAATTCCCCAGAGAGTACGTCAGCAAGTCAATACACTCTCCTCAAGCGAAGCTACTATCAACCTTAAGGAAGTTGAGTATCCTCCAGCAGATCTCAACATTCCCCAGCAGCATATGTATTCTTAACAAGCATCCCCGGCAGTCTTGGTCTAAAGATTGTTCCCCGGCGGCATATCAACATTCAAAGGAATCACTTCCCCCGCAGTTCAAAACTTCCCCAGGAAAGTCCAATCCAGTTCCCAAGGAAAGTTGGAATCCATCTCCTCAAGCAGTAAGCTTATCCCCAGTAGATTCTGGAAGCTTGTTCCTCACAGAGCATGAACGCGTCTCCCGGCTTTATTCAAAGAGTTATTTCCTTACCAGGATATAATTGGGTTATCCTCAGCCAAAAGCCATGGAAAGAGCGTCCTCGACACAGTCTTCTTACCCCCAGCGAAGTCTATGCACACTTCCAACACAATAAAGGTATCCCCAGCAAGGTATTATCAACATGCAACAAAGTATCTTTCTCCCCACAGAGTATCGCTTCCCAGCAAGATCGTCAGGGCACTTTTCTCCCCGCAGAATATTCCATTCGCCAAGTTTATTCCCCAACAGAGTTATCTTCTCCTACCGGTATTCTTGCAATCATCATCCCCAGCGGAAGTAAAAGCTTATTCTTCAACATCAGCCCAGGAGTGACTTCCCGGCACCCGTCAAGGATTTACTTTCCTAGACGAAAACATACATAAACATCACATACATCATTATAGCATGCATGTACGCATCATATCTTACAAATCTCACTTATGTTGAGAACATCATTGCTTGGTCCATATTATGCATTGCATATGACTGACCTTTACCTTTCAGGAAAGATTCAGCTAAATCCTCAATCATGTCTCAAGACTCTAAGACCTTATCTGGTTCAGTTAAATCAACTCCAAAGATTTCTCTGGTTATTATCCAGTCAAAGGCCTTCTCTGGTCCAGTTAAATCGACCCCAAACAGATTTTTCTGATAAAAAACCAGTTGAAGACATTCCAAGACTTAGACCGGTTCAGTTAATCGACTCCAAAGATTTCTTATCCAGTCCAAGGCTTTCTCTAGTCCAGCTAAGTCGATCCCAAACAGATTTTTCTGATGAAGACTCAAGAGAAGTTATCACATGTTTTTCTCAAACGTCCGCTTTTGAGATTATAATTGCCTATTGGTTCTCTCCCCAATGTTGCGGAGACGATAATTCCATTCCAGGTTTTTCTCAAACGTCCGCTTTTGAGATTATAATTTCCTATGGTTCTCTCCCCAATATTGCGGAGACGATAATTCCATCCCAGGTTTTTCTCAAACGTCCGCTTTTGAGATTATAATTTCCTATGGTTCTCTCCCCGGTGCTGCGGAGACGATAATTCCATCCCAGGTTTTTCTCAAACGTCCGCTTTTGAGATTATAATTTCCTATGGTTCTCTCCCCAATGTTGCGGAGACGATAATTCCATTCCAGGTTTTTCTCAAACGTCCGCTTTTGAGATTATAATTTCCTATGGTTCTCTCCCCAATATTGCGGAGACGATAATTCCATCCCAGGTTTTTCTCAAACGTCCGCTTTTGAGATTATAATTTCCTATGGTTCTCTCCCCGGTGTTGCGGAGACGATAATTCCATCCCAGGTTTTTCTCAAACGTCCGCTTTTGAGATTATAATTTCCTATGGTTCTCTCCCCAATGTTGCGGAGACGATAATTCCATTCCAGGTTTTTCTCAAACGTCCGCTTTTGAGATTATAATTTCCTATGGTTCTCTCCCCAATGTTGCGGAGACGATAATTCCATTCCAGGTTTTTCTCAAACGTCCGCTTTTGAGATTCTAATTTCCTATGGTTCTCTCCCCAATCCTGCGGATATGATAATCCCATTCCAGGTTTTCTCAATGATTGCTATTGAGGTTGTAATCACCTATGGTTCTCTTCCCGATACTGCGGAGATGGTATTTCCCACCAAGATTCTCTCAACAACTGTTGTTGAAGCTGAAGTTATCCAAGGTTCTCTCACCGTTCATGCTGAGGTAGTAACCATCCCTGGTTCATTCATCACCTTTTGAAGATCCAGATTTAGCTCCTGTAACCAGTCAGAACATATCTACACAAAGCATCTGAAGACCAGATCCTGCAACATGTCAGGTACTCATTTTTCTTTTGCAGGTACGCAAGTTCTCGCTAAGGAATCTCTTACGCGATCAACATCCAGATGGCATCTATAATCCCATCCACCTTCCAGCATCTCTCAGCATGGCATCTGTAAGCCCATTCCCATCATCACACTGCTACTATGTGAGCGCAAATTTCTGGGCACTCTAGTGTTCAATCATCTTCTACCCTCGGATTACGAAAGGCACGTCAGCCAATCTGCATCCTCAGGTCTAAGAAGATTGAACAGGGGCAACTGTTGTACCCCAAAATTTGCCCTCCCATATTCTTCAAGAATTGCAAAGTCAAGCCTCAAAATCTCCCCAAGGGTTGCACAGTTCAAGAGCCTCCTGAACAGTCAAAATTAGGGTTTTTGTCCTGATCAAGAAAATGAAGTTTCCAAAGGTCCAATCAAGTCTCATATGCCAATAAATATGGTCAAGCATCCTCATACAAAGTTTCAAGATTTACAGCACAAAATTGCACAGTCAAAACCCTAATTGCACTACAGTCAACTATAGGGGCAAAATGGTCATTTGACAGTTAAAAGCTCAAATTTTTGGTCAACATCTCATTTTGAAGCCACAAACATCATTTGATCAATGCTTGATCATGATTCTCAAAGCTTGGCTCAAAAATCATCAAGATGCAAAAGTTTCCTTATTTGGACAGTTGAAAAAGTCAACTGTAAATTGACCAGGGCATAACTTTCACATGGATCATCAGAAAAATTCCATCCAAAGCTCATTTTGAGGAGAAAGACATTTCCTACAACTCATCTTCATACTTCAAGTCCAAGAAATGCTCTCACAAAAAGTTATCAATTTCAACATTATAGGTCATTTTCAAAAGTCAACAAAAAGGGACTTTAAGTCAAAGGCCATAACTTGAGATTGGTAAATCAAAATGACATGGGACCAAAGGCATTGGTTAGGGGACTCAAAGACCTTTCCAAAATGTCCAAGAACATGAGCAAAGCTTAAAAATTGAGCAAGTTATGCCTTGTGGAAGTTGGGAAATTTTTGGATATTTTGAAAAGTCAACATTGATTCAAATGACCTAAAATTGCTAATGGGCCTATTTTTCTTCCACAATTCATCATCCAAGGCATGTGCACGACCATTAGTCCCAAAGGGAAGTTTTTCTCCATTTTTATTTATTTATTTGGATTTTTTATTATTAATAATTCATTTAATTAAATAAAATACATGAAAAATACAAAACTAATGAAATAAAATCTTTTTGTGCAGAAAACACTCTCATTGGACACTCAAGATTCGTGCATAATCATTTGTGGAAAGTTTTGTCATGATTTGATACCAAATAGCATGGAAAATATTGGAAAAAAGATCTTGAAAAATCAAATCTCCCAAACCATGAATGCAATGGATTTTGATCAAGTTTTTTGACCTAATTCACTCCATACATAAGCCTGATCAAAACCCTCATGCTCATTGACAAAAAGCTGCGCAAGAACCTGGAAAACAAAGTTTGACTTTTTGCTTAAAGAACTCAATTCTGAAAACCTATTTGCAGGTCGTTTCAAGCCAAAAGAATCATCCCATCACCTTCCTAGGACATCACTGATCCTAACTGAATAGATTTTCACGTCCCTCGCACCTTGAAACGGTATACAGAAGTCAAGCTTTTTCCACTTTTTCTCATAATCGTATTTTACATTCTATGCATATTCATGGCATTTTATTTATAGATTCATGCTCAGTGATGTGTTTTAAAGCTAACCATATGATTTGATTGGATTTTTATGCACTATATGCAAAGATGCCATGGGCGATGTTTAGGGTTTTCAGAACCTCAAATTGGGTTTTTTTAATCAAGGAAAAATTGGCATCCAAGACTTAGACCATTGAATCAAGCATGGTTGGACGATCAGGAATCCACCCTCGCGCCTAATTTATGATGATCCCTGGGCTATTCGCTATTTTCCAGAAAATGGCCTAAGGGAACACTTGAAAAACCGTTGCTTATTATGTTTGTGTTTCAGGAAAAAATAAAACAATGAGGAAGATGACTCGGTGGCAGGCGATGGTTGGCTGGTTTGAAAGTTCGCGCGAAAAGTATCACTAACGCTTTGTTTTGTTTTATTATATTTATTTGTTATTTAATCTACAAGTTAACAACACAGCTCCACTGGCAAGCGCGTTGATTGGTAAACCATAGGACCTGGGTTCGAGCCCCAGGTCCTCACCCCCTTTCATATTTTTCTTCATATAATGTTCAAGTGCAGATTCAATGTATTGGACTACCATACACGCTTCCATCTAACGCGCCACTTGGCCAACAATGCTAATCCAAGGGACCAGACTTGATGGACACCATAGGCGTTAGTCAAGAGAGCTACAGGCTAGCCACGAAAGTCAAAAGGGCCTCAGAATCTTGGGCCAAATTGCTAAAGGAAACCTCCAAATTAGGGGCAGACCCCCTTAGGTTTGCAAATCCATTTTATTTCTTTATTTTTTTTTATTATGTTTATTTTCTTTTAATTTTTATTTTTAATTAATTCAAATATTTTTCATAATATATAAAAAAAACACATAAAAAAATCAGAAAAGAGAAAAATATAATAAATATTTTATTTTAGTATTTTTATAAATAAATTACATTAATTGATTAGTGTTAAAATTTAGGTTTTAATTTTAACATTTTTCACTAAAAATCTAAAAAATATAGAATTAGGGTTTATGATAATTTTTACTCCTTTTTATTTTTCTTTCATAATAATTAAAATATTAAATATTTATTTTTGTAATTAAATTGCATGTAAATTAATTAGGGTTAATTTTAGGTTAAAATATAATCTTCTTTTTAATAAATTAAAAACCACTAGAATTAGGGTTAGCATTTATTTTAATTAATTCTTTTTCCCATTAAACATAAAATACCAAAAAATACCAAAAAAAAAGCAATTTCTGTTCTTTTTAATTAATTAATTTCATCACGTAATTTAATTTTGCAAAAATGGGTCCAACGCCCTCATTTCTAATTTAAATTTAATTCGCATATTTATTTTTATTCTTTTTTTTTTTTTGATGTATCTCTCCCAAGGCCTTGTAAATTAATTTCTCGCACTTTTATTTTCTTTATCTTTACTTTCTTTATTTTTCTGTCAAATCGGGTTC
Organism: Vicia faba; assembly: GCA_948472305.1. Lineage (NCBI taxonomy): Eukaryota > Viridiplantae > Streptophyta > Magnoliopsida > Fabales > Fabaceae > Vicia > Vicia faba. Next base: position 748,817,982 of record OX451740.1, on the reverse strand, counting down.
AAGAAATTTTGGCGATGTGGACCCGCGCCTTTTGTAATAGCTTAGAATCTTTTACTCTTCGCAATTTTTAACTGTTAATCAAAGCATGAAAGAATGAATGGACAAAAAATAAAAACAAGCGCTAGATCACCAATAACATGATAAAAGACAAAAATACATGAAAACGACACACAAATCACACACCACCCCTAGGGTACGCCTCACTGTTGCCTTGCCTCGAAAGGTGATCGTCGAGTAGAGGATGTCTTAGTAAGTCCTCATGTTCCGGGAACCTGGCATGAGGGTAGCTTCTAAGGTGTCTTCCCATTGCTCTGGTGATCACCATGTCCCGAACCTCGAATTGACCCGAACATCTCCAACGGTGGTGCTACCTACCTCTCAATGGTGGGATGGCACTACTTTAAAGGACATCTACACAGACGAATTCCTTAGGGTAGGTAGACGACTCTAGATACTTGCTCTAATTTCAAAAACAAATCAAAAAATACTTTTCACACCGACACCTTTTCAAAAAGCTTTCGAAAGCAATTTTTCAAACACTCTTGAGGACCGATACAAGAGTCGAACTGGAATTTTCAAAGAAACTTTTTTAAAAAACCCACATTGAAAAGCAAACAAACCATTTTTGAAAACACAAGTGAGCAAGTATCTAAGAGCCCATGGATAACCATGGATAGAAAGGGTGCTAACACCTTCCCTTTCTATAATCTACCTCCCGAACCGAGAGCAATCTCTTTAAGGAATTTTTCTGTGCTTTTGTCCTTTCCATTTGGAGAAAATAAAAGACGGTGGCGACTCTTGCTTCCGCGAAATTTCGCGAACCAGCGTTAAACAGTCAGTTCCAGATCCACCGATCATAGAACTGGCGACTCTGCTGGGGAATATACTTAAAGTGAGGTGTACCTTAGGGCTAGTTCATAACTGTGTTTTCAATTGTATTGACTTGTCTGCTTTAACTTTGTGGGTTGCATGGGAGTTACATAGATCCTAACCCGGATCTGGGGATACCCTGTTTAGGTAGCATAAGTTGTGAGGGACCTGTCCGGCGTAGACCGACACAGGTGAAGCAGTGGCTACGTTGGTGTGGCACCTTGGTCTGTACCGATATCCCTTGTGTTGCAACGAGGAGAATATGGGTCTTCTAAGGAGTCATTAAGCACCAACAACCTTAGAACCTTAATTGACACAACTTGGCCTTTAGAATTGTAGCAGTATGCTACGCCCATTGAGGCTAAACTCTCGTGATGGTTCTGGCCGCAAGAAAAGATTGCGATGCTGGAGTTATGACCGATTGAGGGTAGTCAATGATATTGGGATCCTCTAAGAACCCGGTTACTTTGATAGGACAGGTATGAACCAACAAACTGAAAGAGGGTAGTACCTAGACCTCATGTTGGCCTAAACTTTAAGGGCTTGCCTTGTGTGACTTGTGTGCCTTACCATGTTTGCCTTTGTATCTATTTGTGGTGTGCTTTATCATAACATCATAACATCATGAGCATTGCATGCATCCTGCATAAGGACTGGCCATTTCAAAGACAAGAGGGTTTCACCTTTGCTCTATTTTGTAGGACATTATGATGCATGTGCGAAGGAATACTATCCGGTTCAACTTTGTTCGTTCACCTGAGTTGCTTGATGAGTTGGTTAGCAGAATTCCAAATACCACTCCCTTCATTCAGAGGCATGGTTCTCTTCTCAGTTTAGTCACTGCAAAGCGGGATCAACATTTGATGAGTGTTCTGACCCAGTTCTATGACCCTCTGTACCAGTGCTTCACCTTTCAAGACTTCCAGCTGGTCCCTACCCTGAAAGAGTTCTCTGATTTGCTTGGTATCCCTATCTTGGATCAGACTCCCTTTACTGGTTGGGAAAAGACCCTCAGGCTTGAGGATGTTGTTGCAGCTCTTCCTTTGACCTATCAAGAGGTAACAGACAACTAGGTAACTAGAAGCGGAGTCAAGGGTTTCTTGGCCAAGTTTCTGATTGGTAAAGCTAACAGTTTCTGGAATGACCTGGACTTTAGGGCATATGAAGACATCTTGGCTCTCCTAATCTATGGGTTAGTCCTGTTTCCTAATCCTGACAACTTCATCAATGTCACGGCCATAAGGATCTTTATGTCTCAGAATCCTGTGCCCACTCTCTTGGGCGACATCTTGCAACAACTTCATGCTCGTACTACCCGAAGACGAGGAACCCTATGGTGTTGTATCCCTTTGTTGGTGAGGTGGTTTATTTCGCACCTCCCCAAGTTCGTACTGAAGAACCAAGAAGGAAGAGGTTGGGCTCATAGGTTAATGTCTCTCACCGACAAAGACATCATTTGGACTTGCAGAGGTTTGGATGAGATAGCTGTCATTGATCGATGCGGGGAATACCCTAATGTTCCTCTGATTGGTACCCAAGGAGGGATCTCTTACAATCCATGCCTAGCACTCCGTCAGTTTGGAAGAGCAAGGAGAGCAGGCCCCCATGAGATGTTGGTGCCTCACATCAGTTTTGAGTTTCAGGTGGATAGTGACGAGCTGCGTCGTAGGTTCATCAAGGCTTGGGACAAAGTTCATAAAGCTGACCCACAAGAGTTAGGGCCAAAGACTTCTTTACCTATGGAAGCCTACTACAAATGGGTTCGCATCCGTGCTCAGAAGCTAGGTATGCCGTATGAAGCTGTCAGACCTATCATTCTTGAGTCCCCTGACAAGGATGGTGTTCCTCCAACTGTCCTTCCTCCTCAGATACCTACTGATTATGAGACATTGAAGAGATCTTGGTCGCAACTGCGAGAAGAGTGGGATTCTTATCGGGAAAAGTTCAACGAGCAGGAATTAAAGATCCAGAAGCTGACAAAGCATTTGGAGAATGAGAGAGCTCTGAACGCCTACATCCGTACTGAGAAGAGGAGACCATGGGATCAATAAGGAGCTCCGGATGTTCTTTTACAGTTTTATTTCCCTTTTCAGTATTTCCTTTCATGTAACGCCTAAGGGCAACCTGTTGAATAATTTCAGTTGCCAAGTTGAATCTAATGAAGTGTGTTCCTTTTTGTTTACAAAGTTGATTCCCGATTGTCTTTGAAAACATAAATCATACGCATTCCATTCATCATGTGCATAGCAGGTTTTCTCCTTTTCAGGTTGCTTACCGTGCTTCGCTGTTTATTTCAGCATCATGAATCCCGACTCGTCATCAACTGAGACATCCATCAAAGCTCTTCAGGCGCAGAATGCGCAATTTCAGGAATTAATCAAGGGTTTGGCTCAAGGCCAAGAAGAGTTGAAAGCTCTGCTCCTGAAGAAGGAGAAGAAGAAGAAGAGAAGAACTGTTCTGTTTAGCTCGGGCCGAAGGTTTGGCAACACCTTGCAGAATGAAGAGGCTGGTTCTTCCATTGGCAAGAGTACTCCTCAAGCAGAAAAGGGTCCTAGTCCGGTAGTCTCTGACAACGAGACTGATTTTGATGAAGAGCAATATCCTCCGGCAGAAGACAGATACAAGCAACTGGAGGATAGGTTGAATGCTATGGAGATCCAACAGGTACCTGGGCTGGATTTTGGAGATCTGGGTTTGTCTACTGGTGTGATCATTCCTCGGAAGTTCAAAGCACCATCTTTCACTAAATATGACGGGGCATCTTGTCCCAAGCTACATCTCAGGTCCTATGTTCGGAAAATTCAACCGTACTCAGCGGATAAGAATTTGTGGATCCACTTCTTCCAGGAGAGTCTTTCAGGGACTCATCTCGAATGGTTCTACCAGCTGGATGGGACCAAAGTTCGTAACTGGGAGGAGTTGGCTACTGCTTTCTACAAGCAGTATCAATATAATGCCGACCTTGCCCCTACACGTACCCAACTCCAGGGTATGTCGTTAGGTTCAAGTGAAGGTTTTAAAGAGTACGCTCAAAAGTGGAGAGACCTGGCTGGCAGGGTGCAGCCTCCGTTGACTGATCGGGAGTTGGTAGACATGTTCTTGGGGACCCTATCTGGGCCGTTTTTCAACCATCTTATCGGGAATTCGTCTGCAGGGTTCACTGATCTGATTCTGACTGGAGAAAGAATTGAGGCTGGGTTGAAGTCTGGTAAGATTCCGAAGGGTGCATCGTCTAGTTCTGAGAAGAAACCCTTCAAAAAGGAGGCTAGTGCTGTATATGGTTCCAAGAGATCAGAGAGGACTGAGCGCCGCCAATCTGTCAGTGCGGTAATGATTGCTAAGCCTGCTGCCGCTCCTCGGCCAGCCAATCCTCAAAGGGCTGAAAGACCCCGGAGAGAGTTCACCCGGTTGAGTATGACTTTGTCGCAGATCTTGCCACAGTTGCTCTCAACCAACTTAGTGACTGTCAGAGAGGCGCCGAAGTTTCCAAATACTACATCTCCTAAGTACAACCCAAATGCTCGTTGTTCTTATCATTCTGATAGCCCGGGGCATGCCACTGATGACTGTTGGGCATTAAGGAGCAAGCTGCAAGATCTTATTGACGCCAAGGAGGTACAGTTTGAGGCATCTGAGAAGCCTAATGTAGTGACAGCTCCCCTGCCTGCTCATGGAGTGAATGCTATTGGGGACGAAGATGATTGGATCCAGACACGACTTGATCAGATAAACCTCATTGATGAAAAGAGACTTGCTGCTATCTGTCATGGTCAGACGTATCAGAAACGGATGATCAGGGCATTTAACAAAAAGGTCAGACCACAGGAGTATCAAGTTGGGGATCTGGTAATCAAGCGAATCATCCTTCCTCAGAGTGATCCGAGGGGCAAATGGACCCCTACGTACGAAGGGCCATTTGTGGTTAAACATGTGTTCTCAAGAGGAGCCATGATTCTGACCAACATGGATGGTGACGACCTTCCTCACCCCGCCAATGCAGACATAGTAAAAAGATACTACGCATGAAAAAAGACCCGCTAGGCTGACATGCCTAGGCAAAAATTAGGGCTTCCCGGCGAACCAAAAGGGTTCGGGCAAAATGAAGGGATGAAATAAAAAAACTGTACACCCGGCAAGTCGAAAACCTGAAAAGGCGGCTTGGGCAAAAATGGGTATCCCGGTGGACTGAAAACCCGAAAGGGCGGTCCAGGCAAAAATTAGGGATAAAAGCGTAATACTATGTCTCATTGATCACCTTGCATCCAGAATCCGGTATCTACATCAAGCTCAGACGGCATCGATCAGTCAGCTTCATCTTCGTTTAGGTCATCAAGTGATGAGACGCTCAGAGTTATAAAGGCAATAGCAGAGTTGAAACCCAGTGGGATCATTCATTTCACACAGCTGTTTTATTTTCTCTTGTACAAAAATTGTATAAACTCTTTTGTTCGGCGGCGTCCTCTTACTAGGACGTCAGCCTCTTGTACACAAAACGCCTATTTACAGGCCATTCAAAAATCAATACAAATATATTTTTCAGTTAAAAAGTGCCAACTGTTTTTCTTTTTCTGTTTTGTTTTGCGAAGAACGTCCAAGGTTCAATTTGTGATATATGCATTGACAATAATTTGCTAACTCATGAATATTTGCATACGAAACAAAGGATTAATTACAGGTAACGTTAGAAACAGGGGCAATAAAGAGTTGTCTAAGCAATCTAATTGTTCTGTCCTCCAAGGTATCAAGGTAGGTTCGACTGAAGAACATAACCGGTATACCTTAATTCCCCAGAGAGTACGTCAGCAAGTCAATACACTCTCCTCAAGCGAAGCTACTATCAACCTTAAGGAAGTTGAGTATCCTCCAACAGATCTCAACATTCCCCAGCAGCATATGTATTCTTAACAAGCATCCCCGGCAGTCTTGGTCTAAAGATTGTTCCCCGGCGGCATATCAACATTCAAAGGAATCACTTCCCTCGCAGTTCAAAACTTCCCCAGGAAAGTCCAATCCAGTTCCCAAGGAAAGTTGGAATCCATCTCCCCAAGCAGTAAGCTTATCCCCAGTAGATTCTGGAAGCTTGTTCCTCACAGAGCACGAACGCGTCTCCCGGCTTTATTCAAAGACTTATTTCCTTACCAGGATATAACTGGGTTATCCTCAGCCAAAAGCCATGGAAAGAGCGTCCTCGACACAGTCTTCTTACCCCCAGCGAAGTCTATGCACACTTCCAACACAATAAAGGTATCCCCAGCAAGGTATTATCAACATGCAACAAAGTATCTTTCTCCCCACAGAGTATCGCTTCCCAGCAAGATCGTCAGGGCACTTTTCTCCCCGCAGAATATTCCATTCGCCAAGTTTATTCCCCAACGGAGTTATCTTCTCCTACCGGTATTCTTGCAATCATCATCCCCAGCGGAAGTAAAAGCTTATTCTTCAACATCAGCCCAGGAGTGACTTCCCGGCACCCGTCAAGGATTTACTTTCCTAGACGAAAACATACATAAACATCACATACATCATTATAGCATGCATGTACGCATCATATCTTACAAATCTCACTTATGTTGAGAACATCATTGCTTGGTCCATATTATGCATTGCATATGACTGACCTTTACCTTTCAGGAAAGATTCAGCTAAATCCTCAATCATGTCTCAAGACTCTAAGACCTTATCTGGTTCAGTTAAATCAACTCCAAAGATTTCTCTGGTTATTATCCAATCAAAGGCCTTCTCTGGTCCAGTTAAATCGACCCCAAACATATTTTTCTGATAAAGACCCAGTTGAAGACATTCCAAGACTTAGACCGGTTCAGTTAATCGACTCCAAAGATTTCTTATCCAGTCCAAGGCTTTCTCTAGTCCAGCTAAGTCGATCCCAAACAGATTTTTCTGATGAAGACTCAGTAGAAGTTATCACAGGTTTTTCTCAAACGTCCGCTTTTGAGATTATAATTGCCTATTGGTTCTCTCCCCAATGTTGCGGAGACGATAATTCCATTCCAGGTTTTTCTCAAACGTCCGCTTTTGAGATTATAATTTCCTATGGTTCTCTCCCCAATATTGCGGAGACGATAATTCCATCCCAGGTTTTTCTCAAACGTCCGCTTTTGAGATTATAATTTCCTATGGTTCTCTCCCCGGTGCTGCGGAGACGATAATTCCATCCCAGGTTTTTCTCAAACGTCCGCTTTTGAGATTATAATTTCCTATGGTTCTCTCCCCAATGTTGCGGAGACGATAATTCCATTCCAGGTTTTTCTCAAACGTCCGCTTTTGAGATTATAATTTCCTATGGTTCTCTCCCCAATATTGCGGAGACGATAATTCCATCCCAGGTTTTTCTCAAACGTCCGCTTTTGAGATTATAATTTCCTATGGTTCTCTCCCCGGTGTTGCGGAGACGATAATTCCATCCCAGGTTTTTCTCAAACGTCCGCTTTTGAGATTATAATTTCCTATGGTTCTCTCCCCAATGTTGCGGAGACGATAATTCCATTCCAGGTTTTTCTCAAACGTCCGCTTTTGAGATTATAATTTCCTATGGTTCTCTCCCCAATGTTGCGGAGACGATAATTCCATTCCAGGTTTTTCTCAAACGTCCGCTTTTGAGATTCTAATTTCCTATGGTTCTCTCCCCAATCCTGCGGAGATGATAATCCCATTCCAGGTTTTCTCAATGATTGCTATTGAGGTTGTAATCACCTATGGTTCTCTTCCCGATACTGCGGAGATGGTATTTCCCACCAAGATTCTCTCAACAACTGCTGTTGAAGCTGAAGTTATCCAAGGTTCTCTCACCGTTCATGCTGAGGTAGTAACCATCCCTGGTTCATTCATCACCTTTTGAAGATCCAGATTTAGCTCCTGTAACCAGTCAGAACATATCTACACAAAGCATCTGAAGACCAGATCCTGCAACATGTCAGGTACTCATTTTTCTTTTGCAGGTACGCAAGTTCTCGCAAAGGAATCTCTTACGCGATCAACATCCAGATGGCATCTATAAGCCCATCCACCTTCCAGCATCTCTCAGCATGGCATCTGTAAGCCCATTCCCATCATCACACTGCTACTATGTGAGCACAAATTTCTGGGCACTCTAGTGTTCAATCATCTTCTACCCTCAGATTACGAAAGGCACGTCAGCCAATCTGCATCCTCAGGTCTAAGAAGATTGAACAGGGGCAACTGTTGTACCCCAAAATTTTCCCTCCCATATTCTTCAAGAATTGCAAAGTCAAGCCTCAAAATCTCCCCAAGGGTTGCACAGTTCAAGAGCCTCCTGAACAGTCAAAATTAGGGTTTTTGTCCTGATCAAGAAAATGAAGTTTCCAAAGGTCCAATCAAGTCTCATATGCCAATAAATATGGTCAAGCATCCTCATACAAAGTTTCAAGATTTACAGCACAAAATTGCACAGTCAAAACCCTAATTGCACTACAGTCAACTGTAGGGGCAAAATGGTCATTTGACAGTCAAAAGCTCAAATTTTTGGTCAACATCTCATTTTGAAGCCACAAACATCATTTGATCAATGCTTGATCATGATTCTCAAAGCTTGGCTCAAAAATCATCAAGATGCAAAAGTTTCCTTATTTGGACAGCTGAAAAAGTCAACTGTAAATTGACCAGGGCATAACTTTCACATGGATCATCAGAAAAATTCCATCCAAAGCTCATTTTGAGGAGAAAGACATTTCCTACAACTCATCTTCATACTTCAAGTCCAAGAAATGCTCTCACAAAAAGTTATCAATTTCAACATTATAGGTCATTTTCAAAAGTCAACAAAAAGGGACTTTAAGTCAAAGGCCATAACTTGAGATTGGTAAATCAAAATGACATGGGACCAAAGGAATTGGTTAGGGGACTCAAAGACCTTTCCAAAATGTCCAAGAACATGAGCAAAGCTTAAAAATTGAGCAAGTTATGCCTTGTGGAAGTTGGGAAATTTTTGGATATTTTGAAAAGTCAACATTGATTCAAATGACCTAAAATTGCTAATGGGCCTATTTTTCTTCCACAATTCATCATCCAAGGAATGTGCACGACCATTAGGCCCAAAGTGAAGTTTTTCTCCATTTTTATTTATTTATTTGGATTTTTTATTATTAATAATTCATTTAATTAAATAAAATACATGAAAAATACAAAACTAATGAAATAAAATCTTTTTGTGCAGAAAACACTCTCATTGGACACTCAAGATTCGTGCATAATCATTTGTGGAAAGTTTTGTCATGATTTGATACCAAATAGCATGGAAAATATTGGAAAAAAGATCTTGAAAAATCAAATCTCCCAAACCATGAATGCAATGGATTTTGATCAAGTTTTTTGACCTAATTCACTCCATACATAAGCCTGATCAAAACCCTCATGCTCATTGACAAAAAGCTGCGCAAGAACCTGGAAAACAAAGTTTGACTTTTTGCTTAAAGAACTCAATTCTGAAAACCTATTTGCAGGTCGTTTCAAGCCAAAAGAATCATCCCATCACCTTCCTAGGACATCACTGATCCTAACTGAATAGATTTTCACGTCCCTCGCACCTTGAAACGGTATACATAAGTCAAGCTTTTTCCACTTTTTCTCATAATCGTATTTTACATTCTATGCATATTCATGGCATTTTATTTATAGATTCATGCTCAGTGATGTGTTTTAAAGCTAACCATATGATTTGATTGGATTTTTATGCACTGTATGCAAAGATGCCATGGGCGATGTTTAGGGTTTTCAGAACCTCAAATTGGGTTTTTTTAATCAAGGAAAAATTGGCATCCAAGACTTAGACCATTGAATCAAGCATGGTTGGACGATCAGGAATCCACCCTCGCGCCTAATTTATGATGATCCCTGGGCTATTCGCTATTTTCCAGAAAATGGCCTAAGGGAACACTTGAAAAACCGTTGCTTATTATGTTTGTGTTTCAGGAAAAAATAAAACAATGAGGAAGATGACTCGGTGGCAGGCGATGGTTGGCTGGTTTGAAAGTTCGCGCGAAAAGTATCATTAACGCATTGTTTTGTTTTATTATATTTATTTGTTATTTAATCTACAAGTTAACAACACAGCTCCACTGGCAAGCGCGTTGATTGGTAAACCATAGGACCTGGGTTCGAGCCCCAGGTCCTCACCCCCTTTCATATTTTTCTTCATATAATGTTCAAGTGCAGATTCAATGTATTGGACTACCATACACGCTTCCATCTAACGCGCCACTTGGCCAACAATGCTAATCCAAGGGACCAGACTTGATGGACACCATAGGCGTTAGTCAAGAGAGCTACAGGCTAGCCACGAAAGTCAAAAGGGCCTCAGAATCTTGGGCCAAATTGCTAAAGGAAACCTCCAAATTAGGGGCAGACCCCCTTAGGTTTGCAAATCCATTTTATTTCTTTATTTTTTTTTATTATGTTTATTTTCTTTTAATTTTTATTTTTAATTAATTCAAATATTTTTCATAATATATAAAAAAACACATAAAAAAAATCAGAAAAGAGAAAAATATAATAAATATTTTATTTTAGTATTTTTATAAATAAATTACATTAATTGATTAGTTTTAAATTTAGGTTTTAATTTTAACATTTTTCACTAAAAATCTAAAAAATATAGAATTAGGGTTTATGATAATTTTTACTCCTTTTTATTTTTCTTTCATAATAATTAAAATATTAAATATTTATTTTTGTAATTAAATTGCATGTAAATTAATTAGGGTTAATTTTAGGTTAAAATATAATCTTCTTTTTAATAAATTAAAAACCACTAGAATTAGGGTTAGCATTTATTTTAATTAATTATTTTTCCCATTAAACATAAAATACCAAAAAATACCAAAAAAAAAGCAATTTCTGTTCTTTTTAATTAATTAATTTCATCACTTAATTTAATTTTGCAAAAAAGGGTCCAACGCCCTCGTTTCTAATTTAAATTTAATTCGCATATTTATTTTTATTCTTTCTTTTTTTTTTTGATGTATCTCTCCCAAGGCCTTGTAAATTAATTTCTCGCACTTTTATTTTCTTTATCTTTACTTTCTTTATTTTTCTGTCAAATCGGGTTCAAGAAATTTTGGCGATGTGGACCCGCGCCTTTTGTAATAGCTTAGAATCTTTTACTCTTCGTAATTTTTAACTGTTAATCAAAGCATGAAAGAATGAATGGACAAAAAATAAAAACAAGCGCTAGATCACCAATAACATGATAAAAGACAAAAATACATGAAAACGACACACAAATCACACACCACCCCTAGGGTACGCCTCACTGTTGCCTTGCCTCAAAAGGTGATCGTCGAGTAGAGGATGTCTTAGTAAGTCCTCATGTTCCGGGAACCTGGCATGAGGGTAGCTTCTAAGGTGTCTTCCCATTGCTCTGGTGATCACCATGTCCCGAACCTCGAATTGACCCGAACACCTCCAACGGTGGTGCTACCTACCTCTCAATGGTGGGATGGCACTACTTTAAAGGACATCTACACAGACGAATTCCTTAGGGTAGGTAGACGACTCTAGATACTTGCTCTAATTTCAAAAACAAATCAAAAAATACTTTTCACACCGACACCTTTTCAAAAAGCTTTCGAAAGCAATTTTTCAAACACTCTTGAGGACCGATACAAGAGTCGAACTGGAATTTTCAAAGAAACTTTTTAAAAAAACCCACATTGAAAAGCAAACAAACCATTTTTGAAAACACAAGTGAGCAAGTATCTAAGAGCCCATGGATAACCATGGATAGAAAGGGTGCTAACACCTTCCCTTTCTATAATCTACCTCCCGAACCGAGAGCAATCTCTTTAAGGAATTTTTCTGTGCTTTTGTCCTTTCAATTTGGAGAAAATAAAAGACGGTGGCGACTCTTGCTTCCGCGACATTTCGCGAACCAGCGTTAAACAGTCAGTTCCAGATCCACCGATCACAATGTATGATATGCAAAAGAGAGTTTTATTTGATTTTCAAGGAACTCAAGATATTAAGTTGTAAACATCAAAGTATGAAGACAAAAGATGAATTTTAAATTGGCTCCAAACATTGATCAAGTTATCATCAAGATCAATCATCCATTTTGGTGGATTAGGGTTTTCGCCCTATCAACACCCAAGATCCATTGAGCTTGATGAAACTTGTGATGTTTACAAAGAAAGACCTCCAAATTCCTTCAAAGTCAAGTGAAAAGGGTTTTATGGATGCATGAATGCATGGCTATGCAACAACCACAAGCAAGGTCACAAATAAAGTCGAAAGGTTCAACGTCACGAGCATGGAGTCAAGGTAAGGAACACCCCCAAGGTATGTACTAACGGTTTAATCACACCTGTAGAACAAGGTTCTAAGAGTTCCCGGAGTCTACATTCCTCCTTCGGATATTACCAACGTCTTGATTACTCAATAATCAGCAATATTCTCAAGAGAAACTCATCCGAGCGTAGCATCGCGTAACAATTACTTCCGGATTACTCCGTTATAATCTCCGCGCTACACCTAAAAGGCCAAGATGGGTTAGGGTTCTACGGTTCTCAGCTTCTCTGGCTCCCAGGTCGAAAATAATAATGTCTTCCCGATTACTCGGTAAACAAATATTACGTTCAAAAGGGCCTTCCACTGAGTGGGGGATCTCATGCCTCCTTCTTCGGGATTACTCCCTCAAAGTTAACATGACTATACCGCCCGTCCTATTCCTAAGTGTAACTTAGTCCGGGTATAGGACTTGTCCTTTGTAAATATTATCAACACCCAAATAATCATAATATATACATATAATCAAACAATCAAATAATGATAAAACAGATAAAACAAATTAGGCTTAACCCACTTAAGGATGGACCAGCAAGAGGTCAATATGTCCCCAGCAGAGTCGCCAATTCTGTAGCGATGAAAATCGGAGATCAAGCTATTAATTAACTTGACTCGCAAAAGCAAGAGTCGCCACCGCGCTTTATTATTTCCAAGGGAAAAGGGAAAAGAGCGAAATAAAACCCTAGAATATGCAATGTGAAATAATACTTAAAAGTAATAAAATACAATGCGTTTTTGAAAGAGATCGAGAGTTCGGGGGTTGGTTATACAATGGGAAGGTATTAGCACCCAATGCATCTGCGGTACTCCGCAGGAACCTTTTGAAGTATCTGTTTTTGGTTAAAATTGTTTGTGTTCTGGACTGGGCCCGACAGGCCCAAAAGCATTACTAAGGCCCAGTCCAAAGGGACTCACTAAGGACCACACTGGGCAAGGGGGGCCACGTCCATGCCCGACACCCTGATGTCCACCTCGACATCTCGGTGTCCAGCCCTACGATGAAGTCCTGCTCGACATCATGCCATCCAGCTCTGTCCTGGCTTCCAGCTCGACACTCACCGTCCAGCTCGAGGTTTTGGCATCGAGCTCGGCACCGTGTTGCGCAGCTCGACATGATCACGAGCTAACTTGCTAGGGCAGACTTAGTCCTCTATTGCCCCAACGATACTCCGGAAAGACCGCGTCTCCGTCCGCCCGCACTTCATGCAGCATATCCAGGAAGGGGACCACGTGCTGGTCCCCACTACCCACGTAGAACCTGGCAGTTCCTCCATTGGGCCAAATCCACCCGGCCCAATGAAGGAACCTTGGCCCAGCGCTGGGGGCTATAAATACCCTCTGTTTCCAGAGGGTCAGGTAATCATCATTTCTAACCTCAACTCTATTATCTGCTAGTACTCCCACTGACTTAAGCATCGGAGTGCCTTGCAGGTACCCCCCCTCCTCGTTCTAAAAGCCTTCAGCTCGGAGCAGCCGTGACGGTCCAAACCTTCTGATCAGGTCAGATCAGTGGCGCCGTCTGTGGGAATCAGCTTCCCCGTCTAACGAACAGTTTCAAAGACCAAAGCTCAATCCATTCACTGTCATGGCCTCTCCAACTCGTGAAGAACAACACACTCGCGTCCTCGACGTCAACAACGGTCCCGCGGACAAGAATGGGCACCTGGACAATCCCAGTGGTGCCGGCCACAATGCCGCCCCCCTGACAACCGCCCCTGGACCTTCCACCCGCAGGGACGGGAACACTGCGTCCTCCTCGACAACTCCCCCAGGACTCGAAGACGATCCGGAGGCTCTCGCCTATCGCCAGGCTGCCCGGTTCTATGAAGTCCAAGCCCCTGCCGGGGCAGATGCCACAGCTCAGGCACTGTTCGCTGCCATCAACCAGACGAACTATCTCCTGTTCGCACAAGGAGAAAGACTTAGGGCACTGGAAAATGATCGACGCCCCCCGAGGAGACATCAAAGGCCACCATCTCCACTTCCTCGGGTCGAAGAAGTTCGACACCCTACTCCCCCGCGGAGACATTACAGGGAAAACTCTCGGAGCCCCTCTCCCGCACCAAGGCAGAGGCGGCCCCAGTATGAAAGACAGCCCGTCATTCCTGCCGAAGAGCCCGTTCGCGACCCATCAAGGCATGACCGGAGGCACAACAGAGACGGACATGTGACCTTCGCCCACCGAACGTCACGTTCAAGGGAATCCCAGCACGAGCAACGTGCCCGACACAACTACAGGACCCTTTCTCTTTCTCCAGAAAGGAGCGACGAGGACGACCCCCGCGGTCCCCTGTCGCAGGCCATCATGGACGCACCTATTCCCCCGGGAATGGAGAAGCCCCCACACCTAAAAGAGTATGATGGAGTGGCAGACCCAGTCGACCACATTGACGGGTTCGAGGCCATGCTCCACTATCACAACGTCGGGGGGCCCATCAAGTGCCGTCTCTTCCCAACAACCCTCAGGAAGGCGGCCATGGACTGGTACAAGGGACTTGCCCCGGGCTCCATCACCTCGTGGCGGAACTTGAAAAACCAGTTCATCAGTTCCTTCACAGCGTCTCGTCGCCACCCAAAGACTGAGGCAGCCCTCGAGGCCATCATTCAAAGACATGATGAGACCTTGAGGGAATTCATCAACCGCTTCAACCGGGAAGCAATACAGGTCCCCTGCGCGGACCACATGAAGAGGTATTTGCTGGAGAGGGGCCTCCTCCCCGGCACAGAATTCAGGAAAGCTGTGGGCATTGAGCCACCTGCAACTTTTGACGCTCTCCTCGACAAAGCTCGAGCATATATGGATTATGAGGAGAGAGAAGCTGCCAACAGGGCACGGGACTCCAGGGCCCGCAACCATGGAAGCAGCTCGAGACAAGACCCTCCTCCCCGACGCACCGGAGAGAAGAGGAAGGAAGACAGACCCCGGGAGGTCCAGGAACAAAGGGGCCCCTCGGGCAGGTTTACTGAGTACACTCCGCTCACAGCTTCCCGCGAGCGTATTCTGGCGGAGTGTGCAAGCACAGATTTTAAAGACGGTGGCGTCAAGCGTCCCCGACCAGCTCCTGCCAAGCCAGGAGTAGACAAAAACAAATACTGTCAGTACCATAGGAGTCATGGTCACTTGACAGAGGACTGCGTCCACCTGAAGGATGCTATTGAAACCCTCATCAAAGGAGGGAGACTTGCACAGTACAGGAGAAACGACGCTCCCCGTCGTGAAGCCCGCGAGGCAAAGGAGCCCGAAGAAGATGCCCGACCATCTGACGAGTCGGTGCCAATCCAGACCGCCTTCTCGATAACCAGGCCCGAGGATTTCGAACTTCCCGAGCTCCTGCAGGAGCCCCTGACTACACACAGCAGGTGGGAATACTTCCCCTCCGCCATGGTCATCAACGGGGGCGGGTTCAGCGACCTCACCATCAATTCAGCCAAGAGGAAGTTGGACGAACTGGTCGACAAAGCTCCTCCTCAAACTGTGACTTTTGAAATGGTGAGGGGCAGATCAGAGCCTATCACATTCTACTTGGAAGAGCTCCCCGGCGGAGCACCAAACGCAGTCATCCCCTTGCTGATAAGGGCAAAGATGGCCAATTTTGACGTGCATCGCATTCTGGTCGACGAAGGGAGTTCCGTCGACGTGATGTACACCCAGCTGTTCCGGACCTTACAACTGGACGACTCCCATCTGTCTCCATATATAGGTTCGGACCTTCAAGGCTTCAACGGCTCGACGTCCAAACCTTGGGGATATGTCGAGCTCCTCGTGACATTCGGGGAAGATACTGCTACAAGACAGGTGAAGGTCCGCTTCCTCGTCATTGACTGCCCATCCCTGTACAATTGCATTCTGGGGAGGCCGACATTGGCGGAACTGACAGCGGTCCCCTCAACTGTCCACCTAAAGATGAAGTTCTATACCAAGAGGGGGAGGGTAGCCACCATCCAGGGCGACCTCGCTGCTGCCCGCCGGTGCTTCAACGCCGCTTCAAGGGGTCGGGATACTGTCGACGTAGGTCCCAGCACTAGGCCCATCAAGAAGACAAAGCAAGAGCCCGACACAGCATCTCCTGAGGTAGAAGTTCAGAAGGCTCCCCCAAAGGTCGACTCCATTGCGCTCGACGCCCGTTTTGACCAAGATGAACCGGCCAGCAGCGAGCAAATCCCCCTCCGACCTATTCCGGACGGTGATTTCGAACTCGTTCCCCTCGGAGCAGACCCGACCAAGGGAGTGAAGATCGGCAAGGACCTCCCCGACTTGGCCAGGAAGCAAATCAAGGCCTGTCTGCGCGAGAATGCTGATCTCTTCGCCTGGAGCGCTGCAGAGATGCCCGGACTCGACCCTGAGGTCGCCTGTCATCACCTCGCCATTGATCCAGCCGCCAAGGCAGTAGTACAACGTAGGCGTAGGCAGTCTCCAGAAAAAACGGAGGCTGCTGAAAAAGCTGTAAAAGACCTCTTAGAGGCAAATTTTATTTCTGAAGCCCGGTATTCCACCTGGCTGTCAAATGTTGTACTTGTCAAAAAGAATAATGGAAAATGGCGAATGTGTGTTGATTATACCGATCTCAATCGGGCCTGCCCGAAGGATGCTTTTCCTCTACCAAACATTGATATGCTGGTCGACAACTCGGCCGGCTACAAAACTTTGTCGTTCATGGACGCATACTCGGGATACAATCAAATCCCAATGGCTCCGGGCGACAAACGCTGCACGGCATTCATGACCAGCTCGGGCAACTATTACTACAACGTAATGCCCTTCGGACTAAAGAATGCCGGCGCGACGTACCAACGCATGATGAACAAGGTGTTCAACAAACAGATCGGCGACATGCTCGAGGTATATATGGACGACATGATCGTCAAATCTCGAGCAGACACCGATCACGCATATCATCTCAAGACTGTCTTCGCCCAAGCAAGACAATGCAAAATGAGGTTCAACCCCGAGAAGTGCACATTTGGGGTTAAGGCAGGAAAGTTCCTCGGATTCTATCTAACAGAACGAGGCATTGAAGCCAACCCCGACAAGTGCCGAGCGTTTGCCGACCTCCCGACTCCGACGTCGAAGAAGTCGATACAGATAATGAACGGCATGTTGACATCACTTTCGCGCTTCGTCGCGAAGTCAGCTCAGCACGCCCTTCCCTTTTTCAAACTCCTTCGAAAGGAAGCAGCCTTCGAATGGACCGAGGAATGCGAACACGCACTTCGCCATCTGAAGCAGAGCCTGTCTCAACCGCCCGTGCTGTCTCGACCTGATGACAACGAGCCACTTTACCTATACTTGGCAGTTTCAAACGAAGCCATCAGCGCAGCTCTTGTCCGCGAGACTCCCGACGGGCAGAAACCTGTCTACTTCACAAGCAAAGCCTTACAAGGCCCCGAGAGCAGATATCAACAGATAGAAAAGGTTGCACTGGCCCTCGTCAATGCTGCGAGGAGGCTCAGGCACTAGTTTCTAGCACACACCATCATCGTGCGAACTGATCAACCGGTGAGACAACTTCTGGGTCGGCCAGATATGGCGGGCAGAATGCTGAAGTGGTCCCTGGAACTCTCTGAATTCGACATTCAATACGAGAGCAGGAAAGCCCTGAAAGCACAGGCCCTGGCCGACTTCGTCGCCGAGATGACCTCCAACGACATTCCCCCGGGAAAGGAACACAAGTGGACCATCTTCGTCGACGGAGCCTCCAGCTCGTCCGGAAGCGGCGCAGGGATCCTCCTGGAAAACGAGGAAGGGGTGGTGATCGAGCACTCCTTGGTTCTCTCCTTCCCGACATCAAATAACCAGGCAGAATACGAAGCCCTGCTCGCGGGACTGAGATTGGCCGAGGACCTAGGAGCCCGCGAAGTTCAAATTTACACCGACTCGCAGCTCGTCGCTTCCCAAGTACAAGGAAGCTACCAGGCCAAGAATGACAACCTCATTGAGTACTTGAACTTAGTCAAAAAGCACATGGCAAAGTTCGTACGAGCAGAAATCTCTCATGTTCCCCGCGAGCAGAACACGAGGGCGGACATATTGTCCAAACTCGCGAGCACACGAAAGAAAGGCGGGAATAAATCCGTCATCCAGGAATCTCTGGCACGGCCGAGCATTGAATCACCCTTGACTACTGTCGAGGTTCATGCTATCGGGGACGCCACGTCTTGGATGACCCCGGTCTACAATTTCCTTACAAAGGGAGAACTCCCGACGAACCAGGCCGACGCAGCCACAATAAAGCGGCGAGCTTGTTCTTACGTTGTTCTCGAACAGAAATTGTACAGAAGGGGATTCTCCATTCCCCTCCTGAAATGCATTGACGAGTCATCCATCCCCGACGTACTGCGGGAGATACACGAAGGTATCAACGCCCAGCACATGGGCGGTAAATCCTTGGCAAGGAAGGCCCTCCGAGCAGGATACTACTGGCCGACGATGCAACAGGACGCCAAGGAACACGTGAAAAAATGCGACAAGTGCCAGAAGCACGGGGATATGCACCTCGCTCCCCCACACGAGCTGAGCACCTTGTCATCCCCATGGCCGTTCGCCTGGTGGGGCATGGACATCCTCGGACCCTTCGTGCAAGGGACCTATCAGAACAAGTTCCTAATCGTCGCCGTGGATTACTTCACAAAATGGATCGAGGCCGAGGCCCTCGCGAAAATCACCTCACATAACATCCTCCGTTTCTACAAAAGAAACGTGCTCGCCAGGTTCGGAATTCCGCAGGCACTGGTGACCGACAACGGCACCCAGTTCACCGACCACGGATTCCGAGACTTCGTCACCAAACTGGGGACCAAACATCACTTCACATCGGTCGAGCACCCTCAGACCAACGGGCAAGCCGAAGCTGCGAACAGAGTCATCCTCCGAGGGCTCAAACGTCGACTCGGCGAAGCCAAAAGAGGATGGGTCGAGGAGCTCCACAGCGTCCTGTGGGCATACCGCACCACACCCCATTCAACGACGGGTGAAACACCATTCCGACTAACGTACGGCACCGAAGCTGTCATCCCAATCGAAATCATGGAACCATCCCGACGAACGGAGGAACCCCTCGACGAAGAAATGAATGACGAAGCACTAAGGGATGAACTCGACCTAGTCGAGGAAATCCGATCGGGGGCTGCCCTGCGTGAAGCAACCCTAAAACAGCGAGTGGCTCTACGCCACAACGACAAGGTCATCAAGCGCGAGTTCGAAATAGGCAGCCTGGTACTACGCAGAAACCAGAAAGACTCCCGCGAGGGGAAGTTGGCCGCGAACTGGGAGGGACCTTACCGCGTCCACGGCACCACGGGTACCGGGGCGTACTACCTCGAGCAGTTAGACGGAGAGCCATTACCAAGACCCTGGAATGCTGCTAAGTTGAAGCAGTACTATAGTTAAAAGCTGTCAACACCTAGGACCCTCGACCAAAAGCAACCATGCTCGGGCAACGAGGAAAAACGTCCAACTTCGTTTAAGGCTAAGGTACAGGCCGACACACGACCAAAATGGCACGGCATCGCGCGGTAGACGTTGACGATCTATAGTGCCCGACGTGGACAGCTATACCGAGCACCACCGTCGTTGTACCCATAAGGCAGAACACCCAGCTCGCGATGGGCAGTTCACGCCAAGGGCGAATCGTCCCTACGGGCTCCACGCCCGACTGAGCAACCTCGCTCCGAAATACCCGACATTCCATCAAGAATAACGGGACATCTACAAGGGTCAAAACAAAATCTCTCCCCTCGAGCGAAACACTCAAGCAACCCCGGCCAACCGAAATTGGATCGAGGTTGCGCACAAACGGAGTCGAGCATAGTCGCTCGCCAAATCAAAGCCACCTACGGGCACTCATCGGGCCCGGGACGAGCTAAATTCATACAAGCATGTCAGTTCATACAAGGGCAGAAAATCCAAAATAAACAAGGTATAAACGCCCGAAGGCAACAAAGCAATATTAAACCGACCAAGAAGGCCGGCGATGTTCATACATGCAATAAACGGGCACGCAGGCCCAAAGAATACAAATTCAAATATCAAAGGCACGCAGGCCCGCTATCCAAAGAATACAAATCAAACTTCTACATTATCACCACCGTCGACGCTGGGAGAGTCGGGCGGGGGAATGATCGCGCCACCGACAACCCGATGGGTGTGCCCGATGCCCTCGGTGACCAGGCCGGGATTTAGCAATGAGAGCTGGTCGACTGCAGAGTTGAACCCGTCTTCCAGGGCACCGACTGCGTCCTCCTCGAGGTTCCGGATATGGGCAATAAGCTCAGCCCGACTCTTCAAAGCCATTAGATCCTCGGGCTCGTCTTCGGCGGGTTGTTGCACAGCATTCAGTTCCTCGACCTGCTTGCCCAGGCGTTCGACTTCAGCAGCCAAACGATCCCTGTCGGTCCGGAGCAACTCCCCCTCCTCGGTCAACCGCCCCGATTTCTCCTTTTCCAAGGTCAGCGCCTCCCTCTCGGCGTCAAGTATCACGGTCTGCTCTTGGAACATCCCCTCGGAGCGTTCCAGAGCGACCTTCAACTTCCTTGAGCTCGCAGCCAAGGCCGCCTTCTCCCGCTCGAGCTCTTCAACACGAGCAGCATCCCCTGCGTCTTCAGACAATACCAGAGCCATTTCAGCCATTTTAACCAGCCCGTCCACGCTGGCGACCAGCCGCGACTTCCTCTCCTCCTTAGTCATCCTCTTGATGGCCTCGGCCTCATGAACGACCACGGTCGGAGGGAACCGCTCAAAAAAGCCCTCCTCCTCGAAGCAAGGGGGGAAGGCAAAGGATTGAACAGGGCCGGTATCTTCCCCGACATTCGAACCGCCTTCCACGCGGGTCCTTTTCCTCTGGATCAAAATGGCACTGGCATCAATCTCCTCGACATCCGGATCCGATGCCGCTCCCGAGCTCGACGTCGAATCCACCCTCACCGGCGGAGGAACGGCCGTGCTCGGCGGTGGTCCCATTCTCGTCAATTGCGGGGCAGGCACGACCTTCTTGTTTCGCCTCTGGCCGGTTGACAATTTCAGGAGCCTCTCGTGTCGGCTGGCCATCGTACCTGCACGAAGTAAAAGAAAAGTCAATATCGAGCAAAACGCGTAAACAAATGACGAGTAAAGAATTTCAAACAAACAACCTAACAGGCGGGCTGCCTCCCTATAGGTCGAGCATTCCACCAACGCCTTTGTATCGATCGGGCGAGCCTCGAATGTCGGGTAACCGTCCTTGTCGAGGATATCATTCCCTTCCCGTGTAACCCACTGGGCGGGATGAAAATCGTCGACAAAGTTGCAGAGAGCCGCATACGCCCGTTGATCCTCCGTGCACATGTCCCCGACTGCCGTATGGAAGTAGCCGGTTCCATGCTGGAAGTGTCGAGACATCCAGTACACCGGGAACTTAGCCCGACGTCCTAACACGGGGCTCCCGTCATCGGTCAACATTGCTTCCCCGTCATCATCGCTGACCGGCCCTTCCTCCTCGAAGAGGGAATCTACAGCAGAGTCGGTGATAGGGTGTACCACATACCACTTATCCTTGAACCCCCTCACAGAGTCCATGTACATCCTAAACAGTCTCCTCGACTGCTTCAAGGACACCCAGCTGTGCTTCCCTCCTCGGGACTGACGCTGTAGGTGGAAGACCCTAAAGAAGAGAGGGATGGTCGCCCCTATCCTTAAGTAGCGGCACGTCAGCTCAAACGCCCGGATGAAGGCGAGAGAGTTAGGGTGTAGCTGGGACGGGGCCAGCTCCAAATGCGTAAAAACCCCGGTCTCAAAGTCTGTGAAAGGCAGCCGCAAACCCAAATCTTTAAACGCGATCTCGTACATCGCAAAGCTGTAGTCCAGGTACATCGAACAAATTCTGGCGTTGGTCGACGGCAGCATGACCTCGAAATTCGGCTGAAAGTCGGGCTGGTCCTGCCCCTCTTCGATAGCGATGAACGGATGTCGGTCATCCCGACTGTATATCGACGCCGTCCCCCGAGGCTCGGCGCCCACCCATTCCAGCGATGGGTCGGTCACAGTGTCTATAAGGCTGGCCGACTCGTCGGCACTTTGTTCTTCGCTGTCACGACGACCGGAGGAGCTCGGCTCATCCGCCATGGTTACCTGCAGAGCACGGGAAACCAATCAGATTGAGCATGAAGCCCTATGCTCGACATAATCATGTCGTCCATACACTACCACAAGTCCATTTTCACAAGTGGATGCCTCCCCGACTCTCCTGAATCCAGTGTTCTTCCACAAACCAACTGCGCGGCCACTCTTCAAGCACGTCGATCCGGGGTATGAACATGGAGAGCCGCATCATGAAGCCCACGGCCACGACCATAAACATACCGGGCACCGGCATGAGTCAGGCGCCCAGGATCATGAAGACCCCGGGCAGCTCTGAAGTTTTTCACCTAAAACTAAGAATATGTCGGCCACAAGTATGCGTTTGCCGGTCCTAGACATAAATCTGTCGGGCAAAACACGAGTTTACCGGGCTAATCCCACATTAACGGTCCTAAAACATCTACAATTTCCTAGAATCATGCATTCTAAAACAAAAAAATAAAGAAAATGGATCACTTACTTGGATCAAAGTTGGGATTTGGCTAAGAAATGAAGAATCTGAGACGGGAAATCACGGTTGGAGAGAGTGTTGAGAGTTGCAACGAAGAGAGCACGGAGAACAGAAAGCGTATTATGGGGCCCAAAGACCCTATTTATAGGGATGACGTGGAATACCAAACGTCACCTCGTTCAGCCACGGACTCCGTCTCCTCGACGCACTGCACCCAACGCAATGATGGCCCTACCCCCCTAGGGTGGCGGCACAACTCCCGAAAGATGCCTCATGTGCTCGACTGACGCGCCCGGTACGGATCCTCCACGTATCCACCACCGGCGACGTCTCCGAGCACGTCACGAGGAGACCCCTCGAGGGTCCACGCCTCCATCCCGGGCACGAGACCTCAGCGACGGAACAACTATTTCAAGTCATGGCTCCTCGCAAAGGAACCACGACTTGGGGGGCTCCTGTTCTGGACTGGGCCCGACAGGCCCAAAAGCATTACTAAGGCCCAGTCCAAAGGGACTCACTAAGGACCACACTGGGCAAGGGGGGCCACGTCCATGCCCGACACCCTGATGTCCACCTCGACATCTCGGTGTCCAGCCCTACGATGAAGTCCTGCTCGACATCATGCCATCCAGCTCTGTCCTGGCTTCCAGCTCGACACTCACCGTCCAGCTCGAGGTTTTGGCATCGAGCTCGGCACCGTGTTGCGCAGCTCGACATGATCACGAGCTAACTTGCTAGGGCAGACTTAGTCCTCTATTGCCCCAACGATACTCCGGAAAGACCGCGTCTCCGTCCGCCCGCACTTCATGCAGCATATCCAGGAAGGGGACCACGTGCTGGTCCCCACTACCCACGTAGAACCTGGCAGTTCCTCCATTGGGCCAAATCCACCCGGCCCAATGAAGGAACCTTGGCCCAGCGCTGGGGGCTATAAATACCCTCTGTTTCCAGAGGGTCAGGTAATCATCATTTCTAACCTCAACTCTATTATCTGCTAGTACTCCCACTGACTTAAGCATCGGAGTGCCTTGCAGGTACCCCCCCTCCTCGTTCTAAAAGCCTTCAGCTCGGAGCAGCCGTGACGGTCCAAACCTTCTGATCAGGTCAGATCAGTTTGTTTGATTAAAATGGTTCGTTTGGCTAAAAATCGGTGTTGGAGAGATTTTGAAGAGACAGCGACCTAATGTCAAAGTTTTGACTTAAAAGGTGTGAGTTTGAAAATGGAGTCTTTTGGGAGAATTATCTTAAGTTTGGAAAAATAGTAAATAAGCAAAAAATGGATGAAGGTATTCGCACGATTGTGACAAATATATTTGATGACATGAAGTCAACAAAGTTAAAAACGTTTCCCTTGGAATAAATTGAGCAAATAAAATAAGATGAACCAATAAAGTATAAACATTCGAAAATTCACAAGAAAACAGACTAATGATCCAAAGCATCGAGAAATTAAAATGACAAAGATATTTAAAGAGAAGAAAATAGAACTAATTATCTAAGTAAAAATTCTAAGATTACTGACTAAAATAATTCTAAACTAATTACAAATTCTAAAGTTATAAGAATAATTCTAAAATTACTACACTAGATCTAAACTAAAATTAAAATTTGATATTAGCAAATTAAATCTAAGCTAAATTAAATTCTAAGGTTACTAAATTTAATCTAAAACAAATAAAAATTCTAAAATTCACTATATTAAAAAAAACAGAAATTCTAAAGTTGTTAGGTTAAATCTAAATTAAATTAAAATTCTAAAGTTTACTAATTAAACTAAAATTAAAATTACTACAATAATTCTAAAATTAAAAATAATTAGTTCTAATTAAAAAAAGGAAAGTTTTTTTTGTAATTTTATATGATTATACTAACCAACCTAATATTAAATCTAACTTACTCTATACTTTTCAAGTCACTGGATTAAATCTGAAACGAAACTTTAATGTTAATAGATTAAAACTAAATCGATTAAAAAACAAAAGGGTAATGTGAAAACAGAAAATAAGGGTGGTGATATCAATCAATTTCGGATGGGCTTACTGATTAGGATATAGCCCAAGATAGAAGTAATATAAAATAAAAAGAAAAACTAAAAGCAAAAAAAACAAAAGTTATACCGGGCCGAACCGGGTCGGGTCCGGACCCGCTCCTTTACTAAAAGGCCATGGGTTAAATGAACCCTAAAATGGCAAAGGCCATCAACGCCTCTCCCTCTCACTGTTTTGTCCTCTCTTCTGTTCAACACAAAAAAAGAAAAAAAGGAACCAGTCTAAATACCCTCTCTCGCCGTCATCTCAACCAAAGCACCAGCCAATACTCCCTCCGCCGCTTCGTCCTCTCTTCCTGATCAAACTCAACTCCGCATCACCAGACAAAACCTCTATCATCATCGCATTTCGGATTTTAGATTCTTCATCGATCTCGCGGAACCACTCGCAGTATCAATAATTCATGGCAATTCGTTTACATACTCAGACGCAAAAAGATTAAGGTTTAAAGCTTACCTCAGAGACTCATCTCAATTGTTGTTGAAACGAAATCGTTACGAATTGTAGAAGGATACCAAAGGGTAATCCGCATAAGGTACAAATTCCTCTTCTAATTTCTCTAATTCTGGTTGTTGTTGTTGTTGATACAGATGGATTATTGTTGTGGATGTTGTGCGAACAGGATGCTTGAGTTGTTGACAGAGTTGGTGTTCGGAGCTTGTTGTATTTGGAGACCTCAACTTCATACAAACTACAATAGAACATGCCATCTTCACTGGTTTGCTATGCTGGAAAGTACATTCAACTTGAAGCTGTTGAGTTGGTAGAGAGAAAGAACTGGAGTGAAGCGATTCATGCTAGAAACCGTGTATTGGACGTATTGCAAAACATGACAGGGTTGGCGAAAATTGATGGTTAGCAAGTTGTTGGGCTAGGCGTTTTGTGATGATGGAGAAGGACGGTAATGGCGGTAAGAGGTTGAGAGCGTTCTTTTGACAGAGAGTGAAGTTCCGTGACCGGAAGTGGGTTTCGGTGGTTGGAACTGTTGTTGCGCATTTGCATTTGGAACTGTTGTTGTGATGGAAATCGGTGAGTGAAGCATAAAATTTATAGGATGTCACTGAAACATTTTTTTTTAAAAGGTGAGTTGAAAGAATTTGAAATAATTTTTTCTGATAATGAATTTGTTTCTCTGTATTCTTGTGTGTGATGCCTACCTCCTTTTCTACTGAAATGAATTCTTGATTTATAGAAGAAGAATGATGAAATTTGAACAGATTTAGTGTCTAGACATAAACCTTTCTTTATGCAATTTTGATTTAACCATCTTTATGCAATTGTTGGACTGATGTGGTGCATATTTGGATAGTTTGACAGTAAGGTTTTGGAGCAAGTTGGGATCTGATTTTGCAGGGCAACAGTGCAGTTTTTTGGAGTGTTGTGTTTGTTTTATCGCTGCAAGGATTGTGGACAAGGAAAGGTCATAATTTGACTGTTTTTTTGGCACTTATGCAGGGGACTAGAAATTGGGCAGCTTTGGTACAAGGCAAAGGTTGGAAGCAAATTGAGTACGGAGTGAGATTCCAAGACATAAGGGCGTGAAAAATAATTGTATCATGAAGATAACAAGAAGTTGGATTTTTCTTTGACTTTAGAAACTTAGGAATTTCATGTGACACTTTGTATTTGGATCTTGTAATGAGCTTGAAAATATTGAAGAAACAAGGCTTTTTTCTAATTTTCACTTTGAAATTCCAAGCATTCTCTTTGATTTTATAATGAACAATGAATTCTGATACTTGTATCTTGAAGCTAGAATAACGATTAATGTCTTTGAAAACTTGAATTAATTTGAATTTAATGACATTTTATGGGCAAATCTTCAATTCATGGTAACTCGCAATACAAGCCCATAGTACTTGAGAGAACAATAATGCCTTGAGAACTTTGGTCAAAAATCCAACTTTAATCCAATAATCAATAATGCTCGAACACAAGTGACTTGAATTATAAGCAAAGGTCAATCAATGAATTTTGCATCTCAACCTCTTGATCCATGAGTGATCTCAACATAAGAATCAATGTCTTGAGGAAATGACTATGGCATGAATTGAAACTGAAGGTTAAGAACGATTCTAAGTCAAGAAATGACCTATAACGATTCAATAACTTTCAAGGTCTTCTAAGCATAATTTTCCCTCAATCCTTGAAGAAAACTTGTAGATGACATCATTTGTGACAGTGTGCAAAAATAATCGTCTCAAAAATGTAGAAAATTGAGGAAGTTACAACCTTCTGAACTTGATCTTGGAAAAGTTTACTTTTGGTTAAAGTTCTTTGAATCAACTTGCAAACTTGATCCTTCCTTGAATTACAAGACATATTGATGCACACGTGAACCAGTGATGATGAAATGTTTATTGTGCTTTTGATATTATAGTCCAAGCTTATATGAAGTAGCCTTTGAGAATCGGTTATTCACCATATTTAACACTTGATGGATCCAAAAACCTAACTGAGGCACAACACCTAATGCTCTTGATTCAAACCTATCTTTTTCATGAAACCAAAGAAACATGAACATACACCTTTGTATGCGATTAGAAATTAGTGATACATAGGCTAAAAATGTTCAAAACACTCGACAATCTTCGCATAGTCAAAGCTTGAAGGTGAGAGGTTAAAATCGACCGTATTTCGTGACCTTGACTTATCTTTAAAAATGCAAAAAATAAAAAAAATGGGATCTTAGGTCAAAAATTGGGGTACAACAGCTGCCCCTATTTAAGTTTCTTCTATCTGGAGATATGAAGATTGGGATCTTCATTTCGACGAGATTGAAGGGACTTAAATATAGAATACACAATTTTTAGCGTTAAGATACCGCGATTATGTTCATGATATGATATGAATGTAATGCTCTGAATTTTATGGGGAATGACGCCATACGAGACAGACTATGCTGGAGAAACCAAGCGCATTACACAGTAATCCTACAGAGGAAGAGGTTGTAACTCCACTGGGGAAACAGAGTCATAGACTTCAAATGAAAGACTCTTGAATGATTTACATCAGTGTTGAGACTGGAAAAGAAATGATTTACATCAGTACGAAGACTGGAAAAAGAAATGATTTACATCAGCGCTGAGACTGGAAAAGAAATGATTTACATCAGTACGAAGACTGGAAAAAGAAATGATGGACATCAGTACTGAGATTGGAAAATGATTGACATCAACACTGTGGCTGGAAACTAAAATGATTGACATCAGCACTGTGGCTGGAAATAATGAATGATTCAACCTACAATTTCACATATATTAAAAAAATATTTAAAAAATAAGAGAAAATAATGTTTTTATTATAGTATCCCTAATCATGTATTGAGAATGATGAAAGTTTAAGTAATTAGAGAAAAAAATTAAAAAATATATATTAAAAATTGAAATAAATCATTAATTTTGAGACACTATTTTATTCTAAACGGTTATTATATATTATATAACATAGGTGAGGAAGTATGATAAAAAAACAAGTGGAAAATGAAAATAGTGGTACAGGGGATCGCAAAAAGATGTCCACATCACTACTCAAATTTTTAAAGTACCGGTCTCACATTTTTAGTGTGTGCAGTGCACATCATGATAGTCATTTGCACACATGTTACAATATTTTCTCTTATGCTAGTATTTTATTCCATCTGTTTTAAAAAGCTTAAGAGTGGTATCTAAAGTTTTTACACATAGATTAAGAAATCCAATTATATTATTATAAAACATTAAATTTTTATTAAATTAATCATATTATTTTATTGAAAGTAATGTGCAGAATAATAATTATAGAACGTAATTGAAAAAATAACTATCATAATAGATAGAAAATCAGAAAATTCATTTTAGAACAGTTTTTTTCCTCACATTCATTTTAAAACAGGTAGTATATAAAATAATCAACTCTATTTATCATTTATACACGTGGTTATAATTTATCTATGTCAACAGGTTTTTGGCACCAAACACCACCATGGGCATGGTCACATTATTCAATTGTGGCATCATGCTAGATGTCACGTTGATCAAAACCGAATGGGTGGAAAGAAAAGAAGCTTCAGCTCCTTGGAGAAAGGTGATGAACAATTGATTTCTGACATATCCCATGACGTCCTCTTATTTTAATCCATTTTCATTTTTGCTTCTATTCTATTAGTATTATTTATCATATCTACCCAATTTTCACCCCATATATATCTAGTCACAATTTCACAAATTAACATCAGAACTAAAATTAATAATATATCATATCTTTTCTGCTTATCAACCTGTGAATATTCATTCATCTGAACTCTAAATAGTTAGAAACTTAGAACAATGTTTCAACTTGAAGACCTTCTTCCATATCTCTTACCCATTCTCTTGTTAATCCTTCCCATACTACTCTTCTTCTCAACAAAACCAAACAAGAAACAAAAACCACTTTCTTCATCTTCAATCAACAACAACATCACCATCCCAAAATCATACCCTCTTATTGGTTCCTACTTATCTTTCAAAAAAAACCTACACCGCCGTATCCAATGGCTCTCCGACATCGTCCGAATCTCCCCCTCCGCCACTTTCCAGCTCAACGGCACCTTAGGCAAACGCCAAATCATCACCGGAAACCCATCCACAGTCCAACACATTCTTAAAAACCAATTCTCCAACTACCAAAAAGGCACATCCTTCACAAACACCCTCTCCGATTTCCTAGGAACCGGAATCTTCAACACCGACGGCCAAAACTGGAAGTTTCAAAGACAAGTCGCAAGCCACGAATTCAACACCAAATCAATCCGTAACTTCGTTGAACACATAGTCGACACTGAACTCACCAACCGTTTAATCCCAATCCTCACTTCATCAACCCAAACAAACAATATCCTCGACTTTCAAGACATCCTCCAACGTTTCACTTTCGACAACATCTGCAACATCGCTTTTGGTTACGACCCAGAGTATCTAACACCCTCAACCAACAGATCGAAATTCGCAGAAGCATACCAAGACGCAACGGAAATAAGCAGTAAACGTTTCCGTTTACCGTTACCAATCATATGGAAAATAAAAAAATACTTCAACATAGGTTCGGAGAAGCGTCTCAAAGAAGCAGTAACAGAAGTACGAGGTTTCGCGAAAAAACTAGTACGAGAAAAGAAACGAGAACTAGAAGAGAAATCATCGCTTGAAACAGAAGATATGTTATCACGGTTCTTAAGTTCGGGCCATTCAGATGAAGATTTTGTTGCTGATATTGTAATAAGTTTTATTTTAGCAGGTAAAGATACAACTTCAGCTGCATTAACGTGGTTTTTCTGGCTGTTATGGAAGAATCCGCGCGTTGAGGAAGAGATTGTGAAGGAAGTGAATGAGAAATCTAAGTCATTGGTTTATGATGAAGTGAAGGAAATGGTTTATACTCACGCGGCATTGAGCGAGAGTATGAGATTGTATCCGCCTGTACCGATGGATAGTAAGGAGGCGATAAATGACGATGTTTTGCCCGACGGGAGGCTTGTGAAGAAAGGGACAATTGTGACTTATCATGTTTATGCAATGGGGAGGATGAAGAGCTTGTGGGGTGATGATTGGGCTGAGTTTAGGCCGGAGAGGTGGTTGGAGAAAGATGAGGTGAATGGGAAGTGGGTTTTTGTGGGGAGAGATTCGTATTCTTATCCGGTTTTTCAGGCTGGGCCTAGGATTTGTTTGGGGAAGGAAATGGCTTTTATGCAAATGAAGAGGATTGTTGCGGGGATTGTTGGAAAGTTTAAGGTTGTTCCTGAGGCGCATTTGGCTGAAGAACCCGGGTTTATTTCTTTTTTGAGTTCCCAAATGGAAGGTGGGTTTCCTGTCACGATTCAGAAGAGGGATTCTTGATTAATTCATGAGAGCATTCACATTAGTTATTACTAATTGGTTATATGTTTTGTTTGTCTGTCTGTTATCCTTGTTCGATGTTGCTTAAGTGATATGTATAATGTAGTTTCTTATTTAGTAAGTTTTATTTATGGTTAACACTTCAGTTGAAGTTTGATCTTATTCCTCAAACATCATAGTACTTTGAGTTCAGGGAATTTGAAAAGTTTCGATGGTTTAAACAGACAAGTTCTTGAAGTTGTATATAGGGTCGCTGTTGGGTTCCTGATGAAGAATATCTCAAATAAAGTTTTGGGTATGAGAAGTTTTATTTTGGTGGTAGGACCGGATAATGTCTATAACACTGCTAGGTTGATCAGAAGTAAGAATGATTTTGTGCCTGATGTAAATATGACTTGGGTGTTTCCAATTAAGGGTTGATATAAGGATCTGGTTAGGTTGCATTTCTGTGATATTGCTAGCAATTCAGGTGGTTTGCTATATTTCAATCAAATGTATATGTGGATGGTTATTTGTCTCTTGAAGCGATATACCACCCGAATATATATCCTTACAAGACAAGCAACTTTCTAACAACTTTTATAAATTTATTGCGTAACAAAATTTTAACCACTAACCAACTTGTTACTTATTTCCTAAGAAACATTAAATTGACACTTTGAATTACACTTTCAACACATCACTTAATCCATTGTGTCTATAGACTCTACACTAATCACCTTTTGAACAAATCAACTTGCACAATTTTAGTCATGATGTCGGCTATTTGATTTTTACTTCTATAATGTTTCAAGCATAGCTCTCTATTTGTTACTTGTTTTATAAGATAGTGCAGTCTCATTTCAATGTGTTCGCTCATTCCATATACTATTGGGTTCTCGACCAAGTTGATAGCATACATGTTATCGACTCTCATAGTCATTGCTCCATGATTCTTGCCTTCAATCTCATCAATTAGATTCACCATTCATGTTGCTTGACATGCACACAGAGAAGCAACTATATATTCTGCTTCACATGATGATAATGCTACAACTTGTTCTTTTCTTGAGCTCCAAGCAACTGGTGCACCCCCTAACTTGAACACATAATCACTTGTAGATATTTTATCATCAGCATCGCCACACCAACTTGAGTTTATGTGTCCAATAAGTCTGCATTCCTTTCCTTCATCTTCTGCAGGAAACTAAATTTCATAATCTAGTGTTCCTTTAAGATACCTTAGTATCCTCTTGGCGGCTGCAAGATGTGACAAATTTGACTTCTGCATAAATCTACTCAACATGCCTACAATGTAAGTTAGATTAGGCCTTGTGTGACAAAGATATCTCAAAGATCCAATAAGTCTTCTATACTCTGTTGGATCAACATCACATTCATTTGAATCTTGTGTCAAATACAATTTTAGTTTAGCTGGTGTTAATGCAGAATTACAATTTTCCATCTCAAATCTCCTTAGCATCTCCCTAACATATCTTCTTTGGTGCATCATCAAACCTCTACCACACTTATAGAAATCAATTCCAAGGAAGTATGAGATGTTACCAAGATCAGACATCTCAAACTCCTTGCTCAAGTTAACTTTGAAATCTTCAATCTTCTTCTTACAACTACCTGTTATTAGAAGATCATCTACATAGAGATAAAGTATTAGTAGACCATCTTTGTTTCTCCTGACATACACACCATGCTCAATTATACATTTCACAAATTCATTTTCTCTTAGAAAATCATCAATCATCTTATTCCAAGCTCTTAGAGCTTGTTTCAGCCCATATAATGCTTTATGCAGTTTATACACCTGACTTTCTTGGCCTTCCTTCTTAAAACCAACTGATCGTGACACATAAACTTCTTAATATAAATGGGAACTCAGAAATGTATATTTCACATCCATTTGACACATTTACCAGTTGTTCATGTTTGCCAAACCAACAACTAACCATATTGCTTAAATCCTGGCAACTGGTGCAAACACTTCATCAAAGTTGATTCTTTCTGTTTGAAGAAATTCTTTAGCCATAAGTCTTGCTTTGTGCCTGTTCATTTCTACTTTGGGATTTATTTTTAGCTTGTATTCCCACATCACATCAATTTCTTTCTTTCCTTGTGGAAATTTAACTAGTGACTAAGTTTTGTTGACTTCGACGAACTTTAGCTCCTTCAACATATCACTCATCTAATTTGAATCCTTTAGTGTTTCACCTACATTGACAGGTTTATTGTCTGCATTGAAAGCATAATGTATCAACTCACCTTCATCATTATCCACATCATTTGATGTGATCACACAATATTGCAACTTTGTGAGCATGTCTCTTGTCCTTTGAGGTCTTCTCGTGACTACTTGAACCCTGCTACCTTATGATTGAATCTCCTAGTCAGCTTCACTACTTGTTTCATCATACAAAATTATCAATGAATACTTATTTACATTGCCATTTTAATCCCATTCTTTCAGTTCATCAATGATCATATCTCTGTTGATCATAATCTATCTGCTCTCAAGATCAAACAACTTGTAGCCCCCAATTGAATGACATCATATATAGACCATTTGGCTTGACTTGTCATCAAGGTTTCTTCTGATTTGATCAGGCACATTTCTATGTGCAATAGATCTAAATATCTTTAAGTGGCTTAGACTTGGCATGGCACCAGACTAACATTCTTTTGGTGTGGTTCCTTCTAGCCTTTTGGTTGAACATTTATTCAAGATATGCGGAAATGGACACAACTTCACCCCATATCTCATTAGGTAGATGCTTGCCTCTCAACATTCTCCTCACCATGTTCATGATGGTTTTGTTCTTTCTTTCCGCAGTCCAATTTTGTTGATAAGTCTATGGTGACACTATTTGGAATCAAACCGCATTGACTAGTAATCTTATACTGGTTGATGAGCCAAGTGGTCTGCCAGTATGCTTCCTTTGATAACTTTTTGTATGATATATTGAATGTCATACTCAGATAATAACATTTTCCAATGAGTAATGCTCCTAGTTAGGGAAGGCTTCTCGAAAATGTATTTGATTAGATCCATCTTTGATATTTACCATGGTGTATGGAATATCACATATTTTCTTAGGCATCATGTGGCCCATGCCAATGCACAAAAGTTTTTTTCTAGCACTAAGTATCTAGTTTCATAATCAGTAAGTTTCCTGGGTAGTAGAAAACATGCTCTTTTCTGCCATTCTCATTGCATTATCCCAACACACATTCCATTGACCCATCAATCACTAACAAGTACATTATGAGTGGTTTAACTGGGATAGGTGGTATCAGGATAGACGGATCTTACAAGTATTGCTTGATATTTTCAAATTCCCCTTGGCAGTCACCATTCCATTTGATGCCCTAATTTTTTGAAGCAATTTGAAAATAGGCTCATAGGTGGATGTCAAGTGAGAGATGAACATAGAGATATAACCTAATCTTATTAGGAAACCATTGACCTTTTTCTCAGTACAAGAAGCATGCATATCTTATATAGCTCTGACTTTTTCATGATCAACCTCAATCCCTTATTGGCTGATGATGAATCCTACTACCTTTCCAGATTGGACACCAAAGGTACACTTGGCAGAGTTCAGTCGTAATATGAACTTTCGTAAGCACACAAAAAATTTCTATAGGAGAACCATGTGATCTTATTCGGTTTGAGATTTGGAAATCATGTCATTGACATACACCTCAATCTCTTTGTGAATCATGTCATGGAAAAGAGCCAATATTGCCCTTTGGTAAGTTTCCCCAACGTTCTTTAGGCCGAAAGACATTACCTTTTAGTAGAATGTTCCTCATGAGGTGATAAATGTATTTTTTTCATGTCTTCAGAAGCTATCTGGATCTGGTTATAACCCGAGAATCCATTCATGAAAGAAAACACTAAAAATTTAGATGTGTTGTCTATCATCACATCAATGTGTGGTAAGGGAAAATCGTCTTTAGGACTAACCTTGTTCAAATCATTGTAGTCAATATACATGTGCACCTTTCCACACTTCTTTGGGACTGGTACAATATTGGCGACCCATTGTGGGTACTCTTCTATAACTAAGAATCTAGCGTCGAACTACCTCTTAACTTCTATAATCTTGAGTCAGATAGTTCTTCTCATTTTTTACTTTATAAGAGGGTATTGAGGTAAAAGTGGTAACTTATTCCCAACTATGTTTGTGTCTAAACTTGGCATATCTTGGTATGATCATTCAAACACATCTGCATATTCTCGCAAGAGTTTAACCAACCTTTCTCGTATATTTTCTTCCAGAGATACTCTAATCTTGACCTCGTTTCTCTCGTACTTTGTTCCTAAATTGATTACTTCAATTGCCTCTTGGTGTGGTTGTATCATTATAGACTCGTGCTCACTAGTCATGTTAATTCTTCGGGAAAATTTTAACCATCCTCACAATGTTCTTCAACATGATTAATGGGGAGTTCAAAGTTATGACAAATTATCGTGATGTTGTTTTCAATGGATTCATTTATGGATATTCATGATTTAATGATG
Organism: Vicia faba; assembly: GCA_948472305.1. Classification (NCBI taxonomy): domain Eukaryota; kingdom Viridiplantae; phylum Streptophyta; class Magnoliopsida; order Fabales; family Fabaceae; genus Vicia; species Vicia faba. Next base: position 748,782,815 of record OX451740.1, on the reverse strand, counting down.
ATTTATTTTTAGAAAAATAAATAAAATGAAGAAGAAAAAAAACGAAAAAAACATTTAAAGATATTTCCATTTTCTTAAAACAGTAAAATGAAAAGAGGATTGAGATGACAAAATACTTTTTATTAATGGTGATTAAAATATTTGAGAATAATGGGTGCCCTACAAATGTTCCTTAAGCCCTGCGCAGAGCAAAAGGATTTGAAAAACCAACAAATTTCTTTGATATTAGAAAGATCTCAGGGATTTCAATGGCCTTCCAATTATCAAGAGTTGTATTTGGAGCACAATGATACACAAAGAATGGTGTATCTTCCTCTGTTATGGCATCTTTAACAACATCTATTTGATTATCATGGATGAATCCATTGATATGTAAAACTACTTGGATGCTTTGGATGCGTGTCTTCTTAGGAATCTGGGCTCCCTTCTCCATGGATGGCACATACCCCAATTTATAGGGATCTCTTTTCTCTAGTAGGTTTATATGTTTTCCTCATCCTTTACGGTTACCCTTCCCTATTGTTGTACCCCAAAATTTTCCCTCTCTTTTCTCAAGACATTTCTCACAAAATATCTCAAATGCTCAAGGATTCTCAAAGAGTTGATCGGACAAGCTCACCTCCTAGCACTAAGACTACAAATTAGGGTTTTGATTTTCACAAGGAAATTTGGACTTCTAATGCCTCAAATTACTTTCATGGTTCATCATAGACCTCCAAGAATGCTCATGCAAAGTTTCAAGTCTTGCACCATAAATTTTGCTCAGTCAATTGCTCAGATGATTGAAAATCATCTGTATTAGGTAAAAAGTCAATTGTGATAAATATACAGTCAAACTTTAAGATTTTTGGACAACACCAACATTTTGAAGTCATATTAATCAATTTATCAATATTTAATCACAATTACTCAAGAAAAACATTAACTCATCAAAGGGGCAAAATTGTAAAAATTAGGGTTTTAATTGAGAATGATTGGTCATTGACTTTCGACCTAGTATATAACCCAATGACTTGAAGTGGGATCTTAAGGACTCAAACATAATATTTTGACCTAATTTCATGGCTCAAATCATTTCTCCAGATCAAGTGATTATTGATTGAAATTTGGGTCAACTGATGAAAAGTCAACTGACACACAAAAAGTCAAACTTTGACTTTTTTGTCAACATTGAGTTTCAAAGATCAAGAATCATCAAGAAATTCAAAAATATAAAAATTGATCATCAAGAATCAAGAAAGTCAACAAAAGTCAAGATTTCTAATACTTAGAAAAATTCCAAGTGTTTTTATCCTTGATAAATTCACTACTTCATGATAATTTTTCACTATGATGCAAGATGATTCAAGGAAAACTTTCAACATGAAAGTTGTAGATCTTTATGAATTATACAACTTTGTATTATAGGTTTGATGTCCAAAAAATGCTTGGATTAGGAGATATAGGCTCATGAAGTCATGACATTTTTAACAAAACACTTGGTGAAATTTTCAACAAGTTTGGTCAGATTTTTGTCCCAACTTCTTGGCCAATTTTCACCTAGTTCCAATTTGATTTAGCCAAAGTGGTCAACATGAAGGTTGTATACAATGTTTTAAGATTTACAAAATGTCCAAGAACTTTAAGAGATCATTATTGAGCTAGGAGAATCGAAGAGAAGAAGTTGAGCATTCATTTTAGAATTATAGGTCATTTTCATGAAGAACACACGATCCAATCTCAAACCTATGCTGCATAATCTTGCTTTGCAGGCTTCTAACTTGCAAATCTATCCATAATCATATGTTTACACAATTGATTAAGCCTTTTTCCAAGCATCCAATCCATTGTCCAAGTGATTCATTCATTTTTGGCACAAAGTAACATTGCCATTCTTGTAAAGATCACTTTAATCACAAAGTCAACTTCTTGAGCCTCTAACTTGTTTCTTATGCATACACTCAACCTACAAGCTCAGAAGAAACATGTTTAAAGTGTTCAACCACTTTATAAGGCATGGTACAAGCAATGGAACCATGTTCTTCAATATTGCTTCAAAATCAAGTAACCTAACCATAACTTTGTAATTTGAAAACCAAGCCCTCTCATCCTATGAAACCTATTTCCTATAAATAGAGGAAGTATTTGCAAGCTAACACACGAATTGACAAGCCTTAAAACTCCCTCAAACACTCCCATAGTTAGAATTGCTCTCAAACTTCATTTTGTTACAAGTTCTGACCTTAAACATCAAACACTCAATCCACTCGTGCGTTTTCATTTTAAATCCATCACAAAGCTTCTATAGCTTAATTAGAACCTATCCAAATCCCTGTTTCATCATTGTAACATTATCTTTATCATCCTCCATTTCCAAAAATATAGCTCTGCACATTGACTTCTCCATAAGAATCCAGCCACTCTCAATCCAAAGTAAGCATTGCAATAGCTTCCTAGGAGTTCATTGAAGCTATCCAGATCATCACCACACCTCTAGGAGTGCTCAAACTTTAAACACGATTTCCAGTGTTGAGGTAAGTTTTCTCAACTTTGAACTTATTATACAAACATCATTAATGGTTACTTTGTAAATGAAAAATGTAGACATCATTTCCCTGAAGCTAACCGTGCCTTTATTTTTCATTTATATAGCCTGAGTTATGCGAATTTTAAAGTTGAAGTTTCGAAAAAATTAGGTTTGATTTTGGTACCAACAGAAATGCATGCTCATATTTGATCTATAAATTAAGTTATTTATATGGTTGGATTCGTGGTAAAATTTGGAGCAACTTTCATGTTTACATTTTTGAAAATGGTTTAGAAATGAGAAAGTTCAGAGATTCAAAAATGGTGGCGCGAGGAAGAAGATGAAGTTACAGTCAGGAACGAGTTTAAAATATACTTAGTGCAACCTGTGTTATGAACAGATGAAACAGCCACCCCAGTGGCATAGAAGCGTGCACTAAGGAATTTGTGTATAGGTGTTGTACCCCAAAATTTTCCCTCTCATTTCTCAAGAAATTTCTCACAAAGTCTTCAATTGCTCAAAATTACACAAGGACCGGTCAGCTCAAGACACTTCCTCAATATTGATGATTCAATTTAGGGTTTGAGTTTGCATAAGGACAAATGGACTTTTAATGCCTCATATGACTTTAATGGATCATTTTGGACCTTCAAGAATTCTCATGTCAAATCTCAAGTCTTGCAGTTCAAGTTTGCTCAATCAATTGATCACATGACCTAAAATCAGTTGTATTGGATAAAAGGCCAATTGTGGCCAACTTACAGTCAAACTTCATTATTTTTTATCCATATCAATATTTTGAACTCATATTAACCATTTGGTCAAGTTTGGATTATAATTCCTCAAGAAATTTGATCAGATCACCAAAGGGGCAAAATGGTCAAAATTAGGGTTTTGACTGAGAAGGCTTGATTTTTGACTTTTGACCAAATTCATGACTTATTGGATTGAGACATGATATAAAGGATTCATATGCATAATATTGATCTAATTGCATGGTTCAAAACACTTCTCAAGATCAATTGATTGATAATTGAAATTTGGTCAACTGATGAAAAAAAGTCAATTGTACACTGAAAAGTCAAACTTTGACTTTTTGATCAAAACAAAGTTTCAAAAATCATTTCATAAAGACATGTCAAAATATGAAGATTATTCATCAAGAAATCAAAAAGGCAAAATTCATTTTGAAAAGTCAAAATTTCTAAGACTTAGAAATTTTTCTAAGTGTTGAAAAATTTACTTTTTTCATGACTCTGTGCCAAATTTTCACCATGACGCAAAATTATTCAAAGAAAACTTCCAACATGAAAGTTGTATATATTGAGGAAATATGCAACTTTTATTCACAAACCAAACTCTATAAATGCTTGTATTTTGAGTTATAAATTCATAAAGACACGTACATGAAACAAAAATACTTAGTGAAATTTTGACCTAGTTTAGACAGATTTTTGACCTAACTTCTTGGCCAAGTTTCACATAGTTCCAATTTGATTCTTCAAAAGTGTACAAAATATAAGTTATATAGGATGTTTCAAGCTTTCCAAAATCTCCAAGAACTCATTGAGATCATGTTTGAGCTAAGAGAATCGAAGAGATGAAGTTAGGATTTCATTCTTGAATTACAAGGCAACTTTGTGATGAACAAGAATTCAAATCTTAAGCATATGTTGCACAATCTTGTTTTTGAAGGCTTCTAACTTGTAAATCACTCCATAATTAATTTTTTACACAATTGCTTAAGGTATGATCCAAGTGATTAAGCCATTATCCAAAACAATTTGTTATTTTGGGAAGAAAGTAACACATCCATTCTTGTAAAGCAAGCTTTTTCACAATGTCAACCCTTCTTGAGCCTCTCAATGGCTCCTTCTGCACACACTCAACCTAGAAACTCAAAAGAAGCATGTTTAAAGTGATTCAACCACTCTACATAGCTTATACCACACATTGGTATTTTGGTTTTCCACTTTGCTTCAAAAATAAGCAAAAATGCCATAACATGTGATCTTGGTAATCTGACTATCTCAAGTCTCCAAAATTTTTCCTATATATCAAGACACTCTTATGAAACTTAGAAAACATATTTGCTAGCCTAAAAACTCCTTTAAACTTCCTCAAACACAGAATCACCAAGAACACCTCAAAACTTGTCATTTCTGAGTTTTAAATCCAATCATCAAATCTACTCGTGCGTTTCTTGGCATTTTGCTTTCAAAAGCTTATAAAAATCATACATAAACAATCCTAACACCTATTATCCAACTGTAACACCATCTTCATCAACTTCCATTTTCGAAAACAGAGCTTTGCACTTGGACTTCTCCAGCATGGTTCAACCATCCTCGGCTCAAGGTAACTATTGCATTAGCTTCCTAGAGGTTCAAGGAAGCTAACTCAATCATCACAACACATTGAAAGCTACTCAAACTCAAAACACGAAGTTCAGTTTTGAGGTAAGTTTTCTGATTTTCAAACTCCTCATATAGGCATTGTTAGGCTTGCATTTTCAAAGATAAAATGTAGATATCATTGCCCTGAAACTGCCCATGTCCATAGTTTTCATTTATATTTCATGAGCTTAGAGAATTTTGAGTTTGAAATTTCTAGAAAAGTTAGGGTTCACATTAGGACCAGCAAAATTCTCATTCATCTTTGACTTATAGTTTTAGTGAGTTATATTTTTGAAATCGTGATGAGATTTTACACAACTTTCATGTTTGCATTTCCAATTTTGGTTGAGAAATGAATGAGATACAGATGGTCTGGATGGCTCGGGGTTGAAGACGAAGTACAGGCCATGGACTTATTTTGTAATATATTGTTTTGGTTATGTTTTATACACTGGATGTATAGCCACCCCAGTGGTAAGGCAGCGCACGTATATTGTTGAGGGCATGGGTTCGAGCCCCAGCGCTGCCATTTTGCTTATTTTCTAACATTCTTTTCTTTTGTGACACAACATGCACGCCTGGGCCATCCCTCACCGGGCCTTGCATACCCCCTGTATACTTATCACCACGCATGCCCATTTTTTTATTTCTTTTCTGATTTCAAAAACAGGACATTGGGCCTAACAAAACAAAATATGTTTTACTCCTAAACACCCTAGAGCATTTTATACCCCCTTGACTTTATTTTTTTATAATTCTAATTTTATTTTCCTTTTCTCTATTTTATTATTGTTAATATTATTATTATTATTATTATTATTATTATTATTATTATTATTATTATTATTATTATTATTATTATTATTATTATTATTATTATTATTATTATTATTATTATTATTATTATTATTATTATTATTATTATTATTATTATTTTTACTAACTAAAAATACCAAAAATATTTTCATTTATTTATTTATTTAGGTATTTAACAATTCTTATCTTATTTCTTTTAGACTAAAAAGACCAAAATATTTTCTTATTAAATTCATTTTCTTTTCTTAAAATTAAATAAATAATTAGATTTCCGTTTATTTTTATTATTTTTTAGAACTTAGGTTTCTTTTATTTAATTAATTTTTCACACTAGTTTAATTAAATTAAGACTATTTTCTACAAAACCCTAAAAAACTTATTTCTCTAATCAAATTAGTTTCTTTTTTTAATTAACTTAGGTTTAATTTTTCTCATTCTAATTGATTATTCTCCTTTTAGTTAATTACATCAAAAAATCATTTTCTTAACAAAATCCAAAACAAAATTCATTTTCTCTTCCATTTACTTTCTTGTACATTTATTCATTTTCTGTACATTCTTATCCATTCAATATGGTTGTAATAGTAACTTAGGATTTAATTTACTTGCAATCCCCATTTGCAAATTTGTATACCCCACCCCCTAATGATGTAATAGCGTAGGACATTTACTTTCCATAATTTACCGCTTTCATATAAATGCTAGTAAATTAGGGTTTGTATAGAAAGATAAAATTAATACTTAGAAAACCCTAATCCAAGATAAATCAAGCATGAAATACAAAACACTTGCACACTTGCACCTCTAGGGTTAAATCCACTTGTTGCCTTGAGAAAATGGTCATGTTATGCATGTGAGACACCTTAGCAACAACAATAAAAAATACAAGATCATAGTCCCTCGATGACGCTTCAAATGTTGCCTTCAAAATGATCTTAGACCCTTAAAAAAATGCTAAGGTATCTCACATCATTGCATTTTTATGACTATACAATGATCCACGCTCATCCTTTCACATCCAATGATATGGCTTCTTACCAATCAATGGTAAGATTGCAATGTCAAAGGAAGAGAGAAATGAATAAAAGACTTTTGAGTAGGTAGAACGTTCTTGGTTGCTTGCTCACAATCCATCTTCAAAAACAAACATTTTTCCAAACACACCAAACACTTTCAAAACATGAAATTTTTTCAAAAAGTCTAACACTTTGTATGTATTCTTATAGAGACGAGAATCATTACAAAGTTTGCCTAAACGAAGGTGCTTTTCAAAAATACTTTCAAAACCCATCACAAACACATTTCAAACAAAAGCATTTCAAAGTGATCAAGCAACTAAGAGCCCGTAGATAACTACGGATGAAAAGGGTGATAACACCATCCTTTTTTATAACCTACCCCCTGAACTCAAGAAAATTCTCAAAAGGTATTTCCTATTCTTTTCACCCTTTTATTTATTGGATAAAAGAAAAGTCGGTGGTGACTCTTGCTATCCGCAACAATTGCGATAAAACGCAAAAACACCCAAGTCAGTTCTCCCACCGTATTACAGCACTGACGACTCTACTGGGGATATACTTAAAAGTGGGGTTACCTTAGAGCTACATCACATTTAATTTCTTTCATTGTTTGGTTTGTTTGCTTTACATTTATGGGTCCTTGTTTGGGTTTGTATTGATCCTCTTCCCGGCTCAGGGAACATCATTAGGTAAGTAACAATAGACCGTGGGGACTGTGCAGGGTATACCGACATGGTTGAAACGCTGACTATATTAGTGTGATACATTTGTTGGTACCGGTAGCCCTTGAGTCTAGTCAAGGAGAATATGGGGCCGCTGTGTAGGGTCATGAAGCGTTAACTGACCTTAGAACCTTTAAATGAACAACTTGGCCATTAGGAAGTAGTGAGATAGTAGGCTTTGGTGCAGTCTGAAGTTGGTTGATACTCGATATTACACTCATTGAGATCGGACTTTCGGGATATTTCGGTCACCAATAAAGAGGCTTGTGCTGAAACAATGCCCGATGAAGAAAGATCAGTGATATTGAGATTCCCTAGAACCCAATTACTTTCTAGGGAAGGTTGAACCAACTAAACTTCAAGAGGGTACTTACCAATGAAGCCCCATGCAAGCCTAAACCTAAGGACTTGTTTGCTTTGTGTCTATGTGTATACTTGTACATAACATCATGACATCATACCATGGCATTTTTAATTAACCATTTCAAGGACCTAGAGATTTATCTTTGTTTTATTTTGTAGGACATGGCTTCCACTCGTAGGAATACTATCCAAATCAACCTCGTAAGAGTTCCTCCTTAACTCAAAGAGTTAGCGTCAAGGGTTCCTGAGAATTCTCCATTCACCAAGAGACATGGTCGACTTCTCAATCTGGTTACCTCAAGCCTTGATGAAACATGATGAAGGTGCTCTTTCAGTTCTTTGACCCTTTACACCATTGCTTTACCTTTCCTGATTACCAACTTATGCCTACCATGGAAGAATTCTCTTAACTCTTGGGAATTCCTATTCTTGATCAACTACCCTTCAACGGTATTGAAAGAGACTCAAGACCGGAGGAGATTGATCGAGCTCTACATTTTCAATGATCCAACGTTATAGAAAATTGGGAAACAGGAAGTCGTGTCAAAGGGTTTCTAGCCAAGTTTTTGTTGGAGAAGGCTCAAGATTTTTGGGATGCTCTGGATTTATAAGCCTTTGAAGAAGTGTTGGCTCTTCTCATCTATGGGATGATACTATTTCCTAATCCTGACTAACTCATAGATGTGAACACAGTCAAAAAATTTCTATCTCACAATCCGGTGCCTACTTTACTTGGGGATATCTTAAATTATTTTCACTCTCGCACCATGAAGAGAAGAGGACTTCTTATGTGTTGCACTCCTCTGTTGGCTAGGTGGTTTATTTTGCACCTACCTCGATCTGTTGTGAAGAATGAGCAAGACATGAGGTGGTCTAATAGATTAATGTCACTTACGCATTCTGATATTCATTGGTGCTCTCGATCCTTGAAGGATATTACTATTATTGATCATTGTGGGGAGTTCCCTAATGTCCCTGTACTTGGAATTAGGGGAGTCATCACTTAGAATCCTTGTTTGGATTTGAGACAATTTGGATATGCTAGGAGGGATGGTCCTCATGATGCACTTGTCCAAGGAATTTCATTTGACTATGAGAGCGATGTCCAAGGCTGTCATCAGAGATTCATACGAGCTTGGGACATGGTTAACAAAGTTGATAGCAAGACATTAGGCCATAGGAACTCCATTCATTTGGAGCCTTATCTCAAGTGGGTGTGAGCTTGCGCTCAAAGCCTTATGATGCCTTATGAAGCCATCCTACCTATCATCATGGAGCCTATAATCGAGGGAGATGTTCCATATATGTCCTTCATCCTAACATGCTGACTACTCTCGAGGAATTGCAAATATCATGGATTCAACTCAAAGGAGAGCGAGACACTTTTGAAACCCAGTTCTACGCAAGTGAGAAGAAGGTTTTGGAGCTTACGAGACAACTTCATGAGGAGCAGAGTTTGAATGCCTACATTGCACTGAAGAGAATGTGCTCCTGGAAATTTTGAGTCATTTTGTTTTAGGAGTTTATTTTGTATTATCTTTGTTTCTTCTTGTAAGCCCAAGAGGCATCTTGTAACCGTTTGAACTTATTGATGTTTGTTCCTTATTTGTCTAAACAAATTTAAATCTTCTAAGTCCTTGGAATTATTTGTATACGCATTTCATGCATCATCACATAAGCAAGCTTTCCATAATAGGTTTCCTCGTCTTTCTATTATTTATTTCAGTAAGATGGATATCGAGAAAACCGTGAAAGATTTGCAAGCACAGAATTCCAAGTTCTAAGAGACCTTGCTGACCCTGGCCAAGGGACAACAAGAGCTGATGACACTACTGGCGACCAAAAAGAAGACTAAGAAGAAGACCCTTATCAACATAGGGAAAAGGTTTAAAGCCCAGTCCGTCAGGTGCAAATAGTTGAATAGTCATCCGAGGAAGACGAGAACCAGGTGGAAGAGGTAAGGAGCACTCATGCTGGGGGTGCAAATGATCAAGTTTCCGAAGACGAAGACTACTTTGATGAACAATATCCACTGGCCGAGGATAAATACAAGCAGTTATAGGATAGACTAAAAGCTGTTGAAATTCAAGTTGTACCTGGTTTAGATTTTGGTGATTTGGGCTTAGTATCGGGGGTCGTCATTCCCCATAAGTTCAAAATACTAGTCTTTGCTAAGTATGACAGAGTTTCATGCCCAAAACTTCATCTGAGGTCCTACGTCCGCAAGATACAACCACATACTATTGACAAGAAGCTATGGGTCCATTTCTTTCAAGAGAGTCTGGATGGGACTCAGTTAGAATGGTTTTACCAATTGGAGGATTCCTACATTCACACATGGGAAGATCTGGCCACTGCTTTTTATTATCAATATCAGTACAACGCTGATTTAGCACCAACAAGAGTTCAACTTCAAGGAATGACAATGGGTACTAATGAAGGGTTTAAAAATTACACGTAAAAATGGAGGAATCTTGCTGGTAGAGTTCAACCACCACTGACTGATGGAGAGCCGGTGGACATATTCATGGGAACACTAACGAGACCATATTGCAACTTGCTAATTGGTAGCTCATCTTCCAGTTTCCCTGAATTAATTCTGACTGGTGAAAGGGTCGAGAGTGGGATCAAGAGTGGAAAAATTCCCATGGCATCTGCTTCTACATCAAGCACTATAAAAAAACCTTTACTGGAAAGAAATAAGCCAATGTTGTTTATAGGTCAAGGGCCAATACCAAGAAAGATCACCGTCCACCTGTTAATGTTGTTTTAATCTTCAATCCTCCATCTGCCCAAAGACAATCATCCAACCATCAACGATCTGAAATTCCTTGAAGACAGTTCACAAGGATTAGTGTTATACCCCAAAATTTTCCCTCTCATATTATCAATATTTTTCCTCACAAGACTTCTTGAACTCCAGACAGGATTAGGGTTTGCTCAGCTCAAGACCTCTCCTTGCACTAATGACCTGAAATTAGGGTTTGAGTTTGCACAAGGATTTTTGGACCATCAATGCTTCATGTTACTTTCATACACCATCTTGGACCCCTAAGATTGCTCATACCAAGTTTCAAGCCTCGAATCACATTTTTGACCAGTCAATTGGATAATTGACCTAAAAATCAGTTGTATTGGGGAAAAAGTCAACCATGGCCAATTTACAGTCAAACTTCATAATTTTTGATCCACAACAACATTCTAGGCTCCTATGTACCATTTGATCAAGTTTGGATCACAACTCCTCAAGAAATTTGATCAAATCATCAAAAGGGCAAAATAGTCAAAATTAGGGTTTTGACTGAGAAAGGGAAATTTCTGATTTTTGACCTAGCCAATGACCAATTGAGTTCAAGCATGATTTCAAGGACTCAATGGCATCATATTGACCTAATCATATAGTTCAAAAGATCTCAAATGCATTGAATTGACATATGAATTTTCCAATCAACTGATCAAAAATCAACTGTATTGAAAAGTCAAACTTTGACTTTTTGGTCAAAATCAAGTGCCAAGGGTCATAATTCATCAAGATATGTCAAAATGTGAAACTTGTTGATCAAGAAACCTAAAATTGCAAATTAGGGTTTAATTTAAAAAAAATTCATAACTTAGAAAATTTCTAAGTATGGAAATTTTCTTATTTTTTCCTAACTTTCCATAACTTTTTCACCATGATGCAATGGGATTCAAAGAAAACTTCCAACATGAAAGTTGTAGTCCTCCTTGAAATATACAACTTTTATTATCAAAGTTTTCCAAAAATATGCTTGGATCTCAAGTTGTGATTTTGTGAATAGGGGTCCATAAACTTTTTAACTTAGTGAAATTTTGCCCTAGTTTAGGCAGGATTTTGACCTAACTTCATGGACATTTTTCACCTAGTTCCAAGAGGAATATCAAAATGAATTTCAAATATGTATTGTATATCATGTTACAAGATTTCCAAAATGTCCAAGAACTCTCCAAGATCATTTATGGTTAGGGAGAATCGAAGAAAGGAAAATGGAAATTTATCACTTTTGTTCAAGGCATTTTCACATTGGTTCAAGTTGCAAATCTGTCCTAGCATGATTTTACTTGGAATTACAGGTCCTAATCCTTTCTACACTCCATAATTTAATTCTAATTCAGTAGAAAATGGCTTTATTTTGATCTATGGAGCATTGTACAAGAGTTTAATCCATTTATGGCATAAAGTTCATAATACTACTTTCATAAAGCTAGCTTTTTGCAACTTTGCAAATCTTGAGCCATGGACCTGATCTTTTGTTGCAAACAAGATCTAAAAACATCAGGAAAAGTACACCAACCCTATGCAGCTAGCAAGAAAGCCTGTACAGGCCTTTGGCATTGGTCATGTCAACTTTCTTCAAAAGCAAGCAAACTTGCAAAAGTCAAGACAACTTGTGTATCTGTAAAAGGAAAGACTTTGTATCATTTCAAACAACTTCAGAACTTTGTAACAAGCCTAAGCACGAATCCATAGCATCCCAAACACCCTCAAACATCAAAATCACACTTTTCTGCCCAAACAGAGCATCATCTGCAGAACACTTGCCAACTTGAAACTTGCTCGTGCATTTTTCCTTTCAACCCTTGAAACATCTTCCCTATATCACATCCAAGCTATCCAGGCCCCTGTCTTGCAACTGTGAGCTCAGTTTCACACTTCACCATTTTCATTTTGCAAGGTTGCAGGTTGACTTGTGCAAGGAGTTTTAGCCATCTACAAGACCAGCTAAGCATTGGAAAAGGTTGAGGGAACTTCAAGGAAGCTCACAAGATCTTCAGGCCTCACTCAAAGTTCCCACATTGCCATATCCAAACTCAATTGAACAAGGTATTTTTCAAAGTTCTATCTCCTTATTTAGGCATCCTTAAGCTTAGATTTGTGAAGCAAAAATGTAGTCCTTAACTTGTTGAAGTTGTACATATGCATACTTTCCATTTATATTAACTGAGCTAAGAGTATTTGGTTGTTGAACATGCTGAAAAAACTAGGTCAGAAATTAGGGCCATTAAAATTCTCCTTGGTCTTTTAGAGTTAGGTCATGTTTTTTATATCACTGGAATCGTGAGATTATGAGCTAGATATTTTGTGTTATGGGTTTTTGCTTTCGTGCACGTATGTGAGAGTTACAGATTCAAGCTCAGAAGCGCGCGCGAAGCCAAGGACAGGGATGAAGTTGGTGTTCTGGGCCTGGCGCCTTGGGTCTGCTACTATTCACACCCCCTGTTTTGCTTTTACACCCCGCTAACCATTTTCTTTTATTTTTTATATTTTCTTGCATATTTTATATTTTGACTTGCATTTATTTATTTTCTGAACATTATAAAATCACAAAAATATTTTCTTTATTTTTTGCATTTTTTTTTATTTTTTTATTTTTTGGCATAAAAATTATTTTATTAGTAATAATATACTTTACTTTTCTTAAATAAACTTGTAAATAATTTAAAAAAAAACTTAATATTTTATTTTATATTTTATATACATTAAATATTTATTTTTCATACATATTTAATTTTTAATATTTATACATGATATTATTATTATTTTTCTTGAACAAAAATGGATAAAATGAATAATATAAAACATATTTTCTTTTAAAAACAAAATTAGGGTTTCCCCTTTTAAAAATAATAATATTATTTTTCCTTATTTTTAGGACTTAGATAATTTTATTTTCTCATACATAAAACAATTACAAAACATTTTTTGCATATTCACATTTTTATTGCATATTTAAATAATTGTTTATTTATTTATTATACAATAAATTCAATTGGGTTGTAATAGTAAATTAGGACTTTATTTTGTGCAAATATCCCTCATTCAAAACTTGTATCCCCCATCCCATAATATTGTTGTAATAGTTTAGATTTACTTTACGCAATTTATCGCATTATATCCATGTTTAGTAAATTAGGGTTTGTATGATAAGACAAAAATCAAACAAATAGCATGACCTAGATACAAGACAAAAATGCATGTAAAATGACAACACATTGCACACAAGCACCTCTAGGGTTTCACCCACTTGGTTGCCTAAACAAAATGGCCATGGTATGCATGCTAGGTATCTTGGCAAAACAACAAAACAAAAGATCATAGTCTCTCGATGACGCTATCAAAAGTTGCCTAAAACAAATGATCTTAGTCCCTCAAAAACATGCTAAGATACTTGACACCATTGCTATCATGGTCATACGATGACCCACGCCCGTCCCGTTTAACATCCAAAGATAGGATTATTTACAAAAACAATGGTAAAACAACAATGTCAAAGGAATAAAAATATACAAGAAAGACTTTTGAGTAGGGTAGATAGCTCCTAGTTACTTGATCTATTTCAAACAATCCTTGCTATTTTCAAACAAACACACACACATTCTCAAAACAATTTCCAAACAACTTTCAAAACATTGAAACATTTTTCAAAAGACAAACATCTTTGTATACATTCTTACAAACAAGAATCATTACAAAGATTGCCTAAACAAAGGCCTCTTTTCAAAATACTTTCAAAACCACACAAAGCACCATTTCAAACAATTGAAAAAGAAAAGCAAGTGATCTAAAACAAGTAACTAAGAGCCCATGGAAAACCATGGATGAAAAGGGTGCTAACACCTTCCCTTTTCATAATCTACCCCCCGAATCCAAAAACAATCTCAAAGGTCTTTCCTGTGCTTTTTTACCTTTCCTTTTGGATAAAAGAAAAGTCGGTGGCGACTCTTGCTAAATCGCAACATTTTCAAACACAAACGCAAAACATCAAGTCAGTTCTCCCACCGCATCACAGAACTGGCGACTCTGTTGGGGATATGTATTTCATAAGTGGGGTTACCTAAGGGTTTTAGATCACCTTTACATGCTTATCTTGCTTGACTTGTTTGCTTTACACTTTGGTTCTATTGTTTGGGTTTGAATCCTCTACCCGGATTTGGGAAACATTCATAGGTAAATAGCAATACATTATGGAAACTGTGCGGGGTATACTGACATGGTCTAAGCAATAGCTATATTAGTGCGACATATTTGTGGGTACCGATAGCCTTTGAGTCAATCAAAGAGAATACGGGGCCGCTGAGTGATGTCATGAAGCACTAATGGACCTTTAGAACCTTTACTTGACCAACTTGGTCTTTTAGGATGTAGTGAGATGACCAGCTTTGGTGCAGTCCGAAGTTGGTAGATACTCGATACTACACTCATGGAGGGTTGGTTCCTTGGAATATTTCGGTCGCCAGTAAAGAGGCTGAATTGAAACAATGAACAAGGAAACAATCCAGTGATATTGAGCTCCTTAGAATCTGGTTACTATTTCTAGGACAGGTTGAGCCAACTAAACTTCAAGAGGGTACTTACCTATGAAACCCCATGCAAGCCTAAACTAGGAACTTGTGTGATTTGCTTGTACATATATACTTGTGTATAACATCATGGACATCATGAAGCATCATGTGCATCAACTAACCATTTCAAGGGTTTTGGATTTTCATCTTTGTTCTTGTTTTGTAGGTTATGGATTCACTTCGCAGGAAAACTATCCAAGTCAACCTTGTAATAATTCCTCCACAACTCAAGGAGCTAGCTTCAAGGATTCTTGAGAATTCTCCATTCACCGAGAGACATGGTCGTCTACTCAACTTGGTCACTGCCAACACTGAGGAGGATATGCTGAAAGTTCTCTTCCAGTTCTTTGACCCTTTGCATCATTGCTTTACATTTCCTGACTACCAACTTGTGCCTACTTTGGAGGAATTTTCTCAACTCCTGAGGATTCCTATTCTCAATCAACTACCCTTCAACGGTACGGAAATAGATCCAAAGCCAGAAGAGATTGCTCAAGCCTTACACTTGCACTCATCTGATGTCACAACATATTGGTAAACTAGAAGTGGTGTCAAAGGCTTCTTGTCAAAGTTTCTGTTTGAGAAGGCCCAAAGCTGCTGGAATTCTTTGGACTTACAAGCTTTTGAGGAGATTGTAGCTCTTCTCATCTATGGGATGGTCTTGTTCCCTAACCCTGACCAACTCATAGATGTGAGTGCTGTCAAAATCTTCATGGCTCGCAACCCGGTGCCTACATTGCTTGGGGATATCCTCCACTCTTTTTATACTCGTACAATGAGGAAAAGAGGTGTTCTCATGTGTTGCACTCCTCTATTGGAAAGATGGTTTATTTCTCATCTTCCCCAATCAGTCTTGAAGAATGAGCAAGGCTTGAGGTGGTCACAACGGTTGATGACCCTTACACATTCAGATATCCATTGGTGTTCTCGATCAAAAGAGAATGTTATTATCATTGACCGTTGTGGGGAATTCCCTAATGTTCCTCTACTTGGCATTAGGGGAGGCATCACCTACAACCCCTGTTTGGCTCTGAGACAGTTTGGGCATGCCCGAAGAGATGGCCCACATGACATGCTGATTCAAGACTTGATTTTCGACTTCGACAACGACAATCAAGGACTCTGACAAAGGTTCATCCGAGCTTGGAGGATGCCCAACAAGGTGGACAGTAAGACCCTGGGACACAAGAATTCCATCCCCCTTGAGCCTTACCTCAAGTGGGTACGAACCCGCGCCCAAAGTCTTATGATGCCTTACCCCTCCATTCTCCCTGTGATTATAGAGCCTGTTATGGAAGGAGAGGTTCCATACACCCTCCTACATCCTGACATGCCAACATCACTTAAAGATCTACAAAGGAGTTGGATACAGCTTAAGGGAGAGCACGACACTTTCGAAGCCCAATTCTACACAAGCGAGAAGAAGGTTTTGGAACTCACTCGTCAACTTCACGAAGAGCAGACTCTCAACACCTACATTGCACCAAAGAGGATGCGCAACGTCTTTTTACCTTAGAATTTTGTATTATTTTGCCCATGGGGCATTGATGTAATAACAAATTCTATCTTATTAATATGACGTGTGTTTCTTTTTTGTTTAAAACAAATTTGAATTTTTGAATCCTTGAAAGCATTACATGAATACATATCATTCATCATATGCATAAACAGGTCTTCACACCAAGTTTTCTCATCTCTCTGTTGTTTATTTCAGCAAGATGGATATTGAACAAACAGTCAAAGATTTGCAAGCTCAAAATTCACAATTCCAACAGCTACTCTTGACCTTGGCCAAGGGGCAGGAGGAGCTCAAGACTCTACTAGAGAAGGAAAAAGAGAAAAATAAGAAGAAGAGAGCTAGGGTGGTTCTTATGGGCAGAAGGTTTGCAGGACAAGCCAGACGGACTTTGGAATTCCCATCAACATCTGAAGAGGGGGAAGGAAAAGGAAAAGGAATTGCAGTGCCATCTGAGTCTGAAGCAGAAGAAGAAGAGGATGAGGACTATTCTGAATAGCAGTACCCTCCAGCCGATGACAAATACAAGAACTTGGAAGAGCGTCTAGCTGCCATGGAGATATAAAGAGTACCGGGGCTGGATTTTAAGGAGTTAGGGTTGGTTTCTGGAATTGTAATCCCTCCTAAATTTAAAGTGCCATTGTTTGCCAAGTACGACGGGGTGTCTTGTCCCAAGATGCACCTACGATCTTATGTCAGGAAAATTCTACCACATTCTTCTGACAAAGACCTGTGGGTCCACTTTTTCCAGGACAGTCTTTCAGGGACGCAGCTGGATTGGTTCTACCAGTTGGAGAGAGCAGATGTTCATAATTGGGAGGATTTGGCAGCCGCATTCTATAAACAGTATCAATACAACGCCGACTTGGCTCCGACCCGTACTCAGCTACAGAGTATGGCTATGGCTACTAACGAGGGCTTCAAAGACTACGCCAAAAAATGGAGGGATTTGGCCGGAAGGGTGCAACCACCTTTATCTGAAAGAGAGCTAGTGGACATGTTCTTGGGGACTTTGTCAGGTCCTTTCTTCAATCACCTGATTGGAAGCTCCTCTGCAGGTTTCACTGAGTTGATTCTAACTGGCGAAAGGGTGGAAGTCGGTATTATAAGCGGGAAAATTCAGAAGGATGCGTCTACCTCTGCTGCTGCAAAAAGCCCTTCACGGGAAAGAAAGAAGTGTCTGTTGTCTATGCCCAGAGGAATCAGGGAAGAATTGAAAGACGACCAACTGTGGGGGCCGTAACAATTCAAAAGTCTGCCTTAGACCAGCCGATAAACAACCAGCCGAGGAATGATCAGCCAAGGAATAACCAGCAAAGGATGGAAAGGCCTGTAAGGCAATTCACTAAGATAAACATGTCTCCTGCTCAAGTCTTACCACATCTCTTGAAGTTGAACCTGGCCATGCTAAAGGAGGCCCCTAAAAATCCTAACACTTCATCTCTATATTACCATCCCAACTCCAGATGTGCTTATCATTCATAAAGTCCAGGGCACGACACCAACAACTGTTGGGCCCTGAAGAAAAAGATACAAGATCTAATTGACGCAAAGGAAGTTGAATTTGAAGCTCCCGAAAAACTGAATGTTATCTCTGCTCCAATGCCTAGGCATGGACACAATGCCAGTGCGGTGGAAGAATATCTGTTTGTTTCTACTGTGGATGAACTGTTAACTCCTCTCCTAACCATCAAGTTGAATTTGTTGAAGGCTGGGGTATTCCCAGGTTGTGACCAAGATTGTCATGCTTGTCTATCCTCCCCATTTTACTGTCCTCTGTTGAAGAAAGGAATCCAACAATTGATTGATAACAAGGAAATTTTGTTTGAGAAAACTCCTGTCTCACCCATTCCAGTTCCAGAAGTTTCAATTATAACCATATACGCCAATCCTTCCAGGGTTCCTAAAAAATCCATTAGGATTACATCCTCTCCAGTGACTACTCCGTTGAAGATAACAATGCCCGGACCAACCACATACAAATCCGACAAAATGGTACCATGGAACTATGGTGGAGAAATCTACTACCATGGTGTCAAACAGATTGAACAGACCATTGAAGAAGAAAGCTCTGAGGAAGATAATCCCGACATCAGTAACATTTCCAGAACAAGCAAAGTTACCCGTAGTGGAAGAATATTTTCATCAAAGATTGCTCCTCCAATAGCAGTCTTTGGACCCGCGGCCATTCCGAAGATTACACCCATACCAGTAATTGTACCTGCCAGTGTACCCACCAAAAATGACAATACAATTCCCATCCCTATTTCCGTTGCTGAGAAAAAAGGAAAGAATGTTCAAGAGGAGCCTGTCTTGACGAAGGCTCAGTCACTAGTTATTCTTGATACATCCCAGAAAGAGATGGAAGAAATTCTGAGGATCATTAAGAAAAGTGATTATGATGTTGTTGAACAACTGGGGCAGACCCCCTCTAAAATATCTATGTAAGCCTTGTTGTTGTGCTCTGAGGCACATGCTAAAGCTTTGGTCAAGTTTTTGAAGATGGCCCACGTGCCACAAGAAACCTCCATTGATCAGTTCTAGGAATGTGTGGCCAGCTTAACAGCTGACAATGGCCTGGGATTCTCCGATGCAAACTTGACCTCTAAAGGGAGAAAACATAATGACGCGCTACATGTCTCGGTGGAGTGTAGGGGAACCACCCTAGCTCATGTCTTGGTTGATACTGGGTCGTCTCTAAATGTCTTGCCGAAGAAAGCCTTGGATAGACTGGATTGTGAAGGCCTAACCCTGAAACCCAACAACATCATTTTCAGATCCTGTGATGGTTCTAAGAGGATGGTCCATGGAGAGGTGGACATCCCGATCAAAGTGGGTACCCAGACGTTCAATTCAACATTCTACGTGATGGACATCCGTCCTTCCTACTCTTACCTGTTGGGAAGACCTTGGACTCACCATGCTGGAGCTGTCACTTATACTCTGCATCAAAAGCTCAAGTACCGTGTCCAGGGGAAAATCATAACTGTTCATGGTGAATAGGAATACATGATCAGTCATCTTAATTCTTTCTGTTATGTAGAATTGGATGGAGAATTCATAGAAACCCCTTTCCAACACTTCGAAGAAGTCTCTGAAGAGATAGTGGCGGCCAAGATAGTGTCCTCAAATCCTATGATCACAGGACCTCCGCCTCAGATGTCTTCTTTAAAGGATGCTAGGGCAGTTATGGAAGAAGGCAGATCCATAATCTGGGGGCAGCTTCCAGACTTTCCTTTCAAAATAGACAAATTCGGCTTGGGATTTACTTCGACTGGTCAGAAGGCTGTGTGCCGCTCCCGTGCCGGAGGGCCACCTGTGAAGATCATCCACCAAGGGGTTAATGCACTAGAGGACAGTGAAGAGGAGGGCAGCCTGGAAGATTGGATATTTCCTACTGTCAGCGGAGGACTGTGTAACTGGGAAGCAAAAGACTTTGTTCCGATTACTTTCATATCTCAATAATTTATCTTTTCCATTTCTGTTGGATCTGTAATAATTCACAAACAATTCGTACTTTTTCAACCTTGTGTCTTACCCGAGGCACAACGGTCCATTTGTAAGGGTTTTTATTTAATTTTCATATGTCATTTAATGAATCATGGACGCTTTTCATATTTAAACCTTTTGTGCTCATTGTCTTTCTTTTACATTTTGTTGTTTTAAGATGGCTATCCCTTACACACACCCACACTCACAAATGCAGGTACCTTTCCATTCCGGATCCCATGGGTAACGATACTACTATAGCCTTTAGTGACTCTGAAGATCTGATCTACCAAGCCGAATACGAAGGTGGGGAAGATTGTGAGGTGCCAGGGGAATTGGCCAGATTACTACAACAAGAGGAAAGAGCAATTCAGCCTCATGAGGAACAGTTGGATACAATCAACTTGGGTACTGAAGAAGATAGAAAGGAAATCAAAATAGGTGCCAATCTAGAGCCGAGTGTCAAGGAGCGCCTAATTCAGCTATTGCATGATTATGTTGAGATCTTCGCCTGGTCATACGAAGACATGCCGGGACTCGATACAGACATTGTGGTACATCGTCTCCCCACAAGAGAAGACTGTCCACCAGTGAAACAAAAGGTCCGCCGCATGAGACCTGACATGTCCGAAAAGATCAAAGCGGAAGTTATGAAGCAGTTCAATGCTGGATTTCTGGCAGTTACTTCATATCCCAATGGGTTGCTAACAATGTGCCCGTGCCTAAGAAGGACAAAAAAGTGAAAATGTGCGTGGATTATAGAGATTTAAATAGGGCCGGCCCTAAAGATGACTTTCCACTTCTGCACATTGACATCCTAGTCGACAACACAGCTCAGTACAAAGTATTTTCTTTCATGGACGGATTTTCAGGTTATAACCAGATCAAAATCGCACTTAGGACATGGAGAAAATTACTTTTATTACACAGTGGGGTACGTTCTGCTACAAAGTGATGCCATTCGGACTAAAGAATGTCGGGGCAACCTATCAACGCGCCATGGTAGCTTTGTTTCATGATATGATACATCATGAGATAGAGGTCTACGTAGATGACATGATAGCCCGATCACAAACTGAAGAAGAACACCTCGATCACTTGCAAAAGCTATTTGTCAGGTTGAAGGAGTACAAGCTCAGTCTGAACCCAAACAAGTGAACATTCAGAGCCAGGTCTGGTAAACTCTTAGGTTTCATTGTCAGCCACAAAGGCATCGAGGTTGATCCTGCCAAAGTCAAAGCTATATAAGAAATGCCTGCTCCTCGCACTGAGAAGGAGGTCAGAGGTTTCTTGGGATGCCTAAACTACATTGCAAGGTTCATTTCTCACCTAACATCTACCTGTGAACCAATCTTCAAGCTGTTGAAGAAAGATCAGGTAGTTAAATGGAATGATGACTGTCAAATTGCTTTCGATAAAATCAAGGAGTATTTGCTAGAACCTCCTATCCTGATGCCGCCCGTTGAGGGAATACCGCTAATCATGTATCTGACCGTCCTAGAAAATTCAATGGGGTGCGTACTGGGCCAACATGACGAGTCTGGCCGAAAAGAGCATGCCATTTATTACCTTAGCAAAAAGTTTACCGACTGTGAGACCCGATACTCACTGCTCGAGAAAACTTGTTGCGCTTTGGTATGGGCTGCTCGCCGGCTAAGGCAATACATGTTGACTCATACCACTTTGTTGATATCTAAGATGGATCCGATCAAGTACATCTTTGAGAAGCCTGCTCTATCCGGAAGAATAGCTAGATGGCAGATGATCCTAACGGAATACGATATACAGTACACGACCCAAAAAGCTATAAAGGGGAGTGTGCTAGCCGATCATCTGGCTCATCAAGCTGTCGAAGATTACCAATTCATGAAGTTCAATTTCCCCGACGAAGACATCATGACATTGGACAACATTGAAGATTCCAGACCATATGACGGACCTGAACAAGGATCCCGATGGACCCTGTACTTTGATGGGGCCTCCAATGCACTTGGCAACGGTATCGGCGCAGTACTCATTTCCCCAGAAGGTTGCCATACTCCTTTCATCGCCAGACTTTGCTTCAACTATACGAACAACATGGCAGAGTATGAAGCTTGCATCTTTGGACTCAAGGCTGCCATAGACTTTGGAATCAAATCTTTGATTGTGTTTAGGGACTCAACTTTGGTCATCAGTCAGATCAAAGGAGAGTGGGATACTAAACATCCAAACCTCATCCCTTACAAAGAACATGTATTGACATTGTTACCACATTTCGAGCAGATTACCTTCGAGCACTTCCTGTGAGAAGAAAATCAGCTAGCAGATGCTCTAGCTACAATGTCATCCATGTTTAAACTTAACTGGGATAATGAGGCTCCCAAAATCACCATTGAGCGGATGGTCGAACCTACACATTGTCACGAGATTAATAACGAAGAAGTAGTGGACCAGCCGTGGTTTCATGAAGTCAAGAGGTATCTCGAGGCGCAAGAATACCCTGAAGGATCTTAAGTCAATGACAAAAATTTCTTAAGGAGGTTATCGACGAAGTTCTTCCTAAGCAATGGCATCTTGTACAAGCGCAATCATGATTCTGTTCTGCTCTGTTGTATGGACAAAGCTGAAGCTGAAAGAATCATGGATGAATTGCATGAAGGTACCTTCGGCACTCACTCTAGCGGGCATACGATGGCTAAAAAGATTCTACGGGCATGCTATTACTAGTCTACCATGGAAGCTGACTGCTATCAACATTCCCGTACCTGTCACAAATGTCAAATCTATACCGACAAGGTGCACGTGCCTCCTGTTCCTCTAAATGTCTTAACAGCTCCTTGGCCATTCGCTATGTGGGGAATCGACATGATTGGAGAGATCAGACCTACAGCATCCAATGGACACCGCTTCATTCTGGTGGCCATTGACTACTTCACCAAGTGGGTCGAAGCTGCTTCCTTCGCATTCGTTACTAAGAATGTGGTTGCCCGCTTCATCAAGTAGAACCTTATTTACCGGTACGGTATCCCCGAAAGGATCATCACCGATAACGGTTGTTGTACCCCAAAATTTTCCCTCCCATATTCCTCAAGATTTATCAAGAATAACTCTCAAATTGCTCAAGATTGCTCAAGGATTGCACAGTCAAACCCTCTCCTAAGACAGCCAAAATTAGGGTTTTGGTTCTTTCAAGGAATTTGAGGTTTTCAATGCTTCAATCAAGTCTCATATGCCTATATGCATTCTCAAGTATCTACATGCCAAGTTTCAAGACTCACAGTGCCAATTTGCACAGTCAAAAGCCTCATTTGACCCACAGTCAACTGCAAGGGCAAAATGGTCATTTTGCAGTCAAAAGTCAGAATTTTTGGTCAACATATTATTTGGAGTTCACAATCATCATTTGATCAAGTCTTGATCATGATTCCACAAGGATAGCTCAAAAATCATCAAGATGCAAAAAGTTACTATTTTTGGACAGCAGAAAAGTCAACTGTATCTTGACCAGGGCATAACTTTTTCATGGTTTGTCAGAAAAATCCCATCCAATTCTCATTTTAAGGGGATGATATTTCCTACAATATATCTTCACACTCCAAGTCCAAGAAATGCTCTCACAAAAAGTTATCAATTTCTACATTATAGGTCAAATTCAAAAGTCAACAAAAGTACCTTTGGAGTCAAAGGCCATAACTTGAGATTGGTAAATCCAAATGACATGGGACCAAAGGCATTGGTTATAGGACTTCAATACCTTTCCAAAATGTCCAAGAACATGGTCATATGATCAAAATTGAGCAAGTTATGCATTGGAGAAGTTGGGAAATTTTTAGGAATTTGCAAAAGTCAACTTTGCTCAAAACACCTTATTTTTGCTAATGGGCCTCAAATCTCTTCTTGAAACTTCATCCATGGCCTATGCACGACCCATCAAGCTTAATTGAATTTATTTTCTTATTTTTTATTAATTAATTGGATTTTTAATTGATATTAATTCATTTAATCAATTTAAATTGTAGGAAAATACAAGATTTGGTTTTTAAATCTTTTTGTGAAGCAAATATGACCTAAAAAGGCTGGCAATTTCGTGCACCAAGTCAAAGATACAAAATCTCCAAAATTGGCAACTTTGTTCAATCATGAAAATGCAAAAAGATTTGATTTTCAATCAAAGATCAAATCACCAATTCAATGGATTTTTGCTCAAGATTTTGACCTAATTCCATTTCTCTATATATATGCAAGCAAACCCTGATGCATACACCTGAAAAAGCTGCAGAACAAAGGCCATAGCATATTGCAAAATTCCAAGAAAATTGCAAAACTGATTTTTACATTCCAGGCCAATACAAGGCAATTTGTTGATTCTAACACCTTGCAGGAGTTCCCAGGAACGTGTGTCAATCAAATTTAAGCCTTAAAGCTCAAAGAATCGCCCTAGACAGTTTCACGGTTTGGCTTTTTGATCCATAATCGTATATCTTGATTCATGCATATTTAACATATTTTTGTGATTGGTTTGTGTTGATAGGGACCATATGAAGCTAATGGTATAACTGAATTGAATTATAATGCACTGAATCGCAAGATGCCATAGTTGAATTTTTAGGGTTCATAAGCTTTGAATTGGGGATTTGCAATCCAGGCAAAATTAGGACTCCTAAGGCATATGACTGAATTCATGAGAACCAGACGAACACAATTGAACCCTCGCGAAATATTTATGTGAACCATAGTGCTAATCGCTATTTTTCCTTACTGTAGTTTGTGGGGGTTAAAAACCCCCGCTATCTAATGTTGTTTTTGCAGGAACAAATGAAGAAGACGATGACGCGTTGATACCTTATTGGCCCCTTTTAAAATCCGCGCGCTTTTTATTCTTTTCAGGCACCTTTATTTGTTTGTTAATATATTGATTACTTATTATCCTAATAACAACTAAAGCAGGTGGTTTGAGTGGTGAACGCGCTAGCATATGAACTTTGGGACCTGGGTTCAAATCCCAGGTCCCCCAAAAACATTTATTTCTTTTCTTAACATATTCACATGCAGGCTTCAAAAAGTGATCTACCATGTACCTCACTTATCAACACTCCAAGTGGCTTGCAAAGCAAATCTGAAGGCCAGGATGGAATGACTACCATGGTCCCTGGTCCATGCACGTGTGGGCAATCCAAAAAGTCAAAACAGGCTTGAGTCAGTGGGCCTGAAAATTGCATCATACACCTCTTAACCTGGCCCATCACCCCCTGGTTTCATTATTTCTTTTCTTCTTTTATTTTTTTTCTTTTAATTATTTTACTATTAATTATTATTATTATTATTATTATTTAATTAACCAAATTAACTTTTTTTCATAATAAAATTCAGAAAACTAAAAATGTAATATTTTTATTATTATTATTATTTATTAATTTCACCCTTTATTATTTTTGTAAATAAATACTAACAAATTAATTTAGTCTTTTTTTAATTAGGTTAATTTCAATATTTTTTTGCAATAAATAAAATAAATTAGAATTAGGGTTTTCACTAACTTTTGACTATTTTTTATTTAATTCCTTGAGACATTAAAGAATAAAAAATATTTCTTTTTATTAATTAGTTTTAGGTTTAATTTAATTTAATTCATAAACAACCAAAAACTTCTTTCTTTCTCAAAAAGGGTCAAAACCCTAAGGACTTCTCCGATTCAATTCTTTCTCGCGCATGTGATTATTTTTTATTAATTTTTGATCATATTTATGTAATTGCTCCGAGGATGTAATAGCCTTAATTAGGACTTTTTATTGCTTTCTTTAATTTCTCGCAATTTACTTTTCAAAGGGTTTGTTTTTGGCGATGTAAATACCCGACGCCTTGTAATAGCGTAGATTTATTTTCCGCAATTATTAACTGCTAGATGTATGTTAACTAGGCTATGCATGAAAAGACTTATCTGAAAATTAAAATCAAAACATAGCTCACCATAACATGTGCAAAGATAACTTAACTGAATCCTGACACACTTGCACATGCCACTCCTAGGGTACGCCTCACTTGGTTGCCTCGACGTGGTCATTGAGTATAGGGTGTTTTAGAGGTCGCCCTCCTGTCTAAAGATCAAAAATTTGCCTCGAAACGGTTGCCTCGGATAAAAAAGATCTAAGACATTAGGGTTACCGCTAAGGCGTCCTACTATTGCTTTGGTGACCACATGTCCCTATAATCGAATTGACCCGAAAACTCCAACGATGGTGCTACCTACTTCTCAATAGTGGGATAGTACTGTCTAAAGGACATTTACACAGCTTAATTTCTTTGAGTAGGTAGAGGTTCTTAGATACTTGCTCTTTCAAAACAAAAATACTTTTCACACCTACATTTTTCTGACAAAAGTTTTCAAACAAATACTTCATACACTCTTGAGGACAGATACAAGAGTTAAATCGAAGTTTTCAAACAAACTTTTTCAAAACCCACAAACACAAGAAAAGCAAAACATTTTGAAAACATAGTGAGCAAGTACCTAAGAGCCCGTGGATAACCACAGATAGAAAGGGTGCTAACATCTTCCCTTTCTATAATCTACCTCCCGAACCGAGAAACATCTCGAAAAGGAATTTTGCTGTGCTTTTGTCCTTTCCTTGTTGGAGAAAATAAAAGACGGTGGTGACTCTTGCTTACCGTGACATTTCGCGAACCAGCATTCCAAAACAGTCAGTTCTATTTCCACCGATCACAGAACTGGCGACTCTGCTGGGGAAAATGAATAAGTGAGGTGTACCTTAGGATAAGAACACTTATGTTTTCAATTGTATGCCTTGTTTGCTTTAATATTGTGAGCTTGTATTGGAGTTTCATAGATCCTAACCCGGATATGGGGAATACCCTTTAGGTAAGTAGCAATAAACTGTGAGGGACCTGTCCGGCGTAGACCGATACGGGTGAAGCAGTAGCTATGTTGGTGTGACACCTTGGTCTGTACCGATATTCCTTGTGTTAGAACGAGGAGAATATGGGTCTTCTGAGGAGTCATTAAGCACCAACTGACCTTAGCACCTTAAATTGACCAACTTGGCCATAGAACAGTAGCAGTATGCTACACTCATTAAGGCTAAACTCTCGCGATGGTTCCGGCCGCAAGAAAAGGTTGCTAAGCTGGAGTTATGACCGATTGAGGGTAGTCAGTGATATTGAGATCCTCTAGAACCCGGTTACTATTTTTAGGACAGGTCTTAACCAACTGAAACTGAAAGAGGGTGGTACCTAAACTTCATGTCGGCCTGAAATCTAAGGGCTGCCTTGTGTGACTTGTGTGCATTTACCATGTTTGCCTTTTGTGAATACTTGTGGTGTGCCTTTATCATAACATCATAACATCATACCATCATAACATTGCATGCATCCTGCATAAGGACTAACTCATTTCAAGGATCTCAAGGGTTTGTGATGCAGGTCATGATGAACCAAATGTCTAGCAAGGGGCAAAAGGGATTTATTTTCCTCTAGCCAAGGTTGGTCGGAGATTAAAACATGATGACTTGAGTCAGGGGCTATGACCCACTCGATATGGTGAGCTTTGACTCTTGAAGAAGGACTCTCAACAACATGAAGTTCCTTCAATCAAGCAACCAGATTCAAATTCTAACAAGTTCCTCTGTTTACCCCACGAGATCCTTGAAAACATTGCATACATATATCATACATATCATTGCATTACAGGTACTATTACAGGTCTCTCATATTCTCGCTGTTTATTTCAGCAATGGCTTTCCAACCAGACAACCAAGATCTCCGGGCTCGAAACGCCCAACTTCAAGAAATGTTCTTGAACCTATCCCAAGGGCAGGAAGAAGTAAAAGCTCTCCTCACAAGGGGCTTAGCCCTAGGGAATCCAGGCAGCGTCAGGAATGATCAGTTGGAAGAGCTGCAAATTGAGCTGGCAACAATGAAGATCCAGATGATGGGACAGCTGGCGGCCCAGATGACTCTCATTCAAGACTTAGCTCAAAGACAAGAAGAGCTCAGGGTCCTCGTCAACAAGCTGCTTCAAAATAACCAAGTGAGGCAGACAACTAGGGTTGAAGATCAAGCCATCATTCAACCACCTTTGGGGAAAGAAGACAAGGGAAAAGCTCCTCAACTTGCTTCAGGGTCACAAGCCCAACATCAACCCCGCCAGCATCAACAGGGTAATCGGTGTAAGCGAAATACGCCTGGAATACATTTCTCGGAGACCGATATACCATCATCTCTCATACTGAAACGCTTGTTGGAGGTCAATCTGATTGCTTTAAAGGATCCTCCCCGAAATCCCAACACCTCTGCTTCTACCTATCATCCCTATGAAAGGTGTGCATACCACTCTGACAGTCCGGGACATGACACCGACAACTGTTGGACTCTGAAGAACAAGATCCAAGACTTGATCGACGGAAGGGTGCTGGAGTTCATGCCGGATGGTGAGATGAAAATCTTCCGCTGAGAATTCTCCATCTGAGATGACTAGTTCAAACTAAGAAACCTTTGTTCATTTGAATTCTGAAGCTGGATTTTTCTTTGCTTATTCAAACAATTATTGTCATGGCAAACCTTTTTATTTCATTAATGCATCGCATATGTCTGTTTTGAATCAATCCATTCGTATTCACTATATTCAAATTGCTTTCATTTTTTTGTGATGATCAACTATCGATTAAAAATTCTAAGCCTTTTGAGGGAGGATGACGAAAACGATACCACGATCTTTACAATATGCTTTTGAACAGACCCCGCTGATGAGGTACAGGCATTGTTTCAAATCCTAAACAGTGGAGTTATAAGGAAGATAATCCCTCGTCAACCCCTTTGAGCCAAAGAAGTTGGAGTTTTTCTTTTCACAAATTAAAACCCTTAATTATAACCGGGGGCAGGGTAGTTTTCTCAGCTGATCCAGGTGCACAATGAATGGCATCAAAGAAGTCCTTCCGAGACAAAAAGACAATGATGGTTCCCTATAATCGTCAGGGCAGGCAGTCATTATATCTCAAAACAAAAGCCCAATAAGTCAAAACCTATGAAGGAGACTTATAAAACTGGGGCATCCCGCTGACTGTAATCACCAAAAGAAACAGTTCAGGCAAAAAGACAAGGATAATAAAATCAAAAAGATAGAGGTCCTACAAACCCTCAACAAAAAGAAATGACTGCCTATTCAAAATAAACTATCAGTACCCGAACCATCACTGGAATATCAGAGCAAAGACTCAAACAAGGTCTAACGCACGATTAGCTGAGTTTAGGATCGAAGAACATCACGAAGAACGGGTGGGTACAAATAAAATTTGAGCCTTTATCCTTTGTTTCTTAAACCGTGAACCAGGCCACGTTATAACCCTTAAAAAGTCCTAGCTGAAGCATGGGTTAGTTCGAAAGCATATTGTTACAAAGGTATCCTGACTCCTGTAGGGCTTGCTGTAAAATCCTGAGTTGACATCACATTTTACAAAAAATCACTTGTTTTATTGAAAACTGCATTTTCAAAAACTTCAAGACAGACATAAGCTTTGCATTCTTAAAATAACATTGTTTGCATATGACTATTTGTTCGAACAGCAGAGAAATTTGCACGATGAATATCTTGTGAACAAAAACCTTTTCAATAAAAAAAGGATCACCTCAAGTGGAAAAACACTTCCAATCAAGGGGCACGGCATGATCATTGTCCATCATCTGGGGAAGTCAAGTCAAGATTCAAGGAATCTCTCAAGATGCCAAATAGCCAGGGGCAAATCTCCGCCTGAGTCACTTGGGGCATTGGACATGAATTCTAGCAACGAATCTTGCATGATCAAAGATCTTTTGGTAGTATGGCAACACAACACTACTGACAGTAACAACTCCCTACGCTCTGAGAACGTGGACATAGTCAAAGAAAATGCTACGCATAATCAAAGACCCGCTAGGTCGACTGGCCTAGGCAAACATAAGGGCTTCCCGGTGAACCAAAAGGGTTCGGGCAAAAATAAGGGATAAAAATGAAAAATCGGTACACCCGGCAAGTCGAAAACCTGAAAAGGCGGCTTGGGCAAAAAAGGGTATCCCGATGGACTGAAAACCCGAAAGGGCGGTCCAGGCAAAAGTTAGGGATCAAAGCGTACGACTATGTTCCGTCATCTCGTTACTTGCCTATCAGAAGAAGATTTATCAATCGGCAGTTATCAAGCACCTCCATAGGTACCTTCTCCCACAGAAGCTGAGGCGATAAGAATTGTCCGAACTGCACAAGTTGCGCTATCCTCCAAGTACAAGGTAGATTCAGCTGAAGAATAGGACCAAGATCCCTTCACTCCCCAAGAGTAAAACAATAATGGTAGCTCTCTCCACTGAGCCTTGCCACAATGAACAAGTCAGCAATACTCTCCCCCAAGCAGAGTTGGTCTACCATCATCCCTAAAAGGATGGATATCCCCAGCAAGTCTTAATATTCCCCATCGGAGTATACAGATATTCCTCAGCAAGCATCCACGGCAGTCTTAATATTCCTCGACAGGAGTATAAGAATGTTCCCCGGCGGAATACAAGATACCCCAGTGGAGCCATTTCCCAGCGCAGTCTAAAAAGCTTCCCCGCCAGAGTTGAATCATCTTCCCCAGTAGATTCTGGAAGCTTGTCCCCTGCAGAGTATAAATATCTCTCCCCAGCCATATTCAGAGGTTATCCCCACCAAAGTCTAACTGGGTTATCCTCAGCAAGTTACAACTGAAAGATCATCCCCCAGCGAAGTTCTTTCTATCCCCCAGCGGAATTCATCATCAAAATCCCCAACAGAGCTTATCAACGGAATCCCCAGTGGAGTTATCGTTAAAATCTCAGCGAAGCATCTCTTCCCACAGAGTAATTCCCCGCGGAGTAATCTCTTCACCAGTTTATTCCCCAACGGAGCCATCTTCTCCTACCGGTTTACTCTTGCAACCATCCTCGTGCATCATCCCCAGTGGAAACGAAGAATTCAACTATACTCTTCAACATCAGCCCAGGATTTAACAAACTCCCCGGCATTCGTCAAGGATTTATTTTCCCAGACGAAAATACATTCATAAACATATCACATTTCACATCTCCTAGTTACATACATGATAAAGTGCATACGACACGATCTCATTTTGAGAACATCATGCATTTCATACATCATGACATTGCATGCAACTAATGTTTTGCCTTTTCAGGAAAAGGTCAATCCAAAGATGATTACCATCAACCTTTCTTAAGTCCCAGATCAACACCTGTAACTAGCCAGGAAATATCTGTGGACGACTGATTGTAGATTCGATACCTGTAACTAGCCAGGAAAGTTATCTACATGAAGAGATTGAAGATCAATACATGTAGCAAGCCAGGAAGACAATCTTTCTTTCTCAGGTCAGAGATTAATACCTGAAACCAGAGAGGAAAACTATCTCCTCGACCACCCTTTCTTAAGTTCCGGATCAACACCTGTAACTAGCCAGGAAATATCTGTGGATGACTAATTGTAGATCTATACCTGAAACCAGACAGGAAAGTTATCTACATTGAAGAGATTGAAGATTAATACCTGAAACCAGACAGGAAAACCATCTTTCTTTCTCAGGTCAGAGATTAATACCTGAAACCAGACAGGACAACTATCTACTTGACCATCATGAAGTAACCCTACACCGGTTCCTTCTCTTCCAAGATGCAGTTTTACACAAACTCATCATCAGGAAACCCTACACATGTTCCTTCTTTCAACATACCAAGTTACAATTCAACAAACATTCCCAGATGGCATCTTTAAGCCCATCTCCACGACTATTCATTACATTTCCAGATGGCATCTATAAGCCCATCCCCGACAAGATTCCATTACATTTTCAGATGGCATCTATAAGCCCATCCTCATATCCATCATCTCTCTAAATGACATCTGTAATCCCATTCCCGACATCACATTGCTGATACTACACCATGCGAGTGCAAATTTCTGGGCACTCTAGTGTTCAAATCTTCCACCTTCGGATCACGAAAGGCACGCAAGCCAATCTACATCCTCAGGTTTAAGAAGATTGAACAGGGGCAACTGTTGTACCCCAAAATTTACCCTCCCATATTCCTCAAGATTTGTCAAGAATAATTCTCAAATTGCTCAAGATTGCTCAAGGATTGCACAGTCAAACCCTCTCCTAAGACAGCCAAAATTAGGGTTTTGGTTCTTTCAAGGAATTTGAGGTTTTCAATGCTTCAATCAAGTCTCATATGCCTATATGCATTCTCAAGTATCTACATGCCAAGTTTCAAGACTCACAGTGCCAATTTGCACAATCAAAAGCCTCATTTGACCCACAGTCAACTGCAAGGGCAAAATGGTCATTTTGCAGTCAAAAGTCAGAATTTTTGGTCAACATCTTATTTGGAGTTCACAATCATCATTTTATCAAGTCTTGATCATGATTCCACAAGGATAGCTCAAAAATCATCAAGATGCAAAAAGTTACTATTTTTGGACAATAGAAAAGTCAACTGTATCTTGACCAGGGCATAACTTTTTCATAGTTTGTCAGAAAAATCCCATCCAATGCTCATTTTGAAGGGGATGATATTTACTACAATCCATCTTCACACTCCAAGTCTAAGAAATGCTCTCACAAAAAGTTATCAATTTCTACATTATAGGTCAAATTCAAAAGTCAACAAAAGTACCTTTGGAGTCAAAGGCCATAACTTGAGATTGGTAAATCCAAATGACATGGGACCAAAGGAATTGGTTATAGTACTTCAATACCTTTCCAAAATGTCCAAGAACATGGTCATATGATCAAAATTGAGCAAGTTATGCATTGGAGAAGTTAGGAAATTTTTAGGAATTTACAAAAGTTAACTTTGCTCAAAACACCTTATTTTTGCTAATGGGCCTCAAATCTCTTCTTGAAACTTCATCCATGGCCTATGCACGACCCATCAAGCTTAATTGAATTTATTTTCTTATTTTTTATTAATTAATTGGATTTTTAATTGATATTAATTCATTTAATCAATTTAAATTGTAGGAAAATACAAGATTTGGTTTTTAAATCTTTTTGTGAAGCAAATATGACCTAAAAAGGCTGGCAATTTCGTGCACCAAGTCAAAGATACAAAATCTCCAAAATTGGCAACTTTGTTCAATCATGAAAATGCAAAAAGATTTGATTTTCAATCAAAGATCAAATCATCAATTCAATGGATTTTTGCTCAAGATTTTGACCTAATTCCATTCCTCTATATATATGCAAGCAAACCCTGATTCATACACGTGAAAAAGCTGCAGAACAAAGGCCATAGCATATTGCAAAATTCCAAGAAAATTGCAAAACTGATTTTTACATTCCAGGCCAATACAAGGCAATTTGTTGATTCTAACACCTTGTAGGAGTTCCCAGGAACGTGTGTCAATCAAATTCAAGCCTTAAAGCTCAAAGAATCGCCCTAGACAGTTTCACGGTTTGGCTTTTTGATCCATAATCGTATATCTTGATTCATGCATATTTAACATATTTTTGTGATTGGTTTGTGTTGATATGGACCATACGAAGCTAATGGTATAACTGAATTGAATTATAATGCATTGAATCACAAGATGCCATAGTTGAATTTTTAGGGTTCATAAGCTTTGAATTGGGGCTTTGCAATCCAGGCAAAATTAGGACTCCTAAGGCATATGACTGAATTCGTGAGAACCAGACGAACACAATTGAACCCTCGCGAAATATTTATGTGAACCACAGTGCTAATCGCTATTTTTCCTTACTGTAGTTTGTGGGGGTTAAAAACCCCAGCTATCTAATGTTGTTTTTGCAGGAACAAATGAAGAAGACGATGACGCGTTGATACCTTATTGGCCCCTTTTAAAATTCGTGCGCTTTTTATTCTTTTCAGGCACCTTTATTTGTTTGTTAATATATTGATTACTTATTATCCTAATAACAACTAAAGCATGTGGTTGGAGTGGTGAACGCGCTAGCATATGAACTTTGGGACCTGGGTTCGAATCCCAGGTCCCCCAAAAACATTTATTTCTTTTCTTAACATATTCACATGCAGGCTTCAAAAAGTGATCCACCATGTACCTCACTTATCAACACTCCAAGTGGCTTGCAAAGCAAATCTGAAGGCCAGGATAGAATGACTACCATGGTCCCTGGTCCATGCACGTGTGGGCAATCCAAAAAGTCAAAACAGGCTTGAGTCAGTGGGCCTGAAAATTGCATCATACACCTCCTAACCTGGCCCATCACCCCCTGGTTTCATTATTTCTTTTCTTCTTTTATTTTTTTTCTTTTAATTATTTTACTATTAATTATTATTATTATTATTATTTAATTAACCAAATTAACTTTTTTTCATAATAAAATTCAGAAAACTAAAAATGTAATATTTTTATTATTATTATTATTTATTAATTTCACCCTTTATTATTTTTGTAAATAAATACTAACAAATTAATTTAGTCTTTTTTAATTAGGTTAATTTCAATATTTTTTTGCAATAAATAAAATAAATTAGAATTAGGGTTTTCACTAACTTTTGACTATTTTTTATTTACTTCCTTGAGACATTAAAGAATAAAAAATATTTCTTTTTATTAATTAGTTTTAGGTTTAATTTAATTTAATTCATAAACAACCAAAAACTTCTTTCTTTCTCAAAAAGGGTCAAAACCCTAAGGACTTCTCCGATTCAATTCTTTCTCGCGCATGTGATTATTTTTTTATTAGTTTTTGATCATATTTATGTAATTGCTCCGAGGATGTAATAGCCTTAATTAGGACTTTTTATCGCTTTCTTTAATTTCTCGCAATTTACTTTTCAAAGGGTTTGTTTTTGGCGATGTAAACACCTGACGCCTTGTAATAGCGTAGATTTATTTTCCGCAATTATTAACTGCTAGATGTATGTTAACTAGGCTATGCATGACAAGACTTATCTGAAAATTAAAATCAAAATGTAGCTCACCATAACATGTGTAAAGATAACTTAACTGAATCCCGACACACTTGCACATGCCACTCCTAGGGTACGCCTCACTTGGTTGCCTCGACGTGGTCATTGAGTATAGGGTGTTTTAGAGGTCGCCCTCCTGTCTAAAGATCAAAAAGTTGCCTCGAAACGGTTTCCTCGGATAAAAAAGATCTAAGACATTAGGGTTACCGCTAAGGCGTCCTACTATTGCTTTAGTGACCACATGTCCCTATAATCGAATTGACCCGAAAACTCCAACGACGGTGCTACCTACTTCTCAATAGTGGGATAGTACTGTCTAAAGGACATTTACACAGCTTAATTTCTTTGAGTAGGTAGAGGTTCTTAGATACTTGCTCTTTCAAAACAAAAATACTTTTCGCACCTACACTTTTCTGACAAAAGTTTTCAAACAAACACTTCATACACTCTTGAGGACAAATACAAGAGTTAAATCGAAGTTTTCAAACAAACTTTTTCAAAACCCACAAACACAAGAAAAGCAAAACATTTTGAAAACATAGTGAGCAAGTACCTAAGATCCCATGGATAACCACGGATAGAAAGGGTGCTAACACCTTCCCTTTCTATAATCTACCTCCCGAACCGAGAAACATCTCGAAAAGGAATTTTGCTGTGCTTTTTTCCTTTCCTTGTTGGAGAAAATAAAAGACGGTGGCGACTCTTGCTTACCGCGACATTTCGCGAACCAGCATTCCAAAATAGTCAGTTCTATTTCCACCGATCACAATGGTACAAACCTTAACAATGCTATGATCACTGCCTTGTGCAAGCAATTCAAGATTCAACATCACAATTCATCTCCCATTCGGCTAAAGATGAATGGTGCAGTTGAGGCTGCTAACAAAAATATCAAGAAGATCATACAAAATATGACAGTCACCTATAAGGACTGGCATGAAATTCTACCGTTTGCTCTCCATGGGTACCGTACCACGGCCCGCACATCAACTGGGGAAACACCTTATTCCTTGGTATATGGCATGGAAGCTGTTTTACCTATCGAGGTTCAGATTCCCTCCTTGAGAATCATGAAGGATGCTGGTTTGAGTGAAGACGATTGGATTCATACCCGACTTGATCAACTTAACTTGATTGACGAGAAGCGAATTACTGCTGTTTCCCACGGTCAGACATATCAAAAACGGATGATCAAGGCTTTCAATAAAAAAGTCAGACGCCAGGTATATCAAGTCGGGGATCTTGTAATCAAGCGCATCATCTTGCCACAAAGTGATCCCAGGGGAAAATGGACTCCTACCTACGAAGGACCATTTATGATCAAGAACATCTTTTCTGGTGGGGCAATGATCTTAACCACCATAGACGGCGACGACCTGTCGCACCCTGTGAACGCAGACATAGTCAAAAGATACTACGCATAACTGACCAGCTAGGTTGACACACCTAGGCAAAAAAAGGGCATCCCGGTGAATCGAAAACCCGAAAGGGAGGTTCAGGCAAAAATTAGGGATAAATGAAAAAAATTTGTACACCCGGCAAGTTGAAAACCCGAAAGGGAGACTTGGGCAAAAAAGGGTTTCTCGGTAGACTGAAAACCCGAAAGGGCGGTCCAGGCAAAAATTAGGGAATTAAAGCGTATGACTATGTCTCGTCGGATCACTTTAAGGATAATCTCTTCACTGACAACTTTGAGCTTCTGATCAATCCAATCATCTTCGGACGAAGCAATGAATGGACAAGATATTCGGAGACACGAAGGCTATAGCGGAATGGGAACCCCATGGAATTTTTACACACATAGCTATCTTTCCTTTGTATAAAATTTTTCTTACTTTTATGACACCATCCTCTTACTAGGATGCCTGTCTCCTTTGTACAAAACACTTATTCAAAGTAAATACAAAGATATCTCTTTCAAAGTACAAAAACTATTTGTCTTTTTCTTTTACAATTGTGTTTTTATTTGCAAAAACGTCCAATGATTCATTGATGAACATATGCATTTGAACATAATTACTGTTTACAAATAAACAGGATGAAAAAGAACAATTACTGACAGACTGAAAGGATAGGAAAACGTCTTTAGGCTATTCCAGGAGCAATCCCTACAGTATACCATCTAGATCCCCAGCGGAGCTAAAAACTTGAAATACATATCCCCAGTGGAGCTAAATTTCAAACCCTTAATTCCCACCAGAGTTAAAACTTCAAACTCCCAATCCACCAGCGGAGCCAAAGCTTTGAGTTACAGATCCCCAGCGGAGCTGAAACCTTCATCCCCAGTCGAGTCGAGACTTCTGATCCCCAGCAGAAACCATCCAAGTTCCCCAGCAAGTTATCCTGAAGCCTGGAAATCAATCAGATAACAGTTAACTTTTTGTCTCTCCCCAACCTAGGATAATTCCCCAGTAGAGTGGAAGACGACCGAAAACTCCTGAACTTACTCTCCAGCAGTAAGCCTTCTTCCTCACAGGATTTTTACTCCCCAGCAGATTGAAGATTCTCATTCTCATTTCCCCAGTGAAGTCACCAAAGTTTTCATTACTCCACAACAGAATGAAGATTCTCATTCTTAGTTCCCCACAGAAATCATCAGAGTTTTCCCTATTCCCCAGCTGAGTAAGGATTCCCATTGTGTAATCCCCAGTAGAAGTCATCAAAGTCCTATGGATTTCCCAAGTAGATTACTCAAGCAGTTTGGCATTACTCACACAACAAATTTTGTCAATACTCCAACTTCAAGACATGAAGGATCCTTATATCCCCACAGAAGTTGTCAAGATTTTTCTATCCCCAACGGTTAGCAGGGATTTCTCATCCTCAGCAATCAAAGATTTTGAATCTTCAGCAACGGTCAAGGATTTATTTTCCCCGGCAATATTCAAGGGTTTTATTATCCCCAACTGTCAAGGAATTATTTTCCTCCGCAATACAGCAAATCAGCTTACATGCGCATACATTACATCCATATATCATAAACATTGATAAAACACATTTATTGCATCATACATTTCATGCAACATTTTACCCTTTTCAGGATAAGATTAATAGTTATCATTAACAATATTCAAAGATTTCAGATACAATAAAGATACACTCTAGACACGGAAGTTATTCTATTACTCATTCAGAATTCAAGGTCAAGATACAGTTCAGATACGCTCCAGACACGGAAGCCATTCTGTAACTTATTCAGATCTCTTATTCAGATACAATCATGATACAGTTCAGATACACTCTAGAAATGGAAGTCATTCTGTCACTTATTCAGATTCTAGTTCAGATACGCTCCATACGCGGATGCCATTCTGGCCCTTATTCAGTTTTCCGATTCAGATATAGTACAGATACACTCCAGACACGAAAGTCATTCTGTTGTTCATTCAGACTCATATCTCATATACAATTTAGATACGCTCCATACATGGAAGCCATTATGCCACTCATTCAAATTCAGAATTCAGATACAATACGGATACGCTCTAGATACGATTGTCATTCTGTCACTTATTCTGATTTTCCCCAGCTCAGAGACACTCCAGACACGGATGCTTTTCTATTGCTTATTCAGATTCAACATTCAGATACAACTTGGATACGCTCCAGATATGGATGCTACTCCTTCGCTCATTCAGATTCAGTCCCTAGATACAGTACATATACGTTCCAGACGCGGATACCATTATGACACTTATTCTTCTGACTTATAACTTACGACTCAACAAACATTCTTGGATGGCATCTTTAAGCCCATCACCAACAAGATTCTATCACATCTCCAAATGGCATCTTTAATCCCGTTTCCTCAACTACATTTCAACGAGTGCAAATTTATGGGCACTCTAGTGTCCAATCATCTTTTACCTTCGAGTCACGAACGACAAAGCTTGCCAATCTAACTCTTCAGGTTCAAGAAGATTGAACAGGGGCAGCTGTTGTACCCCAAAATTCGCCCTCTCATATTATCAAGATTTTTCCTCACAAGACTTCTTAAACTCCAGACAAGATTAGGGTTTGCTCAGCTCAAGACCTCTCCTTGCACTGATGACCTGAAATCAGGGTTTGAGTTTGCACAAGGATTTTTGGACCCCTACGATTGCTCATACCAAGTTTCAAGCCTTGAATCACATTTTTGACCAGTCAATTGGACAGTTGACCTAAAAATCAATTGTATTGGGGAAAAGTCAACCATGGCCAATTTACAGTCAAACTTCATAATTTTTGATCCACAACAACATTCTAGGCTCCTATGTACCATTTTATCAAGTTTGGATCACAAATCCTCAAGAAATTTGATCAAATAATCAAAAGGGCAAAATGGTCAAAATTAGGGTTTTGATTGAGAAATGGCAATTTCTGATTTTTGACCTAGCCAATGACCAATTGGGTTCAAGCATGATTTCAAGGACTCAATGGCATCATCTTGACCTAATCATATAGTTCAAAAGATCTCAAATGCATTGAATTGACAGATGAATTTTCCAGTCAACTGATCAAAAATCAATTGTACTGAAAAGTCAAACTTTGACTTTTTGGTCAAAATCAAGTGCCAAGGGTCATAATTCATCAAGATATGTCAAAATGTGAAACTTGTTGATCAAGAAACCTAAAATTTCTAATTAGGGTTTAATTTGAAAATTTTTCATAACTTAGAAAATTTCTAAGTATGGAAATTTTCTTATTTTTTCCCAATTTTCCACAACTTTTTCACCATGATGCAATGGGATTCAAAGAAAACTTCCAACATGAAATTTGTAGTACTCCTTTAAATATACAAATTTTATTCACAAAGTTTTCCCAAAAGATGCTTGGATCTCAAGTTATGATTTTGTGAATAGGGGTCCATAAACTTTTTAACTTAGTGAAATTTTGCCCTAGTTTAGGCAGGATTTTGACCTAACTTCATGGACATTTTTCACCTAGTTCCAAGAGGAATATCAAAATGCATTTCAAATATGTATTGTATATCATGTTACAAGATTTCCAAAATGTCCAAGAACTCTCCAAGATCATTTATGGTTAGGGAGAATCGAAGAAAGGAAAATGGAAATTTATCACTTTTGTTCAAGGCATTTTCACATTGGTTCAAGTTGCAAATCTGTCCTAGCATGATTGTACTTGGAATTACAGGTCCTAATCCTTTCTACACTCCATAATTTAATTCTAATTCAGTAGAAAATGGCTTTATTTTGATCTATGGAGCATTGTACAAGAGTTTAATCCATTTATGGCATAAAGTTCATAATACTACTTTCATAAAGCTAGCTTTTTGCAACTTTGCAAATCTTGAGCCATGGACCTGATCTTTTGTTGCAAACAAGATCCACAAACATCAGGAAAAGTACACCAACCCTATGCAGCTAGCAAGAAAGCCTGTACAGGCCTTTGGCATTGGTCATGTCAACTTTCTTCAAAAGCAAGCAAACTTGCAAAAGTCAAGACAACTTATGTATCTGTAAAAGGAAAGACTTTGTATCATTTCAAACAACTTCAGAACTTTGTAACAAGCCTAAGCACGAATCCATAGCATCCCAAACACCCTCAAACACCAAAATCACACTTTTCTGCCCAAACAGAGCATCATCTGCAGAACACTTGCCAACTTGAAACTTGCTCGTGCATTTTGCCTTTCAACCCTTGAAACATCTTCCCTACATCACATCCAAGCTATCCAGGCCCCTGTCTTACAACTGTGAGCTCAGTTTCACACTTCACCATTTTCATTTTGCAAGGTTGCAGGTTGACTCGTGCAAGGAGTTTTAGCCATCTACAAGACCAGCTAAGCATTGGAAAAGGTTGAGGGAACTCCAAGGAAGCTCACAAGATCTTCAGGCCTCACTCAAAGTTCCCACATTGCCATATCCAAACTCAACTGAACAAGGTATTTTTCAAAGTTCTATCCCCTTATTTAGGCATCCTTAAGCTTAGATTTGTGAAGCAAAAATGTAGTCCTTAACTTGTTGAAGCTGTACATATGCATACTTTCCATTTATATTAACTGAGCTAAGAGTATTTGGTTGTTGAACATGCTGAAAAAACTAGGTCAGAAATTAGGGCCATTAAAATTCTCCTTGGTCTTTTAGAGTTAGGTCATGTTTTTTATATCAATGGAATCGTGAGATCATGAGCTACATATTTTGTGTTATGGGTTTTTGCTTTTGTGCACGTATGTGAGAGTTACAGATTCAAGCTCAGAAGCGCACGCGAAGTAAAGGACAGGGATGAAGTTGGTGTTCTGGGCCTGGCGCCTTGGGCCTGCTACTATTCACACCCCCTGTTTTGCTTTTACACCCCCCTGAACATTTTCTTTTATTTTTTATATTTTCTTGCATATTTTATATTTTGACTTGCATTTATTTATTTTCTGAACATTATAAAATCACAAAAATATTTTCTTTATTTTTTCATTTTATTTTATTTTTTTATTATTTTTTGGCATAAAAATTAATTTATTAGTAATAATATACTTTATTTTCTTAAATAAACTTGTAAATAATAAAAAAAATACTTAATATTTTATTTTATATTTTATATACATTAAATATTTATTTTTCATACATATTTAATTTTTAATATTTATACATAATATTATTATTATTTTTCTTGAACAAAAATGGATAAAATGAATAATATAAAACATATTTTTTTTTAAAAACAAAATTAGGGTTTCCCCTTTTAAAAATATTAACATTGTTTTTTTTTCTTATTTTTAGGACTTAATTAATTTTATTTTCTCATACATAAAACAATTACAAAACATTTTTTGCATATTCACATTTTTATTGCATATTTAAATAATTGTTTATTTATTTATTATACAATAAATTCAATTGGGTTGTAATAGTAAACTAGGGTTTTATTTTATGCAAATATCCCCCATTCAAAACTTATATCCCCCTGTTTCCAGTGATTTCTGGTAAACAACCGCTAGTCTTCCAAACTATCGAATAAACTTACTGACTGTTATTCAATTTCTCTGGTAACTCGCAGGATCGACTAGATTGATCCTAGGACTCATTGGTCATTAGGGTAACTCTCATGATCGAACAGATATTCATGGTTGGTATTTGAGTGTTGTGTAGGTGTTTGACTTATTTCGATTTCTCTCTTAAAGATCCAAAGGTGTAATCAAAATATATGTGCACGAAACTAAATTGCATGAATAAATGTTAATTGTAAAGACATGTAAAATTGCATAAAAGGCAAGTAAATGGCTTCGAATTATAAAAACAGTTAATGTAAAAGATGCTCTGGAATGTAAAAGATTCGAAATATGAAGAAAGCGTTTAATGCAAGAAATCTGTAAAATGACTTCAAGTAAAAATAGGCGTTCGAAAGATAAAACTTGAAGATAAATGCATGAAAAGTATGACAGTTTTCTGAAATGTAAAGTGTTTGAAATGTAAAGAAAGCATTAAAATGTAAGGCTTCAATGAAAAGATTTCGAATAAAAAGATTTTAAATAAGAAAACTTGTAAATGGTATTTGGCAGGAAGATAAAGGAAAGTACTGGAAATGATAAAAGGTTTTCATTAAATCATAAACATATGGTGTTATCATACGTACATTGCTCTTGCATTCGTTTCCCTTGCCATGTGGTAATTTGAATGTTTACTGAGTATTTAGTACAATAGATATGACACACGAAATCCTAATACTAAGACTTCTATTTATACTATTTCGACCATAACGGTCTTGCCATAAGATTATGCCACGTTCAGAACATGCAGAACAATGCCTCTCTCTTGTTTCCACGTGTCTCCAAATGCTCCAGCACATAAATTTCAAACTTCGAATGTCCCGCTTGCATTTGAATTTCAAATGTTTTGGTACTTCTCCGCTTCGAACGCACTTCTCAGACACAGCCTTGTTGTTATTTCGAGACTTCTTTAGATATGTTCCCATAATTGCCACTCGAAGCTCCAAGCTTTGATATGCTCATTCGAAACACTGCTTCTGCTATTTCGAAACATGACGCTTTGTTTCATTTCGACCGAAACGTTCAATTCACTTGGCTTCTAATAATATTATCAAAATCTTCAGCCAACAAAATGCCCCTTTAAAATATGTATTTCGATCTCTCTGAGAAATACTTATTTTAAACATCCACACAAGATTTTGATGCGACCTTCGAATCATCGTAACATTTAATGCATTTGACTCCAGTCACGTTAATCATAACACTTTTTGGATTCCTTAACCGCCTGGAGCCACTTCACAGTATGGTGCAGTTACAAAACAATGATTATCCTTAATCACGCCTATTACCCATGTTAACTTTACGCCACCTCTTCATCAAACCAACCCATGATTTCCATGTATCACAACCTTATTCAGTGGATGTTTAAACTTCCACATTATAAAACATCATCAACTTAGTCTTTTTCTTTTCTTTCCACATTCTGAATCTTTTATCCTTCTTCTCTCTCCAAAAAACCCTAAGCTTTCAACATTCTTCAAAAATGTCTTCTTCTACTTCATCCCAACTCAAAAAGGTTTCCAAGAAAAAAGGAAAGACCGCAGGAACTACAATGGAAAGTAAGGTTATCACTCACCAAGGTCAATCCGTTCTTGCTCCCCAGATGATCTAAAAGGAAAAAGAAATGCTTTATGCATCACAGGTACTCATTCCTACCACCGTTGCTGGTAAGAGGTTAGCCTTAATGGGCCCTCTTACGGTTTTTGAAATTCTAAAAGATACCAGGACAATTTTCCCAGTTTGCTATAGTTTCAAACCCTTGTTTAACAAAATGGACGCCCCTAAGGCAATAGAATCTTCTGGCTCAAATACCATGGAAAATCCAACTGTTCCTCCTAAGGACCCTTTTGTATTAGACTATGTA
Organism: Vicia faba; assembly: GCA_948472305.1. Classification (NCBI taxonomy): domain Eukaryota; kingdom Viridiplantae; phylum Streptophyta; class Magnoliopsida; order Fabales; family Fabaceae; genus Vicia; species Vicia faba. Next base: position 748,738,834 of record OX451740.1, on the reverse strand, counting down.
AAAAGTAATTTTAAACCGTTTCGATCTTGCCCCACCTCAGACACTGCTTATCAAAACTGGTTCAATAAGGTAGAAGCTAAGAAATCCCAGCAATGGGAAGAATTAGGTATCTACAACTTGATTAAGCTGTCGAAGCCTGGTTTCACTTACAGCCACCCTTTACTATTCGCGTCCCTCTATTTCTGGGACAGTACCTATAATACTTTCCATCTCCCTGGTGGAATGATTACCCCTACCTTCTTCGACATAGCGGCCATCACTGGGCTATCGCCAGTAGGAGAAACATATATCCCTGACAACGAAGAACATTCAAGTATCATCGACTTCGAAGTCAAACTAGCAAGTTTTTCCAAGTTTATCAGTCACTACCATGCTGAGGGAGACAGTGTGTCTGATGTAGAACACATTGCTTTCCTTACCCTATGGCTGTCAAGATACGTCTTCTGCAGTAGATCCCTACAGGTAGCCAGTAGGTTTATTCCTCTAGCTAGGGATTTGCATGAAAACCGAAGAGTGTGCTTAAGTGAACTGCTCTTAGTTGACCTTTATGAAAGCCTAAGGTCAGCTGCTTCGAGCCTAAAATCTCATACCTCCAAGAATATCCTGTTGGTTGGCCCTTTTTGGTTACTTCAGCTATGGCTAAATGCCATGTCCGAACGCTCCTTGTCAACTGCCAACACCATTGATGAACAAGACCCTGAGATAACTGATAGGATAGTCGAAGGCACTAGGCTTCGAAGATTAACTCCAAATGACGACAAAGACGACTTCAAAGTCCTATTCTCGAAGTACATCATGATATTCTCCAAAAGGCATAAGTTCGAAGAGACCATGGCGCCTTTTGCTTCGAGGGCTCATGGACCTTCCTGGTTCACCATGGCTCTCTCAGAAGCTGTCAAGAGCAAGGAGATTCAAGATGTATGGAGAGCCTTTTTGCTACCTAGACTCATTTCTTCAAGAATAACTCCTGCCAAGAATCAGATTTTCCTTTTCGCTTACCAGCCAAATTTTGTTTCGAGACGGTTTGGCTTATGCCAACTAATTCCTGAACCCTTATTTCAAACTGAAAGTGCCATTACCTCTGGGCGAACTTTCAAGGCACGGGAAGCTAAATTACAGCAAGAACAATACCAAGGCTTTGCCCAGTTTGAGCTAATAACCTTCGAACCTACCCATCTCACAACTAAGGGGTTTCTGGAATGGTGGACCAAGTTTTATCAAACTTATATGTTCGATACACTTACAATTCAACAGAAACTAATTGATGCCTTCGATGTGCAGGTACCAGCCAAGAAAGGTATGTTTACTCATGCCAAAGAGATTAAAGCTTTCCAAAATTATTTTGAAACTACTTATGACCCCACGCGCTTGGAATCCACTGTGCATCAAGCGGCTGAGACCTTGAAGGAAAAATTCAAACAAAAAGTTTCTAAGTTAAAACTTCCTTCAGGGTTGTCACTTGAGGATAGGTATAGGTTGGCATTTGAAATGCATCCACTTAAATTTCCTAGATTACCTACCTCAGAACTGGCTCTGGCTTGGTTTCCCCCATATCCTTGGTGGTTCACTTGCAAAGAGATGTTCAAATATCTTCAAAGGAAACCAAAGCCATCTGAGACTGTGACATGGGCTCGACACTGGCTCCACGATTTCCCAGGACACCTTCGTTACGACCTTTCTGCCATGTCGATTAAATCTGATCAAGGCACAGGTGCGAATGCTTGGGAAAATCCCAAACATTTTTCATTTTCCATATCTTTAACCTTTGCTTTAATTGTTTTGATTTTCAGCCATCAGGATAAATACAGCCGCTTCGAAGTCGAAAGAAGGGAGCGCCTCTCAAACCTCTATCGAAACTACTGACAAAGTAACTCCATCTGAAACAACAACCATTGCTGCAACAACCACCACAACAATACCAACAACAACCAGTGTTCCAACTCCAACGGTAATCACTTAGCCTTGATGTTTCGAATTCACTAATGTTTTATGGTTTGCATCTAACTCTTTGTTTAAATCTTTTCAGACCAACAAACTTCCTCCTACTACTCCCAAGAAGCGAAAATCAAACACCACTGGGGAAGACCCCAAGGCTGGAGGAAACTTACCAACTGCTTCGAAGAAGAAGTAGAAGAAGGACATTTCGAAAAGTATCGTCCCAACTAGTGTCTCTGGACTTGATTCCAGGGATGCTGCTCCCTTACCCAAATCTAAAATTCCACCTTCGACCTCCAACGTAATGTTGGAACGCATAGCTAGTAACCTCTCCTCCGAGAGTCCACAGGTAAATTGAACTTTAAATCTCTTTGAAAATAATAATTTCTTATTACCTTGGTGCATGTTTTTAACATTCTTTTGCTCCTTGCAGAACATCTGGAATCCAGCTTCCACTACTTCGAACTCACCATCGAAAGCTGCTGCTCCACTCAACTCCTCTCCTCAAGGAGATTCCAGCAACCTTGTAAAGAACAAAGGTTCCTCCAATATGGCGGTTCTGGCTGGAACTTCTGAACAGCAGGATGATCAAGGTACTTCTATTCCTCTGAAAGAGACAAACGAAACGCCACTTCAAACATCTGCAGAAGATTTGCAAAGAGCTTCTCTTCAAAAGTCCCCTCTTGAAACCCTTCAAGAGGATCCAAAGGACACTCAAACTGAAGGAGAGAAAGCTGATTCTGGTCAAAGAGACGAAGAATCTGCAGAAGAACAGTCTGAGGAGGAGGATTCCAATGATGGTTCGACTGTTGGGACGGAGTCCAATGGAAATAGCAGCGAAAAGGAAGACATCGAAGTGGTGGACTTGGATGATGATGAAGAAGATCATGAGCACGAAACGAATGAAGGGGATGGTGATGCAACCAACAAACCCATGGAGGTTGAAATGGACGTGACTCCCCTACGTGTGGAACTCCCTCAATCCTCTTTGTCTCAAATGACTGACGAAGAGCTTGCACTCCTGAGACGAAATGACCCTATTGGGTACATGAAGGCAAAGCTGGCTCAAAGGGACATCCCACTTGCTAGGGATGGCACAAGTTCGACCAGCTATCCTCTTCCCACAGATGAAAGAATTGTTCTTCTTAATAAGATCAGGAAAACAATTCTCAATGTGGATATATTCGAAGTGCTCAAACAAGATAACACTGCTTGCTATACTATGAAGGAGTTGCTTACAAAGGTCAATCTTGCTACCTGCTCCTTGCCAGTTAGTACTCTCTTGTTCGATCTTCAGTCTTTGCTGGACAACGTAACTGGTTACCTTCTCCAAGATGAATCTGCTGCCAAGAAGGTTCAAGAAAAATGCATTGCAATGGATGCTGCTTATGAACAAGCTTCGAAACTCTCTCAAGAAGCCGAGGATCAAGCTATGCATCTAAAGCAGGCGAAAACTGATTATGAGGCTCGAGCTGAGTCCATACTTCTTTGGGAAAGGCAGATTCTGGAACTTCAACAGAAGGTTAAGGAGGCTAAAGAACAACAAATAGCCTTCGAAACCAATACTGCTGGTAACCAATTCGAAGAGCTTCTCAACCAGGGGCTTGTAGAAATGGAAACTGCAGAACAACTTAAAGGAGAAGTGGCAACCTTGGAAGGAGCCAAGCGTTTTGCTCAGCAGAGACTTGAATCTTTTCGAAGCACTTTCAACAGATTGAAAAATAATTCTTATTTCTAAATTTCAGTGTTTATTTTACTACAATTTGGTTTCTTATATGTAATATTCGAACAACGCCATTTTGGCATCTCATCTTGCCATTTTGGCCTTTTATAATATTATTGGTTAAGTTGTTACTATTCGAATCTCCTGCAGGCGTGGCTTATATTTCTTTAAATATTTCCCATTAACCTTTAGGATCCGCTTATCATCCATCAGTTCTTCGATTTCGTATGCATTGTTTGAGAATACTTTTAATATTCGAAAAGGTCCTTCCCAATGAGGTGACCATTTACCTAGTGTTCTATTTTTCTTGTCCATGGGCAATATGACTTTCCAAACTAAGTCATTAATAATGAATACTTTTTTCTTCACCCTTTTGTTGTATGTTCTGGCCACTCTTTCTTTTTGTCTCATCAAAATTTCCAATGCATGTAATCTAATTTCGTCCAACTCAACTAATTCATTCATCATCATTTCCCAATATAATGCAGCTGGGATTTCGTTTTGTCTCTGAATTCGAACTGATTGTAGATGAATTTCTACTGGCAGCACTGCATCATGACCAAATGTGAGTTGGAAAGGCGTAGTGTTAGTAGCTTCCTTAGGAGATGTTCTACAGGCCCATAATATTTGGTCCAAAGTTTTGTGCCAGTTTCTTGGCTTTTTACCAATATGTTTCTTGATTAATCCTATTATTACTTTATTGGCTGCTTCGACTTGCCCGTTTGCTTGAGCATAATATGGCGTTGACGTTAGCAATCTAAATCCCATTTCTTGGGCAAATTCTTGCATCTTTCTACCAGTAAACACAGAGCCTTGGTCTGTGGTTATGCTCTCTGGCAATCCGAACCTATAGATAATGTGCTTCTGTATAAACTCAATAATAGCCTCTTGATCAGCAACTATTAATGGTATGGCTTCGATCCACTTGGTAAAATAATCTATTCCTACCAAGATATATTTCTGTCCTTTGGACGAAGCAGGATTTATTTCTCCTATCAAATCCAATGCCCATCCTCTAAATGGCCATGGTTTGATGATCAAATGCAACTCACTTGCAGGGGCATGTTGAATCCCTGCATGTTTCTGACATTCCTCACATCCTTTAGCAAAGTCTATGCAATCTTTGAGCATGCTAGGCCAATACAAGCCGTATCGAAATAACAGCCATTTCATTTTATGGCCTGCTTGATGTGCCCCACATGCCCTATTGTGGACTTCTGACAATGCTAAGTATGCCTCACTTTCTCCTAGGCATTTCAATAATACGCCCTCTTGGGTCTTTTTAAACAATTCGTTCCCCATGAGGAGATACGACAATGTTCTGTATTTTGTCTTTCTATCCATATTCAGAGTTGGGTTTGCTAAATAACTCATCAGTGGACTTCGCCAATCTGCATCTGACAAAGTATTTATGGCTAATATTTCGAATCCCTGTTTCTCAGCATATCCCAATTTCATACTTTCCAGATCCGATGGTGTGAATCTAGTAGCCATAACTCTACCCCTTAATTCAACTAAATCCTTAAAGTTCCTGGTAGAAACTTTATAACCCGAAGCCAACTGTGCTAAGTCATTTGCTTCTTGGTTCTCTATTCTTGGTATGTGTTGAATATCCATGTATTCAAATTTCCTTAGTAGCCTGTTGACTATGACGAAGTATATCATCAAGTTTTCCTTTATGCACTTATATTCCTTTGTAATTTGTTTGACCACTAATTCTGAGTCTCCTTTAATTTCGACTCTAGTTGCCCCCAATTCCAACAAAGCTTCAAGGCCAACAATGAGCGCTTCATACTCAGCTTCGTTGTTCGAGCAACGAGGACCATCTAATTTATACTTGAATTTTGTTGGAATTCCTTCAGGAGAAATTAGAAGGACTCCAACGCCACTTCCATTCCTGTGGGTTGAACCATCAAAGTACAATTTCCATGGTTGTATTTCGACGTAACTCATGACAGTCTGCTCAACCAAAGAATGGTCCACAATGAAGTCAGAAATCACTTGACCTTTCATAGCTTTTAAAGGCATGAAAGTCAAAGAATATTCTGTTAAGGCTAAAGCCCATTTACCAACTCTGCTATGCATTATTGGTTTTGAAAGCATGTGTTTAATGACATCGAAATGAGATGAAACATAAACATCAACAGGCTTTATATAATACTTGAGTTTCATACAAGAGAAATACAAACAGAGACATAGCTTTTCTAAATTGCTATATCTGGTCTCTGCATCATTTAGTACTCTACTTAAATAGTATATGGCTCTTTCGATACCATTGCTATCTTCTTGTGCTAACATACTACCTATACTAACTTCAGAGGCAGATATGTACAATCTCATGGGCTTCCCCCATGAAGGTGGAGACAAAATAGGAGGCTGAGAGAGGTATCTTTTTATCCTGTCAAATGCCTCCTGGTGGGCTTCGTTCCATTCGAAGGCTTGGCCTTGCTTTAGACGAAGTAACGGAGAGAAAGCTTGGGTTCTCCCACTCAGGTTCGAAATGAATCTTCTGAGGAAGTTAATTTTCCCTAGCAGAGATTGCAACTCCCTTTTTGACGTAGGTGCTTTCGTCTCCATTATGGCTTTGGTTTTGTTCTGGTTGATTTCAATCCCTTTCTTGTGAACCACAAAACCAAGAAAATCTCCAGCCTGCACAAAAAATGCACATTTAAGGGGATTCATCTTTAAGCCATGTTTTCTCATTCACTTGAATGATTGGCTCAAATGATGCAAATGTGTTTCAACAGATATAGATTTGATGACTATATCATCAATATACACCTGCATAAAGGTTTCAATGAAATCATGAAAAATTGAATTCATTGCCCTTTGATAAGTTGCCCCAGCGTTCTTTAAACCAAAAGGCATCACCACCCATTCGTAGGTGCCTAAGGCTCCTGGGCAACGAAATGCTGTCTTTGCAACATCTTCTTCAGCAATGAAAATCTGATTATACCCAGAGTATCCATCTAACATACTCAAGTATTCGAACCCTGCAGCAGAGTCTACTAGCATTTCTGCCACATGCATGGAATATTCATCTTTAGGGGTTACAATGTTTAAATCCCTAAAATCTATGCAAATTCTTAAAGAACCATTTTTCTTAATAACAGGTACTATATTTGCTAACCATTCGACGTACCTTGTTGTTCTGATGAATTTGCAACGCAGCAACCTTTCGATCTCGGCTTTAATCTTTGTGAGAACCGCTGGTGCGAATCTTCTGGGAGTTTATTTGATGGGCTTCTTGCCATCTTTGATTGGCAGTCTGTGTTCGACCAACTCCCTCTTTAAACCAGGCATCTCGTCATAATCCCATGCGAAGCAATCTTTGTTTTCCTTGAGGACTTCGATTACTTCCTTCTTGAGGCCTGGGCTAAGTTTTGCACTTATGTAGGTTATTCTTTTCGTTTTTTCATCCCCTAAGTTGACTTCTTCGAGTGGATCTTGTGCCAACATTTTGGCACCTGAGTTTATGGGGTCCCTTTCGAAGCCTAAGGGTTCTTTATCGTAGATGGCATCCAACCTTTGATCCATCTCAAATTCTTTGAGGGGTAAGCATTTCGAGCCATCCCCACTTACTTCGTTCATCTTTACAGTTAATTTATTTATTTCAGCCTCTAAGGCTGCTTTTGATTCGTTCTCAGCCATATAGGCCGAAATCCTTTCGAAAAAGGTGGACTCAGTCATGGATAAGGTTGTCGAAGTCCCAGCCTGATGGCCGTTTTTGTATAGTGCTTTCGACTCCCTCTTCTTCACTGATTATTGTTCTATCCCAGTAAAGGCCATCATGGCGAAGGGTCATGTAGTAGTGGGCGTTTCTGGTTTCGTTAATCTCGTCATTTGGAACACACGGAGCAATCTTTGCCATATTCTTGTCATAATCCCTTTTGTTAACTAGATTGACTGTTGACATAAAGTAACTCTGGTCTGCTTCGATGTTTTCCACGATTCCATCATCTCTCCACAGAACTAGTCGCTGATGCATTGACGAAGGAACTGCCCCTACGCCATGGATCCACTCCCTTCCCAGCAATAAGTTATAGTTGGCCTTGGCTTCGATCACCATAAACATGGTGGGCCTACAGCTTGAGCCTATTGTCAATTCCAACTGGACCACTCCCAGTGTTTTGCCCATTTTTCCCTCATAATTGGACAGAACCATATTATGGGGCTTGATATCTCCTTCGCGGATCTCTAATCTTTTTAGCATGAAATGGGGTATCAAATTGACTGCAGCACCCCCATCCACTAGAACCTTGTTCACACCATGGGCACCAACTTTTGCCCGAATAAATAGTGGCTTAAGATGGTTCTTCATAGCAGGTTCTGGACGTTCGAAGAACGCGTTTTGATCTTCGATAGCCCCATTGTCCATCGCATAGTAGCACACAGGCCTATGTTTCATCAAATCTGTGGTATCTTCTTCCTCACATTCATCAATTTCGGTTTCCTGCCCAAATTCACAGGGAAGCACATATACCACGTTGCAGTTTAGGTTGAATGAAGACTCCCCTCCGATTCGAAGTTATCTATTATCATATCTTCGTCTTCTTCTGGGCCTGGAGTGTATTCCTTTGGTTCATCCCGTTGTACTTCAGAGAAAAGCCTCCTATTAACTGGATGTTTGTCTTCAGTTTGATTTTTTGGTTTGTTGGTGCTAGATTCACCTTGGTTCTTTGTTGAAGTGACCCCTTTGTTTGCCACAGCTTCCCTCTCAGCCTTTCGAATCCTTTGTTGCCTGCGCCACTAGGATCTTGACATGGGGTTCCTTCCTTTGTAGTTTTCCAATCTTACCTCTTCCCTTTTTGCTATGTTGAATTGCCTTCTGTATGTCATAGCATGGCGTGCATTTCGTTCGGTGTTTCTCCATCTGTCTTTGCCTTTGTCATTTCTGACTTGCAACCATCTGTCGGTTGGCACTTCAGCAGGGAGTTTGAAAGTCACTCTTCGAGCAGCCTTGGGGTGAGGGCTATCAGGCCTTCGTTGTTTGTGTCTGGTGTCGAAACGTGGGCCCATCTGGACAATTTCTTGATGGTTCCAGCAAGGGGCAAAGGGAATCGTTTCGAAAGCTCTGGCCATGCTTTGATCATACACGGCAGAACACCTTGGGCAAATCAAGCACTTGGTTGCCCCTTTGTAGCAGCGAAACACAAATTCCAGCAAACTTTCTCCAGCCTTAGGATAACACCTGAACAGCTGGTTATCCTGGCGCCAATTATTGCCAGTTCGAGTCCTCTGTACCCTCTCGAAATTCGCAGCGATTCTCTGATTGCAGAGGATGCTGCACCTAGGGCACAGTATCATGCCTGTATCTCCCTTGTGGCATGTCATGAGGTAATCCTTGAGACTAGCATCTCCAGCGTGATTATCCTCCATTTTATACTTCTCTTTTTCTAAGTATTTTTCTATCTCCTCCATCTCAGAGCGAGGCCTCTCCATATCCACCATATTTATCTCAACATCTTCCCCCTTAGCTTCATCATCTCCCCATCCTGTGGGCTTTATATCCTCAATGTGGACCTTCGAACTCTCTGGGGCAGAATATTTGACCAAATAGTCAAATTTTCCACTGGGTTCCCCTAGAGTGTCCCATATTTCCTTCTGAGGGGAAGTTGGCTTCGTGATTTGGACTTTCTCCAATTCCAGCCTCAGGCCTTCAGTGACCTGTGTTAGTTCTTGGTTTTGATTTTCCTGGCCTTCAGTAGCCTGGGTTTCTTTTGCAACAGCTACAGGTGCTGCTTCAATCGAAGTCTTTGGTATCTTCTGGATGTCTTCAGTGACCTCCTTATCGACTTCGACCATCACCCAGCTTTCAGTTTCAGTACCTTTCTCTCCTGTTGGGGCATCGCTTTGGTCAGCTTTCACCATGTTAATCTCTCCAATGCATGCAGGCTCGGAGTAGTTGGTGTCTGCGACGTCCAAGGGATCTTCGTCCACTTTCATCTTTGCCTTATCAGCAAACTTTAGTCTGCCATCTTTGATTGCATTTTGAATTAGGTCCCTGAAAAGAAAACACTGTGAGGTTTTATGGCCTAGGAAACTATGATATTTGCAAAATCCTCTCTTCTTTCTCTGATCTAAAGGAGGTATTTTGACATTTGGTGGCACAATGAGTTGGCCATCTTTGACAATTAAATCAAAAATCTCGTCACATTTAGTGACATCGAAGGTATAAACCTTCTTTGGGAATTTGTCACTTTTCTCATTTTCAACAATCTCTTTCCCTTTTGTGGGAACCAATAATTTGCAGGAGTAAGGTGGAGCCTATTTTAATTCAGCGAGGTCGATTTCGACCTCTTCGAATTCGAATTCAGGATATTCTTCTGCTTCCTCAGTTCCAACATAGGAGATCCTTTCTTTCTTGCTATTCTTAAAGACTCTGGCCTTTTCGGCCTTTAGCCTTTCGACCTGTCGAACCCTATCGGCTAACTGAGCCATGTCCCTCAAATATTGAGTGTCTAGTTTCTTTCGAATAGAGTAATCCAAACCACCAGCGGCCATTTCGACTAACTCATGTTCAGGCACTACTGTGTAACATCTGGATTTCAAAAGCCTAAATCTATTCAGGTAATCATCTATGGGTTCGGTGAACTTTCTCTTGACACTGGCTAATTCCTTCAAGCTTATTTTCGACTGTCCCATGTAAAATTGTTCATGGAATAATCTCTCCAAAAGAGCCCAAGTATCAATGGACCCAGGAGGCAAAGTGGTAAACCATGTGAAGGCATTTTTAGTCAAGGAACTTGGGAAATATTTGATCCTGAGATCTTCATTATTGGCTATATCTCCCGCTTCAGTTAGGTATCTGGCTATGTGTTCGACTGTTGACTCATTGGTATCCCCAGCGAACTTTGTAAATTTAGGGACTTTATATCCCCTTGGTAAATCAGTATGCATTATGCAATCTAATATAGGAGAAGCATAATTTGGCCTTCTCATTCCTGTATTGAGGCCATTCTGGGCCATGACTCTCTCTATCATGGTGGTTAGATTGTTTTCTGCCAAGATGTTGTCGTTTCGAATTCTATGAACGACAACATCAACATCTTTATTTCGACCAACCATGACAACCCCCCTAGGTTGTTCTTCTCGAAACTCTGGGGCTTCTAGCCTTTTGCCCCTTACCCCTGGTTCCATAATTTCTCTTTGTGGGCCTGGGATTATTGGGGCTTCTAACCTTGGTGCCCTTGCCCCCAAGTTAACTTCTTCTCTAGGTGGTCTATAAATTGGGTCGTTAGCGACTTGTTCCATAACAGGCATATTTGCTCGAAATCCCGCCTGATTCTGCCTACGCCTTTCTGGTGGAGCAAAGAAATCTGCTATTCGACTCATGTTGTCAGCATTTTCCCTGTTTGTCACAGTCACATTTTGTACTATTGGGGCAAATATTTCCTGCATAGTTTGTGCTAACACCCCTATCATATTATGGTTACTGTCATCCATCAATTTCCTAAAAGCCAACTGGTTTTCTGTGGTTAAAATAGGCATTGTGCTATAACCCACTGACCCTTGGTTATTTGTCATAAACTGATTTGCCCCAGACCCAGACCCTAATTGTGGTGATGAATTCGATGTGGAATTGTGTAAACCTGCCATAAAGGAAGTTGGCATTCCATAAGAGGAATTTCTGGTTCTATTACCATCGAAACCAGGTGGTCTAGTTAATGGAGTGGCGAAATGGGATTGTGTCCCTGATGGTGGAACGAATCCCCCAGGGTAACCAATGGTTCCAGTATTTCCTAAGATCGAACTATTGGTTGATATGCCACTTACTCCATTGGTGGCTATATTACTGGTTGAAGATGCAACAGACTGTGCATTCGAAGGGATCACATTAGATGTTCCTATCGAAGTGGACACATTAGTGCCTGTTGTATGTGGGGTTATTTGTTCCCCTTGTTGATTGTCAGAATTAGACATCTTGTTCAAACGTTTTCTTCTGGATAAGGGTTGGTTGCTGTTGGTTATTTTACCACTTCTTAGGTTCATAAAACAGCAAACTTATTAGGTTCCAACGTTTTTATAATGGTTATGTCTCAACAATCTTTATTTCTAATGTCCAATTATTGGTCCCACCAGGTGTGCCAATTTGTTTCCAGTGATTTCTGGTAAACAACTGCTAGTCTTCCAAACTATCGAATAAACTTACTGACTGTTATTCAATTTCTCTGGTAACTCGCAGGATCGACTAGATTGATCCTAGGACTCATTGGTCATTAGGGTAACTCTCATGATCGAACAGATATTCATGGTTGGTATTTGAGTGTTGTGTAGGTGTGTGACTTATTTCGATTTCTCTCTTAAAGATCCAAAGGTGTAATCAAAATATATGTGCACGAAACTAAATTGCATGAATAAATGTTAATTGTAAAGACATGTAAAATTGCATAAAAGGCAAGTAAATGGCTTCGAATTATAAAAACAGTTAATGTAAAAGATGCTCTGGAATGTAAAAGATTCGAAATATGAAGAAAGCGTTTAATGCAAGAAATCTGTAAAATGACTTCAAGTAAAAATAGGCGTTCGAAAGATAAAACTTGAAGATAAATGCATGCAAAGTATGACAGTTTTCTGAAATGTAAAGTGTTTGAAATGTAAAGAAAGCATTAAAATGTAAGGCTTCAATGAAAAGATTTCGAATAAAAAGATTTTAAATAAGAAAACTTGTAAATGGTATTTGGCAGGAAGATAAAGGAAAGTATTGGAAATGATAAAAGGTTTTCATTAAATCATAAACATATGGTGCTATCATACGTACATTGCTCTTGCATTCGTTTCCCTTGCCATGTGGTAATTTGAATGTTTACTGAGTATTTAGTACAATAGATATGACACACGAAATCCTAATACTAAGACTTCTATTTATACTACTTCAACCATAACGGTCTTGCCATAAGATTATGCCACGTTCAGAACATGCAGAACAATGCCTCTCTCTTGTTTCCACGTGTCTCCAAATGCTCCAGCACATAAATTTCAAACTTCGAATGTCCCGCTTGCATTTGAATTTCAAATGTTTTGGTACTTCTCCGCTTCGAACGCACTTCTCAGACACAGCCTTGTTGTTATTTCGAGACTTCTTTAGATATGTTCCCATAATTGCCACTCGAAGCTCCAAGCTTTGATATGCTCATTCGAAACACTGCTTCTGCTATTTCGAAACATGACGCTTTGTTTCATTTCGATCGAAACGTTCAATTCACTTGGCTTCTAATAATATTATCAAAATCTTCAGCCAACACCCCCTTCCCATAATATTGTTGTAATAGTTTAGATTTACTTTATGCAATTTATCGCATTATATCCATGTTTAGTAAATTAGGGTTTGTATGATAAGATAAAAATCAAACAAATAGCATGACCTAAATACAAGACAAAAATGCATGTAAAATGACAACACATTGCACACAAGCACCTCTAGGGTTTCACCCACTTGGTTGCCTAAACAAAATGGCCATGGTATGCATGCTAGGTATCTTGGCAAAACAACAAAACAAAAGATCATAGTCCCTTGATGACGATATCAAAAGTTGCCTAAAACAAATGATCTTAGTCCCTCAAAAACATGCTAAGATGCTTGGCGTCATTGCTATCATGGTCATACGATGACCCACGCCCGTCCCGTTTAACATCCAAAGATAGGATTGTTTACCAAAAGAATGGTAAAACAACAATGTCAAAGGAATAAAAATGTACAAGAAAGACTTTTGAGTAGGGTAGATAACTCCTAGTTACTTGATCTCTTTCAAACAATCCTTGCTATTTTCAAACAAACACACGCACATTCTCAAAAAAATTTCCAAAGAACTTTCAAAACATTGAAACATTTTTCAAAAGACAAACATCTTTGTATACATTCTTACAAACAAGAATCATTACAAAGATTGCCTAAACAAATGCCTCTTTTCAAAATACTTTCAAAACCACACAAAGCACCATTTCAAACAATTGGAAAAGCAAAACAAGTAACTAAGAGCCCATGGAAAACCATGGATGAAAAGGGTGCTAGCACCTTCCCTTTTCATAATCTACCCCCCGAACCCAAAAACAATCTCAAAGGTCTTTCCTGTACTTTTTTACCTTTCCTTTTGGATAAAAGAAAAGTCGACGGCGACTCTTGCTAAATCGCAACATTTGTAAACACAAACGCAAAACCTCAAGTCAGTTCTCCCACCGCATCACAATTAACATGTCACTGTCCCAAGCCTTGCAACATATGTTGAAGGCCAACTTGGTGACATTGTGTGATCCTCCATCAAATCCAAATATTACATCATCGAAGTACAATCCAAATGCCAAGTGCGCGTATCATTCCAACAACCCTGGACATGAAACTGATCAATATTGGGCTCTGAAGAATAAGATTTAAGACCTGATAGACAACAAGATCCACCTACAACTCCAAATGTGATAACTGCACCAATGCCGAACCATGGAAAAGGTGTCAATGCAATTGATGACACTATTTTTGTTTCCTTCGTTGAGGATTTGACTACTCCATTGACTACTGTGAAGGGAAATTTGCTGAGAGCTCGCGTGTTCCCTGGATGTTTAAAAGATTGTGATTAATGTACTGGACAAATACATGGATGCAAGTGGCTGAAGGAAGATATTCAACACTTGATAGATAGTCACGAGATCCTGTTTGAAAAAGCTCCTACCATCAAGAGTTTGACCAATAAAGGTGAATACCTTTCCATAATAACAATCTCCAACAAGCCTCTTAGGATCTCCTCAAAGGGTCCTATTAGAATTTCAAATGAATCAACAATTGCTCCTTTAATAATCACTTCCCCTAGGCCGATTCCTTACTCCTCCGACAAAGCAGTTTCATGGAACTATGGTGCCGAAGTTTACTATCATGGAATAAAGCAAGTTTCATGGATCAATGAAGACAAGACCAACGGTGTTACAAATATTGCGGGTTCTAGTAAGGTAACAAGAATGGGGAGGATCTTCTCCCCTGATATCTCACCTACGACTACTACAATAACTCATGTTCACATAACCAATAACAAGCCCAATGCCAACACTAAAGGCAAAGAAAAAGTAAGTGAGGCACCTGTCAAAGATGTTGATGCTGAAGAGCCCTCCACTCGAGAGATGGAGGAAATCCTGAAAAATATAAAGAAGAGTGATATCAAAATAGTCGAACAACTGGGGTAAACCCCCTCCAAAATCTTCATGCTATCATTACTACTTTGTTCTGATGATCATGCCCAAGCTTTAATCAAGTTTTTGAAGAAATCTCATTTTCCCCAAGAGACTACAACTGACTAGTTCGAGAATTGTGTGGAGAGTTTAACGACTGACAACAAATTAGGTTTCTCTGACACTGACTTGACACCAATTGGAAGGAATCATAACAAGGTCTTGCATGTCTCTATTGAATACAAGGGAACTACCCTGGTTCATGTTCTGATTGATATTGGTTCCTCTCTAAATGTTCTACCCAAAGGTGCTTTGGACCGACTAGATTGTGAAGGCCTGGTGTTGAAACTAGTGATATAGTTGTAAGGGATTTCGATGGGTCTAGAAGGATGGTGCATGGAGAGGTAGTTCTCCCCATTAAAGTGGGATCACAATTTTTCAACTTGACCTTTTATATAATAGACATACGTCCCGCCTACTCTTGTTTGCTTAAGCGCCCTTGGATCCATGGGGCAGGGGCAGTAACATCCACCCTTCATCAAAAGTTAAAATATCCAGTCAAAGGAAAGATTGTTACTGTTTGCGGCGAAGAAGAATTTATGGTGAGCCACCTTAACTCCTTCAAGTATGTGGAAATGGATGGTGAGTTCATAGAAACTCTGTGCCAGGCTTTCGAAGTTGTTCCTCCTATGGTTGCCACCACCAAAATCTCCTCTGTCATATCAAAAGCTGATGAAGTTGTACCAAGAATGGTTTCACTTAAAGATGCTTGTGCCGTGGTTGAAGATGGAAGTTGTACTATCTGGAGAAAACTCCCTGACATTCCATTTAAAGCAGACAAATTTGGGTTGGGTTTCACCATCAAAGCTCAGAAAGAGGTCAGGCGCGCTCGCGTGAGAAAGCCACCTCTTCGCGTTAGAAATCATGAAGTAAACACTGTGGAAGACTCTGACTATGAATGTGCTTTGAAGAATGGATCTACCCTACTTCCGTAGGAAAGCTCAACAACTAGCACGCAAAGGATTTCACTCTCATCTCCTTCATTGAGGAGTAATTACTGTTTACTATTTTCTGTTTACTATTTTCTGTCAATTCAAGAGCTTTTGTCTGTAATTTTAATTCTAAATGTTGTATCCCAAAATTTGCCCTCTCATTTTTCAAGGTATTTCTCACAAGGATTCTCAAGGTTCAAGTTTGCACAAGTACATTGGGATTTTCCAGTACCAAGATTAAAAGGAAACTGTCAAAAAGGAAGAAAACAGATAAAAATAATTTTTTGACAAAATTTGAGAAAAAAACAAGTCTTTCGATTCAGCTCCTTCAATTGGCCTTTTGGCCTCTTTCGATGCAAGCTTGGCTTGCATCCTTCGACTAGACATGGGTATCTGGCGTGTTGGTTTTGGTTCACAAGGCAGGATCTTCCTGTACACCACCTTCGATTGAACCTTTGGTCTCATAGGATTCACCATGCAATGGCTGTCTAGGTACATGTTTCGTTTGGATGTTTGATACTTGTATGCCTATACAAACTTTACCTCTATGCTTGCCTTGATTCACAAATTGATGACTAGCTGGGTACAAGCCTTCATTTGAGCCATAACCTCTTTCTTGTGTGCAAACGGTTTCCCCCATGCTAGCATGCACAAGGTACAAAGCCTCCTAAAAAAAGGAAGGAAGCAACTTGCGTTGGTCATGACACTCCATGTTGATAATATCGTCTTCTTTGATGTAAATTCGAGTTTTTTTGCTTGAATTTTATTCTGTTTACGTATTTGATTTTTTTTTTAATTTTGTCTATGATATTTTTTAATTCATGATTTTTCTGTTTATGGTCTTTATTTTTTTTTTTTTAATTTCCATTTCATTTACTTAATCTAATTCATTTGGTAATTTTTAGTTTATATAATTTAGTTTTAAATACTTAGTTTATTATTATTATTATTATTATTATTATTATTATTATTATTATTATTATTATTATTATTATTATTATTATTATTATTATTATTATTATTATTATTATTATTATTATTAAAATCTCAAAAAATACTAAAACAACATTAATGCCATTAGCCACTTATTTCCACCCTCACATAAAAATTCAGAAAATAGTCAAACCCCAAAATTCATTTCTCTCTCTATGCGTGTTGTTTTGATTTCTAGGAAAATATACCTATCAAAAACTCATGAACCTTCCACCATCACTAACATCATCACCAACCTTAAACAATCACCGTTCAAGCATCTATTTTTTCTCTCATCATATTCATCATCCATTTTGTCTAACCCACAAGCCAGATAAATGTAGGCAGATACCGAACCGAAACAAAAAATATAGGAATGTCATCTCTATTACAACCATCATTCATTCAAAATTCCTCCCCTAAAAACAACAACATTCGCATAAAACACAACAACGTAAACATAATCCAAAGAAAAAAAATTGGAATCAAAAGGAAGAAGCAAAATAAGACAACGTTACCACGCCCCTCCACGATCTTCGCCACGTAACAACCACCCAACCACCATCATAGTCGGCCCACTCCAGCCACCACCAGCAACGAACACAATCACCGCGCCTCCTTCTTTTTCCGATCGATATTTGTGATTTCAAGCTTTGTTATTTTTGGAGTTCAATTGGTTTGTTACTCAAATGGATGGAAAAAAAATTGATTGTAAAAGATATGGAAAGAGAATATATGTAGAAAAGAAATGAGAAATTTTTTTATAAAAATTTTAAATAAAATTTTATTTGGATAGTTATTTTTTAAAATGATACTTTAGATATTTTATTATTTTATCAAAAAAATTTAGATACTAAAATTTCAAAAAATTACTTAATTTTAAAATTATTTTAAATAATTTTTTATAAATTATTTTTAAAATATAATTTAAAAAAAAAATTATGTTTTCAATTATATTTTGATTTTCAATAATATATATTTATGTCATAGAATATCAAAATTAGTCTTTCAATTTATAAAAAATATATAAAAGAAATTTATAATATTTTAAAAATGATTTTATAAAATCTATTTTTAGAAGTACAAAATAAAAATCTATTTTTTTAAAATCGAAACAATTTGTCGAGAGGAATTGAAAAATGATCCCTTAGACATTTCACGTTTTACTTGATATCCGCGGGTAAAACTCGTCACAGACACGGATATGATGATTTTATGGATATCTACGAATAAAATAAATAGATATTTGATTACCCATTTATTTACGGATACAGATATGGATTTGATGGTATCTATCCATATCCGTTAATGATTAAAAAAATATTTAAATATTAATTTATTTAATAAAAAATTATTATTTTTATTATTATTATTATTATTATTATTTTATTAAATATGATATTATTATGACTATTATTATAATTATTTTGATAAAAAAATAAATAAAATTTATTTTTGTAAATATTTATTCTATGTCATATTTGAAAATATGTTTTTTTGTCTTTAAAAGAGATAAAAATTAGTTTTTTAAATATATTTTTAAAAAGTATATTTAAATAATAGTATTTATGAATATTTGTATATATTCGCGAGAATCTCAAAATTCACAAATATTTATCTAAGAGATACGCGTACGAATATGAAACCGATACCAAACTGAGAGTGGAATTCTAGTACCCGTGGCAATAGATATTGATTGTCTTTCCTACCTATAACAATAGTGACTTTTTTGTTTGAATTAAAAAAGAAAATTGCAAGTCAATGTTAGGGTGTGAGGCGGCCGAATCCCTCCCTTTCGGTATGTATTTTTTTCCTCCCTGTTTTTGTTTAATTATTATAATTAAAACTTGCGTTTCTAGTATTAAATGGACCATGGGCCTAGACTTACTAACAAACTTCCCTTTGCTACTTTGCACCCTCCTTCCAATCTTATTTATTCAATTAATTTTTATCTTGTTTATTTGTATTCTAAAAAATATAAAAATACAAAAATATGTTTTAATTCATTAAATCCAAAAAAAAATATATATATACTTCCTTGTACATATTTTTTAGGATTTTCCAATTAAATCAAAACATTTACAAAACTTGTAAATAAATATCTCACTTTTTCACTTGTAAATAGTTCATGACTTGTACATATCAAAACTTTTTTTACAATCAAATTAATTCAACATTTTTTTTTTGCAAATAGTTAGACGGGGTGGATGTACATCCACACTTTCCTCGAGCAATCGAATGATTGACACACGCTATCTCGTTTGGTCATTCAATTCAAAAAACCTTAAAATCAACTTCACCCATCAAAATCATTTTTTGCCCCCTTGCAACTAATCCAAACTTTTTATAAAAAAGATATTTTGATCTATTTAACACAAACAAATGCCTAATCCTCCATCTTGTGAGCGCACAGGCAAACATCTAACCTCTAAAATGTGATCTAACACTATTCTCTAAAATCAACTAACCCACAAACATTTTGTAGCCAAACTACAGAGCTCTGAGTTTCTCATTGCACCTGAGAATACGTCGGCACAGAGTTTTGAAACCCTGGAAAACACAATAATATAAAAATGATACTTTTCATTGTTACCCTATTTATAAATAATTCCTTTTTTGTAAATTCCTAGTCTATTAGGAGGTTTTCGTTGAGTACAACAAATGTAAGAGGTACCTAACACCTTCCTCTTACATAACCGATTTCGGAAGCCATATCTGGCTGCGATGACCATCTTATCCTCCTCTCTTAGGGTTTTATCGTTATTTCCCATTTCCTTAGGAATAAATAAAATTCATTGGCAACTCTGTGTCTATTTCGAGCGTTTAGACGCTCGAGTATTTTTTGCACTGCGACAAATAGTATCTACGATCTTTATTTTATTAGATCAATTTGATATTTGTAAATATATAGTGTTAAGAATATTTATATATAGATTAGTCTCAAATCGACTATATCATGTAATTAACTGTAATCTCTCTATATATAATAAAGTCTCCTTAGTGCTTTTTAAAACACATGATTTATTCAAATGCCTCTTAGTCTCTCGTATTCAACATGGTATCAAAGTTTACTAAGAGACAATTCTTCATCGTGCTTTACCATGTTAACCCACTGTCTTCCGGTAAGATTTTTCTTTTTTTGGCAAACTGAGTCATCAATTCGGTTTGTCCTCCATCCAATGTTGTGATTCATTCCAACATCAGTTTTTAAATTTTTGCGGCACCGCACTGCCGCCACTGTTCGTTGTCATCACTATTATTTTTGGCGACCTTCTGACAAACCAACACTATTAGCAAAAGCATCCTCTGATCTGGTCATTCCCGAATTTTTCACCGCCATAAACCTACACACACGCCGCCTTTATCTCCGTGCTTGAGCCTCATGCGTCGTCACTTGAGTTGCGCGTGACAGGGCATCTGGAGGCCAATCCCAATGACTTTTCCACCAGTCCACTCATCTTGCTAGCTTGTTCTAGATCCAAACTCTAGTTTTTTCCACTCACAAAAAATTGTGATCCAGTTCAAACAGAGTCTTTTTCACCCGGTTCGCATGATACTTTCTCTCTTCGAATACTCATGGATACTCCTCAGAACTTTATGTCAAACTACGATGATTTCCTTAGGTGGTATCAAAATTATCATAACTCAAATTCTATTGCTTTAGTTGCACACACTGGTAATTCATCTATTTTCCCCTCTCAATCATCTTCTGTTGGACCTTAGGTTCTTGATACTGGTGCGTCTGATCATGTTACTGGTAATAAAAACATTTGGAAGTAATAAAAACATTGGTAATAAAAACATTTTATCTTTGAACCTCTGGTTTCTTACAGTTGACTTCTCAACTAATGTACTGATAATGTCGAAGTAACAAAAAGATCGAATTCACCGGGGGATTTTTCGAGTTTTAATGCGAAAAAGAATAAAAGTTTATTCTAACAATAATATGAAAACGATGAGGTTTTTTATAGAATCTCATATTTCTCTACTGTTGATGTTCAATGTATTGCATAATTGACATTGTTGTTATAATTCCATGGTGAATTAACAAAACTGCTATACCCAATCCCTTGGTATATAGTTCACTATTCTATACTCAAAGTTTCCTATCCCTAGTCCACCAGTGTAAGCAAGATTAGTTAATGCAATAAAATGTTAGTTCCTAAGCCACTACTCGAGGTCTCCTATCCCTATTCAACCGGCGTAAGCACAAAAATTACCCTAGGTTCATCAAACATATTTCCCAACAACATTAAAATAGGTTCATAAAAAAAACCTAAACTATGAAAGAATTAGCTACTCATAATGAAAATTACAATACCAATGAATGCGAACTAGTTTGCATAAGATAACCCTTGAAGAACAATTCCTACTTTCAGTGTTGAAATTCATCACTTGCAGTGTACAATCGTTAAACACTTGAAAAAGTAACAAATTTCCCCTTTTAAAGCAGTCAAAACGCGTCAGAAAAGTTCATAAAGCAAACCCATTGCATGTGCGGTACTGTCCATCACACACACTGTCATACCCCAAATTTGTCTGTCTTATTTTCTACAATCAAATGATTTTTAAAATTGTTTTTTATAAATTTCTTTGGTTTATTTGCACTAATATTGGGTTTTATAGATATTTTTCAATTTATTTTGCCTATTTAAAAATATATAATAGTTTACTTTAAATTATTTGTATTTCTTAAATATCAAATATTTTTTAACCCTTCATATGCTTTCAAGTGTCTTTATATTTCAAATAAATAAGACAATACAATTGGTAAGGAGATAAGACTTGCAGGTATAAGGACATGTGTTCAAATCTCAGTTGCTCTATTTTTTAACATTTTTCTTTTATTTGTTAATAACTTTATTTCCATTTTTAGAACTTGTTCTATTTTTTTAACATTTTTCTTTTATTTGTTAATAACTTTATTTCCATTTTCAGAATAAAAAAATATTATTTTCTATTATTTAATCATTATTTTTGTTTTTTTATTTAGGTGTAGTTTAAAAAATTATTTTTTATTTTTAAATCTTTGATTTTATTAAAAAAAAATAGTCAAAATCCGAAAATAAATAAAATATTTTTCACATAAAACCTTTTTTGAAATCGTATATTGGACTGAGTCACAAATATGTCTAAATTTTTAATCTTGTTGATCAAGATAAAATCATATAATTTGAACCTCTATATTTATATTATTTGATTTGATTTATTTTCTTGTTTGGTGTTAACCAAATTTTCCATCTATAAATAAGATCCTATTTTCATAGTTTTAGATATTCACAACATTTACATTGCTATCAATAACTTCTCAACCTCTTCCACACACTTTCTTTCAAAAACCTTTTTAAACATTTTTTTGGTTTTACTTTTATAATTTCTTTTCAAAATTAATGATTTTTTCTTTAATCAATGATTAAATCTTTCACATAAAATTTCCTTTTTATTTTCAATTTTATCTTTTTTTAATTTTAATTTATTTGCAGTTTAGATTATATAATAATCATCTGATGGTCGATTTTTTCTTTAAATTATATTTCTGTAGTAACCATTTTTCTTGAGGCCAATTCCACCATTTCACTTTTCACTCACACCAATCCATCCACAATAACTATTACTACACACAATTTTTCTTTTTTTTGTTTCTCGAAATAACACACATGAATAGTGATAAACCCTAGTACCAACTGGTGTTGTATACATTCTTTCTTTCTTTCTTTCTTTACATTTTGTCACATTTTAATATGAGATTTTATAGGATTAACTGATTCTTTTGCATATTCTATTTTGGTAAATTGTTATTGTTAAATACAGGAACTGCACACATCATAGAAAATGTAACTGCTGCAATTTTCTAACATGAGACTTAAAACGTACTCATCATCATCGATTTTTAGTCATCACCATTATCAAATTCATTCAAACATAACCTTAACCCACTCAAACTCATCCCCGTTTTTCATTAATCATCAAAGAATTTGTTGTCTCGTTGTCTTTGTATTTTTTTGCAGAGAAAATAGAATAATAAGAAGAAAAACAGTAACATCTTGCAATCCAAGGTGAAGTTGTGGGTTTCAATTCAAGAACAAAGGGTGCTGAGAACGAAGAGGAAAAGGGAGCAAGTATATTGTTCGTTTCTCTTTCCTTGTTTTTATCAAATATGATTTCTTTTCTATTTTTTTATTATTATTATTATCATGAATGATATGTGTCATCACCTAATTGGCTATGCTAAAATGTGGAAAATGTCAAAATTTCTACGTATATAATAATTAATTTTGTTAATATCAAATAATTTTTTAATAAATAAAAAAGGGTTTAACTTTTGGGTTTGTAGTTTCATTTTATTTAGATTATTTGTTTAGTCTAGTTAGTTTAATTAGTCCATTAAATTTTAATTCATTTAGTTTATCTTAGCCTCATAATAGTAAAAATACAAAAAAAAATTTAAAAATATAAAACACTATAAATATATTTCTAGTTTTTAGAATAGTTTGTAACTTGTACATAATTAAATATTTTTCATAATCAAATTAATTCGATATTTCGTAAATAATAAGATAGATGGATGCACTCTACCATATCGAGTAATCAATAAGTCGACTCAGCGTCTTACCTATTAATAATTCAAATCAAAATATTAAAATTCACTCAACACGTCAAACTTTAATTTTTGCTTCTCGCGATAATCAAACGCTACCCTTCGCTCCATGCGACAGCAAATCAATTTCTTCGTCTCGTGCGACTTAATTCTAATAAAGATCCACTCTTTATCAAGTAATAAACATCATTCGAACTACGTAGGACTCTGATTTCTCTCATCTTCTATGAGAGATACGTAGGTACACGGTTGAGAGGTCAAGGCGAGTCCACTAATAATTTCTTCGTATTTTAACCCTTTGCAAATAAATAAACGAATAAATAAAGCAGACTAAGCGAGAAGTAAAGCAAACACACCTAGTAACCCTAAGGTTAGAGAATGTTCCTCTTGAGTACAAGGGAGGTGAGGAGTGTCTAATACATTCCCCTTGCTTAATTGACTCTCAAACCCTCAACTTGGTTACAAAGACTGCTTTATCCATACCATCAGGGTTTTCCCATTAGGTTCTCTCTCCTTAGGACAAATAAATAATAGTGGCGACTTCATTGAATTTTTCCAGCTGCGACACACAATATTGCACACGCTTCATCGCACGCGTTGTACTGCCCATCGCACGGTTTATTTTTCCAGAAGTTAGATATTTCTTTTAGCTTCATTCTCCAAAAAGAACCGTCTTAAAACGGGTTACGGTCCTCCAGATATGATCAATTTATTGGATAGACGTCAAGATATAAATTATGTTGACAAATGCTCGTTTCTTCATAATTTCTTGGCTTTGAGTTGTTTCTTCGACTTCTTTATTTTCTTCATACTCCATTATATTTAGCTCATCTTTAACTAGAACTCTATCGTACTCATCGCAAGTACTCATAAAAATCATGTAATAACAAACTGTCATCAACACCCCAAACTTAATTTGTTGCTTGTCCTCAAGTAACTCGCCTACAACTGCACATCTCAAATAGAAAAACAAATTGCAATAATAACAAATGAACATAACCAATTGTGTTATCTGATCATCACTCCAGCTCCCGACTTTAATCGAGTAAATTTGGAAAAGTTCTTCCAACACAACAAGTACTTAACCTGTCTCTCAGCTCACTAATTTTTCACTCGAATTGACAGGGTAATCACACAATCAACGTACAAAAGTATTTTATCATATGTTTGTAAAATTTCTAATAAAATCAATCAAAGTCATCTAAACACACACTTTTGGAGGTCTTTCAAGGCTGCAGTGAGGCTTATGTCAGGGTAGGATAATTTAGGATAGTAGGCTTGAACCTTTAGAGTTAGGTACCTAATTTTCCTAATTTCATCATATTCCTTTTCATATAAACTCTTACTTAATGACTTTGGTACTAGAGATTAACATTTTATGGTCTTAAACGTTGCTTTTCTCTTCTTTTTTTTAAGAAGTTGCTTTGACTTCTTGATTTTTCTCATTTTTATTTTTGAATTTTTTTGGGACCAAAATCTCTAGTACCCCAACCCCAAGCTTAACATTTTCTCACTTTCAAGAGCAACTCCAAACTTATTCTTTTGCATATGGCCAAGGAACTAAATTCCTACCTAACTCCAAAGAGAGGGTTGAAAGATTTAATCTTTCAAGTCAATTAGCTAATTATTGTGGCTAGGTCATTGAAAGAAATGGCTTAGGCTCAAAGTGGTTAGCAAATGATATAAACATGATATACATGTTAGTTTGAAAATGCCAGGAGTTTATCATAAACATGTGCCTCGGTGTGTATTCATCAAACCAATATATTAAATCAGAAATAATGAAAATTCTAGAAAATAACAATTGTACTGATACCCTCATAAGAAGGAAAAGTAAACAATGGAGTATTTGGCTCAAACCTTACTAGTTAAGGTATCTGGAGATTGAGTACAAGTTAGTTGGTTGTTCCTTTCTTTCTCAACTCTCAATCCGCAAGGAAATTTTTTGATGATCACCTTTGTTTTTAAAGAAGCTTATGGTTCATATGTTCACTGCTAAAATTGCAATTTTATTAATCTGAAAGAAACAACAGCAGCAAACTCATTCATTAAGGAAAGCATACGACAATCCATAGAAGGAGAGAGTATTTATAAGTAGCTACTACTCTTTATCGAATTAAATTACAAAAATGGAAATTTCTAGAAATAAATAAAGCTTGCTGAATGAAATAATGGGGTGCCTCCTATTGAGTGCTTCTTTAAAGTCCTTAGCTTGACTATTTGATTCTCTAATCTGGTGCTTCTTCTAAAATTATTTGAGACCACATAGTGATAGCAAGTGGCATCATGTGTTCTCCCCATAAGACATGTGTTGTACCCCAAAATTTGCCCTCCCTTTCTTCAGGAAACCATCTTGGATTTTCAAGGTCCCTCTGAAACAAATCCAAGTCCTGAGTTATCCTTTTGCCCAAGCAAGCCACTTACAAGAACAAGATGATCTCACGAACTCCAAAAACAACGCTTTTATCTTGAGAAAAAATCAAATTCTAAGTACTTAGAACATTTCTCTAAAATGAGTGTTTAAGGAAAAAAATCAGCGCTTCAGAACTTCTGGACCCATTCCAGATAAAAACGGTCAGAAGTTGCAAGCTTGGCTCAGCGTGGTCAGAAGTTGGTTTTTCAGCAGCTACATCAGTTCAATCAGAAGTTGTAAACGTGGTTCAGAAGGTAAGCCTCAAACAGAACATGCCCCTTCAGCAGTTACACAAGCTCAGTCAGAATTTGCTAAAGGAATGCAAGAGAAGCAGGGAAATCTAAAGGCTCCTTCAGAACATGCTGAATTCAGAAGATGAAAAGGTCAGAAGAATGAGTGTTACACTGATACAGAATCTCTAAGCCCAGGAGGTCCAGAAGTAAATCCAAGGAACGTACCAGAAAACCAGGAGAATCTCCAGAGCCTACAGGAAGCCAAGGCCAGAGCATGGTCTACGCTGCTGATTCAACGCTGGTTTCCATTACCAGAATGTTAATGTTGATAGGTCTTGTCACCATTTAATGCCCATTAATGCTTCCAACCACTCCTGAGCATTCACGTGTGGCTTGGAAAACGCTTTTGTGCAGATTCTGGCATAGGTCTCCACGCCACCGCCCACTTCAGAGGTCACTTCTCCCCAATCTACGCCTGCTGCTGCAACCTAGGCTGAAAGCTAGCTGTTATCACAACTTCCCAGGAATTTCTGTCAAAGAACAAATTCAAACTCTGTTGGCGCTTTAATGTTCAAGGCATCCACAAGAACTTTGCCTATAAATAGAGAGCTTTCACCATTGCAAAAGGCGTTCAAGAAAAAGAAACAGAAACTGCTAAGTGAGAAACAGAACTACTAGCAACACAACATTCTGAAACTCTGCCAAAATCTCCAGCTTTGTTTCATAACTTTGAGTTTCTCACCTTCAAACTTCATCAAATATCCAGTTTTTTCTGTAAACCAAAGACACCCTTTCCAAACTTCTGACCCTGCATACGTATACACCTTTGCTTCCCCTTTTCAAAGAAAATCTGTCCAGAACACCACCAGAACCAAAAGCTAAACTTTCACCCACAACTTTCCCAACAGTCAGGTAAGCACCTGCTGACCCTCATCACGCTGTTAAGCATCATCAGCTATGCATATTCAAATAACATAATGTAAATATCATGTTGTTGTTGTTTATGTTCTGAGGATTTTCATACCTCAGAACGTTCTGAGCCAGTATAGGATCTGCCTGTGACCTTGTTGACTCTGACCTCTGAAACATTTTTTGTATTTGCTGGATCTGTTCCAAATATGTTTCCTGTTTTATGGAGTAACAACAGAATTGCAGATGTTCTGATTAGTACAGGGAAAAGCCAAGTGCTGACTTTGATGTTAGCACATCTGAAGCCTGTTTTGCTGTCAATGATATCAGAACCTCTGAGAGTTATTGCCTTTTCAGCAGAATCAGAACTTCTGGTTTCTCCACTAACAAACTTCTGTCTTGCAGCGCAGGGAAATCAGAACTTCTAATTTCCCCACTAACAAGGTTCTGTTTTGCAGGTGCCAGAGTCAGAAGCTCTGACTCATCCAGTTTCACTAACAGGTTGATCATCTGGAAGCGGATCTGAGTCAGAACTTCTGATGACCTCCCAGCAGCGCGCGGGCTCCCTCTCTCTCTCTCTCTCTCTATATATATATATATATATATATCTTATTTTTTGCTATTTTCTTTTTTGTCTATTTTTCTCGTTGAACCCCTCATGTACAAATGTGTATCCCCCTCCCCTAATTGTTGTAATAGCGTAGGATTTTACATTTCCGCTTCTTATTGCTAGTAATTAGGACGTGTATGGCAAGATAAAATCAATGAAATAGAAAAAACCTAATTCAAAGAAAAAAAACTCTTGTATGCAATAAAACACACTTGCACACTAACACCCCTAGGGTTACATCCACTTGTTGCCTTTCAAAAATTAGGCCATATTGCATGTTAGGTCTCTTTGGGCAAAACAAATAACTCAAATGATCATAGTCCCTCGATGACGCTTTCGAAAGTTGCCTAAAATGATCAAAATCCCTTTCAAAAAATTGCCCAAAGACACTTGGCATCATTGCATTCATGGTCCATACGATGACCCGCGCCCGTCCCTTTCACATCCTAACACAAGATTGTCCACCAAATACAATGGTGGAACAAAATTGTTAAAAGGGTTAAAAATATAGCAAAGATCTTTGAGAAATTTAGGATAGATAGCTCTTGGATACTCGCCAACTTGCAAAACAAAAATGCTTGCCTACTTTTTTCAAAACCATACATCACAAACACTTTCAAAACAACTTTCAAAAACATGGAAAACTTTTCAAAAGACATACACCTTTGTATACATCCCAACATGGATCATTACAAAGGTTGCCACCACATTGGCCTCTTTTCAAAACATTTTTCAAAACACACACACAAAACATCATTTCAAACAATTGAAAACCAAGGCAAGTTGATCTAAGCAAGTACCTAAGAGCCCATGGATAACCATGGATAGAAAGGGTGCTAACACCTTCCCTTTCTATAATCTACTCCCCGAACCCAAGAAAAATCTCAAAGGTTTTTGCTGTGCTTTTTAAACCTTTCCTTAGAATAAAATAAAAAGTCGGTGGCGACTCTTGCTCAACCGAAACATTTGCGAAAACAAACGCAAAACCACAGTCAGTTCTCCCACCGTATCACAGAACTGGCGACTCTGCTGGGGACTATTTTAAAAGTGGAGTAACCTTAGGGCTTAGATCACCCTCTTGCATGACAAATTGTTTGAATGGTTTGCTTTACATCTTGGCTCTATTGTTTGGGTTTGCAATCCTACACCCGGATTTTGGGAAACATTCATAGATAGCAATACGTTGTGGAAACTGTGCGGGGTATACCGATACGGTCGAAGCAATAGCTATATTAGTGCAACATATTTGTGAGTACCGGTAACCCTTGAGTTCAATCAAGGAGAGTACGGGGCCGCTGAGTGATGTCATTAAGCACTAATGACCTAGAACCTTACTTGACCATCTTGGCCTTTTATTAGGAGTAGTGAGATGACCGGCTTTGGTGCAGTCCGAAGTTGGTAGATACTCGATACTACACTCATTGAGGGTTGTTTTCTTGGAATATTTTGGTCGCTAGTTAAGTGGCTAAACCAAAACAATGAACATTGAAAACAATCCAATGATATTGAGCTCCTTAGAACCCGGTTACTATTTATAGGACAGGTTTTTAAGCCAACTACACTCAAGAGGGTACTTACCTATGAAACCCCATGCAAGCCTGAAACTAGGGTTTGGTGTGATTTGCTTGTACATATGTTTTGTGCATACATCATAAAGCATCATATGCATTCACTGACCATTTCAAGGGTTGTGGATCTTCATCTTTGTTCCTGTTTTGTACGTCATGGAAGTTCCTCGCAGAAAAACCATTCAAGTCAACCTTGTGAGAATCTCTCCTCAACTCAAGGAGCTCACCTCAAGAATTCCGGAAAGCTCATCCTTCAGTGAAAGACATGGTAGACTGCTCAGCCTAGTCAACACCAACATTGAAGAGGACATGATGAAAGTGCTATTCCAGTTCTTTGACCCTCTTCACCACTGTTTCACTTTCCCTGATTATCAGTTGGTACCCACTTTGGAGGAGTTTTCTCAACTCCTGAGAATTCCTATCCTTAATCAACTACCCTTCAACGGTACGGAAAAGGAACCAAAGCCGGAAGATGTTGCTCGAGCATTACATCTACAACCATCCGACATCAAGGGGCATTGGGAAACCAGAAGCGGCGTCAAAGGATTCTTAGCAAAATTCTTGTTTGAGAAGGCACAAGAATGTTGGAACTCATTGGACCTACAAGCCTTTGAAGAAATTGTGGCACTCCTTATCTATGGGTTGGTCTTGTTCCCAAATCCCGACCAATTGGTAGATGTCAACGCCGTCAAAATCTTCTTGTCCAGAAATCCAATACCAACATTGCTTAGGGACATCCTTCACTCATTTTACACACGAACAATGAGAAAGAGGGGTGTTCTCATGTGCTGTACTCCTATCCTTGCAAGGTGGTTTATTTCGCACCTTCCACAATCTGTCTTGAAGAACGACCAAGGCTCAAGGTGGTCCCAACGGTTGATGACTCTTACTCACTCTGATGTACATTGGTGTTCTCGGTCCAGAGAAAATGTCATCATCGTCGATCGTTGCGGAGAATTTCCTAATGTTCCTTTACTTGGAATCAGAGGAGGTATCACCTACAACCCTTGCCTAGCTTTGAGGCAATTTGGATATGCACGGAGGGATGGCCCTCATGACATGTTGATTCCTGACCTATTTTTTGACTTCGACAACGATGCGCAAGGACTTCGCCAAAGATTCATCAGAGCTTGGGGAAAACTCAACAAGGTTGACAGCAAGACTCTGGGACACAAGAACTCCATCCCTATTGAGCCTTATCTCAAGTGGGTACGAGCCCGAGCCCAAAGTTTGATGATGCCTTATCCTCATATTCTCCCTGTGATTAAAGAGCCCGTCAATGAAGGAGAGGTTCCCTACACCATCCTACATCCAGACATGCCTACATCGTGGGAGGAAATGCAGAAAAGTTGGATCCAGCTCAAGGAGGAACGGAATACTTTTGAAGCTAGCTTCTACGCCAGTGAGAAGAAGGTTCTAGAGCTTACCCGCCGACTCCATGAGCAAGAGGCCCTCAACACCTACATCGCACCAAAGAGGATGCGCAATGTCTTTTTACCTTGAGAAGTTATATTTGGCCCATGGGGCATTTATGTACTGACAAATTTCTTCTTATTAATATGACGTGCGTTCTTCTTTGTCTGAAACAATTTTGAATGTCCTAAATCCTTGAATGCATTGCATACATAAGCATACCATTCATCATGTGCATAAGCAGGTCTCATTCCAGGTTTCCTTATCTGTCTGCTGTTTATGTCAGCAGGATGGATCTCGAGCAAACAGTCAAAGACCTACAAGCTCAAAATGCACAGTTCCAGCAACTCCTGATGACCTTGGCTAAGGGTCAGGAGGATATCAAGACTCAATTAGGGAACAAAGACCCAGTGAAAAAGAAGAAAAAGAGACTCAGGATGGCTACTTTGGGGAGAAGGTTTGACGGAGAAGCTCGGAGAGTGCTTGAATTTCCTCCTATCTCTGATGAAGGAACCAGCAAAGGAGGTGGAGCTGCGGTACCTTCCGAGTCTGATGCGGAAGAGGAGGAGGTCGAAGAGGATGAAGATTATACTGATCAACAATATCCTCCAGCTGATGATAAATACAAAGGGCTAGAAGACAGGTTGGCCGCCATGGAACTACAAAGAGTACCGGGTTTGGATTTTGAAGACTTGGGATTGGTTGCTGGGATTGTGATTCCCCCAAAATTCAAAGTACCAGTGTTTGTGAGGTATGATGGGCTGTCCTGTCCCAAAATGCATCTCAGGTCCTACGTGAGAAAGATTCAACCCTATACGGCAGATAAAAACCTTTGGATTCATTTCTTTCAAGACAGTCTTTCTGGAGCTCAGTTGGAGTGGTTTTATCAGCTAGAGGGAACCAGCATTCGAAATTGGGAAGATTTGGCCACCGCTTTCTACAAACAATACCAATACAATTCTGACCTTTCCCCTACTCGTACCCAACTTCAGGGTATGTCGCTAGGAACAGGCGAAGGATTCAAGGAGTATGCACAAAAATGGAGGGATTTGGCTGACAGGGTGCAGCCTCCTTTAATCGATCGTGAACTTGTTGATATGTTTCTAGGGACCCTATCTGGGCCATTTTTTAATCATCTGATTGGTAACTCTTCCGCGGGGTTTACCGATTTGATCTTAACGGGCGAAAGAATAGAAGCTGGCATCAAGTCAGGAAAGATTCAGAAGGGTGTTGCTGCAGGTACTGAGAAGAGGCCTTTTAAGAAAGAAGCAAGTGCCGTCTATGGTCCTAGAAAACAAGTCAAGCCAGAAAGTCACCAAGCTGTCAATGCTCTGGTCATTTCAAAACCTGTTGCTGCTCCTCAGCGGTACAATCAACAAAGAAGTGAAAGGCCCATGAGGCAGTATACTCGGTTGAGTATGACCTTGTCACAAATTTTACCCCAACTATTGTCAACCAACTTGGTGACCACCAAAGAAGCCCCTAAAGTCGTGAATACTGCATCTCCTAAGTATAACCCAAATGCCCGTTGTGCTTATCATTCTGATAGCCCCGGGCATACTACTGATGATTGTTGGGCCTTGAGAAACAAAGTGCAAGATCTTATTGACGCAAAGGAAATTCAGTTTGAAGCGCCTGAAAGACCGAATGTTGTAACTGCTGCTATGCCCCAGCATAGAGTAAATGCCATTGAAGAAGAGTTGTATGCTGTTTCAGTGAATGATGTTGCTACCCCTCTGTTGACTGTTAAGAGGAACTTACTACTAGCAGGTTTATTTCCGGGTTGTAGTAAGGGTTGCCTCCTGTGTGCTGTTATCCCTACCGGTTGTCCACTGTTGAAATCAGGCATCCAAAGCCTGATGGATAGCAAGGAAATTCTGTTCAAGAAAACTGCTGTTCCGTTGAAGAAATATCTGTTGTCACAATTTACAATCCTGCCAAAGCTCCCATGAAGAAACCAGTCCAAATTATGTCTGTTGCACCCATTACTATTACTGTTCCTGGGCCTCTCCCCTACGAGTCTGATAAAGCGGTCCCATGGCATTATGGGGCCAACGTGTATGTGCTTGGGGTGAAGTAGGAGTTCAACACCAATACCAGTATCAGTAACATCACTGGTCCCGCCAAGATTACCCGCAGTGGCAGGCTCTTCTCGCCTGACATTGCGCCGCCAGTTATCCGAAAACCTATCACCATCACACCCGCAAGTGTGCATGTTCCAATTCAAATTCCTGTGTCTACTACTACCGCCGAGTCCTCTGATACTCGGGGCAAAGAAGTTGCTACCGATTTTCCTGCCAGGACGGAGGCACCAAAAAAGACTGCTGTAGAAGCCTCCCAACAAGAAATGGAGGAAATTCTTAAAATCATCAAAAAGAGTGACTTTAACGTTGTTGAACAGTTGGGGCATACTCCCTCCAAAATCTCTATGCTATCATTGCTGCTATGCTCAGAGGCCCATGCGAAAGCCCTAATTTCATTTCTGAAAACGGCCCATGTACCGCAAGAGACCTCCGCGGACCAATTCGCCGGCTGTGTGGCTAATTTGACAGCTGACAATGGCTTGGGGTTCTCGGATGCTGACCTCACCTCCAAAGGGAAAAATCACAATGATGCCCTGCATGTTTCCGTAGAATGTCAGGGCACTACTCTCGCACACGTGTTAGTGGATACCGACTCTTCCCTGAATGTTTTTCCCAAGAAGGCATTGGATCGCTTGGATTGTGAAGGTTTGGAGTTGAAACCTAGTAACATCATTGTTAGAGCCTTCGACGGTTCTAAGAGGATGGTGCACGGTGAAGTAAACATTCCTATTCGTGTGGGTTCCCAAGTCTTCGACTCAACGTTCTATGTAATGGATATTCGTCCATCTTACTCCTGCTTATTGGGTCGACCTTGGATTCACAAGGCTGGGGCAGTAACCTCCACTCTACACCAAAAAACTCAAATACCCTGTCAAAGGGAAGATTGTTACCGTGCAGGGTGAGGAGGAATACATGGTTAGTCACTTGAATTCATTCCGGTATATCGAGATGGACGGGGAGTTTATTGAAACCCCCTTTCAACATTTTGAGGAGGTACCTCCAATTTTGGCATCAGCTGAAGCTGTGGTTGAAGAAGACTTTCCGTTGAAGATGGCCTCTTTGAAGGATGCTCGGGCTGTAATCGAGAAAGGCAATTGTGCGAACTGGGGTCAGCTTCCTGACTTCACTCAAAAGAATGACAAGTTTGGGCTGGGCTTTACTACAGAGGCTCAGAGGGCTGTGCGCAAGGAAAAGATCAGAAAGACTCCAGTATTTATCACCAGTCCAAGGGTGAATGCTATTGAGGAGGATGTAGAGGAAGCAGAGTTTGACAGTTGGATCTACCCGACTACCAGCAACGGACCAAGCAACTGGACGGCAAAGGATTTTACACCTATCACATTTGTCACGCAGTTTCAATCCACTCTGGATCTCACTGGTAACAGCTCTGCTACCGCCAGTTATGACTTCGAGAATCCGATCAACTTGGCCGAGGACGAAGGTGAAGATGATTGCGAAGTGCCTGGTGAACTCGCGAAACTGCTACTCCAAGAAGAGAGGGCTATTCAACCACATGAAGAGTCGGTGGAAACAATTAACCTGGGTACTGAGACAGATAGGAAAGAGGTCAAGATTGGTGCCAATCTAGAGCTCAGCGTGAGGCAACGATTGATCCAGATGCTACAAGATTACATGGAGATATTTGCTTGGTCATATGAAGACATGCCTGGTTTAGATGCCGACATTGTAGTTCATCACATGCCAACCAAGGAAGACTGCCCTCCGGTAAAGCAAAAGGTCCGCCGTATGCGCCCAGAGATGTCCGAAAAGATCAAGACTGAGGTTATGAAGCAATTCGATGCCAGATTTCTAGCAGTAACTTCTTACCCTCAGTGGGTTGCCAATGTAGTGCCGGTGCCGAAGAAGGACGGTAAAGTCAGAATGTGTGTTGACTACAGGGATTTAAACAGGGCAAGCCCCAAGGATGACTTCCCCTTACCTCACATCGACGTTCTTGTTGACAATACTGCCCAACACAAGGTTTTCTCCTTCATGGATGGTTTTTCAGGGTATAATCAGATCAAGATGGCCCCGGAAGATATGGAAAAGACTACCTTTGTGACTCAGTGGGGCACCTTCTGTTACAAGGTCATGCCATTCGGATTGAAAAATGCTGGGGCAACCTATCAACATGCCATGGTTGCTTTATTTCATGATATGATCCATCACGAGATTGAGCTATACGTTGATGACATGATTGCAAGGTCTCAAACTGAGGAGGAGCACCTTGGTCATCTGAGGAAGCTATTTGACCGACTGAAGTTATATAAGCTGAGGTTGAATCCCAACAAATGCACCTTTGGGGTGAGGTCCGGAAAATTGCTAGGTTTCATTGTAAGTGATAAAGGTATTCAGGTGGACCCTGCCAAGGTAAAAGCCATACAAGAGATGCCAACTCCAAAGACAGAGAAAGAAGTCAGAGGCTTCCTAGGACGACTGAATTACATTGCCCGATTCATCTCACATCTAACTACTACCTGTGAGCCAATCTTCAAATTACCGAAGAAAGATCAAGTAGTACGTTGGAACAATGAATGTCAGGCTGCCTTTGAAAAGATAAAGGAATATCTCCAAGAGCCACCCATTCTTATGCCGCCAGTGGAAGGAAGACCTCTGATACTATACTTGACAGTACTTGACAACTCAATGGGGTGTGTGCTGGGGCAGCATGACGAGTCTGGCCGAAAAGAGCACGCTATTTATTACCTGAGCAAAAAGTTTACCGACTGTGAGTCTCGTTACTCACTGCTTGAGAAAACTTGCTGCGCTCTAGTATGGGCTGCTCGCCGGCTGAGACAGTATATGCTGACTCACACCACTCTATTGATTTCAAAAATGGATCCCATCAAGTACATATTTGAAAAGCCTGCTCTGTCTGGGAGAATAGCAAGATGGCAAATGATCTTAACAGAATATGATATCCAGTATACAACTCAGAAAGCAATTAAAGGAAGTGTACTGGCAGATCATTTGGCATACCAACCTGTGGACGATTACCAATCATTGAACTTTGATTTTCCGGACGAAGACATCATGGTGATAACTGACTGTGAAGTACCTGGACCGGATGAAGGACCTGAGGAAGGATCCCGATGGTCTATGCATTTTGACGGAGCCTCCAATGCTTTGGGTAACGGCGTCGGCGCTGTAATCATATCTCCCAAAGGAACTCATACTCCACTCACCGCCCGATTGTGTTTCAACTGCACCAACAACATGGCAGAATATGAGGCATGTATCATGGGTCTACAAGCTGCAATCGACTTAAGGATCAAATTTCTGAGTGTCTTCGGAGATTCCGCTCTCGTGATCAATCAGATCAAAGGCGAGTGGGATACGAAACACCCAAATCTTATTCCTTACAAGGAGTATGTGTTGACCTTGCTTCCCCACTTTGAAGAGATAACTTTTGAGCACTTCCCAAGAGAGGAGAATCAGCTAGCGGACGAACTGGCTACGATGTCTTCAATGTTCAAAGTTAAATGGGACAATGAGGCTCCCCGGATCATTATCTGGAAGTTGGACGAACCAGCATATTGCTGCGATCTTGAGGCCGAAAAGGTGACTGAAAAACCCTGGTATCATGAGGTGAAGAGGTATTTGGAAGCTCAGGAATACCCTGAAGGTGCATCTGTCAATGACAAGAAATTCATGAGAAGGTTTTCGGCAAAATTCTTCCTCAGCAACGGCATCCTCTACAAACGGAATCATGATTCAACTCTACTACG
Source organism: Vicia faba (assembly GCA_948472305.1). Classification (NCBI taxonomy): domain Eukaryota; kingdom Viridiplantae; phylum Streptophyta; class Magnoliopsida; order Fabales; family Fabaceae; genus Vicia; species Vicia faba. The sequence continues at coordinate 748,702,502 of OX451740.1, read as the reverse complement.
TTGTGTGGATAAGGCTGAAGCAGAGAAAATCATGATAGAACTGCATGAAGGTACATTCGGAACACATTCCAGTGGACACACCATGGCAAAGAAAATCCTTCGAGCAGGGTACTTCTGGTCCACAATGGAAGCCGATTGTTACCAACACTCTCAAACTTGTCACAAATGCCAGATCTATGCTGACAAGGTGCATATTCCCCCAGTCCCTCTGAACGTCATGACGGCACCTTGGCCTTTTGCAATGTGGGGCATTGATATGATCGGTGAGATCCGACCGACGGCATCCAATGGGCATCGCTTCATCTTGGTAGCGATCGATTACTTCACAAAGTGGGTTGAGGCAGCTTCCTACGCGACGGTAACCAAGAGCGTCGTGGCACGTTTCATCCGGCATAATCTGATCTGTCGGTACGGTGTCCTGGAAAGAATCATTACGGACAATGGTACCAATCTCAATAACAAAATGATCACTGAACTCTGCGAACAATTCAAGATACAGCACCACAATTCTTCTCCCTACCGGCCGAAGATGAATGGGGCTGTAGAAGCGGCGAATAAGAATATTAAGAAAATTGTGCAGAAGATGACAGTGACCTATAAAGATTGGCACGAAATGTTACCATTTGCTCTTCATGGGTACCGTACCTCAGCAAGGACGTCAACCGGGGCAACTCCTTTCTCCTTGGTCTATGGCATGGAGGCAGTCTTGCCGATTGAAGTTCAGATACCCTCTCTCCAGATAATGAAGGATGCAGACTTGAATGAAGATGACTGGATCCAGACTCGACTTGACCAATTAAACCTGATTGACGAAAGGAGGCTCACCGCTATCTGTCATGGTCAGACGTATCAAAAACGAATGATCAGGGCATTTAACAAGAAGGTCAGACCACAAGAGTATCGGGTTGGGGACCTGGTAATCAAGCGCATCATCCTTCCTCAAAGTGATCCCCGGGGCAAATGGACCCCTACTTACGAAGGGCCATTTGTGGTTAAACATGTGTTCTCAGGAGGAGCCATGATCCTAACCACCATGGATGGTGACGACCTTCCTCACCCCGCCAATGCAGACATAGTGAAAAGATACTACGCATGAATAAAAGACCCGCTAGGTTGACATACCTAGGCAAAAATAAGGGCTTCTCGGCGAACCAAAAGGGTTCGGGCAAAAATAAGGGATGAAATGAAAAAATGGGTATCCCGGTGGACTGAAAACCCGAAAGGGCGGTCCAGGCAAAAATTAGGGATAAAGCGTAACACTATGTCTCATGGGATCGCTTCGCATCCGGAATTCAGCATCAACTATCTGGCTCAGACTTCGGCATCGACCAATCAGCTTCATTTTCAACTAGGCAGCAAAGCGATGAGACGCTTGGGGACATAAAGGCGATAGCAGAGCTGGAACCCAGTGGGATTGTTCACATAGCTGTTTTGTTTTCAAAATTGTAAATTCTGTGTTATTCGGCGGCGTCCTCTTACTAGGATGTCAGCCTCTTATACAAAAACGCCTTTTCACAGGCAAAATTCAAATCAATACAAAGTCACTTGTCATACAAATCGCCATTGTTTTTTCCTTTTTCTGTTTTGTCTTGCGAAGAACGTCCAATGTTCATTTTTGATATATGCATTTGACATTAAATTGCTGATTTATAAATATTTGCAAAAGATTAATTACAGGTGACATCAGGAACAGGGGCAATGTAAGGTTGTCTGATGCAGTCTGTTTGCTTTGTCTGCCAAGGTACCAAGGTAGATTCGACTGAAGAATGTGACCAAATCTTCTCCTTCCCCGCAGATTAAGACAAGATTCCGCAATGCTTTCCCCAACGGAGTTTATCTTTGGTATCCCCAGCGTAGTTTATATTTCAATCCCCAGCGGAGTTTATCTTTGGTATCCCCAGCGGAGTTTATCTTTGGTATCCCCAACGGAGTTTATCATCATTATCCCCAGCGGAATTCATCATTGAAGTCGTCCTCAGCAGGCCTCTCATCAAAAAAAAAACTTCAGCAGAATATCTCTTCCACAAAACAATTCCCCGGCCGATTGTCAAGGGTTAATTTTCCTAAGACGAAAATACATTCATAAACATTTCACTTACATACATGATAAAGTACATACAACGCTGTCTCATGTTAAAACATCATGCATATCATACATCATGACATTGCATACAACTTATCTTTTGCCTTTTCAGGGAAAAAGACAATCCCAAAGACAACTACCTTCAACTGTCACAAATTCCAGATTCGATACCTGTATCTAGCCAGGGTATATCTGAGAGTGATCAGTTTCCAGATTCGATTCCTGTATCTAGCCAGGGCACGTCTGAAGAGTTCGAAGATTCGATTCCTGTATCCAGCCAGGGCACATCTATCAACTACAACATTTCCAGATTCGATTCCTGTATCCAGCCAGGGCATATCTGTTGACCATATTTCCAGACTCGATTCTTATATCTAGCCAGGGTACGTCTGAAGAGTTCGAAGATTCGATTCCTGTATCCAGCCAGGGCACATCTATCAACTACAACATTTCCAGATTCGATTCCTGTATCCAGCCAGGGCATATCTGTTGACCATATTTCCAGACTCGATTCCTGTATCTAGCCAGGGCACGTCTGAAGAGTTTGAAGATTCGATTCCTGTATCCAGCCAGGGCATATCTATTGACGACCATTTCCAGATTTAACTCCTGTATCTAGCCAGGGCATATCTGAGAGTGATCAGTTTCCAGATTCGATTCCTGTATCTAGCCAGGGCACGTCTGAAGAGTTCGAAGATTCGATTCCTGTATCCAGCCAGGGCACATCTATCAACTACACCATTTCCAGATTCGATTCCTGTATCCAGCAAGGGCATATCTGTTGACCATATTTCCAGACTCGATTCCTGTATCTAGCCAGGGTACGTCTGAAGAGTTCGAAGATTCGATTCCTGTATCCAGCCAGGGCACATCTATCAACTACAACATTTCCATATTCGATTCCTGTATCCAGCCAGGGCATATCTGTTGACCATATTTCCAGACTCGATTCCTGTATCTAGCCAGGGCACGTCTGAAGAGTTCGAAGATTCGATTCCTGTATCCAGCCAGGGCATATCTATTGACGACCATTTCCAGATTTAACTCCTGTATCCAGCCAGGGCACATCTGTGAGCCACCGATTGTAGATTCGATACCTGTATCCAGCTAGGGCATATCTGTATAAGGAGGTTGAAGATCAAACACCTGTAACAAGCCAGGAAAACATCTGCCTTTCTCAGATACATAAAGTTCTCGCTAAGGAATCTCTTGTGCGATCAACACTTCCAAATGGCATCTGTAAGCCCATTCCCGACAAAGTTCTGTCACATCTCCAGATGGCATCCATAAGCCCATCTCCCTATCCACCATCTCTCCAAATGGCATCTATAAGCCCATTCCCGCCATCACATTGCTGATACTCTACTATGCGAGTGCAAATTTCCGGGCAATCTAGTGTCCAATCTCCTTTTACCTTCGAGTCGCGAAAGGCAAACTTGCCAATCTAACTCTTCAGGTTCAAGAAGATTGAACAGGGGCAACTGTTGTACCCCAAAATTTGCCCTCCCTTTCTTCAGGAAACCATCTTGGATTTTCAAGGTCCCTGTGAAACAAATCCAAGTCCTGAGTTATCCTTTTGCCCAAGCAAGCCACTTACAAGAACAAGATGATCTCACGAACTCCAAAAACAATACTTTTATCTTGAGAAAAAATCAAATTCTAAGTACTTAGAACATTTCTCTAAAATGAGTGTTTAAGGAAAAAAATCAGCGATTCAGAACTTCTGGACCCATTCCAGATAAAAACGGTCAGAAGTTGCAAGCTTGGCTCAGCATGGTCAGAAGTTGGTTTTTCAGCAGCTACATCAGTTCAATCAGAAGTTGTAAACGTGGTTCAGAAGGTAAGCCTCAAACAGAACATGCCCCTTCAGCAGTTACACAAGCTCAGTCAGAATTTGCTAAAGGAATGCAAGAGAAGCAGGGAAATCTGAAGGCTCCTTCAGAACATGCTGAATTCAGAAGATGAAAAGGTCAGAAGAATGAGTGTTACACTGATACAGAATCTCTAAGCCCAGGAGGTCCAGAAGTAAATCCAAGGAACTTACCAGAAAACCAGGAGAATCTCCAGAGCCTACAGAAAGCCAAGGCCAGAGCATGGTCTACGCTGCTGATTCAACGCTGGTTTCCATTACCAGAATGTTAATGTTGATAGGTCTTGTCACCATTTAATGCCCATTAATGCTTCCAACCACTCCTGAGCATTCACGTGTGGCTTGGAAAACGCTTTTGTGCAGATTCTGGCATAGGTCTCCACGCCACCGCACACTTCAGAGGTCACTTCTCCCCAATCTACGCCTGCTGTTGCAACCTAGGCTGAAAGCTAGCTGTTATCATAACTTCCCAGGAATTTCTGTCAAAGAACAAATTCAAACTCTGTTGGCGCTTTAATGTTCAAGGCATCCACAAGAACTTTGCCTATAAATAGAGAGCTTTCACCATTGCAAAAGGCGTTCAAGAAAAAGAAACAGAAACTGCTAAGTGAGAAACAGAACTCCTAGCAACACAGCATTCTGAAACTTTGCCAAAATCTCCAGCTTTGTTTCATAACTTTGAGTTTCTCACCTTCAAACTTCATCAAATATCCAGTTTTTTCTGTAAACCAAAGACACCCTTTCCAAACTTCTGACCCTGCATACGTATACACCTTTGCTTCCCCTTTTCAAAGAAAACCTGTCCAGAACACCACCAGAACCAAAAGCTAAACTTTCACCCACAACTTTCCCAACAGTCAGGTAAGCACCTGCTGACCCTCATCACGCTGTTAAGCATCATCAGCTGTGCATATTCAAATAACATAATGTAAATATCATGTTGTTGTTGTTTATGTTCTGAGGATTTTCATACCTCAGAACGTTCTGAGCCAGTATAGGATCTGCCTGTGACCTTGTTGACTCTGACCTCTGAAACATTTTTTGTATTTGCTGGATCTGTTCCAAATATGTTTCCTGTTTTGTGGAGTAACAACAGAATTGCAGATGTTCTGATTAGTACAGGGAAAAGCCAAGTGCTGACTTTGACGTTAGCACATCTGAAGCCTGTTTTGCTGTCAATGATATCAGAACCTCTGAGAGTTATTGCCTTTTCAGCAGAATCAGAACTTCTGGTTTCTCCACTAACAAACTTCTGTCTTGCAACGCAGGGAAATCAGAACTTCTGATTTCCCCACTAACAAGGTTCTGTTTTGCAGGTGCCAGAGTCAGAAGTTCTGACTCATCCAGTTTCACTAACAGGTTGATCATCTGGCAGCGGATCTGAGTCAGAACTTCTGATGACCTCCCAGCAGCGCGCGGGCTCCCTCTCTCTCTATATATCTTGTTTTTTGCTATTTTCTTTTTTGTCTATTTTTCTCGTTGAACCCCCCATGTACAAATGTGTATCCCCCTCCCCTAATTGTTGTAATAGCGTAGGATTTTACATTTCCGCTTCTTATTGCTAGTAATTAGGACGTGTATGGCAAGATAAAATCAATGAAATAGAAAAAACCTAATTCAAAGAAAAAAAACTCTTGTATGCAATAAAACACACTTGCACACTAACACCCCTAGGGTTACATCCACTTGTTGCCTTTCAAAAATTAGGCCATATTGCATGTTAGGTCTCTTTGGGCAAAACAAATAACTCAAATGATCATAGTCCCTCGATGACGCTTTCGAAAGTTGCCTAAAATGATCAAAATCCCTTTCAAAAAATTGCCCAAAGACACTTGGCATCATTGCATTCATGGTCCATACGATGACCCGCGCCCGTCCCTTTCACATCCTAACACAAGATTGTCCACCAAATACAATGGTGGAACAAAATTGTTAAAAGGGTTAAAAACATAGCAAAGATCTTTGAGAAATTTAGGATAGATAGCTCTTGGGTACTCGCCAACTTGCAAAACAAAAACGCTTGCCTACTTTTTTCAAAACCATACATCACAAACACTTTCAAAACAACTTTCAAAAACATGGAAAACTTTTCAAAAGACATACACCTTTGTATACATCCCAACATGGATCATTACAAAGGTTGCCACCACATTGGCCTCTTTTCAAAACATTTTTCAAAACACACACACAAAACATCATTTCAAACAATTGAAAACCAAGGCAAGTTGATCTAAGAAAGTACCTAAGAGCCCATGGATAACCATGGATAGAAAGGGTGCTAACACCTTCCCTTTCTATAATCTACTCCCCGGACCCAAGAAAAATCTCAAAGGTTTTTGCTGTGCTTTTTAAACCTTTCCTTAGGATAAAATAAAAAGTCGGTGGCGACTCTTGCTCAACCGAAACATTTGCGAAAACAAACGCAAAACCACAATCAGTTCTCCCACCGTATCACAACATGTCTTATTAGTGTAGGAAACTCTAGTGTATTAGTGTAGATTCTATTAGAGGAGGATTTATTACTTCATACGAATTACTTCCAGTCATGTTTGTCAACCACACCCTTGCATTTATTTTTGCCACACATTTATCACGAGGTTCCTCAATTAATTTCCTCTCTTGCATATTCTGAAATGTTGCATAACATGTACACTCAACAACTTTGGAACTAATTAAACAAGAGAGGAACTTTTCCAAAACATTTATCACTACTACCAACTCATTTTCAATTGTTCAAATAATTTCATGTTTTTCATCAAGAATTTTGCTAGCGTTGTGTATAGTCATGAAAATTTTCTCTTTCAGTTTTCTAATCACCATTCCAACCGTGTAATTATAAAAAATCATATAATAATTCAAGCGGGAATTCCCAATTTCGAGCGATGGTTACGAGAGCGGTGACCAACTTTTCTTTTGTGAAACAAAAAGACTCTAAACCAACATCATCAAGGTAATTATAAACTTTTTACCCACAGCAGAAAAATAAACCACAAATATCTTAATAGTGTTTAAAGTGGTGAAGGAGTAAATAGGGAGTACATACCTTTGCATCATTTATGAGATTTTGTATGAGCATGCAATAACATTATTATCTTGATCTTCTGGATCCACTATGATCATACTACAATCTTTGTTGTCTTGTATACATTCAACTGTATCAATCCTATAGCATTGAGGATTTTCTTTATGATGCCGTGTCGCTTCGAACACATTAAAAACAACATTCTTTGATTTATTCCTTATGATAGGGTAAGGTGGTTTGACGTAGTAGGGTAGTTCTGGACTTGGATCATTGAGGATTTTCTTCTTTGTTCTTCTCCAGGGTGAGTTTCTATCTATTAACTTATCAAGTGTATCCCCCATCACTAAGTAGTCACTCGTTTTCTCACTCACCTCTTTCTCTTTTTCAACATCGACCTCTTCTTCAACACTCACATTTCCTCACAATTTTCAACTTCACTCTGGTTTATCTCTACTCCATTTCTGAAATCTATGGATTTTCAGGTCTAAATCTTTGGATTGTCAACAATGTTACCCATAAATCCTATACTCGAACTTGGTATTGATGTTACATGTTGAGACAATTGTCTTATATGCATTTCTAAGTTCTTTATCGATGCGTCATGGATCTTTCTCATTATCTCATATTTCTCATTTTCCTGTTCAAAGTTGATTTGAGTTACCTGAATGAATTTGTGAAGAGTTTCTTTAAGTGGTGATGGTTTCCTATGAATCGATATTTGTTGTGCTTGTTGAAAACTATTCTAGAAATTTGCAAACTTAGTTTCTCCACTTGAGCTTTCTAGAAAATACATCCCATTTTCTTGTCCCTCGCCACATAAATCACATTTTAATGCTTGTACCTAACTCATGTTATCTTGATTCAAGCTTCTTTCAACTACCTTTTTGTTTAACAATTCAATCTGAGCTAGTAATGCAATAGGAGTATCTATAGCTAACATACCTTTTGGTGTACCTGTAGCTTAAACTTTGATTGTTCTTTCACTCTTCGAGTGGTATTCATTTAAACATATCTTCTTAATCAGATCTTTTACCTGTGGTTTTGTCTGAACTCGAATAACACTTCCTGTTGGTGCATCTAAAAGCATCCTGGCTTGACTCTGTAATGAAGGTGCGAGAAACACAAGAAAGGGGGGGTTTAAATTGGGTTGCACCAGATATAATCTTTTTGCAACTCAAAACACAAAGATAACAAGTGAATGAAAAAATATGAACACAATTATTATTATCCTGGTTCACTGTTAACTAAGTTACTCCAGTCCACCTCGCAAGGTGATTTACCTTATACACAAGGACTTAATCCACTATAATCAACCAAATTACAGACAACCACAATAAGCCCAATAAACTCTATTGGAACCCCTAATAAGTCCGTTAATCCTTATTGCAAACCACTATGACTGTAACTAAAGTCTTCTTGAAAATCCAGACTACACAGAGTCTCTCAAGGAACCTCTCAAAAACAGTTGATTACAAAGATGTGTATACAAAGATGCTTCTACACAAGAAGATTACACAATGTTTAAGTACATCAACACCAAAGTATTAATAGCAAGATACGAGTAACAACTCCTTGCTTATTAACAAAACTATATAAAAGATTTCTTTATAGAGTTTTTGTGCAATAGTTTAGTGTAATTTTGTTAAACTGATTCGTTGATTTCAAATTATTCTAAGTACTCCTTTTATAGTTGAAAAGAAGAGACATGTTGAAGAGTAAAATAGGAAGTACAAATATAGTTGTATTGTTCCAACCTATCATGGTGAGACTAGTAGGCAATAGTACAAAAAGGTATGTTTGTGCGTCACTCTAGAGAGTAGAGGTCACAATATGCTTTTGTACTTTTATACTTACCATCACATGAAATCCCTTAGCCTTGATCTTCGTATTCTATGTCTTCAGAAGCTTATAATATATTTATTGATGAAGCATGTTGTAGAAGGATCAGAACTAGTATCTTCTAGAACCTAACTCATTAGAACATTTCAGGGCTTGTTCAGAGAACTCTTGCCTTTTCAGTCTTTAGAACCTGGTCTTTAAAAGAATGTCTTCAGATCTTCAAAACTTTGTTCAGTAGAACCTTTTCTTCAACATCTTCAGAACTTTGAACATCAGAAGTAAAGCTATAGAAGGTCTCTAAATCTTCCTTGAGTAAGTCACAATCAGAAGCTCTTTTACTAATGTTCCTTAGAACCGTTGCATAAGACACATTCCTTAATCTTGACATAAATTTAACACACCAAAGGTATTCTTCCAGAGTGTTGAGTTCAGAACCTGATGACGTCACACACCTTCTTACCAGAGTCAGAAGATGTATAGAAAAAGCCACACACTAGACAGAAACCTGTTAGAGTACACAATTGTTCTTAAAGATAACATGTAAAGTTATCATCAAAACATAAGGCCATATGTAGAAAAAACTTTGTTCTCACAATCTCCCTATTTTTAATGTTGACAAAACCATGTATTTTGATAGAACAATTCATAGAGGTAATCACCATGGTATGCAAATTTAGTAGAGCTAACTGGCTCCCCTTGAATCTGTTAATACTCAAAATTCCATTAAATCTTATTTAGAGTCTCCCCCTGAGTCCAAGACTAACATAATGAATTTTGCAGTACACAAAGTAACATAGAGAAGGAATACTTCTCCATTGACAGCTCATCAGCATCTGACTAGAAATACTTGGTCTTCATCTCAGAACTTAGATTGTTATCAGAATACTATGAGGCAACAGAACATGTTTAGTTACTGTCTTGGTGACTTGCATCAAACATCATAAGTAATACGTGGTTCTTCCAGAGCTAGAATTATGCCACCAGAAGGCGCACATCATCATGTCATCAGAAGGTTCAGTACCTGAACCATTTCTTGACTGACCACCTCTTTTGAACATGTCTTTTGACCATGTCTCAGAATATGTCTTTTAGACCACATCTTCAGACCATGCCTTAGACTATGTCTTTTAGACCATATCTTCCGAACATGTCTTAGACCATGTCTTCCGAGCATGTCTTAGACCATGACTTTTAGACCATGTCTTCTGAACATGTCTTTCGAACATGTCTTAGAACATGTCTTTCGAACATGTTTTAGACCATGTCTTCTGAACATGTTTTAGACCATGTATTCCATACATGTCTTAGACCATGTATTCCAAACATGTCTTTAGACCATGTCTTAGATCATGTATTAGAACATGTCTTTGGAAGATGTCTTCCGACAGTTCACAATCTATGAAGCAACTTGGTTAACAACATAATTATTATACTTCCAGACAGTTCATAACTTTTGAAGTATCAAAATTTAATAACACGTAACTTGGTTTCAAACACTTTTAGACAATTAACAACTTCTGAACAGTCTTGTGATAGTGGATCAAACATTGCCAAAGCACACATTTACATTCTTTCAGATAGTCCATAACTTCTAAAACAAATTCTAAGTAACACAACAACTTTGTTAATGCTTCCAGACAGTTCACAACTTCTGAAGCGACAAAATTCTGATTACCATATTTTCAGAAAGTTCACAACTTTTGAACAATAGGTGCTTTCAACATATAACTTCCTTACGTTAATAAAGTTCACAACTTCTTTGAACACTAGGAATATCAGAGCTTGATTTAACCATATTTTCACGAAGTTCACGATTTCCTTACTTTCAGTCAGTTCACAACTTTTTGAACAGTGGGGTCATCATAGCTTTACTTAACCATATTTTCATGAAGTTCACTCCTTTTGAACAATAGGTATATCAACATCTATTTCAGCTTTTAACTTAGTTAGAGCCTTCTGGCCAAATCATATTTTCAGTTCAAGATTCGTTTTTAGACAGTTCACCACTTATAATGAATACATGTTCATAGATGCATAACTCATCAGAGATTTCTTTATGCATCTTGATCTTGATTACTTCCCAGATGCTAAGCTCATCAGAGAATTCTTCATGCATCTTGATCTTTGATCTTGATCTTTTGGTTGGCAGATGACAATCTTCTGATATCTTTTTAACCTGTCTATGAAAACCATTGAACTTTTGCAAAGTTCCTGAATCAAACATAAAACAAACTATTAGCAGTAAAAGCATTATATCATGTTTTGGTTTGAGATCTGAGATTAAGTACTATCCAAATAATTTACTCTTTCTCTCCCTTTGTCAGAAATCAAAAATGATTTAACAGAAAAAAAGAAATTTTCATTGAAAACCAAAAGGATAAAGATACAATTGTTTTAGAAACAAAAGAAAAATTATTCTTAAGTTCTAATACAAAGGGCTATGGTTCTAAGAATCATCCTTCTTGTAAAATTTTCCATGAACTTCATCACCGCATCAAACAATTTCTTGAAAGAATATACTTGAGCTTCAATCCTTTAATCCAGGAATTCAAGCGTTGATGGATGAGACGATTCTCTTCCTGCTATTTTTCCATAACAGCCTTATACCAAGTTGGTTGGTCTTCAGCACTCACAACTTGTTTACCCTTTGATCCAGATGATTGTCCCACAACCAACAACATTATAGACCTTGAAGCAGTAACATCATCAACAACTTTTTCTTAAGAATCAACATAGACAATATCTTGTTGCTCAATTTTAGAGTCATGAACCTCTGGAGCAGGTAAACTCAAGGGAATGTTTGAAAAGGTCTTGAACCATTCTTCATATATCCTCTCAGTTTCTTGATTACATATGATTCTCATGACATCAGAGTTGATCTCCATCCATCTTCTGAAGGAAATTCATATGGCATCTGTTTTCTCAAGACTTATGCATAATAAAGAACTTTCCAAGGAATGTTGGAGAGTGAGAAAAGCATTTTATTAAACTGTTCCATGAGCTCAAAGAAGGTTTGATGACAAACAAAAGTTTTGTGAAAAACTGGATGGTAGGTGTGATACGGTGGCAGAACCGACTATTATACTGGTTTTTCATTTGTATTCGCAAAATGTTGCGGTAAGCAAGAGTCGCAACCGACTTTTCTTTTATCCAAATTAAGGAAAGGGTGAAAAGAACAGAAAAAGACCTTTTCGAGAACTTTCTGAGTAAGGGGGGTAGATTATGGAAAGGGAAGGTGTTATCACCCTTTCCATCCGTAGTTTTCTACGGGATCTTAGATGATAGATCATTTGAAAATACCTTATGCTTCGTGCTTTGAAAAAAGGTAGTTTTAAAAATTCCTTAGTGCGGCGATTCGTTTTATGATAACTCTTGTATCAGTCCTCAAAAGTGTTGACAAAGCGAATGTTTTTGAAAGTGTTTTGAAATGTTTTGTGTAAGTGAAAAAAGTTTGTTTTTGAGCAAGCATCTAACAACTATCTATTTGTTCTTGAAAAGGTTCGTTCTTTTCCTCCTATCCTTTAGACAATTCTATCCTACTATTAGTGAGTAGGTAGCCCTATCTTTGGATGTTTGAGGGACATTCGAAGGGATGTACAGTCACAAAGGCAACATATGGGGATGCTTTAGCAATTTTGTTTAAGGGAAAATATCATTTAGCGAAAGGCAACACTGTAGGGTCATCGAGGGACTATGATATTTTGATTTACGGGTCTTTGCTAAAGCGTCCCCGTTCTCGAGGGACATGACTGTTTTACTTTCCGAAAGGAAACCAAAGTGGGCGTACCCTAGATGTGTATATGTGAAAGTGATTTAATTCAGTTCATTTATCTTTTTTATTAGGTTCACTAACATTTTGATTTTAATCTTTTCCATACAATCCTATTAGTCATACATCTAGCAATTAATATGAAAGCAATAGAAAACGCGGAAAATAAGTGTCCTACGCTATTACAACCAAAATGAAAGGCAAGAAAATATATAAAAAAAGAACAAAATAAATAGGGGAAGTGAGTCCTTCGATCCAGGCAGTAGACTCCTTTGATTCACCCTTCTTTTGCTTTCTTTCGATTGAGCTTGGGAGTTGGCGTGAGCAACCTTCGATTGCACCCTTTCCTGCTTCTTTTGATTGAGCTTGGGAGTTGGTATGAGAATTCTTCGATTGCACCCTTTCCTGCTGTTGTACCCCAAAATTTGCCCTCTCATTTTACTCAATACATACTCCTAGAGATCCTCAATTTGCTCAAGTTTGCCCAAGAGTTGACCAGACAAACTCTCTCCTAAGGCAGTGTGTCTCAAATTAGGGTTTCCATTTTCATCAAGATAGGTGAAATCCAAAGACCTCATATGCTATACATGGTCCTAATATGTTCTCAAGACCCTCCATGTCAAATTTCAAGCACTGCACAAGAAGTGTGCTCAGTCAACTGCTCAGATGCTTGAGAATCGACTATATTAGGTCAAAAATCAACTGTGGCCCACATACAGTCAAACTTCAATATTTTTGGTCAACATAACCATTTTTAAGTGATATTCATCATTTGATCAAGGGTTAATCATGATTCTTCAAGGAATTCCCTAAATTCATCAAAACCCAAAAGTTGCTAAATTAGGGTTTCTCAAGAAAAGTCAACCAAACTTTGACCAAGCATAACTTCCACATACTTTATCAGAAATTTTCCATCCAAGGCTCATTTTGAATAGCATGCAATTCCCTACAACTCATCTTCATCCTACAAGTTCAAAATATACACTCATAAAAAGATATGAATTTCCACATTATAGGTCCTTTTCAAAAGTCAACAAAAACACTTTTTGGGTCAAAGGTACTTACATGAATATGGAAGAGCCAATTGAAATGATACCAAAAGGTTTGCTTAGGGGACATACTAAGATTTCTAAAAAGTCCAAGAACACCTCTCTAGGGTTAAAATTGGAGGAGATATGCCTTGTCAAAGTTGACCTTTTTTGCAAAATTGCCAAAAGTTAAATATGCTCAAAAGTGCATTTTTTTTACCAAATTGGCTTACCATTTCATGATTGCACCTCACTTGTAGCATGGTCCATGACCCAAATGTTCACTCACATATTATTTGCTTCATTATTTATTTTATTTTGATTTTTTATTTATTAAAAATTGAATAAAATCAAATAATTGGTAAATAATATAAAAGATATGTTTTGATATGATTTTTGGACAGGATCTCAATCAAATTATGCTGAGATATCAATACCAAATTGAATCAAGCATGATTGGTACAAAAATGGGATGATTTGGCTCAATATAGAAGGTTTGCATATGGATGAAAAATCAAATCAAATCTTCTAAAATTCCAAAGATATCATCTGTTTTTGCAACCGTAATTCGCTCTAGCATATATAATGAACAAGAACCAAGGATAAAACAAGGTTGGCAAGCGTAAAAAGGCAGAACAAAATTCCAATTTTTCAAAGAAAAGTCCAGATCCAATCTTGTTCCACAGGAAAGTTCAAAGCGTTCTAAGGATCAAACGACATTCCTTGGGAGTTTCTGAAGCTATCCCAATCATTTTTAAGGTCTGAAGCATCAAGAAATGCAAGCTGTAACTCACACGATTTGCATTTGTTTTCAAAACCGATTACTGTAATTCCCGCATCATTAGCATTTTTAATTGGTATATTTATGATGTTTGAGATGTTTGCAACATGACTGTATGATTCAATTATATTTTTGATGCCTATATCTAGATCTGCCATTGCTAGGTTTTCTATGTGTGTTTTAGGGTTTTTCCATACAGGTAAAATCAGGCCATGAACAAGATACCATGATGATCGTGACATCAAAACCAATTGGATTCTAGTCTCCAATTTCATTTATCATGCATTTTATGAGTTTTTGAAGGTGACATGGCTATAGCTACAGATGCACGACTGTAGGTAAAAGGTATATAGCTAAGACGACGGAGCCTTGGAGAAGAAGAATAGGTGGCAGCCAATCAGTGGACCATTTAAAATCTCGCGCGCGTTTCCCACTAACTCATTTATTTTGTTATATTATATTTTTGTTTCAGTATAATGACAACTAAACAAATTGGCCCAATGGAAGAGTGCGCTAGTGGTAAGCATAAGGACCTGGGTTCGACCCCAAGTCCCAATAATTTACTTTGTATTATTTTACCTTTGCAGATTCAGTGCATCACACGCTCGAGCGCCTATCATGTGCCATCACTTCCAACCAACAGATCATAGCTTTTTCAGAACTAATGCTTCAAGCCTGAAGAAGCATGGTGTACCTTCAGGAGAGCGCTACACAAGATCTCACGCAGGCACTTGGGACAACAGTCTTGGGCCCAACAAATTCAATTCCTCACACCCCCAGATTTGCTATTCAACACAGGCCCATTTTATTTTCTTTATTTATTTATTTTATTTTAATTATTTTGTTTAATTATTTTTCACCAAATTAATTACTTTTTTATTAATCATAAAATCAATAAATCACAAAACACCAAAAAAGCATTTTTTAATAAAATATTTATTTTAATTTAATTAGAAATATAGGTTAATTTAATTTCTTTTTTTCATAATTAAAAGCAATTAGAAATCAGGGTTTTAATTAATGTGCAATTAAATTCTTTTCTCAAATAAAAATGTACAAAAAATATTTTTCTCTCAATTAGGGTTTTAGGTTTTTTTTAAGCGTCCTCGAATTTAATTCGCCGCGCGTTTAATTAATTCTTTCATATTTTTGTAACTGCCAATGGTTTGTAATAGTTAAACTAGGGTTTTCATTTATCGCTTTGTCCGTGATTTTGGTTCTGTAATTAATCCCTATCCCTGAAGCCTTGTAATAGCTAGGTTTATTTTCTCGCATTTTATTTTTCGCAATCTTAACTATTAGATGCATGATTAATAGGATTGTATGGAAAGATGTTTGAAAATTAAAACGGTAGCTCACTTAATGTGTAAAGACTAATTAACTGAAAAAATCACGTGCACATATTTCACTCCTAGGGTTTGCCTCACTTCGGTTGCCTTCGGTAAAATAGTCATTTAAGCATAGGAGATTTTAGTGGTTGCCCTACTGTCTAAAAGATCAAATGTCCCATTCGAATGTTGCCTCGGAAATGTTGCCTCAAAAATGTTGCCTCGGAAAGATCTTAAGACTCTAGGGTTACTACTAAGGTTTCCTACCCATTACTCTGGTGACTGTACTTTTCCCTTTCGAACGTCCCTTACAAAATCTAACGAAGGGGCTACCTACTCCTTAATAGTAGGATAACATTGTCTAAAGGAAATGAGAATAAACAACCTTTTTTCGAGTAGGTAGAATCTTAAGTACTTGCTCAATAAAACTTTTCACACAAACACCTTTCAAAAAAAATTTTTAAAACAAACTTCGTCACACCCTTGAGGACTGATACAAGGGTTATCACGAAGTAAAACATTTTTTTCAAAACAAGCACACACAAGAAATTTTAAAAAGATGAGCAAGTACCTAAGATCCCATGGAAAACCATGGATAGAAAGGGTGCTAACACCTTCCCTTTCTATAATCTACCCCTCGTACTCAGAAATATTCTCGAAAAATGTTTTTTCTGTTCTTTTTCCTTTTCCGGATTGGATGAAATAAAAGTCGGTGGCGACTCTTGCTTACCGCGATATTTTGCGAATAAAAAATGTAAAACGTAAACCAGTAAAAACAGTCGGTTCTGCCACCGTATCACAGAACTGGCGACTATGCTGGGGAAAATTTAATAAGTGGGGTATACCTTAGGATCTAGGTCATGTTAAAAAATTGCTTTCTTGTTTGTTTGCTTTATTCTTAAAAGGGTTTTGCTTGGGTTACTATAGATCCTACACCCGGATCTGGGGGCACTCATTAGGTAAACAACAATAGATCATGGGGACTGTACGGCATAGACCGATATGGTTTAAGCGATGGCTGTGTTGGTGTGGCACTTTGGTTGGTACCAGTATCCTTCGTGGGGAAACGAGGAGAATACGGGGCCACCGCATGGTGTCGTGAAGCACTAACGGACCTTAGAACCTTATTTAAACAAACTTGGCCATTAGAAAGTAGTGAGATAGCCAGCCTCGGTATAGAGCTGAGGATTGGTTAATACTCGATGCTACACTCATTATGATCAGACTTTCGGGATATTTCGGCCGCAAGAAAAGATTGCTTGAGCTAAGACAATGCCCGATAAAGGATGGTCAGTGATATTAAGATCCCTTAGAACCCGATTACTTTTTAAGACAGGTTTTAAACCAACTAAACTTCAAGAGGGTATGACCTTTAACCTCATGCAGGTCTTAAACCTAAGGACTTGGTGTGATTTGACTGTGTTTTCTATACCTGTGGTTTATAATGACATTATACATCATAACATAGCATCCATGATTATTGCACTAACCATTTTAAATACCATGGGAATTTATCTTTGTTCTGTTTTGCTGATCATGGCTTTCGTTCGTAGAAACATTATCCGAATCAGCTTTGTGAAGATACCTTCCCAACTCAAAGAGCTAGTATCAAGGGTTTCTGAAACTTATGTGTTCACTAAGAGACATGGTCAACTTCTCAACCTGGTTACTTCAAACTTTTATGAAAAGATGATGAGTGTACTCTTCCAGTTCTTTGATCCCAAGCACCACTACTTCACCTTTCCAGACTATCAGTTGGTGCCTACCATGGAAGAATTCTCTCAGCTGTTGGATATACCCATTCTTGAACAGTTACCTTTCACAGGTCTAGAAGAAGTTCCTAAGCCAGAAATCATTTCCTCAGCCTTGCATCTGAAACGGGCCGAAGTGGTATCCAATTGGGAAACGAGAAGTGGAGTCAAGGGTTTTCTATATAAGTTTTTGATAGACAAGGCCTAGCTGTTTTGGGATGATATGGATTTTCAGGATTTTGAGGAGGTATTGGCTCTTCTAATCTATGGGTTAGTCCTATTCCCTAATCCAGACTCATTCATAGATGTGAATGCTTTCAAGATCTTCCTCTCTCCCAACCCCGTTCCTACTTTGCTCGGAGATATTTTGCATACTCTCTATACTTGTACCATGAAGAGAAGAGGGGTTCTTATGTGTTACATGCCATTACTATCAAGGTGGTTTATTTCTCACCTCCCTAAGTCCATACTGAAGAATGAAGAAGGTTTGGGTTGGTCACAAAGGATAACGTCACTCACTCACATGGATATTCTCTGGTGTTCCCGAGCTATGGAAAACACTGCTATTATTGACCGTTGTAGGGAGTACCCTAATGTCCCGTTACTTGGATTCAGAGGGGGCATAACCTACAATCCTTGTTTAGGTCTGCGAAAATTTGGTTACGCTCGAAGAGATGGTCCCCACGAGTTACTTATTGAGGGCATTGTATTCAACTATGAGGATGACAATCACGAGTATCGCCGGAGGTTCATACGAGCTTGGGGCATGGTAAACCGATCTGGAGCCAGGGCTTTAGGGCTAAAGGCTTCCATTCCTATGAAACCTTACCTCCAATGGGTACGAGCTCGCGCCCAGAAGCTTATGATGCCCTATGTGGCCGTTTTACCAGTGATTATGGAACCCACTACTGACGGGGGTATTCCTTACAAGGTTCTCTATCCTTATATGCCCATTGATCTTGGAGAGTTACAGAGGTCTTGGATTCAATTGAAGAAGGAGTGGGATACTTACAGGGATCAGTTCCATACTCAAGAGAGGAAGGTTTTAGAGCTCACAAAGTAACTCCATGAGGAAAAAGGACTCAATGATTATCTCGGCACAAAGAGGAAGCTTCCATGGGAATTTTGATTTCTTTTCTAGCTTTAGATTTATTTTAATTGTAATGCCTAAAAGGCATTCTCACTTTGATTTATTTTTGGTTTGCAAATTTAAATTTCCCAAAGTCTTTGAAATCATTGCATGCGCATCCCATTCATAGCATTACATGTACAGGTACCCTTATAGGTTTCTCATCTTCTTCGCTGTTTATTTCAGCAGAAATGTATTCCGAACAAAGCATCAAGGACCTTTAGGCACAAAACGCCCAGTTCCAACAAATGTTCATAAGTCTGGAAAAAGGGCAGGAGGATCTGAAAGCCCTCATCTTGAAAGAGAAAAAGAAAAAGAAGAAGGCTGCCGGTATTCTGAATATGGGCCGAAAGTTTAGAGAGCGGTTGAAGCGACAAGTCGATCTGACCTCTTCATCTAAGGAAGGGGAGAATCAAGAAGAAGAAGAGACAGGGGAGAAAGACCCCGGTCCTGCAGTTTCTGACAACGATACCGACTACAATGATGAGCAGTATCCTCCTGCTGAGGATAGATACAAGTAGTTGGAAGATCGTTTAAGTTCCATGGAAGTTCAGAGGATACCTGGGCTGGATTTCGAAGAATTGGGATTGGTGTCGGGAGTAGTCATCCCGCAGAAGTTCAAAGCTCCAGTTTTTGCTAAGTATGATGGGGTGTCCTTCCCAAAACTCCATCTCCGTTCTTATGTCAGAAAGATCCAGCCCCACACCGCTGATAGAAATCTGTGGGTTCATTTCTTTCAAGATAGTCTGTCAGGGACTCAGCTTGAATAGTTCTACCAGCTGCAGGGAGCCAATATCCGAAATTGGGAAGATCTGGCTGCTTCTTTCTACAAGTAGTATCAATACAATGCCGACCTTGATCCTACTCGTACTCAACTCCAGAGTATGTCCATGGGTGCAAGTGAAGGCTTTAAAGACTATACACAGAAATGGAGAGACTTGGCTGAAAGAGTTCAACCCCCATTGTCTGATAGGGAGTTGGTTGATATGTTTTTGGGGATGCTATCCGGTCCATTTTTCAATCATTTGATCGACAGCTCGTCAGCTGGTTTCACCGAGCTGATTATAACTGGAGAAAGAGTAGAAGCTGGGATTCGGAGCGGCAAGATACAGAAGGATACCTCTTCAAGCTTAGTAAAGAAGCCTTTTGCTGGTAAGAAGGAAGCCAGTGCCATCTATAGCCTGAGGGGCCAAAACAGGGTTGAACATCGTCAGACAGTAAGTGGCGTAATGATACCTAGGCCTGCAATTGCTCCACAACGCAACAATCAACAAAAAGTGGAAAGACCACAACGACAGTTTACCGGAATCAACATGACATTGGCTGAAGTTCTACCTCATCTGCTGAGATCCAACTTGGAAACCTTGAAAGAGCCTCCCAAGAATCCAAATACTACATCTCCCCGATATAATCCAAATGCTCGGTGTGCCTATCATTCTGAGAGTCCTGGCCACGATACCAATGATTGTTAGGCTCTAAGGAATAAGGTACAAGATCTGATTGAAGCCAAGGAAATTGAGTTCGATGCTCCGGAGAAGCCCAATGTCATAACTGCTCCCATGCCTAAGCACGGTCGTGGAATTAATGTTGTTGATACCGACTTGTTTGTGACCTTGGTGGATGAAGTTCCTACCTCTCTCATGACTGTGAAGAAGAATTTGTTGTTGGCCGATTTATTTCTGGGTTGTGGTGAAGGTTGCCACATGTGTTAATTTCTACCTTCTGGTTGCCATTTGCTGAAGTCAGGTGTTCAACGCCTGATGCACAACAAAGAAATTTTGTTCGAGAAAACTTTGGTTCCTGTTGTTCCATCTAAAGACATTGCCATTATAACCATTTCCGCCAATCCTTCCAAGGTCTCCTCGAGAAGACCTGTTAGGATTACATCTGCTCCAAGAATTGCTCGACTGATAATCACTGTTCCTAGTCCTGTCCCGTATGTCTCAGACAAAGCTGTCCCCTGGCATTATGGTGCCGATGTGTACTATCACGGCATCAAACAAGATTTTAAATATGAAGAGGCTGATCCTGATATTGGTAACATTGTCAGAACCAGCAAAGTTACCCGAAGTGGAAGGGTATTCTCTCCCGAGATTTCCCCTAAGAATGTCAACAAGCCTATTGTCATTCCATCTACAGTTCCTGCTAGTACATCAACTACTGCTCCTGTTCTTACTCCAGTTATTACCCCTGTCGGAAAATTGTCTGATACCCGCGACAAAGAAATTATAGGTGAGCCTTCCCAGACGGAGGCGCCTAGGAAAATTATTGTGGAAGCCTCTAAGAAAGAGATAGAGGAAATACTGAAAATAATTAAGAAGAGCGACTACAATGTGATCGAGCAGCTGGGGCAGACCCCATCAAAGATATCCATGTTGTCTTTGCTGTTGTGTTCCGAAGCCCATGCGAAGGCTTTGATTGCATTCCTCAAGACTGCACATGTGCCGCAGGAAACTTCAGTTGATCAGTTCAAAGATTGTGTGGCCAGCCTGACTACTGATAATGGGCTGGGTTTTTCAGATGCAGACTTGACACCAAAGGGAAGGAAGCATAATGATGCTCTGCATGTCTCGATTGAATGCAGGGGAACCACTATGGCTCATGTGCTGGTAGATACTGGGTCTTCGTTGAATGTCTTGCCGAAGAAGGCGTTGGACCGGTTGGATTGCGAGGGTTTGACTCTAAATCCTAGTAACATTGTGGTAAGGGCTTTTGACGAGTCGAAAAGAATGGTGCACGGGAAGGTGGACATCCCTATCAAAGTGGGTTCTCAGACTTTTGGGTCCACCTTCTATGTGATGCATATCAGGCCGTCGTATTCTTATTTGTTGGGTCGTCCTTGGATCTACGAGGCTGGGGCAGTTACTTCCACACTACACCAAATGCTGAAGTATCAGGTGAAAGGGAAGATTGTCACTGTGCGGGGTGAAGAGGAGTATATGGTGAGCCACCTCAATTCCTTCCGGTATGTAGAGATGGACGGGGAATTCATAGAAACTCCTTGTCAGAACTTCGAAGAGGTCCCTCAGATCTTAGCATTGACTAAAACTACTACCAACAGCAAACCTCCTCTGAAGATGGCTTCCCTCAAGGACGCCAGGGCCATGGTTGAAGAAGATGGGTGTGCCAATTGGAGTAAGCTCCCTGATTTCACTCACAAAAGTGACAAATTTGGTTTGGGCTTTACTACGGGGGCTCAAAGGGCTGTTCGACGCACTCGGGCTGGAGGACCTCCCCTACACATCAGTAATTAGGGAATTAATGCTATTGAAGACAACAAGGAAGACTAAGACATTGACAGCTGGATCTACCCAACTACCAACGGTGGACCGAGTAAATGGACGGCTAGGGACTTTATACCAGTTTCTTTTATTCCGCAGTAATTATCTTACTTGTTTTGAGAGTTGTAATAAGCAATTTAAAACTTTATGGCCTTGTGCCTTGCCCGAGGCACATTGGTTTTTCTTGTGAGGGCTATTATTTGTCATTTCATATATCATTAATAAAGCATTGGACGTCCCTTGCATACAAATTTTGCGCTCTCTATTTTTCTTTTCTGTTTTTCACTTTATCGAAAGAACTATTCTCTTACACACACTCACGTATCGTAATGCAGATCCATATCCACTATGGATCCCATTGATAACAGCTATGCTATTGCCAGTTATGACTTCAAAAATCCGATCAACCAAGCCAAAGACGAAGGTGAGGATGATTGTGAGGTGTCTGGAGAAATTGCTAGACTACTACAGCAGGAAGAGAGGGGCATACAACCTCATGAAGAGCCGGTTGAGACAATGAACTTGGGTACTGAGAAAGACAGAAAAGAGGTTAAAATAGGTGCAAATCTGGAGCTTAGCATCAAACAGAGGTTGATATAGATGTTGCACGACTATGTTGAGATCTTTGCCTGGTCCTATGAAGACATGCCTGGTCTGGACACCGATATTGTGGTACATCGCCTGCCGACTAAAGAAGACTGTCCTCTGGTTAAATAGAAGGTCCGTCGTATGCATTCCGAAATGTCAGAGAAGACCAAGGCAGAAGTCATGAAACAATTCGATGCAAGATTCTTAGCTGTCACTTCATATCTACTGTGGGTTGCCAACGTCGTTCCGGTACCTAAGAAAGATGGTAAGGTACAGATGTGTGTGGATTACAGAGATCTGAACAGGGCAAGCCCCAAGGATGACTTCCCACTTCCTCACATCGAAGTTCTGGTCGACACCACCGTGCAACACAAAATCTTCTCCTTCATGGATGGTTTCTCTGGCTACAACCAGATCAAGATGGCTCCTAAAGACATGGAGAAGACAACCTTCGTTACGCAGTGGGGCACCTTCTGCTACTAGGTGATGCCTTTTGGGTTGAAAAATGCGGGGGCAACTTATCAGCGCGCCATGGTCGCTTTGTTCCACGATATGATTCACCATGAGATCGAAGTCTATGTTGATGACATGATAGCCAGGTCTCAGACTAAGGAAGAGAACCTGGACCATCTCCAAAGCTGTTCGACAGGTTAAATATGTATAAACTGAGGTTAAATCCGAACAAATGCACCTTCGGGGTAAGGTCTGGTAAGCTTCTGGGTTTCATTGTCAGCGACAAAGGCATCCAAGTAGATCCTGCAAAGGTAAAAGCTATACAAGAAATGCCAGCTCCCCGTACAGAGAAGGAAGTTAGGGGTTTCTTGGGATGCCTGAATTATATTACCAGGTTCATTTCACATCTGACTGCTACTTGTGAGCCAATCTTCAAGCTTCAGAAGAAAGATCAAGTGGTACAGTGGAATGATGAATGCCAGACCGCTTTTGAAAGAATCAAGGAATACCTTCAAGAACCACCAATTATGATGCCTCCAGTTGAAGGAAGACCTTTGATATTATACTTGACAGTGCTAGACAATTCAATGGGGTGTGTGCTGGGGAAGCATGACGAGTCTGGTCGAAAAGAGCACACAATATACTACCTTAGCAAAAAGTTTACCGACTGTGAGACACGATACTCATTACTCCAGAAAACTTGCTGCGCTTTGGCATGGGCAGCTCACCGACTGAGACAGTATATGCTGACTCACACTACCTTGTTGATATCAAAGATGGATCCGATCAAGTACATTTTCGAGAAGACCGCACTCTCCGGAAGGATAGCAAGGTGGCAAATGATCTTAACTTAGTACGACATACAATATACAACCCAAAAAGCAATAAAGGGGAGTGTATTGGCTGATCATTTGGCTCATCAGGCCGTGGATGACTACCAGTCCATGAATTTTGAGTTCCCGGATGAGGATATTATGCTGGTGACTAACTATGAAGAACTTGGACCGGATGAAGGACCTGAGGAGGGATCCCGATGGTCTATGTATTTTGACGGAGCCTCAAAAGCACTGGGTAACGACATTGGTGCCGTAATCATATCTCCCGAGGGCTGTCATACTTCGTTCACTGCCCGATTATGTTTCAATTGTACCAACAACATGGCAGAGTATGAAGCGTGCATCATGGGCCTTTGAGCTGCTATTGACCTAAGGATCAAGTTCTTGAATGTATTCGGGGATTCTGCTTTGGTGATAACTCAGATCAAAGGCGAGTGGGATATAAAATACCCAAATCTCATTCCTTACAAAGAGTATGTACTGACATTGCTCCCACACTTTGAGGAGGTAACCTTTGAACATTTCCCACGAGAGGAGAATCATTTAGTAGACGCGCTAGCTACCATGTCTTCCATGTTCAAGGTTAGGTAGGACAATGAAGCTCCCAAAATTACCATTGAGAGGGTGGATGAACCAACACACTACTGTGAAATTGATACCGAAGAAGTGGCAGACGAACCCTAGTTTCACGAAGTCAAAAGGTATCTCGAGGCTCAAGAGTATCCCGAAGGCGTATCTGTCAATGATAAGAAGTTTCTGAGAAGGTTCGCTGCAAAGTTCTTCCTCAGTAATGGAATCCTCTATAAACGCAACCATGACTCCACACTACTACGGTGTGTAGACAAGAGTGAAGCAGAGAGGATCAAGACATATCTACATGAAGGCGCCTTCAGAATTCATTCTAGTGGACATACCATGGCTAAGAAGATCCTACGGGCAGGATATTATTGGTCCACTATGGAAGCCGATTGTTATCAGCACTCTCGAACTTGTCATAAATTCCAAATCTACACTGATAAGGTGCACGTGCCTCCGGTCCCCTTAAACATCTTGACAGCTCCGCGGCCTTTTGCAATGTGGGGCATCGACATGATCAGAGAAATCAGGCCCACCGCTTCCAACGGACATCGCTTCATCCTAGTAGCCATTGATTACTTCACGAAGTGGGTTGAGGCAGCTTCCTTTGCTACAGTAACCAAGAACGTCGTAGAGCGATTTATCTGACATAATCTGATCTATCGATATGGTGTGCCAGAGAGAATTATCACTGATAATGGTATGAATCTCAATAACACAATGATCACCGAGCTCTATAAACAGTTCAAGATACAACATCATAATTCTTCTCCCTACCGGCCGAAGATGAATGGCGTTGTTGAAGAAGCTAACAAGAATATCAAGAAGATTATGCAGAAGATGACGGTGACATATAAAGACTGGCATGAGATGTTACCATTCGCTCTTCATGGGTACCGTACCTCACCACAGACGTCGATAGGGGCAATACCCTACTCTCTAGTATATGGCATGGAGGCAATCCTACCCATCGAAGTCCAGATACCTTCTCTCAGGATTATGAAGGATGCGGGTTTGAATAAGGACGACTGGATCCAAAACCAACTTGATTAGTTAAATCTAATCGATGAAAAAAGACTTAATGCTATCTGCCATCGCCAGACGTATCAAAAACGAATGATCAAGGCTTTTAACAAGAAAGTTAGATGCCAAGAATACCATGTCGGGGATCTAGTGATCAAACGCATCATACTGCCGCAAGGTGATCCCAGGGCCAAATGGACCCCCACGTATGAAGGGCCATTTGTGGTTAAGAACATTTTCTCGGGAGGAGCTATGATTCTAACCACCATAGATGGTGACGACCTTCCTCACCCTGTCAATGCAGACATAGTGAAAAGATACTACGCCTAATTAAAAGACCCGCTAGATTGACTGGCCTAGGAAAAAATAAGGGCTTCCCGGTGAACCAAAAGGGTTCAGGCAAAAGTAAGGGATGAAAACGAAAAAAACATTTGTACACCCGGCAAGTCGAAAACCCGAAAGGGCAACTTAGGCAAAAAAGGGTATCCCGGTGGACCGAAAACCCGAAAGGGTGGTCCAGGAAAAAGTTAGGGATATGAAGTGTATCACTATGTCTCATTGGATCATCTTGCGACCAAACTTCGGTATCGACTAATAAGCTCGGACGACACCAATTAATCTGATCAACATTCGGCCAAGAAGCAAAGTGATGAGACGCTTGAAGATATAAAGGCAATAGAAGAGTTGGAACCCAATGGGGTTGTTGCAAATAGCTGTTTTTCTTTTTCATAAATTTGTATAGCTTCTATTTTTTTCGGCAGCATTCTCTTACTAGAGCGTCAGCCTCCTTGTACAAAAGCGCCTATTACAGGCCGACTTCAAAAATCAATACAAAATTATTTTCACTTCGAGTTTGTATTTGTTTTCTGTTTTGTTTTTCAAGAACGTCCAATGACTTAATTTTGATATATGCATTTGAAAATGTTTGCTGCTCATAAATACTTACATAAAAAACAAAAGACAATTACTCGTAACTCTAGAAACAGGGGAAAAAACAAGAAGTGCCAAACCCGACGTTTACTCCGCCCAGCAGGTGTCGGGATAGAGTCAACTTTGGAGCACAATCATCAATACATACACTCCCCACAGAGTAAAAGTATTCAAAAGCATTGATGCCCGCTTTCCCGAAACAGGACGTAACCTCCCCAACTAGGGTCCTTCTGAAACCTGACAGCTATATCCCCCAGTCGATTCCTATATTCGCGGGCGAGTCAGTAAAATTCATCCCCCAAGCAGAGTTTATTTCTCTAGATGCAGAGGCTCAACCCCCGACAGAGTTCATCACTTCAGCTACAAAAATACATTTTCTAAGTTCATTTCCTGTACAGTTTATTCTCAAGCAGCATCTCCTCCTGACATAATATTTACAAATCTCCAGCAACTGTCAGGGATTTATTTTCCCAGACGCAAGCATACCCCGACAATATTTCGTGAACATACATCATGACATACGCATACATATCATATACAACATAATCTCATTTATTTTGAGAACATCATCTCACCCTGCATTTCATGCATCACATATAACTAACCCTGATATCTTTTCAGGAAAAGAGGATTAACTTCAGCAAATTCAGCGATTATACAAGTCACATCTGTAGACGACTAACGGAAACTCAGTTCCCGAAACCAAACGGGTCAACTAACCTACACTATCGCTTCGAAGTAGCCCTACTATCCAGGCTTTCATATCGAAGTAACCCTACTATCCAGGTTCCTTCTCAAAACCCTACTATCTAGGCTTTCATTTCGAAGTAACCCTACTATTCAGGTTCCTTCTCACAGCCCTACTATCCAGGCTTTCATATCGAAGTAACCATAAGACCCAGGTTCCTTCTCACAACCCTAATATCTAGGCTTTCATTTCGAAGTAACCTTACTACCCAGTTTCCTTCTCACAGCCCTACTATCCAGGTCTTCATATCGAAGTAACCCTACTATCCAGGCTCCTTCTCACAACCCTACTATCCAGGCTTTCATTTCGAAATAACCCTACTATCCAGGTTCCTTCTCACAGCCCTACTATCCAGGCTTTCATTCTGAAGTAACCCTACTACCCAGGTTCCTTCTCACAACCCTACTATCCAAGCTTTCATTTTGAAGTAACCCTACTATCCAGGTTCCTTCTCACAGCCCTACCACCCAGGATTTCATTTCGAAGTAACCCTACTATCCAGGTTCCTTCTCACAACCCTACTATCCAGGTTCCTTCTCACAGCTCTATTATCCAGGCTTTCATATCGAAGTAACCCTACGACCCAAGTTCCTTCTCACAGCCCTACTATCCAGGCTTTCATATCGAAGTAACCCTACGACCCGGGTTCCTTCTCACAACCCTACTATCCAGGATTTCATTTCGAAGTAACCCTACTACCCAGGTTCCTTCTCACAGCCCTACTATCCAGGCCTTCATATCGAAGTAACCCTACTATCCAGGTTCCTTCTCACAGCCCTACTATCCAGGCTTTCATTTCGAAGTAACCCTACTATCCAAGTTCCTTCTCATAGCCCTACTATCCAGGCTTTCATTTTGAAGTAACCCTCCTATCCAGGTTCCTTCTCACAACCCTACTATCCAGGTTCCTTCTCACAACCCTACTATCCAGGGTTTCACTTCGAAGTAACCCTACTATCCAGGTTCCTTCTCATAACCTTACCATCCAGGTTTCTTTTCTCTTACCTCCAGACGACAGTTTATAACACGGTAAAACCTAGACCTGACCAGTTTCGGTCAATTTCACCTTTCCCCAGTAAGTCGCGATGCAGCCTGTACACTGACCAGATATGCAGTTGACCTCCACTTCCTCAAGCAGGAGTTAATTCCCCAGTAGAGTAATGGATAACTGAAGCTCCTAAAATTCTATTTCTCCCAAGACAGATACCAACATTCCTCAGCAGATTCCTCCTTAACGACAGGAGTAAGGACTCTCATCAAAAGAATATCTCAGGAAATTAACATCCTCTAGATGGCATCTTTAAGCCCATCTCCGATGATACTCCGCCACATCTTGGATGGCATATTTAATCCCATCTCCGACAATTCTCTAGCAACTTCAAAATGGCATCTATAAGCCCATTCCATATATCACAAATCAAGCATCACTTCATGCGAGTGTAAATTTCTGGGCACTCTAGTGTTCAATCATCTTCCACCTTCAGATCACGAAAGGTAGACAAGCCAATCTACATCCTCAGGTTTAAGAAGATTGAACAGGGGAAGCTATTGTACCCCAAAATTTTCCCTCTCATTTTACTCAATACATACTCCTAGAGATCCTCAATTTGCTCAAGTTTGCCCAAGAGTTGACCAGACAAACTCTCTCCTAAGGCAGTATGTCTCAAATTAGGGTTTCCATTTTCATCAAGATAGGTGAACTCCAAAGACCTCATATGCTATCCATGGTCCTAATATGTTCTCAAGACCATCCATGTCCAATTTCAAGCACTGCACAAGATGTGTGCTCAGTCAACTGCTTAGATGCTTGAGAATCGACTATATTAGGTCAAAAGTCAATTGTGGCCCACATACAGTCAAACATCAAGATTTTTGGTCAACACCAACATTTTTAAGTTATATCCATCATTTGATCAAGGGTTGATCATGATTCTTCAAGGAATGCCCTAAATTCATCAAAACCCAAAAGTTGCTAAATTAGGGTTTCTCAGGAAAAGTCAACCAAACTTTGACCAAGCATAACTTCCACATACTTTATCAAAATATTTCCATACAAGGCTCATTTTTAAGAGGATGCAATTCCCTACAACTCATATTCAGCCCACAAGTTCAAAATATGCACTCATAAAAAGATATGAATTTCCACATTATAAGTCCTTTTGAAAAGTCAGCAAAAACACTTTTTGGGTCAAAGGTTCTTACATGAACATGGAGGACCCAATTGAAATGAGATGAAAAGGGTTGCTTAGGGGACATCCTAAGATTTCTAAAAATTCTAAGAACACCTCTCTAGGGTTAAAATTGGAGGAGATATGCCTTGTCAAAGTTGACCTTTTTTTGCAAAATTGCCAAAAGTCAAATATGCTCAAAAGTGCATTTTTTTTACCAAATGGGCTTAGCATTTCATGATTGCACCTCACTTGTAGCATGGTCCACGACCCAAATGTTCACTCACATATTATTTTCTTAATTATTTATTTTATTTTGATTTTTTATTTATTAAAAATTGAATAAAATCAAATAATTGGTAAATAATATCAAAGATATGTTTTGATATGATTTTTGGACAGGATCTCAATCAAATTATGCTGAGATATCAAGACCAAATCGAATCAAGCATGATTGGTACAAAAATGGGATGATTTGGCTCAATATAGAAGGTTTGCATATGGATGAAAAATCAAATCAAATCTTCCAAAATTCCAAAGATATCATCTGTTTTTGCAACCCTAATTCGCTCTAGCATATATAATGAACAAGAACCAAGGATAAAACAAGGTTGGCAGGCGTAAAAAGGTAAAACAAAATTCCAATTTTTCAAAGAAAAGTGCAGATCCAAGCTTAATCCACATGCCAGTTCAAAGCGTTCTAAGGACCAAACGACATTCCTTGGGAGTTTCTGAAGCTATCCCAATCATTTGCAAGGTCTTAAGCATCAAGAAATGCAAGCTGTAAGTCACACGGTTTGCATTTTTTTCAAAACCAATTTCTGTAATTCCCGCATCATTAGCATGTTTAATTGGTATATTTGTGATGTTTGATATGTTTGCAACATGACTGTATGATTTAATTGTATTTTTGATGCCTATATATAGATCTGCCATTGCTAGATTTTCTATGTGTGTTTTAGGGTTTTTGCATACAGGTAAAATCAGGCCATGAACAAGATACCATGATGATTGTGACATCAAGACCAATTGGATTCTGGTCTCTAATTTCTTTTATCATGCATTTTATGAGTTTTTGAAGGTGATAGGGCTATAGCTACAGATGCACGACTATAGGTAAAAGGTATATAGCTAAGACGACAGAGCCTTGGAGAAGAAGAATAGGTGGCAGCCAATCAGTGGACCATTTGAAATCTCACGCGCGTTTCTCACTAACTCATTTATTTTGTTATATTATATTTTGTTTCAGTATAATTACAACTAAACAAATTGGCCAAGTGGAAAGGCACGCTAGTGGTAAGCATAAGGACCTGGGTTCGATCCCAGGTCCCAACAATTTACTTTGTATTATTTTGCCTTTGCAGATTCAGTGCATCACACGCTCGAGCGCCTATCATGTGCCGTCACTTCTAACCAACGGATCATAGCTTTTTTAAATATAATGCTTCAAGCCTAAAGAAGCATGGTGTACCTTCAGGAGAGCGCTACACAGGATCTTACGCAGGCAGGTGGGCCAACAGTCTTGGGCCCAACAAATTCAATTCCTCACACCCCCAAATTTGCTATTCAACACAGACCCATTTTATTTTCTTTATTTATTTATTTATTTATTTTATTTTAATTATTTTGTTTAATTATTTTTCACCAAATTAATTACTTTTTTTATTAATCATAAAATCAATAAATCACAAAACACCAAAAAAGCATTTTTTTAATAAAATATTTATTTTAATTTAATTAGAAATATAGGTTAATTTAATTTCTTTTTTTCATAATTAAAAGCAATTAGAAATTAGGGTTTTAATTAATGTGCAATAAAATTCTTTTCTCAAATAAAATTGTACAAAAAATATTTTTCTCTCAATTAGGGTTTTAGGTTATTTTTTTTAAGCGTCCTCGCATTTAATTCTCTGCGTGTTTAATTAATTCTTTTCATATTTTTGTAACTGCCAATGGTTTGTAATAGTTAAACTAGGGTTTTCATTTATCGCTTTGTCCCCGATTTTGGTTATGTAATTAATCTCTATCCCCGAAGCCTTGTAATAGCTAGGTTTATTTTCTCGCACTTTTAATTTCCGCAATCTTTAACTGTTAGATGCATGGTTAATAGGATTGTATGGAAATATGTTTGAAAATTAAAACGGTAGCTCACTTAATGTGCAAAGACTAATCAACTGAAAAAATCACGTGCAAATATTTCACTCCTAGGGTTTGCCTCACTTCGGTTGCCTTCGGTAAAATAGTCATTTAAGCATAGGAGATTTTAGTGGTTGCCCTCCTGTCTAAAAGATCAAATGTCCCATTCGAATGTTGCCTCAGAAATATTGCCTCAGAAAGATCTTAAGACACTAGGATTACTACTAAGGTTTCCTACCCATTGCTCTGGTGACTGTACTTGTCCCTTTCGAACGTCCCTTAAAAACTCCAACGACGGGGCTACCTACTCCTTAATAGTAGGATAGCGCTATCTAAAGGAAATGAGAACAAACAACCTTTTTTCGAGTAGGTAGAATCTTAAGTACTTGCTCAACAAAACTTTTCACACAAACACCTTTCAAAACAAATTTTCAAAACAAACTTCGTCACACTCTTGAGGACTGATACAAGGGTTATCACGAAGTAAAACTTTTATTCAAAACAAGCACACACAAGAAATTTTAAAAATATGAGAAAGCACCTAAGAGCCCATGGAAAACCATGGATAGAAAGGGTGCTAACACCTTCCCTTTCTATAATCTACCCCCGTACTCAGAAATATTCTTGAAAAAGGTTTTTCTGTTCTTTTTTCTTTTCCGGATTGGATGAAATAAAATTCGGTGGCGACTCTTGCTTACCGCGACATTTTGCAAACAAAAAATGAAAAACGCAAACCAGTAAAAACAGTCGGTTCTGCCACCGTATCACACCCGCTTCTTTTGATTGAGCTTGGGAGTTGGTGTGAGAAATCTTCGATTGCAATCTTCTCTGCTTCTTTCGATTAGACTATGAAGCAATATGGACCTGCAGAGCAGCATGAGTATATATGGACCTACTTCTTAGGCTCAAAGGGGTTGACTAGAGATTATCTTCCTTATAACTCCACTATTTAGGATTTTAAACAACACCTGTACATCGTCAGCGAGGTCTGTTCAAAAGCATACTGTAGAGGCTGTGGTATCGTTTTCGTCATTCTCCCTCTAAAGGCTTACAACTTCTAATCGAGAGTTGAACATCACAAAAGGGAAGTAAGAAAGCAGTTTAAATATAATGAAAATGACATAATTCAAGACAAACATATGTAATGCATTAATGGGAAAATCAAAGTTTCACATGACAATAATTGTTTGAACAAGCAAAGGAAATTACAATTGAAAAATCACAAATGAATTAGACGCTCTCAATGATTTGGCCTAGGAGCAGTGATCACGTGGTGAGTCTCTGGAGGGTCGAATTTTATCTCCTTAACGTCAATCATATCCAGATTTTGTTCTTCAGAGCGCAGCAACCATTCGTATCATGTCCAGGACTATCAGAATGGTATGCACACCTCTTGTTAGGGTGGTAGCTAGAAGCATAAGTATTAGGATTCCAGGGAGGAGCCTTTAACGTAATCAATCCAGCTTTCAACATGTGTTGTAACACTTGAGCTAGTGACATGTTAATTTTGGTGAATTGTCTCTTAGCCGCGACCTCCTTACGTTGATTCCCTTGTTGATGTCATTGCACAGGCGTAGGATTAAAGACCAGTACTGCCCTCACAGATGGGTTGTGGTTACCTCTAGCACGTCCCTCCTAGCCATATACATCATTAGCTTCCTTCTTGCCACCGAATGGCTTCTTCTCAGCATTAGAAGATGCAGCCATAGGAATTTTCCCCACTCTTGATACTGTTATCGATCCTCTCCCCAGTTAGAACGATCTCTGTAAAACCGGATGAGGAACTCCCAATCAGCAGATTGAAGAACGGGCCTGTCAGAGTGCCCATGAACATGTCTACCATTTCCCGATCTGTTAGAGGAGGTTGCACCCTGCGAGCTAAATCTCTCCATTTCTGTGCATATTCCTTGAGCCCTTCTCTTGAGCCCATGGACATATTCTACAATTGCACTCGAGTTGGTGTCAGGTCAGCATTGTATTGGTACTGCTTATAGAAAGCAGCAACCAAGTCTTCCCAGGTATGGATGTCAGTTCCTTCTAACTGATAGAACCACTCCAGTTGAGTGCCAGCCTGACTTTCTTGGAAGAAATGGACCCATAACTTCCGGGTAGCAGTGTGAGGCCGAATCTTTCTAACATATGATATCAAATGAAGTTTAGGAAAAGAGACCCTATCATATTTAGCAAATGTGGGAACCTTGAACTTTGGTGGTATGACCACTCCGGAAACCAACCCTAACTCTTCAAAATCCAAATCGGGTATCTGCTTAATCTCCACAACGTTGAGGAGATCCTCCAGCTGTTTGTATTTATCATCAGTGGGAGGATATTGTTCCTCAAGGTAGCCAACTTCATCTTCATCAGTCCCCAGATTATTATCTTCTTCATGATTATCCCCCTCATTTGATGGAGTTGTGAGATCTAGACCTCGCTTGACCGATCCACTAAGTCTTATTCCCATATTCAAGATGCCAGCCGGTTTCTTTACTTTCTTCTTCTTCACTTTGATGATGAGAACTTTCAGGTCTTCCTGTCCCTTAGCTAGAGCTAGGAAAATTTGTTGGAACTGAGCATTCTGAGCTTGAAGATCTTTAACTGTTTGTTCAAGAGCCATTTCTTCTTGCTGAAATAAACAACGAAGGGATAAGAAGTATGTCCTTGAAATACCTATTATGAAATGACATGTATGATATGCTTATGCAATATTTTCAAGGATCTCGCGGGATAAACACTAGGAGATGTTAGGAGTTGATTGCAGCTTTGATTGAAGAACTTCGTATCGTTGAATGTCTTTCTACGAGAATCAAGCTCACCATATCGAGTGGGTCATAGCCCGTGACTCAAGTTATCATGATTTGGTCTTTTGGCGATGTTGGTTAGAGGAAAATAAATCCCCTTGCCCTTGCTAGACGTCTGCTTTATCATAACCTGCATTACATGCCCTTGAGATCTTTGAAATGGTTAACGAAATGTTGTGGTATGATGCTATGATGAGTATGCTATGCATCAAAAAAAATGTAGGGTGATGAAGACAAGTATGTCTTGCAGGAAATCCAAATTATTGGGTAATGACTACAAATAAATCCTGCAAGGAGTACCAACAAAACCCTGCCATGAGTTCAAGTTAGATAGTGAAAGAAAACAAATCACACAAGTGACCTTAGGTTTAGGCTTGCATGGATTCCATAGGTAAGTACCCTCTTGAAGTTTAGTTGGATCAACCTGTCCTATCAATAGTAATCAGGTTCTAGGGAATCTCAATATCACTGATCTTTCTTCACCGAGCATTGTTTCAGCACAAGCCTCTTTATTGGCGACCAAAATATCCCAGGAGTCAGATCTCAATGAGTGTAGTATCGAGTATCAACCAACTTCGGACTACACCAAAGACGGCTATATCACTACTTCCTAATGGCCAAGTCGGTTCAATTAAAGGTTCTGAGGTAAGTTGATGCTTCATGACACTACACAGCGGCCCCGTATTCTCCTTGACTACTCAAGGGCTACCAGTACCAACAAATGTGTCACGCCAACATAGCTATCGTTTCAACCGTGTCGGTATACCCCACACAGTCCCCATGATCTATTGCTACTTACCTAAAAGGTGCTCCAGATCCAGGTGTAGGATCCTATAAGTAAACCCAAGCAAAACCCTTTAAGATAAAGCAAACAAAGCATATAAGGAAAGCAATTTAAAATGATGAACTAAACTCTAAGGTAACCTCACTTTTTTATAAGTCCCCAGAAGAGTCGTCAGTTCAGTGATACGGTGGCAGAACCGACTGTTATACTGGTTTTGTGTTTGTATTTGCAAAATGTTGCAGTAAGCAAGAGTCGCCACTGAATTTTCTTTTATCCAAATTAAGGAAAGGGTGAAAAGAACAAAAAAGACCTTTTCGAGAATTTTCTGAGTAAGGGGGGTAGATTATGGAAAGGGAAGGTGTTAGCACCCTTTCCATCCGTAGTTTTCTATGGGCTCTTATATGTTAGCTCATTTGAAAATACCTTATGCTTTAAAAAAGGTAGTTTTAAAAATGCTTTAGTGCGGCGATTCGCTTTATGATAACTCTTGTATCAGTTGAAACAATCGGCTGAAAATCATCAAACAATGAAGTCGTCATCGAAAGTATTTTATCCCACATGGAGGGAAAGGTAAACATCGAGAAAACCTGAGAAGGGAGAAGTCACGGTCTTACAATCGAGAGATCAGGTAAGGGAGTGTGTTACGTGAGGGGAAGGTATTAGCACCCCACACGCCCGTAGTACTCTACGGTATCCACTCTTGTTGTCTATCTTATGGGTGTGTTTAATCTATGCTTACTGTTTACTACTGAAAGTGCATGAAAAAGAAAGGAGAAAAGAATGTAGGGAAAATAAAGTTGTACTCGCTTGGGCCCTACCCCAATGCCTACATATCCTTTTTGAGGAATCAGAGCTACCGTAGTTCGGCTTGCATGTTTTATTTGTTTGTGTTTTTTATGGACAATGTTAATTTTGCCTTCTGTTACAGTTCGACCTTTGGAGACTTATGCGTCGGCACAGAAGTAAATTAATCATGTCCTTACCAGAAAAGGGTTTTCTGAGAAAATGTGCTTGGACGCACAAAAAGGTTTGATTGGTTTGTGTTTTTGTTACCTTGAAAAAGGGTTTAAGTGAGATTAGCATGTTTTATGATTTGCTAAGAAAAAGAGTTTTAGTTTTAGATGTAAGGATGCAAAAAGGGGAAGAAAAGAGTCTAAGGGAGACTAGCCTATTTCTAACCTAATGTTATCATACAATGGTATCCCTACGTCAAGGATGAAAGGGGGAATTTCTACCTAATGTTAGCATGCATGGTTTACAACCTAAGGTCTAACTTGCGTCTGAAAGGAGCAAGCACATCCTAAGGGGACATGGTATGTACAAGGATAAAGCAAGCAAGCTAATAAGCTCAAGAGAGCACACCTAGAGGGATCCTATCTAAGTTAGCATGCCAAAGAAAGTCTAACAAAACTATCCTATAGGGAACATGCGATGAGAGCGAAGTCGTGATCTCAATTTCTAAATCGAGTGACTCATCAATCAACAAGAAATAAAGGAAAGCGATAAAAATCCTATAGGGAGCATGCACTGAGAGCGAAGTCGTGATCTCAATTCCTAAATTGAGTGACTCATCAATCAACAGGAAATAAAGGAAAGCGATAAAAATCCTATAGGGAGCATGCACTGAGAGCGAAGTCGTGATCTCAATTCCTAAATTTAGTGACTCATCGATCAACAACCAAAGAAACAAACACAAGCACATCACATATAGCAAATGAAGTGCGAATTGCCTACTACAGGTCTTTAAACAGCGACTTCGAGCGTACGCTCTTTATTTCCTACTTCTCATGGTATCTAGAAAGCAATAAAATCCAACTTCTCATGGTATATAGAAAAGCGGTAAATAAATGTAGTAAAGGGTGAAGAAGTATGAAGGTAGTAGCAGCGACTACCAAAGCGAGCAAGTCATCAAGAGCAGACGAAAGCACTGGAAAAGCAGGGAGTACGTGTTGAGCAAGCTTCACCAAGAAATAAACAAAGTCAGAAATGATATCCAACTAAGATAAAGGTAAATATGTGTTGCGAATGTAACGCGTAATCAGAAGTTCCTGCACAAGACACCATAAAGTATCACATGCATCAGGACGACATATAATACGATATGAAATTCTCAGGACGATGAGAAATAAGGCGTGCCACATCTGGAGAAAGCATAAGCCTTATGCTTTGATCACATAACTACCCGTTATATTACATGATCGAAAGCATAAAAAATGTACATTGGACAATGAACAAACGCGTCAAAATATAACATGGCAAAGCGGCACGAAAATGCAGATAAAAAACTAACAGCGAAAAAGTATTTTTTATTAGCTTTTATGTAAGGAAAATTCTAAAAAAACTAAAGGATTAATTCCTAAAAATTTCTATTATATTCTACTATCTTTTTTGTTAATGTTTTTGCATTATTTTTGTTTTTTTTAAAATATTTTTACCGCGTGGAGAAAAATCGAACAAATAGAAACAATTAGTAAAATTAAAAGAAAAATCATAGAGGAACTCAGGGGGTGAGAATTGAAGTCAGGAGGTGATGCAGGAGCAGGGCGCTAGGCCTATCAGAATGAAGTCCATGAAGTTTTTTTTGTGTTTTTTTGTTTAATCATTAACCCTATTTCGAACAGATTGAAATAGGTCCAATGGGATGCTATCCGGCCTGGCCCACCAGCAGGTCCACTCAAATTGTTATTACTCCAGCTTGTCAAAATGAGGCTTGGGCCCAAGGAAGAGATGGCCCAATTTTGATTTTTGTTCACTGATACAGGTTTACAAAAAACACACACGGGCTAGGCTTCTAGATAAGCCCCAACAAAATCATAGCCCAGTCCAATTATCTTTACAAATCTCTCTTTTTTTTTTTTTGCATTATTGTGCTGATTATCACAAAAAACAAATTTAATATAAATTAAGTAAAATAAAAAATAAAGGAAAAAAATAATTAGGTTTTGTCCTTGGGTGATGGTCCCAATTCCTCTATCTCGAACACGACGATGCTTCCTTCTTCAGCTCCGGCGATCTCCGCCGTCAATACTCCACAACCTCGTCTCCTCCATCAATATCTGTCTCCGATCAATCTTATCACCTCCTCTGCGGACCGTCTCCGACTTACTCAACCCCGTACGATTCACTTTTCATAAAATTCTTAAGCTACACTTTGATTTGGACTCGAACTCCTACGACTCACAGGGAAACGATGAAGAAAATGGAGCTTACGTACCAGAGATACTTCGGTGGTGCTTCAGCCACTGGCGACTATGACATGAAGTCCATAAAATGTCAGTTTCTTCTATTGATCTTTTCTGATTCCAAATGATCCCTACAATTTTGTGTTTCTATTGATATTATTGTCGTTGATCTGTGTAGTTAAGTGTTGATGACGAGACGAAGAATTCGCAGATTCGTTATGAAGCCGTGGTGGGAGAATGAAGATTGACAATTTTTGCTGTGGAGATGATGAAGGTGAATACTGAAATACCAAGAAATCTAGAAACTGAGAAGATCATGTTCAAGCCGCTGAAGATTGTTGAATCACAGATATCGAAGATTCTTTAAAGAATCGATGAATCACCATGATGATGATGAATATTTACTGAATCCTTGATGTAGTACTGGAGCATGGTGTTGGTTGAAGCGTCGACGCTTTAAGAACATACGGTGAAAGTGCAGAGGAATTTTACTGGAGCTTCTCTTTGCGATTGATTGGTTCTGAAGAGAGAGCAGAGAGGAGATGAAGACGATGATGATTGAAGTTTCAGAGAGCATAATGCAAATAGAGATCCTGAGAGGTGGAAGAAGAAGGTTGTGGAGAAGAGGATGAAGATGTGAAGCATAGAGAATTCTTTTGAAGGTGATGAAACAGAAAAACGGAAAGATGAATCATAGATTTTCATGGTGAGTTTTTTCTATCTCTGATTTTCTCTTGCTTTTCTGGTGTGAATGAATAATGAGTTGTGAATCCTCTCTCCATCTCTTTCTGTTATGATTTGTCCCTTCTGTTAGTTGGAAGTTTGTTACGGTTATAGGATTGGTTAGAAGCAGTTAGGTGAGCTGGATTTTTGTTAGAATTGGTTATACATAGTTGGTTAAAGAACTGTTAGGTTTTGGGTAGAGAGATAGGTTAGAATTCTGTTGGGAAAAATGGTTGGGGAGTTCTGTTTTGGCAGTTAAGCGAGGGGTTAAGGGTAGTTCTGCTTAGAAGTTGTAGGCAATTGGGAAAGTTGGTTGTTAATTCTGTTATAAGTCAGTTTGCAGGGCTGTTAGTTGGTTGGAGTTAGAAAAAAATAGGAAATTAGTTAGAAAATGGTTAGGGATTACTAATAGGTCAGTTAGGGAGCTGAAACTCTGTTAGAAATTATTCTCTATTTTGTTATATGTTAGGACAGTTAGGATAGAAAGTTGGCTGGCTGGTATGGTAGTTAGAAGGATGAGGAAATTCTGTTATGGTAGGTTTTAAGGATTATGACAGTTAGGAAGTATGACAGTTAGGAAGTATGACAGTTTTCCCTGTTAGAAGATTTTCTCTGCACTTTTGTTTTGGTTTGAAAGCATTTTTCTGATTTTCTGACGCAGGGCTGCGGTTATGCATTAAACTGAATAGGGTATCAAGTTTATTTGGTGAACTGTTTTGGTATGAACTGGTTTTTGCAAGTTTGTTTGAGTTTGGTTAGAAACTGTCAAGGGTTAGAAAGTTAGTTAAGATCTGTTATGACAGTTGGTAGGGGTTAGAAAAGGCAGTTAAGGATTGAGAAGAGGTTAAAAGATGTTAGAAAATTCTGCTAAAAGCAGTCACTGAAACTTGTTAACCTTTCTTTCATGAGTTTATAATGTGCAGGGCTGCTTTTTCTGATTTTTGTAATTAGTGTTATTCATGCAGGTTTTTGCTTGGTATAACAAGCTGTTGGTGTCAAACGCTCGGATCAAGAAAATAAAATTAAAGAAATATGAAGTCATAATGGAGCATGGTCATGGTTGTATAAATTCGGCAAAGATTGAAGCTTGTTCATGTAGCTTAGGAACTTAACAACTTAGGCATAGACTTAATTTGTAAAGTCTCTTTCTCTGGTCAAAAGTCCAAAAATGTAATGGCAATCATGGAGATTTTTTGTGTAATCCTTCATAATACTTTGTAGATTCATATAATTTTTTCAAGTATTCAAAGAGTTTTTATCCGATGTTGTGATATCAATGTAGCATGATTAACGTTGTAATGTCATTGTAATGATATGGGTAATGTAAGCTTCTTGTAAACTCCTGAATTTTAATGATGAAGCCTAAATACTCCAAGTAGTCTTCTCTTCCAAATTGTCTTTTGTATCTCCAAGATCTTTTAATTTTGTGTTACATATAACTCCATAGCTATGACATGAATTTAATAAGAGCCCTTGCCAAGAATGAACTTGCAGTCTTGAGTTTCTTTACTTTTGAAGGAAAACATGTCTAAATCTCTTCAAAGGAATGAACGAGCCTTGCATCTTTCTTAATTCTCACTTCAAAACCACAATTGAAGAAGCTTTAGATTTAGATTTAAATGTATTTGAAATGAATTCCCCAAAGTATATTGTGTCATAAGTGAGCCAATAGGCCCGATGAAGAGCTTTGCATCATAAAGTGTACAAACTCCAATTTGCAAAGAGTACCCCATTAAATCTTCTTCTCTTGCTTAGAGCTCGTGAACATATGCCTTGAGATTCAAGTAATATCTAAACCTTATTTGATGAAGAAAGGACCATTCAAAATCCTAACTTGTAAAGGACAAGATTTTATTATATGATAACCTCTTTGTATGACATAGTGAAACATCCATGAATAAGACCCTAATGGCTGTGGATACACCAAAATATTCAACCACTCGCACTTCAAGTAATGATAGAACCCCTTTGAAATTTATTGATGAATAAATACACATGGAACCCCTCTTAAAGTCCACATGATTAGGGAAATAAATCATCATTCATGTGGAGATGATAGGCATAAGACGATGGCCCTTACTGCTTGAGTTTGTAGCCTTTGGAGATAGCCTTAGGATGACTTGCAATTGAAGTGGCAAGTATTTAATAAGAACCAAAAATTGTATCATTAAAAACAAGTCCACAATGTTGGAGAAGGAGAGGCTCAAGATAACCACAAGATCAAGCCCTAATCCAATGACCCCCAGTTGAAGCATAACAGACGAAAGCCCTAATTCTTAAGCCTTGAAGAAAGATTGCAACTTGACGTTGAGAAGAAAGAATACCCCCGTAGTTTGATGATAAAGAAATCTAGGAAATAAAACTCCAGCTTTATAGAAATCAATTAAAACAAGCTTGTGCAAATATGAGAGCCTTAAAGCCATACAACAACCCTAATTCCATAATATCTTTGATCCCGTGCTAAATTTATTGGTTAATGATGCATGAGGTGTTAATTGACCTAATGGAGGGTATGCAAACAAAGTGAGAATGGAATGCGTAAGCCAGATGATTCGATAAAAGGTTAGGAAAAATTTGGGGTATTACAACTGCCCCTATTTAATTGTCTTAAACCTGAAAGCACGATTGGCGTGTGCCTTTCGGAAGTTCAAGGTAGGAGATGATTAAATACCAATGCCAAAAATTTATTCTGAGAGAAAGTGTAAGTGTATATTTATTTTTGTGATATCTGCTGGGGAATTTTTTTTTGGTTTTTTCCAGTGAAGAGACAGAGATTGGACTTGTAACGTGTCGTGATGCCAATACAAGACAAAGGTTGGTACAAAAGGATGACGGATGAGGCCTACGGGTGACCTACGATCCTAAGGTGAAACATGAGAGTAATTTTTCGGAGAACCTAGCCTAAGGGAGATCTCAGGTTCTAAGACAAGATTTATGGGAAGAACCTAGCCAACGTGCGATCTCAGGTTCTAAGATGATCTAAGGAAGAACCTAGCCAACAGGCGATATCATGTTCTAAGATGATCTATTGGAGGAACCTAGCCAATGGGAGATCTCAGGTTCTAAAGCGAGACCTACGGATGATCTACTAGGGGAGACCTATTGGCGATCTACCAAAACTAGGTCTACCGGCGACCTACAAGAGAATCTAAATCTATGTTCGATCTAAGATCCTAAGGTAAGACCTACAGTCGGTCTACCGAAAACTAGGTCTACGATCTACCTACAAGGGAATCTAGATCTACGGTCGATCTAAAATCCTAAGGTAAGACCTATGGTCGGTCTACCAAAACTAGGTCTACAGTCGACCTACAAGGGAATCTAGATCTACGGTCGATCTAAAATCCTAAGGTGAGACCTACGGTCGGTCTACCAAAAACTAGGTCTATGGTCGACCTACAAGGGAATCTAGATCTACGGTCGATCTAAGATCCTAAGGTAAGACCTACAGTCGGTCTACCAAAAACTAGGTCTACGGTCGACCTACAAGGGAATCTAGATCTATGGTCGATCTAAAATCCTAAGGTAAGACCTACGCTCGGTCTACCAAAAACTAGGTCTACAGTCGACCTACAAGGGAATCTAGATCTACGGTCGATCTAAGATCCTAAGGTAAGACCTACGGTCGTTCTACCAAAACTAGGTCTACGGTCGACCTACAAGGGAATCTAGATCTACGATCGATCTAAAACCCTAAGGTAAGACCTACGATCGGTCTACCAAAAACTAGGTCTACGGTCGACTTATAAGGGAATCTAGATCTACCATCAATCTAAATCCTAAGGTAAGACCTATGATAGGTCTACCAAAACTAGGTCTACGGTCGACCTACAAGGGAATCTAGATCTACGATCGATTTAAGATCCTAAGGTAAGACCTACGGCCGGTCTACCAAAAACTAGGTCTATGATCAACCTATAATTCTAAGAAGGTGGGAGTATTGGTCACAACACGATGATTGAAGATGCGAGAATAACCAAGTTTATTGCATTTGTTGGGATTTGAAGGATAGATAGACAAAGACAAGTGTTTGGATAACTGACACAGATGAGTGTTTAGGAAACTGACACATACGAGTGTTTGGATCAATACGGACGGGTATTGAGAAAAGATACGGAGGAGCATCAAGGAAAGATTTAACACAGACGAGTGTTTGGATCAATACAGACGGGTATTGAAAGAAGATATAGATGAGTATCAAGGAAATTTTAAACACGGATGAGTGTTTGGGAGACTGACACAGATGAGTGTTTATGAGTTGACACATACGAGTCTTTGGAAGTTGACACAAATGAGTGCTGGGTTTAGACTTGGTGTATTAATTTTGTTGGGAATCGAGAAGGTGAAGGCCACTGACTGTGGATTTTGGAAGTGATATCCTCTTGTGGGGATGTATTATTGTCCTTGAATGATTCAGGTCTTTTGTGCAAGGAACCCAATTTGGCTTATGCTTCGTATGCATGTTTGAATTTCTTTGGCCGCAAAGATCTATTATGATAGATCGGCTACGCCCTTTTGAGGATGCAATGTTATACAGTGATAACTATATGCAAATGCAAAGAAATAAACTTCATGGGGATAAGCGAAGGCCCATTGGGAACTGTTTCTCATCACTGGAGATGCCAATACATATCGACGCTGGAAACCTGCAGTATCAAAGATTGTTGGGGATACTAGTAAGAATTTTCATTGGGAGCTCATAATATCGAAGATTGTTGACGACTCCGCCGAAGATTGAATTGCTGACAAAGCGGGTCTTTAGGTACGCCACTGGATTCTTAAACACACTGTTGGGGAAGAGATAATCTGGACCGACTTCCCTGCATCCTGAACAGTTGAGAGGATGGTAGGAATGAATATACCGAGGAATGGGTATTGAACACCATGTGGATCTCTTCGCATACATGCCCCAAGTTTACGCCACACTGGG
Source organism: Vicia faba (assembly GCA_948472305.1). Lineage (NCBI taxonomy): Eukaryota > Viridiplantae > Streptophyta > Magnoliopsida > Fabales > Fabaceae > Vicia > Vicia faba. The sequence goes on along the minus strand of OX451740.1, from coordinate 748,658,746 downwards.
GATTTACCTCTCGAATTACTTGTGGATAAAAGATGGACCTGGACACCTGTGAATGCCCCGGTTTAACTCTGCGGGTTCCCCGGTTTAGCTCCGCGAATGCCCCAGTTTAGCTCTACGAAAGCCTCGGTTTAGCTCCACTACGAATGCACTTGATTAACTCCATTGGGGATGCACTTGCCCGTGCTGAGTCAAACAATGACCCTGGACTTTCTGAATTCACTTGGGGAACCAGGTTTGAAATTGTCTATAGCAGATGAAGGCGGCTTTGTGCGCTAGCGAGGTCAGGGTGACCATTATACTGCTTTTAACTTGATTGCAATCGTCTCGTGCAACACAATTGGCTTGAACAACCATGCGAGTACGAATACAAAATGCCCTTGTCTGGTGGATCACTAAGAAGATTTATGCTGAATAGAAGACCGGAATATTCGTGCCACAACACGATATGAGTGGCTTGCCCCAATATCTTGAGTCAAGAAATAAACTGGTCTTGATTACAGCTTTCTTGGAGAGATTTGTCGAATCTCGACGTAATTGCCCCAAGTTGAATGAATTATGAATAGACTTGTCGATGTGATGACCTCTGAGTGACGATAACTTGAAGAGATTTATCGATGTGATAACCTATGATTGATAGCTTGAAGAGGTTTATCAACGTGATAGCCTCTGATTGATAGCTTTGAGGAGATTTATCGACATGATAGCCTCTGATTGATAGTCTTTGAGGGAATGCCCCAGATTTTGCTGACCTCTGAGAGATCGACTCTCGACTTGATTGCCCCAGATTGAAGGAATCTGCTAACTTCATCTCTAAAGAATACTCAAACCATGAAGCACCAAGATGTTTTCTCTTGACAAAATTCCTGGTTAACATGCCCCTGGGTAAGTCATTTCTCTTATGGCAGCTGAATTTTGCTTTAACAAAGTATTCAAGCCCCTCTTCTCTAACAAGATTGAGCTCTTCATCGATTTTTAATTGCGTAAACTTGCTTGATGTCAACCAGTTGTTTTGTATGCAGAAGAATGTTTATTATGAGAATGATAATTCTAGTGCAACGCATATGTAAGTCTTGAAGTTTGAAAAACTTTGAGTGAAATGATGTCACAACTCTATTGTGAATGAGTCACTAGCTGGAGAGAAACATTTTCAAATTATTTTTTACGAAAGGTAATGCAAGCATATGATGCCAATACAAATATTTAAACATACCTCTTAGGAGTCAGTTAAACACTATCTCGTTGTAGCATGCTTTCAAATTGACCCCTGATTCAGTTAGGACTTTGAAAGGGTTGTAACGTGGTCTGGTTCACGGTTTTAGAAAAAAGGATATAAGGCTCAAAATTATTTGGTGCCCACCCATTATCCATGATGTTCTCCATTCCTATGTTCAATTGACCCAACACAAGCATTCATCTCTCGAGAAGAGTTTGCGATGATTGAGGAACCACTGCGGTTTCTTGGATACAACAGTCACTTCACCTTTTGCTTTCGGTGTCTGATCACACAATCTTGTTCTTTCGATGAGGATTTTTAATGGTAATCCTTTTCTCGCCTTTTAGGCTTTTCAATTTCTTTCTTACTTTCCCTAACTTTTTCCTGGACAAATTCTTTTGAATTTTGATTTGGAAGTCCAGCGGGATGCCCCAACTTTTGCCTAAGCGACTTGTTTTCAAGTTTAGACTTAGTATGGTTTTTTGTTTCTTTCTTATGCGTCGGCATAAAAGTAAATTAATCATGTCCTTACTTGAAAAGGGTTTTCTGAGAAAAGGTGCTTGGACGCACAAAAAGGTTTGAATTGGTTTGTGTTTTTGTTGCCTTGTAAAAGGGTTTAAGTGAGATTAGCATGTTTTATGATTTTCTAAGAAAAAGAGTTTTAGTTTTAGATGCAAGGATGCAAAAAGGGGAAGAAAAGAGTCTAAGGGAGACTAGCCTATTTCTAACCTAATGTTATCATACAATGGTAGCCCTACGTCAAGGATGAAAGGGGAAATTTCTACCTAATGTTAGCATGCATGGTTTACAACCTAAGGTCTAACTTGCATCCGAAAGGAGCAAGCACATCCTAAGGGGACATGGTATGTACAAGGATAAAACAAGTAAGCTAATAAGCTCAAAAGAGAACACCTAGAGGGATCCTATCTAAGTTAGCATGCCAAAGAAAGTCTAACAAAACTATCCTATAGGGAACATGCAATGAGAGCGAAGTCGTGATCTCAATTTCTAAATCGAGTGACTCATCGATCAACAAGAAATAAAGGAAAGCGATAAAAATCCTATAGGGAGCATGCACTGAGAGCGAAGTCGTGATCTCAATTCCTAAATTGAGTGACTCATCGATCAACAGGAAATAAAGGAAAGCGATAAAAATCCTACAAGGAGCATGCACTGAGAATGAAGTAGTGATCTCAATTCCTAAATTAAGTGACTCATCAATCAACAACCAAAGAAACAAACACAAGCACAACACATATAGAAAATGAAGTGCGAATTGCCTACTACAGGTCTTTAAACAGCGACTTCGAGTGCACGCTCTTTATTTCCTACTTATCATGGTATCTAGAAAGCAATAAATTCCCACTTCTCATGATATATAGAAAAGCGGTAAATAAATGTAGTAAAGGGCAAAGAAGTATGAAGGTAGTAACAACGACTAACAAAGCGAGCAAGTCGTCAAGAGCAGACGAAAGCACTAGAAAAGCAGGGAGTACACGTAGAGCAAGCTTCACCAAGAAGCAAACAACGTCAGAAATGATATCCAATTAAGATAAAGGCAAACGCGTGTTGCGAATGTAACGCGTAATCAGAAGTTCCTGCACAAGACATCATAAAGTATCACATGCATCAGGACGACATATAATACAATATGAATTTCTCAAGAAAATGAGAAATAAGGCATGCCGCATCGGGAGCAAGCATAAGTCGTATGCTTTGATCATATAACTACCTGTTATGTTAAATGATCAAAAGCACAAAAAATGTACCTTACACAATGAACAAACACGTCAAAATATAACATGGCAAAACGACACGAAAATGCATATAAAAAACTAAAAGCGAAAAAGTATTTTTTTATTAGATTTTATGTAAGGAAAATTATAAAAAAACTAAAGGATTAATTCCTAAAAATTTCTATTATATTCTACTATCTTTTTTGTTAATGTTTTTGCATTATTTTTTTTATTTATATTTTTACCGTGTGGAGAAAAATCGAACAAATAGAAACAATTAGTAAAATTAAAAGAAACATCATCGAAGAACTCAGGGGGTGAGAATTGAAGTCAGGAGGTGATGAAGGAGCAGGGAGCTAGGCCCATCAGAATGAAGTCCATGACGTTGTTTTTGTGTTTTTTTGTTTAATCATTAACCCTATATCAAACAGATTGAAATAGGTCCAAGGGGATGCTATCCGACCCAGCCCACCAGCAGGTCCACTCAAATTGTTATTACTTCAGCTTATTAAAACGAGGCTTGGGCCCAAGGAAGAGATGGCCCAATTTTGAATTTTGTTCACTGATACAGGTTTACAAAAAACGCACACGGGTTGGGCTTCAGGATAAGCCCCAACGAAATCATAGCTCAGTCCAATTACCACAAATTTTTTAAATATGAATTAAGTAAAATAAAAAAGAAAGGAAAAAAAGAATTAGGTTTTCTCCTTGGGTGACGGTCCCAATTCCTCCATCTCGAACACAACGATGCTTCCTTCTTCAGCTCCGACGATCTCCGCCGTCAATACTCCATGGCTTCGTCTCCTCCATCAATCTCTGTCTCCGATCAATCTTATCACCTCCTCCGCAGACCGTCTCTGACTTACTCAACCCTGTACGATTCACTTTTCATATATTTCTTAAGCTACGCTTCGATCTAGACTCGAACTCCTACGACTCACAGGGAAACGATGAAGAAAATGGAGCTTACGTGCCAGAGTTACTTCGATGGTGCTTCAGCCGTCAGCAACTATAACGAGAAGTCCATAAAATGTCCGTTTCTTCTATTGATCTTTTCCGATTCCAAATAATCCCTGCAATTTTGCGTTTCTTTTGATATCATTGTCGTTGATCTGTGTAGTTAAGTGTTGGGAGAATGAAGATTGACGATGTTTTCTGCGGAGATGATGAAGTTGAATACCGAAATACCGAGAATGATGAAGTTGAAGAACATACTGTGAGAGCACATAGGAATTTTGCTGGAGCTTTTCTTTGCGAATGATTTGTTCTGGAGAGAGAGTAGAGAGGAGATGAAGACGATGATGATTGAAGTTTCAGAGAGAATGATGCAGAGAGAGATCTTGAGAGGTGGAATAAGAAGGTTGTGGAGAAGAGGATGAAGATGTGAAGCGTAGAGAATTTTTTTGAAGGTGATGAAATAGAAAAATGGAAAGATGAATCAGAGATTTTTCATTGTGAGTTTTTTCTATCTCTGATTTTCTATGGCTTTTCTGGTGTAAACGAATAATGAGTTGTGAATCCTCTCTCCCTCTCTTTCTGTTATGATTTGTCCCTTCTGTTAGTTGGAAGTTTGTTACAGTTACAGGATTGGTTAGAAGCAGTTAGGTGAGATGGCTTTTTGTTAGAATTAGTTATACATAGTTGGTTAAAGAACTGTTAGGTTTTGGGTAGAGAGATAGGTTAGAATTCTGTTGGGAAAAACAGTTGCGGAATTCTATTTTGGCAGTTAAGAGAGGGGTTAAGGGTAGTTCTGCTTAGAAGTTGTAGGCAGTTAGGAAAGTTGGTTGTTAATTCTGTTATAAGTCAGTTTGCAGGGCTGTTAGTTGGTTGGAGTTAGAAAAAAATTAGGAAATTACTTAGAAAATAGTTAGGGATTGCTAATAGGTTAGTTAGGGAGCTGAAACTCTGTTAGAAATTGTTCTCTATTTTTTTATCTGTTAGGACAGTTAGGATAAAAAGTTGGTTGGCTGGTATGGTAGTTAGAAGGATGAGGAAATTCTGTTACGATAGGTTGTTAGGGATTATGACAGTTTTCCCTATTAGAAGATTTTCTCTTCACTTCTGTTTTGGTTTGAAAGCATTTTTCTGATTTTCTGATGTAGGGCTGCGGTTATGCATTAAACTGAATAGGGTATCAAATTTATTTGGTTAACTGTTTTGGTATGAACTAGTTTTTGCAAGTTTGTTTGAGTTTGGTTAGAATTTATCAGGGGTTAGAAAGTTAGTTAAGATCTGTTATGACAGTTAATAGGGGTTAGAAAAGGCAGTTAACGATTGGGAAGAGGTTAAAAGATGTTAGAAAATTCTTCTAAAAGCAGTCACAAAATCTTGTTAACCTTTTTGTCATGAGTTTGTAATGTGAAGGGCTTCTTTTTCTGATTTTTGTAATTAGTTTTATTCATGCAGGTTTGTGCTTGGCACAACAAGCTGTTGGTGTCAAACACTCGGATCAAGAACAGAAAATTAAAGAAATATGAAGTCACAATGGAGCATGTTCATGGTTGTATAAATTCGGCGAAGATTGAAGCTTATTCACGTAGTTTAGGAACTTAACAACTTAGGCATAAACTTAATTTGTAAAGTCTCTTTCTTTTGTCAAAAGTCCTAAAATGTAACGACAATCATGACGATTTTTTGTGTAATCCTTCGTAATACTATGTAGATTCACTTATAATTTTTCAAGTATTCAAAGCTGTAACACGGTGGGAGAACTGACTTTTGTGTTTTGCGTTTGATCGCAATTATGCAGATAGAAAGAGTCGCCACCGACTTTTCTTTTATCCAAAAGGAAAGGCTGAAAAGAATAGGAAAGACCTTTGAGATGTTTTCTTGAGTTCGGGGGGTAGATTATGAAAAGGGAAGGTATTAGCACCCTTTTAATCCATGGTTTTCCACGGGCTCTTGGTTGCTTGCTAGATCACTTGCTTTTGTTTGAAAGTGTGCTTGTGATGTGGGTTTTGAAAGTATTTTGAAAATGTCTTTGTAATGGTTCTCGTTTCTATAAGAACGCGTACAAAGTGTTGTTTCGAAAACAGTTCAAAGATGTGTTTGTGGAATGTGTTTTTGAAAGTGATTTTGAAAAGTTGTCTTCTTTGTAATGGCTCTCGTTTCTATAAGAACGCGTACAAGTGTTTGTCCTTTGAAAATGTTTCAAGATGAAAGTGTTGGTGTAAAAAATGTTTTGTTGTGAGCAAGCAAGCAACTAGGAGTGAATCTACCTACTCAAAGGTCTTAGATGTTTCTTTCTTCCTCCTTTAGATGTTGCTATCTTACCATCATTTTGGTAAGAAGCCCCATCATGGTATATGAACGGACAAGCGTGGGTCAATTGTACAGTCATAGAAGGCAACTTGTGAGACGCTTTAGCAATTTTTCATAAGGGACTAGATCGTTTTACCGAAGGCAACATCGAGGGACATCGAGGGACTCCGATCTTTTTTATCGAAGGGTCTTTTCTAAAGCGTCCCATATTCGAGGGACATGACTGTGTTTCCGAGGCAACAAGCGAGGTTACCCTAGAGGTGCACGTGTGCAAAGTGACTTGTTTTCAATTGAATTGTCTTGAAATTAGGTTATCTAGCGATTGATTTTAGATCTTGCCATGCACGCCTAATTACTATACAGTATAAGGAAAACTGTAAGTTATGGAAATTAAAATTCTACGCTATTACAGAGCTTTCGGGAATGGGGGTACAAATTTACAAATGGGGATGGATTAATGCGATTAAAAGTCCAAATAGGTAAATAATACAACCAAATCAAATTGGGAAATAAATAGTTAGTTAGGCTAAGACAAACTATTAAAGTAAAATTAATTGGCAAAAATAGTATTTTTAGTGTTTTTTGTTTGTGAGAAAATTTAAAGGGGAAATAAAACCTATTCTAGAAAAATAAAGTAAATGACTAAAAGAAATTAAATCATATTTTGGTGTTTTATTTTCTATATCATGAAGAGATTAAACAATTTAAAATAAAGTTAACTAAAAATATTAATTAACAAAAGTATTCACAAAGTCCTAAACTAATTAAGAAAATAAATTAGTTTTGAAATTTATGTGTTTTTATTTAGCTAAATTCAAAAATCAATACTAAAGATTAAATAAAGTTAAATCTAAACTAAAATTATTAAAAGTCTATAATTACTAAACCATATCTAAACTAAATTAACTGTAAAATAAGTTAATAATAAAGTTTAATCTAAACTATTAAAAATATTAATCTAAACTAACGTAATTATAAAAAAAAGTGAAACAGAAAATGGGGTAATATGGAATTCGCATGGGCTTTTGATAGGGAGGAAAGGCCCAAAGTAATACTAAAAATAAAATTGCACACAAAAGAAAAGAAAACACAAAAAGAAATGTTGGGCCAGGTCGGGTTAACCCGGATCCTGACCCAGCTCCTGCTTCAAACAAGAAAGATTGGGTTATGAGGAAAGCCCTAAATCCAACAACGCCTCATTCTCACTTCTTAAAACGAATTATCCACTTCCATTTTTTTGCTATGTTCTGAAAACATACCTCTGCCTCCAAAACCGTACTCACCCTGAACTCTGTTTCTCAAATGATAACAAAACTTTCAAATGAAACCTTTCTCTTTCTTGCTCAGAATAAATAACCACAGATCCTTTCAGTTTCTTTCGGTTTCACTCAAATTAGAGTTCGTGGTTCAACAACAACCAAGCGGTTTGCGCAGTAACAACGACAACTTAATGTAAAGAATAAAATGCAAATAGATTGAAGGTAAAGATGGAGTATGGGTGGAGATTTAGTAAAAGTACCGAATTGGAGCTCCTCAGAAGGGTCTTCAAGGTCAGGTATGGTATCTCAATATTTTCTATGCTTTAATTGTCTGCTTCTTCCTTCTAAACTGTAGTGTGTTATGATAAGTTACAGAACTATCGGTGTTGGATGCGATCTTGAGGGAGTTTATGAGTGCTGTTATTTTGGTTAATGTATTGAGGGTTTGTGTTCAATTTTCGTGTGATGGAGGATTGGAGAAATTGTAACAGAAGTTTAGGATATGAGTGGAACTCGGTTGAGGGTGAAGTGAGTTTTGAGAATGAGTAAAATTCGTGAAGTTTGGATAAGAGTTACAACACTGTGATTTGAGAAAGTGAGGAATATTGAAGGTTGTTAGTAGGCTTTGTTTTTTGAGAGAGTTTTGTTTTGAAATTGTTTTATGGAAATCTGCAGGTATGTTGGTTTAATGAAACCTTGAAGAGGGTTTGAAGATGATTGTTGTTTTCTTTTTTGTTGGTTTTTTTTCCGGATTGGTTTTTTGCTCTCTTCGTTTTTTTGGTATGTTTTGCTCTCTTACCACCTCCTTCCTTATGAAATAGTAACTGTTATTATATTTAAAATAAGGGTGAAAAGTGGGGGGGAAATTTGAGGGTTGAACAGTTTTGGTATGCTGACCTTGGTCTTTTGAGATGCAGGTTTCAAATTTGCTATTTGTGTGCAATTTATTGGACAAGTTTTTGGACAGATTTTTGGGATGTTTTAACAGGGTTATTGTGCAGACTGGGTGATATCTTTTCCTCTTTTATCTTTCAATGAAATATAAAGAGATTTGCTTTTCACACAATATTCTGAAGGATTCGCACTTTTAGGAAGATGATGACATAAAGGTCGGGAATCAATGTTAGCTTGTATTGTTTTGAATTGATGTTGTGCTATTTTGACAGCCTTGACAATTTTGCTTGCTTATATTTGTTTTGGTTGGCTGCTGTTTGGCAGCCTAGCCTGCTGTGCTAGCCTACTGTTTTGCTGTTAATTGCCTTGTCTTGTAGCTTAGCTGCTGTGCTAGCCTGCTGTTTTTATAATGCTTTGTTGTTTTTTTGTGATGCTGCCTTTGCTATGTTGCTGGTACTATGTTGCTACTGCTATGTTGCAGGTTTGCCCTGCTGTTCTGTTTGTTGCAAATTTGTTGGATTGTGCGTTTGGCATCATTTGGGAAGCTTGCTTGCTATGTTGCTACTGTTTGACCTTTCTTAATAGAAAATATTTGCAAATTTATTTTTCCCTTTTGTGAACCAAGAAGATCAATTTTATTTGATTTGCAAAAGTAGGAGATAGACCATGAGAACAAAACCTTTTAGTTCTGATTCCAAATGCAAATCCTAATGATGAGCCTTCCTCTTTTAACAAATACTTCTTGTTTGGAATCTTTTCTCATGTTGATCATTGCTAACTCTTTCTTTTTTGTTACATGAACACGAGGAGTGGATGGATTGCTTGAAGATGAAGCAAATACTTGAAGAAAATAGAACAAAATTTATTTCTTTGTAAACAAGAAATTTCTAATTCTTTGTAAACAAGACAAACATTTGTAATTTATTTCATTTGTAGTGTAATGAACATAAAACCTTGAGAAAGATTGTAAATGATGAAATTTATTGTACGAATCTTGAACTTTGCTTGAATTTTGAAATTCTCAATTTGAATGGTTTGAAAGATACACATTGATTTGGTAACTTGAACTTCAAGCAATCACAAATGAATTTTATAACTTGTATTTCAAATAAACCATGCGCCTTGTATTCCAATCAAATTCCTAAACAAAATAAATGTTTAAGAATTCAATTCCACTTGTTTAACTCGAACCCAAAACCATGGTTATTTAAATGAAAGTCTTAATCTTCACACCTTGTCGAAATTAAATTTGCATTCAAAATGAACTCGCACACCATGCTCGATAAAAATGGAACTTCATTGCCAAACAAACATGCTTTGAGAACAATTATCAACCTTATAGAGTTAACAAATTTAAAAAACAATTGTGATTAAGAAGACTTGAAATCAAACAAATGACTTTTGACAGTTCGATAACTTTCAAAGTCTTACAAACACAATTTTATTTCGATCTTTGAAGATAAACTCGTGAGCGACATCACTTATAACCATACGCAGAAATAATCGTCTCAAGATCTTGTAATTTGAGGAAATCATAATTCTTAGAAATCAGACGACAATTACTTAAAATTAGGTCAAAGTTCATGATGCGACTTCTAACGTATTCGAATTTTGGTGATCTTCTACATGTAATCAGCTCTTGACTCGTGAAGAGAAATTTGAGATGACATCAAGGAAAATCATACGCAAGAAGAACCGCTCAAAAATATTGAATAATAAAGAAGTTACAATCGCTTGAATTTGCTCTCGCAAAAGGTCAATTTTTGGGTTAATATAGTCGTTTTCAGTTATCTGAGCCATCGACTGAGAAAAATTGTAATGCAAAGTTTAAAAACTGGCATAAACATCCTTGAGGAGACATGAAGATCTATGAATACCATTTGAGGCCTTGAAGACTCAATTTTCTCTGAGAAATACCAAACCCTAATTATTGATTTACTGCGTAGAGAGAGAATATTCCTGACCAACTTCTGAGCCAAATTGAGTATTCGAAAAACCCTAGAATATGAAAAACGGAAGGGAAAATTTTGGGGTACGACATCTGCCCCTGTTCAATCTTCTTAAACTTGAAAAGTGAGATCGACATGTTTGTCGTTCGCAACTTGAAAGTGGAAGATGATTGAACACTAGAGTGCCCAAAAATTTGCACTCAGTGATGTGTTGGTTGATTGTGTAGGAAATGGGCTTAAAGATGCCATTTGGAGAAATGATGGAGAGTTGTCGGAGATGGGCTTATAGATGCCATCCAAAGGTGATTGTTGACAGAAATTGGACTTAGTCTAAACTTGACTTCAAATGGAAAAGAATCAGAAACAACCTTTGGTCGAATTAAACTGAAACTAGCAGAAGTCTTGAATGTTGTTTGACTGGAAAGAATCAGAATAAATCTTGGAGTGATTTATCTGAACCAGAGAAAATGTCTATTTGGAAAGTATCAGGATAAATCATTGAGATTTAAACTGAACCAAAAGAGGTATGGAGAAGAATCAGAATAAATCTTGAAGCGACTTATCTGAACCAGAAATGAAGTTTGTGGGAAAGAATCAGAATAAACCGTTGGGAGATTTACACTGAACCAATAAAGGTCTTGAATATTCTTTAACTGGAGAGAATCAGAGCTAATCTTTGAGCGATTTATCTGAACCAGAGAAAGATGTCTACGGGAAAGAATCAGGATAAACCGTTGAGAGATTTAAACTAAACCAATAGGGGTCTGGAGAAGAATCAGAATAAATCCTGAAGCGACTTATCTGAACCAGAAATGATGTTTGCGAGAAAGAATCAGAATAAATCGTCGAGAGATTTAAACTGAACCGGTAGGGATCTGGAGAAGAATCAACATAAATCGTCGAGATATTTATTTGAACCAGAAAAAAGAATCTGCTATGTAGATGGTTGACCAACCCTTTCTCGGGAATTGATCTGTAATTGACTTATTGAAAATTTGACGGTAATTTTATGTTTATTGATCTTTCCTGAAAAGATGAAAGGTTAGTCACATGCAATGCCATGATGTATGAAATGCATGGTATAATGCTGTTTCTCAAAATAAATGAGACCGCACTGTATGCATTTGTGTTGTCAATGCTATGACGTATGGATATGATGTATGGGCACATTAATTGTTATACCACAGTATTGCTGGAATTAGGGAAAATAAATCCCCGAGTACTGCTGGGAATTAGGAATGTAAGTCTTCATATTTCGAAGCTGAAAATGAGTTTCCATTTGGTTAGAAAAATAAACTCTGTTGTGGAAGGGAAACACCGTGCATTGCTTGTCGACCTCGTGAAAACCTACTGGGGAATCCTGAGAAACTGGGCGAACTTCACTGGGGAATCTTCGGAGTGGTAACTGGAATTTTTACTCCGTTGGGGATGTGAGAGTACCTGATACCATTAGACTGCATACTGGATATACATTAATGCTCTTGTAGTGGGATGTCTTTGCTTCCGCTCTTGCTGGAGAAAGTACCTGCGGGGATTTTACGGAATGGCCTATAGATATTATCCTATTTCTTAAAGCCATTAGTAATTGTCTTTCTATTTTCTTTTTGTTCCTATTTTTTGTTCATTTGTAAACAATAGTTATGTTCAAATGCATATATTCAAAAATAAATCATTGGACATTTTTGTAAACAAAACACATAGATAGAGAAAAACAGATACTTTTGACCTTTCAAAGGAATATCTTTGTATTAAGTATTTTGTACAATGAGACGAACATCCTAGTAAGAGAATGTCGTCATAAAAATGAAAACTTGATACAAAAAAAAGATAGTTATGTGAAATAATCCTATGGGGTTCCCATTCTGCTATAGCCTCTGTATCTCTAAGTGTCTTCTCCACTTTCTGCCACGTCCGAAGTTGATTGGATTGATCAGAACCTTCGAGTTTGTTAGTAGATGCTAAAGTTGTCTGTAAGGTGACCCAACAAGACATAGTCATACGCTTTAATTCCCTAACTTTTTCCTGGACCGCCCTTTCGAGCTTTTAGTCCACCGGGATACCCTTTTTTGCCCAAGCCGCCCTTTCGAGTTTTCAGCTTGCCGAGTGTACAATTGTTTTGTATTTTATCCCTAATTTTTGCCCGAACCTTTGTGGTTCGCCGGGATGCCTCTGTTTTGCCTAGGTGTGTCAACCTAGCGGGTCTCTTATGCTTAGTATCTTTTGACTATGTCTGCATTCACAGGGTGTGGGAGTTTGTCACCATCCATAGTGGTTAAGATCATTGCTCCACTAGAGAATATGCTTTTGATCATAAACGGTCCTTCGTATGTAGGAGTCCATTTTCCCCTGGGATCACCTTGCGGCAGTATGATGCGCTTGATCACTGGATCTCCGACCTGATACACTTGGCGTCTGACCTTTTTGTTGAAATCTTTGATCATCCGTTTTTGATACATTTGACCATGACAGACAGCAATAAGCCTTTTCTCATCAATCAAGTTCAGTTGATCAAGTCGAGTTTGGATCCAATCGTTTTCACTCAGCCCTGCATCCTTTATGATTCTTAGAAAACGTATTTGTACTTCGATTGGTAGAACAACTTCCATGCCGTATACCAAGGAGAAGGGAGTTTCCCCTGTTGATGTGCGCGCCGTGGTACGATAACTGTGGAGAGAGAATGGTAGCATCTCATGCCAGCCCTTGTAGGTTACTGTCATTTTTTGTATGATATTTTTTATGTTCTTATTTGCGGCTTCGACAACATCATTCATCTTCGGCCGGTAAGGAGATGAATTATGGTGTTGGATTTTGAATTGCGCGCATAGTGCGGTAATTATACTGTTGTTGAGATTCGTACCATTATTTGTGATGATTCTCTCTGGGATACCGTACCGACATATGAGATTTAGTTTGATGAAACGAGTGACAACATTCTTGGTAACAGAAGCGAAAGAAGCTGCCTCAACCCACTTTGTGAAGTAGTCAATGGCTAGCAAGATGAAGCGGTGCCCATTAGAAGCTGTAGGTTTTATTTCTCCAATCATATCGATGCCTCACATTGCGAATGGCCAAGGAGCAGTCAGGACATTCAAAGGAACTGGAGGTACATGCACTTTGTCAGCATAGATCTGACATTTGTGGCAGGTTCGCGAATGCTGATAGCAATCCGCCTCCATGGTAGACCAGTAATACCCCGCCCGTAGGATCTTCTTTGCCATCGTATACCCACTGGAATGGGTGCCAAAAGTTCCCTCATGTAGATCAGCCGTGATCTTTTCGGCCTCAACCTTGTCTACGCAACGAATCAAAATAGAGTCATGGTTGCGTTTGTAAAGAATGCCATTACTGAGGAAGAACTTATCAGAGAATCTTCTCAAGAACTTCTTATCATTGACTGAACCTCCTCCCGGATACTCTTGAGCCTCGAGATACCTCTTAACTTCATGGAACCAAGGCTGGTCCACTACTTCTTCAGTATTGATCTCCTGGCAGTAAGCTGGTTCGTCCATCCGTTCAATGGTGATCTGGGGAGCCTCGTTATCCCAATTAATTTTAAACATGGATGACATGGTGGCTAGCGCATCCTCTAGTGGATTTTACTCTCGTGGGAAATGTTTAAAGGTAATCTCCTCAAAATGCGGGATTAACGTCAACATATGTTCTTTGTAGGGGATGAGATTAGGGTGCTTTGTGTTCTATTCTCCTTTGATCTGACTGATGACCAAGGATGAATCTCCAAATACACTTAAAGACTTGATTCCCAAATCTATGGAAGCTTTGAGACCAAAAATACATGCTTCATATTCTGCCATGTTATTTGTACAGTTGAAGAAAAGTCTTGCGGTGAAGGGAGTATGACATCCTTTCGGGGATACGATTACAGCACCTATGCCATTGCCGAGTGCGTTAAACGCTCCATCAAAAACCAAGGTCCACTGAGATCCTTGTTCAGGTCTGTCATATGGTCTGAGTTCTTCACAGTTGTTCACTATCATGATGTCTTCATCTGGGAATTCGAATTTCATGGACTGGTAGTCATCCACAGCCTGATGAGAAAAAGGATCGGCAAGCACACTCCCCTTTATTGCTTTTGGGGTAGTGTACTGAATGTCGTATTCAGTCAGGATCGTATGCCATCTTACTATTCTCCCAGAGAGGACATGCTTCTCGAATATGTATTTTATTGGATCCATCTTGGGTATTAATAAAGTAGTATGGGTCAGCATATACTGTCTTAGCCGACGAGCAGCCTATGCCAGAGCGCAACAAGTTTTCTTGGGCAGTGAATATCTTGTTTAGCAGTCGGTAAACTTTTTGCTCAGGTAATAAATAGTATGCTCTTTTCGGCCAGACTCGTCATGCTGCCCCAACACACACCCCATTGAATTTTCTAAAACAGGTAGATACATGATTAGAGGTCTTCCCTCGACTGACGACATCAAAACAAAAGGCTCTTGAAGGTACTCTTTGATCTTGTCGAAGGCAGCTTGGCACTCATCATTCCATTTGACTACTTGATCTTTCTTCAGTAATTTGAAGATTGGTTCACAAGTAGTGGTCAAGTGAGAAATGAATCTGGCAATGTAGTTTAACCGTCCCAAGAATCCTCTAAATTCCTTCTCGGTGCAAGGAGCAAGCATTTCTTGTATTTCTTTCGCCTTGGTAGAATCCACTTCGATACCTTTACCGCTGACGACGAAGCCTAGGAGTTTATCGGACCCTACCCCAAATGTGCATTTATTCGGGTTCAACCTCAGCTTGTATTTCTTTAGTCTCTCAAACAGTTTCTGCAAATGGTCAAGATGTTCCTCTTCAGTATGAGATCTGGCTATCATGTCATCCACATAGACCTCTATCTCGTGATGGATCATGTCGTGAAATAGAGCTACCAAGGCACGTTGATAAGTTTCCCCAACGTTCTTCAACCCGAATGGAATAACCTTGTAACAGAATATGCCTCACTGTGTGACGAAAGTCGTTTTTTCCATGTCCTCAGGTGCCATTTTGATTTGATTGTAGCTTGAGAAACCATCCATGAATGAGAACACTTTATTTTGTGCGATGTTGTCAACCAAAATATCGATATGGGGAAGTGGGAAATCATCCTTAGGGCTTGCCCTATTCAAATCTCGGTAATCCACACACACGCGTACTTTACCGTCCTTTTTAGGCACTGGAACAATATTGGTGACCCATTATGGATAGGAGGTAACAACTAAGAATCCGGTGTTGAATTGTTTCATGACTTCGGCCTTGATCTTCTCTGACATGTCTGGCCGCATGCGACAGACTTTTTGTTTTATCTAAGGGCAGTCTTCTTTTGTCAATAGACGATGGACCACGATATCAGCATCAAGTCCTGGCATGTCTTCGTACGCCCAGGAAAAAAATTCAACATAATCATGTAGCAACTGAGTTAGACGCTTCTTGACACTGGGTTCCAGATTGGAACCCACCTTGACTTTTTTCTTGTCCTCTTCGGTACCTAGGTTAATTGTATCCACTGGTTCTTCGTGGGGCTGTATGGTCCTTTCTTCTTGTTGTAGTAACCTGTCTAGTTCCCCTGGAACTTCACAATCTTCCTCACCTTCGTCTTTGGCTTGGTAGATTAGATTTTCAGAGTCACAAAAGGCCATAGCAAATTTTTTACCCATGGGATCCCGAATGGATGTAGATCTGCATTTTGAATGTGATTGTGTGTAAGAGTATAGCTATCTTTGAAAGAAATAAAAATGTAGAAAAAGAAAGACAAAGAGCACGAAGTTTGTATGCAAAAACGTCCATGATTCATTGATGACATATGGAAATAAGGTAACAAACCCTTACAAATGGACCGTTGTGCCTCGGGTAAGACACAAGGTTTTATTATTACAGGTCCGACCAAAATTTAAAGACAATTACTGTTGGATGAAAGTAATTGGGACAAAATATTTAGCTTCCTAGTTGCTGGGTCCTCCATTGATGGTTGGGAAATAACAATCTTCTAGGTCACAACTGTCATCATCATCATCCTCCACTGCCTTGACTCTGTGGTTGCTAATCTTCAAAGGTGGTCCCCTGGCACGAGCATGACGAACAACTTTCTGGGCTCCTGAAGTGAAACCCAAACCAAATTTGGCAGATTTGTAAGGGATATCTAGGAGTTGGCCCCAAATAGTACACCCACCTTCTTCGACCACTACCTTGGCATCTTTCAATGAAGACATCTTTAGCGGAGGTCTTGTAATCTTCGAGACTTGGGAAACAACCTTGGTTACTGCCACGGTTTATAGGACTTCCTCGAAATGATGAAACAAAGTTTCAATGAATTCACCATCCATTTCCACGTATCTGAAGGAGTTCAAGTGACTGATCATATATTCCTTTTCTCCATGGACAGTAATGATTTTCCCTTTGGTTGGGTATTTCAGCATCTGATGTAATGTAGAGGTGACGGCACCAGCATTGTGAATCCATGGTCGGTCCAATAAGCAAGAATAGGAAGGGCGAATGTCCATCACGTAAAAAGTTGAATCAAAGGTTTTAGTTCCAACTTTAAAGGGGATGTCCACCTCCCCATGCACCATTCTCTTTGAACCGTCGAAGGCCCTTACCACTATGTTGATGGGTTTTAAGGTCCAACCTTCACAGTCGAGTCTATCAAGAGCCTTCTTAGGCAGCACATTCAAAGACGAACGGGTATCAACCAAGACATGGGCCAAAGTTGTTCCTCGACATTCGATAGAGACATGCAATGCCTCGTTGTGATTTCTCCCTCTCGGTGTCAGGTCAGCATCAGAAAAGCCTAAACCATTGTCAGCGGTCAAACTGGCCACACAGTCTTGGAACTGATCATCAGAGGTTTCTTGTGGCACGTGGGAAGTTTTAATAAATTTCACCAAGGCCTTCGCATGAGCCTCGGAGCACAACAATAAATCCAACATGGAAATCTTTGAAGGAGTCTGCACTAGATGTTCGACCATGTTGTAGTCGCTTCTCTTTATAATCTTCAGAATTTCTTCCATATCCTTTTAGGAGGCTTCCGGGATAGATACTAACTGCACCTTTATCTAGACAGGCTCAACCAGAATGCCTTTGCCCCGAGTCTTGGTCGACTAAGTGGTAGGGGTGTCAGTAGGGATAACCATAGGAATTGTAGTAGTAGTGCCAATAGGAACAGAAGCAGGGATGATTACATGACCAGTAACATACTTCGGAGGAGAAATCTTTAGGGAGAATACTCTTCCACTTCGGGTTATCTTGCTGGTTCCTGCAATGTTACCGATGTCGGGGTCAACCTTCTCAAAAATCGAGTCTTCATCAGCCAACCAATCCTGTTTGACATTGTGATAGTAGACATCAACCCCATAATTCCATGGGACAGTTTTATCTGAGGAATACGGGATCGGCCCTGGCATAGTAATTATCAGTGGAGTCACTTTAGGAACAGATGTAATCCTAACGGGTCTTTTGGTGGAGACCCTGGAAGGATTGGTGGAAATGGTTACTATTGAAACATCCTTGTAAACAATGGTTGGAACGAGATTCTTTTCAAACAAAATCTCTTTATCATCCATCAGGCGCTGGACACCTGCCTTCAATAAATGACAACCAGTCGGTAGAGATAAACAGAGGTGTCATCCTTCACCATAACCCAGAAATAAACCGACCTTCAACAGGTTCCTCTTGTCGGTAAGGAGAGGAGTAACAAGTTCATCAATGATAGCAACAAACACATCATCTTCAACAACGTTAATACCATGGACATGCTTGGGCATAGGAGCAGTGATAACATTTGGGATCTCGGGAGCGTTAAATTCAATTTCTTTAGCTTCGAGGAGGTCTTGCACCTTGTTTTTCAAAACCCGACAGTCGTTTGTATCATGACCTGGACTGTCTGAATGGTAAGCACAATGGGCATTTGGGTTGTAACGGGGAGAGGCAGTGTTGGGATTCTTCGGAGCTTCCCGCAAGGTTACCAGGTTAGATCTCAACAAATGTGGCAAGACTTGAGACAATGTCATATTTATCTGGGTAAATTGTCTCACCGGTCTTTCTGTTATAGGCTAGTTGTTCCTTTATTGAATAGGTGCAGGCTTAGGGATCATGACGGCCCCTACCATTAGAAGACGTTCAGTTCTGTCTTGATTCCTTTAAGGGTACACAACACCAACCTCTTTCTTCCCAATAAATGGTTTTTTCACGGCACTGGAGGATGCATCTTTTTGGATCTTCCCACTCTTAATCCTAGCTTCCACTCTTTCTCTGGTCAAGATTAATTTAGTGAAGCCTGTTAAGGAGCTTCCAATTAGATGATTGAAAAAAGGATCGGATAGGGTACCTAGAAACATGTCTACTAGCTCTCTTTCAGACAGGGGAGGCTGGACTCTTCCTGCTAAGTCCCTCCATTTCTGAGCGTAGTCTTTGAAACCTTCGCTTGAAACCATAGCCATACTCTGGAGTTGAGTACGGGTGGGATCAAGGTCTGTGTTGTACTGATAATGTTTATAAAAAGCAGCGGCAAGGTATTCCTAATTATGGATATTGGCCCTTTCTAGTTGATAGAACCAATCTAGCCGTGTCTATAAACAGCGGCAAGGTATTCCCAATTATGGATATTGGCCCTTTCTAGTTGATAGAACCAATATAGCCGCGTCCCGGATAGACTATCCTAAAAGAAATGGACCCACAAATCTCTGTCGACAGTGTGAGGATGTATCCTCCTCACATAAGATCGGAGGTGCATCTTGGGACACGAAACCCCGTTGTACTTAGAAAACACTGGTGCCTTGAACTTTGGGAGAATAACAATCCCAGACACCAAACCCAACTCTTCAAAGTCCAACCCGAGCACTTTCTGAATCTCCATTGCATTTAGATGTTCTTCCAAATGTTTCTATTTTTCGTCGACCGAAGGATACTGTTCTTCAGAGTAATCCTCTTCTTCTTCCTCTTCAGATTCTGGCTGGGCATCCTCCTCCTTGCCTTTCCCTTCTTGATTGTCTTTTTCACCAGATGATGTTGCGAAGTCCAGAGTTCTTCTGGCTTGTCCCTTGAACCTTCTTCCCATATTGAAAACACTGATTGATTTCTTCGCTTTCTTGTTCTTTTCTTTGATCAGTAGGGTTTTTAACTCATCTTGTCCTTTTGCCAGAGTCAAGAACATTTGTTGAAACTGGGTGTTCTGCACCTGGAGGTCTTTCAATGTCTGCTCAATATCCATCTTACTGAAATAAACAGTAGAAAGATAAGGAGACCTGTGGTAATAAACCTTCTTATGTTATGATGAATGAAGATGCATATGTAATGATTTCAAGGAAATTAGAGATTTAAATTTACTTTATACTAAAAAAGAACACACGTTATATTAATAAATCAAAGTTTGAGTATAACATGCCTCTTTGGGCTTACAATGAAAGAAATGAAAATACAAATAACTAAGATAAAAAAGTTGAGCGCATCCTCTTTGGTGCGATGTAGGCGTTCAGACTCCACTCCTCATGAAGCTGCTTGGTGAGTTCCAGAACCTTCTTCTCGCTGGCGTAGAATTGGGCCTCGAAAGTGTCTCGCTCCCCCTTAAGCTGTATCCAATCCCTTTGCAAGTCTTCGAGATAGGTGGGCATGTTAGGATGAAGGATATCGTACATGATATCTCTTTCTACAACAAGTTCTATAATAACTGGGAGAATAGAGGGATAAGGCATCATAAGACTTTGAGCATGAGTACGTACCCATTTGAGATAAGGATCAAGAGGGATGGAATTCTTGTGCCCCCGTGTCTTGCTATCGACTCTATGTACCATGCCCCAAGCTCGCATGAACCTTTTGCGGTAATCCTGAGCATCATTCTCGTAGTCGAAGATGATTCCTTGAATAAGTGCATCATGAGGACCATCCCTTCTTGCATATCCAAACTGTCATAGTTCTAAACAAGGATTGTAAGTGATTCCTCCCCTAATGCCTAAAATAGGGACATTAGGGAATTCTCCGCATCGATCAATGATGGTATCATTCTCTGAGGATCGAGGACACCAATGAATGCCTAAATATGTAAGAGTCATTAACCTTTGAGACCATCTCAAACCTTGTTAATTCTTCAAGATGGATCAGGGTAGGAGCGAAATAAACCAACTAGCCAAAAGAGGTATGCAGCACAAAAGGGTTTCTCTCCTCTTTATAGTACGAGTATGCAACGAATGTAGGATATCTCCAAGCAGAGTAGGTACTGAATTACGTGACAGGAAAATCTTAACCGTATTCGCGTCTATGAGCTGATCCGGATTAGGAAACAGTACCAACCCATAGATGAGAAGATCTAACACCTTTTCAAAAGCTTGTAAGTCCAGGGTATCCCAGAAATGATGAGCTTTCTCGAACAAGAACTTAGCCAAAAAACCCTTGACACCTCTCCTGGTTTCCCAATTGGCTACTATGTCAGACCGTTGTAAGGACAAAGTTTTAGCAATCTCTTCAGGTTTAGGGTCTCTTTCCATACCATTGAAAGGTACCTCATTAAGGATAGGCACCCCCAACAGCAGATAAAACTCCTCCATAGTAGGCACTAACTGGTAATCCGGAAAAGTGAAGCAGTGATGTAGAGGGTCGGTCAAAGAACTGAAAGAGTACTTTTAACATTTCTTCATCAGGGTTTGAAGTGACCAAGCTGAGGAGCCTACCATGTCTTTCTATGAATGGAGAGCATTCGGGAACCCTTGATGCCAAATCCTTAAGCTGATGAGGTATTTTCACCAAACTGATTTGGATAGTGAATCTGCGGGCGAGAGCCATGTCCTACAAAACAAGATAAAAATAAACTCTAAGAATCCTTGAAATAGTTAGTATGACATGCTAGGTTATGATGTCATGATTATGATCAGATATAGAAGATATAGAAAGCACAAGAAAGTCACACAAAAACCTTAGGTTTAAGGCTTGCATGGATTTTAAGGTGATACCCTCTTGAAGTTGGGTTGGTTCAACTTGTCCTAAATATAGTAACCGGGTTCTAAGGGATCTCAATATCACGGGTCTTTCCCCCAAATCTCATTCCGATAGACAACTGACTTTCCACCAAACATAATTCAAGGGTCGAACCTCAATGAGTGTAGTATCAAGTATCAACCGACTTTGGGTTTACACTAAAGATGGCTATCTCACAACGTCCTAAAAGCCAAGTTGGTCAATTAAGGTGCTAAGGTCAGTTGATGCTTTATGATACCACACAACGGCCCCGTATTCTCCTTGATTACTCAAGGGATACCAGTACACACCAAAGTATCGCATCAACATAGCTACTATTTCAACCGTGTCGATATACCCCTGTGATACGGTGGGAAGAACTGTCTGTTTTTGGAATGCTGGTTTGCGTTTTGCGTTTGTTTTTGCAAAATGTCGCGGTAAGCAAGAGTCGACACCGACTTTTATTTTATCCAACAAGGAAAGGAAAAAAGCACAGAAAAATTCCTTTTTCGAGATATTCCTGAGTACGGGGGGTAGATTATAGAAAGGGAAGGTATTAGAACCCTTTCTATCCGTAGTTATCTACGGGCTCTTAGGTACTTGCTCATCATTTTCAAAATTGTTTTCTTTGTGTTTGTGGGTTTTGAAAAGTTTTTGTTTTAACTTCGATTTAACTCTTGCTTCTGTCTTCAAGAGTGTAATGAAGTGTTTTTGAAAAAAAACTTGTTTGTAAAAGGAGTGTAAGTGTGAAAAAGTTTTGTTTTGGATGAGCAAGTATCTAAGAACTAATTTACCTACTCGAAAAAGGAATCGTTCTATGTTTGTTTCCTTTAGACAATGCTATCCTACTATTAGTGAGTAGGTAGCACCGTCGTTGGAGTTTGAGGGTCAATTTGAAAGAGGGACATACGGTCACTAAACCAATGTTAGATTGTCTTAGCGGTAACCCTAATGTCTTAGATCATTTATTCAAGGCAACAATATCTGAGGCAATCATTTCGAGGCAACTATGATCTTTTAGATAAGAGGACGACCTCTAAAATAACCTATACTCAATGACCGTGTACGAAGGCAACCAAATGGGGTGTAACCTAGGAGTGCGCATGTGCGAGTGTGTTGATTTCAATTATTTTTATCTTTGCACACGTTTAGGGTGATCTAACTATTTTAAAAAATTAAGCATTCATTCTTGTCATGCAAACCCTATTATCAAACATCTAACAGTTGAATATTTGCAAAAATTAAAGGTGCGGAATTTAAACTAAATTATTACAAGGCATCGGGTATTTACATCGCCAAAAACAAACCCTTTGAAATTTAAAAGCGGAAAAATAAATAAATGTCCTAATTAATTATTACAAACCGGGAGCATATACAATAATTGAATAAAGGAAAAATAAAACGCGCGAGAAACTTGAACCGAATGCGAAATTAGGGTTTTGACCCTCTATATTAAAAGAAAATGTTTTTGTTGTTTTTATTTTTAAGAAAAGAAATTAAATCCTAAAATTAAATGCTAAATTAATTATTAAATAAATTAATTAATGAAAAATATTAAATGACATATTTTTGGAGTTTTTGTTATTTTAGGAAAGAAAATAAAATAATTAAATTAACGTTAAAACCTAATTATTCTAATTGATTTTTAATTATTTGCAAAATAAATTAAAGTTACCTAATTAATCAACCTAATTAAATTAATTGATTTATTGATGAAAAATAAATTTTTTGAATTTTTATTGGGTAAAAAAATATTTTTTGGTGATTTTTGATAAAAAAAAGAAAATTATTTATTGGTTAGTAATTAAATAAAATAAAATAAAATAATTAAATGAAATAAACAAAATATAAAAAAAAGAGTGAGATGCGCCTGATTTTTGAGGGTGTGCATAGCAATTATTCTGGCCCATCTGTGAGGTCCATTTGACTTTTTGCAATCCAGCGCTTGTGCATTGACTGACCATTTGATGCACCTTCAATGATGGCCACCAGATCTGGCCATCTGGCGTGTTGGATGGTGAATGTCCATGGTGGATCTCCTGGCTACGCTTGTATTGAATTACATGAAAATAAATATTATAGAGAAAATAGGGGGACCTGGGATTCGAACCCAGGTCCTGAGGGGAATTCCATGCCACGCTTTCCACTACGCCACTTGCTTCTTGTTGTTAATATAATATAAACTAAATATAATATAAGAAAACAAGTGTTAATGGAAAATAAAAAGAAAAAGGCGCGCTCGTTCAAACAAGCCAATGGAGTCCGGCCACGTCTTCGTCCCTGTCATGGCACCGTCGCTAAAAGTCCAAATACCTATACCTATGGACATAGTCCGTTGCTACAAGTCTGTCCACTCTCAAAATCTCGTACATGCCATGTAAATGAATTCTAACACCATGGCTAGACTCGTCTCCTTCTTCGGATCACAACCATACCCATTATTAGGGCCAATTATTCCTGAAAAGAAAAACCCCAAAAACAAATCCGAAACCCTAACAATGGTGGATTTCGTTACATGTTACATAAATGCAATTGGGTAATGTCAAAAGCTTGCAAATGATTTATAGATTAAGAATATACCATCAATTCATGTCAACAATGCCTAAATTTCAAAATACGAATTCAAGAACAGGGGTGTAACGTGAAGGACTTACAGCGCGTGGGAGGGCTTGAAAACGTGTGGTTTTGCTTGCTTTAGGTTCCTGAGATTGCCAGGAAGAGATTGAGACAAGTACCAAGCCTTGCGGACGCCTCTAACCTCTGTTTCGATCTCACACTTTTTGCTTCTTTTTGCAAATTCTGTTCTTGCCCTATGCTTGATCTCCAACCTCGTTTTTGATATGCCTCGCCTCCTTATGTATTGCATAATGCACTAGGGTTGCAAATTCTGTCCAAATCCCTCTCCATCAATGATTTTGATATTGATTTGATTTGTTTCTTTAAAGCTTTCCAAAATTGGCTTATTTTGAATCTTTTTGTACACAATTGCCTTGATACGGGTTTGATTAATCCTAGCTGTGTAATAAGACCTGCAATCATCACCAAATCCTTGGTTTCAATGTTTTTGGATTTTATTTGATTTAAATTAAATTAATTCAAATAAAAATAAAAATAATTAATAAAAATATGATATGGACACATGTCCAAGGCTAAAGCACGTGGGCTATAATGGAAACTCAAAACAAGTGAAAAAGAATGGGCCCATTTGGCAAAATTTGATGTTTTGGGCATAATTGACTTTTGGTAATTTTGCAAAAATGTCCAACTTCAACAATATATAACTTCCTCAATTTTGACTATTTGGAGGTGTTCTTGGACTTTTTAGAAAGCTTGAGATGTCATATAATCAACCCTTTTGGTCTCATATCAATTTGATATTCCATGCTCATGTATGAAGCTTTGACAAAAAAGGTGTTTTGGTTGACTTTTCAAAATGACCTATAATGTCCAAATTCATAACTTCTTGTGAGTGCATATTTTGATCTTGGGAGATGAATATGGATTGTAGGGAATTTCATCCTCTTCAAAATGAGCTTAGGATGGGTCATTTCTCATAAAGTATGAGAAAGTTATGCTTGGTCAAAGTTGAGTTGACTTTTCCTCTAAAACCCTAATTTAGCAACTTTTGAATCTTTATGAATTGTGAGCAATCCTTGATGAATTATGATCAACCCTTGATCAAATGATGAAATATACTTCAGAATGAGGATGTTGACAAAAAATCTTGAAGTTTTACTGTATGTAGGTCACAGTTGACTTTTGCCCTAGCACAGTCGATTTTTGGACCTTTGAGCAATTGACTGAGCAAACTTCCTCTGCAAGGCTTGAAACTTGACATGGATGATCTTGAGAACATAGTAGGACATTGTTGAGCACTTAGGGTCACTTGGAATCAAGGATCTTGATGCAACATGAAACCCTAGTTTGGGGTAGACTGCCTTAGGAGAGAGCTTGTCTGGCCAATCCTTGAGCAACTTTGAGCAACTTGGAGATCTTTCTTGCCATGTTTTGAGAAATATGGGAGGGAAAATTTTAGGGTACAACAGCTTCCCCTGTTTCATCTTCTTAAACCTGAGGATGCAGATTGGCTTTCGTGGCTTTCGTAATCCGAAGGTGGAAGTGGATTGAACACTAGAGTGCCCAGAAATTTGCACTCACATGAAATTATAATTGTCTTATGATACCGGGAATGGGCTTATAGATTCCATTTGTAAGAGTGTCGATCGCATAAGAGATTCCTTAGTGAGAGCTTGTATACCTGTTGTTGAGGAAAATTCCGCTGGGGAATGCTAATCTTTGTTGAGAGAAATAGAATTTTAGGAGCTTCGATCGTCCGTATTCTGCTGGTGAGTCATCTCTGTTGATATTTAGGAACTTTGATCTTCCGTATTCAACTGGGGAATCAACTTTGTTGAGATTTAGGAGCTCGTCCGTAATTCAACTAAGAAGACATCTCTGTCGAGATTTAGGAACTCGTCAGTAATTCAACTGAGGAAAATATCTGTCGAGATTTATGAGCTCGTCCGTAATTCAACAACTTTGCTGAGATTTAGGAACATCGTCCGTAATTCAACTGAAGAAACATCGCTGCTGAGATTTAGGAACTCTTCCGTAATTCAACTGATGAAATATCTATCGAGATTTAGGAACTCGTCCGTAATTCGACTGAGGAAATAATTTCGCTGAGGTTTAGGAATTTGTCCTTAATTCAACTACTTTGCTGAGATTTAGGAGCCTGTCCGTAATTCAACTACTTTGCTGAGATTTAGGAACATCGTACGTAATTCAATTACTTTGCTGAGATTTAGGAACATCGTCCGTAATTCAACTACTTTGTTGAGATTTAGGAGCCTGTTTGTAATTCAACTGAGAAAATCTTCATTGAGATTTAGGAACTTGTCCGTAATTCAAATACTTTGCTGAGATTTAGGAGCCTGCCCGTAATTCAACTGAGAAAATATTCGTTGATATTTAGGAGCTCGTCCGTAATTCAACTGAGGAAATACTTTCGTCGAGATTTAGGAACTTGTCCGTAATTCAACTGAGGTAATATCTCTGTCGAGATTTAGGAGCTCGTCCGTAATTCAACTGAGGTAATATCTTCGCTGAGATTTAGGAAATCATCCGTAATTCAACTAAGCAACCATCTTTGTCGAGATTTAGGAACTCGTCCGTAATTCGACTGAGGAAACATATCTATCTAGATTTAGGAACTTGTCCGTAATTCAATTGAGGAAACATCTCTGTCGAGATTTAGGAGCATCGTCCGTAATTCAACTGAGGAAATAAGTTCGCTGAGATTTAGGAACATCGTCCTTAATTCAACTGGGGTAATATCTTCGTTGAGATTTAGGAGCATCGTCCGTAATTCAACTGAGGAAACAACTTCGCTGAGATTTAGGAGCTCGTCCGTAATTCAACTAAGCAACCATCTTTGTCGAGATTTAGGAACTCGTCTGTAATTCGACTGAGGAAACGTCTTTGTCGAGATTTAGGAATTTTTCATAATTCGACTGAGGTAAAAGCTTCATAGCTTGAATTTTGTGATAATTTAACCGTATCCTTCTGAAAAGATAAATGTTAGTTGTATGTAATGCATGATATGTATCAAGCAATGATGTTCTCAAAATAAATGAAATTATGCTGTATGATGCGTATACATGTCATGATGTATGAAAATGTGATGTTTTTAGCTGGGGAAAATAAATCCCTGATTGCTGTTGGAGAAAAGAAATGAATTCTTCGCTTCCACTGGAGATAGTGTATGACGATAGTTGTAAGAATAAACCTGCAGGAGAGGATAACTTCTTTGGGGAATAAACTGATGAGAGAATGACTCTGTGGGGAAGAGATGCTCTACTTAGGATTCCGTTGATGAATTCAGCTGGGGATGAATTACCGCTGCTGGTGATAATGAAACCTGTTGAGGATTGAATTCCTGTTTTGTGAAAAGAAAGAACTCCGCTGGGGATGACTTTCCAATAGCGACCTTACTGGGTATAACCTTTTAGACTCTACTGGGGACAATCTTCCAGAGTCTACTGGGGACAATTCTTCAAACTCCACTGGGGATAATTTTTATACTCCACTGGGGGGTATTTTGTCTAGTGCTAATGATGGATAAACTATGCTTGGGGAGAATATTACCGATTCATTCACAGTCTATGAGTCTCAGCTGGGGAGAGCTAACACCGCTATCTTTCTCTTACTCTGCGGGGAGTGAATGTTACTGGGACGCATGCTGAGGGTATGAAGATGACTTCATATCAATACTTTTCTCCCCCTGTATCTGTGGGAAAAGGTGCCTGCGGAGGCCTTGTGGATCAAGTGTTATCCCAACCTATGAGGTGCTTGGTGACTGTCGATCGAAATGATAAGTCTTCTTTTGATAGGAAAGTGACAAGATAACGGGACATAGTCGTACACTTTAATCCCTAACTTTTGCCTGGACTGTCTTTTCAGATTTTCAATCCACCGGGATACCCTTTTTTGCCCAAGCCGCCTTCTCAGGTTTTCGACTTGCCGGGTGTACAAATCTTTTTTTGTTTTTATCTCTAATTTTTGCCCGAACCTTTTGGTTCGTCGGGACGCCCTTGTTTTGCCTAGGTGTGTCAACCTAGCGGGTCTTTGTTCATGCACAGTATTTTTTGACTATGTCCATGCTCTCAGGATGTAGGGAGTTATCACTGTCGGTAGTGTTGGGTTGCCACACTACCAGAAGATGTTAGTTTTGATCATACAAGATTCGTTGCTGGAATTCATGTCCAATGCCCCAAGTGATTCAGATAGAGATCTGCCCCTGGCTATTTGGCATCTTTGAGAGATTCCTTAAATCTTGACTTGACTGCCCCAGATGATGGACAATGATCATGTCGTTCCCCTTGGTTGGAAGTGTTTTTTCCACTTGAGGTGATCCTTTTTATTGAGAAGGTTTTTGTTCACTAGATATTCGTCATGCGAATTTCTCTGCTGTTGAGCAAATAGTCATATGCAAACAATGTTATTTTAAGAATGCAAAGCTTATGTCTGTCTTGAAGTTTGAAAATTCATTTTTTAGTAAAACAAGTTTTTTTTTGTTGTAAAAGTGTGATATCAACTCAGGATTTACAGCAAGTCCTACAGGAGTCAGGATACCTTTTGTAACAATATGCTTTCGAACTAACCCATGCTTCAACTAGGACTTTTAAGGGTTATAACGTGGCCTAGTTCACGGTTCAAGAAACAAAGGATAAAGGCTTAAAATTTATTTGTACCCACCCGTTCTTCGTGATGTTCTTCGATCCTAAACTCAGCTAATTATGCATTTTAGATCCTGTTTGAGTCTTCGCTCTAATACTCCAGTGATGGTTCGGATACTGACAATTTATTTTGAATAGGCAGTCATTTTTGTTGAGAGTTTGTAGGACCTCTTTCTTTTTTTTTGATTTTATTATCCCTATTTTTTGCCTGAACTGTTTCTTTTGTGATTACACTCAGCGAGATGCCCCAGTTTTGTAAGTCTCCTTCATAGGTTTTTACTTAATGGGCTTTTATTTCTGAGAGATAATGACTGCTTGTCCTGACGATTATAAGGAACCATCACCATCTTTTATTTTGAAGGACCTCTTTGATGCCATTCATTGGGCACCCGAATTAACTAAGAAAACTACCCTGCCCCAGGTTGTGATTAAGGGTTTTAATTTGTGTGAAAAGAAAAACTCCCGCTTCTTTGGCTCAAAGGGGTTGACTAGGGATTATCTTCCTTATAACTCCACTGTTTAGGATTTGAAACAATGCCTGTACATCGTTAGCGGGGTCTGTTCAAAAGCATACTGTAGATATTTTGATATCATTTTCGTCATCCTCCCTCTAAACTTAGAGTTTTAATCGAGAGTTGAACATCACAAAAAGGAAAGCATTTTAAATATAGTGAATACAAATGGATTGATTCAAAACAGACATATGCAATGCATTGATAAAGTAACAAAGTTTGACATGAATAAATATTCGAGAAAATCAAAAGAAAATTACAAATTGAAAATTCTAATGAACAAAAGCCTCTTTTGTCAGAACTTGTCGCTTCAAATGGTGAGCCTTGGAGGATTGACAGAAACATTCCAGTTGACCATTTTGTGTGTATTCCAATGCTCCACCATCAATCAGGTTTTGAATTTTGTACTTCAACTTCCAACAGTCGTCAGTATCATGCCCCGGACTGTTGGAGTGATATGCACACCTTGCATTAGGATTGTAGTCAGGTGAAGAAGTCTTGGGATTCAGATGAGGTCCTATCAACGTCACCAGGTTCATTCTCAACAGGTGTTGCAAAGCTTGGGACAGCGGCATGTTAAGCTTGGTAAGCTGCTTCTTGGGCCTATCCGGCTTACTCTGATTAACCGGTTGTTTATGGAGAGGTTATTGTTAGACCCGTGAGGTAGTAGCAACTTGGAGAGGTCCATTCTTTACCAAACCAAATCTTTGTCTTCTTGGAGGCTGATCAATGACTTGGTCCCCGGTCTCGACTGTTTGCTTCATACTGTTGTATCTATCTTGATGAAGCTGGTTGATAATGGTTCTCAACTCTTCTTGTTCCCGGGATAAGCCTTGGATAAGAGCCATCTGCCCCATCATCTGGGTTTTCATGGAACCTAACTCAGCTTGCAGTTGTTCCAGTCGTTTGTCCTTATTGTCTTCAAGACTTTTCTTGACCAAGTTCCCGACGAGGAGTGTTTTCAACTCTTCCTGCCCCTTGGATAGGTTTAGGAATACGCCCCTGAACTGAGCTTCTTGAGTATGAAGATCTTGGTTGTCTTATTGGAGAGCCATTGCTGAAATGAACAGCGAGAACATGAGAGACCTGTACTGGGAGACCTGTTATGCAATGATATGTATGATATATGTATGCAATGTTTTCAAGGATCTCGCAGGGTAAACAAGAAACTGTTAGATTTTGAATTTTGCAGCTTTGATTGAAGAAACTTCGTGTCGTCAAGAGTCCTTCTTCAAGAGTCAAGCTCACCATATCGAGTGGGTCATAGCCCCTGACTCAAGTTACCGTGTTTTAATCTCTAGACAACTTTGGCTAGAGGAAAATAAATCCCCTTTGCCCCTTGCTAGATGTTTGATTTACCATAACCTGCATCACAAACCCTTGAGATCCTTGAAATGGTTAAGGAAATGTTATGGTATGATGTTATGATGCGTATGATATGCTTTTAAGCAAAAATGCGAGGTGATGTAAACAAGTAAATCCGAAAAGAAATCAAAGTTATTGGATACAGGCTGTAAACAAAACCTGCACGAAACTCATGTTGTCAGATAACAAAAAATGTGCAAGTAGTTCAAGTTGAGGGCACACAAGTCACACAATAGCCCTTAAATTTCAGGCTGGCATGGAGTTTAGGTGTTACCCTCTTTTAGTTTAGGTTGTTCAACCTGCCCTAGTAATAGTAACCGGGTTCTAGAGGTTCTCAATATCACTGACCATCCTCGATCGGTCATAATTCTAGTTTAGCAACCTTTTCTTGCGGCCGGAATCATCGCGAGAGTATGGTCTCAATGAGTGTAGCATACTGCTATTTTTCTATGGCCAAGTTGGTCAATTATAGGTTCTAAGGTCAGTTGATGCTTAATGACCTATTAGCAGCCCCATACTCTCCTTGTTCCTCCACAAGGGATATCGGTACCAACTAATGCGTCACACCAACGTAGCTACTGCTTCAACCGTATCGGTCTACGCCGTACAGTTCCCTCACAGTCTATTGCTACTTACCTAAAAGGTATCCCCCAGATCCGGGTTAGGATCTATAGTAACTCCGATACAAAGCCCACAAAATAAAGCAAACAAATCAAACAATTGAAAACAATATGATGAACTATTCCTAAGGTACACCCCACTTATTAAGTCCCCAGCAGAGTCGCCAGTTCTGTGATACGATGGGAAGAACTGACTGTTTTTGGAATGCTGGTTTGCATTTTGTGTTTGTTTTCACAAAATGTCGCGGTAAGCAAGAGTCACCACCGACTTTTATTTTATCCAACAAGGAAAGGAAAAAAGCACAGAAAAATTCCTTTTTCGAGATATTCCTGAGTACGGGGGGTAGATTATAGAAAGGGAAGGTATTAGCACCCTTTCTATCCGTAGTTATCTACAGGCTCTTAGGTACTTGCTCATCATTTTCAAAATTGTTTTCTTTGTGTTTGTGGGTTTTGAAAAGTTTTTGTTTTAACTTCGATTTAACTCTTGCTTCTGTCTTCAACAGTGTAATGAAGTGTTTTTGAAAAAAAACTTGTTTGTAAAAGGAGTGTAAGTGTGAAAAAGTTTTGTTTTGGATGAGCAAGTATCTAAGAACTAATCTACCTACTCGAAAAAGGAATTGTTCTATGTTTGTTTCCTTTAGACAATGCTATCCTACTATTAGTGAGTAGGTAGCACCGTCGCTGGAGTTTGAGGGTCAATTCGAAAGAGGGACATACGGTCACTAAAGCAATGTTAGATTGTCTTAGTGGTAACCCTAATGTCTTAGATCATTTATTCGAGGCAACAATATCCGAGGCAATCATTTCCAGGCAACTATGATCTTTTAGACAACAGGGCGACCTCTAAAATAACCTATACTCAATGACCGTGTACGAAGGCAACCAAGTGGGGTGTACCCTAGGAGTGCGCATGAGCGAGTGTGTTGATTTCAGTTATTTTTATCTTTGCACATGTTTAGGGTGATCTAACTGTTTTAAAAAATTAGGCATTCATTCTTGTCATGCAAACCCTATTATCAAACATCGAACGGTTGAATATTTGCAGAAATTAAAGGTGCGGAATTTAAACTAAATTATTACAAGGCGTCAGGTATTTACATCGCCAAAAACAAACCCTTTGAAATTTAAAAGCGGAAAAATAAATAAATGTCCTAATTAATTATTACAAACCGGGAGCAGATACAATAATTGAATAAAGGAAAAATAAAACGCGCGAGAAACTTGAACCGAATGCGAAATTAGGGTTTTGACCCTCTTAATTAAAAGAAAATGTTTTTGTTGTTTTTATTTTTAAGAAAAGAAATTAAATCCTAAAATTAAATGCTAAATAATTATTAAATAAATAAATTAATGAAAAATATTAAATGACATATTTTTGGTGTTTTTTTTTTTATTTTAGGAAAGAAAATAAAATAATTAAATTAACGTTAAAACCTAATTATTCTAATTGATTTTTAATTATTTGCAAAATAAATTAAAGTTACCTAATTAATCAACCTAATTAAATTAATTGATTTATTGATGAAAAATAAATTTCTGAATTTTTATTGGGTAAAAAAATATTTTTTGGTGATTTTTGATAAAAAAGAAAATTGTTTATTGGTTAATAATTAAATTAAATAAAATAAAATAATTAAATGAAATAAACAAAATATAAAAAAAGGAGTGAGATGGGCCTGATTTTTGAGGGTGTGCATATTAATTATTCTGGCCCATTTGTGAGTCTGTTTGACTTTTTGCAATCCAGCGCGTGTGCATTGACTGACCCTCTGATGCACCTTCAATGATGGTCACCAGATCTAGAAATCTGGCCATCTGGCGTGTTGGATGGTGAATGTCCATGGTGGATCTTATGGCCACGCTTGTACTGAATTACCTGAAAACAAATATTATAGAGAAAATAGGGGGACCTGGGATTCGAACCCAGGTCCTTAGGGGAATTCCATGCCACGCTTGCCACTACGCCACTTGCTTCTTGTTGTTAATATAATATAAACTAAATATAATATAAGAAAACAAGTGTTAATGGAAAATAAAAAGAAAAATGTGCGCTCGTTCAAACAAGCCAATGGAGTCCGGCCACGTCTTCGTCCCTGTCATGGCACCGTCGCTAAAAGTCCAAATACGTATACCTACGGACAGAGTCCGTTGCTACAGGTCTGTCCACTCTCAAAATCTCGTACATGCCATGTAAATGAATTCTAACACCATGGATAGACTCGTCTCCTTCTTCGGATCACAACCATACCCATTATTAGGGCCAATTATTCCTGAAAAGAAAAACCCCAAAAAAAATTCGAAACCCTAACAATGGTGGATTTCGTTACAGGTTATATAAATGCAATTGGGTAATGTCAAAAGCTTGCAAATGATTTGTAGATTAAGAATATGCCATCTATTCATGTCAACAATGCCTAAATTTCAAAATACAAATTCAAGAACATGGGTGTAACGTGAAGGACTTACAGCGCGTGGGAGGGCTTGAAAACGTGTGGTTTTGCTTGCTTTAGGTTCCTGCGATTGCCAGGAAGAGATTAAGATAAGTACCAAGCCTTGAGGACGCCTCTAACCTCTGTTTCGATCTCACACTTTTTGCTTCTTTTTGGAAATTCTGTTCTTGCCCTATGCTTGATCTCCAACCTCGTTTTTGATATGCCTCGCCTCCTTATGTATTGCACAATGCATTAGGGTTGCAAATTCTGTCCAAATCCCTCCCCATCAATGATTTTGATATTGATTTGATTTGCTTCTTTAAGGCTTTCCAAAGGCTTATTTTGAATCTTTTTGTACACAATTGCCTTGATACGAGTTTGATTAGTCCTAGCTGTGTAATAAGACCTGCAATCATCACCAAATCCTTGGTTTCAATGTTTTTGGATTTAATTTGATTTAATTTGATTTAGATCAAATTAATTCAAATAAAAATAAAAATAATTAATAAAAATATGATATGGACACATGGCCAAGGCTAAAGCACGTGGGCTATAATGCCAACTCAAAACAAGTGAAAAAGAATGGGCCCATTTGGCAAAATTTGAAGTTTTTGGCATAGTTGACTTTTGGTAATTTTACAAAAAAATCCAACTTCAACAATGCATAATGTTGTACCCCAAAATTTCCCCTCCCATATTCTCCAAGAAATTGCCAAGTCAAGCTTCAAAATTCCCCAAGGGTTGCACAGTGCAAGAGCCTCCTGAACAGTCAAAATTAGGGTTTTTATTCTGATCAAGAAAATGAAGTTTCCAAAGGTCCAATCAAGTCTCACATGCCTACAAATATGGTCAAGCATCTTCATATCAAGTTTCAAGACATTCAGCTCAAAATTGCACAGTCAAAACCCTAAATTGCACTACAGTCAACTGCAGGGGCAAAATGGTCATTTGACAGTCAAAAGTTCAAATTTTTGGTCAACATATCATTTTGAAGCCACAAACATCATTTGATCAATGCTTGATCATGATTCCCCAAGTTTGGCTCAAACAATCATCAAAATGCAAAAGTTTCCTTATTTGGACAGCTGAAAAGTCAACTGTAAATTGACCAGGGCATAAATTTCACATGGATTATCAGAAAAATTCCATCCAAAGCTCATTTTGAAGAGAAAGACATTTCCTACAACTCATCTTCATACTTCAAGTCCAAGAAATGCTCTCACAAAAAGTTATCAATTTCAACATTATAGGTCATTTTCAAAAGTCAACAAAAAGGGACATAGACATGATTGGTGAGATTAAACCTACGGCATCCAATGGACATCGCTTCATCCTAGTGGAGATTGATTATTTTACGAAGTGGGTCGAAGCAGCATCCTATGCTACGGTAACCAAGACTGTTGTGGCACGGTTCATTCGACATAATCTGATCTGTCGATACGGTGTCCCAGAGAGAATTATTACAGACAACGGTACCAATCTGGATAACAAGATGATCGCTGAGCTCTGCGAGCAGTTCAAGATACAGCACCACAATTCTTCTCCTTACAGACCGAAGATGAATGGGGCTGTAGAAGCAGCAAATAAGAACATCAAGAAAATCGTGCAGAAGATGACAGTGACTTATAAAGATTGGCACGAGATGTTACCGTTCGCTCTACATGGGTATCGTACCTCAGCTAGGACGTCAACCGGGGCAACTCCTTTCTCTCTGGTTTATGGTATGGAGGCAGTCTTACCGATCGAAGTGCAAATACCCTCTCTCCGGATAATGAAGGATGCAAATCTGAACGAAGATGATTGGATCCAGACACGACTTGATCAGCTCAATCTCATTGATGAAAAGAGACTTGCTGCTATCTGTCATGGTCAGACGTATCAGAAACGGATGATCAGGACATTTAACAAAAAGGTCAGACCACAGGAATATCAAGTTGGGGATCTGGTAATCAAGCGAATCATCCTTCCTCAGAGTCATCCAAGGGGCAAATGGACCCCTACATACGAAGGGCCATTTGTGGTTAAACGCGTGTTCTCAGGAGGAGCCATGATTCTAACCAATATGGATGGTGACGACCTTCCTCATCCCGCCAATGCAGACATAGTAAAAATATACTACGCATAAAAAAGGACCCGCTAGGCTGACATGCCTAGGCAAAAATTAGGGCTTCCCGTCGAACAAAAAGGGTTCGGGCAAAATGAAGGGATGAAATAAAAAAATCTGTACACCCGGCAAGTCGAAAACCTGAAAAGGCGGCTTGGGCAAAAATGGGTATCCCGGTGGACTGAAAACCCGAAAGGGCGGTCCAGGCAAAAGTTAGGGATAAAAGCGTAATACTATGTCTCATTGATCACTTTGCATCCAGAATCCGGTATCTGCATCAAGTTCAGACGGCATTGATCAGTCAGCTTCACCTTCAACCAAGGTCATCAAGTGATGAGACGCTCGGAGTTATAAAGGCAATAGCAGAGTTGAAACCCAGTGGATCATTCATTTCACACAGCTGTTTTATTTGTATAAACTCTTCTGTTCGGCGGCGTCCTCTTACTAGGACGTCAGCCTCTTGTACACAAAACGCCTATTTTCAGGCCATTCAAAATCAATACAAATATACTTTTCAGTTAAACGTGCCAACTATTTTTCTTTTCCTGTTTTGTT
This sequence comes from Vicia faba, assembly GCA_948472305.1. Lineage (NCBI taxonomy): Eukaryota > Viridiplantae > Streptophyta > Magnoliopsida > Fabales > Fabaceae > Vicia > Vicia faba. The sequence goes on along the minus strand of OX451740.1, from coordinate 748,622,667 downwards.
TTGCGAAGAACGTCCAAGGTTCAATTTGTGATATATGCATTGACAATAATTTGCTAACTCATGAATATTTGCATACGAAACTAAGGATTAATTACAGGTGACACTAGAAACAGGGGCAATAAAGAGCTGTCTAAGCAATCTAATTGTTCTGTCCTCCAAGGTACCAAGGTAGGTTCAGCTAAAGAACATGACCAGTACATCTTAATTCCCCAGAGAATAAGTCAGCAGTCAGTACATTCTTCTCCAAGCAGAGTTCTCAAATCTCAAAGAAGTTGGGTATCCTCCAGCAGATCTCAACACTCCCCAGCAGTACAGGTATCCTTAACAAGCATCCCCGGCGATCTTGGTCTAAAGATTGTTCCCCGGCGGCCTATCAACACTCAAAGGAATCACTTCCCCAATACAGCTCAAAACTTCCCCAAGAGAGTCCAATCCAGTCCCCCAGGAAAGTTGGAATCCATTTCTCCCCCAAGCAGTAAGCTTATCCCCAGTAAATTCTGGAAGCTTATCCTCGCGGAGCACGAATGCGTCACCCGGCTTTATTCAAAGAGTTATTTCCTTAACGGGATATAACTGGGTTATCCTTAGCCAAAAGCCACGGAAAGGTCGTTGTCAACATAGTTCTTTCTTATCCCCAGCGAAGTCCATTAACACTTCCATACAACAAAGATATCCCCAGCAAGTTACTACTAACAACTCCAGCAAAGTATCTCTCTCCCCACAGAGTATCGCTCCCCAGCATGGTCGCTAGAGTACTTTTCTCCCCGCAGAATCTTCCATTCGCCAAGTTTATTCCCCAACGGAGTTATCTTCTCCCATCGGTATTCTTGCAGCTATCATCCCCAGCGGAAGCGAAATCTATTCTTCAACATCAGCCCAGGAGTGACTTCCCGGCACCCGTCAAGGATTTACTTTCCTAGACGAAAACACATTCATAAAATATCGCATACATCATTATAGCATGCATATACGCATCATATCTCACGAATCTCATTTATATTGAGAACATCATGGCTTGATCCATATCATGCATTGCATATGACTGACTTTTACCTTTCAGGAAGGATGCAGTTAAATTCTCAATCATATTTCAAGACCTAGACCGGTTCAGTTAATCGACTCTAAAGATTTCTTATCCAGTCCAAGGCCTTCTCTAGTCCAGTTAAACCGACTCCCAACAGGTTAATTTCCTATGGTCCTCTCCCCGACGGTGCGTGAGATGTAATTCCCTTTCAGGTTATGATTTCCTATGGTCCTCTCCCCGACGGTGCGTGAGATGTAATTCCCTATCAGGTTATGATTTCCTATGGTCCTCTCCCCGACGGTGCGTGAGATGTAATTCCCTTTCAGGTTATGATTTCCTATGGTCCTCTCCCCGATGGTGCGTGAGATGTAATTCCCTTTCAGGTTATGATTTCCTATGGTTCTCTCCCCTACGGTGCGTGAGATGTAATTCCCTTTCAGGTTATGATTTCCTATGGTTCTCTCCCCGAAGGTGCGTGAGATGTAATTCCCTTTCAGGTTATGATTTCCTATGGTCCTCTCCCCGACGGTGCGTGAGATGTAATTCCCTTTCAGGTTATGATTTCCTATGGTCCTCTCCCCGATGGTGCGTGAGATGTAATTCCCTTTCAGGTTATGATTTCCTATGGTCCTCTCCCCGATGGTGCGTGAGATGTAATTCCCTTTCAGGTTATGATTTCCTATGGTCCTCTCCCCGACGGTGCGTGAGATGTAATTCCCTTTCAGGTTATGATTTCCTATGGTTCTCTCCCCGACGGTGCGTGAGATGTAATTCCCTTTCAGGTTATGATTTCCTATGGTTCTCTCCCCGACGGTGCGTGAGATGTAATTCCCTTTCAGGTTATGATTTCCTATGGTCCTCTCCCCAACGGTGCGTGAGATGTAATTCCCTTTCAGGTTATGATTTCCTATGGTCCTCTCCCCGACGGTGCGTGAGATGTAATTCCCTTTCAGGTTATGATTTCCTATGGTCCTCTCCCCGACGGTGCGTGAGATGTAATTCCCTTTCAGGTTATGATTTCCTATGGTCCTCTCCTCGACGGCGCGTGAGATGTAATTCCCTTTCATATTATAATTTCCTTTGGTTCTCTTCCCGATACTGCGAAGATGGTAATTCCCACCAAGATTTTCTCGACGAGCGTTGTTAAAATTGAAATCACCCAAGGTTCTCTTACCGTTCATGCTAAGGTAGTAACCATCCCTGGTTCATTCATCATCTGTTGAAGCTCCAGATTCAGCTCCTGTAACCAGTCAGGACACATCTATACTAAGCATCTGAAAATCAGCTCCTGCAATATGTCAGGTACTCATTTTTTTGTTTTGCAGGTACGCAAGTTCTCGCTAAGGAATCTCTTACGCGATCAACATCCAGATGGCATCTATAAGCCCATCATCCTATTCATCAACCTCTAAATGGCATCTGTAAGCCCATTTCCACCATCACTGCTATTATGTGAGCGCAAATTTCTGGGCACTCTAGTGTTCAATCATCTTCTACCCTCGGATTACGAAAGGCACATCAGCCAATCTGCATCCTCAGGTCTAAGAAGATTGAACAGGGGCAACTGTTGTACCCCAAAATTTGCCCTCCCATATTCTCCAAGAAATTGCCAAGTCAAGCTTCAAAATTCCCCAAGGGTTGCACAGTGCAAGAGCCTCCTGAACAGTCAAAATTAGGGTTTTTATTCTGATCAAGAAAATGAAGTTTCCAAAGGTCCAATCAAGTCTCACATGCCTACAAATATGGTCAAGCATCTTCATATCAAGTTTCAAGACATTCAGCTCAAAATTGCACAGTCAAAACCCTAAATTGCACTACAGTCAACTGCAGGGGCAAAATGGTCATTTGACAGTCAAAAGTTCAAATTTTTGGTCAACATATCATTTTGACGCCACAAACATCATTTGATCAATGCTTGATCATGATTCCCCAAGTTTGGCTCAAAAAATCATCAAAATGCAAAAGTTTCCTTATTTGGACAGCTGAAAAGTCAACTGTAAATTGACCAGGGCATAACTTTCACATGGATTATCAGAAAAATTCCATCCAAAGCTCATTTTGAAGAGAAAGACATTTCCTACAACCCATCTTCATACTTCAAGTCCAAGAAATGCTCTCACAAAAAGTTATCAATTTCAACATTATAGGTCATTTTCAAAAGTCAACAAAAAGGGACTTTAAGTCAAAGGCCATAACTTGAGATTGGTAAATCAAAATGATATGGTACCAAAGACATTGGTTAGAGGACTCTAAGACCTTTCCAAAATGTCCAAGAACATGAGCAAAGCTTAAAAATTGAGCAAGTTATGCCTTGTGGAAGTTGGGAAATTTTTGGATATTTTGAAAAGTCAACATTGATTCAAATGACCTGAAATTGCTAATGGGCCCATTTTTCTTCCACAATTCATCATTCCAAGCATGTGCACGACCACTTGGCCCAAAGGGAAGTATTTCTTCATTTTTTATTTATTTATTTGAATTTTTATTTATAATAATTCATTTAAATCAATTAAATATATGAAAAATATTTAACTTAACCTAACAAATCTTTTTGCACATGTAATCTACTCAATAATTCCTGCATAATTCAATATGGAAAGATTTGGATTGATTGGATCATGATTGGTACAAAAATGCATGGAAAAGATTGAAAAAACAATGCTTGAAAATCAAATCTTCAAAGCCATGAATACAAAAGATCTTGATCAATTTTCTTGACCTAATTGGTTCATTACATAAGCCTGAATATAAACCTAATGCCATTACCCACGCAGCGGCTTAGAAGTCTGAAATACAAAACTTGAAATTTGTCAAAAAACTCCATAACTGAAAATAGACTTGCAGGACAATTCAAGCCTCCAAACTTGTTCTATTAGCTTGCCAGGGTTGTCCAGAAGCGATTGCAATCAAAAACATTCATCAAAACGCCCGGAATTGGTACAATGGAGTCCAACTGTTTCAAATAAAATTCATAATCGTACATCTCAATTCATGCATTTTTTGCAAGTTTTAATATGTGATTTACATTCCTTATGCTATTCTGAAGCTAACCCATGTGTTTGATTGAATTTTTATGCATTATACACGATTATGCCATGATTGTTTTCTAGGGTTTACAGGGCTTGGAATTAGGGATTTTAAATTAAAGAAAAATTGGCCTTCAAGACCTACACTATTAGAATCAGCGCGTCTGGACGATCTTAAACCCACCCTCGCGCTCAATTTATGAGCATCACAGGGCCATTCGCTATTTTCTTGTATCATACCTATGGCAACGTTTACAAAACCGTTGCTAGTTTGTTCTTGTTTCAGGGAAAAATAAAACACAACGAAGAAGAAGGGTACGTGGCCAGCCATGACTGGATGCTTTGAATCTTGGCGCGCGCTTTTCTGATTTAGGCCACTAGCGTTCGTTTTGTCTTATAATAATTCTCATGCATATAATATACAAAGTAAACAATTGGTTCAGTGGCAAGGCACATACGCTGGCAACATCCATGACCTGGGTTCGAGCCCCAGGTCTTCGTTACTTCCATATTATTTTTCAATAAAGATTCATATGCAGTTTCAATAACAAAGACCACCATACACTTCCAAGATCCAGTCGTCCACGCGTCCAATGGAATCAAATCAAAGGCTCAGATCTAAGGCACATGGTAGTCCCAGTCAACGCGCCAGCATACTCCCTGGAGAAAGTCAAACGGATCAAGGATGATGGGCCTGAATTATTTGGATTATACCTCCATGTTGGGGACTACAACCCCCCTAGGTTTGCCATAATATTTTTTATTTTTATTTTCTACTTGCTTTTAATTATTATTTGTTTAATTAATTTATTATTTTCACAAAATATAAAAAACCATAAAAATCAGAAAAGGTCAAAAATTAAATATATTTAATTAGTTAGTATTTTGTAAATAAATTCCTAAATTATTTAGTTTTAAATTAGGGTTTAAATTAATATTTTCATAATAAAATCTAAAAAACATAGAATTAGGTTTAATTAATATTTAATATTATTTACTTTATTTATTTTTATAATTAAACTTGTATATAAAAATTAGGGTTAATTTAGGTTAAAATTCAATGTTTTCTTAATAAATTAAAAATAAAATAGAATTAGGGTTAGCATTTAATTTCAATTAATTCCTTTTTTTTTAAATCCTAAAATACTAAAAAATACCAAAAAACAAGTTCTTTCTTTTTTAATTAACTCCCTCATTAATTTAATTTTTGCAAAAGGGTCCAACGCCCTCGTTTTAATTCTTATTAATTCGCATATTATTTTATTCCGTGTTCAAATATTTATGTATCTCTCCCGAAGCCATGTAATTAATTTCTTGCACTTTTAATTCTTTATTTACTTTATTTATTTATTTTCTGTCAAATCGGGTCCTGGTTTAATTTTGGCGATGTGGACCCGCGCCGTTTGTAATAGCTTAGAATTTACTTTCCCGCAAATATTTTAACTGTTAAGTAATGGCATGAAAGAATGTATGGACAAAAATAAAAACAAGCGTAGAACACCAATAACATGACAAAAGACAAAAATATCTGAAAATGACGCACAAATCGCACACACCACCCCTAGGGTACGCCTCACTGTTGCCTTGCCTCGAAAGGTGATCGTCGAGTAGAGGATGTCTTAGTAAGTCCTCATGATCCGGGAACCTGGAATGAGGGTAGCTTCTAAGGTGTCTTCCTATTGCTCTGGTGATCACCATGTCCCGAACCTTCGAATTGACCCGAACACCTCCAACGGTGGTGCTACCTACCTCTCAATGGTGGGATGGCACTACCTTAAGGACATTTACACAGCCTAATTCCTTAGGGTAGGTAGATGACTCGTAGATACTTGCTCTAATCCAAAACAAATCAAAAATACTTTTCACACCGACACCTTTTCAAAAAGCTTTCGAAAGCAAATTTTTTCAAACACTCTTGAGGACCGATACAAGAGTCGAACTGGAATTTTCAAAGAAACTTTTTAAAACCCACAGTTGAAAAGCAAACAAACCATTTTTGAAAACACAATGAGCAAGTATCTAAGAGCCCATGGATAACCATGGATAGAAAGGGTGCTAACACCTTCCCTTTCTATAATCTACCTCCCGAACCGAGAGCAATCTCTTTAAGGAATTTTTCTGTGCTTTTGTCCTTTCCATTTGGAGAAAATAAAAGACGGTGGAGACTCTTGCTTCCGCGACATTTCGCGAACCAGCTTTAAACAGTCAGTTCCAGATCCACCGATCACAGAACTGGCGACTCTGCTGGGGACTTCTTATAAAGTGAGGTGTACCTTAGGACTAAGATCACTGTGTTTTCAATTGTATTGACTTGCTTGCTTTATTATTGTGGGACTGTCTTGGGAGTTCTATAGATCCTAACCCGGATCTGGGGGATACCTTCTTAGAAAGTAGCAACAAGGCTGTGAGGGAACTGTGCGGGGTATACCGACATGGTTGAAACAGTCTGCTACGTTGATGTGGCACTTTGGTGTGTACCGGTAACCCTTGAGTTCAGTCAAGGAGAGTACGGGGCCTCCGCGTGGTGTCGTGAAGCATCATCAGACCTTAGGAACCTTAATTGAACTATCTTGGCCTCTTTAGGGTAGTGAGATAACTGACTTTGGTGCAGTCCGAGGTTGGTTGATACTCGATACTACGCTCAATTGAGGGTTGCTTTCCTGGAATATTTCGGTCGCCAGTTCAGTGGCTAAATCGAAACGATGAACAATGAAAGCAATCTAGTGATATTGGGACCCTTAGAACCCGGTTACTTTGATAGGACAGGTTGAACCCACCAACTTCAAGAGGGTACTACCCAGACCCCATGCTGGCCTTAAACCTTAAGGGTTTGTCTTGTGTGCCTTGTGTGCCTTACATGTTTGTCTTTGTAAATATTTGTGGTGTGTTTAATCATAGCATCATGACATCATCCAGCATCATATGCATCGACTAACCATTTCAGGGGTTCGAATTTTCATCTTTGTTCTTGTTTTGTAGGACATGGAAACTGTTCGTAGAAAGACAATTCAAGTCAGTCTTGTAAGGATCCCTCCTCAACTTAAGGAGCTTATATCCAGGATTCCCGAGAACTCTTCGTTCAGTGAAATACATGGAAGTCTCATCAGCTTGGTCAATACCAATATTGAGGAAGATATGATCAAGGTCCTGTTCCAATTCTTTGACCCTCTGCATCACTGTTTCACCTTCTTGGATTATCAGTTGGTACCTACATTGGAGGAGTTCTCCCGGCTCCTGAAGATCCCTATCCTTGATCAACTACCCTACAGCGGTACAGAAAAGGAACCCAAGCTTGAAGAGATTGCTAAAGCCTTGCACCTGCAGTCATCTGACCTTAAGGGACATTGGGAAGTTAGAAGTGGTATCAAAGGGTTCTTAGCCAGGTTTCTGTTTGAAAAGGCCCATGAATGTTGGAACTCCCTTGACTTGCAAGCTTTTGAAGAGGTTGTGGCCCTCCTTGTCTATGGTTTGGTGTTGTTCCCTAACCCAGATCAGCTTATTGATATCAGTGCTGTCCAGATCTTCATGTCCAGGAATCCTATACCTACGTTGCTGGGGGACATCCTTCACTCATGTTACACTCGAACCATGAGAAAAATAGGTGTCCTTATGTGTTGCACTCCTCTCCTGGGAAGGTGGTTTATTTCGCACCTTCCACAATCAGTCCTGAAGAATGAGCGGGGTTTGAGATGGTCACAATGGTTGATGACTCTTACACATGCGGATATACATTGGTGCCCTAGGTCCAGAGAAGATGTCACTATCATTGATCATTGCGGGGAGTACCCTAATGTTCCTTTACTTGGAATCAGAGGAGGTATTACTTACAGCCCATGCCTGGCTTGGAGACAGTTTGGTTATGCTCGGAGGGATGGTCCTCATGACATGTTAATTCCTGACATAGTTTTTGACTTCGACAACGATACTCAAGGACTTCGCCAGAGATTTATCAGAGCCTGGAGGATGCCAAGTAGGATAGACAGCAAGACACTGGGGCACAGGAACTCCATACCGTTGGAACCTTATCTCAAGTGGGTACGAGCCCGCTCCCAGAAGTTAGTAATGCCTTATCCCCATATGCTCCCTGTGATCAAAGAACCAGTCTTGGAAGGAGAAGTGTCCTGCATTATTCAGCACCCTGATATGCCCACATCCTGGGAAGAGATGCAGAAGAGCTGGATCCAGCTTAAGGAAGAACGGAATTCTCTTGAGACCAGTCTACATGCCAGTGAAAAGAAGGTCTTGGAGCTCACCCGCCTGTTGCATGAGGAGAGGAATCTCAACACTTACATAGCTCCAAAGAGGATGCATAGCATATTTTGGGATTGATTTGATTTTTGTATTATTTTGCCCATGAGGCTTTGATGTACTAAACAGTTATTTCCTTAATGATAACGTGTGTTCTTTTTTGTCTACAACAAAGTTGAATTTTCGAACCCTTGAATGCATTGCATAAACACATCTCATTCATCATGTGCATAGCAGGTTTTCCCCTTTTCAGGTTGCTTACAATTCTTCACTGTTTATTTCAGCATCATGAATCCTGACTCTGCATCAACTGAGACATCCATCAAGGCTCTTCAGGTGCAGAATGCACAGTTTCAGGAATTAATCAAGGGTTTGGCTCAAGGCCAAGAAGAGCTGAAGGCTATGCTCCTGAAGAAGGAGAAGAAGAAGAAGAGAAGAACTGTTCTGTTCAACTCGGGCCGAAGGTTTGGAAATGCTCTGCAGCAGGAAAAGGCTGGTTCTTCTGTTGGCAAGAGTGCTCCTCAGACAGAAGCAAGGGTTCCTAGTCCGGTAGTCTCCGACAACGAGACTGATTTTGATGAAGAGCAATATCCTCCGGCAGAAGACCGTTACAAGCAGTTGGAGGACAGGTTGAAGGCTATGGAAGTACAACAAGTACCTGGGCTAGATTTCGGAGATCTGGGTTTTTCTACTGGTGTGATTATTCCCTAAAAGTTCAAAGCACCATCCTTCTCTAAGTATGACGGGGCGTCTTGTCCCAAGCTACATCTCAGGTCCTATGTTCGGAAAATTCAACCGTACTCTGCGGATAAGAATTTGTGGATCCACTTCTTCCAGGAGAGTCTTTCAGGGACTCATCTCGAATGGTTCTATCAGCTGGATGGGACCAAGGTTCGTAACTGGGAGGAGTTGGCTACTGCTTTCTATAAGCAGTATCAATATAATGCCGACCTTGCCCCTACACGTACCCAACTCCAGGGTATGTCGTTAGGTTCAAGTGAAGGTTTTAAGGAGTACGCTCAGAAGTGGAGAGACCTGGCTGGCAGGATGCAGCCACCGTTGACTGATCGGGAGTTGGTAGACATGTTCTTGGGGACCCTATCTGGGCCATTTTTCAACCATCTCATTGGGAATTCGTCTGCAGGGTTCACTGATCTAATTCTGACTGGAGAGAGAATTGAGGCTGGGTTAAAGTCTGGTAAGATTCCGAAGGGTGCATCGTCTAGTTCTGAGAAGAAACCCTTCAAGAAGGAGGCTAGTGCCGTGTATGGTTCCAAGAGATCAGAGAGACCTGAGCGCCGCCAATCTGTCAGTGCGGTAATGATTGCTAAGCCTGCTGCCGCCCCCCGGCCAAACAATCCTCAAAGGGCTGAAAGACCCCGGAGAGAGTTCACCCGCTTGAGTATGACCTTGTCGCAGATCTTGCCACAGTTACTCTCAACCAACCTAGTGACTATCAGAGAAGCTCCGAAGTTCCCAAATACTGCATCTCCTAAGTACAACCCGAATGCTCGTTGTGCTTACCATTCAGATAGCCCGGGGCATTCTACTGACGACTGTTGGGCATTAAGGAGCAAGCTGCAGGATCTTATTGACGCCAAGGAGGTACAATTTGAGGCATCTGAGAAGCCCAATGTAGTGACAGCTCCCCTGCCTGCTCATGGAGTAAATGCTATTGGGGACGAAGGCGAAGTGGATGAAGCTGAGTTTGATAGCTGGATCTACCCGGCAACCGACAGTGGACTTAATAATTGGAGTGCAAAGGACAACCTATCTGTTTCTCTTGTTACTAAGTAATAAATTCCTATGTTTTTGGTATCTGTAATAAACAATAATAAACTCTTTGGCCCGGTGTCTTACCCGAGGCACCGTGGTGTCATTTGTGAGGGCATATAAATTGTCATTTCATATATCATGAATGAAAATCTTGGACGTTTTCTCGCATTGCAAATCTTATGCTCCTTTTCTGTCTTTCTTTCCTTTACATATTTTTCAAAACAACTGTATTTACACACACACTCACTCATACAGGTTTCAATCCACTATGGATCTCACTGATAACAACTCTGCTACTGCCAATTATGACTTCGAAAATCCGATCAACTTAGCCGAAGACGAAGGTGAAGATGATTACGAAGTGCCTGGCGAGCTTGCAAGACTGTTGCTTCAGGAAGAGAGGGCAATTCAACCCCATGAAGAGCCAGTGGAAACAATAAACTTGGGTACTGAGGCAGACAGGAAAGAGGTAAAGATTGGTGCCAACCTAGAGCTCAGCGTGAAGCAACGGTTGACCCAGATGCTACATGATTATATGGAGATCTTTGCCTGGTCCTACGAAGACATGCCCGGGTTGGATACCGATATTGTGGTCCATCACTTGCCAACTAAGGAAGATTGCCCTCCGGTTAAGCAAAAGGTCCGTCGGATGCGTCCAGAGATGTCCGAGAAGATCAAGGCCGAGGTTATGAAACAGTTTGACGCCGGGTTTCTTGCAGTGACTTCTTACCCTCAGTGGGTTGCTAATATGGTGCCGGTACCTAAGAAGGACGGTAAGGTCAGAATGTGTGTTGATTACAGGGATCTGAACAGGGCCAGTCCCAAGGATGACTTCCCCTTACCACACATTGATGTCCTCGTGGATAATACAGCTCAGCATAAGGTGTTCTCTTTCATGGATGGTTTTTCAGGTTACAATCAGATCAAGATGGCACCTGAAGACATGGAAAAGACTACATTTGTTACTCAGTGGGGCACCTTCTGTTACAAGGTTATGCCATTCGGATTAAAGAACGTTGGGGCAACCTACCAACGAGCCATGGTCGCTTTATTTCATGACATGATCCATCATGAGATAGAGGTGTATGTTGACGACATGATCGCAAGGTCCCAGACTGAGAAAGAGCACCTAGATCATCTGCAGAAGTTGTTTGACCGGCTGAAACTGTACAAGCTAAGATTGAACCCGAACAAGTGCACCTTCGGGGTAAGATCTGGGAAGTTGCTAGGCTTTGTGGTAAGTGACAAGGGTATTCAAGTGGACCCTGCTAAGGTCAAAGCTATTCAAGAGATGCCAGTTCCCAGGACAGAGAAAGAGGTCAGAGGCTTTTTAGGACGCCTGAATTACATTGCTCGCTTCATCTCACACCTGACTGCTACCTGTGAGCCAATCTTCAAGCTGCTGAAGAAAGATCAGGTAGTACGTTGGAACGATGAATGTCAGGCTGCTTTTGACAGAATCAAAGAGTATCTCCAAGAACCACCTATCCTTATGCCACCGGTTGAGGGGAGACCTCTGATACTATATCTAACAGTGCTTGACAACTCAATGGGGTGTGTGCTGGGGCAGCATGACGAGTCTGGCCGAAAAGAGCACGCCATTTATTACCTTAGCAAAAAGTTTACCGACTGTGAGACCTGATACTCACTGCTTGAGAAAACTTGCTGCGCTTTGGTATGGGCTGCTCGCCGGCTGAGACAGTATATGCTGACCCATACCACCTTGTTGATCTCAAAGATGGATCCTATAAAGTACATATTCGAAAAGCCTGCTCTGTCTGGGAGAATTGCAAGATGGCAAATGATCTTGTCGGAATACGACATTCAGTATACAACCCAGAAAGCCATCAAGGGGAGTGTATTGGCAGACCACTTGGCACATCAAGCTGTAGATGACTATCAGTCAATGAACTTTGAGTTTCCGGATGAAAGCATCATGATAGTAACTGATTGTGAAGTACCTGGACCGGATGAAGGACCTGAACCAGGATCCCGATGGTCTATGCACTTTGACGGAGCCACCAACGCTTTGGGAAATGGTATCGGCGCCATAATCATATCACCTCAAGGTACTCATACTCCACTCACTGCCCGACTATGTTTCAATTGTACCAACAACATGGCAGAGTATGAGGCGTGCATCATGGGTCTTCAAGCTGCGATCGACTTAAGGATCAAGTTTCTAAGTGTCTTCGAAGATTCCGCTCTTGTGATCAATCAGATCAAAGGAGAGTGGGATACGAAGCATCCGAACCTTATTCCTTACAGAGAATGTGTATTGACCCTGATCCCCCACTTTACAGAGATAACCTTTGAACACTTTCCAAGAGAAGAGAATAAGTTGGCGGACGCGTTAGCTACAATGGCTTCTATGTTCAAAGTTAAATGGGATAATGAGGCTCCCCAAATCATCATCTGGAAACTGGACGAACCGGCATACTGTTGTGATCTCGAGACTGAATTGGTGACTGAGAAGCCTTGGTACCATGAGGTGAAGAGATATCTAGAAGCTCAGGAATACCCTGAAGGTGCCTCTATAAATGATAAGAAGTTCCTGAGAAGGTTCGCAGCCAAGTTCTTCCTTAGCAACGACATCTTGTACAAGCGAAACCATGATTCAACCTTACTGCGTTGTGTGGATAAAACGGAAGCAGAAAGAATCAAGGAAGAGCTACATGAAGGGACCTTTGGTACGCATTCCAGTGGGCATACTATGGCTAAGAAGATCCTTCGGGCAGGATACTATTGGTCCACAATAGAAGCTGACTGCTATCAACATTCTAGGACATGCCATAAGTGCCAGATTTATGCAGACAAGGTGCATGTTCCTCCGGTCCCCCTGAATGTTCTGACTGCGCCTTGGCCGTTTGCAATGTGGGGCATAGACATGATTGGTGAGATTAAACCTACGGCATCCAATGGACATCGCTTCATCCTAGTGGAGATTGATTATTTTACGAAGTGGGTCGAAGCAGCATCCTATGCTACGGTAACCAAGACTGTTGTGGCACGGTTCATTCGACATAATCTGATCTGTCGATACGGTGTCCCAGAGAGAATTATTACAGACAACGGTACCAATCTGGATAACAAGATGATCGCTGAGCTCTGCGAGCAGTTCAAGATACAGCACCACAATTCTTCTCCTTACAGACCGAAGATGAATGGGGCTGTAGAAGCAGCAAATAAGAACATCAAGAAAATCGTGCAGAAGATGACAGTGACTTATAAAGATTGGCACGAGATGTTACCGTTCGCTCTACATGGGTATCGTACCTCAGCTAGGACGTCAACCGGGGCAACTCCTTTCTCTCTAGTTTATGGTATGGAGGCAGTCTTACCGATCGAAGTGCAAATACCCTCTCTTCGGATAATGAAGGATGCAAATCTGAACGAAGATGATTGGATCCAGACACGACTTGATCAGCTCAATCTCATTGATGAAAAGAGACCTGCTGCTATCTGTCATGGTCAGACGTATCAGAAACGGATGATCAGGACATTTAACAAAAAGGTCAGACCACAGGAATATCAAGTTGGGGATCTGGTAATCAAGCGAATCATCCTTCCTCAGAGTCATCCAAGGGGCAAATGGACCCCTACATACGAAGGGCCATTTGTGGTTAAACGCGTGTTCTCAGGAGGAGCCATGATTCTAACCAATATGGATGGTGACGACCTTCCTCATCCCGCCAATGCAGACATAGTAAAAAGATACTACGCATAAAAAAGGACCCGCTAGGCTGACATGCCTAGGCAAAAATTAGGGCTTCCCGTCGAACAAAAAGGGTTCGGGCAAAATGAAGGGATGAAATAAAAAAATCTGTACACCCGGCAAGTCGAAAACCTGAAAAGGCGACTTGGACAAAAATGGGTATCCCGGTGGACTGAAAACCCGAAAGGGCGGTCCAGGCAAAAGTTAGGGATAAAAGCGTAATACTATGTCTCATTGATCACTTTGCATCCAGAATCCGGTATCTGCATCAAGTTCAGATGGCATTGATCAGTCAGCTTCACCTTCAACCAAGGTCATCAAGTGATGAGACGCTCGGAGTTATAAAGGCAATAGCAGAGTTGAAACCCAGTGGATCATTCATTTCACACAGCTGTTTTATTTGTATAAACTCTTCTGTTCGGCGGCGTCCTCTTACTAGGACGTCAGCCTCTTGTACACAAAACGCCTATTTTCAGGCCATTCAAAATCAATACAAATATACTTTTCAGTTAAACGTGCCAACTATTTTTCTTTTCCTGTTTTGTTTTGCGAAGAACGTCCAAGGTTCAATTTGTGATATATGCATTGACAATAATTTGCTAACTCATGAATATTTGCATACGAAACTAAGGATTAATTACAGGTGACACTAGAAACAGGGGAAATAAAGAGCTGTCTAAGCAATCTAATTGTTCTGTCCTCCAAGGTACCAAGGTAGGTTCAGCTAAAGAACATGACCAGTACATCTTAATTCCCCAGAGAATAAGTCAGCAGTCAGTACATTCTTCTCCAAGCAGAGTTCTCAAATCTCAAAGAAGTTGGGTATCCTCCAGCAGATCTCAACACTCCCCAGCAGTACAGGTATCCTTAACAAGCATCCCCGACGATCTTGGTCTAAAGATTGTTCCCCGGCGGCCTATCAACACTCAAAGGAATCACTTCCCCAATACAGCTCAAAACTTCCCCAAGAGAGTCCAATCCAGTCCCCCAGGAAAGTTGGAATCCATTTCTCCCCCAAGCAGTAAGCTTATCCCCAGTAAATTCTGGAAGCTTATCCTCGCGGAGCACGAATGCGTCACCCGGCTTTATTCAAAGAGTTATTTCCTTAACGGGATATAACTGGGTTATCCTCAGCCAAAAGCCACAGAAAGGTCGTTGTCAACATAGTTCTTTCTTATCCCCAGCGAAGTCCATTAACACTTCCATACAACAAAGATATCCCCAGCAAGTTACTACTAACAACTCCAGCAAAGTATCTCTCTCCCCACAGAGTATCGCTCCTCAGCATGGTCGCTAGAGTACTTTTCTCCCCGCAGAATCTTCCATTCGCCAAGTTTATTCCCCAACGGAGTTATCTTCTCCCATCGGTATTCTTGCAGCTATCATCCCCAGCGGAAGCGAAATCTATTCTTCAACATCAGCCCAGGAGTGACTTCCCGACACCCGTCAAGGATTTACTTTCCTAGACGAAAACACATTCATAAAATATCGCATACATCATTATAGCATGCATATACGCATCATATCTCACGAATCTCATTTATATTGAGAACATCATGGCTTGATCCATATCATGCATTGCATATGACTGACTTTTACCTTTCAGGAAGGATGCAGTGAAATTCTCAATCATATTTCAAGACCTAGACCGGTTCAGTTAATCGACTCTAAAGATTTCTTATCCAGTCCAAGGCCTTCTCTAGTCCAGTTAAACCGACTCCCAACAGGTTAATTTCCTATGGTCCTCTCCCCGACGGTGCGTGAGATGTAATTCCCTTTCAGGTTATGATTTCCTATGGTCCTCTCCCCGACGGTGCGTGAGATGTAATTCCCTATCAGGTTATGATTTCCTATGGTCCTCTCCCCGACGGTGCGTGAGATGTAATTCCCTTTCAGGTTATGATTTCCTATGGTCCTCTCCCCGATGGTGCGTGAGATGTAATTCCCTTTCAGGTTATGATTTCCTATGGTTCTCTCCCCTACGGTGCGTGAGATGTAATTCCCTTTCAGGTTATGATTTCCTATGGTTCTCTCCCCGAAGGTGCGTGAGATGTAATTCCCTTTCAGGTTATGATTTCCTATGGTCCTCTCCCCGACGGTGCGTGAGATGTAATTCCCTTTCAGGTTATGATTTCCTATGGTCCTCTCCCCGATGGTGCGTGAGATGTAATTCCCTTTCAGGTTATGATTTCCTATGGTCCTCTCCCCGATGGTGCGTGAGATGTAATTCCCTTTCAGGTTATGATTTCCTATGGTCCTCTCCCCGACGGTGCGTGAGATGTAATTCCCTTTCAGGTTATGATTTCCTATGGTTCTCTCCCCGACGGTGCGTGAGATGTAATTCCCTTTCAGGTTATGATTTCCTATGGTTCTCTCCCCGACGGTGCGTGAGATGTAATTCCCTTTCAGGTTATGATTTCCTATGGTCCTCTCCCCAACGGTGCGTGAGATGTAATTCCCTTTCAGGTTATGATTTCCTATGGTCCTCTCCCCGACGGTGCGTGAGATGTAATTCCCTTTCAGGTTATGATTTCCTATGGTCCTCTCCCCGACGGTGCGTGAGATGTAATTCCCTTTCAGGTTATGATTTCCTATGGTCCTCTCCTCGACGGCGCGTGAGATGTAATTCCCTTTCATATTATAATTTCCTTTGGTTCTCTTCCCGATACTGCGAAGATGGTAATTCCCACCAAGATTTTCTCGACGAGCGTTGTTAAAATTGAAATCACCCAAGGTTCTCTTACCGTTCATGCTAAGGTAGTAACCATCCCTGGTTCATTCATCATCTGTTGAAGCTCCAGATTCAGCTCCTGTAACCAGTCAGGACACATCTATACTAAGCATCTGAAAATCAGCTCCTGCAATATGTCAGGTACTCATTTTTTTGTTTTGCAGGTACGCAAGTTCTCGCTAAGGAATCTCTTACGCGATCAACATCCAGATGGCATCTATAAGCCCATCATCCTATTCATCAACCTCTAAATGGCATCTGTAAGCCCATTTCCACCATCACTGCTATTATGTGAGCGCAAATTTCTGGGCACTCTAGTGTTCAATCATCTTCTACCCTCGGATTACGAAAGGCACATCAGCCAATCTGCATCCTCAGGTCTAAGAAGATTGAACAGGGGCAACTGTTGTACCCCAAAATTTGCCCTCCCATATTCTCCAAGAAATTGCCAAGTCAAGCTTCAAAATTCCCCAAGGGTTGCACAGTGCAAGAGCCTCCTGAACAGTCAAAATTAGGGTTTTTATTCTGATCAAGAAAATGAAGTTTCCAAAGGTCCAATCAAGTCTCACATGCCTACAAATATGGTCAAGCATCTTCATATCAAGTTTCAAGACATTCAGCTCAAAATTGCACAGTCAAAACCCTAAATTGCACTACAGTCAACTGCAGGGGCAAAATGGTCATTTGACAGTCAAAAGTTCAAATTTTTGGTCAACATATCATTTTGACGCCACAAACATCATTTGATCAATGCTTGATCATGATTCCCCAAGTTTGGCTCAAAAAATCATCAAAATGCAAAAGTTTCCTTATTTGGACAGCTGAAAAGTCAACTGTAAATTGACCAGGGCATAACTTTCACATGGATTATCAGAAAAATTCCATCCAAAGCTCATTTTGAAGAGAAAGACATTTCCTACAACCCATCTTCATACTTCAAGTCCAAGAAATGCTCTCACAAAAAGTTATCAATTTCAACATTATAGGTCATTTTCAAAAGTCAACAAAAAGGGACTTTAAGTCAAAGGCCATAACTTGAGATTGGTAAATCAAAATGATATGGTACCAAAGACATTGGTTAGAGGACTCTAAGACCTTTCCAAAATGTCCAAGAACATGAGCAAAGCTTAAAAATTGAGCAAGTTATGCCTTGTGGAAGTTGGGAAATTTTTGGATATTTTGAAAAGTCAACATTGATTCAAATGACCTGAAATTGCTAATGGGCCCATTTTTCTTCCACAATTCATCATTCCAAGCATGTGCACGACCACTTGGCCCAAAGGGAAGTATTTCTTCATTTTTTATTTATTTATTTGAATTTTTATTTATAATAATTCATTTAAATCAATTAAATATATGAAAAATATTTAACTTAACCTAACAAATCTTTTTGCACATGTAATCTACTCAATAATTCCTGCATAATTCAATATGGAAAGATTTGGATTGATTGGATCATGATTGGTACAAAAATGCATGGAAAAGATTGAAAAAACAATGCTTGAAAATCAAATCTTCAAAGCCATGAATACAAAAGATCTTGATCAATTTTCTTGACCTAATTGGTTCATTACATAAGCCTGAATATAAACCTAATGCCATTACCCACGCAGCGGCTTAGAAGTCTGAAATACAAAACTTGAAATTTGTCAAAAAACTCCATAACTGAAAATAGACTTGCAGGACAATTCAAGCCTCCAAACTTGTTCTATTAGCTTGCCAGGGTTGTCCAGAAGCGATTGCAATCAAAAACATTCATCAAAACGCCCGGAATTGGTACAATGGAGTCCAACTGTTTCAAATAAAATTCATAATCGTACATCTCAATTCATGCATTTTTTGCAAGTTTTAATATGTGATTTACATTCCTTATGCTATTCTGAAGCTAACCCATGTGTTTGATTGAATTTTTATGCATTATACACGATTATGCCATGATTGTTTTCTAGGGTTTACAGGGCTTGGAATTAGGGATTTTAAATTAAAGAAAAATTGGCCTTCAAGACCTACACTATTAGAATCAGCGCGTCTGGACGATCTTAAACCCACCCTCGCGCTCAATTTATGAGCATCACAGGGCCATTCGCTATTTTCTTGTATCATACCTATGGCAACGTTTACAAAACCGTTGCTAGTTTGTTCTTGTTTCAGGGAAAAATAAAACACAACGAAGAAGAAGGGTACGTGGCCAGCCATGACTGGATGCTTTGAATCTTGGCGCGCGCTTTTCTGATTTAGGCCACTAGCGTTCGTTTTGTCTTATAATAATTCTCATGCATATAATATACAAAGTAAACAATTGGTTCAGTGGCAAGGCACATACGCTGGCAACATCCATGACCTGGGTTCGAGCCCCAGGTCTTCGTTACTTCCATATTATTTTTCAATAAAGATTCATATGCAGTTTCAATAACAAAGACCACCATACACTTCCAAGATCCAGTCGTCCACGCGTCCAATGGAATCAAATCAAAGGCTCAGATCTAAGGCACATGGTAGTCCCAGTCAACGCGCCAGCATACTCCCTGGAGAAAGTCAAACGGATCAAGGATGATGGGCCTGAATTATTTGGATTATACCTCCATGTTGGGGACTACAACCCCCCTAGGTTTGCCATAATATTTTTTATTTTTATTTTCTACTTGCTTTTAATTATTATTTGTTTAATTAATTTATTATTTTCACAAAATATAAAAAACCATAAAAATCAGAAAAGGTCAAAAATTAAATATATTTAATTAGTTAGTATTTTGTAAATAAATTCCTAAATTATTTAGTTTTAAATTAGGGTTTAAATTAATATTTTCATAATAAAATCTAAAAAACATAGAATTAGGTTTAATTAATATTTAATATTATTTACTTTATTTATTTTTATAATTAAACTTGTATATAAAAATTAGGGTTAATTTAGGTTAAAATTCAATGTTTTCTTAATAAATTAAAAATAAAATAGAATTAGGGTTAGCATTTAATTTCAATTAATTCCTTTTTTTTAAAAATCCTAAAATACTAAAAAATACCAAAAAACAAGTTCTTTCTTTTTTAATTAACTCCCTCATTAATTTAATTTTTGCAAAAGGGTCCAACACCCTCGTTTTAATTCTTATTAATTCGCATATTATTTTATTCCGCGTTCAAATATTTATGTATCTCTCCCGAAGCCATGTAATTAATTTCTTGCACTTTTAATTCTTTATTTACTTTATTTATTTATTTTCTGTCAAATCGGGTCCTGGTTTAATTTTGGCGATGTGGACCCGCGCCGTTTGTAATAGCTTAGAATTTACTTTCCCGCAAATATTTTAACTGTTAAGTAATGGCATGAAAGAATGTATGGACAAAAATAAAAACAAGCGTAGAACACCAATAACATGACAAAAGACAAAAATATCTAAAAATGACGCACAAATCGCACACATCACCCCTAGGGTACGCCTCACTGTTGCCTTGCCTCGAAAGGTGATCGTCGAGTAGAGGATGTCTTAGTAAGTCCTCATGATCCGGGAACCTGGCATGAGGGTAGCTTCTAAGGTGTCTTCCTATTGCTCTGGTGATCACCATGTCCCGAACCTTCGAATTGACCCGAACACCTCCAACGGTGGTGCTACCTACCTCTCAATGGTGGGATGGCACTACCTTAAGGACATTTACACAGCCTAATTCCTTAGGGTAGGTAGATGACTCGTAGATACTTGCTCTAATCCAAAACAAATCAAAAATACTTTTCACACCGACACCTTTTCAAAAAGCTTTCGAAAGCAAATTTTTTCAAACACTCTTGAGGACCGATACAAGAGTCGAACTGGAATTTTCAAAGAAACTTTTTAAAACCCACAGTTGAAAAGCAAACAAACCATTTTTGAAAACACAATGAGCAAGTATCTAAGAGCCCATGGATAACCATGGATAGAAAGGGTGCTAACACCTTCCCTTTCTATAATCTACCTCCCGAACCGAGAGCAATCTCTTTAAGGAATTTTTCTGTGCTTTTGTCCTTTCCATTTGGAGAAAATAAAAGACGGTGGCGACTCTTGCTTCCACGACATTTCGCGAACCAGCTTTAAACAGTCAGTTCCAGATCCACCGATCACACATAACTTCCTCAATTTTGACTCTTTGGAGTTGTTCTTGGACTTTTTAAAAAGCTTGAGATGTCCTATAATCAACCCTTTTGGTCTCATATCAATTTGATATTCCATGCTCATGTATGAAGCTTTGATAAAAAAGGTGTTTTTGTTGACTTTTCAAAATGACCTATAATGTCCAAATTCATAACTTCTTGTGAGTGCATATTTTAATCTTGGGAGATGAATATGGATTGTAGGTAATTTCATCCTCTTCAAAATGAGATTTGGATGTGTCATTTCTCATAAAATATGAGAAAGTTATGCTTGGTCAAAGTTGAGTTGACTTTTCCTGCAAAACCCTAATTTAGCAACTTTTGAATTTTGATGAATTGTGAGCAATCCTTGATGAATCATGATCAACCCTTGATCAAATGATGAAATATACTTCAGAATTAGGATGTTGACAAAAAATCTTGATGTTTAACTGTATGTAGGTCACAGTTGACTTTTGCCCCAACACAGTCGATTTTTGGACCTTTGAGCAATTGACTGAGCAAACTTCCTCAGCAAGGCTTGAAACTTGACATGGATGATCTTGAGAACATATTAGGACATTGGTGAGAACTTGGGGTCACTTGGACTCAAGGATCTTGATGAAACATGAAACCCTAGTTTGGGGTAGACTGCCTTAGGAAAGAGCTTGTCTGGCCAATCCTTGAGCAACTTTGAGCAACTTGGAGATCTTTCTTGCCATGTTTTGAGAAATATGGGAGGGGAAATTTTGGGGTACAACAACCCCGCACAGTTCCCTCATAGTTTATTGCTACTTACCTAAAAAGGTGCCCCAAATCTGGGTGTAGGATTAAAGTAAACCCAAACAAGAAACCATAATGTAAAACATGCAAGTCAAACAAAGAAATCAAGTATATTTGATCTAGCCCTAAGGTAACCCCACTTTTAAGTAACTCCCCAGCAGAGTCGCCAGTTCTGTAACACGGTGGGAGAACTGACTTGTGTGTTTTAGGTTTGATCGTAATTGTGTGGATAGAAAGAGTCACCACCAACATCTTTTTTATCAAAAAGGAAAGGCTGAAAAGAACAGGGAAGACCTTTGAGATGTTTTCTTGAGTTCGGGGGGGTAGATTATGAAAAGGGAAGGTATTAGCACCCTTTTCATCCATGTTTTTCCATGGGCTCTTGGTTGCTTGCTAGATCACTTGCTTTTGTTTGAAAGTGTGTTTGTGATGCGGGTTTTGAAAGTATTTTGAAAATGTCTTTGTAATGGTTCTCGTTTCTATAAGAACGTGTACAAAGTGTTGTTTTGAAAATAGTTCAAAGATGTGTTTGTGGAATGTGTTTTTGAAAGTGATTTTGAAAAGTGTCTTCTTTGTATTGGCTCTCATTTCTATAAGAACGCGTACAGAGTATTTGTCTTTTGAAAATGTTTCAAGATGAAAGTGTTGGTGTAAAAAATGTTTTGTTGTGAGCAAGCGAGCAACTAGAAGTGAATCTACCTACTCAAAAGGTCTTAGATGTTCCTTTCCTCCTCCTTTAGATGTTGTTATCTTACCATCATTTTGGTAAGAAGCCCTATCGTGTGATGTGAAGGGACATGCGCGGGTCAATCGTACAGTCATAGAAGGCAACTTGTGAGACGCTTTAGCCATTTTTTGTAAGGGACTAGATCGTTTTACCGAAGGCAACATCGAGGGACATCGAGGGACTGCGATCTTTTTTATCCAAGGGTCTTTGCTAAAGCGTCCCATATTTGAGGGACATGACTGTGTTTCCGAGGCAACAAGCGAGGTTACCCTAGAGGTGCGCGTGTGCAAAGTGATTTGTTTTCAATTGAATTGTCTTTAAATTAGTTTATCTAGCGATTGATTTTATATCTTGCCATGCACGCCTAATTACTATATAGTATAAGGAAAACAGTAAATTGCGAAAATTAAAATTCTACGCTATTATAGAGCTTTCGCGAATGGGGGTACAAATTTACAAATGGGGATGGATTAATGCGTTTAAAAGTCCAAATAGGCAAACAATACAACCAAATCGAATTGGGAAATAAATAGTTAATTAGGCTAAGATAAAGTATTAAAGTAAAATTAATTGGCAAAAATAGTATTTTTAGTGTTTTTTGTTTGTGAGAAAATTTAATGGGGAAATAAAACCTATTCTAGAAAAATAAAATAAAAGACTAAAAAAAATTAAATCATATTTTGGTGTTTTATTTTCTATATCATGAAGAGATTAAACAATTTAAAATAAAGTTAACTAAAAATATTAATTAATAAAATTATTCACAAAATCCTAAACTAATTAATAAAATAAATTAATTTTGAAATTTATATGTTTTTATTTAGCTAAATTCAAAAATTAATACTAAAGATTAAATAAAGTTAAATCTAAACTAAAATTGTTAAAAATCTAAAATTACTAAACTATATCTAAACTAAATTAACTGTAAACTAAGTTAATAATAAAGTTTAAATCTAAACTATTAAAAATATTTATCTAAACTAACGTAATTATAAAAAAAAAAGTGAAACTGAAATGGGGTGATATGTAATTCACATGGGTTGTTGTTAGGGAGGAAAGACCCAAAGTAATACTAAAAATAAAATTGCACACAAAAGAAAAGAAAACACAAAAAGAAATGTTGGGCCAGGCCGGGTTAACCCAGATCCAGACCCAGCTCCTGCTTCAAACAAGAAAGATTGGGTTCTGAGGAAAACCCTAAATCCAATAGCGCCTCCTTCTCACTTCTCAAAACGAATTATACGCTTCCGTTTTTTTGCTCTGTTCTGCAAACATACCCCTATCTCCAAAACTGTACTCACCCTGAACTCTATTTCTCAAATGATAACAAAACTTTCAAATGAAACCTTTCTCTTTATTGCTCAGAACAAACAACCACAAATCCTTTCGGTTTCTTTCGGTTTCACTCAAATCAGAATTCGTGGTTCAACAACAACCAAGCGGTTTGCGCAGTAACAACAACGACAACTTAATGTAAAGAATAAAATGCAGATAGATTGAAGGTAAAGATGGAGTATGAGTGGAGATTTAGAAAAATTACCGAATTGGATCTCCTCCGAAGGGTCTTCAAGGTTAGGTATGGTATTTTAATATTTTCTATGCTTTAATCGTCTGCTTCTTCCTTCTAAACTGTAGTGTGTTATGATAAGTTACAGAACTGTCGGTGTTGGATGAGATCTTGAGGGAGTTTATGAGTGCTGTGATTTTGGTTAATGTATTGAGGGTTTGTGTTCAATTTTCGTGTGATGGAGGATTGGAGAAATTGTAACAGAAGTTTAGGATATGAGTGGAACTCGGTTGAGGGTGAAGTGAGTTATGAGAATGAGTAAAATTCATGAAGTTTGGATAAGAGTTACAACACTGTGATTTGAGAAAGTGAGGAATATTGAAGGTTGTTAGTAGGCTTTGTTTTTTGGGAGAGTTTTGTTTTGAATTTGTTTGATGGAAATATGTAGGTATGTTGGTTTAATGAAACCTTAAAGAGGGTTTGAAGATGACTGCTGTTTTCTTGTTTGTTGGTTTTTTTCGGATTGGTTTTTTGCTCTCTTCATTTTTTTGGCTCGTTTTACTCTATTATCGCTCCTTCCTTATGAAATAGTAACTGTTTTTATATTGAAAATAAGGGTGAAAAGTGGGGGGGGGGGGGAAATTTGAGGGTTGAACAGTTTTGGTATGCTGACCTAGGTCTTTTGAGATGCAGGTTTCAAATTTGCTATTTGTGTGCAATTTATTAGACAGGTTTTTGGACAGATTTTGGGGCTGTTTTGACAGGGTTATTATGCAGACTAGGTGATATCTTTTCCTCTTTTATCTTTCAATGAAACATAAAGCCATTTGCTTTTCACACAATTTTCTGAAGGATTTGCACTTTTTGGAAGATGAAGACATAAGGGTCGGGAATCAATGTTAGCTTGTATTGTTTTGAATTGATGCTGTGCTATTTTGACAGCCTTGGCAATTTTGCTTGCTTATATTTGTTTTTGTTGGTTGCTGTTTGGCAGCCTAGCTGCTGTGCTAGCCTGCTGTTTTGTTGTTAATTGCTTTGTCTTGCAGCTTAGCTGCTACGCTAGCCTGCTATTTTTATAATGCTTTGTTGTTTTTTGTGATGCTGCCTTTGCTATGTTGCCGCTGCCATGTTGCAGGTTTGCCCTGCTGTTCTGTTTGTTGCTGATTTGTTGGCTTGTGCATTTGGCATCATTTGGGAAGCTTGCTTGCTATGTTGCTGCTGTTTGACCTTGCTTAATAGAAAATATTTGCAAATTTATTTTTCCCTTTTGTGATCCAAGAAGATCAAATTTTTGTGATTTGCAAAAGTAGGAGATAGACCATGAGAACAAAACCTTTTAGTTCTGATTCCAAATGCAAATCCTAATGATGAGCCTTCCTCTTTTAACAAATACTTCTTGTTTGGAATCTTTTCTCATGTTGATCATTGCTAACTCTTTCTTTTTTGTTACATAAACACGAGGAGTGGATGGATTGCTTGAAGATGAAGCAAAGACTTGAAGAAAATAGAACAACATTTCTTTCTTTGTAAACAAGAAATTTGTAATTCTTTGTAAACAAGACAAACATTTGTAATTTATTTCATTTGTAGTGTAATGAACATAAAACCTTGAGAAAGATTGTAAATGATGAAATTTATTGTACGAATCTTGAACTTTGCTTGAATTTGGAAATTATCAATTTGAATGGTTTGAAAGATACACATTGGTTTGGTAACTTGAACTTCAAGCAATCACAAATGAATTTTGTAACTTGTATTTCAAATAAACCATGCGCCTTGTATTCCAATCAAATTCCTAAACAAACTAAATGTTTAAGAGTTCAATTCCACTTGTTTAACTCGAACCCAAAACCATGGTTATTTAAATGAAAGTCTTAATCTTCACATCTTGTCCAAATTAAATTTGCATTCAAAATGAACTCGCACGCCATGCTCGATAAAAATGGAACTTCATTGCCAAACAAACATGCTCTGAGAACAATCACCAACCTTATAGAGTTAACAAATATAAAAAACAATTGTGATTAAGAACACTTGAAATCAAACAAATGACTTGCGACATTTCGATAACTTTCAAAGTCTTCCAAACACAATTTTCTTTCGATCTTTGAAGATAAACTCGTGAGCGACATCACTTATGACCATACGCAGAAATAATTATCTCAAGATCTTGTAATATAAGGAAATCACAATTCTTAGAAATCAGACGACAATTACTTAAAATTAGGTCAAAGTTCATGATGCGACTTCTAACGTATTCGAATTTTGGTGATCTTCTACACGTAATCAGCTCTTGACTCGTGAAGAGAAATTGTAGATAACATCAAGGAAAATCATACGCAAGAAGAACCGCTCAAAAATATCGAATAATAAAGAAGTTACAATCGCTTGAATTTGCTCTCGCAAAAGGTCAATTTTTGGGTTAATGTAGTCGTTTTCAGTTATCTGAGCCATCGACTAAGCAAATTTGTAATGCAAAGTTTGAAAACTGGCATAAACATCCTTGATGAGACATGAAGATCTATGAAGACCATTTGAGGCCTTGAAGACTCAATTTTCTATGAGAAATACCAAACCCTAATTGTTGATTACTGCGTAGAGAGAGAATCTGGATGACCAACTTCTGAGCCAAATTGAGTATTTGAAAAACCCTAGAATATGAAAAACGGAAGGGTAAATTTTGGGGTACGACAAAAGCTTTTTCATCTGATGTTGTGATATAAATGTAGCACGATTAACCTTGTAATGGCATTGTAATGATATGGGTAACGTAAGCTTCTCGTAAACTCCTGAATTTTAATGATGAAGCCCAAATACTCCAAGTAGTCTTCTCTTCCAAATTGTCTTTTGTGTCTCCAAGATCTTTTAATTTTGTGTTACATATAACTCCATGGCTATGACATGAATTTAATAAGATCCCTTGCCAAGAATAAACTTGCAGTGTTGAGTTTCTTTAGTTTTGAAGGAAAACATGTCTAAATCTCTTAAAATGAATGAACGAGCCTTGAATCTTTCTTTATCCTCACTTCAAAACCACAATTGAAGAAGCTTTAGATTTTGATTTTAATGTATTTGAAATGAAGTCCCCAAAGTATATTGTGTCACAAGTGAGCCAATAGGTCCGATGAATAGCTTTGCATCATAAAGTGTACAAACTCCAATTTGCAAAGAGTACCCCATTGAATCTTCTTCTCTTGCCTAGAGCTCGTGAACATATGCCTTGAGATTCAAGTAACATCTAAACCTTATTTGATGAAGAAAGGACCATTCGAAATCCTAACTTGTAAAAGACAAGATTTTATTATATGATAACCTCTTTGTATAACATAGTGAAGCATACCTGAATAAGACCCTAATGGTTGTGGATACACCAAAATATTCAACCACTCGCACTTCAAGTAATGATAGAACCCCCTTGAAGTTTATTGATGAAAAAATACACATGGAACACCTCCTGAAGTCCACATGATTAGGGAAATAAATCATCATTCATGTGGAGATGATAAGTATAAGACGATGGCCCTCACTGCTTGAGTTTGTAGCCTTTGGAGATAGCCTTAGGATGACTTGGAATTGAAGTGGAAAGTATTTGATAAGAACCAAAAATTGTATCATTAAAAACAAGTCCACAATGTTGGAGAAGGAGAGGCTCAAGATAACCACAAGATTGAGCCCTAATCCAATGACCCCCCAGTTGAAGCATAACAACCCTAATTCTTAAGCCTTGAAGAAATATTGTAACTTGATGTTGAGAAGAAAGAATACCCCTGTAGTTTGATGATAAAGAAATCCAGGAAATAAAACTCTAGCTTCATAGAAATCAATTGAAACAAGCTTGTGCAAAGATGAGAGCCTTAAAGCCATACAACAACCCTAATTCCACAATATCTTTGATCCCGTGCTAAATTTCTTAGTTAATGATTCATGAGGTGTTAATTTACCTAATGGAGGGTATGCAGACGAAGTGAGAATGGAATGCATAAGCCAGATGATTCAATAAAAGGGTAGGACAAATTTGGGGTATTACATCAGTTCTCAAGAGTGATGACAAAGCGAATGTTTTTGAAAGTGTTTTGAAATTTTTTGTGTAAGTGCAAAAAGTTTGTTTTTGAGCAAGCATATAACTACTATCTATTTGTACTTGAAAATGTTTGTTCTTTTCCTCCTATCCTTTAGACAGTGCTATCCTACTATTAGTGAGTAGGTAGCCCTATTGTTGGATGTTTGAGGGACATTCGAAGGGACATACAGTCACAAAGGCAACATATGGGGATGCTTTAGAAATTTTGTTTAAGGGACGAGATCGTTTACCGAAAGGAAACACTGTAGGGTCATCGAGGGACTATGATCTTTTGATTTACGGGTCTTTGCAAAAGCGTCCCCGTTCTCGAGGGACATGACTGTTTTACTTTCCGAAAGGCAACCAAAGTGGGCGTACCCTAGATGTGTATATGTGCAAGTGATTTAATTCAGGTCATTTATCTTTGTTATTAGGTTCACTAACATTTTGATTTTATTCTTTACCATACAATCCTATTAGTCATACATCTAGCAGTTGATATGAAAGCAATAGAAAACACGGAAAATAAGTGTTCTATGATATTACAACCAAATTGAAAGGCAAGAAAATGTAAAAACAAGAACAAAATAAAGAGGGGAAGTGAGTCCTTCGATCTAGGCAGAAGACTCCTTCGATTCACCCTTCTTTTGCTTTCTTTCGATTGAGCTTGGGAGTTGGCGTGAGTGTGATACGGTGGGAGAACTGACTTGAGGTTTTGCATTTGTGTTTGCAAATGTTGCGGTTTAGCAAGAGTCGCCACCGACTTTTCTTTTATCCAAAAGGAAAGGTGAAAAAGCACAAGAAAGACCTTTAGAGATGTTTTTGAGTTCGGGGGGTAGATTATGAAAAGGGAAGGTATTAGCACCTTTTTCATCCATGGTTTTCCATGGGCTCTTAGTTACTTGCTAGATCACTTGCTTTTGTTTGAATGTGTGCTTGTGGTGTATGTTTTGAAAGTATTTTTGAAAATGGAACTTTGTAATGGTTCTCGTTTCTATAAGAATGCATACGAAGTGTTTGTTTCGAAAATGTTTTCAAGAAAGTGTTTGTGAGATGTGTTTTTGAAAGTGATTTTGGAAAGGGTTTTCTTTGTAATGGCTCTCGTTTCTATAAGAACATGTACAAAGTGTTGTTTTTAGAAGTGTTTCAAAATGAGAGTGTTGGTGTATAAAAATGTTTTTGTTGTGAGCAAGCGAGTAACTAAGAGCAGATCTACCTACTCGAAAGGTCTTAAATGTGCTTTTCCTCCTCCTTTAGATGTGACTATCTTACCATTGATTTGGTAAGAAGTCCCATCGTTGGATGTGAAGGGACGAGGATGTGACGTTTGTATAGTCATAGAAGCCAACATATGGGATGTTTTAGCAATGTCGTTTTAGGGACTAGATCGTTTACCGAAGGCAACATCGAGGGTCATCGAGGGACTAAGATCTTTTATCGAAGGGTCTTTGCTAAAACGCCCATGTTCGAGAGACATGACTATTTTCTGTAAGGCGACAAAGTGAGGTTGCCCTTAGGGTGCATGTGTGCAAAGTGTGTTTTATTGCATGCATTTGTCTTGTATTTGAAAGTCATCTATTTATTGATTTTATCTTGCCATGCATCCTATTTACTAACAATATACGAAAACCAAGTAAAATGCAGAAAATAAAATCTAAGCTATTACATCGCTTTAGGGGGATGGGGGTACAAATTTACAATGGGGATGAAGTGGAGACAGAAATATTACAACCATATCGAATTATAATGAAAACAATGTAAAAACAGTGTAAAATAAAGGGAAAACTCCATTTTGAACTGCTATGTGTCGACACATGCTGCTATACATCGACACATAGCCTCTCTTTTCCCCTGTAAAGTGAAATCTGTCCAGTATAAGTCGACACATAATGGGATGTATCGACTCATACGCCTTTGCATCGATGCGAAACGTGTATGTATCGACCCATAGGCCTTTCCAGCTCCTGTAAAACAAAAATGACTCAGTATGAGTCGACACATACTAGGATGTGTCGACCCATGCACCCTTCTTGTGTCGACGCGAAGCGCGTATGTGTCGATACATAGCCTTTTCCCACTTTTGTTTTGTAACCTGAAATCAAAATGAGTCGATGCATGGGGGTTATGTGTCGACTCATACCCTATTTTTTCACTAGGATGAGTCGACACATGAGGATATGTGTCGATACATGCTTCATTTTCCTGCCTTAAACATTATTTTACTGAATGTACAGGTTAGTTTATGGCATATGATGGATAAACATGAACAATAAATGATTGAGTAAGTCTAAACAAAGTGCAGATGACTAGTTCAAAAAGATATTAAAGTACTACATCTTGTTTTCAAAGAACAACAACTTGTTAATGATGTAATGACAAGATATCAAGTCAAGAGGACTTACCTTTGGGCTGCACTGGTTGTTTTTGGTGTTTTCAAGATGGAGATGAATAGCAACACAGGAGCTGTTTTTGTGATGTTTTGGACCACCTTTGTATGTGATGAGTTGTTTGGTTTAAAGGAAAGTTTGTATGGTGGAGCAATGGGTTGGATTTCTATTTTGAACAAGAGAAGTTTCTTTGTTTTGAAAAATGAGTCAAGGTTGCACAAAATATTGTTTTTCTGCTCAACAAAACTCTCTATCTTTTCTCTCTTTTAAAAATCCAACCCCTTTGTCTTATGAGACAGTCCCTCTTGTAGACCTTTTTCTGTGGTTTAGGGGGGAAACTACATAAGTTATTTTTTGAGTTCTTTTTGGTTACTGCTTTGACACTTTTTGTACGCAAACTTCCTTTGCCATTTTGGTGCAATCTTGGGGCTGTTGTGGGGCTGTCATGGTGCAGGCTTGGGCAGACTGCATAGAGCAGTTTTTGACTTATTTTGTGGATATATTTTGGATTGTATAGGACAACATGTATGCTTGGGATGCAGTATTTTTGTAGCATGTGATACATCATATTTTCTTCAATTTTGGACAACATAGTTGTAGCATGTCACAAATTTAGTCTTGTGCACATTATGTCAAAGGCAAAAATATTGTGACAAGGTTTTAATCAAGACATAGTTTTGCAAAATGTCACTTTGTAATAACTTGAATCACTTGCATCATCTTGAATTAATTGGAGTTGTAGTAAAATGCCATGAAGCAAATGAAATTAACCAAGTATGGAAAATACTTAGAAAAATCTCAAAGTCTTGCAAAGTTGGATTTTTGATTCTCTTGATATTTTTGAATGTCTTGATGAAATTTGATCTTTGGGTTGTAATGTTGACCAAAAAAGTCAAAGTTTAACTTTCTAGTATGCAATTGACCATTTTGCCCTTGTGCCAATTTCAAGCCTAAATTGATGTATCAGTGTTGTACACTTGACGTCTTAGAATATCTTGTGAGCAAATACTTGAAAAATGAGAGGGGAAATTTTGGGGTACAACAACTGCCCCTGTTCAATCTTCTTAAACCTGAAGAGTTAGATTGGTAATTCTGCCATTCGTGACTCGAAGGTGGAAGATGATTGGACACTAGAGTGCCCAGAAATTTGCACTCGGTGATGTGATGGTTGGGGGAATGGGCTTAGAGATGCCATTTGGAGAGATGATAGAAAGTTGTTGGAGATGGGCTTAAAGATGCCATCCGAAGGTGATTGTATCTGGACTCAGCAGGATGATGAAGGAATCTTGGACGACTACAACCTCAACAGGATAATGAAGGAATCTTCGGGCAATTTCTACCTCGGCAGGATGATGAAGGAATCTTCAGGCGATTTATACCTCGACAGGATGATGAAGGAATCTTGGGTGACTACAACCTCAGCAGGAAGATGAAGGAATCTTGGGTGACTACAACCTCAGCAGGATGATGAAGGAATCTTGGATGACTACAACCTCAGCAGGAAGATGAAGGAATCTTGGGTGACTACAACCTCAGCAGGAAGATGAAGGAATCTTGGGTGACTACAACCTCAGCATGATGATGAAGGAATCTTGGATGACTACAACCTCAGCAGGATGATGAAGGAATCTTGGGTGACTACAACCTCAACAGGATGATGAAGGAATCTTGGGTGACTACAACCTCAGCAGGATGATGAAGGAATCTTGGATGACTACAACCTCAGCGGGAAGATGAAGGAATTTTAGGTGACTACAATCTCAGCAGGAAGATGAAGGAATCTTGGGTGACTATAACCTTAGCAGGACGATGAAGGAATCTTGGGTGACTACAACCTTAGCAGGACGATGAAGGAATCTTGGGTGACTACAACCTCAGCAGGAAGATGAAGGAATCTTGGGTGACTACAACCTCAGCAGGACGATCAAGGAATCTTGGGTGACTACAACCTCAGTAGGATGATGAAGGAATCTTGGGTGACTACAACCTCAGCAGGACGATGAAGGAATCTTGGGTGACTACAACCTCAGCAGGACAATGAAGGAATCTTGGGTGACTACAACCTCAGTAGGACGATGAAGGAATCTTGGGTGACTACAACCTCAGCAGGATGATGAAGGAATCATGGATGACTACAACCTCAACAGGACAATGAAGGAATCTTGGGTGACTACAACCTTAGCAGGACGATGAAGGAATCTTGGGTGACTACAACCTCAACAGGATGATGAAGGAATCTTTGATAACTACAACCTCAACATGACGATGAAGGAATTTTGGGTGACTACAACCTCAGCAGGATGATGAAGGAATCTTGGATGACTACAACCTCAGCAGGACGATGAAGGAATCTTGGGTGACTACAACCTTAGCAGGATGATGGAGGAATCTTGGGTGACTACAACCTCAGCAGGATGATGGAGGAATCTTAAATGACTACAACCTCAGCAGGATGATGAAGGAATCTTGGACGATTACTACCTCAAAAGGATGATAACCTTTATCTGTCGATTGATCTTTCCTAAAAAAGTAAAGAGTTAGGTGTATGCAATGTCATGATGTATGCATTGTGTAATGATGTTCTCAAAATAAATGAGATTTATGTTATATGTATTTTGTATGCATATGTTATTAATGTTATTGAGATGTAAGTGTGTCTTCAAACTTTGCTCAAAATATTTCCACCGAGGATCCCGGTTTTGTTGAGGAGAAAACCGTTGGGGACAATTGAAAACTCTGCGGGGAGAATGTTTATTCCTGCTTGGGAAAAGAGTTTAAGAGTCTTAGTCGTCCGTTGCTCTACTAGGGAGTCGAAGTTGAACTGATATCTGGTCGGGTCCAGGTTTCACAGTAACTTGCTGGGGATTATAGAGTAGTCTACTGGGGAAGAGGAGTTGTGGTCCTTTGATTTGTAGTAGTCAGAGAGGAAAACTCAAGCTGGGGATTCCTGTCGTTTGCAGGGGAAATAAACCCTGTTGTCGGTCTGCTTGAGAGGTGACGACTTCGTTGGGGGAAAGTCTTCGAGGATTCTTGAAGTTATCTCAGCTGGGGAAAGGTTCTCAGAGATTAAACTATGGCTGGGGAATCATCCTGTGAGAATGATTTTTGGGGAGATTCGTCATTGCCCCTAGTAGCAAGTGCTTGTGGCACTGCCTGGAAATGTTTGATTGTACGTAACACTTTGCCGAGATTGGCGTTCAATGCCCCAAGTAATGGAGATGGAGACTCGCCCCTGGTTACTCAGCACTTCTTGAGAGATTTCTTGGAATCCTGATTGGACTTCCCCAGGTGTGATGGATAGTGACATGTCATGCCCCCTTGTTTATAGGAGATTTGTCATTGGAAGTGTCATCCTTTTTGAAGTGATTTTGTTCACTGAGAGGGCTTTCGTTCATCAGATATTTGTTGTGTGAATTTCTCCACTGTCAAACAAGTAGCCAAATGCAAACAGTGATATTCAAGTAATGCAAAGTTTATGCTTGTCTTGAAGTTTTGAAAATGCGTTTTAAAAAATAAAGAAATTTTGTTAAGAAAATTCAAACTCAGGATTTTGAGTAAAGCCTTACAGGAGTCAGGATACCTTTTGTAACAGTATGCTTTCAAACTAACCCATGCTTCAATTAGGACTTTTGAAGGGTTGTAACATGGCTTGGTTCACGGTTTAAGAAACAAAGGATAAAGGCTCAAAGTGTATTTGTACCCACCCGTTCTTCATGATGTTCTTCAGTCCTAAGCTCAGTTAATCGTACGTTTGAACTCCAGTTGAGTCTGGGATGACGTTTTGGTGATGGTTCAAACAAGTTAAGTTTATTGGAAGGCAGTCATTTTTGCAACTTTTTTTTTCATGTTGTTGAGGATTTGTAGTGACCTCTTTCTTTTGATTTGTTATCCCTGATTTTTGCCCGATTGTTCTTGTTTTGAGATTACAGTCAGCGGGATGCCCCAGTTTTTCTTAAGTCTCCTTTGTAGGTTTTGACTTAGTGGGCTTTTATCTTGAGAGCTAATAACTGCCTATTTGGTAAGGAACCATCACTGTCTTTTGAATCTAAAGGAATGTTTTTGATGTCATTCGTTGCATTACGAGATGAGAGTTTGCGATTTGAACGCACATTTGAATTAACTGAGAGACTACCCTGCCCCAGGTTTTGATTAAAGGTTTCAATTTAAAACATAAAACTTCTACTTCTTTGGCTCGAAGGGGTTGACTAGGGATTATCTTCCTTATAACTCCAGTGTTTAGGATTTAAAAGAAATGCCTGTACATCGTCAGCAAGGTCTATTCAAAAGCATACTGTATGAGATTATGGCATTGTTTTCGTCATCCTCCCTCTAAAGGCTTGTAACTTTTAGCAAGAGTTAAATGTCATAAAGAGAGTAAAAAAAGATCAGTTTATATATAATGAAAATGAGTGGATCAAATCAAGGCAAACATATGCAATGCATTAATGAAACAAAGTTTGACATTAATAGATAATTGTTTGAATAACAAAGGGAATTACAACTTGAAAATTCAAATGAAACAAAGACGCTCTCAATGATTTGGCATAGGAGCAGTGATTACGTTTGGAGTCTCTGGAGGGTCAAACTCGATCTCATTGGCATCAATCAAGTCTTGAATCTTGTTATTCAAAGTCTAACAACCGTCGGTGTCATGTCCAGGACTGTCAGAATGATAGGCACATCTCACGCTCGGATTATACTTAGAAGAGGAGGTATCAGGATTTTGAGGAGGATCTTTTAGTGTGATCAGTTTCACCTTCAACAATTGTTGTAATGCTTGAGACAAAGGCATGTTGATGTCAGTGTACTGCCTTTCTTGATATCTTACCCTACGCCTATTGCCCTGTCTTTGTTGAACAGATGTAGGATTAGAGATCAGGATTGTCCCTACCTGTTGATCATGACGACTCTTTTGACCATAGACAACATTTGACTCTTTCTTCCCACTGTATGGCTTTTTCTGAGCATCAGAGGGCGTAACTCCTTGGATCTTTCCACTTTTGATGCCAGCTTTGACCCTTTCACCAGTCAGTATTAGCTCGGTGAACACGGCTGAGGAGCTTCCGATAAAGTGATTGAAGAAAGGTCCTGTCAGAGTTCCCATGAAGATGTCAATCAGCTCCCTGTCAGTTAAAGGGGGTTGCACCCTACCATCCAGATCTCTCCATATTTGGGCATACCCTTTGAAGCTTTCGTTGGAACCCATGGTCATGTTCTGAAATTACACACGAGTTGGTGCAAGATCAACATTGTATTGATACTGCTTGTAGAAAGCAGTAGCTAAATCCTCCCAGGTGTGGATTCGAGAACTCTCCAATTGATAGAACCACTCAAGTTGAGCCCCTACCAGGCTTTCTTGGAAGAAATGGATCCAAAGCTTTGGATCAGTCGTGTATGGTTGAATCTTGCGGACATAAGACTTTAAGTGCATCTTAGGGCAAGAGACTCCATCGTACAGAGCAAAGGTAGGGACTTTGAACTTTGGCGGGATGACCACTCCAGAAACCAAACCATGTCTCCTAAATCCAAGCCAGGTATACGTTGAATCTCCATAGCACTGAGGCGATCCTCCAACTATTTGTACTTGTCATCAGCGGGAGGATATTGTTCCTCGGGGTAGTCAACTTTAACTTCATCAATCTCCAAATTATGGTCTTCTTCAAGACTATCCCCTATGTTGGATGGAGTTGAAAGATTTAGGGCTTTAGGTCTTCTTCTCAAGTTCAAGACGCCTACTGACTTCTTGGACTTTTTCTTCTTTTCTTTGAGAAGGAGAGCTTTCACCTCTTCTTTCCCCTTAGCCATAGCCAGCAACATTTGTTGGAATTGAGCATTTTGAGCTTGGAGATCTTTCACTGTTTGTTCCATATCCATCTTACTGAAATAAACAGCAGGAAGATAAGGAGACCTGTATGGGAGAAACCTTTCATGATATGATGCATGATATGTGCATGTTTTCAAGGATCTCACGGGGTAAACACAAGAAAAAGTTAGAGATTGATTTTTGATCAACATCTTTGATTGGAGAACTTTGTATCGGTAGATGTCCTTCCACGAGAATCAAGCTCACCATGTCAAGTGTGTCATAGCCCTTGACTCAAGTTGTTTGTACTTGATCTTTGTCGGCGTTTGTTTAGAGGAAAAATAAATCCTCTTGCCCTTTGGTAGACGTCTGGTTCAACATGACCCTGCATCAAAGACCCTCAAGATCCTTGAAATGGTTATTGAAAATGCTATGGTATGATGTTATGATGTTATGTACAGATATGTGAGGTAAGCAAGTTTATATACAAATAATCATATTCACACAAAGCAGACAAGTCCTTAGGTCTAGGCTTGCATGGAGTTTGTAGTTAAGTACCCTCTTGAAGTTTAGTTGGTTGAACATGTCGAAGTTAATAGTAACTGGGTTCTAAGGGGTCTCAATATCACTAACCTTTCTTTTAGGCATTGTCTCAGCTCAATCAATCTTTTCTTGCGGCCGAGATATCCCAAAAGTCTGGTCTCAATGAGTGTAGCATCGAGTATCAACCAATTTTCAGCTCTACACCGAAACCGGTCATCTCACTACGTCTTAATGGCTAAGTTGGTCAAGTAAGGTTCTAAGGTCAGTTGATGCTTCACGACACCACGCGGCGGCCCCGTACTCTCCTTGATTCAACTCAAGGGTTACCAGTACCAACCAAAGTGCCACATCAATGTAGCTATTGCTTCAACCATGTCGGTATACCCCGCACAGTTCCCTCACAGTCTATTGCTACTTACCTAAAAGGTGTCCCCAAATCCGGGTGTAGGATTTAAAACAAACCCAAACAAGGAACCATAATATAAAGCAAACAAGTCAAACAATGTAAGCAAATAAATGTGATCTAGCCCTAAGGTAACCCCACTTTTAGAAAAATCCCCAGCAGAGTCGCCAGTTCTGTGATACGGTGGGAGAATTGACTTGAGGTTTTGCGTTTGTGTTTGCAAATGTTGCGGTTTAGCAAGAGTCGCCACCGAATTTTTTTTATCCAAAAGGAAAGGTGAAAAAGCACAGGAAAGACCTTTAGAGATGTTTTTGAGTTCAGGGGGTAGATTATGAAAAGGGAAGGTATTAGCACCCTTTTCATCCATGGTTTTCCATGGGATCTTAGTTACTTGCTAGATCACTTGCTTTTGTTTGAATGTGTGCTTGTGGTGTATTTTTTGAAAGTATTTTTGAAAATGGAACTTCGTAATGGTTCTCGTTTCTATAAGAACACATACGAGGTGTTTGTTTCGAAAATGTTTTCAAGAAAGTGTTTGTGAGATGTGTTTTTGAAAGTGATTTTGAAAAAGGTTTTCTTTGTAATGGCTCTCGTTTCTATAAGAACGCGTACAAAGTGTTGTTTTCAAAAGTGTTTCAAAATGAGAGTGTTGGTGTATGAAAATGTTTTTGTTGTGAGCAAGCGAGTAACTAAGAGCGAATCTACCTACTCGAAAGGTCTTA
Organism: Vicia faba; assembly: GCA_948472305.1. Taxonomy (NCBI): domain Eukaryota; kingdom Viridiplantae; phylum Streptophyta; class Magnoliopsida; order Fabales; family Fabaceae; genus Vicia; species Vicia faba. Next base: position 748,585,110 of record OX451740.1, on the reverse strand, counting down.
AATGTGCTTTTCCTCCTCCTTTAGATGTAACTATCTTACCATTGATTTGGTAAGAAGTCCCATCATTGGATGTGAAGGGACGAGGATGTGACGTTTGTATAGTCATAGAAGGTAACATATGGGATGTTTTAGCAATGTTGTTTTTGGGACTAGATCGTTTACCGAAGGCAACATCGAGGGTCATCGAGGGACTACGATCTTTTATCGAAGGGTCTTTGCTAAAACGCCCATGTTCGAGAGACATGACTATTTTCCGAACGGCGACAAAGTGAGGTTGCCCTAAGGGTGAATGTGTGCAAAGTGTGTTTTATTGCATATATTTGTCTTGTATTTGAAAGTCATCTATTTATTGATTTTATCTTTCCATTCATCCTATTTACTAACAATATACGAAAAACAAGTAAAATGCGGAAAATAAAATCTAAGCTATTACATCGCTTTAGGGGGATGGGGGTACAAATTTACAATGGGGATGAAGTGGAGACTTAAATATTACAACCATATCGAATGATAATGAAAACAATGTAAAAACAGTGTAAAATAAAGGGAAAAATCCATTTTGAACTGCTATGTGTCGACACATGCTGCTATGCATCGACATATAGCCTTTCTTTGCCCCTGTAAAGTGAAATCTGTCCAGTATGAGTCGATACATAATGGGATGTATCAACTCGTACGCCTTTGCATCGATGCGAAACGCGTATGTATCGACCCATAGGCCTTTCCAGCTCCTGTAAAACAAAAATGACTCAGTATGAGTCGACACATAATGGGATGTATCGACCCATGCACCCTTCTTGTGTCGACGCGAAGCGCGTATGTTTCAATACATAGCCTTTTCCCACTTCTGTTTTGTAACCTGAAATCAAAATGAGTCGATGCATGGGGGTTATGTGTCAACTCATACCCTGTTTTTTCACTAGGATGAGTCGACACATGAGGATATGTGTCGATACATGCTTCATTTTCCCGCCTTAAACATTATTTTACTGAATGTACATGTTAGTTTATGGCATATGATGGATAAACATGAACAACAAATGATTGAATAAGTCTAAAAAAAGTGCAGATGACTAGTTCAAAAAGATATTAAAGTACTACATCTTGTTTTCAAAGAACAACAACTTTTTAATGATGTAATGACAAGATATCAAGTCAAGAGGACTTACCTTTGGGCTGCACTATTTTTTTTTTGGTGTTTTGAAGATGGAGATGAATAGCAACACATGAGCTGTTTTTGTGATGTTTTGGACCACCTTTGTATGTGATGAGTTGTTTGGTTTAAAGGAAAGTTTGTATGGTGGAGAAATGGGTTGGATTTCTGTTTTGAACAAGAGCAGTTTCTTTGTTTTGAAAAATGAGTCAAGGTTGCACAGAATATTGTTTTTCTGCTCAACAAAACTCTTTATCTTTTCTCTATTTCAAAAATCCAACCCCTTTGTCTTATGAGACAGTCCCTCTTGTAGACCTTTTTCTGTTGTTTAGGGGGGAAACTACATAAGTTATTTTTTGAATTCTTTTTGGTTACTGCTTTGACACTTTTTGTACACAAACTTCCTTTGACATTTTGGTGCAATCTTGGGGCTGTTGTGGGGCTGTCATGGTGCAGGCTTTGGCAGACTGCATAGAGCAGTTTTTGACTTATTTTGTGGATATATTTTGGATTGTATAGGACAACATGTATGCTTGGGATGCAGTATAATTGTAGCATGTGATACATCATATTTTCTTCAATTTTGGACAACATAGTTGTAGCATGTTACATATTTAGTCTTGTGCACATTATGTCAAAGGAAAAATATTGTGACAAGGTTTTAGTCAAGACATAGTTTTGCAAAATGTCACTTTGTAATAACTTAAATCACTTGCATCATCTTGAATTAATTGGATTTGTAGTAAAATTCCATGAAGCAAATGAAATTAACCAAGTATAGAAAATACTTAGAAAAATCTCAAAGTCTTGCAAAGTTGGATTTTTGATTCTCTTGATATTTTTAAATGTCTTGATGAAATTTGATCTTTGGATTGTAATGTTGACCAAAAAAGTCAAAGTTTGACTTTCTAGTATGAAATTGACCATTTTGCCCTTGTGCTAATTTCAAGCCTAAATTGATGTATCAGTGCTGCACACTTGACGTCTTAGAATATCTTGTGAGCAAATAATTGAAAAATGAGAGGGCAAATTTTGGGGTACAACAGCGAGCAACCTCCGATTGCACCCTTTCTCGCTTCTTTCGATTGAGCTTGGGAGTTGGTATGAGCAACCTTCGATTGCACCCTTTCCTGCTTCTTTCGATTGAGATTGGGAGTTGGTGTGAGCAGCCTTCGATTGCAACCTTCTCCGCTTCTTTCGATTAGACTATGAAGCAATATGGACCTGTAGAGCAACATGAGTGTATATCCTTCATTCACACCCTTTTTGTCTTCATTTGAGTCTGTACAGGTTAGTTCCAACATATATTTGGACAAGAAAAGCAAACAAACAAAAAGGACAGAAACAAAGAATATAACTAAAAGGCTATTTACATGTTATGCTGAAACGAAAAATAAGTGAAAGGCTATTGTTGTACCCCAAAATTTGCCCTCCCATATTCTTCAAGAAATTGCCAAGTCAAGCTACAAAATCTCCCCAAGGGTTGCACAGTGTAAGGGCCTCCTGAGCAGTCAAAGTTAGGGTTTTTGTTCTGATTAAGAAAATGAAGTTTCCAAAGGTCCAATCAAGTCCTACATGTTTACAAATGTGGTCAAGCATCCTCATATCAAGTTTCAAGGCTTTCAGTACAAAATTGCACAGTCAAAACCCTAATTGCACTACAGTCAACTGTAGGGGCAAAATGGTCATTTGACAGTCAAAAGTTCAAATTTTTGGTCAACATATCATTTTGAAGCCACAAACATCATTTGATCAATGCTTGATCATGATTCTCAAAATTTGGCTCAGAAATCATCAAGATGCAAAAGTTTCCTTATTTGGACAGTTGAAAAAGTCAACTGTAAATTGACCAGGGCATAACTTTCACATGGATTATCAGAAAAATTCCATCCAAAGCTCATTTTGAAGAGAAAGACATTTCCTACAACTCATCTTCATACTTCAAGTCCAAGAAATGCTCTCACAAAAAGTTATCAATTTCAACATTATAGGTCATTTTCAAAAGTCAACAAAAAGGGACTTTAAGTCAAAGGCCATAACTTGAGATTGGTAAATCAAAATGACATGGGACCAAAGGCATTGGTTAGAGGACTCAAATACCTTTCCAAAATGTCAAAGAACATGAGAAAAGCTTAAAAATTGAACAAGTTATGCCTTGTGGAAGTTGGGAAATTTTTGGATATTTTGAAAAGTCAACATTGGTTCAAATGACCTAAAATTGCTAATGGGCCCATTTTTCTTCCATAATTCATCATCCATGGCATGTGCACGACCACTTGGCCCAAAGGGAAGTATTTCTTCATTATTTATTTATTTATTTGAATTTTTATTTATAATAATTCATTTAAATCAAATTAAATACATGGAAAATATTTAACCTAAGTTTTACAATCTTTTTTGCATGAAATCTACTCAATAATTCGTGCATGATCCAATATGGAAAGATTTGGAGAGAATTGATCATGATTTGTACAAAAACACATGGAAAATATTTGAAAAAAGATCTTGAAAATCAAATCTTCCAAAGTCATGAATGCCAAGCTTTTGTGTGATTTCTTTAACCTAATTCATTCCTACATAAGCATAGAACATAACCCTAATTCAAGAGACCACGCAGCTGCTCAGAAACCTGGAAAACAAAACTTGAATTTTTGTTAAAAAACTCAAAACTGAAAATCAGGTTTTAGGTTGATTCAAGGCACAAGACCAATTGCAAAAGCTTCCTCGTGTCCCCCTGAAGCTAACTGGATCACTCTCCAACCTTCATACGCCCAGAATTGGTACCATGGATTCAAACGGTTTCAAAAAATGCATAATCGTGTTTCATATTTAAGGCATTTTCATTGCGTTTTTTTGATGCATTCACACTAATTGACTTGTTCTAATGCTAACCATGTAACTTAATTGTGTTTTTGAACTGTGTACGCGATTATGCCATTATCGTTTTCTAGGGTTTACAGGACCTTGGATTAGGGTTTTTCAAATAAGGAAAAATTGGCCTTTCAGACTTGGACCATTGAATCCAGCATGCTCAGACGACCACAGGGCTACCCTCGCGCCTAATTTATGAAGCCCCTAGGGCTAGTCGCTATTTTCTGATATATTGCCTAAGGGAACGGTGTAAAAACCGTTGCCTATGTTTATTATGTTTTCATGAAGAACGAAGGCGTGAGGAAGATGATGACGTGTGGAGCCATGATTGGGGCGTTTTAAATTTTCGCGCTAAAGCATCAGCAATGTTTGTTCTTATTTTATATTAATTGTTTGATAATAATTGTACAAGCGCGTGAATTGGTTCAGTTGGTAGAAGGCTTTGTTGATAACGCTCATGACCTGGGTTCGAGCCCCAGGTCTTCATTATTCCCATGTTGTTTTTCAATTAAAATTCATATGCAGGCTCAGTGTTGTGGTCCACGATACACCTTCCAAATCAGGCTTGCCACGTCCATCCCAAGATCAATCACAAGGCTGAGAGTTAGAGAACATCATGGATCCAAGTCAACGCATGTGTATGTTCCCAGAAAAAATCAACAAGGCCATGCTAAATGGGCCAGAATTCTTGGACTGAACCTCCATATTGGGGACTACAACCCCCCTTGGTTTGCAAATTCTTTTAACTTTCTTTATTTTCTTTATTTTTTATAAATTGCTTGTTTAATTAATTTAATAAAATCACAAAATACCATAAAAATCAGAAAAGATCAAAAATTAAATATATTTAATTAGTTAATATTTTTTTTAAAATAAATTTGCATGTAAATTAATTAGTTTTAAATTAGGGTTTAATTTAATATTTTCATAATAAATTTAAAAAACATAGAATTAGGTTTGATTAATTTTCACCTTTTTATTTTTCTTTCATGATAATCAAAAATTTAATATTATTTATTTTATTTTTATAATTAAATTTGTATATAAAAATTAGGGTTAATTTAGGTTAAAATTCAATGTTTTCTTAATAAATTAAAAGCCACTAGAATTAGGGTTAGTATTTATTTTAATTAATTCTTTTTTCCTTAAAATCTTAAAAATCATAAAATGCCAAAAACAATTTCCTTTCTTTTTTAATTAATTAATTCCATGTAATTTAATTTTGCAAAAGGGTCCAACGCCCTCGCTTCGATTTAATTTTTATTCGCATATTTATTTTATTTCTTTATAATATTTATGTACCTCTCCCAAGGCCATGTAACCTTTTAATTTTCTCGCGCTTTTCTTTACTTTCTTTATTTTTCTGTCAAATCGGGTCCTGGTTAATTTTGGCGATGTGGACCCGCGCCTTTTGTAATAGCTTAGAATTTTTACTTTCCCGCAATATTTTTTAACTGTTAACAAATGGCATGAAAGAATGAATGACAATAAAATAAAAACAAGCGTAGAACACCAATAACATGACAAGATAAATGCAAATGAAAACGACACACGAATCGCACACACCACCCCTAGGGTACGCCTCACTGTTGCCTTGCCTCGAAAGGTGATCGTCGAGTAGAGGATATCTTAGTAAGTCCTCATGATCCGGGAACCTGGCATGAGGGTAGCTTCTAAGGTGTCTTCCTATTGCTCTGGTGATCACCACGTCCCGAAACCTCGAATTGACCCGAACACCTCCAACGGTGGTGCTACCTACCTCTCAATGGTGGGATGGCATTGCTTTAAAGGACATCTACACTGACGAATTCCTTAGGGTAGGTAGACGATTCTAGATACTTGCTCTAATTTCAAAACAAATTCAAAATACTTTTCACACCAACACATTTTCAAAAAGCTTTCGAAAGCAAATTTTTCAAACACTCTTGAGGACAGGTACAAGAGTCGAACTGGAATTTTCAAAGAAACTTTTTAAAAACCCACAGTTGAAAAGCAAACAAACCATTTTTGAAAACACAAGTGAGCAAGTATCTAAGAGCCCATGGATAACCATGGATAGAAAGGGTGCTAACACCTTCCCTTTCTATAATCTACCTCCCGAACCGAGAGCAATCTCTATAAGGAATTTTTCTGTGCTTTTGTCCTTTCCATTTGGAGAAAATAAAAGACGGTGGCGACTCTTGCTTCCGCGACATTTCGCGAACCAGCGTTAAACAGTCAGTTCCAGATCCACTGATCACAGAACTGGCGAATCTGCTGGGGACATCTTTTTAAAGTGAGGTGTACCTTAGGGATAGTTCATAACTGTGTTTTCAATTGTCTTCTTTGCTTGCTTTAAATTGTGGGTTGCTTGGGAGTTCTATAGATCCTAACCCGGATCTGGGGGATACCTTCTTAGAAAGTAGCAACAAGGCTGTGAGGGAACTGTGTGGGGTATACCGACATGGTTGAAACAGTCTTCTACGTTGATGTGGCACTTTGGTGTGTACCGGTAACCCTTGAGTTCAGTCAAGGAGAGTACGGGGCCTCCGCGTGGTGTCGTGAAGCATCAACAGACCTTAGGAACCTTAATTGAACTATCTTGGCCTCTTTAGGGTAGTGAGATAACTGACTTTGGTGCAGTCTGAGGTTGGTTGATACTCGATACTACACTCAATTGAGGGTTGCTTTCCTGGAATATTTTTGTCGCCAGTTCAGTGGCTAAATCGAAACGATGAACAATGAAAGCAATCCCGTGATATTGGGACCCTTAGAACCCGGTTACTTCTAATAGGGCAGGTTGAACCCACCAACTTCAAGAGGGTAATACCCAGACCCCATGCTGGCCTAAACTCTAAGGGCTCCTCTTGTGTGACTTGTGTGCCTTCATACTTGACTATTTGCATGCTTGTTGTCTGACACTTGAGCTTCTTACAGGTTTTGTTTGTAGTCCTTAATTAGGACTCATAACAAGGTTTACTAAGTTTCTTGCAGGTTTCGTTTATAGTCCTTAATTAGGGAGTGAATGCTATTGGGGACGAAGAGGAAGTTGATGAAGCTGAGTTTGATAGCTGGATTTACCCGGCAACCGACAGTGGACTTAATAATTGGAGTGCAAAGGACAATCTATCTGTTTCTCTTGTTACTAAGTAATGAATTCCTATGTTTTTGGTATCTGTAATAAACAATAATAAACTCTTTGGCCCGGTGTCTTACCCGAGGCACCGTGGTTTCATTTGTGAGGGCATATAAATTGTCATTTCATATATCATAAATGAAAATCTTGGACGTTTTCTCGCATTGCAAATCTTATGCTCCTTTTCTGTCTTTCTTTCTTTTACATATTTTTCAAAACAGCTGTATTTACACACACACTCACTCATACAGGTTTCAATCCACTCTGGATCTCACTGGTAACGACTCTGCTACTGCCAGTTATGACTTCGAAAATCCGATCAACTTAGCCGAAGACGAAGGTGAAGATGATTGCGAAGTGCCTAGAGAGCTTGCAAGACTGTTACTTCAGGAAGAGAGGGCAATTAACCCCATGAAGAGCCAGTGGAAACAATAAACTTGTGTACTGAAGAAGACAGGAAAGAGGTAAAGATTGGTGCCAACCTAGAGCTCAGCGTGAAGCAACGGTTGACTCAGATGCTGCATGATTATATGGAGATCTTTGCCTGGTCCTACGAAGACATGCCCGGGTTGGATACCGATATTGTGGTCCATCACTTGCCTACTAAGGAAGACTGCCCTCCGGTTAAGCAAAAGGTCCATCGGATGCGTCCAGAGATGTCTGAGAAGATTAAAGCCGAAGTTATGAAACAGTTTGACGCTGGGTTCCTTGCAGTGACTTCTTACCCTCAGTGGGTTGCTAATGTGGTGCCGGTACCTAAGAAGGACGGTAAGGTCAGAATATGTGTCGACTACAGGGATCTGAACAGGGCCAGCCCCAAGGATGACTTCCCTCTACCTCACATTGATGTCCTTGTTGACAATACAGCTCAGCACAAGGTGTTCTCTTTCATGGATGGCTTTTCAGGTTACAATCAGATCAAGATGGCACCTGAAGACATGGAAAAGACTACATTTGTTACTCAGTGGGGCACCTTCTGCTACAAGGTCATGCCTTTTGGATTGAAGAATGCTGGGGCAACCTACCAGCGTGCCATGGTTGCTTTATTTCATGACATGATCCATCATGAGATAGAAGTGTATGTTGACGACATGATCACAAGGTCCCAGACTGAGGAAGAACACCTAGATCATCTGCAGAAGTTGTTTGACCGATTGAAACTATACAAGCTGAGGTTGAACCCGAACAAGTGCACCTTCGGGGTAAGATCTGGGAAGTTGCTAGGCTTCGTTGTAAGTGACAAGGGCATTCAAGTGGACCCTGCTAAGGTCAAAGCTATTCAAGAGATGCCAGTTCCTAAGACAGAGAAGGAAGTCAGAGGCTTTTTAGGACGCCTAAACTACATTGCTCGATTCATCTCACACCTAACTGCTACCTGTGAGCCAATCTTCAAGCTGCTGAAGAAAGATCAGGTAGTACGTTGGAACGATGAATGTCAGGCTGCTTTTGACAGATTCAAAGAGTATCTCCAAGAACCACCTATCCTTATGCCACCGGTTGAAGGGAGACCTCTGATACTATATCTAATAGTGCTTGACAACTCAATGGGGTGTGTGCTGGGGCAGCATGACGAGTCTGGCCGAAAAGAGCATGCCATTTATTACCTTAGCAAAAATTTTACCGACTGTGAGACCCGATACTCACTACTCGAGAAAACTTGCTGCGCTTTGGTATGGGCTGCTTGCCGGCTGAGACAGTATATGCTGACTCACACTACCTTGTTGATCTCAAAGATGGATCCTATAAAGTACATATTCGAAAAGCCTGCTCTGTCTGGGAGAATTGCAAGATGGCAGATGATCTTGACGGAATACGACATTCAATATACAACCCAGAAAGCCATCAAGGGAAGTGTATTGGCAGACCACTTGGCACATGAGGCCGTAGATGACTACCAATCAATGAACTTCGAGTTTCCGGATGAAAGCATCATGATAGTAACTGATTGTGAAGTACCTGGACCGGATGAAGGACCTGAACTAGGATCCCGATGGTCTATGCACTTTGACGGAGCCTCCAATGCTTTGGGAAACGGTGTCGGCGCCATAATCATATCACCTCAAGGTACTCATACTCCACTCACTGCCCGACTATGTTTCAACTGTACCAACAACATGGCGGAGTATGAGGCGTGCATCATGGGTCTTCAAGCTGCGATCGACTTAAGGATCAAGTTTCTAAGTGTCTTCGGAGATTCCGCTCTTGTGATCAATCAGATTAAAGGAGAGTGGGATACGAAACATCCGAACCTGATTCCTTATAAAGAATGTGTGTTGGCTTTAATCCCCCACTTTACAGAGATAACCTTTGAACACTTTCCAAGAGAAGAGAATCAGCTAGCGGACGCGTTAGCTACAATGGCTTCTATGTTCAAGGTCAAATGGGACAATGAGGCTCCCCGGATCATCATCTGGAAACTGGACGAACCGGCATACTGTTGTGATCTCGAGACTGAATTGGTGACTGAGAAGCCTTGGTACCATGAGGTGAAGAGATATTTGGAAGCTCAGGAATACCCTGAAGGTGCCTCTATCAACGATAAGAAGTTCCTGAGAAGGTTCGCAGCCAAGTTCTTCCTTAGCAACGACATATTGTACAAGCGAAACCATGATTCAACCTTACTGCGTTGTGTGGATAAGACTGAAGCAGAAAGGATCATGGAAGAGCTACATGAAGGGACCTTTGGTACGCATTCCAGTGGACACACTATGGAGAAGAAAATCCTACGGGCAGGATATTACTGGTCCACAATGGAAGCTGACTGCTACCAACACTCCAAGACATGCCACAAGTGCCAGATTTATGCAGACAAGGTGCATGTTCCTCCAGTTCCTCTGAATGTTCTGACTGCGCCTTGGCCGTTTGCAATGTGGGGCATAGACATGATCGGCAAGATTAAACCTACGGCATCTAACGGGCATCGCTTCATCCTTGTGGCGATTGATTATTTTACAAAGTGGGTCGAGGCAGCATCCTATGCTACGGTAACCAAGACTGTTGTGGCACAGTTCATTCGGCATAATCTGATCTGTCGATACGGCGTCCCAGAGTGAATTATTACAGACAAAGGTACCAATCTGAACAACAAGATGATCGCTGAGCTCTGCGAGCAGTTCAAAATACAGCACCACAATTCCTCTCCTTACAGACCGAAGATGAATGGGGCTGTAGAAGCAGCAAATAAGAACATCAAGAAAATCGTGTAGAAGATGACAGTGACCTATAAGGATTGGCACGAGATGTTAATGTTCGCTCTACATGGGTACCGTACCTCAGCTAGGACGTCAACCGGGGCAACTCCTTTCTCTTTGGTTTATGGTATGGAGGCAGTCTTGCCGATCGAAGTACAAATACCCTCTCTCCGGATAATGAAGGATGCAAATCTGAACGAAGATGATTGGATCCAGACACGACTTGATCAGCTCAACCTCATTGATGAAAAGAGACTTGCTGCTATCTGCCACGGTCAGACGTATCAGAAACGAATGATCAGGGCATTTAACAAAAAGGTCAGACCGTAGGAATATCAAGTTGGGGATCTGGTAATCAAGAGAATCATCCTTCCTCAGAGTGATCTAAGGGGCAAATGGACCCCTACGTACGAAGGGCCATTTGTGGTTAAGCATGTGTTCTCAGGAGGAGCCATGATTCTAACCAATATGGATGGTGACGACCTTCCACACCCCGCCAATGCAGACATAGTAAAAAGATACTACGCATGAAAAAAGACCCGCTAGGCTTACATGCCTAGGCAAAAATTAGGGCTTCCCGTCGAACCAAAAGGGTTCGGGCAAAATGAAGGGATGAAATGAAAAAATCTGTACACCCGGCAAGTCGAAAACCTGAAAAGGCGGCTTGGGCAAAAATGGGTATCCCGGTGGACTGAAAACCCGAAAGGGCGGTCCAGGCAAAAATTAGGGATAAAAGCGTAATACTATGTCTCATTGGATCACTTTGCATCCAGAATCCGGTATCTACATCAAGTTCAGACGGCATTGATCAGTCAGCTTCACCTCCAACCAAGGTCATCAAGTGATGAGACGCTCAGAGTTATAAAGGCAATAGCAGAGTTGAAACCCAGTGGATCATTCATATTTCACACAGCTGTTTTATTTTCTTTTGTACAAAATTTGTATAAACTCTTTTGTTCGGCGGCGTTCTCTTACTAGGACGTCAGCCTCTTGTACACAAAACGCCTATTTCAGGCCATTCAAAAAATCAATACAAATATACTTTTCAGTTAAAAGTGCCAATTGTTTTTCTTTTTCTGTTTTGTTTTGCGAAGAACGTCCAAGGTTCAATTTGTGATATATGCATTGACAATAATTTGCTAACTCATAAATATTTGCATACGAAACAAAGAATTGATTACAGGTAACATTGGAAACAGGGGCAATAAAAGAGTTGTCTAAGCAATCTAATTGTTCCATCCTCCAAGGTACCAAGGTAGGTTCAGATAAAGAACATAACCAATACATCTTAATCCCCCAGAGAGTGAGCCAACAAGTCGGTACACCCTCTCCAAGCTATCAAATCTCAAGGAAGTTGAATATCCTCCAGTAGATCTCAATACTTCCCCAGCAGCATACATACTCATAACAAGTATCCCCGGCAGTCTTGGTCTAAAGATTGTTCCCCGGAGGCATATCAACATTCAAAGGAATCACTTCCCCCGCAACTCAAAAACTTCCCCAGGAGAGTCCAATCCAGTTCCCCAGGAAAGTTGGAATTTATCTCCCCAAGCAGTAAGCTTATCCCCAGTAGATTCTGGAAGCTTATCCCCCGCAGAGCACGAACACGTCGCCCGGCTTTATTCAAAGAGTTATTTCCTTAACAGGATATAACTGGGTTATCCTCAGCCAAAAGCCACGGAAAGGGCGTCGTCAACACAGTTCTTTCTTATCCCCAGCAAAGTCTATTAAACACTTCCAACACAGCAAAGATATCCTCAGCAAATTATCATCAACAATTCAACAAAGTATCTCTCTCCCCACAGAGTATCGCTCCCCAGCAAGATCGTCAGAGTACCTTTCTCCCCGCAGAATATTCCATTCGCCAAGTTTATTCCCCAACGGAGCTATCTTCTCCTATCGGTATTCTTGCAGCTATTATCCCCAGCGGAAGAAAAAGCTTATTTTTCAACATCAGCCCAGGAGTGAATTCCCGACACCCGTCAAGGATTTACATTCCTAGACGAAAGCATACATAAACATCACATACATCATTATAGCATGCATGTACGCATCATATCATACAAATCTCATTTATGTTGAGAACATCATTGCTTGGTCCATATCATGCATGGCATATGACTGACCTCTACCTTTCAGGAAAGATGCAGTTAAATTCTCAATCATATTTCAAGAACTAGACCAGTTCAGTCAATCAACTCCAAAGATTTCTTATCCAGTCCAAGGCCTTCTCTAGTCCAGCTAAATCGACTCCCAACAGATTTTTCTGATGAAGACTCAGTAGAAGTTATCAGATTATAATTTCCTTTTGGTTCTCTCCCCGACGGTGCGTGAGATGATAATTCCATTTTAGGTTTTTCTTTGAGATTATAATTTCCTATTGGTTCTCTCCCCGACGGTGCGTGAGATGATAATTCCATTTTAGGTTTTTCTTTGAGATTATAATTTCCTATTGGTTCTCTCCCCGACGGTGCGTGAGATGATAATTCCCTTTCAGGTTATAATTTCCTATGGTTCTCTCCCCGACGGTGCGTGAGATGTAATTCCCTTTCAGGTTATAATTTCCTATGGTTCTCTCCCCGACGGTGCGTGAGATGTAATTCCCTTTCAGGTTATAATTTCCTATGGTTCTCTCCCCGACGGTGCGTGAGATGTAATTCCCTTTCAGGTTATAATTTCCTATGGTTCTCTCCCCGACGGTGCGTGAGATGTAATTCCCTTTCAGGTTATAATTTCCTATGGTTCTCTCCCCGGCGGTGCGTGAGATGTAATTCCCTTTCAGGTTATAATTTCCTACGGTTCTCTCCCCGACGGTGCCTGAGATGTAATTCCCTTTCAGGTTATAATTTCCTATGGTTCTCTCCCCGACGGTGCGTGAGATGTAATTCCCTTTCAGGTTATAATTTCCTATGGTTCTCTCCCCGACGGTACGTGAGATGTAATTCCCTTTCAGGTTATAATTTCCTATGGTTCTCTCCCCGACGGTGCGTGAGATGTAATTCCCTTTCAGGTTATAATTTCCTATGGTTCTCTCCCCGACGGTGCGTGAGATGTAATTCCCTTTGAGATTATAATTGCCTATTGGTTCTCTTCCCGATACTGCGAAGATGGTAATTCCCACCAAGATTTTCTCAACGAGCGTTGTTGAAGTTAAAGTCACCCAAGGTTCTCTTACCGTTCATGCTAAGGTAGTAACCATCCCTGGTTCCTTCATCGCCGTTTGAAGCTCCAGATCCAGCTCCTATAACCAGTCAGGACACATCTATACCAAGCATCTGAAAACCAGCTCCTGCAACATGTCAGGTACTCATTTTTCTTTTGCAGGTATGCAGGTTCTCGCTAAGGAATCTCTTACGCGATCAACATCCAGATGGAATCTATAAGCCCATCATCCTATCCATCAATCTCCAAATGGCATCTGTAAGCCCATTTCCATCACACTGCTACTATGTGAGCGCAAATTTCTGGGCACTCTAGTGTTCAATCATCTTCTACCCTCGGATTACGAAAGGCACGTCAGCCAATCTGCATCCTCAGGTCTAAGAAGATTGAACAGGGGCAACTGTTGTACCCCAAAATTTGCCCTCCCATATTCTTCAAGAAATTGCCAAGTCAAGCTATAAAATCTCCCCAAGGGTTGCACAGTGTAAGGGCCTCCTGAGCAGTCAAAGTTAGGGTTTTTGTTCTGATTAAGAAAATGAAGTTTCCAAAGGTCCAATCAAGTCCTACATGCCTACAAATGTGGTCAAGCATCCTCATATCAAGTTTCAAGGCTTTCAGTACAAAATTGCACAGTCAAAACCCTAATTGCACTAAAGTCAACTGTAGGGGCAAAATGGTCATTTGACAGTCAAAAGTTCAAATTTTTGGTCAACATATCATTTTGAAGCCACAAACATCATTTGATCAATGCTTGATCATGATTCTCAAAATTTGGCTCAGAAATCATCAAGATGCAAAAGTTTCCTTATTTGGACAGTTGAAAAAGTCAACTGTAAATTGACAAGGGCATAACTTTCACATGGATTATCAGAAAAATTCCATCCAAAGCTCATTTTGAAGCGAAATACATTTCCTACAACTCATCTTCATACTTCAAGTCCAAGAAATGCTCTCACAAAAAGTTATCAATTTCAACATTATAGGTCATTTTCAAAAGTCAACAAAAAGGGACTTTAAGTCAAAGGCCATAACTTGAGATTGGTAAATCAAAATGCGATGGGACCAAAGGCATTGGTTAGAGGACTCAAATACCTTTCCAAAATGTCCAAGAACATGAGAAAAGCTTAAAAATTGAGCAAGTTATGCCTTGTGGAAGTTGGGAAATTTTTGGATATTTTGAAAAGTCAACATTGGTTCAAATGACCTAAAATTGCTAATGGGCCCATTTTTCTTCCATAATTCATCATCCATTGCATGTGCACGACCACTTGGCCCAAAGGGAAGTATTTCTTAATTTTTTATTTATTTATTTGAATTTTTATTTATAATAATTCATTTAAATCAAATTAAATACATGGAAAATATTTAACCTAAGTTTTACAATCTTTTTTGCATGAAATCTACTCAATAATTCGTGCATGATCCAATATGGAAAGATTTGGAGAGAATTGATCATGATTTGTACAAAAACACATGGAAAATATTTGAAAAAAGATCTTGAAAATCAAATCTTCCAAAGTCATGAATGCCAAGCTTTTGTGTGATTTCTTTAACCTAATTCATTCCTACATAAGCATAGAACATAACCCTAATTCAAGAGACCACGCAGCTGCTCAGAAACCTGGAAAACAAAACTTGAATTTTTGTTAAAAAACTCAAAACTGAAAATCAGGTTTTAGGTTGATTCAAGGCACAAGACCAATTGCAAAAGCTTCCTCGTGTCCCCCTGAAGCTAACTGGATCACTCTCCAACCTTCATACGCCCAGAATTGGTACCATGGATTCAAACTGTTTCAAAAAATGCATAATCGTGTTTCATATTTAAGGCATTTTCATTGCGTTTTTTTGATGCATTCACACTAATTGACTTGTTCTAATGCTAACCATGTAACTTAATTGTGTTTTTAAACTGTGTACGCGATTATGCCATTATCGTTTTCTAGGGTTTACAGGACCTTGGATTAGGGTTTTTCAAATAAGGAAAAATTGGCCTTTCAGACTTGGACCATTGAATCCAGCATGCTCAGACGACCACAGGGCTACCCTCGCGCCTAATTTATGAAGCCCCTAGGGCTAGTCGCTATTTTCTGATATATTGCCTAAGGGAACGGTGTAAAAACCGTTGCCTATGTTTATTATGTTTTCAGGAAGAACGAAGGCGTGAGGAAGATGATGACGTGTGGAGCCATGATTGGGGCGTTTTAAATTTTCGCGCTAAAGCATCAGCAATGTTTGTTCTTATTTTATATTAATTGTTTGATAATAATTGTACAAGCGCGTGAATTGGTTCAGTTGGTAGAAGGCTTTGTTGATAACGCTCATGACCTGGGTTCGAACCCCAGGTCTTCATTATTCCCATGTTGTTTTTCAATTAAAATTCATATGCAGGCTCAGTGTTGTGGTCCACGATACACCTTCCAAATCAGGCTTGCCACGTCCATCCCAAGATCAATCACAAGGCTGAGAGTTAGAGAACATCATGGATCCAAGTCAACGCATGTGTATGTTCCCAGAAAAAATCAACAAGGCCATGCTAAATGGGCCAGAATTCTTGGACTGAACCTCCATATTGGGGACTACAACCCCCCTTGGTTTGCAAATTCTTTTAACTTTCTTTATTTTCTTTATTTTTTATAAATTGCTTGTTTAATTAATTTAATAAAATCACAAAATACCATAAAAATCAGAAAAGATCAAAAATTAAATATATTTAAATAGTTATTATTTTTTTAAAAATAAATTTGCATGTAAATTAATTAGTTTTAAATTAGGGTTTAATTTAATATTTTCATAATAAATTTAAAAAACATAGAATTAGGTTTGATTAATTTTCACCTTTTTATTTTTCTTTCATGATAATCAAAAATTTAATATTATTTATTTTATTTTTATAATTAAATTTGTATATAAAAATTAGGGTTAATTTAGGTTAAAATTCAATTTTTTCTTAATAAATTAAAAGCCACTAGAATTAGGGTTAGTATTTATTTTAATTAATTCTTTTTTTCCTTAAAATCTTAAAATTCATAAAATGCCAAAAACAATTTCCTTTCTTTTTTAATTAATTAATTCCATGTAATTTAATTTTGCAAAAGGGTCCAACGCCCTCGCTTCGATTTAATTTTTATTCGCATATTTATTTTATTTCTTTATAATATTTATGTACCTCTCCCAAGGCCATGTAACCTTTTAATTTTCTCGCGCTTTTCTTTACTTTCTTTATTTTTCTGTCAAATCGGGTCCTTGTTAATTTTGGCGATGTGGACCCGCGCCTTTTGTAATAGCTTAGAATTTTTACTTTCCCGCAATATTTTTTAACTGTTAACAAATGGCATGAAAGAATGAATGACAATAAAATAAAAACAAGCGTAGAACACCAATAACATGACAAGATAAATGCAAATGAAAACGACACACGAATCGCACACACCACCCCTAGGGTACGCCTCACTGTTGCCTTGCCTCGAAAGGTGATCGTCGAGTAGAGGATATCTTAGTAAGTCCTCATGATCCGGGAACCTGGCATGAGGGTAGCTTCTAAGGTGTCTTCCTATTGCTCTGGTGATCACCACGTCCCGAAACCTCGAATTGACCCGAACACCTCCAACGGTGGTGCTACCTACCTCTCAATGGTGGGATGGCATTGCTTTAAAGGACATCTACACTGACGAATTCCTTAGGGTAGGTAGACGATTCTAGATACTTGCTCTAATTTCAAAACAAATTCAAAATACTTTTCACACCAACACATTTTCAAAAAGCTTTCGAAAGCAAATTTTTCAAACACTCTTGAGGACAGGTACAAGAGTCGAACTGGAATTTTCAAAGAAACTTTTTAAAAACCCACAGTTGAAAAGCAAACAAACCATTTTTGAAAACACAAGTGAGCAAGTATCTAAGAGCCCATGGATAACCATGGATAGAAAGGGTGCTAACACCTTCCCTTTCTATAATCTACCTCCCGAACCGAGAGCAATCTCTATAAGGATTTTTTCTGTGCTTTTGTCCTTTCCATTTGGAGAAAATAAAAGACGGTGGCGACTCTTGCTTCCGTGACATTTCGCGAACCAGCGTTAAACAGTCAGTTCCAGATCCACCGATCACAGCTATTTACATGTTATGCTGAAACGAAAAACAAGTGAAAGGCTATTTACATGTTACGCTGAAACGAGAGATGCAAGGTCAAGAGGACTTACCTTGCTTAAAACTGGAACTTGTGTATGGACTGGAGTTGTTGGATGCTCTTGGATTCAAAAGGAGAGAGGCAAGTGTGGTGTGATCTTGTTGAATTTTGAGAATTTTTGGTATGCTTCTCTTAGGTTGTGTATGCGTGTATGACAATATATGTGTAGTTCCTAGGCCTCTGTCCCTAGTCTCCTGGCGAATGTCTCCTTTGTGTATGTGTCTGACTTTGTATTTATAGGGATGTGGGGGTGCATGGAAATGTCAAGGGACAAACATTAACTAGGCTTTGAAGGCCACAAGACAAGAATCCAACACATTAAAAGTTGGCCATATTTGGATAATTCTTTCCATTTTGAAATCTTGAGTGAACCTGGACACATTTGACTCTTTCGAATACCTTCCAGCCTTGCTCTTCGATTATCCCTGAGTTGCCTCCTTCGAATGGCTCTGGTTTCGTTCTTATAGCTCCTTCGATTGAGTCCATCCTCATCAATTCGAATTTCTCAGATCTTTGATGACTCTGTATTCCAATTGTTCAGAGTTTTCCCTTGTTAGAGTTTCTTCAATTAAATCACCATCTGCATCAATTCGAATTTCCCATAATTCTCTTTGTCAGAGCATTGTTCTTTTTGATGATTCTGGAGTCCAATTCGAACCTATTCAGAGTTTCCCTTCTTAGGGCTTCTACAAAAGCCCCTCAGATCTTTACTTTTCGATTGACTCTGGATCTTGATTTGAATTGTACAAGGCCTCAACATACTGAGCTTCTTTGATCATCCCCTAAGTGCACTCTCTTCGGTTGCTCTAACACTACTCAACTAGCCCAATCGAAAGACTCCATTCTGGCCAGTCGAAGCCTCTTTTGTCACTTCCTTCGAATTCCATTACGCAGGAGGCTTGGTCCTGGAAACATGTAGGACCAAGACTCATCATAAGACAAACTGGCTTTCAATAATTATGTATCTCCTTCGAATGGACCACCTATGTGTGTCCTTCAAATGGACCTTTGGAGTGCTCTTTTGAAGGGGTCATATTGTGTGTCATAATGCTGAAATTGTGTTGAGGGGTCTTGGCCTTATGCATTGAAAGCAAGCATTGAGGAAGTCTTTGCCTTGTGAATCTAAGACAAGCCCGAAACAGCCAATGCTCAGTCGAAGCCCTGTGAATTGAACTTGGTCGAAGAAGACCCGACACCCAATCGAGGCTTGTTGACATGCCAGTCAAAGGACACTTTGATCTGATATGCCAATCGAAGGACATTGTTCAGATGCCAATCGAAAGACACTGTTGACATGCCAATCGAAGGACATTTGGTTGACATGCCAATCAAAGGACATTGTTCAGATGTCAATCGAAGGACACTATTGACATGCCAATTGAAAGACACTTGACAATCATTCAAAAAAATTCGCTTTCTTTAGGCAAGTGTTTGTAACCATCTATGTAAGAGACAAGCTTGGAGAACATGAGAGGGAAAATTTTGGGGTACAACAGATGCCCATGTTCAATCTTCTTAAATCTGAAGATTTAGATTGGCTTGTTTGCCTTTCGTGATCTGAAGGTGGAAGATGATTGGACACTAGAGTGCCTAGAAATTTGCACTTGATGATGTGATGGTTGACTGTGTAGGGAATGGGCTTAAAGATATCATTTTAAGAAGATGCCTGAGAGTTGTCAGAGATGGGCTTAAAGAAGCCATCCAAATTAGGTGCTGACTTCATAAGAGGTCCCTTTGTGGGGAATTCCTGTTCCTGCTGTCTGAGGAGGAGTCCACCGGGAATGTTGATTTCTATTGTTTTCCTGCTTGAGGAAAACTCTGTGGGGAATATAGTCTAGGAACTTCAGTTGTTCATGGCTCTACTGAGGAGTTATCTCTGGACTAGAGAGATGAAAGTTTTCTATTTTCTGGTTGAACTCCAGGCTTTACAGTAACTTGCTGGGGAGGATGAAGTTAACTATTGTTTGGAAATGTGTTAGAAATAGCCTGTGTAGGGCTGTTTCAGGATGAGTCCATGTTAGACCTTCACCCCGTCTTTTTTTGAGAATTGATCCACAATCAAATGTTTCATACATAGTTGTCATGTCTGGTTTCAGGTATTAATATGGAACTTGCTTTTGTCGGTTGTTAAGATAGTTGTCCTGGCTGGTTTCAGGTATTAATCTCTGACCCGAGAAAGAAAGATAGTTTTCCTGGCTTGTTACAGGTATTAATATTCCATCTGCTCATGTAGATAGTTTTCCTGGCTTGTTACAGGTATTAATATACAATCGGTCATCCATAGATAGTTGTCCTGGCTTGTTACAGGTATTAATCTGGAACTTGTTTTTGTCGGTTGTTGAGATAGTTGTCCTGTCTGGTTTCAGGTATTAATCTCTGACCTGAGAAAGAAAGATAGTTTTCCTGGCTTGTTACAGGTATTAATCTTCAATCTCCTCATGTAGATAGTTTTCCTGGCTTGTTACAAGTATTAATCTACAATCAGTCGTCCACAGATAGTCTTCCTGGCTTGTTACAAGTATTAATCTGGAACTTGTTTTTGTTGATCGTTGAGATAGTTGTCCTGTCTGGTTTCAGGTATTAATCTCTGACCTGAGAAATAAAGATAGTTTTCCTGGCTTGTTACAGGTATTAATCTTCAATCTCCTCACGGAGATAGTTTTCCTGGCTTGTTATAGGTATTAATCTACAATCGGTCGTCCACAGATAGTTTTTCTGGCTTGTTACAGGTATTAATTTGGGACTTGTTTTTGTCGGTCGTTGAGATAGTTTCCCCGTCTGGTTTTAGGCATTAATCTTTTACCTGTTGTATAAGTTGATAGTGTTTGTCTCTCTGCTGATTTAACCTGAAAAGGTAAAACCAGTCTCTCTGCATGATGCTCTCAAAATAAATGAGATTGTGATATATGCATTTATGCTGCATATGCTATGATGTTTGTAAAATGATGCATGAGTGAAATGTATGAACGTGTCAGTTGTTCTATTTCAATGTTGTTGTACCGGAGGAAATAAATCCCTGATTATAGCTGGGGATGAAGAATGTATGTCTTTAGATTTTTTTCGAAGTTGACATGCTAGGAGAAGGATCTTCCGTTGTTATAGAAATAAACTCTGTTGGGGAAAGAAAACTCCTTGAATCGCTTGGGGATTGTCAGAGTGAATATATGTCATGATTGTATCTAGAGATGTATTGAATAAGTGTCAGAATGACATCCGTCTCTGAATCGTTTCTAGAGGAGAATCTAGAATAAGTGTCAGGATGACATCCGTCTCTGAATCGCACCTGAATCGTTTCTAGAGGAGAATCTAGAATAATTGTCAGGATGACATCCATCTCTGGATCGTACCTGAACCGTTTCTAGAAGAGTTCCTGGAATAAGTGTCAGGATGACATCCGTCTATGGATCGTACCTGAACTGTTTCTAGAGGAGAATCTGGAATATTTAGAATGTTTCCGCTGGGAACTCTTATTTTATTGTTTTGAGAAGAAATCTGTTGGGGAAGGGAAACTCCGTAATCTGCTTGGGGATTTTGTGAGATCCTGATGGGGAATCCTGAGAAGCTTGGAGACTTCACTGGGGAATTTTTTGTTGGAGCAGTAATGTGGAGATTCTTGCTTCGCCGGGGATATCAGAATGCCTGACATCATTAGATATGACAGTGACTTTATGGTAGGATGCCCCTGCCTATGTACCTGCTGGAGAAAATATCTGCGAGGATTTTGTAGATGATTAGAATGATATCCCAACACTTGGAGTCCTTGGTGAATATTGATCAGGGTAATAAACCTTCTACTGATAGACAAGTGACGAGATGGTGGGACGTAGTTGTACTCTTTAATCCCTATCTTTTGCCTGGACTATCCTTTCAGATTTTCAGTCCACCGGGATACCCTTTTTTGCCCAAGCCGCCTTTTCAGGTTTTCGACTTGTCGGGTGTACATATTTTTTTCATATGTATATTCCTAATTTTTTCTCGAACTCTTTTGGTTCGCCGGGATGCCCTTATTTTTTCCTGGGCCAGTTAACCTAGCGGGTCTTTGTTCATGTGTAGTATTTTCCGACTATGTCCATGTTCACTGGGTACAGAGAATTGTCACTGTCCATAGTAGTAAGTGTTGTCATACTGTCAGAAGGTGTTTGTTTTATCGTACATGATTCGCTGCTGGAATTCATGTCCAAAGCCCCAAGTGATTCAGATAGAGATCTTCCCCTGGCTATTTGGCATTTTTGAGAGGTTCCCTGAATCTTGACTTGACTGCCCCAGATTAGCTGGACACCATGTTATGCCCCTTGATTATGAAAGGCCTGTCACTGGAATGTCTTTCCATCTGAGGCGATTCTGTCCACTGAGAGGATTTCTGTTCATCGAATATTCGTCTGCGAATTTCTATGATGTTGAACAAATAGTCATATGCAAACAATGGTATTTTAAAAATGCAAAGCTTATGTTTGTCTTGAAGTTTGAAAATTCATTTTTTAGTAAAACGAACAAATTTGTAGGAGTGTGATATCAACTTAGGATTTAATAGCAAACCTTATAGGAGTCGAGATACCTTTTGTAACAGTAGGCTTCCGAACTAACCCATGCTTCAGTTAGGAATTTTTAAGAGTTGTAGCGTGGCTTGGTTCACGGTTTTAAGAAATAAAGGATAAAGGCTCAAATTTTATTTGTACCCAACCCGCTCTTCGTGATGTTCTTCAGTCCTATGCTTAGTTAATTGTGCATTTAGATCCCAGTTGAGTTCGTAATCATTGCTCTGATGCTTGGTGATAGTTCAGAAGTTGAACGTTTGTTTGAGAAGGCAGTCATTTTTGTAACCTTTTATTTTTGTTGAGGATTTGTAGCGACCTCTTTTTTATTTTCATTATCCATGCTTTTGCCTGAACTGTTTCTTTTGTGATTGCAGTCAACGAGATGCCCTAGTTTTTCTTAAGTCTCCTTTATAGGTTTTTGACTTAACGGGCTTTTATTTTGAGAGATAATGACTGCCTGTTGTAATGATTATGTAGAACCATCACCATCTTCTATTTTGGAATGATTTCCCTGACACTATTTATCGTGTACGAGAGGGAGGTTTGCGATTGGAACACACTTTTGAATTAACTGAGAGACTACCCTGCCCCAGGTTATGATTAAGGGTTTTAATTTGCGTGAAAAAAAATTCCTACTTCTTAGGCTCAAAGGGGTTGACTAGGGATTATCTTCCTTATAACTCCACTATTTAGGATTTGAAACAACGCTTATACATCATCAGTGGGGTCTGTTCAAAAGCATACTGTAGAGACTGTGGTATCATTTTTGTTATCCTCCCTCTAAAGGCTTACAGCTTCTAATCGAGAGTTGAACATCACAAAAAGGAAGTAAGAAAGTAGTTTAAATATAATGAAAATAACATAATTCAATACAAACATATGTAATGCATTAATGGGAAAACCAAAGTTTGACATGACAGTAATTGTTTGAACAAGCAAAGGAAATTACAATTGAAAAATCATAAATGAACTAGACGCTCTCAATGATTTGGCCTAGGAGCAGTGATCACATGGTGAGTCTCTAGAGGGTCGAATTCAATCTCCTTGCCGTCAATCATATCCTGAATTTTGTTCTTCAGAGCCCAACAACCATTCGTATCATGTCCAGGACTATCAGAATGGTATGCACACCCTTTATTGGGGTGGTAGCTAGGAGCAGAAGTATTGGGATTCCGAGGAGGAGCCTTTAACGTAATCAATCCTGCTTTCAACATGTGTTGTAACGCTTGAGCTAGTGACATGTTGATTTTGGTGAATTGTCTCTTAGGCGCGACCTCCTTACGCTGATTCCCTTGTTGATGTCGTTGCACAGGCATAAGATTAAAGACCAGTACTGCCCCCACATATGGATTGTGGTTACCTCTAGCACGTCCCTCCTGGCCATATACAACATTAGCTTCCTTATTTCCACCGAATGGATTCTTCTCAGCATTAGAATATGCGGCCATCGAAATTTTCCCACTCTTGATACCGATTTCGATCCTCTCCCCAGTCAGAACCATCTCTGTTAAACCAGATGAAGAACTACCAATCAGCAGATTGAAGAACGGGCCTGTCAGAGTTCCCATGAACATGTCTACCATTTCCTGATCAGTTAGAGGAGGTTACACCCTGCCAGCTAAATCTCTCCATTTCTGTGCATATTCCTTAAACCCTTCTCTTGAGCCCATGGACATATTCTGCAATTACACTCGAGTTGGTGCCAGGTCAGCATTGTATTGGTACTGCTTGTAGAAAGCAGTAGCCAAGTCTTCCCAGGTATGGATGCCAGTTCCTTCTAACTGATAGAACCACTCCAGTTGTGTGCCAGCCAAACTTTCTTGGAAGAAATGGACCCATAACTTCCGGTAAGTAGTGTGAGGCTGGATCTTTCTGACGTATGATCTCAAATGAAGTTTAGGACAAGAGACCCCGTCATATTTAGAAAATGTGGGAACCTTGAAATTTGGTGGTATGACCACTCCGGAAATCAACCCTAACTATTCAAAATCCAAATCGGGTATCTGCTGAATCTCCATAGCACTGAGGCGATCCTCCAGCCGTTTGCATTTATCATCAGCGAGAGGATATTGTTCCTCAGAGTAGTCAACTTCATCTTCATCAGTCCCCGAATTTTTATCTTCTTCATGATTATCCCCCTCATTTGATGGAGTTATGAGATCTAGACCTTGCTTGATCGGTCCTTTAAATATTTTTCCCATATTCAAGATGCCAACCGATTTCTTTTCTTTCTTCTTCTTCTCTTTGATGACGAGAGCTTTCAGGTATTCCTGTCCCTTAGCCAGATCTAGGAACATTTGTTGGAACTGAGCATTCTGAGCTTGAAGATCTTTAGCTGTTTGTTCAAGAGCCATTTCTTCTTGCTGAAATAAACAACAAAGGGATAAGAAGCCTGTCCTTAGAATACGTGTTATGCAATGACATGTATGATATGCTTATGCAATGTTTTCAAGGATCTCGTGGGGTAAACACAAGGAGATGTTAGGAGTTGACTGCAGCTTTGATTGAAGAACTTCGTATCGTTGAATGTCCTTCTACGAGAATCAAGCTCACCATATTGAGTGGGTCATAGCCCTTGACTCAAGTAATCATGCTTTGGTCTTTTGGCGGTGTTGGTTAGAGGAAAACAAATCCCCTTGCCCCTTGCTAGACGTCTGCTTTATCATAACCTACATCACAGGCCCTTGAGATCTTTGAAATGGTTAAGGAAATATTGTGGTATGATGCTATGATGAGTATGCTATGCATCAATAAAAATGTAGGGTGATGAAGACAAGTATGTCTTGTAGGAAATCCAAATTATTTGGTAATTACTACAAATAAGTCCTGCAAGGAGTACCAACAAAACCCTGTCATGAGTTCAAGTTAGACAGTGACAACAAACAAATCACACAAGTGACCTTAGGTTTAGGCTTGCATGGATTCCATAGGTAAGTACCCTCTTGAAGTTTAGTTGGCTCAACCTGTCCTATCAATAGTAACCTGGTTCTAGGGAATCTCAATATCACTGATCTTTCTTCATCGAGCATTGTTTTAGCACAAGCCTCTTTATTGGTGACCAAAATATCCCGGAAGTCAGATCTCAATGAGTGTAGTATCGAGTATCAACCAACTTTGGACTGCACCAAATCCGGCTATCTCACTACTTCTTAATGGCCAAGTTGGTTCAATTAAAGGTTCTAAGGTCAGATGATGCTTTATGACACCACACAATGGCCCCGTATTCTCCCTGACTACTCAAGGGCTACCGGTACCAATAAACGTGTCACACCAACGTAGCTATCATTTCAACCGTGTCGGTATACCGCGTACAGTCCCCACGATCTATTGCTACTTACCTAAAAGGTGCCCCAGATCCGGGTGTAGGATCCTTACAAGTAAACCCAACCAAACCCTTTAAGATAAAGCAAATAAAACATACAAGGAAAGCAATTTAAAATGATGAAGTAAACTCTAAGGTAACCCCACCTTTTTATAAGTCCCCAACAAAGTTGCCAATTCTGTGATACAGTAGCAGAACTGACTGTTATACTGATTTTGCATTTGTATTCTCAAAAGGTTGCGATAAGCAAGAGTCGCCATCGACTTTTCTTTTATCCAAATTAAGGAAAGGGTGAAAAGAACATAAAAAGACCTTTTCGAGAATTTTCTGAGTAAGGGGGGTAGATTATGGAAAGGGAAGGTGTTAGCACCCTTTCCATCAGTAGTTTTCTATGGGCTCTTAGATGCTATCTTATTTGAAAATACATGTGCTTTGTGCTTTCAAAAAATGTAGTTTTAAAAATGCCTTAGTGCGGCGATTCGCTTTATGATAACTCTTGTATCAGTCCTCAAGAGTGTTGACAAAGCGAATGTTTTTGAAAGTGTTTTGAAATGTTTTGTGTAAGTGCAAAAAGTTTTTTTTTGAGAAAGCATCTAACAACTATCTATTTGTACTCGAAAAGGTTCGTTCTTTTCTTCCTATCCTTTAGACAGTGCTATCCCACTCTTAGTGAGTAGGTAGCCCTATTGTTGGATGTTTGAGGGGAATTCGAAGGGACGTACAGTCACAAAGGAAACATATGGGGATACTTTAACAATTTTGTTTAAGGGACGAGATCATTTATCGAAAGGAAACATTGTAGGGTCATCGAGGGACTATGATCTTTTGCTTTACGGGTCTTTGCTAAAGCGTCCCCGTTCTCGAGGGACATGACTGTTTTACTTTTCAAAAGGAAACCAAAGTGGGCGTACCCTAGAGGTCTATATGTGCAAGTGATTTAATTCAGTTCATTTATCTTTGTTATTAGGTTCTCTAACGTTTTGATTTTAATCTTCGTGATACAATCCTATTAGTCATACTTCTAGCAGTTAATATGAAAGCAATAGAAAACGCAGAAAATAAGTGTCCTACGCTATTACAACCAAATTGAAAGGCAAGAAAATGTAAAAACAAGAACAAAATAAAGAGGGGGAGTGAGTCCTTTGATCCAGGAAGTAGATTCCTTCGATTCACCCTTCTTTTGCTTTCTTTCGATTGAGCTTGGGAGTTGGCGTGAGCAACCTTCAATTGCACCATTTCCTGCTTCTTTCGATTGAGCTTGGGAGTTGGTATGAGCAACCTTCAGTTGCACCCTTTCCCTATTATTTCGATTGACTTGGGAGTTGGTGTGAGAAACCTTTGATTACAACCTTCTCTGTTTCTTTTGATTAGACTATGAAGCAATATGGACCTGCAGAGCGGCATGAGTGTATATCCTTCGTTCACACCCTTTTTGTCTTTCATTTGTAGTCTGTACAGGTTAGTTCCAACATATATTTGGACAAGAAAAGCAAACAAACAAAAAGGACAGAAAAAAGAATATAACTAAAAGGCTATTTACATGTTATGCTGAAACCAAAAATAAGTGAAAGGATATTTACATGTTATGCTGAAACGAAAAACAAGTGAAAGGCTACTTACATGTTATGCTGAAACGAGAGATGCAAGGTCAAGAGGACTTACCTTGCTTGAAACTGGAACTTGTGTGTGGATTGGAAATTTTAGATGCTCTTGGATTCGAAAGGAGAGAGGCAAATGTGGTGTGATTTTGTTGAATTTTGAGAATTTTTGGTATGCTTCTCCTAGGCTATAAATGCGTGTAAGGCAATATATGTGTAGTTCATGGGCCTGTGCCTCTAGTCTCCTGGCGAATGTCTCCTTTGTGTATGTGTTTGGCTTTGTATTTATAGGGATGTGAGGGTGCATGGAAATGGCAAGGGACAACCATTAACTAGACTTTGAAGGGCATGAGACAAGAATCCAACACATTGAAAGTTGGCCATATTTGGATAATTCTTGCCATTTTGAAATCTTGAGTGAACCTGAACATATTTGACTCTTTCGAATACCTTCCAGCCTCGCTCTTCAATTGGCCCTGAGTTTCCTCCTTCGAAATGCTCTAGTTTATTTCTTATAGCTCCTTCGATTGAGTCCATCCTTATCAATTCGAATTGCTCAGATATTTGATGACTCTGAATTCCAATTGTTCAGAGTTTTCCCTTGTCATAGTTTCTTCAATTAATTCACCATCTGCATCAATTCGAATTTCCCATAATTCTCTTCGTCAGAGCATTGTTCTTTTTGACGATTCTGGATTCCAATTCGAACTTGTTCATAGTGTTCCTTATCAGGGCTTCTTTGAAAGCCCCTCAGATATTTACTTTTCGATTGACTATGGATCTTGATTCGAATTATACAAGGCCTCAAAATCCCGAGCTTCTTCGATCATCCCCTAAGTGCGCTCTCTTTGATTGCTCTGACACTACTCAACTAGCCCAATCGAAATACTTCATTCTGGCCAGCCGAAGCCTCTTTTGTCACTTCTTTTGAATGCCATTGCGCATGAGGCTTGGGCCTGGAAACATGTAGGACCAAGACTCATCATAAGACAAACTTTCTTTTAATAATTATGTGTCTCCTTCGAATGGACCACCTATGTGTGTCCGTCGAATGGACCTTTGAAGTGCTCTTTCGAAGGGGTCATATTATGTGTCATAGTGCATAAACTATGTTGAGGGGTCTTGGCCTTGTGCATTGAAAGTAAGCATAGAGGAAGTCTTTTCCTTGTGAATCTAAGATAAGCCCGAAACAACCAATGCTCAGTCGAAGCCTTGTGAATTAAACTTGGTCGAAGAAGACCCAACACCCAATCGAAGCTTGTTGACATGCCAATCAAAGGACACTTTGCTCTGATATGCCAATCTAAGGACATTGTTTAGATGCCAATAGAAAGACATTGTTGACATGCCAATCGAAGGACATTTGGTTGACATGTCAATCGAAGGACATTGTTCAGATGTTAATTAAAGGACACTGTTGACATGCCATTCGAAAGACACTTAACCATCATTCAAAAAAATTCGCTTTCTTTAGGCAAGTGTTTGTAACCATATATGTAAGAGACAATCTTGGAGAACATGAGAGGGAAAATTTTGGGGTACAACAGTAGGAAGTATTTGAAATGTTATAGAAGGTGTCAGATAGAAGCCTTATGTGGGCGATTTCTAGTGAAGGAACAAAATGACTTAATTCTGAAACCAGTAGATTTGTTCCAAGTGTGGAATCAGATGGGATAGTTGAGGTTGTAAATTTGAGTGGGTTTATAGAGATATCTTTGGAGGAAAGAGTATCAGAGGTAATTGGACCATATTTCTTAATTCCAAGAAATTGTTCTTTGGAATTGAGTTTCTTGGATTTCTTCTTATGCTTAGAAGAATCATCAGGACGATTTCTCTTTGATTGTTTCCTCTTATTTTTCTTCTTCTCATCAGGAGAAATTGTAGGAGAGACTTTATGATTAGTTGCAGAAGGAAGGGTTTTAATGACTCTTTCTGGTAGGAATGCAGGAGAATTTTCTGTAGGGGTTTTTCTTTGAGAAATTTCCATTTGGTCCAAGTTTTCAGATAACTTGACTACAATTGAGATTAAAAACATTTCAAGCAAGTCCTCACCATTGAAGGGTTTACCAGTAAAAACCTCTGATAAATATTGGGGGGTCAAGTTTTCTGCAAACTTACTTTCGGCTAATATGGCAGAGATTAACCTTCCATAAGGAATCTGGTTCCTTTGATTTTTGGAGATCTTCTTGGAGAATTTGATGACACCATGCAGATAAGTTGTGAGACATTCTGGTAGGTTGATATATTCACCCAAGGCCAAGTATTAAAACATGAACTTGTGATCTATATCAATATGCTTAATAGAATTTGTTAAACTTATGTGAAAGACACTGCCAGAGAAAATTCCGACCCATACTCTTAATACATCAAAAAGGTCGGATGCCTTTTGAGAGTCTCTATCAGTTTTGAAGATGACTAGAATAATCCTTTTGAAGAATATCTTTATAAGTTGTATTCCTTTTTGTTTCCCAAGCAACTCTATTGTTATGACAACGCACACCTGAACCATTGTGATGGTTGAGTTTGGCAATATCTTCTTCACGAATGCATATGTCTTTCCCAAAGATCTTGGAGCAAATTTGGCCTTGGTTTGAGATGAAGGCGTTAGACCAGAATTCTTTGACCAGAGCAGGAAATGTAGGACCTTTTATAAGATTGAAGTAGGTTTCCCATCCTTGATATTTCAACGTATCATATAGGTCAAAAACATGAGTAGCAAGATTTTCAAAGTCTACTATTATTTCAGAGATAACATAAAATTGAGCAATTGGAATCGCCAAAATTATGATAGAATCATCATTTTCTCAAGGTTATTGTTTTTGTGGGAGATATTGTTGACCATTTGACCAGGATGAATCCATTTTAAGTGTGGAGAAAATAAAAACAGATGGTTTTAGGGTCTTAGGAATTTAGGGCTTAAAAGGTGATTGTGTAGGGCAAAGTGGGTAAATTTGTGAGAGGTGAGATGAGAGGTTTTTAAAGAGGTTTTAGAAATGATTGCTAATTCTAGAATAGTGAAACTGATATGACAAGGAGGAAATCATAAAGATCTATTACTATAATACCAATATAATCTCATTACCCAAAGTATCGCACTAAATTCAAGGCATGGTTCAGAATAGACAGTTGTCTTATATTGAATCACTAACCTTTCACTTTTTGACAACACAATTAATGAAGTAATTTCTTTAGTAACCAGCGGGAAAAGATGTTCTATAATATAGTATTTCTGAATAGGATACTTCAGATGATATAAGATATCCATTGGATTGAAGTACCATATCTCAAAAGATAATGACAAGAATGATACATACCTTAGAAGTTTATATGATTCTCTAAAGAACTGCGTGCAGAGAGTAAATACTTTCTTCATTTGACATAGTCTTTCTGAAGTGTTGTAGTTTTCATCAAAAATAGGCAGCGACCAATCTTTGTTTAGACATACTACTTTAGCTTCTAGAGACCATCTTTGGAGATTCTTACTTTACATTCTTCTTTAATGGCTTTATAACCCTTAATAATTAACAGGGAAATCCCAGGCTTCATAGGGAATAAATTTTGGAATCTAATATCTTCCCTTCTGATTACCTCAGTTTCCATACTGCCTCCAGGCTTAAGTTCCAGGCTTAGGAACATATGCCTTCTTACCACCATG
Source organism: Vicia faba (assembly GCA_948472305.1). Taxonomy (NCBI): domain Eukaryota; kingdom Viridiplantae; phylum Streptophyta; class Magnoliopsida; order Fabales; family Fabaceae; genus Vicia; species Vicia faba. The sequence continues at coordinate 748,554,325 of OX451740.1, read as the reverse complement.
AGTTACAAGCATCCCGAGTCTAGGTACCATAATATATGTTTCAACTGTGCTGCTAATAATATATGCAACATAGTTAATTTGATTCTTAGGTATCCATAATTTTTTGGTTCCTCTCTTGTTAGTTCTCCCAGAGTTTTTGACAACTTCAGGTTTAACAGTAGAATAATCATATTTGCAAGAATTAATCCTAGAAGATTTTTCCAAAGGTTTTGCCTTAGGTTCAGAAGTAGATTCCTCTTTTTCTTTTCCCTTATCTTTAGGCACAAACCCAACAGAAATAGATTAGTCATAGGAGTTAAGACCAATACCACTGGTTCCATTTCAGCTCATGCCATAGATCATAGAAGCCATCATGCTTCTCCCTGTGCTTCTGGCTAGGATTTTCTGGAAGGCTTTGTCATATTTCATAATGACATGATCACTACTCTCAGATGTTTTGGAAGAGTTCTTGTGCCTTTTAGGGTAGAGTTCTCATCTTTGAGAAAGAAGTTTTCTTAATTTAAAATGGGGAGATCTTCCTTAAGCTTATTGTTTTCAAGAGATGTGAATTCATAGGATTTTTTAAGTTCCTTAAATTTAATCTTGAGTAACTCATGTTTTTCCAGAATTTCAACTAAAGAGAAAGTTATTTCAGAATGAGTAAGGTCAGAAAATACCTCTTTGGAGAATACCTCTTCCGTGTCTTAATTTGATTCTGCTTCATCTTTTGGAGGGATCCTTTCAACATACATTCTAACTTGAGCCATCAACACCATGTTAGCACGTTCTTCTTCTGAGTTGTCTTCTAAAGAGTCGAAATCATCTCAAGTTGCCTTCAACCATTTCTTCTTTCTTTTGAGAGATTTCTTCTTGAACTTTTCCTTTTCCAGTTTAGGACAGTCATTCTTGTAGTGTCTTTGCTCATTGCACTAATAACAAGTGACTTATTTGCCACTATACTCCCTCTGACCAGAAGTAGACTCGAAGAGACCTCCTGTCCTTTTGTACTTCTGAAAATGTTGCCTTGATTTTTCTTCCAGAGACGGTTAACCCTTCTGGACAATAGAGACAACTCATCTTCATCTTCATCAAAATCTTATTTTGAATCCTCAATCTCCCCAGCTTAAAGAGATTTAGACTTCTCATATCTTCTGGAAGATTTGAGCATAATAGATTTCCCTCTTTTTTGAGGTTCATCCCGATCTAGCTCAATCTCACGACTTCTTAGAGAACTCACCATTTCTTCTAGAGAAGTGTTGTTCATGTCCATTGAAAGCTTGAGTATAGTTACCATAGGTCCCATTTGGATGGAAAGATTTTGATAATATTTTTCACATGATCTACTGTTTAATATCCCGTGTTCATAACTCTCAGTCCTACAACTAAAGTTTGAAACCTTGAGAACATCATCTCAATTGTTTCATCATCCTCCATCTTGAAGGCTTCATACTTCTGAATCAAGGCCAAAGCCTTGGTTTCCTTGACTTGATCATTTCTTAAAGCTCTAAAGATTTGACTAAATTTTGGTAAAACTAGTTTCTAAACACGAATGATAAAATATATGAAGAACAAGATGTCCTATGTAGAGCCATTCAACAACGTGATTGTGTTAGGCTCGGTTGTTGGACCAGTTTAAAATTTAACAGATGCATAATATTCTGGAATAATATGCTATCTGTTGTACCCCAAAAGTTTCCCTCCCATTTTCTTCAAGACATTCTTATGAGGTCCTCATTTGCTCGAGATGGCTCAAAAATTGATCAGATAAATTCTCCTCCTAAGCAATGGGTCTACAACAAGGGTTTTGAGTTTATCAAGGAAGATTAGGTTTCAAGGGTCTCAAGTGGTTTCCATGGTTCTCCATAGGTCTTCAACAATGCTCATCAAATTTTAAGTCTTACATCACAAGTTTGCTCAGTCAATTGCTCAGATGACTGAAATCAACTATATTAGGTAAAAAGTCAACTCTGGTAAACATACAGTCAAGCTTCAATATTTTTGGTCAACATCAATATTTTGAAGTAATATTCATCATTTGGTCAAAGGTTGATCATGACTCCTCAAGGAAAGTCCTCAAATCATCAAAAGTCAAAAGTTGCCAAATTAGGGTTTCCTTAGGAGAAGTCAACTGAACTTTGACCATGCATAACTTTCACATGCTTCATCAACTTTTCCCCAACCAAAGCCCATTTTGTAGGAAATTCAATTCTATACAACTTTGGATATATGTTCAAGTCCAAAAAGTGATTCATTTGAAAGATATGAGCCAATACATTATAAGTCATTTCAAAAGTCAACAAAAAGACACTTTTTGTCAAGACAACTTACATCAAGATAAAGTCTCCAAATGCATAAACAATCAAAAGAGAAATTGTAGAGGACATCTTTAGATTTCTAAAAAGTCCAAGATCAACTTCAAAAGATGAAAATTGAAAGAGTTGTAACCAGTGCAAGTTAGGGAATTTTGAGAAAATGCATGAAGTGCAAAGTGAGCAAACTTGAAATTTTGAACTTGTGGGCTTAACTTTTTAGGTTTCAAACGTGTCCATGACCTTATGGAACACTACTAAACTCACTCATACTTTGTATTATGTTTTCTTTTTATTTAATTTTTTTATTCAAATAAATAAGAAATAAATTAAATAAGGTACAAGATCATTGGACCAAGCGCATGATTGGTTTCTTAATCATCTAGAGGCCCAAAACAATTCAGCACAACTTGCCAAAATCGTGTGATGCTATGTTGAGAAAGAAATCTTCATTTTTGGAAATTTTTGAATGGCATTAGATACACTTAATGCCATGAGATTCTTAACAAGTTTGATTGACCTAATTCCAAAAGATTATAAAGGTACAAACTTATTAGAGGCAGAAGGAGGCAGCTACATGAGCATAAGGGTTCCAAACTCAATATTTTTTAAAAAAAACTTGTAATTTCGTGCAATGTTTTCTAGCCACATTTAAGCAGAATCAAGCATTCTTATCACCTCCTAAGTATCTACAGAGTAAGTATAGTCGTTTCTCAAAGGTCTCCCATGCTTGAAACGACCATATTCATCATCTCTGATTGCAAATTTTTCCATTAGTCGTATCTTTAATATTGTGCGTTGTAGGGTTTTTCTAACCATCTAGATCAATGTACATGAATTTTTAGAACAAGTTGCAGCCATCGCATGGAGTTGGTAAGGTCCAAACCTGGATTCACCATTTTTGAACCATGTTAGGGTTTTTCATTCGAAACCCATGTTACAGGGATTGCTAGCCGAAACGGACCCCATATTCGAACTCAGGAGGGCATTTTAAGGGGGGTAACATGTTTTATATGCTTTGATATTGTGTATTTTGTAGGTCACAAAATATTCTCATCGAAGAAGACGATGGGAACCACCATGGACAGTGGGTTGACATTTCTGACCGTTGGCATGGTAGGTTGAAGGATCGTGATTGGTTCTCTCTAAACATCAGGGCCCCACTGGCAATGATGTGTTTTTTTATTTTAAAATATAAATGTTGTCTTATTATTTAATGATATGATTGTGTTTTAGTTAATGGATGTACAGCCGCCCCAACGGTAGAAGCAAGCATGCAAAGGCATTAGTATACCAGGGCACGGGTTCAATCCCTGCCCATGGTTTTTTTCTTTCTTTATGTTTTCTTGTTCACAGATTCAGTGCAAGTAAGTCAGCGCATTCACCAAGCATCCTCATGCCATGACCTTCAGATCTCAAAAGGTCCAAATCCAGCGCCCCAGATGCGCCCTCTTCACGGTGAACCCCATGGAATCACCCTTACTGGATCCATCGCAAGCATTCTGGGATTTTCCAAGTTGAGCCGAATAGTTTGTTTCTCACACCCCCCGTTTACTAATCATTCAGGCCCATTTTTCTTTTTTTTTGTTATCTTGTTTCAATCCCATTTTTTTAAAACATAATTAACTCTTTATTAAATAATTAAAAACCACTTAACCTTTTTCTAATTAAAATCAAATTGACTTAATTATTTTTTCCATTTTGAATTAATTAAATTATTTTTTTAAATTAATTGAAATAATTAATTTAGCTTCTTTAGGTTTTTCTTATCAATTTATTTTTCTAAATTAAAAAACAATTAGGTTAGATTAATCATCATCTTTTATCAAGATAAATTTTCTATTTTTACATATCCTCCCTTTTTACAATCTCCGAGCGCTCTTTTATTTTTGCATTCGTATTTATATAATCATATAACGGTTGATGGTTTGTAATAGTTAATTAGGTTTTCATCGCTTTCTTTCTTTCCCCCAACTTTTATGGTTTGTACCCCTTTCCCCGAAGCGTTGTAATAGTGTAGGACGTTCAATTTCTGCCTTTACTGCTTTCCTTATAAATGTCTAGTTTAATAGGATTGAATGGCAAGATCTAAAAACAAAATTCTAGATAACCCTAATCAAGAAAAAATAATTGAACCAAAGCACTATTCACACACGCACCTATAGGTGACCCCACTTGTTACTTTCAAAGCAGTCATATCCCTCGAATGTGGGACGCTTTAGCAAAGACCTTGGTTAAAAGATCATAGTCTCTCGATGTTGCCTCGATAAAATGATCTTAGTCCCTTACGATAAATTGTTAAAGCGTCCTACAAGTTGCCTTTATGACTGTATGATGACCCGCGCCTGTCCCTCACACATCCAACGATAGGGATTCCCACTAACTAATGGTAGGATAACACTATCGAAAGGAGGAGGAAAAGAATAAAGACTTTTGAGTAGGTAGATAGTTCTTAATCGCTTGCTCACGAACATTTCAAAACATGTTTTCACACGACACTTTTTTCAACAAATATTTTCAAAATAGACATTTTGTATGCATTCTCTATAATACGAGAATCATTAAAAAATCGCCGCACTTAGGCATTTTTTTCAAAATATTTTCAAATACACAAAGCATTTTTGAAAAGTGAGCTAGCGATTAAGAGCCCGTAGATAACTGCGGATGAAAAGGATGCTAACATCTTCCCTTTTCATAACCTATCCCCCGAACTCAGAAAATTCTCGAAGGTATTTCCTGTTCTTTTCACCATTTCCTTTATTGGATAAAAGAAAAGTCGGTGGCGACTCTCTGCTATCCACAACATTTGCGATCAAATGCAAAACCAAGTCAGTTCTTCCACCGTATTACAGAACTGACGACTCTGCAGGGGAATTTAATTCTTAAAGTGGGGTTACCTTTAGATCTAGATCACCTTTAAGTTGATTTTCTTGTTTGGTTTGTCTGATTTACAATTTGGCTTTGTTTGGGTTTATTTACTGTATAGATCCTATACCTGGATCTGGGGAAATTTTAGGTAAGTAGCAATAGATCGTGGAAACTGTACGACGTAGACTGATATGGTTGAAGAGATGGCTACATTAGTGCGACACATTGGTTGGTGTCGGTGTCCCTTGAATCAGTCAAGGAGAATGCTAGGCTGTTGCATGGTGTCATAAAACACTGACTGACCTTAGAACCTAAGTTGACACAATTTAGCCATTTGAAAGTAGTGAGATGTCCGACTTTGGTGCAGACTGAAGATGGTTGATACTCGATGCTACACTCATTGAGATAAGACTCCCAGGATATTTCAGTCGCAAATTAGATGCTCGTGCTGAAATAATGCCTGAGTGAAAGATCATTGATATTGAGACTCCTAGAACCCGATTACTTTGCTTAGGAAAGGTTGAGCCAACCAAAACCTCAAGAGGGTGCTTACCTATAAACTCCATGCAAGCTTGAACCTAAGTCCTTGTGTGCTTTGTTTGTTTTTATTTATATGTTCGAACATAACATCATGGCATCATAACATATCATTTTCACTAACCATTTCAAGGACCGAGGGATTTACCTTTGTTCTTTATTGTAGGATTATGGCATCCGCTCATAGAAATACTATCCGGATAAACTTCGTAAAGGTACCTCCTCAACTTAAGGAGTTAGTCTCAAGGGTTCCCAAAAGCTCTTAATTCACCAAGAAGCATGGTCATCTACTCAGTTTGATTACCTCAGGTTTTGAAGAAGACACGATGAGTGTCCTATTCAGGTTCTTTGATCCTTCACACCACTGCTTCACCTTTCCAGATTATCAGTTGGTACCCACAATGGAATAGTTCTCTAGGCTTCTCGGAGTACCTATCCTTGATCGTACACCCTTCACCGGTTTAGAGAAAGTTCCAAAGCTTGAAGTTATTGCAGCATATTTACATCTGAAGTGGTCCGACATTGTATCTAATTGGGAAACTAGAAGTGGAATCAAGGGCTTTCTTGCTAAATTGCTGATAGAGAAGGCTCGACTGTTTCTAGATGCTATGATCTTTCTGGATTTTGAGGAGATCTTGGCTCTATTGATCTATGGATTAGTACTATTCCCTAATCCAGACCAACTCATAGATGTGAACACTATCAAAATATTTCTTGCTCGTAATCCTGTGCCTACCTTGCTTGGAGATATTCTACATTCTCTTCACACTCGTATTATGAGGAAGCGAGGAAATCTTATTTGTTGCATACCTTTACTATCTAGGTGGTTTATTTCGCACTTTCCCCAACCAGTGATGAAGAATGAACGTGGTTTGAGGTGGTCTCAAAGAATAATGTCACTCTCTCATATAGATATCTATTGGTATTCCCAATCTCATGAGGATATCATTATCATTGACCGTTGTGAGGAATTCCCTAATGTTCAATTCCTTGGCATTAGGGGAGGCATTACTTACAACCCTTCTCTGGCTCTACGTCAATTTGGTTATGCTCGAAGAGACGACCCTCATGACATACTTATCCAGGGTATTTTATTTGATTACGAGAACGGTCCTCAAGGTTATCGTCAAAGGTTTATACATGCTTGGGGCATGGTGAACAAGATTGATTACAAGACTTTAGGACTGAAGAAATCCATCCCTTTGGAGCCCTACCTCAGATGGGTGCGATCTCATGCTCAAAAGCTTATAATGCCATACCCCACTTTCCTACCAGTAATTGTGGAGCCTGTTGCTGAAGGAGAGATTCCTCACACCGTTCTTCATCTAAATATGCCTACCAACCTCGAAGAGTTACAAAAGTATTAGATTCAACTAAAATAAGAAAGGGACACCTTTGAGATTCAGTTCTATGCTAGTCAGAAGAAGGTTTTGGAGCTGACAAAACAACTTCACGAAGATCAGAGTCTTAATGCATATGTCAACATAAAGAGGAAGCGTCAGTGGGAGACTTGAGTCTTAAAACTTCATATTTTGTTTCTTTGAAATCTTTTGTTTTCATTGTAAGCCTAAAAGGAAATTGTAATTTAAACTTACTAATAAAAGCCTTTGTTTCTGTTTCCTTTTGGTTAACAAATTTAAATCCCGAGGTCCTTGAAAACATTTCATAAAAATATCATGCATCATTACATCACTGGTTTTCCAGATACATGTTTTCTCATCTGCTTACTATTTATTTCAGTAAAAGATGGCCCTCGAACAATCCGTTAAGGAACTCCAATCCCAGAACACTCAAATCCAGGAGACTCTCCTAAGCTTGGCACAGGGACAGAAGGACATGATGGCGCTCATTGCCAAGAAAAATAAGACTCGGAAGCCAGTTGCTCTCTTCAATATGGGGAGAAGATTCAAAGGTCCTGTTAAACCATTTCCAACTGCTGATGTCTCCTTTGATGAAGATAACAACCAAGAAGAAGATTGAAGAAGTGTCAAGGCTGGAAGTATAAACAACCAAGGCTCAGTGAAGACTTCTGAAGATGAAGATTATTCTGATGAACAGTACCCTCATGCGGATGATAAGTACAAACAATTGGAGGATCATCTCAAGGCTATGGAAATCCAGAAAGTGCTTGGACTGGAATTTGAGAAGTTGGGCCTCATCCCTGGGGTAGTTATCCCCCACAAGTTCAAGGTCCCAACTTTTGCAAAATATGATGGGGTCTCTTGTCCCAAGCTTCATTTGAGATCTTATGTTCGGAAGATCCAACCTCATACTACTGATAGGAAGTTACGGGTCCATTACTTTCAGGAAAGCTTGTCCGACACTCAACTCGAATGGTTCTATCAGATGGAAGGAACCAATATTCACACTTGGGAGGATTTTGCTGCTGCTTTTTACAAGCAATATCAAGATAATGTTGACCTTGCACCGACTCGAGTACAATTGCAAAACATGTCTATGGGATCGCATGAAGGGTTCAAGGAATATGCACAAAAATGGAGAGACTTAGCTGGAAGGGTACAACCTCCCTTGTCTAATCAGGAGATTGTTGATATGTTCATGGGCACTCTGACATTCCCATTCTTTAATTTGCTGATTGGGAGTTCGTCATCTGGTTTTACTGAGCTTATACTGACAGGAGAAAGAGTTGAAAGTGGTATTAAAAGCGGGAAGATTCCAATGGCTATGTATGAAGAATCCATTCAGTGGTAAAAAACAAACCAATGTTGTCTATAGCCAGAAGGGCCGTAGTAAAAAAGAACATCATTAGTCTGTGGGAGCGGTGTTGATCTCTAATCCAGCGCCAGTTCAACAACAACAACAGGGCAATAGGTGAAGGTTGGACGCTCCATTAAAGAAATTTACCAAAATTAGTATTCCTTTGTCTCAAGCATTACAACATCTGTTAAAAGTTGAACTCGTTACACTACAGGATCCTCCTCAGAGTCCCAACACCTCTTCTCCCAAGTACAATCCGAATGTGAGTGTGTCTATCACTCTAACAGTCCTGGGCACAAAACCAACAATTGTTGGTCTCTGAAAAACAAAATCCAGGACATGATCGACAAAGAGGAAATAGAGTTCGATCCTGCAGAGACTCCGAACATGATTACTGCACCTATGCCGAAGCATGAAAAAGGCATAACTGCTATTGAAGATGTTTTGTATGTTGCTACTGTGAATGATTTGGTTACTCCTCTCTCCACAATCAAAAATAATTTGTTACAGGCCGGTTTATTTTTGGGTTGTGTTGAAAGATGTTATTGCTGTGCAGTTCAACCCAATGGCTGCAAGTTATTGAAGGAAGGCGTTCAGCGCCTGATGGATAATCATATAATCTTGATAGAGAAAGTTCCGTCTGCTGAGAATTTATGTCAAGATTTTTCTGTAGTATCTGGTACTTCTTCCAGGATCACTTCCAAAGGTCCTTAAAGGATTACCACCAATCCAAAAGCTGCTCCTTTGATCATTACAACACCTGGACCTATCCCACATTCTTCAAAAAAGGCTATCCCGTAGAAATATGGATCCGATGTCTACTACCATGGCGTCAAACAAGAGTTGTCTGATGAAGATACTGAAGATGTTGATCCCAACATTGACAATATTGCGGGGACCAGCAAAATTACTAGAAGCGGAAGGATTTTCTCTCCAGAAATCTCTCCAAAAGCCGTTGCTACACCTGTTAGATTTACTTCCACAAAATCAACTACTAAGGCTCGGGATAAGGAGCCAATAACAGAGCCTGCCTAAACGGAGGCACCTGAGGAAGCCATAGTGGAAGACACCTCTAGACAAGAATTAGAAGAGGTATTGAAGATTACCTGCAAGAGCGATTATAAAATTATTGAACAACTGGGGAAGACCCCGTCCAAAATCTCCATGTTATTCTTATTGTTGTGTTCTAAAGCCCATGCACAGGCTTTGGTAAAATTCTTGAAGACTGCTCACGTGCCACAAGAGATTTTAGCTAACCAATTTGGAAGTTACGTTACTAACTTAACAACTGATAATGGATTAGGCTTCTCTGATGCTGATCTAACCCCTGAAGGGAGAAATCATAATAGGGACTTGTATGTCTCCATCGAATGCAGGGGAACTACTTTGGCTCATATGTTAGTTGATAACAATTCTTCACTGAATGTTTTACCAAAGGATGCTCTTGACAGACTGGATTGTGAAGGGGTTGTGCTAAAACCCAATAATATTATAGTTCGAGCCTTTGACGGGTCAAAGAGAATGGCACATGGAGAAGTGGATCTTCCTATCAAAATGGGTTCACAAATCTTTGACTCCACCTTCTATGTAATGGACATTCGACCAACTTATTCTTTTCTACTAGGACGCCCTTGGATCCATGGGGCAGGAGCTGTTACCTCTACGTTGCACCAGAAGTTAAAGTATCCCATGAATGGAAAGATTGTTACTGTATGCGGAGAATAGGAGTATATGGTAAGCCACCTGAATTCATTCCGGTATGTAGAGATGGACAGAGAATTCATTGAGACTCCTTGTCAAACTTTCAAAGTGATTTCGCCTACTGCTGCTAAAGATGTTTCTTCCATTCCAAAGGTCACCAGGGTTCTGCACAAGATGGCTTTCTTGAAAGATGCCAAAGCTATTATAAAATAAGGTAGTTATACTATTTGGCGTCAACTTCCTGATATCCCTTATAAATCTAACAAGTTTGATTTGGGCTTTACTGCAGAAGGACAAAGGGTTGTTCGTCGCGCTCGTGCTTGAAGACCTCCATTCCGTATTAGCAACAACTAAGTCAATGCTATAGAAGATGCTGAAAATGATTGTGACTTTAACAATTGGATATTCCCTACTGTTGTACCCCAATTTTTGCCCCTAAGATCCCTTCATCATACCATATTGATTCAATCACAACAAGATCACATTAGGGCTCTTGGTTCTCCTCCCTATCTTTAGCTTTGCTCATTGAGGAATCACCAAGCACCTTTACTTGTTTTTATTTTGTGATCATTCATTTTTTGTTTTGACTTTCCTTTTAATTAATAAAATTCAATATTGGTTTCTTTTACTTGTTAATAATGTAGGTAAAGGCAATGTGGCTTGGCAATTTGATCCATGTTATGAGTTTATTTCCATGCCCTAGTCAATAAAGCTTGAGAAATTCAAACCTCACCATTGAATTTGTTTTGGAAGAAATGGCATGGCAAGGTCATTTTGGTTCACCACATTTCAAAATTATCAAAATTGATTCAAAAGTACAAGAGGTTGATTGAAGAAGTTGTCATGGTTGGACAAGGCCTTGTTCCCATTGGTCACCAGTGCATATTTCTCTCATTTCTCAAGATATGGAAGTGGTTTTGTTGGATATGAATTCTCATTATCATCCTCAACAAATTCTATTTACAAATCAAGAGTGTTGGTACAAGAAGGTTGTTCAAAATTGTAAAAGTTCCTCGAAGCATTTTCTTGATCTAGGAGCTAGGGTTTTAAACTTCAAAGAAGTATATCTTGCTCATATTTTGGTATTTTTGAGTGATTCCAAAAACATCCTTCTCTTCAAAGGGTTATTAACAAATCACTTCAAAAGTTTCAAGGAGTTTTCACGTGGAAGAAACTTGATGTTGAAGAAAGATTACAAGTCCTCTAGATGAACCCCCAATTTTCCATGTGTGACTTCAAATGATCATAACTTGGTCAATTTTTATCACCTTGAGCCCACTCTTTTTACACAATGATCTTAAGGATGTTAACTTTATTCCTTCTTTTATATGCAAAGTGAGAAAATGTATGGAAGATGTCCTAAAGTTACAAAATATTATAGGTCATTTCATTATTTTTTGCCAACTTCAAAAATTCATAACTCTCTCAATTTTTGGAGATTTTGAATGTTTCAAGTTTCAAAATGTCATTAAATAGGTATATTTCATGCCATATTTTTTGGTCAAGAACAAATTCCAAGAGGAAGGCCATGTTTGGATGCAAAACATTATAGGTCACTTTTGAAGAAAAACTTGAAATATTTATAAGTATGGAAAGTCAACTTTTTTTCCAACTTTGACTCATTGCAACATTCAGCTCAAGCATCCATTTGATTCCATTCTTTTCCCATTGCAAAGCTTGTAATCTCATATTTCTAAAGCATCAAGAATCATTCCCTAAGACCCCTTGAGCCGAGAATGCCATTGATTTGAACTTGGTAACTTGGAACTGAAGTTTCTTCAAAAGTATGAATTTGAAATCGTTGATTTAGCTTCTAAACACATTGTTTCTGTGCGTTTTTTCTTCTAAACATGTTTAGTGAACTTCCAGAAGTGATTAGCATAGCAAAACACGCGTTTTGGACGAGTTTTGATCAATATAGAAGTCACACTTTTCTTGTTTGCAACTTCACACGATTTCCCTCCAAACTTCATCATTTCACACGCTTGAACATTCCATTTGATTCCCTATAAATAGAGGGTCATCCCTCATTCATTTCCTCAATCTTGAACACCCAGAATCACCCTACCAAACTTGCTCCATAACTCATTTTTTTGCAACTTCGAAATCAGTGTGCAAGCCTTTTTCAATCCAATTTTTCCATCAATTCACCTTCCTTGATCTTCACTGAAGCTAACCATACAATTACCTTCAAGAATCATGACCTATATTGATCCATAGAAGTCTAGTTTCAGAGCTCTGCAACTCAACTTTAATAGGTAGATTTCTCCACCAATTCTTCAAAACTTTGATATCATTGTGAAGTTCTCATTGCCCTGGCTCTAGTCGCAACACTTGCTTTTATCTGGAAACACGTTTTGACCATGAAATTTCAAATCCCTTTTCAAAACTTTCTTTCCAAATTTCTTGAGCTATAGTTTATATAAATTTGTCGTGAAGGTGTGGTTGTCTTCGTCTTGAAGAGACGAAGCGAATGACATAGGTCTCGTGCTCTAATTTTACAGATTGAGCAACCTGGTTTTGGGACTGGCTGGAATTTGAAGATGACCAACGTGTCATCTTTCAACCAATGAAACAACGCCAATTGTATTTTTTGAATTTCTGATTTATATTTGATTCTATGCTTTATTAAGTAATGACCATGATATGCACATCGCACCAGATCCCTTGGATTTGATCACTAACGCGTTTTGACTCTCATCCAATGGTCCAAATATTTTTGACTTTATTTTTTATTTCTGTTTTTTTATATTTAATTGCTTTAAACTTCAAAAAATTATAAAAAATTTATTTTAAGTCCAAAATATCTAAAAAAATTATGAAAAATATTTTTGATTTTTCTCTTTCTGATTTTTATTTTTTCACAATTTTATTTTGTGTTTTGATATTTTTTATAAATTTTCACTTTATTTGAATTGTTTTAAATGTTTAAAAATATTTTTATGCATTTTTAAATTCTGAAAAAAATACGAATGGTCCAATGATATTGTGACAAATATTGGTGACTTCACTTATTTTTTATTTTTGACTTTGGTATTTTTTATCATTTTTGGTTTATTTTACACATTTTATTTAATTTTATAAAAATATTTGAGTTTATTTCTGATTTTTCTATGGTCTTTCTTAATATTTCTTGAATAATTTGAACATAGTTAATATTTTCTCTCTTATTTCTATTTTAAAACATTTTTAAAACCTTTTTAATGTATATATTAAATGCAATATTATTTTGTGATTATTTTCTGGCTGATCTTGGGTGGAATTTTTGATCATGAACTTTATTAACATCATTGGATCCATGGTGTTGAGTCTAACTCCACAAAAATGGATGAATGATTTTAATAATAGTTTGATTAAATTTTAAATTCAAATGTAGTTTGTATATTCTTTCCCACCCTTCTTCATCTTGTCCCTTTCTTATCGCACTAAGTGTTATTGGAGCATGATCTCTATATCATGTCTCAAAACAAATGGTGCATAGATTGCTATTGATCGGCCTCAAAATAGGTGCGACTTCTATATAAGTCCACTTACGATTGCTTAACATAGCGCTAAATTTTGTCCCGATTCGAGTAAATGATCATTCGTGGCTCAAACTTATGTTTGCAAGCCCAAGTATGTTAATTTGATCTCTTTGATCCAATAACCTTGAGATTTATTGTATGGAGGGTTTGGTTCTACCAATAATCTAATGGATCTACAACACTTTTGGTAAACGCGGATCACTTAAACATCGTTGATCATTAAATGGTACTTTTGAGGATTCCAAATGGATAATATACTTGACAAAAAGCAAATTCAACTTGTTGTGTGGGGGCGTTGGTTCTACCAATCCTCTAATGAGTTCCAAATGCAAGTTTCAAGATGGTCATCCAACTAATCACTAATCATTAAATTGTTTTTACTTTATGCTTTTATTTTTATGCTTTATGTACCATTTACTTTAAGCATTACATTTCATGCCATTTTTATTTTGCTCACTTGAGCATTTATATTCTTGTCATTTTATTTTGATCACCTGAGCTTTTCTTTTCTCTTTTAAGACACCTAATAATTAACATGAACCATAACAAACATTAAAGATACTTGGACTATTTGGTTACTATCTTTGGCATTATGGAGCATTGGACTTCTTGGACTTAGGATTAGAGGCCTTGACCTTTGTTGGAGACCTTGCGACCTTAATTGATATTTTGTCTGGAGTTCTTGAGGTTTACCTCAAGACATTGGGTTGTTTGTTTGTTTTTTGTGCAGGTTATTGTTATTACTGTTCTACCCCAAAATTTTCCCTCTCACTTATCAAGAATTTGCTGACAAGATCTGCTTAGCTCAAGACTGCATTAGGGTTGATCAGCTCAAGACACCTCCTTAAGCACAAATGACCAAAATTAGGGTTTGAGTTTGCACAAGGATTTTTGAACTTTCTATGCACCATATGATTTTCATGGATCATTATGGACCCCTAAGATTACTCATGTCAAGTTTCATGCCTTGGATCACATTTTTGATCAGTCAATTGATCAGTTGACCTAAAAATTAGTTGTATTAGGGAAAAAGTCAACTATGGCCAATTTATAGTCAAACTTCATAATTTTTTATCCACATAAACATTTTAAACTCGTATGTATGATTTGATCAAGTTTGGACCACAACTCTTCAAGAAATTTGATCAAATCTCCAAAAGGGCAAAATTGTCAAAATTAGGGTTTTGACTGGGAAAGGGAAATTTCTGATTTTTGACCTAGCAAATGAAAAATCGGTTTAAGGAATAATCTAAAGAGTCCAATTGCATCATTTTGACCTAATGACATGGTTCAAAACATTGCAAGTCCACTTGATTGATAGATGAATTTTGCAGTCAACTTATCAAAAGTCAACTGTATACTGAAAAGTCAAACTTTGACTTTTTAGTCAAATTCAAGTGCCAAAGATCACAATTCATCAAAACATGTAAAAATATGAAACTTATTCATGAAGAAATAAAAAATTCAAGATTTCATTTTGAAAAGTTAAAATTTCTAAACTTAGAAATTTTTCTAAGTGTTGGAAATTTCTTATTTTTTCATAAATTTGAGCAAAATTTTCACCATGATACAAGATGATTCAAGAGAAAATTCAAACATGAAAGTTGTAGATCTCCATGAAATCTATAACTTTTCTTCACACAACTTCTCCCAAAAGTGCTTGGATCTCAAGTTATAATTTTAAGAACATGTGGTCATGAAACAAAACACTTAGTGAAATTTTGCCCTAATTTGGTCAGGATTTTGACCCAACTTCATGGTACTTTTTCATATAGTTCCAAGGGGAATCTTCAAAAGCAATTAAAATATGGATTGTATAGCGCATTACAAGATTTCCAAAATGTCCAAGAACTCCTTGAGATCATTCTTGAGTAGGGAGAATCGAAGAGATGAAGTTAGGGTTTTATCACTTTAATTACAAGTCATTTTAGTGATGAACAAAATTCAAATTCAAACTATGCTGCATAAACACTACTTTTCAGGCCTCAAACTTGTTAGGCACTCCATAATTAATAGTTTACACATCTTTTAGAGGCCTCACTTCAAGCATTCAATGCATGGACATGCTTTATATCCATTTTGGAAGAAAGGTTACATTGCCATTTTGATAAAGTAACTTTTTGTACAAAACTTGTTCTTGAGCCTTGCACTTGTTCTCTTCTGATCAAACAATTCCTATAACTCATGATAAATGTTTCAAACACTTACAATCACTCATCCCATGCTTGTACCTCTTCTTGAAACTTGTTTCCCTCTTTTCTTCAAAATCAAGTAACCTAGACAAAAGCTAGAAACTTGTACTTCTGATTGTCCAAAGCTCTCAAACACTTTTGTTTATACATACACAAACCATTTGACACAAACACACGAATGATCAAGCCCTGAAAAGACCTAGAACTCAGAAACACATTTCATATTTCCATTTTCACACAAACTGACCAAAGACTTGAAACTCATAATCTACTCGTACGTTTCTTGGCCTTTTGGTTTCTAAAGCTTCTAAACATCATATATAGTTAATCTCACACCCTGTTACAGAACTGTAACACCATTAACACCATCCTCCATTTTCAAAAACAGAGCTCTGCACATTGACTTCTCCAGACCATTTCAGCCATCCATTGCTCAAGCTAATCATTGCATTAGCTTCCTGGGACCTCAAGGAAGCTAACCTGATCATCACCATCACTTGAAACAAACTCAAACTCAAAACACGATTTCCAGTTTTGAGGTAAGTTTTCTTAACTTTGAACTCTTCATACAGGCATCATCAATGATTTATTTGTGAACAAAACATGTAGATATCATTGCCCTAAAGCTAACCATGTCCATAGTTTCCATTAATTTTGCTTGAGTTTAGAGAATTTTGAAACTGAAATTTCTGAGATTTTTAGGGTTCAGATTAGGGCCATTGAAATTCATGCTTATCTTTGACCTATAATTTTAATGCTTTACATTTCTGAAACCGTGAGAAAATTTGCTACAAGTTTCATGTTTACAGTTTTCATTTTTGATGAGAAACGAGCAAGTTACAGTTGGTTTGGCTGGAGGTTGAAGATGAAGTCATCAGGGCGCGTTTGCCTTGTATATTTATTGATTTGCCTATGATAACGGATGTATAGCCACCACAATGGTAGAAGTGCGCACCTGAAACCTTTGGGACCTGGGTTCGAGCCCCAGTGGTACCCTTTTAATTTTTCTCACATTTTTGTTTTCTGATTTTGTCTTTTTTGCAGGCGATGGGCCCTGTTGGGCTTTTTGTTATTCTTTTTTTTTGTTTTTGCTAGTTAACCCCATGTTTCTTTATTTGTACCCTGGCCTAAGTTTATTTATTTTCTTTTTTTTTATTTCATTTTTATTTTCTTAATATATTTTCTAAATACTGAAAAAACCATAAAAATACAAAAATGATAGACTTATATTTTTGGTTTAGTTTATTTTATTTTTCTCGCAAAAAATATTTTATTTAACTATACTTTATTTGTTTTTTTACAAATTTTCTTGTAAATTTAATTTAAAAACCAAGTTATTTATTTTCTTCTACACTAATTAAAATATATTATTTTTGATAAAAAAAAAGACTAAAAATATTTTATAATACTATAAATATTTTCAAGATAAAAATACCAAAAATACACTTTTCTTACAAACTTAATTTCTTTTTTATTCTAATTAATAGATTTAGGGTTTTTGTTTAAAAAATATTTTATTAACAATTTTAGGGTTTACTTTTCATTAATTATTTTTCTTTTAATTAATTATATTAAGACAAAATCCCTTTTGTCTAAAAAATCCAAACAAATATCCATTTTCATTACATTTTGCATTTTTGTATATTTATTCATTTTGTACTTTGTATTTATTTAATTCCTTGTACATTGATACCAATTCAATAGGATTGTAATAGACTAATTAGGTTTACATTCTTCCAATTCCCATTCAATTTGTACACCCCCTCCCACAAATGTTGTAATAGCATAGTAACTTTAAATTCCGCAATTTATCGCTCTTATGTACAAATGCTAGTAATTAGGATTTGTATGGAAAGACTAAGACCAATACTTAGAAAACCATAATTTCAAGACAAAATCAAGCATGAAAATAACACACTTGCACACAAGCACCCCTAGGGTAAATCCACTTGGTTGCCTTTATAAAATGGCCATATTACGCATGTGAGGTATCTTAGCAAAAACGATCAAATATAAGATCATAGTCCCTCGATGACGATATCTAAGTTGTATTTCAAATGATCTTAGTCCCTTAAAGAAAATGCTAAGATACCTTGAAACATTGCTAATCATGGTTATACGATGACCCACGCCTGTCCCGTTTACATCCAAAGATATGGTTGCTTACCAAACCAATGGTAAGATAACAATGTCAAAGGAAAAAGGAAATGAACAAGAAAGACTTTTGAGTAGGTAAAATGCTCCTAATTACTTGCTCAATTTCAAACAAACATCCTTTCTATTTTCAAAACAAACACCTACACTTTCAAAACATTTTACAAAACTTGAAAACATTTTCAAAAGATCAACATATTTGTATACATTCTTACGAATGAGAATCATTACAAATATTGCCTAACCAATGGCCTCTTTACAAAATACTTTCAAAAACCACACAAAGCACAATTTCAAACAAAAGCAAGTCATCTAGCAAGTAACTAAGAGCTCATGGAAAACCATGGATGAAAAGGATGCTAATACCTTCCCTTTTTCATAATCTACCCCCCGAACTCAAGAAATAATCTCAAAGGTCTTTCCTGTGCTTTTTCACCTTTCCTTTTGGATAAAAGAAAAGTCGGTGGCGACTCTTACTAACCGCAACATTTGCGATAAAATGCAAAACCTTCAAGTCAGTTCTCCCACCGTATCACAGAACTGGAGACTCTGCTGGGGAAAATTTTAAAAGTGGGATTACCTTAGCGCTAGATCACATTTACTTGCTTTCATTGTTTGACTTGTATGCTTTACATTATGGTTCTTTGTTTGGGTTTGAATCCTCTACCCGAATTTGGGATACCTTATAGGTAAGTAGCAATACATTGTGGAGATTGTGCGGGGTATACCGACATGGTCTAAGCAATAGCTATGTTAGTGCGGCATATTTGTGGGTACCGGTAGCCTTTGAGTTAATCAAAGAGAATATGGGGCCGCTGAGTAATATCATGAAGCACTAATGAACTTTTAGAACCTTTACTTGACCAACTTGGCCTTTAGGATGTAGTGAGATTGAAGAAGTGAAAAACACAAGAAGGGGGGTTGAATTGTAAAACTTGAAATCAAATGCAGACAACACGTTATTTTTATCCTGGTTCGTTTGATCTCAAACTACTCCAGTCCACCCGTCAAGGTGATTTCGCCTCTCTCCAATGAGGTCTTAATCCACTATATTCAACTGAATATTACAACTGCTTTAACAACTGCTAAAGCCTTCTTGAGTCTAAACCACAGACCGGTTTCTCAAGGAAATTCTTTCTTACAGATAAATGAATACTATGTGTGTTGAATGTTTTCTACAAAAACTTTATATCACAACTGTGATAATACACAAAATTAAGCTTATGTGAAACTAGAATGCTATAACTATAGAGTAAGCAATGTGAGAGATATAGCAAGATGTATGAGTGAGGATGAAGATGATTTGCTTTAGGCGTGTAAAGAGTTGTAGAGCATTAGCCAATTCATTTCTCACTGACTTGTTTATATAGCCTTGGAAAAGATACGTTGTAGTCAGTTATTCCATTTTAATGCCCATTACGTTCTTTCTATATTGAGAAGATATTTGTCTTGGAATAAAGCCGTTGGTAATAAAGTGTCTTGAATGCACAGTACCGTTGTTAATTCAGCGTGTTATTGGCTTTGGCTTATTCTGACGCTTCTAGGTGCTGATGATATTATTTTGGTCTTGATCAGAGTTTAGAGTATGTTAAGCGCAGATATGTTCATCAAGCTTCAGCGTAAGCACATGCTTTGATCTTCTGATGCTGGCATATGATATTTCATCTTCTGATGCTGGCATATGATATTTCATCTTCTGATGCTGATGTTGACATTCTTATGCTGATATCCATTAGATTTTCTGTAAATGCACAATATAATTTTTAGGTAGCATATATGTCTCATATGAATTATACAATTTATTTAATCTAGCATTTTGTTATCATCAAAACTTTAACTTAGGGTAGTAGATTCAAACTTTGTTCTAACAGAGATGACCGACTTTGGTGAAGTTCTAAGTTGGTAGATACTCGATAGTACACTCATTGGGGTTTGGTTTCTTGGGATATTTTGGTCTCCATTAAAGAGGCTTGTGCTGAAACAATGACCAAGGAAACAAACCGGCGATATTGAGCACCTTAGAACCCGGTTACTATTACTAGGACAGGTTGAGCCAACTAAACTTCAAGAGGGTACTTACCGATGAGACTCCATGAAAGCCTAAACCTAAGAACTTGTTTGCTTTGTTTGTATATACATACTTGTACATAACATCATGAACATCATTACATCATACACATTCACTAACCATTTCAAGGATCTTTGGATTTATCTTTGTTCTGTTTTATAGGGTATGGATTCTCTTCGCAGGAAAACTATTCAAGTCAACCTTGTAAGGATCCCTCCATAACTTAAGGAGCTAGCTTCAAGGATTCCTGAAAACTCTCCATTCACCGAAAGACATGGTCGCCTACTCAACTTGGTAACCTCTAAAACAGATGAGGACATGATGAAGGTGCTCTTTCAGTTCTTTGATCCTTTACACCATTGCTTCACATTCCCCGATTATCAACTTGTGCCTACTTTGGAAGAATTCTCCTGACTCTTGAGGATTCCCATTCTCAATCAACTACCTTTCAACAGTACGGAAAGAGACCCAAAGGCATAAGAGATTGCTCAAGCTTTACACTTGCACTCATCTGATGTCACAACTCATTGGGAAACAAGGAGTGTTGTAAAAGGTTTCCTAGCAAAGTTCTTGTTCGAGAAAGCCCAAAACTGTTGGAAATCCTTAGATTTGCAAGCCTTTGAGGAAACTATGGCCCTCCTTATTTACGGGATGGTCTTGTTTCCAAATCCTGACCAACTCATAGATGTGAACACCATCAAAATCTTCATATCCCGCAACCCGGTGCCTACTTTGCTATGGGACATCTTACATTCTTTTCACACTCGCACTATGAGGAAAAGAGGTGTCCTTATGTGTTGCACTCCTCTTTTGGCAAGATGGTTTATTTCACATCTTCCCCAGTCTGTATTAAAGAACTAACAAGGTTCAAGGTGATCACCAAGGTTGATGACGCTCAAACATTCAGACATTCATTGGTGCTCCCGATCCGTAGAGAATGTTACTATTGTTGACCATTGTGGAAAATTTCCTAATGTCCCTTTACTTGGAATTAGGGGAGGTATCACCTACAACCCCTGCTTAGCCTTAAGACAATTTGGTTACACCTGAAGGGATGGCCCACACGAGATGTTGATTCAAGGTTTGGTATTTGACTACTAGAACAACGATCAAGGTCTTCGCCAGAGATTCATCCGAGCTTGGAGGATGTTGAACAAGGTAGATAGCAAGACTTTGGGGCACAATAATTCCATCCCTCTTGAGCCTTACCTCAAATGGGTACGAACTCGTGCTCAGAATCTTATGATTCCTTATCCCTCCATTCTCCCGTTAATCATTGAGCCTGTCATGGAAGGAGATGTTCCATACACAATCCTACATCCTGACATGCCCACCTCTCTTGAAGACTTACAAAGAGACTAGATACAACTCAAGGGGGAGAGAGATACTTTCGAAGCCCAATTCTACGCGAGCGGGAAGAAGGTTTTGGAACTCACTAAGCAACTTCATGAGGAGCAGAATCTAAATGCCTACATTGCACCAAAGAGGACGCGTACTACCTTTCTATCTTAGAGTTTTTGTATTTGTTTTGCCCAAGGAGGCATTGATGTACTCAAACTTTAATTTATTAATATAATGTGTGTTTCCTTTTTGTCTAAAACAAATTTTAATCTTAAAATCCTTGAAATCATTGCATACGCATTTACCATTCATCATAACATAAGCAGGTTTCTTGCAACAAGTCTCCTAATCTCTCTACTGTTTATTTCAGTAAGATGGATCTCGATAAAATAGTGAAGGACCTCCAAGCTCAGAATGCACAGTTTCAATAGATGTTCTTAACTCTAGCCAAAGGACAAGAAGAGTTGAAGATTTTGCTGGTGGAAGAGAAAAAGAAGAAAAAGAAAATAATCGGAGTTATAAACATGGGAAGAAGATTCCAAGGGCAAACAAGAAGGGCCTTAGAATTTTCAACAATATCCGGTGAGAAAGACAATCAAGATGGGAAAGGCAAAGAAATAGTTGTCCAGTCAGAGTCAGAAGAGGAAGAGAAAGAAGAAGACTATTATGAAGAAAAATATCCTCCAGCCGATGACAAGTATAAGCATCTAGAAGAGCGGTTAAATGCAATGGAAATCCAAAAAGTGCCTGGATTGGACATTGAGGAGTTGGGATTAGTATCGGGGATTGTCATTCCTCCAAAATTCAAAGCACCTGTGTTCGCCAAATATGACAGAGTCTCATGCCCCAAAATGCATCTCTGGTCCTATGTGAGGAAAATCCATCCCCATACCGCTGACAAGGATTTATGGGTACACTTCTTCCAAGATAGTCTGTCTGGAATTCAACTTGATTGGTTTTATCAGTTAGAAAGAGCCAATGTTCATAACTGGGAAGTTCTGGCCGCCGTCTTTTACAAATAATACCAATACAACGCTAATCTTGCGGCTACCCGTACTCAACTCCAGAGTATGGCCATGGTTTCGAGTGAAGGCTTCAAGGACTATGCGCAAAAATGGAGGGACTTGGCTGGAAGAGTTCAACCTCCCATATCTGAAAGAGAATTGGTAGACATGTTTTTGGGCACCTTGTCTGGTCCCTTCTTTAATCACTTAATTGGGAGTTCATCGGTAGGTTTTACACAACTGATATTGACCAGAGAATGGGTAGAAGCCGAGATAAAGATTGGAAAGATTCAAAAAGATGCATCCTTTGCTGCTGTAAGGAAGCCATTCATCGGATAGAAAGAAGTGGTTGCTGTATATCCTCAGAGAAATCAGGATAGGGACGAACGCCGTCCAATGGTGGGGGCTGTTATGCTTCCTAAACCTGCGCCTGATCAACAAAGAAACAACCAACCAAGAATGGAAAGACCAGTCCGACAATTCACCAGAATTAACATGACACTATCTCAAGTATTTCCACATCTGTTAAGATCCAACCTAGTGACTTTGAAAGAAGCTCCAAATAACCCTAACACAACCTCTCCTCACTATCATCTTAATGCTCGCTGTGTATACCATTCTGAGAGTCCCGGCCATGACACTAATAACTGTTGATCTCTAAAGAACAAAGTACAAGACCTCCTTGAAGCGAAAGAGATTGAATTCGATGCGCCAGAAAAGCCCAATGTCATTTCTGCTCCTATGCCCAAGCACGACCACAATGCCAACGCCATTGAAGAGGATATGTTTGTTACTTCAGTTGATGAACTTGTGACCCCATTCCTAACTATCAAAAAGAACTTATTGAACGCCAGTCTTTTCCCAGGCTGTGATAAAAGCTGACATTTCTGTTTGTCCTCACCAACCAACTGTCCTTTGTTGAAAGCAGGCGTTCAGTGGCTAATAGATAACAAGGAAATTTTGTTCGGGAAGGCTTTAATTCCAACTGTTTCTTATAATGATGTTTCCATCGTGACCATTTCCGACAATTCTTCCAGGGTCTCCACCAAAAGACCCGTTAGAATTACATCAGTTCCAAAAGTAGATCCTTTGATAATTACAATGCCTAGACCACTCCCGTATTCGTCAGACAAAACCGTACCATGGAATTATGGGGGGGGGGGTGTCTACCACCACGGTATCAAGCAAGATTGGCCAGCTGCCGAAGATTTAAGTTCCAAGAAAGTTGACTCTGATGTGAGTAATATAGAAGGGACCAGTAATATTACCTGAAGCGAAAGGATATTCTCTCCATAAATTTCTCCCCCAAAAGCATTTTCTGGACCCGTAATCATTCCTATTGTTGTTTCTCCTCTAAAGGTTATTCCCAGTCCTGCAAATACTCCTGCTGATAAAGCTGTTACAATCCCTGTTATCACCCCTACTGACATTCCTGCTGCCGAGTCAACTGAGACTCGAGGTAAAAGTATTCTGATTGAGCTTGTACGGAAGAAGGAACAATCATTGGCTATCCCTGAAACCTCCCGGAAGGAGATGGAGGAAATTCTAAAGATTATAAAAAGAAGCGACTACAATGTAGTTGAGCAACTGAGGCAAACTCCATCAAAAATTTTCATGCTGTCTTTATTACTATGTTCCGAGGCTCATGCAAAAGACTTGGTAAAATTCCTGAATACTGCCCATGTACCCCAAGAAACATTTGCCGATCAATTCCAAGACTCCCTAGCCAGCTTGACTGTAGATAATGGTTTAGGTTTTTCAGATGCTGATTTAACGTCAATAGGGAGGAAGCATAATGAGGCATTACATGTCTCAGTGGAATGCAGGGGCACGAATCTGGCTCATGTCTTGGTTGACACCGGTTTATCTCTGAATGTGTTGCCTAAAAAGGCTCTTGATAGGCTTGATTGTGAGGGATTGAAATTGAAACCAAGCAACATAGTAGTGAGGGCCTTTGATGGCTCAAAAAGGATGGTGCATGGGGAAGTGGATATCCCCATAAAGGTTGGAACCCAAACATCTGATTCAACTTTTTATGTAATGGATATTCTCCCTTCATATTCCTACTTGCTAGGCCGATCATGGATTCACAATGTCGGCGATGTTACTTCTACGTTGCACCAAATGCTAAAATATCCAATTCAAGGAAAAATCATCACCGTTCATGGAGAAGAAGAGTATATGATCAGACATCTTAATTCCTTCAGATATGCGGAATTAGATGGTGAATTTATTGAAACTCCATTCCAGCACTTTGAAGAAGTCCCACAAGATGTGGCAGTAACCAAGGCTATGTCTCAAGTTCCCAAGATCACACGACCTCCTCTCAGGATGTCGTCTTTGAAAGATGCCAAGGCAGTGATAGAAGAAGGTGGGTGCACTATTTGGGGACAACTCCTAGATATCCCATACAAATATGATAAGTTTGGTCTGGGTTTCACTTCAGGTACCCAGAAGGCTGTACGCCGTGCTCGTACCGGAAGACCACCCTTGAAGATCAGAAACCACCAAGTCAGTGTCGTGGAGGATGATGAAGATAGCTACAACTTGGAGGATTGGATTTTCCCAACTGTCAGTGGAGAGCTCAGCAACTGGGAGGCTAGAGATTTCGTCCCTATCACTTTTATCCCACAATAATTCGTCTTTACATTTTGTTGGATCTGTAATATTAAAACAATTCAAACTCTTAAAACCTTGTGTCTTACTCGAGGAACAACGGTCCATTTGTAAGGGTTATTATCTCATTTCCATATGACATCAATGAATCATGGACGTTTTTGCATACAAACTTTGTGCTTATTGTTTTTCTTTTTAACTCTTACACATACTCACACTCACAAATGCAGGTCTACATCCATCCGGGATTCCATGGGTAACGGTTCTGCTATGACTTTTTGTGACTCTGAAAATCTAATCTACCAAGCCGAAGACGAAGGTGAGGAAGATTGTGAAGTACTATAGGAAATTTCCAGATTACTACAACAAGAAGAGAGAACCATTCAGCCCCACGAGGAACCAGTGGACACCATCAACCTAGGTACCGAAGAAGACAAAAGGGAAGTCAAGGTGGGTGCCAATCTATAACCCAGTGTCAAGGAGCGTCTGATTTAGTTGTTACACAAGCATGTTGAGGTATTTGCCTGGTCGTATGAGGACATGCCAGGACTTGATACAGATATTGTGGTACATCGTCTACCTACAAAAGAGGATTGCCCACCGATAAAACAAAAGGTTCATCGTATGAGACCAAATATGTTGGAGAAGATTAAAGTAGAAGTCATGAAACCGTCCAACACGGGATTCTTGGCTGTCACCTCCTATCAGCAATGAGTTGTCAATGTTGTTCCCGTTCCCAAAAAGGACGGTAAAGTACGAATGTGTATGGACTACAAATATTTGAATAGGGAAAGCCCTAAGGATGATTTCCCGCTTCCCCACATTGACATTCTAGTTGGAAATACGACACATCACAAAGTGTTTTCCTTCATGGACAGTTTCTCAGGCTATAACCAAATCAGAATGGCGCCTGAGGATATGGAGAAGACAACCTTTGTCACACAATGGGGCACATTCTGCTACAAGGTTATGTCATTCGGACTGAAGAATGCTGGGGCAACCTATCAACGTGCCATGGTAGCTCTATTTCACGACATGATACACCATGAAATAGAGGTCTATGTGGACGACATGATAGCTAGATCTCAAAAAGAAGAAGAGCATCTTGATCATTTACAGAAACTGTTTGAGAGGCTAAAGAAATACAAGCTGAGGTTGAACCCAAATAAGTGCACATTTGGGGTGAGGTCTGGTAAACTCCTAGGCTTTGTCATCAGTAATAAAGGTATTGAAGTAGATCCTGACAAGGTGAAAGCGATACAAGAGATGCCTGCTCCTCATACTGAAAAGGAAGTCAGAGGATTCTTGGGACGTTTAAACTACATTGCCAGATTCATTTCTCACCTGACAGCTACTTGTGAACCAATCTTCAAGTTACTGAAGAAAGATCAAGTAGTCAAATGGAATGATAAATGCCAAACTGCTTTCGACAAGATCAAAGAGTATCTACAAGAGCCTCCTGTTTTAATGCCACCAGTCGAGGGAAGACCATTGATCATGTATCTGACCGTTTTGGAAAATTCAACGGGGTGTGTGCTGGGACAACATGACGAGTTTGGCCGAAAAGAGCACACTATTGTTTGATCCCCAACAAGTTATTATGAAGCCTGGAGAACGAACAGATAGCAATGCGAGTTACTGTGAAGCCTGGATTACGACCAGATAACAATACAAAGACACCATGAAGCCTGGAATCGACCAGATAATGGTATATCATAAACACAAGCGGTGAAGCCTAGAGATCGACCGGATAACAACTTAGCAAGTTATTGTGAAGCCTGGAGCATGACCAGATAGCAATACAAGACACCATGAAGCTTGGACTCGACCAGATAATGGTATAAGACATTGTGAAGCCTTGATTACGACCAGATAGAAGCCAAGAATACTACGAAGCCTGGAGCCGACCAGATAGTGGTATATCTATAATGCAAGTTATGAAGCCCGAATTTGACCGGATAATATCTTAATTTCTCCAAATGCCATGAAGCCTGGATTCGACCAGATAATGGTATAATACATCGTGAAGCCTGGATTACGACCAGATAGCGGCAAAGGACTGAAGCATGGAATCGACCAGATAACAGTATAAGACACTGCAAAGTTTGGATTTCGACAAAATAGTAGTTTACCCGGCCAATTACTATGAAGCCCGGAAATCGACCGGATATTAGTATGCCTTAAATTCAAGTTGAAGCCCAGATGCGACCGGATAACCACTTGATTCCTTCTGAATCCTGGAGCACGACCAGATAAGAATTAAGAAATTGCAAAGCCTGGATTACGACCAGATAGCAAGTTTAATCTCATCCCCTCAGTAAGCCACTGTAAATCCTGGATCACGACCAGATAGCAGTCGGTCTTATTTTCCTCAACAAATCACTGTAAAGCCTGGAACACGACCAGATAACAGTTCATTTTCACCTCCCCGACTAAGAGATGATTCCCCAGTAGAATAACGGATGACTGAAGCTCCTAAAATTCTATTTCTCTCAAACAGAGACCAGCATTCCCCAGCGAAATCCCCTAATTTCAAGACAAAATCAAGCATGAAAACAACACACTTGCACACAATCACCCCTAGGGTAAATCCACTTGGTTGCCTTTACAAAATGGCCATATTACGCATGTGAGGTATCTTAGCAAAAGCAAGCAAATATAAGATCATAGTCCCTCGATGACGCTATCTAAGTTTTCTTTCAAATGATCTTAGTCCCTTAAAGAAAATGATAAGATACCTTGCAACATTGCTAATCATGGTTATACGATGACCCACGCCCGTCCCATTTACATCCAAAGATAGGGTTGCTTACCAAACCAATGGTAAGATAACAATGTCAAAGGAAAAAAGGAAATGAACAAGAAAGACTTTTGAGTAGGTAGAATGCTCCTAATTACTTGCTCAATTTCAAACAAACATACTTGTTATTTTCAAAACAAACACCTACACTTACAAAACATTTTACAAAACTTGAAAACATTTTCAAAAGATTAACATCTTTGTATACATTCTTACGAACGAGAATCATTACAAATATTGCCTAAACAATGGCCTCTTTACAAAATACTTCCAAAAACCACACAAAGTACAATTTCAAACAAAAGCAAGTGATCTAGCAAGTAACTAAGAGCCCATGGAAAACCATGGATGAAAAGGGTGCTAATACCTTCCCTTTTTCATAATCTACCCCCCGAACTCAAGAAATAATCTCAAAGGTCTTTCATGTGATTTTTTACCTTTCCTTTTGGATAAAAGAAAAGTCGGTGGCGACTCTTGCTTACCACAACATTTGCGATAAAATGAAAAAACTCCAATTCAGTTCTCCCAACCGTATCACAATTACATACTTTGTTTGCAATCATGAATTCACCTGTATACAGTCGTTACTCTGCCCAATTTTTGTGAAGACTTAATACACTTGAAGTTT
The DNA here is from genome assembly GCA_948472305.1 of Vicia faba. Classification (NCBI taxonomy): domain Eukaryota; kingdom Viridiplantae; phylum Streptophyta; class Magnoliopsida; order Fabales; family Fabaceae; genus Vicia; species Vicia faba. The sequence continues at coordinate 748,525,886 of OX451740.1, read as the reverse complement.
GGTTCTCTCAAGAGGTCTAGTATCTTTGCTTGTTTGGTTTCAATCCAAGGAATGGGAATTCTATCTTAACTCATAATGTCAAGTATTGGCTTCTTGTTGGTTAGATGGTTCTTATCCATAGCTTTTACCTTATGATTTAGGATAGTCTCTTCTTCTCCTCCCATCTTCTTTAATTTCAAAAATCTTCTTCCTCCTTTTGAAAATTCTTCTTCTTTTTAAACTTGAACCATTTTCATAATAAACTTGGACCTAGGCCCATGCATTTTCGAAACCTTTTCATCAATAAACTTCAACCAATTTAATAATACCTTGACATTTTTTGTGAGAAGACTAAAAGTAAATCAAGCTCATTTCAAACCATTTTTGCCACTTTGGCCTTTTATGTTTAAACTTTTCTCAAAAGATTAGACTCTTGTCAATCCTTGTAGTGATGCAAACAACTATACTTCTACAATATGTAGTGAAAAGAGATATTTTCCACTTAGATGTTGAGTGAGGCATTGTTGATTTTAAAATCCAAGCCATATCCTCCACTTTGAGATTATGATAATTCTCCTTTCTCATGATTGTGGGTAGTAAGTATATTTTCCACACAGACAATGACAATGATGTGTTATCTCATAAAATTAACCAACACACTTCTGTTTTAAAATTTTTAAGAGGAACTATGTGTACCCCGATCCTCTATTGCACGAAAGGTGGTACAAAGGCACTAAAGGTTCGTAACCACGGCGGATGAAAAAATCATAAAAAATACTTCTTTTCTCACCTCCACCATCTATTTTTTTATATACAACATTTTATAGCCAAAATATATAGATTTTTCAAAGAGGTTCATGCGGAGTACCGCAGATGTTTAAGGTGCTAATACCTTCCCTTTGCATAACCAACCCCCTTACCTAGAATCTTTCCCCCTCTTTTTGGGTTACTTGCTATTTTCACATTCCTTTGGAAACAATAAAGCGCCGCGGAGATTTTTATTTTGATTTGTATAAGTCTAGTCAATCCAATGGCTTAGTATTAAACATTTCTACCGCTACAGAAAAAATAGGGACTTCACTGGGGAAAGATTAACCTATTGCTAGGCCATCCCTAAGTGGGTTAAACCTATCTTTGTTTATATCTGTATATGTGCTATTGTTCTTTACGTGTTATATGTTATATATATGTTTGCCTGGATCTTCCTGGTTTTCAGGGTGCTTGGTGATTATTTATAAGTCTTATACCCGGACTTGGGAAAACATTAAGATAGGACGAGCGGTATAGTCATGTTAACTTTGAGGGAGTAATCCCAAAAAAGGAGGCATGAGATCCCCCACTCAGTGGAGGCCCCTTTGACTGTAGTGTCGTTTACCGAGTAATTGGGAAGACATACTGCTTTCGACCTGGGAGCCTGCTGAAGTTGAGGACCGTAGAATACCTAACCCATCTTGGCCTTTTAGGTGTAGTGCGGAAGCTATGACGGAGTAATCCGGAAATAGTTGTCACATGATACTATGCTCGTACGAGTTTTTCTTGAGAATATTGCTAATTGCCGAGTTAATCAGGAAGTTGGTAATATCCGAAGGAATGATATAGACTCTGGGAACTTCTAGAACCTTGTTCGCTAGGTGATAACTTTTAGACCCTACCTTATGGGTAGTACCTTCGACCTCATGCTCGTGACATTGAACCTATGAACCCTATATTCGTGATCTTGTGTGTGATTGTTACATCATGCATCCATGCACTCATAAGCATCTTTTGAAGAAATTATATTTCAAGGGACTTGAAAGTTGACCATTTGTGAATATCTCAGGTACCTTTTGACAATGGATTATGGAAAAAGAAAGACCGGAAAATACAGTTTCAAAGATCCCAAGATAGATGAGTTGATCAGTCTAATTCTCGAGATTGAGTGTTCTGCAGATTTTCGAAAGAAGTATGGATCCATCATTCCTCTCATGAAGCTTAGGATGAAGGAGGGTATTCTCTCGACTTTGGTCCAGTTCTTTGACCCGATGTATCATTGCTTTACTTTCCCTGACTATCAGTTAATGCCTACACTAGAGGAGTATTCTTATCTGTTGGATTTACCTGTTATCAATTGTGTTCCTTTTACTGGTTTGGAGGGTGAGCCAAAACCACATGAGATTGCTGCTTTGATCCATCTGGAGAAGTCTGAGGTTGAAGCCCATATGACTACTAAAGGAGGGATTAGAGGATTACCAGCTCAGTTCTTATTGGAGAAAGCTTGTTACTTCGCCAAGATGAAGAGTATAGTCACTTTTGAGGCAATCTTTGCTCTACTTGCTTACGGGTTGTTCTTATTTCCTAATATGGATAAGTTTGTTGACATCAATGCCATCAAGATCTTCATGATTGGAAACCCAATTCCTACATTGTTAGGTGATGCTTATTACTCTATTCATATTCGGAATTCTTGTCATGGGGGGATGATTATCTGTTGCACGCCTCTGTTGTACCGGTGGTTTATTTCTCATATGCCTCAGTCTGATGCTTTCTGGGATGTCAGGAAGGAACCCCGTTGGGCTCCTAAGATCATGGCACTTACTCACTCAGATATTGATTGGTATCATCGAGCTTACCTGGATGTAGCGATTGTCGGCAGTTGTGGTAGTTTCCCCAATGTACCTCTTCTTGGTACAAAGGGAGGAATTGACTATAACCCTGTTCTTGCACGATGACAACTTGGTTATCCGATAAGGGATAAACCAAATAGTATTCATTTGAGTAGTTTCTTTCTGAAGGAGGGAGAAGACCACATAGAAGCTAGGGAGCAGATTGCGAAGGCCTAGCGTCACACTCATAGGAAGAGTAATAAAGACTTGGGACCTAGAGGAGCTATTTCTTTGGAGCCATATATTCAGTGGGTCCAAACGAGAGCTATTCAGTTGAAGATGTTGTATTCCCGGGAAACACCTATGCCTGATTTGTTTGTGAAGACCACTCCTCCCTTATTGGATGATGTAGAAGAGCTACAACTTGCTTTGGTCAGGATGCAACAGGAAAAGGATGCTTGGAAGAATAAGTGCCAAACTTTAGAGATTTCCTATAGAGCAGACTTGAAGGAGAAAGACGACTTGATTGAGATTCTTGAGAGTCGGGCTGTAGAGACAATGGAGAGGCAAGAGGATTTATTTTCTCCTAGGCCTCATTCAGATGCTAGTTTCTCACTTCAGGATTCAGATGATTGGAAGGAGGTTGCCACCATATATGCGGAAGAAAATCAGAGGTTGAAGGCTCAGATTTCCAGGCTTACAGGGAAGCGCCAACATATAGGGTGATCTATGTCAGCTTTACTTCTTAGGGTTTTAGACTTTATTTTCATCTTGTACTTGGGATTATTGAAACTTGTAATCCATTATTGAAGTTATTATAATAATATTTTTTTCTTCAGTATTTCAAATGTGTTATTATTTTGATATTTGTAATGTGTCTATAAATCTTTAAGTCCCTTGAAATATTAATAAATAAAATAAATAATGTGCATTTCATATCATGCATCATATTACACATATTTCTTATATTTGTTATGCATATCTAGGTGTCTTACCAAGCTTCTTTACTTCTTTCAGCAAGCTGTCTCACCACTACAACACTCGAGCTAATTTCAGAAGAAAGATGGACAACTTAGAACAAGAGAATCGCGAGCTGCGTGAGGAAGTTTCTGCTTTGAAGGCCAGCATGGCCAATCTCACTGCTCTAGTGGAATCTCTGGTGGTTGCTCAGAATCAGCCACTGAGTGTTCAGACTCAACAAACAAGGGTTACTACTGAAGCTCCGACTGTTCCTGTGTTTGCTACTCCAGCGGTTGTTCAGAATCGCATGCCTCAAGGTTATCCATGGGGAATGCCAGAGAACTTTACGCCAGAAGGTTTCAATCTTGGTCCTCAAGATACTCTAGTTGTTTAGACTACTGTTACTCTTGCACCTCCTGTGGTGCATGCTGCTCCTGCTGCGCCTCCTTCGGTAAATGTGGTCCCATTTGCTAATGATGATATGTATCATCCTTTTCCTCCACCAAGTGAAGACTTGGTTCTCTGTGATAGAATGGATGATTTTCAAGATCAGTTTGACAAGATGCAGAGGGAGATGAAGGCCCTGAGGGGAAAGGAATTGTTCAAGCAGAATGTGAATGATTTATGCTTAGTCCCGAATGTCAAGATACCTGTAAAGTTTAAAGTCCCAGAATTCGAGAAGTACAAGGGAAACACTTATCCTCGTGCTCATCTTGTGATGTATATAAGAAGAATATCTACCCACACTGATGATCAACGTCTGCTGATTCACTTTTTTCAGGATAGTTTGACTGGTGCTGCGTTGAAGTGGTATATGATTTTGGACATCGTCAATATCCATACTTTCAACGACACGGGAGAAACATTTAGCAGACAATACAAATACAACATGGATATGGCACCTGACCGTGATCAACTCAGGGCCATGGTCCAGAAGGACAGAGAATCATTCAAAGAATATGCACAGAGATAATGTGAGGTAGCCGCCCAAGTGATTCCTCCCATGGAAGAAAAGGAGATGTCTAAGATTTTCCTGAAGACTCTGGATGCTTTCTACTATGAGAGGATGATAGCGAGTGCGCCAAGTGACTTTACTAAAATGGTGGGCATGGGTATCCGTTTGGAAGAGGCTGTAAGAGAGGGCCTTTTAACAAAAAGTGAAAGTTTCAGAAGTATGAAGAAGCCATCCTATGGGTTTGCCAAAAAGAAGGAAGGAGAAACAGACGCTGTCATGCAATAAAGGATGGTTAATCCTCCTAGAAGAAATTATCAACTTCATCAACAGGTTCCCTCAGTGACTCCAGTTGTTGGTGTAGCTCCAACTACCGTTGCTTATCAGAGATCATCCCATCAGGGGAATCAAGGGTATAATCAGAGAAGGGAGAGTTATGACCCTATTCCTATGAGTTATACATAATTACTCCCAGTGTTAATTCAGAAGAAGTTGGTTTAGAACCGACCACCTCCCACTGTACCATCACCATTTCCTTGGTATTACAAGGTAGACCAAACATGAGCTTTTCATCAGGGAGCACTAGGGCACAATGTTGAGAACTGCTATCCTTTGAAAGCTGAAGTACAGAAATTGGTGAAGTCATGTATCTTATCTTTCAAGGATGTTGGCCCTAATGTGAAAGATAATCCTCTACCAAAGCATGGAGGATCAAATGTTGTGAACATGGTGGCCGATTGTCTAGGCGACTTATGGATTTTTGATATTAATTTGGTTAAAGGAGATTTGATGAAAATGCAAGCAGACCTCTATGAATTTAGCTACTATACGCATGACCATGCTGGTTGTGCTATTTGTAGTACGGATATACATGGTTGTGACAAGATAAAGGCTGATTTGTAGGAGATGATGGTTGAGGGTCTCATCCATATAATCAGGCCTAGGGAAGAGTATGAAGAGGAAGTAAACATGGTTTCTGGATGTCCTGGAGAGTTCAGAATCTTTGATGTGGAATATATGAATGAGGACCTTGTACAATTGTATGCTACTTTCTACCACATATCTGGTCAGGAAGAACATCAGTATGGATCTTGCCGAATTTACTGCCGGGACTCCCAAGGATGTTCAATTGTAAGAACAGGTGTTCCGTTGTTGTTGGATAATGGAACCATCAAGGTTATAGGTCAAAGGGATGATTACCATGAAGTTGATATGAATGAGGTTTGTTTGGCTGAAGAAGAGTCAGATGCTGAGTATGCCTCTGCAGATCAATTCTTCTCCTCAGTTGAAGATATGTCTTCCAGAGGTGACTCTGTAATGACTGAATGTGTTGAAGAGGGAGTAAATGTTATTGTGCCTTGTTTTGGTGCACCCACCCCTTTTGAAGTTGAATATCATAGCAAGCCAGCTATTACTCCATTGATGATTAGTTTGCCGGGGCCTGTCCCCTACAAGTCAGATAAGGTTGTACCCTACAAATATAATGCTACAATCTTAGAGGATGGTGTGGAAGTTCCCATCCATCCAATGCCTAATGTTAGAAATATTTATGAGACTAGCAGAGTGACCCGCAATGGTCGTATATTTGCACCAGTTATTCGTGGATATGTTAGCACTGGAAAGAAAATTGTTGAAAGTGTTGAACCCAAGAAGGCAGTGGGTGAATCTATTGGAGGTACGCTAGAAAAGGAGGTGGATGATATTTTAAAGATAATCAAGATGAGCGACTACAGAATTGTAGATCAGCTACTGCAGACTCCTTCAAAAATATCTATCTTGGTTTTATTGATGAACTCCTCTGCTCACAGAGAATCTTTGATGAGGGTATTGGACCAAGCTTTCGTGGAAAGTGACATGCTTGTAGACCATTTCATCAGTGTAGTATGGAACATTACCTCATGTAATAACCTGAGTTTCTGCGATGATGAACTTCTCGATGAAGGAAGGAATCACAATTTGGCCCTCCACATCTCTATGAACTGCAAGAATGATTCATTATCCAATGTGCTGATTGATAATGGATCCACATTGAATGTTATACCGATGATCACACTAATGAAGTTGAAATATCAAGGAACGCCCATGCACCCAAGTGGCATTATTGTGAAAGTGTTTGGTGGATCAAGGAAATCTGTTATTGGTGAAGTGGACTTGCCTATTCATATAGGCCCACATTTGCTTCAGATTACTTTCCAGGTCATGAATATTGTACCCGCTTATAACTGCTTGTTGGGACGGCCGTGGATACATGAGGCAGGGGCTGTCACTTCGACTTTACACTAGAATTTGAAGTTTGTATGTGAAGGAAAAGTGGTAATTATAAATGGAGAACAATAATTATTGATATCTCATTTGTCCTCTTTCAGCATTGTGGAGGAGGATGAAGCTGCTGTTGGAACCCAGTTCCAAGCTTTATCCATTGATAATGTAAGAGGAAATGAGAACTCTATGGCTTCGTTTAAGGATGCGCAGCAGGTTGTACGTAATGGCCATAGTGAAATATGGGGACAGATTGTTAATCCATCTGTAAAAAAGAATATAGTTGGCTTGGGGTTCTCTGTGAAGAATGATAAAGGTAAGAGAATGAAGCCGAAGTCTGCTGCGGAAAAGTATCAAGACACCTTTCGTAGCGGGGGTTATCTTCATCCAACTGTTTCCGAGATTAATGCCATTATGGAAGATGAAGCAGAGCCAGAAATGCCAAATTATGTGACGCATGGAGTTAGGGTTCAGAACTGGATCACCATTGATGTTCCCTCTTGCGTACATGTTTCAAAGTAATTTATTTTGTTAAAATTTTTGAAAAACTTTCACTCTGCCCAAGGTGAAAAGTATTAATATTGTATGGGTTTATCTGTTTGCTGTAATTTTTAAAATTAATAATAAAAGTTGTCTTTGTTTCCCAAATTGTGTCTTCATTTTCTTCTTTTTCTTGGAAAATGGTAAACAGAAAAAATCTTTCAAAATAAATAATAACTGAAACTCAATCTGCATGATCACTTGTTATATGTGTCAGTTTCTAATAGCAATCATAAATCATATGTGCAGATTAATTAAAAAACTCGTTGAATACAATGACCCTACACCCTCTCCCAACTTTGAATATCATGTGTATGTAAGTCTCAGAGTGCCTAAGAGGGGGGGGGGGGGTGAATTAGGTCTTATAAAATTTATTCGGTTTTATAAGAATATTTGTAGAACTTTTTGGTTAAGTGTTTGAAGGTTTTGATTATATCTTTATCTTTTCCTGATTATGGTGATGAAAGCGATAAATGCGGAAAAGTAAAGAACACGGTGATATATCCTGGTTCCCCTCACAATCCGAGAGTACTCCAGTCCCCTTTCCAACACGAAAGAGATTTCACTATAGTTAGAATGATTGTACAGCCTATGCTTACTATCTAACCTATAGGGTGATCAAAGGTTCTTAACACCTTTAAGACCAAACAAACACTAATGTGAATGAAGAACAATCCTCTTAAAATCACAACACTTACTTCCAACAATCCTGGATAGTAAGGGAATAAATTCTTTAAGTAATACAATGATTGATTTGAAATATGTGGAGAGCTTTATCAATCTTCAATTGATCTTCTTCTTCAAGATAAAAACAATTCTCAAGCAATGTATATAAATGTTCACAATGTATGTATGAAACTTGTAATGATTTAATGAAAGTGTATATGGAAAGTTTCACAAAATTATGAACACATGAAAATATGAATTCAAATGTGAATGATGAAAAATTGTTTATTGAAGAAGTATATTTGTTAATTTGAAAATTGAAGCATTCTTTTATATTTTTGTGTTTCCTATATTTGAAATAAGAAAATCTGCAGCATTTTATAAAGTCATAAGAACCTCTTCATTCATGCCAATTCATATGAAAAGTTGCAATGCATTCATGAAAAGATACCACTTGAAAAATGTTCAAAAAACAAAAGAAAAGCTGCACTGGTTCGCTAGGAACCGGTTCCAACATTGATAGAACCCGGTTCTTAGTGAACGTTATAAGTCAGATTTCAAAAATATTACGCAGGAACCGGTTCCCCTATTGGTACAACCCGGTTCCTGGTACAAAAACCAGGGACATGTTTTTTGAGAAAGTCTGGAACCCGGTTCCCTGTTAGGGAGGAACCGGTTCCTAAAGGGTTATTTTCAAAAATACATTTTGAAAAATATTTCAAACAAAGTTTTTCTTGATGTTAAACTTATGGGATATGTATATGTTAATGAATGCATATTTTTGTGAACATGTATATTCAAGATTAAGAATTATTTATACCATTTTGACATTTGATGATTCTTCAATAATTCTTCTATAATCTTCAAGACTTTTATATGATGTTGATAAGCTTTTTGCACATCCTTTGAATGTTGATATCCATGTTGTCTTCATCAAAACAAATGCTTTAAATATGACTTGAGAAGCTTGCAATTACATTCTCCCCCTCTTTGATGATGACAACCAAGTCTTGAAAACGATTCTTGAATTGTTTATGTTGTTTTGTGTAGCAAATATTGTTGAGCAAATGCAAGGCTCCCCCTAAATTGTATGCTCACCCTAAGTCCATGATTCCTTGAATTTTGGAGTGAGTATAATAAATATTTGGGCCTGAAATTTCTTTGAAAACAAAACAACACATATGCATATTCTTCTCCCCCTTTGTTAACATCAAAAAGGATGGGGAAAAAGAGTGAAACAAATACATATTTAAAAATAAGATGATAAAAACATATAAAAGATTTGTACGATTTTAAACATACTAACACATGAACAACGAATTGTACGATTTTAAACATACTAAAACACGAACAACGAATTTTACGATTACATCAAATAACAATGAAACAAAAGATAGAACATTGTTTAGACATTACAAAGTAAAAAAACACGAAAAAGAAATGACATAGAAATTAAATGTAAAAAATTTTTAGTCTTCATCATCATTCATCTCATCATCATCTTCTTCACTTCCACTAACACTTCCGGATTCCTCTTCCTCTAGAACTTTTTTCTATCAAAGTGATCAAGAATAAGCTTTTGAGTTCTTTGGACATTTCGTAGTTGACGTCGTGCAGAAGCATTTTCTTGTTGAAGCACATCAAAGCGATCATCCACATGTCTTTGGAAGATGGTCATCTGATTAAACAACATGTCTAAGGTGTAGCCGCCTTCGGGAGGTTGAGCAACATAGGAGACAGTTGGTTCTAAATCCTCTTTGTAGTGAAAGTGACCTCTTGCATCAAGAATGATTCCGGTGTTCTTAAGAGCGGTTGCATCTGTAATAGCCTCCTTATCTCCTTGAGTTCTTGTAACTTCCCGTTGAAGGTTAACATTTGCATTTTCCAGAATGTGAGAAATGGCTCGAGCATATGGTAAACCACCATCTAGAGATTCCATAAGTTGCATATGATACATAATAGAAAGTGCCCAATTAACCGAGCAATGGCGTCTCAATGCATTAAGGACCATTAATTCAAACTCATTGATACGAGAGTGGTTAGAATTCTTTGGAAAGAGGATATATGCAATAATAAGATGGAGCATTTTGTCACTTACAGAGAGATTTGAGCCAAACAAATTTGATGACGAGAGAAGTTGTTGACGAGCAGTATTTTGCTGGTTTGGCCTACACATGCTAATAAAAACCTCTACCTTATTGTATGGTAGCCAATCATGTGGAATAACACCATTAACAAGAACCAAACCTTCATGCGGAACACCCAATAATTCACCAAATTCCTCAACAGCTAAACAAATACTCTTTGACAGAACATGAGAGGTTAGAGTAATATCACCAAATTCATCAGGGATAAGTTTAAAGTTGAGATAAAATTCTCTAACAAGGTCAGGAAACACTTCACCATTGTTACCTACAAATCTAGCAACCCCAGCAGAGGCCAACTGAGCAGGAAATAAAAAGCTATGAGCAGGAAAGGTATGAAGCCTACAAAACTTAGCTTTAAGAACCTTCCGATTACGAGATTTGAAGGTGAGCCTTCTGGATTTGATGGTCTGAGGATGAATGTTAGAAGTCTCTTCTTCAACCTGAGCCTTTCCCTTGCTGGATCTGGTAGCTCTCTTAGGACCCATGGAGATTTGTGATAAATCTGAAAGTTGGGGTTTGATTTGGGATTTTCGAAATAGGTGAGAGATTGGGATATTTGAGTATGAAATATGGAAGGAGAAGTGATTATATAGTGATTTGGAGTAGTGGGTATTAAAATGTTGGTGAAGAAAAAGAGATGTTGGAGCTTTTATGAGGTGTGTCAATGGAGGTGGAAGGGTTTGAGAGGAGGAATATGAAGTTGGAATGAGAGATGAATGTTGACTATGACATAAAACACATTAAAAATCACTTAAGCACAAAAAGGGGCGTGTGGCCGGTCTGCATGCCGGGAACCGGTTCTACACTATAGTGAACCCGGTTCCTGGCTTTTGTAAAAAGTGACGTTTCTGGAAAAAGAACCAGGAACCGGTTCCTATCATTATGGGAACCGGGTTCCACATGCAAATATTGCCAAAAACAAAAAAAAAGTTATGAAAGGAAAATATTACGCACAATATATACACACATATTTTTATCAAATAAAAACAACATATAAAAGAAGGAGTGCACCTTATGAGAAACATTTAGTGATCACCTTCATCCAAAATACCAAGTTCTTTTCGAAGCTTTTTGTTCTTGATGGACCAAAGAGATCCATGTGTAACAATTGTAGTGGCCTTGTAGTAGACACCACATTCTTAGATTTGAAAGTTGTTTTGGTCTGTTTGCCCTTTTGGCAAGCGCTACATAATTTGTCTTTGATGAACTTCATCTTTGGTAGACCAATAACTAAGTCATGCTTAATCAATTTGTTCAAGTGCTCCATGTGAATGTGAGCAATCCTCTTGTGCCATAACCAAGCGTCATTGTTGTTTACCATAAGACATTGTACATTCATAGACAAATCATCTAGAGTAATCATAAAAATATTGTTAGTTCTTATACCTTTGAGTTTTACCTCATTGGTTGCCTCATCCATAATAAGGCATTCATCTTTGTTGAATTTGATCTTGAACCCTCTATCAAAAAGTTGACTCATGCTAAGAAGATTGTGCTTTAATCCTTCAACATAGAGAACATCCTCAATTTGAATGGATGGAGGTGTGCAAACTATTCCAACGCCAAGAATCTTTCCTTTGGTGTTGTCTCCATAGGTGACATACCCTTTGGCTTTATGTACTAGATATGAATTATATTTCCAGACTCATTTCCCACATGACTGCAATGTGTGAACCGATCTTTAAGTTGTTGAAGAAAGATCAAGGTTGTGTGTGGACAGATGACTGCCAAAGGGCATTTGAAAGTATTAAAGAATATATGCTTGAACCTCATATCTTGGTCCCTTCTATTGAAGGAAGACCATTGATTATGTATCTGATAATGTTAGATAATTCCATGGGCTGTATTCTGGAACAACAAGATGAAACAGGGAAGAAAGAGTATGCCATTTATCATCTCAATAAAAATTTTATTGATTGTGAGTCACGGTATTCCATGCTGGAAAAGACATGTTGTGCTATGGCCTGGGAGGAAAAACGTTTGCGACAATATATGTTGAATCACACTACTTGGTTGATCTCCAAAATGGATCCAATCAAGTACATTTTTAAAAATCCTTCTCTTACTGGGAGAATTGCCCGCTAGAAGATGTTGTTATCTAAATATGACATAGAATACCGCACTCAAAACTTTATTAAAAGCAGCGTGTTGGCAGATTATCTTGCTCACCAACTAGTTGATGATTATTAGTCTATGAAGTATGATTTCCCCGATGAGGATGTGATGTTCCTGAAAGTGAAAGATTGTGATGAACCATTGCCTGAGGAAGGTCCTGATCCTGAATCTCGCTGGAGTATGATATTTGATGGAGATGTGAATGCTTATGGTAAAGGAATTGGTGTTGTGCTTGTCACTCCACATGGATCACACATTCCTTTTATTGCAAGGTTGACATTTGATTGTACTAATAATATGGCAGAATATGAGGCTTGCATCATGGGTCTTGAGGAAGCTATTGATCTCAGAATTAAAATTCTAGATGTGTATGGCGATTTAGCTTTGGTAATAAATCAGATTAAAGGAGAGTGGGATATTGGATGTGAAGCCTGGAGAATGATGTTATATCCTTGTATCTGTATTGTTTTGATGCTATGATTTGTTTACTTCCGGATTATGCTCCACCCCAGTGAAGTTAAGCCGCGAAATAGGATTTTGCTTCCTCAGTTGGTGCTTTTTTATTTTTTTCTTATGGAATGTTCATCTTGGATGTGATTTAGCCGAGTGTTGTTTGTGCCTGAGTTGGTTTTTCTTGGTTACTCCCGGTGTTATATGTCTATTTTGTCAGCATATACATAATAACACTCATACATTCATACATACATCATGCATAGTTAAATTTAGTAAATCATCGTTCATTCGTATTCATTAATATTTTGTTGACATATTACCTTGTTTTGCAGATTTGTGTTTTCCTCTCTCCAATAGAGTGTCGGCCTTAAGCGGAAAGTGTATATTCTTTCAATTTCCCCACTGATTTATCCCTCGTGGAAGATTTTTTTCTTTAGCCTTCCTGTACAGCTCTTTGTTTGGATGGTTTGAGTTTCCCTCTTGAGTTTACTTCTTAAAGGATGTATTTTGGTTGACTGTTCCATCCCAGTTTATTTCTGGTTTGAACCTTTGATCCTCAGCAATATTATTACCTATGATACCTACAAGCTTCAAGCCTTGGTTTGGGAATGTGCATTTATTTTGCACGAGAAGACTTTATCTCCTCAGCAGGAATATATTGGAATTCCCCAGGAAGTCGTGATTCATTCCTTAGGAAGTCATGATCCATTCCCCAGGAAGTCAAATTTCTTTCCCCAGGAAGCCATATTATTTTCCCCAGAAAGTCATTTTTACAATCCTTCCTATAGCAACAAATAGCAGGTCTCTTTATTTGAGCAACTTGTGCTACCCCGTAAAAGTCGACGTTACTTTTTTTTTTCTATTTTCTCTATGCGTAGATAGTTTGCAGTTCATTGTCAAATTACTCCAGTGGATGGAAAGTCTTTCAATATTGCAAGGACAGTTTGTTGTGAAATCTTTGTAAGTGATAGTATCTTTATTTGACACAGCTTATATACTACCCTTTCCTGGTGGAGTTCCTTGGTTGAAGAAGTTGAGACCGTTCTAGGTGAAACGCCGGAATTTCGGGAAAAACTTGTTATCTTTTTGCTACCCTCAGTGAACATTAGTAGTTCATCATCAGTGAACGATGGTGCTATGATATTGTTTTCTCTTATTACCTTCAGTGAAAGTTGGTAGGTCACCATCAGTGAAAGTAGGTGATTGTTATCTTTTTGCTACCTTTAGTGAACGTTGGTAGTTCATCATCAGTGAATGGCAGTGCTATGACATATTTTCTCTCTACCTTCAGTAAAAGTTGGTAGGTCACCATCAATGAAAGTTGGTGATTATTATCTTTTTTCTACCCTCAGTGAACGTTGGTAGTTCATCGTCAGTAAACAGAAGTGCTATGGTATATCTTCTCTTACTACCTCCAATGAAAGTTGGTAGATCACCATCAGTGAAAGTTGGTGATTGTTATCTTTTTTATACCTCCAGTGAATGTTGGTAGTTCATCGTCAGTGAATGGCGGTGCTATGATATATTTTCTCTCTACCTTCAGTGAAAGTTGGTAGATCACCATCAGTGAAAGTTGGTGATTGTTATCTTTTTGCTACCCTCAGTGAACGTTGGTAGTTCATCATCAATGAACGGCGGTGCTATGATATATTTTTTCCTCTACCTTCAGTGAAAGTTGGTAGTTCATCGTAAGTGAACATCGATGATTCTTTCTCTCTACCTTCAGTGAACGTTGGTAGCTCACCGTCAGTAAACGCCGGTTGTTGTACCCCAAAATTTGCCCTCACATTTTTCCTCAAGAAATCACAACTTCAGGCATTTCCTGATTTTTTTTAACTGGCTCAAGAATCGGCCAAACGGACTTTTCTCATCAGTCAGACACAATTATGGTTTTACTGATTTTCAGGGCTATAGAATGTTTCAAACAGTTGGCTTAGGGTTTTGGTTGATTTTGGCTCAATTTCGATCAGGCGAACGCTTCTTTGGCATTTAATCAGGAATTAGGTTTGTTCATGCGCGGTTCCTCAGAAAGATTTAATTCTACGGTGCTTTGCAAGACATTCCGAGATTTGGATTGAATTCGCATTTGTTTGAATGAATCAGTAAAAGGTTGCATTGGGTTTGAATTTGCAATGTTTGATTAAAGTCAGTAAAGGGAAAAAGCGTCTGGGCAATTGTTGTGATTGACTGTTGTTTTGCTCTGGATGTTTGAAACGCCAGGTTTAACAGATCAATTGCTGTGATTGACTATTGTTTTGCTCTGGATGTTTGAAACTCCAGGTTTAACTGATCAAATGCTGAAGCATTGTTTATTTAATTATTTATTATTCTAAGATTAAATGATTGGAATTTATTTTCAATTATTATAATTAAAGAATTATAAATAATAAAACGAACAATTAAAAAAAGAAGAAAAGAATTAATTGGATAAAGAAACTTTTTATTTATTTTTAAATTATTTGTACAATTGTTTTGTTTACAAATTGTTTACAACAATGATTTTACATTTATTTAAATTTAAATACAAACTATCCTAAGTATGTTTCTAAATCTTCAATTCTTCAATCCCTTGCTCCAGTGCTCCATGGATTTTTATCTGCAAAAACAAATAAGAGAAAGAAAAGTCAATAGCAGATAAATAAATAAAAGAGACAGATAAAAAAGGGGTCATCATTAAGGGCAACTGACTGGGATCAGTTAGCCCTCTCTGCAAATCACGGGATTTCTCCCGGTTCACAAAGAGGGATGAATATTTGCTTGCTAATTTGGAATGCACACAGTTGAAATTCATAAGTCAAAATTGTCAAACCAACTGTATAGTTCAAAAGCAAACAGCATGTACAACTAAAAGTTCAAATTGCCAAACAAAGTCCAAATTCAAACTTTCTGCCAAAAGTACAAGATACTGTCACAAGGCTACCCAAGCTGTCCACAAGATATCAAGATATCAAAGATATCAGAATATTCAGATGCAAGTACAAGTGCATCACAAAATCTGGAAGAAAAGAGATAAAGTATGCAGAGAAAGCATGTTATGCAAGCAAGTTATTCATTTCATCATTTCCCAAGTGCTGCCCTTTCAGAATAAAGTACACATAAAACATATTTCAATATTTTGAAGTGTACTGGAGAGAGAAAGAAGAGAGAAAAGCAGGTTTTGCAGGCTTAAGGCTTTAGGCATGAGAAACAAATATAAAACAATCTGTTCATAACACGGTACAAGGGAGAAACCACAAAAACTGTAAGACAAAACAAATATACAACCTGCTGTCCAAACCCCAGGCCATAACATAACTTGAAACAAAACCTTCCAAACACCCAAGACCTGCCTATCATAAAAAACATCCAGTACCATAACCAGCAAGGCCAAAACCCTGTCAAAACTTATCAAGCCCAAATAAAAACCAGAAGTCTAAATCCTGCATAAGCAAGGCCAAGCCTTAAAGACAAAGCCTTGGTTCAAAAACCTGTAATGACCTCCAACCAAACCAGTAAACTCACCTAAGCATTAAACCTGCCTAAGCATAAACCAGCAAACAATACCAACCTGTCAAACTGATACAAACATATAAACTATACATCCAAACCAGAAAACAAGTAAGGCCATCAAACAAAACTCCAACCCTGTACCATCCTGCATAAAACCTGTTCAAGGCTCAACCAAAAGCCTTACCACTCAACTCAAGGCATCAAGATAAAATAACCAAATTCCAAACCCACACAGGCCCTCAGAAAACCTTCATCATTGGGCAATCATATGAATCAAAAGCCATAACCAACATCAACAAATATCACTACAACTCAGTCGCCAAAACGTATCAAGCCAACCAGAAAAGAATCATCAAAGCATACTGAAGCGTACATGTAAGCCAACAGAAGAAGAAGGTACAGAAGCCTCAGAAATACTTCATCATAGGCCAATATACAAAAAAAAAAGCAAGCAACGAGGCAGAGAAAGAAGAGGAAAAGGCAAACGTTCAAGGAAACTCAAAGGCAAGAAGTAGACAGAAGCGACGTTCAAGGCAAACATTCAAGGCAATAGAGAAGAAGAAAAGAGTCATACAAAGAGGTTCTCAGCTATTATCATCATTAAACCTAGCAAAGGCTAAAGAAGTAAGAAACGAAATACCAGGGTCAAAACAAGCACAACCCCATCTCATTCTCCTCCGCCCTTGGCCTCCCTAGGTGCCTCCGGTCCTCCTCACCTCCCCTCCCAAAGGTATAACCCCTCATTTCTTTTCTTTCCCACATCTTGTGCAAACATTGAACAATATAAAAGAATCAGAAGAAAATAAAAACATGCGAAGCCGTAAAAGAAACAAAGATGAAAATCAGTACCTTGTAGACCGTTGCCTACGTGACCTTGGAGGAGAAGGAACTGACTGAAGCACCGGTGGCCATTGGGCGAAAGAAGCTCAGGAAAAGGCAAAGGCAAAGAAGACGAAGTGAAACGAACGAATGCCGCTTCTGTGCATGTAACCCTAAGCCCTTTCATCCAAATGAAACAAATATCAGAAACCCTAAAACCTTTGTCTCACCCACTTGGGCCTTGCCCCTTTCTGAAATACCTAAGCCCAAACGAATATCCATTTGGCACCCCCCACCAAGCCCATTCATTTCTTTTACTAACATCTTTTCTATCCTTTTATTACTTTAACTAATATATTTTACATTAATTAACCACTTTTTATAATTTACTTAATACTAATTTCATTTTATTTTTTACACTAACAATACTTTTTTATATATAGCATAATTAAATTTTATATAGAAACTTATAAAAATAATATTTTTCTCTATAATTAAACTTACATTTTCTTTAAATTTTTATACATAGAATATTAATTTTTCTTAAGATAAATACTTCTCTTTTTTCAAGATATTATTTTTGTACATAATCAATAAAATACATTTTTTCTAATATACATAATTTAAATTTTAAACATTTAATTAAAATATTCTTTTGTATATATTAAACACAAAATATAAAGATACCAATTTATATCAAATATAAGTAACAATTTTCAAACTTAGAACATTTTCTCTTTCTTAAATTTTCTTTTTGTACATATTAAAGAGATATACAAGATCACAAATTAAATAAAGAAAATATTTGATTCCTTTCTTTAAGTTAACCATACCTTAATAATACCTTTAAAATTCACATCTTAACCTGTAAATAAATTACATACATGAACATATACACTTACACAATATACAATACATTTCACATTATACACTTGATACACATACAATTACTATTCTTATATCTTGCTATACATTGATTACATTTTTATCGCAATTCGATTTGGTTGTAACTTATTGGACATTACATTCCTAAAGTCTCATCCCCATTTGTAAATTTGTACCCCCACTCCCGGATACTTATTTGTAATAGCGTAGACTTTAAATTCTCGCAATTTACCGCTTTTAATTATACCATGGTTAGACCTAGGGTTTGCATGTACATAAAATCAAACGCTAGATAACCTAATACAAGACAAATACATGAAATCAATACACAATCACACTTGCACCCTCTAGGGTAATCCCACATGTTGCCTTCCAAAATGGGCCATGCTTGCACGTCGAGTCTCTTTGGCAAAACAAATTCAAATGATCATAAGTCCCTCGATGACGCTTTCGAAAGTTGCCTAAATGGAATGATCATAGTCCCTTCAAAGCAAAATTGCCAAAGAAACTTGGCATCATTTCATTCATGGTCCATACGATGACCCGCGCCCGTCCCGTTAAACATCCTAAACGCAAGATTGTCCACCAAATTCAATGGTGGAACAAAATTGTTAAAAAGGGTTGAAAACATAGAGAAAACCTTTGAGTACAAGAGGGGTAGACAACACTCTTAGTTACTTGAGATCAACTTGCAAAAAACACTTGCCTTCTTTTCAAAAACCACACTTCATGCACACTTTCAAAACAAACTCTCAAAAACATTTGAAACATCTTTTCGAAAAGATACACACTTTTGTAAAACACTCAAACACGAGTCAAATACATTGGTTGCCTAAGACAAGGCATCTCTTCAAAAACATTTTTCAAAACACACACACACACCACAATTTCAAGCAATCAAAAATCAAGGCAAGTGATCTAAAAACCAAGTAACTAAGAGCTCATGGATAACCATGGATGAAAAGGGTGCTAATACCTTCCCTTTTCATAATCTACCCCCCGAACCCACGAAATATCTCAAAAGGTTTTTGCTGTGCTTTTTAACCTTTCCTTTAGGATAAAATAAAAAGTCGGTGGCGACTCTTGCTCAACCGAAACATTTGCGAAAACAAACGCAAAACCATAGTCAGTTCTCCCGCCGTATCACACCGGTGTTGTTATTCTTTTCTCTTTCTACCTTCAGTGAACGTTGGTAGTTTCACCTTCAGTAGAAGTTTGTGTATCCTTTGAATTTTTACCATCCTCTATGAGTCGGGTCTTTTTGATCCACCAATGATCTATTTTCCTGAATGGGTTTCTCTTTTGATTCCTTATTTCCTTTGCTACATCCCCAGTGGTGTTTTGCGTCCCTTTGTAGTTGTTCATGTGCATTCATATTCATAAGCATTGTATGGCATCTTAGGGCCAAAAATAGGGTTTGTTTTATATTTAAGTATCTTCGATCGCGTCAACACGAAGATTTTTAACCTTCGTATCTCTGGATAGAAGAAACTTAAATAAGGGCAGTTGTTGTGCCCCAATTTTTACCCCTAAGATCCCTTTATCATACCATATTGATTCAATCACAACAAGATCACATTAGGGCTCTTGGTTCTCCTCCCTATCTTTAGCTTTTCTCTTTGAGGAATCACCAAGCACCTTGACTTGTTTTTCTTTTGTGATCATTCATGTTTTATTTTGACTTTCCTTTTAATTAATAAAATACAATATTGGGTTGTTTTACTTGTTAATAATGTAGGTAAAGGCAATGTGGCTTGGCAATTTGATCCATGGGTTCATGAGTTTATTTCCATGCCCTAGTAAATAAAGCTTGATAAATTCAAACCTCACCATTGAATTTGTTTTGGAAGAAATGGCATGGCAAGGTTATTTTGGTTCACCACATTTCAAAGTTATCAAAATTGATTCAAAAGTACAAGGGGTTGATTGAAGAAGTTGTCATGGTTGGACAAGCCCTTGTTCCCATAGGTCACCAATTCATATTTCTCTCATTTCTCAAGATATGGAAGTGGTTTTGGTGGCTATGAATTCTAATTATCATCCTCAAAAACTTCTATTTACAAAGCAAGAGTGTTGGTACAAGAAGGTTGTTCAAAATTTTCAAAGTTCCTCAAAGCATTTTCTTGATCTAGGAGCTAGGGTTTTGAACTTCAAAGAAGTATATCTTGCTCATCTTTTGGTATTTTTGAGTGGTTCCAAAAACATCCTTCTCTTTAGAGGGTTATTAACAAATCACTTCAAAAGTTTCAAGTAGTTTTCATGTGGAAGAAACTTGATGTTGAAGAAAGATTACAAGTCCTCTAGATGAACCCCCAATCTTCCATGTGTGAATTCAAATGATCATAACTTGGCCAATTTTAATCACCTTGAACCCACTCTTTTTCCATAATGATCTCGAGGATGTGAAATTTATTCCTTCTTTTATGTGCAAAGTGAGAAAATGGATGGAAGATGTCCTAAAGATATAAAATATTATAGGTCATTTCATGATATTTTGCCAACTTCAACAATTCATAACTCTCTCCATTTTTGGATATTTTGAATGGTTCAAGTTTCAAAATGTCATTAAAGAGGTCTATTTCATGCCATCTTTTTTGGTCAAGAACAAATTCTAAGAGGAAGGCCATGTTTGGATGCAAAACATTATAGGTCACTTTTGAAGAAAACCCTGAAATATTTCTAAGTATGGAAAGTCAACATTTTTTCCAACTTTGACTCATTTCAACTTTCAGCTCAAGCATCCATTTGATTCCATTATTTTTCCATTGCAAAGCTTGTAATCTCATATTTCTAAAGCATCAAGAATCATGCCCTAAGACCCCTTGAGCTGAGAATGCCATTGATTTGAACTTGGTAACTTGGAACCGAAGTTTCTTCAAAAGTCAGAATTTGAAATCCTTGATTTAGCTTCTAAACACATTGTTTCTGTGCATTTTTGCTTCTAAACATGTTTAGTGAACTTCTAGAAGTGATTAGCATAGCGAAACGCGCGTTTTCGGTGTGTTTTGATCAATATAAAAGTTATACTTTTCTTGTTTGCAACTTCACACGATTTCCCTCCAAACTTCATCATTTCACACGCTTGAATATTCCATTTGATTCCCTATAAATAGAGGGTCATCCCTCATTCATTTCCTCAAGCTTGAACAACCAGAATCACCCTGCCAAACTTACTCCATAACTCATTTTTTTGCAACTTCGAAATCAGTGTTCATGCCTTTTTCAATCCAATTTTATTATCAATTCACCTTCCTTGATCTTCCCTGAAGCTAACCATACAATTACCTTCAAGAATCGTGACATATATTGATCCATAGAAGTCCAGTTTCAGAGCTTTGCAACTCAACTTCAATAGATAGATTTCTCCATCAATTCTTCAAAACCTTGATATCATTGTGAAGCTCTCATTGCCCTGGTTCTAGTCGCAACACTTTCTTTTATCTAGAAACATGTTTTGACCATGAAATTTCAAATCCCTTTTCAAAACATTCTTTCCAAATTGCTTGAGCTACAGTTTATATAAATTTGTCGCGAATGTGTGGTTGTCTTCGTCTTGAAGAGACGAAGCAAATGGCATAGGTCTCGTGCTCTAATTTTACAGATTGAGCAACCTGGTTTTGGGACTGCCTGGAAGTTGAAGATGACCAACGTGTCATCTTTCAACCAATGAAACAACGCCATTTGTATTTTTTGAATTTCTTATTTATATTTGATTCTATGCTTTATTAAGTAATGACCATGATATGCACATCGCACCAGATCCCTTGGATTTGATCACTAACGCGTTTTGACTCTCATCCAATGGTCCAAATATTTTTGACTTTATTTTTTATTTCTGTTTTTTATATTTAATTGCTTTAAACTTCAAAAAATTATAAAAAATTTATTTTAAGTCCAAAAAATCTGAAAAAATTATGAAAAATATTTTTGATTTTTCTCTTTCTGATTTTTTTTTCACAATTTTATTTTGTGTTTTGATATTTTTTTATAAATTTTCACTTTATTTGAATTGATTTAAATGTTTAAAAATACTTTTATGCATTTTTAAATTCTGAAAAAAAATATGGAATGATCCAATGATATTGTGACAAATATTGGTGACCTCACTTATATTTTATTTCTGACTTTGGTATTTTTTTAATCAATTTTAGTTTATTTTACCCATTTGTTTTAATTTTAAAAATAGTTCTGACTTTAAAAAATTACCAAAAATTTTATAAAAATATTTGAGTTTATTTCTGATTTTTCTATGGTCTTACTTAATATTTCTTGACTAATTTGAATATAGTTAATATTTTTCTCTCTTATTTCTATTTTAAAACCTTTTTAATGTATATATTAAATGCAATATTATTTTGTGATTATTTTCTGGCTGATCTTGGGTTGAATTTTTTATCATGAACTTTATTAACATCATTGGATCCATGATGTTGAGTCTAACTCCATAAAAATGAATGAATGATTTTAATAATAGTTTGATTAAATTTTAAATTCAAATGTGGTTTGTATATTATTTCCCACCATTCTTCATCTTGTCCTTTTCTTATTGCACTAAGTGTTATTGGAACATGATCTCTATATCATGTCTCAAAACAAATGGTGCATAGATTGCTATTGACCGGCCTCAAAATAGGTGTGACTTCTATATAAGTCCACTTACAATTGCTTAACATAGTGCTAAATTTTGTCCTAATTCGAGTAAATGATCATTCGTGGCCCAAACTTATATTTCCAAGCCCAAATATGTTAATTTGATCTCTTTGATCCAATAAATTTGAGATTCATTGTGTGGAGGCTTTGGTTCTACCAATCCTCTAATGGACCTACAAAAATTTTGGTCAACGCGGATCACTTAAACATCATTGATCATTAAATTACACTTTTGAGGATTCAAAATGGATGATATACTTGACAAAAAGCAAATGCAACTTGTTGTGTGGAGGCTTTGGTTCTACCAATCCTCTAATGAGTTCGAAATGCAAGTTTCAAGATGGTCATCCAACTAACCACTAATCATTAAATTGTTTTTTACTTTATGCTTTTATTTTTATGCTTTATGTACCATTAACTTTAAGCATTACATTTCATGCCATTTTTATTTTGCTCACTTGAGCATTTATATTCTTGTCATTTTGTTTTGCTCACTTAAGCTTTTCTCTTCTCTTTTAAGACACCTAATAATCAACATGAACCATAAATTTTTTTAATGATACTTGGACTATTTGGTTACTATCCTTGGCATTATGGAGCATTGGACTTCTTGGACTTAGGATTAGAGGCCTTGACCTTTGTTGGAGACCTTGTGACCTTAATTGATATTTTTTCTGCAGTTCTTGAGGTTTACCTCAAGACATTGGGTTGTCTGTTTGTTTTGTGTGCAGGTTATTATGATTACATACTTTGTTTGTAATATGGAGTTCACCCGTATACTGCCGTTACTCTGCCCAATTTTTGTGAAGACTTAATACACTTAAAGTTTGGTTCTCTCAAGAGGTCTAGTGTCTTTGCTTATTTGGTTTCAATCCAAGGAATGAGAATTCTATCTTGACTCATAATGTCAAGTATTGGCTTCTTGTTGGTTAGATGGTTCTTATCTCTAGCTTTTACCGTATGCTTTAGGATAATCTCTTCTTCTCCTCCCATCTTCTTTAATTTCAAAAATCTTTTTCCTCCTTTTGAAAATTCTTCTTGTTTTTAAACTTGAACCATTTTCATAATAAACTTGGACCTAGGCCCATGCATTTTCGAAACCTTTTCATCAATAAACTTCAATCAATTTAATAATACCTTGACATTTTTTGTGAGAAGACTAAAAGTCAATCAAGCTCGTTTCAAACCATTTTTGCCACTTTGGCCTTTTATCTTTAAACTTTTCTCAAAAGATTAGACTCTTATCAATCCTTGTAGTGATGCAAACAACTATACTTCTATAACATGTAGTGAAAAGAGATATTTCCCACTTGGGTGTTTAGTGAGACATTGTTGATTTTAAAATCCAAGCCATATCCTCCACTTTGAGATGACGCAAGTTCTCCTTTCTCATGATTGTGGGTAGTAAGTATGTTTTCCACATGGACAATGACAATGATGTGTTATCTCATAAAGTTAACCAACACACTTGTGTTTTAAATTTTTAAAAGAGGAACTACGTGTACCCTGATCCCTTATTGTACGAAAGGTGGTACGTAGGCACTAAAAGTTCACAACTGCGGCGGGTGCAAAAATCATAAAAAATACTTCTTTTCTCACCTCCACCATATATTTTTTTATATACCACATTTTATAGCCAAAATATACATATTTTTCGAAGAGGTTCCTGCGGAGTACCGCAGATGTTTAGGGTGCTAATAACTTCCCTTTGCATAACCAACCCCCTTACCTAGAATCTTTCCCCCTCTTTTTGGGTTACTCGCTCTTTTCCCATTCCTTTGGAAACAATAAAGTGCGGTGGCAATTTTTATTTCGATCTGTATAAGTCTAGTCAATCCAATGGCTTAGTATTAAACATTTCTACCGCTACACCTACCACTGGCAACGAACTCGAAAATTGGAAAGCGGAAGACATTATCTCTATTTCCTTTAGTCATGAGTGATAACTATATTCCTGTCATGTTGCTTTAAAAGATTTTGGTTATGTAATAAATATATGACTTTAAACCTTGTGTCTTACCCGGGGCACAATGGTTCGTTTGTTAAGGGTTATCAGTTCATAAACATGTGTTCATTTAATAAAAACATTGGATGTTTTACATTAAAATTTTGTGCTCTTTGTCTTTCTTTTGCTTTATTACATTTTTAAATAGCTATGTGTTCTTACACACACTACATTGCAGATCCTCATCCACTCTGGATCTCGTTGATAACGATTCTGCTATTGCCACTTATGACTTTGAAAATCCAATCTACCAAGTTGAGGATGAAGGTGAGGAAGATTGTGAAATACCTGGAGAACTAACCAGACTCTTAATACTAGAAGAAAAAGCCATCCAACCGCATGAAGAGCCGGTCAAAGTTGTAATATTTGGTACTGAGACAGATAGGAAAGAAGTCAAAATAGGAGCCAACTTAGAGAGTAGTGTCAAGAACAGGTTAATTCAGATGTTGCATGACTATGTTGAAATCTTTGCTTGGTCTTGCGAAGACATGCCAGTGCTCGATATTGATATTATGGTTCATCGTATGCCAATGAAAGAGGTTATTTTCTGATTAAGCAGAAGGTTCATCGCATGCGTCCCGAAATGTCTGAGAAGATCAAAGCTGAAGTTATGAAGCAATTTAATCCAGGTTTCTTAGCAGTGACATCCTATCCTCATTGGGTTGCTAATGTTGTTCCAGTATCGAAGAAAGATGGTAACGTACGCATGTGTGTAAACTAAAGGGATCTGAACAGGGTGAGCCCCAAAGATGACTTCCCGCTTCCACTTATTGATATTTTGGTCAACAACACCGCTCAACACAAGGTATTCTCCTTCATGGATGGTTTCTCAGGTTATAATCAAATTAAGATGGCGCCTGAAGATACAGAGACAACTACTTTCGTCACACAGTGGGGCACTTTCTACAACAAGGTTATGCCTTTTGGGTTGAAGAACGTCCTGGGAAAGTTATCAGCGTGTCATGGTAGCTTTGTTCCATGACATGATTCATCACGAGATAAAAGTCTACGTCGATGACATGATAGCCAGATTATAGAATGAGGAAGAATATCTTGATCATCTGCATAAATTATTTGAGAGACTGAAGAAGTACAACCTGAGGTTAAATCCAAACAAGTGCAGTTTTGGGGTGAGATCCGGTAAGCTCTTGGGTTTCGTAGTCAGCGGTAAGGGTATTGAAGTTGATCCCGTCAAGGTTAAAGATATTCAAGAAATGTCGGTTCCCCGTACTTAGAAAGAAGTCAGAGGTTTCTTAGGACGACTGAATTATATTGCCCGATTCATTTCTCATTTGACCGCTACTTGTGAGCCAATCTTCAAATTGCTGAAGAAATATCAAGTAGTAAAGTGGAATGACAACTATCAAATAGCCTTTGATAAAATCAAGGAGTACCTACAAGAACCTCCAATTCTGATGCCACCAATTGAAGGATTTCGATTCTGATCATATAACTAACATTGCTAGAGAACTTAATGGGGGTGTGTATTGGGGAAACATGACGAGTCTGGTCGAAAAGAGTATTCAATATATTACCTTAGAAAAAAGTTTACCGACTATGTAACAAGATACTCACTACTCAAGAAAACTTGTTGCGCTTTGGCATGGGCTTCTCGCTGACTAAGATAGTATATGTTGACTCATACTACTCTATTGATCTCTAAAATGGATCCCGTCAAATACATATTCGAGAAACCATCTCTCTCCGAAAGGATAGCCAGATGGAAAATGATCTTAACAGAATATGACATTCAGCATACCACTCAGGAAGCAATCAAAGGAAGTATACTGGCAGATCATTTGGTGTATCAAGCTGTAGACGACTATCAATCTATGAATTTTGTGTTCCTGGATGAGAACATTATGCTAGTCACAAATTATGAACATGGACCGTATGAAGGACCTAAGCCAGGATCTCGATGGACTATGGTTTTCGATGGAGCTTCTAATGCACTTGGCAATGAAATTGGTGTTGTAATTATCTCTCCTCAGGGTTACCATACGCCCTTTACCGCCATATTATGCTTTGACTGTACAAATAACATGGAGGAGTATGAAGCGTGCACCATAGGTATTAAAGCAACTATTGACCTAAGAATCAAGTTTTTGAATGTATATGGAGACTCAGCCCTGGTAATCAGTCATGTTAAGAGAGAATGGGATATGAAGCACCTGAATCTCATTCCTTATAAAGAACATGTGTTAACCTTAATCCCGTACTTTGAGGAGATAACTTTTGAGCATATTCCACAAGAAGAGAACCAGTTGGCGGATGCATTATCCACAATGTCATCCATGTTCAAGGTCATATGGGACAATGAAACTCCTAGATTTACTATAGAAAGACTGGACGAGCCGACAGACTGCTATGAAATTTATGCTAAAGGAGTAGAAGAGAAGCCTTGGTTTCATGAAGTGAAAAGGTACCTTGAGGCTCAAGAGTATCCTGAAGGGGCATCTATCAACGACAAGAAATCATTATGGAGGTTCTTAATTAAGTTCTTCCTGAGTAGAAGAATTTTGTACAAGCGCAATCATGATTCGACTCTGCTTCGTTGTGTGGATAAGAAAGAAGCAGGAAATATTATGGAAGATATGCACGAAGGTGTCTTCGGTACTCATTCCAGTGGGCATACTATGGCTAAGAAAATTCTGAGAGCAGGTTACTACTATTCAACTAAGGAAACGGATTGCCATCACCACTCTAGAACTTGTCACAAGTGCCAAATCTATGCTGACAAAGTACATGTGCCACCGATCCTTCTAAATGTCTTGACTTCTCCTTGGTCGTTCGTAATGTGGGGCATTGATATGATTGGAGAGATCAAGCCTACTGCTTCTAACGAACATCACATCATCCTCGTCACCATTATTACTTTACAAAGTGGGTTGAAGCAGCCTCATTCGCCTCTGTCACCAAGAATGTCATGGCCCGATTCATCAAACATAACCTTATCTATCAGTATCACATCCCTGAGAGAATTATCACAGACAATGGTACTAATCTCAATAACACTATGATCATTGAACTCTGCATGCAGTTCAAGATTAAGCACCACAACTCTTCTCCGTATCGATCAAAGATGAATGGAACAGTGGAATCCGCCAACAAGAATATTAAGAAAATCATATAGAAAATGGTTGTCACCTAAAAAGACTGGCACGAGATGTTACTGTTTTCTCTTCATGTCTATCGCACTTCAGCATAAACATCAACTGGGGCAACCCCATTCTCTGTGGTATATGGTATGGAAGTTGTTCTACCTATCGAAGTTCAAATTCCTTCGTTAAGAATTATGAAAGAAGAAAATTTGGACGAAGACGAATGGATTCAGACAAGGCCAGATCAGTTGAATTTGATTAATGATAAGAGGCTTGCGGCTGTCGGTCATGGTCATATGTATCAAAAGCATATGATCAAAGCCTTCAATAAGAAAATCAAGCATCAGGTATATCAGGCTGATGACTTGGTAATAAAGTGCATCATTCTACCGCGAGGTGATCCCAGGGGCAAATGGACTCTCACTTATGAAGGGCCATTTGTAGTCAAGAAGATATTTTCTAGCGGTGTAATGATACTGACCACCATGGGAGGTGAAGATTTTCCGCACCCTGTGAACGCGAACATAGTCAGAAGATACTACGCATGAAAACGACCAGCTAGATTGACTGGCCTAGGCAAAAATAAGGGCATCCCGTCGAACCAAAAGGGTTTAGGTAAAAGTTAGGTATATATATATATATATATATATATATATATATATATATATATATATATATATATATATATATATATATATATATATATATATATATATATATATATATATATATATATATATATATATATATATATATATATATATATATATATATATATATATATATATATATATATATATATATATATATATATATATATAAGATAGTACACCCGGCCAGTCGAAAACTTGAAAAGGTAGCTTCGGCAAAAAGGGTATCCCGGTGGACTGAAAACCCGAAAGGGTGGTCTAGGAAAAAGTTAGGGATTAAAAGCTTATGAATATGTCCTGTTGAATCACTTACAACAAGCTTTCTTGCCAACGTCAGTTTCAAATGGTACAGATCAATTTAGTCAACTTCTTCTGACATCAAGGGATAAGATGCTCGAAGACATATGGGAAATAGCAGGGTCGAAACCCAATGAGATTATTTTCACATAGCTATATGTTTTCACTTTGTAATCTTTTCTTCATTTACACAACGATTTCCTCTTACTAGGATATTTGTCTCTTTGTACAAAATCGTCTGTTTATAGGAAAACTTTTAATACAAATACCATTTCAATATTCAAATGTTTGTTTTTACTTTTTCTGTTTTGTTTACAAAAACGTCCAATGACTAAATTGAATGAACATATGCATAAAAAAAGGAATAAGCATTTGCTCAAGACTCTAGGGGGCGGGATAACGTTTAAGTCACCCACCAATCCTCACAGGATTATCCCCACAAAGTCATATTCACAAGCTCATTTTCTATAAAGATACATTCCTTGCAAATCGGAATGCACTAATCATACTCACTAGCATATCACTCTAGAAGATAAAGGAGTATGATCTATGATTCGTCAACTTCTCTAACCAACAGAGTCCCAATCCTTGTCAAAGATTATAACATTAGCACAGTTCATAGGATTTCTCTTCCCCAGCTGAGATTATTCCTCTGAAACGGTAAAATCCCCTGCACAGTTCTTTTCTCCAGTAGATCTCATTTCCTTATCAAGGGTGTTACTCAACAAAGTGTTTCTCCTGCAAGTTTAGGATTTATTTCCCCAACAAAGTTTATTTCCCCAATAGAAAAAACTCTCCCCAGCTTGAGTCCATCTTTCTAAAAACTACAAATCACCAGAAAAATCCCTTTCTCCAGCAAAGGGTAGTCCAGGTTGCTATCCCCAAAGAGTTGTTATTGAATCTGAAATCAGACCAGATGTTATTCAACCTTATTCTCCCCAGAAGAGTCGACATCCATATCGGAAACCCGGTCAGACAACACCTCGGAAGGTTATCCATCACTTTTATCCTCAGTCGGGCATATAAGAGTTTAAATTACCCAATAGAGTGACGAACGACTGATGTTCCTAAACTCTTCTCCCCAAGCAGAAATCAAATTCCCAGTGGAGTTTCCTCAAACAGAGAGCAGGGATTCCCAGCGGAAACATTCCAGACGAGATTGAAGATTACTCATATTCTTTATCTCTAGCACCATTCAGGGATTTATTTTCCCCAGCGAGATGTTATACGAAGCTACTATTTTCAAATGACGTTCCACACTCATACATCATTTACAAATATCATAGCATATGCACGCGAAACACATATAGCACACTCTCATTTATTTTGAGAACATCATTACGCAATACATTTCATACATCATGACATTGCATACAACTAACTCTTTATCTTTTCAGGTGAGGTCTACCAACAAACAAATATCATCAACTATTTACATGACCAGACAATTTTATTCAGAGACTGAATTCTGACAAGCATTTTTCTTAGAGACTAAATATGAGAAGTAGCTACTTAAGCAATTTCCTCAAAAAGCCATTCTAAAAAGACGTCTTCTGGTTCAGATAAAATCAAGCATAGATTTTATTCTGATGTTCTTTTGGAAAAGTCGGTCGTAGACTCATTCCATCATCTTTTCTAGTTGAAGTCGGGTGTAGACATCTTTTAGTACATCATTCAGATGAAATCAAGCGTAGATTTCTTTTGAAACTTATTTTGGAATAGTCGGGCGTAGACTCATTCCAATACCTCCTCCAGTTGAAGTCGGGCGTAGACATCTTCTGGTTTAGATGAAATCAAGCGTAGATTTTATTCTGATATTCTTTTAGAAAAGTCGGGTATAGACTCATTCCAACATCTTTTCTAGTTGAAGTCGGGCGTACACATCTTCTAGTATATCATTCAGACGTGATCAAGCGTAGATTCCTTCTGAAACTTCATTTGGAAAATTCGGGCATAGACTCATTCCAATACCTCCTCCGGTTGAAGTTGGGCGTAGACATCTTCTAGTTCAGATAAGATCAAGCGTAGATTTTATTCTGATATTATTTTGGAAAAGTAGGGCGTAGACTCATTCCAACATTTTTTCTAGTTGAAGTCGGTCGTAGACATCTTCTAGTACATCATTTATACGTAATCAAGCGTAGATTCCTTCTGAAACTTCTTTTGGAAAAGTCGAGCGTAGACTCATTCCAATACCTCCTCCGATTGAAGTCGGGGGTAGACATCTTCTGGTTCAGATAAAATCAAGCATATATTTTATTATGATATTCTTTTGGAAAATTCGGTTGTAGACTCATTCCAGCATCTTTTCTAGTTGAAGTCAAGCGTAGACATCTTCTAGTACATCATTTAGATGAAATCAAGCGTTGATTTTATTATGATATTCTTATGGAAAAAGTCGGGCATAGACTCCTTCCAACATCTCTTCTAGTTGAAGTCGGGCGTAGACATCTTCTGGTACAGATGAAATCAAGCGTAGATTTCTCCTGAAACTCTTCTCGGCGAAGTCGTGCGTATACTCGTTCTAAATACATCTTCTGAAGACAAAGTCGGGCATAGACTTAGTCTAATTCTCTTATTAACAGTTATCCTAGATGGCATCTATAAGCCCATCTCCGACGACTCTCCGTAACCTCTCCCAATGGAATCTTTAAGCCCATTCCTAATATGATCAACCAACATCGTTACTTCTTGCACAAGCGAGTGCAAATTTATGGGCACTTAAGTGTTCAATCATCTTCTTCCTTTAAGTCACAAATGGTGGACATGCCAATCTAACTCTTCAGGCTTAAGAAGATTGAACAGGGGCAGATGTTGTACCCCAAAATTTACCCTCCCATTTTCTTCAAGACATTCTCATGAGGTCCTCATTTGCTCAAGATGGCTCAAAAATTGATCAGACAAATTCTCCTCCTAAGCACTGAGTCTACAACTAGGGTTTTGAGTTTCTCAAGGAAGATTGGGTTTCAATGGTCTCAAGTGGTTTCCATGGTTCTCCATAGGTCTTTGACAATGCTCATCAAATTTCAAGTCTTACATTACAAGTTTGCTCAGTTAATATCTCAGATGATTGAAAATCAACTGTATTGGATAAAAAGTCAACTGTGGTCAACATACAGTCAAACTTTAAGATTTTTGGTCAACATCAAAATTTTGAAGTAATATTCATTATTTTATCAAAGTTTGATCATGACTCCTCAAGGAAAGTCCTCAAATAATCAAAAGTCAAAAGTTTCCAAATTAGGGTTTCCTTATGAGAAGTCAACTGAACTTTGACCAGGCATAACTTTCACATGCTTCATCAACTTTTCCCCAACCAAAGCCCATTTTGAAGGAAATTCAATTCTCTACAACTTTGTATATATTCTCAAGTCCAAAAAGTGCTTCATTTGAAACATATGAGCCGTTATATTACATGTCATTTCAAAAGTCAACAAAAATACACTTTTTGTCAAGACAACTTAAATCAAGATAAAGTCTCCAAATTCATAAAAGATTAAAAGAGAAATTGCATATGACATCTTGTGCTTTCCTAAAAGTCAAATATCACTTTCAAAATATGAAAATTTAAAGAGTTGTGACCAGTGCAAGTTGGGGAATTTTGAGAAAATGCATGAAGTGCAAAGTGAGAAAACTTGAAACTTTGAACTTGTGGGCTTAACTTTTTAGGTTTCAAACTTGTCCATGACCTTATGGAAGACTCCTAAACTCACTAATACTTTGTCTTATATTTTTCTTTTTATTTTATTTTTATTTATTTTGTTTTTATTCAAATAAATACAAAATAAACTAAATAAGGTACAAGATCATTGGGCCAAGCGCATGATTGGTTTCTTAATCATCTAGAGGCCCAAACCAATTGAGCATAACTTTCCAAAATCGTGTGTGTGATACGGTGGAAAAACCGACTTTTAATACTGGTTTGCATTTTGTATTCGCAAATGTGCGGTAAGCAAGAGTCGCCACTGACTTTTCTTTTATCCAACAAAGAAAAGGGTGAAAAGAACAAAAAAAGACCTTTTTCGAGAGTTTGAGTAAGGGGGGTAGATTATGGAAAGGGAAGGCGCTAGCACCCTTTCCATCCATGGTATTCCATGGGCTCTTAGGTACTTGCTCATATTTGAAAATTGCTTTCGTGTATGTGTGTTTTGAAAAATTTGTTTGCTTTATGCTAACTCTTGTATCAGTCCTCAAGAGTGTTGATAAAGTGTTTTTTGAAAAATGTTTTGAAAGTGTAGTGTGAAAAGATTGTTTTTGAGAAAGTACCTAATAATTATGTACCTACTCAAAAAAGGCATTATTTTCCTCCTTTTCTTTAGATAGTTCTATACTACTATTAGTGAGTAGGTATCCCTATCATTGGATGTTGAGGGACTATCGAAGGGACGTTTACGGTCACTAAGGCAACTGGGCAAGAACTTTAGTAACTACCCTAGGGTTTTTAAGATCATACCGAGGCAACATCGAGAGGGTCATCGAGGGACTTATGATCTTTTGAACTAAGGGACAACCACTAAAGATTCTCACGTTTCGAGAATTGTGACCATTTTTGAAGGCAACCGAAGTGGGAGATACCCTAGAGGTGCACATGTGTAAGCGTATTGATTCAATTGTTTTTTGTCTTTTTGTTAGGTTAGCTAACGTTTTAATTTACTGTCTTTCCATGCAAGCCTATTTACTAACAATTAATATGTACATGAATTTAAAGTGCGAGAATTTTAAATCTACGATATTAAAGGGCTTTCGGGGAGGGGGATATTTACATATCCAAATGGGGGAAAAAGTAAAGAAAGCAATAAAATCCTAGTTTAAACTATTACAAACCAATATACAGTTACATTATAAGAAATAAATTAATTCACGCGAAATTGAAAAGACGTCTAAAAAGTCTAAGATCTATTAAGTAAAAATAAAATTCTTTTTGTTGTTTTTGTTATGAAAAGAAATTAACTTAAAAATCCTAGGTCTATTCAATTTTAGTTTTTTTAAAGAAAAATACATTAAAATAATTAATTAATTAATTGACAAAATTATTATAAAAAAGTTAATCCTAATTTCTTATAGTTTTTTAATGTTAATTAAAGCTTAGGAGAAATAAAGAAAAAAAATCAAAAGAAGGGACAAAATTGAAAGACAAAAAAAAGTAAATGAAAAGAGTGCATTCTTGGAAGGAAGGTCTGGATCGAAGAGGCTAGGACTGCCTTTCGATCCAATGAAGAGTCTTGATCGAAGGTTCCTGAGAGACTGCACATCTGGGGGTGTTCGATTTAGATGTGTCATCCTTCGATCTGGGATATTAGATCTCCAAGGAATTCGTTAGAAAAAGAAAACAAAACAACATCTT
Organism: Vicia faba; assembly: GCA_948472305.1. Classification (NCBI taxonomy): domain Eukaryota; kingdom Viridiplantae; phylum Streptophyta; class Magnoliopsida; order Fabales; family Fabaceae; genus Vicia; species Vicia faba. Next base: position 748,491,993 of record OX451740.1, on the reverse strand, counting down.
GGACTTGAATCGAATCTAGTCCTGGATTCGATAGCCTGGCTGTGTCACCCTGAATCAAATCACCAGATTCTGAATCAAAGATTATTGGCAAAATGTTCCTGCCACCGAGTTCGAAGCTTGCTTCTTCGAAGCCTTAAACAATATTCCTGCAAAATGAATAAACGTTAGAGATCCAGGGGGGACCTTACCCCCTAGCTCGAACCTCTCCATAATTCAAGACTCTCCTTAATTCGAATATGGGTTCGTCTTGTCCTGAAACACTAGGAATCTTGAGATTCGAATGAACCAAATTCACGTGCCCTAATAATGGAAAGTCTGTGAGGATTGTAACTTGTCTAACGCTTCATTACAAACACGCACACACACATTAGAACGAATAAATGCGCTTAAATTAAGAAGTTAAACTTTAGAATTATACCTATGGCTGGTATGCTTCGATCTACAGCTTTGGGTGTGGAGATGTTGGCTTAGGATTTGGTGTATACTCCTGGATGGGGACCTGCAAAAGGTGTTTCGATTAGGAGGCTTTTGGATTTTTTAAGCAACATGGTGTGTGTAATATCTTTTTGTGCAATGTATGTCTACGTGTGAGTCTCCTTCCTTTCTTTTTTTATTTATGTTTGACATCTTGTATTTATAGATGGTGGAGGAGACCGGGAAATGGGGAAAAAATCATGGCATTGAAGACCAATCATTAAACATGGCCTTGAAAACAGAATCAGACACATTAAAAGATTACCACTTTGAGATATATCATGCAATTTTGGAATTCTGAGTGAATCTGGACAAGTCAACTTGGCACCTTGTTCGAATTTGAAAATATTCAGAGTTTCCCTCTCCAAAGCCCCTTCGACCAACTCTTGTTCCCTTCGATGGTTATGAGTTCTGATTCGAAGTATTCAGAACTTCCCTCATCAGAACATTTTAGCTTAAGACATCTTTGCACTGATATGCCAATCGAAGTCAATTCTGATGTTCCAATCGAAGGACACCCTGACGTTCCAATCGAAGGACACCCTGATGCTCCAATCGATGGAAGCTCTGATGCTCCAATCAAAGGAAGCTCTGATGTTCCAATCGAAGGAAGCTCTGATGTCTCCAATCGAAGGAAGCTCTGATGCTCCAATTGAAGGAAGCTCTGATGCTCCAATCAAAGGAAGCTCTGATGCTTCAATCGAAGGAAATTTCGTTCATCTTCAAATTTTAATTTCTTCAAGCAGATGTTTGCAACCACCCGTGTAAAAGGAAATTTTGAAAGAAAATGAGAGGGAAAATTTTGGGGTACAACAGCTGCCCATGTTCAATCTTGTTAGACCTGAGGATGTAGATTGGCTTGTCTTCCTTTCGTGATATGAAGGTGGAAGATGATTGAACACTGGAGTGCCCAAAAATTTGCACTTGTCTGAAGTGACACTGTTGGTTGATAATATCGGTAATGGGCTTACATATGCCATTTGGAAAAGATGATAGGAGACTGTCGGAGATGGGCTTAAAGATGACATCCAAGGAATATGACGGAGAGTCGTCGGAGATGGGCTTAGAGATGCCATCCAAAGTAGATGTTGACTTCATAAGAAGTCTCTTTATGGGGATTCATGTTCCTGCCGGCTGAGGAGGAGTCTACTGGGGAATGTTTTAGGGGAATAGAGTCTAGGAGCTTCGGTTGTCCATTAATCTACTGGAGAGTTATCTCTTGACCGGAGAGACGAAGACGAGCTGTTTTTTGGTCGGGATGCAGGATTCACAGTGATTTGCTGAGGATAATAAGGTTGACTGCTATCTGGTTGTATTCCAGGCTTCACAACGACTTATCGGGGAATATGAAATTAATTGCCATCTGGTCGGTTCCAGGATTCACAGTGATTGTAGACATTGAGTTGTTATCTAGTCGTATCCAGGCTTCAGAAATTAAGCTATTATCTGGTTGGGTCCAGGCTTTAACTTGGACCTGAGGTATATCGTTATCTGGTCGGGTCCAGGCTTCAGTGTCATAGGTTATATTATCATCTGGTCAGGTCCAGGCTTCATAGTGATTAACAAAATAAACTGCTATCTGGTCGAACTCCAGGCTTTGCAGTATCTTTAACTAGATGACAGTCAGAAAATCTTAGTGTCAATTTAACTGAACCAGAGAAAGGTCTTGAATTATCTTTGACTGGATAAAGAATCAGAAAAATCTTAAGGTCGATTTAACTGAACCAGAGAAAGGTCTTGAATTATCTTTAACTTGATAAAGGATCAGAAAAATCTTAGGGTCAATTTAACTGAACCAGAGAAAGTATCTACCGGAAAAGAATCAGAATAAATAAGTGGTCAATTTAAACTGAACCAGCAGAGGTCCTGAGTTATCTTTAACTGGAATAGAATCAGATAAATCTTAGGGTCGATTTGACTGAACCAGAGAACGTATCTACTGGAAAAGAATCAGAATAAATCATTGGTCCATTTTGTTAGAACATAATTTAGTTCTACATCCCAGTTAGAGTTTTGATGATAACAAACACATGATATAAATAACAAATATGCTCGCTAATAAAAGTATCTTTACATGCAGAAAGTTCTGATGTGAAAAAGATGTTCTGATGCAATTGGAAGTTCTGCCAGAACATCGCTAGAAGTTCTGATTATGCGAGCATAGAAGTTGAGAGTACCATGATAGATTCAGACGCATCAAATCTGTGTGACACGCTTATATGAAGAAGTTCTGTTACAACTTCTGAATGCACCAGCGCTGTGAAACAGGATCTCTGATACTCTAATTTGCAAAGTTCTGATACAAGCTGTAAAGGACTCTCAACGGTAATATTCATCCTCTGATGTGAGAAGATCTGAAATGTTACAATTCTATCAATTCAATATCATAAGTAACGGCTACAACTAGACAAGGGTCTCCTGGTTTGGAAAGTTCACTAACTCGTGTTATGAACATACCAAAAGTATCTTCTTATGTCACTATTGCATGACCTATATAAGGCAGACAAAAAGAAGATTTATGATGATGAACTACCGCGCACAAAAAGAAGAAATTACGTTAAGCTACAGAAACGCAACAATCATCTTTCATCCTTAAACACTCATACTTAAACTGTGTAAAATATCACTGTTAGTGATACTGTTTTAGTAGAAACACCATTTTACACATTTATTCAATTAACTGTTTAGACATTTCCTTGAGAAAACCAGGTTGTGGGTTCGGACTCAAGAAGACTTTGGAAGTAGTCAAATTAGTTGTGTAATCAAGTTTGATTAGTGAATTAATATCTCATTGGAGAGAGGAGAAATCACCTTGGCGGGTGGACTGGAGTAGTTTGAGTTCAAACGAACTAGGATAAAAATCAAAGTGTTCTTTCCATTGTATTTCGTGATTCCAATTCACCCCCCTTCTTTTGTTTTAAACTGAACCATCAGAGGTCCTGAATTATCTTTAACTGGAATAGAATCAGAGAAATCTTAGGGTCGATTTGACTGAACCAGAGAAAGTATCTACCAGAAAAGAATCATAATAAATCACTGGTCGATTTAAACTGAACCAGCAGAGGTCCTGAATCATCTTCAACTGGAATAGAATCAGAGAAATCTTAGGGTCGATTTAACTAAACCAGAGAAGTCTTTAATTGTCTTTGACTGGACAAGAATCAGAATAAATCATTGGTTGATTTAAATGAAACAGAGAAAGTGTCTACCAGAGAAGAATCAGAATAAATCATTGGTTGATTTAAACTGAACCGACAGGGGTCTTGAATATGATCTTCTAAAGAAAATGCTGGAATAGCCCTTCGTCAGAGGTAACCTTTGAAAAGACTGTCATGTCAAAAAATTAGTTTGTGATGTTTGTCGGTTGATCTTTCCTAAAAAGGTAAAGAGTCATTCGTATGCAATGTCATGATGTATGAAATACATTGTATAATGACGTTCTCAAAATAAATGAGATTATGTTGTATGCAATATGTATGCGCATGCCATGATGTATGAACATGAAATGCGGTTGCAAAATTTCCTAGTCTGGGAAAATAAATCCCTGACTGCTGCTGGAGAGTACTGGGAAGTTGAATCCCGGGCTGCTGTTTGGTAGATGAGGAAAGTGATTCTTTCATTTCCGCTGGGGATGATGAATGGAGATGATTTTCCGGGAATTTTCTCTTTCCATTTGAGGGTACTCTACCGGGGAATATTTGACTTCAGCTCGAGATTGCTTCGCTGGGGAGAAGATGCTCTGTTGGAAGATTTTACCAATGTAGAGAAATAAACTCTGTTAGGGGATGAACTTCCGCAGCTAGAGAAATAAACTCTACCGGGGATGAGGCTTTATAAACTGTTTGAGATTATAAAACTTAGCTGGGTAACATGGATTTCAGCTCTCTGAAGGAACTTTGCTGGAGGAGGTAATTCCTGCTTGGGGACGAAGAGGTCAAAACTTTGGTTGTTTTCACTCTGCGGGGACATAGACATCACTAGGACATATGCTGAGATGTAGCGGTGACTTTGCAGTAGAACGTATCTGCCTTTGTACCTGTTGGAGAAAATAATTGCGGGGACTACAAATGGCTTTTTATACTTTGTCCCATTTCTTAAAGTCATTAGCAACTGTCTTTCTATTTTTTCATGCAAGTATTTGTAAACAGTAATCATATTCAAATGCATATGTTAAAAATAATCACTTGGCGTTTTTTGCAAAACAAAACAGAAAAAATGAAAACAAAAAGTTTTATACTTTCAAAGAAGTGTTTTGTATTGATTTTGAAGTTTTCCTGTAATAGGCGTTTTCTGTACAAAGAGACTGCCATTCTAGTAGGAGAATGTCGTCGTGAAAATGAAAACTATACAAAAGAGAAAAAAACTATGTGTAATAATCCCATTGAGTTTCAATTATGATATTTCCTTTATGTCCTTGAGCGTCTCATCACTTTTCTACTTGTCCGAAGTTAACTGGATTGATTAGTACCGTTTGAGCTTGATAATTGATACTGAGGTCTGGCTGCAAGGTGATCCAACGGGACATAGTTATACGCTTTAGATCCCTAATTTTTTCCTGGACCGCCCCTTCGGGTTTTCAGTCCACCGGGATACCCTTTTTTTCCCAAGCCGCCATTTTAGGTTTTCGACTTACCGGGTGTACAGATTATTTTATATTTATCCCTAATTTTTTCCCGAACCCTTTTAGTTCACCGGGATGCCCTTATTTTTTCCTAGGCCAGTCAACCTAGAGGGTCTTTATTCATACGTAGTATCTTTTAACTATGTCCGCATTCACAGGGTGAGGAAGGTCGTCACCGTCCATAGTGGCTAAGATCATGGATCCACCAGAAAATATGTTTTGGATCACAAATGGCGCTTCGTATGTGGGAGTCCATTTGCCCCTGGGATCACGTTGCGGAAGAATGATACTCTTGATTACTAGATTACCAACTTGATATACCTGATGTATGACCTTCTTGTTAAAAGCCTTGATCATACACTTTTGGTACATCTGACCATGACAAACAGCCGCTAACCTTTTTTCATCAATCAGGTTCAGTTGGTCAAGTCAGGTCTGGATCCATTCATCTTCGTTCAAGCATGTTTCCTTCATGATTCTCAAAGAAGGGATTTGGACCTCAATAGGTAGGACAACTTCCATACCGTATTCCAGAGAGAAAGGTGTTGCTCCTGTTGATGTACATGCTGAGGTGCGGTAACCATGAAGAGAAAATGGTAACATATCATCCTGGTATTTATATGTCACCATCATCTTCTGGATGATATTCTTAATATTCTTATTAGCAGTCTCCACATCGCTGTTGTACCCCAAAATTTTCCCTCCCATATTTCTCAATACATGTCAAGTGAGGTCCTCAAATTGCTCAAGGAAGTCCAAGAGTTGACCAGACAAACTCTCTCCTAAGGAAATCTATCTCAAATTAGGGTTTCATTTTTCATCAAGATGCTTGAATCCAATGGATCCCAAATGATCACCAGTGTCCTAATATGTTCTCAATATCATCCATGTCAAGTTTCAAGCCTTGCAGAGGAAGTTTGCTCAGCCAACTGCTCAAATGCCTGAAAATCAACTATGCTAGGTCAAAAGTCAATTGTGACCTACATACAGTCAAACTTCAAGATTTTTAGTCAACATCCTCATTGTGAAGTATAATTCATCATTTGATCAAGGGTTGATCATGATTCATCAAGTATTGCTCACAATTCATCAAAACCCAAAAGTTGCTAAATTAGGGTTTTATAGGAAAAGTCAACTCAACTTTGACCAAGCATAACTTTCTCATACTTTATCAAAAATGACCCATTCAAAGATCATTTTGAAGATGATTCAATTCCCTACAATTCATCTTCAGCTCCCAAGTTCAAAATATGCACTCACAAAAAGATACGAATTTTGACATTATAGGTCATTTTGGAAAGTCAACAAAAACACCTTTTGGGTCAAAGCTTCATACATGAACATGGAAGACTCAATTGAGATGAGACCAAAAGGTTTGCTTAAATGACATCCTAAGATTTCTAAAAAGCCCAAGAAAACCTCTCTAGGATCAAAATTGAGAGAGTTATGCATTAGACAAGTTGACCTTTTTTTTGCAAAATTGCCAAAAGTCAAATGTGCTCAAATTTGCATTTTTTGCTAAATGGGCCCAACTTTTTATGCTTGCATCTCATTCCTAACATAGTCCACGACCTATGGGACCCTCCATGCTTTATTCATTTATTTATTTAATTTATTTTTATTTTTATTTACTTAAAATTCAAATAAAATCAAATAAATCTAAATAAATCATATATTGTGTTTTAGGGATGATTTTTGCATTGAAGGAAGATCTTATATGCTGTCAATCGAGAATCAATTCGTGAAAGGCTAGTTTGGGTGGAAAAAGATTAAATTGAAGCAAGTTTGGAAAGAAATCATATGCCTTGAAAGACCAAATAAAATCTTCATAATGGTCAAGATTGAGGTCGTTTTTGTTGACCTAACATGTTGTATTACATATACAGAAGAGATCCAAGGCATGAGAGAGGTTGGAGCAGTCGTGAAAGAGGCATAAAAAGTTCCAAATTTTCAAAGAAAAAGTGCAGATTGGATCTTGCTCTAGAGGCCGTTCAAGCTTTTCCAAGGATCAATTCACATTCCCAAGCACACATTGAACCTGTAGCAAGAATTCACACAACCTGAAACCTCAAGAATTGTGTTCTACGTCTCCCACGGTTTGTCCAAAAATTTGATTTTGGTTTCATTAATCTGCGCATCTTTAGTGCTTTTGATTGCCATATTCATGTTTATCATCATGTTTGTAAGCTAATTGTTCTATTCAATTGTATTTTTGTTGACTGTATGAGAATCTGCCATGGCTAGGTTTTTTTGTATGGTTTTAGGGCTTTGCAATACAGGTAAAATTAGACATTAATTCTGGTACCATGATACTCATGAGGATGAGACGAGTTGATTGGTACCAGCCATGGTCATTTATATTGCCTATGGACAATTTTTGAAATACACAGGTTTGTAGCTACAGCGCAATGTCCGTAGGTAAAGGTATATTGGGTAAAACGACGGTTGGGAGGAAGAAGATGATGCGTGGCACTCCCTGATTTGCTTATTTGAATTTCGCGCATTGGTTGGCTCCGCTAACTTATTTTCACATATTATATTATGTTTTCATATCACTTACAAGTTAACACCATTGCTCAGATGGCTGGGGCGAAGGCCTTTGATGCACACGTCATGGGTTCTATCCCAGACGTGTGCATTTTATTATTTTCTTACTTATTTCAGGCAGATCACATGCATTGCAGTAGCGCACGCCTATCATACACCTTTGTGTTCCACCACCAGATCCATCATCCAGGTGGATCCAACGTTATGTAGCAAGGTGCCTACCATGCTCCTCAAGTCAGCGCGCATACTGGGTTGAACAAAGTCAAACAGGCCTTGGAGTTTTGGGCCAAGAAAATCAACTTCATACCCCCCTTTTCAGCAATACCACCAGGCCCATTTACTACCCTTTTTTATTTCTTTTCTTTATTTTTTATTCTTTAAATTTCCTTTATTTTATTTTAATTCACAAGTTAATTTATTTTCCATAAAAATCATAAAATCAAGACTCCACAAAAAATTAGGATTAGTTTTTTTTATTATTATCAAAATTAATTTAATTTAGTTTAACTTAGAAAATTGTAATTTGTTTTCATAAATAAAATCAAATAGAACATTAGGTTATCTCTTGCTTTTATTTTATTTTCTCTTTTTCTCAAATAAATAAAAATACAAAAAATAGGTTTTAGAATAAATTTATTTTTCTTAATCTAAAATTAATTAGAATTAGGATTTTCTTTTTAATTTAATAATTTCTCTATTTTCTTAAATAACCAAAATATGACAAAAAACAATTTTTTTTAATCAATCTCAATTAGGTTTAGGCAAGGGTCAAAACCCTAGTTGTCTTGTATTCGATTCATCGCGCGCGTGTTATTTATTCTTGTCAATATTGTCGTAACTGTTCCTGGTTTGTAATAGTTTAATCTAGGGCTTTTATTTATCGCTTTTTCCCGGGTTTTTGGCTATGTAATTAATCCCCCTCTCTGAAGCCTTGTAATAGCGTAGATTTAATTTCTCATATTTTAATTCTCGCAAATATTTGACTGTTCAGATGAATGCTAATAGGATTGTATGACAAGAATGCATGACAAATTAATCCAGTTAGAAAACCCTAATGTGCAAAGACTAAATAATTGAAAATAAATCACTCGCACATATCACTCTTAGGGTATACTCACACTTCGGTTGCCTTCGGTAAATGGTCATTAAGTATAGGGTGTCTTAGTGGTTTCCCTCCTGTCTAAAAAGATCAAACATTGCCTTAGAAATGTTGCCTCGAATATGATCTTAAGACTCTAGGGTTATTACTAAGGTGTCCTAACATTACTTTAGTGATCGTACGTCCCTTTCGAATTGACCCTTACAACTCCAACGACGGTGCTACCTATTTCTCAATAGTAGGATAGCGCTGTCTAAAAGAAACAAGAATATAAATGATATTTTTTCGAGTAGGTAGATGCTGGTAGGTACTTGCTCAAATAAAAAATCTTCACACTTACACATTTCAAAACAATTTTCAAAATAACTTCGTCACACCTTTGAGGACTGATACAAGGGTTATCACGAAGTCAAACTTTTCAAAACAAAGCACATACATAAGCAATTTTAAAAGATGAGAAAGTACCTAAGAGCCCATAGAAAACCATGGATAGAAAGGGTGCTAACACCTTCCCTTTCTATAATCTACCCCCCGTACTCAGAAATATCGGGAAAAAAGGTTTTTTCTATTCTTTTTCCTTTTCCATGATTGGATGAGATAAAAGTTGGTGGCGAATCTTGCTTACCGCGACATTTTGCAAACAAAAAACGCAAAACGCAAGCCAGCGTCAAAACAATCGATTCTGCCACGGTATCACAATCACCATTCATCTTCGGTCGGTAAGGAGAAGAGTTATGATGATGGATCTTGAATTGCTTATAAAGCTCGGTGATCATAGTGTTGTTGAGATTTGTACCATTATCTGTAAGGATTCTTTTGGGGATACCATACCGACAAATAAGGTTATGCTTGATGAAACGTGCCACAACATTCTTGGTAACAGAAGAAAATAAGGTAGCCTCAACCCACTTCGTGAAGTAATCAATGGCGACTAGGATGAAATGATGCCCGTTTGAAGCGGTAGGTATGATTTCTCTGATCATGTCAATACCCCACATTGCAAAGGTCCAAGGAGAAGTCAAGACGTTTAGAGGAACTGGCGGTATGTGCACCTTATCAACATAGATCTGGCATTTGTGACAAGTCTGTGAATGCTGATAACAGTCTGCTTCCATAGTGGACCAATAGTATCCTGCCCGTAGGATCTTTTTAGCCATGGTGTGTCCACTAGAATGGATGCAAAAGGTACCTTCATGTAGATCAACCATAATTTTCTCAGCTTCATTCTTGTCTACACACTGAAGCAAAGTAGAATCATAGTTGTGCTTGTAGAGGGTTCCATTACTGAGGAAGAACTTTGCAGAGAACCTTCTCATAAACTTCTTATAATTGACAGATGCACCCTCAGGGTATTCTTGAGGTTTGAGATACCTTTTCACTTCGTGGAACCAAGGTTTGTCCATTACTCCTTAGGTATCGATCTCATAACAGTAAGCTGGTTCATACAATCTCTCAATAGTGATACGAGGAGCTTCGTTGTCCCATCTGACCTTGAACATGGATGACAGAGTAGCTAGCGCATCCGCTAATTGATTCTCTTCTCGTGGAAAATGCTCAAAAGTGATTTCTTCAAAGTGTGGAAGCAATGTCAACACATGCTCTCGGTAAGGGGTGAGATTAGGGTGCTTCGCATCCCACTCTCCTTTGATTTGACTTATTACCAAGCCCGAATCTCCGAAATCACTCAAGAACTTGATTCTTAGGTCAATAGCAGCTTTGAGACCCGTGATACATGCTTCATACCCAGCCATTTTTGTTGGTATAGTTGAAACATAGTCTGGCGGTTAAAGGAGTATGACAACCCTCGGGAGATATGATTACAGCACCGATACCATTGCCAAGTGAATTGGAAGCTCCGTCAAAAATCATAGTCCATCGGGATTCTTTTTCAGGTCCTTCATCCGGTCCAGGTTCTTCATAATCAGTTACTAACATGATATTCTCATTCGGGAACTCAAAGTTCATGGATTGGTAGTCATCCATGGCCTGATGGGCCCAATGATCAGCTAATACACTTACCTTGATTACTTTCAGGGTTGTGTATTGAATGTCGTATTCGGTCAGGATCATTTTCCATCTTACTATTCTTCCGGAGAGAGCAGGCTTCTCAAAGATGTACTTGATAGGATCCATGTTAGATATCAATAAAGTAGTGGGGGTCAACATATACTGTCTCAGTCGGCGAGCAGCCCATGCCAAAGCGTAACAAGTTTTCCCGAGCAGTGAGTATCTTGTTTCATAGTCGATAAACTTTTTGCTAAGGTAGTATATTGCATGCTCTTTTCAACCAAACTCGTCATGCTGCCCCATCACACATCCCATTGAATCATCTAACACTGTTAAGTACATTATAAAAGGTCTTCCTTCAATCGGTGGCATCAAAATTGGATGCTCTTGAAGGTACTCCTTGATTCTATCAAAGGAAGTCTGGCATTCGTCATTCCACTTTACCACTTTATCTTTCTTCAGGAGTTTGAAGATTGGCTCACAAGTAGCAGTTAGATGGGAAATGATCCTAGCAACGTAATTTAGGCGTCCCAAGAAACCTCTAACTTCCTTCTCAGTGAAAGGAGCCTACATCTCTTGTATAGCTTTTACCTTTGCAGGGTCTACTTGAATACCCTTGTCACTGACAATGAAACCTAGGAGTTTACCAGACCTTATCCCAAAGGTGCACTTGTTCGGATTTAATCTCAATTTGTACGTCTTCAACCTATCAAACAGCTTTTGCAAGTGATCAAGGTGATCTTCTTCCATTTGAGATCTGGATATCATGTCGTCAACATAGACCTCTATCTCATGGTGAATCAAATCATGGAACAAAGCTACCATAGCTCGCTGATAGGTTGCCGCAGTGTTCTTCAACCCAAATGGCATCACTTTGTAACAGAAAGTGCCCCACTGTGTGACGAAGGTTGTCTTCTCCATGTCTTCGGGTGCCATCTTGATCTGATTGTAACCAGAGAAACCATCCATGAAGGAGAATACCTTATGTTATGCGGTGTTATTAACCAGAACGTCAATGTGGGGAAGCGGAAAGTCATCCTTGGGGCTTTCCCTGTTCAAGTCTCTGTAGTCCATACACATACGTACCTTAACGTCCTTCTTAGGCACCGGAACCACATTAGCAACCCATTATGGATAGGAGGTGACAACTAAGAACCCAGCGTTGAACTGTTTCATAACTTCTGCCTTGATCTTCTCTGACATTTCAGAACGCATACGATGGACCTTCTGCTTTACTGGAGGGCAGTCCTCTTTTATTGGTAGGCGATAAACCACAATATCAGTGTCCAGTCCTGTCATGTCTTTGTATGACCAGGAAAAGATTTGCACATAATCATGTAACATTTGTATCAACCGCTGTTTGACACTAAGCTCCAAATTTGCACCTATCTTAACTTCTTTTCTGTCCTCTTATGTACCTAGATTCACTGTCTCAACTGGCTCTTCATGAGGCTGTATAGCTCTTTCTTCCTGCTGTAACAGTCTAGCAAGCTCTTTTGGTACCTCACAATCTTCCTCACCTTCGTCCTCAGCTTGGTTGATCGGATTTTCAAAATCATAACTAGCAATAGCAGAATCATTATCAATGGGATCTAGAGTGGATGTGGATCTGTAGTTTGATACGTGAGTGTGTGTAAGAGCATAGTTGTATTGACAAAGTAAAAGTAGAAAAGAAAAATAAAGAGCGCAAAATTTGTATGCAAAAACGTCCAATGCTTTATTAATGACATATGAGATTGAAATAATGATAACCCTCATAAATAAAACATTGTGCCTTGGGTAAAACACAAGGCCATAGAGTTTATATTGTTCATTTATTACATATCTAGAAAAACAAGAAGACAATTACTCCTGAATAAAAGTAATCAGCACAAAGTCTTTAGCTGTCCAGTTACTGGGTCCACCGTTGGTAGTAGGGAAGATCTAGTTGTCTATGTCATGGCTACTGTCAGCATCTTCCATGGCGGAGACAACATCAATAGCTTTGACTCTCGGGCCATGCTTGGGCATGGGTGCAGTTATGATGTTAGGAGTCTCAGGGGGATCAAATTCAACCTCCTTTGCATCAATAAGGTCTTGCACCTTGTTCTTCAAAGCCCAGCAGTCGTTTGTGTCATGCCCTAGAGTCTCAGAATGGTAGGTGCATCGAGCATTTGGATTGTAGTGGGGAGAGGCAATATTAGGATTCTTCAAAGCTTCCCTCAAAGTTACAAGATTGGACTTCAATAAGTGTGGTAAAACTTGAGACAAAGTCATATTAATCTGGGTAAACTGTCTCATAGGCCTTTCTGCTCTGGGCTGATTGTTCCGCTGTTGAGTAACTGCAGGCTTGGATACCATTACAGCCCCTACCTTTGGACGATGTTCAGTTTTGCCCTGATTTCTTTGACTGTAAGCGGAACTGACCTCCTTCTTTCCCATGAAGGGTCTCTTTCCTGCACTTGAAGAGGTATCCTTTTGAATCTTCCCACTTCTAATACCAGCTTCCACTCTTTCTCCAGTTAAGATCAGCTCAATAAAACCAACTGAGGAGCTTCCAATAAGATGGTTGAAAAACGGACCAGACAGAGTACCCAAAAACATGTCCACCAACTCCCTATCAAACATAGGGGGTTGGACTCTTCCTGCTAGGTCTCTCCACTTCTGGGTGTAGTCTTTAAAACCCTCGCTAGAACCCATAAACATACTTTGGAGTTCTGTATGAGTCGGAGCAAGGTCTGCATTATATTGATATTGCTTATAGAAAGCAGCAACCAGGTCTTCCCAATTACGAATATTGGTTCCCTCCAGCTGATAGAACAACTCTAGTTGAGTCCCAGTAGACTGTCTTGGAAGAAGTGGACCCACAAATCCCTGTCAGCAGTGTGAAGCTGAATCTTCCTCACATAAGATCGAAGATGCATCTTGGGACATGAGACCCCATCGTACTTAGAAAACACCGAAACCTTACACTTTTGCGGGATAACAACCCCAGAAACCAAACCCATCTCTTCAAAATCCAGCTCAGGTACCCTCTGGATTTCCATTGCATTCAGACGATCCTCCAGCTATTTGTATTTATCGTCAGCAGGAGGATACTGCTCCTCATTATAGTCAGATTCATTATCAGATCCCTTCGAGATGAGGTCTTCCTCTCTTGTCTCCCATTTCAGAGTGTCTCCTTCTTTTGACGAAGTTTCTAGTTCTGAACCTCGCCACACTGGTCCTCTGATCCTTCTTCCCAAATTCACTACACCAATTGGTTTCTTTGGCTTCTTCTTTTTGTCCTTCAGTATGAGAGCTTTCAGATCTTCTTTCCCTTTAGCTAGACCCACGATCATTTGCTGGAACTGAGCATTTTGTTCCTGGAGATCCTTGATGTTTTGTTCAAGATCCATTTCTTTACTTGCTGAGATGAACAACGAAGAAGATACGAATCATGTACTGAAGACCTGCTTATGCAATGACATGTATGATATGCGTATGAAATGTTTTCAAGGAATTTGGGAAATTTAAATTTGTGAGCCAAAATGAAACAAATATTTTATTAGTAGAATTCAAAATACAATTTCCTTTTAGGCTTACAATTGAAAAATTCTAAAAATTAAGAAATCAGGTTTCCCATGGGCGCTTCCTCTTCGTGTCGAGATATGAATTAAGACTTTTTTTCCTCGTGAAGTTGCTTTGTGAGCTCCAACACTTTCCTCTCATGGGTATAGAAATGATCTATAAATGTATCCCTGTCTTTCTTCAGCTGAATCCAGGATCTTTGCAGCTCTTCAAGATCAGTGGGCATGTCAGGATGGAGAACTGTATAAGGAACATCCCTTTCGGTAATGGGCTCTACAATCACTCGTAAGATGTCTATATATGGCATTACAAGGTTCTGAGTGCGAGCTCGTACCCATTGGAGATAAGGTTCCATAGGGATGGAAGTCTTCGGCCCCAAAGTCTTGGTATCAAATCTGTTTACCATGTCCCAAGCTTGTATGAACCTCTGACGATACCCTTGAACATCATCCTCATAGTTAAACATAATGCCCTGGATAAGCATCTCGTGAGGACCATTCCTTCGAGCATAACCAAATTGTCGCAGAGCCAAACAAAGGATTATAAGTTATGCCTCCCCTAATTCCAAGTATTGGGACATTAGGGAATTCCCTGCAGCAGTCAATAACAGAAATATCTCTCATAGATCAGGAATAACAGAGAATATTCGTATGAGAAAGTGACATTATCCTTTGCAACCATCCCAAACCTTCTTCATTTTTCAGTACAAATTTAGCGAGGTGATAAATAAACCAACTTGACAGCAATGGACCACAACACATAAGAATCCCTATTTTCTTCATGGTACGAGTGTGGAAGGTATGCAAGATGTCTCTGAGTAAAGTGGGCACAGGGTTGCGAGAGAGGAAGACCTCGATAGCATTCACATCTATGAGTAAGTATGGATTAGGTAACAATACTAACCCATAGATTAGAAGGGCCGAGACCTCCTCAAAATCCTGGAAGTCCAAATCATCCCAAAACAGCTGAGCCTTCTCTATTAGGAACTTGGATAGAAAACCATTAACTCTGCTTCTTGTTTCCCAGTTGGATACAATGTTGGACCGTTTCAGATGCAAAGCTGCTGCAATAAACTCCGGATTTGGAGCTTCTTCTAAACTTATTAAAGGTAACTGATCCAGGATAGGTATGCCCAATAACTGAGAGAATTCTTCCATGGTGGGTACCAGCTGATAGCCCAGAAAAGTGAAGCAATGGTGCTTAGGATCAAAGAATTGAAAGAGTACACTCATCATCTTGTCATCAAAACCCGAAGTAACCAGACTGAGAAGTCGACCATAGTTCTTGGTAAATGAGGAGGTCTCAGGAACCCTTGATACTAGCTCTTTGAGTTGGAGAGGTATTCTCACGAAGCTGACCCAGATAGTATTTCTACGAGCGGAAGCCATGATCTGCAAAACAGAACAAAGAAAAATTCCCTCGTCCTTGAAATGGATAGTGAAATGAAAATGGATGTTATGATGTTTATGATGTCATGATTATGCTTAAATCACAGATAAACATAAGCAAATCACGCAATAGGCCTTAGGTTCAAAGGCTTGCATGAGGTTTAAGGTAAGTACCCTCTTGAATGTTCAGTTGGTTTAACTTGTCTTAGAAATAGTAACCGGGTTCTAAGGAATCTCAATATCACTAATCTTTCTTTATCGGTATTATTTCAGCTTAGCAATCTTTTCTTACGTCCGAAACATCCTAAAATTCTGATCTCAATGAGTGTAGTATCGAGTATCAACCGATTCCTATCTTTACACCGAGGCCGACTATCTCACTAATTTCTAATGGCCAAGTTTGTTCAACTAAGGTTCTAAGGTCCGTTAGTGCTTCACGACACCATGCGGTGGCCCTGTATTCTCCTCGATTCAACACAAGGGATACCAGTACCAACCAAAGTGTCACATCAACACAGCTATCGCTTCAACCATATCGGTCTATGTCGTACAGTCTCCACGATCTATTGTTATTTACCTAAAAAGTGTCCCTAGATCCGGGTGTAGGATCTATAGTATCCAAGGAAAACCCTCAAAAGTAAAGCAATCAAAGCAAACAAAGAAAGAAATTTTAAAAATGAACTAGACCCTAAGGTAAACCCCACTTTTTATTAACTCCCCAACAAAGTCTCCAGTTCTGTGATACGGTGGTAGAACCGACTGTTAATACTGGTTTGTGTTTTGTATTCGCAAATGTGCAGTAAGCAAGACTCTCCACCGACTTTTCTTTTATCTGATAAAGGAATGGGTGAAAAGAACAGAAAAAGACCTTTTCGAGAGTTTCTGAGTAAGGGGGTAGATTATGGAAAGGGAAGGTGCTAGCACCCTTTCCATCTATGGTTTTCCATGGGCTCTTAGGTACTTGCTCATTTTTGAAAATTGCTTTCGTGTTTGTGTGTTTTGAAAAATTTGTTTGCTTTATGCTAACTCTTGTATCAGTCCTCAAAAGTGTTGATAAAGTGTTTTTTGAAAAATATTTTGAAAGTGAAGTGTGAAAAGGTTGTTTTTGAGCAAGTACCTTACAGTTATCAACCTACTCGAAAAAGGCATTCTTTTCCTCCTTTCCTTTAGATAGTGCTATCCTACTATTAGTGAGTAGGTAGCCCTATTGTTGGATGTTGAGGGACTATCGAAGGTACGTTTACAGTCACTAAGGCAACTTGGCAAGAACTTTAGTAACTACCCTAGGGTTTTTAAGATCATACTGAGGCAACGTCGAGAGGGACATCGAGGGACTTATGATCTCTTGAACTAAAGGACAGCCATTAAATATTCTCACGTTTCGAGAATTGTGACCATTTTTGAAGGCAACCGAAGTGTGAGACACCCTAGAGGTGCGCATGTGCAAGTGTATTGATTCAGTTATTTTTTGTCTTTTTGTTAGGTTAGCTAACGTTTTAATTTATTGTCTTTCCATGAAAGCTTATTTACTAATATTTAATATGTACAGGAATTTAAAGTTAAATAATTTTAAATCTACGTTATTACAGGGCTTTCGGGGAAGGGGATATTTACATGTCCAA
The DNA here is from genome assembly GCA_948472305.1 of Vicia faba. Taxonomy (NCBI): domain Eukaryota; kingdom Viridiplantae; phylum Streptophyta; class Magnoliopsida; order Fabales; family Fabaceae; genus Vicia; species Vicia faba. The sequence continues at coordinate 748,474,686 of OX451740.1, read as the reverse complement.
ATGGGGGGGAGGGGGGGGGGGGGGGGGGAAACTAAAGAAAGCGATAAAATCCTAGTTTAAACTATTACAAACCAGTATACAGTTACATTATGATAAATAAATAAATTCTCACGAAATTGAAAATATGACTAAAAAGTCTAAGAACTATTAAGTAGAAATAAAATTCTTTTTGTTGTTTTTGTTATGAAAAGAAATTAACTTAAAAATCCTAAGTCCATTGAATTTTAGTTTTTATTAAGAAAAATACATTAAAATAATTAATTGAAAAAATTATTATAAAAAAGTTAACCCTAATGTTCTTGTGGTTTTTTAATGTTAATTAAAGCTTAGGAGAAATAAAGAAAAACAATCAAAAGAAAGGACAAAATTGAAAGAAAAAAAAAAGTAAATCAAAAGAGTGCATTCTTGGAAGGAAGGATTGGATCGAAGAGGCTTGGACTGCCTTTCGATCCAATGAAGAGTCTTGATCGAAGGTGCCTGAGAGATTTCACATCTGGGGGTGTTTGATCTGGGATACTGGATCAGCAAGGAATTCGTTAGAAAAAGAAAATAAAACAACATCTTGGACTTGAATCGAATCTGGTCCTGGATTCGATAGCCTGGCTGGGTCACCCTGAATCAAATCACCAGATTCTGAATCGAACATTATTGGCAAAAGGTTCCTGCCACCTAGTTCGAAGCTTGCTGCTTCGAAGCCTTAAACAATATTCCTGCAAAATGAATAAACGTTAGAGATCCAGGGGGGACCTTACCCCCTAGCTCTAACCTCTCCCTAATTCAAGACTCTCCTTAATTTGAATCTGGGTTCGTCTTGTCCTGAAACACTAGGAATCCTGAGATTCGAATGAACCAAATTCACGTGCCCTAATAATGGAAAGTCTGTAAGGATTGTAACTTGTCTAAAGCTTCATTACAAACACACACACACATTAGAACGAATAAATGCGCTTAAATTAAGAAGTTAAAATTTAGAATTATACCTATGGCCGATATGCTTCGATCTGCAGCTTTGGGTGTGGAGATGTTGGCTTAGGATTTGGTGTATACTCCTGGATGGGGACCTGCAAAAGGTGTTTCGACTGGGAGGCTTTTGGGATTTTTGAGCAACATGGTGTGTGTAATATCTCTTTGTGCAATGTATGTCTACATGTGAGTCTCCTTCCTTTCTTTTTTATTTTTATTTGTGTTTGACATCTTGTATTTATAGATGGTGGAGGAGACAAGGAAATGCAGAAAAAATCATGGCATTGAAGACCAACCATTAAACATGGCCTTGAAAATAGAATCAGACACATTAAAAGATTGCCAATTTGAGATATATCATGCCATTTTTGAATTCTGAGTGAATCTAGACAGGTCAACTTGGCGCCTTGTTCGAATTTGAAAATACTCAGATTTTCCCTCTCCAAAGCCCCTTCGACCAGCTCTTGTTCGCTTCGATGGTTCTGAGTTCTGATTCAAAGTATTTAGAACTTCTCTCATCAAAACATTTTAGCTTAAGACATCTCTGCACTAATAAGCCAATCGAAGGCAATTCTGATGTTCCATTCGAAGGACCCTCTGATGTTCCAATCGAAGGACACCTTGACGTTTCAATCGAATGACACCCTGATACTCCAATCGAAGGAAGCTCTGATGCTCCAATCGAAGGAAGCTCTGATGTTCTAATCGAAGGAAGCTCTGATGTCTCCAATCTAAGGAAGCTCTGATGCTCCAATTGAAGGAAGCTTTGATGCTCTAATCGAAGGAAGCTCTGATGATCCAATCGAAGGAAGCTTTGATGCTCCAATCGAAGGAAGCTCTGATGCTCCAATTGAAGGAATATTTGATGCTCCAATCAAAGGACATTTCGTTCATCTTCAAATTTTACTTTCCTCAAGCAGATGTTTGCAACAACCCATGTAAAAGAAAATTTTGAAATAAAATGATAGGGCAAATTTTGGGGTACAACAGTGTGATGCTATGTTGAGAAAGAAATCTTCATTTTTGGAAAGTTTTGAATGGCATTTGATACACTTAATTCCTTGAGATTTTTACCAAGTTTGAATGACCTAATTCCACAAGATTATAAAGGTGCAAACTCATCAGAGGCAGAAGGAGGCAACTACATGAGCATAAGGGTTCCAAACTCAAAATATTTTTCAAAAAAACTTGTAATTTTGTGCAGCATTTGCTAGCCACATTCAAGCAGAATCAAGCATTCTTATCACCTCCTGAGTATCTACAAAGTAAGTATAGTCGTTTTTCAAAGGTCTCCCAAGCTTGAAACGATCATATTCATCATCTCCAATTGCAAATTTTTCCATTAATCGTATATTTAATACTGTGCGTTGTTGGATTTCTCTAACCATCTAGATCAATGTACATGAATGTTTAGAAGAGGTTCCAACCATCACATGGAGTTGGTAACGTCCTAACCTGGGTTCACCATTTTTGAACTGTGTTAGGGTTTTTCATTCGAAACCCATGTTACAAGGATTATTAACCTAAATGGACCCCATATTCGAACTCATGAGGGAATTTTAAGGGGGGTAACATGTTTTATATGCTTTGATCTTGTGTATTTAGCAGGTCCCAAAATCTTCTCATTGGAGAAGACGGTGGAAACCACCATGGACGATGGCTTGATATTTCTGACCGTTGGCATGGAAGGTTGAAGGATTGTGATTGGTTCTCTCTAAACATCAGGGCCCCACTGGCGCTTATGTGTTTTTTATTTTAAAATATAAACTCAGTGTTATTACTTAATGATATGATTGTCTTTTAGTTAATGGATATATAGGCGCCCCAGCGGTAGAAGCAAGCGTGCAAAGGCATTATTATACTAAGGCACGAGTTCGATCCCTACCCCTATTATTTTTTCTTTATGTTTTCTTGTTCACAGATTCAGTGCAAGCAGGTCAGCGCATTCACCATGCGTCCTCATGCCATGACCTTCAAATCTCAAAAGGTCTAAATCCAGCCCCAGATGTGCCCTCCTCATGATGAACCCCGTGGAATCACCCTCACTAGATCTAACGCAAGCATTCTGGGCTTTACCAAGTTGGGCCTAGCAGTTTGTTTCTCACCCCCCCCCCCATGTTTACTACTCATTCAGGCCCATTTTTTTTGTTATCTTGTTTCAATCCCTTTTTTAAAAAACATAATTAACTCTTTATTAAATAATTAAAAACCACTTAACCTTTTTCTAATTAAAATCAAATTGACTTAATTATTTATTTCCATTTTGAATTAATAAAATTATTATTTTTTAAATTAATTTAAATAATTAATTTAGCTTCTTTAGGTTTTTTTATCAATTTAATTTTCTAAATTAAAAAACAATTAGGTTAGATTAATCATCATCTTTTATCAAGATAAATTTTCTCTTTTTCCATATCCTTCCTTTTTACAATTTCTGTGCGGTCTTTTATTTTCGCATTCGTTTTTATATAATCATATAACTGTTGATGGTTTGTAATAGTTAATTAGATTTTTATCGCTTTTTTTCTTTCCCCCAACTTTTATGGTTTGTACCCCTTTCCCCTAAGTGTTGTAATAGCGTAACACGTTTAATTTCTGTCTTTACTGCTTTCCTTATAACTGTCTAGTTTAATAGGATTGTATGGCAAGATCTAAAAAAAACTCTAGATAACGCTAATCAAGAAAAAATAAATGGACCAAAGCACTATTCACACACGCACCTCTAGGTGACCCCACTTGTTACCTTTAAAGTAGTCACATCCCTCGAATGTGGGACGCTTTAGCAAAGACCCTCGGTTAAAAGATCATAGTCCCTCGATGTTCCCTCGATAAAACAATCTTAGTCCCTTACGATAAATTGTTAAAGCATCCTACAAGTTGCCTTTATAATTGTATCATGAACCGCGCCTGTCCCTCACACATCCAATGATAGGGCTTCCCACTAACTAATGGTAGGATAGCACTATCTAAAGGAAGAGGAAAAGAACAAAGACTTTTGAGTAGGTAGATAGTTCTTAATCGCTTATTCGCGAATATTTCAAAACATTTTTTCATACTACAACACTTTTTTCAACAAATATTTTCAAAATAGACATTTTGTATGCATTCTCAACGATACGAGAATCATTACAAAATCGCCGTACTTAGGCTTTTTTTTCTCAAAATATTTTCAAACACACAAAGCATTTTCAAAAGTGAGCTAGCGATTAAGAGCCCGTAGATAACTACGGATGAAAAGGGTGCTAACACCTTCCCTTTTCATAACCTACCCCCCAAACTCAAAATTCTCGAAGGTTTTTCCTGTTCTTTTCACCCTTTCCTTTATTGGATAAAAGAAAAGTCGGCAGCAACTCTTGATATCCGCAACATTTGCGATCAAACGCAAAACCAAGTCAGTTTTCCCACCGTATTACACTATCCTATATGGTGCTCAGTTTAAATATTGAAGAAGATTCTAGCTTATTTCAAGGAGAATTATGACTTTCTAATTATGGATATAAATTAGGAAGGTTATGATTGAAGTCTTATCTTCATGGGGAAGTTTTTGGTGATTTTCTACAACATATCAGTTAATGTTCTGAAGCCCAAATCCAGTCCCTTGAAGATTATAAAAGAAATACTTAGTCCTAGGGAAAATTAACTAAACTGGTTGTATCAAAGTTATAAAGAAAAACAAGGGTTTAGGATTTTGAAAGTCGTGTACTTTCTTGGGTTGTATATCACCATCTGTATCAATTTGATACATTATGGTAGATATAATTTTATTAATGAACCATGTATTGTTTGTAGATGAACCTTTGAATAAAATCCAAGTATGTTTGTTAGTCAAGAGTCTTGACTGAACTGCTTGTAACTAATATAAATATCACTGAGGTGGTTTAGGAAGTGAGATGTCAATTTCTCATATTTAGGGAGAACCTAGGTAGAAATTGCATTGGGTAGGGATTAAGCAAGAAGTTGTAAATAAGGGAGTTTAGCTTTAAACGAATACTGCTGATAGTGGACTTCCTTCCTAGCTTGGTAGCCCCCAGAGTAGGTGTTGTTGTACACCAAACTGGGTCATTATATACGTGTGTTATTATCTTTATGTTTAGTTCTTGATTGATTAATATGACAGATAAGGTGTTGGAACATCTGTTACGACTCTGGACTGAAATTTTTTTATCAGTCTGTTGTATTTTTTCCATGATTTATTTTGCAAAGATCAATGTCTCTACAGGTTTAGGACATTTGTGATTTATATACCAGAATTTTAATTGGTAACAAAGCAGGCATCCTATCTGTTTCTGGGTGAGATCAGAGAAGATACTTTCTGGTTCATGGACTTGAAGCAACAAAGTGTTGTTTGTAGCTTTAGGGGTGACATGATGTGTTGGGTTTGATTTATTTTCAAATGTATGTGGTTATGTTGACACTTGGATTGTGGTGCTTGTGTGCAAGGGTGATTGAGCCGTGAATGAAGGCTGTTAAGGAGTTTTTGTTTGTTCTGCTACATCTGATAGAAAACTCATGTTGGCTTCTGGTGTTGAGGTTGTCAGGAGGTTTTCCCTTGCAATACAATAAGGAAGATCTTGGTGATCTATTCTTCTCCCAAGTTGTATTATATGGTGTTGTGATACTTGGAGGATAGCTTCAACCATCCTGTTAAAGTTACCAAATATAGTTGAGGTTCATCTCAAGTCCACCCATAAAGGCTCTTTTAAGTGAGCTTATTGAACAGATATCTAAAGAGAGTAAGAAGCAATTTTTTTTTGCTTTCAACCCTAAAATGCCAGTCTTCGATCTTTTGACAAAGGATCTTTTGGTATGTTCCTTGGAAAGATGTTCTACCAAATGTCATAACATCATATCAGCAGGTGTGTAGATTCCTGTTGCATATAAGATGCTATGGGTGCTAAACAAATGTGCGTTTATCATATATTTTTAGAACCTGCTCTTGAATCAGAAGAAGATGCATATGGGATGTGTGTCTAAGATGTTATATCTTATATAAGTGTGTTGGTCAAGGTATAATTAACATATTTTTTACTCCTTGGATTAGTTTATTTCTAATCACAGCATATATGAATGCAGAAGTGGAGCTCTAACCTCTAATAGAGAATTTGAAAAGGCATCTCAACCAGATCATTTATATGTGGAGGACAAGCTCGTATGTCAAGGACGTTCTCTCTGATATCTGGAAGATCCTTCTAACTAAAGGAGCCAGATTTATGGAATCGTGTTTGTGGTCTTGAAATAATTTTTTTTAAGGGGGAGTCTCTAATCAGGAGTTGGAAAACCTTGAAGAAATGTCAGATATAATGTCTATACATCTTTGTTTTGAGAATTTATTTTTCTCAACATGCCTGCTTGTGTTTCTCACGAATTGGATGGAGGTTGTTTACTTTAACTTCATAGAACTCATCAAGTCTATGAGAACATTGAACTCTTGTTCTGCTGAAGTAGAAGAGACGTTCAAGGGGTTGTCTTCTATGGAGATGTATCAACCTAAGTGGTTGATTGGTGGTTGCATGTTCGGAGTGTCATCTAAATTGCTTGGGATGAACTTTCCAATGATAGGTCTTGAAGGATTGGAAGAAGCGGACTTTTTCTTAACAGTCTATTTGTGGCATGATGATCTTTCATTACCTTGGTTACTATGTATTAGAGGGGATCTCCTCTTTTGATGCATAAGGATGGAGTAATACGGTGGGAGAAATGACTTGGGTGTTTTGTGTATTATCGCAATTGTTGCGGATAGCAAGAGTCGCCACCGACTTTTCTTTTATCCAATAAAGGAAAGGGTGAAAAGAACAGGAAATACCTTTTAAGAATTTTTCTTGAGTTCGGGGGATAGGTTATAAAAAGAGAAGGTGTTAGAACCCTTTTCATCATAGTTATCTATGGGATCTTAATTGCTAGCTCACTTTGAAATGCTTTGTAAATGTTTTTGTGTTTTGTATTAGTTTGAAAATATTTTGAAAACGCCTTTGTTTCGGAAAACTTTGTAATGATTCTCGTCTCTATAAGAATGTATACAAAGTGTTGGTTTTGAAAATAGTTCAAAGAGATGTTTTGGAAGTGTTTTGAAAGTGTAAGGTGTAAAGATGGTTTTGTTTGGGAGCAAGCAATTACGAGAAATCTACCTACTCAAAAAGTCTTAGTTCTTTTTCTCCTCCTTTAGATAGTGTTAGCTTACCATTAGTTTGTAAGAAACCTTATCATTGAATGTGAAGGGACAGACGTAAGACATCGTACAATCATAAAAGGAAACTTGTAAGATACTTTAGTAATTTGTTGTAAGGGACTAAGATCGTTTATCAAAGGCAACATTGAAGGGTCATCGAGGGATTACAATCTTTTAATCGAGGGTCTTTGCTAAAGCATCCCACGTTCGAGGGACATGACTGTTTATATCTGAGGCAACAAGTGAGGTTAACCCTAGAGGTGCATGTGTGCGAAATGTGTTTGATTCAATTATTTGTCTTGAATTTGGATTGTCTACTTGTTTGATTTTAAGTCTTCCCATACAAATCTTAATTACTAGCAATAATATGGAAAACGATAAATTATGGAAATTAAAAGTCCTAAGCTATTACAATACTTTGGGGGATGGTGATACAAATTACAAACGGTGATGACAAGTAAAGTAAACCATAATTACTATTACAAGGCTTTGACAGTTACATAAATTGCAATGCGAAATAATAAAATGTACAAAAATATAAAGATAATGCAAAGAGAAAAGAAAATTGTTTTTATGGTTTTTTTATTGAAAGGGTCCTAGATAGACTAATTAATTTGAAAAGAAGTTAATTAATTAAAATCCTAAAGTCTAAGTTAATATAATTAAAAGATAAAATCAAAATAAAAAAACCTAATTCTAAAACAGTTTAATTAATTTAGAAAGAAAATATTTTTAGGGTTTTTGTTATTTATAAAATAAAATAAGGTAGAGATAAAATAAAAGCTTTTAGTTTATTTATCTAAGAAAATATATTTTGCATATATTTTGATTAAAAATAATAATAATAAAATAAAAGAAAAGAAGAAAAGAAAAAAAATTAAAGAGTCAGGAGGTTTGAAAAGAATCCAGGGAGGTTAGAAAGTAAAGGAGTTTAGTTTTAGGCCCAAAGTTTATTTTTGTTTGTATCAGAAAAACAAAATAAATAAAAATGTTGGTTCGGTGTTGTTAAGCAAACAGGGGGTGGCAGTGAGTAAAAATAAGTAGGCTTAACACTGGAAGGCCCAGGTGCGCTTGAGTGTGGAAAAGAAATAAGGAAAATATGAAAAGAAGAAACGAAAGGAGACGCTGGGGCTCGAACCCAGGACCCTTCCTACTAATTCCTTTAGTGTGCGCTCTCTACCACTGGGTGGCTGTTTCTTTCGGTATAAGAACAACAACTAATAAATATAAAATAAACCAAGTTCTAGTGACAACTTCGTCTTCTTCCTCGCACCATAACCAGAACAAAAAAATTTAAATTCGTATCTTGCTCATTTCTCAACAATTTCAGAAATTGTAAACATCAAACTTGTTAGAAATTTCACCACGATCTTAAATATGTAAATAAATTAAACAATGGATCAAACAATAAGCACGTGTTTTATCTAGTACCAAATGTGACCTAGTTTTTTCAGAAAGTTCAAACTTAAAATTCTCCATGCTCAGGTAATATAAATGAATTATAAGGACATGGTTAGTTTCAGGGCTATGATGTATACATTCTATCTTTTAAAATCAAAGCCAAATGATGCTTGTATGAAGAGATGGAAGTTCAAAAAACTCACCTTGCAAATGGAGACCGTGTTTTGAGTTCGAGCACTTTTCAAGGTGTTGTGATGATCTGGTTAGCTTCAATGGACCTCTAGGAAGCTACTTCATAGATTACTTGGAGCTTAGAGTGACTGAATCGTGCTGGAGAAGTCAATGTGCAAGGTGCTATTTTTGAAAATGGAGGATGGTGATGGAGGTGTTACAGTTGTGTAACTGGTGTTTGGTTAGGTTCTAAATGATATATAGATGCCCTGTGATTGATTTTGAGGAAAAACGCACGAGTGAAATGAGAGTTTGAGGTGTAAGGTCAGAAATGGCACAAAAATGAGGTTTGTGAGCAATTCCGAGTTTGAGGGAGTTTGGGGGAGTTTCTCAACTTTCTAATTCATGTCCTATCTTGCAAAATAATTCTTCTACTTATAGGAAAAGGTTTGGAAGCTTGGAGTGTTCAGAATCACAAGATTATAAGTTATCGATTTTTGACTTGTTTTTGAAGCAAGCTTGACAAACATCTTTCCAAGGCATGGTACAAATATATCTAGAGTGGTTAGAAGCTTTTAAAATGTTTATCTGACTTTTTATGTTGAGTGTATGCAGAGGGAGCAAGTTATAGGCTCAATACAAGTTGACTTAGTGATTAAAGCAACTTTACAAGAATAGCAATGTTACTTTGTGCCAAAAATGGATTAATCTCTTGGAAATGGGTCTAATGCTTGAATCATAGTTCTAACAATTGTGTAAAGCATTAATTATGGAGTGAATTGCAAGTTATAAACCTTCAAAGTAAGATTATGCGACATAGCTATGAGATTTGGCCAAGGGTTCATCATCAAAATGACTTGTAATTCAAGAATGGATGTCCAACTTCTTGCCTTCGATTCTCTTAGCTAAAAAATGATCTATTAAAGTTATTGGACATTTTGGAAAGCTTGAAACATTGTCTTCAACTTTCATGTTTTCTATGTTGGCTAAATCAAATTGGAACTATGTTAAAATTGACCAAGAAGTTGGGACAAAAATCTGCCTAAACTAGGTGAAAAATTTCACTTAGTGTTTTTGAAAAAAGTCATGACTTCATGAGCTTATAATTCAAAATCCAAGCATTTTTAGGACTTTATCATTAAAGCAAAGTTGTAGATTTCATCAATATCTACAACTTTCATGTTGAAAATTTTCTTTGAATCATCTTCCATCTTGGTGAAAAATTTCCATGAAGTAGTGAAATTATCAAGTTTTAAAACACTTAGAAATTTTTCTAATTCTTGAAAAGTTTGAATTTTTTATGGACTTTTTGATTTTATTGATTCTTGATGATCAAACTTCAAATTTTTGAATGTCTTGATGAATCTTGATCTTTGAAACTCAATGTTGACCAAAAAGTCAAAATTTGACTTTTGGTGTAATAATTGACTTTTTCATCAATTGATCAAATTTCAACTATCAATTATTGGATCTTGAAAAATGATTTGAGCCATGAAATTAGTTCATTATATTGTGCTTGAAATCTTAAGATCGTGCTTAAAATCATTAAGTCATGTATTCGGTCAGAAGTTAATGATTGGTCAATCCTAATCAAAACCCTAATTTTGACCATTTTATCCCTTTGATGATTTGAATGCTCTTCTTGAGGAATTTTGATCAAACCTTGATCAATTGATGAATATGACTTCAAAATATTGATATGGGACAAAGATCCTGAAGTTTGACTATAGGTTGACCACAGTGGACTTTTTACCCTATACAACTGATTTTCAGTCATCCGATCAATTGACTGAACAAAATTATGATCTAAGACTTGAAACTTGGCAAGAATATTCTTGGAGACCCATAATGAACCATGAAAGTCTTTTGAGGCATTATAAATCCAATTTCCCCTGTGAAAACCAAAACCCTAATTTGTGGCCTCACTGCTTAGGAGATGAGTTTGTCTGATCAATTCTTGAGAATCCTTGAGCATTGGAGATCCTATGTGAGAAATGCCTTGAGAAAAGAGAGGGAAATTTTTGGGGTACAACAACTGCCCCTGGTCAATCTTCTTAAACTTGAAGAGTTATATTGGTATGCTCTCCATTCGTAACTTGAAGGTGGAAGATGATTGAACACTAAAGTGCCCAGAAATTTGCACTTTCTAGTGTATGAAGTAATGCTATTGGTTGATTGTATCAGGAATGGGATTAAAGATTCCATTCAGAGAGGTGATGAAAATTTATTGGAGATGGGCTTATATATTCCATCCAAAGTAACTATTGATAGAGATTGGAAGAAGTATCAAAATAAATCTTTGGCCGATTTATACTGAAACATCAGATGTCTATATATGTCTTTGTTTGGATAAGAATCAGAATAAATCTTAGGGTCGATTTAACTGAACTAGAGAAAATGTATACTGGAAACGAATCAGGGTAAATCATTGGTTGATGTAAACTGAACCAGCAGAGGTCTAAAATGGTCCTTAACTGGATAACAAATCAGCATAAATCTTAGGATCGATTTAACTGAACCAGAGAAGGCATCTACTGGAAACAAATTAGGAAAAATTATTTTCAATTTAAACTGAACCAACAGAGGTCTTGAATGGTCTTTAACTGGATATGAATCAACATAAATCTTAGGGTCTATTTAATTGAACCAGATAAAGCGTCTACTGGAAACAAATCAGGATAAATCATTGGTCGATTTAAACTGAACCAACATAGGTCTTGAATGGTATTTAGCTGAATATGAATCAGCATAAATCTTAGGATTGATTTAACTGAACCAGATAAAGCGTCTACTGGAAACAAATCAGGATAAATCATTGGTCGATTTAAACTGAACCAGAAGAGGTCTTGAATGGTCTTTAACTGGATACAAATCAGCATAAATCTTAGGATCGATTTAACTGAACCAGAGAAAGTGTCTACTGGAAACAAATCAGGATAAATCATTGGCCGATTTAAACTGAACCAGCAGAGGTCTTGAATGGTCTTTAACTGGATACAAATCAACATAAATCTTAGGATTGATTTAACTGAGCCAGATAAAGCGTCTACTGGAAACAAATCAGGATAAATCATTGATCAATTTAAATTGAACCAACAAAGGTCTTGAATGGTCTTTAACTGGATACAAATAAACATAAATCTTAGGATCGATTTAACTGAACCAGAGAAAGTGTCTACTAGAAACAAATCAGGATAAATCATTGGTCGATTTAAACTGAACCAGCAGAGGTCTGTGAAGGAAGTGTTTGTCATGCAGATAGTTGCTCCATCTGGTTTTGAGAGTTGATCTATAATCAGTTTCTTGGTAAACTTGCCATGTTTCGGGAGTTCCCACCATTGGTGATAAAGATAGTCGCCCTGTCCTGTTTCAAGAATTGATCTAGAACTATTGAAAATCGTTGATGATATTTGTTTGTTTATTAATCTTGAAAAGGTAAAGAGTTAGTTGTATGCAATGTTATGATGTATGAAATACATTGCTTAATGATGTTCTCAAAAATAAATGACATCATACTATATGTTTTGTATGCATATGTCATGATGTACGAATGTTGTTGGAATGTATCTTTGTTCATGAAAATAAATCCATGACTATTGATGTAGATGAAGAGTATGTGTATATTAAATTTTGTCTTGAATACTTCTACTGGGGATTCCCATTTGCTGTTTGAGTAAACTCTGCAAGGGATGTTGATTTTTTCTTGGGGACTAGAGTTCAGGAGCCTTGGTTGTCCATTGCTCTACTGGGGAACTTTAATTCTTATATACACTGACTGGGGATAAAAGAGATGATTAGACTTTCGATTTGTTCGGGGAGAGTAAAGTTAACTGGTATTCTGGTCAGACTTTAGGTTTTGCAGCAACTTTTTTGGGGACAGTGGCAAACCTATTGGGAGAGAGGAGTTTTGTCAGTGTTTTGTTGTAGTCTAAGGAATAGACTCAAGCTGGGGAGATGTCAGTTTGTTGGTGAAATAAACCATGTCTAGGAAAACATTCTGGAGATTTTACTGGGGAAACAAATTCTTCTGGGGAAGAGCTATGCAAGGTTTCTCTTTCAGTTTTGGAAGGCCAAACTCGGTTGGGGAAGAGAATTTCCAGGAGATATGTTGATTGGAACTTTCGAAAGGAAATTGTATGAATTTACTCTATGGGGATTTATGGACATCATGAGTGTTATCCTGGCTCCTAGAGTAAGTATTTATTCATGTTCTCATGCGTATATTTGTTAACAGCTAATCATTTTCATATTCATATGTTCATTCAATTTTATTCATTGGACGTTTTTACATCAAAACAGAAAAATAAAAAGTTTGCACTTCAAAGTATATTTGTATTGATAATTTTCCTATAAATAGACGTTTTTGTACAAAGAGACGGAAATCCTAGTAAGAGGAAGTCGTCATGAAATGAAAAGAATACAAAGTGAAAACAAATATATATAGCCATGTGGAAGTGATCTCATTGGGTTCCAACTCTGCTATTGCCCCTATGTCTTTGAACATCATCCTTTGCCATTGTAAGAAGTTGAATGAACTGTACTTGTACCATTTGAACTTTTGACCTTGGAAATAAAGTTGGCTTGTAGTAATCCAATGGGATACAATCATATGCTTTTAGTCCTTAACTTTTTCCTAGACCACCCTTTTGGGTTTTCAGTCCACCAGGATACCCCGTTTTTTCCTAAGCCTCCCTTGCGGGTTTTCGACTTTCCGAGTGTACAATCTTTTGAATATATCCCTAATTTTTGCCGAACCCTTTTGGTTCACCGGGATGCCTTTATTTTTTCCTAGGTATGTCAACCTAGCGGGTCGTTCTTATGCGTAATATTTTATTACTATGTCCGCGTTCACAGGGCGCGAGAAATCTTCGTCGTCCATGGTGGTTAACATCATGGCACCACCCGGGAATACTTTCTTGACAACGAATACCCCTTCGTAAGTGGGAGTCCATTTTTCCTTGGGATCGCCTTGTGGTATAATGATGCATTTTATTACCAAGTCACCAGCCTGGTATAGTCGACATTTGATATTCTTGTTGAATGCCTTGATCATACGCTTTTGATACATTTGACCATGACAAGCTTCAGCCAGTCTCTTTTCATCGATCAAGTTCAACTGATCCAACCTATTCTGAATCCATTCGTCTTTGCCTAAGTCAGTTTATTTTACAATCCTTAGAGAAGGAATATGAACTTCGACATGCAGGACATCTTCCATGCCATAGAATAAAGAGAATGGGGTTACCCCAGTTGATGTTCGCACCGAGGTACGGTAACCATTAAGAGCAAATGGTAGCATCTCGTGCCAGTCTTTATAGTTCACCACCATCTTTTGCATGATCTTCTTTATATTTTTGTTGGCAGATTCCACTGTGCCATTCATCTTAGGTTTGTATAGAGAAGAATTGTGATGCTTGATCTTGAACTGTGTGCATAGTTCGGTGATCATGGCATTGTTGAGGTTGGTACCATTATCAGTGATGATCCTATCAGGGATGTCATACTGACAGATGAGGTTATTCTTGATGAAACGGGCTACAACATTCTTGGTAACTGAGGAAAATGAAGCCGCCTTGACCCATTTGGTGAAGTAGTAAATGGCGACAAGGATGAAACAATGCCCATTAGATATAGTGGGCTTGATTTCTCTGATCATGTCAATTCCCCATATTGCAAATAGCCACGGAGCAGTCATGGAATTTAAAAGTATTGGAGGCACATGAACCTTTTCAGCATAAATCTGGCACTTATGGCAAGTCCTCGAATGGTGGTGACAATTAGTTTCCATAGTCGACCAATAGTAACCAGCTCTCAGAATTTTCTTGGCCATAGTGTGTCCACTGGAATGAGTTCCAAATATACCTTCATGCATATCTTCCATGATCTTCTCTTCTTCCTTCTTGTCCATACAACAAAGCAGAGTTGAATCATGGTTGCACTTGTATAAAATCTCGTTGCTTAGGAAGAACTTGGTTGAGAATCTCCGAAGTAATTTCTTGCCGTTGATTGAAGCTCCCTCAGGATATTCTTGTGCTTCAAGATACCTTTTCACCTCATGGAACCAAGGCTTCTCCTCATTAGTGTCAATCTCACAACAGTGTGCCGGTTTATCAAATCTTTCGATAGTAATTCTAGGAGCTTCGTTGTCCCAATTAACCTTGAACATAGATGACATAGTCACTAAGGCATCTGCCAACTGATTTTCTTCCCTTGGGATATGTTTAAAGGTGACCTCTTCAAAGTGCGGGATCAAGGTTAGCACAAGCTCTTTGTAAGGGATCAGATTTGGATGTTTGGTATCACATTCTCCTTTAACTTGACTGATCACTAGGGTCGAATCTCCATATACGCTTATGAATTTGATTCTTAGGTCAATATCAGCCTTAAGACCCAACATGCATGCTTCATACTCGGCCATGTTGTTTGTACAGTCAAAGAAAAGTATGACAGTGAAAGGTGTACAGAAACCTTTAGGAGAAATGATCACATCACCAATTCCGTTACCCAATGCATTGGAAACTCCATAAAAAATGATAGTCTATCGGGATCCTTGTTCAGGTCCTTCATACGATCCAGGCTTTTTACAATCGGTTATAAACGTGATATTCTCGTCCAAGAATTCAAAGTTCATAGATTGGTAGTCATCCACAACTCGATGTTCCAAATGATCCACCATCACACTTCCTTTGATTACTTTTTGTGTAGTGTACTGGATGTCATATTCAGTCAAACTCATTTGCCATCGGGCTATTCGTCCGGAGAGAGCTGGCTTCTCGAATATGTACTTGATAGGATCCATCTTAGAAATCAAGAGAGTAGTATGAGCCAAGATATACTGTCTTAGTCAGCGAGCAGCCCATGCCAAAGCAGAGCAAGTTTTCTTGAGTAGTAAATATCTTGTTTCACAGTCGGTAAACTTTTTGCTAAGGTAGTATATTGCATGCTCTTTTCGACTGGCTCTTCATGTTGACCTAGCACACACCCCATTAAATTCTCTAATACAGTCAAGTACATGATCAGAGGTCTTCCTTCAACTTGAGGCATTAGAATTGAAGGTTATTATAATTACTCCTTGATCTTGTCAAAAGTTGTTTTCCAGTCGTCATTCCATCTGACTACTTGATCTTTTTCAACAGTTTTAAGATTGGTTCACAAGTAGCAGTTAGGTGAGAGATAAATTGGGCAATGTAGTTGAGTCGTCCTAATAAACCCCTGACCTCCTTCTCAATACAGGGATCTTACATTTCTTACATTGCTTTGACTTTTGCAGGATCGACTTCAATACCTTTTCCACTGACAACGAAGCCTAGGAGTTTTCCAGATCTCACCCTGAAGGTGCATTTGTTGGGATTCAGACTCAACTTGTATTTCATCAGTCTTTCAAATAGCTTGTGCAAGTGATCAAGGTGTTCTTCCTCAGTTTGCAATCTTGCAATCATGTCATCAATATAGACTTCTATCTCATGATGAATCATATCATGAAATAGAGCTACCATAGCCCATTGATAAGTTGTGTCTGCATTCTTAAAACCAAAAGGCATGACCTTTTAATAGAAGGTGCCCCACTGTATGCAAAAAGTGGTTTTCTCCTTGTCTTCAGGCGCCATTTTGATCTGGTTGCACTCGGAGAAGCCATCCATGAAGGAAAACACCTTATATTGAGCAGTATTGTCAACCAATACATCAATGTGTGGTAGTGGGAAATCATCTTTGGGGCTTGCCCTATTAAAATCCCTGTAGTCTACACACATATGGACCTTACCGTCTTTCTTTGGCACTGGGACCACATTTGCAACCCATTGGAAATACGACGTCACTTCCAGGAAACAAGCATTAAACTGTTTCATTACCTCGGCCTTGATCTTCTTAGACATATCTGGCCGCATGCGATGAACCTTTTATTTGATCGGAGGACAACCTTCCTTCATTGGCAGACGATGAGCCACGATATCAGTATCAAGCCCCAAAATATCTTCATATGACCAAGTGAACACCTCAACATAGTCGTGCAATATCTGAACCAATCTTCTCTTGGAACTGTCTTACAGGTTGGTGCCAATCTTGAATTCTTTCTTATCTGCCTCAGTACCTAAATCTATCACTTCAATTGGTTCTTCGTGCGGTTGAATGGCCTTTTCCTCTTGTATTAGGAGTCTGGTGAGTTCCCCAAGTATCTCACAATCTTCTTCACCTTCGTCTTTGGCTTGATAGATTGGATTTTCAAAGTCATAGATGGCAATAGCAGAATTATTATCAATGAGATCTGGAGCGGATGTCGATCTGCAAATGTGTGTGTGTGTGTCCATGTAAGGTCACATGGCTATTTGAAAATGCAGTAAAGTAAAGAAAGACAAGGAGCGCAAAATTTGAATGTAAAATAGTCCAATGTTTTCATTAAAATGAGCATGTGATATATGCAAATGACAAACCCTTAACAAATGGACCATTGTGCCTCGGGAAAGGCACATGGTTTAAAGTCATTGTTTTAAAGGAAATTACAGACAAATTTCTCAAAGCAATAAAAAATAGGAAATGGCAATTACTTCTGGCTGAAGGAGATTGAGATGAAGTCGTTGGTCTGCCAGTTGTTGAGTCCTCCGTCAGCAGTTTGGTAGATCCAGTCATCCTAGTCACTGTCACTATCAGAGTCTCCTAGAGCATTAACTTCATTGTCACTAATACGGAGAGGTGGTTTCCCAACACGAGCATGTCGAACCTCTTTCTGAGCCTTTGAAGTGAAGCCTAAACCAAATTTGTATGACTTGTAGGGGATATCAGGAAGTTGTCCCCAAATGATGCAACCTCCACCTTCAACAACAGCACGAGCATCCTTGACAGATGCCATTATTGGTGTATCTTTAGTAGCTTTGGGAGTGGTAGTAGTGGCTTTGGCAACAATAATTATTGGAGGGACCACTTCAAATGCTTGATCGGGGGTTTCAATGAATTTTCCATCCATTTCAACATATTTGAAAGAATTTAAATGACTGAACATGAACTCCTCCTCTCTGCAGACTGTGACAATTTTTCCTTTTACCGGGTACTTTAGCTTTTGATGTAATATGGAGGTAATTGTGCCTTCCCCATGAATCCACGGGCGTCCAAGAAATCAAGAATAGGTCGGGAGGATATCCATTACATAGAATATTGAGTTGAAAACTTGAGATCCAACCTTGATAGGAAGATCAACCTCTTCATGGACCATCCTTTTCGACCCATCAAAGGCTCTCACTACAATATCACTTGGTTTCAGCACCAACCCTTTACAGTCCAATCTTTTTAAAGCACCCTTTGGTAAAACATTGAGGGAGGACCCAATATCTACTAACATGTGTGCTAAAGTGGTACATTTACACTCAATGGAAATATGTAGAGCTTTGTTATGATTCTTCCCCGTCCGATTCAAATATGCATCTAAAAATGTCAAACCATTGTCAGCATTCAGGTTTGCTACACAGTTCTCGAATTGGACAGCAGTAGTTTCTTGTGGGACATGTGCATTTTTCCTGAATTTTACCAAGGCTTGGGCATGTGCTTCGGAGCATAGAAACAAAGATAGCATGGATATCTTTGAGGGTATCTGCCCCAGTTGTTCCACTATCTTGTAATCACTTTCGGATAATTTTTAGAATTTCCTCCATCTCTTGGCTTGATGGGTCTTCAATATTTTTTGTGGGCGCCTATGTCCGGGAAGGCTCGATCATTTTTTCCTTTCCTCGAGTATCAACAACAGATTTAGCAACAGAAATGTGAATGGGTATAATAGTAGTGGTTGTCAGAGGAGAGATCTCCAGAAAGAAGATCCTTCCCGTCCTAGTGACTTTACTTGATCCATCAATGTTTTTAATGTCGGCATCTTCATTTTCAACAATCCATGGCTCTTGTTTGATGCCATTATAATACACTTCCACCCCATAGTTCCAGAGCACTGCTTTATCGGAAGAGTAGGGGACTGGCCCTAGTGTAGTGATAATCAGGGGAGCAATTCTTGGTTCAGAGGAAATCTTTATAGGGCCTTTAGAGGTGATCCTAACAAGAGTATTTGAAATGGTAATTATGGACACGTCTTCAAACTCTTGAGATACATTTTTGGTCAAACTTTTCACAGATGGAATTTTCTGTAATAGAATTTCATGGCTATTGATCAGGTGTTTGACACCTTTTTTCAGCCGTATAAAACAATTAATTTTTGCAGCACAATGGTAACAGTCTCTAAGGCAGCCTGGAAATAATCTAGCATCCAACAAATTATTTTTAATAGTCATCAAAGGAGTGGTTAAATCATTGACGGAGGAAACAAAAGAGGCATCTTCAATAGCATTGACACCCTTACCATGACTGAGCATGGGTGTGGTGATCACATTGGAAGTCGGTGGAGGGTCGAATTCAATTGTTTTGTTATTAATCAAGTCTTTGATTTTGTTCTTTAATGCCCAATAATCATTGGTATCATGTCCGAGTCTATTTGAATGGTAAGCACATTTTGCATTGGGGTTATATTTTGGAGAAGCTGGGTTAGGATTAGAAGGGGGATCTCGTAAGGTCACCAGATAAGCTTTCAATAGGTGTTGCAGAGCTTGAGATAGTTGCATATTGATTCAGTTAAATTGTATTCTCTGGGAATCCGGCCTTTGTTGGCTATTTTGTTGACGCGATCGTTGAGTTGGAGTTGGATTGGAAATCAATACTGCCGCTACTAAATGATGACGATCATTCTTAGTACGACTTCTTGACCCATACAGAGCATTAGTTTCTTTTTTACCAATAAATGGTTTTTCACAACATTAGAAGTGGATGCCATGGGTATCTTCCCACTTTTAATTCTGCTTTCAATCCTTTCACCAATCAAGATCAATTCAGTAAATCTGGATGATGAACTCCCAATCAGCAAGTTAAAAAATGGACCAGCCAATGTTCCCAAAAACATGTCTACCAATTCTCTATCAATTAGAGTTGGTTCCACCATGCCCACCAGATCTCTCCACTTTTTGGCGTATTGCTTGAAGCCCTCTGTGATATGGTGGAAGAACTGACTTGGGATTTTGCGTTTGTTTTCGCACTTGTTCGGTTTAGCAAGAGTCGCCACCGACTTTTTATTTTATCCTAAGGAAAGGTCAAAAAGCACAGGAAAGACCTTTGAGATGTTTTCGTGGGTTCGGGGGGTAGATTATGAAAAGGGAAGGTGCTAGAACCCTTTTCATCCATGGTTATCCATGGGCTCTTAGTTACTTGTTTTAGATCACTTGCCTTTGCTTTTCAATTGTTTGAAATGGTGCTTTGTGTGTGGTTTTGAAAATGTTTTGAAAAAGATGCCTTGTCTAAGCAACCTTTGTAATTATTCTTGTTTGAATATATACAAAGGTGTATGTCTTTTTGAAAAGATAATTCAATGTTTTGAAAGTTGTTTTGAAATTGTTTTTGAAGTTGTGTTGTGAAGTGTGTTTGAAAAATGGCAAGGATGTTTTGCAAGATTTTTGATCAAGTAACTAAGAGTTATCTACCCTATTTTACTCAAAGATTTTCTTATGTTTTTAACCCTTTTAACAGTGTTGTTTCACCATTGTGTTTGATGAACAACCTTGTGTTAGGATGTTAACGGGACAGGTGCGGGTCATCGTATAGACCATGATAGCAATTGTGTCAAGTATTTTTGGCAATTTTATTGAGGGACTTGATCATTTTTGTTTAGGCAACCAAGACAGCGTCATCGAGGGACTATGATATTTTTGTTTTGCCAAAGTACTTGACATGCATACCATGGCCCATTTTCGAAGGCAACAAGTGGAATTACCCTAAGGGTGCATGTGTGCAAAGTGTGTTTTATTGCATGCATTTAGTCTTTGATTAGGGGTTGTCTACTTGTTGTTTTCATCTTTCTATACATCCTAATTACTAGCATTTGTGCAAAAGTAATAAAAAGTGCAAAAAATAAATACTACACTATTACAACCATATTGAAAGGCAAGAAAATGTAAAGGCAAAAACAAAATAAAAGAAAGGAAAATGAGCTCTTCGACCCAGGCAGCAGCATCCTTCGACCTGCATTCTTTTGGCCTCCTTCGATTGGGGCTAGCACCAGTGAGGTCCTGTCCTTCGATTGGCCTAGAAGTCAGTGTATGGCGAAGCCTTCTGGTTCTGCCTTGTTGTCTTCTTCGAATGGAGGTTGAAAGCAGTGAGGGAATGCCTTTCGACTGGCCAGGAAGTCAGTGTGAGCGTGTCTCTGGCTGGGCCTGGAAGTCAGTGTGGAAACCAAAGGCTTCATTTCATACTCTTGTCTCCTGTTTCTTTTGTTTAAAGCATTAAATGGCAACATGGTCTGAGGCCATGCTAGTATTTGTTTGGTAAACAGTTTAACAGTTAAAGCAAGTTCAGGTAAACAGAAAGCAAAAACGAAAGGGTTAGCTCTGAAAAATATGTTAAAAGGGTGGAAACGAAAAGAACAATGGTATGTACATGTTTCAAACGAAAGGGAAAATTATTATGCCATGAAACGAAAAGTTCAAAGGTAAGAATAACTTACCTTGCTTCAGGCCTTGAATGGATGTGGGATTCGAACTTGAACTGCTACCTGGACGTTTCTGGAATTCAAAGAGTAGTCACAGGGGGTTTGCTTTTGGTTCGAAGAGTTATCACACAAGTTTGCCTTTGAGTTTGAACAAACTTCTATGTGTGGGATGTTCTTCAGAATCGAAAGAGGTGAGTGTTTGGGATTTTGGGTTTTTTTGATTTCTCAAGTGTTGATGAACTTGAGAGTTTTATTGTGTTTGAGAAAATTTGGGGGATTCGTTCCTCTGGTCCAAAGATCCTCCCCTTGCCTTTGCAAAAAATTCCTCTATTTATAGAGAAAGAAGGGACATGTTGTCCAAAGCCACCCTTGCAAAGAAATGATAAAATAATGTAACGTTAATGTACATGTGGGGGGCCTCTTGGCAGTTGGGGTGCAGAAGATGTGACTTATGCTTCTGGCCTTGCTTGTGCTCAGACCAAAATCAGGTTGAAAGCTGATTTTGTGACTAAAGTACTCTCTATGAAAGGAAAGAGCATGTAGCCTTTAACCAATAATAGTAGTATCTAAAAGAAAAAGTTTAAAACCCTTGTACAAGCTTCTGACTATGTAAAGATTTGGACGCAACATAGCCTGGAAAACGAAATTTGGTCTTGAGTCAAATGCAAGAATAAGATCGAAGCGCACTTGTTCGAAGGAAGCCTTTGCCTCAGTCGAAGCTTGTGGTCGAAACAAGCTTACTCGAAGGAAGCTAATGCCCAGTCGAAGCATGGATCAAAGCAAACATATTACCCAATCGAAAGCTCGTGTTTGAAGGAAGCATGTTGCCCAATCGAAGCATGTGGATCGAAACAAACATAAAGGGAGTCATTGCCTTGTGTCTTTTTAGCATGAGGGAAGTTCCTGGCTTCTGAATTGAAGGGCACTTTTTCAAGGGAAGCAAGAACTTAGTCACATCTTGTATGAAGATACTTCTTGGATCAAACGAAGCTTGTATGAAGCAAAGTATGCAAGAGGCCCTTGGTGCAAGTGGATTTGAAGGATGCATAGAGATGGTTACTTTGTCCCATCGAAACTTGTCCAAACGAAGCAAGCATGCAGGCAGCAAACTTGTCCAGTCGAAGCAGGCTTGTAGGAAGTAAACTTGTCCAAATCGAAGTAGACTTTGCAGGAAGCACGCTTGGTGAATCGAAAAGGTTTCCTTACAGGGGGGCATGTGTGGCAAACATGTCATGGCCTTTGATTGCAACCATGTAGGCAGCACACTTGTCCAATCAAAAGGCTGAATCGAAGGAGGTTTCAAATCCAAACGAAGGATGTACCTAAGTTGCATTTGAAGGAGGTTTCAAATCCAAACGAAGGATGTACCTAAACTGGCATTCGAAAGAGGCTTTTATTTCAAAACGAAGGATGTAATCTAAGTTGCATTCGAAGGAGGCCAAGAGTCAATCGAAGGGTGCTGAATCGAAGGAGACCTGTTTTCCTCCAAATTTGTCAAAATGTTATTTTTATCTGTTTTCTCCCTTTTTGAAAGTTTCCTTTTAATTTTGGTACTGGAAAAAGTCCAAAGTACTTGTGCAAGCTTGAACCTTGAGAATCCTTGTGAGAAAGGCCTTGATAATTGAGAGGGCAAATTTTGGGGTACAACAGCTGCCCCTGTTCAATCTTCTTGAACCTGAAGAGGTAGATTGGCAAGTTTGCCTTTCGCGACTCAAAGGTAAAAGAGGATTGGACACTAGAGTGCCCGTAAATTTGCACTCGTCAAAATATAGTTGAGGATATGGGCTTAAAGATGCCATTTGGAGATGTGACAGAAGCTTGTCGGGGATGGGCTTAAAGATGCCATCTGGAGATGTGACCGAATCTTGTCGAGGATGGGCTTAAAGATGCCATCTGGAGTTGTGACAAAATCTTGTCGGGGATGGGCTTAAAGATGCCATCTGGAGATTGTTGGTAGCTGTCTTAAGAGAAATAAAATTTTAGGAGCTTCAGTTGTCTGTTACTCTACTGGGGAATTAACTCTGGAGGTGAACTTCATATCTGGTCAGTGTATAGGCTACATCGCGACCTACTAGGGAAAGATGAAACCGATCGTGTTTGATTAGGTCCGAGTCTTACAGTATTGTGGACTGCTGTCTGGAGATAAGAGAAAAGAAACCTGGAAGGTAAGGTTATGAGAAGGAACCTATGTAAGGTTGCTTCGTGAAGAGTTTGGGTAAAACTGCATCTGAACCGAGAAGGAACCTAGGTAAGGTTGCTCCATGATGGGTGTAGGTAAAACTGCATCTGAACCGGGAAGAAACCTAAGTAAGGCTGCTTCATGATGGGTTTAGGTAAAACTACATCTGAACTGAGAAGGAACCTAGGTAAGGTTTCTCCATGATGGGTTTAGGTAAAACTACATTTGAACCGGAAAGGAACCTAGGTAAGGTTGCTCCATGATGGGTTTAGGTAAAACTACATCTGAACTGGGAAGAAACCTAGGTAAGGCTGCTTCATGAGGAGTTTAGGTAAAACTGCATCTGAACCGGGAAGAAACCTATGTAAGGCTGCTTCATGAGGAGTTTAGGTAAAACTGCATCTGAACCGAGAAGAAACCTAGGTAAGGCTGCTTCATGAGGAGTTTAGGTAAAAATGCATCTGAACCGGGAAGAAACCTAGGTAAGGCTACTTCATGAGGAGTTTAGGTAAAACTGCATCTGAATCGGGAAGGAACCTAGGTAAGGTTGCTCCATGATGGGTTTAGGTAAAACTACATCTTAACTGGGAAGGAACCTAGGTAAGGTTGCTCCATGATGGGTTTAGGTAAAACTACATCTGAACTGGGAAGAAACCCAGGTAAGGCTGCTTCATGAGGAGTTTAGGTAAAACTGCATCTGAACCGGGAAGAAACCTAGGTAAGGCTGCTTCATGAGGAGTTTAGGTAAAACTGCATCTGAACCGGGAAGAAACCTAGGTAAGGATGCTTCAGGAGGAGTTTAGGTAAAACTGCATCTGAACCGGGAAGAAACCTAGGTAAGGTTGCTTCATGAGGAGTTTAGGTAAAACTGCATATGAACCGGGAAGGAACCTAGGTAAGGTTGCTCCATGATGGGTTTAGGTAAAACTACATCTGAACTGAGAAGGAACCTAGGTAAGGTTTCTCTATGATGGGTTTAGGTAAAACTACATCTGAACTGGGAAGAAACCTAGGTAAGGCTGCTTCATGAGGAGTTTAGGTAAAACTCCATCTGAACCGGGAAGGAACCTAGGTAAGGCTGCTCGATGATGGGTTTAGGTAAAACTACATCTGAACTGGGAAGAAACCTAGGTAAGGCTGCTTCATGAGGAGTTTAGGTAAAACTGGATCTGAACCGGGAAGAAACCTAGGTAAGGCCACTTTGTGATAAGTTAAGTTCGTGTAAAACTTCAGGAGGAACCTGGGTAAGGTCACCTTGTGATAAGTTAAGTTCGTGTAAAACTTTAGGAGGAACCTGGGTAAGGTTACTTTGTGATAAGTTTGTGTAAAAATCCAGGAGGAACCTGGGTAAGGTTACTTTGTGACGAACCCTTGTAAAGCTGTATTTAGGAGAAACCCGTGTAAGATTGCTTCGTGACGAACCCGTGTAAAGTCTGTTTAGTTTCCGGAGTTAGTCCTGAACTTGCAGGAAGTTGTTGATGATAACCATCTTTCCTGAAAAGGTACAAGATTAATTGTATATGATGCATGACATGAATTGTATGATGATGGTCTCGAAATAAATGAAATTATGCTTGTATGCAATATGTATGCGCACGTCATGATATATGAACATGAAATGCTATTGTGGTACTTCCGAGTTTGGGAAAATAAATCCCTGACTATTGTTGGAGAATAAAGAGTTTCGCTCGCTGGAGATAACGACCGAAGATGATTGGGAGAATAATCCTGCAGGAGAGAACAACTCCGATGGGGAATGGACTAACGAGGAAATGACTCTGTGGGGAGTATATACTCTCCTAGAAGATCTGCTGATTTAGAGAAATAAGACTCAGCTGGGGATGAATTACTGTTGCTGGTGACAGTGAACCCTTTTGGGGATTGAATTTCTGTCTGTGAAAGGAATGAACTCCGCTGGGGATGATTTTCCAATGGCGACTTTATTGGGGATAATCTTTTAGACTCTACTGGGGATAATCTTCCAGACTCCACTGGGGATAATCTTCCAGTGTTGGTGATAGATAAACTCTGCTTGGGGAGAATCTTACCGACCCATTCGTGGTTGCGAGCCTCAGCTGCGGAGAATTAACACCATTGTCCTTTTCTTACTGTGTGGGGAGTGTAGATGTTACTGGGGAAGAGGAGTTGTGGTCCTTTGATTTGTAGTAGTCGGAGAGGCAAACTCAAGCTGGGGAATCCTGGTGTTGTTGGGGAAATAAACCCTATCGCCAGTCTGCTAGAGAGGTGACATCTTCGTTGGGGGAAGTCCTCGAGGATTCTTGAGGTTGATTCAGCTGGGGAAAGGGGGTCAGAGATTATACTCTTGCTGGGGAATCATCCTATGAGAAGGACTTTGGGGAGACTTGTCATTTCCCCTAGTAGCAAATGTTCGTGGAATTGCCAAAAATGTCTACTTGTACGTAACTCTTTGCTGAGATTTGACGTTTAATGCCCCAAGTGACGGAGATGGAGGCCTGCCCCTGGTTACTCTGCAATTCTTGAGAGATTTCTTGGAATCTTGACTGGACTGCCCCAGGTGTGCTGGATAGTGACATGTCAAGTCCCCCTGTTGATAGAAGATTTGTCGTTGGAAGTTTCATCCCACTTGAAGTGATTTTGTTCACTGGGAGAGCTTTCGTTCATCGGATAATCATTGTGTGAATTTCTCCGCTGTCAAACAAATAGCCAAATGCAAACATTGATATTCAAGTAATGCAAAGTTTATGCTTGTCTCAAAGTTTTGAAAAATGCGTTTTTTAGCAGAAAAATTTTTATAAGACAAATTCAACACAAGATTTAGGGCTAAGCCTTATAGGAGTCAGGATACCTTTTGTAACAGTATGCTTTCGAACTAACCCATGCTTCAATTAGGACTTTTGAAGGGTTGTAACATGTCTTGGTTCACGGTTTAAGAAACAAAGGATAAAGGCTCAAAGTATATTTGTGCCCACCCGCTCTTCGTGATGTTCTTCAATCCTAAACTCAGTTAATTGTGCGTCGAACTTTATTCGAATTTGGAACGACGTTTTGGTGATGGTTTACACAAGTTGGATTTTGGAAGGCAGTCATCATTTTTGTTTTGCAACATTTTTCATGTTGTCGAGGATTTGTAATGACCTCGTTCTTTTGATTTATTATCCCTAATTTTTTCCTGACTGTTCCTGTTTTCGAGATTACAGTCAGCGGGATGCCCCAAATTTCTTAAGCCTCCTTTATAGGTTTTGGCTTAGTGGGCTTTTCTTTTTTGAGAGATAATGACTACCTATGAGATAAGGAACCATCACTGTCTTTTGGTTCCAAAGGAATGTTTTTGATGTCATTCGTGGTATTACGAACTGAGAGTTTGCGACTTAAAGCGCATTTGAATTAACTGAGAGACTACCCT
The DNA here is from genome assembly GCA_948472305.1 of Vicia faba. NCBI lineage: Eukaryota > Viridiplantae > Streptophyta > Magnoliopsida > Fabales > Fabaceae > Vicia > Vicia faba. The sequence continues at coordinate 748,447,916 of OX451740.1, read as the reverse complement.
GCCCCAGGTTTTGATTAAAGGTTTCAATTTGTGTTAAAATAGAAAACTTCTACTTCTTTGGCTCAAAGGGGTTGACTAGGGATTATCTTCCTTATAACTCCAGTGTTTAGGATTTGAAAGAAACGCCTGTACATCGTCAGCAAGGTTTTGTTCAAAAGCATACTGTATGAGATTATGGCATTGTTTTCGTCATCCTCCCTCTAAAGGCTTGTAACTTTTAGCAAGAGTTGAATTTCATAAAGAAAGCATAATTATAGTGAAAATGAAAGGATGAATTCAAGACAAACATATGCAATGCATTAATGAAACAAAGTTTGACATTAATAGATAATTGTTTTAATAACAAAAGAAATTACAATTGAAAATTCAAAATGAACAGAAGCCTCTTTGTCTGAACTTGTCACTTTAGGTGGTGAGCCTTTGAGGGACGATAGAAGAATTCAGTCTAGCCATCTTGTGTGAACTCCAGCGTTCCTTCTTCAATTAGATCTTGAATTTTATTTCTCAATGTCCAACAGCTATCGGTGTCATGTCCAGGACTGTTAGAGTGGTACGCACATCTTGCATTTGGATTGTACCTAGGAGAGGCTGTGTTGGGATTCTGAGGGGGGGTCCCTTAATACAACCAGCTTAGCTTCCAACAGGTATTGCAGTGCTTGATATAATGACATGTCAATTTCGGTGAAGCGTATTTCAGATGTATTCCTCCTACGCCAATTACCCTGTTGTTGTTGGCGAGGTTATTATTGGGCTCGTGACACGGAGGCAAATTGGAAAGGTGCACTCTCGGCTTCTTGTCTTAAGGGAGGCTGAATGATGATTTGATCCCCAATCCTAGATGTTTGCCCCATTTGGTTACATCCATCCTGACGAAGCTTGTTGATGAGGACCCTCAGCTATTCTTGTCCTTGAGCCAGATTTTGGATAAGAGCCATCTGGCCCACCAACTGTCCCATCATTTGGACCCTTATTATGGCTATCTCAGTTTGTAGCCACTCCAACTGGTCATCTCTATCTTCCCCAGGATTTCCCACGATCATGCCCCTGGTGAGGAGCGCCTTGACCTCTTCTTGTCCCTTGGATAGGTTCAAGAACATCTCTTGAAGTTGAGAGTTTTGAACCCGGATGTCCTTGATAGTCTGCTCTAGAGCCATCTCTACTAAAATAAACAGTAGGAAGATAAGGAGACCTGTGTGGGAGAAACTTGTCATGATATGATGCATGATATGTGGATGCATGTTTTCAAGGATCTCGCGGGGTAAACACAAGAAAATGTTAGAGATTGAACTTTGATCAACATCTTTGATTGGAGAACTTTGTATCGGTGGATATCTTTCCACGAGAATCAAGCTCACCATGTCGAGTGGGTCATAGCCCCTGATTCAAGCTGTTGCACTTGATCTTTGACGGTGTTTGTTTAGAGGAGAACCCTCTTGCCCTTTGGTAGACGTCTGTTTCAACGTGACCCTGCATCAAAAAGACCCTCGAGATCCTTGAAGTGGTTATTGAAAATGCTATGGTATGATGTTATGATGTTATGTACATGTATGCAAAAGTAAACAAGTGTATATACAGACAATCATATTCACACAAAGCAAACAAGTCCTTAGGTTTAGGCTTGCATGGGGTTTGTAGGTAAGTACCCTCTTGAAGTTAGTTGGATCAACCTGTCCTAAAATAGAAATCGGGTTCTAAGGAGCTCAATATCACTGGATTATTTTCCATGTTCATTGTTTTGGTTTAGCCACTTAACTGGCGACCAAAATATTCCAAGAAAACAATCCTCAATGAGTGTAGTATCGAGTATCTACTAACTTCGGACTGCACCAAAGTCGGTCATCTCACTATCCCTAAAAGAGGCCAAGATGGTCAAGTAAGGTTCTAAGAGTTTGTTAGTGCTTCATGACATCACTCAGCGGCCCCGTATTCTCTTTGATTAACTCAAAGGCTACCGGTACCCACAAATATGTCACACTAACGTAGCTACTTCTTCAACCATGTCGGTATACCCTGCACAGTTCCCTCACAGTTTATTGCCACTTACCTAAAAAGGTGCCCCAAATCCGGGTGTAGGATTTACAACAAACCCAAACAAGGAACCCAAAAAGTAAAGCAATCAAAGCAATCAAAGTAAGCATGTATAGGTGATCTAAAACCCTAAGGTAACCCCACTTTTAGAAAAACTCCCCAGCAGAGTCGCCAGTTCTGTGATACGGTGGGAGAACTGACTTGGGATTTTGCGTTTGTTTTCGCACTTGTTCGGTTTAGCAAGAGTCTCCACCGACTTTTTATTTTATCCTAAGGAAAGGTCAAAAAGCACAGGAAAGACCTTTGAGATGTTTTCGTGGGTTCGGGGGGTAGATTATGAAAAGGGAAGGTGCTAGCACCCTTTTCATCCATAGTTATCCATGGGCTCTTAGTTACTTGTTTTAGATCACTTGCCTTTGCTTTTCAATTGTTTGAAATGGTGCTTTGTATGTGGTTTTGAAAATGTTTTGAAAAATATGCCTTGTCTAGGCAACCTTTGTAATGATTCTTGTTTGAATATATACAAAGGTGTATGTCTTTTTGAAAATATAATTCAATGTTTTGAAATTGTTTTTGAAGTTGTGTTGTGAAGTGTGTTTGAAAAATGGCAAGGATGTTTTGCAATATTTTTGATCAAGTAACTAAGAGTTATCTACCCTATTTTACTCAAAGATTTTCTTATGTTTTTAACCCTTTTAACAGTGTTGTTTCACCATTGTGTTTGATTAACAATCTTGTGTTAGGATGTTAACGGGACAGGCGCGGGTCATCGTATAGACCATGATAGCAATTGTGTCAAGTATATTTTGCAATTTTATTGAGGGACTTGATCATTTTTGTTTAGGCAACCAAGACAGCGTCATCGAGGGACTATGATCTTTTTGTTTTGCCAAAGTACTTGACATGCATACCATGGCCCATTTTCGAAGGCAACAAGTGGAATTACCCTAAGGGTGCATGTGTGCAAAGTGTGTTTTATTGCATGCATTTAGTCTTTGATTAGGGGTTGTCTACTTGTTGTTTTCATCTTTCTATACATCCTAATTACTAGCATTTGTGCAAAAGTAATAAAAAGTGCAAAAAATAAATACTACACTATTACAACCATATTGAAAGGCAAGAAAATGTAAAGGCAAAAACAAAATAAAAGAAAGGAAAATGAGCTCTTCAACCCAGGCAGCAGCATCCTTCTACCTGCATTCTGTTGGCCTCCTTCGATTGGGGCTAGCACCAGTGAGGTCCTGTCCTTCGATTGGCCTAGAAGTCAGTGTATGGCGAAGCCTTCTGGTTTTGCCTTGTTGTCTTCTTCGACTGGAGGTTGAAAGCAGTGAAGGAATGCCTTTCGACTGGCCAGGAAGTCAGTGTGAGCGTGTCTCTGGCTGGGCCTGGAAGTTAGTGTGGAAAACAAAGGCTTCGTTTCATACTCCTGTCTCCTGTTTCTTTCGTTTAAAGCATTAAATGGCAACATGGCTTGAGGCCATGCTAGTATTTGTTTGGTAAACAGTTTAACAGTTAAAGCAAGTTCAGGTAAACAGAAAGCAAAAACGAAAGGGTTAGCTCTGAAAAATATGTTAAAAGGGTGGAAACGAAAGGAACAATGGTACGTACATGTTTCAAACGAAAGGGAAAATTATTATGCCATGAAACGAAAAGTTCAAAGGTAAGAATAACTTACCTTGCTTCAGGCCTTGAATGGATGTGGGATTCGAACTTGAACTGCTACCTGGACGTTTCTGGAATTCAAAGAGTAGTCACAAGGGGTTTGCTTTTGGTTCGAAGAGTTACACACAAGGTTGTCTTTGAGTTTGAACAAACTTCTATGTGTGGGATGTTCTTCAGAATCGAAAGAGGTGAGTGTTTGGGATTCTGGGTTTTTTTGATTTCTCAAGTGTTGATGAACTTGAGAGTTTTATTGTGTTTGAGAAAATTTGGGGGATTCTTTCCTCTGGTCCAAAGATCCTCCCCTTGCCTTTGTAAAAAATTACTCTATTTATAGAGAAAGAATGGACATGTTGTCCAAAGCCAGCCTTGCAAAGAAATGATAAAATAATGTAACGTGAAAGTACATGTGGGGGGCCTCTTGGCAGTTGGGGTGCAGAAGATGTGACTTATGCTTCTGGCCTTGCTTGTGCTCAGACCAAAATCAGGTTGAAAGTTGATTTTGTGACTAAAGTACTCTCTATGAAAGGAAAGAGCATGTAGCCTTTAACCAATAATAGTAGTATCTAAAAGACAAAGTTTAAAACCCTTGTACAAGCTTCTGACTATGTAAAGATTTGGACGCAACATAGCCTGGCAAACGAGATTTGGTCTTGAGTCAAATGCAAGAATGAGATCGAAGCGCACTTGTTCGAAGGAAGACTTTGCCTCAGTTGAAGCTTGTGGTCGAAACAAGCTTACTCGAAGGAAGCTAATGCCCAGTCCAAGCTTGGATCAAAGCAAACATATTGCCCAATCGAAAGCTCGTGTTCGAAGGAAGCATGTTGCCCAATCGAAGCATGTGGATCAAAACAAACATAAAAGGAGTCATTGCCTTGTGTCTTTTTAGCATGAGGGAAGTTCATGGCTTCTGAATTGAAGGGCGCTTTTTCAAGGGAAGCAAGAACTTAGTCACATCTTGTATGAAGATACTTCTTGGATCAAATGAAGCTTGTATGAAGCAAAGTATGCAAGAGGCCCTTGGTGCAAGTGGATTTGAAGGATGCATAGAGATGGTTACTTTGTCCCATCGAAACTTGTCCAAACGAAGCAAGCATGCAGGCAGCAAACTTGTCCAGTCGAAGCAGGCTTATAGGCAGTAAACTTGTCCAAATCGAAGTAGGCTTTGTAGGCAGCATGCTTGGTGAATCGAAAAGGTTTCCTTACAGGGGGCATGTGTGGCCAACATGTCATGGCCTTTGATTGCAACCATGTAGGTAGCACACTTATCCAATCAAAAGGCTGAATCGAAGGAGGTTTCAAATCCAAATGAAGGATGTACCTAAGTTGCATTCGAAGGAGGTTTCAAATCCAAACGAAGGATGTACCTGAACTGGCATTCGAAAGAGGCTTTCATTTCAAAACGAAGGATGTAATCCAAGTTGCATTCGAAGGAGGCCAAGAGTCAATCGAAGGGTGCTGAATCGAAGGAGACCTGTTTTCCTCCAAATTTGTCAAAATGTTATTTTTATCTGTTTTCTCCCTTTTTGACAGTTTCCTTTTAATTTTGGTACTGGAAAAATTCCAAAGTACTTGTGCAAGCTTGAACCTTGAGAATCCTTGTGAGAAAGGCCTTGATAATTGAGAGGGCAAATTTTGGGGTACAACACCCTCATTTGAACCCATGTTTATGCCTTGTAGTTGCATCTGAGTTGGTGCAAGATCAACGTTATATTGATATTGGCGGTAAAAGGAAGCAGCCAAATCCTCCCAAGTATGGATATTGGTCCCTTCTAATGGGTAAAACCACTCCAACTGTGTTCTAGATAGACTCTCTTGGAAAAAGTGCACCCATAGTTTCCTATCGGCGGTGTGCGGCTGAATCTTACGGACATATGATCTTAGATAAAGCTTCAGACATGAGACACCATCATACTTGGAGAAGATATGGATCTTGAATTTGTGGGGAATAACTACCCCAGGAACCAAACCCAAGTATCTAAAGTTCAAGCCAAGCACTTCTTGGATCTCTACAACTTTTAGTTTGTCTTCTAGTTGCTTGTATTTGACGTTGGCCGGTGGGTATTGCTCATCAGAATAATTATCGTCCTCGGAAATTTGGTTATTCCTAACTCCAGCATGGGTGCTTCGAGCATATTTGTCTTGATTATCATTCTCCTCGAAGGATTCTTCTTCAATTTGAACTTGTCGGGTGAGGCCTTTGAACCTCTTCCCCATGTTGATAACAACTTTCTTCTTGGTCTTCTTCTCCGTGACGAGAAGCGCCATCATTTCTTGTTGACCCTTTTCTAAGTTGAGCAGAGTCTCTTGGAATTGAGAGTGTTTAGTCTGTAAGTCCTTGATGGTTTGCTCGAGATCCATCTTATACTGAAATAAATAGTAGAAAGATAACGAAATCTCTGTCAGAAAACCTGCTTATGATATGATGCATGTTATGCGGATGCAATGTTTTCAAGGACCTTCAAGAGATTTAAATTTGCTTAACCAAAGAGGAAACAAAACAAAAATTATATTAATAAGATCAAAGGTTACAAATTTCCTCTTGGGATTACAATGAAATAAAGACAACAAAATAAAATAAATATTTAAGTTTCCCATGGTCGCTTCCTCTTTGGGCTGATGTATGCATTTAGGCTTTGCTCCTCGTGAAATTGCTTTGTAAGCTCCAACACTTTCTTCTCGCTTGCATAGAATTAGGCTTCAAAGGTGTCTCGTTCTCCCTAGAGTTGAATCCAAGACCTTTGCAACTCCTCAAGATTAGTAGGCATATCAGGATTAAGAATGGTATAAGGAACGTCTCCTTTGGCAATAGGATCCATAATTATTGGTAAGATGGTTGGATACGACATCATGATATTTTGAGCGTGAGCTCTCACCCACTTGAGATAAGGATCCAAAGGAATAAAGTTCTTATGCCCCCAAAGTCTTTTTATCAACCTTGTTTATCATGCCCCAAGCTCATACAGATCTTTGACGATAACCTTGGACATCGTTTTCGTAGTCAAACACAATACCTCGAATAAGTGCATCATGAGGACCGTCCCTCCGAGCATAACCAAACTGTCATAGAGACAAAGAAGGCGTATAAGTAATACCTCCCTGTTGTACCCCAAAATTTTCCCTCTCATTTATCAAGTAATTTCTCACAAGATCTCCTTTGGTTCAAGACTGCACTAGGGTTGATCAGCTCAAGATACATCCTCAAGCACTGATGACTGAAAATTAGGGTTTGAGATTGCACAAGGATAATTGAACTTTTAATGCCTCATATGACTTTCATGGATAATTTTGGACTCTCAAGATTTCTCATGTTAAGTTTCAAGTCTTAGATCACATTTTTGCTCAATCAATTGATCAATTGACCTAAAAATCAGTTGTATTAGAGAAAAAAATCAATTGTGGCTAATTTACAGTCAAAATTCATAATTTTTTACCCATATAAACACCATGAACCTATATATGTCATTGATCAAGTTTGGACCACAATTCCTCAAGAAATTTGATCAGATCATCAAAAGGGCAAAATGGTCAAAATTAGGGTTTTGACTGAGAAAGGGCAATTTCTGATTTTTGACCTAGAAAATGGTTAATTGGTTTGAGACATGATATCAAGGCTTCAAATGCATCATTTTGACCTAATGTAATGACTCAAAACTTCCCTCAAGATCAATTAATTGATAGTTGATTTGCAGTCAACTGATCAAAAGTCAATTGCACACTGAAAAGTCAAATTGTGACTTTTTGGTCAAAATCAAGTGTCAAAGATCACAATTAATCAAAACATGTCAAAATATGAAACTTGTTGATCAAGAAATCAAAAAGTCAAGATTTCATTTTGAAAAGTCAAAAATTCCAAACTTAGAATATTTTCTAAGTGTTGAAAACTTCATATGTTTTTCACAACTTTGAGCCAATTTTTCACCATGATGCAAGTTGATTCAAAGGAAACTTTCAACATGAAAGTTGTAGATCTCAATGAGATATAAAACATTTCTAAACACAACTCCTCCTAGAAATGTATGTATTTCAAGTTATGATTTTGTAAATACATGTTCATGAAATTTGGAAACTTAGTGAAATTTTGCCCTAGTTTAGGTGGGATTTTGACCTAACTTCATGGCAATTTTTCACATAGTTCGAAGGGGGATTTTCAAAAGTGACCAACATAGGTGTTGTAGAGGATGTTACAAGATTTCCAAAATGTCAAATAACTCATTAAGATCATGTTTGAGCAAAGAGAATCAAAGAGATGAAGTTAGGGTTTCATTCTTGATTTGCAAGCCATTTCCATGATGAACAAGAATTCAAATCCAAGCCTAGGCTGCATAATATTTGCTTTGTAGGCCTCAAACTTGTTTGGTGCTCCATAATTAAATGTTTTCACGGCTGTTAGAAGCTTTAATCCAAGCATTCAATGCATTGCCCATGCTTAATACCATTTTAGGAAGAAAGGGAACATTGCCATTTTGGAAAAGTGGCTTTTTTGCATAAAGTCAACTCTTGAGCTTTGCACTTGTTTTCTTCTGATCACACACAAACTAAAATCTAGAAGAAACTTGTCTAAAGCCTCAAAACAACTCAGTCCATGCTTGTACTTTGTCTTGAAACCATATTTCCACTTTTTTTCAAAATCAAGTAACATAGCCATAAGTCTATATCTTGTGCTTCTGACTCTCTCAAGTGCTATAATATTTTTCATACATATGCACAAGTTGTTCACAAGCTAAGACATGAATACACAAACTCTCAAACTCTCCCAAAGTCAGATTTGCATAAAAGACCTCCATTGTTGCATATTCTGGCCAGAAATCCCAAAATCAAAAACTAATCGTGTGTTTCTTGGCCTTTTGCTTCCAAAAGCTTCCAAACATCATACATAAGCCATCCTTGTCCCTGTTACACGACTGTAACACCATATTCACCCATTTCCAAGTTCAAAATAGAGCATCACAGTTGGACTTCTCTAGACCATTACAACCACCTTCGGCTCAAGCCAACCATTGCATTAGCTTCCTAGAGGTCCAAGGAAGCTAACCTGATCATCACCATCACTTGAAACAAGCTCAAACTCATTTCACGATTTCCAGTTTTGAGGTATTTTTATTGAACTTATATCTCATTATTTAGGCATTGTTAGGCTTGCATTTGTGAAGATAGAATGTAGATATCATTACCCTGAAACTATACAAGTCCATAGATTTCATTTATGTTGCTTGAGCGTGGAGAATTTTGAGTTTGAACTTGCTGAAACATTTAGGTCAGAATTTGGTACTTTCATAAATTCATCCTTATCTTTGAATGTTAGCTTAAATTAGTTACATGGTTGGATTCGTGGTGAAAAAATGCACAAGTTTCACGTTTACATTTTTGAAAATGGTTGAGGAATAAGCAAGTTACAGGTCCTTTGACTGGAGGTTGAAGATGAAGTACAGTCAGGGCCAAATTTGTGTTATGTATTTAATATTGTGCACAAGTTAACGGATGTATCACCACCCCAGTGGTTAAAGCGCGCGCCTGTAACCAGAGAGACCTGGGTTCGAGCCCCAGTGGTACCCTTTTGCCTCTTTTTTTTTCTTCATATTTTCTCACTTCCATTTGATTGTTTGCAGCGCCTGGGCCTGTTGTTGGGCCTAACCTTCTTTTTGCTAGCTTCTAACACCCTGCCTTGTTTCAGCACCCCCTGGCCCATTATTTCTTTATTTTATTTTTTGTTTTATTTTACTTTCATATTTTCTTTTATTATCTTTATTATTATTATTATTATTATTATTATTATTATTATTATTATTATTATTATTATTATTATTATTATTACTATTAATAAAAAATCCAAAAATATTTATTTTATTATTTTTACACTCATTTATATTTTATTTCTCTTTATAAAAACTAAAAAGAACAAAAACAATCTTTCTAATAAATTAATTTCTTTTCTTGATTAATATTTAGATAATTAGGTTTAATTATTATATTATATTATTTTCTTGTAAATTAAAATTAATTTAAAACTTAGGTTTATTTTAATTAATTTTTATATACTTTTTTTAAAGATTTAAAACCTTTCACAAAATACCCTAAAAATACTTTTTTAATTTAATTTCTTTCTTAATTAGTTTTATTTAATTTTCACTAATCATTTTCTTAATTAGGTCAAGATTAAAACCCTTCATAAAAAAATAAAATAAAAAATCATTTCTTTTTCCATTTTTACATTCTTGCATTTTATCTTCAATTTTGTATATTTATTCAATATGGTTGTAATAGTTAATTAGATTTAATTTTCTTGCAAAATCCCCATTTGTAAATTTGTATACCCCCTCCCCTAATGATGTAATAGCTTAGTATTTTTATTTTCCGCAATTTAATATTTTATATATAAATGCTAGTAAATTAGGGTTTGTATGGAAAGATTAAAATCAATAAGTTAGCAAACCCTAATTCAAGACAAATCAATGCATGTAAATCAACACACATGCACACTTACACCCTTAGGGTAAATCCACTTTGTTGCCTTCTGAAAAATGGCCATGTTATGCATGTGGGATATCTTAGCAAAAGCAATAAAAAATACAAGATCATTGTCCCTCGATGGCGCTGTCAAAGTTGCCTTTTCAAAATGATCTTAGTCCCTCAAAGGGAATTGCTAAGATATTTCACAACATTGCTATCATGGCTATACGATGAACCACGCCCGTCCCTTTACATCTAAAGATAGGGCTTCTTACCAAATCAATGGTGAGATAGCAATATTAAAGGAAAGGAAGAAATGAACTAAGACTTTTGAGTAGGTAGATTGTTCCTAGTTGCTTGCTCAATTTCAAATCAAATACTCTTGCTTGTTTTCAAAACAAACACCAACACTTTCAAAACATCTTTCAAACTTGAAACATTTTCAAAAGATCAACACTTTGTATACGTTCTTACGAATGAGAACTATTATAAAGTTTGCCTAAACGATGGCGCCTTTTCAAAATACTTTCAAAAACCACACAAAGCACATTTTTCAAACAAAAGCAAGTGATCTATCAAGAAACTAAGAGCCCGTAGATAATTATGGATGAAAAGGGTGCTAACACCTTCCCTTCTCATAATCTATCCCCCGAACTCAAGAAATAATCTCAATGGTCTTTCCTGTTCTTCTCAGCCTTTCCTTTTGGATAAATGAAAAGTTGGTGGCGACTCTTGCTAACCGCAACATTTGCGATAAAACGCAAAACACCCAAGTCAGTTCTCCCACCGTATCACACTTCCCTAATGCCAATGAGTGAAACATTAGGGAATTCCCCACATCGGTCAATGATAGTAACATCCTCCAAATATCGGGAACACCAATGGATATCTGAATGTGAGAGCGACATCAACCTTTGAGACCACCCCAAGCCCTGTTCATTCTTCAAAACAGGTCGAGGAAGGTGTGAAATAAACCACCTAGACAATAATGGTATGAAACACGTAATAATCCATCTTCTCTTGATGGAACGAGTGTGAAGAGAGTGCAAAATGTCTCCGGGCAAAGTAGGCATGGGGTTACGAGAGAGGAAAATTCTGACCGCCTTCACGTCTATAAGTTGGTCTGGATTAGGGAACAGTACCAACCCATAGATTAGAAGAGCCAAGACTTCTTCAAAATCTTGCAAATCCAGAGCACCTCAAAACAATTGAGCCTTTTCTATCAGAAACTTAGATAGGAAACTCTTGACTCCGCTCCTTGTTTCCAAATTGGATATAATGTCAGACCGTTGTAAATGTAAGGCTGATGCAATCTCATCAGGTCATGGATCTTTCTCCAGACTGGTGAAAGGAATTTAATCAAGAATATGCACTCCCAATAGTTAAGAGAATTCTTCCATTATGAGAACCGATTGATAATCAGGAAATGTGAAATAATGATGTTTAGGGTTAAATAATTGAAAGAGCACACCCATCATTTTCTCTTCAAATCTTGAGGTAGCCAAATTGAGAATTCGACAGTATCTTTTGATGAACGGAGAATTCTCAAGAACCCATGATTCTAAATCTTTGAGTTGAGGAGGCACCTTTACAAAGACGATTCAGATGGTATTTCTGTGAGTGGAAGCCATATCCTACAAAACATAACAAAGATAAATCCCTAGGTCCTTGAAATGGTTAGTGAAAATGCTATGGCATGATGTCATGATGCTATGAACAAATAATCAAACACAAGAAAAGAAAACAAGTCCTTAGGTTTAGGCTTGCATGGGGTTTGTAGGTAAGTACCCTCTTGAAGTTTTAGTTGGTTCAACCTATCCTAAAAAGTAATCGGGTTCTAGGGAATCTCAATATCATTGATCTTTCTTCATCCGGCATTGTCTCAGCATAATCAATCTTTTCTTATGGCCTAAATATCCTGAAAGTCTAATATCAATGAGTGTAGTATCGAGTATCAACCAATCTCTGGTTTTCCACCAAAGATGACTATCTCACTACTTCCTAATGGCCAAGTTGTTCAACTAAAGGTTCTATGGTCAATTAGTGCTTCATGACACCACACATCGACCATGTATTCTCCTTGATTCAACACAAAGGATACCAGTACCAACAAACGTGTCACACTAACGTAGCCATCGCTTTAGCCATATTAGTCTACGCCGTACAATATCCATGATCTAATGCTACTTACCTGATAATGCTCGCGGATCCGGGTAGAGGATCTATTCAAAACCTAAATAACCCTTTTAAGAGTAAAACATACAAGTCAAGCACATAAAGCATTTTAAATGTGAACTAATCTCTAAGGTAACCCCACTTTTAGGTAAATCCCCAGTAGAGTTTCCAGTTCTTTAATATGGTGGGAGAACTGACTTGGGTGTTTTGCATTTTATCGCAATTGTTGCGGATAGCAAGAGTCATCGCCTACTTTTCTTTTATCCAATAAAGGAAAATGTGAAAATAACAGGAAAGACCTTTTGAGAAATTTTCTTGAGTTCGGGGGGTAGGTTATGAAAAGGGAAGGTGTTAGCACCCTTTTCATCCATATTAATCTACGGGCTCTTAATTGCTAGCTCACTTTGAAATGCTTTGTAAATGTTTTTGTGTTTTGTGTAAGTTTGAAAATATTTTGAAAACGCCTTTGTTTCGGCAAACTTTGTAATGATTCTCGTCTCTATAAAAATGTATAGAAAGTGTTGATTTTGAAAATAGTTTAAAGAGATGTTTTGGAAGTGTTTTGAAAGTGTAAGGTGTAAAGATGGTTTTGTTTGTGAGGAAACAATTACGATCAATCTACCTACTCAAAAATTCTTAGTTCTTTTCCTCCTCCTTTCGATAGTGTTAGCTTACCACTAGTTCGTAAGAAACCTTATCATTGGATGTGAAGGTACATGCGTGGGTCATCATACAGTCATAGAAGGCAACTTGTAAGATACTTTGGCAATTTGTTGTAAGGGACTAAGATCGTTTATCGAAGACAACATCGAATGATCATCGAGGGACTACGGTCTTTTAATCGAGGGTCTTTGCTAAAGCATCCCATATTCGAGGGACATGATTGTTTATATCTGAGGCAACAAGTGAAGTTAACCATAGAGGTACATGTGTGCGAAGTGCGTTTGATTCAATTATTTGTCTTGAATTTGGGTTGTTTACTTGTTTGATTTTAAGTCTTGCCATTCAAACCCTAATTACTAGCAATAATATGGAAAATGATAAATTGCAGAAATTAAAAGTCCTACGCTATTACAATAATTTAGGGGATGAGGATATAAATTAAAAATGGGGATGACAAGTAAAGTAAACCCTAATTACTATTACAGGGCTTTGACAGATACATAAATTGCAATGTGAGATAATAAAATGTACAAAAATGTAAAGATAATGCAAAGAGAAAAGAAAATTATTTTTGTGACTTTTTTATGGAAAGGGTCCTAATTAGCCTAATCAATTTAAAAAGAAGTTAATTAATTAAAATCCTAAATTCTAAGTTAATTTAATTAAAAGAGAAAATTAAAATACAAAAAAAACCTAAGTCTAAAATAGTTTAATTAATTTAGAAAGAAAATGTTTTTAGGTTTTTTGTTATTTATAAAATAAAATAAGGTAGAGATAAAATAAAAAAGCTTTTAGTCTATTTATCTAAGAAAATATATTTTGCATATTTTTTTAATAAAAATAATAATAATAATAATAATAATAAAACAAATAAAAATAAGAAAAAAAATTAAAATTAAAATATAAATTAAAGACAGGAGGTTTGAAAAGAAATCAGGGAGGTTAGAAAGTAAAGGAGTTTAGTTTTAGGCCCAAGGTTTATTTTTGTGTATCAGAAAAATAAAATAAACAAAATTGTTCGGCCAGTGTTGTTGAGCAAACAAGGGGTGGTAGTGAGTAAAAATAAGTAGGCCCAGACGCGCTTGAGAGTGGAAAAGAAAAAAAGGAAAATATGAAAAGAAGAAACAAAAGGGGACATTGGGGCTCGAACCCAGGACCCTTCATACTAATGCCTTTAGCGCACGCTCTCTGCCACTGGGGTGGCTGCTTCATCCGGTATAAGAACAATAAATAATAAATATAAAATAAACCAAGTTCTAGTGAAAACTTCATCTTCTTCCTCGCACCATAACCAAAACAAAAAATTTGAAATTCGTATGTTGCTCATTTCTCTACCATTTCAGAAATTGTAAACATCAAACTTGTTAGAAATTTCACCACGATCTCAAATATGTAAAAAAAATTAAACAATGGATAAAAGATAAGCACGAATTTTATCTGGTACCAAATCTGACCTAGTTTTTTCAGAAAGTTCAAACTTAAAATTCTCCATGCTCATGCAATATAAATGAATTCTAAGGACATGGTTAGTTTCAGGGCTATGATGTCTACATTTTATCTTTTAAAATAAAAGCTAAACGATGCTTGTATGAAGAGATGGAAGTTCAGAAAACTGACTTTGGAAATGGAGATCGTCTTTTGAGTTTGAGAACTTTTCAAGGTGTTGTGATGATCTAGTTAGCTTCAATGGACCTCTAGGAAGCTAATGTAAAGGTTACTTTGAGCTGAGAGTTCCTGAATCATGCTGGAGAAGTGAATGTGCAAGGTGTTGTTTTTGAAAATGGAGGATGGTGATGCAGGTGTTATAGTCGTGTAACAGGTGTTTGGTTAGGTTCTAAATGATATATAGATTCTTTGTGATTAATTTTGAGGAAGAACGCACGAGTGAAATGAGAGTTTGAGGTGTAAGGTCAGAAATGGCACAAAAATAAGGTTTGTGAACAATTATGAGTTTGAGGGAGTTTGGGAGAGTTTCTCATCTTGCTAATTCATGTGCTATCTTGCAAAATAATGCTTATACTTATAGGAAAAGGTTTGGAAGCTTGGAGTGTTCAGAATCACAAGATCACAAGTTATGGATTTTTGACTTGTTTTTGAAGCAAACTTGACAAACATCTTTCCAAGGCATGGTGCAAGGCTATCTAGAGTGGTTAGAAGCTTTAAACATGTTTTTCTGACTTTGTATGTTGAGTGTGTGCAGAGGGAGCAAGTAAGAGGTTCAATGTAAGTTGACTTTGTGATTAAAGGAACTTTACAAGAATAGCAATGTTACTTTGTACCAAAATGGATGAATCTCTTGGACAATGGCTCTAATTCTTGGATCATAGCTCTAAAAATTGTGTAAACCATTAATTATGGAGTGAATTTCAAGTTATAAGATTTCAAAGTAAGTTTATGCAGCATAGCTATGAGATTTCGCCAAGGGTTCATCATCAAAATGACTTATAATTCAAGAATGGATGCCCAACTTCTTGCCTTCGATTCTCTTAGATAAAAAATGATCTCTTCAATTTCTTGGACATTTTGTAAATCTTGAAACATTGTCTACAACTTTCATGTTTTTTACTTTGGCTAAATCAAATTGTAACTATGTGAAAATTGGCCAAGAAGTTGGGACAAATATCTGCCTAAACTAGCTAAAAATTTCACTAAGTGTTTTAGAAAAAAGTCATGACTTCATGAGCTTATAATTCAAAAACCAAGCATTTTTAGGACCTGATCAGCAAAGAAAAGTTGTAGATTTCATCAAGATCTACAACTTTCATGTTGAAAATTTTATGTGAATCTACTTGCATCTTGGTGAAAAATTGCCATGATGTAGTGAAATTATCAAGGTTTAAAACACTTAGTAATTTTTCTAAGTCTTGAAAAGTTTGACTTTTTTATGGACTTTTTGAATTTCTTGATTCTTGATGATCAAACTTCATATTTTTGATTTTCTTGATGAAGCTTGATCTTTGAAACTCAATGTTGACCAAAAAGTCAAAATATGACTTTTGGTGTAACAGTTGAATTTTTCATCAATTGATTAAATTTCAACTATCAATTGTTTGATCTTGAGAAATGATTTGAGCCATGAAATTATGTCAAGATATTATGCTTTAATTCTTAAGGCCATGCTTCAAACCATTAAGTCATGTATTAGGTCAGAAGTCAATGATTGGTCAATCCTAGTCAAAACCCTAATTTTGACCATTTTACCCCTTTGATGATTTGAATGTTTTTCTTGAGGAATTGTGATCAAAACTTGATCAATTGATGAAAATGACTTCTGAATATTGATATGGGCCAAAAATATTGAAGTTTGATTGTAGGTTGACCACAGTTGACTTTTTACCCAATATAGATGATGTTCAATCATCTGATCAATTGACTGAGCAAAATTATGATCTAAGACTTGAAGCTTGGCATGTGTATTCTTGGAGACCCATAATTAACCATGAAAGTATTTTGAGGCATTATAAATCCAATTTCCCTTTTGAAAACCAAAACCCTTATTTGTGGCCTCAATGCTTAGGAGATGAGTTTGTCTGATCAATTCTTGATAATCCTTGAGCATTGGAGATCCTTTGTGAGAAATTACTTGAGAAAAGAGAGGGAAAAATTTGGGGTAAAATATATTATATTTAACACCTTAATTCATATAAGAGATCTGGACATTGTGCATTTAAGGAAAAGATTCTTGAGGTGTGTAATATGCAAGTTACTGCATAAACTTATGATCTTGGCTTGGAGGTGTATCAACTGATGATGACTAGAAGTATGGTTCTCTTGTGTTATTTTCAAGAGGTGTGGATGGATTACTATGGGTATCATCTTCAGAACCATAATATATGGTGAAATCCATGTGACTAAGATTGATGTCTGAAAAGATGTATGAACATCATCTCAGGTGTTTGCTACTTTAGTGAAGGAAGTTTCTCTGAAGTTCATGGTGTGAGGAAAATTGATCGTAATTAGTATGTTTAACCATGATGAAGTATAAGGTAACTCCACTAGCAAAATCTGGAAAGGTCTGTGATATGAATGCTTGTCATGATTGTTTGTCATGAGGAAGATTTCTTGTACTAGCAGTGTACAGGAGGAAGATGTCAAACCATGTATTCTACCATTTGTGAGGAGGTAATCTTATCAGAAAGTTGTACCTCCAAGGGAAGCTGTAAAGAAAGGATCGTGAGAAAAATGCTCTGTTGATAAAGGTATGCATATACTGATTGCAAATACTCTAACGGGAGGTGGGTATTTGTCTGATATGTTCATGCAGAATTATGTTCTAAAAGTGGTTGGAAGTTTATTTATCTTCATGGTTCTATAGTGCGTGGTAGCATCATCTATTTTGTTTTCATGAAGATATGTTCCTCTGATGAAGATGTACATGCGAATAATGGAAAGTATCTTGACGGGAGCTAGATATTTGTCTGATGGGTGTATACAAGTCTGCAATCTGAACCATTTGCTTTAGTAAATGTTTGAGAGGTTGTTTCTCTTCATGTTATATTGGTGAGTATGGTGAATGCATGACGAGTGTCATGTTGAAGATTTCTCTTGTACCAGCAATTGCTAGTTGGTGCAAGGAAAGGCTATTAGTTAGTGTGTCAGAATGTTTGTAACGAGATGGTTTCTTCTACTGCAAGGGAGGATTGAATAAGCAAAATTGGAATTTGGTTTTGGGACTTTGTGAGTTGTCAAACCAAGTGTGCTTGACATCTTTGTGAGTACAAACTTCATCGTCAAATGTTATAAATGATGTCAAAATCGGGAAAAGCTTGCACTTCTAAGTATTGGATAGTATCCTTATGTCTTGTCGCACTCCTCTGCATTAGAGGTCTTAGGAATCATTTGGAAATATTTCAAATTTGATCTAAGTCATTAAAAAGAGTTTTCTGCATGTTTTTTTACTACATGTTCCAGCACATGCATATTTCCAGTCGACACATATAATGCATTTTTAAATCATGTAGCTTCTATAAGTCTAAGGTCAGCACATGCCTCATTTTAGGTCGACACATACTGAAGCATTTATGAAAATGCAGAAATTCTTATTTTATGTGTCGACACATTCATCCTTCAAGTCGACACATTTACTATCATTTTAAAGCTTGTAGCTTTTGTAACTTTCCAATCGACAGATGTGCCTTCATAG
Source organism: Vicia faba (assembly GCA_948472305.1). Classification (NCBI taxonomy): domain Eukaryota; kingdom Viridiplantae; phylum Streptophyta; class Magnoliopsida; order Fabales; family Fabaceae; genus Vicia; species Vicia faba. The sequence continues at coordinate 748,429,798 of OX451740.1, read as the reverse complement.
GTCGACACATACTGTCCAAAAATCACGTATGTGTCGACACATACGACTCTTAGATCGACACATACTATTTTAGTTTGGTCAATTTTTTAAATTCTTTTATTCTGAATTTATCCCTCTTTGCCCTAAAAATTCCAAAACTATAAATACTCTTTCATGCATCATTCCAACTTGTTAAAAACCATAAAGTTAGCATATTTCTCTCTTCATATTCGACCTCTAATCTATGCATACACACTAACATTACATTGTAATGATGTTCTATTGGGGTGCCATCTAGACGAGGATTTATAGTGTCCAATTGTGTATTGGGTGGAGTTTTGTAGGGGTTTTCATCCAGGAAAAATCGCGGGTTTGTCCTCCAAGATCATTGGTTAATTTGGGGGTTTTCGTGCAAGACGTTCGAGAGGTAATTGCGGTAAAGTGAACAACTTTGGAGTGCTTAAAATCTTTGCAAGAAACCTTGGAGTGTTTTAAATCTTTTCAAGGAAGTAACTTGGAGTACCAGATAGAATCGAAGTCTTGTTTTGCAATAGATGAGATTGATGATGCGTGAAAGCTTTAGAGATTAAGAACGCAAGGGAGTAGAAAGATCCAGATAGTCATTTCTCATTTATTGTGTTGTTGGTCTCTCTCAAGATCAAGGAAAGAGAAGGGTTGAATCAACAACAAACTTATGGTTTGTGGAGTTGCTCTTGAACACTTCTCTTGTATTGACATTTTTGCATAGTAAGAATTATTCTAATTCCATTAGAATTAGGCGCAGAGGTACCCACACGCAAGGACAACTGTGAAGAAGTGAAAAACACAAGAAGGGGGGGTTGAATTGAAAACTTGAAATCAAATGCGCAATGACACAGTATTTTTATCACGGTTCGTTTGATCTCAAACTACTCCAGTCCACCCTTCAAGGTGATTTCGCCTCTCTCCAACGAGGACTTAATCCACTAATCAAAAACTGATTACAATCACTACTTTGACAACTGTCAAATTCCTCTTGAGTACAACAACAATCCGGTTAATCTCAAGGAAAAACTGTCTTAATCAAGATACAAGATACAAGAATTTTGTGTATGATTGTTTTTCGTTACAAAAACAATTACCATAACTGTGATAATTTACACAAATAATAGCGTTGGAATAAGTGTGTAAGCTTGAAGCATTTTGAATTTTATTGCAGTAGCGTTGGAAAATCGTGAACGATTTGACCTCTTAGCTTGTTTATATAGGAAATGGAATCCTGTCCAACATTAAGCGTGATAATGGACATTTAAGTAGTTTTCATATTGAGAAGATCCTGTCTGAATGAAGCCATTACAAGTGATGTTGTCTTTATTGAATAGTGACGCTTCAGAATCTTACAATCTTGTATGCTGCAATTGCTTCATAACATTGATGACTAAGAGTTATGAGAATATGATTGTATCTGAACCTTCTGTTCAGAATCAGAGTATGCTTCACTTTAGCGCATGTTCTGATCATCATTCTGCAGCGCAAATTCTGATTACCTCAGCGTGAAGGCTTTTATAGCTTAACTTCTAATGCTGCTTTGGTCAGAACTTCTGCATACATAGTAACACAATTTTTAGAGTTCATATTAGTTCTTTGTGTTTGTTATCATCAAAACTCTAATGAAGGGTTGTAGAATCAAACTATGTTCTAACAATCTCCCCCTTTTGGATGATGACAAAAACTAGTATTTTCAATGAAAAATATAGAACAAAAAACATAAGAGAGACTCCCCCTGAGTTGATTACTTCCCTGAAGTTCCTTCTCGTCGGAGCTTTTGATGCATCTCCTTCTGTTCTTATCAAAATGTGTTCCTGTTCAAGCTTTTCAGAAAGTAGAAGTTAAAATATTCAGAATGTTTGAGACTTTGTCCCGGTATACTGTTATTGAAAATATCTTACTTTCTCCCCCTTTTTGTCAGGTATCAAAAAGAAATATAATCAGAGTCAAAAAGATGAATTATATTAAAAACAGAATGCAATGACAAGTTTCAGAAGCAAGGAGGTAAAGATAAAAGATTACAGATAATCAGTTTTAAAGAAAATCTAAGAAGGAGGGGGAAGACGTGTGAACAACGCTTCCAGCAAGCTCTTGATCTGAGCGTTTGACTCTTCCTGCATTCCCATAATGTCTTTGATTTTCTTTTGTAGTGTCTTATTTTTTATCCATAATACCCTTGATCTCTTTGTTCGCATCCTCTTGCTTATCCAGTCTGGCATGGATTAATGCATTCTCTTTCTTCAACTCTTCCAGAGTTTGCATGACTAGAGACGAAGCTGGTGTATCTTTAGGGGTTGCATGTTGTTCAGAACATTTTGCAGCCTCTTCTAGTTGAGCCACTTCTTCTGCTGCAATCATGTTTTCTGGAGCAGTAGTGAGAGAGAGACTATCAGAATCTGGTTCAATAACTTCTGAAGGATGGTGCTCTTTCCAGGGAGCATTATCCAGCAGAAGAATTTCTTTTTTGCACCATTGGCTCAGAACTTGATCTTGGAAGGCTTTCAGCTGAGCACTGAAGTTCTTCTGAGCCCTTTCATAACCCAATTCCTTCAGCTTCAGAGTTTCAGAGTTGAGCCATTTTCTGAATCTTTCCCATAGAGAATCAGAAGCAGCGGGATTAGAAATCTCTAGGCTTGCTTGCTTCAAAGAATTGATCCATTCCTGCATTTCTGTTTCAAAAATCAACAGACTCTTACCAGCATCTGATTTGGTTGCGTTTGGTTTAGGTTTGGGAATGGAAATTTTGTTTGAGGTGGAAACTAGTCTGTCCAGCACTAGTGGATCAAGGACAATTCTGAGGTTGTCAGCTGGATGGTTGATGGGTGAAGGAGTGGGAGAGTCAGGAATTATAATTGGTGTGTTAGGGGTGTTTGGTGATGTAGATTCATATGGTGAAGGTATTTCTAGAATATCATGAATAGTGAGAGGTAATCGAACAGTAAGGGGTTCTGTTATTCCAGGGATTGGGATAGTGGTATCAGAATCTGAAGGAAAGTCTGCAGATTGGTTTGCGGAGGCGTGTGGAGTTACTGGTTCAGGAATTTTAGAAGATGGGTTTTCAGAAGATGGAGAGAGAGTGTGTGTTTGTTTTCTGGTTATGGTGAGTTGTGGTTCAGATGTTCTAGTTGAGGAGGGTATGGTTGTGGATTTTTTGGTTGTTGTTGAGAGTTTGGATTTTCTAGGAGTGGAGAGGAAAAGACTGGATCAAACAGTTCAATGTCAGATAGAACTTTGGCAAGTTCTGGTTGATGATGTTTTGGGTTTGGATTTTGATAGGGGGAGTGAGGTTCATTCAAAAAGTTTCCTAGAGTTATAGATGGATCAAACTCTATGTCAAAATCTTCAAAAGTTTGGGGTGAAGGATTTTCTATTGGTTGAGGAGGAATGGTTTCAGATGTTGTAACAGTAATTGATTCTATAACAGAAACAAAAGATGAATTACCTTTCTTTTTTGCAGCTTTAGGTGCCTTCTGAGAGGATCCTTCTCCTGCTGCTTTCCTCTTTTTTGATTTCTTTAGCACAACCTCTAGAGCTGGCCTGTGCAGATCTTGAATGTTGATTTCTGGAGCAGTCCCATTAGCCTTGCAAGCTTCAAGGTATCTGACTATGATTTCTGGGTTGGCATCTATCTCAGAAAATAGTGGAAAATCCTTTAGAGGGATTCTCCTAGAAGTGATGATCTCATGAGAAGCAATAGTTGTTTCCTTCTTAATGTTCTCAATGATCTTCATTTTCTTCAGATTCTTGGTGTTCAAAGGCTTCCCAGCAGTTGCTTCCAGAGTGCTTATTTCTTGAGCCTCTGTCAGATGTTCTATCAGCCTGTTTTCTGTTAGAATATCTGATATCAATCTTTCTATAGGAATCCAATCCCTCTTAGTTCTTTCTTCTTCTCTTGTCTCTTTCACACTTGTTCTGAGATGGTTGAAGCGCAAGTGTGGAAGGTTTATCTCGGTCTTCTTTGCAATGAAGTAGATCAAAAACTGCTGATCAATATTGATGTAATCAGGAGAGCTTGTAGGCTTCCTGTGATTGATACATCCCAGAATGATTCTGGCCCAGATTTTGTGATGATCCTTTAAGTCTCTGATCTTGCTGGATGGCTGTCCAGAAGTGAAGATTTCCTTGGCAATGGATTTTAGGTCAGAACATCTATCAGCCATATCAATGCATCTGACTCCACCACCATTGTATCCAATGAGTTTCCCAATAAGATCTTATGTAATCACTATTTTCTTTCCCATAACGTATGAAGTAACTTGGTGGTTAGATGATGTAGCATGAATCCAGAACTTTTTGACGAGAATGGGAAACGTTGGACCCAACAGACGGTCAAAATATTTGTTCCATCCCTGAGCAGTTATGTCTTTATAGAGATTAAACCCATTTTCTTGTAAACTCTCAAAATCAATGATCAGTTCAGAGAGAACTTCCAGGTTATCAACAGGAGTGAGAAGCGTCTTAATGGGTTCTTCATATTGTTCTGTTGCTGAAGATTTAGGAGCACTGAGATTCTTGAGGCTTGATGATGATGCCATTGTTCACACGGGTTTGTTGAAGAAGATGAAAAGGGTTTTTGAAAATGAAACTTGAAATAAGAGAGAATACAAAAGATAGTAAAAGTGAATGAATGAAATAGTAAATTGAGTTTAAATAGGTTTTTTGGAAAACATAAGCAGTAAGTAAGAAAATAAGTAATGATTATATGCATTAATGAAACCTGAAATTAGGGGATTTAGAAAGATATTTGAACGGTTACCACTGACAAGTGTCTCAATGCATCCAATCAGAGCCTTGGACCCTTTAGAATTTGAACGCGTGTTCAGCCTCAGAAGGTGGCTTTTGAGAGGATAACAGATGTTTGATGATGTGAACTGCACGCCTCTATCCTTGAAATGAAACGTTCATATCTTCGTGGATAGACTTTGAGGCAACTGTACTTCTAACTTCTGAAGACAAGTTGATCAGATGTTCACAGAAAACAATAAAGTTATGAGGGTTAAGATATGCAAATAAAACATTTTATTCTGGGCATAACTTCATGCTGAGATTTTTCAGAATGAAATTGAATCTATCTTCAGAAATAGGTTTTGTAAATACATCAGCCCATTGATGGTCTGTGTCAATAAATTTTAAGGTAAGAATTCCTTTCTGAATATAGTCCCTAATAAAGTGATGTTTTATTTCTATATGCTTAGCCCTAGAATGAAAAATAGGATTCTTACTGAGACATATAGCTGAAGTGTTATCACAGAAGATAGGAATGTTACTTTCAAATATGTTGAAGTCTTTAAGTTGACTTTTCATCCAGAGCATTTGAGTGCTACATCCAACAGCTGTTATGTATTCAGCTTCTGCTATTGACAATGCTATTGTGGATTGTCTCTTGCTGGTCCATGAGATCAGATTGTCTCCCAGAAATTGGCAGCTTCTAGAAGTGCTTTTATGCTCTACTCTGTCTCCAACAAAATCAGCATCACAGTATCCTACTAAGCTGTATTCATTGGATTTTCTATAAAACAAATCCAGATTAGTAGTACCTTTCAGATACTTGAAAATTCGCTTAACTGTTGTTAAGTGAGATTCTCTAGGATCTGATTGGAATCTAGCACATAAGCAAACACTGAATAAAATATCAGGCCTTGAAGCCGTCATATAAAGGAGAGAGCCAATCATACCTCTGTAGACTTTCTGTTCTACCTTTTTACTTACCTCTTCCTTTTCCAGAATGCACGTGGGGTGCATTGGAGCCTTTGAGGGCTTACATTCTGAGAGATCAAATTTCTTCAGAAGTTATATGACATATTTTCTCTGATGAATGTAAGTTCCTTCTGGAGTTTGGTTTATCTAAATGCCCAAAAAGAATTTGAGTTCCCCCATTAAGCTCATCTCAAACTCTTCCTGCATGAACTTAGCAAACTCTCTTCCCAGAGAAGGTTTAGTGGATCCAAAGATGATGTCATCTACATAAATCTGACACACTAAAATGTAATTCTTAAATGACTTACAAAACAAGGTTGTGTCCACCTTCCCTCTGGTGAATTCCTTTTCTAACAGGAAGTTACTTAGTCTTTATACCAAGCTCTTGGAGCTTGTTTCAGACCATAGAGTGACTTCTTTAGTTTGAAAACATATTCTGGGTGTTTGGAATTCTCAAACCCAAGGTGTTGGTGCACATATACCTCTTCATCTATGTAGCCATTTAGGAATTCACTTTTGACATCCATCTGATATAGAGTGATGCCATTGTTTACAGCAAATGAGATGAAAGGTCTGATAGATTCTAACCTGGCGACTGGAGCAAAGGTTTATGTATAGTCTATCCCCTCTTGCTGACTATAACCTTGTGCCACCAGTCGTTATTTGTTTCTGATGACTTCTCCTTTCTCGTTCAGTTTGTTTTTGAACACCCACTTTGTTCTAATGACTTTTAATCCTTTTGGTTTGGGAACCAGATCCCATACGTCATTTCTGGTGAACTGATTTAATTCCTCCTGTATTTCCAGAATCTAGTCATTGTCCATAAGAGCTTCATCAATTATTGTTGGTTCAATCAGAGAGACCAGTCCCATGAGGGATTCTTCAGAGTTTTTGAATGTTGATCTTGTTCTGATTGGATCATCCTTCTTTCCCAAGATTTTATCTTCTGGGTAAACTATGCTGCTTCTGGAAAACCTTTTCTGGAGTTGATCAACAGAAGGTGCTGGATTGCTTGTAACATTTCTTTCTGACATTGTTGGAGCGTCTTTGTTGAGAACTTCTGATGAGTTGTCTTCAGTACCTATGAATTCAACTTCTATATCTGCAAAGAGTTCATTCTGCTTTGACTTTTGAGGGTCAAGCTTATCATCAAATCTAACACTGATTGACTCTTCAACAATCTGTGTTTCTGTACTGTATACTCTGTACCCTCTTGAGCGTTCAGAGTATCCTAACATAATACACTTTTGTGCTTTAGAGTCAAACTTGTTTAAATAATTTTTAGTATTCAGAATGAAACAAGTGCATCCAAACGGATGGAAATAAGAAATGTTGGGCTTTCTGTTCATCCATAATTCATATGGAGTCTTTTCCAGAATAGGTCTTATAGAGATTCTATTCTGAATGTAACACGTTGTGTTAATTGCTTCTTCCCAGAAGATCTTAGCAATGTTAGTCTCATTGATCATGGTTCTAGCCATTTCTTGCAATGTTCTGTTCTTTCGTTCTACAACTCCATTTTATTGGGGAGTTCTAGGACAAGAGAAGTCATGCAAGATGCCTTTTTTTCATTAAAAAAATGATTCAAAATTTTTATTTTCAAATTCTCCACCATGATCACTTCTGACTTTGACAATTCTAAGATCCTTTTCATTCTGAACTTGGTTACAGAATGCAACGAACACAGAGTGTGACTCGTCCTTGTGTCTTAAGAACTTTACCCATGTCCATCTGTTATAGTCATCTACGATCACTAACCCATACTTCTTGCCACTAACAGACGCAGTTTTTACTGGTCCAAATAAGTCTATGTGTAGAAGTTCTAATGGCTTAGAGGTGGAAACAACATTTTTAGATTTAAAAGCAGCTTTTTCAAATTTGCCTTTCTGACATGCTTCACACAGAGCATCTGAGCTGAACTTCAAGTTAGGAAGTCCTCTGACCAGATTGAGTTTATTAATCTGAGATATTCTTCTCATACTAACATGCCCCAATCTTTTGTGCCAGACCCATTGCTCGTTGTTAACAGAGAGAAGACATTTTACATTCTGACTCTTTAGTTCAGAAAGTTTTATCTTATAAATGTTATTTTTCTTCTTTCAATTAAAAAGGATAGTTCCATCTTTCTGACTAACAGCTTTGTATGAATTTTGCTTAAAGATTATATCATAACCGTTATCACTTAATTGGCTTATGGATAACAGGTTATGCATTAATCCATCAACTAATAGCACATTATTTATAGAGTGAAGATTTCCATTACCTACTGTTCCATAGCCAATGATCTTTCCTCTTTGGTTGCCTCCAAAGCCCACGTAGCCTCCAGGTTTAAGTTCCAGGCTTTGGAACATATGCTTTCTTCCCGTCATGTGTCGAGAGCATCCAGAGTCCAGGTACCATGACTGGTGTTTTAGCCTTGCTGCTAAAGATATCTGCTACATATATAATTTTGTCCTTAGGTACCCATATCTTCTTGGGTCCTGGTTTGTTAGTTTTACCAAAATTCTGGTTGAATTTTGGTTTGACAGAGTAATCATTACTAGTGTATTTTAGGTCGTGTGTTTGCCATATATGAAGTGTGATTTAAGTGGTGTGCGTTTTTACCTAAGTCCATGGCTTTCTTAGGTGTAGATACCTTACCTTGATATCCTATCCCTTTTCTGCCATTTCTGCTAACTCCATAGATCATTGAAGCCATCTTGCTTCTATCTATGTTTTTATCCATAAACTTCAGGAAGCTGTGATCATACTCTTTGATGATCTCATCAGCATTACTGGGAGTCTCTGAGATTATTTCCTTCTGAGAGTTTTGCAAATCGTTTTCTAATCTTGAAACTTTTTCTTTTAACTCAGAATTTTCTAATCTGAGACTCTCAGTCTTTTTAGAGTCAGAGACAAGATCCGTTTTCAGGTTCTTGAATTTGACTCTGATTTGCTGATACCTTTCCAGAATTTCATTTAGACTTTCTGCAAGTTCAGCCTTAGTGAAATTAATAGTGAAGTCAGGGAATACCTCTTCAGTGTCTGATTCTGAGTCTGAACCAGAAGCTTCACTATCTTCTGACACGTTTGCGCTGAGAGCTATGCTTGCTCTTTCATCATCTGACTCTGAGTCAGCATCAGAAGTGTCTGAATCGTCCCATGTTGCCATGAGGCTTTTCTTCTTCTCCTTGAAGAACTTCTTTTTTGGGCTTCTCCTTATGAAGCTTTGGACAGTCACTTTTGTAGTGCCCTTGCTCATTGCACTCATAGCAGATGATTTCCTTGTTATTTGACTTTCTTTGTCCTGAAGAGCCTTCAGATCTTCTATGTCCAGAGGAAGACTCAGACTTTATGTATCTGGAGGAGGATTCATTTTGATTCTCTGATCTTCTAGGATTTCTGAATTTTCTTTGTCTCTGCTTCCACAGTTGATTCACCCTTCTAGAGAGGAGAGACAATTCATCTTCTTCTGATGAGGATCCATCAGAGGTTTCTTCCATAGCCTGCAAAACCTTAGAATCAGATTTTCTGTTAGATTTTAATGCTAGTGGCTTACCTTGCTTTTGAGGCTCATCTTCTTCTAGCTCTATCTCGTTACTTCTGAGGGAGCTGACAAGTTCCTCCAGAGATATCTTGTTGAGATCTTTGGCTAGCTTAAGTGTTGTGACCATTGGCCTTCATTGCTTGAGTAGACTTCTGATGATCTTCTTTACATGATCAACAGTAGAATATCCTTTGTCAAGAATCTTCATCCCACAACAAGGATCTGGAATCTTGAGAACATTGCTTCTATGGATTTACTATCTTCCATTTTGAATGCCTCATACTTCTGAATAAGTGCAAGGGCCTTAGTTTCTTTGACTTGTATGTTGCCTTCTTGCGTCATTCTCAGAGAGTCAAACATATTTTTGGCTGTCTCTCTGTTTGAGATTTTTCTCATATTCTGAGTATGAGATAGCACTGAGGAGTATTGTTCTGGCTTTATGATGGTTTCTAAATTCACGTTTTTGCTGGTCAGACAACATTTTTTTGTCTATCTTCTGACCATGTCCATCCACTGGATGTGTGTATCCATTAGTTACCATGTCCCATAGATCAGCATCATGGGCCAGAAATAAGCTCTCAATTCTGTCTTTCCAGTAGTCAAAATTTTCTTCATCAAAGACTGGAGGTTTGCCACTGATTCTGTCCTTGTCTTCATGATAGTCATTGCTGATGTTTTGGCTTGGTCCCACCATAGTGTTTTTCTAAAGCTTGGATCTTATACTGACACGGTTAAGTGTATGAACTCAGAACCAGGCGCTTTGATGCCAATTGAAGAAGTGAAAAACACAAGAAGGGGGTTGAATTGAATACTTGAAATCAAATGCGCAATGACACAGTATTTTTATCCTGGTTCGTTTGATCTCAAACTACTCCAGTCCACCGTAAAGGTGATTTCGCCTCTCTTCAACGAGGACTTAATCCACTAATCAAAAACTGATTACAATCACTACTTTGACAACTGTCAAATTCCTCTTGAGTACAACCACAATCTGGTTAATCTCAATGAAAAAATGTTTAATCAAGATACAAGAATTCTGTGTATGATTGTTTTTCGTTACAAAAACAGTTACCACAACTGTGATAATTTACACAAATTAGAGCGTTGGAATAAGTGTATAAGCTTGCAGCGTTTTGAATTGTATTGCAGTAGCGTTGGAAAATCGTGAACAATTTGATCTCTTAGCTTGTTTATATAGGCAATGGAATCCTGTCCAACATTAAGCGTGATAATGGACATTTAAGCAGTTTCCATATTGAAAAGATCCTGTCTGAATGAAGCCGTTACAAGTGATGTTGTCTTTTTTGAATAGTAACGCTTCAGAATCTTACAATCTCGTATGCTGCAATTGCTTTAGAACATTGATGACTAAGAGTTATTAGAATCTGATTGTATCTTAACCTTCTATTTAGAATCATTGTATGCTTCACTTCAGCGCATGTTCTAATCATCATTCTTCAGCGCAGATTCTGATTACCTCAGCGTGAAGGCTCCTATAGCTTAACTTCTGATGCTGCTTTGGTCAAAACTTCTGATTACACAGTAACACAATTTTTAGAGTTCATATTTGTTCTTTATGTCTGTTATCATCAAAACTCTAATGAAGGGTTGTAGAATCAAACTATGTTCTAACAAACTGTGGGAAACTGTGAAGACAAGTTCCTCGTGTTGCTTTTATTTTTTCTTTTACTTGCTTTGATATTCATTGTTCGATTTATCAAATAGCATTACGTTATCATTTGAATTGTAAGAATTTTCCTAATCAATTTTGATTTTTAATTCAAGTGTTTATATAGCTTATAATAACTTTTGATTATAATTGGTTTTGTGTATCAACACAATTAAAGGAAAAATTCTGAAAATTCACTTGCACAACAAGTGTTTGATAAATTGACTTAACTAGTTCTTTTAATATTACCATTTGAAATAGCCTTGCTAATTGAAATTGATTAAATGGTGAATAAGTTGCAAAGTGATTCAAGGTTATTAATCCATATTATCGTTCTCATTCCATATCAATTTTGATTTACGGTTTGCATATTCGAGCTTCCCGATAACGTTCGTATAAACGATAATTTGAAAAGGATTCCGCATTGCACTTTGATAAAACTTTTTTGAAACCAAATTTTATTTGGATATTTTTTAAAGGGGTATCTATTCACCTCCTCTAGATACTGTTTCCATTGTCTAACAAGTGGCATCAAGAGCCCGGTTCATTTCGGCTTCGACACTTCTTAGAAAATGGCTTACGAACTTAAAGGGGATTATAAAATAGCCTAAAATTTCACAGGAGAAAATTATAGTTATTGGAAAGCTTATATGCAAATTTATATCAACTCACATGACAAAGGTGTTTCAGAAGCCATTCTAAATGGTCCAACACCAGTGACATATATTATTGATGGAATTACCGTACCAAAGCCAAAAAAACTTATGGGATGAGAAAGAGGAGAAAAAGTGTTCTTGCAATTGGAAAGCTAAGAACATCATTATATTTTCACTTGGTGTGGATGAGTTATATCGCATTTCGCATTGTCAAACTACTAAAGCTATGTAGGATGCTCTACAAGTAACCTATGAGGGAACTAATCAGGTCAAACAAGCTATAATTAATACATTTAATCAAGATTTTAAACTCTTTCGCATGTAGAAAGGGGAAACCATTACTCAAATGCAAAAGAAGTTCTCTCATCTTATTAATCGTTTAAATTTAATAGGCAATCCTATTTCCAATGCTATTTCTACAAATAAGTTGTTGAGATGTCTTACTAGAAATTGGCAACCAAAGGTCACCGCAATCAAGGAACCCAATAACCTTGCTACACTTAATCTCACTGCATTGTTTGGTAAGCTAGAAGAATTCAGACGATGAAGAGAAAGTATTATTTGTAAAAAGATATAATTGATACATTCAAAAGAATGGTGTCAAACACTCAGACAAAATTTTTGTCAAATTTAGAAGACAATCCTCCTCCTTTAAAGATGAAGACAACAAAAAGGATAAGTCAAAGGGTATATGCTATGAATGTGAAGTCAAGCTCTTCAAATGATCTACATATGTTTTGATGACGACAAAATTCTCAATAGGTTGAAGACAAAGATATTTTCAAAGCAAAAGATCTAAGTCAAGCTCATGATTTCAACTTTTACATAGGTATATAAAAATCCAAACTTTTATAATCTTAGTGCTCAAAAATATTTTTAATCATGCATATAAAGATTCTGGTGAAAAAAGGAGAAAAATTAAAGTGATATATTTTTAAAATAATATTTTTAAAATTTTTGATCTAGTGCAATCGATTGCACCTTTTCCTCAATCGATTGTACACTTAGAAAAACGTGAAGAAAATGTTTATGTAGTTAATGCAATTGATTGCATCCATATGACAATCGATTGTCATAGTTAAAAAATTTCAAATTTTTACAATGTTAAAATGATACAATCGATTGTATCATTACTGTAATCGATTCTATGCTCCTAGATTTTGAAAAATCAGTATTTTCCCGCACCTTTTGAGAAACATCTCTTCATGGAAACACTTGTATCTTTTCACTTTCAATTATTCATGATCTCTCCAACCTTTGCCATGATTTTTGAAAAGGTATTACTTCACTATAAATTGTTTCTTATTTTTCAAAATCAAACAACCTCTTTCAAATTAAGAAAAACTCTCTACAAAACTTTAACAAGAATCTTTCTATATTCAGAATTGTGAACATAATTTTCATTGCATATTAAATGTTTTCTTGAGCACAAAAGAGAGTAATTGTTTTCTGATTTTCATATTTTATAGAGAAGATCAATCAAGTGATTGATTCATTATTCACATTCATCCAAACTCTTGTAAAAATAAAATACACTTATTATATATTTGTTATCCATGATTGTTGGAAGCAAATTGTACATTGAAGAGGATTGTTCTTCTTGCACTTAGTGGTTTAGATCTTAAAGGTTTTAAGAGTCTTTGATCTCCATATAGGTTAGATAGTAAGCATCACCATGGGCGTGAATAGGTTGTACAATCATTCTAACTATAGTGAAATCTCTTACTTGTGTAAGGGGACTGGAGTACTCTTGGTCTGTGAGGGGAACCAGTATATATCGTTGTGTCTTTTACTTTATGCACTTTACCATTTCCTAACACCACTATAACCAGAAAAATACTTTATATGTTTAACAAAAACCGGTAAAACTTTTAAAGAACCTAATTCACCTCCCCCCCCCCCCCCCCCTCTTAGGTGTTCTCTGAACTTACAATTGGCATCAGAGAAAGTTAAGGTAACTTGTTCCTTTTCGATCCAAGAAATGGCTTCTGCACAACCTACGTTTAATGATGGTGGAAGTAACAACAAGCCTCCTCTATTCTGTGGTGAATATTTTGACTTCTGAAAAATACGCATGAAGGCACATCTAGAAGCAAAAGGAGAAGAAATATGGGATGTTGTCCAAAATGGTCCATTCACTCCAACATGTCTTGTCAATGGTGTTGGTTCATCAAAACTAAAAACAACATGGGATGAAGATGTAAGGAAAAGGTCCTTTATGACAAGAAAGCTATTAACCTTATTCAAAGTGCACTTAGCATGGATGACTTCTTTCGTGTTTCGACATGCACAACCGCGAAGGAAATATGGGACACTCTTGTAGAAACTCATGAAGGAACGATTGAAGTTAAAAGATCAAGATTGAACACTCTTAGTCAAGAATACGAACGATTCAGAACACAGCCCAGAGAATCTATTCTTAACTTGTAGAAAAGATTCTTTCACTTGACAAATCACTTAAATGCACTTGGTAAGATATTAACTAACGATGAATTAAATCTTAAAGTGCTTAGATCTTTAACTAGGGAATGGTAACCAAAAGTGACGGCAATCTCGGAAAAGAAAAGTCTATCCACAATGTCCTTCGTAACATTATTTGGAAAACTTCAAGAATATGAGACGGAACTTGGTATACTTGAAAAACAATGTGATACGGTGGGAGAACTGACTTGATATGTTTTTGCGTTTTATCGTAAATGTTGCGGTTAGCAAGAGTCGCCACCGACTTTTCTTTTATCCAAAAGGAAAGGTGAAAAAGCACAGGAAAGACCTTTGAGATGTTTTCTTGAGTTCGGGGGGTAGATTATGAAAAGGGAAGGTATTAGCACCCTTTTCATCCATGGTTTTCCAAGGGCTCTTAGTTACTTGCTTAGATCACTTGCTTTTGTTGTTTGAAAGTGTGCTTTGTGTGGTTTTGAAAGTATTTTGTAAAAAGAGGCCATTTGTTTAGGCGATCTTTGTAATGATTCTCGTTCGTAAGAATGTATACAAAGATGTTTGTCTTTTTGAAAATGTTTTCAATATTTGTAAGATGTTTTTGAAATGTGTGTGTTTGTTTTGAAAATGGAAAGGATGTTTGTTTAATAATAGAGCAAGTTACTAGAAGCAATCTACCTACTCAAATGTCTTTCTTATGCATTTTCTATTCCTTTGACATTGTTGTCTTACCATTGATTTGGTAAGCGACTCTATCTTTGGATGTTAACGGGACGGGCGTGGGTCATCGTATAACCATGATTAGCGATGTTTGCAAAGGATCTTAGCATTTGGAGGGACCAAGATCATTTTGTAAGGCAACTTTTTGAATAGCGTCATCGAGGGACTATGATCTTTATATTTGTTTGTTTTACCAAGATACTTCGCATGCGTAATATGGCCATTTTTGTTTTAGGAAACCAAGTGGAGAAACCCTACGGATGCTTGTGTGCAAGTGTGTTATTTTCATGCTTTTTGTCTTGTTCTTGAAAGTCATCTATTTGTTGATTTCATCTTGCCATACATCTTATTTACTAGCAATATATGAAAAGCAAGTAAAAAGCGAAAAGTAAAATCTAAGCTATTACATCACTTTAGGGGGATGGGGGTACAATTTAACAATGGGGTGAAGTAGGAACTAAAATATTACAACCACATCGAATGATAATGAAAAGAATGTGAAAACAGTGTAGAATAAAGGAAAATGCATTTTTAAACTGCTATATATCGACCCATGCTGCTATGCATCGACACATAGCTTCTTCTTACACCTGTAAAGTGAAATCTGTTCAGTATGAGTCGACCCATAATGGGATGTATCGACTCATACGCCTTTTGCATCGACGCGAAACGCATATGTATCGACTCATAGGCCTTTCCAGCTTCTGTTTAGTGACCTGAACTCAGTATGGGTCGATGTATGAGGGTTATGTGTCGACTCATACCCTGTATTTTCACTAAGATGGGTCGACACGTGTGGATATGTGTTGATACATACTGCCTTTTTCTGCCTTAAACACCATTCTTGGCATACGTCAGTTAGTTTTTAACATGTAAATGAATAACATGAACAACAAATAAATGATTAACTTCAAAGATAGTGATTGCTACATTCTATAAACAGAAAAGTTGATGTATGGAAAAGGCAAGGTAAAGATGACTTACCTTAAAACTGCACTTTAGGTTTTGAATCCAAATACCCTTCAAGATGTTGTATGAACCTTAAGGAAGCTCCAACAGGCTGCTAGACTTTCCTTTTTGTTGAAGGTTACTAAACAACCTCTGTGTGGTATGAAATGTTTGGCTGGTTTTTAGATGGAATATGAAAAGCGTGAGAGGTTTAAAGGTTTAGACTTTAAAACTCAAGAGTGGAGGTTTTATGGACTGTTATGGCTTTTTGTGAATATGAGATTTTAAGGGTTTATCAATAAAACTTCTGGATGTTCTCTCTATTTTTTCTAACCTCCTTTTCTAACCTTTTTTCTCTTGCAACTGGCCTCTCTATTTATAGAGAAGGTTTGAGACTTCAAAACAACTCCGATTTTTTAATCACATGTTATGGCTAGGTTATATTGTACATGAAGAAAGCTTGAAGATTATAGTTCCAATGCTTTGTACTTTGTTTCATAGAGATGTTGGACACTTTAAGCATGCCCTTCTGATTTTGCATGTTGAGTGTGATTAGAACAACAAGTTAAAGGATCAAGAAATTAACTTTATGAATAAAGTGAACTTTGCAAGAATGGCAATGGTGCCTTTGTGCCAAAAAATGGAAAGATCACTTGGACAATGCTTAAACAAAATGGACCATAGCTCAAAAGTTTGTGTAAGCATTAAATTATGGTAAGATTTGCAAGTCACAAGGCCTGCAAAGTAAGATTATGCAGCACATCATGCCAATTGGATTATGTGTTCTTCAACAAAGATGGCTTGCAATTCAAGAATGAATGCCCAACTTCAAGCCCTTGAATATCCTAGCTCAAATATGATAAATTCATGTTCTTGGATGTTTTGGAAAGCTTGAAACACCCTCTAAAACTTTCATGTTGACCACTTTTGTTAAATCAAACTGGAACTTGATGAAACTTGGCCAAAAAGTTGGGATAAAAACCTGACCAAAACTGCTGAAGATTTCTCTAAGTGTTTAATGAAAATGCCATGACTTCATGAACTTATAACTTAAGATCCAAGCATATTTAGGAGAAGTTATGTAAATAAATGTTGTAGATATCATGCAGATCTACAACTTTCATGTTGAAAGTTTCCCTTGAACTGTCTTGCATCTTAGTGAAAGAATGGCATGAAGTGATGAAATTATCATGTATAAAGACACTTAGAAAATTTCTAAGTCTTGGAAATCTTGACTTTTCAAGTTGACTTTTGACTTTCTTGACTTCTTGATGATCAAGGTTGATATTCTTGAATGTCTTGACGAAATTTGATCTTTGGAATGTAATGTTGACCAAAAAGTCAAAGTTTGACTTTCTAGTATGCAATTGACCATTTTGCCCTTTTGCCAATTCCAAGTCTAAATTGATGTATCAATGCTACAAACTTGATGTCATAAAAGATCTTGTGAGAAAATCCTTGAGAAATGAGAGGGCAAATTTTGGGGTACAACAAACATGAAAGACAAGAAAAGAAGTTCAAAGGCATCGCTTTGAAAGTAAATTCAAAAGAAATACAAGATAAGAACTCACCGGAGGAAGATGAGAACTTCATGCTTCTTGTGAAAAGGTTAGGAAAATTCTTTGGTCCTAAAAACAACTTTGGTAATACTAACTTTGTTAAAAGGAAGAGATTTTCAAAAAGGAAAGATAAAGAAGCATCCACATCAACACAAGATGTGACATGTTATGAATGTGGGAATCAAGGCCATATAAAGCCAGATCGTCCGATGCTCTCCAAGAAAAATGGATTCAAAGGCAAGAAGGACTTCAAAAATAAGAGCAAAGCTTATGTTTCTTAGGAAGACAATGAGATAAGTTCATCATCCAATTCAGATAGTGACGAAAGTGAAAATCTAGCATTGATGGCTTCACATCATTCAGATGATGAAAATGATGAGGTTAGTAATGAGCTTTCTCTTTATGATAATGATGTACAAGGTGCAGTAGATGAACTTTTAAATGAATGCAAATTTCTGTATAAAACAATTTCATCGCTTAACGAAAAAGTTGAGAAAATGGAAAATGATTTCAAGGATGAAAAACAAAAAACTATTGATGAACTAAAACATAATTTTGTATGCAATAATTTTGAATCTCTCTATTTCCAAATTGTCCAATTAAAAAGAGTTCTTGAAAGATATGAAAAAAGACAAATTGGATTGGAAGGTGTTCTTAGTCAACAAGGATATCCAAAAGATAAAAGTGGACTTGGTTATTCAAAGCTTTCTAAACCAAGTCATAACAAAACTATCTTTATCAAGGCTAGTAACCAACCAATTCAAGAGAAAGAAAACAAGTCTAAAGTGGTTCATCATTATCCTAAAAAGAAAAGATTTGTTAAGAATAAACCTTATCCTCCTAGATATAGAAGTAACTTTGAATCTACTTGTTTTTATTATGGTATTAAAGGCCACACACCTAATGCTTGCTATGTTAGAAACTGAAGTATGGGTACCTAACAAATTGGGTACCTAACAAAACTTAATTTGTTTTGTATGTATGCTTGAAAAACCACTTCAAATCTATGGTATCTCGATAGTGGTTGTTCAAAGCATATGACAGGAGACATAAACCAATTTTCAGATCTAGTGCTAAAGGCCAAGGGTTTTGTCACTTATGGAGACAACAATAAGGGAAGAATTCTTGGCAAAGGCAAAGTTGGTGCTCCACCTTTCACATCCATTGAAGATGTTCTTTATGTTGAAGGACTAAAGCATAATCTTCTTAGTATTATCCAACTTTGTGACAAAGGCTTCAAGATCAAGTTCACCAAAGATGAATGCTTGATAGAATATGAAGTCACACATGAGGTTAAACTTAAAGGTTCTAGAATTAATAACATTTTTATGCTTTCCCTTAACAATACATCTTTGAAGGTAAAATATCTCATGACGATCAACAATGATTCATGGCTTTGTAACAAGAGAATTGCTCATATTCATATGGAGCATTTAAATAAATTAATCAAGCATGATCTTGTCATTGGCTTGCTTAAGATAAAGTTTGTCAAAGACAGACTCTATGATGCTTGTCAAAAGGGGAAGCAAACCAAATCAACTTTCAAATATAAAAATGTAGTGTCCACTAAAAGGCCATTACAACTATTTCATATGGACTTATTTGGTCCATCAAGAACAAAAAGCTTCGGAGGTAATTTTTATGCTTTAGTTATTGTTGACGATTTCTCTAGATACACTTGGATTTTCTTCTTAGTGCAGAAAAATTATGCATTTAAAGCGTTCAAGAAATTTGCCAAACAAATTCAAAATGAGAAGTCATTATTCATTGTCTCCATAAGAAGCGATCATGGAGGAGAGTTTCAAAATGCCTACTTTGATGTTTTTTACAGTGAACAAGGTATCTCTCATAACTTTTTAGCACCAAGAACTCCTCAACAAAATGGAGTGGTGGAGAGAAAGAATAGGTCTCTTATGGAACTTGCAAGAATGATGCTTAGTGACTCACATCTTCCAAAATACTTTTAGGCGGATGCAGTAAGCACGACATGCTTTATAAGTAATAGAGTTAATATTAGACCTATCTTGAAAAAGACAGCGTATGAACTTTTCAAAGGAAGAAAACCAAACATTGCTTACTTTCACATTTTTGGATGCAAATGCTTTGTCTTAAACAATGACAAAAACAACCTCGGTAAGTTTGATGAAAAGTTATATGAAGGTATATTTCTCGGTTACTCTCTTTCAAGTAAAGCTTATAGAGTATATAATAAAAGAACTTTAAAAATTGAGGAATCAATGCATGTATCGTTTGATGAATCTAACCCCTCTAAGGAGGATATTATTGTTTGTAATGATGATGATGATGATATAATAGAGTTTCCTCAAGAATACTCATCTAAACATACAAATGAGGATCAACCATAACAAAAACAAGATACTTCTCAATAACTCTCAAACATCAATCATCTACCCAAGGAATGGAGAACTCATAGAGATCACCCAATTGATAAAGTCATTGGTGACATTAGTCCAGGAGTTGCAACTAGACTAAATCTCAAAGATGCATGCTTAAATATGGCATTTGTCTCACAAATTGAACATTCTAAAGTGGATGAGGCCTTAGGAGACGATCAATGGATTATTGCTATGCAAGAAGAATTAAACCAATTTGAAAGAAATCAAGTTTGGGAACTTGTTCCTAGGCCAATCAATAAACACGTCATTGGTACCAGATGGGTGTTTAAGAACAAACTTGATGAAAATGGTATAATTGTTCGAAACAAAGCAAGATTGGTGGCCCAAGGTTATAATCAAGAAGAAGGAATCGACTTTGAAGAAACGTTTTCTCCATTTGCATGGTTAGAAGCTATTCGTCTTTTACTTGCTTATGCTTGTTCATTAAATTTTCAGCTTTATCAAATGGATGTCAAAAGCGCATTCTTGAATGGCTACATCAATGAAAAAGTCTATGTCAAACATCCCCAGGGATTTGAAGACTTCAAAAATCCTTCACATGTCTTTAAGTTAAGAAAGGCTCTTTATGGCTTGAAGCAAGCACCAAGAGCATGGTATGATAGACTTAGCATTTTTTTGTGAAAAAGGTATTGAAAAGGGTAAAGTTGATAAAACTTTGTTCATTAAGAAACTCAAAGGTAACACTTTATTGGTTCAAGTCTATGTTGATGATATCATTTTTGGTTCAACTAACAAAGAAGTCTGTAAAGAATTTTCATTGATGATGCAAGGAGAATTCGAGATGTCCATGATGGGTAAGATGAATTATTTTCTTGGACTTCAAATTAAGCAACTAAAAGATGGAATCTTCATCAACCAATCCAAGTATTGCAAAGAATTATTGAAAAGGTTAGATATGGATAGTTGCAAAGTGTGAATACTCCAATGGGCTCCGATACATATGTTTATCAAGATGAATCTGGTATTCCAATTGATATTACAAAGTATAGAGAAATGATTGGCTCTTTATTATATTTGACGGCAAGCCGTCCTGACATAATGTTTAGTGTTTGTCTTTGTGCTCACTTTCAAGCAAACCCAAAGGAATCTCATCTAATGGTCGTTAAGCGAATCATGAAGTATCTCAAAGGGACAACCAATGTCGGCTTATGGTATCCAAAAGGTAGTGTTTGAAATTTAATTGGTTATTCTGACGCGGATTATGCAGGCTATAAAACTGATAGGAAAAGCACCAATGGTACTTGTCACATTCTTGGAAATGATTAGTATCATGAGCTTGTAAAAAACAAGCATGTGTTGCTCTTAGCACAGTCAAAGTGGAATACATAGCACTCGGTAGTTTTTGTGCATAAACTCTTTTGCTTAAGCAACAAATCCGTGACTATGGACTTGAACTCGGATGCATTCTTCTTCGATGCGATAACACAAGTGCGATAAACATTACAAAAAATACTGTCATGCACTCAAGAACCAAACACATTGACATACGACATTATTTTTTACGTGATCATGTGCTTCAAGGCAATGTCGAAGTAACATTCGTAGATACTCATAATCAACTTGTGAATATATTTACAAAACCTTTGGCAAGAGAACCATTTTTCAAAATTCGAAGAGAACTCGGAATTTTAGATGAGAACGATGTTTAAATCATTTAATATAAAGCTTCATCATTCAAGGTACATGTTATCTTTCATTAAAAAGTACATTTATAATGAAATCATAATAAAATATGCAATTTTTTACTATAACAATCGATTGCATTAATTGGACAATCGATTGCTTCAACTTCATTTTTGGTATTTTTTGCCTCTGTGTTGCATACAATCGGTTACTCTGAAATGACAATCGATTGTACCTCAAAAAATTTCCACTTCTGAATTACACTCAACCGATTGCACTAATCACTCAATCGATTGTCACCTTCGTTAAATCATTTTTTCGGTTCAGTTTTTTCATTTATTTTCTTTCAGTTTTGTTTTTACTCATCTTTTTAGCAATTGGTTCTATTTTACTCCTAGTCTTTGACAGCAAAAGATTCCTTCCTATTCCTCTGCCCATGTGCTATCTATGACACTTTAATTGCTTTGTAACACTCTTATTCACACACACTCAAAGAATATATCCTTTGCATGTTTTGACCAACTTTATTGTCTTGAATGACTAGTCCTTGCTATTGTAACTACTCTCTTTATTTTTTTCTTAACCCAGCAATAACTCTTCTACACAAAACACTTCTCTACACAAAATACAACTACATAAACCCTCTCATCATCTCTCTTTCATAGCAGCACCATTTTTTCTCTCAAACCCTCGTATCTCAACCTTCTTCAAACCCTAACCTTTCAACCATGTCCACCACAAGATCAAAGGGCAAGGCAAAAGCTTCCTCTTCCTCTCAAAGAGTTTCTAAAAGAGAAGGTTCCTCTAGACTCACTCCATCCAAAACTCAAAGGGAGAGATACTTCATTCTTTTTCAGAAAAAGAGACTTATTCCACCAAGGTTTGGTAATCTTGATAATTTCTATTCTGAATGTTTTTCTTTTCCATAATTGTTTAGATTTCAAAGGGTGGATAAATTAATTGGTTTTGAAGGAGTTATTTACCCTACCTTGGTTAGGATCTTTTACAGCAACTTAGTTTTTGATAAAGGCTCTATGATATCTAATGTCAAAAGTGTTCCCATAAACCTTAATATGAAGGATTTTGGTGAAGCTTTAGGAATTCCATATGAAGGTGGTCAAATTCGAATGAATGTTAATGCAAATTTGCCTGGCTATAACAAAAGAGAATTCCACTATGGGATTACGAGGATTCCGGAACACGAGTTTCTTCAAAAAAGGAAGAGAATTATTGGTGATGTTCCTGACAGAAATTCATGGTCGGCTGGAATTCTTACTATTGATGATAGACTTCTTCACTATTTTCTTGTTTATGTTATTATACCCAAATTCTCAAATTTTTCTCAAATTTCTGATTGTGAGATGTAGATTTTGTATGCTATCAAAAACAGAATTCCAATCAATTGGGCTTATGTGATTTTTTATCATGTGGTAATTCATGATGAGGGTGCTTCTGCACTTCCCTACGGAACTTGGCTAACTCTTGTTTTTGAAAAATTTAATGTGCCTTTGTCTGGAGAAACAATGTTGGATCCTGACTCTCAAAGATATGAAATCACTCCGAAAAAGGTTTGCAATGCAAAAACTGGTGTCAAATATGATCCTATCAAAAGGACTATTACCTGCATCAAACCTACTCCAGAACAAGTTCCTCAACCTCAAGAAGGTTCCTACAATCAAGTTTTTGACTACCTTCAGTATATGAATCACAACATGGACAACCAATTTGCTCACATTTATTCTCATACCAATGTCGCTCCTTATGAAGTCCAACCTTACCATTACCCTATTATCCAACCTCAAGATGAAGGTTAAGTTGGAAATGATTTCACCAATGATGAAGGTCAAGCTGATAATGTTTTTGCAGATGACATGAACGATGACTAGGCATTTCACAAATTCAGTTTGTTTTTACTATGTCTTTCTAGTCTTTAAGTTTCTAGTTTCATGTTTCTAGTCTTTATGTTTCTCGTTTCATGTTTCTAAGCTTTATGTTTCTAAGTTTAATATTTCTACTTATTATGTTTCAAGATATTATGTGCCTCCTTTTATTTTCTTTCCCATCTTTTATTCTTTTTGATAATGTCAAAAGGGGGAGAAATGCT
Organism: Vicia faba; assembly: GCA_948472305.1. Lineage (NCBI taxonomy): Eukaryota > Viridiplantae > Streptophyta > Magnoliopsida > Fabales > Fabaceae > Vicia > Vicia faba. The sequence goes on along the minus strand of OX451740.1, from coordinate 748,406,437 downwards.
TCTATGCTTGTGTATATTTCCTTGTTTTCAAATTTTAAGGTACAAACAAATACTCCTTCAAGAAATCAAGTTTCAAATAATCAAGTCATGAACTTCTCACATTAAAAGAGAGTTATGCAACTTAGGGGGAGAAGTCTTTCAGAAATTACAAAGCATCCAATGAAGAATGTTTTGTCATCATCAAAAAGCGGGAGAATGTGAAGTCAAGCTCTTCAAATGATCTACATATGTTTTGATGACGACAAAATTCTCAATATCTTAAAGACAAAGATATTTCAAAGCAAAAGATCTAAGTCAAGCTCATGATTTCCACTTTTACATAGGTATATGAAAATCAAAACTTTTATAATCTTAGTGCTCCAAAATATTTTTAATCATGCATATAAAGATTCTGGTGAAAAAATGAAAAAAAATTAAAGTGCTATATTTTTTAAATAATATTTTTTAAATTTTTGATGTAGTGCAATCGATTGCACCTTGTCCTCAATCGATTGTACACTTAGAAAAACATGAAGAAAATTTTTCTGTAGTTAATGCAATCGATTGTATCCATATGACAATCTATTGTCATAGTTAAAAATTTTAAATTTTTACAATGTTAAAATGATACAATCGATTGTGTCATTACTGCAATCGACTGTATGCTCCCAGATTTTGAAAAATCAGTATTTTCCTGCACCTTTTGAGAAACATCTCTTCATGGCAACACATGTATCTTTTCACTTTCAATTATTCAGAACCTCTCCAACCTTTTCCATGTGTTGTACCCAAAACTTTTCCCTCTCTTTTCTCAAAATATTTTCTCATAAGGATATATTAAAGTTCAAGTTTGCACAAGTACAATTGGATTTTTAATGCCCCACGTAGTTTCCATGGATCATATTGGGATCTCAAGCATCAAATAGAAGAAGAGAAATTTTGCTTTGATTCATAAGCTTTGATTGGGTATTTGATCCCCTTCGAGCAAGCTTTGGTCCACAAGCTTCATTTGGGCATATGGCCTCCTACATGCTTGCTTCGATTCAGAAGGTAGTGGCCTCCTGCATGTTTGCTTCAATTCACAAAGCAGTAGCCTCCTGCATGATTTCTTCGATTCACAAAGAAGTATCCTCTTACATGCTTGCTTTGATTCACAAAGCGGTAGCCTCCTGCATGCTTGCTTTGATTCACAAAGCAATGGCCTCCTGCATGCTTGCTTCAATTCACAAAGCAATGGCTATCTTCATTCAAACTTCGCTGGTACAATGGCTATCTTCATACAAGCTTCGATTGGGCAATATTTTCCTTTGAAGCAACCTGTTTTGATTCGCAAGGCAAGGGCTCCCATCATGATAACATGCATAAGGAAAGGGTTTCCCTCATGCTAGCATGCACAAGGCAATGACTTCCTTCATGCTAGCACCCACAAGGAAATGGCTCTCCTCACGCTTCGATTCCACTTGTAAACCCTTCAATACACATAGTTTCTACACTATGAATTACAATTGGTGGATTCAAAGAACATACAAAAGGCCTATTCGAAGAACAGGCATATGGTTCAATCGAAGGACGTACATTTGGCCCCTTCGAAGGACACACATATGGTCTATTCGAAGGACGTACATTTGGCCCCTTCGAAGGACACACAATTGGTCCATTCGAAGGACATATATTTTCCCCTTCGAAGGACACACAATTGGTCCATTCGAAGGATACACAATTGGTGTCTTATCTTCTGATGAGTCTAGTCAAATATAGTCTTATGTGAAACAGTCCTGCACCAAGCTGCCACAACACTCCAAAACTGCTGCAAAGCAGTCTTGCTATACTGCTCCCATATTAGCACTAAAATGGCATACAAGAGCTGCACCTCGAAGGCTACGAAGATAGCATACCCAATTTGTTCAAATTTGTTTAGTTTTCCCCTTCAAATCTCAGCCAAACTCTTCTATAAATAAGATGTCCCACAACACATCTAAGAGGGGCTTTTAGTAGCTGGAGAGACTTTTGTTGTGTGAAAAAAATTATCAAATACTATCAAACTCTTAAACTCTCACAAAAATCTCAAACCCATTCATACATTATTCAACCCAGAACCAAAAAGAAACACAACACATTTGTTCTCACTTTCGAATTCAAGTTTCCCTGTCCTTCGAACAACTTCTTTCCTTCCTTTGAATCCAAGAGTACTCAAGGCAGCAACTCAATGTTCAAAACACCAACTTCAGATTCAAGGTAAGTCTTCTTGACTTTAAACCTTTCATTTCAAGAACAACATGTAAATAACCATTGCTTTCAAAACTAAACTTTCATTTCAAACATCATTGATACCCTTGTGTTTGTTTTCGTTTCTACCTTCTTTGTTTATTTTCATTTCTAACCTTTTGGTTTGTATTCTTAGTTTGTCAAAAACATATTAAGAGCTAACCTGAACATAAAACAATATTAGCATGGCTTCGATCCATGCTGCTATTTAATCTCAAATGAAAGAAAACAAGAAAGAGGCTTGTGTGAATCGAAGGATGCAGGCTTTGATACACACTGGTTTGCAGGCCTAAACGAAGTACAAAAAGGGTGTGAATCGAAGGGTGCATACTCATACTGACTTACAATCCCAAACAAAAGAAAAAGTTTGTGATCGAAGGGTGCATACTCATACTGCTTCACAGTCTCAAACGAAGGGCAAGAAGGGTTGAATCGAAGGGTGCACACAGCCTGAATCGAAAGACTTACTTTTCTCAATTTTGTGTTGTTTTTTTTGTTTCTTTTATATTTTCTTGTTATTCAATATGGTTGTAATAATTAGGACTTTTATTTCTTTCCAACCCCTATTTGTAAACTTGTATACCCCATCCCCCAAAACATGTAATAGCGTAGGACATTTATTTTCTGCATTTTTATTGCTTTAATAAATGTTAGTAACTAGGGTGTGTATGGCAAGATTAAAACCAATACTTAGACCACCCTAATCAAAGACAAAAATGCATGCAATCAAACACACAATTCACACATGTGCACCTCTAGGGTAACATCACTTGTTGCCTCGGAAAATGGTCATGTCCCTCAAGTATGGACGTTTTAGCAAAGACCTTCGATAAAAAGATCATAGTCCCTCGATGCCCCTCTATGTTGCCTTTGATAAACAACCTAGACCCTAACGAAAATTGCTAAAACGTCTCGTAAGTTTCCTTCTATGACTATAAGATGACCCACACTCGTCCCTTCACATCCAACGATGGGACTTCTTACCAAATAAATGGTAAGATAGCAACATCTAAAGGAGGAGGAAAAGAACATTAGACCTTTTGAGTAGGTAGGACGTTCGTAGTTGCTTGTTGTTGAACTATTTTCAAAACAAACACTTTGTACGCATTTTTATAGAGACGAGAATCATTACAAAGTTCGCCGCAACAAAGGCATTTTGCAAAATATTTTCAAACTTACACCCATCACAAAAAAAAAGTATTTTCAAACAAATCAAGTGATCTAGCAAGCAACAAAGAGTCCGTAGATAACTACGGATGAAAAGGGTCTTAATACCTTCCCTTTTCATAACCTATCCTCGAACTCAAGAAAAAATCTCTAAAGGTCTTTCCTGTTCTTTTCACCCTTTTCCTATTTGGATAAAAGAAAAGTCGATGGCGACTCTTGCTATCCATAATAATTGCGATCAAATGCAAAATAACCAAGTTAGTTCTCCCACTGTATTACAGAACTGGAAACTCTACTAGAGAATATACTTAAAAGTGGGGTTACCTTAGAGCTAGATCACAGTTACTTGATTTCATTGTTTGACTTGCTTGATTTACATTTTGGGTCCTTGTTTGGGTTTGTATTGATCCTCCACCCGGATCTAGGGCACCTTTTAGGTAATTAGAATAGATTGTGGAAACTGTACGGCATAGATCGATATGGTTGAAGCAATGGCTACGTTAGTGTGACACATTTGTTGGTACCGGTATCCCTTGTGTTGAATCGAGGAGAATACGGGGTTGCTGAGTGGTGTCATGAAGCACTAATTGACCTTAGAACCTGAATCGAACAAATTCGCCATTAGGAAGTAGTGTGATAGCTGACTTTGGTGTAAATATGAAGATTGGTTGATACTCGATGCTACACTCATTGAGATTGGACTTTTGGGATATTTCGGGTGCAAGAAAAGATTGATTGTTTTGAGACCATGCCCAATGAAGAAAGATTAATGATATTGAGATCCCCTAGAACCTGATTACTTTCTAGGATAGGTTAATCCAACTAAAATTCAACAGAGTACTTACCTACAAACCCCATGCAAGCCTAAACGTAAGGGCTGGTTTGCTTTGTATGTATATGATTATTTGTACATAACGACTTATTCGCTTTGCATACTTGTGCATAACATCATGACATCATACCATAGCATTTTTAATAACCATTTCAAGGATCTCAAGGGACTATGATGCAGGGTCATGATAAACCAGACGTCCATCAAGGGGAAAGAGGATTCATTTTCCTCTAACCAAACACCGTCAAAGGCCAAAGCACGGTAACAAGAGTCAAGGGCTATAACCCACTTGACATGGTGAGCTTGATTCTCGTGGAAGGACATTTGACGATACGAAGTTCTCCAAGGTTGTAATCAAAGTTCAACTTCTAACATCTTCTTGTGTTTACCCCGTGAAATCCTTGAAAACATTGCATCCACATGTCATGCATGTCATCATAACATGTTTTCCCCACACAGTTTTCTCATCTGCTTACTGTTTATTTCCGTAGAGATAGCTCTAGAGCAAACAATCAAGGACATTCAGACTCAAAATGCTCAACTTCAAGAAATGTTCTTGAACCTATCTAAGGGGCAAGAAGAAGTGAGAGCACTCCTCACTAGGGGCATGACCATGAAGAATCCTGAGGACAAAAAGGATGACTAGTTGGAACAGATACAAACTGAGATAGCCACAATGAAGATCTAGATAATGGGACAGATGGTGGGCCAAATGGCTCTTATCCAAAACTTAGCTCGGGGACAAGAAGAGCTGAGAGCCCTCGTCAACAAGCTTCATCAAGTCGGATGCAACCATATGGGGAAAACAGCTAGAATTGGGGATCGAGTCATTAATCAGCCTCCAATGAGACAAGAATTTGGCTTGGTGAAGAGTAGACCTTTCCAAATTGCTGCTACGTCATGAGCCCAACAATGACCTCGCCAACGTCAACGGGGAAATCAGCAAAGGTAAGACAATCCCAAAAGACAGTTTATCAAAATCAACATGCCATTGTCTCAAGCTTTGCAAACCATGTTGGGGATGAATATGATTACGTTGATAGGACCTCATCCAAACCCCAAAATTTCTTCTCCTAACTACAATCCTGATGCAATGTGTGCATATCATTCCAGCAGTCCTGGGCATGATACTAACGATTGTTGGGCACTGAAATACAAGATTCAAAACATGATTGACGCCAAGGAGATTGAATTTGGTCCTCCTGAGACCCCTAACATGATCACTACTCCCATGCCAAATCATTGAGAACGTCCACTTCATTTTGAATTTTCAATTGTAATTTCTTTTGTTTATTCAAACACTTATCTTTATGTCAGACTTTGGTTACTTTCATTAATGCATTGTGTGATACGGTGGCCAGAACCGGGACGCGTTTCCCTTTTTTTTTTAGGAATTGCTTGTTTGCATTTTGCGTTTGTGTTTGCAAAATGTCGTGGTAAGCAAGAGTCTCCACCGACTTTTATTTTATCCAACAAGGAAAGGAAAAAAGCACAGAAAAATTCCTTTTTCGAGATATTTATGAGTACGGGGGGTAGATTATAGAAATGGAAGGTATTAGCACCCTTTCTATCCGTAGTTATCTACGGGCTCTTAGGTACTTACTCATCATTTTTCAAAATTGTTTTCCTTGTGTTTGTATGCTTAGAAATTTTTTTGTTTTGACTTCGATTTAACTCTTGCTTTTATCTTCAAGAGTGTAATGAAGTGTTTTTGAAAAATTTGTTCATAAAGGAGTGTAAGTGTGGAAAATTTTTGTTTTGATTGAGAAAGTACTTAAGAACTAATCTACCTACTCGAAAAAAGAATCGTTTTATGCTTGTTTCCTTTAGACAATGTTATCCCACTATTAGTGAGTAGGTAGCACCGTCGTTGAAGTTTTAAGGGTCAATTCGAAAAGGGACGTACGGTCACTAAATCAATGTTAGGACGTCTTAGAAATAAAATTAGAAATAAAAACCTATTTGTTCTAATTAATTTTAATTATGTACAAAAAGAAATTAAAGTTATGTAAATTAACAAACATAATTAAATTAATTAATTTTTTTTAATAAAAATAAAATCTAGACCTAATTTATGAAAAGTAATATTTTTGTGATTTTTTGATAAAAAATAAAATAATTTAATTGGTTAGTAAAATAAATAAATAAATAAAATAAAATAAATATAAAAGAAGAAAAGAAATTGGGCCTGCAATATGGGGGGTGTGAGAAGCATTTCTGGGCCCAAGAAGAATGTCCATGTTTGACTTTTTTTGGATCCAGCGCATTACCTTGACTAGGCTCCATGGTGCTCTCCCCTTGATGGCCCTTGGATTTGGCCATCTGGCTACTTGGCAGACCGGATCTTGAGGGAGTATGATAGGCCTTCGATTTATGCACGCATGTGATTACCTGCAAGAAAAATACATGAAGAAAGTGGGGGACCTAGGATTCGAACCCAGGTCCTGAGGCAATTTCCAATGCTTGGCAACCAGCTGAGCCATTTGTTCTGTTTGTACATAAGATAAATAATAATAATAATATGCAAAACAAATGAAATAATAAAAATATTAGCGAGAAATTTAAATGGACGAGTGATGGCTTGCCACGTCTTCGTCTCCTTCCTCTCTCCGTTAGTAAAAGTGAAATACTTTTACCTACGGACGTTTGTCCGTCACTACAGGCCTAGTTCATCTCAAAATTCTCTATGGGCACGATAAATGAAAACTAGGGCCACCAATCGATTCGTCTGGACCTCCTGAGTACAGTGGTGGCCCTTTCATGGTCTAATTTATCTTGTAAAAGAAAATCCCAAATTGAAGCAAGCAACCCTAGCAATGGTGAAATCTTGTACAAGACATATAAATGAAATTAAACGATGCAGAAAGCTTGCAAATGTTCTATGGATCAAGAATCTGTAACTATTTCATGCTATAAGTACAGGAATTATGCAATTCGAATTCAAGAATATTGCAATACCGTGACTGAGTTACAGTGCGTTATAAGGCTTGGAAACGCTTGCTTTGGATTGCTTTGGCTTGCTGATGACCTCGGGAAACGATTGGAATGGTTCAAAGGTCCTGAATTGGCCTCTGTTGTACCACAAAATTTGCCCTCCCATAATCTCCAAAGTTTTGCCAAGCATCACCTCAAATGGTTCAAAGTTTACTCAAGGGCTACACAGCCAAGCACCCTCCTAAGCCAGTCAAATTAGGGTTTTGGTTCTTGCAAGGAAGTTGAGGTTTTCAAGGGCTCAATCAAGTCCCACATGCCTATAAACATTGTCAAGCATCTACATGTCAAGTTTCAAGGCTCACAAGGTCAAGTTGCACAGTCAAAAAGCCTAATTGCTTCACAATCAACTGTAGGGGCAAAATGGTCATTTGGCAGTCAAAAGTCAAAAATTTTGGTCAACATCTTATTTTGAAGCCACAATCATCATTTGGTCAAATCTTGACCATGATTTCACAAGAATGGCTGAAAAATCATCAAGATGTCAAAAGTTTCTATTTTGGGACAGTTGAAAAGTCAACTGTAACTTGACCAAAGCATAACTTTTTCATGGTTCATCAGAAAAATCCCATCATATTCTCATTTTGAAGGGGATGACATTTCCTACAACTCATCTTCACATTCCAAATCCAAGAAATGCTCTCACAAAAAGTTATCAATTTTAACATTATAGGTCATTTTCAAAAGTCAATAAAAAGGCACTTTAAGTCAAATACCATAACTTAAGATTGGTAAATTCAAATGACATGGGACCAAAGGAATTGGTTATAGGACTTCAAGACCTTTCCAAAATGTCCAAGAACATGTTCATATGATCAAAATTGAGCAAGATATGCATTGGAGAAGTTGGGAAATATTTGTGAAATGGCAAAACTCAACTATCCTTGAAACTTCATTTTTTGACAAAAGGCCCCACTGTTTCCACTCGGTTCAGCCTTGTCATGCCACCCGCGTGTCCCATGATTAATTTCAAGATTAAACATTAATTTTTCTATTTTTATTTAATTTTATTGATTTAATTCATTTTAAATCCTTAAAATTCAAATAAAAATCAAAAAAATTAATTAATTGATATCTTGTGGTTTGAATGACCTTGATGAAGCATAATACACATACCAAAACCGTGCCAAGTCCATTTTAAGCATAAAAATTCAAATTTGAACAAAATTGGCAATTTGCTTTAATGGTGGTTATGGAGAAATCCAAAGTTTAATTGCAATGGTTAAAGGCTCCTAAATGTGACTTATTCTCACTCATTACTATATATACAAGCCTTGCAAGCCTCATTCAAAACCTAGAAAAAGTGCACAAACGGCCAGAGCAAAGTTCAAAATTTGTCAAAAAAAGTGTGAGATCAAAAGGAGTTTTTGCAAGCATTTTCAGGCCAAGAGGAGAACGTGACTCTCTTCTTTGCCATACCCTGAAGCTAAAGCAACCCTTGCCACGTCCTAAGGTCCATTATCAAGCACTGTAAGTATTCCCAGGTCCCCCAATTTCCTTGTTTCCATTTTTTCTCAATGTATTCCTGTGCAGGTTTCTAAAAGTGGTACACCATGTGCCCTGACGCTTCAGTATGCCAAGTGTCTACAAACAACAATCCAATGGCCAGGAAATGATGAGCACCATGCTTTTTAGTCAACCATACGCACATGATTCCAGGAGTCAACGTGACTTTGTGCAAATGGGCCACAACAATGCTAAACAAACCCTCAATTTTGGCCCAACACCCCTATGGTTCTATTTTATTTTCTTTTGTTTTCTTTTCCTTTTTTTATTTTCTTTTAACTAATTTTTTAATTACTATCATTATTGTTAATTAACCTAACATAATTAATATTTTTCATAAAAAAATAAAAAAAAGAAAACATTTTATTATTTATTAACTTATCTTGTAAATAAACTATAATTAATTAATTAGTTTAAATAGGAAACTTTAATCTTTTTTTTAACAACTAAAATAAATTTAGAATTAGGTTTTTATTAACTTTTAATTTTATTTCCTTTTATTTTATTTTCATAAAAATACAAAAAAAACTTTTATTTTTTAATTAATTAATTAATTAGATTAGTTATTAATTTTAATTTCATTTAATTACAAAAAAGGACAAAAATTTAATTCTTATTCAAAAAAGGGTCAAAACCCTCATGACGTTCCAATTTAATTTCTATTCGCGCGTTATTTTTATATTTTGATTATTATGTAACTGCTTCCAAGAATGTAATAGTAATTAGGTTTACCGCTTTCTTTACTTTCCGCACTTTATCAAAACGGGTCTTTGTTTTTTGGCGATGTATAGACCCGCGCCTTGTAATAGCGTAGCTTTACATTCCCGCACTTTAATTTTTCGCACTCCTAACTGTTAACAACGCATGAAAGAATGTATGTAAATAAAATTAATCCGTAGCTCACAAATAACATGTACAAAGACAATTAACATGAAAACAACACACAATGCACATGCCACTCTTAGGGTACGCCTCACTGGTTGCCTCGAAATGTGGTCATCAAGTATAGGGTGTCTTAGAGGTCGCCCTTTGTCTAAAGATCCAGTTGCCTCGAAACGGTTGCCTCGGATAAAAGGATCTAGGACATTAGGGTTACTTCTAAGACGTCCTACCATTGCTTCGGTGACCACACTGTCCCTTAATCGAATTGACCCGAACACCTCCAACGATGGTGCTACCTAGCTCTCAATGGTGGGATAGCACTATCTAAAGGACTCTTACACAGCCTAATTCCTTAGAGTAGGTAGATTTCTCTTAAGTACTTGCTCTTCTCAAAAACAAACAAAAACAACTTTTCACACCTCACACTTTCTAAAAGTTTTCAAACAAATTTTTCATACACTCTTGAGGACTGATACAAGAGTTACTTAGAAATTTTTCAAACGAAACTTTTTCAAAACCCACACACATTTGAAAAGCAAACAATTTTGAAAACATAGGAGCAAGTACCTAAGAGCCCGTGGATAACCACGGATAGAAAGGGTGCTAACACCTTCCCTTTCTATAAATCTACCTCCCGAACCGAGAAACATTCTCATAAGGAATTTTGTTGTGCTTTTGTCCTGTCCATGTTGGAGAAAATAAAAGACGGTGGCGACTCTTGCTTCCACGAAATTTCGCGAACCAGCTTTAAACAGTCAGTTCTATTTCCACTGATCACAGAACTGGCCACTCTGCTGGGGAATATATTAAAGTGAGGTGTACCTTAGGATAGATCATACTTATGTTTTCAATTGAATGTTTGTTTGCTTTATTATTTTGGGCATTATCTTGGAGTTTCATAGATCCTAACCCGGATCTGGGGCAAAGGGGATTTATTTTCCTCTAGCCAGGTTGATGACTTGAGTCAGGGGCGATGACCCACTCGATATGGTGAGCCTTGACTCTTGAAGAAGGACTCTCAACAACATGAAGTTCCTTCAATCAAGCTACCAGTTTCAGATTCTAACAATTTTCTTGTTTACCCTGCGAGATCCTTGAAAACATTGCATGCATACATACACATCATTGCATAACAGGTATCCTTGTTACAGGTCACTTACCTTCTCCGCTGTTTATTTCAGCAATGGCTTCCCAACAAGACAACCAGGATCTTCATGCTCAAGAGACTCGGTTCGGGGAGATCCTCCTAAATCTATCCAAGGGGCAGGAAGAGCTGAGAACACTCCTCATGGGGACTTTGGTCAGGAACAGTCCCAAAGATGATAAGGATGAACGGCTGAAACGCTTGCAAGCTGAGGTAGATACTATGAGAACCCAGATGCTGGGGCAAATGGCTCTCATCCAAGGCTTAGCTCGGGAGCAAGAAGAGTTGAGGACCATGATCAGTCAGCTTCATCAAGACATGAGGCAACCAGTCCAAGTCAGGGGCCAGGTCATTGATCAACTTCCAAGGGGACAAGAGTCTGGTATGGTAGAGAATAGACCTCTCCAAATTGCTACCACTTCACAGGTCCAACCACAACCTCGCCCAGAGCAACAGGTTGATCAGAGTAAGCCAAACAAGCCCAGGAGGCAATTCACCCAGCTCAACGAGTCGTTGTTTCAAGCTTTACAACACCTGTTGAGATTGAATTTGATTACACTAAGAGCTCCTCCCCGGAATCCCAACATCTCTGCTCCTAACTATCATCCCAACAAAAGATGTGCATACCACTCTGATAGTCCTAGACATGACACTGCCGACTGCTGGGCTCTGAAGAACAAGGTCCAGGACCTGATTAATGAAGGAGCGGTGGATTTCACCCGAGAGGGTCAGGATGAGTTCTTCTACCATCCCTACAGGATTCACCATTTGAAGTAACAAGTCCTGAGATGAGAAGACTTTTTGTCCATTAGAATTTTCAAGTTGTAATTTTCTTTTGATTGTTCAAACAATTATTGTCATAGCAAACTTTATTACTTTATCAATGCATCGCATATGTCTGTTTTGAATCAATATATTCGCATTCGCTATATTCAAAATTGCTTTCATTTTTTGTGATGTTCAACGCTCGACTAATAATTCTAAGCCTCTTGAGGGAGGATGACGAAAACGATACCACGATCTATAGTATGCTTTTGGACAAACCCCGCTGATGAGGTACATGCATTGTTTCAATCCCTAAACACTGGAGTTATAAGGAAGATAATCGCTCGTCAACCCCTCTGAGCCAAAGAAGTAGGAGTTTTTCTTTTCGAAAATTAAAACCCTTAATCATAACCTGGGGCAGGGTAGTTGATCCAAGTGCATAACGAATGGCACCAAAGAGGTCCTTACAAAACAAAAAAACAGTGATGGTTCCCTATAATTGCCAAGACAGGAAGTCGTTATCTTTCAAAAACAAAAGCCCAATAAGTCAAAACCTATAAAGGAGACTTACAAAACTGGGGCATCCCGCTGACTGTAATCACAAAAAGGAACAGTTCAGGAAAAAAAACAGGGATAAACAAAATTAAAAAAAGAAAGAGGTCCTACAAACCCTCAACAAAAAATGACTGCCTATTCAAAATAAATTGTCAACATTCGAACCATCACCAGAATATCAGGACAAAGACTCAAACAAGGTCTAACGCGCGATCAGCTGAGTTCAGGTTTGAAGAACATCACGAAGAGCGGGTGGGTACAAATAAAATTTGAGCCTTTATCCTTTGTTTCTTAAACCGTGAACCAGGACACGTTACAACCCTTGAAAGTCCTAGCTGAAGCATGGGTTATTCGAAAGCATATTGTTACGAAAGGTATCCTGACTCCTTAAGGCTTGCGGTAAAATAACGGGTTGACATCACATTTTACAAAAATTCACTTGTTTTTATGAAAAAATGCATTTTCAAAAAAAAAAAAAATTCAAGACAGACATAAGCTTTGCATTTTTAATATAACATTACTTGCATATGACTATTTGTTTGAACAGCATAGAAGTTCGCACGAAGAATATCTAGTGAACAAAAGCACTTCCAACCAAGGGGCAGACATGATCGAAGTCCGTCATCTGGGGCAGTTAAGTCAAGATTCGGAGAATCTCTCAAATACTAAATACCAGGGGCAAGTCTCCATTTGGATCACTTGGGGCATTTAACAAGAAAGTCAGACCACAAGAGTATCAAGTTGGGGACCTGGTAATCAAGCGTATCATTCTTCCTCAAAGTGATCCCAGGGGCAAATGGACCCCCACATACGAAGGGCCATTTGTGGTTAAACATGTCTTCTCAGGAGGAGCCATGATTCTAACCACCATGGATGGTGACGACCTTCCTCACCCCGCCAATGCAGACATAGTAAAAAGATACTACGCATGATCAAAGACCCGCTAGGTTGACACACCTAGGCAAAAATAAGGGCTTCCCGGCGAACCAAAAGGGTTCGGGAAAAAATAAGGGATGAAAGTGAAAAATTGTACACCCGACAAGTCGAAAACCTGAAAAGGCGGCTTGGGCACAAATGGGTATCCCGGTGGACTGAAAACCCGAAAGGGCGGTCCAGGAAAAAATTAGGGATCAAAAGCGTACGACTATGTTCCGTCATCTCGTCACTTGCCTACCAGAAGAAGATTTGTCAAATCGGCAGTTATCAAGACCTCCACAGAAGCTGGGGCAATAAGAATTGTCCGAACTGTACCAGCTGCTCTGTCTCCCAAGTACAAGGTAGATTCGGCTGAAGAATTTGACCAAGATACCTTCACTCCCCGCAGAGTAAGACAAGATTCAGCAATACTCTCCTCAAGCAGAGTTGGTCTCCCATCAGCCCGAAAAGGCATAGCATCCCTAGCAAGTCAGCAATACGCTCCCCAAGAAGAGTTAGCCTACTGTCAGCCTCAAGGAAGTTGGGTATCCCCCGAAAATCTCAATATTCCCCAGCAAAGTATACAGATGTTCCTAAGAAAGCATCCCCGGCAGTCTTAATCTAAGATTGCTCCCCGGCGGAATACGGACACCCCAGTGGAGCCACCTCCCCAGTACAGTTCAAAAGATCTCCCCAGGAGAGTTGAATCAATCTCCCCAGTAGGAAGCTTATCCCCAGTAGATTTTGGAAGCTTATCCCCTGCAGAGTACGAACGCATCTCCCCGGCTTTATTCAAAGGTTATTCCCCACCAGAGCTTATAACTAGGTTATCCTCAGCCAATTGCCACGGAAAGATCGTCCCCGACGAAGTTCTTCCTATCCCCAGCAAAGTTCATCAAATCTTCCAACATAACATATCAACAGTATCCCTAGCAGAGTTATCATCAAAACCTCAGCGAGATATCCCTCCCCACAGAGCAGTTCCCCGCAGAGCAATCTCTCCAGCAAGTTCATTCCCCAACGGAGTTATTCTTGCAATCATCCGCCCCAGCGGAAACGAAGAATTCTACTCTTCAACATCAGCCCAGGATTCAAACTCCCGGCATCCGTCAAGGATTTATTTTCCTAGACGAGAATACATTCATAAACATCACATTGTCATGATACATGCATATACACATCATACAATCTCATTTTATATTGAGAACATCATCGCTTGATCCATGTCATGCATTGCATGTGACTGACCTTACCTTTCAGGAAGGATATAGTTAAACGATCAGCTATGTCAAAGAAGACAGATACAGTCGAAAGAGACCAATCCAGTCAAAGAAGACAGATTCAGTAAAAAAAAAGGACAAGTCCAGCTAAATCCCAAAGGTTTTTCTGATGCTCAACCAGTCAAAGAAGACAATCCGTCATTATAGACACACGTCATTGAAGACAACTCGTCAGTGAAGACAACCCGTCATTATAGACACCCGTCATTGAAGACAACTCGTCAGTGAAGACAATCCGTCATTATAGACACCCGTCATTGAAGACAACTCGTCAGTGAAGACAACTCGTCATTATAGACACCCGTCATTGAAGACAACTCGTCAGTGAAGACAACCCGTCATTGAAGACAACCCGTCATTAAAGACAACCCGTCATTAAAGACAGCCCGTCAGTATAGACACCCGTCATTGAAGACAGCCCGTCAGTATAGACACCCGTCATTGAAGACAGCCCGTCAGTATAGACACCCGTCATTGAAGACAACCCGTCATTGAAGACAACCCGTCAGTATAGACACCCGTCATTGAAGACTACCCGTCATTGAAGACAACCCGTCATTGAAGACAACTCGTTATTGAAGACAACCCGTCATTGAAGACAACCCGTCATTGAAGACAACCCGTCAGTATAGACACCCGTCATTGAAGACAACCCGTCATTGAAGACAACTCGTCAGTGAAGACAACCCGTCATTGAAGACAACCCGTCATTGAAGACAACCCATCATTGAAGACAGCCCGTCAGTATAGACACCCGTCATTGAAGACAACCCGTCAGTATAGACACCCGTTATTAAAGACAGCCCGTCAGTATAGACACCCGTCATTGAACACAACCCGTCATTGAAGACAACCCGTCAGTATAGACTCCTGTCATTGAAGACTACCCGTCATTGAAGACAACTCGTCATTGAAGACAACTCGTCATTGAAGACAACCCATCATTGAAGACAATCCGTCATTGAAGATAACCCCTCAGTATAGACACCCGTCATTGAAGACAACCCGTCGTTATAGACACCCGTCATTGAAGACAACCCGTCAGTATAGACACCCGTCATTGAAGACATCTCGTCATTGAAGACTACCCGTCATTGAAGACAACTGGTCATTGAAGACAACTCGTCATTGAAGACAACTCGTCGTTGAAGACAACCCGTCCATGAAGACAACCCGTCCAAAGAGACAACTCATCAAGAAAGACAAAACCTCCTCTGGTTCAGTTAAATCCTAATGATTTTTCTGAGATAACCTGTCAGTAGAGACAACCCATCAACCTTTTGAAGTTCCAGATTCGATACCTGTATCCAGCCAGGGTATGTCTGCATGAAGAGTTTGAAGATCAACCCCTGTAACAGGCCAGGTAATTATCTTTCTTTCTCAGGTACGCAAGTTCTCGCTAAGGAATCTCTTACGCGATCGACACCTAGATGGCATCTATAAGCCCATCCTCCCATTACAGTTCCAAATGGCATCTATAAGCCCATTCCCGACAAGGTTCTGTCACACCTCCAGATGGCATCTATAAGCCCGTCCTCCTATCCATCATCTTTCCAAATGGCATCTGTAAGCCCATTCCCGCCATCACACTGCTGATACTCTACTATGTGAGTGCAAATTTCTGGGCACTCTAGTGTTCAATCATCTTCCACCTTTGGATCACGAAAGGCACACAAACCAATCTACATCCTCAGGTCTAAGTAGATTGAACAGGGGCAACTGTTGTACCCCAAAATTTTCCCTCCCATAATCTCCAAAGTTTTGCCAAGCATCACCTCAAATGGTTCAAAGTTTACTCAAGGGCTACACAGCCAAGCACCCTCCTAAGCCAGTCAAATTAGGGTTTTGGTTCTTGCAAGGAAGTTGAGGTTTTCAAGGGCTCAATCAAGTCCCACATGCCTATAAACATTGTCAAGCATCTACATGTCAAGTTTCAAGGCCACAAGGTCAAGTTGCACAGTCAAAAACCCTAATTGCTTCACAATCAACTGTAGGGGCAAAATGGTCATTTGGCAGTCAAAAGTCAAAAATTTTGGTCAACATCTTATGTTGAAGCCACAATCATCATTTGGTCAAATCTTGACCGTGATTTCACAAGAATGGCTCAAAAATCATCAAGATCTCAAAAGTTTCTATTTTGGGACAGCTGAAAAGTCAACTGTAACTTGACCAAAGCATAACTTTTTCATGGTTCATCAGAAAAATCCCATCCAATGCTCATTTTGAAGGGGATGATATTTCCTACAACTCATCTTCACATTCCAAATCCAAGAAATGCTCTCACAAAAAGTTGTCAATTTCAACATTATAGGTCATTTTCAAAAGTCAACAAAAAGGCACTTTAAGTCAAATACCATAACTTGAGATTGGTAAATTCAAATGACATGGGACCAAAGGAATTGGTTATAGGACTTCAAGACCTTTCCAAAATGTCCAAGAACATGTTCATATGATCAAAATTGAGCAAGATATGCATTGGAGAAGTTGGGAAATTTTTGTGAAATGGCAAAAGTCAACTATCCTTGAAACTTCATTTTTTGACAAAAGGGCCCACTTTTTCCACTTGGTTCAGCCTTGTCATGCCACTCACGTGTCCCATGATTAATTTCAATATTAAACATTAATTTTTCTATTTTTATTTAATTTTATTGATTTAATTCATTTTAAATCCTTAAAATTCAAATAAAAATCAAAAAAATTAATTAATTGATATCTTGTGGTTTGAATGACCTTGATGAAGCATAATACACATACCAAAACCGTGCCAAGTCCATTTTAAGCATAAAAATTCAAATTTGAACCAAATGGCAATTTGCTTTAATGGTGGTTATGGAGAAATCCAAAGTTTAATTGCAATGGTTAAAGGCTCCTAAATGTGACTTATTCTCACTCATTACTATATATACAAGCCTTGCAAGCCTCATTCACAACCTAGAAAAAGTGCACAAACGGCCAGAGCAAAGTTCAAAATTTGTCAAAAAAAGTGTGAGATCAAAAGGAGTTTTTGCAAGCATTTTCAGGCCAAGAGGAGAACATGACTCTCTTCTTTGCCATATCCTGAAGCTAAAGCAACCCTTGCCACGTCCTAAGGTCCATTATCAAGCACTGTAAGTATTCCCAGGTCCCCCAATTTCCTTGTTTCCATTTTTTCTCAATGTATTCCTGTGCAGGTTTCTAAAAGTGGTACACCATGTGCCCTGACGCTTCAGTATGCCAAGTGTCTACAAACAACAATCCAATGGCCAGGAAATGATGAGCACCATGTTTTTCAGTCAACCATACGCACATGATTCCAGGAGTCAACGTGACTTTGTGCAAATGAGCCACAACAATGCTAAACAAACCCTCAATTTTGGCCCAACACCCCTATGGTTCTATTTTATTTTCTTTTGTTTTCTTTTCCTTTTTTTATTTTCTTTTAACTAATTTTTTAATTACTATCATTATTGTTAATTAACCTAACATAATTAATATTTTTCATAAAAAAATCAAAAAAAGAAGACGTTTTATTATTTATTAACTTATCTTGTAAATAAACTATAATTAATTAATTAGTTTAAATAGGCAACTTTAATCTTTTTTTTAACAACTAAAATAAATTTAGAATTAGGTTTTTATTAACTTTTAATTTTATTTCCTTTTATTTTATTTTCATAAAAAACATAAAAATACAAAAAAAAACTTTTATTTTTTAATTAATTAATTAATTAGATTAGTTATTAATTTTAATTTCATTTAATTACAAAAAAGGACAAAAATTTAATTCTTATTCAAAAAAGGGTCAAAACCCTCATGACGTTCCAATTTAATTTCTATTCGCGCGTTATTTTTATATTTTGATTATTATGTAACTGCTTCCAAGAATGTAATAGTAATTAGGTTTACCGCTTTCTTTACTTTCCGCACTTTATCAAAACGGGTCTTTGTTTTTTGGCGATGTATAGACCCGCGCCTTGTAATAGTGTAGCTTTACATTCCCGCACTTTAATTTTCCGCACTCCTAACTGTTAACAATGCATGAAAGAATGTATGTAAATAAAATTAATCCGTAGCTCACAAATAACATGTACAAAGACAATTAACATGAAAACAACACACAATGCACATGCCACTCTTAGGGTACACCTCACTGGTTGCCTCGAAATATGGTCATCAAGTATAGGGTGTCTTAGAGGTCTCCCTTTGTCTAAAGATCTAGTTGCCTCGAAACGGTTTCCTCGGATAAAAGGATCTAGGACATTAGGGTTACTTCTAAGACGTCCTACCATTGCTTCGGTGACCACACTGTCCCTTAATCGAATTGACCCGAACACCTCCAACGATGGTGCTACCTACCTCTCAATGGTGGGATAGCACTATCTAAAGGACTCTTACACAGCCTAATTCCTTAGAGTAAGTAGATTTCTCTTAAGTACTTGCTCTTCTCAAAAACAAACAAAAACAACTTTTCACACCTCACACTTTCTAAAAGTTTTCAAACAAATTTTTCATACACTCTTGAGGACTGATACAAGAGTTACTTAGAAATTTTTCAAACGAAACTTTTTCAAAACCCACACACATTTGAAAAGCAAACAATTTTGAAAACATAGGAGCAAGTACCTAAGAGCCCGTGGATAACCACGGATAGAAAGGGTACTAACACCTTCCCTTTCTATAAATCTACCTCCCGAACCGAGAAAGATTCTCATAAGGAATTTTGATGTGCTTTTGTCCTGTCCATGTTGGAGAAAATAAAAGACGGTGGCGACTCTTGCTTCCGCGATATTTCACGAACCAGCTTTAAACAGTCAGTTCTATTTCCACCGATCACAGCCTCCAAGTGTGAATTCGTGTTTTCACTTTTTCTTGATTTTTCAAGTTTGTGTTCTTGATCATACGCCTCCTTCTAACCTAGTTTTGGGTCTGCATGCACTCTATATGTATTGAGGAATAGATTAGGGTTAATAACTGATCTCAATCTTCCTCCATCAATGAATTGGATCTTGATTTGATACACCTTAAAAATCTTTCCAAAAATGGCTTAATTCAATCTTTTTGTACACACAATGCCTTGATACGAATTTGAATACTTGCTAGCTGTAATTTAAGACCTGAAACAAGCACAAAATCTTGTGTTTTCAATGTTTTGGATTTTATATGATTTGTTTTTATTTAAATTAATTTAATTCAAATAAAAATCAAAATAAATAATAAAAACATGATAATGAAAATTGGAAAGGGCTAGGGCTCGTGGACTATGTTTCCAACTCAAAACAAGTGAAAAAGATTGGGCCCATTTGGCAAAAATTGAAGTTTTAGACATAGTTGACTTTTGGCAATTTTGCAAAAAAGGTCAACTTCACCAATGCATAACTTCCTCAAATTTGACTCTTTGGAGGTGTTCTTGGACTTTTTAGAAAGCTTAAGATGTAATATAATCAACCCTTTTGCTCTCATCTCATTTTGATATTCCATGCTCATGTATGAAGCTTTGACAAAAAAGGTGTTTTTGTTGACTTTTCAAAATGACCTATAATGTCCAAATTCATAACTTCTTGTGAGTGCCTATTTTGATCTTGGGAGCTGAAGATGGATTGTAGGGAATTTCATACTCTTCAAAATGAGCGTTGGAGTGGTCATTTATCATAAAGTATGAGAAAGTTATGCTTGGTCTAAGTTGAGTTGACTTTTCCTTCAAAACCCTAATTTAGCAGCTTTTGATTCTTAAGGAATTATGAGCAATCCTTGATGAATCATGATCAACCCTTGATCAAATGATGAAATATACTTCAAAATGATGATGTTGACCAAAAATATTGAAGTTTGACTGTATGTGGGCCACAGTTGACTTTTGCCCTAGCACAATCGATTTTCAGGCCTTTGAGCAATTGACTGAGCAAATTTCCTCTATAGGGCTTGAAACTTGACATGGATAATATTGAGAACATATTAGGACATTGATGAGCATTTGGGATCCCTTGGGCTCAAGTATCTTGATGCAACATGAAACCCTAATTTGAGGTAGACTGCCTTAGGAGAGAGCTTGTCTGGCCAACCCTTGGACTACCTTGAGCAATTTGGGGATCATTCTTGAAATGTTTTGAGAAATATGGGAGGGAAAATTTTGGGGTACAACAACTTCCCCTGTTCAATGTTCTTAAACCTTAGGATGTAGATTGGCTTTCGTGCCTTTCGTTGTCCGAAGGTGGAAGATGATTGAACACTAGAGGGTCCAGAAATTTGCACTCGCATGAAGCGGTAATTGTCTTGCGATATTGGAGATGGGCTTAAAGATGCCATCTGAAGGAGCGTCGATCGCATAAGAGATTCCTTAGCGAGAGCTTGTATATATGTTGTTGAGGAAGATTCTGCTGGGGAAGGCTGATCTTTATTGAGAGAAATAGAATTTTAGGAGCTTTGGTCATCCGTTATTCTGCTGGTGAGTTGTCTCCGTTTGAATTTTAGGAACTTCAGTCGTCCGTATTCTACTGAGGAAACATCTCTGTTGAATTTTAGGAACTTCGATCGTCCGTTATTCTACAGAGGAACCATCTCTGTTGACATTTAGGAACTTCGATCGTCC
This sequence comes from Vicia faba, assembly GCA_948472305.1. Classification (NCBI taxonomy): domain Eukaryota; kingdom Viridiplantae; phylum Streptophyta; class Magnoliopsida; order Fabales; family Fabaceae; genus Vicia; species Vicia faba. Next base: position 748,385,591 of record OX451740.1, on the reverse strand, counting down.
ATTATTCAACTGAGGAATCATCTCTATTGACATTTAGGAACTTCGATCGTCCGTTGTTCAATTGAGGAATCATCTCTATTGAAATTTAGGAACTTCGATCGTCCGTTATTCAACTGATGAATCATCTCTATTGACATTTAGGAACTTCGATCGTCCGTTATTCAACTGAGGAATCATCTCTATTGACATTTAGGAACTTCGATCGTCCGTTATTCTTCAGAGGAATCATCTTTGTTGACATTTAGGAACTTCATTCGTCCGTTATTCTACAGAGGAATCATTTCTATTGAAATTTAGGAACTTCGATCATCCGTTATTCAACTGAAGAACCATCTCTATTGACATTTAGGAACTTCGATCGTCTGTTATTCAACTGAGGAATCATCTCTATTGACATTTAGGAACTTCGATCGTCTGTTATTCAACTGAGGAATCATCTCTTTTGACATTTAGGAACTTCAATCGTCTGTTATTCAACTGAGGAATCATCTCTATTGACATTTAGGAACTTCGATCGTCTATTATTCAACTGAGGAATCATCTCTTTTGACATTTAGGAACTTCGATCGTCCGTTATTCAACTAAGGAATCATCTCTATTGACATTTAGGAACTTCGATAGTCCGTTATTCAACTGAGGAATCATCTCTTTTGACATTTAGGAACTTCGATCGTCCGTTATTCAACTGAGGAATCATCTCTTTTGACATTTTGGAACTTCGATCGTCCGTTATTCAACTGAGGAATCATCTCTATTGACATTTAGGAACTTTGATCGTCCGTTATTCAACTGGGGAATCATCTCTTTTGACATTTAGGAACTTCGATCGTCTATTATTTAACTGAGGAACCATCTCTATTGACATTTAGGAACTTCAATCGTCCGTTATTCAACTGAGGAATCATCTCTATTGACATTTAGGAACTTCGATCGTCCGTTATTCAACTGGGGAATCATCTCTTTTGACATTTAGGAACTTCGATCGTCCGTTATTCAACTGAGGAATCATCTCTATTGACATTTAGGAACTTCGATCTTCCGTTATTCAACTGAGGAACCATCTCTATTGACATTTAGGAACTTCGATCGTCCGTTATTCAACTGAGGAATCATCTCTATTGACATTTAGGAACTTCGATCGTCTGTTATTCAACTGAGGAATCATCTCTATTGACATTTAGGAACTTCGATTGTTCGTTATTCTACAGAGGAATCATGAACTACTATCTTGTCGAAATCCAGGCTTCGTGGCATTCAGAAGAAATCAAGATACTATCCGGTCGTACCCGGGCTTCATCGCTTTGAATTTTGTGAGAGTTTGATTGTATCTTTCCTGAAAGGTAAAGGTTAGCTGTATGTAATGCATGATATGTATCAAGCAATGATGTTCTCAAAATAAATGAGATTGTGTGGTATGATGCGTATGCGTATGTCATGATGTATGGACATGTAATGTTTTTATGATGCTCTCTAGCTGGGGAAAAGCGTTGAATTCTTCGTTTTCGCTGGGGATAGTGAGTGAAGATGATTGTGAGCATATACCTGCAGGAGAGGATAACTCCGCTGGTGGAATAAACTGACGAGGAAATGACTCTGTGGGGAGGACATACTCTGCCGGAGGATTTGTTGATTTGGAAGAATAACCTCAGCTGGGGATGATTTACTGTTGCTGGCGATGTAAACTCTGTTGGGGATTGAATTTCTGTTTGTAAAAGGAATGAGCTCCATTGGGGATGATTTTCCAATTGCGACTTCACTGGGAATAACCTTTTAGGCTCTACTGGGGACAATCCTCCAAAGTCTACTGGGGATAATTTTCCAAACTTCACTGGAGATAATCTTCCAGTGCTGGTGATAGATAAACTCTGCCTGGGGAGAATCTTGCCGACTCATTCGCGGTTGCGGGCCTCAGCTGGGGAGAATTAACACCATTGTCTTTGTCTTACTCTACGGGGAGTGAATGTTATTGGGACGCATGCTGCGGATATGACGATGACTTCGTATCGAGACTTTTCTGCCCCTGTATCTGCTGGAGAAGGTGCCTGTGAAGGCCTTGTGGATTGAGTGTCATCCCGACTTATGAGGTGCTTGGTAACTGCAGATCGGAATGCTAAGTCTTCTTCTGGTAGGCAAGTGACGAGATGACGGGACATAGTCGTATGCTTTAATCCCTAACTTTTGCTTGGACTGTCTTTTCAGATTTTCAGTCCACTGGGATACCCTTTTTTGCCCAAGCTGCCCTTTCGGTTTTCGACTTGTCGGGTGTACATATTTTTTCATTTTTTATCCCTAATTTTTGCCCGAACCCTTTTGGTTCGCCGGGATGCCATTATTTTTGCCTAGGCCAGTCAACCTAGCGGGTCTTTGTTCATGTGCAGTATTTTTTTCCTATGTCCACGCTCTCAGAGTGTAGGGAGTTGTCACTGTCGGTAGTGTTGTGTTGCAAAACTATCAGAAGATGTTAGTTTGATCATACAAGATTCATTGCTGGAATTCATGTCCACTGCCCCAAGTGATTCAGATGGAGATTTGCCCCTGGCTATTTGGCATCTTTGAGAGATTCCTTAAATCTTGACTTGACTGCCCCAGATGATGAACAATGATCATGCCGTTCCCCTTGGTTGGAAGTGTTTTTTCCACTTGAGGTGATCCTTTTTATTGAGAAGGTTTTTGTTCATAGATATTCGTCATGCAAATTTCTCTGCTGTTTGAACAAATAGTCATATGCAAACAATGTTATTTTAAGAATGCAAAGCTTATGTCTGTCTTGAGGTTTTTGAAAATGCATTTTCAAGTAAAACAGGCAAATTTTGTAAAATGTGATGTCAACTCAGGATTTACAGCAAGTCTTACAGGAGTAAGGATACCTTTTGCGACAATATTCTTTCAAACTAACCCATGCTTCAGCTAGGACTTTTAAGGGTTATAACGTTGTCTGGTTCACGGTTTAAGAAACAAAGGATAAAGGCTCAAATTTTATTTGTACCCACCTGTTCTTCGTGATGTTCTTCGATCCTAAACTCAGCTAATCGTGCATTTAGATCCCGTTTGGGTCCTTGCTCTGATATTCCAGTGACAGTTCGGATACTGACAATTTATCTTGAACATGCAGTCTTTTTTTTTGTTTAGGGTTTGTAGGACCTCTTTCTTTTTTATTTTATTATCCCTGTCTTTTTCCTGAACTGTTTCTTTTTGTGATTACAGTCAGCGGGGTGCCCCAGTTTTTTTCTTAAGTCTCTATGATCGGTGGGAATAGAACTGACTGTTTTGGAATGTTGGTTCGTGTTTTGTGTTTGTTTTCGCAAAATGTCACGGTAAGCAAGAGTCGCCACCGTCTTTTATTTTATCCAACAAGGAAAGGACAAAAGCACAAAAAAATTCCTTTTCGAGATATTTCTCGGGTTCAGGAGGTAGATTATAGAAAAGGAAGGTGTTAGCACCCTTTCTATCTGTGGTTATCCACAGGCTCTTTGGTACTTGCTCATTGTGTTTTCAAAATTTGCTTTTCTTTGTGTTTGTAGGATTGAAAAGAGTTTCTTGTTTGAAAGGTGTGAGTGCGAAAAGTTTTGTTTTGTTTTTAAAAGGAGCAAGTACTTAAGAACCATCTACCTACTCAAAAAAAGGAATTAATATGTACAAATGTCCTTTAGACAATGCTATCCCACTATTGAGGAGTAGGTAGCATCGTCGTTGGAGTTTTCGGGTCAATTCGATTAAGGCACGTGTGGTCACTAAAGCAATGTTAGGACGCATTAGCGGTAACCCTAATATCCTAGATCATTTTTCCGAGGCAACCGTTTCGAGGCAACTATGATCTTTGGACAAGAGGGCAACCTCTAAAACTTCCTATACTCAATGACCACGTTCGAGGCAACCAAGTGAGGTGCACCCTAAGAGTGCGCATGTGCAAGTGTGTTATTTCGGTTTATTTTATTTGTACATGTTATGGGTGAGCTATGTTAATTTTAGGTTAAAGATTGATCTTGTCATGCATTCCCTATTTATCAAACATCTAACATTGTATAGTTGCGGAAATTAAATTTGCGGAAATTGAATCTAAGCTATTACAAGGCGTCAGGTATTTACATCGCCAAAAATAAACCATTTAATTTAAATTACGGAAAGTAGAAAATAAAGCGATAAATAAATAAATTCCTAATTAAAAAAAACTATTACATACTGGAAACAATTACAATATTGGAAATATAGATCGCGTGCGAGAAAATTAAACGGCGCATTTTTAGGGTTTTGGCCCTTTTTATTAAAGAAAGCATGTTTTTTGTTATTTTTTTTGAATTAATTGGAATTAAACCTAAACTAATATTTAAATTAATTAATTAATGAAAATATTTTTTGGGGTTTTTGAATATTTAAGGAAATAAAATAAAATGTCAAAATTTTTAAAACCTAATATTCTAATTAATTTTAATTTATTGCAAAAATGTTAAAATTATACCTAATTAAAAAAAACTAAGTCAATTAAATTATTTATTTGCAAAAATAATAAATTTAATAAAACTAATATTTTTATGGTTTTATGATTTTATTAAGAAAAAATTATTAATTTGTGAATGACATAAATAATACTTATAAAAATAATTAAATGAAAGAAATATAAGGAGAAAAAGAAATAAACCAAATGGGGGGTACTGGGCCCAATTTGGAGGTGAATCTGGCAATTCCAAGCCCATAAACGTCCAAGCTTGTTTTGACTTTTCCCATCCAGTGTGCGCTTGTTGACTTGGGCATATGATGAGCTTGCAATCTAGACCCTTGGATTTGGCCTGGAGGCCATCTGGCGCCTGGATCCATGAGGCATATGGTGAGCCATGCTTTGAACGCTGTATGGGAATACTTATGGAAAAAATATAACAAGCGATTTGGGGGACCTGGGATTCGAACCCAGGTCCCAAGGAACAATTCAATAGCGCGTTACCAACCCAACTGACCTGCTTAGTTGTTAGAATAATATAAAACAATTATTATATTGAAAAAACATTTAATATGCCTGAAAATAAAAAAAAAATAGCACGAGATTTGAAACCGGCCAATGGGATGGAGCCATCTGGTCGTCTTCTCCAACAGAACCCTGGTTTTCTTACCTGTGGATTTTTATCCACAGGAAGATTCGTGGGATGTTTCAAAAACTCGTTCTAGGCCATAACAATACCATCCAAGAACATGGACGTGATCGTCTCTTCCTCCTGAGTTCAACTATGGCCATGATTCGTCCTAATTATCCCTGCAAAACGAAACCCCAAATGGAAACCTCCAAAACCCTAGATTCGGGTAGGGAGATGTAGGCTACAAAAATCCAATTGAATGATGCAGAATGATTGGGAATTGAATGGCAAGCATGATTATACAAAAAATTTGGCAAGAGGATGCAAGAAAATGGTTTCACGATTTCATGTTCAGAGCCATATTCAAGAACACTTACAGCGCTTTTCATATGGTTTCAGGACTTGATTTTGATCGCTTTAGGTCCACTGGGTATCAGGCAAGAAGGCTATGTGGAGGTTTTAGATTGAATCGTGCTTTAACCAAGATTTTGATCTCACACTTTTTCACACTTTTTTCAGTTTTGGTTTGGCCGTTTCTTGCAGTTTTAGGTCGTGTTCTCTGTATGCCTAGCTTATGTGTGTATAAGGGAATGAATTAGGTCAAGAGTTGGGCTTTCAATCCATGTGCATTCAAGGTTTGGGATTTGATATGATCACCATTGATAAAGTTTCCAAAATTGTACCAAATCTGATATTTTGTGCACAATGATGCTTGATACGAATTTAATTGAGTGCATCATGATATTTGAAAGCTGTAATGATCACAAAGATCTCATTCCATCAATTTTTGGATTTTATTTGAATTAATATTGATTTAAAATGAATTAAATCAATAAAAATTAAATAAAATAGAAAAATAAATGACTGGTCATGAAATTGAAGATGGGACACGTGTGTGGTGTGAAAATACCAAATCAAGTGGAAAAAAGTGGGCCCTTTTGTCAAAAATTGGAGTTTTGAGGATAGTTGACTTTTGGCACTTTTGGAAAAATGCCCAACTTCAAAAATGCATAACTTCTTCAATTTTGAACTTTTGGAAGTGTTCTTTGACTTTTTAGAAAGCTTGATATGTCGTCTAACCAACCCTTTTGTCTCATCTCATTTTGATCTTCCATTCTCAAGTTATAAGCTTTGGAAAAAAAGGTGTTTTTGTTGACTTTCAAAAATGACCTATGATGTCCAAATTTGTAACTTTTTGTGAGTGAATTTCTTGATCTTGGGGTGTGAATATGGACTGTAGTAAATTGCAACCTCTTCAAAATTAGATTTGTATGGGTCATTTCTCATAAAGTATGAGAAAGTTATGCCTGGTCAAAGTTGGGTTGACTTTTCCTACAAAACCCTAATTTAGCAACTTTTGAATCTTGATGAATCTTGAGCAATCCTTGATGAATCATGATCAACCCTTGATCAAATGATGAATTATCCTTAAAAATGAGAATTTTGACAAAAAATATTGAGGTTTGACTGTATTTGGGTCACAGTTGACTTTTGCCCTAACACAGTCGATTTTTGGACCTCTTGAGCAATTGATTGACCAAACTTTCTCTGCAAGGCTTGAAATTTGACATGGATGAACTTAAGAACATATTAGGACATTGGAGAGCACTTGAGGTCATTTATATTTAAGGACCTTGATGCAACACAAAACCCTAATTTTGAATTGATTGCCTTAGGAGATGATTTGATTGTCCAACTCTTGAGCCATCTTGAACACTTGGAGATTATTCTTGACATGTCTTGAGAAATATGGGAGGGCAAATTTTGGGGTACAACAGTTTCCCCTATTCAATATTCTTAAAGCTGAGGATATAGATTGGCGTTCGGGCCTTTCGTGATCCGAAGGTGGGAGATGATTGAACACTAGAGTGCCCAGAAATTTGCACTCGCATGAAGTAGTATCAGCATTGTGATGTCGGGAATGGCCTTACAGATGCCATTTGGAGATTGTTGGTAGGTGATTTTGTCTTTGTTGACGGATTGTCTCTTTTGACGGGGTGTCTCCTTTGACGAGTTGTCTCTATTGACGAGTTGTCTCTTTTGAAGGGGTGTCTCCATTGACAGGTTGTCTCTATTGACAGTTTGTCTCCATTGACGGGTTGTCTTTATTGATGGGTTGTCTCCATTGACGGGTTGTCTCCATTGATAGGTTGTCTCCATTGACAGGTTGTCTCTATTGACGGGTTTTCTCCATTGACAGGTTGTCTCCATTGACGGGTTGTCTCCATTGACAGGTTGTCTCCATTGACAGGTTGTCTCTATTGACGGGTTGTCTCCATTGACATAGTTGATAATTTGACTGCATCTTTCCTGAAAGGTAAAGGTCAGTCATATGCAATGCATGATATGGATCAAGCAATGATGTTCTCAACATAAACGAGATTGTATGGTACGATGCGTATATGCATGTATCATGATGTATGAAAATGTAATTTTTTAGCTGGGGAAAATAAATCCCGGAGCTGTTGGAGAATAGAGTTGAATTCTTCGTTTCCGCTAGGGATGGTGAACGAATGTGATTGCGAGAATAGACCTGCAGGACAAGGGAACTCCGGTGGGGAATAAATTGATGAAGAGATTACTCCGTGGGGAATTACTCTATGGAGAAGAGATGTTCTGCTGAGGATTTTAACGATAAACTCCGTTGGGGATTCCGCTGATAAAATCTATTGGGAATTTTAATGATGAACTCCGCTGGGGGTTCCACTGATGAACTCTACTGGGGATGGATTATTGTTGCTGGTGACACTGAATCTATTGAGGACTGAACTCCTGCTTGGGGAAAGGAAAGAACTTTGTTGGGGATGATCTTATGCTTGCTGGGGAATGTCTTTATACTCTGCTGAGGAATATTAATACTGTCGGGGATACTCTGATACTTGCTGGAGAATATTCTCATACACCACAGGGGAATATCAAGACCTTCTGGGGATACCAAGCCTTTTTAGGGCTGATGGTAGACTAACTCTGCTTGGGGAGAGTATTGCTGATTTGTAGATAGCTGTAAGTCTCAGCTGGGAGAGCTACTATTACTGCCTTATTCTGCGGGGAGTGAAGGTATCTTAGCCATATTCTTCAGCTGAATGTACCTTGGTACCTGGTGGACAGAGCAACTACACAGCTTGGACATTTCTTATGCCCCTGTTTCTGATATTACCAGTAATTCATCCTTCGTTTCGCATGTAAATACTTATGATCATCAATTAATGTCAAATGCATATATCAAAAATGAACACTGGACGTTCTTCGCAAAAAAAAACAGATAAAGGAAAAATAGCTTGGAATTTCTAAAAATGAATTTGTATTGATTTTGAAGTTTGGCCTGTAAATAGGCGTTTTTGTACAAGAGGCTGACGTCCTAGTAAGAGAACGCCGCCGATCAAATAGACTTTACAATTTGTGAAAATAAAACAAAACAGCTATGTGAATGATCCCACTGGGTTCCAACTCTGCTATTGCCTTTATGTTCTCGAGTATCTCATCACTTTGCTGCTTGGTTGAAGATGAATCTGATTGATCAGTGCCTTCCGAGCTTGATGGTCGATACTAATGTCCAGATGCCAGGTGATCCAATGAGACATAGTGTTACGCTTTAATCCCTAATTTTTTCCTGGACCGCCCTTTCGGGTTTTCAGTCCACCGGGATACCCTTTTTTGCCCAAGCCGCCTTTTCAGGTTTTCGACTTGCCGGGTGTACAAATTTTTTCATTTTCATCCCTTATTTTTGCCCGAACCCTTTTGGTTCGCCGGGAAGCCCTTATTTTTTCCTAGGCCATTCAACCTAGCGGGTCTTAGATTATGCGTAGTATCTTTTCACTATGTCTGCATTGACGGGGTGAGGAAGGTCGTCACCATCCATGGTGGTTAGAATCATAGCTACTCCTGAGAAAATGTTCTTAACCATAAATGGCCCTTCATAAGTAGGGGTCCATTTGCCCCTGGGATTCCCTTGAGGTAGGATAATGCGCTTGATTACCAGATCCCCAACTTGATACTCTTGTCGTCTAACTTTCTTGTTAAATGCCTTGATCATCCGTTTTTGATACGTCTGACCATGACAAATAGCAGTAAATCTCTTTTCATCAATTAGGTTTAGTTGATCAAGTCGGGTCTGAATCCAGTCGTCTTCGCTTAAACCTGCATCCTTCATGATCCGAAGAGAGGGTATCTGAACTTCAATAGGCAAGACTGCCTCCATGCCATAAACCAAGGAATAGGGTGTTGCCCCTATTGACGTCCGTGCTGAAGTACGGTACCCATGAAGAGCAAATGGTAACATCTCGTGCCAGTCTTTGTATGTCACTGTCATCTTCTGCACAATCTTCTTAATGTTCTTATTTGCTGCTTCGACAACCCCATTCATCTTCGGCCGGTAGGGAGAAGAGTTATGATGCTGTATCTTGAATTGCTCGCAGAGCTCAGTGATTATTTTGTTGTTAAGATTGGTGCCATTATCCGTAATGATCCTTTCTGGTCTACGGTATCGACAGATCAGATTGTGCCGAATGAACCGTGCCATGATGTTCTTGGTTATGGTAGCAAAGGAAGCTGCTTCAACCCACTTTGTAAAGTAATCAATTGCTACCAGGATGAAACGATGCCCGTTGGATGCCGTAGGTCTGATCTCTCCGATCATATCAATGCCCCACATTGCAAAAGGCCAAGGCGCTGTCAAAACATTCAGAGGAACTGGAGGTATGTGCACCTTATCAACATAGACCTGGAACTTGTGACATGTCCGAGAATGCTGATAACAGTCGGCTTCCATTGTAGACCAGTAATATCCTGCCCGGAGGATTTTCTTTGCCATGGTATGTCCACTGGAATGAGTTCCAAAAGTACCTTCATGCAGTTCTGCCATGATCCTTTCTGCTTCAATCTTATCCATACAATGCAGTAAGGTTGAATCATGGTTACGCTTGTAAAGAATGTCATTGCTGATGAAGAACTTCGCCGCGAACCTCCTCAGAAACTTCTTATCATTAACGGATGCACCCTCGGGGTTTTCTTGAGCTTCAAGGTACCTCTTCACCTCATGATACCAGGGCTTTCCTATTACTTCTTCAGTCTCAAGATCACAATAATGTGCAGGTTCGTCCAATCTTTCGATGATAATCCGGGGAGCCTCGTTGTCCCAATTGACTTTGAACATAGAAAACATCGTAGCCAGCGCGTCCGCCAACTGATTCTCCTCTCTAGGGAAGTGTTCAAAGGTTATCTCCTTGAAATGGGGAAGTAATGTCAACATGTACTCCTTGTAAGGAATAAGATTTGGGTGTTTCGTATCCCACCCACCTTTGATCTGACTGATCACGAGAGCAGAATATCCAAAGACACTTAGAAACTTAATCCCTAGATCAATTGCTGGTCGAAGACCCATAATGCACGCTTCATACTCCGCCATGTTGTTGGTGCAGTTGAAACATAGTCGAGCGGTAAACGGAGTATGAGAGCCTCTAGGAGATATGATCATAGCGCCAATGTCGTTACCTAAAGCGTTCGAAGCTCCATCAAAGTACATAGACCATCGGGATCCTTCCTCATGTCCTTCATCTGGTCCAGGTGTCTCACAATCAGTTACCAACATGATTTTCTCGTCCGGGAATTCGAAGTTCATAGACTGGTAATCATCCACTGCCGGATGTGCCAAATGGTTTGCGAATACACTTTGTGATCGGTGGAAATAGAACTGACTGTTTAAAGTTGGATCGCGTATGTCGCGGTAAGCAAGAGTCGCCATCGTCTTTTATTTTCTCCAACATGGACAGGACAAAAGCACAACAAAATTCCTTATGAGATCGTTTCTCGGTTCGGGAGGTAGATTTATAGAAAGGGAAGGTGTTAGCACCCTTTCTATCCATGGTTATCCATGGGCTCTTAGATACTTGCTCTTATGTTTTCAAAATGTTTGCTTTTCAAAATGTGAGTGGGTTTGAAAAAGTTTCTTTGAAAGATTTCTGAATAACTCTTGTATCAGTCCTCAAGAGTGTTTGAAAAATTTGTTTTGAAAGCTTTTGAAAGTGTCAGTGTGAAAAGTTTTTTGATTTGTTTTTGAAGAGAGCAAGTATCCATGAGTCATCTACCTACCCTAAGGAATTAGGCTGTATAAAAGTCCTTAAAGTAGTGCTATCCCACCATTGAGGGGTAGGTAGCACCACCGTTGGAGGTGTTCAGATCAATTCGATTGTAGGGACAGTATGGTCACCGAAGCAATAGCAGGACACCTTAGAAGTTACCCTTATGTCCTAGATCCTTTTATCCGAGGCGACCGTTTCGTGGCGACTGTTTCGAGGCAACTGGATCTTGGACATAAGAGCGACCGCTAAAACGTTCTATACTTGACGACCACGTTTCGAAGGCAACGAGTGAGGCGTACCCTAGAAGTGGTGTGTGTATTGTGTGTTGTTTTCATGTTATATTTTATCTTTGATCATGGCGTTATGAGCTATGAGTTTTTTTTAATTACCATACATTCTTTCATGCAAGTTTAGCAGTTAGGAGTGTGGAAAATTAAAAGACGGAAAGATAAAAGCTACGCTATTACAAGGCGCGGGTCTATACATCGCCAAAAGACAAAGACCCGTTTTTGATAAAGATGCGGAAAGTAAATAAAATACCTAATAACTATTACATCCGGAAAGCAGTTACATAATAATCAAAAAGAAAATAATGCGCCAAAAGGATTAAAATCAGGACGTCCGAGGGTTTTGACCCTTTGCTTGAAATTAAATTAAATTAAAGCCTAATTAATTATTTAAAGAAAGAAAAGAAAGTGTGTTTTTTATGTTTTTTGTATTTAATGAAATAAAGAAAATAAAATCAAGAGAAAACCCTAATTCTAAGTTTATTTTAATTATTAATGAAAATATTAAAGTTAACCTAATTTAAGCTAATTAATTAATTTACATATTTATGTACAAAATAATGGTAATTAATAATGATGATAATAATTAATAATAAGAAAATTAAGAAAAAATGTCAAAACCTAATTCTATATATTTTTTATTTATTAAGAAAAAGTGTTAAAATTAAAACCCAAATTAACTAAGTTAATTATTAACATTTATTTATAAAAATAAATTAATGATGAAATTAAGAAATTAAAATTTTTTACAATTTGATTTTCTGATTTTTGATATGGAAAAAATTATTTTAGTGAATTAATGACAATTATAAAAAAACAATTTGAAATAAATTAAAAGAAAGAAAAGAAAATAATTATGCAAACCAAGGGGGGTGTCTGGCCCAAAGTGGAGGTGTTTGTGAGGAATTCAGGCCCATTAGACGCAAAGGCCTTGTTGACTTTTCAGGGATCACGCGTATGCTGTTTGACTGGGGTACACCCTGGATTTCATTCTGTGGCCTTCAGATTGTTCATCAAGGCCACTTGGCAAGCCTACGCGTGAGGATGCATGATGGAGCTTTGAATGCTTGCTGCATGTGAACGCTTGAGGAAAAATAACAACAACTATATGGGGGGACCTGGGAATCGAACCCAGGTCCCAATGCTTGCAATACACGTCCTCCACCATCTGAGCTATGAAACGCATTTGTACATATAATGGACAGTAATTATTATGTAAGAAAAACAATTATAGTGGTATAAAACAAAAAAAAAAACACGCCAACTTTGAACTACCCAACCATGCACTGCCACGCTATCTCCTTCTTCGTTTGTACCTGTAAACAGAAATAAGATAGCGGGGGTTTTAAACCCCCACTAAGTACAACTGTGAAAAATAGCGAATAGAAGAGGAGATAACATAAAAAGGGCGCGATAGGCTGGTTGAATTCGTCTGGCCTTGACGAATTCAACCATGGTCATGGCATAGTCCAATTTTTCTTGATGCCTAAAGCCCTAATTGCAAGCTTCAGAAAACCTAATTTTCGTCCATGGTGGATTCTGATTCAGGAAGTGTTAGTTTAATTAACTTATACCAATCGCTTCAGAAGGTACCTATTAGCATGAATCAAACAAGAAAATAGATTAAAAGCACGTGAAACATGATATGCAGGTTTGAAAAATAAGGCAAACCGTGTGGCCTATGTTCTTTGATTCCTCGCGTGTTAGGATTGGTTTTTGATGCCATAGACTCCTGGAGGCTCATGCAATGTGATTGAATCCTTTTTAGGCTTTGAATTGTACTGCAAATAGGATTTCAGTTTTCAAGTTTCTCTTGAAAATTTGCAAAGTGATTATGGAGTTTCAGCAGCTTTTTACGTGTGTCCAGCCTTAGGGTTAGCTTATGCCTTTGTATGTGAACGAATTTAGGTCAAAACCTTGGCCCAAAAGTCCATGAATTAATGTTTCATGTCTTTGATTTTCAATTATGTGATTTTTAATATTTTTCCATGAAAACCTTGCCAATTGTGGAAGATCTTATCCCCTTGAGTGATGCACGAAATCTTTAGCATGTATGGAGTGTATTTGCTGCATAAAAAGATTTGACAACCATTCTTTGATATTTTTCTACAATTAAAACCAATTAAATGAATTAATAATAATAAAAATTCAATTAATTAATTAAAAATAAGAAAATAAAGCATTTTAAGTTCAGTGGGTCGTGCATAGGCTTTGGGTAATGATTTAAGAAAGAATTTGAGGCCCATTAGCAAAATTGAAGCTTTTTAGGCAAAGTTGACTTTTGAAAGTTCTCAAAAATTTCTCAACTTCTCTAATGCATATCTTGCTCAATTTTGAAGATATGAACATGTTCTCGGACATTTTGGAAAGGTCTTGAAGTCCTATAACCAATGCCTTTGGTCCCATGTCATTTTGATTTACCAATCTCAAGTTATGGTCTTTGACCTAAAGTGCCTTTTTATTGACTTTTGAAAATGACCTATAATGTTGAAATTGATAACTTTTTGTGAGAGCATTTATTGGACTTGGAGTGTGAAGATGAGTTGTAGGAAATGTCATCCCCTTCAAAATGAGCTTTGGATGGGATTTTTATGATGAACCATGAAGAAGTTATGCCTTGGTCAATTTGCAGTTGACTTTTCAGTTGTCCAAAAATAGAAACTTTTGCATCTTGAGACTTTTTGAGCCATGCTTGTGGAATCATGATCAAGAATTGATCAAATGATGATTGTGGCTTCAAAATAAGATGTTGACCAAAACTTTTGACTTTTGACTGTCAAATGACCATTTTGCCACTGTAGTTGACTGTGGAGCATTTAGGGTTTTTGACTGTGCAACTTGATGCTGTGAGTCTTGAAACTTGACATATGAATGCTTGACAATATATATAGGCATATGGGACTTGATTGGACCCTTGGAAACCTCAATTTCTTTCCTTGAGGGATTTTGAACCATTTGGAGATTGACCTTGGCAAATCTTGAAGAATATGGGAGGGCAAATTTTGGGGTACAACAGTTGCCCCTGTTCAATCTTCTTAGACCTGAGGATGTAGATTGGCTGGCGTGCCTTTCGTAATCCGAAGGTGGAAGATGATTGAACACTAAAGTGCCCAGAAATTTGCGCTCACATAGTAGAATGTTAGCAGTGTGATGTAGGGAATGGGCTTACAGATGCCATTTGGAGACTGTCGGTATGTGGATGGGCTTATAGATGCCATCTAGGTGTCGATCGCGTAAGAGATTCCTTAGCGAGAACTTGCGCACCTGAAAAAGAAAGATAATTACCTGGCCTGTTACAGGGGTTGATCTTCAAACTCTTCATGTAGATGTGCCCTGGCTGGATACAGGTATCGAATCTACAAACTCTTCAGACGTGCCCTGGCAGGATAGAGGAATCGAGTCTGGAAATAGTCGTCAACAGATACACCCTGGCAGGATACAGGAATCGGATCTTCAAACTCTTCAGACGTGCCCTGGCAGGATACAGGAATCGAGTCTGGAAATAGTCGCTCACAGACATGCCCTGGATAGATACAGGTATCAAATCTGGAATTGCGACAGTTGATAGTAATTATCGTTGTATTGGGTTTTGGTCCTGAAAAGACAAAACGTTAGTTGTATGCAATGTCATGATGTATGAAGTGTGTGATGTTCTCAAAATAAATGAGACTGTATGTTCATGATGCGTATGAGTATGCTATAATGTATGAAGACGTGATGTTTATGAATGTATTTTCGTCTAGGAAAAGAAATCCTTGAGGGATGCTGAGAAGTTCGTTGAATCCTGGGCTGATGTTGAAGAGTATGGTTCTTTGTTTCCACTGGGGATAATGATTGCGAGAATAAACCCGTAGGAGAAGATGACTCCATTGAGGAATAAACTTGTTGGAGAGATTAATCTGCGGGGAATTACTCTGTGGGAAGAGAGGCACTTTGTTGAGATGTTGATGATAACTCCGCTGGGGATACCATTGTTGAGCCTTGTTGGAAGATTTGATGAACTCCGCTGGGGATAGGAAGACTTCGCCGGGGATAATCTTTCTGTGGCAATTAGCTGAGGATAACCCAGTTATAAGCTCTGGTGAGGAATAACCTTTGAATAAAGCCGGGGGAGCGTTCGTACTCTGCAGGTGATAAGCTTCCAGAATCTACTGGGGATAAGCTTCCTGAATCTACTGGGGAGATTGATTGAACTCTCCTGGGGAAACTTGTCAGATTGGACTGGGGGATGGCTCCACTGGATGTCCGGTATTCCGCCGGGGAACAATCTTAGATCAAGATTGCCGGGGATGCTTATAGAGGAACATTTGTATACCGCTGGGGAATGTTGAGATTTTCTGGGGATAATCCAACTCCTTGAGGCTGACAGTAGGTTAACTCTGCTCGAGGGGAGAGTATTACTGACTTGCTAGGGGATATTGTTCCTTTTAAGGCTGATTGGAGACCAACTGCTTGGGGAGAATTGTTGAATCTTGTCTTACTCGGCGGGGAGTGAAGGTATCTGGGTTACATTCTTCAGCCGAACTTACCTTGGTACCTTGGTGGACAGAGCAATTAGATTGCTTAGACAACTCATTATTTCCCCTGTTTCTTGATGTTACCTGTAATTAATCCTTTGTTTCGTATTCAAGTATTTATGAGCTAGCAATTAGTGTCAAATGCATATATCACAATTGAACATTGGACGTTCTTTACAAAACAAAACAGAAAAAGGAAAAAACAATTGGCAATTGGTCTGAAAAGTGAATTTGTATTGATTTTTGAATTTGCCTGTAAATAGGCGTTTATGTACAAGAGGCTGACGTCCTAGTAAGAGAACGCCGCCGAACAACAGAGTTTATACAATTTTGTGAAAAAGGAAAACAAAACAGCTATGTGAAAGGAATAATCCCACTGGGTTCCAACTCTGCTATCGCCTTTATATCTTCGAGCGTCTCATCACTTGGCTGCTCAGTTGAAGATGAAGCTGATTGATCGATGCCGTCTGAACTTGATGTTGATATCGGATTCTGGATGCAAGGTGATTTCAATGAGACATAGTATTACGCTTTAATCCCTAACTTTTGCCTGGACCGCCCTTTCGGGTTTTCAGTCCACCGGGATACCCATTTTTGCCCAAGCCGCCTTTTCAGGTTTTCGACTTACCGGGTGTACAGATTTTTTTTCATTTCATCCCTTATTTTTTCCCGAACCCTTTTGGTTCGCCGGGAAGCCCTAATTTTTTCCTAGGTATGTCAACCTAGCGGGTCTTTTATCATGCGTAGTATCTTTTTACTATGTCTGCATTGGCAGGGTGAGGAAGGTCGTCACCATCCATGGTGGTTAGAATCATGGCTCCTCATGAGAACACATGTTTAACCACAAATGGCCCTTCGTACGTAGGGGTCCATTTGCCCCTGGGATCACTTAGAGGAAGAATGATGCGTTTGATTACCAGGTCCCCAACTTGATACTCTTGTGGTCTGACCTTCTTGTTAAATGCCCTGATCATCCGTTTTTGATACGTTTGACCATGACAAATAGCAGTGAGTCTCTTTTCGTCAATTAGATTTAATTGATCAAGTCGAGTCTGGATCCAGTCATCTTCGCTCAAGCCTGCATCCTTCATTATCCGGAGAGAGGGTATCTGGACTTCAGTAGGCAAGACTGCCTCCATGCCATAGACCAAGGAAAAGGGAGTTGCCCCGGTTGACGTCCGTGCTGAGGTACGGTACCCATGAAGAGCAAACGGTAACATTTCGTGCCAATCTTTATAGGTCACTGTCATCTTCTGCACAATCTTCTTAATATTCTTATTCGCTGCTTCTACAGCCCCATTCATCTTCGGCCGATAGGGGGAAGAGTTGTGGTGCTGTATTTTGAATTGCTCGCAGAGCTTAGTGATCATCTTGTTATTAAGATTGGTACCATTGTCCGTAATGATCCTTTCCGGGATGCCGTATCGACAGATCAGGTTATGACGAATGAACCGTGCCACGACATTCTTGGTTACCGTAGCGTAGGAAGCTGCTTCAACCCACTTTGTAAAGTAATCGATCGCAACCAGGATGAAGCGATGCCCATTGGATGCCGTAGGTTTAATCTCGCCGATCATATCAATGCCCCACATTGCAAAAGGCCAATGTGCAGTCAAGACGTTCAGAGGAACCAGAGGAACGTGCACCTTATCCGCATATATCTGGCACTTATGACATGTCCGGGAATGTTGGTAGCAATCAGCTTCCATTGTGGACCAGAAATATCCTGCCCGGAGGCTTTTCTTTGCCATGGTATGTCCACTGGAATGTGTTCCGAAGGTACCTTCATGCAGCTCTGCCATGATCCTTTCTGCTTCAGTCTTATCCACACAACGCAGTAAGGTTGAATCATGGTTTCGCTTGTATAGAATGCCATTGCTGAGGAAGAACTTTGCAGCGAACCTTCTCAGGAACTTCTTATCATTGACAGATGCACCCTCGGGATATTCTTGAGCTTCCAGATACCTCTTCACTTCATGATACCAGGGTTTTTCAGTTACTATCTCAGCCTCAAGATCACAACAATATGCAGATTCGTCCAGTTTCTAGATAATGATCCGGGGAGCCTCGTTGTCCCATTTGACTTTGAACATAGAAGACATCGTAGCTAACGCTTCCGCCAACTGATTCTCCTCTCTTGGGAAGTGTTCAAAAGTTATCTCTGTAAAATGGGGGATCAATGTCAACACACACTCTTTATAAGGAATGATATTTGGGTGTTTTGTATCCCACTCGCCTTTGATCTGATTGATCACGAGAGCGGAATCTCCGAAGACACTCAGAAACTTGATCCTTAAGTCAATTGCAGCTTGAAGACCCATGATGCATGCCTCATACTCCGCCATGTTGTTGGTGCAGTTGAAACATAGTCGGGCAGTAAGTGGAGTATGAGTGCCTTTAGGGGATATGATCACAGCGCCGATACCATTACCCAAAGCGTTGGAGGCTCCGTAAAAGTGCATAGACCATCGGGATCCTTCCTCAGGTCCTTCATCCGGTCCAGGTACTTCACAATCAGTCACTACCATGATGTTCTCATCAGGAAATTCAAAGTTCATTGACTGGTAGTCGTCCACTTCCTGGTGTGCCAAATGGTCTGCCAACACACTCCCCTTGATAGCTTTCTGAGTCGTGTACTGGATGTCGTATTCCGTCAAGATCATCTGCCATCTCGCTATTCTTCCGGACAGAGCAGGCTTTTCGAATATGTACTTTATTGGATCCATTTTTGAAATCAACAGAGTAGTGTGAGTCAGCATATACTATCTCAGCCGGCGAGCAGCCCATACCAAAGCGCAGCAAGTTTTCTCGAGCAGTGAGTATCGGGTCTCACAGTCGGTAAACTTTTTGCTAAGGTAATAAATGGCGTGCTCTTTTCGGCCGGACTCATCGTGCTGCCCCATCACACACCCCATTGAGCTGTCAAGTACCGTCAAGTATAGTATTAGAGATCTCCCTTCAACCGGTGGCATAAGAATGAGTGGTTCTTGGAGATACTCTTTGATTCTGTCGAAAGCGGCCTGACATGCATCATTCCAACGTACTACCTGATCTTTCTTCAGTAGCTTGAAGATTGGTTCACAGGTAGCAGTTAGGTGCGAGATGAATCGGGCAATGTAATTCAGACGTCCTAGAAAGCCTCTGACTTCTTTCTCTGTCTTCGGAACTGGCATCTCTTGTATGGCTTTTACCTTGGTAGGGTCCACTTGAATACCTTTATCACTTACGACGAAGCCTATCAATTTTCCAGATCTTACCCCAAAGGTGCACTTGTTTGGGTTCAACCTTAGCTTGTATAACTTCAGACGGTCAAACAGCTTCTGTAGATGGTCAAGGTGTTCCTCCTCAGTTTGGGACCTTGCAATCATATCATCGACGTACACCTCAATCTCATGATGGATCATGTCATGAAATAAAGCAACCATGGCACGTTGGTAGGTTGCCCCAGCATTTTTCAGTCCAAAAGGCATGACCTTGTAACAGAAGGTGCCCCACTGAGTCACAAAGGTAGTCTTTTCCATATCTTTAGGAGCCATCTTGATTTGATTATAACCTGAAAAGCCATCCATGAAGGAGAACACCTTGTGTTGGGCAGTATTGTCAACCAGGACGTCGATGTGAGGTAGAGGAAAATCATCCTTGGGGCTCGCCCTGTTCAAATCCCTGTAATCAACACACATTATGACCGTACCATATTTCTTCGGCACAGGAACCACATTGGCAACCCACTGAGGGTAAGAAGTTACTGCAAGAAAACCGGCGTCAAATTGTTTCATAACCTCAGCTTTGATCTTCTCGGACATCTCTGGACGCATACGGCGGACCTTTTGTTTAACCGGAGGGCATTCTTCCTTGGTAGGCAAGTGATGGACCACAATGTCAGTATCCAACCCAGGCATGTCTTCGTAAGACCAGGCGAAGATTTCCATATAATCATGCAACATCTGAATCAACCGCTGTTTTACGTTGAGCTCTAGATTAGCACCAATCTTAACTTCCTTTCTGTCTGTCTCGGTACCCAGATTTACCGTTTCCACTGGCTCTTCATGTGGCTAAATGGCCCTCTCTTCCTGGAGTAACAGTCTTGCAAGCTCACCAGGCACTTCGCAATCATCTTCACCTTCGTCTTCGGCTAAGTTGATCGGATTTTCGAAGTCATAACTGGCAGTAGCAGAGTCGTTACCAGTGAGATCCAGAGTGGATTGAAACCTGTATGAGTGAGTGTGTGTAAATACAACTGTTTTGCAATATATAAAGAAAGAAAGAAAGGGAGCGCAAGATTTGAAATGTGAAAAACATCCAATGTTTTTATTCATGATATATGGAAATGACAAGTAATAAGCCCTCACAAATGAAGCCACAGTGCCCCGGGTAAGACACCGGGCCGTAAAGTTTCAATTTATTGTTCATTACAAATCAAAAAAAACAAAGGAGCTCATTACTGAGTAAAAAAAGTAACAGGTATGTGGTCTTTTGCAGTCCAATTGTTCAGTCCACCGTCGGTCGTCGGGTAGATCCAGCTATCAAACTCTGACTCCTCTGCATCGCCTTCAATAGCATTCACTCCCGGGTTGGTGATGAACACGGGAGGTCTTCTGATCCTTGCTTTACGTACAGCCTTCTGAGCCTCTGCAGTGAAACCCAGCCCAAACTTGTCAGTCTTAGGAGTAAAATCAGGGAGCCTGCCCCAGTTTGCACATTCACCTTTTTCAATCACAGCCCGGGCGTCCTTCAAGGAAGCCATCTTCAAAGGAGAGTCTTCTTCAATTACTGTCTCTGCTGACGCCAATGTTGGAGGCACCTCTTCAAAATGTTGAAAGGGGGTCTCAATGAACTCCCCGTCCATCTCTATATAGCGGAACGAGTTCAGATGACTAACCATGTATTCTTTCTCCCCCTGCACTGTAACAATCTTCCCTCTGACAGGGTATTTGAGCTTCTGGTGTAGAGTGGAGGTCACAGCCCCAGCCTTGTGGATCCAAGGACGACCCAGCAAACAAGAATAGGATGGGCGAATGTCCATCACATAGAACGTTGAGTCAAAGACTTGAGAACCAACCCGGATTGGAATATCTACTTCACCGTGTACCATCCTTTTCGACCCGTCAAAGGCTCGGACAAGGATGTTACTAGGCTTCAACTCCAGACCCTCACAATCCAACCTGTCTAAGGCCTTCTTGGGCAGTACGTTCAGTGAAGAACCGGTGTCTACCAACACGTGTGCAAGAGTATTGCCCCTGCATTCAATGGAGACATGCAGGGCATCATTGTGGTTCTTTCCCTTAGCGGTCAGATCAGCATCCGAGAAACCCAAACCATTGTCGGCGGTCAAGTTGGCCACACAATCAGTGAATTGATCAGCAGACGTCTCTTGTGGCACATGAGCCGTCTTCAGGAATGAAATCAGGGCCTTGGCATGGGCCTCTGAACATAGCAGCAGTGATAGCATAGAGATTTTAGAGGGGGTGTGCCCCATCTGTTCAACGACGTTGAAATCGCTCTTCTTGATGATCTTAAGGATTTCTTCCATTTCTTGCTGTGAAGCTTCAACATTAACGGTCTTCGGTGCCTCCATCCGGGCAGGCACATCAGCAATCCCTTTGCCCCGAGTGTCAGATGACTCGGCATCAGGGGTAGAAACTTGACCAGGTGCATTTGTAGACGTGATGATAAGAGGTCTTCGGATAACTGGTGGCGCAATGTCAGGCGAGAAGAGCCTGCCACTGCGAGTAACTTTAGCGGGGCCAGTGATGTTACTGATACCGGTACTAGTGTTGAACTCCTGCTTTACTCCAAGCACATACACATCTGCCCCATAGTGCCATGGGACAGCCTTGTCAGATTTATAGGGGAGGGGCCCCGGAATAGTAATGATGATAGGTGCAACAAACATGATTTTGACTGGCTTCCTCGGGGGAGCCTTGGTAGGATTGTTGAAGATGGTGACAACAGATACTTCTTCAGTAGGAACAATAGGAACAGCGGTCTTCTTGAACAAAATCTCTTTGCTATCCATCAGGTTTTGGACGCCTGACTTCAGCAACGGACAACCAACAAGGGAAACGGCACATAGAAGGCAACCCTTGCTACAACCCAGAAATAAACCGGCTAGCAACAGGTTCCTTTTGACAGTCAATAAAGGGGTAGCAACCTCATCCACAGAAACTACATACAGGTCTTCCTCAATAGCATTTACTCCATGCTGGGGCATAGGAGCAGTCACAACGTTGGGCCTTTCGGGCGCCTCAAACTGTATTTCCTTGGCATCAATAAGGTCCTGGACCTTATTCCTCAGGGCCCAGCAATCATCAGTAGAATGCCCCGGGCTATCAGAGTGATAAGCACAGCAGGCGTTGGGATTATACTTCGGAGAGGTTGTGTTTACCATCTTCAGAGCTTCTCTGACGGTTACCAAGTTGGTCGATAGCAGCTGCGGCAAGATCTGCGACAAGGTCATACTGAGCCGAGTATATTCTCTTTTGGGTCTCTCACCCCTTGGTTGGTTAGGTTGTCGAGGAGCGGCAGCAGGCTTTGCAATTACCACCGCGTTGACAGCTTGGTGGCGTTCTGGTTTGTTTTGCTTCCTGGGCCCATACGCAACACTGGCTTCCTTCTTGAAAGGCTTCCTCTCAGAACTTGAGGACGCACCCTTCTGTATCTTCCCCGATTTCATCCCAGCTTCTACCCTTTCACCCGTCAGAATGAGATCTGTGAACCCTGCAGACGAATTGCCAATGAGATGATTGAAGAACGGCCCGGATAGGGTCCCCAAGAACATGTCCACTAGTTCACGGTCGTTTAATGGCGGTAGCACCTTTCCAGCCAGGTCCCTCCACTTATGTGCATACTCTTTAAAACCTTCTCCCGATCCTAGCGACATACCCTGGAGTTGGGTACGTGTAGGAGCGAGGTCGGCATTGTACTAATACTGCTTGTAGAAAGCAGTGGCCAAGTCCTCCCAGTTACGAACCTTGGTTCCATCCAGCTGATAGAACCATTCGAGATGAGTCCCTGAAAGACTCTCTTGGAAGAAATGGATCCATAAGTTCTTGTCCACAGTATATGGTTGGATCTTCCGCACATAAGATCTGAGATGTAGCTTAGGGAAGGATGCCCCGTCATACTTTGCGAAAGATGGTGCCTTGAACTTGTGTGGGATCACCACACCAGAAGATAGACCCAGGTCTCCAAAATCCAACCCAGGCACTTGTTGAATTTCCATGGCATTCAGAAGATCCTCTAACTGCTTGTACTTGTCTTCAGCTGGAGGGTACTGCTCTTCATTGAAATCGGTCTCGTTGTCAGAGACCACAGGACTAGGAACCCTTCCCCCTTGGGGACTGCCTTTCCCTACCGAAGAACCAACTTGATCAACCTTATTTTGCAGTGTGTTACCAAATCTCCGGCCAGTGTTGAATAGTACAGTTCTCTTCTTCTTCTTCTTGACCAGCAGAGCCTTCAATTCCTCTTGACATTGGGCTAAACTCATGATCAGCTCTTGGAACTGGGCGTTCTGAGCCTGGAGGGCCTTGATGGATTGCTCAGTAGATGACTCGGGATTCATGATGCTGAAATAAACAGCGAAGAACATTAAGCCACCTGTAAAAAAGAGTACCTGATATGCACATGATGAATGGAATGTGTATGATTTATGTTTTCAAAGACAATCGGGATTCAACTTTGTAAACAAAAAGGCAATGCACTTTATTAGATTCAACTTTGAAATTTAGATTGTTCAACAGATTGCCCTTAGGCGTTACATAAAATGGAACTACTG
Source organism: Vicia faba (assembly GCA_948472305.1). Taxonomy (NCBI): domain Eukaryota; kingdom Viridiplantae; phylum Streptophyta; class Magnoliopsida; order Fabales; family Fabaceae; genus Vicia; species Vicia faba. Next base: position 748,361,870 of record OX451740.1, on the reverse strand, counting down.
AAAAGGGAAATAAAACTGTAAAAGAACATCCAAAGCTCATCAGTGATCCCAGGGTCTCCTCTTCTCAGTACGGATGTAGTCATTCAAGGCCCGCTCGTTCTCCAACTGCTTCGTCAGCTTTTGGATCTTCAATTCCTGCTCGTTGAACTTTTCCCGATAAGAATCCCGTTCTTTTTGTAGTTGCGCCAAAGACCTCTTTAGTGTATCAACATTAGTAGGTATCTGAGGAGGGAGAACAGATGGAGGAGCCCCATCTCTATCAGGATATTCAAGAATGACGGGTCTGACAGCTTCATATGGCATACCTAAATTATGAGCACGGATGCAGACCCATCTGTAGTAGGGTTCCATAGGTAGACAAGTTTTCGGTCCCAACTCATGTGGGTCAGCTTTGTGAATTCTATCCCAAGCCTTGATGAACCTACGACGCAGCTCGTTACTATCTACCTGAAACTCAAAACTGATGTGAGGCACCAACATCTCATGAGGCCCTGTTCTTCTGGCTCTTCCAAACTGACGGAGAGCTAGACATGGATTATAAGAGATTCCTCCTTGGGTACCAATCAAAGGAACATTAGGATATTCTCCGCAACGATCAATAACAACTACCTCATCCAAACCCCTGAAAGTCCAAATGATGTCATTATCAATGAGAGACATTAACATATGAGCCCAACCTCTTCCTTCTTTATTCTTCAGCACAAACTTAGGGAGGTGCGAAATAAACCACCTCACTAACAAAGGAATACAACACCACAGAGTTCCTCGTCTTCGGGCAGTACGAGCATAGAGTTGTTGCAGGATATCACCCAAGAGAGTGGGCACAGGGTTCCGAGACATGAAGATCCTTATGGCAGTGATGTTAATGAAGTTATCCGGAATTGGAAATAGAACCAGACCATAGATTAAGAGAGCCAGAATGTCTTCATACGCCCTGAAGTCCAGGTCATTCCAGAAACTGTTAGCTTTACCGATAAAAAACTTGGCCAAGAAATCCTTAACTCTGCTTCTAGTCACCCAGTTGGCCATTACCTCTTTGTGGGTCAAGGGAAGGACTACAGCAATATCCTCAAGCCTAAGAGTCTTTTCCCAACCAGTGAAGGGAGTCTGATCCAAGATAGGGATGCCAAGCAAATTAGAGAACTCTTCCAGGGTAGGGACCAGCTGGAAGTCTTGAAAGGTGAAGCAGTTGTACAAGGGATCATAAAACTGGGTCAAGACACTCATCAGTTGTTGGTCCCACTTTGAAGTGACTAAACCGAGACGAGAACCATGCCTCTGGATGAAGGTAGTGGTGTTTGGAATTCTGCTAACCAATTCTTCAAGCAACTCAGGTGGGTGAACAAAGTTGAACCGGATAGTGTTTCTTCGCATAGGCATCATAATGTCCTACAAAACAGAGCAAAGGTGAAACCCTCTTGTCTTTGAAATGGTCAGTCCTTATGCAGGATGCATGCAATGTTTATGATGGTATGATGTCATGATAAAGCACACCACAAATATTCACGAAGGCAAACATGATAAGGCACACAAGTCACACAAGACATCCCTTAGGGTTTAGGCCAGCATGAAGTTCAGGTACTACCCTCTTTCAGTTTGTTGGTTAAGACCTGTCCTATCAGAAGTAACCGGGTTCTAGAGGATCCCAATATCACTGACTACCCTCAATCGGTCATAACTCTAGCATCGCAATCTTTTCTTGCGGCCAGAACCATCGCGAGAGTTTAGCCTCAATGGGTGCAGCATACTGCTACTGTTCTATGGCCAAGTTGGGTCAAATTAGGATTCTAAGGTCGGTTGGTGATTAATGACTCCTTAGAAGACCCATATTCTCCTCGTTGCAACACAAGGGATATCGGTACAGACCAAGGTGCCACACCAACATAGCCACTGCTTCACCCGTGTCGGTGTACGCCGGACAGGTCCCTCACAGCTTATGCTACCTAACAGGGTATCCCCAGATCCAGGTTAGGATCTATGAAACTCCAAGACAATGCCCATAATAAAAAAGCAAACAAAATAAAGCAATTGAAAACACAAGTATGAGCTATCCTAAGGTACACCTCACTTTAAATTTCCCCAGCAGAGTCGCCAGTTCTGTGATCGGTGGAAATAGAACTGACTGTTTAAAGCTGGATCGCGTATGTCGCGGTAAGCAAGAGTCGACACCGTCTTTTATTTTCTCCAACATGGACAGGACAAAAGCACAGCAAAATTCCTTATGAGATTGTTTCTCGGTTCGGGAGGTAGATTTATAGAAAGGGAAGGTGTTAGCACCCTTTCTATCCATGGTTATCCATGGGCTCTTAGATACTTGCTCTTATGTTTTCAAAATGTTTGCTTTTCAAAATGTGAGTGGGTTTGAAAAAGATTCTTTGAAAGATTTCTGAATAACTCTTGTATCAGTCCTCAAGAGTGTTTGAAAAATTTGTTTTGATAGCTTTTGAAAGTGTCAGTGTGAAAAGTTTTTTGATTTGTTTTTGAAGAGAGCAAGTATCCATGAGTCATCTACCTACCCTAAGGAATTAGGCTGTATAAAAGTCCTTAAAGTAGTGCTATCCCACCATTGAGAGGTAGGTAGCACCACCGTTGGAGGTGTTCGGGTCAATTCGATTGTAGGGACAGTGTGGTCACCGAAGCAATAGCAGGACACCTTAGAAGTTACCTTTATGTCCTAGATCCTTTTATCCGAGGCGACCGTTTCGAGGCGACTGTTTCGAGGCAACTGGATCTTGGACATAAGAGCGACCGCTAAAACGTCCTATACTTGACGACCACATTTCGAAGGCAACGAGTGAGGCGTACCCTAGAAGTGGTGTGTGTATTGTGTGTTGTTTTCATGTTATATTTTATCTTTGATCATGGCGTTGTGAGATACGAGTTGTTTTTAATTACCATACATTCTTTCATGCAAGTTTAGCAGTTAGGAGTGCAGAAAATTAAAAGACGGAAAGATAAAAGCTACGCTATTACAAGGCGCGGGTCTATACATCGCCAAAAGACAAAGACCCATTTTTGATAAAGATGCGGAAAGTAAATAAAATACCTAATTACTATTACATCCGGAAAGCAGTTACATAATAATCAATAAGAAAATAATGCGCCAAAAGGATTAAAATCAGGACGTCCGAGGGTTTTGACCCTTTGCTTGAAATTAAATTAAATTAAAGCCTAATTAATTATTTAAAGAAAGAAAAGAAAGTGTGTTTTTTATGTTTTTTGTATTTAATGAAATAAAGAAAATAAAATCAAGAGAAAACCCTAATTCTAAGTTTATTTTAATTATTAATGAAAATATTAAAGTTAACCTAATTTAAGCTAATTAATTAATTTACATATTTATGTACAAAATAATGGTAATTAATAATGATGATAATAATTAATAATAAGAAAATTAAGAAAAAATGTCAAAACCTAATTCTATATATTTTTTATTTATTAAGAAAAAGTGTTAAAATTAAAACCTAAATTAACTAAGTTAATTATTAACATTTATTTACAAAAATAAATTAATGATGAAATTAAGAAATTAAAATATTTTACAATTTGATTTTCTGATTTTTGTTATGGAAAAAATTATTTTAGTGAACTAATGATAATTATAAAAAAACAATTTGAAAGAAATTAAAAGAAAGAAAAGAAAATAATTATGCAAACCAAGGGGGGTGTCTGGCCCAAAGTGGAGGTGTTTGTGAGGAATTCAGGCCCATTAGACACAAAGGCCTTGTTGACTTTTCAGGGATCACGCGTATGCTGTTTGACTGGGGTACACCCTGGATTTCATTCTGTGGCCTTCAGATTGTTCATCAAGGCCACTTAGCAAGCCTACGCGCGAGGATGCATGATGGAGCTTTGAATGCTTGCTGCATGTGAACGCTTGAGGAAAAATAACAACAATTATATGGGGGGGACCTGGGAATCGAACCCAGGTCCCAATGCTTGCAATACACGTCCTCCACCATCTGAGCTATGAAACACATTTGTACATATAATGGACAGTAATTATTATGTAAGAAAAACAATTATAGTGGTATAAAACAAAAAAAAAACGCGCCAGCTTTGAACTACCCAACCATGCACTGCCACGCTATCTCCTTCTTCGTTTGTACCTGTAAACAGAAATAAGATAGCGGGGGTTTTAAACCCCCACTAAGTACAACTGTGAAAAATAGCGAATAGAAGACGAGATAACATAAAAAGGGCGCGATAGGCTGGTTGAATTCGTCTGGCCTTGACGAATTCAACCATGGTCATGGCATAGTCCAATTTTTCTTGATGCCTAAAGCCCTAATTGCAAGCTTCAGAAAACCTAATTTTCGTCCATGGTGGATTCTGATTCAAGCAGCGTTAGTTTAATTAACTTATACCAATCGCTTCAGAAGGTACCTATTAGCATGAATCAAACAAGAAAATAGATTAAAAGCACGTGAAACATGATATGCAGATTTGAAAAATAAGGCAAACCGTGTGGCCTATGTTCTTTGATTCCTCGCGTGTTAGGATTGGTTTTTGATGCCAATAGACTCCTGGAGGCTCAGGCAATGTGATTGAATCCTTTTTAGGCTTTGAATTATACTGCAAATAGGATTTCAGTTTTCAAGTTTCTCTTGAAAATTTGCAAAGTGATTATGGAGTTTCAACAGCTTTTTACGTGTGTCCAGCCTTAGGGTTAGCTTATGCCTTTGTATGTGAACGAATTTAGGTCAAAACCTTGGCCCAAAAGTCCATGAATTAATGTTTCATATCTTTGATTTTCAATTATGTGATTTTCAATCTTTTTCCATGAAAACCTTGCCAATTGTGGAAGATCTTGTCCCCTTGAGTGATGCACGAAATCTTTAGCATGTATGGAGTGTATTTGCTGCATAAAAAGATTTGACAACCATTCTTTGATATTTTTCTACAATTAAAACCAATTAAATGAATTAATAATAATAAAAATTCAATTAATTAATTAAAAATAATAAAATAAATCATTTTAAGTTCAATGGGTCGTGCATAGGCTTTGGGTAATGATTCAAGAAAGAATTTGAGGCCCATTAGCAAAATTGAAGCTTTTTAGGCAAAGTTGACTTTTGAAAGTTCCCAAAAATTTCCCAACTTCTCCAATGCATATCTTTCTCAATTTTGAAGCTATGAACATGTTCTTGGACATTTTGGAAAGGTCTTGAAGTCCTCTAACCAATGCCTTTGGTCACATGTCATTTTGATTTACCAATCGCAAGTTATGGTCTTTGACCTAAAGTGCCTTTTTATTGACTTTTGAAAATGACCTATAATGTTGAAATTGATAACTTTTTGTGAGAGCATTTCTTGGACTTGGAGTGTGAAGATGAGTTGTAGGAAATGTCATCCCCTTCAAAATGAGCTTTGGATGGTATTTTTCTGATGAACCATGAAGAAGTTATGCCTTGGTCAATTTGCAGTTGACTTTTCAACTGTCCGAAAATAGAAACTTTTGCATCTTGAGACTTTTTGAGTCATGCTTGTGGAATCATGATCAAGAATTGATCAAATGATGATTGTGGCTTCAAAATAAGATGTTGACCAAAAATTTTGACTTTTGACTGTCAAATGACCATTTTGCCCCTGCAGTTGACTGTGGAGCATTTAGGGTTTTTGACTGTGCAACTTGATGCTGTGAGTCTTGAAACTTGACATATGAATGCTTGACAATGTATATAGGCATATGGTACTTGATTGGACCCTTGGAAACCTCAATTTCTTTGCAAGAACCAAAACCCTAATTTTGACTGTGTTAGGAGGCAATTGGACTGTGCAACCCTTGAGGGATTTTGAACCATTTGGAGATTGACCTTGGCAAATCTTGAAGAATATGGGAGGGCAAATTTTGGGGTACAACACACTTCCCTTAATTGCCTTTTAAGTCGTGTACTAGATGTCATACTCAGTCAAGATCATATGCCATATTTCTATTCTTTCGGATAAGACAGGCTTCTCGAAGATATACTTGATTGGATCCATCTTTGATATCAACAAAGTAGTGTGAGTCAACATATACTGTCTCAACCGGCAAGCAGCCCATGCCAAAGCGCAGTAAGTTTTCTCGAGCAATGAGTATCGGGTCTCACAGTCGGTAAACTTTTTGCTAAGGTAATAAATAGCATGCTCTTTTCGGCCAGACTCGTCATGTTGACCCATCACACACCCCATTGAGTTATCGAGCACTGTCAAGTATAAGATCAAAGGTCTCCCTTCAACTGGTGGCATTAGGATAGGTGGCTCTAGGAGATACTCTTTGATTCTCTCGAAAGCGGCCTGGCATTCATCATTCCAACGTACCACTTGATCTTTCTTCAGTAGCTTGAAGATTGGCTCACAAGTAGCAGTTAGATGCGAGATGAAACGGGAAATGTAGTTCATTCATCCCAGAAAGCCTCTGACCTCTTTCTCTGTTCTGGGAGCTGGCATCTCTTGTATGGCTTTCACTTTTGCAGGGTCAACTTGAATACCTTTGTCGCTCATGACGAAACCCAGTAGCTTACAATATCTCACCCCGAAGGTGCACTTGTTCGGGTTTAACCTCAGCTTGTACAACTTCAGCCTATCAAATAGCTTCTGCAGATGGTCAAGATGTTCTTCCTCAGTCTGGGACCTTGAAATCATATCGTAGACGTGTACTTCAATCTCATGATGGATCATGTCATGAAACAAAGCAACCATGGCACGTTGATATGTTGCCCCAGCGTTCTTCAACCCAAAAGGCATGACCTTGTAGCAAAAGGTACCCCACTGAGTAACAAAGGTCGTCTTCTCCATGTCTTCGGGAGCCATTTTAATCTGGTTATAACCGGAGAAACCATCCATGAAGGAGAATACCTTATGTTGAGCAGTATTGTCAACCAGAACGTCGATGTGAGGTAGAGGGAAGTCATCCTTAGGGCTCTCCATGTTCAAATCCCTGTAGTCAACACACATTCGGACCTTACCATCTTTCTTCGGCACAGGAACCACATTGGCGACCCATTGAGGGTAAGAAGTCACTGCTAGAAAACCGGAATCAAATTGTTTCATAACTTCATCCTTGATTTTCTCAGACATCTCTGGGCGCATTCGGCGAACCTTCTATTTTACGGGAGGACAGTCTTCCTTGGTAGGCAGGCGATGAACCACAATATCAGTATCCAAACCAGGCATATCTTCGTAAGACCAGGCAAAGATCTCAACATAGTCATGCAGCATTTTAATCAACTGTTATTTCACACTAGCTTCCAGACTTGCACCAATCTTGACTTCCTTCTTATCTGTCTCTGTACCCAGATTTACTGACTCCAGCGGCTCTTCATGTGGCTGAATAGCCCTCTCTTCCTGGAGTAGCAGTCTTGCAAGTTCAACAGGCACTTCTCAATCATCTCCACCCTCGTCTTCGGCTAAGTTGATCGGATCTCCGAAGTCATAACTGGAAGTAGCAGAGTCGTTACCAGTGAGATCCAGAGTGGATGTGGACCTGTATATGTGAGTGTGTGTAAATAGCTGTTTCACAATATATAATAAAGAAAGACAAGGAGCGCAAGATTTGAAATGCAAGAACGTCCAATGCTTTTATTAATGATATATGAAAATGACACATATAAAGCCCTCACAAATGAAACCACAGTGCCCCGGGTAAGACACCGGGCCATAAAGTTTAAAACATTGTCTGTTACATATTCAAAACAAAAAGTTTCATTACTGGGCAACAAAAGTAATAGGGATGAAGTCCTTTGTTGTCCAGTTGCTTGGTCCACCGTCGGTCGTAGGATAGATCCAGCTGTCGAACTCAGACTCTTCCACGTCCTCTTCAATGGTGTTCACTCCCGAGTTGCTGATGAACACAGGAGGTCTTCCGATCCTTGCACTTCGAACAACCCTTTGAGCTTCTGCAGTGAAACCCAAACCAAACTTGTTAGTCTTCTGTGTAAAATCAGGAAGTCGGCCCCAATTTGCACACTCACCCTTCTCAATAACAGCCCAGGCATCTTTTAAGGAAGCCATCTTCATAGGAGAATCTTCAACCATAGTCTCAGCTGATGCCAGTGTCTGGGGAACCTCTTCAAAGTGCTGAAATGGGGTCTCAATGAACTCCCCATCCATCTCTACGTATCGGAACGAGTTGAGGTAGCTGACCATGTACTCCTCCTCCCCTTGTACTGTCACAATCTTCCCTTTGACCGGGACTTCAGCTTCTGGTGGAGCGTTGAGGTTACGGCCCCAGCTTTTTGGATCCATGGACAACCCAGCAAAAAAGAATAAGATGGCCGGATGTCCATCACATAGAATGTAAAATTGAATACCTGAGAACCAACTTTAATTGGAATATCAACCTCACCATGCACCATCCTTTTAGACCCATCAAAGGCCCTGACAATAATATTACTTGGTTTGAGCTCCAACCCTTCACAATCCAACCGGTCTAGAGCTTTCTTGGGTAAGACGTTCAATGAGGAACCAGTATCAACCAATACATGTGCAAGAGTAGTGCCCCTACATTCAATGGAGACATGCAGGGCATCGTTATGATTCTTTCCCTTAGCCGTCAAGTCGGCGTCCGAGAAACCCAACCTATTATCAGCAGTCAAATTAGACACATAATCTGTAAACTGATCAGCTGATGTCTCTTGTGGCACGTGGGAAATTTTCAAAAAGGTAATCAGAGCCTTGGCATGGGCCTTTGAGCACCGCAATAGTGACAACATAGAAATCTTGGATGGGGTTTGCCCCAGCTGTTCAACTACGTTATAATCACTCTTCTTAATAATCTTCGGGATCTCTTCCATCTCCTGTTTGGAGGCTTCAACTGTAATTGTCTTCGGTGCCTCCGTTTGGGCAGGCGCATCAGTGATGATCCCTTTGCCCCGAGCGTCAGATGACTCAGCGACAGGGGTAAGACTAGGAACTTGATCAGGAATGGCAGTAGGCACACTTGCAGGTGTAATAACAATAGGTTTTTGGGCTGTTGGTGGAGCAATATCAGGTGAGAAAAGTCTTCCGCTGCGGGTGACTTTAGCAGGTCCAGTAATGTTGGTGATGTCAGAACCAACATCCAACTCTTGCTTAACTCCATGAAAATAAACATCAGCCTCATAGTGCCAAGGGACAGCTTTATCAGAGGTATAGGGGATGGGCCCCGGAACAGTGATGATCACAGGTGCGATCTTCGGAACAGATGTAATTCTAACAGGCTTCCTCAAGGGAGCCTTGGAAGAATTGTCGAAAATGGTAATGATGGCAACTTCTTCAGAATGAACTGAGGGAACAACAATCTTCTCAAATAGGATCTCTTTACTATCCATCAAGTTTTGGATACCTGACTTCAAGAATGGGCAACCGGTAGGTAAAATAGAACACATATGCCAACCTTCGTCGCAGCCCGGAAATAAACCGGCTAGCAAAAGGTTCTTCTTCACAGTCAACAGATGGGTAACAATTTCATCCACAGAAGTCACAAACAAGTCTTCTTCTAGAGCATTTACTCCATGCTTGGGCATGGGAGCAGTCACAACATTAGGCCTCTCGGGAGCCTCAAACTCAATCTCCTTCGCATCAATTAAGTCTTGTATCTTATTTTTCAGACTCCAACAATCATCTGTATTATGCCTCGGGCTATCAGAGTGATAAGCACAGCGGGCGTTAGGGTTATACCTTGGTGACGTTGTATTTGAATTCTTTGGGGCTTCCCTTAGAGTCACCAGATTAGTCTTCAGCAACTGTGGCAGAATCTGAGATAAGGTCATGCTGAGACGAGTGAATTGCCTCTTAGGTCTCTCGTCCTTTTTCTGATTATTATACTGAGGAGCACCAGCAGGTTTTGAAATAACAATCGCATTGACAGCTTGGCGGTGTTCAGGTCTATTCTGTCTTCTTGCACTGTAGACAGCACTGGACTCTTTCTTAAACGGCTTCTTCTTGATGCTTGATGAAGCACCCTTCTGTATCTTCCCAGCCTTAATACCAACTTCAATCCTCTCACCAGTCAAAATAAGATCTGTAAACCCAGATGAAGAGCTTCCAATCAAGTGGTTGAAAAATGGACCAGACAGGGTCCCCAAAAACATGTCAACAAGTTCCTGATCAGCTAAGGGTGGTTGCACCCTTCCGGCGAGGTCCCTCCACTTCTGAGAATAATCTTTAAATCCTTCACCCGTTCCCATTGACATACCCTGGAGTTGGGTACGCGTAGGAGCGAGGTCGGAGTTGTACTGATACTTCCTGTAGAATGCAGTAGCCAAATCTTCCCAACTGCAGATACTGGCTCTGTCCAACTGATAGAACCACTCATGTTGAGTCCCTGAGAGACTGTCTTGAAAGAAATGGATCCATAAGTTCTTATCAGCAGTGTAAGGCAGGATCTTCCTCACATATGACCGGAGGTGCAGCTTCGGACAGGAAACTCTGTCATACTTGGCAAAGGCGGGTGCCTTAAATTTATGGGGAATCACCACCCCAGATGATAGACCTAGATCTCCGAAGTCCAGACCGGGCACCTTCTGAATTTCCATAGCGCTCAAACGGTCTTCCAGTTTTTTGTACTTATCCTCAGCAGGAGGATACTGTTCTTTATCGTAGTCCGTCTCGTTGTCAGAGACCACAGGGCTAGGAGCCCTCCTTTCTTGTGGACTATCTTTCCCTCCAAATGAGGTGGTTAGATCAACTTCATTCTGCAGCCTGTTCCAAAACCTGTGTCCTGTGTTAAACAGGATGGTCCTCTTCTTCTTCTTCTTCTTCTTCTTCTTCTTTTCTTTCAGAATCAAGGTCTTCAGGTCCTGCTGACCCTTGGCTAGATTCATGAACAACTCTTGAAATTGGGCATTCTGGGCCTGGAGGGCATTGATAGCTTGCTCAGTTGAAGGTTCAGTAGACATGATGATCGCTGAAATAAACAGCGAAGAAGATAAGAGACCTGTAAAGGGTACCTATTTATGAAATGCATGAGATGAAATGCGTATGATTTATGGTTTCAAAGACAATCGGGATTCAAATTTGTAAACAAGAAAGGAAACACACTTTATTAGATTTAAACTTCAAAATTTAAATTGTTCAACAAATTGCCCTTAAGGAATTACAAGAATGGAAATACTGAAAAGTAAACAAAAAACTGGAAAGGAAATCATCAAAGGTCCATCAATGCTCCCATGGTCTCTTCTTATCAGTGCGGACATAGTCGTTGAGAATCCGCTCATTCTCTAACTTCCTAGTTAACCTCTGGATCTTCTGCTCCTGCTCGTTGAACTTCTCCCGACAAGAATCCCGTTCTTCCCGCAGTTGCATCCAATATCTCTTCAGTGCCCCAATGTCAGTGGGCATATAAGGATGGAGAATAGTTGGAAGAACCCCTTCTTCATTAGCAACTTCAAGAGTGACAGGTCGGACGACTTCATATGGCATACCTAGCTTCTGGGCACGGATGCGGACTCATCTGAGATATGGCTCCATTGGCAGAGAAGTCTTTGGGCCCAACTCATGTGGATCAGATTGGTGAACTCTATCCCAAGCCCTTATGAATCTGCGACGCTTCTCGTCGCTATCCCCTTGAAAATCAAAGTTGATATGAGGCATTAGCATCTCATGAGGTCCTTCTCTTCTGGCTCTTCCAAACTGACGGAGAGATAAGCATGGGTTGTAAGAAATTCCTCCATGGGTTCCTAGTAATGGAACATTAGGATACTCTCCACAACGATCAATGATAGTCACCTCATCCATACCTTTGAGAGTCCAGATAATGTCATTATGAGAAAGAGACATCACCCTATAAGCCCAGCCCATTCCTTCTTTGTTCTTCAGCACTGACTTAGGGAGGTGCGAAATAAACCACCTCGACAATAAAGGAGCACAACACATCAAGGTTCCCCGCTTTCAGGCAGTACGAGCATATAGCAGATGAAGAATGTCACCCAAGAGAGTGGGTACAGGGTTCTGAGAGATGAAGATCTTTATGGCATTCACATCAACAAAAGTGTCAGGATTTGGAAACAATACCAATCCATAAATCAGAAGAGCCAGAATATCCTCGAACGCCTTAAAGTCTAGGCTATCCCAGAAGTAGTTAGCTTTGCCAACCAAGAACTTAGTCAGAAAGCCTTTTGCTCCACTCCTAGTCTCCCAATTAGCCATTACCTCCTCTTTAGTCAAATGAAGGACTGCAGCAATTTCTTCAGGCCTAAGGGTCTTCTCTCAACCAGTAAACGGAGTCTGCTCCAAAACAGAGATACCGAGCAGCTCAGAGAACTCTTCTAGGGTAGGAACCAGCTGGAACTCCTGGAAAGTAAAACAATGGTACAGCGCAAATATGATGATATTCTTACGGATGGGCAACATGATGACCTACAAAACAGAGCAAAGATGAAACCCTCCTGTCTTTGAAATAGGTTAGTCCTTATGCAAGATGTATGCAATGATGTCATGATGTCATGATAAAGGCACACCACAAGTATCCACAAAAAGCAAACATGGTAAAGGCACACAAGTCACACTGAGAGCCCTTAGATTTCAGGCTGGCATGAAGCTTAGGTACTACCCTCTTTCAGTTCAGTTGGTTTAAACTGTTAGAACAAAGTTTGAATCTACTACCCTAAGTTAAAGTTTTGATGATAACAAAATGCAAGATTAAGTCAATTGTATAATTCATATGAGACATATATGCTACCTAAAAATTATATTGTGCATTTACAGAAACTCTGATGGATATCAGCATAAGAATGTCAACATCAGCATCAGAAGATGAAATATCATATGCCAGCATCAGAAGATCAAAGCATGTGCTTACGCTGAAGCTTGATGAACATATCTGCGCTTAATATACTCTAAACTCTGATCAAGACCAAAACAATATCATCAGCACTTAGAAGCGTCAGAATAAGCCAAAGCCAATAACACGCTGAATTGACAACGGTACTGTGCATTCAAGACACTTTATTACCAACGACTTTATTCCAAGACAAAGATCTTCTCAATATGGAAAGAACGTAATGGGCATTGAAATGGAATAATTGACTACAACGTATCTTTTCCAAGGCTATATAAACAAGTCAGTGAGAAATGAATTGGCTAATGCTCTACAACTCTTTACACGCCTAAAGCAAATCATCTTTATCCTCACTCATACAGCTTGCTATATCTCTCAAATTGCTTACTCTATAGTTATAGCATCCTAGTTTCACATAAGCTTAATTTGTGTATTATCACAGTTGTGATATAAAGTTTTTGTAGAAAACATTCAACACACATAGTATTCATTTATCTGTAAGAAAGCATTTCCTTGAGAAACCGGTCTGCATTTTAGACTCAAGAAGGCTTTAGCAGTTATTAAAGCAGTTGTAATATTCAGTTGAATATAGTGGATTAAGACCTCGTTGGAGAGAGGAGAAATCACCTTGACGGGTGGACTGGAGTAGTTTGAGATCAAACGAACCAGGATAAAAACAACGTGTTGTCTGCATTTGATTTCAAGTTTTACAATTCAACCCCCCTTCTTGTGTTTTTCACTTCTTCAATTGGCATCAGAGCGCCTGGTTCTGAGCTAAAACACTTAACCGTGTCAGTACAAGATCCAGCGTCAGAAAAACACAATGGCAAGAACATATCAACACACCAGCAATGACAACAATGAAGATAGATACAGATTCAGCGGCAAACCTCCAGTCTTTGATGGAGAAAATTTTGATTACTGGAAAGACATAATTGAAAGCTTCTTTCTGGCACATGATGCTGATCTGTGGGACATGGTGACAGATGGATACACGCACCTAGTGAATGCAAGTGGTCAGAAGATTGACAGGAAGGAAATTCCTGATCAACAAAAGTGTGACTTCAAAAATCACCACAAGGGCAGAACTATTCTTCTCAGCGCCATCTCCTACGCTGAATATGAAAAGATATCTAACAGAGACACTGTAAAGAGTATGTTTGACTCTCTCAGAATGACGCATGAAGGAAACATTCAGGTTAAAGAAACTAAAGCTCTTGCGCTCATTCAGAAGTATGAGGCATTCAAAATGGAAGAAAGTGAATCAATTGAAACGATGTTCTCAAGATTTCAAATTCTGGTGGCTGGTCTCAAAGTTCTGGACAAAGGGTATTCTACTGTTGATCATGTCAAGAAGATCATCAGAAGCTTGCTAAAACAGTGGAGGCCAATGGTTACAATGTTGAAGCTAGCTAAAGATCTCAACAAAATCTCTCTGGAGGAACTTATCAGCTCCCTCAGAAGTCACGAGATAGAGCTAGAAGCTGATGAACCTCAGAAGCAATGTAAGCCTTTAGCTTTAAAATCTAACAGAAAATCTGAATCCAAAGTTTTGCAGGCTGTTGAAGAAACCTCTGATGGGTCCTCATCAGAAGAAGACGAACTTTCCCTCCTCTCTAGAAGAGTGAACCAACTATGGAAGCAGAGGCAAAGAAAGTTCAGGAATACCAGAAGATCCGATCAAAATGAGTCCTCCTCCAGATACAGAAGGTCAGACTCCTCCTCTGGATACAGAAGATCTGAAGGCTCTTCAGGAAGCAGAAAGACAAACACCAAGGACATCATCTGCTATGAATGCAACGAGCAAGGATACTACAAGAGTGACTGTCCAAAGCTTCAGAGGGAAAATCCCAAAAAGAAGTTTGGAAGGGAAAAGAAGAAGAGTCTCATGGCTACATGGGATGACTCTGACTCGTCTGAAGCTGACTCAGAATCAGATGATGAGAGAGAAAATATAGCTCTCATGGCTAACATATCAGAAGACAGTGAAGCTTCTGAATCAGACTCTGAATCAGACACCGAAGAGGTATTCCCTGACTTTGCAATTAATTTTACTAAGGCTGAACTTGCTGAAAGCCTTAACGAAATTCTAGAAAGATATCAGCAGATCAGAGTTAAATTCAGAATCCTGAAAAGGAATCTTGATTCTGACTCTGATAAAACTGAGAGTCTCAAATTGGAAAATTCTGAGTTGAAAAATAAAATTTCAAAATTAGAAAATCTTTTACAAAACTCTCAGAAGGAAGAAATTTCTGAAACTCCCAGCAGCGCTGATGAGATCATCAAGGAGTATGATCACAGCTTTCAAAAGTTCCTTGCTAAAAGCATAGATAGAAGCAAAATGGCTTCAATGATCTATGGAGTTAGCAGAAACGGCATAAAGGGAATAGGATACCAAGGTAAGGTACCTACACCAAAGAATGCCATGGATCTAAGTATTAAACGCACTCCTCTAAATTCACACTTTGTGTATGGTCACACACATGACATTAAATATACTAGTAGTACTTATTCTGTGAAACCAAAATTCAACCAGAGTTTTGGTAAAGCTAACAAATCAGGACCCAAGAAAATATGGGTACCTAAGGATAAAATAATACATGTTGCAGATATCTTTAGCAGTAAATCAGAAACACCAGTCAAGGTACCTGGACTCTGGCTGCTCACGACACATGACGGGAAGAAGGCATATGTTCCAAAGCCTGGAACTTAAGCCTGGAGGCCACGTAGGCTTTGGAGGCAATCAAAGGGGAAAGATCATTGGCTCTGGAACAGTAGGTAATGGAAATCTTCCCTCTATAAATAATGTTCTATTAGTAGATGGATTAATGCATAATTTGTTATCCATAAGTCAATTAAGTGATAACGGTTATGATATAATCTTTAATCAAAAATCATGTAAAGTTGTTAGTCAGAAAGATGGGACTATCCTATTTAATGGAAAGAGGAAAAACAACATTTATAAAATCAAACTTTCTGAACTGAAAAGTCAGAATGTAAAGTGTCTTCTGTCTGTTAACAACGAGCAATGGATCTGGCACAGAAGATTGGGGCATGTTAGTATGAGAAGAATATCTCAGATTAACAAACTCAATCTGGTCAGAGGACTTCCTAATCTGAAGTTCAATTCAGATGCTCTATGTGAAGCATGTCAGAAAGGCAAGTTTGCAAAAACTGCTTTCAAATCTAAAAATGTTGTTTCCACCTCTAAGCCATTAGAACTTCTGCACATTGACTTATTTGGACCAGTTAAAACTGCTTCAGTCAGTGGCAAGAAGTACAGGTTAGTAATCGTAGATGACTATAGCAGATGGACATGGGTAAAGTTCTTAAGAGACAAGGACGAGTCACACTCTGTGTTTGTCACCTTCTGTAACCAATTTCAGAATGAAAAGGATCTTAGAATCGTTAAAGTCAGAAGTGATCATGGTGGAGAATTTGAAAACAAAGATTTTGAGTCATTCTTTAATGACAGAGGCATTCTGCATGATTTCTCTTGTCCTAGAACTCCCCAACAAAATGGAGTTGTAGAACGAAAGAACAGAACATTGCAAGAAATGGCTAGAACCATGATCAATGAGACAAACATTGCTAAGATCTTCTGGGCAGAGGCAATAAACACAGCATGCTACATTCAGAATAGAATCTCCATAAGACCTATTCTGGAAAAAACTCCATATGAATTGTGGAAGAACAGAAAGACCAACATTTCATATTTTCATCCATTTGGATGTACTTGTTTTATGTTAAATACAAAAAATTATTTGAACAAGTTTGACTCTAAAGCACAGAAGTGTATTATGTTAGGATACTCTGAACGCTCAAGAGGGTACAAAGTATATAATACAGAAACACGAATTGTGGAAGAATAAATCAGTGTTTGTTTTGATGATAAGCTTGACTCTGAAAAGTCAAAGCAGAATGAAGTCTTTACAGGTATGGAAGTTGAATTCACAGATTCTGAAGACAAGTCATCAGAAGCTCTCAACAAAGACACTCCTTCAACATCAGAAAGAGGCACTGCGAGCAATCCAGCAACATCTATTAATCAACCTCAGAAAAGACTACCCAGAAGCAGCATGGATCACCCAGAAGAAACAATCTTAGGAAGAAAGGAAGATCCAATCAAAACAAGAGCCAGCTTCAGAAACTCTGAAGAATCCCTCATGGGACTTTTTTCTCTGATTGAACCTTCTTCAATTGATGAAGCACTTATAGACAACGACTGGATTCTAGCAATGCAAGAAGAGCTGAATCAATTCACCAGAAATGACGTGTGGGATCTAGTTCGCAGACCAAAAGGATTCAACGTCATTGGAACAAAATGGGTGTTCAGAAACAAACTTAACGAACAAGCTGAAGTCATCAGAAACAAAGCACGACTGGTAGCACAAGGTTATAGTCAGCAAAAGGGAATAGACTATACAGAAACCTTTGCTTCAGTCGCCAGGTTAGAATCTATCATACTTTTAATTTCTTTTGATGTTAATAAAGGCATCACTCTATATCAGATGGATGTCAAGAGTGCATTCTTAAATGTCTATATAGAAGAAGAGGTTTACGTGCACCAACCCCCTGGTTTTGAAAGTACAAAAAATCCAGAGTATGTTTTCAAACTAAATAAGTCACTGTATGGTCTGAAACAAGCTCCCAGAGCTTGGTATGAAAGACTAAGTAACTTTCTATTAGAAAAGGAATTCACCAGAGGGAAAGTGGACACAACCTTATTCTGTAAGACAGTTAAGAATGACATCTTAGTGTGTCAGATTTATGTTGACAATATTATATTTGGATCTACTAATCCTTGTCTTGGAAGAAAATTTGCTAAGTGTATGCAGGCAGAATTTGAGATGAGCCTAATGGGGGAACTGAAATTCTTTCTGGGAATTCAGATCAATCAAACTCCAGAGGGAACTTACATTCATCAGAGCAAATATGTCAGAGAACTTCTGAAGAAATTTGATCTCTCAGAATGTAAGTCATCAAAGATTCCAATGCATCCCACGTGCATTCTGGAAAGAGAAGAGGTAAGCAAAAAGGTAGAACAGAAGGTCTACAGAGGTATGATTGGTTCTCTTCTTTATCTGATGGCCTCAAGGCCTGATATTTTATTCAGTGTATGCATTTGTGCAAGATTCCAATCAGATCCTAGAGAATCTCACTTAACAGCTGTTAAGCGAATTTTCAAGTATCTGAAAGGTACTACTAATCTGGGTTTATTTTATAGAAAATCTAGTGATTACAGCTTAGTAGGTTACTGTGATGCTGACTTTGTTGGAGACAAAGAGGAGCGTAAAAGTACTTCTGGAAGCTGCCAGTTTCTGGGAGAAAATCTGATCTCGTGGTCCAGCAAAAGGCAATCCACAATTGCGCTATCAACAGCAGAAGCTGAATACATAGCAGCAGCAGGATGCAGCACACAAATGCTCTGGATGAAAAGTCAGCTTGAATACTTCCAGATATTTGAGAGTAACATTCCTATACTCTGTGACAACACTTCTGCCATTTGCTTAAGTAAAAATCCAATTTTGCATTCTAGGGCTAAGCATATAGAAATAAAACATCGTTTCATTAGGGACTATATTCAGAAAGGCATTTTAAACTTAAAATTTATTGATACAGACCATCAATGGGCTGATATTTTCACAAAACCACTTTCTGAAGATAGGTTCAACTTCATTCTGAAACATCTCAGCATGAAGCTCTGCCCAGAGTGAAAATGTTTTAATTTTATATTAACCTTCAGAATTTGTTTTATTTTACTGTGAACTTCTGATCAATCTTCTTTCAGAAATTTAGACATGCAGATTGTATCAGATTCTATCCATAAAGATATGAGCGTTTCATTTCAAGGATAGATGTGTTGTTCACTAAATCAAACAAGTGTCATCCAGTCATCAGCTAATTCCTGAGGCAGAACACGCGTGCACGCTTCTGAGAAGGCGAAGCGCTGATTGGATGCATTGAGACACATGTCATGGGTAACCATTCCAAATATCTTTCTAAATCCCCTAAAATCAGCCAACATTAAATGCGAGTAATCATGATTTAATTCTATCTCTTAAAACGTTTATGTTTTCAAAAAAAAATTTTAAACCTATTTAAACGCCTTAACATCATTCATTCACTTTTTACCGTCACTTACAATCTTCAAAATATTTCTGTGTTCTTACTGTGTGTTCATCTTTTTTCTCAAAGAAACCCTTTTCAAGCTTTTTTTCTCAAAAACCTGTGTGTGAACATGGCATCCTCTAGCACTCCATCTGCAGGTTCCCAGCAAGACGCTTCTTCTGAACAGTATCAGATTCCTTTCAGAATGCTCCTCACTCCGGTCAAGAACTTGGAAGTTCTGTCAGAATTGATAGTAGATTTCAACAGTTTAAAGGAAAATGGCTTTGATTTGTCTGAAGAAATTAAGGCACAAGGTTGGGAAAGGTACTTTGATAGGTTGGTGGGTCCAATGTTCCCCATTTTGGTTAAAGAATTCTTGATACATGCGTCTTCCTCAACTCATCAGGTTACTTCGTATATCATGGGAAAGAAGATTGTGATTACTGAAGATCACATTGCAAGGATGATTGGATACAATGGTGGTGGTATCCGCTGTATTGACATGGCAGATAGATGTGCAAACTCTGCCCTAGTTGCAAGAGAGATTTTCACACATGGGGTTCCCTCCAGCAAAATAAGAGATTTGAAAGATCAGCACAGAATTTGGGCAAAGATTATTCTGGGCTGCTTCAACCACAGGAAGCCTACAAGCTCTCCTGACTATATAAACATAGATCAGCAATATCTGATTTATTTCATTGCAAAGAAGTCCAAGATCAACCTAGCTCATCTTCTGTTCAATCATCTGAAGACAAGCGTCAAGGAAACGAGAGAAGAAGAAAGGACTAAAAGGGATTGGATACCCTTCGGCAGATTGATATCAGATATTCTAACGGAGAATAGGCTGATTGAACACTTGACAGAGGCACAGGAAATAAGCTCTCTAGAACCTTTTGTTGGCAAGCAGCTAAATGCCAAGAATCTGAAGAAGATGAAGCTGATAGAGAACATAAGGAAGGAGCCCAACGTCACTCCTCATGCTGAAATCACCAGCAGAAGAGTCCCTCTGGACAACTTTCCTATATTCTCTGAGATTGACTCTAAACCAGTCATTATTCTCAGATACTTGGATGCTTGTAAAGCTGATGGCACAGATCCTGATCTGAACATTAAAGATCTGCACCAGCAAACACCAGAGGTTACTCTGAAGAAGACTAAGAAGAGAAAGGTTGTATCAGAAGGATCATCTCAGTAGACCCCAAAGAAGAGAGGTAATCTGTCTTTTGTTAATGTTTTAAATTCATCTTCTGTTCCAACATTTATTCCAACCCCAGCTTCATTTGAAATCCCAATTCCCATTCCAACCATTGATGATACTGAACCTGAGTTTGACCCTTCTGAGTCATTAACCCTCAGAAGATCCCGCGCCAAATCTCATAATCCAAAACCTACAACCTCAACAGAACCAGAACTTGAAAAAGTTCTTTCTGAAATAGATCAACACTCTTCCGCTCCCCATACAGAAAATCCAAATCCTCAACCAGAAACTCCCCATTCACCACAACCAGAAACTACACACTCATCAGAACCAGAAATTCCACAACCTCCATCTCCACAACCAGAACTTAATCCACATTCACCTCAACACGAATCATCTCCACAACCTGAGTTTCAGCACTCTGAGGCTCAAACCCCTGAACCTCAATCATCTGAATCCTCTGAACCACAACCCTTAGCCATGAAATTTCCTGGTGGTACCACTGTTAATATCCCTCAACTACCATCCTCACCAGAAATTACTCCACCTAATACCCCATCTAGTTCAATAATCATTCCTCATTCTCCTACTCCCTCACCCAAGCAAAATCCAGATGACCACAGCAAGACCTTCATTGATATAAAAGTCCTTGAACGCCTTGCTGCCATTAGCAATAAAACTGCCATTCCCAAACCCAAACAACCAGGTGTTGGTTCTAGCATCTTGAATTTTGAAACAGATATGCAGAAGTGGATTTCTTCTCTAAAACAGGCTAGTCTGGAAGTGATTGATCCCGCTGTTTCAGACCACCTTTGGACACTCTTCAAAAGATGGGTATGCGCTGAAACCTTTAAGCTGCAGGACCAAAGTTATGGACAGGCTCAACAGAACTTCAGCAATCTGCTGAAAGAAATTGAAGGTCCAGTTTTGAGTCAGCTGCTGAAGGATGAAGTTCTTCATCTAGACAGTGAGCCTTGGTCTGAAAAGCGTCCAGCTTCAACAGTTCAACCAGCAGAAGAACAGACGATTCCAGCTGAAGATTTAAGTCAAGAAGAAGTTATTGCAGAAAGCTCTCAGAAGCATCCTGATTCTGACACCTCTCAAGCTGCATTGGACAGGCAGACTCTTGAAGAGCTGAAGCAAAATGATCTTCGACTGCAGGAGAGAATGGATGAGAATGATCAACGAATGAAGGAAAGGATGGATGTTCAAGATAGTAAGATTGACTAAGTAGCCAGCATGGTGCATCAGCAAGAGGAAACCACTGATCAGATTAAGAACATGCTAGAAGCTCTGTTCACACGCCTTCCACCCCATCCTTAGATTTTGTTTCTTGATGCTTTCATTATTTTATTTACATTTTATCTGTAATATTTTCTAAGCTCTGAACTGAATACAATCGTTTTCTGCACTGATCGTTTTTAACTTCAATTATTTGCACTTTTTGATTGCTGACAAAAAGGGGGAGAAAGAATGATATTTTTCAATAACAGATTACTGAGACAAAAGTCTCAAACATTCTAACACTCTGATATACTTGAATGTTTCTTTGTTCTGCATAAGCTTACAGGTACAATAATCTGATGAACTCTAATACACTGAAGCTCTGCTCTGGAAAAGGAAAGATCTGATGCTCAAAGAAAGTTCAATAAAGATCTGATGCTAAAAGACTCATGGAATTAAAGGGAAGTAATAAACTCAGGGGGAGTTTTTCTGATCATAACTCTGATACCTTTTTATTCCCTATCTTCTTATCTTTGATATCTTTCTGTTTATCTCTGATACAATTTATTATTTGGTTATCTATGATACTTTTTTATTTAAATTTCAAATGAAAAAAAAATCTGGTTTTTGTCATCATCAAAAAGGGGGAGATTGTTAGAACAAAGTTTGAATCTACTACCCTAAGTTAAAGTTTTGATGATAACAAAATGCAAGATTAAGTAAATTGTATAATTCATATGAGACATATATGCTACCTAAAAATTATATTGTGCATTTACAGAAACTCTGATGGATATCAGCATAAGAATGTCAACATCAGCATCAGAAGATGAAATATCATATGCCAGCATCAGAAGATCAAAGCATGTGCTTACGCTGAAGCTTGATGAACAGATCTGCGCTTAACATACTCTAAACTCTGATCAAGACCAAAACAATATCATCAGCACTTAGAAGCGTCAAAATAAGCCAAAGCCAATAACACGCTGAATTGACAACGGTACTGTGCATTCAAGACACTTTATTACCAACGGCTTTATTCCAAGACAAAGATCTTCTCAATATGGAAAGAACGTAATGGGCATTGAAATGGAATAATTGACTACAACGTATCTTTTCCAAGGCTATATAAACAAGTCAGTGAGAAATAAATTGGCTAATGCTCTACAACTCTTTACACGCCTAAAGCAAATCATCTTCATCCTCACTCATACAGCTCGCTATATCTCTCAAATTGCTTACTCTATAGTTATAGCATCCTAGTTTCACATAAGCTTAATTTGTGTATTATCACAGTTGTGATATAAAGTTTTTGTAGAAAACATTCAACACACATAACATTCATTTATCTGTAAGAAAGAATTTCCTTGAGAAACCGGTCTGTGGTTTAGACTCAAGAAGGCTTTAGCAGTTGTTAAAGCAGTTGTAATATTCAGTTGAATATAGTGGATTAAGACCTCGTTGGAGAGAGGCGAAATCACCTTGACGGGTGGACTGGAGTAGTTTGAGATCAAACGAACCAGGATAAAAACAACGTGTTGTCTGCATTTGATTTCAAGTTTTACAATTCAACCCCCTTCTTGTGTTTTTCACTTCTTCATAAACCTGTCCTAAAAATAGTAACCGAGTTCTAGAGGATCTCAATATCACTGACTACCCTCAATCGGTCATAATTCTAGTTTAGAAACCTTTTCTTGCAGCCGGAATCATCGCGAGAGTTTAGTCTCAATGAGTGTAGCATACTGCTACTGTTCTATGGACAAGTTGGTCAATTTAAGGTTCTAAGGTCAGTTGGTTCTTAATGACCCCTTAGAAGACCCATATTCTCCTTGTTCCAACACAAGGGATATCGGTACAGACTAAAGTGCCACACCAACGTAGCTACTGCTTCATTCGTATCGGTCTACGCCGTACAGATCCCTCACAGATTATTGCTACTTACCTAAAGGGTGCCCCCAGATCCGGGTTAGGATCTATAGAACTCTGATACAAGCCCACAAAATTAAAGCATACAAAACATACAACTGAAAACACAATGATCTAATCCTAAGGTACACCTCACTTATAAGATCATCCCCAGCAGAGTCGCCAGTTCTGTGATCGGTGGGAATAGAACTGACTGTTTTGGAATGCTGGTTCGCGTTTTGCGTTTGTTTTTGCAAAATGTCGCGGTAAGCAAGAGTCGCCACCGTCTTTTATTTTATCCAACAAGGAAAGGACAAAAGCACAAAAAAATTCCTTTTCGAGATATTTCTCGGGTTCGGGAGGTAGATTATAGAAAAGGAAGGTGTTAGCACCCTTTCTATCCCTGGTTATCCACGGGCTCTTAGGTACTTGCTCATTGTGTTTTCAAAATTTTCTTTTCTTTGTGTTTGTGGGTTTGAAAAGAGTTTCTTGTTTGAAAGTTGTGAGTGCGAAAAGTTTTGTTTTGTTTTTAAAAGGAGCAAGTACTTAAGAACCATCTACCTACTCGAAAAAAGGAATTAATATGTACAAATGTCCTTTAGACAATGCTATCCCACTATTGAGGAGTAGGTAGCATCGTCGTTGGAGTTTTCGGGTCAATTCGATTAAGGGACGTGTGGTCACTAAAGCAATGTTAGGACGCATTAGCGGTAACCCTAATATCCTAGATCATTTTTCCGAGGCAACCGTTTCGAGGCAACTATGATCTTTGGACAAGAGGGTGACCTCTAAAACTTCCTATACTCAATGACCACGTTCGAGGCAACCAAGTGAGGTGCACCCTAAGAGTGCGCATGTGCAAGTGTGTTATTTCGGTTAATTTTATCTGTACATGTTATGGGTGAGCTATGTTGATTTTAGGTTAAAGATTGATCTTGTCATGCATTCCCTATTTATCAAACATCTAACATTATATAGTTGCGGAAATTAAATTTGCGGAAATTGAATCTAAGCTATTACAAGGCGTCGGGTATTTACATCGCCAAAAACAAACCCTTTAATTTAAATTGCAGAAAGTAGAAAATAAAGCGATAAATAAATAAAGTCCTAATTAAAAAAAACTATTACATACTGGAAACAATTACAATATTGGAAATATAGATCGCGTGCGAGAAAATTAAACGGCGCATTTTTAGGGTTTTGACCCTTTTTATTAAAGAAAGCATGTTTTTTGTTATTTTTTTGAATTAATTGGAATTAAACCTAAACTAATATTTAAATTAATTAACTAATGAAAATATGTTTTGGGGTTTTTGAATATTTAAGGAAATAAAATGTCAAAATTGTTAAAACCTAATATTCTAATTAATTTTAATTTATTGCAAAAATGTTAAAATTATACCTAATTAAAAAAAACTAAGTCAATTAAATTATTTATTTACAAAAATAATGAATTTAATAAAACTAATATTTTTATGGTTTTCTGATTTTATTAAGAAAAAATTATTAATTTGTTAATGACATAAATAATACTTATAAAAATAATTAAATGAAAGAAATATAAGGAGAAAAAGAAATAAACCAAATGGGGGGTACTGGGCCCAATTTGGAGGTGAATCTGGCAATTCTAATCCCATAAACGTCCAAGCTTGTTTTGACTTTTCCCATCCAGTGTGCGCTTGTTGACTTGGGCATATGATGAGCTTGCAATCTGGACCCTTGGATTTGGCCTGGAGGCCATCTGGCGCCTGGATCCATGAGGCATATGGCGAGCCATACTTTGAACGCTGTATGGGAATACTTATGGAAAAAATATAACAAGCGATTTGGGGGACCTGGGATTCGAACCCAGGTCCCAAGGGACAATTCAATAGTGCGTTACCAACCCAACTGACCTGCTTAGTTGTTAGAATAATACAAAACAAATATTATATTGAAAAAACATTTAATATGCCTGAAAATAAAAAAAATAGCGCGAGATTTGAAACCGGCCAATGGGAGGGAGCCATCTGGCCGTCTTCTCCAACAGAACCCTGGTTTTCTTACCTGCGGATTTTTATCCGCAGGAAGATTCGTGGGATGTTTCAAAAACTCGTTCTTGGCCATAACAATACCATCCAAGGACATGGACGTGATCGTCTCTTCCTCCTGAGTTCAACTATGGCCATGATTCGTCCTAATTGTCCCTGCAAAACGAAACCCCAAATGGAAACCTCCAAAACCCTAGGTTCGGGTAGGGAGATGTAGGCTACAAAAATCCAATTGAATGATGCAGAATGATTGGGAATTGAATGGCAAGCATGATTATACAAAAAATTTGGCAAGAGGATGCAAGAAAATGGTTTCACGATTTCATGTTCAGAGCCATATTCAAGAACACTTACAGCGCTTTTCAGATGGTTTCAGGACTTGATTTTGATCTCTTTAGCTCCACTGGATATCAGGCAAGAAGGCTATGTGGAGGTTTTGGATTGAATCGTGCTTTAACCAAGATTTTGATCTCACACTTTTTCACACTTTTTTCAGTTTTGGTTTGGCCGTTTCTTGCAGTTTTAGGTCGTTTTCTCTGTATGCCTAGCTTATGTGTGTATAAGGGAATGAATTAGGTCAAGAGTTGGGCTTTCAATCCATGTGCATTCAAGGTTTGGGATTTGATATGATCACCATTGATAAAGTTTCCAAAATTATACCAAATCTGATATTTTGTGCACAACGATGCTTGATACGAATTTGATTGAGTGTATCATGATATTTGAAAGCTGTAATGATCACAAAGATCTCATTCCATCAATTTTTGGATTTTTATTTGAATTAATATTGATTTAAAATGAATTAAATCAATAAAAATTAAATAAAATAGAAAAATAAATGATTGGTCATGAAATTGAAGATGGTACACGTGTGTGGTGTGAAAAGACCAAATCAAGTGGAAAAAAGTGGGCCCTTTTGTCAAAAATTGGAGTTTTGAGGATAGTTGACTTTTGGCACTTTTGGAAAAATGCCCAACTTCAACAATGCATAACTTCTTCAATTTTGAACTTTTGGAAGTGTTCTTGGACTTTTTAGAAACCTTTAGATGTCCTCTAACCAACCCATTTTGGCTCATATCATTTTGATCTTCCATGCTCAAGTTATAAGCTTTGGAAAAAAGGTGTTTTTGTTGACATTCAAAAATGACCTATGATGTCCAAATTTGTAACTTTTTGTGAGTGCATTTCTTGATCTTGGGGTGTGAATATGGATTGTATGAAATTGAATCCTCTTCAAAACTAGCTTTGGATGGGTCATTTATCATAAAGTATGAGAAAGTTATGCCTGGTCAAAGTTGGGTTGACTTTTCCTGCAAAACCCTAATTTCGCAAATTTTGAATCTTGATGAATCTTGAGAAGTCCTTGATGAATCATGATCAACCCTTGATAAAATGATGAATTATCCTTAAAAATGAGAATGTTGACAAAAAATCTTGAGGTTTTACTTTATTTGGGTCACAGTTGACTTTTGCCTTAGCACAATCGATTTTTGGACCTCTTGAGCAATTGACTGACCAAACTTTTTCTACAAGGATTGAAATTTGACATGGATGAACTTAAGAACATATTAGGACATTGGGGAGAACTTGAGTTCATTTGTATGTAAGGACCTTGATGCAACACAAAACCCTAATTTTGAATTGATTGCCTTAGGAGATGATTTGACTGTCAAACTCTTGAGCCATCTTGAACACTTGGAGATTATTCTTGACATGTCTTGAGAAATATGGGAGGGAAAATTTTGGGGTACAACAGTCTCCTTAATAGGTTTTGACTTAATGGGCTTTTATTTCGAGAGATAATGACTGCCTGCTTGGATCATTATGCGGAACCATCACCGTCTTTTGTTTTGGAAGGACGTCTTCGATGTTATTCATTGTGCACCTGGATTAACTGAGAAAACTACCCTGCCCAAATTCGTGATTAAGGGTTTTAATTTGTGTGAAAAGAAAAACTCCTACTTCTTTGGCTCAAAGGGGTTGACTAGGGATTATCTTCCTTATAACTCCACTATTTAGGATTTGAAACAACACATGTACATCGTCAGTGGGGTCTATTCAAAATCATATTGTAGAGATCGTGGTATCGTTTTTGTCATCCTCCATCTAAAGGATTGGAGTTTTTTTAATCGAGAGTTGAACATCACAAAAGGGAAATCAATTTAAATATAGTGAATACGAATGGATTAATTCAAAACAGACATATGCAATGCATTGATAAAGTAACAAAGTTTGACATGAACAAATACTCGAACAATCAAAAGAAAATTACAACTTGAAAATTCTAATGAACAAAAGCCTCTCTTGTCAGAACTTGTCACTTCAAATGGTGAGCCTTTGAGGATTGACAGAAACATTCCAGTTGACCATCTTGTGTGAATTCCAATGCTCCTTCATCAATCAGGTTTTGAATTTTGTACTTCAACTTCCAACAGTCGTCAGTATCATGCCCCGAGCTGTTGGAGTGACATGCACACCTTGCATCAGGATTGTAGTTAGGCGAAGAAGTCTTTGGATTCGGATGAGGTCCTATCAACGTCACCAGATTCATTCTCAACAGGTGTTGTAAAACTTGAGACAGCGGTATGTTGAGCTTGGTAAACTGCCTCTTGGGCATATCCGGCTTACTCTGATTAACCCGTTGTTTATGGCGAGGTTGTGGTTGAGCTTGTGATGTAGTAGCAACTTGGATATGTCTATTCTTCATCAAACCAAACCCTTGTCTTCTTGGAGGCTGATTAATGACTTGGTCCCCGACCTCGACCGTTTTCTTCATACTATTGTATCGGTCTTGATGAAGCTGGTTGATAATGGTTCTCGGCTCTTCTTGTTCCCGGGCTAAGCCTTAGATAAGAGCCATCTGCCCCAGCATCTGGGTTCTTATTGCATCTACCTTAGCTTGCAGTTTCTCCAACCGCTCGTCCTTATTGTCTTCAGGACTTTTCTGGACCAAGTTCCCAACGAGGAGTGTTTTCAACTCTTCCTGCCCCTTGGATAGGTTTAGGAATATTTCCCTGTACTGAGCTTCTTGAGTATGAAGATCTTTGTTGTTTTGTTTGAGAGCCATTGCTGAAATAAACAGTGGGGACATGAGAGATCGGTCATGGAAGACATGTTATACAATGATATGTATGATATGTATGCAATTTTTTCAAGGATCTCGCGGGGTAAATAAGAAACTGTTAGAATTTGAATTTTGTAGTTTTGATTGAAGAAACTTCGTGTTGTTAAGAGTCCTTCTTCAAGAGTCAAGCTCACCATATCGAGTGGGTCATAGCCACCGACTCAAGTTATCGTGTTTTGGTCTCTAGACGATATTGGCTAGAGGAAAATAAATCCCCTTTGCCCCTTGCTGAACTTTCGATTTATCATAACCTGCATCACAAACCCTTGAGATCCTTGAAATGGTTAAGGAAATGTTAAGGCATAATGTTACGATGTGTATGTTATGCGTTTAAGCAAAAATGCGAGGTGATGTAAACAAGTAAATCCGGCAAGAAATCCAAGTTATTGGATAAGGACTGTAAACAAAACCTGCAATGGACTCATGTTTTCAGATAATAAACATGTGCAAGTAGTTCAAGTTGAAAGCACACAAGTCACACAAACAACCTTAAATTTAGGCTTGCATGGGGTCTAGGCATTACCCTCTTGAAGTTAAGTTGGTTCAACTTGTCCTAATAATAGTAACCAGGTTCTAGAGGTTGTCAATATCATCGACCATCCTCCATCGGTCATAATTCCAGTTTAGCAATCTTTTCTTGCGGCCGAAACCATCTCGAGAGTATGGTCTCAATGAGTGTAGCATACTGCTACTTTCTATGGCTAAGTTGGTCAATTATAGGTTCTAAGGTCAGTTGATGCTTAATGACCCCTTAGCAGCCCCATACTCTCCTTGTTCCTCCACAAGGGATATCGGTACCAACTAATATGTCACACCAACGTAGCTACTGCTTTAACCGTATCGGTCTACGCCGTACAGTTCCCTAACAGTATATTACTACTTGCCTAAAAGGTGTCCCTCAGATCCAGGTTAGGATCTATAGTAACTCCGATTCAAATCCCACAAAGATAAAGCAAACAAATCAAACAATTGAAAACAATATGAACTAATCCTAAGGTACACCCCACTTATTAATTCCCCAGCAGAGTCGCTAGTTCTGGGATACGGTGGCCAGAACCGTGACGTGTTTCCCTTTTTTAAGGAATTGCTGGTTTGCATTTTGCGTTTGTGTTCGCAAAATGTCGCGGTAAGCAAGAGTCGCCACCGACTTTTATTTTATCCAACAAGGAAAGGAAAAAAGCACAGAAAAATTCCTTTTTTGAGATATTTCTGAGTACGGGGGGTAGATTATAGAAAGGGAAGGTATTAGCACCCTTTCTATCCGTAGTTATCTACGGGTTCTTAGGTACTTGCTCATCATTTTTCAAAATTGTTTTCTTTGTGTTTGTGTGCTTTGAAAAGTTTTTGTTTTGACTTCGATTTAACTCTTGCTTCTGTCTTCAAGAGTGTAATGAAGTGTTTTTGAAAACTTTGTTCGTAAAGGAGTGTAAGTGTGGAAAAAATTTGTTTTGATTGAGCAAGTACTTAAGAACTAATCTACCTACTCGAAAAAAGAATCGTTCTATGCTTGTTTCTTTTAGACAATGCTATCCCACTATTAGTGAGTAGGTAGCACCGTCGTTGGAGTTTTGAGGGTCAATTCGAAAAGGGACACGTACGGTCACTAAAGCAATGTTAGGACGTCTTAGTAGTAACCCTAATGTCTTAGATCAATTATCTGAGGCGGCAATATCCGAGGCAACCTTTCCGAGGCAACTTTGATCTTTGGACAAAGGATGACCACTAAAGCATCCTATACTCAATGACCGTTTACCAAAGGCAACCAAGTGGGAGTATACCCTAGGAGTGCGCATGTGCGAGTGATTCAATTTCAGATTTATTATCTTTGCACATTTAGGGTTGTCTAACTGTTTTAAAATTACATACATTCTTGTCATGCATCCCTATATCATACATCTAACAGTTAATAATTTTCGGAATTTAAAATACGGAAATTAAACTACGCTATTACAAGGCTTCGGGTATTTACATAGCCAACAACAAACCCTTTGAAAAGTAAAGCGATAAATGGAAATAAACGTCCTAATTAAACTATTACAAACTGTAGGCAGTTACATCAATATGATAAATAATAAAAATAAAGCGCGCGAGAAAAAATTAAGATCGGGAAGAAATTAGGGTTTTGACCCTTCTAACCTAATCAAAAGAAAAATGTTTTTTTGTTGTTTTTAATATTTTTTAAATAAAAGAATTAAGTTTTAAAATTAAATATAAATAATTAGTTTAATTAAATTAATTAATAAAAATAATTACATGACCTATTTTTTATGTTTTGGTTATTTTTAGGAAAAAGAAAATATAATAAAATTAGAAATAAAAACCTATTTGTTCTAATTAATTTTAATTATGTACAAAAAGAAATTAAAGTTATCTAAATTAACAAACCTAATTTAATTAATTAATTTTTTTTTAATAAAAATAAAATCTAGACCTAATTTATGAAAAGTAATATTTTTGTGATTTTTTGATAAAAAAGAAAATAATTTAATTGGTTAGTAAAATAAATAAATAAATTAAATGAAATATCTATAAAAGAAGAAAAAAAATTGGGCCTGCAATATGGGGGGGGGGGGGGGGGGGTGAGAAGCATTTCTGGGCCCAAGAAGAATGTCCACGTTTGACTTTTTTTGGATCCAGCGTATTGCCTTGACTAGGCTCCATGGTGCTCTCCCCTCGATGGCCCTTGGATTTGGCCATTTGCCTACTTGGCAGACCGGATCTTGAGGGAGTATGATAAGCCTTGGATTTATGCACGCATGTGATTACCTGCAAGAAAAATACATGAAGAAAGTGGGGGACCTGGGATTCGAACCCAGGTCCTGAGGCAATTTCCAATGCTTGGCAACCAGCTAAGCCATTTGTTCTGTTTATACATAAGATAAATAATAATAATAATATGCAAAACAAATAAAATAATAAAAATATTAGCGCGAAATTCAAATGGACGAGTGACGGCTTGCCACGTCTTCGTCTCCTTCCTCTCTCTGTTGGTAAAAGTGAAATACTTTTACCTACGGACGTTTGTCCGTCACTACAGGCCTGGTTCATCTTAAAATTCTCTATGGGCACGATAAATGAAAACTAGGGCCACCAATTGATTCGTCTGGACCTCTTGAGTATAGTGGTGGCCCTTTCATGGTCTAATTTAGCCTGTAAAAGAAAATCCCAAATCGAAGCAAGCAACCCTAGCAATGGTGAAATCTTGTACAAGACATATAAATGAAATTAAACGATGCAGAAAGATTGCAAATGTTCCATGGATCAAGAATCTGTAACTATTTCATGCTATAAGTACATGAATGATGCAATTCGAATTCAAGAATATTGCAATACCATGACTGACTTACAGTGCATTATAAGGCCTGGAAACGCTTTCTTTGGATTGCTTTGGCTTGCTGATGACCTCAAGAAACGATTGGAATGGTTCAAAGGTCCTGAATTGGCCTCCAAGTGTGAATTTGTGTTTGCACTTTTTCTTAATTTTTCAAGTTTGTGTTCTTGACCATACGCCTCCTTCTAACCTAGTTTTGGGTCTGCACGCACTCTATATGTATTGAGGAATAGATTAGGGTTGATAAATGATCTCAATCTTCCTCCATTAATGAATTGGATCTTGATTTGATACACCTTAAAAATCTTTCCAAAAATGGCTTAATTTAATCTTTTTGTACACACCATGCCTTGATACGAATTTGAATACTTGCTAGCTGTAATTTAAGACCTGAAACAAGCACAAAATCTTGTGTTTTCAATGTTTTGGATTTTATATGATTTGTTTTGATTTAAATTAATTTAATTCAAATAAAAATCAAAATAAATAATAAAAACATGATAGTTACAAGTGGCAAGGGCTAGGGCTCGTGGACTATGTTGCCAACTTAAAACAAGTGAAAAAGATTGGGCCCATTTGGCAAAAATTGAAGTTTTTGGCATAGTTGACTTTTGGCAATTTTGCAAAAAATGTCAACTTCACCAATGCATAACTTCCTCAATTTTGACTCTTTGGAGGTGTTCTTGGACTTTTTAGAAATCTTGAGATGTCCTATAATCAACCCTTTTGGTATCATCTCATTTTTATATTCCATGCTCATGTATGAAGCTTTGACAAAAAAGGTGTTTTTGTTGACTTTTCAAAATGACCTATAATGTCCAAATTCATAACTTCTTGTGAGTGCCTATTTTGATCTTGGGAGCTGAAGATGGATTGTAGGGAATTGCATCCTCTTCAAAATGAGTTTTGGATGGGTCATTTATCATAAAGTATGAGAAAGTTATGCTTGGTCAAAGTTGAGTTGACTTTTCCTACAAAACCCTAATTTAGCAACTTTTGATTCTTGAGGAATTATGAGTAATCCTTGATGAATCATGATCAACCCTTGATCAAATGATGAAATATACTTCAAAATCAGGATGTTGACCAAAAATCTTGAAGTTTGATTGTATGTGGGCCA
Source organism: Vicia faba (assembly GCA_948472305.1). Taxonomy (NCBI): domain Eukaryota; kingdom Viridiplantae; phylum Streptophyta; class Magnoliopsida; order Fabales; family Fabaceae; genus Vicia; species Vicia faba. The sequence goes on along the minus strand of OX451740.1, from coordinate 748,329,085 downwards.
CAGTTGACTTTTGCCCTAGCACAATCGATTTTCAGGCCTTTGAGCAATTGACTAAGCAAATTTCCTCTGTAGGGCTTGAAACTTGACATGGATGATCTTGAGAATATATTAGGACATTGGTGAGAATTTGGGATCCCTTGGGATCAAGTATCTTGATGCAACATGAAACCCTAATTTGAGGTAGACTGCCTTAGGAGAGAGCTTGTCTGGCCAACCCTTGGACTACCTTGAGCAATTTGGGGATCATTCTTGAAATGTTTTGAGAAATATGGGAGGGAAAATTTTGGGGTACAATACATTTCATATGTTTGTCTTGAATTAATCCATTCGTTTTCATTATATTTAAACTATGCTTTTTACTCCCTTTATGATATTCAACTCTTGTTTTAAAAGTTGCAAGCCTTTAGAGGGAGGATAAAGAAAACAATGCCATAATACCGTATGCTTTTGGACAGACCTTGCTGACGATATACATGTGATCTTTCAATTCCTAAACACTGGAGTTATAAGGAAGATAATCCCTAGTCAACCCCTTTGAGCCTAATAAGTAGGAGTTTTCTTTTTCACACAAATTAAAACCTTTAATCAAAACCTAGGGCAGGGTAGTTTCTCATTTAATTCAAATGCGTGTTCAGTCGTAAGCTTTCACTTCCTACACAATAAATTATACCAAGAACGTCCTTCTAAATCAAAATACGACGATGGTTCTCCATAAAATAGGAAGTCATTATCTCTCAAAAGGAAAGCCCACTAAGTCAAAACCTACGAAGGAGACTTAAGAAAAACTGGGGGATCCTGCTGACTGTAATCTTAAAACAGCCAGGCAAAAATTATGGATAGTAAATCAAAAAGAGGTCACTACAAATCCTCGAAAAACATGAAAAATATTGCAAAAATGGCTGCCTTCACAAATAAACTTCCAGTATCCGAACCATCACCAAAATGTCATTCCAAACTCAATTGGAATTCAAAATGCACAATTAACTGAGTATAAGGATGAAGAACATCATGAAGAATGGGTGAATTCAAATACAATTTGAGTCTTAGCCTTTGTTTCTTAAAACGTGAACCAGGCCACGTTATGACCCTCTTATAAGTTCTAATTGAAGCATGGGTTAGTTCGAAAGCGTACTATTACAAAAGGTATCCTGACTCCTTTAAGGCTTACTGCAAATCCTGAGTTGAATTCATATTCTTACAAAACTCTTTATTTGTTAAAACTGCATTCTCAAAACTTCAAGACAAGCATAAACTTTGCATTGTTTGAATATCGCTATTTGCATATGGCTAATTATTTTACAGCAGAGAAATTCACACGACGAATATCCAATCACTTCAAATGGAAAAACACTTCCAATGACAAACTCTCCCATAATCAAGGGGGAATGACAAGTTACTGTCTAAATCATCTGGGGGCAGTCATGTCGAGATTCCAAGAAATCTCTCAAGAAATGCTGAATAACCAGAGGCATGTCTGTATCTGAATCACTTGGGGAATTGAATATGAATTCCAGCAAAGGGTTACGTACGGCCAAGCAAACATTTTCTGGCAGTACTATAACACTTACTACTAGGGGCAGTGACAAATTCCCACAAAGTCCTTTTCATAGGGTGATCCCCAGTCAAGTCCCCATAGAGTCATCTCTATAAGGTTATCCCCACAGAATAATCTTCACGGATAAGGGTACAAACCCCTCAAGGCCAAATTCATGGATATCCCCATAAAATTGGATCCATGCAATCCCCAGCCACAGTTTCAATCTCCGGAAAACCTCTCCCTAGCTGAGTTGGTCTCAAGAAGAATCCTCAAGGAGTTCTGCCAAAAGAAAACACTTCCCCAGCAGTTTGTCAAATATTGTCTTCAACAGGGTTTATTTCCCCAACAAACTACAGATTTCCCAGCTTGAGTTTTCCTCTCATACTTTTACAAATTGAGGGACCACAACTCCTAATCCCCAATGAAGTTATCAACAAAGCTCCTCTTCCCCAGTAGTGTTTACCACTATAACCAGTGAGTTACTACAAAGCCTGGAAGCCGATCAGATAGCAATTAACTTCTTTATCCCCAACAAGTTGTTAACTTCCATTCTCTCTGATCAATGGTATAACTCCCCAGTAGAGCAATGGACAACTAAAACTTATGAACTCTTTTCCCCAAGTGGAAATCAACACTCTCTACAAAGATTTCTAAAGCCAAAGCCAATCTTCTCCAACGGATTTTTCCTCAAACAACAAATCAGGTATCCCCATTGGAAACATTCTAAACAGGGTTTGAAGATGTGCATACTCTTCATACCCAATAGAATTCCTGGATTTAACTTCCCAAAGCTCCCCAGCACTTGTCAAGGATTTATTCTCCAAAGCAAAGATACATTTCAACGAATATTTCACATTCATACATCATATTACATACATGATAAATGCATATAGCATAATCTCATTTATTTTGAGAACACCATCAAGCCATGCATACATCTGCATGCAACTAACCCTCATCCTTGCAGGGAAAAGTCAATCAACAAAAGTCCTCTTTGGAAAATACCACATCCATTTCTCAATAGGTCATAGATTAATTCCTGAAACAAGACAGGGCAACTATCTCTATGACCAACAAAAAGAAAGTTCCAGATTAATACCTAAAACAAGACAGGACAACTATCTGTGAGCGACTGATTGTAGATTAATACCTAAAACAAGACAGGACAACTATCTACATGAGAAGATTGAAGATTAACTCCTGAAACAAGCAGGGGAAACTATATTTCTTTCTCAAATAGGTCAGAGATTAATTCCTGAAACAAGACAAGGAAACTATCTCTATGACAAACAAAAAACAAGTTCCAGATTAATACCTGAAACAAGATAGGACAACTATCTGTGAGCGATTGATTGTATATTAATACCTGAAACAAGCCAGGCTAACTATCTATATGAGCAGATTGAAGATTAACTCCTGAGACAAGCCGGGGAAACTATCTTTCTTTCTCAAATAGGTCAGAGGTTAGTTCCTGAAACAAGCCAGGGCAACTATCTACACGACCAGCTGAAGCAACCCTGCCCAGGTTCCTTCTCATACATTTTTCAGAAATAGTTCAGATACAATCCAGATACAGATGTCATTCTGATACTTATTCCAGATTTTTCTCCTAGAAACGGTTCAGATACGATCCAAATACAAATATCATTCTGATACTTACTCCAGACTTCCTCTAGAAACGGTTTAGATACGATCCAGAGACGGGTATTATTCTAATACTTATTCTAGATTTTCTCCTAGAAACGGTTCAGACACGATCCAGAGACGGATGACATTTTGACACTCATTCAGCATATTTCTCAAATACAGTTCAGATACGATCCAGATGCGGATGACATTCTAACACTCATTCAATACATCTTTCAAAAGCAGTTTAGATACGATCCAGATACGAATGTCATTCTGACACTCATTCAGTACACCTTTCAGATACGAGTCAGACACAGTCCATTTATGGATATTATTCTGATACTCATCCCACTACATCTACTGTTTCAGTATAAATCGACCAGAGATTTATTCTGATACTTCTTCCAATTTCTACCAACAATCACCTTTGGATGGAATCTATAAGCCCATCTCCGAAAACTCTTCATCATATCTCCAAATGGAATCTTTAAGCCCATTCCCTACATAATCAACTAACTCATAGTCGAGTGCAAATTTTTGGGCACTCTAGTGTTCAATCATCTTCCACCTTCAAGTCACGAATGGCGGACACGCCAATCTAACTCTTCAGGTTTAAGAAGATTGAACAGGGGAAGTGGTTGTACCCCTAAATTTTCCCTCTCTTTTCTCAAAACATTTCCTCACCGGGATTTATTAAAGTTCAAGTTTGCACAAGTACAATTGGATTTTTAATGCCCCACATAGTTTTCATGGATCATATTGGGCTCTCAAGCATCAAATAGAAGAATATCGAGTTTGCTTTGATTCATAAGCTTCGATTGGGTATTTGGTCCCCTTCGAGCAAGCTTTGGTCCACAAGCTTCATTTGTGCATATGGCCTCCTACAGGCTTGCTTCGATTCAGAAGGTAGTGGCCTCCTGCATGCTTGCTTCAATTCACAATGCAGTAGCCTCCTGCATGCTTACTTCGATTCACAAAGCAGTAGCCTCCTGCATGCTTGCTTCGATTCACAAAGTAGTAGCCTCCTGCATGCTTGCTTTGATTCACAAAGCAGTGGCCTCCTGCATGCTTGCTTTGATTCACAAAGCAATGGATATCTTCATATAAGCTTAATTTAGACAATGGTTATCTCCATACAAGCTTCGATTGGGCAATGTTTTCCTTCGAAGCAACTTGTTTCGATTCACAAGGCAAGGGCTCCCATCATGATAACGCACACAAGGCAAGGGTTTCCCTCATGCTAACATGCACAAGGAAATGACTTCCTTCATGCTAACACCCACAAGGCAATGACTCCCCTCACGCTTCGATTCCACTTATAAACCCTTCAATACACATAGTTTCTACATTATGAATTACAATTTGTGGATTCAAAGAACATACAAAAGGCCCATTCTAAGAATAGGCATATGGTCCAATCGAAGGACATACATTTGGCCCCTTCGAAGGACACACATATGGTCCATTCGAAGGACGTACATTTGGCCCCTTCGAAGGACACTCAATTGGTCTATTCGAATGACATATATTTGGCCCCTTCGAAGGATACAAAATTGGTCCATTCGAAGGACACACAATTGGTGTTTTGTCTTTTGATGAGTCTGGTAAAAAATAGTCTGCTATGAAACAGTCCTACACCAAGATGCCACAATACTCCAAAACTGCTGCAAGCAGTCCTGCTATGTTACTCCCATATTTACACTAAAATGGAATACAAGAGCTACACCTCAAAGGCTATGAAGACATCATACCCAATTTGTTCAAATTTCTTTTGTTTTCCCCCTTAAATCTCAGCCAAACTCTTCTATAAGTAAGATGTTCCACAACACATCTAAGGCAGGATTTTTAGTAGCTTGAGAGACTTTTGTTGTGTGAAAAAAATCATCAAACACTCTCAAACTCTCAAACTCTAAAACTCTAAAACTCTCACAAAAATCTCAAACCGCTTCATACATTATTCAACCTATAACCAAATAGAAACATAACACATTTGTTCTCTCTTTCGAATTCAAGTTTCCTTGTCCTTCGAACAACTTGTTTCCTTCCTTCGAATCTAAGAGTATTCAAGGAAGCAACTCAAGGTTCAAAACACCAACTCCAGATCCAAGGTAAGTCTTCTTGACTTTAAACCTTTCGTTTCAAGCACAACATGTAAATAACCATTGCTTTCAAAACTAACCTTTCATTTCAAGCATCATTGATACCTTGTGTTTGTTTTCGTTTCTACCTTCTTTGTTTGTTTTCGTTTCTAACCTTTTGGTTTGTCTTCTTCGTTTGTCAAAAACATATTAAGAAATAACCTAACCACAAAACAATATTAGCATGGCTTCGACCCATGCTTCTATTTAATCTCAAACAAAAGAAAACAAGAAAGAGGCTTGTGTGAATCGAAGGATGCAGGCTTCGATACACACTGGTTTGCAGACCTAAACGAAGGACAAAAAGGGTGTGAATCAAAGGGTGCATACACATACTGACTTAGAATCCCAAACGAAATAAAAAGTATGTAATTGAAGGGTGCATACTCATACTGCTTCACAGTCTGAAACGAAGGGCAAGAAGGGTTGAATCGAAGGGTGCACACAGCCTGAATCGAAAGACTTACTTTTCTTTATTTTTTTTTTGTTTCTTTTAGATTTTATTTTTATTCAATATAGTTGTAATAATTAGGACTTTTATTGCTTTCTAACCCCCATTTATAAACTTGTATACCTCATCCCCCAAAACATGTAATAGCGTCGGACATTTATTTTCCGCATTTTTATTACTTTCATAGATGTTAGTAACTAGGGTGTGTATGGAAAGATTAAAACCAATACTTAGACCACCCTAATCAAAGACAAAAATGCATGCAATAAAACACACAATTCACACACGTTCACCTCTAGGGTAACTTCACTTGTTGCCTCGGAAAATGATCATGTCCCTCGAATATGAGCATTTTAACAAAGACCCTCGATAAAAAGATCGTAGTCCCTCGATGTCCCTCGATGTTGCCTTCGGTAAACGATCTAGTCCCTAACAAAAATTGCTAAAACATCTCATAAGTTGCCTTCTATGACTATACCATGACCCACGCTCGTCCCTTCACATCCAACGATGAGGCTTCTTACCAAATCAATGGTAAGATAGCAACATCTAAAGGAGGAGGAAAAGAACATTAGACCTTTTGAGTAGGTAGGACGCTCGTAGTTGCTTGCTCTTGAGATAAAACCATTTTCCACACTTACACTTTCAAAACAACTTCAAAAACAAACATCTCTTTGAACTATTTTCAAAACCAACACTTTGTACGCATTCTTATAGAGACGAGAATCATTACAAAGTTCGCCGCAACAAAAGAATTTTGAAAAATATTTTCAAACTTACACCCATCACAAAAAAAACATTTTCAAACAAAGCAATTGATCTAACGAGCAACTAAGAGCCCGTAGGTAACTACAGATGAAAAGGGTGCTAATACCTTCCCTTTTTATAACCTACCCCCCGAACTCAAGAAAACATATCTAAAGGTCTTTCCTGTTCTTTTCACCATTTCTTATTTGGATAAAAGAAAAGTCGGTGGCGACTTTTGCTATCCGTAACAATTGCGATCAAACGCAAAACAACCAAGTCAGTTCTCTGACTGTATTACACCGTGATTTTTGAAAAGGTATTACTTCACTATAAATTGTTTCTGATTTTTCAAAATCAAACAACCTCTTTTAAATTAATAAAAACTCTCTACAAAAATTTAACAAGAATCTTTCTATATTCAGATTTGTGAACATAATTTTCATTGCATATTGAAAGTTTTCTTGAGCACAAAAGAGAGTAATTGTTTTCTGATTTTCATATTTGATAGAGAAGATCAATCAAGTGGTTGATTCATTATTCACCTTCATCCAAACTCTTGTAAAAATCAAATACACTTATTATATATTTGCTATCCAGGATTGTTGGAAGCAAATTATGCATTGAAGAGGATTGTTCTTCTTGCACTTAGTGGTTTAGATTTTAAAGGTTTTAAGAGCCTTTGATCTCCCTATAGGTTACATAGTAAGCATCACCGTTGGTGTGAATAGGCTGTACAATCATTCTAACTATAGTGAAATCTCTTACTTGTGTAAGGGGACTGGAGTACTCACGGTCTGTGAGGGGAACCAATATATATCACTGTGTCTTTTTACTTTCTGCACTTTACCATTTCCTAACACCATCATAACCATAAAAATACTATATTTTTAACAAAAATCGGTAAAACTTTTAAAGAACCTAATTCACCCCCCTCTTAGGTGTTCTCTGAACTTACAACGAATGCGGAAAACCGGGTTATTATAGAATGGATTGTCCTTCACTTGCTAATAATAAGGGAAAAGGTCAACGAAACAACTCTACAAAAATTTAGAGAAGCCTATGTTACTTGAGATAGTGATAGTGAGGTCTCAAGCAATGAAAGCTCAAGTGAGAGTGATGAAGAGGCAAACTATTGTTTCATGGAAAACCGTAGTCAAGGCAAGAAAAGGAATGTAAGGCATTCTAAATACTCAAATGTTGCAAATTTATATTTTAATGAGCTAAAGAATCAATTTGAAAATTTACAAAAAGAAACTTTATATGCAAACAAAAAGCTGGCCTCCCAAGAAAAAGTTTTTACATATTTGAAGGTCACGGTTGAAGAAAAAAATAAAAAAATTTGAAGCATTAAAGAAAATCATTGTAAATGGTTCAAATTGTGTAAAGGATGATGAACAATCTTATAAATTTGGATTTGAAACATGTCAAATTTGGCAACAAGAAGTGAGTACTCTTGAAACCAAATTGGACAAAATACATCATCCTACTAACACTATTGCTATTGGATGCTCAAAGGTTGAAAAGCCTCATAAGAGCTATAACTTTATTAAAGAAAAGTATAATAGCATAAGTGATTCTCATCATAGATTATTTTGTCACTATTGTTGCAAAAAAGGGACACACTATTGAAATATGCAAGTTTAGGTGTTTTTTGGTGCCAAAGGAAATTTTAATGGTTTCCCAAAAGCAACATTTATTTAACTCTCTCTCAAGGACCCAATGAGAATTGGGTACCTACCACCCTTGTTTGACTTTTGTAGGATGATTGCCTTAATGCTATGAAGGGAAAATAGATTCTCGATAGTGGATGTTCAAGACACATGACGGGAGACATATCCCTTTTCTTCGACTTTGTGGCGAAGAAGAAAGGGTTTTTATCCTATGGTGATCACAAAAAAGGTGTGATACTTGGAAAAGGTAGTATAGGTAATCCATTAACTATTACTATCTCAAATGTTATGCTAGTTGAAGGTCTTAGACATAGCCTTCTTAGTATTACTCAGTTATGAGATAATGGTCATAAAGTAACTTTTGTCAAAGATCATTGTATAATTAAATACAATGAAAAGAAGTATTGTATGTTTAAGGGAGTGATGGTTAATAATATCTATATGCTTGACTTAAGAGAAATTTACTTGAATAATACCCAATGTCTTGTTACCTTGAGTGAAGACTCTTGGCTATGTCATAGACATTTGGCTCATGTCAACTTTGATCTACTTAACAAAATTGTTGCAAAAGATTTAGTAATCGGTCTACCAAAAATGAATTTTACAAAATATCATCTATGTGATAGATGTCAAAAGGGTAAGCAAACAAGGGTCTCTTTTTAAATCAAAAAATATTGTTTCAACATCAAGACCACTTGAGCTCCTTCACATGGATTTATTTAGTCCCTCACGAACTAAAAGCATAGGTGGTAATTAGTATGGTCTCGTAATTATAGATGATTACTCAAGTTTTTATTGGATATTTTTCTTACATTGCAAAGATGAAACGTTCTCGGCTTTTACACGTTTTTCCAAGTTATCTCAAAATAAATTAAATTCAAAAATTGTTGCAATTCGAAGTGATCATGGAGGTGAATTTGAAAATCATCTCTTTGAATAATATTGTGATAAGTTTGGCATTGAATATAACTTTTTATCTTCTAGAACTCCACAACAAAATGGTGTTGTGGAGCGTAAAAACCTTGTTTTAGCGGTTAGCAAGAACAATGATTAATGATTGTGGTCTTCCTAAATATTTTTGGGCCGATGCTATTAGCACATCTTACTACGTATTAAATAGGATACTTATTAATACCATTCTTGATAAAACTCCATATGAACTTTTAAAAGGTAGAAAACCAAACTTATATCATTTTCATGTTTTTGGATGTAAATGTTTTGTTTTAAATAATGGAAAATATAATCTTGGAAAATTTGATGCAAAAGTCGATGAAGGTATATTTCTTGGATACTCTCTATCTAGTAAAGCTTGTAGAGTTTATAACAAAACATTACTTATTGTTGAGGTGTCCTTCCATGTTACTTTTGATGAGACCTCCCCAAATAATGTTGGGAAAGGTAGTTCCTTTCATGGTGTAGGTGCATCTACAGAAGACATACTCAAAGATACCAATAAACGAGTTGATCAACCTAAGCCGGTAGATGCTGAGAAGGATGAAGATGACAACCTAGAAAATAAAAATGATTAAATTCATGAAGAAATTGATGGTCTTCCATTAGAGTGGAAAACCTCCAAGGATCATCTAATCGACAAAATTATTGGTGATATCACCAAAGGGGTAACGACTCGCTCTAAAATAAGTAATTTTTGTTATCATCATGCATATGCATCACAAGTTGAACTTAAAAACTCTAAGGATGCCTTACTTGATGAGAATTGTCTTATGGCCATGCAAGAAGAATTAAATCAATTTGAGAGAAATGACGTTTGGGACCTTGTTCCCCGTCCATAAAATCATCAAATTATAGGCACTCAATGGGTATTTATAAATAAGCTTGATGAACATGGTGTGATAACAAGAAATAAGGCCCGTCTTGTGGCTCAAGGGTATAACCAAGAGGAAGGCATTGACTATTAGGATATGTATGCTCCTGTTGCTCGACTCGAGGCTATGCGGCTTTTATTAGCATTCACATGTTATAAAAATTTCAAATTATATCAAATGGATGTAAAAAGTGCATTCCTTAATGGATACATAAGTGAAGAGGTATATGTTTCTCAACTTCCCGGTCTTGAAAATTATGAGTTTCCTAATCATGTGTTCAAGTTAAAATGTGCATTGTGTGGTCTTAAATAAGCCCCTAAGGCATGGTATGATCGACTTAGCAAATTTTTGCTTGAACAAGGTTACTCTAGAGGAAATGTTGACACCATACTCTTTATTAGACGTCAAGGAAAGCATATTTTACTTGTTCAAATTTATGTTGATGATATGATTTTTGGATCAACTAATATGCATCTTGTCAAGGAGTTTTCTAAGCTTATGCATGGAGAGTTTGAAATGAGTCTAATGGGAAAGTTAAACTACTTCCTTGGACTACAAATGGATCAACTTGATGAAGGAACGTTTTTGTTTCAAACAAAGTATTGTCTTGAATTACTCAAAAAATTTGGGATGGACAACAGTAAGGAAATTGACACACCTATGGCAACAAATGGAAACTTGGATAAAGATGAAAAGGGTAAGGATGTTGAGGTAAAGAGGTATAGAGGTATGATTGGATCTCTCATTTATCTTACTGCATCTAGGCCAAATATTATGTTTAGTGTTTGTATGTGTGCACAATATCAATCGGCTCCTAAGGAATCACATTTAAAAGTCGTTAAGTGCATTCTTAGATTCCTCATCGGTACATCTAAGTTTAGAATTTGGCATTCCAATGTAAACGATTATACTTTGATTGGTTATTCTGATTAAGATTTTGTCGGTTGCAAATTGGATAGGAAAAGCACTAGTGGAACTTGTCACATGCTTTCAAAATCCTTGATAAGCTAGCATAGCAAAAAGCAAGTTTTCATCATGTTGTCAACAGTCGGGGCGGAATACGTGGCTGCCAGCAGTTGTTGTGCCCAAATTTTGTGGCTTAAACAAAAACTAATTGACTTTGATATTAAACTCTCATGTATTTCTATCATGTGTGATAACACTAGTGCGATTAATCTAACCAAAAAACATGTACTACAATCACGCACTAAACATATTAAGACACGCCACCATTTTCTTCGTGACCATGTTGAAAAAGGGGATGTTATGTTTGAGTATGTTGATAGTAAAAGACAACTTGCCGATATTTTCACTAAACCACTCGCAACAAAAATTTTTGTCAACATACGTGAGAAATTGGGGATTATCGATATCTCAAACGTTACCTAATCATTCACTATTGCTTGCACTCTTTAATTCACTCTAATCTTGTATTTGAGTTCTTTACATCATGTGAGTGCAACTTCGATCTCAATCAAGAGTAAGGTAATATTGTTTCAATTTCTCCTTAAAAGTAAGATATGCCTTGATATATATTACTAGATTCGTCGAAAAATGCTTGATATTTTTTTTCAAATGATGAAAACCATGAATGTTCATTTTCAAAAAATTTTCATTAATAACCATTATGCGTTCTTAATCGATACGCTTATAATGATTTCATGTATTAATTCTTTCACATTTGTATACTTTTATTCTCATCATATGAGCATGTGCTTTTGTTTATTGGTTTTGTGCTTCAATTATTGGTTTGCATGATATTTGCAATATATGTTTCTTGTTGTTTTTCTTCCATGACATATATATCATCTTCATTTTGGTTTTAGTAGCGACATTTTCATGTTGCTGTGCTAGGCACATGCGTGTGCAACGTCGGGAGTTCCATTATGAAGTGTTACTTGTTCGTGACGCTACAAAAAATAATTGACATTGTTGTCATATCTTACCTATTTAGTTTTATGAAATTTATTATATATGTTGTAATGTTGCTTGCTTGTTATCTAAAATTTTGCATCATCACATATATATGAGGACATGTGTTTGTTGTTCTTCCATGCAAAATAGCCTCTAATTAATGTATTAGTACTTTTATAGAACTATGTTACTGCTCACGGTTTGCTATCTTTCTTTTTGATGTTGTCAAAGGGGGAGAAGCATATTCGAGTCGAAGTAGGGAAGCACAAAGTCAGGGGGAGCATTCAATAAATACAAGGAATGCATCATTGCAAGTTTTTCCATCATTAAAAAGGGGGAGTACGTGAGTACAAACTTCGTCATCAAATTTTTTGAATGATGTCAAAACTGGAAAAAGCTTGCACTTCTGAGTATTGGATAGTATCCTTATGTCTTGTGGCACTCCTATGCGTTAGAGGTCTAAGGAATCATTAGAAAATATTTCAAAATTGATCCAAGTCATTAAAAACATTTTCTGCATGTTTTTTTACTGCATGTGTTAGCACATGCATATTTTCGGTCGACACATGTAATGCATTTTTAAAGCATGTAGCTTATGTAAGTCTCAGGTTGGCACATGAATCATTTCAGGTCGACACATACTTAAGAATTTCTGAAAATGAAGAAATTCTTATTTTATGTGTCGACACATCTATCCTTCAGGTCGACACATTTACTATCGTTTTAAAGCCTGTAGCTTCTGTAACTTGCCAATCAACATATGTGCCTTCATAGGTTGACATATAATGTCCAAAAATCACATATGTGTCGACACATACGACTCTTAGGTCAACACATAATGTTTTATTTGGTCAATTTTTTAAATTCTTTTATTATGAATTTATCACTCTATTCCCTAAAAATTCCAAAACTGTAAATACTCTTTCATGCATCATTTCAACTTGTTGAAAACCATAAAATTAACCTATTTCTATCTTCATCTTCAACCTTTAATCAAAGCATACACACTAACATTACATTGTAACGATGTTCCATCTAGACGAGGATTTCTAGTGTCCAATTGTGTATTGGGTGGAGTTTTATAGGGTTTTACATCCGGGAAAAATTGCGGGTTTGTCCTCCAAGATCATTGGTTGATTTGGGGGTTTACGTGTAAGATAATCGAGAGGTAATTTCGGTAAAGTGAACAACCTTGGAGTGCTTGCAAGGAACCTTAGAGTGTTTGAAATCTTGGCAAGGAAGTAACTTGGAGTACCGAATAAAATTGAAGTCTTATGTTGCAATAGTTTGAGATTGACGGTGCGCGGAAGTTTTGGAGATAAAGAATGCAAAGGAGTAGCAAGATCCAGATAGTCATTTCTCATCTATTTTGTTCTTGGTCTCTCTCAAGATTAAGGAAATAGAAGAGTTTGAATCAATAACAGACTTAGGGTTTTTGGAGTTGTTCTTGAACACTTCTCTTGTATTAACATTTTTGTATAGTAAGAATTATCCTAATTCCATTGGAATTAGGCGCAAACTTACCCATACGCGAGGACTATAGTGGGGAACTGTGAAGACAAATTCCCCGTGTCGCTTTTATTTTTGCTTTACTTGCTTTGATATTCATTGTTCAATTTATCAAATAGAATTGCATTATCATTTGAATTTTAAGACTTTTCCTAATGAATTTTTATTTTTAATTCAAATGTTGATATAGCTTATAATCACTTTTGATTATAAGTGGTTTTGTGTATCAACTCAATTAAAGGAAAAATATTGAAATTTCACTTGCACACCAAGTGTTTGATAAATTGACTTAACTAGTTCTTTTAATATTACCATTGGAAATACCGTTACTAAGTGAAATTGATTAAACGGTAAATAATTTGCAAAGTGACTCAAGGTTATTAATTCATATTATTTTTCTCATTCCATATCAATTTTGATTTACGGTTTTCATGTCCGAGCTTCCCGATAACTTTCGTATATACGGCAATTTTAAAAATCTTCCGCGTTGCACTTTGATAAAACTTTTTCAAAATCAAATTTTATTTGGATATTTTTCAAAGGGTATCTATTCACCCCCCCCCCCCCTTCTAGATATCGTTGCCATCATCTAACAATCTTGCATATCTAAAGAGTCATGGTAACTTGAATCCACCAGTAGACGTGGGTGTGTTCTCAATGAACTGGTGCATCAAGTTTAGGATTGTTTTCACAATTTGTGAATGTGTTCAGTTGGTGTGTGAATTTATAGTCCTTAAATTTTAGAGTGTGAAGCCTTTCATGTGCTTAAGTGTTCATTTTCTGCCGGAGTACTATTTATCATTGATAGGGAGAGTTAAATACTTGTCTCTAAATTTGTGTTGCAATGGCGTGTGGCTTATGAAGCTCACATAATGTTCTAATTTGGAGAGATTATTCACCTCCTATGAGGATGTGATGTCAGGAAATATACTCAGAAGACAAGATCAATGGAAGTTCTCTATTGAAAAATAAAAGTGTTCATGATCAAATCTCACTAAGTCTAGCTGAAAGGAGTATGTAGAAGGCATTATGATAATGCTTCAAAAGGTTTCTTCAACCACATTGTGGCCTTAGTCTGAAAAATCTTTGGATGAGTGCTGAAAAAGGTGTTGGGACTTTTGAAGACAAGTGACAGTAAAGAATTAATTGTCAAGACATTGTTCAGGACTTGGCTCTAGGAAGATCAACAAGTGGTACTTGTGGACAGTGTAATCAAGTACACATATGATGGAAGTGTGACACGTGTGTTTGACCATGCATGCATATTCATTGGAGTACTAAATTCCAAAAGAAATAGCCAAGAGTGAATTAAGGCATGAAGAGTAAGAGCTTTCAGATAAAATAACTTCAAGACTTTCTATTCCTGGGTTTATTGTGCAAAAGGAGTTTTAGCCAAAATTTTCCAAAAGGGGGAGACTGAAAGCTCTAAAGATTTGACTAAATTTTGGTAAAAATAGTTGTTGAACACGAATGTTAAAATATATAAAGAACAACATGTCAAACAAAGAAGACCTATCATCAGAAGCAAAAAGTTGGATAAGATGTCCTATGCAGAGTCATTCGACACCGTGATTGTGTTGGGTTGGGCTATTGGATTGGTTTAAGGTTTAACATATGCAAAATATTCTAGAATATTATGATATCCTATGTGGCGCTCATTTTAAAGATTGAAGAGGATTCAAGTTGATTTCAAGGAGAATTCCGACCTTCTAATTATGGAGATAAATTAGGAAGGTTATGATTGAAGCCCTATCTTCATGGAGAAGTTTCTGCTGATTTTCTGCAACATATCAGCTGTTTTCTGAAGCCCAAATCCAGTCCCATGAAGATTATAAAAGGAAGACTTAGTCCTAGGGAAAATTAATTAAATCGGTTGTATCAAAGTTATAAATAAAAATAAGGGTTTAGAATTTTGAAAGTCGTGTAATTTCTTGGGTTGTAAGTCACCCTTTGTATCGATTTGACACATTATGGTAGACATAGTTTTATGCAGACTCAGGGGCCTTTAGGTAATGAATCACGTATTGTTCTTGGATGAAGCTTTGAAGCAAATCCAAGTATATTTGTTAGTCAAGAGTTTTGACTGAACTAGTTGTAATTGATATAAATATTACTGAGGTGGTTTAGGAAGTGAGATGTCGATTTCTCATATTTAGGGAGAACCTAGGTAGAAGTTGCATTGGGTAGGGATTAGGCGAGAAGTTGTAAATAGAGGAGTTTAGATTTGAAATAATACTGCTGATAGTGGACTTCCTTCCTGGCTTAATAGCCCCTAGAGTAGGTGTTGTTGTACATCGAACTGGATCATCATGTCTCTGTGTTATTATCTTTATGTTTTATTCTGTTTTGTTCTTGATTGATTAACATGTCGTATAAGATGTTGGAACATCTGTTACGACTTTGAACTGATAACTTTTGTATCAGTTTGTTGTATTTTGTCCATGAGTTATTTTGCAGAGATTAATGTCTCAATAGGTTTTAGGACAATGGTGATTTGTATACTGGAATTTCAACTTCCTTCATGAGTCATTTTGAGAGAGTCAAATATAGACTTAACTAAGTCTTTATTTGTGATCTTCTCATACTCAGTGTAAGATATAGCATTCAACAAGATAGTTCTTGCTTTATGATGATTCTTACAATTTTTCTTTTGTTGATCAGTCATAACTTTCCTCTCAAGCTGATTTCCATTCTCATTTGTAGAATGTTCATAGCCATCGACTAACACATCCCATAGATTAACATCATGACCTAGAAAGAAAATTTATAGTCTGTCTTTCCAGTACTCAAACTTTTCACCATAAAAAATGGGAGGTTTATCATTGTAGTTATCTTTATCATAAACTGGAGCATGTGGTGGTGGAATACAATCAAACATGGTGTTTATAAAAACTCGTCTAGATCTTTATTTGACACGGTTAAGAGTTTGATAGATATAAAAACCAGAACCGGAGCTCTGATGTCAATTGAAGGTGCGAGAAACAGAAGAAAGGGGGGTTTGAATTTGGTTGCACCAAATATACTCTTTTTGCAAATCAAAACTCAAAGATAACAAGTGAATAAAAATAGATGAACACAATTATTTTTATCCTGGTTCATTGTTAACTAAGTTACTCCAGTTCACCCCGTGAGGTGATTTGCCCTATACACAAGAACTTAATCCACTATAATCAACCAGATTATAGATAACCATAATAAGTTTGATTAACCCTATTGGAACCCCTAATAAGTTCGTTGATCTTTATTGCAAAGCACTATGATCATAGCCAAAGTCTTCTTGAGAATCCAGATTACACAAAGTCTCTCAAGGAACCTATCAACAACAGTTGATTACAAAGATGTGTATACAAAGATGCTTCTACATAAGCAGATTACACAATGTTTATGTACAACAGCACAAAAGTGTTGATAGCAAGATACGAGCAATAACTCCTTGCTTACTTACAAAACTATACAAAAGATTTCTCTACAGATTTTTTGTGTAGTGGTTTTGTGTAGTTTTGTTGAACTGATTCTTTGATTTCAAATTCTTCCAAGTACTTATTTTATAGCTGAAAAGAAGAGATCCGTTGGAGGGTAGAATAGGAAATACAAATACAGCTGTATTGTTTCCAATGGTCATGGTGAGACTGGTAGACAATAGTACAAAAAGGTACGTCCTTACGCCACTCTATAGAGTATATGTCATAGTGTACTTTTGTACTTTTATACTTACCATGACACGCAATCTCTTAGTCTTAATCTTAATCTTCTATGTCTTCAGAGGCTTCTGATATGTTTGTTGATGAAGCATGTTGTAGAAGGGTCAGAACTAGTATCTTCAAAAACCTAAGTCATTAGAACCTTTCAGGGTTTTTTTAGAGAACTCTTGACTTCTCAGTCTTCATCACTTGGTGTTAAAAATAATTTCTTCATATCTTTAGAACTTCGTTTAGTAGAACCTTGTCTTTAGCATCTTCAAAACTTGGAACATCAGAAGTAAAGCTTTAGAAGGCCTCCAAAGCTTCCTTGAGTAAGTCACGATCAGAAGCTCTTTTACTAACGTTCCTTAGAACCGTTTCATAACACACTGTTGTACCCCAAAATTTTCCCCTCCCATTTTATTCAAGGTATCTCCTCATGATCCTAATATTTTTAATGGCTCAAGTTTGCTCAAGTGTTGACTAGTCAAACCTCCTCCTAAGCAAGTGGCCTAGAAATTAGGGTTTCACTTTTCTCAAAGAAAATTGAACTTATAATTCCTCAAGTGGACTTAATGGTTTCTCATATGTATTCAATAATGCTCATATCAAATTTCAATCCTTGCATCACAAATTTGCTCAGTCAATCACTTAGATGACTGAAAATCAACTGTATTGGGAAAAAAGTCAATTGTGATCAATATACAGTCAAACTTCAAGATTTTTGTCAACATCAACATTTTGAAGTAATATTCATCATTTGATCAAGGGTTTACCATACTTCCTCAAGGAAAGCACTCAAAACATCAAAAGGGCAAAATTGACCAAATTAGAGTTTTGACTGAAGATGACTGGTCATTGACTTTTTGACCTAGTACATGACCTAATGGCTTGAAGAATTATCTCAAGGGCTCAAAAACAACATATTGACCTAATTATATGGCTCAAAACATTTCCAAGGATAAAAATGACTGATAGTTGGAAATTGAATTGATTGATAAAAAAGTCAAACTTTGACTCTTTGGTCAACATTGAACTTCAAAATGAAGAATCATCAAAACATTAAAAATTATCAAAGCTTGATCAACAAGAATCAAAAAAGTCAATAAAAAGTCAACAAAAAGTCAAATTTTCCAACACTTAGAAAAATTCTAAGTTTTTATTCTTAACAAAGTCACTACTTCTTGACCAATTTTCACCAAGATGCAAGATGATTCAAAGAAAACTTTCAACATGAAAGTTGAAGAGGATGATGAATTCTACAACTTTGTATTTAAGTGTTGATATCCAAAAAATTCTTGGATTAGGAGATATAGGCTCATGAAGTCATGATGTTTTTATCTAACACTTATAGAAATTTTCAACAAAATTTGGTCTCATCACAACTTCTTGGCCAATTTTCACCAACTTCCTTGTTGATTTAGCCAAAATGGTCAACATGAAAGTTGTAGACAATGTTTCAAGATTTCCAAAACATTCAAGTGCATAAATTTATCATGCTTGAGCTAGAAGTTTCGAAGATATGAAGATGGCATCACAAACTTGAATTATAGGTCATTCTTTTGAAAACCTTATGATCCAATCTTCAAGCATGCTGCATAATCTTGCTTTGTAAGCCTCTTAACTTGTGAATCTACCTTTAATTAGATGATTACACAAGCTTTTGATCTATTATCCAAGTACCCAAGCCATTGTCCAAATGATTTTTCCATTTTTGGCACAAAGTTAACATTGTCATTCTTGCAAAATTGCTTTAATCATAAAGTCAACTCTTCTTGAGACTCTAACTTATTTCTTCTGCATACAATCAACCTACAAGATCAGAAGAAACATGTTTAAAGTTTTCAACTACTCTAGAAGGCATGGTACAAGCATTGGAACTATGTTCTTCAAAGTTGATTCAAAACTAAGTAACCTAGCCATAACATGTGATCTTGAAAACCAATCCCTCTCATCCTCTAAAACCTTTTCTCTATAAATAGAGATGTCATTTGCAAGACAAGGCACAAGTTCATAAGCCCCTTAAACCTCCTCAATCACTCCAAAAGTCAGAATTTCCTTGAAACTCCATTTTGTTACCATTTCTGACCTTGAACATCAAACACTTAATCCACTTGTGCATTTTCATTATAAATCATTCAAAAAGCTTCTATAACTCATATAGAGGCTATCCAAACACCTGTTATACCACTGTAACATGATCTTCATCAACCTCCATTTTCAAAAACAGAGCTCTGCAACTTGACTTGTTCAGAAAAATTAAGGCACTCTCAATCCAAAGTAAGCATTGCAAAAGCTTCCTAGTAGTTCAGTGAAGCTACTCAGATCATCACAACATCTCTAGGAGTGCTCTAACTCCAAATTCGATTCTCACTTCAGAGGTAATTTTTCTAAATTTTGAAATCCTTATTCAAGCATCATTTGCCTTTGATTTCAAAAGATAAATTGTAGATATCATGTCCATGAAGCTAATCATGTGCTTATTTTTCATTTATATTTCCTGCGTGATGAGAACTTTGAAACTGGAATTTCTGAGATTTTAGGGTTCAGTTTGGTACCAAGTAAAATTCACACTCATCTTTGATTTATAGCTTTTGAAATTTACAAGGTTTGATCCATGGTTAAATTTCCAGCAAGTTTGATGTTTACATCTTTCAATTTGGTTGAGAAATGAGCATTTTCCGAAATTCAAAAATATTGTTGAGGCTACTGACGCAAGGAAGAAGATAGATTTATGTTCAGAAATGAGTTTGTAATATATTTAATAGTTGTTGTTTTAACTATAGGATGTATCATCATCCTAGTGGTTAAAGCGCGCGCTTGTTTACCTTAGAGACCTAGGTTCGAGCCCCAGTGATACCCTTTTGATATTTTCATGTTTATTTTGTGATTCCAACAACTTGGGCCTCCTGATCATGGGCCCATTCTTTTGCTTTTTAGCCCCCCCCCCCCCCCCCCCCCCCCTCATTCTAGCACCATACCCAATACCTTCTTTTTATTATAAACTTTTTTAATTTTCTAATTCAAATAAAAGGTTTGTTTTGAGCCTAACCAAAAAAATGATTCCTTACACCCCCTTTTTTTTCACTTCTGACCCAGGCCCAATCTTTTATTTATTATTATTTATTTTTTTTACATTTTCTTTTTTCCTTTTATTTATTTATTTGATAAAAATACAAAAAAATAGTTTTCAATAAAATAAATATAGATTTAGGTTTGATTAATTAATTTAATTTTCATAAATAAAAATATATTAACTTAATCACTTTGTTTTATTTTACCAATTAATTTGTAAAAATTAGAATTAGGTTTTATTATTTTACACTAAAAAATATTTTTCAAATTGACATTAACATCCAAATTATTTTCTAAAGAAACTAAAAGTCATTAAATTTAGGTTTTATTTTAATTTCATTAATTTCAATTAACTTAGATTTTTTAGGTTTTGTTTAAAATAATTAGTTAACTTCTCTTTTAAATTAAAGATAATTAGCTTTATTGGGTTAATTACCAAATCTTTTTTCTATAAAAAAATCATCAAAACAACTTCCTTTTTCTTTCCTCTACTTTACTTTTTTTTTGCGCATTTTATTATTTCGCATTATTATTTATGTAAATAGTCTGTAATAGATAATTAGAATTTATTGCTTTCCTCCTCATTCACAAATTTGTGCCCTCATTCCCAAAGTATTGTAATATCATAGGACATTTAAATTCCGCAATTTACCGCTTTCCTTATTATTGTTAGTTTAATAGGATTGTATAGCAAGATTTAAAATCAAACATTAGACAACCATAAATCCAAGACAAATTAAATTGAATCAAGCATACTTTTCACACATACACCTCTAGGGTAACCTCACTTGTTGCCTCGGATAAAAACAATCATGTCCCTCAAACGTGGGATGTTTTAGCAAAGACCCTCTGTGATACGGTGGGAGAACTGACTATGGTTTTGCGTTGTTTTCGCAAATGTTTCGGTTGAGCAAGAGTCGCCACCGACTTTTTATTTTATCCTAAGGAAAGGTTTAAAAAGCACAGCAAAAACCTTTGAGATTTTTCTTGGGTTCGGGGAGTAGATTATAGAAAGGGAAGGTATTAGCACCCTTTCTATCCATGGTTATCCATGGGCTCTTAGGTACTTGCTTAGATCAACTTGCCTTGGTTTTCAATTGTTTGAAATGGTGCTTTGTGCGTGGTTTTGAAAATGTTTTGAAAAGATGCCTTGTAGAGGCTACCCTTGTAACAATTCTTTACTCGAATGTTTTACAAAAAGGTGTTTTTTGTCTTTTGAAAAGATGTTTCAAGGTTTTTGAAAGTTTGTTTTGAAAGTGTTTGTGAAGTGTAGTTTGAAATTAGGCAAGTGTTTTCTTTGCAAATTGGTAAGTACTTAAGAGTTTATCTACCCTAAAGTTTTCTCAAAGATTTTTGTTATGTTTTAAACCTTTTGACAATTTTGTTCCGTTCCACCATTGCATTTGGTGGACAATCTTGTATTAGGAGGTGAAAGGGACAGGCGCGGGTCATCGTTTAGACCATAATTGCAATAGTGTTAAATGTCTTTGGGCAATTTTTCTTTAAAAGGGACTTGATCATTTATTTAGGCAACATTTTGTGGGACTATGATCATTTGATTGTTTGTTTTTACCCAAAGGAGTTCAACATGCAATATGGCCCAATTTATTTGAAGGCAACAAAGTGGAATACCCTAGGGGTGCAAGTGTGAAATGTGTTGTCCATTTTTCATGCTTTTTTGTCTTGTATTAGGTCAAACTACTTTATTCGTTTTATTCGCATACAAACCCTAACTCTAGCATAGTATATTTAGAAAGCGATAAAGTGCGAAATTTAAATTCCTACACTATTACAACACAATAATATGGGGAGGGGGGTACAATGTTTCAAATGGGGTGTATTTAGACAAGAATTTAAACCTAACTATTACATCATTTTCTTTGAATATTTACAAGACAAATAATTGTATAATAAAATGGAAATTGAAATAAATATGCAAAATGTAAAAAGAATTTTTATGTGTATGGAAAAGAGATATTATTTATGTGAAAAAAAAAGAGAAATAAAAAGGTATTATTTTTGGAGTATTTTTAAATTTAGGGCAAAACCCTAATTTTAATCAAAATGGTATTAGTTATTTAATATATATCATATTTACTATTTATATACAAAAAATAAGATAAAAATATAGTATATTTATAAAAATGTATTTTTTAGTATTAAATATTAAAAAATAAAATATGTACATTTTTTGGTATTTATATCCTAAGTGTATTAATATATATATCTATTTATTTATATTATTTACAAAATATGTATTATATATATTAATTAATAATATTTAATATTTAAATAAAAAAAGCATTTTTCTATAAAATATTTTCAGGAAGTAAAAATAAGATAAAAGTGTGTAAAAATGTATTTCCAATATTTTAATATTTTAAACAAAACATATATATTTATTTATTTATGTTCAAACTAAAAGAAAAAAATCAAATAAATACCTAATAAATTCAAAAATAGTGAGAAAAAATATTTTTAAATTTTTAATATGCTGAGAAAAAATAAATGAGTCAATTAAAAAAGAAAAAGTCAAAAAAACATTAAAAATAAAACAAATGGGCTCAGGGGGTTCAGAAGCAATTATAGGGTGCAAAAAGAAAACACAAAGCAAGCCCAGCCCAATGCAACCTTTCTTCAACCTCTGAACTATGTGATTCAAAAAACGCGCACCCTGTTCTCAATCTTCTAACTCCTGATTCCTGGCTTATTAATGAAAACTCATAACATAAAAAATGTTCAGCATCAAGAGACGAATCCAACCATATGCAGAACTTGATCTAACTCTCTAAGATGAGGGAGAATTTCTTCTCCCCCAAATCCTAACCTAGATTTTCTTCCATTTTCAAACCTCAAATTCTCACAGCTCAAGCAAAAGAAATGAAAAGTAAAAACATGTACATGTTCAGTGGCATGAGTAGAACATTGTTTATTCACAAACTTAGAGCTAATAATGCTTAATAAGAGAGATAGAAGTTCACCAAAATACCTGTTCAGCTGAAGTTCTATCTGGCAATGAGGAAGCTTTCAGTGCAAGGTGATGATTGGAAAAGCTTCCTTGAGGTCCAGGGATGCTATTCCAATGTTTACTTTGTCTTGAAAGCTTTTGAATCGTGCTAGAGCACTTCACCTGCAAAACAAGAAACTGAAAATGGTGGAACTGGTTAGAGGGATTACAGGTCGTGTTTCAAGGCAGGGTTAGCTTGCATAGATGCTAGGGAATGTATGTGAACTGGTTTGGGCAAGAGAGCTTGAGGGAAATGGAAGATGGCACTCAAACTGCAGGCCTGGCCCTGTTTTTGTAGTTTGAAGATGATTCTGAGATTGGGAGTGTATGAGAGGTGTTAGGGTCGTGCAATAGCTTGGTTGAGATCTCTTGAGTGTGTTTCACAAGTTCACTTAAGGGTTTTCAAGCTGATATGAGAGTTGTCCTAAGTTATGATGTGTTTCTTACATTTTAAGCAAGCAATGGTTACTTTGTGCCTCTAGCCTGTACAGGCCCTCATAATATGCTGCATAATCCCTCCTTGATCAGTGTGATTAACTCAT
Source organism: Vicia faba (assembly GCA_948472305.1). Taxonomy (NCBI): domain Eukaryota; kingdom Viridiplantae; phylum Streptophyta; class Magnoliopsida; order Fabales; family Fabaceae; genus Vicia; species Vicia faba. The sequence continues at coordinate 748,305,360 of OX451740.1, read as the reverse complement.
AAACTTGTGCCAATTAGATATGGACTGTACTTCTTGGATTTGTAATTGGACATAAAGCTACCTTTTGCAAAAATGGAAGAAATGCTTTATCTATTTTGGGATTAATCCTTTATGCAATGCTAGAACACAAAGAACATGGCCTTGGCACAAAGAATATGCATTAAATTTATGAGTGTTAGATGGTTTAAGGACCTGTAATCAAGATATGCAAGCTGAGATTGAAATGCATAGTGTTATGAACATGTACATGGCCAAGAACAAAAGTGACTTTTTCCCATTTTGCAAAATTCGATTCTTCCTAACCATGAGGTTGTTTGAGAAGTTCTTGGACATTTTGGAAAGCTTGGAATGTGTACTACAATCCATCTTTGAAGTGCAAGTTTAAATTCCAAGTGGAAGTGTATGGAAAATGGCCTTGAAGTTGGGTAGAAAACCTTGTCAAAATAGGTTAAAATTTCACTAAGTTAAGAATGGTTTAGTGCCCTTATTCAAAAATTTGTAACTTGAGATACAAGCCTCAAATGGGAAAACTTTTTTGAATCAAAGTTGTAGATTATGCAACAAGCTACAACTTTCATGTTTTGACTTTTGTTTGAATCCAAATGGATCTTGGTGAAAAAGTGGGGCAAAGTTGGGAAAAAATTAGGGTTTTTTATAACTTAGAAAAATTCTAAGTTATGAAAAATTCTAATTTCTAACCCTAATTTGCATTTTGTGATTTCTTGGTGAACAAGTTTCATGATTTGGCATGTTTTGATGAAAAATGAATCTTGACTCTTGATTTTGACCAAAAAGTCAAAGTTTGACTTTTCAGTATACAATCAAAATTGATCAATTGACTGGGAAATTCAACTGTCAATCTTGTGTACTTGGGATCTTTTGAGTTTGTTGAGCATGTCAAGATAATTCCATTGGGTCCTTGAGTCCATATATGAGCTTGGTTTGCCATTGGCTAGGTCAAACAGTCAAAAATTGCCTTTGTGTAGTCAAAACCCTAAAAATGACCATTTTGCCCTTTTGGTGATCTGATCAAATTTCTTATGGAATTGTGATCCAAACTTGATCAAATGGTCCATGTGAGTTTGTAATGTTGATGTGGGTCAATTTTCATGAGATTTGACTGTCAATTGGCCACAGTTGACTTTTTCCCCAATACAGTTGATTTCTAGGTCAACTGTCCAATTGACTGGGCAAAATTTGGAATCAAGACTTGAAACTTGGCATGGATAAACTTGGGAGTCCAACATGAAGCATGAAAGTCATCTTAGGCATTTTAGGTCAAAACATCTTCGTGCAAACACAAACCCTAATTTGGGTCAACAGTGCAAGGAGAAGTCTTGAGCAGATGAAACCCTTAACTGGATCTTGGGCTTCAAAGGTTTTGTGATGAGAAATCATATGAGAAAAAGGGAGGGCAAATTTTGGGGTACAACAGTTGCCCCTGTTCAATCTTCTTGAATCCGAAGAGTTAGATTGGCAAGTTTGCCTTTCGTGACTCGAGGGTAAAAGGAGATTGGACACTAGAGTGCCCGGAAATTTGCACTCGTCAAAGCAATGGATGCGGGAATGGGCTTAGAGATGCCATTTGGAGATGGGATTAACGGTGCCATCTGGAAGAGTGACAGAAACTTGTCGGGGATGGGCTTAAAGATGCCATCTGGAATGAGTATCAGAAAGGTGTCCATGTTTAGGAACATCTTTGAACTGGGGTCTGAATAAGCAATAGATTGACATCCGTATCGGGAGGCATCCGTGAACTGTTTTCAAAGGTTTGAGAAGAGTCTGAACAAGCGATAGATTAACATCCGTTGTTGGGAAGAATCCATAAGCTGTTTTCAGAAGTCTTGAAGTTGAATAAGCAATAGAGCAGCATCCGTTGTTGGGAGGCATCCGTGAACTGTTTTCAAAAGTTGAGAAGAGTCTGAACAAGCGATAGATTAACATCCGTAGTTGGGAAGAATCCATAAGCTGTTTTAAGAAGTCTTGAAGTTGAATAAGCAATAGAGCAACATCCGTTGTTGGGAAGTGTCCGTAAACTGTTTTCAAAAGTTGAGAAGAGTCTGAACAAGCGATAGATTAACATCCGTTGTTGGGAAGAATCCGTGAGCTGTTTTCAGAAGTCTTGAGAAGAATCTGAACAAGTGATAGGTCAACATCCGTTGCTTGGAAAACCCGTGAACTATTTTCAGAAATCTTGAAGTTTGAGGAGGAACCGGTGTAGGGTTTCCTGATGATGAGCTTGTGTAAAACTGCATCTGGATGAATCTGGAATAAGCATCAGCATATTGCCATGTCTGGGTCATATCTGAACTATTCCTGGAAAGAATCTCGGAAGATAATGATTTTTGTCTGTCGATTGATCTTACCTGAAAAAGGTAAAGAGTTAGTTATATGCAATGTTATGATGCATGACACAATGTATGTTATATGATACGAATGTAAATGAATGTGCATGTAAGCTGGAGAGCTGTCTTGCAATGGATGGATGAATCCGAGATGGCTGAAGGTGACAGTATCTTGACTGCTACCGGGAAGAATAATTCCTGGTTGTTGCTGGGGAATAAAGAGCTTGGGTTGTATACCAATCTTCTGGGGAATTCCTGATGACTTTTACTGGGGAGCTCCAATCTAAAAGACTCATACTGGGGAGGTAAGACTGAGAATCTTTAGCTTGGAGGGAAGTATCTCTGGAGACTTCACTGGGGAACTCAAGATTTTCCTTTCTAAAACTCTGTGGGGAAACGGTTCATTAGTTTGGCTTCACTGGGGAATAGATGATTTTGAAGCTTTAGCTCAGCTGGGGATGCTGAAAATTTGAACTCTGAGGGGAAATGAGTTCTGGAGGATTCTCTGGCCGGGGATGACAAAGATAAACTCCTCTGGGGATTGTATTGATAAGTTATGCTGGGGAATTTTGATGAACTCCGCTGGGGATAGGAAGAATTTTGGCGAGTGCGATCTTCCGTGGTTGTTAGCTGAGGATAACCCAGTTATAAGTCCTTGTGAGGAATAACTTTGAATAAAACTCGGGAGAGACGTCCGTTCTCTACGGGGGATAAGCTTCCAGAATCTACTGGGGATGAGCTTCAAGACTTGCTAGGGATATGGATTCCAAATTTCCCGGGGTTTCCTTTGAAAGGGTATCGGGTTATCCAACTGTACCTTCGACTTATCAGTAATCCTCTTTCTTGGTTCATAAGGAAATGATTATGTTTCAAATGCATATGCCTATTTAACAAAACATTGGACGTTTCTCAAAATAAACAAATAGTGCAAGAGAAAAGAAAAGGAAATGACACAAATTTCTGGGAAAAGTATTTGTATTGATTTTCTATGAGTATACTTGTACAAAGGAGACAATCATCCTAGTAAGAGGATTTTGTCGTAAATATTTGAAAGGTTTATACAAAATAAAGATGGCTATGTGAAATAATTCCATGGGATTCCATTCCGCTATAGCTTTCACAACCCTGAATATCTGTCCATTCAATGCTTCGTTTGACGATGACTGGATTGATCAGAAGCCTGGAACCGGTTGATGAAGAGATTGTCTTTGAAGTGATCCGACGAGACATAGTCATACGCTTTAATTCCCTAACTTTTGCTTGAATCGCCCTTTCGGGTTTTCGATCCACCGGGATACCCATTTTTGCCCAAGCCGCCCTTTCGGGTTTTCAACTTGCCGGGTGTACAGGTTTTTTTTAATTTTTATCCCTAATTTTTGCCTGAACCGCCCTTTCGGGTTTTCGGCTCACCAGGATGCCCATTTTTGCCCAAGCCGCCCTTTCGGGTTTTCGACTTGTCGGGTTATTTTATGCGTAGTATCTTTTGACTATATCTGCGTTCGCAGGGTGCGGCAAATCGTCGCCGTCCATGGTGGTCAGAATCATTGCACCACCAGAAAATATGCTCTTGATCACAAATGGTCCTTCATATGTAGGAGTCCATTTGCCCCTGGGATCACTTTGCGGCAAGATAATCCGCTTGATTACGAGGTCTCCGACTTGATACACTTGACGTCTGACTTTCTTATTGAAGGCCTTGATCATTCGCTTTTGATATGTCTGACCATGGCATATAGCAGCCAGTCGCTTTTCGTCGATCAGATTGAGTTGATCAAGTCGGGTTTGCATCCAATCATCTTCATTCAAACCTGCATCCTTGATGATCCTTAGAGAAGGGATCTGGACTTCCATAGGCAAAACAGCTTCCATGCCATAAACCAAAGAAAATTGGGTTGCCCCGGTTGAAGTACGTACCGTCGTACGGTATCCAGGCAGAGAAAACGGTAACATCTCATGCCAGTCTTTGTAAGTGACTGTCATTTTCTGGATGATTTTCTTAATGTTTTTGTTCGCAGCTTCAACAGCACCGTTCATCTTCGGCCGATAGGGAGATGAATTGTGATGATAAATCTTGAACTATTCGCATAATGCAGTGATCATTGTGTTATTCAGATTTGTACCGTTGTCTGTGATGATCCTGTCTGGAACACCATATCGACATATGAGATTTTGCCTGATAAAGCGGGCAACCACATTTTTAGTGACAGAGGCGAAGGAAGCTGCTTTGACCCATTTAGTGAAGTAGTCAATGGCAACCAGGATGAAACGATGTCCGTTGGAAGTCGTGGGCTTGATCTCTCCAATCATATCAATGCCCCACATTGCAAAGGGCCACGGAGCAGTCAGGACGTTGAGAGGAATCGGAGGAATATGAACTTTGTCAGCATAGACTTGACACTTGTGGCAAGTACGGGAATGTTGATGGCAGCCAGCTTCCATGGTTGACCAGTAATAGCCTGCCCTCAGGATCTTCTTAGCCATTGTATGCCCGCTCAAGTGAGTGCCAAATGTGCCGCTGTGTATATCAATCATGATCAACTCTGCTTCAGCTTTATCTACGCATCGGAGTAACACACAATCATGGCTTCGTTTGTAAAGGATGTCGTTGCTCAGGAAGAACTTAGCAGCAAATTTCCTTAAGAACTTCTTGTCATTCACGGAAGCCCCTTCAGGATAATCTCGGGTCTCGAGATACCTTTTGATTTCATGGAACCAAGGTTGTTCCACTACTTCTTCGGTATTAATCTCGTGCAATGTGCCGGTTCATCCATTCGCTCGATGGTGATTTGGGGAGCCTCGTTATCCCAGTTGAGTTTAAACATGGAGGACATTGTGGCTAGAGCATCTGCTAGCTGATTCTCTTCTCGCGGGAAATGCTCGAAGGTAATTTGCTCGAAATGAGGCAACAATGTCAGAACATGTTCTTTGTATGGGATAAGATTAGGATGTTTGGTATCCCACTCTCCTTTGATTTGACTGATAACCAAAGCCGAGTCTCCAAATACGATCAAAGATTTGATCCCCAAGTCTATAGCAGCCTTGAGACCAAAGATGCAAGCTTCGTATTCAGCCATGTTGTTTGTGCAGCTGAAGCAAAGTCGGGCCGTGAAAGGTGTGTGACAACCTTCTGGAGAAATGAGTACTGCGCCAATACCGTTTCCAAGTGCATTTGAAGCACCATCAAAGTACAGGGTCCATCGGGATCCCTTTTCAGGTCCGTCATACGGTCCGTCACCTTTAACGTTGTCCAAATTCATGATGTCCTCGTCTGGGAAGTCAAATCTCATGGGTTGATAGTCTTCGATAGCTTGATGAGCCAGATGGTCAGCTAATACACTCCCTTTTATAGCTTTTTGGGTGGTGTACTGGATGTCATACTCAGTTAAGATCATTTGACATCTAGCTATCCTTCCAGATAAAGCGGGCTTTTCGAAGATATACTTGATAGGATCCATTTTGGAAATCAACAAGGTAGTATGAGTCAGCATATACTGTCTTAGTCGGCGAGCAGCCCATACCAAAGCGCAGCAAGTTTTCTCGAGCAGTGAGTAGCGAGTCTCACAGTCGGTAAACTTTTTGCTAAGGTAATAAATAGCATGCTCTTTTCGACCAGACTCGTCATGCTGGCCCAAAACACACCCCATTGAGTTATCCAAGACGGTCAAATACATGATCAATGGTCTTCCTTCGACGGGTGGCATCAGAATAGGAGGTTCTAGCAAATACTCCTTGATTCTATCAAAAGCAGCTTGGCAATCGTCGTTCCATTCCACTACCTGATCTTTTTTTAAGAGTTTGAAAATCGGCTCACAGGTAGAAGTCAGATGTGAGATGAATCTGGCAATATAGTTTAAGCGCCCCAAGAATCCTCTAACCTCCTTTTCAGTACGGGGAGCAGGCATCTCTTGTATTGCTTTTACTTTTGCCGGATCGACTTCAATGCCTTTGTTGCTTACAATGAATCCCAGGAGTTTACCAGACCTAACTCCAAAAGTGCATTTACTTGGATTCAGCCTGAGCTTGTATTCCTTTAACCTGGCAAACAGCTTCTCCAGATGTTCAAGGTGTTCTTCCTCTGTTTGTGACCGAGCTATCATATCGTCTACGTAAACTTCAATCTCATGATGTATCATATCATGAAATAAAGCTACCATGGCGCGTTGATAAGTTGCCCCTGCGTTCTTCAGCCCGAACGGCATCACCTTATAATAGAAAGTGCCCCATTGTGTGACAAAAGTTGTTTTCTCCATATCCTCGGGGGCCATTTTGATTTGATTGTAGCCCGAGAATCCATCCATGAAGGAAAACACTTTGTGCTGAGCTGTATTGTCGATCAAGATGTCAATATGAGGTAGCGGGAAATCATCTTTAGGGCTGGCCCTATTCAAATCCCGGTAGTCCACACACATCCTGACTTTGCCATCTTTCTTAGGTACTGGCACAATGTTAGCGACCCATTGAGGATAGGACGTAACAGCCAGAAAGCCAGCATCGAATTGCTTCATTACTTCTGCTTTGATCTTTTCAGACATGTCAGGCCTCATTCGGCGAACTTTTTGCTTGATCGGCGGACAATCCTCTCTTGTGGGGAGACGGTGAACCACGATGTCTGTGTCTAAACCCGGCATGTCTTCATAAGACCAAGCGAAGATTTCAACATACTCATTCAACAACTGTATCAGGCGTTCCTTGACACTTGGTTCCAGATTGGCACCCACTTGCACCTCCTTCCGGTCCTCCTCGGTTCCCAAGTTAACAGTTTCCAGTGACTCTTCTTGTGGTAAGATGGCCCTTTCCTCTTGTTGCAGAAGTCTGGCTAGTTCCTCGGGTACTTCACAACCTTCGTCATCTTCATACTCGGCTAGATTGACCAGATCCTCAGAGTTATTGAAAGATATAGCAGAATAGTCACCCATGGAATCCGGAGTGGATGGGTACCTGCATTGGTGAGTGTGGGTGTGTGTAAGGGATAGCCATCCTTAAACAAAAAATGCAAAAGGAAAGAAAATGAACATAAGCAGTTTATCAAATGAAAAACGTCCAATGAATCATTAAACATGGCATATGGATATGAAAAATAATCAAAACCCTTACAAATGGACCTACATGCCCCGGGCAAGGCAGGAGGTGAAAAGATAGTGTACGGATAGTTTGAAAGTAAATATTACAGACCAAATAAGAAATGTTTAACAGATAAATTACTGATGAATAAAAGTGATGGGGACAAAGTCCTTAGCCTCCCAATTGCTCAATCCTCCTTTGACAGTTGGATAAATCCACTCTTCAATGTTGCTCTCCTTGTCCTCATCTTCCAGGGCGTTGATTCCGTAGGGAGAAATTTTGACTGGCGCCCTTTCAATCTTCGCACGGCGCATAGATTTCTGGCCGGCGGCTGTGAACCCTAACCTAAACTTGTCAGTCTTATGCGGAAAGTCAGGTAACTGCCCCCATGCTGAATTCTTCCCTTCTTTTATTGCGGCCCTTGCGTCCTCCAGAGATGCCATCCTGGCCATCTATCTTGGTGTCTCGGCTGCCAACTTTGCTACTGCTATTTCAGGAAGGACTTCTTCGAAATGTTGAAACGGTGTCTCAATGAACTCTCCTTCAACCTCCACATACCGGAAAGAATTTAAGTGGCTAATCATGTACTCTTCTTCGCCATGGACAGTGATGATCTTTCCCTTGACAGGATACTTCAACATCTGATGTAAGGAGGAGGTAACTGCCCCAGCATGGTGTATCCAAGGCCTACCCAGCAAGCAAGAGTATGATGGACGGATGTCCATCACATAGAAAGTGGATTTAAACACCTCGGTGCCTATCTTGATGGGAATTTCAACCTCTCCATGGACCATTCTCTTTGAACCATCGAAAGCTCTGACAACAATATCACTCGGCTTCAAATCCAACCCCTCACAATCTAGTCAGTCCAAGGCCTTCTTAGGCAATACATTCAGCGACGAACCAGTATCAACCAGGACATGTGCGAGAGTAGTTCCTCGACACTCGACTGAAATGTGCAAAGCATCATTGTGATTCCTACCTTTAGGAGTTAAGTCAGCATCAGAAAAACCTAACCCATTGTCCGCAGGCAGGCTAGCCACGCAATTCTGAAATTGATCCGCAGAGGTTTCCTGGGGCACATGAGCTGCCTTCAAGAATTTTATCAGGGCTTTAGCGTGCGCTTCTGAGCAAAGTAGTAGTGCCAGCATGGAGATCTTGGAGGGGGTTTGCCCCAACTGTTCCACCACATCGTAATCACTTCTTTTGATTATCCTCAAAATCTCGTCCATTTCCTTCTTGGAGGTTTCCGGGATTACCAAGGGTTGAGCCCTCGTCCTGACGGGCTCATCTTGGATTCCCTTACCTTTGTCAGCAGCGGTAGGAGAGACAGTACTAGGAACAACAATGTCTTCAATCAGAGGAGTTCTAGCAGAGAGTTTTATTGGTGCAGGGATGACCTCGTTAGCTGATGAGGGTCCAAAGACTGCTCTTGGAGGGGCAATCTCTGGAGAAAATATTCTCCCACTCCTGGTGATTTTGCTAGTGCCCGCAATGTTGCTAATGCTGGCTTCTTCATCATCCGAACTTTCTTCAATTACCTCGATTTGCTTGATACCATGGTATTAGACGTCACCGCCATAGTTCCATGGTATGGACTTCTCAGAAACATAGGGGACAGGCCCTGGCATTGTTATCTTCAAAGGAACAGATTTCGCAGCTGGTATAATCTTAACGGGCTTTTTGACGGCCTTGGAAAGATTGGCGTGAATGGTTATGATTGAGACATCTTCAGTATGAACTGGAACAGCAGAAACTTTTTCAAACAAAATTTGTCGACTATCCATAAGGCCTTGGATGCCTTTCTTCAGTAACGGACAATCAAACGGCAGAGAGTAACAACAATAGCAGTCTTCCTTACATCCCGGGAAGATCCCGGCCCTTAACAGATTCAACTTAATGGTTAACAAAGGAGTAGTCAGATCATTGACATCAACAACATACAAATCTTCTTCAATGGCATTGACATTTCGGTCGTGCTTTGGCATGGGTGCAGATATCACATTAGGCTTCTCTGGAGCGTCAAACTCTACCTCCTTAGCCTCTATCAGGTCTTGGATTTTATGCTTGAGTGCCCAGCAATCATTGGTGTCGTGTCTAACACTGTCTGAATGGTAGGCGCATTTAGCATTGGCATGATAATGCGGAGAGGACGTATTCACATTCTTTGGTGCCTCCTTGATGGTGGCAAGATTTAACTTCAATAGATGGGGAAGCACTTGCGCTGGAGTCATATTAATACGGGTGAATTGTCGTTGTGGCCGTTCCACTCGTTGCTGATTTAGTCTGGACTGGTTATAGCGAGGCTGCTCACTTGGAGTGTTTTGAATCATTACGGCCCCCACGGTTGGCCGACGCTCCATCTTTCCTGCTCTTCTCTAAGAATATACCATAGCTGTCTCCTTCTTAAAAGGCTTCTTCTCAACACTTGCAGCAACACCCTTCTGAATCTTTCCTGACTTGATGCCAGCTTCTATTCTTTCGCCTGTTGAGATCAAATCGGTAAACCCCGCGGAAGAGTTACCAATTAGATGATTGAAAAATGGCCCAGATAAGGTCCCAAGAAACATATCAACGAGCTCACGATCGGTTAAAGGAGGCTGCACCCTGCCAGCCAAATCTCTCCATTTTTGTGCATATTCTTTGAATCCCTCGCTTGTTCCTAGTGACATACCCTGAAGTTGGGTACGAGTAGGAGCAAGGTCAGAATTATACTGGTATTGTTTGTAAAAAGCGGTGGCCAAATCTTCCCAATTTCTGACACTGGTTCCTTCTAGCTGATAAAACCACTCCAACTGAGCTCCCGACAGGCTGTCTTGAAAGAAATGAATCCAGAGGTTTTTATCTGCCGTATAGGGTTGAATCTTTCTCACGTAGGACCTGAGATGCATTTTTGGACAGGACAGCCCATCATACCTTACAAACACCGACACTTTGAATTTTGGGGGAATCACTATCCCGACGACCAAACCCAAGTCTTCAAAATCCAAACCCGGTACTCTTTGTAGTTCCATGGCGGCCAACCTGTCTTCTAGCCCTTTGTATTTATCATCAGCTGGAGGGTATTGCTGATCAGAATAATCTTCATCTTCTTCAACCTCTTCTTCCTCCGCATCAGACTCGGAAGGCACCGCAACTCCATCTCTTTTACTAGTCCCTTCATCAGAAGTAGGAGGAAATTCAAGCACTCTCCGAGCTTCTCCGTCAAATCTTCTCCCCAAAGTAGCCACCCCAATCCTCTTTTTCTTCTTTTTCACTGGGTCTTTATTCCCCAATTGAGTCTTGATATCCTCCTGACCTTTAGGCAAGGTCATCAGGAGTTGCTGGAACTGTGCATTCTGAGCTTGCAGGTCTTTGACTGTTTGCTCGAGATCCATTCTACTGTAATAAACAGCAGACAGATAAGGAAACCTGGAGTGAGACCTGTTTATGCACATGATGAATGATATGCTTATGTATGCAATGCATTCAAGGATTTAGAACATTCAAAATTGTTGTAGACAAAAAGGAACGCACGTCATATTAAGAAGAAATTTGTTAGTACATAAATGCCCCAAGGGCCAAATATTACAAAATAAACTTCTTAAGGCAGAAAGACATTGCACATCCTCTTTGGTGCGATGTAGGTGTTGAGGGCCTCTTGCTCGTGGAGTCGGCGGGTAAGCTCTAGAACCTTCTTCTCACTAGCGTAGAAGCTAGCTTCAAAAGTATTTTGTTCCTCCTTGAGCTGAATCCAACTTTTCTGCATTTCCTCCCACGATGTAGGCATGTCTGGATGTAGGATGGTGTAGGGGACCTCTCCTTCATTGATGGGCTCTTTAATCACTGGGAGTACATGAGGATAAGGCATCATTAGACTTTGGGCTCGGGCTCGTACCCACTTGAGATAGGGCTCAAGAGGGATGGAGTTCTTGTGTCCCAGAGTCTTGCTATCAACCTCGTTGAGTTTTCCCCAAGCCCTGATGAATCTTTGGCGAAGTCCTTGCGCATCGTTGTCGAAGTCAAAAACTAGGTCAGGAATCAACATGTCATGAGGGCCATCCCTCCGGGCATATCCAAATTTCCTCAAAGCTAGGCAAGGGTTGTAGGTGATACCTCCTCTAATCCCAAGTAAGGGAACATTAGGAAATTCTCCGCAACGATCGACGATGATGACATTTTCTCTGGACCGAGAACACCAATGCACATCAGAGTGAGTAAGAGTCATCAACCGTTGGGACCACCTTGAGCCTTGGTCATTCTTCAAGACAGATTGTGGAAGGTGCGAAATAAACCACCTTGCAAGGATAGGAGTACAGCACATGAGAACACCCCTCTTTCTCATTGTTCGTGTGTAAAATGAGTGAAGAATGTCCCCTAGCAATGTTGGTATTGGATTTCTGGACAAGAAGATTTTGACGGCGTTGACATCTACCAATTGGTCAGGATTTGGGAACAAGACCAACCCATAGATAAGGAGTGCCACAATCTCTTCAAAGTCTTGTAGGTCCAATGAGTTCCAACATTCTTGTGCCTTGTCAAACAAGAACTTTGCTAAGAATCCTTTGACGCCGCTTCTGGTTTCCCAATGCCCCTTGATGTCGGATGGTTGTAGATGTAATGCTCGAGCAACATCTTCCGGCTTTGGTTCCTTCTCCATACCGTTGAATGGTAGTTGATTAAGGATAGGGATTCTTAGGAGTTGAGAAAACTCCTCCAAAGTGGGTACCAACTGATAATCAGGGAAAGTGAAACAGTGGTGAAGAGGGTCAAAGAACTGGAATAGCACTTTCATCATGTCTTCTTCAATGTTGGTGTTGACTAGGCTGAGCAGTCTACCATGTCTTTCACTGAAGGATGAATTTTCCGGAATTCTTGAGGTGAGCTCCTTGAGTTGAGGAGAGATTCTCACAAGGTTGACTTGAATGGTATTTCTGCGAGGAATTTCCATGTCCTACAAAACAAAGAACAAAGATGAAGATCCAAAACCCTTGAAATGGTTAGTGAATGCATATGATGTTTTATGATGTTTATGATGTATACACAAAACATATGTACAAGCAAATCACACCAAACCCTAGTTTCAGGCTTGCATGGGGTTTCATAGGTAAGTACCCTCTTGAGTGTAGTTGGCTTAAAAACCTGTCCTATAAATAGTAACCGGGTTCTAAGGAGCTCAATATCACTGGATTGTTTTCATTGTTCATGGTTTTGGTTTAGCCACTTAACTAGCGACCAAAATATTCCAAGAAAACAACCCTCAATGAGTGTAGTATCGAGTATCTACCAACCTCGGACTGCACCAAAGCCGGTCATCTCACTACCCCTAATAAAAGGCCAAGATGGTCAATTAAGGTTCTAGGTCATTAGTGCTTAGTGACATCACTCATCGGCCCCGTACTCTCCTTGATTGAACTCAAGGGTTACCGGTACTCACAAATATGTCGCACTAATATAGCTATTGCTTCGACCGTGTCGGTATACCCTGCACAGTTTCCACAACGTATTGCTATCTATGAATGTTTCCCAAAATCCGGGTGTAGGATTGCAAACCCAAACAATAGATCCAAGATATAAAGCAAACAATTCAAACAATTAGTCATGCAGGAGGGTGATCTAAGCCCTAAGGTTACTCCACTTTTAAAATTGTCCCCAGCAGAGTCGCCAATTCTGTGATACGGTGGGAGAACTGACTATGGTTTTGCGTTTGTTTTCGCAAATGTTTCGGTTGAGCAAGAGTCGCCACCGACTTTTTATTTTATCCTAAGGAAAGGTTTAAAAAGCACAGCAAAAACCTTTGAGATTTTTCTTGGGTTCGGGGAGTAGATTATAGAAAGGGAAGGTATTAGCACCCTTTCTATCCATGGTTATCCATGGGCTCTTAGGTACTTGCTTAGATCAACTTGCCTTGGTTTTCAATTGTTTGAAATGGTGCTTTGTGCGTGGTTTTGAAAATGTTTTGAAAAGATGCCTTGTAGAGGCTACCCTTGTAACAATTCTTTACTCGAATGTTTTACAAAAAGGTGTTTTTTGTCTTTTGAAAAGATGTTTCAAGGTTTTTGAAAGTTTGTTTTGAAAGTGTTTGTGAAGTGTAGTTTGAAATTAGGCAAGTGTTTTCTTTGCAAATTGGTAAGTACTTAAGAGTTTATCTACCCTAAAGTTTTCTCAAAGATTTTTGTTATGTTTTAAACCTTTTGACAATTTTGTTCCGTTCCACCATTGCATTTGGTGGACAATCTTGTATTAGGAGGTGAAAGGGACAGGCGCGGGTCATCGTTTAGACCATAATTGCAATAGTGTTAAATGTCTTTGGGCATTTTTTCTTTAAAAGGGACTTGATCATTTATTTAGGCAACATTTTGTGGGACTATGATCATTTGATTGTTTGTTTTTACCCAAAGGAGTTCAACATGCAATATGGCCCAATTTATTTGAAGGCAACAAAGTGGAATACCCTAGGGGTGCAAGTGTGAAATGTGTTGTCCATTTTTCATGCTTTTTTGTCTTGTATTAGGTCAAACTACTTTATTCGTTTTATTCGCATACAAACCCTAACTCTAGCATAGTATATTTAGAAAGCGATAAAGTGCGAAATTTAAATTCCTACACTATTACAACACAATAATATGGGGAGGGGGTACAATGTTTCAAATGGGGTATATTTAGACAAGAATTTAAACCTAACTATTACATCATTTTCTTTGAATATTTACAAGACAAATAATTGTATAATAAAATGGAAATTGAAATAAATATGCAAAATGTAAAAAAAAAATTTATGTGTATGGAAAAGAGATATTATTTATGTGAAAAAAAAGAGAAATAAAAAGGTATTATTTTTGGAGTATTTTTAAATTTAGGGCAAAACCCTAATTTTAATCAAAATGGTATTAGTTATTTAATATATATCATATTTACTATTTATATACAAAAAATAAGATAAAAATATAGTATATTTATAAAAATGTATTTTTTAGTATTAAATATTAAAAAATAAAATATGTACATTTTTTGGTATTTATATCCTAAGTGTATTAATATATATCTATTTATTTATATTATTTACAAAATATGTATTATATATATTAATTAATAATATTTAATATTTAAATAAAAAAAGCATTTTTCTATAAAATATTTTCAGGAAGTAAAAATAAGATAAAAGTGTGCAAAAATGTATTTCCAATATTTTAATATTTTAAACAAAACATATATATATATTTATTTATGTTCAAACTAAAAGAAAAAAATCAAATAAATACCTAATAAATTCAAAAATGGTGAGAAAAAATATTTTTAAATTTTTAATATGCTGAGAAAAAATAAATGAGTCAATTAAAAAAGAAAAAGTCAAAAAAACATTAAAAATAAAACAAATGGGCTCAGGGGGTTCAGAAGCAATTATAGGGTGCAAAAAGAAAACACAAAGCAAGCTCAGCCCAATGCAACCTTTCTTCAACCTCTGAACTATGTGATTCAAAAAACGTGCGCCCTGTTCTCAATCTTCTAACTCCTGATTCCTGGCTTATTAATGAAAATTCATAACATAAAAAATGTTTAGCATCAAGAGACGAATCCAACCATATGCAAAACTTGATCTAACTCTCTAAGATGAGGGAGAATTTCTTCTCCCCCAAATCCTAACCTAGATTTTCTGCCATTTTCAAACCTCAAATTCTCACAGCTCAAGCAAAAGAAATGAAAAGTAAAAACATGTACATGTTCAGTGGCATGAGTAGAACATTGTTTATTCACAAACTTAGAGTTAATGATGCTTAATAAGAGAGATAGAAGTTCACCAAAATACCTGTTCAGCTGAAGTTCTATCTGGCAATGAGGAAGCTTTCAGTGCAAGGTGATGATTGGAAAAGCATCCTTGAGGTCCAGGGATGCTATTCCAATGTTTACTTTGTCTTGAAAGCTTTTGAATCGTGCTAGAGCACTTCACCTGCAAAACAAGAAACTGAAAATGGTGGAACTGGTTAGAGGGATTACATGTCGTGTTTCAAGGCAGGGTTAGCTTGCATAGATGCTAGGGAATGTATGTGAACTGGTTTGGGCAAGAGAGCTTGAGGGAAATGGAAGATGGCACTCAAACTGCAGGCCTGGCCCTGTTTTTGTAGTTTGAAGATGATTCTGAGATTGGGAGTGTATGAGAGGTGTTAGGGTCGTGCAATAGCTTGGTTGAGATCTCTTGAGTGTGTTTCACAAGTTCACTTAAGGGTTTTCAAGCTGATATGAGAGTTGTCCTAAGTTATGATGTGTTTCTTACATTTTAAGCAAGCAATGGTTACTTTGTGCCTCTAGCCTGTACAGGCCCTCATACTATGCTGCATAATCCCTCCTTGATCAGTGTGATTAACTCATAAACTTGTGCCAATTAGATATAGACTGTACTTATTGGATTTGTAATTGGACATAAAGCTACCTTTTGCAAAAATGGAAGAAATGCTTTATCTATTTTGGGATTAATCCTTTATGCAATGCTAGAACACAAAGAACATGGCCTTGGCACAAAGAATATGCATTAAATTTATGAGTGTTGGATGGTTTAAGGACCTGTAATCAAGATATGCAAGCTGAGATTGAAATGCATAGTGTTATGAACATGTACATGGCCAAGAACAAAAGTGACTTTTTCCCATTTTGCAAAATTCGATTCTCCCTAAACATGAGGTTGTTTGAGAAGTTCTTGGACATTTTGGAAAGCTTGGAATGTGTACTACAATCCATCTTTGAAGTGCAAGTTGAAATTCCAAGTGGAAGTGTATGGAAAATGGCCTTGAAGTTGGGTAGAAAACCTTGTCAAAATAGGTTAAAATTTCACTAAGTTAAGAATGGTTTAGTGCCCTTATTCAAAAATTTGTAACTTGCGATACAAGCCTCAAATAGGAAAACTTTGTGAATCAAAGTTGTAGATTATGCAACAAGCTACAACTTTCATGTTTTGACTTTTGTTTGAATCCAAATGGATCTTGGTGAAAAAGTGGGGCAAAGTTGGGAAAAAATTAGGGTTTTTTATAACTTAGAAAAATTCTAAGTTATGAAAAATTCTAATTTCTAACCCTAATTTTCATTTTGTGATTTCTTGGTGAACAAGTTTCATGATTTGGCATGTTTTGATGAAAAATGAATCTTGACTCTTGATTTTGACCAAAAAGTCAAAGTTTGACTTTTCAGTATACAGTCAAAATTGATCAATTGACTGGGAAATTCAACTGTCAATCTTGTGTACTTGGGATCTTTTGAGTTTGTTGAGCATGTCAAGATAATTCCATGGGGTCCTTGAGTCCATATATGAGCTTGGTTTGCCATTGGCTAGGTCAAACAGTCAAAAATTGCCTTTGTGCAGTCAAAACCCTAAAAATGACCATTTTGCCCTTTTGGTGATCTGATCAAATTTCTTATAGAATTGTGATCCAAACTTGATCAAATGTTCCATGTGAGTTTGTAATGTTAATGTGGGTCAATTTTCATGAGATTTGACTGTCAATTGGCCACAGTTGACTTTTTCCCCAATACAGTTGATTTCTAGGTCAACTGTCCAATTGACTGGGCAAAATTTGGAATCAAGACTTGAAACTTGGCATGGATAAACTTGGGAGTCCAACATGAAGCATGAAAGTCATCTTAGGCATTTTAGGTCAAAACATCTTCGTGTAAACACAAACCCTAATTTGGGTCAACAGTGCAAGGAGAAGTCTTGAGCAGATGAAACCCTTAACTGGATCTTGGGCTTCAAAGGTTTTGTGATGAGAAATCATATGAGAAAAAGGGAGGGCAAATTTTGGGGTACAACACCCTCGATTAAAAGATCGTAGTCCCTCGATGACCCTTTAATGTTGCCTTCAGTAAACGATCTTAGTCCCTTATGACAATTTCTAAAGCATCTTACAAGTTGTCTTCTATGATTGTACGATGACCCACGCATGTCCCTCACATCCAATGATAGGACTTCCTACTAACTAATGATAGGATATAACTATCTAAAGGAGGAGGAAATGAACAAATACTTTTAAGTAGGTAGATTGCTCGTAATCGCTTGCTCACAAACTGAAACAATCTTCATACCTCACACTTTCAAAACAACTACTTTTAAAAATGCTTTATAAACACTCTTGAGGACTGATATAAGGGTTATCATAAATCAAATTGCATTACATTGGAATCTTTAAAACACTTTCACAAAACCACACCTTCTTTCAAAATATTTTCAAAACAAATATTCTGTATACATTCTAAACGATACGAGAATCATTACAAAATTTCCGCACTTAGGAATTTTCAAAATATTTTCAAACACACACAAAGTGTTTCAAAAGTGAGCTAACAATTAAGAGCCCGTATATAACTACAGATGAAAAGGGTGCTAACACCTTCCTTTTTCATAACCAACCCCCCGAACTCAAAATCTATCAAAGGTATTTCCTGTTCTTTTTACCCTTTCCTTTATTGGATAAAAGAAAAGTCGGTGGCGACTCTTGCTATCTGCAACTTTACGATAAAACGTAAAATCCAATATTCAGTTCTCCCACCGTATTATAGAACTGGCGATTCTGCTGGAGAATATAAAGTGGGGTTTACCTTAGAGATAGTTCACATTTAAATGCTTTCATTGTTTGACTTGTCTGCTTTAATTTTAAAAGAGTGCTTGGGTTTATTTCTTGTATAAATCCTATACCCCGATCTGGGGGCATTTTAGGTAAGTAGAAATAGATTATGGAAACTGTACGGTGTGGACCGATATGGTTGAAACAATGGCTATGTTAGTGCGACATATTTGGTTGGTACCGTTGTCCCTTGAGTAAGTCAAGGAGAATATTGGGGCTGCTGTGTGGTGTCATAAGCACTAACTGACCGTAGAACCTTAGTTGACACAACTTAAACATTAGAAAGTAGTGAGATAGTCGGTTTTGGTGCAGACCGAAATTGATTGATACTTTATACTACATTCATTGAGATTGGACTTCTGGGATATTTTGGTTGCAATTTAGATGCTTGTGCTAAAACAATGCCCAAGAGAAAGATCAGTGATATTGAGGATCCTAGAACCCGGTTAATTCTTTTAGGACAGGTTGAGCCAACTAAAAAACATCAAGAGGGTACTTGCCTATAAATTCCATGCAAGCATAAACCTAAGGACTTGTGTGCTTTGTTTGTGTTTAATTAAACTGTTCAAACATGACATCATGAATCCATGACACATATCATTTTCACTAACCATTTCAAGGACCTGGAGATTTATCTTTTTTCTATTTTATAGGCTATGGCTTCCACTCACAGAAATATGACCTGAATCAACTTTGTAAGGATGCCTTCTCAACTTAAAGAGTTAGTCTCATAGTTTCCTGAAAGCTCCCACTTCACCAAGAAGCATGGTCATCTACTCAGTTTAGTTACCTCGGGTTTTGAAGAAGACATGATGAGTGTTTTATTCCATTTCTTTGACCTTGCACATCATTGTTTCACCTTTCTGGATTATTAGTTGGTACCCACAACGGAAGAGTTCTCTAGGCTACTGGGAGTACCTGTTCTTGATCAGATGCCTTTCACCAGTTTAGAGAAAGATCTATAACCTAAAGAAATTGCCGCAGTTTTACATCTGAAATGGTACGAGATTGTGTCTAATTAGGAAATAAGGAGTGGAGTCAATGGTTTTCTTTCTAAGTTTCTGTTAGAGAAGGCTCATATGTTTTTGGATACTATGAGTTTTCAAGCTTTCGAGGAAATTTTGGCTTTTCTAATCTATGGTTTGGTGCTATTCCCTAATTCAGATCAACTCATAGATGTGAGTGCTGTAAAAATATTTCTTTCTCATAATCATATGCCTACTTTGCTTGGAGACATTATACATTCTCTTCACACTCGTACTATGAGGAAGCGGGGAACTCTTATGTGTTACATACCTTTGCTATCTAGGTGGTTTAGTTCACACCTTCCCCGGTCAGTAATTAAAAATGAACGAGGATTGAGGTGGTATCAAAGGATAATGTTACTCTTTGATTTGGATGTCTATTGGTGTTCCCGATCTCTAGAAGATGTTATTATCATTGAACGCTGTGGAGAATTCCCTAATGTTCCACTCCTTGGCATTAGGGGAGGTATTACTTATAACCCTTCTCTAGCTCTACGCCAATTTGGTTATGCTCGAAGAGATGGTCCTAATGACGTGCTTATCCAAGGTATTGTGTTTGATTATGAGAATGATTGTCAAGTTTATCGTCAAAGGTTTATATGTGCTTGGGGCATTGTAAACAAGATTTATAGCAAGACTTTAGGGCAAAATAATTCCATCCCTTTGGAGCCATATCTCAAATGGGTGCGATCTCGTGCTCAAAGTCTTATGATGCCATATCCCACTATATTACCAATGATCATGGAGCCTGTTACCGAGGAAGACATTCCTTATACCATTCTTCATCCGGATATGCCTACTAACCTTGAAGAATTGCAGAAGTCCGGGATTCAACTCAACAAAGAAAGGGACACCTTTGAGACTCGATTCTATGCAAGTGAGAAGAAAGTGTTGGAGCTCACAAAGTTACTTCATGAAGAGTGTAGTATTAATGCCTACATCGATACGAAGAGGAAGCGTCTGTGGGAGACTTGAATCTTAGAAGATTATATTATTTTTGTCTCTTTGAGACCCTTTTGTTTTCTTGTAAGCCTAAGAGGAAAATGTAATTTTGAACTTACTAATGAAATCTTTGTTTCTATTCCCTTTTGTTTAGCAAATTTAAATCTTCTAAGGTCCTTGAAAACATTGCATCCACATATCATGCATCATTTCATAAGACGGTTTTCTGATACAGGTTTCCTCATCTACTTACTGTTTATTTCAGTATAAGACAGATCTCGAACAAACTGTAAAGGATCTCCAGACTCAACATACGCAATTTCAAGAGACTCTCCTCAATCTGGCCAAAGGGCAACAAGAGATGATGGTGCTCCTCACTAAGGAAAAGAAGACTAAGAAGCCAGTTGTTGTCCTCAATTTGGGGGGGAAGATTCAAAGGCCCTTCTCAACCAGTTCGAGTGGATGATGCTTCCTTTGAGGAATATGACAATCAAGAAGAGGATGGTAGAAGTGTCAGGGCTGAAGGTAAAAACAATCAAGTTTCCAAAGATGAAGACTACTCTGACGAACAGTATCCTCCTGCTGACAACAAGTACAAATAGTTAGAAGACCGTCTTAAAGTTGTGGAAATACAGAAAGTACATGGATTGGATTTTGGAGAACTGGGTCTGATCCGGGGGTGGTCATCCCTCATAAGTTCAAAGTCCTCGTATATTCTAAATACGATGGGGTCTCTTGTCCAAAACTCCACTTGAGGTCGTATGTTCAAAAAATCCAACCTCATACTGCTGATCGAAAATTGTGGGTCCATTTCTTTCAAGAGAGTTTGGCTGGCACTCAAATTGAATGGTTCTATCAACTCGAAGGAACCAACATCCATACATGGGAAAACTTGGTTGTTGCTTTCTATAACCAGTATCAATATAACACTGATTTAGCACCGACTCGTGTGCAGTTGCAATATATGACCATGGGTTTGAAAGAGGGTTTCAAAGAGTATGCCCATAAATGGAGGGATCTAGCTGGAAGAGTGAAACCTCCTTTGATTAACCGAGAATTGGTGGATATGTTCATGGGCTCTCTGATGGGTCCATTCTTTAATTTGTTGATTGGGAGTTCCTCATCAGGGTTTACTGTGCTGATTTTGACGAGGGAGAGAGTTGAAAGTTGCATCAAAAGTGGGAAGATTTTGATGGCTACATATTCTAATGTTATGAAGAAGTTGTTGTACCCCAAAATTTGCCCTCCCATTTTTCATGCAAGATACTATCCTAGGGTTTCTCGAATATCCAGTTTGGCTCAAAAACAGATTAGACAAATTCTCTTCTTAGGCGGCAAACCAACAACCAGGGTTTAGTGTTTCTCAGAGAAAATTGAGTTTTCAAGGTTTCAAATGGTCTTCATAGGTCTTCCTGTCTCCTCAAGGATGTTTATGCCAGTTTTCAAACTTTACATTGCAAGTTTGCTCAGTCGATGGCTCAGATAATCGAAAATGACTACATTGACCCAAAAATTGACCTTTTGCGAGAGCAAGTTCAAACGATTGTAACTTCTTCATTATTCGATATTTTTGAGCGGTTCTTTTTGCATATGATTCTCCTTGATGTCATCTCCATTTTATCTTCACAAATCAAGAGTTGATTACATTGTAGAAGATCGCCAAAATTCGAATACGTTAGAAGTCACATCATGGACTTTGACCTAATTTTAAGTAATTGTCGTCTAATTTCTAAGATTTGTGATTTCCTCTAATTACCAGATCTTGAGACGATTATTTCTGTGTATGGTCATAAGTGATGTCGCTCACGAGTTTATCTTCAAAGATCAAAAGAAAATTGTGTTTGGAAGACTTTGAAAGTTATCGAATCGTCGCAAGTCATTTGTTTGGTTTTGAATGTTCTTAACCACAATTTGCTGAAGTTTGTTAATTCTACAAGATTGACGAAGGTTCTTAAAGCATGTTTGTTAGACAATGAAGTCCCGTTTTAATCGAGTGTGGTGTGCGAGCTCATTTTGAATACCAATTTGACTTGGACAAGAGGTGAAGATTAGGACTGTCATTTGGATGACCATCGTTTTGGGTTTGAGTTAACCAATTTGGATTTGAATTCTTAGACATTTATTTTGTTTAAGAATTTTATTGGAGTACAAGGCTCATGGTTTATTTGATCACTTTTTAATTGCTTGAAGTGCAAGTTGCCAAACCAAGATGTTTTATTCAAAGAATTCAATTGAGAATTGCAAAGTTTAAGTTAAAACTCAAAGTTTCGTACAATAAATTTCATAATTTACAAAGTTATTCAAGGCTTTATGTTTATTACATTACAATTGAAATAAATTACAAACTTTTGTCTTGTTTACAAAGAATTACAAATTTCTTGTTTACAAAGAAAGAAATTTTGCTCTACTTCTTCAAGTCTTCTTTGTTCATCTTCAAGCAATCCATCCAATCTTCGCTTGCCATCCATGCCTCATGTTTATGAAACAAATAAGAAGAGAAAGTTAGCAAGAAATTCAAACAAAAGTGATATGTAAAGAAAAGAAAAAGTCATCATTAGGGTTTGTATTTAGGAATCATATTTTAAGGGTTTTTTTTATCATAATCCCTCTTGTACTATTTTGCAAATCACAAGGCCGGGCCTTGGTTCATAAAAAGAAAAGGAAATTGGCAATCATAACCTAAAGCCCAAGGTTGTCCTACAAGTAACAAAGTATTGCAACAAGCCAAAATAGCAACCCAAAGGCAGGTTGCAATACAGCAGGGTCCAAGCAAAGGCAAGGGCCAAACTGCAAGATGCAGCAACAACAAAGTAGGTTGCATAGCAGGCAGCAAACAACAACACTGCAAGCTGCAACAACAACAACAAAGCAGGTTGCATAGCAGGAAGCAAACAACAACAAAGCAGGCAGCAAACAACAACAAAACAGCAGGCTAGCGCAGCAACTAGGCTGCCAAACAAGTAAAGTAATGATAGGAAAAGGAAAAATAGCAAGCTAGCTTGCTCAACAACCAAAATGCATCATCATTTTCCTAAGTCATACAAACCCTTCAGAAAATATTTATAAAAAAAGCAAATAGACTTACATTTTCATTGAAAGAAAAAGAGGAAAGAGACAGTTTGAAAGATATCACCTAGCTTACACAACATGCCAAAGACAACTCTGTCCAAAACTCAGCCCAAATGCTGCACAAAATAGGCAACTTAAGGCCTGCAGCTCAAGATATTCAAAGTCAGAACTAGCATCAAAATACCAATCCAGCAAGCAAACGAAAAAGCCTCATAGTTATATGGTTTCAATGAAAAGTCAGAATATACCAAATCAAAATCACTGGCCAAAAACAATGGTACTGCAAAATCTCAAAGAAACAATGTGTTGTTTGGTTTACAGTAAAAGAAGATATACTACAGAGATAACCAGTACAATAAATCAGCAAGCCAACATCCATCATAAAAAAGAGAAAGTACAAAAAAGTACCAAAGCCTGTACAAAATATCAAAGCAACAAGTACCAAAGCCTATACAAAATCCAAAAGCAATAAAGTACCAGAGTTCATAAAATTAATGCAAAAGTGTTAAGGCAAACTCCCTCAAGTCAAAATCAGATATATACAGAAAAATGAGCAAGCTTAAAAGAGAAGACAGAACCAAGCTGCATATAAGGCAAGTATACAAACTGAGCCAGCATCTACACAAAAAAAAATAGAGGATGACAGAACCAGCAAAAAAACCAACAGCATAATAGCCAAGAAACCAAGAGCCAAACCAGCAAAGGAAGAGATTCCAAACCAAGAAAAAACACAGAAATCGCACCAACACCATACAAACCCTAACATAAAAAAATATCATCATCTTCCCAAACATCACAATCCCTTTAGAAATTATCAAGAAAGAAAAGATTCAAGAAAAGTCAGAAAGATATTACCGGATCAGAAGGTTGATAAGCTCAAAGTTTGGACCTCACAAATCGTTCTCTTCCTTTTTTTCTTTTACTTTCCACTATTTTATTGTTGAATACATCACCATCATGATTATGTTCATTGATTTCACTTAGGGTTTCAAACTTTCCCCTTTAGATCTAGCCCTTGATACTGAGAATCTGCAAAAACCAGTCATGGATTAGTAAATAGGAGGGAGAGAGGAATCATAAAATGTAAAAAAAGGTTGAGTTTGGAACGTCTCCGCCGCTGTCACCGTCGTGAGGTGATTTCCGGCGCGGCTGTTTTATCGTCTCCGGTGAGAAGAATGTTAGAGAGAGAAGAGAGCGTTCAGAGAGAACTAGAGAACAAGTAAGAAAGAGAGAGATCTTTTTTTTTATTTTTTTTTTCTGTTATTTGTTTAAGATTAAGGATCTAATATGGTGGTGATAAATGTCACCACCTGTTTAATTAAATTATTGATTCCATGTGCGCCATTCATCTCCTACCATGCACCCTCATGCTCTCTCAGCCCTTAGGTCTTCATCGGATTATCATCTTCATCATTCAAGGTCCCTGATGTGCACACCCACCGTACTCCTCTGGACCACCTCCACGCTGGATCATATAGTTTCTTTGGGTTACCCTTTATTTGGGCCTAGATGGTTTTCTTTTCTGCACCTCCCCAATTTGCTGTAACCAGGCCCATTTCTAAACTTTTCTTATTTTATTTTATTTTATTTAAATGTATATAAATTCTGTTTTGTAGTAAATAATTATTTTGGTTAAACTATTTTTGTTTAATAATGTTAATTAATTTATTTAATTAATTTTTATAAAATAAAATTAATTTAACTTAATAACTTTTTGTTTTATTTTATTAATTAACTTTTCATTTAAATTGTTTTGTTTAAATTCTTCATAATAAAAAATACTAAAAGCTAAAAAATATATATACATTTGATTAAATTTCCTTAGTTAATTATTTTTCTTTAATAGAATAGAATTTTATTTTATTTTCAAAATTTTCAAAAAAAATTATCAAGAACTTTTATTTTCATACTTTGTTAATTAATTTTTACTTCATAGCTTATTGTAATTTTAATTAATTGTTCGATTCAATTTGGTTGTATTGTTTGCATATTTGGACATTTAATTGTATTAATCCATCCCCATTTGTAAATTTATATCCCCATTCCCGAAAGCTCTGTAATAGCATAGAATTTTAATTCCCACAATTTATTGTTTTCCTTATACTGTATAGTAATTAGGAGTGCATGGTAAGATTCAAAATCAATCGCTAGATAACCTAATTTCAAAGACAAGTCAAGCATGTAAATCAATATACTTGCACACTTGCACCCTTAGGGTAAACCCACTTTGTTGCCTTACAAAAATGGCCATATTATGCATGTGAGGTATCTTAGCAAAAACAAGCAAAAATACAATATCATAGTCCCTCGATGATGCTATCAAAGTTTCCTTTCAAAATGATCTTAGTCCCTAAAGAAAATGTTAAGATATCTTACAATATTGCTAATCATGGTTATACGATGACCCATGCCCGTACCTTTTACATCCAAAGATAGGGTTACTTACCAAATCAATGGTAAGATAACAATGTCAAAGGAAAGAGGAAATAAACATGAAAGACTTTTGAGTAGGTAGAATGTTCCTAGTTGCTTGCTCATTTTCAAACCAAAACATCCTTGCTATTTTCAAAACAAACACCAACACTTTTAAAAAACATCTTTCAAACTTGAAAACATTTTTAAAAGATCAACACTTTGTATACATTCTTACGAACGAGAATCATTACAAAGTTTTCCTAAACGAGGGCGCCTTTTTCAAAATACTTTCAAAAACCACACAAAGCATATTTTCAAACAAAAAGCAAGTGATCTAGAAAGTAACTAAGATCCCATTGAAAACCATGGATGGAAAGGGTGCTAATACCTTCCCTTTTCATAATCTACCCCCCGAACTCAAGAAAACAACTCAAAGGTCTTTCCTGTTCTTTTCATCCTTTCCTTTTGGATAAAAGAAAATTCGGTGGCGACTCTTGCTAACCGCAACATTTACGATCAAATGCAAAACAACCAAGTCAGTTCTCCCACCGCGTTACAGAACTGGCGACTCTGCTGAGGAATTACTTAAAAGTGGGGTTACCTTAGGGCTAGATCATATTTAGTTGTTTTCCTTGTTTGACTTGCATGCCTTGCATTATGGTTCCTTGTTTGGGCTTGCTTTGAAACCTCTACCCGGATTTAGGATACCTTATAGGTAAGTAGCAATACATTGTGGAAGCTGTGTGGGGTATACCGACATGGTCTAAGCAATAGCTACATTAGTGCGACATATTTGTGGGTACCGGTAGCCCTTGAGTAGTCAAGGAGAATACGGGGCCGCTGAGTGATTTCATGAAGCACTAACTGACTTTTATAACCTCTACTTGACCAACTTGGCCATTAGGACGTAGTGAGATGACCGACTTTGGTGCAGACCGAAGTTGGTAGATACTCGATACTACACTCATTAAGGTTTGGTTTTTTTGGATATTTCGGTCACCATTAAAGAGGCTTGTGCTGAAACAATGCCAGAGAAAACAAACCAGTGATATTGAGCTCCCTTAGAACCCGGTTACTATTACTAGGACAGGTTTGAGCCAACTAAACTTCAAGAGGGTACTTACCTACAAACTCCATGCAAGCCTAAACCTAAGGACTTGTCTGCTTTGTGTGTATATGATTATTGGTATATAAACTTGCTTACTTTGAATACTTGTACATGACATCATACCATAGCATTTTCAATAACCATTTCAAGGATCTCAAGGGTCTATGATGTAGGGTCACGTTGAACCAGACGTCTATCAAGGGACAAAAGGATTTATTTTCCTCTAACCAAAGACCATAAAAAATCAAAGTACAACAACTTGAGTCAAAGACTACGACCCACTCGACATGGTGAGCTTAATTCTCGTGGAAGGACATCCATCAATACAAAGTTCTCCAATCAAAGCTATTGGTCAAATTTCAACTTCTGACATTTTCTTGTTCACCCCGCGAGATCCTTAAAAACATTGCATACATATATAATACATATCATTGCATAAACAAGTTTCATAGCAGGTTTCTCATCTTCTCCGCTGTTTATTTTAGCAATGGATCTTGAACAAACCATCAAAGACCTTCAGGCTCAAAACGCTCAATTCCAACAAATGTTTCTGGCTTTGGCTAAGGGACAAGAGGACCTGAAGACTCTTCTTCTCAAAGATAAGAATAAAAAGTCCAAGAAGTCAGTAGGCGTCCTTAACTGGGGAAGAAGACCAGTCAAGGGAGATTTAGATCTTCCAACTTCATCCAACATGGGGGATAATATTGAAGAAGACAACGGTTTAGAGATTGATGAAGTCGAAGCTGACTACTCTAAGGAACAATATCCTCCCGCTGATGACAAGAACAAACAGTTAGAGGATCGCCTCATTGCTATGGAAATTCAGCAGATACCTGGCTTGGATTTAGGAGACATGGGTTTTGTTTCTGGAGTGGTCATCTCGCCAAAGTTCAAAATCCCTGCCTTTTCCCTATACGATGGAGTCTCTTGCCCTAAGATGCACTTAAAGTCTTATGTCCGCAAGATTCAACCATACACAACTGATTCGAAGTTGTGGATTCATTTCTTCCAGGAAAGCCTAGTAGGGACTCAACTTGAATGGTTCTATCAATTGGAGAGTTCTCGCATCCACACCTGGGAGGATTTAGTTGCTGCTTTCAAAAAGCAGTACCAGTATAATGTTGATCTTGCACTAACTCGTGTGCAATTACAGAACATGACCATGGGTTCCAACAAGGGCTTCAAAGGATACGCCTAAAAGTGAAGAGATCTGGCTGGTAGGGTGCAGACCCCTTTAACTGACAGGGAGCTGATTGACATCTTCATGGGAACTTTGACGGGACCTTTCTTCAAGCACCTAATCGGAAGCTCCTCGACTGAGTTCACCGAGCTAATACTGACTGGCAAAAGAATCGAAGTTGGCATCAAAAGTGTGTGATACGGTGGCAGAACTGACTGTTAATACTGGTTTGCATTTTTTGTTTGCAAATGTCGCGGTAAGGAAGAGTCGCCACCAACTTTTATTTTATCCAATCAGGAAAAGGAAAAAGAATAGAAAAAACCTTTTTCGAGATGTTTCTGAGTACAGGGGGTAGATTATAGAAAGGGAAGGTGTTAGCAACCCTTTGTATCCATGGTTTTCCATGGGCTCTTAGGTACTTGCTCATTTTGAAAAATTCTTGTGTGTGCTTGTTTTTGAAAAGTTTTGTTTTACTTTGTATTAACCCTTGTTTCTGTCCTCAAGAGTGTTACGAAGTTGTTTTTGAAAACTTTGTTTGGAAAGTGTTGGTGTGAAAAAGTTTTTGTTTATTTGAGCAAGTACCTAGGAACTAATCTACCTACTCGGAAAAGGTCTGTTCGTTTTCCTTTTAGATAATGCTATCCCATTATTGAGAAATAGGTAGCATCGTCGTTGGAGTTTTTTAGGGACATTCGAAGGGACAAATACGATCACAAAAGCAATGTTAGGAAATGTTAGTAATCATCCTAAAGCCTTAAAGATCTTTTTCCGATGCAACATCCGAATGGGTCATTTTAGATCTTTCGGGGCTAGAGGACAACCACTAACAAACCCTATACTTCATGGTCGTTTACTGAAGGCAACCGGAGTGGAGTAAACCCTAGGAGTGAGCATGTGCAGGTGTAATTTTCAGTTAATTTATCTTTGCACATTTAAGGTTTTCTACTGTATTAATTTTCAGTTAGTCTTTCCATACAATCCTATTAACATTCATCTAAGCAGTTTATAGTTTGCGGAAATAAAATGCGGGAAAGTTAAAAGTCCTAGCTATTACAAGGCTCTTGCAGATACATAATTATCCTGGACTGAAAATAAAGATGTGGAATTTAAAACCCTAATTAAATCTATTACAAACCGGAGCAACTACAATAATAGTAAAAAGAATTAAAAGCGCGCGGCGAATTAAATGCGAGAATAATTGGAGAACCCTAAGAAATATAATTGAAAAAGATTTAGGTTATTTTTTGAGAAAAATTAGATTATGTACAAAATTAAACCCTAATTCTAATTATTTTTAATTATGAAAAGAATTAAATTGCCCTAATTTTAATTAAACTAATTAATTAAAAAATAGAACATTTTATGAAAAAAATATTTTTTGATGTTTTTGTGATTTTGACTTAATAAAAAAACTGATTTTTGTGTTATTTTTGTAAAATAAAATAATTAATAAAACAATTAAAAAGAAATAAAGAGAAAAGAGAAAATAATTGGGCATGTATTGCTGGATAGGGGGTGTGTTGTTGAATTGCTTAGGCCCAAAGAGTTGAGGCCCAATCCCACGCTTGATCCCATGTTGTGCCAACCTGAGAGTGCACCATGGTCCTTCATTGCTTGAGGCGTTGGATCTGAATAGGCTGTGATCCATTGGCTGGATTAGTGGGGCACATGATAGGCGTTTTGTGTAAGTATGAAGTGCGCCTAAGAGGGGGGGGGGGTTGAATTAGGTACTTTTAAAAATTCTGGTTTTTAGTGATGATGGTTCTTATTTTTCTGGTTATAAGAGATTTTAGGAAAGCTTAAAAATGCAGAAAAATAAAGAGACACGGGCAATATATCCTGGTTCCCCTCACAGTTCGAGAGTACTCCAGTCACCTTTCAACATGAAAGAGATTTCCTTATTGTGGCAAACTTACATAAGAACTACCAACCAAACAAGGAACAACCCTCTTGGACCAAGAACAATCCTCTTGGATTTTCACTAAGTTACTTATGAGAACAATCCACTCAATGTAACTACACTTGTATCCAACAACTTGGAAAGACAAGATTTCAACAAAAACACTTAAACTTAATTCCAACAATCCTGGAAATTAAGTAAGTAAATATCAATTTGTGAGTTTGAGTGAGTAGAGTATATTGATCACTTAAGAGTGATTTTGACAATGAATAATCTTCTTCTTTCAATAATAATATTGTACAAAGACTCAAGATATATTTGCTCAAAGTTTTCTGTTTTAAAGTATGAAAATAAATGCAGAAAACTTATGCATGAAAATGAAGAATGCTTGAGTTTGTATTTTTAAAGTTCAGAAAAATATTATGAAAGAAGGTGTTAGATATGAATTTGAAATTGAATATTTATATGTTCATAACACCCTTTTGAAACATCATGAAGATATGGAAATGTATCATGAACAAATGCCAAGTTTGAGTGAAAAGATGTAATGAAAAGGCATGATCAAAAGGCATGAACAAAGCTGTAATTTTTCAAATTCGTGCAGTGTGTAATCGATTGCACCTTTAGTGTAATCGATTGCACAAGGTTTTCAACAGCTATATTTTCAAAATTTTAAGAGTGCAATCGATTGGATTAACAATGTAATCGATTGCATACAAAGTCAGTAGCAAAATTTAACTGAGTGAAATCGATTGCACCAACTATGTAATTGATTGCATGCTAAGACAGAATCAATTTGTTTTGAAAATTTTAAGTGTGCAATCGATTGCACAAACTATGTAATCGATTGCATGCATATGAAAAATGAAAATTAATCTTTGAAAGGCTTGAGAATGAGTTTTAAACATTTCTTTTTCATTTTTGAGCATCTATATCTTAAGATCAAAGTAGATAATATTATTGTACCTTCAAAAGATGTTGAGAGCTTTGATTGAAGATAATATCCTTAGATGCTTAGATGCTTGACCAAAGTCTTTGCCTTCTTTGTTAGCCATGGTTTGTCTTCATCAAAACAAAAGCTTATTTGAGAAGCTTGATTTCACATTCTCCCCCTTTTTGATGATGACAAACAATCTTTCTTTATGCGATGTACTTTCCGGAAGAGCTTCTCCCCCTAAGATGCAAAACTCCCCCGATGTAGGAGAGGGTTGAAATCCTTTGCAATTCTTCATCTTGAATGGAGAGTACCTTGAAAAGATAAGACAAGGAAAATACAAGCATAAAATACCATACATCTTTCTCCCCCATTGACATTATCAAAAAGAAGGGAAAGATGCGTCAAGCAAATAATAATCGAGCAATATTTTGACAAAAAAAAAATTATAGAGAAAAAACATTAACTAACATTGTTTAAGAGTTACACATAAAAGTTGAACGAATGAAACACTGAAAGATAACAACATAACAGAAAAAACAATAACAGCCAGAACATTAGGGGTGATAAATGTCTGGATGGTTGTTAGGCCATGAGCCCTGGTTGGGAAATTGTTGTTGCAGTGGAGGTTTTGTGTAATGAGGAGGAGGTGCAGCTGGGTTGTTTGGGTCAAATGGTGGGATATGCAGGTGAGAATAAAGGTATGAGAATTCTTGGTTCACATCCAAGCGAAAATCATTTATCTGGGTTGTAGTGGAGTCATTTATTGCACTCCATTGACTGTTGATGTTGTTGTTCATAGAAGCAAACTGTTAAGCCATGTAGTCCATGAGTTCTTGGTTGCTTGGACCAGAGGGAGCAGTAGTAGGAGGAGGCATAGCTTCACCTCCTTCAACTTCTTGGTCATTATATTCATTGCCAACAACATCTTCACCAATATAGGTGATGGCCTTTGTCTCCGGATTAAAGTGTACGCCCATCCTTGAATCAACATTCTTAATTGAAATTCTGCTTGAAATAGGGTCCATATCCACCTTTTCAAAACCGCGAAAATTTACACCAAAATCCTCCATAATTAATGTGACAAAATAAGCATAAGGAAGGAATTTTGATTTTTCATCCACTCTTAGCATATGCATCATCATCATTCTTGCCCAATTGACATTAACTCCTTTCTTCCTTGCATATATAAGCTGCATTTCAAAGTCGGTAACCGTGCAATGGTTTCCAGCCCTTGGGAAAAGTATATAGACCAAGAAATAACGAAATAAACGATCGTCTATATAGAGGTTACCTGCACTCCAAGAATCTATGGAAGGAATTACTCCGCCAAGACCACATATCCGTTTGGCGCGAAATTCAGGTTCACTTAACCGCCCAATGCTGTAAAAGAATCCCTTTTTCGTATAGACATCCCATAGCTCGTCTTCAGGATCATATAGGAAGCTTCCGGTGAAAGGAATATGCAAGATCTCACCAACAACCTGAGGAGTTAGAGAGATACGAGTGCCCAGCACATATGTGACAATCTTTTCCTTGTAGGGGGTTAGATTACTGAAAAACATTCTTACCAGATCCGGGTAGTATGGACCATACGAAGAAATCAATGGTTCCAGACCATAAGCAGCTAGATCATTCTGAAATGAAAAACATTCTTCAGGGAAGGAGGAGAGAATACCATACTTAGGGTTGGAAACAATTTTCCTTTGGAAGTCTTTGACAAATCTGACTTCTTGTTGCTCAGTGAGAGTTGACAACAGTGGATTGGATGATGAGTCAATCTTCTTTTTATCTGAAGCTGATGCCTTTCTCTTGGTTCTTGAAGCCATGAAAATGGTGTTTTAGATTTTGTGTTTTTAGGGTTTATGTGAGAGAGAGAGAGAGAAGGTTTTGGGAAAGAGAAAGATTTTATGATTTTGGTAGGTATGAGATGAGTTATTAGAATTGAAGTGTATTTGTCTTAGGAAGATGAGAGATAAATTCTGACCAATATTAATTTTCTATCATAAAAGCAACTTTCAGTGCGTGCAATCGATTGCATTACCTTGTGCAATAGATTTGCCCACAAATAGAACCAAAAATTAAAGCAAAAATCACATAGTGCAATCGATTGCAGTAAAGGTGCAATCGATTTGCACATGAAACAGAATGGACAGAACTGAAAAATTTCTTTGTGCAGTCAATTACACTCTTTGTGCAATCGATTTGCACCAACAAAAAATGTCCAAAACCAATTTTTTCTTGAAAATATAAGTATCACATAGCATAAAAACATATATGGCAAATATAAAAGCATATATAAGAGAAATATCAAGGGTAAAATGCACTTTATACGTCGCGTTCGTCAAGAATGCCGAGCTCTCGCCGAATTTTATAGAATGGTTCTTTTGCCAAAGGTTTGGTGAAGATATCGGCAAGTTGATTATGAGTATCTACAAAGATTACCTCGACATCTCCTTGAAGAACATGGTCACGGAGAAAATGATGTCGAATGTCTATATGTTTGGTCCTTGAATGCATGACGGGATTCTTTGTGATGTTGATTGCACTTGTGTTGTCGCATCTTAGAGGAATGCACCCTAGATCGAGTCCGTAGTCACGAAGTTGTTGTTTTAGCCACAAAATTTGAGCGCAACTACTACCCGCTGCAATATATTCAGCTTCGGTCGTGCTTAGAGCAACACATGCTTGTTTCTTGCAGGCCCAAGATACTAATGCATTACCAAGAATGTGACAAGTTCCACTTGTGCTCTTTCTATCTGTTTTACATCCTGCATAATCCGCGTCAGAATAACCAATTAAGTTGTAGATACTACCTTTTGGATACCATAATCCGACATTTGTTGTCCCTTTGAGATACTTCATGATCCTCTTTACCGCCGTGAGATGAGATTCCTTTGGGTTAGCTTGAAAGCGGGTACAAAGACAAACACTGAACATTATGTCAGGACGGCTTGCCGTCAAATATAATAAGGAGCCAATCATACCTCGATATTTAGTGATGTCGATGGAAATGCCTGATTCATCTTGATAAACATAAGAACCAGAACCCATAGGTGTAGACATTTCTTTGCAACTATCCATGTCAAACCTTTTCAAGAGTTTTTTGCAATATTTGGATTGGTTGATGAAGATGCCATCTTTAAGTTGTTTTATTTTAAGTCCAAGAAAATAGTTCATTTTTCCCATCATGGACATTTCAAATTCTCCTTGCATCATTGATGAGAACTCTTCACACATTTCTTGATTTGAAGAACCGAAGATGATTTCATCAACATAGACTCGTGCTAGCAAAGTGTCTCCTTTGATTTTCTTGATAAATAGAGTCTTGTCAACTTTGCCTTTTTCGAAACCCTTTTCGCATAAGAAGTTGCTTAAACGATCGTACCATGCCCTTGGTGCTTGTTTCAGTCCATAGAGAGCTTTTCTTAATTTAAATACATGAGATGGATTATTAAAGTCTTCGAAACCCGGGGGTTGCTTGGCGAATACTTCTTCAGTGATATATCCATTCAAGAATGCGCTTTTGACGTCCATTTAGAAAAGCTGAAAATTTAATGAACAAGCATAGGCAAGTAAGAGATGAATAGCTTCTAACCTTGCAACTGGAGCGAAAGGTTCTTCAAAGTCTATTCCTTCTTCTTGATTATAGCCTTGTGCTACCAATCTTGCTTTGTTGCGAACAATTATTCCATTCTCGTCAAGTTTGTTTTTGAACACCCATCTTGTTCCTATAATGTGTTTGTTGCTTGGCCTAGGAACGAGTTCCCAAACTTGATTCCTTTCAAATTGATTCAATTCTTCTTGCATAGCTATGATCCATTGGTCATTGCCTAAAGCTTCATCAACTTTGGAGGGTTCAATTTGAGAGACAAACGCCATGTTTAGGCAAGCATCCTTGAGATTTAATCTTGTAGACACGCCTTGACTTATATCACCAATTACTTTATCAATAGGATGATCTTTATGAGTTCTCCATTCTTTTGGTAGATCATTGAGATTCTATTCTTGTGGAAGTGATTTTTCTAGTTGAATGGATTGATCCTTGGAAGAATTTTCTTGAGGACCTACTAAAATTTCATAATCATTATCACAAACAATATTATCCTCCTTGGAGGAGTTAGTTTCATCAAACGAAACATGCATAGATTCTTCAATAGTCAAAGTTCTTTTGTTGTAAATTCTATATGCTTTACTAGAAAGTGAGTAACCAAGGAATATACCTTCATCGGATTTCTCATCAAACTTACCCAAATTATCTTTGTCATTGTTAAGGACAAAGCATTTACACCCAAAGAGATGAAAGAAAGCAATATTTGGTTTTCTCCCTTTGAAAAGTTCATATGGAGTTTTCTTTAAGATTGGTCTAATGTTAACTCTATTTCTAACAAAACATGTCGTGCTCACCGCATCCTCCCAAAAGTATTTTGGAAGATTTGAGTCGCTAAGCATGGTTCTAGCAAGTTCCACAAGAGACCTATTCTTTCTTTCAACCACTCCATTTTGTTGTGGGGTCCTTGGTTTCGAGAAGTTGTGAGATATTCCATGTTATCCATAGAATTCTTCAAATAGAGCATTTTGGAATTCTTCGCCATGGTCACTTCTTATTGAGGTAATTGTTAAAGACTTCTCATTTTGAATTTGTTTAGCATACTTCTTGAACACCTTGAATGCATCACTTTTCTGCACTAAAAAGAATGTCCAAGTATATCTAGAGAAATCGTCAACAATAACCAAAGCATATACATTACCTCTGAAATTCCTTGTTCTCGATGGACCAAATAGATCCATATGTAACAATTGTAGTGGCCTTGTAGTGGACACCACATTCTTAGATTTGAAAGTTGATCTAGTTTGTTTCCCTTTTTGACAAGCATCGCATAGTCTATCTTTGACGAAATTTCTCTTAGGAAATCCAATTACAAGATCATGCTTGATTAATTTATTCAAGTGTTCCATATGAATATGAGCAATTCTTATGTGCCAAAGCCATGAATCATCGTTGTTCGCCATGAGACATTTAACCTTCAAAGATGGATCATCAAGGGAAATCATAAATATATTATTGATTCTTTTACCTTTAAGTATAACCTCATGAGTGACTTCGTCTTATATCAAACATTCATCCTTGGTGAACTTGATTTTGAAGCCTTTGTCACAAATTTGGCTAATACTTAGAAGATTGTGCTTTAGTCCTTCAACATAAAGAACATCTTTAATGGATGTGAAAGGTGGAGCACCAACTTTGCCTTTGCCTAGGATTCTTCCCTTATTATTGTCTCCATAAGTGACAAAACCCTTGGCCTTTAGCGCTAGATGTGAAAATTGGTTTATGTCTCCTGTCATATGCTTTGAACAACCACTATCAAGATACCAAAGATTGCATGTAGTCTTCAAGCATACCTGCAAAACAAATTAGGTTTTGTTAGGTACCCAAGTTGCTTTGGGTCCTTCATAATTAGTGCCTTTCTTTACCCATACATAATGCCTACTTGCCACACTGAAGTTTCTAACATAGCAAGTGTTGTACCCCAAAATTTTCCCTCTCATGTTTCCCATGATTTTCCCCTACATGGTTGGTCACAAACCTTTGCCTAAAGAAAAGGAATATTCATGAGTAATGTTTCTAAGTTTCCTTTGATTGGCATGGACAAAGGTCCTTCAATTGGTCTGTTAACAAGTACCTTTCAACTGGCATTATAACAGTGTTCTTCGATTGACAGGTAAATAAGTATCTTTCGATTGAAGTTGTAGCAGTGGCATTCGATTGGTAGTTTAACAAGTATCTTTCGATTGGTATTATAGCAGTGTCCTTCGATTGGCAGGTTAATAAGTGTCTTTTGATTGGCATCTGGGAAAAGTCTTCGATTGGGCATCCAAAATCCTTCGATACAGGCTTGACTCATCAGTCTTCAATTGGGCATTTGGCACTCTTCGATCAGGCTTTGATTAGTAAGCTTCGATTAGGTGTTTGGAACCCTTCGATCAAGCTTTGGTTCGCAAATCTTCGATTGAGCGCTGAACCCCCTTCGATCAAGTCAATTTCACAATGCTTCGACTATGCATTAACTACTTCAGGCTTACCTTCGACTCACGAGGCAAGAATCTCCTACAAGTTTGTTTTGATTCACAAAGGAAAAGGCCCCTCAACTTTCCAGCACACCAGGCAAGAGGCTCATTCGAAGAAGCATTCAAAGGGTCAATTCAAAGAACATTCAAAAGGTCCATTTGAAGAAGCATTCAGAAGGCCCATTCGAAGGGTACATAAGAAGTCCATTCGAAGGAGGCAACTCAAGACCAATCGAAGAGCATGGCCTGGAGGCATTCGAAAATCAAATGTGTCCAAGTTCATTCAAGATTCCAAAGAGACATGAATATTTCAAAAAAAGGAAATCTTTTAATATGCCTGATTCTTGTCTCATGGTTTTAAAGGCCTGGTTAAATGGTTGTCCCTTGCCATTTTCATGCACCCTCACACTAACCTTTCCAGGTCCACCCCAAGTTCAAAATGGCATGTTGTCCTTGCAAACGTGCAGTCGAAGCAGAAGGAGTCTCAATCGAAGGGGCTGTGACATCGAAGCTGGATTAATTCGAAGTGGAGCTTAGAGCTATCGAAGAAAGCAAATTCGAAGGGAAGTGGACCTGCAGGGGTAGGTCAGCTTTCGATTCTTATCATGTTGGAGGCCCAAACAGCTCATAACAGGCTGGCAGTAACGCATGAAAGCAGATTGGCACGTGATTGAATCAAAAATAGAAAGTCTTTATGAAGGAATCAAATCAAATCCGTGTAAAGGCATGGTGAGGACAAAAAGATTGAATTAGGCTATTTTTGGAATGATATTCAAAGTGAATCAAATCAAGAATCAAGACATTGATGGAGGAAGATTGAGGCCAGGTTTTCAGCCCTAATTCATTCCATTATATACAAGCAAGCCTCACAAATCAAACATAGGGAAAACTCTGCAGAAACGAAAAAACGCACAAAAACTTTGCAGAAACGGCCAGAGAAACTTGAAAAAAGCTTGAAAAGTGTGAGATCAAAAACCACATTGGAGGCACTTTCAGAAAAAAAGCACAACGCTATTCTCTTCCTTGACACCCAGTGGATCTACACTAATCAAAACCAAGCCCTAAGGCAGCCTAAAACTCGCTGTAAGTGTTCTTGAAATCGCCTCTGCACATGAAATCGTGAACCACTTTCCTTGCATCTTTTTGCCAAATGGTTGGCACATTCATACTCACCATGTAATTTACATTGATTCTGCATTATTTGATTTGATTTTTGTGGCCTCTAACCCCTATCCAGAACCTAGGGTTCTTGTGTATGTTTTTTAGGTGTTTTGTGTGCAGGTTAAATTAAGGCCAATAATGGCCATGGATGAGTTAAGGGGAGGGAGACGAATCCAATGATGGTCGTAACTTGTATTGTTGTGACCTAGGATGGATTTTGGAGATGTCCCACGAAACTTCCTGTGGATGGAAATCTGCAGGTAAATAACCAGGCCTTCGTGAAGAAGACGATGGCGTGTCTTAGTGCCATTGGTCTATTCAAAACATTAGCGCGTTTTTTATCATTTCCAGGCTTGACATTTTGTTTTTCATTTAATATTTATTGTCTATCCCAATAACAAGAAACATCAATAGCTCAGCTGACAAGGCGTTAGTGGGCAGCACCATTGGGACATGGATTCGAATCCCAGGTCCCCTAAACTTTGTTATCATTTTATTTCAGGCGTTCACAAGCAGCACTTCAGGCAGGAAGCACCATATACCTCCAGATCTCAAAGGCTACATGGTTACCAAGGAAGATCCAATGGCAAAGGATGGAGGTTCACCATGAACCTTGGTCAACAAACGCCCAGGCAATCTGAAAGTCAAACAAGGCTGATTGAATCTGGGCCTGGAATTGCTGAAACAACCTCCCTTCTAGGCCCAAACCCCCCTTTGGTTTATTCTTTCTCTTTTCTATATTTCTTTTGTTTAATTTGCGTTATCGTTATTTTTTAACCAATTAACAAATTAACCTTTTTTTATATAAAAACCAAAAATCATAAAAAATATTATTTTCATCATTAATTTTATTATTTTTGTAAATAAACCATTAACCAATTGATTTAGTTTTTTTTAATTAGGTTTAATCTTAACATATTTTGCATTAAATTAAAATTAATTTAGAATTAGGGTTTTGATATATTTTTATCTTTCTAATTTTATTTCCTTAATTAAAATAAAACTCAAAAAATATTTTCTTTTAATTAATTAATTAATTATTAATTTAGACTTAATTATTAATTCAAAAAAGACAAAAAATATGCTTTATTTAATGAAAAAGGGTCAGAACCCTAGGACACTCCGATTTAATTTCTCTCGTGTGCATATTGTTTTTTATCCATATAATTGTAATTGCTCCGAGGATGTAATAGCTTTAACTTAGGATTTTATTTACCGCTTTTATTTACTTTTTCGCATTTAATTTTAAGGGTTTGTTTTTGGCGATGTAAATACCCGACGCCTTGTAATAGCTTAGTTTTATTTTCTGCAATTTATTTTCCGCAACCATTAACTGCTAGATGTATGAATAATAGGTTATGCATGACAATATTAACCTTTAATTTAAAATCAACTGTAGCTCACCATTAACATGTACAAAGATAATATAAACCGAAAATTGACACACTCGCACATGCCACTCTTAGGGTACGCCTCACTTGGTTGCCTCGAACGTGGTCATTGAGTATAGGAAGTTTTAGAGGTCGTCCTTTTGTTCAAAGATCATAAGTTGCCTCGAAATGGTTGCCTCGGAAAAATGATCTAAGACATTAGGGTTACCCCTAAGGCGTCCTAACATTGCTTTAGTGACCACACGTCCCTCAAATCGAATTGACCCGAAAACTCCAACGACGGTGCTACCTACTCCTCAATAGTGGGATAGCATTGTCTAAAGGACATTTGCACAGTTTAATTCCTTTTTGAGTAGGTAGATGTTCTTAAGTACTTGCTCTTTTGAAAACAAAAACAAAACTTTTTACACTTACACTCTCTTCAAAAACAAAACTCTTTTCAAAACCCACAAACACAAAGAAAAGCAAACTTTTGAAAACATAGTGAGCAAGTACCTAAGAGCCCGTGGATAACCACGGATAGAAAGGGTGCTAATACCTTCCCTTTCTATAATCTACCTCCTGAACCTGAGAAACATCTCGAAAAGGCATTTTTCTATGCTTTTGTCCTTTCCTTGTTGGATAAAATAAAATACGGTGGCGACTCTTGCTTACCACGACATTTTGCGAATACAAATGCAAAACACGAACCAGCATTCTAAAACAATCAGTTTTATTCCCACCGATCACAGAACTGGCGACTCTGCTGGGGATTCTATAAGTGAGGTGTACCTTAGGATTAGATCACTTGTGTTTTCAACTGTATGCTTTGTATGCTTTAAATTTTGTGGGCTTGTATCGGAGTTCTATAGATCCTAACCCGGATCTGGGGATACCCTTTAGGTAAGTAGCAATAAACTGTGAGGGATCTGCCCGGTGTAGACCGACACGGATGAAGCAGTAGCTACGTTGGTGTGGCACCTTAGTTTGTACCGATATCCCTTGTGTTAGAACGAGGAGAATATCGGTCTTCTAAGGAGTCATTAAGCACCAACTGACTTTAGAACCTTAAATTGACCAATTTGGCCATAGAACAGTAGCAGTATGCTACACTCATTGAGACTAAACTCTCGTGATGATTTCGGCCGCAAGAAAAGGTTGCTAAACTGGAATTATGACCGATTGAGGGTAGTCAGTGATATTGAGATCCTCTAGAACCCGACTACTATTTTTAGGACACGTTTAAACCAACTAAACTGAAAGAGGGTAATGCCTAAACTCCATGCCAGCCTAAACTTAAGGCTATATGTGTGACTTGTGTGCCTTCAAACTTGAACTACTTGCACATTCTTGTTATCTAAAAACATGAGTTCCTTGCAGGTTTTGTTTACAGTCCTTATCCAATAATTTGGATTTATCGCAGGGTTTACTTACATCACTTTACACTTTTGCTTAAACGCATAGCATACACATCATAACATCATGCCTTAACATTTCCTTAACCATTTTAAGGATCTCAAGGGTTTGTGATACAGGTTATGGTAAATCAAATGTCTAGCAAGGGGAAAGGGGATTTATTTTCCTCTAGCCAATGCCGTCTAGAGATCAAAACATGATAACTTGAGTCAGGGGCTATAACCCACTCGATATGGTGAGCTTGACTCTTGAAGAAGGACTCTTAACGACACGAAGGTTCTTCTATCAAATTCTAACAAGTTTCTTATTTACCCCGCGAGATCCTTGAAAACATTGCATACATATATCATACATATCATTGCATAACAGGTCATCCGATACAGGTCTCTCATGTTCTCGCTGTTTATTTCAGCAATGGCCTTCCAACCAGACAACCAAGATCTCCGGGCTCAAAACGCCCAACCTCAAGAAATGTTCTTGAACCTATCCCAGGGGTAAAAAGAAATAAAAGCTCTCCTCACAAGGGGATTGGTCCTAGGGAATCCAGGAGGCATCAGGAATGATCAGTTGGAAGGGCTACAAATTGAGTTAGCAACAATGAAGATCCAGATGATGGGACAACTGGTGGGCCAGATGGCTCTCATTCAAGACTTAGCTCAAAGACAAGAAGAGCTCAGGGTCCTCGTCAACATGCTGCTTCAAAATAACCAAGTGGGGCAAACAACTAGGATTGAAGATCAAGTCATCATTCAACCACCTTTGTGGCAAGAAGATAAGGGAAAAGCTCCTCAGCTTGCTTCAGGGTCACAAGCCCAACATCAACCTCGCCAGCATCAACGGGGTAATCGGCACAAGCGAAATGCATCTGGAAGACATTTCTCTGAGACTGGTATACCATCATCTCTAATGTTGAAACGCTTGTTGGAGGTCAATCTGATTACTTTAAAGGATCCTCCTCGGAATCCCAACACCTCTGCTCCTGGCTATCGTCCCGATGCATTTTGTGTATACCACTCACATGGTCCTGGACATCACACCGACGACTGTTGGACTCTGAAGAACAAGATCCAAGACTTGATTGACGGAAGGGTGCTGGAGTTCATGTCGGATGGCGAGATGAAAATCTTCCGCTGAGAATTCTCCATCTGAGATGACTAGTTCAAACTAAGAGACTTTTGTTCATTTGAATTCTGAAGTTGTATTTTTCTTTGCTTATTCAAACAATTATTATCATGTCGAACTCTTTTATTTTATTAATGCATTGCATATGTCTGTTTTGAATCAATCCATTCTTATTTCACTATATTCAAATTGCTTTTATTTTTTTGTGATGATCAACTCTCGATTAAAAAATTCTAAGACTTTAGAGGGAGGATGACAAAAACGATACCACGATCTTTACAGTATGCTTTTGAATAGACCCCACTGATGAGGTACAGGCATTGTTTCAAATCCTAAACAGTGGAGTTATAAGGAAGATAATCCCTAGTCAACCCCTTTGAGCCAAAGAAGTTGGAGTTTTTCTTTTCATGAATTAAAACCCTTAATTATAACCTGGGGCAGGGTAGTTCTCTCAGTTGATCCAGGTGCACAATGAATAGCATCAAAGAAGTCCTTCTGAAACAAAAGACGGTGATGGTTCCGTATAATCGTAAGGACAGGCAGTCATTACCTTTCGAAATAAAAGCCCACTAAGTCAAAACCTATGAAGGAGACTTACACAAAAACTGGGACATCCCGCTGACTGTAATCACAAGAAAGAAACAGTTTAGGCAAAAAGACAGGGATAACGAAATCAAAAAGAAATAGGTCCTACAAACTCTCAACAAAATGATTGCCTATTCAAAATAATCTGTCAGTATCCGAACCATCACCGGAATATCAGAGCAAAGACTCAAACAGGATCTAATGCACGATTAGCTGAGTTTAGGATCAAAGAACATCACGAAGAACGGGTGGGTACAAATAAAATTTGAGCCTTTATCCTTTGTTTCTTAAACCATGAACCAGGCCACGTTATAACCCTTAAAA
This sequence comes from Vicia faba, assembly GCA_948472305.1. Taxonomy (NCBI): domain Eukaryota; kingdom Viridiplantae; phylum Streptophyta; class Magnoliopsida; order Fabales; family Fabaceae; genus Vicia; species Vicia faba. The sequence continues at coordinate 748,262,745 of OX451740.1, read as the reverse complement.
ATTCCTAGCTGAAGCATGGGTTAGTTCAAAAGCATACTGTTACAAAAGGTATCCTGACTCCTGTAGGGCTTGCTGTAAATCCTGAGTTGACATCACATTTTACAAAATTTGCCTGTTTTACTGAAAAATGCATTTTCAAAAACTTCAAGACAAAAATAAGATTTGCATTCTTAAAATAACATTGTTTACATATGACTATTTGTTCAACAGCAGAGAAATTCGCACGACAAATATCTAGTGAACAAAAAAACCTTTTCAATAAAAAGGGTCACCTCAAGTGGAAAAAACACTTCCAACCAAGGGGCACGGCATGAGCATTGTCTATCATATGGGGCAGTCAAGTCAAGATTCAAGGAGTCTCTCAAAGATGCCAAATAGCCAGGGGAAAATCTCCATCAGAATCAATTGGGGCATTGGACATGAATTCCAGCAATGAATCTGGCATGATCAAACGAAGATCTTCTGGTAGTATGGCAACACAACACTACCGACAGTGACACCTCTCTACATCCTGAGGGAATGGACATAGTCAAAAAAATACCGCGCGTGAATCAAAGACCCGCTAGGTTGACTGGCCTAGGAAAAAATAAGGGCTTCCCGACGAACCAAAAGGGTTCGGGCAAAAATAAGGGATGAAAATGAAAAAGTCTGTACACCCGGCAAGTCGAAAACCTGAAAAGGCGGCTTGGGCAAAAAAGGGTATCCCGATGAACTGAAAACCCAAAAGGGCGGTCCAGGCAAAAATTAGGGATCAAAGCGTATGACTATGTCTCGTCATCTCGTCACTGGCCTACCAGAAGAAGACTTGTCATTTTGACCGAAAGATACCAAGCACCTCATAGGTGGGGATAATACTCGATCCACAGGGCCTCCGCAGGCACCTTCTCCCGCAAAAAACAGGGGCAAATAAGAATTGTCCGAACTGTACAAGTTGCTCTGTCCACCAGGTACCAAGGTATATATTCAGCTGAAGAATATGGCTAAGATACTTTCACTCCTCGCAGAGTAAAACAGTAATGGTGGCTCTCCCCACCGAGACTTGCAACCATGAATGAATAAATAACACTCTCCCCTAAGCAGAGTTAATCTACCATCAGCCCTAAAAAGGTCGGGTATCCCCAGAAGGTCTTAATATTCCCCAACGGAGTATAAAGACATTCTCCAGCAAGCGTAAGAGCATCCCCGACAGTCTTAATATTCCTCGACAGAGTATAAGAATGTTCCCCGGTGGAATACAAGATACCCCCAGTGGAGCCATTTCCCCCAGCGCAGTCTAAAAAAGTTTCCCCAATGGAGTTGAATCATCTTCCCCAGTAGATTCTGGAAGCTTATCCCCTGCGAAGCACAAATAAGTCTCCCCATCCGAATTCAGAAGGTTATCCTCACAAAAGCCTAACTGGGTTATCCTCAGCAACTTGCAACGGAAAGATCATCCCCAGCGAAGTTCTTTCTATCCCCAGCGGAGTTCATCATTAAAATCCCCAATAGAGCTTATCAACAGAATCCCAGCGGAGTTTATTGTTAAAATCTTCAGCAAAACATCTCTTCCCCACAGAGTAATTCCCCGCAGAGTAATCTCTTCATCAGTTTATTCCCCAAAGAAGTCCTTTTCTCCTTTTGGTTTATTCTCACCATCATCTTCGTTCATCATCCCCAGCGGAAACGAAGAACTCAACTCTATTCTCCAGCGGCTCCGGGATTTATTTTCCCCAACTAAAGCATCATTTCCATACATCATGATACATGCATGTACACATCATACCATACAGTCTCATTTATATTGAGAACATCATTGCTTGATTCATCTCATGAATTGCATGCGACTGACCTTTACCTTTCAGGAAAAATGCAGTTAAGTTCTCAACTTAGTTGAAGATCTGACCAGTTTTTAAATCTCAATTGAATTATCCTCGGTTGAATTTCAGATAAGGTTCTCAATCTCGACAGTTTTCCTCCGTCACAGTGTGGACGAGTACTATAACCTCAACGGTATACTCCATTGAGCATGAGTCGGTTCCTAGATCTTGATGAAGATGTTTCCCTATGTCATAGTGTGGACGAGTACTATAACCTCGACGATATACTCCATTGAGCATGAGTCAGTTCCTAGATCTTGATGTTTTCCTCCGTCATAGTGTGGACGAGTACTATAACCTCAACGATATACTCCATTAAGCATGAGTTGGTTCCTAGATCTTGATGAAGATGTTTCCCTATGTTATAGTGTGGACGAGTACTATAACCTCGACGGCATACTCCATTGAGCATGAGTCAGTTCCTAGATCTTGATGTTTTCCTCCGTCATAGTGTGGACGAGTACTATAACCTCAACGGTATACTCCATTGAGCATGAGTCGGTTCCTATATCTTGATGAAGATGTTTCCCTACGTTATAGTGTGGACGAGTACTATAACCTCGACGGTACACTCCATTGAGCATGAGTCAGTTCCTAGATCTTGTTGTTTTCCTCCGTCATAGTGTGGACGAGTACTATAACCTCAACGGTATACTCCATTGAGCATGAGTCGGTTCCTAGATCTTGATGAAGATGTTTCCCTATGTCATAGTGTGGACGAGTACTATAACCTCAACGGTATACTCCATTGAGCATGAGTCAGTTCCTAGATCTTGATGTTTTCCTTCGTCATAGTGTGGACGAGTACTATAACCTTAACGGTATACTCCATTGAGCATGAGTCGGTTCCTAGATCTTAATGAAGATGTTTCCCTACGTCATAGTGTGGACGAGTACTATAAACTCAACGGTATACTCCATTGAGCATGAGTCATTTCCTAGATCTTGATGTTTTCCTCCGTCATAGTATGGACGAGTACTATAACCTCAACGGTATACTCCATTGAGCATGAGTCGGTTCCTAGATCTTGATGAATATGTTTCCCTATGTCATAGTGTGGACGAGTACTATAACCTCAACTGTATACTCCATTGAGCATGAGTCAGTTCCTAGATCTTGATGTTTTCCTCCGTCATAGTGTGGACGAGTACTATAACCTCAACGGTATACTCCATTGAGCATGAGTCAGTTCCTAGATCTTGATGAAGATGTTTCCCTATGTCATAGTGTAGACGAGTACTATAACCTCGACGGTACACTCCATTGAGCATGAGTCAGTTCCTAGATCTTGATGTTTTCCTCCGTCATAGTGTGGACGAGTACTATAACCTCAACGGTATACTCCATTGAGCATGAGTCGGTTCCTATATCTTGATGAAGATGTTTCCCTATGTCGTAGTGTGGACGAGTACTATAACCTCAACGGTATACTCCATTGAGTATGAGTCAGTTCCTAGATCTTGATGTTTTCCTCCGTCATAGTGTGGACGAGTACTATAACCTCAACGGTATACTCCATTGAGCATGAGACAATTCCTAGACTTTGATGAAGATGTTTCCCCCCAATTGAATTATGGACAGGTTCTTAAGACTCAGCTGAGGCATTCTCTCAGTTGAAGTACAGGCAGGTTCCTAAATCTCAACAAAGTTAGACTTCCCCAGCGGAATCTTCCACAACAACAGGTATGCAAGTTCTTGCTAAGGAATCTCTTATGCGATCGACGCTCCTGCAGATGGCATCTGTAAGCCCATCCTCATATCAGCAATCTCCAAATGGCATCTGTAAGCCCATTCCCGACGTCACAATGCTGATACTACACCATGCGAGTGCAAATTTCTGGGCACTCTAGTGTTCAATTATCTTCCACCTTCGGATCGCGAAAGGCTCGAAAGCCAATCTATATCCTCAGGTTTAAGAAAATTGAATAGGGGCAACTGCTGTACCCCAAAATTTGCCCTCTCATGTTTCCCATGATTTTCCCCTACATGGTTGGTCATAAACCTTTGCCTAAAGAAAAGGAATATTCATGAGTAATGTTTCTAAGTTTCCTTTGATTGGCATGGACAAAGGTCCTTCAATTGGCCTGTTAACAAGTACCTTTCAATTGGCATTGTAACAGTGTCCTTCGATTGACAGGTTAATAAGTATCTTTCGATTGACGTTGTAGCAGTGGCATTCGATCGGTAGTTTAACAAGTATCTTCTGATTGGTATTATAGCAATGTCCTTTGATTGGCAGGTTAATAAGTGTCTTTCGATTGGCATATGGGAAAAGTCTTCGATTGGGCATCCAAAATCCTTCGATACAGGCTTGACTCATCATTCTTCGATTGGGCATTTGGCACTCTTCGATCAGGCTTTGATTAGTAAGCTTCAATTAGGTGTTTGGAACCCTTCGATCAAGCTTTGGTTCGCAAGTCTTCGATTGAGCGTTGAACCCCTTTCGATCAAGTCAATTTCACAATGCTTCGACTATGCATTAACTACTTCAGGCTTACCTTCGACTCACGAGGCAAGAATCTCCTACAAGTTTGTTTCGATTCACAAAGGAAAAGGCCCCTCAACTTGCCAGCACACCAGGCAAGAGGCTCATTCGAAGAAGCATTCAAAGGGTCAATTCGAAGAACATTCAAAAGGTCCATTTGAAGAAGCATTCAGAAGGCCCATTCGAAGGGTACATAAGAAGTCCATTCGAAGGAGGCAACTCAAGACCAATCGAAGAGCATGGCCTGGAGGCATTCGAAAATCAAAGGTGTCCAAGTTCATTCAAGATTCCATAGAGACATGAATATTTCAAAAAAAGGAAATCTTTTAATATGTATGATTCTTGTCTCATGGTTTTAAAGGCCTGGTTAAATGGTTGTCCCTTGCCATTTTCATGCACCCTCACACTAACCTTTCCAGGTCCACCCCAAGTTCAAAATGGCATGTTGTCCTTGTAAACATGCAGTCGAAGCAGAAGGAGTCTCAATCGAAGGGGTTGTGACATCGAAGCTGGATTAATTCGAAGTGGAGCTTAGAGCTATCGAAGAAAGCAAATTCGAAGGGAAGTGGACCTGCAGGGGTAGGTCAGCTTTTAATTCTTATCATGTTGGAGGCCCAAACAGCTCATAACAGGCTGGCAATAACGCATGAAAGCAGATTGGCACGTGATTGAATCAAAAATATAAAGTGTTTATGAAGGAATCAAATCAAATCCGTGTAAAGGCATGGTGAGGACAAAAAGATTGAATTAGGCTATTTTTGGAATGATATTCAAAGTGAATCAAATCAAGAATCAAGACATTGATGGAGGAAGATTGAGGCCAGGTTTTCAACCCTAATTCATTCCATTATATACAAGCAAGCCTCACAAATCAAACACATGGAAAACTCTGCAGAAACGAAAAAACGCACAAAAACTTTGCAGAAACGGCCAGAGCAACTTAAAAAAAGCTTGAAAAGTGTGAGATCAAAAACAACATTGGAGGCACTTTCAGACAAAATAGAACAACGCTATTCTCTTCCTTGACACCCAGTGGAGCTACACTAATCAAAACCAAGCCCTAAGGCAGCCTAAAACTCGCTGTAAGTGTTCTTGAAATCGCCTCTGCACATGAAATCGTGAACCACTTTCCTTGCATCTTTTTGCCAAATGGTTGGCACATTCATACTCACCATGTAATTTACATTGATTCTGCATTATTTGATTTGATTTTTGTGGCCTCTAACCCCCTATCCAGAACCTAGGGTTCTTGTGTATGTTTTTTAGGTGTTTTATGTGCAGGTTAAATTAAGGCCAATAATGGCCATGGACGAGTTCAGGGGAGGGAGACGAATCCAATGATGGTCATAACTTATATTGTTGTGACCTAGGATGGATTTTGGAGATGTCCCATGAAACTTCCTGCGGATGGAAATCCGCAGGTAAATAACCAGACCTTCGTGAAGAAGACGATGGCGTGTCTTAGTGCCATTGGTCTATTCAAAACATTAGCGCAATTTTTATTATTTCTAGGCTTAACATTTTGTTTTTCATTTAATATTTGTTGTCTATCCCAATAACAAGAAACATCAATAGCTCAGCTGGCAAGGTGTTAGTGGGCGGCACCATTGGGACCTGGATTCGAATCCCAGGTCCCCCAAACTTTGTTATCATTTTATTTCAGGCGTTCACATGCAACACTTCAGGCAGGGAGCACTATATACCTCCAGATCTCAAAGGCTACGTGGTTACCAAGGCAGATCCAATGGCTAAGGATGGAGGTTCACCATGAACCTTGGTCAACAAACGCCCAGGCAATCTGAAAGTCAAACAAGGCTGATTGAATTTGGGCCTGGAATTGCTGAATCAACCTCCCTTCTAGGCCCAAACCCCCCTTTGGTTTATTCTTTCTCTTTTCTATATTTCTTTTGTTTAATTTGCGTTATCGTTATTTTTTAACCAATTAACAAATTAACCTTTTTTTATATAAAAACCAGAAATCATAAAAAATATTATTTTCATCATTAATTTTATTATTTTTGTAAATAAACCATTAACCAATTGATTTAGTTTTTTTTTAATTAGGTTTAATCTTAACATATTTTGCATTAAATTAAAATAAATTTAGAATTAGGGTTTTGATATATTTTTATCTTTCTAATTTTATTTCCTTAATTAAAATAAAACTCAAAAAATATTTTCTTTTAATTAATTAATTAATTATTAATTTAGACTTAATTCTTAATTCAAAAAAGACCAAAAATATGCTTTATTTAATGAAAAAAGGGTCAAAACCCTAGGACACTCCGATTCAATTTCTCTCGCACGCATATTGTTTTTTATCCATATAATTGTAATTGCTCAGAGGATGTAATAGCTTTAACTTAGGATTTTATTTACCGCTTTTATTTACTTTTTCGCATTTAATTTTAAGGGTTTGTTTTTGGCGATGTAAATACCTGACGCCTTGTAATAGCTTAGTTTTATTTTCCGCAATTTATTTTCCGCAACCATTAACTGCTAGATGTATGAATAATAGGCTATGCATGACAAGATTAACCTTTAATTTAAAATCAACCGTAGCTCACCATTAACATGTACAAAGATAATATAAACCGAAAATTGACATACTCGCACATGCCACTCTTAGGGTACGCCTCACTTGGTTGCCTCGAGCGTGGTCATTGAGTATAGGAAGTTTTAGAGGTCGTCCTTTTATCTTTGTTGGCTAAGAACACCTTCCAATCCAATTTGCCCTTTTTCATATCTTTCAATGACTCTTTTTAATTGGATAATTTGGAAAGAGAGTGAATCACAATTTTTGCATACAAAATTCTGTTTTTGTTCATCACTTGATTTTTGTTTTTCTTCTTTGAAATCTTTTTCCATTGAAACATATTTTTCTTCTAGAGATGAAATTTGTTTCTTTTGTGATGAAATGGTTGTATACATAATTTTGCATTCGTTCAATAGTTCATCTATAGCACCTTGTGCATCACTATCAAAAACAGAAAATTCATTACTAACCTCATTGTCTTCATCATCGGAATGGTGTGAGGCCATCAATGCTAGTTTTGCACTTTCATCACTATCAGAACCGGATGAGGAAATTATTTCATTGTCCTCCCATGCTACATAAGGCTTTTTGTTCTTGAATCCCTTCTTGCTTTTGAAGCCACCTTTCTTAGAGAGTTTTGGATAATCTGACTTGACATGACCTTGCTTACCACATTCATAACATGTGATTTCTTGTGTTGATATGGAGCCTTCCTTTTTCTGAAAATTTTTCTTTCCTTTTGAATGAGAAAAAGGTTTGTCATTTCTACCGAAGAACTTACCAAGCCTTTTAACAAGAAGCATGAAGTTTTCATCTTCTTCTGGATTGTTTTCCTTTTCAACTTCCTTGGAGTTTATCTTCAAAGCAATATTCTTGGATTTCTTCTCTTGATTTTCATGCTTTTTGAGTATTCGAGTTCCGTTTTGTATTCTTGAAGTTTTCCAAATAGAGTTGCGGATGTCATGTTGGAGAGACTTTTCTTTTCTGAAATTGCCGTTACCTTTGGTTGTCATTCCCTTGTTAAGGACCTAAGTACTTTCAGATTCAATTCATCATTTGTCAAAGTTTTACCAAGAGCACTTAGATGATTTATCAAGTGCACAAATCTCTTTTGTAAGTCAAGAATGGATTCTCCGGGCTGCATTCGAAATGGTTCGTATTCTTAACTTAGGGTATTTAGCCTTGATCTTTTTACTTCAGTCGTTCCTTCATGAGTTTGTACCAAGGTATCCCATATTTCCTTTGCTGTTTTGCATGTCGAGACACGGAAGAATTCGTCCATACTAAGTGCACCTTGAAGAAGGTTTATTGCCTTTTTTTCATAGAAAACTTTCTTTTTATCATCATCGTCCCATGCAGTTTTAGGCTTTGAAGAGCCAACACCATTGATTACCGTAACCGGGATAAATGGACCATTTTCGACGGCATCCCAAATTTCTTCTCCTTGTGCTTCTAGATGCGCCTTCATGCGTATTTTCCAGAAGTCAAAATATTCACCACAGAATAGAGGAGGTTTGTTGTTACTACCACCATCTCTGAAAACGGGATTATGATTTGCGGAAGCCATTCTGGATCTTTTAGGAGCAGGTTACCTATAACCTGCTCTGATACCAATTGTAAGTCTGAAGTGCGCCTAAGAGGGGGGTGAATTAGGTACTTTTAAAAATTCTGGTTTTTAGTGATGATGGTTCTTATTTTTCTGGTTATAAGAGATTTTAGGAAAGCTTAAAAATGCAGAAAAATAAAGAGACACGGGCAATATATCCTGGTTCCCCTCATAGTCCGAGAGTACTCCAGTCCCCTTTCAACATGAAAGAGATTTCCTTATTGTGGCAAACTTACATAAGAACTACCAACCAAACCAAGAACAATCCTCTTGGACCAAGAACAATCCTCTTGGATTTTCACTAAGTTACTTATGAGAACAATCCTCTCAATGTAACTACACTTGTATCTAACAACTTGGAAAGACAAGATTTCAACAAAAACACTTAAACTTAATTCCAACAATCCTGAAAATTAAGTAAGTAAATATCAATTTGTGAGTTTGAGTGAATAGAGTATATTGATCACTTAAGAGTGATTTTAACAATGAATAATCTTCTTCTTTCAATAATAATATTGTACAAAGACTCAAGATATATTTGCTCAAAGTTTTCTGTTTTAAAGTATGAAAATAAATGCAGAAAACTTATGCATGAAAATGAAGAATGCTTGAGGTTGTATTTTTAAAGTTCAGAAAAATATTATGAAAGAAGGTGTTAGATATGAATTTTAAATTGAATATTTATATGTTCATAACACCCTTTTGAAACATCATGAAGATCTGGAAATGTATCATGAAAAAATGCCAAGTTTGAGTGAAAAGATGTAATGAAAAGGCATGATCAAAAGGCATGAACAAAGCTGTAATTTTTCAAATTCATGCAGTGTGTAATCGATTGCACCTTTAGTGTAATCGATTGCACAAGGTTTTCAACAGCTATATTTTCAAAATTTTAAGAGTGCAATTGATTGCATTAACAATGTAATCGATTGCATACAAAGTCAGTAGCAAAATTTAACGGAGTGCAATCGATTGCACCAACTATGTAATCGATTGCATGCTAAGACAGAATCAATTTGTTTTGAAAATTTTAAGTGTGCAATCGATTGCACAAACTATGTAATCGATTGCATGCATATGAAAAATGAAAATTAATCTTTGAAAGGCTTGAGAATGATTTTTAAACATTTCTTTTTCATTTTTGAGCATCTATATCTTAAGATCAAAGTAGATAATATTATTGTACCTTCAAAACATGTTGAGAGCTTTGATTGAAGATATTATCCTTAGATGCTTAGATGCTTGACCAAAGTCTTTGCCTTCTTTGTTAGCCATGGTTTGTCTTCATCAAAACAAAAGCTTATTTTAGAAGCTTGATTTCACATTTTGGATGATGCTGCACATGATCTGCAAAGAAGAGTTAAGAAAATAAAGAAAATTGCTGGGATCTGGGATTGAACTCAGGTCGTCCCACTCAATACCAAGCGCTTTTTACCATCTGAGCCATGTGTCTTGCTTGTTAATATAATGAAAACAAATGATAATATATAAAAAAACAAGTGGATTAATGATTTAAGACAAAAATGCGTGCCAACTATTTGAATGGCCCAATGATGATTGAACACATCATCATCTTCTTCCTCATCCATCGTGTTAGGTATAAAACCTTTACCTACTGGCAGTTTGCCATAACTTTAAATCTGTGAATTTCAAATATCATCAAAACGCATGATAAATGAAATGTAAATACATGGATCCATTCGCCTTGAACCCACGAGCATCATGATACCCTTTTCATTGGCCAATTTAACCTGTGCAAGAAAACCCTAAGACAACCAAACAAACCCTAGCCATGGCACATATGCATACAGTCATCAAAACACAAAATCATGTAAACCAAAACATTCCAAATGTTAGTACAAACACAATGCTATGTTTAGTAATGATTAATTATGCGTAAATTAAGAAATCAAATTCAAGCTTGGAGGTGCAAACCGTAGGTCTGTAACTCGCGATTCTGGACGTGAAAATGCTTGAAATTGATTCAGACACATTCTAGAGATGTCCAGGAGTCTATTTGTAGTCTTAGAATGGCTTGAATCACCCTCTAGGTCCAAGAACGATCCACCACTTTCTTGCAAATTTTTTAGTTTTGTTCTTGTATTCTCACGACTGTAATCCTTGTTTTTTTGGCTTGGGTATGTTCTATATATGTAGTAGAACTGATTAGGTTAACAAAAACAAATTAAATCTTTGAGAATCATGGAAATTTGATTTGATTTTGCTCTTGTATTATATCTTTCCAAAACAAGCATAGTCATGCCAATTTTTCTTCAATCATCCCTTGCACGATTTGATATGATATGCCAGCCTAATTGGATTTGATTCCTACAAAAAAAAATAGATTAAAATTCAATCTTTTGTAGTTTTTGCAATTTATTTGATTTAATCTAACTTTTAATAAATAAAAAACAAAATAAAATAAATAAATAAGAAAATAATATATGGAGGCTGATTTGGGTCGTGGACCATGTCACAAACAAGATACAATCATGAAAATCTAGGCCCATTTGACAAAAAATGCACTTTTGAGCACATTTGACTTTTGACAATTTTCCAAAAATGGCCAACTTTAACAATGCATATCTCCTCCAATTTTAACCCTAGAGGGATGTTCTTTGACATTTTATAAATATTAGGTTGTACCCTAAACAACCCTTTTGGTTTCATCTCAATTGGGTCTTCTATGTTCATGTAAGAAGCTTCGACCCAAAAGGTGTTTTTGTTGACTTTTCAAAAGGACCTATAATGTAGAAATTCATATCTTTTGATGAGTGCATATTTTGAAATTGTGGGATGAAGATGAGTTGTAGGTAATTACATCCTATTAAAAATGAGCCTTGGATGGAAAATTTCTGATAAAGTATGAAGAAGTTATTCCTGGTCAAAGTTTGGTTGACTTTTCCGATGAAACCCTAATTTAGCAACTTTTGGGTTTTGATGAATTTGGGGGCATTCCTTGAGGAATCATGATCAAACCTTGATAAAATGATGTATATATCTTCAAAATGTTGATGTTGACCAAAAATCTTGAAGTTTGATTGTATGTGGGCCACAGTTGACTTTTGACCTAGCACAGTTGATTTTCAAGCATCTGGGCAATTGACTGAGCAAACTTCTAGTGCAAGGCGTGAAACTTGACATGGATGATCTTGAGAACATATTGGGACCATGGAAATAATTTGGGACCCTTGGACTTCAACCATCTTGATGAGGGTGAAACCCTAGTTTGAAACTTGTTGCCTTAGGAGGAGGATTTGTCTAGTCAATCCTTAGTCATCCTTGAGCAATTGAGGACCTCTAGAGGCATGTCTTGAGTAAAATGAGAGGGAAAATTTTGGAGTACAACAGATTCCCCTGTTCAATCTTCTTAAACCTGAGGATGTAGATTGGTTGTCTGCCTTTCGTAATCTAAAGGTGGAAGATGATTGAACACTAGAGTGCCCAGAAATTTGCACTCATCTGAGATGGTGCTGGACTGTGTAGGTAGTATCGGGAATGGGCTTACAGATGCCATTTAGAGGAGATGATGGAAGGTCACTGGAGATGGGCTTAAAGATGTCATCCGGAAGATATGACGGAGAATCATCAGAGATGGGCTTAAAGATGCCATCTAGAGGATTTTGATTTCCCGAGATATTCCTTTGATGAGAATTCATGTTCTTGTCGTTGAGGAGGAATCTGCTGAGGAATATTGGTCTCTGTCTTGGGAGAAATGGAATTTTAGGAACTTCAGTTGTCCTTTACTCTACTGGGGAATCATCTCTTAGTCGAGGAGATGAAAATGAACTTCTATCTGGTCGTGCTCCAGATCTTACAGTGATTTATTAAGGATAATAAGACTGACTGCTATCTGGTCGTGCTCTAGGTTTTACAATGACTTACTGGGGAGATGAGATTAAAATTGCTATCTGGTCGTGCTCTAGGATTTGCAATCTCAAAAATTGTTACTTGGTCGTGCTCTAGGCTTTAGAAGGAATTAAGTGGTTATTTGGTCGCATCCGGGTTTCAACTTGAATTTAAGGCATAATATCATCCAGAAGGCTTCAATAGTAACTGGCCGAGTAAACTACTATCTGGTCATATTCCAAGATCTGCAGTACCTTATACTGTTATCTGGCCGTGCTCCAGGTTTCAGTGTCTTTTACCGTTATCTGGTCGTGCTCTAGGCTCTAGTAATTTGGGGAAATCAAGTTATTATCCGGTCAGTTTCCATGCTTCATAGATTCTCTAACTGGAATAGAAATCTTAGTATCGATTTGACTGAACCAGAGAAAGGTCTCGAGCTGTCTTCAACCGGGAAATAAATCTTAGCATCGATTTGACTGAACTGGGGGAAGGTCTCAGATTGACTTTGACTGGCATAAAAATTAGGAGAATCTTAGCGGCGATTCGGCTGACCCAGACGAAAGTCTTAGAACATCTTCAACTAGAATAGAAACCTTAGTGTCGGTTTGACTGAACCAGAGAAAATCTTGAAAAGTGTTAGAATATCTTCAACTAGAATAGAAACCTTGGTGTCTATTTGACTGAACCAGAGAGAAATTGTGAGAACTTGATTCCATCTTTCCCTGAAAGGTAAAGAGTTAGTCGTATGTAATGTCATGATGTATGAAATGTATTGAGTAATGAAGTTCTCAAAACAAATGAGATTGTGATGTATAATATGTATGCACATGCCATGATGTATGGATATGAAATGCTATTGTGATATTCTCTAGTTGGGGAAAATAAATCCTAGACTGCTGCTGGAGAGTATAAGGAGTTGAGTTCTTCGTTTCCGTTGGGGATAGTGACCGAAGATGATTAGCTGGGGATTTACATCCATTCTGCCAGAGGAGACTCTGTTTGAGAATAATCCTGCGGGGGAATGCCTCTGTGGGGAAGAGAGATACTCTATTGGAAGATCTGCTGATTTGGAGAAATAAACTCATCTGGGGATGAACTTCCATTGCTGGAGAGAAGAGCTTTGTTGGAGATTGAGCTTCCGATATCAGAGAAATAAACTCTGCTCGGGAGATGGCTTTATAAACTGCTCATGGTTATAAAACTCGGCTGAGGAATGCAGATATCAGCTTTCTGAAGGAACCTGCTGGGGAAGGAATTCATGCTTGGGGATATGGAGGTCGGACCTTGGTTGTCTTGGCTCTATGGGGAATATAGGTATCACTTGATTGTATGTGATAATGACTTTTCTTCCAACTGTCTCTGCCCCTTGTACCATGATGGACGGGGTAACTGTCGGTATTTAGGTTTTGTACCAGTTTCTTTGAGTTCTTAGTAACTGTTTTTCTGTTTTATATGCAGATATTTGTGAACAGTAATCATATTCAAATGCATATGTCAAGAATATAACATTGGACTTTTTTTTTGCAAAACAAAATAGAAAACGGAAAAAACAAACACAGAGTTTTATACTCAAAAGACGCTTTGTATTTATTTGAAATTTGCCTATAACAGACGTTTTTTACAAGGAGGCTGACGCTCTAGTAAGAGAACACCGCATTAAAAATGGAAATTATTACAGAAAATGTGTACAAAAAGAAAACAGCTATGCGTAGTGATCCCATTGGGGTTCAATTCTGCTATTGCCCCTATGTCTTCGAGTATCTCATCACTTTGTTGCTTGTCTGAAGCTGAGTGGATTGATCGGTACCATTTGAGCTTGATATCTAATTACTGAGGTCTGATCACAAGGTGATCAAATGGGACATAGTGATACGCTTTAATCCCTAATTTTTTTTTCCTGGACCGCCCTTTCGGGTTTTCAGTCCACCGGGATAACCTTTTTTTCCCGAGCCGCCTTTTCGGGTTTTCTACTTTCCGGGTGTACAGAATTTTTCATTTTTTATCCCTAATTTTTTCCCGAACTCTTTTGGTTCGCCAAGATGCCCTTATTTTTGCCTAGGTATGTCAAACTAGCAGGTCTTTATTATGCGTAGTATCTTTTCACTATGTCCGCATTGACAGGGTGTAGAAGGTCGTCACCATCCATGGTGGTCAGAATCATGGCTCCACCCGAAAATGTGTTCTTAATTACAAATGGTCCCTCATAGGTGGGAGTCCATTTGCCCCTGGGATCCCCTTGCAGAACTATGATGCGCTTGATTACCAGATCCCCTACTTGATACACTTGTTGTGTGAATTTCTTGTTGAAGCCCTTGATCATCTGTTTCTGATACATTTGACCATGGCAGACAGCAGTAAGTCTTTTCTCATCGATTAAGTTCAATTGATCAAGTCGAGTCTGGATCCAATCGTCTTCGCTCAAACACGCATCCTTCATAATCCGTAGAGAAGGGATCTGGACCTCCATGGGTAGGACAACCTCCCTGCCATATACCAGAGAATAGGGTGTTGCCCCTGTCGATGTACGTGCTGAAGTACGGTACCCGTGAAGAGCAAATGGTAACATCTCGTGCCAGTCTTTGTATTTCACCGTCATCTTCTGTATGATCTTTTTAATATTCTTATTAGCAGCTTCGACAGCCTCATTCATCTTCGGATGGTAAGGAGAAGAGTTATGATGCTGAATCTTGAACTGTTTACAGAGTTCAGTGATCATCGAGTTATTGAGATTAGTACCATTATCCGTGATGATTCTCTCAGGGATACCATAACGAAAAACCAAGTTATGCTTGATGAATCGTGCCACCACATTCTTGGTAACTGTAGCAAAGGAGGCAGCCTCAACCCACTTCGTGAAGTAATCAATGGCCATTAGGATGAAGCGATGCCCATTGGACGCGGTAGGTCTGAGTTCTCCGATCATGTTAATGCCCCACGTTGCAGAGGGCCAGGGAGCTGTCAAGACGTTACAGGGAACTGGAGGTACACGCACCTTATCATCATAGACTTGGCACTTGTGAAAGGTTCGAGAATGTTGATAACAGTCGGCTTCCATAGTGGACCAGTGTATCCTGCCCGTAGGATCTTCTTTTCCATGGTATGTCCACTGGAATAAGTGCCAAAGGTACCTTCGTGTAGGTCTTCCTTGATCTTATCTGCTTCGCTCTTGTCTACACACCGCAGTAAGGTAGAGTCATGATTGCGCTTATAGAGGATTCCATTGCTGAGGAAGAACTTTGCAGCAAACCTTCTCAGAAATTTCTTGTCATTGACAGATGCCCCTTTGGGGTATTCTTGAGCCTCGAGATACCTTTTCACCTTATGAAACCAAGGTTTATCGGCTACCTCCTCAGTATTGATCTCACAGCAATATGTCGGTTCATCCAACCTCTCAATAGTGATTCGGGGAGCTTCATTGTCCCACCTGACCTTGGACATTGACGACATAGTAGCTAGTGCGTTCGCTAACTGATTCCCTTCTCGTGGGAAATGTTCAAAGGTGATCTCTTCAAAATGCGGCAGCAGTTTCAGTACATGTTCTCTGTAAGGGATAAGATTCGGGTGTTTCATATCCCACTCGCCTTTGATCTGACTTATCACCAAAGTGGAATCCCCGAATACACTCAACAACTTGATCCTTAGGTAAATAACTGCTCTAAGACCCATGATACACGCTTCATAATCTGCCATGTTGTAGGTACAGTTGAAACATAATCGGGCAGTGAACAGAGTATGACAGCCCTCGGGAGATATGATTACAGCGCCAATGTCGTTACCTAGTGCGTTTGGTGCTCCATCAAAAAACATAGACCATCAGGATCCTTCATCTGGTCCAGGTTGTTCATAGTCGGTTACTAACATGATGTTCTCATCCGGCAACTCAAAATTCATGGACTGGTAGTCATCCACGGCTTGATGTGCCAAATGATCAGCTAAGACACTTCCCTTGATTTATTTTTGGGTTGTGTATTGGATGTCGTACTCGGTTAAGATCATTTGCCATCTTGCTATTCTTCCGGAGAGAGCGAGCTTCTCAAAAATGTACTTGATCGGATCCATCTTAGATATCAATAAAGTAGTGTGGGTCAACATATACTGTTTTAGTCAGCGAGCAGCCCATGCCAAAGCACAGCAAGTTTTCTCCAGCAGTAAGTATCGTGTTTCACAGTCGATAAACTTTTTGCTAAGGTAGTATATTGCGTGCTCTTTTCGACCAGACTCGTCATGTTGCCCCAGCACATACCCCATTGAATTATTTAGCACTGTTAAGTACATTATCAAATGTCTTCCTCCAGTCGGAGGCATCAGAATAGGAGGTTCTTGGAGGTATTGCTTGATTCTGTCAAAGGTGACCTAGCATTCGTCATTCCACTTTACCACTTGATCTTTCTTCAGAAGCTTGAAGATTGGCTCACAAGTAGCAGTCAGATGTGAAATGAATCGGGCAATGTAATTTAGGCGTCCCAAGAAACCTCTAACTTCCTTCTCAGTATGGGGAGCCGGCATCTCTTCTATGGCCTTCACCTTTGCAGGGTCTACTTGAATACCTTTGTCACTGACGATGAATCCCAGAAGCTTACCAGACCTTACCCCGAAGGTGCACTTGTTCGGATTTAACCTCAACTTGTACGTCTTCAACCTATCAAACAGCTTTTGTAGATGATCAAGATGTTCTTCCTCAGTTTGATACCTGGCTATCATGTCATCAACGTAAACCTCTATCTCATGGTGAATCATGTCATGGAACAGAGATACCATAACTCGCTGATAAGTTTCCCCAGCATTCTTCAACCCAAACGGAATTACCTTGTAGTAGAAAGTTCCCCACTGTGTAACAAAGGTTGTCTTCTCCATGTCTTCAGGTGCCATCTTGATCTGATTGTAGCCAGAGAAACTATCCATGAAGGAAAAGACTTTGTGTTGTGTGGTGTTATCAACCAGAACATCAATGTGAGGAAGCGGGAAGTCATCCTTGGGGCTTTCCCTGTTCAGGTCTCTGTAATCCACACACATTCGTACTTTACCATCTTTCTAAGGTAATGGAACCACATTAGAAACCCACTGTGGATAGGAGGTGACAACTAAGAACCCTGCGTTGAACTGCTTCATAACCTCTGCTTTAATCTTCTCTGACATCTCAGGGCGCATACGACGGACCTTTTTCTTTACCGGAGGGCAGTCTTCTTTAGTCGGCAGACGATGAACCACTATATCTGTGTCTAGTCCCGGCATGTCTCCATATGACCATGTGGAGATTTCAACATACTCATACAACATCTGTACCAACCGTTGTTTGACACTAAGCTCCAGATTTGCACCTATCTTAACCTCTTTTATGTCTTCCTCTGTACCCAAGTTCACCGTTTCAACCGGCTCTTCATGAGGCTGTATGGCCCTTTCTTCCTGCTATAATAGTCTAGCAAGTTCTCCAGGTACCTCACAATCTTCCTCTCCTTCGTCCTCGGCTTGTTTGATTGGATTTTCAAAGTCATAATGAGCATTAGCAGAACTGTTATCAATGGGATCTAGAGTGGATATGGATCTGCATTTGGATACGTGAGTGTGTGTAAGAGCATAGCTGTATAGACAGAATAAAAGAAAAGAAAGACAGAGAGTACAAAATTTGTATGCAAACGTCCAATGCTTTATTGATGTCATATGAAAATGAAACATGATAACCCTCACAAATAGAACCACTGTGCCCCGGGTAAGACACATGGCTATAGAGTTTATATTATTTTTAAATTACATATCCAAAAAATCAGAAAGACAATTACTCCTGAACAAAAGTAATCGGTACAAAGTCCTTGGCCGTCCAGTTACTGAGTCCTCCGTTGGTAGTCGGGAAGATCCAGCTGTCAATGTCGGAATCAATTTCATTGTCTTCAAGCGCATTGACCCCAGGATTGCTGATGCGTAGGGGAGGTCCTCCATCCCGAGCGCGACGAACAGCCTTTTGAGCACCTTCTTCAACCACTGCTCGTGCATCCTTGAGAGAAACCATCTTCGAGGGACATTTGGTGACCTTTGGAGGACTGTCAATAGTTTCTGCTGTAGCCATAATCTGAGGTACCTCTTCAAAGTTCTGGAAAGGAGTCTCGATGAACTCGCCATATATTTCCACGTACCTGAAGGAACTCAAGTGACTAATCATATACTCCACTTCACCATGCACAGTGACAATCTTTCCTCTTACTGGGTACTTCAACATTTGGTGGAGGGTAGAAGTAACAGCCCCAGCCCCATGTATCCAAGGGTGTCCCAACAAGAAAGAATATGATGGTTTGTATCCATTACGTAGAAAGTGGAGTCGAAGGTCTGGGAACCAACTTTGATAGGGACTTCCACTTCCCCGTGCACCATCCTCTTCGAACCATCGAAAGCTCTCACTACTATAATTCTAGGCTTCAATGTCAAGCCTTCGCAGTCCAATCTGTCCAAAGATTTTTTAGGTAGCACATTCAACGAGGATCCAGTATCTACCAAAACATGGGACAGAGTCGTGCCCCTGTATTCAACGGAAACATGAAGAGCATCATTATGCTTTCTCCCCTTTGGTGTCAGATCCGCATTGGAAAAACTCAAACCATTATCGGCAGTCAGACTAGCCCCACAATCTTCAAACTGATCAGCAGATGTCTCTTGTGGCACGTAAGCCGTCTTCAGAAACTTAACCAAAGCCTTTGCATGGGCCTCAGAACACATTAACAAAGCCAACATAGAAATTTTGGATGTGGTCTGCCCCGGCTGCTCGACCACATTGCAGTCGCTCTTCTTTATTATCTTCAAAATTTCTTCCATTTCTTTTTTGGAAGCTTCTGGTATGGTTACTGAATTGGCCTTTTTTAGAACAAGCTCAATCAGTATGTCTTTGCCTCGAGTCTCGGCCGACTCGGTGATGGAGGGGTCAACAGGAGTGATTACTAGAATTACAGTAGTAGTCTTGGGTGGAACCACAGCAGGAATGATCACAGGTCCGGTAACAGTCTTCGGGGGAGAAATTTCAGGGGAGAACACTCTTCCACTTCTTGTTATTTTATTGGTTCCAGCAATATTGACGATGTCGGAATCATCATTTTCAGCAATCTTGTATTCAATGGCTAGCATGTCCTGCTTTACGCCGTGGTAATAGACGTCGGCCCCATAGTTCCAAGGAACAGCTTTTTCCGAGGAGTATGGGATTGGCCCTAGCATGGTTATGATCAACAGAGTCACCTTCGGGATTGATGTAATCCTGACGGGTCTCTTAGCGGAGGCCTTGGGAGGATTGGAGGAAATGGTTATGATAGCAACGTCTTCACAGGAAACAGTTGGAACAAGAGTCTTCTCAAACAGAATCTCTTTGTCATCCATCAGGCGCTGAACACCTGTCTTCAACAAAGGGAAACCAGTCGGTAGAAATGAACAAAGGTGGCAACCTTCATCACATCCCGGAAATAAACTGGCCTTCAGCAAATTCCCTTTGATAGTCATGAGTGGGGTCACCAATTCTTCCACAGAAGTCACAAACACATCTTCTTCAACGGCATTAACACCCCGACCATGTTTTGGCATAGGGGCAGTGATAACGTTAGGAGCCTCTGGGGGATCAAATTCAATCTCCTTAGCATCGATCAGATTCTGTACTTTGTTCTTCAAAGCCCAGCAATCATTGGTATCATGGCCTGGACTTTCCGAATGGTAAGCACAACGAGCATTCGGTTTATAGTAGGGAGAGGTGGTGTTCGGATTCTTCGGAGCTTCCCTCAGAGTAACCAGATTGGACTTCAGCAAATAAGGTAAAACCTGAGACAGCTTCATGTTGATCTGAGTGAACTATCTAGTTGGTCTTTCTGCTCTTGGCTGATTGTTTCTTTGCTGAGCAGGTGCAGGTTTGGGAATCATAACAACCCCTACCGCCGGACGGTGCTCGGTTCGATTCTGATTCTTTTGGTTATAGACGGCACTGACTTCCTTTTTACCTGCAAACGGCTTCCTTGCAGCACTAGAAGAGGCATCCTTCTGAATTTTTCCACTTCGGATTCCAGCTTCCACTCTTTCTCCTGTTAAGATCAGTTCAGTAAAACCCGCCGATGAACTTCCAATCAGATGGTTGAAGAATGGCCCAGTCAAAGTTCCCAGAAACATATCCATGAGCTCCCTGTCAGCCAAGGGAGGTTGAACTCTTCCAGTCAAATCTCTCCACTTCTGAGCATAATCCTTGAAACCCTCGTTCGAACCCATAGACAGATTTTGGAGTTGTGTACGGGTGGGAGAAAGGTCTGCATTATACTGATATTACTTATAAAATGCAGCAGCAAGGTCTTCCCAGTTACAAACATTGGCTCTTTCCAGCTGATAGAACCAATCCAATTGTGTTCCAGACAAACTGTCTTGGAAGAAGTGAACCCACAATTCTTTGTCAGCAGTATGAGGCTGTATCCTCCTCACATAGGAACGGAGATTCATTTTAGGACAAGAGACCCCATCATACTTAGCAAATACCGGTGCCTTAAATTTTGGGGGGGTGACAACCCCGGAGACCAGACCCAACTCTTCAAAATCTAGCCCAGGAACCTTCTGGATTTCCATAGCACTCAGACGCTCTTCTAACTGCTTATACTTTTCATCAGCCGAAGGGTACTGCTCCTCATTATAATCAGTTTCATTGTCATACTCTTTAGGACTAGAGTCCTCTTCTCTTGCTTCACCCTCTTGATTCTCTCCCTCTTTAGATGAAGAAGCTAAATCAACAACCTATCTTGGCGGCCCTCTGAACCTTCTGCTCATATGTGCCACACCGGCTGTCCTCTTGGTCTTCTTAGTGTTCTTCTTAACAATCAGAGCCTTCAGCTCTTCCTGTCCTTTGGCCAGAGCCACAATCATTTGTTGGAACTGCGTGTTCTGAGTCTGAAGATCTTTCACAGTTTGTTCAAGATCCATTGCTAAAATAAACAGCGGAGGAGATGAGAAACCTGTTATGAATCCTGTTATGCAATGATATGTATGCAATGTTTTCAAGGGTTCTTAAAGGCTCAAATTTGCTTAAACAAAAAGGAACAAACGCGGATTGTATTAGTAAACTTGAATTGTTACAAAGAATTTATTTTGAGAGTACAATTAAGCAAAATAAAACAAAAAGAAGACTAGGTTTCCCATGAGCGCATCCTCTTTGGAGCGATGTAGGCGTTAATATTCCTCTCTTCATGAAGTAGCCTAGTGAGTTCCAAGACCTTCTTCTCGCTGGCGTAGAATTGGGCTTCAAATGTATCCTGCTCCTCTTTAAGCTGAACCCAGGACTTTTGTAACTCTTCGTGATCAGTTGGCATGTCTAGATGAAGAACAAGATATGGAGTGTCTCCCTCGGCAACTGGTTCCATAATCATAGGTCAGATAGCGGGATAAGGAATCATAAGAGTTTGAGCACGGGCTCGTAACCATCTGAGATAAGGCTCGAGAGGTATGGAATTCTTATGCCCAAGTGTCTTGTTGTCAACCCTATGTACCATACTCCAAGCTTGTGTGAACCTTTTGCGGTAACCCTGAACATCATTCTCATAGTTGAAGGAAAATCTTTGAATAAGTGTATCATGAGGACCATCCCTTCTTGCATAACCAAACTGTCGTAATACTAAGCAAGGGTTATAATTGATTCCTCCCCTAATGCCTAAGAGAGGGACATTAGGGAATTCACCACAACGATTGATGATAGTAACATCTTCCGAGAACCGTGAACACCAATGAATGTTTGAATGTGTAAGGGACATCAGTCGATGAGACCATCTTTTACCCTGTTCATTCTTCAAAGTAGATCTGGGTAGGTGCGAAATAAACCACCTAGCCAATAGAGGAGTGCAACACTGGAGGGTCCCCCTTCTTTTTAGAGTGCGAGCATGCAGACAGTGTAGAATATCCCCGAGTAATGTAGGTATTGGATTTTGAGACAGAAAAACCTGGATTGTGCTCACATCTACGAGTTGATCCGCATTAGGGAACAGTACCATCCCGTAGGCAAGGAGCGCCAAAACCTCTTCAAAAGCTTGTAGATCCAGGGCATCCCAAAAATAGTAAGCCTTCTCGAACAGAAATTTAACCGGAATTCCTTGAACACTCCCTCTGGTTGCCCAATTTATCACTATGTCGGACCGTTGTAAGGATAAAGCTTTAGCAATTTCTTCAGGTTTGGGATATCTTTTCGTACCGCTGAAAGGTAGCTGATCAAGAATGGGTATCCCTAATAACTGAGAAAATTCCTCCATAGTAGGCACTAACTGGTAATCCGGGAATGTGAAACAGTGATGCAGAGAATCGAAGAACTGAAATAGCACTTTCAACATTTCTTCGTCAGGTTTTTCAGTGACCAAGCTGAGCAATCGACCATGCTTTTCATTGAAAGGAGAGCTTTCGGGAATCCTTACTGCCAAGTCCCTTAATTGGGGAGATACTTTCACTAGGTTAATCTAAATAGTGTTCCTGCGGGCAGATGTCATATCCTACAAAACAGAGCAAAGATGAGCCCTAGAAACCTTTGAAACAGTTAGTATGATATGCTATGGTATGATGTTTATGATGTCATGATAAATCACAGGTATAGAAAACACAGGTATAGAAAACACAGACAAATCACACCAAGTCCTTAGGTTTAAGGCCTGCTTGAGTTTTAAGGTCATACCTTCTTGAAGTTGGATTGGTTCAACCTGTCCTATAAATATGTAAACGGGTTCTAAAGGGATCTCAATATCACCAATCTTTTCCCAAGCCTTGTTCAATCGACGATTGAATCATAATCAAACAAAACTCAGAAGTCAAACCTCAATGAGTGTAGAATCGAGTATATGTCGACCTTGGGCATACACCAAAGTTGGACATCTCGTTACGTCCTACTAGCCAAGTTGTGCAATTAAAGGTTCTAAGGTCAGTTGATGCTTTATGACACCACGCGACGGCCCCGTACATCTCCCTGATTTACTCAAGGGTTACGGGTACCAACCAAAGTGCCACATCAACGTAGCTACTGCTTCAACCGTGTCGGTATACCCCAGCACAGCTCCCTCACAGTTTATTACTACTTTCCTAAAAGGTGTTTCCCGATCTGGGTGTAGGATCAAATAACCCAAACAGTTCCAATAAATATAATGCAAGCAAGACAATCAAGAGAAAGCAATTAAATATGACCTAGATCCTAAGGTTTACCCCACTTTATATTTTATTCCACAGTAGAGTCAAAAGTTCTGTGATACGGTGGTAGAACCGACTGTTAATACTGGTTTGCGTTTTTTGTTTGCAAATGTCGCGGTAAGCAAGAGTCGCGACCAACTTTTATTTTATCCAATCAGAAAAAGGAAAAAGAACATAAAAAACCTTTTTCTAGATGTTTCTGAGTACGGGGGGTAGATTATAGAAAGGGAAGATGTTAGCACCCTTTCTATCCATGGTTTTCCATGGGCTCTTAGGTACTTGCTCATTTTGAAAACTGCTTGTGTGTGCTTGTTTTTGAAAAGTTTTGTTTTACTTTGTATTAACCCTTGTTTCTATCCTCAAGAGTGTTACGAAGTTGTTTTTGAAAACTTTGTTTGGAAAGTGTTCGTGTGAAAAAGTTTTTGTTTGTTTGAGCAAGTACCTAGGAACTAATCTACCTGCTCGAAAAAGGTCTGTTTGTTTTCCTTTTAGACAATGCTATCCCATTATTGAGAAATAGGTAGCATCGTCGTTGGAGTTTTTTAGGGACATTCGAAGGGACAAATACGATCACAAAAACAATGTTAGGAAATGTTAGTAATCATCCTAAAGCCTTAAAGATCTTTTTCCAAGGCAACATCTGAATGGGTCATTTTAGATCTTTCGGGGCTAGAGGACAAAACACTAACAAACCCTATACTTCATGATCATTTATCGAAGGCAACCGAATTGGAGTAAACCCTAGCAGTGAGCATGTGCGAGTGTAATTTTTAGTTAATTTATCTTTGCATATTTAGGGTTTTCTACTGTATTAATTTTCAGTTAGTCTTTCCATACAATCCTATTAACATTCATCTAAGAAGTTTATAGTTTGCGGAAATAAAATGCGGGAAAGTTAAAAGTCCTAGCTATTACAAGGCTTTTGCAGATACATAATTATCTTGGACTGAAAATAAAGATGCAGAATTTAAAACCCTAATTAAATCTATTACAAACTCGAAGCAGCTACAATAATATAAAAAAGAATTAAAAGCGCGCGGCGAATTAAATGCGAGAATAATTGGAGAACCCTAAGAAATCTAATTGAAAAATATTTAGGTTATTTTTTGAGAAAAATTAGATTATATACAAAATTAAACCCTAATTCTAACTATTTTTACCTATGAAAAGAATTAAATTTCCCTAATTTTAATTAAATTAATTAATTAAAGAAATAGAATATTTTATGAAAAAATAATTTTTGATGTTTTTGTGATTTTGATTTAATAAAAAAAAATGATTTTTGTGTTATTTTTGTAAAAGAAAATAATTAATAAAACAATTAAAAAGAAATAAAGAGAAAAGAGAAAAGAATTGGGCATGTATTGCTGGATAGGGGGTGTGTTGCTGAATTGCTTAGGCCCAAAGAGCTGAGGCCCAGTCCACGCTTGATCCCATGTTATGCCAACCTGAGAGTGCACCATGGTCCTTCATTGCTTGAGGCGCTGGATCTGAATAGGATGTGATCCATTGGCAATATCAGTGGGGCGCATGATAGGTGTTTTGGATGATGGTGCACATGATCTGCAAAGAAGATTTAAGAAAATAAAGAAAATTGTTGGGACCCGGGATCGAACCCAGGTCCTCCCACTTAATACCAAGCGCTTTTTACCATCTGAGCCATGTGTCTTTCTTGTTAATATAATGAAAACAAATGATAATATATAAAAAAAAACAAGTGGATTAATGAATTAAGAAAAAAACGCGCGCCAGCTATTTGAATGGCCCAATGATGATTGAACACATCATCATCTTCTTCCTCATCCGTCGTTTTAGGTATAAAACCTTTACCTACGGACAGTTTGCCATAGCTATAAATCTGTGAATTTCAAAAATCATCAAAACGCATGATAATTGAAATGTGAATACATGGATCCATTCGCCTTAAACCCACGAGCATCATGATACCCTTTTCATTGGCCAATTTAACCTGTGCAAGAAAACCCTAAAACAACCAAACAAACCCTAGCCATGGCACATATGCATACAGTCATCAAAACACAAAATCATGTAAACCAAAACATTCCAAATTTTAGTACAAACACAACACTATGTTTAGTAATGATTAATTATGCGTAAATTAAGAAATAAAATTCAAGCTTGGAGGTGCAAACCGTAGGTCTGTAACTCACGATTCTGGACGTGAAAATGCTTGCAGTTGATTGAGACACGTTCTGGAGATGTCCAGGAGTCTATTGGTAGTCTTAGAATGGCTTGAATCACCCTCTAGGTCCAAGAACGACCACCACTTTCTTGCAAATTTTTGAGTTTTGTTCTTGTATTCTCACAACTGTAATCCTTGTTTTTTTGGCTTGGGTATGTTCTATATATGTAGTAGAATTGATTAGGTTAACAAAAACAAATTAAATCTTTGTGAATCATGGAAATTGGATTTGATTTTGCTCTTGTATTATATCTTTCCAAAATAAGCATAGTCATGCCAATTTTGCTTCAATCATCCCTTGCACGATTTGATATGATATGCCAGCCTAATTGGATTTGATTCCTACAAAAAATCATATCAAAAATCAATCTTTTGTAGTTTTTTCAATTTATTTGATTCAATCTAACTTTTAATAAATAAAAATAAAAATAAATAAATAAATAAGAAAATAATATATGGAAGCTGATTTGGGTCTTGGACCATGTCACAAACAAGATACAATCATGAAAAGCTAGGCCCATTTGACAAAAAAATGCACTTTTGAGCACATTTGACTTTTAACAATTTTCTAAAATTAGCCAACTTTGACAATGCATATCTCCTCCAATTTTAACTCTAGAGGGGTGTTATTGGACTTTTTAGAAAGCTTAGGTTGTCCCCTAAACAACCCTTTTGGTTTCATATCAATTGGGTCTTCCATGTTCATGTAAGAAGCTTTGACCCAAAAGGTGTTTTTGTTGACTTTTCAAAAGGACCTATAATGTAGAAATTCATATCTTTTGATGAGTGCATATTTTGAACTTGTGGGATGAAGATGAGTTATAGGGAATTGCATCCTATTCAAAATGAGCCTTGGATGGAAAATTTCTGATCAAGTATGAAGAAGTTATTCCTGGTAAAAGTTTGGTTGACTTTTCCTATGAAACCCTAATTTAGCAACTTTTGGGTTTTGATGAATTTGGGGGAATTCCTTGAGGAATCATGATCAAACCTTGATCAAATTATGAATATCTCTTCAAAATGTTGATGTTGAGAAAAAATCTTGAAGTTTGACTGTATGTGGGCCACAGTTGACTTTTGACCTAGTACAGTTGATTTTCAGGCATCTGGGTAATTGACTGAGCAAACTTCTTGTGCAAGGCATGAAACTTGACATGGATGATCTTGAGAACATATTGCGACCATGGAAAGCATTTTGGACCCTTTTACTTCAACCATCTTGATGAGGAGTGAAACCCTAGTTTGAAGCTTGTTGCCTTAGGAGGAGGATTTGTCTGGTCAATCCTTAGTCATCCTTGAGCAATTGAGGACCTCTAGAGGCATGTCTTGAGTAAAATGAGAGGGAAAATTTTGGGGTACAACAAAGTGGAAAGATCCAAGGAGCTACACCCTCTGATGCTCAGAAAAAGCCATACTATAGGAAGAAAGAGTCCAATGCTATATATGGTCAAAAGAGTCGTCATGACCAACATGTGGGGGCAGTCCTGATCTCTGGTTCTGCGTCACACCAAACAATAGCAAAGGGGAAATCAACGAAGGCCAGACGAGCCCAAGAGACAGTTTACCAACATCAACATGCCATTGTCTCAAGCTTTACAACACATGTTGAGGATGAATCTGATTACACCAATAGGACCTCATCCAAACCCCAAAGCTTTTTCTCCTAACTACAATCCTAATGCAACGTGTGCCTATCATTCCGGCAGTCCCAGGCATGATACTAACGATTGTTGGGCATTGAAGTACAAGATTCAGAATTTGATTAACGCCAAGGAGATCTAGTTTGACCCTCCGGAGACTCCAAACATGATCACTGCTCTTATGCCAAATCATTGAGAGCGTCTTGTTCATTTTTGAAATTTCAATTGTAATTTCTCTTGTTATTCAAACAATTATCTATTAATGTCAAACTTTGTTTCATTAATGCATTGCATATGTTTGTCTTGAATTCATCCATTCGTTTTCACTATATTTAAACTTTTTTTTACTCTCTTTATGACATTCAACTCTTACTAAAAGTTACAAGCCTTTAGAGGGAGGATGATGAAACAATACCTTCATCTCCTATAGTATGTTTTTGAATAGACCTTGCTGACGATGCAAGCATTCTTTCAAATCCTAAACACTAGAGTTATAAGGAAGATAATACCTAGTCAACCCCTTCGAGCCAAGGAAGTAGAAGTTTTCCTTTTTTACACAAATTGAACCCTTTAATCAAAACCTGGGGTAGGGTAGTCTCTCAGTTAATTAAAATGCGCGTTCAAATCACAAACTCTCATCTCGTAATACAACGAATGACATCAAAAACATTCCTCCAGAATCAAAAGGCAGTGATGGTTCCCTACCGAATAGGCAGTCATTATCTCCCAAGAAAAAAGTTCACTAAGTCAAAACCTACAAAGGAGACTTAAGAAAAACGGGGGCATCCCGCTAACTGTAATCTCAAAACAAGAACAGTCAGGCAAAAAACCAGGGATAATAAATCAAAAGAAAGAGGTCACTACAAATCCTCAACAACATGAAAAATGTTGCAAGAAATGACTGCCTTCCGATAAACTAAACTTGTCTGAACCATCATCAAAACGTTATCCCAGACTCAATTGGAGTTCAAACGCATAATTAATTGAGTTTATGACTGAAGAACATCACGAAGAACAAGTGGGTACAAATACACTTTGAGCCTTTATCCTTTGTTTCTTAATTCGTGAACCAAGCCACGCTACAACCCTTCAAAAGTCCTTATTGAAGCATGGGTTAGTTCTAAAGCATACCGTTACAAAAGGTATCCTGACTCCTGTAAGGCTTTACTCTAAATCCTGAGTTGAATTTTTCTTACAAAATTTCTTTACTTGCTAAAACGCATTTTAAAAATTTCAAGACAAACATAAACTTTGCATTATTTGAATATCGTTGTTTGCATATGGCTATTTGTTTGACAGCGGAAAAATTCACACAATGAATATCCAACAAATAAAAGCTCTCTCAAACCGAATCACTTCAAATGGAAAGACACTTCTAATGACAAATCTCTCATAATCAAGGGGTACGGCATGACCATTGTCCAACACATCGGGGGTAGTCAAGTCGAGATTCAAAGAATCTCTCAAAGATTTGTTAAATAACCAGGAGCAAAGCTCCATCTGAGTCACTCAAGGGGCAATGTTATGTTGACCATGGGTTTGAACAATATCAACTATGAAGACTTCCTGTACCATCAATTTGCTTGTCTATACCAATAGTATCAGATGGTGTCAGTATCATGTCTTCGGATCCTCCCATGACAGTTCTTAGAAAATTCTTAGACTTGACCAAAGATCTTGGATACCACCAATTAGTTTGTCTGTGCCACTAGTATCAGATGGTGTTAGTATCAGGTCTTCGGTTTCTCCCACAACAATCTTAGAAAATATCTCTAGAAAGTTCAGGGCTACCGAAAATGTGATCAAAATCTCAAGCGTCAAGGTGCATCGGGTTAACTCTGAGGGCAAACAGACTCCCACACAAAGGGTCACATGCGACTGTGATACGGTGGGAGAACTGACTTGGGATTTTGAGTTTGTGTTCGCAAATGTTTCGGTTTAGCAAGAGTCGCCACCGACTTTTTATTTTATCCTAAGGAAAGGTCAAAAAGCACAGGAAAGACCTTTGAGATGTTTTCTTGAGTTCGGGGAGTAGATTATAAAAAGGGAAGGTATTAGCACCCTTTCTATCCATGGTTATCCATGGGCTCTTAGTTACTTGCTTAGATCACTTGCTTTGCTTTTCAATTGTTTGAAATGGTGCTTTGTGTGTGATTTTGAAAGATGTTTTGAAAAGAGGTCATCATTGTGGCAACCTTTGTAATGATTCTTGTTTGAATGTATACAAAGGTGTTTTTGTCTTTTTGAAAAGTTTTCAATGTTTGAAAGTAGGGTTTTGAAATTTGTGTTGTGAATGTATTTTGAAGATAGCAAGGATTTTTTTTTGCAAGTTTTGATCAAGTAACTAAGAGTTGTCTACCCTATTTTACTCAATGATCTTTCTTATGTTTTTAACCCTTTTAACAGTGTTGTTTCACCATTGTATTTGGTGAATAACCTTGTGTTAGGATGTTAAACGGGACAGGCGCGGGTCATCGTATAGACCATGATAGCAATGGTGTCAAGTACTTTTGGCAACTTTGTTGAGGGACTTGATCATTTTGTTTAGGCAACTCAGATAGCGTCAACGAGGGACTATGATCTTTTGTTTGTTTTTGTTTTGCCAAAGTACTTGACATGCAACCATGGCCCATTTTTGAAGGCAACAAGTGGATTGAAACCCTAGGGGTGCAAGTGTGCATTGTGTTTGTTTTTTCATGCATTGTTATATTTGGATTAGGTCAAACTACTTGTTGATTTTATTTTGCATACAAACCCTAGGTCTAATCATGGCATAATTGAAAGCATCTAAAAGTGCGAGAATTTAAATTCTACACTATTACAACATGATATAGGGAGGGGAGTACAAATTTGAATTGGGGATTATTTTGCAAGATATTAAATTCTAAATTATTACAACCAAATTGAATGTACGAGGCAATATTTAAATGTACAATAATTAAATAAAATACAATAAATAAATGTTAAATAAAATGTATTATGCAAAAAGTTTTTTTTTTGGAAAATTAGCAATATATTAATCCAAAAAACAATTACATCCCAAGCCGATCATACGATCCAGACTTCCAAAAGACTAATTCAGAAATACATGTTCAAATCCCCATTTTTCCCAATCTATGTAGAAAAACTCATTCTATACTTATCCAATCCCATCCTAATCGTTTCCTTCATGTCCCCCACATCAAGGCTATCTTTGGTTTTCCCTTGGAAAATCATACAATTTCGAACTGTCCATATGCTGTAAAGAGCTTCAGCAAAGGTGACCTTGATCCTCTTGCTAGCAATTGATTTGCCTTTCGTCCTTTTCACAAACCAATCAAGGTTCCATTTACCATTCGCAGGCTTCATTTGGACTGGTAACCAATCAAGCAATCTGTTCCACATATCCTCCACATCATGGCATTCAAAGCATACATGGACAATACTCTCCTTATCCCCACAGAAAACACAGCGGCCATCTGTTATCACTCCATGCCTACTCAGCCTCTCTTTATTACCCAGGATTATGATCCTCCAATTCACCTTAACCTTATCACATCTTAGCATACTATAAACCCATTTGGTACTATAGGACGGGGTTTGACAAAAAATATCCCATTTATCCAATTTCATCAGCATATCCCTATTTTTGAAAATAAATTTCATAAGCCAAGAGCTATGTACCGGTACCTGGAAGTCCTTGCAGCTTCTGCCTTTTATATAAATCTGGTGAATCCATTTAATCTATAGTTTATCTTTTTCGCATTGAGGTTCCAAAACAGTTTCCCAACCGTGGCCTGATTCCACTCCAGCAACGATATCATGTTCAGCCCACCAGCGCTTATTGGACTGCAAATTTGGGCCCAGGAAACATGCACCCTGTTGGACTTCTCATCCTTTCCTGACCATAGGAATCTCCTGCATAATCCTTCTATATGGTGGATAACTTTCTTAGGTAGAGCTAACATCTGCATCCAATAATTGGCAATGGAAAATAAAACATTCTTAACTAAAAGAAATCTGCCAGCATACGATAGGAATTTTGTGCACCAATGATTTATCCTGTTGAGCATCTTCTCAATTAGAGGCTTGTAGTCCATAATCTTCAATTTTATGCAATCCAACGGAACTCCCAGGTATTTAACAGGAAGACTTCCTTTGGCAAAACCTGTAACTTCCAGCACCCTTCCTATGTTGTCTTCATCCATGCCTACACAAAATACTTTGCTTTTCTGACTGCTAATTTTGAGGCCTGAAGTTGTAGTGAAGACCTTCACTTTCAGCATCATAATCTTAATTGATTCAACATCTCCCCTAGCGAACAACAGAATATCATCAGCAAAGCATAGATTTGTAATTTTTAATTTGTCGCATTTGGGATGGAAATTAAAATTGTGGTTTTTCTCCAAGCCCTGTAAGATTCTGTTTAAGTATTCCATGATAATCACAAATATGAGAGGGGAGAGGGGATCTCCTTGTCTCAATCCTCTTTGGGCCTTAAGAATTTTCGAGCAGTCCCCATTTATGCCAAACCTGGAGGATACAGTAGTAATGCACGTGTTTATCCAGTTGATGAAAATGTGAGTGAATCCCAATTCCTGCAGGACCATTAGCAAGGCCTTCCAATCCACCGTATCGTATGCCTTCTGAATATCCATCTGAATCATACACCTAGGCGAAACGTTCTTCCTGCTATAACCCTTAACCATCTCCTGAGCCATAATGATGTTGTCCTGAATATTTCTTCCTGGCACGAAAGCAGATTGGCACTCATGAATAACAGAACTAAGGACTGCACCCATTCTATTTGCAATAACTTTGGAAATGATTTTGTAGAAGGTGCTGCAACAAGCTATAGGACGCATATCTTTAACTGTTGTCGCCTCTGATGATTTGGGGATGAGTGTAACAAGCGAACAATTAAAGGCCCTTAGCATATGTCCCCTTTCAAAAAATTCCTTAGCAGCCTCAATCACATCAGTACCTATGATTTCCCATGCAGATTTGAAGAACGCAGCATTGTATCCATCGCATCCATGGGCTTTAGAATTTCCAACGCTCTTAATGGAATTCTTAATTTCCTCCTCAGTCACAGGGGTGATAAGTTTCAGTGCCACTTCTCTGGCCAGAGTTTTACCATTCCTAATAGCTGCAATATCCACACTAGTTACTGTAGAGACTTTAGTTCCCACAAGGTCCCCATAGAAATCCAGAATCTCTTGTTCAATTTCTTTTTGCGTGCTCAGCAGGCTACCATTACGCGCAGTCATGTTTACAAGTCTCTTCTGTTTGTTTTTCTCCCTAATGATAGCATGAAAATAGGCATTGTTATTATCCCTAAGCCTCATCCAATCCAACTTAGCCTTCTGCATCAAGATATTTTCTTCAATCTGGCTAAGCTGAACCACCAACTCTGTTTTGGTCTTAACCATGTTGATAGCAGTTGGATCGAACAAATTAAGCTTCAGATTCTCCTAAGCATCCTGCAAGTCTTGCCTAGCCTGTACCAGCTGAATGTTACTCCCAGCATGCTTCCTGATCAGTGGCTTCAAGTTGCTCTGCAGTCTCATCAGTTTGCTCCACAATCTAAACATGGCCGTCCCAGGGATGTTGCAGGCCCAACTACTAGCCACAACCTGCAGGTAAGAAGGCTCCTGAATAATACTATTTAGGAACTTGAACATATTTGTCCTTTTATTTTGTACCTTTAGTAAATCCACTTTTATGGGGCTATGGTCAGAAATGTGAGGATTCATCACATAAACCTGAGCCTCATGGAATTTATGGAACCATGCTGCATTTCCCACTAAACGATCAATTCTAGAATAAATGGTGTCTGTGGTCTGCTTGTTAGTCTAGGTAAATTGAGCTCCCCTGGTATCTGCTTCGAACAGTCCCACAACTTACATCATCTCCACCAAGTCCCTAAATTCTTTCTCAGTCACTTTATTGCCTCCAATTTGATCATTGGTAGTTATTACGTTATTAAAATCCCCCATGACAATCCAGGGGTGAACCATCAGTCTCCCAATTTGTTCTAAATCCTTCCACAGTTTAATTCTGTCTTCCAAATTGTTGAAAGCATATAACACTGTAACAGAATACGAGATCTGCAAATTAGGAGTATACACTTCAGAATGGATGAATTGGCCATCAGTTCTAACAATTTTCACCTCCATCTCATTCGGATTCCATAAAATCCAGACCCTCCCATTATGGTGATGGGAATAATTATCATGATACTTCCAGCCTCTACCCATCTTATTCCTGATTTTCTCTGCATTATTTTGCTTCATACGAGTTTCAAGTAAACCTATAACAGGCACACCCAGCTTGGAAATATAATTCCCAATTTCTGTATGACTCGCCTCTTTATTAATTCCACGCACATTCCATGTAACAATCATTGAAGATGACTGCTTTCCCCTTCAAGGCAATTTCCAGTCCTCAGAGGGGTGAACATGTTTTTAAACAACTCAGTATTAGCCTCATCAGATATCTTCAATTGCCTTTTGCCTCTATCACCTGTCTTGCTAGATGTAACAAGTATCCAAGGGGGATTCATCCCTGGGGACTTCGCCTCTACCTTGTCCTCTGTGCTGTCTTGAGGGGTAGTGTCTTCCACCATAGTCTCTTCCATAATTGGTTTCAAGGGCTTACTCGCCACCGGTTTCCATACCTTATGTTTATGCTTGCTCTCCTGTTGTTTAATAGAGCAATCATGCCCAATCTTCAAGCAAGTATGACAGTACTGAGGTCTCCATTCATAGTGAATAGACTGTTCCAGCATTTCTCCCCTGTGATTCAGAATTTCGATACTCTCCCTTGGCTTCTGGGTGATGTCCACTTCAACTAAAACTCTAGCATACGAAGCTCTGAGTTTCCTGGCTGTGCATTCATCAGTTGTGATTGGTTTACCAATGGCACTGGCAATTTTGGTAATGCTCGTTTCCCCCCACATATAGAGAGGTAAATTAGGAAGGGTAATCCAAATAGGCAGAACCCTCAACAGGTCATCCTTAATCTCAAAATCTACTGACCATTTCCTAAGAAACAAGGGTTTACCAAAAAGTTTTTAATGTATGAAAAAAGTAATTTTTTAATGTGAAATGTAAATAATTAAAAAAAAGTCAATTTTTAATTATTTTTTTCTTTTAGGGCAAAAACCCTAATTTTTAAATAAATAGTATTATTTATTATTTATATACAATAATGTATTAATTTGTACAAAAAATAAAAGTATATTGAAAAAAGGCATTTTTTAGTATAAAAATATTAATGAAAATAAAATGTATTATTTTTGTATTTTTTTTGTTCTAATTATTTAATAAAATAGTATATATGTGTATTAATATATATATTAAATATATGAAGTGTATAAAAAACAAAAATTAATTATTTAAAAAATGTATATATTTTAAGGAAATATTTTCAAGTGTGTATAAAAATAATAAATAAAAATAAAAGTATTTTTTGCATTATTTATACATTTAAACAAAAATAAATATAAAGTATTTAACATATTAATACTAGAAATAATTAAAATAAATGCCAAATAAATATAGAAATTTATAAAAATAATTTTTTAGTACTTTTTATATTTGAAAATAAAATATCAAGGTCAGAGAAAAATAAAAATGCAAAAATAATGAAAATATAAAACAATGGGTCAGGGGGTGCTGAAAGTTAATTGGGAGGTGTCAAAAGTAAAGAAATCCAGGCCCAGCCCAGACTTCATCTTCAACCTCCAGAAGTTTGAAAAACGCGCGTTTTCCATACAAACTTGTATCTCCTGTTTCAGTGATCCTTTGACAAAACTCAAAACATGAAACTTGTAGAGCATCAAACAACGAATCTAACCATATAAAAACTTAAGCTAACTCTCAAAGACCAGAGAGAATTTCTCTGGCCCTAATTTCTAACCTAGTTCTTTCAGAAAGTTCATGGGTGAAATTCTCCTAGCACGATTAATATAAATGAAAACTAAGCATATGTATGGTTTCAGGGCTATGAATACAACATCTTTCATTCACAAACCTAAGTCTAACTATTCCTAAATAGAGAGATAGAAGTTCATGAAATACCTGTTTCAGTTGACTTCGAGCTGGACAATGCATCAACTTCCAAGAGTACTTGAGGTTCTTTTGAGCTTGCCTGATGTCCAATGAAGCTTTCCCAATGCTTGGCCATTTTTGAAGTAGCCTGAATCGTGCTACAGAACTCAAACTGCAAAGCTTTGAAACAAAAATGGCAATGTGTGTTAATTGTGTTGCAGCTAGCAATGGAGGCCTGGGATAGTTCAGGTGAGTTGAGTGGAAGGTATTGGAACAAGTTTGAGGCAAAACGCACGAGGGAAAGTGGAGATGGGGGTGGTTCTGCAGGGCTTGCCCTATTTTGTAGAAAAATGGTGATTTCGTGTATGAGGGTGCTTTAGGGGTGAAAGGCTTGTGCTTCTGACTCAAAGGGTTGCGTGAAATGTGTTTGTGATCTTTGTTTTAGCTAACAATAACTGGTTTTCAAGTTGGGAGGATTTTGGACAATTTCTTCTTTGTGAAGCAAGAATGTCTAACTTCTCAATGCAGGCATGTAATGCCTATCTTGTATGTTGCATCTTTTGCCCTTGATACTTGCAATTTGTGGATTTGATCTTGCCTCAGAGATATGGCCCCATGCCTCAAAGATCTTGGTTTGACATTAAGTGTAACTTTACAAAAATGGCATTATACCTTTTTCCAAATAGGGATTAGTTTTGCATGCAATGTCCAAATGACCAAGATAATGCCTTAGCTCAGTGGATTTGCATTCAATTAAGGAGTGTAAAATGGTTTAGAGGCCTGCAAGCTAGTACAAAGCATGCTGATTTGAAAATGCAAGTTGTATGAACATGTATTGGCCATGGATCAAAGTGAGTTTTTGTCAACTTCAAGCATTCGATTCTCCCTAACCACAAAGGTGTTTGTTGAGTCCTTGGACAATTTGGAAAGCTTGCAACATTTACTATAATCCATCTTTGAAATGCAACTTGAAACTCCAAGGGGAACTATGTGAAAAATGGCCAAGAAGATGGGTCAAAATCCTGCCTAAACTAGGGCAAAATTTCTCTAAGTTAAAAGTTTTAGGTACCCTTGTTCAAAAACTCATAACTTGAGATACAAGCCTCTTTTGAGAAAACATTGTGAATCAAAGTTGTAGACTTTGTGATGGACTACAACTTTCATGTTGCAAGTTTTGTTTGAATCCAATTGCATCTTGGTGAAAAAATGGGACAGAGTTAGGAAAAAATAAGAAAAATTCTAAGTTATGAAATTTTTCCATTTTAAACCCTAATTTGCATTTTTGGGTTTCTTGATGAACAAGTTTCATAATTTGGCATGTCTTGATGAAAAATGACCCTTGGCACTTGATTTTGACCAAAAAGTCAAAGTTTGACTTTTCAGTGTACAGTCAAATTTTGATCAGTTGACTGAAAAATTCATCTGTCAATCCTATGCACTTGAGATCTTTTGAACTTGTTGAATGGGTCAAGACAATGTCATTGAGTCCTTGAGTCCATGGTTTAGCTTTATTTGCCATTGGTTAGGTCAAACAGTCAAAAATTGCCTTTGTATAGTCAAAACCCTAAAAATGACCATTTTGCCCTTTTGATGATCTGATCAAATTTCTTGTGGAATTGTGATGCAAACTTGATCAAATGGTTCATATGAGTTCATAATGTTGATGTGGGTCAAAATTCATGAGGTTTGACTGTCAATTGGCCACAGTTGACTTTTTCCCCAATACAACTGATTTCTAGGTCAACTGTCCAATTGACTGGGCAAAAATTTGAATCAAGGCTTAAAACTTGGTATGGACAAACTTGTGAGTCAAATATGAAGTATGAAAGTCACCTTGGGAATTGTAGGTCAAAACATCACTGTACAAACTCAAACCCTAATTTAGGTCAACAGTGCAAGGAGGTGTCTTGAGCAGAGCAAACCCTAGCTTGATCTTGAGTTCCAAAAGTCTTGTGATGAAAAATGTTGATGAAATAAGAGGGAAAATTTTGGGGTACAACAGTTGCCCCTGTTCAATCTTCTTGAACCTGAAGAGATAGATTGGCAAGTTTTCCTTTCGCGACTCGAAGGTAAAAGAGGATTGGACACCAGAGTGCCCGTAAATTTGCACTCGTCAAAATATAGCTGAGGAAATGGGCTTAAAGATGCCATTTGGAGATGGTAGAATCTTGCTGGAGATGGGCTTAAAGATGCCATCCAAGAATGTTTGTTGAATTGCAATGTTGTAGGTCAGAAGAATGAGCGTCAGAATGGTATCTGTGTCTGGAATGCATTTGAACTGTATCTGGAGACTGAGTTTGTATGAGCAAAAGAATGGTGTCCGTGTCTGGAGCGTATCTGAGCTATAACCGTATTTGAACTTTGAATGAATATCAGAATGACTGTCGTGTCGAGAGTGTATCTGTATTGCATCTGAAGTTGAGATCTGTATGAGTAGCAGCATGACTTCTGTGTATGGAGTGCATCTGAGACTGTAACTGGGATCTGAATAAGTGACAACATGACTTCCGTGGCGACTACACTGGGGAGAATCAAATTGCTGGTGTAAGGGCCAGAATGGCATTCGTGTCTGGAGCGTATCTGAACTTGTGGTTGATAGTTAAATCTTGAATAAGAGATAGAATGGTTGCCGTGTCTAGAGCGTATCTAGTCTGTATCAGATTGCTGAAGTCTGAATGAGTAGTAGAATGACCGCCGTGTCTGGGGTGTATCTGTACTGTATTTTGACTTGAAATTGTGAATGAGTAATAGAATGACCGCCGTGTCTGGGGCGTATCCATACTGTATCTGAATAATTGTTAACGATAGCCTTTTAATCTTATCTTGAAAAGGGTAAAATGTAAACTAAAACACAAAGTTATGTTGTATGATATGTATGATGCAATGAACTGTGTTTCATCAATGTTTATGATATATGAATGTAATGGTTGCACATGTAAGCTGAGTAACTGTCTTGCTGAGGAAAATAAATCCTTGACAACTGGAGATAATGAAATCTTTGATAGCTGTCGGGGAAAGTAATTCTTTGATCAATGCTGGGGATTCCAAAAAAAACTTTGAATGCTGAAGATGAGAAATCCTTGTTGACTGCTTGGGGATCAAGGATCTCTGATTGTTGAGAATGAGAAATCTTGGGACCAATGTTGGGGATCTTGAAGCTTAACTCTGCTGGGGAGTGGGAATCCTTCATGACTTTCCTGGGATGTAGGGAAAATTCTGAACATCTCTATTGGGGAGTTAAAACCTATGAGGCTTCTGCTTGGAGAAATGAGACCGAGAATCTTCGATCTTGCTGGGAGATAATTCTGTGGGGGAAATGTTCACTATTCTGGCTCCGCTGGGGATAGGATTTTCAGGGTTTTCGGGCTCCACTGGGTACCTTGAAGCTTAACTCTGATGGGGATTTTGAAACTTAACTCAGTTGGGGAATTAAATCTTTGGAATGTACCGGCTCCGCTGAGGGTCTTGAAGCTTAACTCCGCTGGGGAAATTTACTCCAAATTTTAGCTTTGTTGAGGATTTGAATGATGTATCGTAGGGGATTTCTTCTGAAATGGCATAAAGATATCTTCCTACACCTTCAATCTATCAGTAATTATCCTTTTTCAATTTTGTTCTATTTGTAAGCCGTGATTATATTCAAAATGCATATGCCTATTTAACAAAACATTGGACGTTTTCAAATAAAAACACAAGTGTAAAAAGAAAAGAAAGATAAGCAAATTTATGCACTTTGAAGTATATTTGTATTTAACTTTTGTGAGTATCTTTGTACAAAGGAGACAGACATCCTAGTAAGAGAATGTTGTCGTAAAAATTGAAAGATTTTATACAAAAGAAAGATGGCTATGTGTAACAATTCCATGGGATTCCCATTCTTCTATAGCCTTTACAACTCTGAATATCTTGTCCATTTGCTGCTTCGTCTGCCGATGACTGGATTGATCAGAAGCTTGGAGCTTGTTGGTGAAGAGATTGTTCTTAAAGTGATCCGACGAGACATAGTCATACGCTTTTAATTCCCTAACTTTTGCCTGGACCGCCCTTTTGGGTTTTCGATCCACCGGGAAACCCTTTTTTGCCCAAGTCGCCCTTTCGGGTTTTCAACTTGCCGGGTGTACAGATTTTTTTTTGTTTTATCCCTAATTTTTGCCTGAACCGCCCTTTCGGGTTTTCGATTCACCGGGATGCCCATTTTTGCCCAAGTCGCCCTTTCGGGTTTTCAACTTGCCGGGTCCTTTTATGCGTAGTATCTTTTGACTATGTCTGCATTCACAGGGTGCGGAAAGTCATCACTGTCCATGGTGGTCAGAATCATTGCCCCACCAGAAAAGATGCTCTTGATCACAAATGGTCCTTCGTAAGTAGGAGTCCACTTGCCCATGGGATCACTTTGCGGTAAGATGATCCGCTTGATTACAAGATCTCTGACTTGATATACTTGACGTCTGACTTTCTTGTTGAAAGCCTTGATCATCCGTTTTTGATACGTCTGACCATGACAAACAGCAGTAAGTCGCTTCTCATCGATCAAATTAATTTGGTCAAGCCGGGTCTGAATCCAATCGTCTTCACTCAAACCGGCATCCTTTATAATCCTCAAGGAAGGAATCTGAACTTCCATAGGTAGAACAGCTTCCATGCCATATACCAAAGAAAATGGAGTTGCCCCTGTTGAAGTATGTGCCGTGGTACGATATCCATACAGAGTAAACGGTAACATCTCATGCCAGTCCTTGTAGGTAACTGTCATCTTTTGAATGATCTTCTTGATATTTTTGTTCGTGGCTTCAACAGCACCGTTCATCTTCGGGCGGTAGGGAGATGAATTGTGATGATAAATCTTGAACTGTTCGCATAGAGCGGTGATCATGGTGTTGTTCAAATTTGTACCATTGTCTGTGATGATCCTGTCGGTGACACCATACCGGCATATGAGGTTCTGCTTGATGAACCGGGCAACCACATTCTTTGTAACTGAGGCAAAGGAAGCTACTTCGACCCACTTGGTGAAATAATCAATAGCGACCAAGATGAAATGATGTCCATTGGATGCCGTGGGCTTGATCTCTCCAATCATATCAATGCCCCACATTGCAAATGGCCAAGGAGCTGTCAGAACGTTGAGAGGAATAGGAGGAATATGTACCTTGTCGGCATAGACTTGGCATTTGTGACAAGTACAGGAATGTTGATGACAATCAGCTTCCATGGTAGACCAGTAGTAGCCTGCCCTTAGAATCTTCTTAGCCATCGTACGTTTGCTCAAGTGGGTGCTGAATGTGCCACTGTGTATCTCAGTCATGATCAACTCTGCTTCAGCTTTGTCCACACAACAAAGTAGAACACAATCATGGCTGCGCTTATAAAGGATGCCATTGCTCAGGAAGAACTTGGCAGCAAATCTCCTTAAGAACTTTTTGTCATTGACGGAAGCTCCTTCAGGGTATTCTCTAGTCTGGAGATACCTTTTGATTTCATGAAACCAGGGTTGTTCCATTACTCCTTCGGTATTAATCCCATGACAGTGCGCAGGTTCGTCCATTCGCTCGATGGTAATTTGGGGAGCCTCGTTATCCCAGTTGAGTTTAAACATGGAGGACATTGTAGCCAGGGCATCTTCCAGCTGATTTTCTTCTCGCGGGAAATGCTCGAAGGTAATCTACTCGAAATGAGGCAACAATGTTAAGACATGTTCTTTGTATGGGATAAGATTAGGATGTTTAGTGTCCCACTCTCCTTTGACTTGACTGATAACCAAAGCCGAGTCCCCAAATACGAACAAAGATTTGATTCCCAAGTCTATAGCAGCCTTGAGACCAAAGATGCAAGCTTCATATTCAACCATGTTGTTGGTACAGCTGAAGCAAAGTCGGGTAGTGAAGGGTGTATGGCAACCTTCTGGAGAAATGAGTACTGCACCGATACTGTGACCAAGTGCATTTGAAGCACCATCAAAGTACAGGGTCCATCGGGATCCTTGTTTAGGTCCGTCATACGGTCCGTTACCCTCAATGTTGTCCAAAGTCATGATGTCCTCATCTGGGAAGTCTAATCTCATAGATTGGTAATCTTCGACGGCTTGATGAGCTAGATGGTCAACTAGTACACTCCCCTTTATAGCTTTTTGGGTAGTATACTGGATATCATACTCAGTCAGGATCATTTTCCATCTAGCGATTCTTCCAGATAAAGTAGGCTTCTCGAAGATATACTTGATCGGATCCATCTTGGAAATCAGCAAAGTGGTATGAGTCAACATATACTGTCTCAGCCGGCGAGCAGCCCATACCAAAGCGCAGCAAGTTTTCTCGAGCAGTGAGTAGCGAGTCTCACAATCGGTAAACTTTTTGCTAAGGCAATAAATGGCATGCTCTTTTCGGCCAGACTCGTCATGTTGGCCCAGCACGCACCCCATTGAGTTATCCAAAACAGTCAGATACATGATTAACGGCCTTCCTTCGACGGGTGGCATCAAAATAGGACGTTCTAGTAAATACTCCTTGATCTTATCAAAAGCAACTTGACAATCATTATTCCATTCAACTACCTGATCTTTCTTCAACAGCTTGAAGATTGGCTCACAGGTAGATGTCAGGTGAGAGATGAACCTGGCGATATAGTTTAAGCGTGCCAAGAATCCTCTAACCTCCTTTTCAGTACGGGGGGTAGGCATTTCTTGTATAGCCTTCACTTTAGCTGGATCAACCTCAATGCCTTTGTTTCTGACAATAAATCCCAAAAGTTTACCAGACCTAACCCCAAAAGTACACTTGCTTGGGTTCAGTCTGAGCTTATACTCCTTCAACCTGGCAAACAGCTTCTGCAAATGATCAAGGTGTTCTTCTTATGTCTGTGATCGAGCTATCATATCGTTTACGTAAACTTCGATCTCATGATGTATCATATCATGAAACAAAGCTACCATGGCGCGTTGATAAGTTGCCTCTGCATTCTTCAGTCCGAATGGCATCACTTTGTAGCAGAAGGTACCCCATTGCGTAACAAAGGTTGTTTTCTCCATGTCCTCGGGGGCCATTTTGATCTGGTTGTATCATGAGAATCCATCCATGAAGGAAAAAACCTTGTGCTGAGTTGTGTTTTCAACCAAGATGTCGATATGTGGCAGTGGAAAATCATCTTTGGGGCTAGCCCTGTTCAAATCCCGATAGTCCATGCACATTCTGACTTTGTCGTCCTTCTTAGGCACGGGCACAATGTTAGCAACCCATTGTGGATAGGAAGTAACAGCCAGAAAGCCAGCATTGAATTGCTTCATTACCTCAGCTTTGATCTTCTTAGACATGTCAGGTCTCATCCGGCGAACCTTTTGCTTGATCGGTGGACAGTCTTCTCTTGTAGGGAGACGGTGAACCACGATATCTGTGTCTAGCCCTGGCATGTCTTCATAAGACCAGGCGAAGATTTCAACATATTCGTTCAACAGCTGCACTAAGCGCTTCTTGACACTTGGTTCCAGGTTGGCACCCACTTTTACTTCTTTCCTGTCTTCCTCTGTCCCTAAGTTGATGGTTTCTAGCAACTCTTCGTGAGGCAAAATGGCCCTCTCTTATTGTTGTAGAAGTCTGGCTAATTCTCCCGGAACTTCACAGTCTTCGTCAACTTCGTACTCAGCATGATTGACCAAATCTTCAGAGTTATCGAAGGCGAAAGTAGAATAGTCACCCATGGAATCTGGAGTGGATGGGTACCTGCATTTGTGAGTGTGGGTGTGTGTAAGGGATAGCCATCCTTAAACAAACAAAAATGCAAAAGGAAAGAAAATGATCACAGCAGTTTATAGATGAAAAACGTCCAATGATTCATTAAAACATGGCATATGATTATGAAGAAAATCAAGCCCTTACAAATGGACCTACATGCCCCGGGCAAGGCATGAGGTGA
This sequence comes from Vicia faba, assembly GCA_948472305.1. Lineage (NCBI taxonomy): Eukaryota > Viridiplantae > Streptophyta > Magnoliopsida > Fabales > Fabaceae > Vicia > Vicia faba. The sequence continues at coordinate 748,219,474 of OX451740.1, read as the reverse complement.
AAATAGTGTGCGAATTGTTTTGATTATTACAGACCATAAATGGGAAATTGTTCAAACATAAAATTACTGGTTGATAAAGGTGATGGGAACAAAATCCTTTGCTTCCGAGTTGCTCAAACCCCCTTCGACGGTCGGAAAGATCCAATCTTCAAAGTGGCTCTCTTCATCCTCATCTTCTACAACATTGATTCCATGGTGTGAGATCTTGACGGGTGGCCCTCCATCCTTGGAGCATCGCATAGCCTTTTGTCCTGCAGTAGTGAACCCTAACCCAAACTTGTCTGTCTTATGGGGAAAATCAGGCAATTGCCCCCATATTGTACTCTTCCCTTCTTTAACCACAGCCTCTGCGTCCTTGAGAGATGCCATTCTAGATACATGCTTGGGAACAGTAGGCACTTCAACCATTGTCTTCGCAACTGCTACTTCAGGAGAGACTTCCTCGAAATGTTGAAAAGGTGTTTCGATGAACTCGCCATCCAACTCCATATAACGGAAGGAATTGAGATGACTAATCATGTGCTATTCCTCGCCGTGCACTGTTATAATCTTACCCTTAACAGGATATTTCAACATTTGGTGCAAAGAGGAGGTAATTGCCCCGGCATAATGGATCCACGGTCTTCTTAACAAACACAAATATGACGGACGGATGTCCATCACATAAAAGGTGGAGTTGAAAACCTCTGTGCCTACTTTGATAGGAATATCAACCTCCCCATGAACCATTCTTTTGGAACCATCAAAAGCCCTAACAACGATATTGCTAGGTTTGAGGGTCAATCCTTCGCAGTCCAAACGGTCTAAGGCTTTCTTCGGTAGCACATTCAAGGAAGAACCAGTATCAACTAAGACATGGGCGAGGGTGGTTCCCCTGCATTCAACTGAGACGTGTAGCGCGTCATTGTGTTTCCTTCCTTTGGGAGTCAAGTCAGTATTGGAAAAGCCAAGGCCATTGTCAGCAGTAAGACTGGCCACACATTCCTAAAATTGGTCAGCCGAAGTCTCTTGGGGAACATGTGTCTCCTTCAAGAATTTGATTAGGGCCTTAGCATGGGCCTCAGAACAGAGCAGAAGAGCCAACATTGAAATTTTAGAAGGAGTCTGCCCTAACTGTTCCACAATGTCGTAGTCACTTTTTCTGATTATTTTCAAGATTTCATCCATTTCTTTCTGAGTGGTTTCGGGGATAACCACAGCATGAGCCTTCGTCTTGACAGGAACTTCTAGTATCCCCCTTACCCTTGTCGGTAGTATCAGCAGATGGTCTTTCTTCAGGAGTATCCAATTTTTCAATCATTGGGCCTTGCATAGATGGTCCAACAGGTACAGAAGCATTCAAGGGTCCAAAAACTGCTCGAGGGGGAGCAATCTCCGGAGAAAAGATTCGACCACTGCGGGTTATCTTGCTTGTACCCGCAATGTTCCCTGTATCAGGTTTTTCTTCTTTAGAGTTTTCTTGGACTGCCTTAATTTGCTTGATACCATGATAGAAGATTTCTCCTCCATAGTTCCATGGTATCATTTTGCTTGATTGGTACGAGACAGGTCCCGGCATGGTGATCTTTAAAGGTACACATTCAGAGTTGGGTGTAATCCTGATAGGCCTTTTGCAAGCCTTAGGAGGATTGTTGGAAACGGTTATGATCGCAATATCGTTGGTTGAAGTAGCAAAAGTAACATGAGTAACAGGATTGAAGGTATCAACAGGGGTTTTCTGGAAAAGTATCTCTTGGGTATCCATCAGGCGTTGAACACCTGACTTCAACATTGGGCAATCACCTCGTATGTTCAAACAAAAATAGCAGTCTTTACCACAACCAGGAAAGATCCCGGCTCTCATCAAATTTTCTTTAATCACAAGTAACGGTGTCAACAGGTCAACAACATCAGTAACATGAAGGTCCTCCATAACAGCATGAATATTATTACCGTGCTTGGGCATTGGAGAAGAAATCACATTGGGCTTCTCAGGCGCATCAAATTCTACTTATTTGGCATCAATCAAGTCCTGGATTTTGTTCTTAAGCACCCAGCAATTATTGGTATCGTGCCCAACACTGTCGGAATGGTAAGCACATTTGGCATTGGAGTGGTAGTATGGAGAGGAGGTGTTAGGATTTTTTGGCGCTTCCTTTAAACTAGTAAGATTCAACTTCAATAAGTGGGGGAGTACCTGAGCTGGCGTCATGTTGGTGCGGGTGAACTGCCGTTGTAGCCTTTCTACCCGTTGTTGATTAGGTCTCGACTGATTGTTACGAGGTTGATCATTTGAAGAATTTTGAATCATCACCGCCCCTACAGTCGGCCGGCGCTCGGTTCTTCCCTGACCCTTCTGAGAATACACAGCAGAGGCTTCCTTCTTAGCCGGGAAAGTTTTTTTAACAGTTGTGGATGCAGAAGCATCCTTTTGAATCTTTCCACTTTTAATATCGGCCTCGACCCTTTCGCCAGTCAAAACTAGTTCAGTAAATCCCGCGGAAGAACTCCCGATTAGATGATTGAAGAAGGGGCCAGACAGGGTCCCCAGAAACATGTCAATTAACTCCCTATCTGACAACGGCGGCTGCACCTTTCCAGCCAGATCACGTCACTTCTGGGCGTACTCTTTAAACCCTTCATTGGAAGCCATCCCCATACTTTGTAACTGAGTACGAGTGGGCGCTAAATCAGCATTGTATTGATACTGACGGTAAAAAGTAGTTGCTAAGTCTTCCCAATTATGAACCTCTAATCTCTCGAGCTGATAAAACCAGTCCAACTGCGTGCCAGACAAACTGTCTTGCAAAAAGTGTACCCAGAGGTCTTTATCAGATGAGTGGGGTTGGATCTTTCTGACATATGATCTCAGGTGCATCTTTGGGCAAGACAGACCATCGTACTTGGCAAATGTTGGCACCTTGAACTTGGGAGGGATAACAATCCCAGATACCAGTCCTAGTTCTTCAAAATCTAAACTGGGTACCCTCTGCAACTCCACAGCTGCCAGTTTATCCTCAAGATTCTTATATTTATCATCCGCTGGTGGATACTGTTGTTCGGAGTAGTCTTCGTCTTCTTCATCCTCCTCCTCTTCAACCTCAGATTCAGAAGGTACAGTAGTCCCTTTCCCTTTACCGGCCCCTTCGTCAGACATTGAGGGGAACTCGAGAACTCTCCTAGCCTGATGCTCAAATCTCCTTCCCAAAGTGGCTACTCCAGGTCTCTTTTTCTTTTTCTCTTTATTCTTCTCCAACAGAGCTTTGAGGTCTTCTTGACCCTTTGCCAAGGTCATGAGGAGTTGCTGGAATTGTGAATTTTGTGCATGCAGATCCTTTACCGTTTGCTCCAAATCCATCTTGCTGAAATAAACAGCAGAAAGATAAGGAAACCTGGTGTGAAGACCTTTTTATGCATATGATGAATGGTATGTTATTCATGTAATGCGTTCAAGGATTTAGAAATTCAAATTTGTTGCAAACAAAAAGAACGCACGTCATATTAAGAAGAAATTGTTAGTACATAAGTGCCCCATGGGCAAAATATTACAAAATTCTTAATGTAAAAAGACATTGCGCATCCTCTTTGGTGCGATGTAAGTGTTGAGAGTTTCCTCCTCATAAAGTCGGAGGGTAAGCTCCAAAACCTTCTTCTCACTGGCATAGAAGCTGGCTTCAAAAGTATCTCGTTCTTCCTTGAGTTAGATCCAACTCTTTTGCATTTCTTCCCGATGTTGGCATGTCAGGATGAAGGATGGTGTATGGAACCTCTCCTTCCATAACAGGCTCTTTGACCAAAGGGAGAATGTGAGGGTATGGCATCATAAGATTCTGGGCGCGGGTTCATACCCACTTGAGATAAGGCTCAAGGGGGATGGAATTCTTGTGCCCTGGTGTCTTACTATCTACCTTGTTAGGCACCTCCAAGCTCTGATGAATCTTTGTCGAAGTCCTTGCGCATCGTTGTCGAAGTCAAAAACTAGGTCAAGAATCAACATGTCATGAAGGCCATCCCTCCAAGCATATCCAAACTGTCTCAAAGCTAGACAAGGGTTGTAGGTGATGCCTCCCCTAATGCCAAGTAGCGGGACATTAGGAAATTCCCCATAACAATCAATGATGATGACATTTTCTCTGGACCGAGAACACCAATGTACATCAGAATGTGTGAGGGTCATCAATCGTTGTGACCACCTTAAACCCTACTCATTCTTCAAAAGTGATTGTGGAAGGTGAGAAATAAACCACCTTGCTAGGAGAGGAGTACAGCACATGAGAACACCTCTTTTCCTCATTGTTCGTGTGTAAAATGAGTGTAGGATGTCCCCAAGCAATATGGGTATAGGATTCCTGGATATGAAAATCTTGACAGCGTTCACATCTATAAGCTGATCAGGGTTTGGGAACAAGACCAACCCATAGATGAGGAGTGCCACAATCTCTTCAAAGGTCTGTAGATCAATATAATTCCAGCAGTCTTGTGCCTTCTCAAACAGAAACTTTGCCAAGAAACCCTTGACACCACTTCTGGTTTCCCAATTTCCCTTGATGTCAGATGGCTGCAAATGTAATGCTTGAGCAACATCTTCAGGCTTTGGTTCTTTTTCCGTACCGTTGTAGGGTAGTTGATGAAGAATATGAATTCTCAGGATTTGAGAAAATTCCTCCAAAGTAGGCACCAACTGGTAATCAGGGAATGTGAAACAGTGGTGGAGGGGGTCAAAGAACTGAAAGAGAACTTTCACCATGTCTTCTTCAATGTTAGATTTGACCAAGTTGAGAAGCCTACCATGTCTTTCATTGAAGAGAGAGTTCTCTGGAATCCTGGAAGTAAGCTCCTTGAGTTGAGGAGGGATTCTCACATGGTTGACTTGAATTGTTTTCCTGCGAAGAGATTCCATGACCTACAAAACAAGAACAAAGGTGAAATCCAAACCCTTGAAATGGTTAGTGGATGCATATGATGCTTTATGATGTTCATGATGTATGCACAAACATATGTACAAGCAAATCACACAAAGCCCTAGTTTTAGGCTTGCATGAGGTTTCATAGGTAAGTACCCTCTTGAGTTTAGTTGGCTCAAACCTGTCCTATAAATAGTAATCGGGTTCTAAGGAGCTCAATATCATTGGGTTGTTTTCTATGTTCATTGTTTTGGTTTAGCCACTTAACTAGAGACCAAAATATTCCAAGAAAACAACCCTCAATGAGTGTAGTATCGAGTATCTACCAACTTCGGACTGCACCAAAGTCGGTCATCTCACTACCCCTAATAAAGGCCAAGATGGTCAAGTAAGGTTCTAAGAGTTCATTAGTGCTTCATGACATCACTCAGCGGCCCCGTATTCTCTTTGATTGACTCAAAGGCTACCGGTACTCACAAATATGTCGCACTAATATAGCTATTGCTTCAACCATGTCGGTATACCCCGCACAGTTTCCACAACGTATTGCTATTTACCTATGGATGTTTCCCAAATCCGGGTAGAGGATTTCAAGCCCAAACAAGAGAACCAAAATATAAAGCAATCAAAGCAAACAATAATCATGCAAAGGGTGATCTAAGCCCTAAGGTTACTCCATTTTTAAATTTTTCCCCAGCAGAGTCGCCAGTTCTGTGATACGGTGGGAGAACTGACTTGGGATTTTGCGTTTGTGTTCGCAAATGTTTCGGTTTAGCAAGAGTCGCCACCGAATTTTTATTTTATCCTAAGGAAAGATCAAAAAGCACAGGAAAGACCTTTGAGATGTTTTCTTGAGTTCGGGGAGTAGATTATAGAAAGGGAAGGTATTAACACCCTTTCTATCCATGGTTATCCATGGGCTCTTAGTTACTTGCTTAGATCACTTGCTTTGCTTTTCAATTGTTTGAAATGGTGCTTTGTGTGATTTTGAAAGTGATGGGCTTTTACTGTATAGTCTAAACTATAACTGCAAGTGCACAGCCTAGCGAAGTAATATATAAGATTATCGAACCACAGAGACCAATTGTCAATCTATCGACTCTATTGTTAAGGTGTTTATCTAAGGCAGATAAATAAGGGATTGAGTTCAGTACAGGGAAATAAAAGTGAATGAAATTAAAGAGATAAAACAAATGGGATCTGTGATCGGTGGATCTGGAACTGACTGTTTAACGCTGGTTCGCGAAATGTCGCGGAAGCAAGAGTCGCCACCGTCTTTTATTTTCTCCAAATGGAAAGGACAAAAGCACAGAAAAATTCCTTAAAGAGATTGCTCTCGGTTCGGGAGGTAGGTTATAGAATGGGAAGGTGTTAGCACCCTTTCTATCCATGGTTATCCATGGGCTCTTAGATACTTGCTCATTAGTGTTTTCAAAATTGGTTTGTTTGCTTTTCAATTGTGGGTTTTAAAAAGTTTCTTTGAAAATTTCAGTTCGACTCTTGTATCGGTCCTCAAGAGTGTTTGAAAAATTGCTTTCGAAAGCTTTTTAAAATGTGTCGGTGTGAAAAGTATTTTTGATTTGTTTTTGAATTTAGAGCAAGTATCTAGAGTCGTCTACCTACCCTAAGGAATTCGTCTGTGTAAATGTCCTTTAAAGTAGTGTCATCCCACCATTGAGAGGTAGGTAGCACCACCGTTGGAGGTGTTCGGGTCAATTCGAGGTTCGGGACATGGTGATCACCAGAGCAATGGGAAGACACCTTAGAAGCTACCCTCATGCCAGGTTCCTGGATCATGAGGACTTACTAAGACATCCTCTACTCGACGATCACCTTTCGAGGCAAGGCAACAGTGAGGCGTACCCTAGGGGTGGTGTGTGACTTGTGTGTCGTTTTCAGATATTTTGTCTTGTTCATGTCATGGGTGATCTACGCTTTTGTTTTTATTTTTGTCATTTATTCTTGCATGCCATTATTAACAGTTAAAAAGTGTGAGAAAGGTAAAATTCCTAAACTATTACAAAGGCTCGGGTCCACATCGCCAAAATTTCCAGAACCCGATTTGACAGAAAATAAATAACTAAAGTAAAGTGCGAAAGATTAAAATGTCCGAGTTTACAAAGCTTTGGGAGAGGTACATAAATATTAAAAGGAAAAGAAATAAATACGCGAATTGAATTAAACTGGAAACGAGGGCGTTGGACCCTTTTTAATGAAACTAAATTAAATTATTAAATTAATTAAAATTAAAAATTAAAAAGAAATTATTTTTTAGTTTTTTGTATTTATGAGAATTTAATGAGATTAAACCTAATTCTACAATTTTTTAATTTATTAAGAAAATATGACAATTATCTAAAATTAAGCCTAATTAATTAATTGCAACTTGATTTATGAAAATAACTAATTAAGAATTAATAATTAATATAATAAAATAAAGAAAAGGATGAAAAATGCTAGAAACCCTAATTCTACCAATTTTAGATTTTATTAAAAAAAACATTAAGATTTATCCTAGATTTAAAACTAAATTGATTAATGAATTTTATTTACAAAAAAAATATATTAATTAAATGAAAATGCTTATTTTAATTTTGTCCTTTCTGATTTTTTGTGTTTTTTTTATATTATTGTGAAAATATTTAAAATAAAAGAATTAAAAGAAATTAATTAAAATAAATAAAAAGAATGAAAAAATGTAAAAGCTTACAAACCTAGGGGGGTCTGTCCCCATTTGGGAGGTTTTTACTTAGCAATTTGGCCCACTTATATCAAGCCCTTTTTGACCTTTTCAGGACGCGTGTAGGTGTGTTGACTCAGGTCCACCATGCTCTTTCAATTGTGACCCTTTGATCCATCCTAGTAGGCACGTGTATGGCTGGATTTTGTGGATGTACGATGGACAATAGCATGGAAACTGCACATAAGCGTTAAAAGGAAAATAACATGGAAAGGGGTGGGGACCTGGGATCGAACCCAGGTCCTGTTGGTTATCAACGTATATGCCTGCCAATCGTGCCACTTTACTTCTTTGTATAATAAATAACAAACAATGAATATAAAATAAACCAATGCGTTAGTGGCTTTTTCGCGCGGAATTTTGAATGACCCAACCAATGCCCTACACATCATCGTCTTCCTCGCTTTTGTTTTTTTTTCCTGAAACACAAAAGAATGGGCAACGGTTTTGAACCGTCCCCAAAAGCATCATTCTAGAAAATAACGATTAGGCCATATGGCCACATAAATTAGGCGCGAGGGTCCTGTTCTTTTCGTCCAAGCGCGCTGAGTATGGTCATGGCATTGAGAGCTTCCAATTTTACCTTAACTGGGAAACCCCAATTCAAAGCTTCACAAACCCTAAAAGACAACAATGGCAGATTTGCATATAGTGTATAAAAACGTAATTAATCCATATGGTTAGCTTCAGAATTAATCAAGGAATGTAAATCAATAAAGAAAACGCGCTAAAAATGCATGGGATTCATGATTCGATTATGAATTTTTTCGTGCAAAGCTTGACTCGGATATACCACCTCCTTGATTATGGGACAAAATTCTTGATTGGAATCGTCTCCTGGCAAATTTGGCAAGCTAATGGAGTGATGATTTTGGCTTGAAAGACCCTGCAATCGTGATTTCAGTTCTTGAGTTTTTTGACAAAAGTGCAAGTTTTATTCTTTGTATATGGCGCAGCCTGGAGCCCTTGGGCACGAGGGTTAGCATGTGTATATGTATGTGAGTGATTAGGTCAAATAATTTGAGCCAAAGAATCAAGGAATTGATGAAACAATATTTGATTTTCCATGCCATAATTTTCAAATCTTTTTCATGCTATTTTGGCCTCAATCATATCCAATCACCTTTGATTCTTTCCTAACCTGATTTGCACGAAATATTGAGATTATTTTATGCACAAAAAGATTCAAAAGGTTAGGTTTAGTATTTTTCACCTATTTATTTTATTTAAATGAATTATTAATGATTAAAAATCCAAATAAATAAATAAAAATGATAAAAAACTTCCCTTTGGGCCAAATGGTCGTGCACATGCCTTGGATGATGAATTGTGGAAGAAAAAGAGGCCCATTAGCATTTTTAGGTCATTTGAATCAATGTTGACTTTTCAAAATATCCAAAAATTTCCCAACTTCCACAAGGCATATCTTGCTCAATTGTTAAGATTTGCTCATGTTCTTGGACATTTTGGAAAGGTCTTTGAGTACTCTAACCAATGTCTTTAGTCCCATGTCATTTTGATTTACCAATCTCAAGTTATGGCCTTTGACTTAAAGTCCTTTTTTGTTGACTTTTGAAAATGACCTATAATGTTGAAATTGATAACTTTTTGTGAGATCATTTCTTGGACTTGAAGTATGAAGAGGAGTTGTAGTAAATGTCTTTCTCTTCAAAATGAGTTTTGGATGGAATTTTTCTGATAATCCATGTGGAAGTTATGCCCTGGTCAATTTACAGTTGACTTTTTCAGCTGTCCAAATATGGAAACTTTTGCATCTTGATGATTTTTGAGCCAAGCTTTGAGAATCATGATAAAGCATTAATCAAATGATGTTTGTGGCTTCAAAATGAGATGTTGACCAAAAATTTGAACTTTTGACTGTCAAATGACCATTTTGCCCCTACAGTTGACTGTAGTGCAATTAGGGTTTTTGACTGTGCAATTTTGTGCTGAAAGTCTTGAAACTTGGTATGAGGATGCTTGACCATATTTATAGGCATGTTGGACTTGATTGGACCCTTGGAAACTTCATTTTCTTTGTCAGAAACAAAACCCTAATTTTGACTGTTAGGAGGCCCTTGAACTGTGCAACCCTTGGGGAGATTTTGAAGCTTTGACTTGGCAAATTTTGAAGAATATGGGAGGGAAAATTTTAGGGTACAACAGTTGCCCCTGTTCAATCTTCTTAGACCTGAGGATGTAGATTGGCTTGCGTGCCTTTCGTGATCCGAAGGTGGAAGATGATTGAACACTAGAGTGCCCAGAAATTTGCGCTCACATAGTAGCAGTGTGATGGTGGAATGGGCTTATAGATGCCATTTGGAGATTGATGAATAGGATGACGGGCTTATAGATGCCATGCTAAGAGATGATGGAAGGTGGATGGGCTTATAGATGCCATCTGGATGTTGATCGCGTAAGAGATTCCTTAGCGAGAACCTGCGTACCTGCAAAAGAAAGATGAGTACCTGACATGTTGCGGGAACTGGTCTTCAGATGCTTTGTGTAGATGTGTCCTGCCTGGTTACAGGAGCTGAATCTGGAGCTTCAAACGGTGATGAATGAACCAGGGATGGTTACTACCTCAACAGGAGCGGTGAGAGAACCTTGGATGACTTTAACCTCAACAGCAATCGTTGAGAAAATCTTGGGATTACCACCTCAACAGCAATCATTGAGAGAATCTTGGATAACTTCAACTTCAACAGCAATCGTTGAGCGAATCTTGGGATTACCACCTCCGCAGTATCGGGGAGAGAACCATAGGCGACTACAACCTCAATAGCAATCATTGAGAGAATCTTGGATAACTTCAACTTCAACAGCAATCGTTGAGCGAATCTTGGGATGATTACTACCTCCGCAGGATCGGGGAGAGAACCATAGGCGACTACAACCTCAACAGCAAACATTGAGAGAATCTTGGATAACCTCACTTCAACAGCAATCGTTGAGCGAAATCTGGAATTACCACCTCCGCAGTATCGGGGAGAGAACCATAGGCGACTACAACCTCAACAGCAAACATTGAGAGAATCTTGGATAACTTCAACTTCAACAGCAATCGTTGAGCGAAATCTGGGATTACCACCTCCGCAGTATCGCGGAGAGAACCATAGGTGACTACAACCTCAATATCAATCATTGAGAGAATCTTGGGATTACCACCTCCGCAGTATCGGGGAGAGAACCATAGGTGACTACAACCTCAATAGCAATCATTGAGAGAATCTTGGGATTACCACCTCCGCAGTATCGGGGAGAGAACCATAGGTGACTACAACCTCAATAGCAATCATTGAGAGAATCTTGGGATTACCACCTCCGCAGTATCGGGGAGAGAACCATAGGCGACTACAACCTCAATAGCAATCATTGAGAGAATCTTGGATAACTTCAACTTCAACAGCAATCGTTGAGCGAAATCTGGGATTACCACCTCCGTAGTATCGGGGAGAGAACCATAGGTGACTACAACCTCAATAGCAATCATTGATAGAATCTTGGGTTTACCACCTCCGCAGTATCGGGGAGAGAACCACAGGCGACTACAACCTCAATAGCAATCATTGAGAGAATCTTGGATAACTTCAACTTCAACAGCAATCGTTGAGCGAAGCCTGGGATTACCACCTCCGCAGTATCGGGGAGAGAACCATAGGCGACTACAACCTCAACAGCAATCATTGAGAGAATCTTGGATAACTTCTACTGAGTCTTTATCAGAAAAATCTGTTTGGGGTCGATTTAGCTGGACTAGAGAAGGCCTTGGACTGGATAAGAACCAGGAAAATCTTTGGGAGTCGATTTAACTGAACCAGACAAGGTCTTGGAGTCTTCAACTGAGTCTTCAAAAGAGAAACCTTTAGGAGTCGGTTTAACTAGACCAGAGAAGGCCTTTGACTGGATAATAACCAGAAAAATCTTTGGGAGTCGATTTAACTGAACCAGACAAGGTCTTGGAGTCTTCAACTGAGTCTTCAAAAGAAAAACCTTTAGGAGTCGGTTTAACTAGACCAGAGAAGGCCTTTGACTGGATAATAACCAGAAAAATCTTTGGGAGTCGATTTAACTGAACCAGACAAGGTCTTGGAGTCTTCAACTGAGTCTTCAAAAGAAAAACCTTTAGGAGTCGGTTTAACTAGACCAGAGAAGGCCTTTGACTGGATAATAACCAGAAAAATCTTTGGGAGTCGATTTAACTGAACCAGACAAGGTCTTGGAGTCTTCAAATGAGTCTTCAAAAGAAAAACCTTTAGGAGTCGGTTTAACTAGACCAGAGAAGGCCTTGGACTGGATAAGAAATCTTTGGAGTCGATTAACTGAACCGGTCTAGGTCTTGGAGTCTTCAACTGAGTCTTCAAAAGAAAAACCTTTAGGAGTCGGTTTAACTAGACCAGAGAAGGCCTTTGACTGGATAATAACCAGAAAAATCTTTGGGAGTCGATTTAACTGAACCAGACAAGGTCTTGGAATGTAGCTTGAGAACTTAACTGGATCTTTCCTGAAAGGTAAAGGCCAGTCATATGCAATGCATGATATGGGTCAAGCAATGATGTTCTCAACATAAATGAGATTTGTAAGATACGATGCGTATATGCATGCTATAATGATGTATGTGATGTTTACGAATATATATTTTCGTCTAGGAAAGTAAATCTTTGACGGGTGCCGGGAAGTCACTTCTGGGCTGATGTTGGCAAGTAGATCTTTGCTTCCGCTGGGGATGATAGTTGCAAGAATACCAGTAGGAGGAGATAACTCCGTTGGGGAATATACTTGGCGAATGGAATATTCTGCGGGGAGAAAAGCACTCTAACGATCTTGCTGGGAAACAAAACTCTGTGGGGAGAGAGGTACTTTGTTGAGTAGTTGTCAATAACTTGTTGGGGATACCATTGTTGTGTTAGAAGTGTTAATAGACTTCGCTGGGGATAAGAAGGCTTTGTCGAGGATGATCTTTCCGTAGCTTTTGGCTGAGGATAACCCAGTTATATCCTGGTAAGGAAATAACTCTTTGAATAAAGCCGGGAGACGTGTTCACGCTCTGTGAGGATAAGCTTCCAGAATCCACTGGGGATAAACTTACTGCTTGGGGAGATGAATTCCAACTTTCCTAGGGACACTGGATTGGACTCTCCTGGGGATGTTTTGAACTGTATCGGGGAAGTGACTTCATTGGATGCTGGATATACCGTCGGGGAACAACCTTTAGACTAAGACTGTCGGGGATGCCTGTTAAGAATTCATATGCTGTTGGGGAATGTTGAGATCTGCTGGAGGATACCCAACTTCCTTAAGCTTGATAGTAGCTTTACTGGAGGAGAGCGTACTGATTTGCTGGCTCATTCTCTGGGGAATTAAGAAACCTGGTTGTGTTCTTCAGCTGAACCTACCTTGATACCTTTGGAGGACAGAGCAATTAGATCGTTTGAGCAACTCTTTATTGCCCTGTTTCTGAGGTATGAGAGGAAGACCTGTGAGGTGCTGATAGTTGTTGATGGACCAACCTTCTTCTGGTAGGCAGGTGACAAGATGACAGGACATAGTCGTACGCTTTGATCCCTAACTTTTGCCTGGACCGCCCTTTCGGGTTTTCAGTCCACCAGGATACCCATTTTTGCCCAAGCCGCCTTTTCAGGTTTTCGACTTGCCGGGTGTACAGATCTTTTTCATTTCATCCCTTATTTTTGCCCGAACCCTTTTGGTTCGCCGGGAAGCCCTTATTTTTGCCTAGGTACGTCAACCTAGCGGGTCTTTGATTTTGCGTAGTATTTTTTCGACTATGTCCACGCTCTCAGAATGTAGGGAGTTGCCCCTGTTAGCAGTGTTTTATCATGCCACCAGAAGGTATTTGATCAGGCCAGATTTGTTGTTGGAATGCCCTAAGTGACTCAGGCGGAGACTTGCCCTGGGCTATTTGGCCTTTGAGAGATTCTCCGAATCTTGATTGGATTGCCCCAGATAATGGACCATGGTCATGTCTGCCCCTTGATTGGAGGTACTTCTGTTCATTAGGCATTCGTCGTGCGAACTTCTATGCTGTTCAAACAAAAAGTCATATGCAAACAAAGTTATGTTAAAAATGCAAAGCTCATGTCTGTCTTGAAGATTTTAAAAATGCATTCTTTTTCATAAAACAAGTGAATGTTTGTAAAACGTGATGTCAACTCCTTCTTTATAGTAAGCCTTAAGGAGTCAGGATACCTTTCGTCACAGTATGCTTTCGAACTAACCCATTCTTCAGCTAGGACTTTTAAGGGTTATAACGTGGCCTGGTTCACGGTTTAAGAAACAAAGGATAAGGGCTCAAATTTTATTTGTACCCACCCGCTCTTCGTGATGTTCTCCAAACCTAAACTCAGTTGATCATACGTTAGACCTTGTTTGAGTTTTTGCTTTGATATTCCAATGATGATTCAGATAATGATGATTTATTCTGAATGGCCAGTCATTTCTTTTGTCGTTGAGGGTTTGTAGGACCTCTTTCTTTTGATTTCATTATCCCTTTCTTTTTTGCCTGAACTGTTTCCTTTTTTGGAATTACAGTCAGCGGGATGCCCCAGTTTTATAAGTCTCCTTCATGGGTTTTGACTTATTGGGTGTTTTATTTTTTGAGATAATGACTGCCTTTCTTTATTGATTATTCGGAACCATCACTGTCTTTCATTGTTTTGTAAGGACCTTTTTGGTGCCATTCGTCATGCACTTGGATCAACTGAGAGACTACCCTGCCCCAGGTTATGATTAAGGGTTTTTAAATTTCGAAAAGAAAAAACTCCTACTTCTTTGGCTCAGAGGGGTTGACGAGGGATTATCATCCTTATAACTTCAGTGTTTAGGGATTGAAACAATGCCTGTACCTCATCAGTGGGGTCTGTTCAAAAGCATACTGTAAAGATCGTGGTATCGTTTTCGTCATCCTCCCTCAAGAGGCTTAGAATTATTATTTAAGAGTTGATCATCAGAAAAAATATGAAAATAATTTGCATTTAGTGAATACGAATATATTGTTTCAGAACAGACATATGCGATGCATTAATGAAATAACAATGTTTAACATGAGTAAATGTTTGAACAAAAGAAAATTGCAATTTGAACATTCGAATGAACAAAAATTTCTCAATCCTAGCCATGTTCTGGCAAGGGAGCAGTGATCACGTTGGGAGTCTTGGCGGGCTCGAACTCGATCTCTTTAGCATCGATCATGCTCTGAATCTTGTACTTCAGTGCCCAACAATCCTCAGTATCGTGCCCCGGGCTACCAGAATGGTAAGCGCACCTTGCTTCGGGGTTGTAATTTGGAGAGGAAGTCTTTGGATTTGCAGGAGGGTTGATCACCGCAATCAGGTTCATCCTTAACATGTGCTGCAAAGCTCGTGACCATGACATGTTGATGTAGGTGAATTGTCTCTTAGGCTCGTCCGACCTGTTCTGATCAACCAGCTGTTCTTGGCGAGGTCGTTGTTGGACCTGAGAAGTAGTAGCAACTCGGAGAGGTCTATTCATTGGACCCGACCTTTGCCCTCTTGGAAGCTGTTCCATGACCTGGTCCCTGATTTGGGATGGTTGCTTCACGCCTTGAGGAAGCTGGCTGATCATGGCCCTCAGCTCTCCTTGCTCCTGAGCTAAACCTTGAATGAGGGCCCTTTGCCCCAGCATCTGGGTTTTCAATGTGTCCACCTCAGCTTGTAGACGTTTCAGCTATTCGTCCTTGCCATCTTCAGGACTCTTTCTGATCAGATTCCCCATGAGGAGTGTCCTCAACTCTTCCTGCCCCTTGGATAGGCTTAGGAAGATCTCCTTGAACTGAGTCTCTTGAGCGTGAAGGTCCTGGTTATCTTGTTGTGAAGCCATTGCTGAAATAAACAGCGAGAAAGGTAAGTGACCTGCAACAAGGATACCTGTTATGCAATAATGAGTATGACATGCATGTAATGTTTTCAAGGACCTCACGGGGTAAACAAGAAAATTTGTTAGCATTTGGATCTGGTAGCTTAATTGAAAGAACTTCATATTTGTTGAGAGTCTTTCTTCCAAGGGTCAAAGGCTCACCATATCAAGTGGGTCATAGCCCCTGACAATCTTGGCTCGGGGAACCTTCTTCAAGTGTCAAAGCTCACCATATCCAGTGGGTCATAGCCTCTGACAATTTTGGCTAGAGGAAAATAAATCCTCTTTGCCCCTTGCTAGATGTTTGATTCATCATGACCTGCATCACAAGCCCTTGAGATCCTTGAAATGGGTTAGGATGTATGCAATGATATGATGTCATGATGCATGGGGTAATATGGATAAACCTTGTTATGAGCCCTTATTAAGGACTGCAAACCAAAACCTGCAAGAAACTCAAGTAAAACCAGTCATGAGCCCCAATTAAGGACTAAAAACAAAACCTGCAAGAAACTCGGTAAACCTTGTTATGAGTCCCAATTAAGGACTATAAACGAAACCTGTGGGAAACTCAAGTAAAACTTGTCATGAGTCCCAATTAAGGACTATAAATGAAACCTGCAAATAGTTCATGTGTCAGGTAAAGCATGCAAGTAGTCAAGTACGAAGGCACACAAGTCACACAAGAGAAGCCCTTAGAGTTTAGGCCAGCATGAGGTCTGGGCATTACCCTCTTTCAGTTTGTTGGTTCATACATGTCCTATCAAAAGTAATCGGGTTCTTAGAGGATCCCAATATCATTGACTACCCTCAATCGGTCATAACTCCAGCATCGCAATCTTTTCTTGCGGCCAGAACCATCACGATAGTTTAGCCTCAATGGGCGTAGCATGCTGCTACTGTTCTAATGGCCAAGTTGTGTCATTTAAGGTTTTAAGGTTGTTGGTGCTTAATGACTCCTTGGAAGACCCATATTCTCCCCGTTTCAACACGAGGGATATCGGTACAGACCAAGGCGCCACACCAACGTAGCCACTGCTTCACCCATGTCGGTATACGCCGGACAGGTCCCTCACAGCTTATGCTACCTAAACAGGGTATCCCCAGATCCGGGTTAGGATCTTGTAACTCCCATGCAACCCACAAATTTAAAGCAGACAAGTCAATACAATTGAAAACACAGTTATGAACTAACCCTAAGGTACACCTCACTTTAAGTTAAATCCCCAGCAGAGTCGCCAGTTCTGTGATCGGTGGATCTGGAACTGACTGTTTAACGCTGGTTCGCGAAATGTCGCGGAAGCAAGAGTCGCCACCGTCTTTTATTTTCTCCAAATGGAAAGGACAAAAGCACAGAAAAATTCCTTAAAGAGATTGCTCTCGGTTCGGGAGGTAGGTTATAGAAAGGGAAGGTGTTAGCACCCTTTCTATCCATGGTTATCCATGGGCTCTTAGATACTTGCTCATTAGTGTTTTCAAAATTGGTTTGTTTGCTTTTCAAATGTGGGTTTTAAAAAGTTTCTTTGAAAATTTCAGTTCGACTCTTGTATCGGTCCTCAAGAGTGTTTGAAAAATTGCTTTCGAAAGCTTTTGAAAATGTGTCGGTGTGAAAAGTATTTTTGATTTGTTTTTGAATTTAGAGCAAGTATCTAGAGTCGTCTACCTACCCTAAGGAATTCGTCTGTGTAAATGTCCTTTAAAGTAGTGCCATCCCACCATTGAGAGGTAGGTAGCACCACCGTTGGAGGTGTTCGGGTCAATTCGAGGTTCGGGACATGGTGATCACCAGAGCAATGGGAAGACACCTTAGAAGCTACCCTCATGCCAGGTTCCCGGATCATGAGGACTTACTAAGACATCCTCTACTCGACGATCACCTTTCGAGGCAAGGCAACAGTGAGGCGTACCCTAGGGGTGGTGTGTGACTTGTGTGTCGTTTTCAGATATTTTGTCTTGTTCATGTCATGGGTGATCTACGCTTTTGTTTTTATTTTTGTCATTTATTCTTGCATGCCATTATTAACAGTTAAAAAGTGTGAGAAAGGTAAAATTCCTAAACTATTACAAAGGCGCGGGTCCACATCGCCAAAATTTCCAGGACCCGATTTGACAGAAAATAAATAAGTAAAGTAAAGTGCAAAAGATTAAAATGTCCGAGTTTACAAAGCTTTGGGAGAGGTACATAAATATTAAAAGGAAAAGAAATAAATACGCGAATTGAATTAAACTGGAAACGAGGGCGTTGGACCCTTTTTAATGAAACTAAATTAAATTATTAAATTAATTAAAATTAAAAAGAAAAAAGAAATTATTTTTTAGTTTTTTGTATTTATGAGAATTTAATGAGATTAAACCTAATTCTACAATTTTTTAATTTATTAAGAAAATATGACAATTATCTAAAATTAAGCCTAATTAATTAATTGCAACTTGATTTATGAAAATAACTAATTAAGAATTAATAATTAATATAATAAAATCAAGAAAAGGATGAAAAATGCTAGAAACCCTAATTCTACCAATTTTAGATTTTATTAAAAAAAACATTAAGATTTATCCTAGATTTAAAACTAAATTGATTAATGAATTTTATTTACAAAAACAATATATTAATTAAATGAAAATGCTTATTTTAATTTTGTCCTTTCTGATTTTTTGTGTTTTTTTTATATTATTGTGAAAATATTTAAAATAAAAGAATTAAAAGAAATTAATTAAAATAAATAAAAAGAATGAAAAAATGTAAAAGCTTACAAACCTAGGGGGGTCTGTCCCCATTTGGGAGGTTTTTACTTAGCAATTTGGCCCACTTATATCAAGCCCTTTTTGACCTTTTCAGGACGCGTGTAGGTGTGTTGACTCAGGTCCACCATGCTCCTTCAATTGTGACCCTTTGATCCATCCTAGTAGGCACGTGTATGGCTGGATTTTGTGGATGTACGATGGACAATAGCATAGAAACTGCACATAAGCGTTAAAAGGAAAATAACATGGAAAGGGGGTGGGGACCTGGGATCGAACCCAGGTCCTGTTGGTTATCAACGTATATTCCTGCCAATCATGCCACTTTACTTCTTTGTATAATAAATAACAAACAAAGAATATTAAATAAACCAATGCGTTAGTGGCTTTTTCGCGCGGAATTTTGAATGACCCAACCAATGCCCTACACATCATCGTCTTCCTCGCTTTTGTTTTTTTTTCCTGAAACACAAAAGAATGGGCAACGGTTTTGAACCGTCCCCAAAAGCATCATTCTAGAAAATAACGATTAGGCCATATGGCCATATAAATTAGGCGCGAGGGTCCTGTTCTTTTCGTCCAAGCGCGCTGAGTATGGTCATGGCATTGAGAGCTTCCAATTTTACCTTAACTGGGAAACCCCAATTCAAAGCTTCACAAACCCTAAAAGACAACAATGGCAGATTTGCATATAGTGTATAAAAACGCAATTAATCCATGTGGTTAGCTTCAGAATTAATCAAGGAATGTAAATCAATAAAGAAAACGCGCTAAAAATGCATGGGATTCATGATTCGATTATGAATTTTTTCGTGCAAAGCTTGACTCGGATATACCACCTCCTTGAGTATGGGACAAAATTCTTGATTGGAATCGTCTCCTGGCAACTTTGGCAAGCTAATGGAGTGATGATTTTGGCTTGAAAGACCCTGCAATCGTGATTTCAGTTCTTGAGTTTTTTGACAAAAGTGCAAGTTTTATTCTTTGTATATGGCGCAGCCTGGAGCCCTTGGGCACGAGGGTTAGCATGTGTATATGTATGTGAGTGATTAGGTCAAAGAATTTGAGCCAAAGAATCAAGGAATTGATGAAACAATATTTGATTTTCCATGCCATAATTTTCAAATCTTTTTCATGCTATTTTGGCCTCAATCATATCCAATCACCTTTGATTCTTTCCTAACCTGATTTGCACGAAATATTGAGATTATTTTATGCACAAAAAGATTCAAAAGGTTAGGTTTAGTATTTTTCACCTATTTATTTAATTTAAATGAATTATTAATGATTAAAAATCCAAATAAATAAATAAAAATGATAAAAAACTTCCCTTTGGGCCAAATGGTCGTGCACATGCCTTGGATGATGAATTGTGGAAGAAAAAGAGGCCCATTAGCATTTTTAGGTCATTTGAATCAATGTTGACTTTTCAAAATATCCAAACATTTCCCAACTTCCACAAGGCATATCTTGCTCCATTTTTAAGCTTTGCTCATGTTCTTGGACATTTTGGAAAGGTATTTGAGTCCTCTAACCAATGTCTTTGGTCCCATATCATTTTGATTTACCAATCTCAAGTTATGGCCTTTGACTTAAAGTCCTTTTTTGTTGACTTTTGAAAATGACCTATAATGTTGAAATTGATAACTTTTTGTGAGATCATTTCTTGGACTTGAAGTATGAAGAGGAGTTGTAGGAAATGTCTTTCTCTTCAAAATTAGCTTTGGATGGAATTTTTCTGATAATCCATGTGGAAGTTATGCCCTGGTCAATTTACAGTTGACTTTTTCAGCTGTCCAAATATGGAAACTTTTGCATCTTGATTATTTTTGAGCCAAGCTTTGAGAATCATGATCAAGCATTAATCAAATGATGTTTGTGGCTTCAAAATGAGATGTTGACCAAAAATTTGAACTTTTGACTGTCAAATGACCATTTTGCCCCTACAGTTGACTGTAGTGCAATTAGGGTTTTTGACTGTGCAATTTTATGCTGAAAGTCTTGAAACTTGGTATGAGGATGCTTGACCATATTTATAGGCATGTGGGACTTGATTGGACCCTTGGAAACTTCATTTTCTTTGTCATAAACAAAACCCTAATTTTGACTGTTAGGAGGCCCTTGAACTGTGCAACCCTTGGGGAGATTTTGAAGCTTTGACTTGGCAAATTTTGAAGAATATGGGAGGGCAAATTTTGGGGTACAACAGGATCGAATGTAAATCACGAGATCAGACAGTGTCCTAGCATGCATGTATAGTATTTACTTTTTGGGCAATATTTTCCATTTATAGCAAAGAACTGTTTAACAGGAACTTGTAGCTTTCGCATACTAAGAATCGAGTTTACTCTTTAAATTAAATTCCTTTATTGTCACTTATAAAGGGTGCCTTACGCGTTAAAGAAGTAAACCTATTTTTAAGAAACAAGTTATTTTGACTTAGTGAAAAAGTGTTTTAATTTGGAAAACTTAACTTAAAGAGATCCTTGGCTTTTGACCAAGAATCAGATTTTAATCCCACAAACGCGTCCGCAAATAGTTTCAAAATCGTTTTCTAAAATTATATCAAGTAATCCTACTTAACCAAACGAACTGCTTTCGCTCTTTTCGTTTGGTCAAGAACTAATCTGGCTTAATCTCAAGTATGGACGGCTTTCGATCTTACCCATGAACTTTTAAACACATTTAAACCAGTATTAAAAACTAAAACATCCCAAAGGTATTTCTAATAGCATGGCATGCAGAACATAGTTATGATTCGATCTTTACATTCTAACCCTAATAAATTTAGCTAGACATGGTAAGCATTTAAAGTCTATAAAACGTGTAGACTATGGTAAGAGCATTTAGAGTCTATAAAATGTGTAGACTATGGTAAAAGCATTTAGAGTCTATAAAACGTGTAGACTATGGTAAGAGCATTTAGAGTCTATAAAACGTGTAGACTATGGTAAGAGCATTTAGAGTCTATAAAATGTGTAGACTATGGTAAGAGCATTTAGAGTCTATAAAACGTGTAGACTATGGTAAGAGCATTTAGAGTCTATAAAACGTGTAGACTATGGTAAGAGCATTTAGAGCCTATAAAACGTGTAGACTATGGTAAGAGCATAAAATAAATGAAAGCAATTAAATTAGAACCTTGCTCCAATTGGAGGCTTGATTCTGATACAAGTCGTGGAAATGTAAAAGATAGTATGATAAACTTCAACCAAAGTGCTCCAATCTTGAATACAAACTCGCACACTCAAGTGTGATAACTTCCCAATGTGAGAAGATTATCACTTTACAAAGTAGTAATATATGCCTAAGCAGTAACTTGTCTGGATCTAAGTTTGCACCTAAGTTTGGATGAAAACAAAAATGAAATGAACTTGCTATTTATAGAAGATTCTGAATTTATGCAAAGACGAGCATGCCCCTCAACTCCTTCTAAGAGGGAAAAGGTTTGTGAAGGCCGCGGGCGCGGCCAGCCTCCCTGCGGGAGCGGTGAGTGAAAAAGGAAAGATCATGGGAACGTGGCAGTTGGCCCCTGGGTGAAAGTGCGCCATGTCAGCGCGTTCCCTGTAGCCAGCGCGGAGCTGGACGCCATGTATGTATTTTCTTGGAAAAACCCTATTTTTCTGGCGTTTTTGCTCGTTTCTTCTCTGAAGGCTCTGAAAGGACATGCGACCTGAAAACAAAGGAAACAAGGGTGTAATACTGGAAAAAACAATAATAAAAATAAGGAAAACATGTGATATTTGAGTCAGAGACATAGTGCGATTCGGTGTTATCAAATTCTCTCACACTTAAACCTTTGCTTGTCCTCAAACAAAACTCTCAGAAGTAGTCAATGGGATACAAGTTTTTTTTTCTAGTATTGAGCTAAAGCAGTAAGGTTCAAGTGAGAGTGTATTCGACAGGTACCAACTATTTGAACTAAGAACATCGAAGTGACACTTTACCGCAGAATTCGGACATAAACCTTATTCCTACACAAGTTAACTCTTATTACTCCCACTATGCTAAGACTTCTCTTCTAGGTAAGGTCCTTTTCATTCAGGTGTAATCACATTAAGCCCGTTATCCGTACATACTCATAGTGTAGTGACCGGTTAGTGATTTTGATCTTTGCAATGGGATTCTGGTACAAGAATTGGTGTAATCCCGTTATTACCCAATTATAGCTGTGGGGGATCAGATCGTAATCTACCCTACCGAGTTCAGCACCAGATACCTCTGAACCAGCCATAGTGGGTAATGCCTTTTATTAGTTTATTGAATCTGATTTTTTTTGTGGATGCTCGCGACCAGTGGAATTAAATGATCGTGTGAGGATCACCCAATTCATGGTCGTAACCATACATTTTTGCTTATATATATAGATAATTTTCAAGGCAAAAATATCATTCACTTATTTTCATCGATCCTACACGTAGCGCATGCTTAGGCCGGAGCCGACTATGAAAATAAACTACTTAGGATCCGTTTTGTAAAATTAAAATCATAGCATGGGGAGAAGACGGAATTAACTCTAATATTTACAAGGTCTATGGTGTAAAAGACGATGTTGATTTTTTTCAAAAAGGGTACCTAAGACTAATCACACTCTATCCTAAACCTAAAAAACTTTACTTATGGCGCAAAAAAAACTAACTAAAAATATGTTGTATTCATTTTTAGCAAAATAATTTTCTCAAGGCTAGGAAGTGGTGGAGAACTTAAGGATACACTACGCAAAATGACTCATCAATCACATGTATTTTATTTAACGGCTAAACTACTGAAAGGGGAATAACTAAAAGATACTGAAAAGAAAATAAAGTACTGAAAAGGGAAATAACGGAAAAAGAAATAACGGAAAGGAAATAAGATAAAATGCTCCTCCCACACTTGAATTGGACATTGTCCCCAATGTTCCAAAACAAGTCTAGGTAGGAGGTACCTGGTAAAACTAGTGAGGCCCACTAGTACCCTCGCCATCCTGAGGTGAACGTCCGGAATGGCGGCTACGGCGGCGATCTCTATCGAGGCTAAACTGTGCCACGCGCTCAGTGAGAGCAGCATTTGCAGCTTGTAGCTCCCTAGTCCGACCAATTAATGTGCCTTGTGTGGCCTCCATTAATTAGAAGTGAGTAGCGAAGCTAGTCTGCTGACGGTGTTGCTCGTTCTGGAAAGCCAATTGACTTTCCATGATGGTAGTCAGAGAGCGGGCATTTTGAATTTGAGATGCCTGCATGAAAGCCATGTTGTCGGCAACCTGTTGCTGGATCGTAGAAAGGAGGGCATCACGCTTCTCCTCTCTGGCAATATGCTCTCTCCATATGTCCTCAGTGACATGGAAGCTCGGGGCGGTACCTGCAAGAGGGTTAGAAGAAGATGGTGTAGTGTGTGAAGGTGTAAATCGAGGAGGTGACTCTGTTTGAAAGTCATACTCATCATCAGTGTTGTTCCCCTCCTCTAAAGGAACATTCGGGGGTAACAGACCAGTGAAAGCGGGAGCGCTTAAATCATAGGTCCAGTTACGCTCCAATCTAACGTCAGTGCGACGGGTAAAGGGAAGGACAACACTTGGTACAGCAGCATTACCAATCATAAGGTAATAGCCACCTTCCCTTCTCGCTTTGCAGAGGCGCATATCTTTCAAAAATTGCAGGCCTGCAGTACGAGGAGGAAGTGGCTCCAAAGTAGCAAGCTCGGTGGCCAAGCCAAGGGCACGAGCGATAGTAGTAACCAGGCCACCAAAAGAAATCGGTGCCCCCTTTTTTCGGACATAGCTCATGTGAGCAATCATATAGGGCACCGGGTTAATTTTGGTATCATTGAGGCATGCTTGCATAATAATTAACTCTTTAGCATTCACCTTGTTCGGGTTTTCCTGAGCAAAGATGGTGGATGCTAAAAGGTATTGGAAGACACGGATGGCCGGATTATGGACACTCGAGGCTAGCAGGCCATCAAAAGAATTTGCTTCTTGGTTTGTAAGTTTTTGCCAAAAAGCATAGCCAGCGGTTGTCCATTCCGTATCCAAGGGTGCTTCACAAATAACACCTCCCCCAAAAGGCATCCCTAATAACTCAGCTAAACCGTCGGTGGAGTAACTATATTCACGGTTAAACATTCTAAATTGTACTCCACCTACGGTACTAGCAGTGTTAGGTGTGACATTATAAATAAGTGAACTTAAAAACTCATATGTCAACCTTGGGTAGGTAGGTTCTTTGGCATAGAAAACATTATGCAAGCCTATATTATCTAATAAATGAAAAATACTATGATAAATACCTAAAGTGTAGAGACAGTCTTCGTCAATATACCTGGTTGAGTAAATTGCCGTATACTGTAGCTTTTCGAGCAACTTCCTTTGTGTGGATCCCGGTTTTCCGTTTCAAAGAACATACCCATTGAATTCCATTTTGATTGTCTTGAACGATTAGGAGAAAGGAAAATAGTATGGTGGAGGAAGAAAATAGTGATTTTTATAGATTTGGAGGGATTGTAGTGGGAAAAGAAATATAATAGAGAATTAGTTGAGGTGGAGAAATAATGAAAGGTATGAAAATGTGGGTAAAATGAGGAAGAAAATGGGGTTTAAATAGGAAAAAATGGAGTAAATGGTGAGTTTTCTGAAAACTAGCCGTTTTTTACCGTTGGAGGTCCGCGGGCGCGGTCCCTCCCTCCGTGGGCGCGGCTTGTTGATTTTCTAGCTGGGCTGGATTTTGTTCTTTGGGAAATTGGGCTTCCAAACGTGTCGGCTTGCTCTTGTCACTTGGGGTGTACCTAGCGTTTTAAGGTGAAAATATATTTTTTTGTAAAATATATGTGTATATCATACACATACATTTTATTTTCTATTTTGGCGCAAAATAAAATAAAACAAGTTAAGAGAAAAAATAATAAAATAAACATACAATATATATATATAAATGTAAGTGAGTACGAAGTGCAACTGAACTAAAAAACAGAAAAGGTAAGTCTGCGAAAAATAAAAATAGTATAATAATAATAACAATGGTGGATGTCTTATGATCAGATATCAGCAAAATCACGTCCTCGCAGCTCAGCCACCTGGCGTCTGAGCTCAGCAATCTCGTGTGTGAAATCGTCGATCTCGCCAGCATATGTGGAACCATCTAGCGCTACCTGTATGATGAGATCAGCCACCTCCTGGCGAAGTGTAGCCATCTCAGCTCTCATGGCTGCCATCTGCGCTTTCATGTCGGGATCCTGTAAGGTCAAGTTATTAGTATAAACAATGGTATGCTCAACCTTAGGTGCAGGCGTGTACTCTGGGGTAGGATTCTCTATAACTGGATCCTCAGTGATCGGGTCGTCTGACTCTGGCTCTGACTCCGGTGAATACTCTGCTTCTGGCTGGTCAGTGCTGTCTACAACTGCCTCGCCCCAACCCTCTAAAGTGTAGTTCCAGTTTTCCCGGTTGGAGACGCAGGTCATCTGTGGATCAGGCAGAGTGAAATAGTAGACAGTCTGGTCGTCAATAAGGAGCTTGTACTGATATGGATGAAAAGAAGCTCGGCGCATAAGGCCATGGTCTAAGCAGAAGTCAATGTCGATGCGTGTGCTACCACAATATGATGTCAGGCGGAGTAACTGGCTATCCAAGCCCAGAGCATATGCAATCAGCGTCACATTCCCACCAGCGTGCAAGTATCCCTCAGAGGATAACGCAGCCATATCTAGACTTTCTATAAAGAAAGCTCCACTTACAATGGGACATGACTGACTAGCGCAGTATAAAAATAGTATCTCCTCTGCAGTCACTAAATGATCGCAATAGCTCCTCCCGAAGAAGGTATGACAAAGAATCATCTCAAAGTACCTGAGAGTTGGGTTATGAATCCTCTTAGACAGTTGCTCAGATGGGTCGAGGTTGCCCCCGTCGGTAATAGCTCTCCAGAATCTGTCTATATCACTGCTTATGAAATACCCTAGAGGAAGCTCGGGGATGGAAGTAAGTGCAGTCTCGAATCCAAGCAGATCTCCAAATTGTCCCAAAGTAAAAACATACTCTGCTCCGAACATGCGAAAACTAATCCGCCCACGGTCCTCTCTGGTCCCAACATAGGGCTCATACTCCAGTGAGCTGAGGAACTCCAAGGTGAGGTTCTTGTAGGTCACGTGGATCTCGTCAGCATATGCATCCCAACTGACCTGATGGCACAGATGACGGATGTTGGCTTCAATGCCTAGTGCATCCATGCAAGCAGAGTCAGGGTATCTAGTCGGAAGCATCGGTCGATTAGACAGTGTAGCAAATCGCTCCCGCTGAGCGTCGCCTCTGAAGATTACATCGAGTCCATCAATGAAATCTATCTGAAAAAGGTGATATAAGAGCACTTGGTCCTGAAAAAGGTAGATGAGTCAGTTCGAAATTACAATTTTTAATTACGTAAAAGAAAATTTAAAAATTAAAATAAATAAAGAAAAAGAAAAATTGTGGGTTGCCTCCCACGCAGCGCTTGTTTAACGTCGTTAGCTTGACGATAAGATCTCACTTTTCAAATTGGGATTGTTGGGTCTATCAGAGTCTGATTAGAGTAGTCATTAGGCAGGTCACCTTCTCTATACAACTTCAGTCGTTGTCCATTTACCACGAAAGGAGCGCTTGAGTTATTCTTGATTTCTACAGCTCCTGATACTAACACTTTTGATACCACGAATGGACCTGTCCATCTTGAACGTAGCTTGCCATGAAAAAGTCGTAATCTGGAATTAAATAGAAGAACAGGATCGCCTACATTGAATTCTTTCTTAGTAATTTTTTTATCGTGCCATATCTTTGTTCTTTCTTTATAGATGATGGCATTCTCATAAGCATTTAGGTGGAGTTCTTCTAACTTATGAATGTCGAGAATGAGTTTCTCTCCAGCTTTTAGGTAGTCTAAATTCAAGGATTTTATAGCCCAATAGGCTTTGTGTTCTAATTCGAAAGGTAAGTGGCAGGATTTTCCATAGACCAATTGATATGGGGTAGTTCCAATAGGGTTTTGTAAGCTGTTCTATAGGCCCAAAGTGCATCTTTCAGCTTTCCGGACCAATCCTTTATGGATATTGACACGGTTTTTTCTAGGATTTACTTGATTTCCCTATTTGATACCTCCAATTGGCCACTGGTTTGAGGGTGATATGGTGTTGCTACTCTATGTTTGACTCCGTATTTGTTTAAAAGTTTGTTGAATATCTTGGATATAAAGTGCGGTCCTCCATCACTTATGACTAGACGGGGTGTTCCGAATCTAGGGAATATGATGTTCTTGAACAATTTGATCACTACTCTCGTGTCGTTTGTGGGTGCCGTTATTGCTTCTATCCACTTGGACACATAGTCAACTGCCACAAGAATATATTTATTTCCCATTGATGATGGAAAAGGCCTCATGAAATCTATACCCCATACGTCAAAGAGTTCTACCTCTTGAATATTTCTTAGTGGCATTTCGTCACGCCTTGAATTGTTCCCAGTGCGTTGACACCGGTCACACTTGGTGATGTAAGTGTGGACATCTCGCCATAAAGTTGGCCAGTAAAGGCCTGCTTGAAAGATTTTGGCACATATCTTTGATGTGCTTGCGTGTCCACCATAAGGCGTGGAATCATAATGTTTGATGACGCTTTCCACTTCCTCCTCTGGAACACATCGTCTAAAGATGTTATCTATTCCTCTTTTGAACAAGAGTGGTTCGTCCCAATAAAAGCTTTTGATGTCATTGAAGAACTTTTTCTTTTGTTGAAAACTTAAGTCTGGGGGTATGATGTCAGCAGCTAGATAGTTCACAATGTCTGCGTACCAAGGCACGTTTCTTATCATTGAGACTTTTTCCGGTTTACATTCTTTATAGGTTTCAGAGTCATCCTCGCTCATTGTGTTTGTCCTAGCTATCAATTCGTCGTAAGTGAAGTGATCGTCTATTGGTATTAGATTTGGTTTCAAATGTTCTAGCTTAAATAGATGATCGGCAACTAAATTCTCAGTACCTCTCTTATCCTTAATGTCTAAGTCAAATTCTTGGAGTAAGAGAATCCACCTGAGCAATCTTGGCTTAGCGTCTTTTTTATTTAACAGATATTGGATTGTTGCGTGATCAGTATAAACTACAATCTTAGCTCCTACTAAATAAGATCGGAACTTATCGATTGGGAATACTACAGCTAGTAATTCCTTCTCTGTAGTTGTGTAGTTAAGTTGGGCGGTATCTAGGGTTCTACTCGCATAGTAAATGACATGTAATTTCTTGTCTTTTCTTTGCCCTAAGACAGCCCCAACTGCATAGTCACTAGCATCGCACATGATTTCAAATGGTTGCTCCCAGTCAGGGGGTTGAATGACAGGAGCTGAAATCAGTGCTTGTTTTAGAATGTTGAAGGCTTTAAGACACTTCTCATTAAAGTCAAATTCAGCATCTTTCATAAGAAGGTTAGTTAAGGGTTTTGTTATTTTATAGAAGTCTTTTATAAAGCGTCGGTAGAATCCAGCATGCCCTAGAAAACTTCGTACTTCCCTAACGGTTTTAGGTGGGTTGAGGTTCTCTATAACTTCTATTTTGGCTTTGTCAACTTCTATCCCTCTCTCGGAGATGATGTGCCCTAAAAATATTCCTTCGTTGACCATAAAGTGACATTTCTCCCAATTCAACACAAGGTTCACTTCCACACATCTTTCTAAGATTTTCTCAAGGTTCGACAGACAATTTTTGAAATCGAATCCACATACAAAAAAATCATCCATGAATACTTCCATAATTCCGTCGAGATAGTCTGCGAAAATGGACATCATACAACGTTGGAAGGTGGCAGGTGCATTACAGAGTCCAAAGGGCATCCGCCTATAGGAAAACGTTCCATAAGGACAGGTGAATGTAGTTTTTTCTTGGTCCTCTGGATGAATAGGGATTTGGAAAAACCCGAAATATCCATCTAGATAACAGAAATACGAATGCCTAGCTAGATGTTCGAGCATATGATCTATAAATGGAAGTGGGAAATGATCTTTCCTAGTTGCCTTATTCAGCTTTCTGTAATCGATGCACATACGTCATCCTTCTTCTGTTCGTTTTGCTACTTTGTCTCCCTTATCATTTTCAACAACCGTGATGCCTCCTTTCTTCGGCACCACATGTACAGGACTTACCCACTCACTATCTGATATATGATATATTATACCAGCTTCCAGTAACTTAAGAAATTCTTTCTTAACTACATCACTCATAATAGGATTTATTCTTCTCTGATGTTCTCTAGAGGGTTTCGAATTTTCTTCTAGCATGATCTGATGCATGCATACGGACGGGCTTATCCCTTTCAAGTCAGAGATTTTATATCCTAATGCTGAAGGGTATCTTCGCAAGGTATCTAAGAGTTGATTTGTTTCGTTTTGGCCTAGAGTGGCGTTAATTATAACTGGGTGATTCATCTCTTCGTCCAAAAACTCATATCTTAGATTCTTGGGTAGTTCTTTGAGTTCGAGAGATGGCCTTTTAAGACACGGCATAGGATCAGGTGTAAGAGCTAAACATTCAAAGAGGTTGTCATCAATGTGAGGTTCTTTATATCCATCATCCTCTAGAATGGGTGTTGGTGGTAGTTTAATTAAGGATTCATCTTGCTCAAGTTCGTTTACTCATTCATCAATGATATCGATCGCATAACATGCATCTCCTATCACGGGTGCCATAAGGAATTTAGAGAGGATAAATTCTATCTTTTCATCTCCTACTTCGAAGGTAAGTTTTCCTTTCTTAACGTTGATTATAGCTCCGGCGGTTGACAATAATGGTCTTCCTAAGAGAATCGGGATTTTGTCGTCTTCTTTAATATCCATTACCACGAAATCGGTTGGGATATACAACTGACCTATTCTAACTGGTATATCCTCTGATATCCCTGTGGGGTATTTGACAGATCTATCAGCTAGTTGTAAAGACATTTTGGTTGGTTGTAGTTCTCCTAAGTTTAACCTCTTGCAGACTGCCAAAGGCATTAAGCTTACGCTTGCTCCTAGGTCTAAGAAAGCTTTGTCGATCATATGATTTCCTAGGATGCAAGGAATAGAAAAACTTCCGGGATCTTTGTCCTTTTTTGCAAGTTTATTTTCAGAGATAGAATGACATTCTAGGGGTTTAGGATCGTCGAGTCTGCGCTTGTTTGACAGGATGTCTTTTAAG
Organism: Vicia faba; assembly: GCA_948472305.1. Taxonomy (NCBI): domain Eukaryota; kingdom Viridiplantae; phylum Streptophyta; class Magnoliopsida; order Fabales; family Fabaceae; genus Vicia; species Vicia faba. Next base: position 748,189,052 of record OX451740.1, on the reverse strand, counting down.
AATTTAGCATATGATGGTATTTGGGTAATTGCTTCGGTAAAGGGAATCTCTACATGGAGTTTCTCTATTACTTTGATGAATTTTTGGTATTGGCTTTCTATCTTATATTTTTTAAGTCTTTGTGGGTATGGTATTGGAGGTTTATAGGGTGGAGGTGGTGTATAAGTTTTATCTTTCGATTCTTCCACCTGGTTCTGTTGGGTTCTTGGTTCCTCTGGTTTCTCTATTTGGTCCTCAGGTATGTTGTCTTTTATTTGTTTTTCGGGTACACACATCGTTGGAAGTTTCGGTCCATAGTAAGCGGTTCCACTTCTTAGAGTGATAGCATTTGCTTGTCCTTTAGGATTAGGTTGAGTTTGTCCAGGGAATTGTCCTCCAGGTGTGGTTTGTGTGGCTTGAGATTGAGCCACTTGCAAGATCTGAGTCTCGAGCATATTATGATGGGTCATCATTTGGTCAAACTTAGTTTCTAGTTGTGTTATTAGTTCGTTTGTATGGGCGCTCTGGTTCATAAATTCTTTGTTTTGCTGAGTCTGAGTTGTGATAAAAGTATCTAGGGTTTCCCTAAGATTTGGTCTTTATGGCACAGCTTGCATAGGTTGGTTTGATTTTTGAGGTTGAAAACCTTGTGGTCTAGGTGTTCCAGTATGTTGGATTGGATTGTTGTTCTTATAGGAAAAATTCGGGTGATTCCTCCATCCAGGGTTATAGGTGTTCGAGAACGGGTTTCCTTGGGTGTAATTGGCTTGTTCTGAGCTAGACTCATTTAACAGGTAAAAATCTGAAGTTGGATGCCCTTGGGTTCCACAGAGTTCGCATTCCGAATGGAGTGCAGCTACTGTGGCAGGGTTTTGGGATATGTTATCTACTTTTAAGGCTAGGGCGTCCATTTTAGCTTGCATTATGTCCATGCTACTTATCACATGCACCCCTCCTTGAGTCTACTTCTTCTCCACTGTCGCTCGTTCTGCCCCCCATTGGTAATGGTTTTGGGCCATATCTTCGATCAGGGCACAAGCTTCAGGGTAAGGTTTGTTCGTCAGTGCACCACCCGCGGCGGCGGCGATAGACATTTTGGTATTATAATGGAGTCCATTATAGAAGGTGTGAATGATAAACCATTGCTCTAGGCCATGGTCTGGACAAGCTCTTAAAAGGTCTTTATATCTTTCCCAAGCTTCAAATAGAGATTCTCCCTGGTTTTGGGTGAATCTAATGATCAGGTTTCTAAGAATAGCGGTTTTGCTAGGGGGAAAATACTTGGCAAGGAACACTCTTCTAAGGTCCTCCCAAGTTGTTATCGAATTGGCAGGGAGGGAATCTAACCAATCGTGAGCTTTCCCTCTTAGAGAGAATGGAAACAATCTTAGGTGTATTGCTTCAGATGTGGCACCATTTGCTTTGAGGGTGTCGGCTAATTGGATAAATGCCTTCAAGTGTTGATTCGGGTTCTCGGTAGCGAGACCAGCGAATTAGTTTTGTTGAACTAATTGTAATAGCGAGGGTTTTAGTTCGAAGTTATTAGTTGTTATAGCTGGATTTACTATACTAGAACTAGGTTCCTCGTTAGATGGTTGGGCAAATTCCTTAAGCGGTCTTTGATTATGGTCCTCGGCCATAGCTTTCTTTAACTTTTGTATAAAGAGACGGGCACGAGTGAAACGTTCAGGTTCTACTAAAGGATCAATTAGGTTACCGGTGCTACGATTTCTATGCATCAACTGGCTAAATAATTGGCCTTAGTCTAAACGGGATAACGAAAAGGGTACGAAATTTGGCAAAGTTGGTCCCCGGCAACGGAGCCAAAAACTTGATGGGCTTTTACTATATAGTCTAAATTATAACTGCAAGTGCACAGCCTATCGAAGTAATATATAAGATTATCGAACCACAGAGACCAATTGTCAATCTATCGACTCTATTGTTAAGGTGTTTATCTAAGGCAGATCAATAAGGGATTGAGTTCAGTACAGGGAAATAAAAGTGAATAAAATTAAAGAGATAAAACAAACGGGATCGAATGTAAATCACGAGATCAGACAGTGTCCTAGCATGCATGTATAGTATTTACTTTTTGGGCAATATTTTCCATTTATAGCAAAGAACTGTTTAGCAGGAACTTGTAGATTTCGCATACTAAGAACCGAGTTTACTCTTTAAATTAAATTCCTTTATTGTCACTTATAAAGGGTGCCTAACGCGTTAAAGAAGTAAACCTATTTTTAAGAAACAAGTTATTTTGACTTAGTGAAAAAGTGTTTTAATTTGGAAAACTTAACTTAAAGAGATCCTTGTCTTTTGACCAAGAATCAGATTTTAATCCCACAAACGCGTCCGCAAATAGTTTCAAAATCATTTTCTAAAATTATATCAAGTAATCCTACTTAACCAAACGAACTGCTTTCGCTCTTTTCGTTTGGTCAAGAACTAATCTGGCTTAATCTCAAGTATGGACGGCTTTCGATCTTACCCATGAACTTTTAAACACATTTAAACCAGTATAAAAAACTAAAACATCCCAAAGGTATTTCTAATAGCATGGCATGCAGAACATAGCTATGATTCGATCTTTACATTCTAACCCTAATAAATTTAGCTAGACATGGTAAGCATTTAAAGTCTATAAAACGTGTAGACTATGGTAAGAGCGTTTAGAGTCTATAAAACGTGTAGACTATGGTAAGAGCATTTAGACTCTATAAAACATGTAGACTATGGTAAGAGCATTTAGAGTCTATAAAACGTGTAGACTATGGTAAGAGCATTTAGAGTCTATAAAACGTGTAGACTATGGTAAGAGCATTTAGAGCCTATAAACGTGTAGACTATGGTAAGAGCATAAAATAAATGAAAGCAATTAAATTAGAACCTTGCTCCAATTGGAGGCTTGAATCTGATACAAGTCGTGGAAATATAAAAGATAGTATGATAAACTTCAACCAAAGTGCTCCAATCTTGAATACAAACTCGCACACTCAAGTGTGATAACTTCCCGATGTGAGAAGATTATCACTTTACAAAGTAGTAATATATGCCTAAGCAGTAACTTGTCTGGATCTAAGTTTGCACCTAAGTTTGGATAAAAACGAAAATGAAATGAACTTGCTATTTATAGAAGATTCTGAATTTATGCAAAGACAAGCATGCCCCTCAACTCATTCTGAGTGGGAAAAGGTTTGTGAAGGCCACGGGCGCGGCCATCCTCCCCGCGGGCGTGGTGAGTGAAAAAGGAAAGATCATGGGAACGTGGCAGTTGGCCCCTGGGTGAAAGTGCGCCATGTCAACGCGTTCCCTGTAGCCAGCGCGGAGCTGGACGCCATGTATGTATTTTCTTGGAAAAACCCTATTTTTCTGGCGTTTTTGCTCGTTTCTTCTCTGAAGGCTCTGAAAGGACATGTGACCTGAAAACAAAGGAAACAAGGGTGTAATACTGGAAAAAACAATAATAAAACTAAGGAAAACATGTGATATTTGAGTCAGAGACATAGTGCGATTCGGTGTTATCAGAAAGATGTTTTGAAAAGAGGCCATCATTGTGGCAACCTTTGTAATGATTCTTGTTTGAATGTATACAAAGGTGTTTTTGTCTTTTTGGAAAGTTTTCAATGTTTGAAAGTAGGGTTTTGAAATTTGTGTTGTGAAGTATATTTTGAAGATAGCAAGGATTTTTTTTTTGCAAGTTTTGATCAAGTAACTAAGAGTTGTCTACCCTATTTTACTCAATGATCTTTCTTATGTTTTTAACCCTTTTAACAGTGTTGTTTCACCATTGTATTTGGTGAACAACCTTGTGTTAGGATGTTAAACGGGACAGGCGCGGGTCATCGTATAGACCATGATAGCAATGGTGTCAAGTATTTTTGGCAACTTTGTTGAGGGACTTGATCATTTTGTTTAGGCAACTCAGATAGCGTCAACGAGGGACTATGATCTTTTGTTTGTTTTTGTTTTGCCAAAGTACTTGACATGCAACCATGGCCAATTTTTGAAGGCAACAAGTGGATTGAAACCTTAGGGGTGCAAGTGTGCATTGTGTTTGTTTTTTCATGCATTGTTATCTTTGGATTAGGTCAAACTACTTGTTGATTTTATTTTGCATACAAACCCTAGGTCTAATCATGGCATAATTGAAAGCATCTAAAAGTGCGAGAATTTAAATTCTACACTATTACAACATGATATAGGGAGGGGAGTACAAATTTGAATTGGGGATTATTTTGCAAGAAATTAAATTCTAAATTATTACAACCAAATTGAATGTACGAGGCAATATTTAAATGTACAATAATTAAATAAAATACAATAAATAAATGTTAAATAAAATGTATTGTGCAAAAAGTTTTTATGTATGTAAAAAGTAATTTTTTAATGTGAAATGTAAATAATAATAAAAAAGTCAATTTTTAATTATTTTGTTCTTTTAGGGCAAAAACCCTAATTTTTAAATAAATAGTATTATTTATTATTTATATACAATAATGTATTAATTTGTACAAAAAATAAAAGTATATTGAAAAAAGGCATTTTTTAGTATAAAAATATTAATGAAAATAAAATGTATTTTTTTGTTCTAATTATTTAATAAAATAGTATATATATGTGTATTAATATATATATATATATTAAATATATGAAGTGTATAAAAAACAAAAATTAATTATTTAAAAAATGTATATATTTTAAGGAAATATTTTCAAGTGTGTATAAAAATAATAAATAAAAATAAAAGTATTTTTTGCATTATTTATACATTTAAACAAAAATAAATATAAAGTATTTAACATATTAATACTAGAAATAGTTAAAATAAATGCCAAATATAAAAATTTATAAAAATAATTTTTTAGTACTTTTTATATTTGAAAATAAAATATCAAGGTCAGAGAAAAAATAAAAATGCAAAAATAATGAAAATATAAAACAATGGGCCAGGGGGTGCTGAAAGTGAATTGGGAGGTGTCAAAAGTAAAGAAATCCAGGCTCAGCCCAGACTTCATCTTCAACCTCCAGAAGTTTGAAAAACGCGCGTTTTCCATACAAACATGTATCTCATGTTTCAGTGATCCTTTGACAAAACTCAAAACATGAAACTTGTAGAGCATCAAACAACGAATCTAACCATATAAAAAACTTAAGCTAACTCTCAAAGACCCGAGAGAATTTCTCTGGCCCTAATTTCTAACCTAGTTCTTTCAGAAAGTTCATGGATGAAATTCTCCTAGCACGATTAATATAAATGAAAACTAAGCATATGTATGACTTCAGGGCTATGAATACAACATCTTTCATTCATAAACCTAAGTCTAACTATTCCTAAATAGAGAGATAGAAGTTCATGAAATACCTGTTTCAGTTGACTTCGAGCTGGACAATGCAGCACATTCCAAGAGTGTTTGAGGTGCTTTTGAGCTTTCCTGATGTCCAATGAAGCTTTCCCAATGCTTGGCTTGTTTTGAAGTAGCCTGAATCGTGCTACAGAATTCATCCTGCAAAGCTTTGAAACAAAAATGGCAATGTGTGTTAATGGTGTTACAGCTAGCAATGGAGGCCTGGGATAGTTCAGGTGAGTTGAGTGGAAGGTATTGGAACAAGTTTGAGGCAAAACGCACGAGGGAAAGTGGAGATGGGGGTGGTTCTGCAGGGCTTGCCCTGTTTTGTAGAAAAATGGTGATTTCGTGTATGAGGGTGCTTTAGGGGTGAAAGGCTTGTGCTTCTGACTCAAAGGGTTGCGTGAAATGTGTTTGTGATCTTTGTTTTAGCTAACAATAACTGGTTTTCAAGTTGGGAGGATTTTGGACAATTTCTTCTTTGTGAAGCAAGAATGTCTAACTTCTCAATGCAGGCCTGTAATGCCTATCTTGTATGTTGCATCTTTTGCCCTTGATACTTGCAATTTGTGGATTTGATCTTGCCTCAGAGATATGGCCCCATGCCTCAAAGATCTTGGTTTGACATTAAGTGTAACTTTACAAAAATGGCATTATACCTTTTTCCAAATAGGGATTAGTTTTGCATGCAATGTCCAAATGACCAAGATAATGCCTTAGCTCAGTTGATTTGCATTCAATTAAGGAGTGTAAAATGGTTTAGAGGCCTGCAAGCTAGTACAAAGCATGCTGATTTGAAAATGCAAGTTGTATGAACATGTATTGGCCATGGATCAAAGTGAGTTTTTGCCAACTTCAAGCATTCGATTCTCCCTAACCACAAAGGTGTTTGAAGAGTTATTGGACAATTTGGAAAGCTTGCAACATGTACTATAATCCATCTTTGAAATGCAACTTGAAACTCCAAGGGGAACTATGTGAAAAATGGCCAAGAATATGGGTCAAAATCCTTCCTAAACTAGGGCAAAATTTCTCTAAGTTAAAAGTTTTAGGTACCCTTGTTCCAAAAATCATAACTTGAGATAAAAGCCTCTTTTAAGAAAACTTTGTGAATCAAGGTTGTATCCTTCGTGATGGACTACAACTTTCATGTTTCAAGTTTTGTTTGAATCCAATTGCATCTTGGTGAAAAAAGGGACAAAGTTAGGAAAAAATAAGAAAATTTCATAACTTAGAAAATTTCTAAGTTATGAAATTTTTCCATTTTAAACCCTAAATTGCATTTTTGGGTTTCTTGATGAACAAGTTTCATAATTTGGCATGTCTTGATGAAAAATGACCCTTGGCACTTGATTTTGACCAAAAAGTCAAAGTTTGACTTTTCAGTGTACAGTCAAATTTTGATCAGTTGATTGAAAAATTCATCTGTCAATCCTATGCACTTAAGATCTTTTGAACTTGTTGAATGGGTCAAGACAATGTCGTTGAGTCCTTGAGTCCATGGTTGAGCTTGATTTGCCATTGGTTAGGTCAAACAGTCAAAAATTGCCTTTGTACAGTCAAAACCCTAAAAATGACCATTTTGCCCTTTTGATGATCTAATCAAATTTCTTGTGGAATTGTGATCCAAACTTGATCAAATGGTTCATATGAGTTCATAATGTTGATGTGGGTCAAAATTCATGAGGTTTGACTGTCAATTGGCCACAGTTGACTTTTTCCCTAATACAGCTAATTTCTAGGTCAACTGTCCAATTGACTGGGCAAAATTTTGAATCAAGGCTTGAAACTTGGTATGGACAAACTTGTGAGTCCAATATGAAGTATGAAAGTCACCTTGGGCATTGTAGGTAAAAACATCATTGTGCAAACTCAAACCCTAATTTAGGTCAACAGTGCAAGGAGGTGTCTTGAGCAGAGCAAACCCTAGCTTGATCTTGAGTTCCAAAAGTCTTGTGATGAAAAATGTTGATGAAATGAGAGGAAAAATTTTGGGGTACAAAAGCGACCAAGCAAACATTTTTTGGCATTACTACAATACTTACTACTAGGGGCAGTGACAAATCTCCCCCAAGATCCTTCTCATAGGATGACTCCCAGCCATAGTTTCAATCTCTGAAAACTTCTCACCAGCTGAGTCGACCTCAAGAACCCTCGAGGATTTTCCCCAGTGAAGAAGACACCTCTCCAACAGACCGATAACAGGGTTTATTTCCCCAACAAACTACAGATTCCCCAGTTTGAGTTTGCCTCTCCGACTACTAAAAATCAAAGAACCACAACTTCTCTTCCCCATTAGACTACTCTACAATCCCCAGCCAATTACTGTGAAGCCTAGACCTGACCAGATATCAGTTCAACTTCGATTCCACAATATTTGTCAAGGATTAATTTTCCCAGACAAAGATACATTCAATAACATTTCACATTTCATACATCCTAGCTACATACATGACAAGTGCATACGACACAATCTCATTTATTTTGAGAACATCATTGCACCATGCATTTCATACATCATGACATTGCATACAGTTAATGTTTTACCTTTTTCAGGAAAAGGTTAATCAACAGATGGTTATTGTCAACAATTTTCGATAGTTCCAGATTAATACATGTAACAAGTCAGGGCAATTATCTACGCGACCAGTTGAAGCAACCCTACACAGGTTTCTCCTATTTCCAGATGAAGTTTTACACGGACTCATCAAGAAGCAACCCTATACAGGTTTCTCCTATTTCCAGATGAAGTTTTACACAGACTAATCATGAAGCAACCCTACACAGGTTTCTCCTATTTCCAGATGAAGTTTTACACAGACTCATCATGAAGCAACCCTACACAGGTTTCTCCTATTTCCAGATGAAGTTTTACACGGACTCATCATGAAGAAACCCTACACAGGTTTCTCCTATTTCCAGATGAAGTTTTACACGGACTCATCATGAAGCAACCCTACACAGGTTTCTCCTATTTTTAGATGAATTTTTACACTGACTCATGATGAAGCAACCCTACACAAGTTTCTCCTATTTCCAGATGAAGTTGTACACAGACTCATCATGAAGCAACCCTACACAGGTTTCTCTTATTTTCAGATGAAGTTTTACACGGACTCATCATAAAGCAACCCTACACAGGTTTCTCCTATTTCCAGATGAAGTTTTACATGGACTCGTCATGAAGCAACTCTACACAGGTTTCTCTTATTTCCAGATGAAGTTTTACACTGACTCATCATGAAGCAACCCTACACAGGTTTCCCCTATTTCCAGATGAAGTTTTACATGGACTCATCATGAAGCAACCCTACACAGGTTTCTCCTATTTCCAGGTGAAGTTTTACACGGACTCATCATGAAGCAACCCTACACAGGTTTCTCCTATTTCCAGATGAAGTTTTACACTGACTCATAATGAAGCAACCCTACACAGGTTTCTCCTATTTCCAGATGAAGTTTTACACGGACTCATCATGAAGCAACCCTACACAGGTTTCTCTTATTTTCAGATGAAGTTTTACACTGACTCATCATAAAGTAACCCTACACAGGTTTCTCCTATTTCCAGATGAAGTTTTACACAGACTCATCATGAAGTTACCCACCCCGGTTCCTTCTCATACATTTCCAGATGAAGTTTTACACGAACTCATCATGAAGTTACCCTACCCAGATTCCTTCTTATTTCTAGATGAAGTTTTACACTAACTCATCATGAAGCAGCCCTACACAGGCCCATCATAAATTGAGAAATATCCAAGACCTCTTTTGGATCAGTTTAAATCTCTCAACGGTTTATTTTGATTCTTTCCCGCAGACATTTTCTCTGGTTCAGATAAATCTCTCAATGATTTATTCTAATTCTTCTCCAGATCCCTGCCGGTTTAGTTTAAATCTCTCAACGGTTTATTCTGATTCTTTCCTGCAGACGTCTTCTCTGGTTCAGATAAATCTCTCAATGATTTATTCTGATTCTTTCCGCTGACACTTTCTCTGGCTCAGATAAATCGCTCAAAGATTTACTCTGATTCTTTCCAGTTAAAGAATATACAAGAGCTCTTTTGGTTCAGTTTAAGCCCCTCAACGGTTTATCCCGATACTTTCCAAAGGAACACTTCTGATCCATATAAATTGCTCCATGATTTATTTTGATTCTTCCTAGTCAAACAACATACAAGACTTCTTCTGGTCCAGATAAGTCGCTTCAAAGATTTGTTCGATTCTTTTCCAGTTGAAATCAAGTTTCAAACTTAGTCCATGTTCTGTCAACAGTCACCTTTGGATGGCATCTATAAGCCCATCTCCGACAACTCTCCCTAATTTCTCCATATGGCATATTTAAGCCCATTCCTTACACAATCAACCAACATATCACCAAGTGCAAATTTCTGGGCCCTCTAGTGTTCAATCATCTTCCACTTTCAAGCTACGATCGACAAACATGCCAATCTCACTTTTCAAGTTTAAGAAGATTGAACAGGGGCAGCTGTTGTACCCCAAAATTTGCCCTCCCATTTTTCATGTAAGATATTATCCTAGGGTTTCTCAAATATACAGTTTGGCTCAAAAGCTGATTTGACAGATTCTCTTCTTAGGCGGCAAACCAACAATCAGGGTTTGGTGTTTCTCAGAGAAAATTGAGTTTTCAAGGTTTCAAATGGTCTTCATAGGTATTCCTGTCTCCTCAAGGATGTTTATGCTAGTTTTCAAACTTTGCATTGCAAGTTTGCTCAGTCGATGGCTCAGATAATTGAAAATGACTACATTGACCCAAAAATTGACCTTTTGTGAGAGCAAGTTCAAACGATTGTAACTTCTTCATTATTCAATATTTTTAGCGGTTCTTTTTGCGTATGATTCTCCTTGATGTCATCTCCATTTTCTCTTCACAAATCAAGAGTTGATCACGTTGTAGAAGATCGCCAAAATTCGAATATGTTAGAAGTCGCATCATGGACTTTGACCTAATTTTAAGTAATTGTCGTCTAATTTCTAAGATTTGTGATTTCCTCAAATTACCAGATCTTGAGACGATTATTTCTGCGTATGTTCATAAGTGATATCGCTTACGGTTTTATCTTCAAAGATCATAAGAAAATTGTGTTTGGAAGACTTTGAAAGTTATCGAATCGTCGCAAGTCATTTGTTTGATTTCGAATGTTCTTAACCACAATTTGCTGAAGTTTGTTAATTCTACAATATTGACGAAGGTTCTTAAAGCATGTTTTTTAGACAATGAAGTCCCATTTTAATCGAGCGTGGCGTGCGAGCTCATTTTGAATACCAATTTGACTTGAACAAGAGGTGAAGATTAGGACTGTCATTTGGATGACCATGGTTTTGGGTTTGAGTTAACCAATTTGGATTTGAATTCTTAGACATTTATTTTGTTTAAGAATTTTATTGGAGTACAAGGTGCATGGTTTATTTGATCACTTTGTGATTGCTTGAAGTGCAAGTTTCCAAACCAAGATGTTTTATTCAAAGCATTCAATTGAGAATTGCAAAGTTTAAATTAAAACTCAAAGTTTCGTACAATAAATTTCATCATTTACAAAGTTATTCAAGGCTTTATGTTTATTACATTACAATTGAAATAAATTACAAACTTTTGTCTTGTTTACAAAGAATTACAAATTTCTTGTTTACAAAGAAAGAAATTTTGTTCTACTACTTCAAGTATTCTTTGCTTTATCTTCAAGCAATCCATCTAATATTCGCTTACCATCCATGCCTCATGTTCATGAAACAAAGAAGAAGAGAAAGTCAGCAAACAATTCAAACAAAAGTGATATGTAAAGAAAAGAAAAATTCATCATTAGGGTTTATATTTAGGAATCAGATTTTAAGGTTTGTTTATCATAATCCCTCTTGTACTATTTTGCAAATCACAAGGTTGGGCCTTGGTTCACAAAAATAAAAGGAAATTGGCAATCATAACCTAAAGCCCAAGGTTGTCCTACAAGCAACAAAGTATTGCAACAAGCCAAAATAGTAACCTAAAGCCAGGCTGCAATACAGTAGGGTCCAAGCAAAGGCAAGGGCAAAACTGCAATCTGCAGCAACAACAAAGCAGGTTGCATAGCAGGCAGCAAACAACAACACTACAAGCTGCAACAACAACAAAGTCGGCTGCATAACAGGCAGCAAACAACAACAAAACAGGAAGCAAACAACAATAAAACAGCAGGCTAGTGCAGCAACTAGGCTGCCAAACAAGTAAAGTAATGACAAGACAAGGTAAAACAGCAAGCTAGCATGCTCAACAACCAAAATGCATCATCATTTTCCTAAGTCATACAAACCCTTCAGAAAATATTTATATAAAAAAGCAAATAGCCTTACAATTTCATTGAAAGAAAAAGAGGAAAGAGACAGTTTGAAAGATATCACCTAGCTTACACAACAGGCCAAAGACAGCACTGCCCAAAACTCAGCCCAAATGCTGCACAAAATAGGCAACTTAAGGCCTACACCTCAAGATATTCAAAGTCAATACTAGCATCAAAATACCAATCCAGCAAGCAAACGAAAAAGCCTCATAGTTATATGGTTTCAATGAAAAGTCTGAATTACAAAATCAAAATCATAGGCCAAAAACAATGGTACTGCAAAATCTCAAAGAAATAATATGTTGTCTGGTTTACAGTAAAAGAAGATATACTACAGAGATAACCAGTACATTAAATCAGCAAGCCAACATCCATCATGATAAAGAGAAAGTACAGAAAAGTACCAAAGCCTGTACAAAATCTCAAAGCAACAAGTACCAAAGCCTGTACAAAATCCAAAAGCAACAAAGTACCAGAGTTCATAAAATAAAAGGAAAAGTGTTAAGGCAAACTCCCTCAAGTCAAAATCAGATATATACAGAAAAATGAGCAAGCTTAAAAGAGAAGACAGAACCAAGCTGCATAGAGGGAAAGTATACAAAATGAGCCAGCATCTACACAAAAATTAGAAAACCAAACAGAGGATGACAGAACCAGCGCAAAAACCAACAGCATAAAAGCCAACAAACCAAGAGCCAAACCAGCAAAGGAAGAGATTCCAAACCAAGAAAAAACACAGAAATCGCAGAAACACCATACAAACCCTAACATAAAAAAATATCATCATCTTCCCAAACATCACAATCCCTTCAGAAATTATCAAGAAAGAAAAGATTCAAGAAAAGCCAGAAAGATACTACCAGATCAGAAGATTGATAAGCTCACAGATTCGGGCCTCACGAATCATTCTCTTCCTTTTTTCTTTTACTTTACACTATTTTATTGTTGAATACATCACCTTCATCATTATGTTCATTGATTTCACATATTTAAACTTAGGGTTTCAAACTTTCCCCTTTAGATCTAGCCCTTGATACTGAGAATCTGCAAAAACTAGTCACGAATTAGTAAATAGGAGGGAGAGAGGAATCATAAAATGTAAAAAAAGGTTGAGTTTGGAACGTCGTCACCACCGTCACTTCCGTGAGGCGATTTCCAGCGCGGTCGTTTTATCATCTCCGGCGAGAAGAATGTTAGAGAGAGAAGAGAGATTCAGAGAGAACTAGAGAACAAGTGAGAAAGAGAGAGATCCTTTTTTTTCTATTATTTGTTTAAGATTAAGGGTCTAATATGGTGGTGACAAATGTCACCACCTGTTTAATTAAATTATTGATTCTGTGTGCGCCATTCATCTTCTACCATGAACCCTCATGCTCTCTCAGCCCTTAGGTCTTCACTAGATTATCATCTTCATCATTCAAGGTCCCTGATATGCACACCTATCGTACTCCTCTGGACCACCTCCACGCTGGATCATACAGTTTCCTTGGGTTACCCTTTATTTGGGCCTGGATGGTTTTCTTTTCTGCACCTCCCCAATTTGCTGCAACCAGGCCCATTTCTAAACTTTTCTTATTTTATTTTATTTTATTTAAATGCATATAAATTATGTTTTGTAGTAAATAATTATTTTGGTTAAACTATTTTGTTTAATAATGTTAATTAATTTATTTAATTAATTTTTATAAAATAAAATTAATTTAACTTAATAACTTTTTGTTTTATTTTATTAATTAACTTTTCATTTAAATTGTTTTGTTTAAATTATTCATAATAAAAAATACTAAAAGCTAAAAAATATATATACATTTGATTTAATTTCCTTAGTTAATTATTTTCTTTAATAGAATAGAATTTTATTTTTCTTTCCAAACTTTTCAAAAAAAAATATCAAGAACTTTTATTTTCATACTTTGTTAATTAAGTTTTACTTCATAGCTTATTGTAATTTCGATTAATTGCTCGATTCAATTTGGTTGTATTGTTTGCATATTTTGACATTTAATTGTATTAATCCATCCCCATTTGTAAATTTATATCCCCATTCCCGAAAGCTCTGTAATAGCGTAGAATTTTAATTCCCGTAATTTAATGTTTTCCTTATACTATATAGTAATTAGGAGTGCATGGTAAGATTCAAAATCAATCGCTAGATAACCTAATTTCAAAGACAAGTCAAGCATGTAAATTAATACACTTGCACACTTGCACCCTTAGGGTAAACCCACTTTGTTTCCTTTCAAAAATGGCCATATTATGCATGTGAGGTATCTTAGCAAAAACAAGCAAAAATAAAAGATCATAGTCCCTCGATGACGCTATCAAAGTTGTCTTTCAAAATGATCTTAGTCCCTAAAGAAAATGCTAAGATATATTACAACATTGCTAATCATGGTTATACGATGACTCATGTCCGTCCCTTTTACATCCAAAGATAGGGTTACTTACCAAATCAATGGTAAGATAACAATGTCAAAGGAAAGGAGAAATAAACATGAAAGACTTTTGAGTAGGTAGAATGTTCCTAGTTGCTTGCTCATTTTCAAACCAAAACATCCTTGCTATTTTCAAAACAAACACCAACACTTTCAAAAAACATCTTTCAAACTTGAAAACATTTTCAAAAGATCAATACTTTATATACATTCTTACGAAAGAGAATCATTATGAACGAGGGCGCCTTTTTCGAAATACTTTCAAGAACCACACAAAGCACATTTTCAAACAAAAAGCAAGTGATCTAGCAAGTAACTAAGAGCCCATGGAAAACCATGGATGGAAAGGATGCTAATACCTTCCCTTTTCATAATCTACCCCCCGAACTCAAGAAAACAACTCAAAGGTTTTTCCTGTTCTTTTCAGCCTTTCCTTTTGGATAAAAGAAAAGTCAGTGGCGACTCTTGCTAACCGCAACATTTGCGATCAAATGCAAAACAACCAAGTCAGTTCTCCCACCGCATTACAAAATCCATTCAGTGGTAAGAGAGAAGACAATGTTGTTTATAAGGGTCGTAATAACAATGACCGCCATCAGTCTGTGGGGGAAGTTCTGATCTCTAATCATGCGCCAGTGTAACAACAACAACAATAGAGTAACCAGCGTAGGTCAGACACTCCAAGGAGGCAGTTCACCGGGATTAATATGCCATTAGCTCAAGAATTGCAACATCTGTTAAAGGCTAAACTCATTTCATTGCGGGATCCTCATCCTAATCCCAACACGTCCTCTCCAAAATATAATCTCAATGCAAAATGTGCTTACCATTCAAATAGTCCTGGGCATGATACCAATAACTGTTGGGCCTTGAAAAATAAGATTCAATATATGATTGAGTCTAAAGAGATTTAATTTGACCCTCCTGAGACTCCAAATGTGATAACTGCGCCTATGCCTAAACATGATAAAGGCATAAGTTCCATTGAAGATGCTTTGTATGTTGCTTCCATAAATGATGTGGTTACTCCCCTTTCAACTATCAAGAAGGATTTGTTATGAGCTGGTTTATTTCCAGGTTGTGTTAAAGAATGTTATTATTTTGCAGTCCGACCCAATGGTTGCGGGTTGCTGAAAGAAGGTGTTCAACGCCTGATGAATGAACATGTTATTCTGATTGAAAAAACTTTGTCTACTGAAAATTTGTGCCGAGATCTGTCTGTCATCTCTGGTACTCCTTTTAGGATCACTTCCAAGGGTCCTATAAGGATTACAACTAATCCAAAAGCTGCTCCATTAATCATTACAACTCCTGGGCCCATCTCGTATTCTTCAGAGAAGGTTATTCCATGGAATTATGGGTCTGATGTCTATTACCATGGCGTTAAACAAGAATTGTCTGATGAAGATGATGAAGAGGTTGATCCTAATATTGTAAATATTGCAGGAACTACCAAGTTACTAGAAGTGGAAGAATTTTCTCTCCAGAAATCTCCTCACATGTTTAAGTCACAGTTACTAAGACAACTGCCGAGACTAGAGGTAAAGAGCCAATAATAGAGCCTGCCCAGACGGAGGCGCCGAAAGAAGATACAGTCAAGGACACCTCTGAGCAAGAACTAGAAGAGGTTTTAAAGATCATTCGGTGAAGGGATTATAAAATCATGGAACAATTGGGGAAAACCCCTTCTAAAATATCCCTGCTATCTTTACTGCTATGCTCTGAAGCCCATGCGAAGGCTCTAGTAAAATTCCTGAAAACTGCACATGTACCACAAGAAATCTCTACTGATCAATTTGGAAGCTACGTGGCTAGTATGACAATTGATAATGGTTTGGGTTTTTCCGATGCTGACTTGACTCCTGAAGGAAGAAACTATAGCAAGGCCTTGTATGTCTCTATTGAATGTAGGGGCACTACCTTAGCTCACGTGTTAATTGATACTGGCTCTTCTCTGAATGTCCTGCCAAAGGGTTCTTTAGACAAACTTGATTGTGAAAGGGTTGAGTTGAAACCTAGTGACATTATGGTCAGAGCCTTTGATGGTTCAAAAAGGATGGTGCACAGAGAGGTGAATCTCCCGATTAAAGTAGGTCCCTAGGTCTTCAACTCTACTTTTTATGTAATGGATATCCTCCCAGCCTATTCTAGTTTACTTGGACGCCCATGGATCCATGGGGCACGTGTTGTTACCTCTACCTTACATCAAAAATTAAAGTATCGTGTAAAAGGGAAAGTTGTTACAGTTTATGGTGAAGAAGAATACATGGTGAGCCACTTGAACTCCTTCAAATATTTCATCGAGAATCCCTGTTAAGCTTTTGAAGTAATTTCCCCTGTTGTTATTCAAGACGTTTCTGCTATTCTAAAAGTTACCAGGGTTCCACCCATAATGGTTTTTCTAAAAGACGCCATAGCCGTGGTAGAAGAAGGTGGTTGCACTACATGGGGTTAACTTCCTGATATTCCATACAAATCTGATAAATTTGGCTTAGGCTTTACTGCCGAGGGTCAAAAGGTTATTCATTGTGCTCGAGCTAGAAGACCTCTATTCCGTGTAAGCAACAATGGAGTCAACAAAATAGAAGATGCCAACAGTGATTGTAATTTCAATAGCTAGATCTTCCTAACCACCAACAACGGACTCAAAAACTGGAAGAGAAAAGACATTATCTATGTCTCCTTCAGTCAGGAGTAATAGTTATTTATGTTATTTATTTCTTTAAGAAGTTTGGTTATGTAATTTCTTTCAAAACAATGACTTTAAACATTGTGTCTTTCCTGGGGCACAATGCTCCATTTGTTAAGGATTGTCATTTCATCTGTCATATCTTTATTTAATGAAAACATCAGACGTTTTGCATCCAAATTTTGTGCTCTCTATATTTCTTTTAATTTATTTGCATTTTTAGCTATGTGTTCTTACACACACCTACACACAACATTGTAGATCCCCATCCACTCCAGATCTTGTTGATAACGACTCTGCTATTGCCTCTTATGACTTTGAAAATCCAATCTACCACGCTGAAGACGAAGGTGAGGAAGATTGTGAAGTACCTGGAGAACTTGCTAGGTTGTTAATGCAAGAAGAAATAGCCATACAGCTGCATGAAGAGTCGGTCGAGGTTGTGAACTTGGGTACTGAGGAAGACAAGAAAGAGGTCAAGATTGGAGCCAACCTAGAGACAGTGTCAAGAGAAGATTGATTCAGATGTTGCACGAATACATTGAGGTATTTTATTAGTCATATAAAGACATTCCAGGGCTTGATACTGATATTGTGGTTCATCATCTGCCGATGAAAGAGGGTTGCTCTCCGATTAAGCAGAAGGCCCGTCGCATGTGTCCTGAAATGTCGGAAAAGATCAAAGTCGAGGTCATGAAATAGTTCAATGCAGGGTTCTTAGCAGTGACGGCATATCCTCAATGGGTTTCTAATGTTTTCCATGTACCAAAGATAGATGGCAAGGCACGTATGTGTGTAGATTACATGGATCTGAATAGGGCGAGCCCCAAAGATGATTTCCCACTTCCACATATTGATGTCTTTGTTAACAACACCGCTCAACACAAGGTATTCTCCTTCATGGACGGTTTCTCAGGTTATAATGAAATCAAGATGGCGCCTGAAGACATGCAGGAAAGCACTTTCGTCACACAGTGTGGCACTTTCTATTACAAGGTCATGCCTTTTGGGTTGAAGAATGTCGGGGGAACTTATCAACATGCCATGGTAGCTTTATTTTACGACATGATTCATCATGAAATAGAAGTCTATGTCGACAACATGATAGAAAGATCCCAGACTG
The DNA here is from genome assembly GCA_948472305.1 of Vicia faba. NCBI lineage: Eukaryota > Viridiplantae > Streptophyta > Magnoliopsida > Fabales > Fabaceae > Vicia > Vicia faba. The sequence continues at coordinate 748,171,143 of OX451740.1, read as the reverse complement.
AAGAAGAGCATTTTGATCATCTGCATAAGTTATTTGAAAGGCTGAAGAAATACAAGCTGAGGTTGAATCCAAACAAATGTACCTTTGGGGTGAGGTCTGGAAAGCTCCTAGGTTTCGTCGTCAGTGGTAAGGGTATTGAAGTTGATCCTGCAAAAGTTAAAGCTATTCAAGAAATGTCGGCTCCTTGTACTAAAAAAGAGGTCAGAGGTTTCTTAGGATGACTGAATTACATTTCCTGATTCATTTCCCATTTGACTGCTACATGTGTGTCACTCTTCCAGTTGCTGAAGAAAGATCAAGTAGTAAAATGGAATGACGACTGTCAAATAGCCTTTGATAAAATCAACGAGTTCATACAAGAACCTCCAATTCTAAGCAACCAGTTGAAGGAAGACCTATAATCATGTACTTAACAATGCTATCGAGTTCAATGGGGTGTGTACTGGGGAAGTATGACGAGTCTGGTCGAAAAGAGCATGTAATATACTACCTTATAAAATGTTTACCGACTGTGAATCAAGACATTCACTGCTCGAGAAAACTTGTTATGTTTTGGCATGGGCTGCTCACCGACTAAGACAGTATATGTTGACTCATACTACTCTATTGATCTCTAAAATAGATCCTATCAAGTACATATTTGAGAAGCCAGCTCTCTCCGGAAGAATAGCCCGAGGGCATACTATGGCTAAAAAGATTCTAAGAGCGGGTTACTATTGGTCGACTATGGAAACTGATTGTCACCACCACTCCCGAATTTGTCACAAATGCCAGATCTATGCGGACAAAGTACACGTGCCTCTGATACCTTTGAACTTCATGACTGCTCCTTGGCCATTTGCAATGTGGAGAATTGATATGATCGGAGAAATCAAGCCTACTACTTCTAATGGACATCGCTTCATTCTCGTCGCTATTGACTATTTTACAAAATTGGTTGAAGCAGCCTCATTCGCCTCTGTTACCAAGAATGTGGTTGCCCAATCCATAAAACATAACCTCATATGCCGGTATGGTATCCCCAATAGAATCATCATGGATAATGGTACCAATATCAACAACACCATGGTCACTGAACTATGCACACAGTTCAAGATCAAGCACCACAACTCTTCTCTATATAGACCAAAGATGAATGGCGCAGTGGAAGCTGCTAATAAGAATATAAAGAAGATTGTGCATAAGTTGGTTGTGACTTACAAAGACTGGCATGAGATGTTACCATTTTTTCTTCATGGCTATCGCACTTTAGCGTGAACATCAACTGGGGCAACCCCATTCTCTCTAGTCTATGCAAAGGAAGTTATCCTGCCTGTCGAAGTTCAGATTCCTTCTCTAAGGATTATGAAAGATGCAGACTTAGACGAAGACGGATGGATTCATACTAGGCTAGACCAGTTGAATTTGATCGATGAAAAGAGACTTTCGGTTGTTTGTCACGGTCAGATGTATCAAAAATGTATGATTAAGGCATTCAACAGGAAAATCAAGCATCGGGTATATCAGACTGGTGACTTGGTAAAAAAGCGCATCATTCTACCGCTAGGTGATCCTAGGGGAAAATGGACTCCCACCTACGAAGGGACATTTGTTGTAAAGAAATTATTTTCGGATGGTGCTATGATACTGACCATCATGAACAATGAAGATTTCTTACATCCTGTGAATACGGACATAGTCAAAGGTACTACGCATGAAAGCGACCCGCTAGGATGACTGGCTTAGGAAAAAATAAGGGCATCCCAGCGAATCAAAAGGGTTCGGGAAAAAATTAGGGATATATATAAAAGATTGTACATCCGGCAAGTCGAAAACCTGAAAAAGGTGGCTTGGGCAAAAAAGGGTATCCTGGTGGACTGAAAATCCGAAAGGGTGGTCCAGGAAAAAATTAAGGATTAAAAGCGTACGACTATGTCCCATTAGATCACTTATGGAAATCTTTATTACCAAAGTCTAAAATTTCAAATGGTACTGATCAAGGCAATCAACTTCTTTCGACATCAAGGGATGATATGTTCAAGGACATAGGGGCAATAGCGGAGTTGGAACCCAACGAGATCATTTCCACATAGTTATATATTTTATTTTCACTTTGTATTCTTTTCATTTCACGACGACTTCCTCTTAATAGGATTTTCGTCTCTTTGTACAAAAATCTCCTGTTTATAGGCAAATTATCAATACAAATACCAACTCAAAATTCAAAAATTTTGTTTTTTCTGTTTTTCTTGCAAAAACGTCCAATGACTAAAAATTTAATGAACATATGCATGTGAACATGATTAACTGTTAACAAATATATGCCTAAGAACATAAATAAGAATTTACTCAAAGACTCTAGGAGTTGGGATAACGTCCAAGTTGTCCACAAATCCCCACCGAGCCGTTTCCAAGAGATTATCCCCATAGAGTAATCTTCATAAATTCATCTCCAATAAAGATAAATTCCCCGTAATTTCCCTGCAAGATCACTCTAGAAGATAAAAGAAATGATCACCCACCTAAGGAGTACCAATCAGCACGGTTCATGGAAATTCTCTTCCCCATCTGAGTTTGAAAACTATAAAACATCCCTGCAAATTTCTTCTCTCTAGCAAACTTTAATTTCCCCAGAAGAGTTTGTTTTGTGAGTTGAATATTTCTCTGTCAATAGGCTTTATTTCCCCAACAAATTACAGCCTCCCCAGCTTGAGTCTATTCCTCAGATTTCTGCGAATCACCAGTAAAATTCCTCTCTCCAGTGAAATCACCAATATCCCCAGGGAATTGCTACGGAACCTGGAAGTGGACCAAATATCAATCAATTGTATCTTCCATACAATTTGGAAGGTTATCCATCTCTTTTATCCCCAGTCATAGTATATAAGAAATTAAACTCCCCAGTAGAGCGATGAACGATTCATGTTCCTAAAAAAAAATCAACATTCCCCAGCGGAGTTTCCTCAAAACAGCAAACAGGAATCCTCAGTGAAAGCATTCTAGACAAGATCGAAGATTACGCATATTCTTCGTCCCCAACAACAGTTAGGGATTTATTTTCCCAGACAAAGATACTACACGGGTTTACAAACACACTTCAATAACATTTCATATTACTTACAAATGTCATAGCATATGCATACGAAACACATATGGCACGGTCTCATTTATTTTGAGAATGTCATTGCGCAATACATTTCATACATCATGACATTGCATACAACTAACTCTTTATCTTTTGAGGTAAAATTCACGAACAAACAAATATCATCAAAATTTCTCAAATAGGTCAGAGATTAATTCCCGAAATAAGTCGGGGCAACTATCTCTACGGCCAACAAAAAGCAGGTTCCAAATTAATTCTCGAAACAAGACGGGGAAACTATCTGGGTGACCAGCCACAGATTAATACCTGAAACAAGACAGGATAACTATCTGTGAAAAACAAACTGTAGGTCAATTCCCGAACCAGGACGGTGCGACTATCTACATAAGCAGATCGAAGATTAAATCCCGAAACAGGACGGGTTTACCAACAAACTAATTATAGATCAATTCTCGAAACAGGAAGGGGAAACTATCTACATGAAAAAAAATTTCTTCAGAGACCTCTTCTGGCTCAGATTGAATCGACCAAAGATTTATTCTGATAGTTCTTCTAGTTGTAGGCAAGCAAGGACATCTTCTGGCTCAGTTTAAATCTACTAAAGATTTATTCTGATACTGCTTCCAGTAGAAACTTTTCCTGGCTCATATTAAATCGACCAAAGGTTTATTCTGATACTTCTCCCAGTTAAAGACACGCATACATCTTTTGGCTCAGATTAAATCAAGCGTAGATTTATTCTGATACTACTCCCAATTGAAGTTAAGCTTAGACCTAGTGTAAATTCTATCAACAGTTAATTTGGATGGCATCTATAAGCCCATCTCTGATAACTCTCCATCACCTCTCCAAATGGCCTCCTTAATCCCATTCCCGATATAATCAACCAACAACATTACTTGTGCACCAGCAAGTGCAAATTTATGGGCACTTAAGTGTTCAATCTTCTACCTTCAGGCCACGAATGGCAGACATGCCAATCTAACTCTTCAGGTTTAAGAAGATTGAACAGGGACAGTTGTTGTACCCCCAAAACTTTCCCTCCCATTTTATTCAAGGTATCTCCTCATGATCCTAATATTTTTAATGGCTCAAGTTTGCTCAAGTGTTGACTGGTCAAACCTCCTCCTAAGCAAGTGGCCTATAAATTAGGGTTTCATTTTTCTCAAATAAAATCAAACTTATAATGCCTTAAGTGGACTTAATTGTTTCTCATAGGTCTTTAATAATTCTCATATCAAATTTCAAGCCTTGCATCACAAATTTGCTTAGTCAATCGCTCAGATGACTGAAAATCAACTATATTGGGCAAAAAGTTAATTATGGTCAATATACTGTCAAACTTCAAGATTTTTTGTCAACATCAACATTTTAAAGTGATATTCATCATTTTATCAAGTTTTGACCATAATTCCTCAAGGAAAGCACTCAAATCATTAAAAGGGCAAAATTGACCAAATTAGGGTTTTGAGTGAAGATGACTGATCATTGACTTTTTGACCTAGTACATGACCTAATGGATTGAAGCATGATCTCAAGGGCTCAAAAACAACATATTGAACTAATTATATGGCTCAAAAAATTTCCAAGGATACAAATGACTGATAGTTGGAAATTAAATTGATTGGTGAAAAAGTCAATTGTCACACAAAAGTCAAGCTTTGACTCTTTGGTCAACATTGAACTTCAAAATCAAGAATCATCAAAACATTCAAAATTATCAAAGCTTGATCAACAAGAAACAACAAAGTCAAGAAAAAGTCAACAAAAATTCAAAATTTCCAACACTTAGAAAAATTCTAAGTGTTTTACTCTTAGCAAAGTCACTACTACATGACCAATTTTCACCAAGATGCAAGATGATTCAAAGAAAACTTTCAACATGAAAGTTGTAGAACATGATGAATTCTACAACTTTGTATTTGAGGGTTGATATCCGAAAAATTCTTGGATTAGGATGTATAGGCTCATGAAGTCATGATGTTTTTATCTAACACTTAGAGAAATTTTAAACAAGTTTTGGTCAGTTTTTCATCACAACTTCTTGGCCAATTTTCACCAACTTCCTTGTTGATTTAGCTAAAATGGTCGACATGAAAGTTGTAGACAATGTTTCAAGCTTTCAAAAACGTCTTAGAGCATAAATTTATCATGCTTGAGCTAGAAGTTTCAAAGATATGAAGATGGCATCACAAACTTGAATTATAGATCATTCTTTTGAAAACCTTATGATCCAATCTTCAAGCATGTTGCATAATCTTATTCTACAGGCCTCTTAACTTATGAATCTACCTCTAATCAGAATATTACACAAGCTTTTGAGCTATTATCCAAGTATCCAAGCCATTGTCCAAATGATTTTTCCATTTTTAGCACAAAGTTAACATTGCCATTCTTGCAGAGTTGCTTTAATCATAAAGTCAACTCTTCTTGAGCCTCTAACTTGTTTCTTCTGCATACAATCAACCTACAAGATCAGAAGAAACATGTTTAAAGTGTTCAATCACTTTAGAAGGCATGGTACAAGCAGTGAAACTATGTTCTTCAAAGTTGCTTCAAAACTAAGTAACCTAGCCATAACACGTGATCTTGAAAACCAATCACTCTCATCCTCTAAAACCTTTTCTCTATAAATAGAGATGTCATTTACAAGACAAGGCACGAGTTCATAAGCCCCTTAAACCTCCTCAATCACTCCCAAAGTCAGAATTTCCTTGAAACTCCATTTTGTTACCATTTCTGACCTAGAACATCAAACACCTAATCCATTCGTGTGTTTTCATTCTAAATCATTCATAAAGCTTCTATAAATCATATAGAGGATATACAAACACCTTTTATAACACTGTAACATCATCTTCATCATCCTCCATTTCCAAAAAAAGAGCTTTGCAACTTGACTTATCCAGAAGAATTGCGGCGCTCTCAATCCAAAGTAAGCATTGCAAAAGCTTCCTAGGAGTTCAATGAAGCTATTCAGATCATCACAACATCTCCAGGAGTGTTCTAACTCCAAATTCGATTCTCACTTCAGTGGCAAGTTTTCTAAACTTTGAAATCCTTATTCAAGCATCATTTGTCTTTGATTTAAAAATATAAAATGTAGATACCATGTATATGAAGCTAACTATGTGCTTACTTTTCATTTATATTGCCTGCGTGATGAGAATTTTAAAACTGAGATTTTTGAGATTTTAGGGTTCAGTTTGGTACCAAGTAAAATTCTCATTTATCTTTGATTTATAGCTTTTGAAATTTATATGGTTGGATTCATGGTTAAATTCCAGCAAGTTTGATGTTTACATATTCAATTTGGTTGAGAAATGAGCATTTTCATAAATTCAAAAATATTGTTGAGGCTACTGGCGCGAGGAAGAAGATGAAATTATATTCAAAAATGAGTTTGTAATATATTTAATAGTTGTTGTTTTAACTACCGGATGTATCATCACCCCGGTGGTTAAAGCGCGCGCATGTTTACCTTAGGGACCTGGGTTTGAGCCCCAACGGTACCCTTTTGACATTTTCATATTTATTTTTTGATTCCAACAACTTGGGCCTCCTGATCATGGGCCTAGTCTTTTTCTTTTCAGTGCACCTCCCTCCTTCTATTATAAACTTTTTATTTTTCTGATTAAAAAAAAGGTTTGTTTTGGGCCTAACCAAAAAATGATTCCTCACACCCCCTTTTTTTCACTTCTGACCCAGGCCCAATCTTTTTTTTCATTTCTTTACGTTTTATTTTTTTACTTTTATTTATTTTATTTGATAAAAATACAAAAAATAGTTTTTAATAAAATAAATATAGATTTAGGTTTGATTAATTAATTTAATTTTCATAAATAAAAATATATTAACTTAATCACTTTGTTTTATTTTACCAATTAATTTGTAAAAATTAGAATTAGGTTTTATTATTTTACACTAAAAAATATTTTTCTAAATTGACATTAACATCCAAATTATTTTCTAAACAAATTAAAAATCATTAAATTTAGGTTTTATTTTAATTTCATTAATTTCAATTAACTTATATTTTTTAGGTTTTGTTTAAAATAATTAGTTAACTTCTCTTTTAAATTAAAGCTAATTAGTTTAATTGGGTTAATTACCAAATCTTTTTCCTATAAAAAAATCACCAAAACAACTTCCTTTTTCTTTCCTCTACTTTACATTTTTTGGCGCATTTTATTATTTTGCATTATTATTTATGTAAATGGTCTGTAATAGATAATTAGGATTTATTGCTTTCCTCCCCATTCACAAATTTGTACCCCCCCCCCCCCCCATTCCCAAAGCATTGTAATAGCATAGGATATTTAAATTCCAGAATTTATCGTTTTCCTTATTATTTTAGTTTAATAGTATTATATGGCAAGATTTAAAATCAAACATTAGACAACCATAAATCAAAGACAAATTAAATTAAATCAAGCACACTTTACACACATATACCTCTAGGGTAACCTCACTTGTTGCCTCAAATAAAAACAGTCATGTCCCTCGAACGTGGGATGTTTTAGCAAAGACCCTCGATTAAAAGATCGTAGTCCCTCGATGACCTTTCAATGTTGCCTTCGGTAAACGATCTTAGTCCCTTACAAAAATTGCTAAAGCGTCTTACAAGTTACCTTCTATGATTGTACGATGACCCGCACCTATCCCTCACATCCAATGATAGGGCTTCCTACTAACTAATGGTAGGATAGAACTATTTAAAGGAGGAGTAAAAGAACAAAAACTTTTGAGTAGGTAGATCGCTCGTAATCGCTTGCTCACAAACTGAAACAATCTTCACACCTCACACTTTCAAAATAACTACTTTCAAAATGCTTTATAAACACTCTTGAGGACTGATACAAGGGTTATTATAAAGAAAATTGCCTTACATTGGAATCTTAGAAACACTTTCACAAAACCACACCTTCTTTCAAGATATTTTCAAAACAAACATTTTGTATACATTCTCAATGATACGAGAATCATTACAAAATTGCCGCACTTAGGTATTTTCAAAATATTTTTCAAATACACACAAAGCGTTTCAAAAGTGAGCTAGCAATTAAGAGCCCATAGATAACTACAAATGAAAAGGGTATTAACGCCTTCCATTTTCATAACCAACCCCCCGAATTCAAAATCTATCAAAGGTCTTTCCTGTTCTTTTCACCCTTCCCTTTATTGGATAAAAGAAAAGTCGGCGGCGGCTCTTGCTATCCGCAATATTTGCGATAAAACGCAAAATCTAATAGTTAGTTCTCTCACTGTATTACACACGCATTCCTTAATCTTGACTTAACTTTCTAACACACCAAAGGTATTCTTCTAGAGTGTTAAGTTTAGAACCTAATAACATCACACGCCTTCTTACCAGAGTCGGAACCTGTATAGCAAAAGCCACACACTAGACAGAAACATGTTAGAGTACACAATTGTTCTTAAAGATAACATGTAAAGTTATCTTCAAAACATAATGCCATATGTAGAACCAACTTTGTTATCACATGTATGCCTTTCACAAAATTATGCATTTGTTCTGTGTTGCTCATATTGTGATTATGACACCTTCGAAGTGATAATTTGAACATTTACCATGCCTCATAAAGGACTCTATTTCTAGTTGTTCAAAATTAGAAATCTTTGCTCGTATTTTGTTAAATTATGTAGTTGTGAAGAATCTGCCTAGCAATTTATCTTCTAGCTCTTTCCAGGTTTTGATAGTTCTGTTTGGGAGACATAATAACTAGTATTTTATTTTCCCAATCAATGAGAAACTGAACAGTCTTAGTTTTATCTGGTCTTCATAAAATCGAGCTAGATGTTCCCAAGGATATTTATTCATCTAATTGTCGAACTGGTTATCTCTTAAGCCTGAAAGCAATGAATTTATAATAACAAAATAAAAAGGGTTAGCAGGTTAAAATCTCAAAGAAATTTCCCATGCATCAATTCTCTTGCAATAGTCCCCCATGGTCTGAGCGGTTATTTTTTCTTGTTTGACCCTGAACTTTGCGTAAACTACACAAGAAATACCTTAGTATTAATGTGTGACAATAAAACAAAAACTAAAAAAATGAAAAAATAAAGAAAAATAAAAAATAAAAATATATATAAAAAAACTAAACGAAAACGTTGCACAAGCTTTGCCTTGTTAAAATTATCAATAGTCTCCAACAACGGTGCCAAAACTTGTTGACTTCTCGGAAAGTGTACTGATAATGTCAAAGTAATAAAAACATCAAATCCACATGGAATTCTATTTAATAAGATAATAATTGTGCAATGTTTAGGAAATACTAAATGGTGGATTTGAGTTTTAATGCGAAAAATAATAAAAGTTTATTCTGACAATAATCAAAAGCGGTTAGGTTTTGTATATAATCCCCTATTTCTTTACCGTTGATGTTCAATGTATTACATAACTGATATTGTTGCTATAATTCCATGTCGAGTTAACAAAATAGCTATACCCAATCCCTTTGTGTATAGCTCACTAATCTATACTCGGAGTTTCATATCCCTAGTCCACCAGAGTAACCAAGATTGTGCAATGCAATAGAACGTTAATTTCTAAGTCACTACTCGAGGTCTCCTATACATATTCAACCAGTGTAAGCACAATAATTTCCCTAGATACAACACATAGACTAATGGTTAGTATTCCCTATATGTCCAAAATCAGATTAAAATAGTATCTCACATAAAAAGCATTAAGAACAAGGTGCAATTGAATAAAATTATAACTCTAATTAGTTATGAAATAACAAATCAAATAAATGTCCCAACAGTATTAAAATAGGTTCATCAAACAAAACCTAACTTATGAGAGAATTAGCTACTCATAATGAAAATTACAATACCAATGAATAAGAAATAGTTTTCATAAGATAACCCTTGAAGAACTGGCCTCCAATAGCTTTAAATACACTCTAATTCCTACATCCGGTGTTGAAATTCGTCACTTGCAGTGAACAATTGTTGAACCCTTGAAAAAGTACCAAACTTTCCCTTTCAAAGTAGTCGGAACGCGTCAGAAAAGCCCAGAAAACATACCTATCATGTGCGCGGTATTTCCCATCACGGACATGATACTGCACACGCTGCATGGCGTGCATGATACTGCTCATCGCGTGCATGATTTTTCCTAAAGTTAGATATTTCTTTTAGAAATAGCCATCTCAAGTCGAGTTATGGTTCTTCAGATATGATTAATTTACTGGACAATCGTTAAATGTAAATTGTGTTGAAAAATGTCATTTCTTCACAATTTCTTCATGATTTCTTAGCTTTGCTTTGTTTCTTCGACTTCTTCATTTTCTTCATATTTAGCTCATATTTAGCTCATATTTAACTCAAACTCCATCGAATTCATTGCAAGTACTCATGAAAATTATGTAATGACAATCTATCATCACTTACCTACTATAATTTTTGTCAATGGTTCCCAAACCCATATCGGACGGAATGGTACTGATCAAATTCTACCTTCTCTCTTTGTTACTTATGTTCTCTATGTACCTAATTATCCATTTAATTTACTTCCTGTTTGTCATTTAACTCGTTCTCTCAATTATATTGTCACCTTCACTAACAGTAATGTTACCCTGTAGGATTGAAGTTCGAGACAGACGATTGACATCGAATATTAGTCTCAAGACTTTTATTACCTCTTAGTGTCATCTCAAACATGCTCAGCCAAATATTCTCCACTCATTATCCATGCTCAATTAGGTCATCCTAGTCTTCCCAAACTACAGAACCTGGTGTCATGTTTATCGAAGGTTTCTAATTTACATTGTGAGTTGTGTCAGTTAGGGAAATACACTATTAGTCAATTTCCCAATCGGGTTAATAAATGAACTTTGTCCCATTTTTCTTTAGTTCACTCTGATGTTTGGATTCCCTCGCGTATTGTCTCTATTCTTAAGTCTAGGTATTTTTTCACCTTTATTGATGATTTTTCATGTTGCACGTGGTTATTTTTAATGAAGAATATATATGAATTATTTTCTACTTTTGAACAATTTTATCGAGAAATAAGAACTCAATTCAGTGTATCTATCCATACCTTAAGAAGTGACAATGCCCGTGAATATTTATCCCAACAATTTCAAAATTTTATGTCACACAATGGTATTCTCCATCAAACATCTTGCACTCATACACCTCAATAAAATGGGGTAGTCGAATGCAAAAAATGGCATAACATAGAAACCACTCGGACCCTACTTCTCCATGTTAATGTTCCACTTGGGTTTTGGGGGGATGTGGTGCTAACATCATGTTACCTTATAAATCGCATGGATTCATCTGTCCTTAACAATAGAATCTCTCATTCATTCACTTTTCCTAATTCCCCACTTCACCCAATTCCTCCCAGAGTCTTCAGGTCCATGTGTTTTGTACACAATCTCTCTCCTTGATAAACTATCAGCTCGATCACTAAAGTGTGTATTTATTGGTTATCATCAATCCCAAAAAGGTTACCATTGCTATTCATATACTCTACAATGATACCTCATATCGGCCAATGTTACCTTCTTCGAGTTTGTTCCATATTTCGAATCCAATCAACACTACTACAAAAACACATCTAATGTTGGACGCGAAACACGTTTTACCTCGGTGATGGAAGTGAGGTAACAAAGGGCGACATGAAAACCTACCACTTAACACCTTGGTTATTAAAATTTCGAGGGGTAAAGTTATCTGCACATGGGTTCGGTCCCCAGCATCAGCATTTTTATTATTTTCAGAACTGGATGGCGTGCCCAATATTAACACTCGATGTTTTGTACAACTAGGTGTAATATGGTGGGATAACTGACTTAGGGGTTTTGTTTTTTATCACAATTTTTGCGGATAGCAAGAGTCTCCACCGACTTTTCATTTATCCAATAAAGGAAAGGGTGAAAAGAACAGGAAAGACCTTTTGAGAATTTTATTGAGTCCGGGGAGTAGGTCATGAAAAGGGAAGGTGTTAACATCCTTTTCATCCGTAGTTATCAACTGGCTCTTAGTTGCTAGCTCACTTTGAAATGCTTTGTGAAATGTGTTTGTGTTTGTTTGAAAGTATTTTGAAAACGCCTTTGTTTCGGCAAACTTTGTAATGATCCTTGTCTCTATAAGAATGTATACAAAGTGTTGGTTTTGAAAATAGTTCAAAGAGATGTTTGTTTTTGGAAAGATGTTTTAAAAGTGTACGTGTGAAGATGGTTTTATTTGTGAGCAAGAAACTACAAGCATTCTACCTACTCAAAAACTCTTGGTTCTTTTCCTCCTCCTTTAGATAGTGTTATCTTACTATTAGTTAGTAAGAAACCATATCATTGGATGTGAAGCGACAGGCGTGGATCATCGTACAGTCATAGAAGGAATCATTTGTAAGATACCTTAGCAATTTGTCGTAAGAGTCTAAGATCGTTTACCGAAGGCAACATCGAAGGGTCATCGAGGGACTACAATCTTGTAATCGAGGGTCTTTGCTAAAGCATCCCACGTTCGTGGAACATGACTGTTTTATTTTAAGGTAACAAGTGTGGGTTAACCCTAGAGGTCCAAGTGTGCAAAGTTTATTGTTTTCATGCATTTGTCTTGAATTAGGATTGTCTACTTGTTGATTTTATATCTTTCTATACAAACCCTGATTACTAGCAATAATATTGAAAGCGATAAATTGCGGAAATTTAAAGTCCAACGCTATTACAATACTTTTAGGGGATGGGGGTATAAATTACAAATGGAGATGACAAGTAAAATAGACCATAGCTATTACAAGGTTTTGACAATTACATTATAATGTGCAAAATAATAAAATGTGCAAAGAAATATAGAGAAAAGAAAATTGTTTTTATGGCTTTTTATGGAAAAAGGTTTTAATGGTTAAACCAATTAATTTACAAAAGAATTTAATTAATTTGTTTAACAAACCAAAAGTCTAAGTTAATTCAATAAAGGAAACTAAATAAACCTAAGTCTAATTTGAATTTATTTCTAAAAGAAATTAACTAGTTAAAAATATTTTTCTTTCGGGATTTTTTATTTATAAAAATAAATAAAGCATAGATAAAATAAAATTAGAAAAAAATTAGTCTAATAAAAAACATTTTTTTATACTAAAGAAAATAAATGAAATAAAAATAGTAAAAAAAAAAGAAAATAAAAATATTGTATTGGACTCGTGGTGTTTGAAAAGTAATCAGATGTGTTTGGAAATAGCAATAATGTTAGGCCCAACAATAAGTTTGTTTGAAATCAGAAAACAAAACAAATAAGAAAAAATGCTTATGGGCCTGCGCTGTGATGAGCGATCAGAGGGGTGTGTTGAAGCAAAAATGTACTTGCCTCGGCATGGGGAGGCCCAGCATGCTATAAACAAGAAAACAGAAACAAGAAAAATTGGAAAAAAATAAAAGGTATCGCTGGGGCTCGAACCCAGGACCTCCTATAATAATGCCTTATGCGCATGCTCTCTATCATTTGGGTGGCTATACACCTGTTTAATTATACCAAACCAACATATTATATTACAAAACAAGTTCTAGTGACAACTTCATATTCTTCCTCGCGCCATAACTAGAGCTTTGTAACTTTCTCATCTCTCAACCATTTCAGAAATTATGAATATCAAACTTGTTAAAAATTTCACCACGATTTCAAATATATAAATAACTTAAGCAATAGATCAAATATGAGCACGAATTTTAAATAGTACCAAATTCTGACCTAATTTTTCAGGAAGTTCAAGTTCAAAATTCTCACTACTCAGGCAACATAAATGAATTCTAAGGACATGGTTAGTTTCGGGGCTATGATGTCTACATTTTATCTTCACAAATAGAAACCAAATGATGTCTATATGAAGAATTCAAAAGTCAAAAAACTCACCTTGCAAGTGGATATGGTGTTTTGAGTTTGAGCTTGCTTCAAGGTGCTGCAATGATCTGGTTAGCTTCCTTGAACCTCTAGGAAGCTAATGCAATGCTTAGCTTGAGCTGAGAGTGCCTGAATTGTTCTGGAGAAGTCAAGTGGCAGACCTTTGTTTTTGGTTATGGAAGATGAGGAAGATGATGTTATATTTGTGGAACAAGGCCATGGGTGAACTATATTTGATGTAAGTAAGCTTTGAAAATGATTTTGAGGGAAAACGCACGATGGAAATGGAAGATACAAGTTCAAGGGCAGAACTGCATACAAATGGTGTTTCTTGAGCAATTTCCGGTTAGAGGGAGTTTGGGAGAGTTTCAAGGCTTCTAATTTCGTCCCCTATGTTTCATAATAGTGTCTCAATTTATAGGAAAGGGTTTTGAGAGCTTGAGGTGATCAGAAGTACAAGTTCACATGTTATGGCTCTTTGGCTTATTTTTTAAGCAAGCTCGATACACATTGTCCCAATTCACAGTACAAGGCTATCTAGAGTGGTTACAAGCTTTAAACATGTTTATTTGACTTTGTATGTTTAGTGTGTGCTGAGCAAACAAGTTAGAAGCTCAAGACAAGTTGACTTTGTGATTAAAGCTACTTTTCAAGAATAGCAATGGTGCCTTTCTTCCAAAAATGGCAATGTAGCTTGGACAATGACTTAATTGCTTGGACAATGGCTCAATATGTTGTGTAAACATTAAATTAAGGAGTGAAACACAATTTAGAAGCCTGCAAAGTGAGATTATGCAGCATTGGTTTAAGATTTGGTTGAATGTTCATTATCAAAATGACCTAAAAATCACGAATGAAACCTCAACTTATTCTCTTTGATTATCCTTGTTCAAGCATGATCTCTTCAATTTCTTGGAAATTTTAGAAAGCTTGAAACATCCTCTGAAACTTTCATGTTGAACATTTTGAAAAAATCATCTTGGAGCTTGGTGAAAATTGGCCAAGAAATTAGGTAAAAAATCTGCCTAAACTAGGTCAAAATTTCACTAAGTGTTTAAGAAAAAGTGCATGACTTCATGGGCTTATAACTCAAAATCTAAGAATTTTTTATATATGAGCCCTCTAATACAAAGTTGTATATCTCATCAAGATGTACAGCTTTCATGTTGAAAGTTTCCTTTGAATCATCTAGCATCTTGGTGAAAAATTAGCATGAAGTAGTGAAATTATCATGTACAAAAACACTTAGAAAAATTTCTAAGTCTTAAAAAGTTTGACTTTTCAAATTGAATTTTGACTTTCTTGATTTCTTGATGACCAAGATTAATATTTTGAATGTCGTTATGAATTCTGATTTTTTGAAACTCAAATTTTGACAAAAAAGTCAAAGTTTGACTTTTGGTGTATTAGTTTACTTTTCATCAGCTGACCAAAAATTCAACTATCAATCCATTGCTTTTGAAAGATGATTTGAGACATGAGATTTAGGTCAATCTATTTCATTTTAATCCTTGATATTATGCTTCAAGCCATTGGGTCATGTATTAGGTCAAAAGTCAATGATCAGTCAATTACAGTCAAAACCCTAATTTTGACCATTTTGCCCTTTTGGTAAATTGAGTGCTTTTCTTGAGGGGTTATGATCAATACTTGATCAAGTGATGAATAGGACCTTAAAATGTTGATGTTGGCCAAAAATCATGAATTTTGACTGTAGGTTGACCACAATTGACTTTTTACCTAATACAACTGATTTTCAGTCATCTGGTCAATTGACTGAGCAAAATTGTGATTCAGGACTTGAAACTTTACATGAGTATTCTTGGAGGTATATAATGATCCATGAAAGTTTGAGGCATTTGAAGTCCAATTATCCTTGTAAAAACCAAAACCCTAATTTGAAGCATCAGTTTAGGAGATGGTTTGGCCTAGTCAACACTTGTGCAATTTTGAGCCAATGAAGATCTTGTGGAAAATGTATTGAGAAAAGTGAGGGAAAATTTTGGGGTACAACATCTTCCCTTGTTCAATCTTCTTAAATATGGAAAGTTAGATTGGCATGTTCTCCATTCGTAACTTGAAGGTGGGATATGATTGAACACTAGAGTGCCTAGAAATTTGCACTCTTTTATGCACGAAGTAGTATTGTTGGTTGATGGTCGAAAATGGGCTTAAAGATGCCATTTGGAGATATAATGGAGAATGGTCGGAAATGAGCTTATAGATGCCATCCACAGTAACTATTGATAGTAATGGGGAGAAGTATCAGAATAAATCTTTGGTCGATTTATACTGAAATAGTAGATGTCCTTTACCTATTTTTAATTGGAAGAAATAAATCTAACCTGGAGAGGTCTTTGATTTGCCTGTCTTTAACTGGAAGAAGTAAATATAACCAAAAGAGGTCTTTGATTCTCCTGTCTTTAACTGGAAGAAATAAATCTAACTAGGAGAGGTCTTTGATTCGCCTGTTTTTAACTGGAAGAAGTAAATCTAACCAGAAGAGGTCTTTGATTCGCCTTTCTTTAACTGGAAGAAAAAAATCTAACTAGGAGAGGTCTTTGATTCACCCATATTTAACTGGAAGAAATAAATCTAAACCAGAATAAGTTTTTGATTCTCCTGTCTTTAACTGGGAGAAATAAATCTAAACCAGAAGAGGTCTTTGATTCTCCTGTCTTTAACTAGAAGAAATAAATCTAACCAGAAGAGGTATTTTGTTCGCCTATCTTTAAATGGAAGAAATAAATCTAAACCAGAAGAGGTCTTTGATTCTCTTGTCTTTAACTGGAAGAAATAAATCTAACCATAAGAGGTCTTTGATTCGCATGTCTTTAATTAGAAGAAATAAATCTAAACCACAAGAGGTCTTTGATTCGCCTGTCTTTAACTGGAAGAAATAAATCTAAACTAGAAGAGGTATTTGATTCGCATGTCTTTAACTGGAAGAAGTAAATCTAACCAGAAGAGGTCTTTGATTCGCCTGTCTTTAACTGGAAGAAATAAATCTAACCAGAAGAGGTCTTTGATTCGCCTGTCTTTAACTGGAAGAAATATAAACCAGAAGAGGTCTTTTATTCGCCTGTCTTTAACTGCAAGAAATAAGTCTAAACTAGAAGAGGTCTTTGGTTCGCCTGTCTTTAACTGGAAGAAGTAAATCTAACTAGAAGAGGTCTTTCTTTCGTTGATTGATTGTTTTTCCTGAAAAGAGTTAACTGTATGCAATATCAGGATGTATGAAATGCATTGCATAATGATGTTCTCAAAATAAATGAGATTGTGTTATATGCGTTTTGTATGTATATGTCATGATGTATGAACCTGTAATATTATGAAATGTATATTTTTCTGGGAAAATAAATCCTTGACTAATGTTAGGGAGTTTTTTTTTTGGAGGTTAAATCCCAGACTACTGCTGGAGATGAAGAGTATGTGTATCTTCAACCTTGTTTAGAGTGCTTCTGCTGGGAAATCTTGTTTGCTGTTTTGAGGAAAATCTGCAGGGAATGTTGATTTCTACTTGGGGAGTAGAATTCGGGAACCTTAGTTTACCATTACTCTACTGGGAAATTTGATTCTTATATACCTTGATTGGGGATATAAGAGATGGTTAAACTTCCGACTTGTCTGGGGAAATTAAAGTTAATTGGTATCTGGTCGAGTTCCAGGCTTTGTAGTAACTTTTTGGAGATAACACCCACTCTACTAGGGGAGAGGAGTTTTTTCCATTGATTTGTAGTAGTCTGGTGAATGAACTCAAGTTGGGGATATTGTAATCCATTGGGAAAATAAACCCTATTGAGGAATGCATTTTGAAGACCTTATTGGGGAAATGAATTCTTTTGGGGAAGAACTTTTTGCAAGGTTTCTTTCTCAGCTTTGGAAAACCAAACTCGGGTGGGCAAGAGAATTTCCGGGAGATATACTGATTGGAACTCTGGATGGAGAATGTATGACTTCACTTTGCAGGGATAATCTCATTGAAGTAACTCTTTGGGGATATCCCAAATTCTTGAGTAAATGTTTATTACTGTTCTTGTGCGTACATTTATTAACAGTTAATCATGTTCATATGCATATTCTCATTCAATTTTAATCATTGGATGTTTTTGCACTCAAAATAGAAAGAAAGAAAAAAACAAAGTTTGCACTTAAAAGTATATTTGTATTCATAATCTGCCTATAAACAGGCGTTTTTGTACAAGGAGACAGAAATCCTAGTAAGAGGAAGTCGTTGAAAAATGAAAAGAATGCAAAGTAAAAATAAAAGTTGTATAGCCATGTGGAAGTGATCTTATTGGTTTCCAACTCCTTTATTAGCCATATGTCTTCGAACATCATCCATTGCTGTCGAAAGAAGTTGATTGAATTGATCTTGTATCATTTGAACTTTTGACCTTGGTAATAAAGCTGGCTGTTAGTGATCTGGCGGGACATAGTCGTATGCTTTAATCCTTAACTTTTGCCTAGACCACCCTTTTAGGTTTTCAGTCTACCAGGATACCCATTTTTTCCAAAGTCGCCCTTTCAGGTTTTCGACTTGCCGGGTGTACAGTCTTTTGTATATATCCCTAATTTTTTCCCGAACTATTTTTGGTTCGCTGGGATGCCCTTATTTTTGCCTAGGTATGTCAACCTAGCGGGTCATTCTTTATGTATAGTATTTTTTGACTGTGTCCGCGTTCACAGGATGCAGGAAATCTTCACCGTCCATAATGGTTAACATCATAGCACCGCCGGAGAATACTTTCTTAACAACAAATATCCCTTCATAAGTGGGAGTCCATTTGCCCCTGGGATCGCTTTGTGGTAAAATGATGTGTTTTATTACCAAGTCGCCAGCCTGGTATACTCGAGGTTTGATATTTTTGTTGAATGCCTTGATCATACGCTTTTGATATATCTGACCGTGACAAACAGGAGCCAACCTCTTTTCATAAATCAAGTTCAACTGATCCAACCTAGTCTGAATCCATTTGTCTTCGCCCAAGTCTACTTCTTTCATAATCCTCAGAGAAGGAATCTGAACTTCAACAGGCAGGACGGCTTCCATGCCATATACTAAAGAGAAAGGTGTTGCCCCAATTGATGTTTGAGTCGAAGTATGGTAGCCGTGAAGAGCAAACGGTAGCATCTCATGCCAGTCTTTATAGGTCACCACCATTTTTTGCATAATATTATTTATATTTTTGTTGGCGGCTTCCACTGTGCCATTCATCTTAGGGTTGTATGGAGAAGAATTGTGGTGTTTAATTTTGAACTGCGTGCAGAGTTCAGTAATCATGGCATTGTTGAGGTTGGTTCTGTTGTCAGTGATGATCCTTTCAGGGATTCCGTACTAACAGATGAGGTTATGCTTGATAAACCGGGCCACAACATTCTTAGTGACTGAGGCAAATGAAGCAGCTTCGACCCATTTGGTGAAGTAATCAATGGTGACGGGGATGAAAAGAGGTCCATTAGAGGCAGTGGGTTTGATCTCTCCAATCATGTCAATTCCCCACATTGTAAATGGCCATGGAGCAATCATGACGTTCAATGGTATTGAAGGCACATGAACTTTATCGGCATAGATCTGACACTTATGGCAAATCCTCGAGTGGTGGTGACAATCAGTTTCTATAGTCGACCAATAGTAACCAGCCCTCAGAATTTTATTGGTCATAGTGTGTCCACTAGATTGAGTTCTGAAGATGCCCTCGTGCATATCTTCCATGATCTTTTCTGCTTCCTTCTTGTCTGTTGTACCCCAAAATTTGCCCTCCCTTTTTCACAAGAAATCACAACCCCAGGGTTTTCTCTAATTTTTTAGATTGGCTCAAGAATCGGTCAAACAGACTTTTCTTTATCAGTCAATCTAGAATTAGGGTTTTCTCTGATTTTATTGAGATTGGCGCAGGAATTGATCAAGTAGACTTTTCTTTGGCAACAAATTCGGAATTAGGGTTTCGCTCGCATTTCTCAGAAGAAACTGAATCCTCAGAAATTCAGTTAACTGTTACATTATTTTCACGCTTGTTCAAGTTTACTGGTGGTTTCTCTAGGCCTGATTATTTGGGATAAAAGCTGAGACTTTTGTTTGGAAACATTAAGGCATCTGCTTGATTAAGTGGAGTGAAAGGTTTACCGTTTAATGGAATGCTTTGTTTGTTTAACTGTACAATGCGTGTGTTAATTGGAATACCATGCTTATTGTGAGTAATGCAAGGTTACGAGACTGGAAAGTTTGTTGATTGTTTATTTTATCTGGATTAAAATTATTGGGATACAGTTCCAATTATTTTGATTTAAGAGTCTTAAATAATTAAACAAACAATGCAAGGAAAGATTGGAAGATTTTTGACAGTAGAAATTTCTTTTGACAAAGACTTTTTAATTCGTTTCAAATGTTGTTACAAAATTTATCTGAATATTGTAAATTTACAACTTACAGTATTTACAATAATATTTATTTACAATAAATGAAAAAATAAATCTAAGCCTAATCTCCTGAGATCTTTGACTTCTACTGGTTCCTCTATCATCCAACTGGTACTTACCTGCAAAAGACAGAAGAAAAAGAAATCAGCACAATTAACTGAAAAGAATTTTCAAGCGGATAAAAAGAAATCATCATTAAAGTTTGCTGGCCGGAATCAGAAATGCTATGTTCATCATATTTTATTTTCCTCTCTGCAAATCACAAGAAGATCGCTCTTCTCGGTTCACAGAGAGAAAAATAAAAGATATAAATTGCAAGCATACAATTAACTCAAAATGCAAAAACATAGGCAAGTTGCAAGGCAAACTGTACTGCAAACTGAATTCCAAACTACATTACTCAAACAAGTCAGCAAGGCGAGCATAGGCAAGCTAACTACAATGCAGTAACCAAGCATGTCAAACTGAGTTGCAAGCCAACTAGGTGCAAAAGGAAAAAGTACACAATGCAGAAAATATGTAAACAAAGTACACAATGCAGAGAGATAAACCAAGTTACAAGCAAGAGGCTTGCAATAGCCATCATCATTTCCCATCCTAGGAAAAACTTTTCAGAAAGATATATTAAAATAAGCAAAAGTGCTAAGAGAGAGAGAAAAAGAGAGGACCTTTGAGTGAAAAGATTTTGCAGTTTTGGCAGGCTGTTTTCAAGACAGTAAAAGAAAGAAAAAAGAGATATAAAAGAGGGGGACTGCATAACAGTCCAAGAGGAGAAAAACATTGAGCAAAACCTGTAATCTCAACATTTCCAAACTACAATTAGCAAGCCTGCATTGCAACTTACCAAAACTTGCAAACCTGCATTACAAACACTCAAACCTGCATTACAAACACTCAAACCTGCAAGCCTGCTTCCAAAACGGCAGAATACAATCAAACAAGCTCAAATCTGCATAACCAAAACTACTGCAGAATACTTATCAAAACTGCATCTCAAAACTGTAAAAATATAAAAAACCAAAATAACCTGCTAAACACCACCTGCATAAGCCTAAACACACATGCCAAACTCAAACCAGTTAAAACTGCAAGTCAAGCAAGCTTGCAAACCTGCCTGCACAAAAACTCAAAAACAACTCACAGTAACAAACCTGCTCACAGGCCAAACAAACAACCTGCTAGCAGAAACATCATAATCAAGCAAGCCCACCAACAAAGCTTGCCCAAACATCAACAAAGTTTCAACACAACAAGCTTCAGTTTGTGTCCATCAACAAAAGTCAGAAACACACGATTCAGAAGCAAAATTCATCATCATCAAAACATCAGTAGCCAAAAGAAAGGAAGAGTTTTCAGATTCAGAAGCAAAGTTTATTATCATCAAAACATCAGTAGCCAAAAGAAAGGAAGAGTTTTCAGATTCAGAAGCAAAGTTCATCATCACCAATATTCAAAACAAAGAAGCAAGCAAGTTTCAGATTATTCATCATCAACGAAAGTAGAAGCAAGCAAGTTTTCAGAAGATTATTCATCATCAAACAAATCACAAGAACAACAAAGAAAATACAGAAATACCAGAAACTCCATCATTTCCATCTTCCGCTCCGGCCACCGAGAGCGCCGCCGATCCAACCCATTTCCCTCTCCCTCCATTTTTTCAGAAAGATCTCTTAAGGTAAGTTTTCTCACCCCTTATACTGCATCTTAGACATAATAACTATGGATTAGAGGATGAAACAAGAATATAAGCAAAACTCAAGCAAACGAATGCAAACTGTAAAAACCCTAAGAATCAAAACAAGATAAAACTCGTACCATTCAAACCACAACTGTGGGCC
Source organism: Vicia faba (assembly GCA_948472305.1). NCBI lineage: Eukaryota > Viridiplantae > Streptophyta > Magnoliopsida > Fabales > Fabaceae > Vicia > Vicia faba. The sequence goes on along the minus strand of OX451740.1, from coordinate 748,148,925 downwards.
ACTGTGAGAGGAGAGGAAGTGAGAGGAGGTGGCGCTATGGCAACCTAGGGCATAGAGAGAATCAGCGTTTGAGAGATATGAGAGAAACGAAGAAGAAGGAGGCGCCGTTGTAGCCAAAACATGCAAACCCTAGTTCAAAATACAACATCAACCCTAGAAAATTTGTCACAACATTTCAATTGGGCCTTCGCCCAAAACTGTGCCAAGCCCACAATGTCTTTGTTAAACGCACACCCCCCCCCCTGCTCACTCTGACTTGCCATTTGCCTTTCTTCATTTATGGGCCACAAATTGCCTAAGGCCCATCATCTTTTCTAACTAAGACTAATACTTTTTTTTATTTTCATGATTTGATTCTTTTTCTCTTGTTAATAATAAGACTAAAAATATATTAAATTTTGTTTTAATTTTCTTAACATAGTTTTCTTTTTTTTAATAATTATTACATTTAATAAAATACAATAATAATAGAGATTTTATTTTCGTTTTCTTTAAAAAATACGTAAATAATAGAACTTCAATTTAAATAATTTTTCTTTTCTTTAAAACACTTTGTTTACATAATTCATAAAAAAACACAAAAATAATAATAATCATACTTAAATCTTTATTAGGTTAAAATTTTATTTACTTGTAAATAAATACATGCATCTCATAATTTACTGATTTTCCTTAATTTGTTATAATTTTACATTGAATTGCGATAGTTCGATTTGGTTGTAACATATACTTGGACATTTTTATCCTGATAAGACTCATCCCCATTTGTAAATAATTGTACCCCATCCCCGGATACTCATTTGTAGTAACTTAGACTTTAAATTCCCGCAATTTATTGCTTTCAATATACTTTATAGTAATTAGGGTTTGTATGGAAGATTCGAAATCAATCGCTAGATGACCTAATACAAGATAAATGCATGAAAATCAATACACAATTCACACTTGCACCTCTAGGATAACCTCGCTTGTTGCCTCGGAAAATGCAATCATGTCCCTCGAATACGAGACACTCTAGCAAATGCCCCTTCGATAAACAAAGATCGTAGTCCCTTGATGACCCTCGATATTGCCTTCGATAAAACGATCTCGTCCCTTACAAAAATTGCTAGAGCATCTCACAAGTTGCTTTCAATGATTGTATGCGATGACCCGCGCCTTCCCCGTTTAACATCCTAACACAAGGTTGTTCACCAAACACAATGGTGAAATAACACTGTCAAAAGGGTTGAAAACATAAGAAAGATCTTTGAGTAAAATAGGGTAGACAACTCTTAGTTACTTGATCAAAAGCTTGCAAAACATCCTTGCCATTTTCAAACACACTTCACCACACAATTTCAAAACCCTACTTTCAAATATTGAAAACTTTTCAAAAAGACACACACCTTTGTATATATTCGAACAAGAATCGTTACAAAGGTTGCCTAGACAAGGCTTCTTTTTCAAAGCATTTTCAAAACCACACACAAAGCACCATTTCAAACAATTGAAAAGCAAAGGCAAGTGGTCTAAAACAAGTAACTAAGAGCCCATGGAAAACCATGGATGAAAAGGGTGCTAGCACCTTCCCTTTTCATAATTTACCCCCCGAACCCAAGAAAACATCTCAAAGGTCTTTCCTGTGCTTTTTGACCTTTCCTTTGGATAAAATAAAAAGTCGGCAGCGACTCTTGCTAAACCGTACAAGTGCGAACACAAACGCAAAACCTCAAGTCAGTTCTCCCACCGTATCACAGAACTGGCGACTCTGCTGGGGAATTATTTTAAAAGTGGGGTTACCTTAGGGTTTTAGATCACCTTTACATTCTTATCTTGTTTGCCTTGATTGCTTTACTTTTTTGGGTCCTTGCTTGGGTTTGTTTTAAATCTTACACCCGGATTTGGGGGCACCTTTTAGGTAGGTAGCAATAAACTGTGAGGGAACTGTGCGGGGTATATCGACATGGTTGAAACAGTAGCTACATTGATGTGGCACATTGGTTGGTACCGGTAACCCTTGAGTTAAATCAAGGAGAGTACGGGGCCGCCGCGTGGTGTCGTGAAGCATCAATTGACTTTAGAACCTTACTTGACCATCTTGGCCTTTTTAGGGGTAGTGAGGTGACCGACTTTGGTGCAGTCCGAAGTTGGTAGATACTCGATACTACACTCATTGAGGGTTGTTTTCTTGGAGTATTTTGGTCGCCAGTAAAGTGGCTAAAATGAAACCATGAACACAGAAAATAATCCAGTGATATTAAGCTCCTTAGAACCCGGTTACTATTTCTAGGACAGGTTGAGCCAACTAACTTCAAGAGGGTACTTACCTACAAACCCCATGCAAGCCTAAACCTAAGGACTTGTCTGCTTTGTGTGAATATGATTACTTGTATATACATTTGCTTACTTGTGCATACTTGTACATAACATCATAACATCATACCATAGCATTTTCAATAACCATTTCAAGGATCTCAAGGGTCTTTGATGCAGGGTCACGTTGAACCAGACGTCTACCAAAGGGCAAGAGGTTTCATTTTCTTCTAAACGAACATCGTCAAAGATCAAGTGCAACAACTTGAATCGAAGGCTATGACCCACTCGACATGGTGAGCTTGATTCTCGTGGAAAGACATCCACCGATACAAAGTTCTCCAATCAAAGTTGTTGATCGAAGTTCAATCTCTAACATTTTCTTGTGTTTACCCCGCGAGATCCTTGAAAACATGCATCCACATATCACGTATTGTATCATAACGGGTTTTCCCTTTCAGGTTTCCTTATTCTCCTACTGTTTATTTCAGTAGAGATGGCTCTAGAGAGAACTGTCGAAGATATCCAGGCTCAAAATGCTCAACTTCAAGAAATGTTCTTGAACCTGTCCCAGGGGCAAGAAGAAGTGAAAGCTCTCCTCACAAGAGGAATGGTCCTAGGGAATCCAGGCGGCGTCAGGAATGATCAGTGGGAAGGGCTACAAATTGAGTTGGCAACAATGAAGATCCAGATGATGGAACGGCTGGTGGACCAAATGGCTCTCATTCAAGACCAGGCTCAAAGACAAGAGGAGCTCAAAGTCCTCGTCAACAAATTGCTTCAAGATAACCAAATGGGGCCAACAACTAGGGTTGTAGATCAAGTCATCATTCAACCTCCTTTGAGACAAGAAGACAAGGGAAAGGCTCCCCAGCTTGCTTCAGGGTCACAAGCCCAGCAACAACCTCGCCAGCGTCAACGGGGTAATCGGCGTAAGCAAAATACATCTGGAAGACATTTCACTGAGACTGACATACCATCATCTCTAATACTGAAACGCTTGTTGGAGGTCAATCTGATTGCTTTAAAGGATCCTCTTTGGAATCCCAATACCTCTGCTCCTGGCTATCACCCCGACGCATTTTGTGTATACCACTCCTATAGTCCTGGACATGACACCGACGACTGTTGGGCTTTGAAAAACAAAATTCAAGACTTGATTGACAGAGGAGTGCTGGATTTCATGCCGGATTGAGAGATGAAAATCTTCCGCTGAGGGTTCTCCACCTGAAATGACTAGTTCGAACTAAGAGACTTTTGTTTCATTTGAGTTTTCAAGTTGTAATTTCTTTTGTTATTCAAACAATTATCTGTTGACGTCAAACTCTGTTTCATTAATGCATTGCATATGTTTGTCTTGAATTCATCCATTCGTTCTCACTATTCTTGAACTATGCTTTCTACTTTCTTTATGACATTTAACTCTTGCAAAAAAGCTACAAGCCTTTAGAGGGAGGATGACGAAAACAATGCCATAATCTCATATAGTATGCTTTTGGACAGACCTTGCTGACGATGTACAGGCGTTTCTTTCAAATCCTAAACACTGGAGTTATAAGGAAGATAATCCCTAGTCAACCCCTTCGAGCCAAAGAAGTAGAAGTTTTATGTTTTAAACACAAATTGAAACCTTTAAACCTGGGGCAGGGTAGTCTCTCAGTTAATTCAAAAGATGCACATTGAAATCGCAAACTCTCAGTTCGTAATACAACAAATGACATCAAAAACATTCCTTTGGAACCAAAAGATAGTGATGGTTCCTTATCTCATAGGCAATCATTATCTCTCAAAAGAGAAAAGCCCATTGAGCCAAAACCTACAAAGGAGGCTTAAGAAAGCTGGGGCATCCCGCTGACTGTAATCTCGAAAACAAGAACAGTCAGGCAAAAGTTAGGGATAATAAACCAAAAGAAAGAGGTCGTTGTAAATCCTCAACAACATGAAAAGTGTTGCAAAAAATGACTGCCTTCCCATAAAATTCAATTTGTGTGAACCATCTCCAAAATGTCGTTCCAAACTCGAATAGAGTTCGACGCACAATTAACTGAGTTTAGGATTGAAGAACATCATGAAGAGAGGGTGGGTACAAATATACTTTGGACCTTTATCCCTTGTTTCTTAAACCGTGAACCAAGCCACGTTACAACCCTTCAAAAGTCCTAATTGAAGCATGGGTTAGTTTGAAAGCATGCTGTTACAAAAGGTACCCTGACTCCTGTAAGGCTTTGCTCTAAATCTTGAACTGAATTTCTCTTATAAAAAGTTTTCTGCTAAAAAATGCATTTTTCAAAACTTCGAGACAAGCACGAACTTTGCATTACTTGAATATCGTTGTTTGCACATGTTTATTTGTTTGACAGCGAAGAGATTCACACAGTGAATGTTCGGATGAACGAAAGCTCTCTCGGTGAATAAAATCACTTCAGGTGGGATGACACTCCCATTGCAAAAAATCTCCCATCAACAAAAGGGGACTTGATATGGTATTGTCCAGTAAACATGGGGCAGTCCAGTCAAGATTTCAACAAATCTTTCAACGTCCATTAAACCTGGGGCAGTCCAGTCAAGATTTCAAGAAATCTCTCAATCGCAGATTAACCTGGGGCAAGTCTCCCTCACCATCACTTGGGGCATTTAAACGTCAATCTCATCAAAGGGTTACGAACAGTCCAAATTTCCTGGCAGTACCACAACCATTCGCTACTAGGGGAAATGAAGAATCTCTCCAAACTCCTTCTGAAAAGGAATTCAAGCGTCCTCGAGAAGTTTATCACCTCTCTAGCAGACCAGCAGTCATGGGTTTATTTCCCCAACATTTGTCAAGGATTTATTCTCCGAAACAAATTACATTTCAATAACAGAGTGATCAGCAGGTAAAGAATTCCTTCATCACCTGTTGAAAGTTACGGTCGTCAAAGATTCCTTCATCACCTGTTGGAAGTTACGGTCGTCAAAGATTCCTTCATCACCTGTTGGAAGTTACGATCGTCAAAGATTCCTTCATCACCTGTTGGAAGTTACGGTCCTCAAAGATTCTTTCATCACCTGTTGGAAGTTACGGTCGTCAAAGATTCCTTCATCACCTGTTGGAAGTTACGGTCGTCAAATATTCCTTCATCACCTGTTGGAAGTTACGGTCGTCAAAGATTCCTTCATCACCTGTTGGAAGTTACGATCATCAAAGATTCCTTCATCACCTGTTGGAATTTACGGTCGTCAAAGATTCCTTCATCACCTGTTGGAAGTTACGGTCGTCAAAGATTCCTTCATCACCTGTTGGAAGTTACGGTCGTCAAAGATTCCTTCATCACTTGTTGGAAGTTACGGTCGTCAAAGATTCCTTCATCACCTGTTGGAAGTTACGGTCATCAAAGATTCCTTCATCACCTGTTTGAAGTTACGGTCGTCAAAGATCAAATTCTCACAAAATTCAAGTTATGAAGCCCGGATTTGACCGGATAGTATCTTGATCTCTACAGCGTATTGTGAAGCCCGGATTACGACCGGATAATAGTATCAGACTACCGCGAAGCCTGGATTACGACCAGATAGTGGTATCTCCTAAGAGCAAGCTATGAAGCCCGGATTCGACCGGATAATAGTTTAATCCCCAACAAGTTATTGTGAATCCTGGATTACGACCAGATAGCAATACAAGTTTTTGTGAAGCCTGGATTACGACCAGATAGCTGCCAAGAATACTACAAAGCCTAGAGTCGACCAGATAGTGGTATATCTTTAATACAAGTTATGAAGCTCGAATTCGACCGGATAATATATTGATATCTCCAAACGCCATAAAGCCTGGATTCGACCAGATAATGGTATGATACACTGTGAAGCCTGGAGATCAACCAGATAATAGTTAACCCTCAACAGAATGAAGATTCTCATCCTTGAAACGTCAGAATATTGGTATACTCCCAAGCTCCTGATACCGTTAACAGAATGAAGACTCTCATCCTTGAAACCTCGGAAGATTGGTATACTCCCAAGCTCCCGATATCATTAACAGAATGAAGATTCTCATCCTTGAAACCTCAGAAGATTGGTATACTCCCAAGCTCCTGATACCGTTAACAGAATGAAGATTCTCATCCTTGAAACCTCAGAAGATTGGTATACTCCAAAGCTCCTGATACCGTTAACAGAATGAAGATTCTCATCCTTGAAACCTCAAGAGACTGGTATACTCCCAAGCTCCTGATACCGTTAACAGAATGAAAATTCTCATCCTTGAAACCTCAAGAGATTGGTACACTCCCAAGCTCCTGATATTCCCGACAGAATGAAGATTCTCATTCTCAAAGTGGCATATAACCTAGATTCCTGATATTCCCGACAGAATGAAGATTCTCATTCTCAAAGTGGTATACAACTTGAGTTCCTGATATTCCCGACAGAATGAAGATTCTCATTCTCAAAGTGGTATACAACTTGAGTTCCTGATATTCCCGACAGAATGAAGATTCTCATTCTCAAAGTGGCGCATGATCTTAACTCCTGAACTTCTTCCAAACAGGAATAAGCTTTTTCCAGAGTTCTGAGTTTTACTCTCCAACAGGATAACCACTCCGCAACAGTATGGCTATTCCCCAGAGTTCTTACTCCCCAACAAAATCAAGACTCTCATCCTTGATTCTCTGGAGCTTTCTTTACACTCAACATGAATTTGTCAGAATTCCAAATCCCCTGTAGATCGAAGATTCTCGTTCTTGACTCCTCAACACCAATTCCCCTAGCAGAATGAAGACTCTCATTCTCAATTCTCCAGAGTTTTCAGATATTCCCCAGCGGAGTTCTTCTCAAAACAACCAAACAGGAATCCCTAATAGATTGGCATACAACCCAAACTCCTGGCTCTCCCCAACAATATAACTTCTCCCCACGGAGGTTGTCAAAAAGTTTGAAGACACACATACTCTTCAACAGTGGTCCCAGGACTTCTCATTTTCAATGATCAAAGGATTCTCAATCCCCAGCAACAGTCAAGGATTTATTTTCCCTGACAGCGGTCAAAGATTTTATTATCTCCAGCTATCCAGGATTTATCTTCCTCAGCAAGACGGCTAATCAGCTTACATGCACATTCATTTGCATTCATATATCATAAACATTTACATAACACATACATTGCCTCATACACTTCATGCAAATTAACTTTGTATTTCATCTAACATTTTACCCTTTCCAGGATAAGTTTACAGGTTTCAACTCCAGAACTGAAAACAGTTTACGGATGCTTCCCAACATGGATGTTAATCTATCGCTTGTTCAGATTCAACCACTGAAAACAGTTTACGGAAGCTCCAAACACGGATACTAATCTATTGCTTATTCAGACCCCCAGCTCAGAGACGTTCCAAACATGGATACACTTCTGATACTCACCCTTTCACCTACAACATACAGTTCAACGAACATTCTTGGATGGCATCTTTAAGCCCATCTCCGACAAGATTATGTCACATCTCCAAATGGCATCTTTAAGCCCATTCCCTCAACTATGCTTTGACGAGTGCAAATTTATGGGCATTCTAGTGTCCAATCATCTTTTACCTTCGAGTCGCAAAAGGAAAACTCGTCAATCTTACTCTTCAGGTTCAAGAAGATTGAACAGGGGCAACTGTTGTACCCCAAAATTTTCCCTCACTTTTTCACAAGAAATCACAACCCCAGGGTTTTCTCTGATTTTTTAGATTGGCTCAAGAATCGGTCAAACAGACTTTTCTTTATCAGTCAATCCAGAATTAGGGTTTTCTCAAATTTTATTGAGATTGGCGCAGGAATTGATCAAGTAGACTTTTCTTTGGCAACAAATCCGGAATTAGGGTTTTTGCTCGCATTTATCAGAAGAAACCGAATCCTCAGAAATTCAGTTAACTGTTACATTGTTTTCACGCTTGTTCAAGTTTACTGGTGGTTTCTCAAGGCCTGATTATCTGGGAAAAAAGCTGAGACTTTTGTTTGGAAACATTAAGGCATCTGCTTGATTAAGTGGAGTGAAAGGTTTACCGTTTAATGGAATGCTTTGTTTGTTTAACTGTATAATGCGTGTGTTAATTGGAATACCATGCGTATTGTGAGTAATGCAAGGTTACAAGACTGCAAAGTTTGTTGATTGTTTATTTTATCTGGATTAAAATTATTGGGATACAGTTCCAATTATTTTGATTTAAGAGTCTTAAATAATTAAATAAACAATGCAAGGAAAGATTGGAAGATTTTTGACAGTAGAAATTTCTTTTGACAAAGACTTTTTTATTCGTTTCAAATATTGTTACAAAATTTATCTGAATATTGTAAATTTACAACTTACAGTATTTACAATAATATTTGTTTACAATAAATGAAAAAATAAATCTAAGCCTAATCTCCTGAGATCTTTGACTTCTACTGCTTCCTTTATCATCCAACTGGTACTTACCTGCAAAAGACAGAAGAAAAAGAAATCGGCGCAATTAACTGAAAAGAATTTTCAAGCGGATAAAAAGAAATCATCATTAAAGTCTGCCGGCCGGAATCAGAAATGCTATGTTCATCATATTTTATTTTCCTCTCTACAAATCACAAGAAGATCGCTCTTCTCGGTTCACAGAGAGAAAAATAAAAGATATAAATTGCAAGCATACAATTAACTCAAAATGCAAAAACATAGGTAAGTTGCAAGGCAAACTGTACTGCAAACTGAATTCCAAACTGCATTAGTCAAACAAGTCAGCAAGGCAAGCATAGGCAAGCTAACTACAATGCAGTAACCAAGCATGTCAAACTGAGTTGCAAGCCAACTAGGTGTAAAAGGAAAAAGTACACAATGCAGAAAATATGTAAACAAAGTACACAATGCAGAGAGATAAACCAAGTTACAAGCAAGAGGCTTGCAATAGCCATCATCATTTCCCAGCCTAGGCAAAACTTTTCAGAAAGATATATTAAAATAAGCAAAAGTGCTTAGAGAGAGAAAAAGAGAGGACCTTTGAGTGAAAAGAGTTTGCAGTTTTGGCAGGCTGTTTTCAAGACAGTAAAAGAAAGAAAAAAGAGATATAAAAGAGGGGGACTGCATAACAGTCCAAGAGGAGAAAAACATTGCGCAAAACCTGTAAGCTCAACATTTCCAAACTGCAATCAGCAAGCCTGCATTGCAACTCACCAAAACTTGCAAACCTGCATTACAAACACTCAAACCTACATTACAAACACTCAAACCTGCAAGCCTGCTTCCAAAATGGCAGAATACAATTAAACAAGCTCAAATCTGCATAACCAAAACTACTGCAGAATACATATCAAAACTGCATCTCAAAACTGTAAAAATCCAAAAAACCAAAATAACCTGCTAAACACCACCTGCATAAGCCTAAACACACAGGCCAAACTCAAACCAGTTAAAACTGCAAGTCAAGCAAGCTTGCAAACCTGCCTGCACAAAAACTCAGAAAAACAACTCACAGTAACAAACTTGCTCACAGTCCAAACAAACAACCTGCTAGCAGAAACATCAGAATCAAGCAAGCCCACCAACAAAGCTTGCCCAAACACCAACAAAGTTTCAACACAACAAGCTTTAGTTTGTGTCCATCAACAAAAGTCAGAAACACACGATTCAGAAGCAAAATTCATCATCATCAAAACATCAGTAGCCAAAAGAAAGGAAGAGTTTTCAGATTCAGAAGCAAAGTTCATTATCATCAAAACATCAGTAGCCAAAAGAAAGGAAGAGTTTTCAGATTCAGAAGCAAAGTTCATCATCACCAATATTCAAAACAAAGAAGCAAGCAAGTTTCAGATTATTCATCATCAACTAAAGTAGAAGCAAGCAAGTTTTCAGAAGATTATTCATCATCAAACAAATCACAAGAACAACAAAGAAAATACAGAAATACCAGAAACGCCATCATTTCCATCTTCCGCTCCGGCCACCGAGAGCGCCGCCGGTCCAACCCATTCCCCTCTCCCTCCATTTTTTTAGAAAGATCTCTTAAGGTAAGTTTTCTCACCCCTTACACTGCATATTAGACATAATAACCAAGTATTAGAGGATGAAACAAGTATATAAGCAAAACTCAAACAAACGAATGCAAACTGTAAAAACCCTAAGAATCAAAACAAGATAAAACTCGTACCATTCAAACCACAACTGTGGGCCGCTGTGAGAGGAGAGGAAGTGAGAGGAGGTGGCGCTCTGGAAACCTAGGGCATAGAGAGAATCAGCATTTGAGAGAGATGAGAGAAACGTAGAAGAAGGAGGCGCCGTTGTGGCCAAAACATGCAAACCCTAGTTCAGAATACAACATCAACCCTAGAAAATTTGTCACAACATTTCAATTGGGCCTTCGCCCCAAACTGTGCCAAGCCCACAATGTCTTTGTTAAACGCACACCCCCCCCCCATGCTCACTCTGACTTGCCATTTGCCCTTCTTCATTTATGGGCCACAAATTGCCTAAGGCCCATCATCTTTTCTAACTAAGACTTATACTTTTTTTTTATTTTCATGATTTGATTCTTTTTCTCTTGTTAATAATAAGACTAAAAATATATTAAATTTTGTTTTAATTTTCTTAACATAGTTTTCTTTTTTTTAATAATTATTACATTTAATAAAATACAATAATAATAGAGATTTTATTTTCGTTTTCTTTAAAAAATACGTAAATAATAGAAATTCAATTTAAATAATTTTTCTTTTCTTTAAAACACTTTGTTTACATAATTCATAAAAAAACACAAAAATAATAATAATCATACTTAAATCTTTATTAGGTTAAAATTTTATTTACTTGTAAATAAATACATGCATCTCATAATTTACTGATTTTCCTTAATTTGTTATAATTTTACATTGAATTGCGACAGTTCGATTTGGTTGTAACATATACTTGGACATTATTATCCTGATAAGACTCATCCCCATTTGTAAATAATTGTACCCCCATCCCCGGATACTCATTTGTAATAACTTAGACTTTAAATTCCCGCAATTTATTGCTTTCAATATACCGTATAGTAATTAGGGTTTGTATGGAAAGATTCGAAATCAATCGCTAGATGACCTAATACAAGATAAATGCATGAAAATCAATACACAATTCACACTTGCACCTCTTGGGTAACCTCGCTTGTTGCCTCGGAAAATGAAATCATGTCCCTCGAATACGAGACACTCTAGCAAATGCCCCTTCGATAAAAAAAGATCGTAGTCCCTCGATGACCCTCGATGTTGCCTTCGATAAAACGATCTCGTCCCTTACAAAAATTGCTAGAGCGTCTCACAAGTTGCTTTCAATGATTGTATGCGATGACCCACGCCTGCCCCGTTTAACATCCTAACACAAGGTTGTTCACCAAACACAATGGTGAAATAACACTGTCAAAAGGGTTGAAAACATAAGAAAGATCTTTGAGTAAAATAGGGTAGACAACTCTTAGTTACTTGATCAAAAGCTTGCAAAACATCCTTACCATTTTCAAACACACTTCACCACACAATTTCAAAACCCTACTTTCAAATATTGAAAGCTTTTCAAAAAGACACACACCTTTGTATATATTCGAACAAGAATCATTACAAAGGTTGCCTAGACAAGGCTTCTTTTTCAAAGCATTTTCAAAACCACACACAAAGCACCATTTCAAACAATTGAAAAGCAAAGGCAAGTGATCTAAAACAAGTAACTAAGAGCCCATGGAAAACCATGGATGAAAAGGGTGCTAGCACCTTCCCTTTTCATAATCTACCCCCCGAACCCAAGAAAACATCTCAAATGTCTTTCCTGTTCTTTTTGACCTTTCCTTTGGATAAAATAAAAAGTCGGTGGCGACTCTTGCTAAACCGTACAAGTGCAAACACAAATGCAAAACCTCAAGTCAGTTCTCCCACCATATCACATTGTCCATACAATGGAGCAAAGTAGAATCGTGATTGCGCTTGTACAGGATCCCATTGCTCAGGAAGAATTTGGCTGAGAAACTTTGTAGGAATTTCTTGTCGTTGATGGAAGCATCTTCAGGATATTCTTCTGCTTCAAGATACCTCCTTACTTCATGATACCAAGGCTTCTCTTCATCAGTGTTGATCTCATAATAGTGTGCGGGTTCGTCAAATCTTTCAATGGTAATTATGGGAGCCTCGTTGTCACAATTGACTTTGAACATGGACGACATTGTTGCTAAGGCATCTGCCAACTGATTTTATTCCCTTGGGAAGTGTTCAAAGGTGACCTCCTCAAAGTATGGGACCAATGCTAATGCAAGCTCTTTGTAGGGGATCAAATTAGGATGTTTGGTGTCACATTCTCCTTTAACTTGACCGATTACTAGGGATGAATCTCCATATACACTTAAGTACTTGATTCTTAAGTTAATAGCATCATTTAAACCCAAGATTCATGCCTCATACTCAGCCATGTTATTTGTATAGTCAAAGAAAATCCTGGAAGTGAAAGGCGTATGGAAACCTTCGGGGGAAATGATCACATCACCAATTCCGTTACCCAATGCAGTTGAAGCTCCATCAAAAACCATAGTCCATCGGGATCCTTGTTTAGGACCTTCATACGGTCCAGGCTTTTCACAGTCGGTTATCAGCATGATATTCTCGTCCTGGAATTCAAAGTTCATGGATTGGTAATCATCAATAGCTTGATGGGCCAAATGATCCGCCATCACACTTCCATTAATTGCTTTTTGTGTAGTGTACTGGATATCATATTCATTCAAGATCATTTTCCATCTAGCTATTTGTCCAGAGAGAGCTGACTTCTCGAAGATATACTTGATGGGATCCATCTTAGAAATTAATAAAGTGGTGTGAGTCAACATATACTGTCTTAGCTGGTGAGCAGCCCATGCCAAAGCGTAACAAGTTTTCTCGAGAGTGAATATCTTGTTTCACAGTCGGTAAACTTTTTGCTAAGGTAGTAAATTTCATGCTCTTTTCGGCCAGACTCATCATGTTGACCCAACACACACCCATTGAATTCTATAATAAAGTCAAGTAAATAATAAGAGGTCTTCCTTCAACTGGAGGCATCAGGATTGGAGGTTCTTGTAAGTACTCTTTGATCTTGTTAAAAGCTGCTTGGTAGTCGTCATTCCATCTGACTACTTGATCTTTCTTCAACAGTTTAAAAATTGGCTCACAGGTAGCAGTTAAGTGAGATATGAATTGAGCAATGTAGTTGAGTCGACCTAAGAAACCCCCTGACCTCCTTCTCCATACAGGGAGCTGGAATTTCTTGTATGGCGTTGACTTTCACAGGATCGACTTTAATACTTTTTCCACTGACGACAAACCCTAGGAGTTTTCCAGATCTTACCCAAAAGATGCACTTGTTGGGATTCAGCCTTAGCTTGTACTTTCACAACCTTTCAAATAGCATGTGTAAATGATCAAGGTGTTCTTCCTCAGTCTGTGACCTTGAAATCATATCATCCACATAGACTTCTATCTCATGATGGATCATGTCATGAAATAGAGGTATCATAGCTCGTTGATAGGTTGCCCTTGCATTCTTCAAACCGAATGGCATGACCTTGTAACAGAAGGTGCCCCACTGTGTGACAAAAGCGGTCTTCTCCATGTCTTTGGGAGCCATTTTGATCTGATTGTAGCCGGAGAAACCATCCATGAAGGAGAACACTTTATGTTGAGCAGTATTGTCGACCAAGACATCAATATGTGGTAGCAGGAAATCATCCTTGGGGCTTGCCCTATTAAAATCCCTATAGTCCATGCACGTACAAACTTTTCCATCTTTCTTAGGCACCGGGACCACATTTCCAACCCACTGCAGATATGAAGTTACTGCTAGAAAACCTGCATTGAATTGCTTCATTACCTCAGCTTTTATTTTCTCAGACATATCTGGCCGCATGCGACGAACTTTTTGCTTGACTGGAGGAAAAACTTCCTTCATTGGTATAAGGTGAACTACGATATCAGTATCAAGCCCTGGCATATCTTTGTATGATCAAGCGAACACTTTAACATATTCGTGCAACATCTGGACCAATCTTCTCTTGACACCATCTTTCAAGTTGGTGCTGATCTTGACTTCCCTCTTGCCTGCCTCAGTACCTAAGTTGATCACTTCAACTGGTTCTTTGTGCGGTTGAATGGACTTTTCCTCCCATATCAGAAGTCTGGAGAGGTCCCCAGGTATTTCACAATCTTCCTCGCCTTCGTCTTCGGCTTGATAGATTGGATTTTCAAAGTTATAGATGACAATAGCAGAGTCGTTGTCAATGAGATCCGGAGTGGATGTGGATATGCAAATGTGTGTATGTGCATGTAAAGTCACATGGCTATTTTTGAAAATTCAATAAAGTAAAGAAAGACAATGAACGTAAAATTTGAATGCAAAATAGTCTAATGTTTTTCATTAAAATGAGCATATGGCATATGAAAATGACAAACCCTTAACAAATGGACCGTTGTGCCCCGGGCAAGGCACATGGCTTAAAATCATTGTTTTAATGGAAATTACAGACAAAGTTCTCAAAGCAATAAAAAAAGTAAATGGCAATTACTCCTGGTTGAAGGAGATTAGGATAAAGTCCTTGGTCTTCCAGTTGTTGAGCCCTCCGTCAGCAGTCGGGTAGATCCAATCATCAAAGTCACAATCAGCATCAGAGTATTCAAGAGCATTAATCTCATGGTTACTAATGCAGAGAGGTGGTTTCCCTATGCATGCACGTCGAACCTCCTTTTGAGCTTTGGAAGTGAAGCCCAAATCAAATTTTTCTGACTTGAAAGGGAAATCAGGAAGTTATCCCCAAATGGTGCAACCTCCTTCTTCAATAACAGCATGAGCATCTTTGAGAGAAGTCATCCTTGGTGTATCTTTAGCAGCTTCGAGAGTGTCAGGAGTGGCCTTGGCAACAACAACCATGGGAGAGACCACTTCAAAGGCTTGACAAGGAGTTTTAATGAACTCGCCATCCATTTCAACATATTTGAACAAATTTAGATGGCTAATCATAAACTCTTCTTCACCACAGACGGTAACAATTTTCCCCTTGACTGATATTTCAACTTTTGATGTTATGTGGAAGTCATCGCACCTGCCCCATGAATCCATGGGCATCCAAGCAGGAATGAATAAGCAGGACGGATATCCATCACATAGAATGTTGAGTTGAAGATTTGAGACCCAACATTTATAGGGAGATCAACTTCCCCATGGACCATCCTCTTTGATCTGTCAAAAGCTCTCACCATGATGTCACTAGGCTTTAGTACCAAACCTTCGCAGTCCAACCTATCTAGAGATCCTTTCAGTAAGATGTTGAGAGAAGATACAATATCCACTAATACATGTGCCAGGATAGTTCCCTTACATTCTATGGAAATATGGAGAGCTTTATTGTGATTCTTCCCCATCGGGGTCAAATCCGCATCAGAGAACCCTAAATCGTTGTCAGCAGTCAAGCTTGCTACATAGTTTTCAAATTGGTCAGTCGTAGTTTCTTGAGAAACAAGTGCATTTTTCAAGAATTTTATCAACGCTTGAGCATGTGCATCGGAGCATAGCAACAACGATATCATAGAAATCTTCGAGGGTGTTTGCCCTAACTGTTCCACTATCTTGTAATCACTTTTCCTGATAATTTTCAAAATCTCCTCCATCTCTTGGGTAGATGGATTCTTAATGGTAATATCTCTTGTGGGTGCCTCCGTCCTGGAAGGCTTAGTTATTTTTCCCTTTCCTCTAGTGTCAGTAACAGGTTTAACAGCAGTAATGCAAACGGGTGTAGTTGCGGTTGTCGGAGGTGAAATCTCTAGAGAGAAGATCCTCCCTGTCCTAGTAACTTTACTTGATCCAGCAATGTTTGTAACGTCAGCATTTTCGTCTTCATCAATCCGTGAATCTTGTTTGATGCCATGGTAATACACTTTCATCCCATAATTCCAGGGCACAACCTTATCATAAGAGTAAGGAACTGGCCCCGGTGTGGTGATAATTAGTGGGGTTGTTCTTGGTTCAATATGAATCCTAATAGGACCTTTGGAGGTGATCCTAATAGGTTTTTTTGAGATAGTAATGATGGACACGTCTTCAAATTCTCGAGATACACTTTGGGTCAAACTTTTCACAGACGGAGCTTTTTCAAATAAAATCTCATGGTTATCCATCAGGTGTTAGACACCTTTCTTAAGCCATTAACAACCATTAATTTGTACAACACAGTAGAAACAGTCTTCAAGGCAGCCATGGAATACCCCAGCTTTCAACAAATTCCTTTTAACAGTCTTCAAAGGAGTGGTCAAATCATTTAAGGAGGAAACAAGAGAGGCATCTTCAATAGCACTGACATCTTTACCATGATTTGGCATGGGTGCGTTGATTATGTTAGGACTTGGAGGAGGGTCGAATTCAATTGTCTTGTTATTAATAAGGTCTTGGATTTTGCATTTTAGAGCCCAACAATGATCAGTGTCATGTCCGGGACTATTGGAGTGGTAAGCATATTTGGCATTCGGGTTATATTTTGGTGATGAAACATTGGTATTTGAAGGGGGGCCCGCAACGTTACCACATTAGCTTTCAACAGGTGTTGTAGAGCTTGAGATAGTGACATGTTGATTCTGGTAAATTGTCTTCTGGGATGTCAGGCCTTTGTTGATTAGCTTATTGGTGTGGTCTTTGAGTAGAAGTTGGATTGGAGATCAAAATTTCCCCTACTGAATGATGTCGGTCATTCTTAGCACGACTTCTTGATCCATACACAGCATTAATCTCTTTTTTACTAGTAAATGGCTTTTTTACAGCATTTGAGGTGGAAGCTATAGGCATCTTCCCGCTTTTAATCCCGCTTCCAACCCTCTCACTAGTTAAAATAAATTCAGTAAATATGGGTGATGAACTTCCAATTAGCAAGTTGAAAAATGGTCCAATGAATGTTCCCATAAACATATCTACCAATTCCCTATCAATCAATGGTGGCTGCACCCTACCATCCAGGTCTCTCCATTTTTGAGCGTATTCTTTGAAGCCCTCATTTGATCTCATGGTCATTCCTTGCAATTGTACCCTTGTTGGTGCAAGATCAGCATTATATTGATATTGGCGGTAAAAGGCAGTGGCCAAATCCTCCCAAGTATGGATGTTAGTCCCATCCAATTATTGAAACCACTCCAACTGTGTCCTAGCTAGACTTTCTTGAAAAAAGTGCACCCACATATTCTTATCATCGGTATGCGGCTAAATTTTGTGGACATAAGATCTTAGGTGAAGCTTCAGACATGAGACACCATTGTACTTGGCAAAAATGGGGATCTTGAATTTGTGGGGAATGACTACCCCAGGAACCAAACCCAAGTCACCGAAGTCCAAGCCAGGCACAACTTGGATTTCCACAGCTTTCAATATGTCTTCTGGTTGCTTATATTTGTCGTTAGCTGGTGGATATTGCTCATCAAAATAATCTTCGTCTTCAGAGATTTAATTGTTTCCACCCCCAGCACGGGTGCTCCTAGCATCTTCATCTTGATTTTCATCCTCTTCGGAGGAATCCTCTTCAACTTGGACTTGTTTGGCGGGCCCTTTAAACCTCTTCCTCGTGTTGATTACATCTTTCTTCTTGGTCTTTTTCTTTGTGACAAGAAGTGTCATCATTTCTTGCTGCTCCTTTGCTAAGTTGAGCAGAGTCTCTTGGAATTGAGAGTGTTGAGTCTGCAAGTCCTTGACAGTTTTCTTGAGATCCATTTTATACTGAAATAAACAGTAAAAGGATGAGGAAACCTGTGTCGGAAAACCTGCTTATGATATGATGCATGTTATGCAAATGCAATGTTTTCAATGATTTTAAGAAATTTAAATTTGCTAGACAAAGAGAAGACAACAAACATTAATTGCATTAATAAGTTCATAGATTACAAATGCCTCTTGGGCTTACAAAGGTTACAAAATAAACTCCTAAAACAAACAAGAAAGCCTCAATTTTCCCATGGGCATATCCTCTTTGGTGCAATGTGAGCATTCAGGATTTGTTATTCATGAAGTTGTCTCGTGAGCTCCAAAACCTTCTTCTCACTTGCGTAGAATTGTGCTTAAAATGTATATTGTTCTCCTTTGAGTTGAATCTATGATCTTTGCAATTCCTCAAAGTCGGTAGGCATGTCAGGATGAAGAAAAGTGTAAGGGGGTCTCCCTCAACAACGGTCTCCATAATCACAGGTAGGATGGTTGGGTAAGGCATTATGAGACTTTGAGCATGCGTTCGTACCCACTTGAGGTGAGGCTCGAGAGAGATGGAATTTTTATGCCCCAAAGTTTTTCTATCAACTTTGTTTACCATGCCCCAGGCTCGTATAAATTTTTGACGATAACCTTGGACATCATTCTCATAGTCGAATACAATACCTTGGACGAGCGCGTCATGAGGACCATCCCTTCGAGCATACCCAAACTGTCGTAGAGACAAGCAAGGATTATAAGTGATTCCTCCTCTAATGCCAAGGAGTGGGACATTAGGGAATTACGCATAGCAACCGATAATGGTAACATCCTTCAAAGATTGAGAACACCAATGAATATCCGAATGCGAGAGTGACATCAACCTTTGAGACCATGTCAAGCCTTATTCATTATTCTATGTTGATCGAGGTAGGTGAGAAATAAACCACCTAGACAATAATGAGATGCAACACAAAAGAGTCCCTTTCTTCTTCATGGTGTGAGTATGAAAATAATGTAGGATGTCTCCGAGTAGGGTAGGCACGGGATTATGAGAGAGAAAAACCTTGACGGCATTCACATCTATGAGTTGGTCTGGGTTGGGGAATAGAACCAAACCATAGATTAGAAGGGCCAAGACATCTTAAAAATATTTAAAATCCATATCTTCCCAAAACAACCGAGCCTTCTCCAACAGAAACTTGGCTAGAAAACCCTTAACTTCACTCCTTGTTTCCCAATTTGCCACAATGTCGGGTCTCTTCAAATGCAAAGCTTTGGCAATAACTTCAAGATTTCGAGTTTCCTCTAAACCGGTGAATGGTATTTAATCAAGCACATGCACTCCTATCATTTGAGATAATTCTTTCAATGTAGGCACTAATTGGTAATCGGGAAAGGTAAAGCAATGATGCATATGATCAAATAATTGAAAGAGCACACACATCATGTCTTCTTGGAAGTTTGAAGTATCCAAGTTGAGAAGTCGACCATATTTCTTGGTGAATGTGGAATCTCCAGGTATCCTTGATGCTAACTCTTGAAGTTGAGGAGATACTTTCACGAATTTGACTCGGATGGTATTTCTACGAGTGGAAACCATGTTCTACAAAAAAGAACAAAGATAAATTCCTAAATCCTTGAAATGGTTAGTGATAATTCTTATGATGTTATAATGTTTATGATGTCATGAATAATAATCACAAGAAAACCACACTAGGACCTAGGTTTAGGCTTGCATGGGTTTCATATGTAAGTACCCTCTTGAAGTTTAGTTGGTTCAACCTGTCATAGAAAGTAACTGGGTTCTAGGGAATCTCAATATCATTGATCTTTCTTCATCGGGAATTGTTTTAGTACAATCAATCTTTTCTTGCAGCCAAAATATCCCGAAAGTCTGATCTCAATGAGCATCATATCGAGTATCAACCAATCTTCAGCTTTGCATCAAAGTCGACTATCTCACTACTACCTAATGGCCAAGTTTTTCAACTAAAGGTTCTACGGTCAATTAGTGCTTCATGACACCACACAGCGGCCCCGTATTCTCCTTGATTCAACACAAGGGATACCGGTACTAACATATGTGTCACACTGACGTAGCTATTATTTTAACCATATCGGTCTACGACGTACACTCTCCATAATCTATTGCTACTTGCCTAATGGTGTTCCCAGATCTGGTAGAGGATCTATACAAAACCCAAATAGAACCCATAATGTAAAGTAAGCAAGTCAAAAAATTGAAAGCATTTAAATGTGATTTAGACTCTAAGATAACCCACTTTTAAGTTGAGTCCCAAGCAGAGTTGCTAGTTCTGTAATGCGATGGGAGAACTGGTCTGGGGGGTTTGCATTTTATCGCAAGAGTTGCCACCGACTTTTCTTTTATCCAATAAAGGAAAGGGTGAAAAGAACAGGAAAGACCTTTTAAGAATTTTCTTGAGTTCGGGGGGTAGGTTATGAAAAGGGAAGGTGTTAATACCCTTTTCATCTGTAGTTATCTGCAGGCTCTTAGTTGCTAGCTCACTTTGAAATTCTTTATGAAATGTATTTGTATTTGTTTGAAAGTATTTTGAAAACGCCTTTGTTTTGGAAAACTTTGTAATGATTATCGTCTCTATAAGAATGTATACAAAGTGTTGGTTTTGAAAATAGTTCAAAGAGATGTTTGTTTTTGGAAAGATGTTTTGAAAGTGTAAGTGTGAAGATGGTTTCATTTGTGAGCAAGCAACTACAATCGTTCTACCTACTTAGAAAGTCTTGGTTCTTTTTCTCCTCCTTTAGATAGTGTTATCTTACTATTAGTTAGTAAGAAACCATATCATTGGATGCGAAGGGACAGGCGTGGGTCATCGTATAATCATAGAAGGCAACATTTATAAGATACCTTAGCAATTTTTCGTAAGAGTCTAAGATCGTTTACCGAAGGCAACGTCGAAGGGTCATTGAAGGATTATGATCTTGTAATTGAGGGTCTTTGCTAAAGCATCCCACGTTCGAGGGACATGACTGTCTTGAATTAGGATTGTCTACTTGTTGATTTTATGTCTTGCCATACAAACCCTAATTACCAGCAATAATATTGAAAGTGATATATTGCGGAAATTTAAAATCCTATATTATTATAATACTTTTAGGGGATGGGGGTATAAATTAAGAATGGAGATGGCAAGTAAAATAAACTCTAGCTATTACAAGGCTTTGACAATTACATTATAATGTGCAAAATAATAAAATATTCAAAGAAATATAGAGAAAAGAAATTTGAAAAGAAAATTGTTTTTATGGATTTTTTATGGAAAAAGGTTTTAATGGTTAAACCAATTAATTTACAAAAGAATTTAATTAATTAATTTAACAAAAACAAAAGTCTAAGTTAATTCAAGAAAGGAAACTAAATAAACCTAAGTCTAATTTGAATTTATTTCTTAAAAATATTAACTAGTTAAAAAATTTTTTTCTTTTGGGATTTTTTATTTATAAAAATAAATAAAGCATATATAAAATAAAATTAGAAACAAAATAGTCTAATAAAAAAACATATTTTTGTATTTTTAACTAAAGAAAATAAATGAAATAAAAAAAGTAAAACAAAAAGAAAATAAAAATATTGTATTGGACTGGTGGTGTTTGAAAATTAATCAGGTGTATTTGGAAATAGCAAAAATATTAGGCTCAACAATAAGTTTGTTTGAAATCAGAAAACAAAACAAATAATAAAAAAAAGCTTATGGGCCTGCGCTGTGATGAGAAATCAGAGGGGTGTGCTGAAGAAAAAATGTACTTGGCCCAGCATGGGGAGGCCCAACGCGCTACAAACAAGAAAACAGAAACAAGAAAATTTGGAAAAAAAACGAAAGGTCTCGTTGGGGCTCGAACTCAGAATCTCCTATAACAATGTCTTACGCGCGCACTCTCTACCACTGGGGTGGCTATACATCTATTTACTTATACCAAACCAACACATTATATTACAAAACAAGTTCTAGTGACAAATTCATATTCTTCCTCGCGCCATAACCAGAGCTCTGTAACTTTCTCATCTCTCAACCATTTCAGAAATTATGAACATCAAAATTGTTAGAAATGTCACCATGATTTCAAATATATAAATAACTTAAGCAATGGATCAAAGATGAGCACGAATTTTAAATAGTACCAAATTCTGACCTAATTTTTCAGGAAGTTCAAGTTCAAAATTCTCACTGCTCAAGCAACATAAATGAATTCTAAGGACATGGTTAGTTTCAGGGCTATGATCTCTATATTTTATCTTCACAAATGGAAACCAAATGATGCCTATATGAAGAGCTCAAAAGTCAGGAAACTCACCTTGCAAGTGGATATCATATTTTGAGTTTGAGCTTGCTTCAAGGTGCTGCAATGATCTGGTTATCTTCCTTGAACCTCTAGGAAGCTAATGCAATGCTTAGCTTGAGCTAAGAGTGCCTGGAATGTTCTGGATAAGTCAAGTTGCATACCTCTGTTTTTGGTTATGGAAGATGAGGAAGATGATGTTACA
Source organism: Vicia faba (assembly GCA_948472305.1). Taxonomy (NCBI): domain Eukaryota; kingdom Viridiplantae; phylum Streptophyta; class Magnoliopsida; order Fabales; family Fabaceae; genus Vicia; species Vicia faba. The sequence goes on along the minus strand of OX451740.1, from coordinate 748,126,426 downwards.
TTTGTGGAACATGGGTAGGGATGAACTATATTAGATGTAAGGAAGCTTTGAAAATGATTTTGAGGGAAAATGCACGATGGAAATGGAAGATACAAGTTCGAAGGCAGAACTGCATACAAATGGTGTTTTTTGAGCAATTTCTGGTTAGAGGGAGTTTGGGAGAGTTTCAGGGCTTCTAATTTCGTCCCCTAGGTTGCATGATAGTGTCTCAATTTATAGGAAAAGGTTTTGAGAGCTTAAGGTGATCAGAAGTACAAGTTCACATGTTATGGCTCTTTGGCTTATTTTTGAAGCAAACTTGATACACATTGTCCCAATACATATTACAAGGATATCTAGAGTGGTTACAAGATTTAAACATGTTTATCTGAATTTTTATGTTGAGTGTGTGTTGAACAAACAAGTTAGAAGCTCAAGACAAGTTGACTTTGTGATTAAAGCTACTTTTCAAGAATAACAATGGTGCCTTTCTTCCCAAAATGACAATGTAGCTTGGACAATGACTTAATTGCTTGGACATTGGCTCAATATGTTGTGTAAACATTAAATTAAGGAGTGAAACACAAGTTAAAAGTCTGCAAAGTGAGATTATGCAGCATAGGTTTGAGATTTGGTTAAATGTTCATCATCAAAATGACCTAAAAATCAAGAATGAAACCTCAACTTCTTATCTTCGATTCTCCTTGCTCAAGCGTGATCTCTTCAAGTTCTTTGACATTTTATAAAGCTTGAAACATCCTATACAACTTTCATGTTAACCATTTTGACAAAATAATCTTGGAGCTTGGTGAAAATTGGCCAAGAAGTTAAGTCAAAAATTTGCCTAAACTAGGTCAAAATTTCACTAAGTGTTTAAGAAAAAGTGCATGACTTCATGGGCTTATAACTCAAAATCTAAGAATTTTTTGGATATGAGTCCTCTAATTCAAAGTTTTAGATCTCATCAATATCTACAACTTTCATGTTGAAAGTTTCCTTTGAATCATCTAGCATCTTGGTGAAAAATTGGCATGAATTAGTGAAATTATCATGTACAAAAACACTTAGAAAATTTTCTAAGTCTTGAAAAGTTTGAATTTTCAAATTGAGTTTTGAATTTATTGATTTCTTGATGACCAAGCTTCATATTTTTAATGTCTTGATGAATTGTGATTTTTTGAAACTCAAATTTTGACAAAAAAAAAACTCAAAGTTTGACTTTGGTGTATCAGTTGACTTTTCATCAGTTGACCAAAAATTCAACTATCAATCCATTGCTTTTGAAAGATGATTTGAGCCATGAGATTTAGGTAAATATGTTTCATTTGAATCATTGATATTGTTCTTCAAGCCATTGGATCGTGTATTAGGTCAAAAGCCATTGGATCAGTCAATTACAGTCAAAACCCTAATTCTGACCATTTTTCCTTTTTGGTAAATTGAGTGCTTTTCTTGATGGATTATGATCAATACTTGATCAAGTGATGAATAGGACCTTAAAATGTTGATGTTGGCCAAAAATCATGAAGTTTGACTGTAGGTTGACCCTAATTGACTTTTTATCCAATACAGTTGATTTTCAGTCATCTGGTCAATTGACTGAGCAAAATTATGATTCAGGACTTGAAACTTGACATGAGTATTCTTGGAGGTATATAATTATCCATGAAAGTCATTTGAGTCATTTGAATTGCAATTATTCTTGTAAAAACCAAAACCCTAATTTGAAGCATCAGTGTTTAGGAGATGGTTTGACCTAGACAACACTTGTGCAATTTTGAGCCATTAAAGATCTTGTGGGAAATGTCTTGAGAAAAAAGAAGGCAAACTTTGGGGTAAAACACCAGAATAATATCTCAATGTTATTACCTTGGTTTAATGTAAAAATCAAGGGGATACGTTTTTTTGTATTATCGTTTGCACATGTATTACATAACCATATTCCATAATATAAAAGCATATTTTGTAGATTCCTGAAATAGAGACATTGTACATTTTGTCAATTTCTCAATCTAAAAAAATGTACCACAAATATCCTTTGATTACACCAAGTGCAAACCAAAAATTACATCAAAACTAAAACAAATGATTAAGAAACAAAAGCAATAAATCATTTACTTACTAGTTTTCTCATATCCCCTCTTCATGATCACGAGGAATATCATTCAATCATCTGAGTCATTTTCTTCATATGATTGACGTACATGTGTTGGTAAACAAGGTGTCTCATAGTTAAAATCTTGATTGTCTTCAGTACTATTGGGAAGATGTTTTCCTTGAAGAACAATTAACCATCTAGTGTTAGAAGGATCAGTGACATAAAAATTTGTTTTGCTTGGGTTTCCGTGATGAATGGTTCATTCTTATAAGTTGCCTTTCAAATATCACCCTGTGTGAATCCTAATTCATCAATTTCTACACCAGTGTTATTGTCAATCTACTTTCACTTAAAATACATCTCCAAAATATCCTCAATGACCCCAAAATACGCTCGAGATGTTAGTATAGGATTGTTATCTTTGGAACTAGAAAAGTACATAAATTCAGCCTCAATCATAACCCCACTATTTTGCATGGTGCTACGATCATTCTTTAATTTTGTATAGAATGAATATTTACTAATGTCATATGTACTCCAAGTAATACATTAAACTTAGGCTTACGTGAAAACCATTTACAAGTATCTGATGCACCACTCTCTTTATAAATACTTTCACTAAACTAATTTATGAGAGTTTTGTTATGCTCTGTCAACAACCATTTTTCATTCATCCGAGGGAATTTTTCCTTTATAAGACTTTTGTGAGCGGTCAAGTAAGGCTCAACTTCACTAATTTTATTCAATATATACAAATGTGCTTGAAGAACTATTTCTCGACTAAATTTCTTAACATTTAAACCTTGAATACCTCTACAATCATAACATCCATTGTGATGCGATTCAGGAATTCCTATAAAGTTTGCATCTGACAAATAGTTTGTACAAAACTCAGTAGCTTCTTTTGTGATGTAATAGAAGCTTATGGACAGTGATTATTCTTTGTATATCCTTTAAAAATCTTCATGTAACGCTCTACTGTATACATCCACATAAATAAACTAGACCACAAATTCTAATCTCCCTTATTAGATGAACAACTGAGTGGACCATAATGTCAAAGAATGATGGAGGGAAAAATATCTCTAATTAGCACAAGATAATTGCAGCTTCGTGTTCCAAGTCATCTAAATTTCCAAGATCTATAACTTTACGACATATAGCATTGAAGAATAAGCATAATCTGGTTATAGTCATCCTTAAATTTCTTGGTAAAATTCCACGGATAGCCACTGGTAGAAGTTGTTGCATCAAGACATGATGACAATCATGAGATTTTAAGCCAACTAATTTTTAATTGTTCTCTGACACAAGTTTTTTCACATTTGATGAGTACCATTGGGGAACTTTGATACCCTGCAAACAATCACAAAAACTTTTTTTCTTTTTTAGACAGAGTGTAACATGGTGGGGGCAAATAGGTTTTATTTCCTATTTCTTTTGGGGCTAATTTTTTCTGTATACCCATCACAACCATATCTTCGCAAGATTTCTTAGTATCTATTGTATTGCCTTTAATGTTGAGAAGTGTTTCAATCAAACAACCACATACATTTTTCTCCACATGTATCACATCAAGATAATGTCTTACATCAAGACTAGACCAGTATAGAAGATCAAAGAATGCCAACCTCTTTTTCTAAGAATTTTTCTCCACTGGATTTTTTTGTTCTTTCCAAAGACAACATTAATATGTTGTTGTCTTCTATAAACTTTCTTCTCGGTTAAGAGCTTTAGAGTGGTACCAAACTCCTGCTCTCTATTAAAAGCCTTTTGTAATCTTCGATATGGATGATTAGGTCTTAGAAATTTTTTATGCCCAAGATAAATTGTATTTTCCTTTTTTTAATTAGTGGTGACATGTATCAACTTCACATATAGGACATGCTTTATGATCCTTGACGTTATACCCAGACAAATTATTGTATGCAAAAATTCATTGATTATGCAAAATAATATGGCACACAACTTAAAGTTATCACTTGTGTATGTATCATCAACGTCAAAACCTTACTCCCACAAAAGTCTTAAATCTTCAATCAATGGTGTTAAATAAGCATCTATGTCATTTCCTGGTTGTCTTGGACCCAAAATCATCGTTGATAGCATCATATACTTGCGCTTTATGCACAACCAAAGAGATGGGTTTTTAATTACGAGAAGAATAGGCCATGACATATGGTTAGTACTCAAATTACCAAAAGGGTCCATTCCTTTAGTGGTAAGTCCAAGCCTAAGGTTCATCGGTTTAAGGGAAAAATCTAGAAACAAGGAATCAATTTTCTTCCATTGCACTGAATCAACTACATGGCAAATTTTTCCATCACACACTCTTTCATCTACATGCAATTTAGTATTCTTTGTGTCACTAACATTAGTAAACAATCTCTCAAACCTTGGAATTATCGATAGGTACCACATAACCTTGGCAGGAATATCATTGCTAGTTGCACCATTATCGTCTTCAACACCCTTTCTAGTTGCACCATCATTGTCCTTCTTCTTGTAGCGTGACTCTCCACACATCAGGCACACCTTCAAGTTTTCAAACTCGTTCCTATATAAGATGCAATCATTACGACATGCATGCATTTTGACATAGTCCAGACCCATTGGGCATAATATCTTCTTGGCCTCATAAGTACGGTTCGACAACGTGTTACCTCTGGGAAGCATTTCTTTCAATAATTCAAGCAATTCAGTTAAACTTTTATCCATCCACCCACCTTTTGCATTAATATTAAATAGTCTTAACACAACTGACTTGTAAGACTTTTACATCCCTGATACAACAAATCTTCCAAGTCTCTTCGCAAAGTATCAACCATATTATCTTTCTTGAAAGCATCTACTCCAATATCACGGATGATGTCTTCTAGATTATCAGTCATAAATTCATCATCTTTATCTTCAATTGTAGGTGACAGAGGTCTCTTTTTTGTCCTTTCACCGTGTCATACCCATTTTGGGTAATTTTGAATAAATCCATCACAACCACAATGATTGAATATTGCATTCCTTGGGTGTTTTTCTTCTTCGTATTATAACATTTTAAACAAGGACACCAAAAAATATTGTTATTGTCAGGAAGGTTTTTTTCCGCGAAATCAAGAAATTGAACCAATCTATTCTCATACTCTTTACTTAATCTATATATTGACTTTCATTCAACTACGATCTATAATCACATAAAGATTCTGAAGATAAAATAAAAATAGTACACAACCAAAAAAAATAAAGCATCTCAACAGCAACAACAATAGTAATGGAGAACAACAATAATAATATTACCAGAGAATAATGATGAGAGATTGTTTTTTGTTCGCTATGGCTCCTTGGAGAATAATGGTGATAGAGTTCTTTCGTTGGATGAAGAAGAAGTGTTCTTTCGCTAGGGTTTGAAAAGTGAATGAGGTAGACACTGAGATATAAAAAATATAAAGACTATTTATCGCGGTTATACTGAAAACCGAGGTAACATATACGACGTAAAATCTATAAAAAATAAATGCGCCTTTTTGGTTGCAAAATAAAAAATAAAAAATTAGGGAGTTTTTATCTCAGTTTTACTGAAAATCGAGGTAGGATGTCCGACGTAAATCTATAAAAAATAAAGTTGCATTTTGGATTCATATGAAACATTAAATTGTAGGAGCTGAGAATCAAATCTCAAACCCTGAACATATATCTATGTCGGTTTATTTAAAACCGAGGGAACGGGTTAATTTTAAATAAATAAATAAAACAAGACGCTCCCATTACATGTACCTGCAGTTTTTTTTTTGTGCATGGTGAAAGCTTTATCATAAAAAGTGTTATTTATTATAGTGCAAGTAACTCCGAAACCCTTCAGAAAAGTACTAGCACACCTCTTCCAGAAGTCTCATATGTCATTGTCTCCCATCATCCTAGGGAACCTGGCCCACTGGTTACCCCTATCGTTGACTCCCCTACTTCTCGCCCACTTTAAACATATCAGCACCGTCAACCAACACCTGTCGTACTTGTCCCTAAGGTCATACTTGTCCCTGAGGTAATTACAGACTCTCTTTAGACGCTCTCGCCATCATCAGATCTGATCCTGCAACCAGAGTATGATCTTTCGATTACCCTTTGAAAAGGTATATGTCAAACACGAAATCTTTCTCCACATTATATATTTATGTTATCATCATTCTTTCTCCTTTGAAGTATACTTGTTTTTCTTCTTAGTCTTATGTTTCTACCCTTAAAACTCCAGGTGAAGCATTATCTCACCCTGAGTGGAGGAAAGTAATGATTGATGAAACGTGTGCTCTTCAAAGAAGTGGTACCTGGAAACTGGTTCCTCTACTCCTTGGGAAATATTTAGTAGGTTATCATTGGATTTATACAGTGAAGGTTGATCTAGATGGTAAGATTGATCGATTTAAAGCTCTCTTGATAGCCAAATGATACACTCATATTTTTGGGTTGGATTATAGTGATACTTTATCGCCTGTAACCAAGATGGCACCTGTTAGACTTCTTCTAGCCATTTGGCATTGGCCTCTTCATCAACTTGATATCAAAAGTGCATTTTTTACATGGTGATCTTGAAGAGCAAGGTTTATTCCTCAGGGGGAGTCATCAAATATGGTGTGTAAGCTACACATGTCTCTTTATGATCTTAAGAAATCTCTGAGAGCTTGGTCTATCAGATTCAGCACTGTAGTACAATAATTTAGTATGGTATGTAGCGAAGCTGATCATTCTATTTTTTATCGTCACTCAGCTCAAGGGTGTATATATCTTATTGTGTATGTAGATATTATTATCATAACTAGTAGTGACTAACAGAGAACTTCAGTTGAAACAATATCTCTCAAATCAATATTAGACAAAAGATCTTGGTAAACTCTGTTATTTCTTGAGTATTGAGGTGGTCCAATCTAAAGATGGTTTGGTGATTTCTCAGCGAAAATATGCTATAGATATTTTGGAAGAAACGGATTTGTTGAATGCTAAACCATTTGATACTCTTATGGATCCAAATGTCAAACTACTACACAATTAGGGAGAGCCTCTATCTGACTCAGGAAGGTATAGGATATTGGTTAAAAAGTTGAGTTATCTCACAGTCAGTCGTCCAAAATTTCTTTTAGTTCTTAAATTCCCCTTGTTAGGAACACATGGATGTTGTTATCCAAATTTTGAGATACATCAAATGTGCTCAAGAAAATGGTCTAGTACATGAAGATAAAAGACACACTCAGATAGTTTGATACTCCGATTGATTGGGCAGGATCACCCATTAATAGACGATCCACCTCTTGATATTGTGTACTTGTTGGAGGAAACCTTATATCCTGAAAAAGTAAAAAAAAAACAAAACGTAGTTGTAAGATCAACTATTGAGACAGAGTATACGGCCATGGGAAGGCAACATGTGAACTCATTTGGTTAAAATAATTGCTCAAAAAACTTCAAATTGAAGAAGCAAGATCAATATTACTTGTTTGTAATAATCAAGTTGCATTGCATATTGCTTCAAATTCAGTCTTCCATAAACGAACCAAACATATTAAGATAAACTTATCAAAGAGAAGATTAAATCATGCGACGCACACAAATTTTATCAACTCTAATGATTAATTGGTAGATGTGTTTATAAAATTTGAGTGATTCCAGAACTAATTATATATGTGATGGCAAATTTGATGCATTTGACTTATATGCTCAAGCTTAAAGGAGAATGTTGATATTTATAAATATAATATTGTTAAAAAAATATATATATATATATATATATATATATATATATATATATATATATATATATATATATATATATATATATATATATATATATATATATATATATATATATATATATATATATATATATATATATATATATATATATATATATATATATATATATCCGTATTGACTATATCATATAATTAGTTATAATCTCTCTATATATGATAAAGTCTCTGTAGTACTTTTAAAAACATACCGTTTATTCAAATATCCCTTAATCTCTCATATTTCAACACATCAATTATTTCGTCATACAATCTCATCCCCAGTTTTTTTAATGAATTTTTAGTATTTTTAATTTAGTTTGGGTATCATATTATTGATGCATGACACGTCATACATTTTAAAACTAGAAAAATAGTAACATGTTTATATTTTTGATATGCAACATACACTATATACTACGAGACTAAAAGTGATTCTACCATATTCTAAAAACAAAACAAAATTGAAAAATATAATATCGATTCGGAATCGAAAATATAACTCTGGAAAATATTTTTTTTTATTACATTTTAATGCATCTTGAAAATATATTTTCAATTTTCAAAAGTATTTATATATTTTCGCATGGTAGAAAATGATGGGAGTAGGTTAAGAAATTAATTCCCTTTATACTTTGCTAACGTGCCAACTTTGGTCATGTAGGTAGCTTAACTTGAGAGTCTTATCCAATTGTATCTTGCAAGTATTTCAAACCAATTCACTCTTCTCATCTCATCATAACTCATAACGTGTAGAGCTTGATAGAATTGAATACCAACTGGCTACATGGCAGCGTGTTAACAGAAGCACGTGAGTTGCTGACCAATAAAACGTAGCATAGTTGTTGGTGTAAACAGAGAAGGACAAACAGTGGGTGTGTGCCCCCCAACTTGGTCCCGTGGAAAAGAGGAAACACTTTCACGATGGTCCCTACAAACACAATAAAGTTCGCTTGTGAAATGGCAACTTGCACAACCTTGCTTTCTTCATTCATTCCCCCTTTTCTACGTTCGGTCAAACCTACACCACACAATTGCCCCTAAATTATTTCCCACTATAACCGTAACCAACCAATAATATTTCACAACAAACGAGTACATGTAGAAGTGGTATTCTCTAATTTTATGTCTCTTTACGTTTTAATTTTGAATTAATAAACAAAATTCGGCATAATATATTAAATGTGGAAAAATATAGACCTTGCAGTTGCAAGTGGTGAAGAGCAAGTTGGAATAGCATGCTTCTATACCCTACATGGCGTGATAGACTAAACCAAAAAGCATACGATTTTGATTAATAAGTTGAAAATGGGTGGAAAACGGACCCCACCCACCCACCATGCCCGTTTTGCTCCAATATTAAGCTTTAAGACTGGCCGTATCCTTGTTTTGCTCCGCTCCATTAAGCGATGGAGTGTCTACAGACCCGCCCTCATATTTTAGTAGATTTTGCGGGACACAGATCTAAACGGAACGTGCATGCCTTCATTTATCTCGCTAGATTTGAGTGAGATTGAGGGCCTAACTTTTAATTGCAACATCATCAACCCAACTACATTTAATTGACCAAAGAAACTCCCTTATGTTATATTAATGCCAAAACCAGTCAATGTGACAAGACTTTTTTCCCAATGAAAACTGCTTTCAACAGCCTTTGCATTTTGTCCTATTCTCACCATTTTGTACACTATTATAATGTATCAAAAAAATAACTTAAAAGCACCAGATCGTGCCAGACAAAGTGTACTGCACATACGCACCTCGGGAGTTTTCACAAAGCATACTAGGAGACAACAAATATCATAATCATTTCATTGCCCATGTAGGGAATAATAAAAATAATAATAATAATAAATGTGTCATTGCCAACACTACTCAAATCAATTCAATTGCCATAAACAATCAAAGAACGCCGGTAAGAAGGGAAAAAAAATGCTTCAACTCATAAATCTAATGCCTTGTCTGCTGCGATTTCTCAAAGTGACAATTATGAATGGAGAAAACCAAGTTAGTAGTGGTTAACGTTCATAGACTGTTAGCTAAGTTGATCCATAGAGCCTATCACATGAAAATCAAGCCCTCTTGTCCTTCCAGGTGCACCTCCTTTTAGTGAGGAAACATCTAACATGATCCTGTCATGTTTAAATGAAACATTATAGGACTACTCCAGATGGTCCAGTGCTTACAATTTTATGGAATAAATTGGTGATTCTTCAAAGTAATATGTTTAGAAGACTTACAAATTCTTTGACTCCTTATCTGGTCCAGAAGAGATGCAGTTTATGATGATTTTGTCATCGAGTTTCGACACAGAATGATCCATTGGTAGATTAATCTCTCTCGATGCAGCTAGATTAACAGATTATATACATGTCAATATAATATATCTTGAGGATCGTCTTGGCTTTAGTGGTTTAAAAAACTCTTACCTGATTTCGGTTGAGAAGTGACAAAACCGTTAAGTCCCAATAATTTCTGCAACAATGGATATACTTATATTAGGAAGATGATAAAACTATTTAAAGACTCGGGAAGTTTTGTATTTAGCAGGGGTTACCTTAAGTCTCTCATAAGACTCCTCAAGATTGTCATTGTATAAGATGAAATCAAATATATTGGAAGACTTCCCTTGTTCGATTTCAGCCGAGGCATTACGCAGTCGCTTAAGGATCTGTTCCTCTGTCTCAGTCCCCCTGGTTTCAAAGCATTAAGTTAAGCCTAAATTTGGACCGAATGAAAATTAAATATGCATTACTAAAGCAGCCACTACTCACCTGTCACGAAGGCGCTTCTCAAGCTCTTCCATTGATGGGGGGCAGATAAAGATGAATATGGCTTCAAGAGAACTAGCCTTCACTGATCTTGCTCCTTGAACATCGATATCGAGAATACATCTCTGCAAGTATTATAATCATTCCATTGAGATCTAATCATACCATTGCGATTTAATCAAATGTAATGCAAATTTTTGCAGGCCTCTAACAAAGCTTTATAACCCACATGATTCAACAATAACTACTCAAGATGTTAAGACAATCCTTGCATTCTAGATGATATAGATGTTTGTATAAAAATCTATCAATTAGATGAATTCAAAGAATAGTAAAGTAGAAGGAACTTACTTTTCCTGCATCTGCCACAACTTCAACAGCTTCAACGCTGGTCCCATACAAATTACCATGGACAGAAGCAAACTCGAGAAACTTTCCATTTTTAATCTCTTTCTCCATCACACTCTTCTCAGTAAAATGGTAATGGACACCATTTTTCTCCATATCTCGTGGAGCACGAGTGGTGTGGCTCACAGAAAAACCAAACATCGATGGGAATTCTTTCATGAGCATTGATATCAGCGTTCCTTTACCGACTCCAGAAGGACCACTAATAACAATAGGTTTCTCCGCATTGCCAATCACACCCTTACTCCATGCAACAACCTCTGTCCCCAATTTTTTCCTCTGCTGCCTAACATATTCAGTGTCCACCTGGTAATCATTACAAACAGTTAGCATTTTTCCATAGCACCAAACACTTCTGATCAAAGGCATGTTAAAAACAACACCACCACATGTAATTACATTCAATTATGTCCCTTCAACTACTCACCTCTAGGAACCATATTTGATCATCTGGTTTAGAGCCCTTCTTAAGAACAAGAATCCGCTTCTCAAAAACCACAGTCGAGTGGCCTTTGCATGACAAGGGTTTAGTTCCTAGCACAGTTGGATAAACCCTGCACAATCCAAAACAATTATCAGCAACAAAAAGCCTTACAAAAACATCTACGAAGCTAAGAAACTTCAAACTGACCATTCTCCAAGACTAGGGTCAAAAATTTGAACGTCAATGGACAAAGTTCCATCATCAGCTCCAACAGTGACATACTGTCAAACACATGGAGGCCCAGTTTTTGTTTTAGGCATAAATTTTCTAACTAACTATAACCTAATCAATAAACAACAACATACATACATAACAAAAGATGATCTAGTATAATCTTACCGTTTTGTCGCCGACAACTGTAGTTGTTTTGCAAGTTTCATTTGTTAATTCAAGGCCATTAAGAGGCCCATGTTGAAGGTCATCATCAACAAGGAATGCTGGTGCTTCTCCCTAATGATCACAATTCAAAACCATAGAAAAATCAAATCATACACATGATAACAAATTCACAATGATCCACATTTTTAGAATTCTCAATTGAAAGGGATTAATTATATATGCTTACCATATAGAAATTTGTGTATATAATCCTGGTTTAAACCCTGACCTAAAACCATATAGGAAAAAAAAAAATGAATACCATAACAAATATTAAGGGACCTAACAATATATCCAAAACTAGCATTAGAAAGCAAAATCTCAATTGAAAAAAAAAAAACATAAAAAAGTGAAATTTTTAGGAGATGTTTGATCAAGGTATGAAAAGAACAAGACCCAGTTGATTAAAAACAAAAAAGAACAAAACCCAGATCGCAATGTGAAAAAAGACGAAATCTTGAAGAGGTTGAAACGGTGAACGTTAAATTTATACCTTAAGAGATTGAACCTTAAAAAAAAGATGGTTTTGTTTTTGGTAGAAGAGAGTTAGTTTTTGTTGGTGTTGATGTTATGAAAATGAAAATGGAATAGGGAAAAGAGGGTTTGAAGAAAATGTGAGGAAGAAAATGATATTTGTAGACGAAAGAAAGAAGAAAAGCAATAGGGGCGGCTTTGATTTTACAAACCTTAAAGGGCGCAGGCAGGACCTGTTGGTTTCTGTTTTCTTGTGGGGGTGCTTATGAAGCTTCTACTTTATGTTTCTTATATTCGTTTTGGTAATATTTTATGAAAATATAAATTATATAATAACATTCTAAATTATTTTAGAGTTAAATGTACAATTTCTCTCTATCATATCAATTTTGATTTATCTTCTTTAATTTTTTTTGTTTGGAATATGAATTAAATAATTATATCATCAAATAATTTATGATATTATTTTATAAAAGAAAATCATAGGACGATGGTTAAAGGCTAATTTTAAAATGTTTTTTTGTCTGAATACAAAATGATAATAATTATTCTTTCATCTTATAATGAATGAGTCTTTTGAAATAAAATAATATTTTAAAATAAATGACTTATTTTAATTTTTAATATTTTTTTTTAATTTTATTTTTTATTAATTAAATTTTCATCATTTCTAAATATAATTATAGATATTATAGTAAAAAAAAAATTTTTTTTTTAATATATGTAAAATGGTGGACTGACTGACTAATCGCAAAAAAAAAAAAAAAAATACATAAAATTATAAATATTACATTTCAAATTTGAGGAATGGCGCCCAATCTAATAATATTTACTTTTGTCCTTTATATTAGGACTTGTTGGGGAAAAAAATACCACTATTTTAATTTGCTCTCTTAGATAAAAATAATAGTTAATTCATAAATTAGCAGTTAACTTATAATTTATATTTATTAATTGATGATTGATAATTTATGATTTATATGATAATTAATAATTTATAATTAATAAATTAATTAAATTATTTAATAAAATTAATAATTTAATTAGTTTATAAATTAAAATGACATAAATGATATTTAATATATAATTATTGTACTTCAAATCAAAATATACTATAAAAGATAATAATATATTTTAATTAAAATATTAATAATGACAAAAGTGAAAAAATATAAACTATAAATTATTAACTAAAATACTCTTTAAAATAGTGTTTAGAAAACAAAATATACTATAAACTCATATTGAAAATATTATTACTATCTATTTTATTAATATATAAATTTATAAGCTATAAGTTCTAGAATTATCTTACAAACAGCCTTAATAATAATACGAGAATTTAGAAGATTTTTGGGTAAAACTATTAATTTTATAATTAAATCTATTTTATTTTGAACAAAAAGTAGAGTACCTTTGATGAAAAGAAAAATAAAATAAAAAAGGAGTATCTTATTCTTAGATTGTGACGCTTCCTTGCGGTGCTAGAAAGTTCGGGTAGAATTCAAGTGGTGAAGTTGGTTGACAAGTGGGGAAAAAGAACCGTTTTTAGAAGTGACGTAGAGAAATTTGTTTTAACAAGTTCTTTTTGATGAATACATTGAGTATTGAAAAATTACACTATCTATGTGGCAAATCTATCCAAAATGATTGTAAAAAGCATACAGGAGCGAGCCTCTTATGGCCAAACACACTCCAAGTGAAGATAAACCATATCATATGGTTAGAACAAAAGGAAATGAGTTGTAAAAAAACGACACAAAGGATATATTCTAGTGAAACTCTTCCCCCACCTCCAATTTTTTCAAATATACGGATTTTAAATTTAAGGACTAAAAATAAAAAGATTTAACATTTAAATATTATTTTTTTAAAATATATAGATTAAGGACTAAAAACAAAAATATATTAACTTATATGGACCAACCTACTATTTAAATCTTATATAAAAGACAAGATAGAGACTTATTTATTATAATTTTTTTTACTAAAATTAATTAATTATATACGTACTGGTTTTTATCGAAATCATGGGGTGAATCAAGTTTGATTAGATAACACAAATAAATATTATCAAAGTAATATTTAACTCGATCGGTTCGATTTGATCATATATCGAGAACATGGTTATCACATTATTAGTGTTTTAAAATTGCATGTTGGTGAACTTAACATTTCATCATCGTTAATCAACGGATGACAATTCATGTGTCGTTTGGTTGAGAAAATTTATTTGGTCTAAAACAGTTAGGGAAGATTGTCATTTTTGTATTAGAATGAAGTAGGTTAGAGTTTATTTTAATTGAGTATGGAAAAAAGATTTCATTAATGGTGTTGTGAAGTTTAAGTGAACGAAACACATCAAATTATACAAGTTTTTGTGCCTTGTTGTCTATAGAAATTGCGGTGCATTTTGGAACACATAATCTCATTTTGATATGGTTCTGATTTTATAGATTCGATAATCTAAACTTCAAATTGACGTGTTTTACACATGTTCGAATTCTATGATTTAAACGTACAAAACATCCCTCCTCCTTCTCTAGTTTGTGTATGGGTTATAGAATTTAAACTTGTGTTTTACTACAAAATGCTTGTTTTTTTTACATTTGAACTCTTATTTTACATAAACATTCATGTTCATGCCTAGTCCAAATCCATTATCATTTCTCAATGATACATTAAGCCCAAAGATATGAAGTTCAATAAAACAAATGGAATTCATGATGATATTCTATAAATGACATCAATTCAATGACGTAAGAGGACAAAATATCAATCTCACACCTGTAATCCAAAAAAATGTTCTAGAACCTCGGGTACAAGCACATACACACCTCATGAAAGCACTTGATTCAAGCACGTGATTGAAAATTGATTTATATATAAGGGACAAAATATCTCAAATCAAGGTACGCACAAATTCTCTTATATTTATATCTCTCGCATTTCATAGTCACTGACTTAAATGTTAGAGTGTTTGCAGGTACCACCCCCCTACTCACTCAGAGTAACAAATTATGGAGAATTCTTGATCTCAAAGTTGGCTGGACCTGACTAAATTCACCATAAAATAACATTTCCTGACCAGAAAGAATAATAAACATATACCATAAGATGACAATACAAAAGTAATATTATAATATATAAAAAAATACTAAAAAATTATAATATTACACATCATCTCAAGTGTATGATAGATATTATATTATACATAATATCAAATTATCTTATACAAAATATATCCAATTATGTAGCATACAAACTACATTTCTTCCTCGTAAACCTCTTGTGTCACAAAGTAATCTTAGACTCTTTCATAATCTCATAAACAAAACTATGAATTGAAGTACCCTCCTCTACAACCCTAACAAACTACATGCATTGTCTCTCTCTTCTTCTTCCACCTACTCCGCTAATGATTTTTCCTTAATTGATATCAACGACTTTTTTCAGGTGTTAGAGTCATATAGGGTGTGATGTCTTCAAATACTACCTAATGTATCCCACTAAATTCTCCCAACCGTTCAAGATACAGTCGTTTCAGTCCATTGTGGATAATATATGGTCTAGATACTTAACATACCTCTAATCAAATTACTCTCAAATAATCGTAGACCAAATAGAAACGCTTGGATGTGTGAGACAATTTACTTTAACTCTCCTAATGTTAAATTGTTGTTATGTATTATTTATTTTCATAGGTTTTGACTTAATTCTCCAAATTTTTATATATACTTTTATTTTAATTTACTTTAATAAATTTATTGATTACAAATCATAGGTGGTGAATTTAGAATCACAATATAATTGTGATTTCTTTTCAGCTGTATTGTTGGAATAAGTACACGAATATAGATTAGAGTAGAGAGAAACACATAAAAGTTTTGTTCAAGCAATTCAGCCAAATTGTCTATGTATGTGACTATAGAGCAGCTATACCTTTGCCTTACTGATTTGTTTTGAATTACTCGCATTAGGGTTTCTTTGTTATAAACATATATAAGGATTATTAATGATCTAGATTACAATAATACCCCTAAATTATACCAAGAGGGGATTCTCCCCCGCACCCCGATACCCCAGTCGCACCCCCAATAAAATATTGGGACAAACGCATGAGCAAAGGTTGTGCCGCTACGCGTCCCCGCCCCCTTCCCACTTGACAATACCTATGAGCCAAACTCAATAATACCCACCTTGGAGAATATCAAACCCATGTGAAGATTAACTGCATAATGTCATATCCTAGAAACTAAAGGTGTGTAGTTCTTATATAACACTGAGAAACATGTAACAAGTCTAAACAATATTTGAACTTGTCACTAGTGACTGGCTTGATCAACATATCAGCTACATTATCTAAAGTGTGAACCTTCTAAAGTAATATATGTCTGGACACCACCAACTCTCTGATTTTGTGGAACCTCATATTAATATGCTTGGTCCTAGAATAATACACTTGATTGTTTGTCAAATAGATAGCACTCTGACTATCACAATGCAACTGAACTCCATCTTGCTCAACTCCCAACTCGTACACCAACCCTGTAAACCACAATGCTTCCTTAGAAGCTTCTTCCCTGGATTGAACATGAACTTACACACTTGACTAATAATTTATGCCAACTCCAGTCTGTAGTGGTGAAAAATTTGAGATCAAGCCATAGATTGACTTAGATCATACAGTGAAAGTCGCCACCCGCGCT